>OY728151.1:1547783366-1552783366 GCA_963277665.1 Viscum album | reverse complement strand
TAACAATATATTTTGTAGTTTATTGTTTTCATTTTTAATCAAAACCACAATAATGTGTACAATCATTGACCTTATCGAATATCATTTTTATATGGATGGAATAATCATTGTAAAAAATCCTTTATGAACACCTTGAATTATATAAAATAATTTACTCTCATAAATTGAATAAATTTTTTTTAACATTTATTGTGTATTTCTTCATACTTGTCGTCTATTATGAAATAATATATTTAATTTTATAAAAGAGTAAATTTAAAAAGAAAGAACCAAAAAAAACATATCTCTAATATTTAGGTGAAATAAATTATATCTTAATTTAACTCCTATTATTATTATTCTAACAATAATCCATCAAAAAGTTGGTTTTATTTTGATAGATCCCAATTGAATAACAATTATTTTTTATTTGGGAAAACCATAGCAGTCTGATTTTTTAGTATATCACATGTTGGATGTAATTCATAATGGAAATAAAATTTCTAATAATATATTTTATAACATGATGAAAACAACTAAAAAGGTAAAATATACAATGAATTCATGATAATATCTTTGAAAATTTTTAAATAAATATTTAATTATTTTTTTAATGAATGTTCATAGAAAATAATGAATAAAAATGGGCATGATATTTTTTGAAGAAAATTGATTATTTTTTAGTTGATTATTTATTTTATATTATTACACAATTATTTATATAATTTTTATTTTTTAATTTGGAAATATTAACATTACCTAGTGTAAATGCCATGAATGTCATGTATTCAAGAAAATAATACTATGGGTTACACTCAGAATGATACTGAATTCATAGATAACAATGTGCTGATGAAAATATAATATTTTTTCTCATGCATTTGGGTAGAAACAAGGTACTATGATTCACTAAATACAGTGCTCAAATGTGTGGTTATAATTATATGTAAATTGGAAATTATATTTTCACTGATCTTGTTTGACTCAATTAATCATTGAATTTTTAATTTTACATTTGATGTTGAATTAGGTTGGATATTACAATTCATGAATTTTTACCCATTCAAGACATGTATGAATAAAATAAAACAAGATGGTAAATTTCAATACAGTAATTGAAGGGTCAATTTTCATACATAGGTGCATGGGGATATTTTAAATTTTTTGTATTATAATTTTCAATTTGAATATACTTGCAACCATAATATAATGTTCTATAATGAGGATAATTTTTAATGAATTAAAATCCCACTAGATCATAATATTTAATCAGCATGATCTTCATTCTGGTGGTATTTATAAATTATGGAATGAATCTGAAGAACTATACAAACTGTATACAAATATTCTTCTCAATTGTGATAAAATGATACGATTAGGTATGTAAGTACATAATTTACTTATATATTTTTAAATATTTTTTAAAAGTAAATTTATATTAATTTTTAATAGATTATTTTATTATCATATAAAAAAATATTTCATAAACATTACACATAATTATCTTACAGAATGCTGACAACATAATATTATCTACAACTTTCAATTTTAGATATGATAAATTTTTTAAAATAAGACATATTAAATATATTTGTTAATTTATTGTTTTTTTATTAATTTAATTGTTGTCAATGTATCACAACGTCGAAATATAATTTATAGTTTGTTATATGCACTGAGTAATTAACCATCAAAATTGTTAAAACCATATACAATTTATAAGATTAATCGATTATTATTTCGTATATGAAAAAGTTTTTAATATGAAAAAAATGAAAAATTGGGGTTCTTAAAAATATTATCCTCACAGTGAAATTGAATTTGACAGTTTTATATGTTGGATAAATTATTTAGTTATGTTCTACTAGGTAAAATTATGTAAAAGATTTAAAATTTAAAAAGTTTTACACTAGATGGGTGATACATTATCATCCAGGACTTATAATTATTGAGTGTAAATATAAAACTACTACTATATAAAAGGAACTAGTTTTGTATGAATACCAATCACATTATGTAAAATAGAAAAATTCCCCTATGGATTCAAAAAATTAAAATTACATATGGAGTCTAATAAAAACTATATCTCATGAGTTTATGGAAAACAACTACGGTTCTATTGAAGTGAAACATAATGAATTTTTTCAAGAATAATCATCACATATTCCTCTTAATATAATAGATAAAAATATCAATGATGATTCCCCACTCATAAGGATGGATGATGTTGATACTATCAATGATGCATCCAATGACATTTATATTACATGGGATGTTAAAATTGAATATGATATAAAATTAATGTTAATGGAGATGGAGATAAAAATATTGAAACAAATGAAATAGAAGACACTGATGATGATAGATAAGAAGAATGATTTATTAGTTACATTCAATTAGAGTTTGTTAATTTATAATATTTTATATATGTATTAATAATTTATTAATTTTAACTATATTTGGTCTCATATTATTATTAAATAAAATTATATATTATCTACATATTTTAGAGATTGACTTATTTTTTTTTAAAAAATAATTATATAATAAAAATTGACCATTATGATTATGATGACATAATTTATAGATTAACTAATGATGTTCAACCTAATGATGAGCATCATGATTTCTTAGCCATGGGTGCTGACCATTCATCAACTAATATGAGAGGTTAGGGACTTAATAAAAATATGATACTAGTTCCTATTCCAAATTGATCTACATAACATTATTATGATAATTATTAGAGGAATTAAGTAAAAACAATTGTTACTTTTAGACTTATTTATTTATTTATCTATTATAATTATTTTTATTTTTATTTTAGTATTTCATTCAATTGTAAATAATGGTAATATAGTAACCCTACATTTTTTTCATTAAATTTAAATCATTTTAATGATAATCATCATTAATAAATTACACAAAGAGGATACGAAGGATTAATGTCTTTGGAAAACCTGGACGACACATAACATTTACAACAACAAAAAAATATTAACATTTATTTAATTCATTCTTCCCCTGCTTCTTATTGTCCCTTGAATTATCATTACTACACATAGTAGCCTAGGGATATACTTCAAATGGGGTGAGCTAAAATCATAGTAAAAAGATAGATAAGACAAATATTACATAGTGTGACCATAATCATAAAATCATAATCAAAATTATTATATGAATCATTAGATAATGGAATGTATTGTGGCTATGTATAAGAATGAAACATCATATCATAGTGATCAAATACCACACATATTTGTGAAAAAAATAGAGCATCATATTCATGTATATTACAATTTATAATATGTGATTCATCACTTCACCCAATTCATTTGAGCTTTGTATAATTCTAGGTGCACCCGTCACATAAATACATTCATATTGGGCTTTATAATTCCTGCCACACCAATCACATCATTACATTTACATTATCATGCATTCCACAATGAAAATATGTCAATCCTAAACGAAAAATATCCAATTGAATTAAATGGGTTCCATAAATAATACATTCCTAAACTTTGGCTTCCCAAATAAAAGATAGGATAACATAATTGATATAAGAACCCTCATCCTTGAGTGACAAGTAACAGTGTGTTTTTAAAGGAAGTGTTATTTTGGAAAAAATTATGTTTGATATAAAATCCACTTGAAAACTTGTATATAACAAATAAGGTATTATAATTATGGATAAATTATTTTTAAAGAATAACCATACTGAAAATGTAGTTAAATATGGGAAACCCAAAGACAGATGGTTTTATGAATTCCACATACATTGTATTGAAACGATTTCTTCACATTAATGTTCTGAATATTGAAATTATATTCATTAATCGAAATTCAACAACAATTTATACATGAATATGGTTCATTATGGCTTCATTGAGTTCTTTTATTGGATTTTGGATGAGTTATAGAGTGTAAATTCATTGTTTGGGTGCGTTCTTTTTCATTGTTTTTCATCAATGGTACACGTGTACCGAAGAATGAAATTTCATGTAAAACATGAATAAACATCCATACTGGATATAATAATTTATTAATGATCTTCCAAGATATTAAATGATCTTTTGATGAATTTTTATATATAGTAAGAGGATGAATCATTACATAAATATTAAATGATTAGCGTTATGTGTTAATTTGGGCGGTTTTTTTATTACAAAAAACATTTTTTCTATTATAATTTATTGTAATGAATAAAAGTTGTTCCCAAAACATTAAAATGGTTAAAATGTACATATTACAATATTTTTTCAACCTGTTAATGGTTTCATTAATATCCTTGAATGAGTTGATGGAAAATAGAAGTACATCGCCTGTGTTGTTTGTAAATTAACACATCACAGACAATGATTTCATGTTTATAAAGAAAGAGATTTTGGGAGGATAATAATTAATAAACATCAATTTACATGATTTAATACCACTATATAAATTATGCTTGAGTTATAATGAAATTTGGATCATAGAAGTTTGGGATAATATAATAAACGAAACGAAATTTGAATGGAAATTGAATGAAAAGATGGAGAAATTACCGCTCGAATATATCATATGGAGAGCCTCTTTAGGGAAGATATTTTGGCCTTTTCATGAGACCAATGGTTTCTATAAGTGTAGGAGGATCTTAGGAAAATATTTTGGAGGAATTTGGGAAAGGTATGTATCTTGAGAGGTGTGAATAAATGAGGGTGTGAGGGGTTGTATTTATTGTTTAGGGGAGGAGGGTTTTCTTAATATTTTAATCATTAGTTTTTTATTTTTCCATAAGATGAGAAAATGGTATTCTTCCATGACCAAGATAGTAATAATTTCATGTAGGTTTGGAATATTGGTGCATGCATCACTGATTATGTCAGAAATAGTGTATTAAAATTATAATGTATTTAAATAATTAATAAATTTATTTTAAGGATCACAAAAAATTCAATAATTTCAAAAAAATTAAAAAAATTCTGCTAAACCATTTTTCAATGAGTAGAATTCGAAAATGAACAACAACTTTTGAAAATTAATTGATAAATTTGTTTAGTTAAACTTTTATTTAGAATCATATTTTACATGAAAAATATAAATTTTATAATTTAAAACTGATTTTTAAAATGATTGAAAAATTAATTATGGTATCAAAAAATAGTCATATAATTAAAAAAAAAAATAGTTTATTAATACATTTTATGAATATAAATTTTATTTTAACATATTAAATTTATCATTAAATATTCACAACTTACAAAACTATCAACACTATAATGTAATTATATCATATTTTCACTTATAGGATGGATAAAATTTATTTATACTATCATTGGTAAGGTTCTTATTCACATAGATAATTTACTATTCATAAGGGTCATATAACTATTTATAACTGTAACATTACTATTCATAAAGATATGTTACTAATCACCCAAAATTGTTTTTGTCCTATCAGACACAATACACCTTACTGACCACAACCATGAATGCATGGTATTTGAAATTGAAATCAAAGAAGTTGAAAATTTTTTGTTAAAAATCTCATAGTAGTTAATTTAAGCATGACGTGGCATTGTGTTTCTTAATGTGAATTTATATTATATGATATTACTTAAAAATGGGATAAATTAAATTCGATAAAAGATTGGGTCATTACATTCATCCCTCCTTTTGAAATTTCTCCCTTGAAATTTCATTTAACATAAACATGAGTGGTAACTTCTCCTTCATTGAATCGTCTGATTCCCAATTTTTTCCTTCAAACTTATTGTTCATCCACAACACATTGAAAATATTAGTTGTCTTGTTATGTTGGAACATATCTCTTTGATCAAGATTCTTTACTTGATGTTCCTCATAAGAGAGATCATCTTACAAATATACCAACTTTGTGTTTAGTATATGTGAGTAATATGGTATATACTTCCTCAAAAGTGATACGTTAAAGACGTCACGAACTTGAGCCATATTCAGCTGAAGTGAAAGAAGATAGGTCGTGGCTCCAATGCAGTAATGTATCGCAAAAGGGCTAATGTACCTTTTTATAAGCTTCACTTTATTTTCTAAATGCAAGACTCTCCTCCATCATGATATTTGAAAGAAGACCATATATCCAACGTCAAACTCCAACTCGCTTTGATGACTACTAGTGTATCTCTTTTTCCGACTCTGTGAAACATTATATGTTGTTGGATGACTTAAACCTTCTCTGTCGTCTCTTTCACAAGATCAGGTCCACGTAAATTTCCCTCTCCATCTTCATCCCAACGGGTTGGAGTTCTAAATCACATTCTATACAGAGCTTCATATGGAGCCATCTGAATACTCAAGGGGAAGATATTGTTATATGATAACTCAACCAGTGGGTGATGTTTATCCCATCCACCTTTAAATTCTAGTGAGTAGGCTCTTTGAATATCTTCAAGAATCTAAATAGTGAATTCATATTGGACATCATTTTTGGGGGTGATAGGACATGAAAAAATTCAATTTAGTACTCAAGAAATGTTGGAGAATCCTTCAGAATTTAGATGTAAAGATTGGATCACGATCAGAGACAATCGAGAGTGTAACCCCATTCAGTCTCACCACTTCCATCACATATATCATTGGAAGTGGTTAAAGAAATAGATCTTCCTGAAAAGAAAAAAATTTTCTAGTCAAGGTTAGTCGGTCTACCACATCCCGTATCATATTATTTCCTTTGGATGTCTTTGGGAGACCCATGAAAAAGTCCATAGTGACATTATCCTATTTCCACATGGGTATAGGAAATGATTGATCATCCCTTTGGACTTTTTCTGCTCTGCTTTAACATTCCGACATATCAAGCACCTTGATACATACTCAATAATCTCTTTCTTCATATATTCCAACCAGAAGTCTTCTCAATGAGCATTATACGTCTATGTTCTATTAGTATGGACACAGAATTTTAATCTATGTGGATTTTCCAATAGATCCTTCTTTATCTCGAGGGATGATAGAATGCAAACCCTTATTCCAAACGGAATCACACAATAATCATCAATTTGAAATTCTAATAGCTTCCAATCCATTACTACATTCTCTCTATTTCGTAACTCCAGATCATCCCATTGTTCCTCCTGAATCTTCTCTTGGACATATGGTTGTTAAATCACATGGGAATGGTATGATGTATTCCAAAAGATTATGATTTACAAATCCATCAATTGTCTATCCATAAAGACAAGGACTTTCTCTATCCATATCATTGATATTGCAGTTTGTTGATTTCTGTGTAGTGCCTCAACTACCTTATTCAACTTGAAAGGATGATATAGAATAGAGAAATAAAAGTCTTTGATTATCTCTAACTATCTTCTTTGATGCATGTTTCACTCCTTTTGTGTGAAAATATACTTTAGGGTATTTTGATCAGTATATATGTCGAACCTTTCACCATAGATATAGTGACACTAGATTTCAATGGAAAAAATAATTGCTTCTAGCTCTAGTTCATGTGTTCGGTAGTTCTTATTATGGATCCGCAACTACCATTAGGTGTGGGCTATCACATTATCATTTTTCATAAGTAAAAACCCCAACCCATTATTTAAAGCATCATTATATATCACAAAACATTATACAATCTTTGGTAATGAGAGTACAAGGGTAGTGATCAGCCTTCTATTTATCTCCTTGAAGATTTACTCACATTCATCAATCAAGACATAGATTACCCCTTTCACTATTAACATAGCTATTGGGATATACATCCACAAAAAATTTTACATTTAACTTCTATATTACACCTCTCATATTTGAAAACTACAAATTTATATGACACTAGAGGGTCTAGGCCATTTCCTCAATCACCTTTGTTTTTTATGGGTCTACAAATTTTTCATCAATTGTGATCACATGTCCTAAATATGTGATATCCATCGTCTTAATGTTAGAATTTATGAATATGGTGTACAACTTCTCCTTCTTCAATGTCACCAACAGAAGTATTAGATATTTTTTGTTTTCCTCCTTTCTCTAGGAGTATATAAGGATATAAAACATAAACACTAAAGAAAATTTATCGAGTTAATATATGGTGAATCTATTCATCAAATACATGATGATTGCAGGGGAATTAGTAAGTTCGAAAGGGAAACACCAAAAACTCATAGTTCCCATACCTTATATGGAAGGAAATCTTCTAAATATCTTCCTTCTTCACCATTAGAAGATGATATCTATAATGAAGATCTAACTTTGACAAATACTGACCTCCTCTTAACTGATCAAACAAGTAAACTATACTTGGAAGAGGATATGTGTTCTTTAAAGTGATATTGTTGAGTTCCTGATAGTTGATGCACATCCACATGGATATAATCTTCTTCATCAAAAATATCACTAGAACACCCCATGTTTATGCACTAGGGAATATGAATTATTTTTCAAAATTTTATTGAAGATACTTCATTAACTCATCCATTTTGATAGTTGTTATCCAAAAAAGACATTTTTGAGATATGAGTTGCTCCTTGTATTAGATCTGTTGAAAACTCTACCTCATGATCTGAGGGAAGTCCATGTAACTGTTCATGAAATACATTAATGTAATCCCTCGTGATGGAAATTTCTGCAAGATCAAATATTACCATTGACTCAACCATTTGATCGATGTATGATTCTTTATATAGAATCAACACCCACATCATTGAAGGATTTTCCAAATGGTATTCATGATCTTCCTTGCAATTGTTGAGTAGCATGGGATGGTTGGGAATATGAAAAGATATTTGCATATCCAGACAGTTTATATGTTCTCTATATAAGGAGATCCAATCTATTCCCATTGTAGTGTAAAATTCCACCAAGGGATGTATTACGAGATTCAATGGAAGATTCTTCACACATACGCCAACATGATATGATTACAAAACTTGGGTTGCAATGATTTCACCACATAGTGTTTTATAGTTATCTCTAATTCATGGTTTCTGGGATTCTAATATATAGCTCTAGGAAACATGCATAATATAAATGAATGCACATATCAAGATTCAAATAAGACGTTTTCCATTAATGAGTGAAATGGAAGTGTACCCAGTATGACTTGATTTTCTTGTTCAACATCCATAGTAGTGATGGCATATGCATTCCCTTGTTCCTTTGTATTTTGTGTCTGATTCCATTGATTACCCTCTAGGAATCGATTTTTAGTGAACTGGATTTCATATTTCCACTACTCATCAGGTTGTAGCATTGAACCATAGGTGGTTGTCTCCTTTCATCCACCTCATTCTTTTTCCTTTTCATGCATTTTTGATATTAAATATATTCGAGGAATTCTTTTCCATACATGAAACATGGCCCCACCACTTTGAGGCAATTCCCATGATGCTTTTTCCGACATTTTTGGAATGTGGGTTGTTGAATTTTCTTCCCTCCTTTATCATTAGATACTTCATATTGAAAAAAAAAACTTTGATTTCTTATCACCATTCCTAGGGGACCAATATCTAAACTCCATATCCACTATGAGAGCACATCGAACACCTTCGGCATGACTCTAAATGTCACGAATTGTAAGATCCATTTATAAGAACCAGAATCATCTTTCCAAGTATGGATCTTTTTTTATTGTTCATTTTGAGGAAAAAGGGAAGAATGAATTTCTGGAAGAACACGTCATGTACATTATTGTACACGCGGTGTACTATGGAATTGAGTCCAGGCTGTGTTTGGATATGTCACGGCCACACACACGACTGTGTGACGACATGGCAGAGCTTCTTAAGGTGGGGGTGGAAAATACATATACAATTTTTGTATCTTTAAAGAAAACACTATGTGATTTTTTTATTTCATTAATCATACTGGGGTTAAGTATAATCAATATAAATGACTTCATCTTAGTTCATCTCATCTATGAGGGAAAGATATTACATATTCTTCTCCATGCCAATAACCTTTCATATGTTCTCCGAATCGAACTCCATCAGTTGCGTTGGAATTTCATCTATGAGTTCTTCCTTCTTCTAGAGTCCCACCTCCTGATTTCTCCTCTTTTTTAATATATCCTTGGTTGATTTTATTAGATAATTTTTTATATCTACGGTGTTCTGGGTTGATTCAAAGGATGAGGTTCAATTATATCGATCGTACAACATTTAGGTAGGTGGTTTGTGCCTTTCCATAGTTTTCTTTGAATTATATGTGTAGAAAGTTCCCAATAGACTTGTTTAGGGTATTTTGTGTTTAGGGAATTTGATCCTGTTAATTTCGGATATGTTTTGGTTTCTTGAGTTAGGGATCCTGATTGTTAAAAGTGTTATTTATCTTGTTATGGATGTGTTTTCCATTGATTGTTTGATATTGATTGTTGGGTCTAGAATTGCCTGTTAGGCTATTTTATTTCCATGCCTAGTGCTGATAGGATAGAGTTTCTTATATTACATTGTTATGATATTAATTGTATTTGATTATCCATGTTGTATGTGAGATTTAATTTGAATGGTGAATATCATTTGTGCACGATTTTATTACACAGGGTTGTGGGAGCCTATTGTAGTGAGACCATAGGGGGAATTTATATTAAGGGATTCTCCAGAGTGTCTGTTATACATTTTAGGGTGTGAGACCATAGGGGGAATTGACATTGAGGGCTCCCTCGGAGAGTCTATAGTTACCATTATGAGACCCTAGGGGGGGTTGAAGTTGATTGATTCCTCATATAGTCTTTATTTTATTGTTAAAAGACTTTACGTGGGAATTGATGGTGTGTGCTTTCTGAAAGAGTCTTTGTTTGAATGTGACCAAAGGATTTAGACTATGTGAGATTCAATAAAGGGTCATTATATCTATTTTGAGTAAATGTAAAGTTGATCCATTGAGTTTATGCATTTAGAACATTCCTAGATGGTTTCTTGTGTATGATTTGTCGAATCATTAATAAATTTAAATGGATGTAGTTGGAACTATAAGATTGTTTTCCTTTGAGTACTTCAATGTTTATTACATCATTTTGAATTTTTCCTACTATATATATTCACTGGCAGTTAGGTACATATCATTGGATTTGTAATACCCCAAGCTTCCACGGTACGCTTCTCTTTGAATAATATAGTAGTGTGTGTTGTACGCAACATCGAGTTCTAACACACACCACAACCAATCAAACTAGCCGTTATGAATAGTAATACCCACTTTTTGAAATTTTATACATTTTATATTTCAAAATTGGATTCATTTTTGGATTCAGAATATCAAAATTAACATAGGGTGAATATTTGGTACTTTTCTGATAACATTCACATTTTGATGAATACTGAAAATTACTAAATTTTAATTAAAAACAACTTTTTTAATCGAAATAATTAATATTGATAAATTATGGATTTGAGTGGTTTTAATGTATATTTAGAATATATTTTTACCATTTAATCCAATGTTGGTCATTGGATGTAATTTCATATTTAAACTAGACAAAAACAACTGTCAATCTTTTGATAGTTATTATTTCAAATAAACATGCTATTTGTTTTGACAACGGAAATTAATTATAAAAATAATTAATGAAACTTATATGTTTTTAATTTTTTAAAATAGACATCATTTTTGAATTCGGAATATCAACTATAGCTTAGAGTAAATTTTTGGTGTTGTTCTGAAAAACTTCAATTTTTGATGACTAGTGAAACAACTAAGTGGTAGTAAAAAACTAATTTTTCATTTAAATGAAATTTTAACGCTTCTATGAATTTAATTTAAAAAATATCAGATACAAGGTTGATATCAGTAAGTAAAATGTGGTTCAATGAGATTAAAATAATTTTGGTGAATAGTAACATTTTACTTTTATTTACCATTGTTAAAAGTAAATAGGGTATTTAAAGGTAAAAATAAAATTAGTTTTACCCTGACACATGTCCTAATTCGATTGGATAAGTATTATTCGACCTAAAAAACCTTAGGAATAATATATGAACCTCTTTGGTCCACTTGGATTAGATTAGGACAATTATTATTATTTAATTCAAAGAAGAGTTAAAAGATTTAAAATCGATGTTTTATAACTAAAACATTTTTAATATAGGGTTATACATAAGATAAATTCGATTATAAATATTAATTAGAAAGATAAAAGAATTTAATACTTAATGATATTTTATTTATAATTTTTAGACATTAAATAATTTAATTTATTTATGACACAATGATGATACAGTAATTACCATAATAGTGAAATATTAAAATAATTGATATTATGAACGCCCTAATAAATATAATTTGAGTCAATTTATGAATTAAACTAATTTTATAGTTTAATATGACATGATAGGATTAATTTAATTACCATTTTTCTAAGTAATAATTCTTAAAAGATTTTCACAAAAATCAATTTCCAAAAAGTGTCAAAATTGACATAAAATAGTTTTTAAAACAAATATTATATTATTAATTTATAGTCTATTCTTGAAAATCTAGTGTTCGGACAAGAGACTTATATAATGATAGGTTTATCATTAATAAACCACTTGAGGTTCTCTTGGATGTATATCGTTTGTTTTTTAACCGTATAATATAAAAATACAAAGAGACATGGTAATGTCAAACTAATTAACTAAGAGTTAAAACATAAAGATAAGGTTAATATAGTGACCCAAACCTATCTAAAACCTATTGGTTGAGATTTTTTCGACCCATCCACACCTTATCTTATATATAATTCACTTTTTAGACATTATAAACCTAAAATAAGTTTTTTTATAAAATTTTATTTCACTCTTTTCATAAGGTGCCCCTCACCCATCTTATAAAAGGGAACTCCCCCTTCGCTTTAATTCACACTTTCAAAGCCATTTGGCTCGTCAAACCCCTGTCCAAAAACTTTATAAATTATCCTCCCTTCAACCCAAAGGCCTTAGTTTGATCAGAAAGCAAACCTATGGAGCCTTTTTGATCAAATCAAAAGGAAGAACCTGATGAAGAGGTAATGTTTTCACCACCCTCTTTCAAGTTCTTTTCTTCTTCCACTTCTTCATTCTTTGTTATTTCCATTCTAAAATCATAAATATAGTATCTTCTCTATACATTGATGTTATTATAAATATGGTAAATCCATATTCACTATTCTATCCATCCTTTTAATGACATGTCACCATACGTGAGTACGTACGGCTTACCGTCTCCACGTCGTGATGTAATTGTTATTCAAAACATTATTATTTGGATGGGTATGATAATGATGTTTAATTGATATAAATAATGAATATAACCTAATAATTATTCTGTATATATTATATACTATACAATTATATATGATTTTAATATCAGAAGAATTATATTGTTACTCGTGCGTACGTACGGAATACCGTCTCCACGACGCGATGAGATTCATTTCCACGTTCACCATTCAACGATGATTATAAAAATATATATTATTAATAAATATGTAATATATGACATAATAATTCTACTGTAAATATATATATATGTGTGTGTGTATTTACATTCATCTCATTCACTTACATCCATTCAATATGATATGTAAACAAAAACAACGGTTATGCGTACATACGGACTACCATCTGCAGAAATAGTGTTTTCTAATTCATATATCTACATATTATACACATATATATTCTAAATATATATTATATATAAATCATGTATTATATTCTATAATTATTTAAATCAAGATCTAAATGATACGGTCAGGAATAACAAGTTAAAACACGTACGATAAGGAAAACGATTATTACCTGAAACGTTAATTAAACATAACAATCATTATTAAATGGATAGTATAAAGTCATAAATGAATCATGAATGATATAAAAATTATGAATATGGTTCTTGTATAATTTAATAACATACAATGGTCATTATACTGGAGGTTAAACGTACCCTCGACCAAAAGAAAGTCCAAGATAAGGGTTATTTCCTCAATCTCATTATTATCCGAGATTGTTCATATGTAAGTATTTTCTGGGACATACTTATCATTGATGGCCATATTTCATAAAAGTGTTTTCAAAAGGAATATTTTAACGTATTATGGGAGATTCTATTTAACAAAATCATCATATTAAATGTTTTAAAGATATATCTTTCTAATCTTTTTTAACTAATGTCCATATTTTCAAAATGATTTTAAGGATTTATTTATATGGACATGAATGTTTTGAAATGATAATTCTTTTAAAAAGTTTCAAAGTGGTATGGGACACTTTGATTCCAAATACTCTTTTAAATTACTTACATTATAAATTGTGATACTTTTAAATTATTTCATGAAAAGTGGGTATTTTTCTCAAAGCATTTTACTGGTCATTTTCATCTATGTCAACATCCTTTGATGGATTTTAAACTTATTTGAAGTTGACTTATTTTGATACAAATATTCCAAATTTTATTGATGGTTTTGTGATATTTTTGACTGTGGATGTGTTATTTTTATACCATTCATGGTTTATATAGAAAGTATTGACATTCCGTATGCTAGTTTTAATACGAATGATTTTGTTATGTTTCATGTTTTCATATGAGGAATGCATAGGACTTAGTAAGTGACAGGTGGAGCTCGCGCTATAGCTTCTCGATGCATTGGTAGGTCTCATGAGAGAAACTAGTGTCTTGGCACATGGCCTTGAAAAAATCTTATTTTTAGTCTTGGCACAAGGCCTTGACTATGTGGTTATGATAGTCTAGCATTATGAATTCCCTTATTATGAAAGTGGTTATTGATATTGGATGTGATTATTCGATTGGTAGAATATCCATGTGAAAAGTTAAATGGAATTATTTCATTTTATCTTTGCCATATTATGTTTAAGTTCAAGTTTAAAAGGCTTTTGTTTTAGTTATACATTACCTTAAATGTTTATGTTTATATATGTGAGTTTCCGCTAAATTATTTACCCTTATTGAGCATCTGAGCTCACCCCTTTCAATATTTTATTTTTGCCAGGATCCCCAGAAGTGTTTTATGATTGAGATGAAGGGTTAATCTAAGGGAACAATGGCTTTCTCAAAGGATTATTTATGTAGTGTTGTATGTTATAAAGTGTAATGTAATGTTCATGTATGTAATCTATTTTCCAAGACTGCTAAAATGATCGGCTATGCGATACTTGATTCCTTGTAATCATACCAATGAATTAAAATAATGCACCCACTCTGGGCTTCTGGAGTCGGGGCGTTACAGTTGGTATCATTGGAAGTTTACCAATAACCTTGGAGACTAGATGTATAAAAACTCTGATTAGATCACATTACCCTAAGATAGACATTGAGGATTAGTATAGAAGAATTTCCGAGTGTTTTATTAATGTACAGATTTTGTGACTTTTCCGGGAAATATATCCCTGTCTGGATACGAGTAGGTAGAGGCGGCTCTGGAACAGAAGTACCTTGTGGTAAAACCCGAAAACACCGCTTCGAGCAAGACTCAAACGGGAATTGGTGCACGACAATGGGCCTTGCTGCACTTTTCGTTACGACAATCATAAGGGATATGCCTAGGAAAATTCTCATTTTCATTACAAACCATTATGAAGGGTTTATGAGTATATACTTCCTCAAAGAAAAACGTTTTATGATTATGGATTACATCCATAAACTATTCAATTTATATTAAGTATTTTAAAAGTTGGGATTAGGTATTGAGATTCATAAAACTAATCTACTGTATGCCATTGTTTAGAAATGCTGCCCAGTAGAAGGAATGTGAACTCCAACAATACGCATGATCCAAAGAGTAAGAAGGATCATATCTTTCATGGTCTTAAGCCATTATTTAGAAGGGAAATAGTCTCCCACATATTATTATCATATGAAGAAATAGTATCATATGTTAATAAGATACGTAAAGAATTCTCTAAGTCCAATGGATTTGAAGGGAAGCAAGAGAAGAAAAGGATGGATGAAAGAAAGATGGATAACGGGAAGAAGGGAATGAAGGATTTTCCCATATGTGATAACTGTGGGAAGAAACACCCTGGAACATGCCTGGAGGGAATGCGAGTTTTTTATTAGTGTGGAGAAAGAGGACACCAAGTACGTGACTGCAAGGGTACGAAATAGGTTTCAAATATACAATGCTTCATCTGCAAGGAGATGGGACACTACGCGAATCAATGTACCAGTCATCAGAGTATGCAACAAATGATGCTATTGGATAATAATCAATTTATGATACTACCACAGATGAAGATGAATGAAAAGTGTTCTTATGTTACTATTAAAGAGTAATGGCATTTCAGTGTTGTATCGATGATGTACTGGTTATATGAATTGTGGAAATAAATAAGGATTGTACTGCAGTACTATTTCATTAAGGATTTGAGATTATATGGTACTATGAAAAGTGACTCAACAGAAAGTTAATCTTATTTTTAAAATACATGTTTGGTGGAAAGATAAACCTTAATAATGTTATGATAATGAGGTTGTAATTTTGGAATATGAGATGGTTAATTTGGAAAAATTATATTGGATATTCTTGACTACCTTGGAACTGATTAATGGTTGTTTATTTCATCATTGTTGTAGATTAGAACATTTTTGGATAGAAGGAGTATATCCCATATCCTATAATGAATAAGGGATCATTAATTCAATTAATAAGGTTTTATGTTAATTCCGGATGTTGCAGTGTTTTAAAAAATACATGATGATGGTGTTCACACGTTTGTGCGTCGAAAAAATGATCTTCATTGTGTTTACCTGCTTTATAAATTTTGTACTGTGAGTTTAGACCAAAGTATATTGGATAATTCTAAAGGTCATAATCAATTATGATTTTCATTTGATACTATTTTCAAGGTTAAATAATTTTTTGAGATTATTTTTGGATTATCATTAAAAGGACAACCTGGAGGTCGGGCGACAACCCATCGCACCCGGCAAGGTCGCGAGACTTGAACCCGCAACCGAAGGGAGACAAGGGTGAATCTCCAACCACTAACCTACGTGATATCCTTGATTGTATAAAGTAGTTTTTTAAAGGGTCTGATATGTGAATTATAAATTCATTATATTTGGAACCCTATATAATTAGGGTAAATAGAGTATTTTTGAGTTGTATTATGTTTTGGAGTGAAATATGAGTTTTTGGTAGAATTTTATTAATGGATAAATTTATAATTATAATGTAAGTATATCTCCTTATGATATTATCCAATCTCATAAATGAAATCCTCAACATTAAGGAAATGAACTAAGAACAAAAATGTTATCCTAGATGGTACCTTAGATCATCACAAATTTATGGCTTTGTGATTGTTGGCTTTTTCATATCCATGTTCTCTACCACTATCCATAAGATATTGATGGATATAATTCTCTTACATATCCATTTTTTCTTACATGGAACCCTAGTATGTGTTATTTTCTATAAACTTCATACATACCACTCTTTATTTTAAATAGAGGCCTCATTAACCCATTTTTCGATGTTGGATTTCAACTAAGATATTTTGAAATGTCAACCCCAAGTTTCCATTACTGAGCATAAATTACAAGGATGCAATTTATTGAAGTAGGGGAGAATATGACACCCCATGATTCCACGATATGCTTCTCTTTGAATAATACAGTAGCGTGTGTTGTACGCAACTTTGAGTTCAAACACACACCACAACCAATCAAACTAGCCGTTATGAATATTAATACCCACTTTTTGATGTTTTATACATTTTATCTTTCAAAATGGGCTTCATTTTTGGATTCATAATATCAAAATTAGCTTAGGGTGAATTTTTGGTACTTTTCTGATAACTTTCATATTTTGATGAATAGTGAAAATTAATAAATTTTAATTAAAAACAACTTTTTTAATCGAAATAATTAATAGGGATAAATTATGAATTTGATTGGTTATAAAGTATATTTAGAATATATTTTTACCATTTAATCCAATTTTGGTCATTGGATGTAATTTCACATTTAAACTAAATATAAACAAGTGTCAATCTTTTAATCGTTATTATTTCAAAAAAACACGCTATTTGTTTTGACAAAGGGAATGAATTATAAAATTAATTAATGAAACATATTTGTTTTGAATTTTGTAAAATAGACATCATTTTTGAATTCGTAATATCAATTATAACTTAGAGTAAATTTGTGGTGTTGTTCTGAAAAACGTCAATTTTTGATGAATAGTGAAACCACTAAGTGGTAGTTAAAAAACTGATTTTTTGTTAAAATGAAATTTTACCACTTCTATGAATTTACTTTCAAAAAACCTATAGACACGGTTGATATCATTATGTAAAATTTGGTTCAATGAGAAGAAAATAATTTTTGGTGAATAGTAACTTTTTACTTTTATTTACCACGGTTAAAAGTAAATAGGGTAATTAAAGGTAAAAATAAAATTATTTTTACCCTGAAACATGTACTAATTCTATTGGATAAGAATAATTAGACCAAAAAAACCTTATGAATAAAATATGACCCTCTTTGGTCCGCTTGGATTTGATTAGGACATTTATTATTATTTAATTCAAAGAAGAGTTAAAAGAGTTAAAATCAATGTTTTATAAATAAAACATTTATAATATAGGTTTATAAATAAGATAAATTCAATTATAAATATTCATTTGGAAGATAAAAATATTTCCTATATAATGAAATTTTATTTTTAATTTTTAGACATTAAATATTTTAATTTATTTATGACACAATGAAGATGGAGTAATTACCTTAATAGTGAAATATTAAAATAATTGATATTATAAAAACCCTAATATATATAATTTGAGACTTTTTATGAATTCCAGAAATTTTATATGTTAATATGAAATGTTAGGATTGATTTAATTAACTTTTTTTGAAGTAATAATTCTGTTATGAGTTTTACAGAAATCAATTTCCAAATAGTTTCAAAATATACATAAAATAGTTTTTAAAATAAATATTATATTATTAATTGATATTCTATTACTAAAAATATAAAGATCAGCCAAGAGACTAATATAATGATATTTGTATCATTAATTAACCACTTGGGGTTCGTTTGGAAGTATTTAGTAAGTTTATTAACCATATAATATAAAAATACAAAGAGACATGGTAAATGTCAAACAAATTAACTAAGAGTTAAAACATAAATATAAGGTTAATATATTGACACAAACCTATCTAAAACCTATTCGTTTAGTGGTTTTAGACCCAAACCCACCTTATCATTGAAATAATTCACTTTGGAGCCATTATAAACCGAAAATTATTTTATTATAAAATAATATTTCACTCTTTTCCTAAGATGCCCCTCACCCCTCTTATAAAAGGGAACTCCCCATTCTCTTTAATGCACACCTTCAAAGCCATTTTCCTCGGCCAAAACATTCCCAAATACTCTCTAAAATATCCTCCCTTCAACTTAGAGGAATTATTTTAATCAGAAAGCAGACCTATGGAGCTCTTTTGATCAAATCAAAAGGAAGAACCCGAAGAAGAGGTTATGTTTTCACAAACCACTTTCAAGTTCTTTTCTTCTTCAACTTCTTATTTATTTGTTATTTACATTCTAAAATAATAACTCCAGTATATTCTATATACTGTGATGTTATTATAAATATGGTACAACCATATTCACTATTCTATCCATCAATTGAATGACATGTCACCATACTTGAGTACGTACGACTTACCATCTCCATGTTGTGGTGTTATTATTATTCAAAACATTGTTATTTGGATGAGTATGATAATGAAGTGTAATTGATATAAATAATTAATATAACATGATAATGATTCTGTATATAAGATATACTATCCAATTATATATGATTTTAATATCAAAAGAATGATATTGTCTCCCGTGCGTGCGTACGGAATACCGTCTCCACAACGCGATGAGATTCATTTCCACATTCACCATTCAACGATGATTATAAAAATATATATTTCTTATAAATATGTAATATATAACATAATAATTATACTGGAAATATATATGTGTGTGTATTTACATTCATCTCATTCACTTACTTCCATTCAATACGATATGACAACAGAAATAGCATTTATGCATACGTACGGAATACTGTCTCCATAAACGGTGTTTTCCATTTAATATATCTATCTATTATACACAAATATATTCTAAATATATATATAATATAAATAATGTTTTATATTCTGTAATAATTTAAATCATGATCTAAATGATACAGTCAAGAATAAAAAGTTAAAACACATACGATAAAGAAAACGATTATTACCCGAAACGTTAATTCAACATGAAAATCATTATTAAATGGATAGAATAAAGTGATAAAAGAATCATGTATGATATAATAAATATGAATATGTGGATAATTTAATAACATACTATGGTCATTATACATGCGCTTAAGCATACCCTCAACCAAAGTAAAGTGTAAGGTAAGGGTTATTTCCTCAATCTCATTATTATCTGAGATTGTTCATCTATAAGAATTTTATGGGACATACTTATCGTCAATGACCATATTTCATAAAAGTTTTTTGAAAAGGAATATTTTATGGTTTTATGGGAGGGTCTATTTAACAAAATCTTCATTTTAAATGTTTTAAAGATTTATCATTCTAAACCTTTTTAACTAATGTTTATATTTTCAAAATGATTTTAAGGATTTATTTATATGGACATGAATGTTTTGAAATGATAATTATTTTCAAAAGTTTCTTAGTGGTATGGGACAATTTGATTCAAAAATATCATTTAAATGAATTCCTTTATAAATTGTGATACTTTTAAACGTTTTCATGGAAAAGGGGTATTTCTCTCAAAGCATTTTACTGATCATTTTCATCTATGTCAACATCCTTTGATGGATTTTAAATTTGTTTGAAGTTGATTTATTATGATAAAATATTCCAAATTGTATGGAAGGTTTTGTGATATTTTTGACTGTGTATGTGTTATTTTTATACCATTCATGGTTTATGGATAAAGTATTGACATTTCGTATGCTAGTTTTAGTACGAATTATTATGTTATGTTTCAACTTTTCATATGAGGAATTAATTGGACTTAGTATGTGACGGTTGGATCCTGCTATAGCTCCTCGATGCATCGGTAGGTCTCATGAGACAAACTAGTGTCTTGGCACAAGGCCTTGACAAAATCATACTTCTAGTCTTGGAAGAAGGCATTGACTATGTGATTATGATAGTATGGCATTATGCATTCCCTTATTATAAAAGTGGTTATTGATATTTCATGTTTTTATTCAATTACTAGAATATCCATGTGAAAAGGTAAATGGAATTATTTAATTTTATCTTTTCCATATTATGTTGAAGTTCATGTTTAAAAGGCTTTTTTTCGTTATACATTGCCTTAAATGTTTATGTTTATATATGCGAGTTTCTGCTAAATTGTTTACCCTTACTGAGAATCTGAGCTCACCCCTTTCAATGATTTATTTTTCCCAGGATCCCAAGAAGTGTTTCATGATTGAGATTTAGTGTTATGCTATGGAAACAATGGCTTTATAAAAGGATTATTTATGTTGTGTTGTATGTTAGAAAGTGTAATGTAATGTTCATTTATGTAATCTATTTTCCAAGACTGCTAAATTGATCGGTTCTTCGGGGCTTGATTCCTTATAATCATACCAATGTATTAAAATAATCCACCAACTTTGGGCTTCTGGAGTCAGGGCGTTACAGGGTTGGTGGCTACTAGAATTCATCTCACAACCTATTTGTGTCTTGGTTTTGGGCCCAAACAGATTATATTGTTGCAGATATAGATAAAGGAATTCAGCCTTCAACTTCAAGCACCTGATTGTTGTGGAGCTGGGGAGCATGGGACCAAGATGAGGCATGAAATATTGTTAGAGTCGTTTACTTACTTTTCCTTTGTACATTATTTTAGTACTATATTCCTTAATTGTCACTTGTTTGTATGTTTTCTTAGACATATGTATCATGCATCATTTATATATGATCTCCAAATGTTTATTTACCTATAGTCTTCTTCAGTTTACAGTTTTAGGATATTATTAATGCATTCTCTATTGTTATCTATTTGATTCCACTGTGTTACTCTTCCAATTAGGACATAGTTTCCCCACTATCACACCCAAGGCCCTCCTATCTAGTCGTAAACCTCTAGTGTACAAGGAAATATTCATGAGGCTATTTGCCCAATTGGGTATGAGGCACCTTTTTATGGAACCTAGAATCGAAACGTTACTAAGTGGTATCAGAGGAAATTATTTTTTCAATGGCTATTGTTTGGAGACTATAGATAGAGATTGGAAGGAATATGTAGTTAGTAATAAGTTGTTCCTGGGAGTATCTAGACATGGTACAAGGAAAAGATAATTTAATGCGATTATTTCAATTTTTCTAGTTTTTCGATTATTACAAGTGATTTGATTTCACTATTCGGTGATTCACATGTTTATTGTTGTCACAATTGTTATTATTGATGTTTTTTTTCAATTGAAACCTGATGAGATGAGGTTAATCCATCTCATTAATCATACAGGAACATGCTAGAGATCACATGTCATGCATTATTTCCATGCCATTCCGGGTGCATTATCGATTTCGTGTTATTGTGATAGATGTTTTGCTAGATATGCATGCTGTTGTGATAAATGATCTGATAGAATACCTTCTATTTGAAAGGGAATTGGTAATTTTTAATTTTATCTTTTATATAAACACCAAAATTTGTTTACTGAGGTGTTATGGGCCCTCATGGATCCGAATTGTTTTTGATCATTGCACTCTTATAATTGTATATGACATGGGTATGATTCTAATAATATGTTTTATAGTGAGTATGGGGCCTCACAGATCGTAATATTTCACATTAATGTTCATTTCAGTTTTTTCTGGGTTCTGGAGAAGTTTTTGAGGCTTACATTCTAGAAAAACCAATAATACATGGTGTGTATTAATAAATAAATGTCATGTATCCTTCTATTCGGGAGGGAAAATTTTTTCATATGTACATGACATGGACTGTATATACACACCATATGGCCCTTAACAGTGTGACTGCTTGTTTGGGTAGAGACATGTGATTTGGGAAATCATTGGTGAAACACGCAGTGTACCGGATGTACACGCCATGTTATAGATACCATGTGTTTTGCCATGTGACAAACAACACAGGTGGATTAAAATCATGTAGTACACATTGATTCCATATTGAACACACCATGTGGACTCTTCCGTGTAACCGGCCATGTGACTAACAACACTGGTCAGTGGATTTATTCTAGTACATACCTTGTTTGAAAAAAACATGAAGTGTAGGGTTGTTCTATGAGAACTGTGTGGTTTAGTCATGTAATGGAACTTGAGAAGGGGAAATTGATTCAAGAACACACTGTGTCCATGGAAAACACTCCATGTAGATGGGGTGTCACTAGACCAGTGTTTCTAGAAGAACATGAAAATGTTAAAGCTTAAGGGAACACACTGTGTCGGGGTAATACATGCCATGTATCCAGTTTTTGAATAACATGGATTATATCTTTCTATAGATCCTTTCATCCACATATAAGTTTCAATCCATGCTAATCTTGAACTATGTTGTGAGTTTGACAATACAGATACATGCCACTAAGATGTCCTCCGGTTGTATGCCAGATTCAGGGTAGTGATCAAGCACCGAACATGGTCGATCAGGGACTACTAGTAGATACTCATGTCGTGCCTACCTTGGATCTAGTAATCATCCCATATACAGGTGATGATGCACAGTTCTGATAAGGCTTCATGATGTTTATGCAGACATTCCTGGGAGCAGCACATCCCACCCCGTCTATGGAATAGTCAATATGGGTTATCCGTAACAGCATCCTCCCACTTTTTCTATGGATGGAGGAACTCAGGCTGTAGAGTCATGGATAGAATCCATGATGTCGATCATCGAGCATCTTGAGATGCCTCTAGAGAGAAGGGTAAGGCTCATTATGTACATTCTTAGGGATTCCGCTAATAGATTTTGGGATGTCATTTCATAGGTTGGACACCAACAGGGTATGGAATTGGATGACTTCTAGCATAAATTCTATAACTAATTCTACCTGGAGACTTTGAGGGATGATCCATCCCTAGAGTTCATGAGTGTGGGGCAGTGTACTCTCTCATTTAGTGAGTACTATTCTCACTTCATGGAGTTGAAGCATTTCACATCCATTGGGGGTGATGAGTTATACGTAGAGATTATTTTCCAGTATGGTCTTAGGAATGAAATATGATCTCAGGTGAAAATATTATTGTTTACTTCCATTTATTCTATCGTCATCCTGGTGCTGATCACATAGCACAACCTGAGGGATTCTTGAGCTGTGATCCAGGGCGGTTCGGCATCCAGAGTTAGTACTTCTCTTGATGATAGTAGGAAGCACCACATAAAGTATACCCATGGAGATCTAAGTAGGAGGGACACTCCATCAGGTAGATAGATGGTATGATTCTAGTGTGGGAAGGACGGGCATAAAAGTCCACATTTCCCAAGAGACCTAGTTGAGTCCCGATATTGCGGCATGATGGGTCATCTTCAATGTTTCTGTCAGTTTTTCTCACCAGAAGCTGGTGAAAGGGGTTCTTCTATGACTCCTTGTTCAGGGGAATCACTATATGTTACTCATCAGTCTGGGAACTGGAGTTCTTCCGAACCTTCATGTGGAGGTGGAGGTCGTGACCATGGTATCCAATCTCCACTCTTTTAGCGACAATCGGGTGAGTCGGCTCAGGGAGGCCAGGTAGGGTCACATGGCCATAAAACATGCCAAACATTTGCTGTGGATAAGACCCAACAAGAGTAGGATCCCAGAACCTATACTATTTATGGTATGATCCTAGTTGGCTCAGTTTTAGATTCTAGACTTTTCAAGATAGGGGATTCCCATTGTTTCTTATCCACTACTCTTGTGGAGCGCCTTGGGATCAATATCATTACTTATGCTGATTTCTTGACAATGGAAATTAATTTGGGGACAGGAATGGCTAGTGTACATCAGTGCATGGAGTTTCATCCTATGGTTGGTGGGTGTCACTTCTTATGGGACCTTTATGTCTTAGATATTACAGTCAATGATGTCATTTTCAAAATGAACTGGTTAGTTCCCTTCTAGGTTGTTGTTGATTTATATCATCATAGGGTGTGTTTCACATCACCATAGGGATGTTTGATTCGAAATAATTGAGAATGGGAATTCCAGGCGAGCAGAGTGGGACCCAATCATCATGGGTTTGGAGGAGTTACATCCCAAATTCCTAGTTTGTGTCTAGATGACCATGGAACTTCACAAGTGGAAATTCCTCCAGTGGTTCATCGTTTCAGGTATGTCTTTCCAGAGGACTTTTCATGTTTTACTCCAGAGTAAGAGGAAGACTTTTATGCTGATCTTGTGCTAGGGGTGGCACCGGTGTACATTCCTACTTATAGGGTATCTACACAAGAGTTGTAGGAGCTCAACAAGTAGTTAGTAGAGTTAAAATAAAAGGGTTTAATCCAACCTATTACTTCCCCTTAGGGTTCCATGGTCTCGTTTGTGACGATGGCATACAGTACCCTCAGAATCATGGTAGAATATTGGAAGCTAAACTATTTGATGGTCAGGAACCGATAACCCTTGCCATGAATTAGGGATCTCTTTGATAATATTCGAGGAGACCGGTTTTTCTTGAAGACTGACTTGATATCCGGTTATCATCAGTTTCACGATAGACCATCATATATTCCTCTTACAGCCATTTAGAGCAGACATGGTCTATAGGAGTATGTGGTGATGTTATTCGGCCTCACAAACACGCTCGTAGTATTCACGACACTAATGAACCATGTGTTCCATCCATACTTGTATTCTTTCATGATAGTCTTAATGGAAGATTCATTGTGTACTCCCACATTCGACATGACAATGCTAACCATCTTTAGATCACTTTGTGTACACTGAGAGGGCATCAGTTATTTGATATTACCTCAAAATTCCACTTTTGGATGGACCAAATTTACTCCATGAGTCATGTTACCTCATATATATGAGTATCAGTAGACCAAGATAATGTGAGAGAAATAGTTTCCTAGGAGAATCAGAAGATTGTATTTTAGGTATGGAGTTTTCTAGGGATTCCTAGTTACCAAAAGCATTTTATATATGAGTTTTCATGCTTAACAGTGCCATTGATGGGTCTGACTAAGAGTGGTGAAATGTATCTGTGGACAGATTCCTCCGATTCAGCCATTCATAAGATGAAATGGAGGTTTACTTCAGCATTGATACTAGTCCTTCTTGAGTCGGGAAAGAGTTATACTATTTACTGTGATGCATCAAGTATCATGCTGGCAGCAGTGCTTATATAGGGGAGGATTTGCAGTCTACAGGTCTCGGAGGTTGAGGCACCATGATAGTAACTATCTAAAGCATGATCTTGAGTCTGCTTCAGTTGTTCATTCTTTACGTTGTTGGAGACATTATCTTTTGGGAGGTCATTTTGTGGTTGTCACTAACCACAAATGTATCAAGTATATATTCACTCAACATGATATGAATTTGAGACAGGGAAGGTGGGTTCTCAACATTTAGTCCTTTGAATTTGAGCTTGCCTACACGTAAGGGAAAGGAAACACAGTTACTGATTTGTTGAGTAGGTGGATTTAGATACTAGTAGTTCAAAAGGCTAGAATTGAGTGGAAGCATATGGCTCTATTCTCTGAAATGCATTTGCAGGTGAACGACAGACATGGGAAAATTTTTCTTTCTCTGTATATGTTATATCTACTCTGCGTGATTGAGTAAAAAGGAGGAGTATATCAGATTCCAATGGGATAGTCCTACGAGTGAGTGTTTCAGGAGAGGAACATATTACTAGATTGACCATAGGAAATGATGAGATCTTATGTTTTCATATATGTGTATGGATGTCAGCTGACATACGTGGGGAGATGATGCATCACTTTCATTCCCCAATTTGGATATTTCATCCTGGTGTCACCAAGATGTATTGAGATCTGGACCATCAGTATTGGTGGACAGGCATGAAGAGAGATGTTTCTGGGTTTGTGATGAGGTGTTCCACCTGTCAGCAGATGAAGGAGGAGCATTAGCATCCATCTGGGCTTTTGCAGTAGTTACCCATTCCCGAGTGGAAGTGGAATGATGCCACGATTGACTTTTTGATAGGATTACTGAGGTCACGTTGAAGGAGTGATGCAGTTTGGGTTTTAATTGACAGACTAACGAAGGTTGCACAATTTTTTATGATCAAGGAGATATTCAGTGTTGACAATATGGGAAGGTTATATATCCGGGAGATTGTGCACTTACATGGGGATCCACACACCACTATTTCAGACAGGGTTACCGATTTCACTTCTTGGGTTTGGTAGGGGAGACAGAGGGCTATGGGTACACAGGTACTACTGAGTACATCTTACCATCACCAGACTGATGTTCATTCCGAGTGTGCGATTCAGGTTCTTGAGGACGTGCTTCGACCATGCATCCTGGATTTCAGAGGTTCTTGGTAGAAGAACATACATCTGGTAGAGTTTTCCTATAGTAATAGATTCTAGTAAACTATTCATACTGAACATTTTGAGTCTTTGTATGGTAGGACATGTCGATCTCCCCTATGTTCGATGGTGGAAGGTGAGGCAACTATGTTGGGACCTCGTCTTGTCCAGGAGACCATAGATCTGGTGGAGTTGATTCAAAAGAAGATGGCTACTACCCAGTAACTTCGATAATCTTATGTCGATCGACGGAGACAACCTCTGGAGTTTGAGGTCAGAGATTTAGTTTTTCAATGTGTCACAACAAGGATGGGAGACATGAGGATTATGAGACAATGTAATCATTAAGCGAGATATGTCGGGCCATTTGAGGTTTTGGATAGTGTCGGTCCGGGGGCCTATCAGTTGTCATTACCTTCGAGATATCAGACTATACCCGATGTCTTCCAGGGTTCCTAGAAATGACGTTACTTCTCAAACCCATATCATGTTTTCTAACTTGAGGAGTTTTAGTTGGATGTGGATGCATCGTTCAAGGAGTATCCTATCATGATTATCGATTGCAGTGCAATGGTTCTATGTTTCTGGTCCGATCCTCTAGTTTTGGTGTTCTGGTAGCATAGTTGAGTACATGAAAATACATGGGATTGGGAGGCTGATGTATGATCGTAGTGTCTAGATTTTTTCGAGGATTCTTCTTCATCTCCACCTTTTTAGGGAATTTCATGGGATAATTTCATTAAGGGGGAATTTTGTAAAAACCTAAATCTTCTTTTCAGGTATGGATCTTGTTTTCTTGTTTCTTTTGAGGAAAAACATAAGAATGAAATTTTTGGATTACATGCCTTGTACATCCTTGTACACACAATGTTTTATGGCACCGAGTCCAGGCCATGTTTGGATATGTCAGGGCCACAGACACGACCGTGTGGCAATGTGGAAAGGACGCATAAGAAGGGGGTGTAAAAGACATATAAAATCAATGTATCTTTAATGAAACCGCCATGTATATTTCTTTTCATTTGATTAAATGGATTGTGGTAATGTCTAATCGACAGAAACACCTTCTTCTCACTTTTCATCCTCTAAGAGCAACATATATTTCCAATTATCTCTAAGCCACTAACCCATCATCCATTACCTGAATCAATCTATGTTAGTTGCATTGGAATCACATCAGTGATTTATTACTTCTTCTAGAGAATCACCTCTTGATTTATTCACTTTCATGAGATGTCCTTGGTTTAACATTTTAGATGTTTTTGTAGATATATGGATTTTTATGTCAATTAGAAGGCTGTGGTTCAACTATATCGATCACAGAACATCGTGGAATGTGGTTTTGGGCCTTTCCGTAATACTCGATGAATTAAATGTGCAAAAAGTTCCAAATCCCCAAGTGATGGGTATTGCGTTTTTAGGGAATGTAATCATGTTAATGAAGGATATGATTTGGATGCTTGCGTTGGGGCTCTTGATTTTCAATAGGTTTATTTAACTTTCAGTGGATGTGTTTTCATTTTTTTTTGTAAGATATTGACCGTTGGGCCTAGAAAGGCATGTTAGGCTATTTTGTTTCCATGCCAAGTGCTCTTAGGATGGTGTTTCTTATATAACATGATTGTCATATGCATTGTATTTGATTATCCTGGTAGTATTTGAGATGTACATTGGCTGCTGAATATAATTTCTGCATGAATATATTACATAAGGCTGTGGGAACCTTGTTTAGTGAGACTATAGGGGGAATTGACGTTGAGGGCTTCTAAAGAGTGTTTGTTGTACTTTTCACACTGGGAGACCATTGGGAGGAATGATGTTGAGTGCCCCCTCATAGTGTCCATAGATACCAGTAGGGAACCACATGGGGAATTTACTTTGAGTGATTCCTTAGAAAGTCTGTAGTTTATCATTAAAATACTATAGGGGGAATTGACAATGTGTTCTTCCTCAAAGAGCCTTTTTTAGGTGTCCAGAGGGTTTTGATTGTGTGAGCCTCCCCAAAGGGTCATTATAACACTTTTGAGTAAATGTTAAGTTGATCCAGAGGGTTTACGCTATGATAAAATTCCTAGAGGGTTGCATGTGTATGATTGGATGAATAATTAGTATATGTAAATGAATGTAGATGGAACTGTAGGATTTTTTACCTTTTATTTTTTCCAGATTTATTACTTCATTTTTCATTTTTCCTACTATATTTATTCACTGATAGTTCAAAACATATCGTTAGGTTGCTTCCTATTGGGATTCATCTCACAACCTTTTTAGGTCATGATTTTGGGCCAAAACAGATTTTATTTTAGCATGTATATATAAGGAATGACACCCTTCTACTTCAGGTACCTAATTGATCGGAAGCTGGGGAGCATGGGACCAAGCTAAGGCTTGCGATGTTGTTGGAGTTAATTACATGTTTTTTCATTGTACATTGGTTTAGTATTATATTCCATCATTGTGACTTGATTGGCTTAATTCCTAGACGTATGTATCATGCATCATTTATTTATGTGCTCTAGTTGTTTATTTACCTACAGTCTTCTGCATTTTACGGTTGTATGATATTATTACTACTTCTTCTATTGTTATATGTTTGATTCAACTGTGTTACTCTGCCAATGAGGGTATTGTTTCCACACTATCACACTTAAGACCCTAGCTGCTAGAGGGAAGCCTATGGCATTCAGGGAAATTCACTTGAGGCCATGTGACCAATCGAGTATGGGTTACCTTTTGGAGGCACCTATAACCATGAAATTACACCATTAAAAGGTGTGGTCTTAACCTACAAAATAATCTATCCGTTTTGATATGATTGCTGATAATAATTCTTGAAGTGTACCTTTCATGCATTGGGAAATTTTCTTCATAGGTCATGATGGATTGTCCTTCCTTTTTCTCCATCTCTATAAATTCTCTCTACATATTTTTATAAAGAGTTCTTGGTAAATGCTTATTAAGAAAAATGTACATAACATCTCCCCATTCCATCTCTTCAATTTTTTAATATCGCTTGGTCTTCTTAATAAAATCCCACCATTGATCGACCTCTCCATTTATATGATAAATGGCCAAAATCACCTTTTCCTTCTAAAAAAAGTTAAGCATAAAAAAATTATTCTACATGTAGTTAACACAAAATTGCTTGACCAGTGGATTTGTAGATCAACTAATCATCGGTGGTCATTGCTGTATAAAACCCTCGATAGCCGGTTTCTCCAGTTTAGGTGAAGGAGTTCGTTCAACATTATTTAGGTTATTGTTCATAACCTAAGACAACTGGGTATGAAATAGCATGATGTTTTGGACTCCGCCTCCCAATGTATTAGGGATTTCAATTATGAAATCATTTCATTGGCCCTTGTATGGGATTTTTCCTAGTTTCACCTAGTTCCCAATATTTTCTAAAATAGTAAAATTTAGAACAAAACATAAGCCAACAAGCCATGAATAAATAACTTATTAAATTTTTTAATTTACACTAAAAGCATGTCATATGGGATACCTATGTTTAGAAAAGCTTCTTGTGTGCACATTTGTAATTAGTCTCATACTAGAGGTTTTCTCTAGGGTTCACTAATCATAATTCCCAGATTAACTAATCATCGCCTATGATACCAAGAATAGCAACCCTATTTTTCATTCATTACATTTACATCATTTTAAAGACAGAAATCATAATTAAAGTACAAAAATAGGATATAATGTATTATCTTAATGGAAAAAATAGGATCATACATAACATTTACAACAACAAAAAACATAAACATTTATTTAATTCATTCATCTCTAGCTTCATACTACCCATTGAAATCTCATTAGTACACATATACTCATAAGGATATACATCAAAAGAGGTGGGATAAAACCCCTGTAAGAGGATTGATAAGAACAATATAATGTGGGGTGAGTATAATCATAACATCACCTTCAAAATAATGAGATGAATCAATAGACAAAGAAAATTATTGTTGCAATGGATAAAAATGAAACATTATACCTTAGTGGTCAACAACCAAACTTTTATGTGAACAATGCTAGAAACATGTTAAATCATATTTCACTATAACTCAAGAGATTCATCACTTCACCCAATTAATTGGAGAGTTGTATAATTTTGGGTGCACCTATCACATCAAAATATTAATATTGCACTATAAAATTCCAGGCGCACCCATCACATCATAACATTTACATTATCATTCATTCCACGTAGAACATATTTCAATCCTAAACATAAAATAACCCATGGAATGAAATGGGTTCAATAAATAATACATTGATAAAATTTGTGGTCCCAAATGAAAGATCCAATAATATACTTGATACGAGAACCATTATCCTTAAGTGAGAAGTAATAGTGAGTTTTTGAAAGAAGTGTTCTTTTGGAAAACATTTTTATTTACATAAACTATAGTGGAAAAAATGTATATCCTATATAAGGTAATATAATGATGAATAAATTATATTTACTTAATAACCATACTGAAAATGCTGTGAAATAGGGAAACCCTAATTAAAGAGAGTTGGTTTCAATAATTCCCATTACCTTTTATCCGAAAACATTATACACTTTAATGTCCTATATAATGACATTAGAATTCATAATTAGAAATTAGAGAACCTTTAATACCGGAATACAGTTCAGTATGGTTTCATTAAGTTCTTTTGTGATCCATTTGACGAGTTATATAGTTTAAATTCATTGTTTTCGATTGACCTTTTTCATAGTTTTCATGAATGACTCACTTTTAAACATGGATGGGAGTTCATGTAGAACAAGGATACAAATCCATAACTGGTATGAAAAGTCATTAATTATCTTAATAGAGTTTAAATGTTATTTTAATTAATTTTTTTATATATGATGAAGATGAACCATTAGATAACAATTAATTATGATTGTTAGGTGTTAATTTGGGTGGTTCTTAATTACAACTATCATGTTTTAATTTATCATTTAGTATTATGTACAAATGTTGTTTCTAAAACATAAAAGGGGTCAATATATAAATATAAAATTCTATTTTCAAAAAATTAATTCTTTAATTGCCACCCTTGATTTATCTTATGTAAAATGGTAAGTGCATCACCTATGATGTAGGTAAATTAACACATCACATGACACAATTTTATTTTATAAACAAAGAGAGATAGAGTGAGAGGATTATAATTAATAATCATACATTAAAATGATATAATTCCAGTATATAAATCATAATGAAGTTATCATGACATTTATATCAGATAATTTGAGGAGAATAAAATAAAATATGAAATTTGAAAGGAAAATGAAGGAAAAAAGAGAGAAATTACATCTTGAATAAGTCTTCTTTGAGAGCCTCTTTATGGAAGTGGTTTTGGAATTTTTATGAGTCCAGGTGCTTTTGGATTTGAGGGAGGATAATTGGAAGTGATAGGGGAAGAATTCAGAGAATCCTTGATTCTTTATAGGTGTGAATAAATTTGGGTGTGATTGGTGGTATTTATAGCAGAGGGGATGATGGTTTTCTTAATATTTTAATGAGTACTTTATCAATTTTCCATATAAAAATAAATGGTGATTCTTACATGATAAATAATTGTAATAAGTTAATGTGAGTTTGATATTTGGGTTCTTACATGTATCATGATTTCATTAATAGTGGATTTAAATTATAATGTATTTATATGTTAAATTATTGTATTTTATTATTCCCCAAAAATTCATTTATTTTAGAAAAATCTAAAAAATTCACCCTAATAATTTTTCAACATGTAGAACTCAAAGATGAACTTCATTTTATGAAAAAAATTTCTAACGATAATTATTTTAATTTTTAATTACTATCATAATTTACATGAAAAATAAATAATAAAAATTAAAAATTGATTTTCTAACATATTGAATATTAATTAAGGATTCATAATGTCATCCTATATTGATAAGACATCAAAATAATAGTTTATGAATCTATTTTATGTAAATAAATTGTAATTTATATTATTAAATTAATCATTAAATATTCATGATGTATAAAAATACAAATTTTATATTGTAATTATATCATATTGTCACTTATAGGATGGATATATTTAATTTATATTGTCATTGGTAGGGTTCCTATTCACATGGATAATTTACTATTCATAGGGGTTATATTAATAATTATAACGGTAACATTACTATTCATAAGGGTATGTTATTATTCATCATAAATTAGGTTTTTCCAATAGAAAAACAAATATCATATTGATTGCTACTGTGTATGTCAGATTTTTTAAATTCAAATCATAGAAGTGGAAAAATTATTGTTAAATTTCAAATATTAGTCCATTTATGCATGATGTGGAATTTTGTTTCCTAATGAGATTTTATATTATATGATATTACTTCATGAAAGGATAAATTTAATTTGATAAATTTTTGGGTCGTTACTGGGAAGGCATGTCTAATTATGGGGGAAAATTTTTTTACCCAGGAATTTCTTGGGATAAGGATCATATAGAGATATTTCATCATACAATCAATCACTAGTAGAAAAAAATTAAAATTTATTTAATTTTTATTTTTATTCATTATTACATATGTTTATGGTTTATGGTTTCCTATTGATGGGAGTATGAGACCCACTATTTGGGATGCACGAGAGGCAAGAATGTTTGATTGATTATATTTGATTTACATAATATTCATAAGATTGATATAAAATTTTCTTTTCTGAGTGTGTATAACAAATATTATTAAGTACTTTGAAAATACATAATTTTTCATGCATGCGGGTGATTGTCCAAATATTAGTTATGAGAGACCAACTACAGGATATCCAATTTAATAGGCCAGACTCAGGTAAGATAGGACATAACACATAGACTTGAGATTCATACATTCTATATATGTCATCAATATTTGGCATGTTATATAGTTTAATATATATGTATATATATTTTTTCAATATACAATTTAAATGACCAATTTATATTTTTTGTGTTTGATCAGTAAATTACTATGTTTTATGGGTATAATAATATGTACACTAATAGTTATACTTGATATATTATTGGTGATAGATATTTATAAATCATAGTTTTTATCATACTATTAGAATTTTTTGAATATTTATAATATAATTTTTTTTGTATATTTTATTTTTATTGATACTATTATAGGTGACACATTAGAAATATTTATCTTTCATGGTCAGGATACATGTAAATATAAATATTTACATTGAGGAATCATGTGAGTCCCATTTTACTGATGTGGATTGGATTCCGATAATGTTGAATTAAATTTTTAATGGACTGGTGATCACTATAGGTTCACGATCAACACTAACTACTTACATTAGTACTAATCTAATGTACTCATATGGGTCAAAGGGTGATGATTCATCATCTTTATCATTTGTGGATTACGATTATAAGACAACGATGCTAGATCAAGATGTAGATACATTTAGATTCAATAGAGTCTAGGGTCATCATTAGCATAACCCAGAAGAGTAGCAATCATTGTAACACCCCAAGGACATGTTTACTCATATGTATCAGATCTTGTTTGGACACATAGTGTCCAGGAATCCACCTCATATAATAGATTCCTCTAACTAGAAGATAGATTATATGATCTTGCAATGGAGAGGATATACCTTATAATAAGAGTATCATGTTGGTATACTAAATGAATAAATAGTGAAAAAATAATAACGACTATCATAGTAATGAAGTTAAATAATCCATATTGTAATAATAATCCAAGATAAAGGCATATCAATATAGTAAATTATCACAATGTCATTGTTCTATAATAAAGGATAACATACGTGGAAGAGGGAATGCATTCATATATTTATATCCAATGAACCAAAAAGACCAAAATGTAAAATTCTAGTAGCACCATGATTTAAGGCCCATGCCTTGGATCCCACAATACTACATGATAATGAATCAGGATTCTATGATTGGCCACTTTACCTTATCCCAACCGACATCCACGTAGGGTATCTAGGTATAAAATGGGGGATCAAGAAAGCATAGTATATACTCAGTAGGCTACCACAAATATAATTGACAAAAAACTCAAGACTACGGATAAAAAAATACTTGTTTTGATCTATAACATGTATGGTAGTCAAATTAATGATAGATATGGTTTTTAAATAATACATTTTTTGAATAATATAGGGATACAAAAATGTGATTGATGGTACATAATGATGAATTATGTTGTTAGAAAATAGAATCAACATACACCACAAACATATAATGTGTCCAACATGAATAGTTTATGAACCAAGGAGATGGACCATGGAGACCTCTTCTATTCAAAGGAACTCAACCATTGTGTGCATTAAATAATACAAACCTAAATTCTACAAGAAAATGTGTACGGTTTCCAATGAATCTTGATAAAGGTAGATATAAATATAATAGTTATATGTTCCACCCTATGATTCCCATTCTCAGTGTCAAAAATATTTTTAACTAGAGTTCCATATAGTTAATATATGTTTGTACACTATTAATTACCATTTTTTCAACACCACAATGTCGAATGTCAAATGGGTGGTGTAAAAGATCATGAGGCAATTTTAGTGTCAATTTCTATGTCCAACCGTCCATGTTAAAAGTTAAATGTCATGATATTATCTATCTCATTAAATTGTCATCCTTTACACCATTTGTTTAACAACATTGTTTATATTTAATGGTTTTCATTATATTTTATAAACCATTTTCCATATCATTTTATTTAAAGACAATTTCCACTAATAGGTGTCAAGCCTAAACACACAAAATGGGTTTGATTACTTTTTTGGTAGATAAGAAAACCTACAACATAGGTTTTCTTTCTTGAGGTTGACAACCCCCAAAAACTATATGGTTATTAAAGGTATTATAAATCTGGATCAAAAATTAATTTATGAAATACTCAATTTAGAGGAACATATACAAGGCTGGTGTTGAAAATAATGGGGAATATTTTATAATAAATAATACATTAGTGAAAAGTTATTTATTTCCTATCTTATGGAGTAATATAAACCTGAAACCAATATCATATTTAAATTTAATATAGATCATAATAAATTTGTAAAATAGATGAATATCATTAAAATAGGAAAAGTATATTTTATAAATATGATACTGAAGATGTCTAGGAAAACTACAAAATGATGGATATTGATTGAATGATATATTGATATTCTTAAATCATGATGAAAAAAGCTCTGATCAGAGTCTATATGATAGAGAAAGCACGTGGCCTTGGAAGAGACAGTAAGAGATCCCTCACTAGAGATGGTTATGATGTATGTGTAGATTTGGGAAAATGAGGATGAGAGTAAATAATATTGGAGTTACCAAAATGGATTATCACCCATCATTAAATAGGAAGATGATATGGTTGCATGATTTTACAATCCAAGCTCTCATTGTGTGCTTCTATTGTTCAAAGGTAGTTTCCCCTAACATAGTTATCCCACATTGGCTGGTTAAACCCTTATCCAATCACGTAGGGTCAATTAAAATGTTGAAGTACCTATGAAACTGGGTAGATGGTTTGCCAAACCATTCACAACATGTAAAGATTCCCCCTTCAACAAGTCTTCCATTTTGAAAATGGTCATGTCGACACACTCACATGATTTATAAAATAGTTATCCTTTTATATATGGATCACATGTTTGAGATGAAAAAATATTACTAACAGTGTTCAAACCATAATCTGCATACCACTCTTTCAAAATATTAAGATCTATGTTTGAAAAATAACATTAGATGATCCCAAACAAATAAATATTCCATTATGAATTTTTATTAAAAAAATAATTTCAACTAAATATAATTGTTTTCTAAATTTGTGAAAAACTACCAGTTTATAACATACCTACCAATAGAAAACCATTATTGATGATTCCCTATTAATGGTGGTAATGCATCGTATGAGTATAACTCCTTCCCCGGATAATATATGTCGTCCTATTCATCCAAGGTATCAGTTTGTATACGATAAAGCTATAATAAAACCCAAAATAATGTAGTTGAACTTCCATAGCTATAACACCCTACCCCTACCTCATTGGATTGGGGAGGCGGTGAGGGTTACTAGGCCTTAAGCGACGTTCCCAAGATGCCAATGGCTGGCAATAAATGCCGAGGGCTTTGAGAACAATGGGGAATGATTTTCCCTTAAAACAAAACCAAAAAAACCATCTTACAACAACCACTATTTGATGAATTCCAATAAACCATTGAAACATGTATTCCCAATAGACAACCAAGTTTCTCAACAACACAACCCAAAACCAATACAACAAGACATGTCCACACAGCATCAGAGTACACTGCAGAAACTAAACAACCAAACACCACAAGACATGACAACACCACAACTCCACACCAATCTCCAAGCACCAAGCTCCACCAAGAAATCACAATGCTCCACTAAAGGAGGGTGATGCCTTACCTTTTCCCACATCACGATACACAACATCTGCAAAGAAACCACAGTTCCAAACCAGGGGGTGAGTACTAAAACTCAGTAGGTTTTCCCCAAATTACTTCCCTACACACGCCACTAAGATAAAACTCTTAGAACATTTATATAAACCATTTTATATAAAAAATAATCACAAGTGAAACCAATACCATGAGCCATCATTCTTTTACCAAGACATCTCACCCAAACCAATCTACCATGGGAAAGCCACAAAAACATTCCATAAGCCATTTCATCATTTACACCTTAGCACAACATTTTCCAACATTCAAATCAATGCACAACAAACAACCAAAACAACCATAACGGTGGAGCTTCCTTCCAACCCGTTCAACAATTCACACCTAGTGGCACTTCCAGTCCACTTACCATTAATGGTGGCCCTTCCATCCACTATCCATTCCCATTTTATAATGGTCCTTGTCACCACTTCCACACAATATTTCCACAATCCATAACCAATAATATAACCCATCAAGACAACAATAGCCATTAAATCAACCAATTCCATTGCATATCAATCCACTTCAATAAAACATCCATTTATTGAAAACCATTTTCCATGCCAAACAACCTCTCAAAAATCCAAATCTCTTTTGAAACCATTTTCATCAACCATTTTCTCAAATGAAAAATATCATCCCATTCTAAAATCTCCATTTTAAAATCTACTAAAATAGCATTTTACCATAAAACTCGCTTTTTCTCAAAAATTCCCAAATGGATTTCCAACCAATTTCGCATAACAAATCAAAATTAATTTCAAGACAACCAAATTAATTTTAACAAAAATCAGTAGCTCTGACCAAGTAGAGTCGAGGGAGAAGCAACCTACCTTTAGGGTTCCTGAGAAATCGACCCACGAACAACCACACCTCAAATCCAGCGAACGCACTACCTAAACCTCTCTAGATCACCTTCCCTAATCATAAAAAGCCTTAAAATCATCATCCAAGGGAAACACAACCCTATATCTACACACAAAAAGGTTATATCTAGAAAACCAATAAATAAGGACGGGAAAATCTAGAGGAAAACATAAAGAACCCATAAGAGAGGACTTACCCAGGAGAAACCACCTTCAGTCAACCTTGAAAACCCTTGGAATCGCTTCCAAATCGAGTGGGAGAGCACCCTCAACCCCTGATAACCCAAAAACCAGATTGATCCACAAGTGGGAGGAAGAGAGGAGTGAAATGAGGCAATCCCCAGTGATCTCGGGTTTTAAAACCCAAACTTTAAGTGGCAGCACAGTTAGCCCCCACAGTTTGGCCAACTATGTGCTAACCGTGCACACTCTACTTCCTCAAGAGCAAGGGTTCACATGGTTTCCTCACATGGTTTGGAAAACCATTTGTAGGCCATGCGAAGCCTACTATCTCCCCGCTTCACGGTTTCCTAGAGAATCTGCATGATTTCCACTAACAGTGCACAAACCGTGTGCCCCCAAAAGCCTCCAAAATCATCCAAAACCCTTCCAAACTCTCCCCACCTCTTCCCAAATCATCCCATGCACTTTAAAAACATAAAAATTAAAAAATAAATGCCACATACCTCAAAATATGGGTACTACATTCTCCCCACCATTGGACTTTTTGTCCTCAGAAAGTAGTGAACCCGCCCGTTGCTGAAAGAGCTCGGGCCACTGCTCGATCATCTTTTTCTCGCACTCCCAAGTCTCCTCTTGAATATGAACATGTTTCCACAAAACCCAAACTAAATAGATGATTTTACCATGCAAGAATTTCTCTTTCCTATCCATCACCCGCACAGGCACGTGCACCAACGAAGCATCCGGTTATGGCTCAACAAGATCCCATCAAATCACATGGTCACAATTTGGCTGATACTTTTTCAACTGCGACACATGAAACACATTGTGCACTTCACTAAACCATGGTGGAAAAGACAAACAATAAGCCACCTCACCATCCTGCTCAAAAATCTCAAAAGGTCCAATATACCTCGGAGATAACATTCACTGCTTCCCAAAACGACGATGTCCCAACTTAGGAGAGATCCTCAAGAACACCTGATAACTCACCTCAAAGGACAATGACTGTCGACGATGATCCACATAAGATTTTTGACAACTCTGAGCCGTCTCCAATATCTTCCTGGTCAACATGATCTTCTCTGTAGTTTCCTGGACAAGGCTCGGTCCAACCATCGAGGACTCAACCGTTTAAACCTGACATAGTGGAGAACGACACAGTAGCCCAAACAACGCTTCAAACAGAGCCATATGTATGGATTCCTGATAACTATTATTGTACAAGAACTCAACCAAAGCCAAGTGCTCCTCCCATGAGCCACCAAAATCCATGACACAAGCGCACAACATATCCTCCAACGTTTGTATCATCCTCTCGGGTTGGTCATCCATCTGAGGGTGATACGACATGCTCATGGTCAACTTATTTCCAAGGTCTTGCTGTAAGGATTCCAGAAACCGGATCTAAACCTTGGATCTCTATCAGATATGATCAAAACTATAAAACCATGCCTCTTTACCACCCCTCGAATATAGATTTTAGAAGGATCCCCCACCGTATGATATTCACGATTCAGGATGAAATGGGTCAAATTCGTTAGCTGATCCACTATCACCCAAATGGGATCATTCTTTCTAACCATTCTTGGGAGACCTGTATCAAAATCCGTCGCTATCTTCTCCCACTTCCAAACTGGGATTGGTAAAGACTACAACATTCCTTTTAGCATCTGATGCTCTTCCTTGACCTGCTGACAAGTCAAGAATCTCAAAATAAACTCAGCCAATATTCTTTTCATACCAACCCACCAGAAGTGTGCATTGAATTATTTATACATTTTCTGAATTCCAGGATGAACAGAACACCTGGAATGATGATACGCCCTGAGTTGATCCTCCTGACAAGCAACTAGTACAACCATTTTATTCTGAAAACACAAAACTGAATCTACATTCAGTTTCCACCTTTCAATGGTCTCCCCACCATTGAGTCTTGACCCCATGGTCACACACTCAGAATCAAATGTCTCTACCCCCTTAACCAGGCCAACCAAGTCAGGAATCAACAAAATTGGAAGGAAGACCACTCTATCACCCTGGTCCTCACATTCCAACCACATATCATCTATAACTGGCATCAACTACCACTGGTCCGATGCTTGTTTCACCACATGAAGATATTATTTTCTACTTAATGCATCCGCCACCGAATTTCCCTTACCTAGTGTGTACATCAAGTCAATATCAAACATCTGGAGATATTAAATCCATCTCCCTTGCCACAAGTTCAAGTCCCTTTGTGAGAAAATGTGCTTCAAGCTCTTATGATCTGTATATACCGTGAATTTCTCACTGAAGAGATACTGATGCCACACATTTAATGCACGGACCACTGCTACAAACTCCAAATCATGAGTTGGGTTGTTCTTCTCTGGAACCATTAACTGCCATGAGCCATACATATCCACATGATTCCCTTGCATGAGAACACACCCCAACCCTGATCCCGATGCATCGCAATACACCACGTACCCTTTTCCTGGTTCTGGTGAATCCCAGATTGGTGCTGATGTAAGAAGTCACTTTAGCACTTCAAAACACTGATGACACAGTTCATTCCACTGGAATGGATCATTATTTCTTGTCAAAGCTGTCATCGGGGAAGCCAAATGTGAAAAATCACGAACAAAACACTGATAATACCCAGCTAGTCCATGAAAACTCTATATCTCAAACACATTCTTTTGAGGTTGCCATGAGATAACAACCTCAATCTTTCTGAATCCACTAAAACACCCCTTTCAGAAATCACATGTCCAAGAAAATGAAATTCCAGTATCCAAATGTCACACTTTGAAAATTTTTCATACAACTACAGATCCCTCAAGATCCCCAACCCTGTCACCAAGTGCTACTCATGCTCCACCCTTGTCTTTGAATACACCAGAATATTTTCTACAAACACCACAACAAGTGAATCCAGATATCTCTGAAATATCCAATTCATCAATTCAATGATCCCCGCTGGCGCATTCGTTAGACCAAAGGTCATAATCACATATTTATAATGGCCATATCTACTTCTAAAAGCTGTTTTAGGAATATCCACCTTCCTCACATGCAATTGATGATATCCCAACCTCAGGTCAATCATGGAGAACCACTGAGCTCCTCTCAACTGGTCGAAGAAATAATCAATTCATGGAAGTGGATATCTATTCTTAATCGCAACTTGGATAAGTCTACGATAATCAACAAAGAGCCTCAAAGTTCCATCCGCCTTTTCCACAAACAACATCGGCGCTTCCCATGGAGACGTGCTAGGGCGAATAAACCCATTGTTTTTTAACTCATCCAATTGGACATTCATTTACCGCAATTCGGTAGCTGCCATCAGGTAAGACGGAAGTGAGATATGACTAGTCCCTGGAAGGATATCAATCATAAACTCCTCTTTTCTTACAGGAGGTAACCTAGAGAATTATTCCGGAAAAACATCCATGGACTGATCCACCACTGCTGGAAGAACACTCTCCTCAACACCCTCTACTGATTCAAATGACAACACCTCCAACTGATACGATCACGTACCCACTACTAGTTCCAAAAAACTCGTTGCACCATGCCTTCCATGATTCTCTCCTCTAAAGAGATGTCTAACTCCATCGTGGGTCATAACAGACATTGTCCATGCATCACAATAGATGTGGGCCTTTAACGCCACCAGCCAATCCATTCCCAGGATTACATCATACCCATCCATATCAAGCACTGAGAAATTCCACACTATCTCCACCTTGACCAAAATGATACAACATGCTCTAATCAAGAAGGCTCAACACTATCTTCGACCCAGAGAATTTTGATGTTTCAAAACCCAGGGCATCATTTCTACCCTTAAACTCAGCAAATCAACAACATGTGCAGCAATAGAAGAGTGTGAAGCACCCATATCAAACACCACTTTCATCAATGTATAGTTTAAAAGAATAGTACCTCGCACCGTGGATGGTCCCGATTGATCATCCACCACAACCTGTTCGGCTCCGAACACATGTTTTCTTGCCACACTCTGCTCGTTATTGCCCTGCTGAGGCGTCGTGGTATTCTGAGAATCACCATGACCCACTTTACTCTACTGCTGAGGTGTATACAGTTGCCCCCGTCCCGTCAAAGCATGTGATGTCTGCGATACCTAAGGAGTGTCACGCGGACCCAAACATGGAGCATTCTGACAATAACACTGCTGATGCCCCATCTGATAACAATTATGGCATGCTCGAGGTTGTGTCGTACAATCCCTCTTGACGTGGATCGTAGAACCACACTGAAAACATCCCAGCTTGATCTGGGGTTTCATGGGAATATTTACCGATCCTGCTATCAAATTATATGCCATATTCCTGCCCTGGGAATATGTGTCCCTCTTTCGCTTGAACCTAGCGTTAGAGTTCCCACTATTCCCCATGAATACCCCCACGCTTCCACCGCCCGGAGCTCCCAAAAACTCCCTCTTAGCCAGTGAGGCTCTATTCACAATCTCCGTGTAGTCATCTATACACAACACCGCTATCTTTGAACTGATTTCTTGCCATAAGCCTGCTATAAATATTCATTCCTTCAACGACGAGCTACCAGCCATCTCAGGTGAAAACCGAACTATGTTCATAAACATAGTTGCATACTCCGTCATAGACATAAGCTCTTGCTTCAAACTGAAAAAATCAGTCGTACACCGAATTCTGAATGTATATGGGTAGAATTGTTTATTAAAAAATTCCTCAATGCCTTCCCGTGTCACAACCTAGTCCGTACCCGTTTGGACTACCAACTCCCACCACTAAAGGGAAGGATCTTCCAACATATACATGGCCAACTTCACTTTCAACCCTACCGGTGTGCCCAAGAACTTGAAGATCTTATTCATTCTATTCAACCATGCTTCTTCCCTCTCTGGCTCTGAATCACCCCTAAAGATTGGTGGATTCTACTTTTGAAACTGAACCGCATGATCCACTTACCTTGGTTCATCCACTTTATTCCCACTATCCAAAGCTTGGAAAGCTTTCACTATGAGTTGCACTAGCTGCTGGTTCACCTGAGGCTCAGGTGCAACCACATTCTCACCAGCCTCCTCTGATTGGTCTCTACGACGCCTACCCGGTTCCATTTCTCTAAACAGAAAACAAACAACCATGAGTCTCACTCTATTAGACATAGAGAATTCACATTTAAAATTACATTACACAACACCATCACAGTAATGCTTTTCACAATTTCATATTTCCTATGTTTCACCATTTTTTTTGAAAATCATACCATTTTAAAAATACCAAATTTATTCACATATAATTTCACAGAAAAACTATTTCTCAGTTCAGAACATAAATCATTAAACCCAATGAAATCTGCATCCTAGTGGGAAGTCATTTCTACCATGCATTCCATGCTCGTCCCATTGGATACACCCACGATAATGTGATATCCAATGCCTATAAGTTTCTCCAAACACTTATGTAACCAACTACCTGGTAACATGAAGTTCATCAAAAGAGGTTTAGATATGTCCTTTTATGCTATACGTTCCATTTTTAGACATTCCTACCTTGCTACCATCCCGAATCAGGTAATGTACCAGAACGAATGTCAACACCAAATCCGAGAATTAGATCCAAAGGATGGAACAAACTGATACAACTTGTAACACCCCGCCCCTACCATATTGGATATAGGAGGCAGTGAGGGTTATTAGGCCTTATGTGACATTCCCAAGACGCCAATGTCTGGCAATAAATGTTGAGGGCTTCAAGAACAATAGGGAACAATTTTCCCTTAAATTAAAACCAAAAAAACCATCAACCAACAACCACTATATGATGAATGACAATAAACCATTCAAACAGTTATTCCCAAAATACAACCAAGTTGATCCACAACACAACCCAAAACTCATACAACAAGACATGTCCACACAACATCAGAGTACACTGCGGAAACTATACAACCAAAAACTACAAGCCATGAAAACACCACAACTCCACACCAAGCTCCAAGCTCCAAGCTCCACCAAGAAATCACAATTCTCCACTAAAGGAGGGTGATGTCTTACCTTTTCCCACATCACGGTACACAACATCTACAAAGACACCATAGTGCCAAAGCAGGGGGTGGGTACTAAAACTCAGTGGGTTTTCCCCAAATGACTTCCCAACAAACGCCACTAGGATAAAACCATTAGAACATTTATATAGACTAGTTTATATAAAAATAATCATAAGTGAAACCAATACTATGAGCCAACATGCTCTTACCAAGCCATCTCACCCAAACCATGCAACCAAGGGAAAGCCACACAAACACACCATAAGCCATTTCATCGTTTACATCTTATCACAACAATTTCCATCTTTCAAATAAATGCACAAAAAACAACAAAAACAACCATAACGGTGGATCTTCCGTCCAACTCGATCAACCATTTACACCTTGTGGCACTTCCTTTCCACATACCATTGCTGGTTTCCCTTCCATCCACTATCCGTCCACATTTTATAGTGGCCCTTCTCTCCACTTCCACACAACATTTCCACAATCTATAACCATGCATACAAGCCATCAAGTCCACAACAATCATGAAATCAACCAATTCCATTGCATATCAATCCACTTCAATAAAACATCCATTTATTGAAAACCATTTTCCATTCCAAACAACATTTCAATAAAACCACATCTTTATTGAAACCATTTCCATCAAACATTTTCCAAAATCAAAAATATAATCCCATTTTAAAATTTCAATTTTAAAGTCCACAACAATAGCATTTTACCATAAAACCCCCTTTTTCTCAAAAATCCCCTAATGTATTTCCAACCAATTTCGCATAACAAATCACAATTAATTTCAAGACAAGAAAATTAATTGTAACCAAAATCACTATCTCAAACCATGTGAAGTAGAGAGAGAAGCCACATACATTTAGGGTTCCTAAGTAATCAACCCACGAACAACCGCACCACAAATCAGGCAAACACACCACCTAAACCTCTCTAGATCCCCTTCCCCAATCATCACATGCCTTACAATCATCATCCAAGGAAAACACAACCCTATATCAACACACAACAAGTGTAGATCTAGAAAAACAAGAAATAAGGAAGAAAAAATCTATAGGAAAACACAAATAACCCATAAGAGAAGACATAATCGAGAGAAACCACCTTGAATCCACTGAGAAAACCCTTCGAATCGCTTCCAAATAAACTGGGAGAGCACCCTAAACCCCTGAGAACCCAAAATATGGAGTGAGACACAAGTGGGAGGAAGAGAGGATTGAAATGAGGAAATCCTGAGTGAGCAAGGGTATTAAAACCCTAACTTTATGTGGCCGCACTGTTACCCGCACGGTTTGGCAAACTGTGCGCTAATCGTGCGCACTCTACTGCCTCGAGATCAAGGGTCCACATGGTTGGCTCACACGGTTTGGAAAACCGTGCATAGGCAGTGTGAAGCCTATTGTCTCCCCCTGCACGGTTTCCTGGAGCATCCGCACGGTTTCCACTAACCATTCGCAAACCGTACGCCCCCAGAAAATCCTCCAAACTCATCCAAAACACTTCAAAACTCTCCCAACCTCTTCCCAACACATCCCATGCATGTTAAACACATAAAAATACATAAATAAAGGCCACATACCTCAAACCGGTGGTACTAAAATAGTGATCCATCATGATATGGTCAATAATATTTCTTGGATTATCCTCAAACAACACATATCCCTCTAACTCAACCTCATCATGTTGAAGGATGTAATATGGGTTTGAATAATAGTTATTTGATAGAGAAACATGAATGAATTTTTTTGGATCAATGTCTTCGGGTGTGTTCTATTTCAAAAGCCCCTATTTAAAGCCACTTAAAAACATCAAAATATCATAAAAAATGAAGTGATTATATAACAGTCATCTTATACCGTTAATTCCCAATTCTAGGTGAATAATGTAAGAATACATGATCCCTAACCATAATCACTAGATATTATTGATGGTGTTCAGAAGAAAATTTCTACCTAGACCGACATGTTTCTACTCACTTATTAATCAGTCGATGATACTATAATGTCTCATAAATGTCCACATAAATGGATATATACGGAGGAATATTTATATAATCTTTATTATTTAATTGTAATCAAATTCATCAAGAAGTGTATGTTTCTCCATTGAACATTTATAATTGAGTAATCATGCATTCTTCATTTCCTCAAAATAGATAATAGCATGATGAGAAATCCCACTTGCCTATGGGTGAAAGGACGTATATAGAAGTACATGTGACCTGATTGACATTAGCAAAACCAACTAAAAATGTTATGAAAAACGACCATCTCTATCAGAAATGATAGTATTGGGAACCCCAAGGAGGTAAATAATATTTTGAACATATATACTGACATAACCATCCACTGAAATAGTCTCCATGATAGCCAAGGAGTTATAGTCCTTTGTTATATTGTTTTATAATCACCCATATTACATTATTTCATCGAGGGCTTCTTAAAAATTTATTCTCAAAATCCATTACGACATAATCCCATTTCTACCTTTGAATGGAAAATGGATGTAAAAAGTCGTCAACCTTCTAGTTTTCTTCTGTTACAATATGAAAAGTGTAGTACCTAGTAAAAAAACCTATTTTTCTTTTCATCCAAGGATACCACTATTTGTATTGTAAATAATGATACATCTTCATAAGAAAAAATTAGTTATTGTATTCCCACATCAATACATATCTATCATATCTATGAACCTAAAAACATCCCTAAATTCACTATATAACATCCCCATTACTAATCCACCTCGGTGGATGTTCCTCCACTAAAACACTCTACCATGGGAAAAATCAGTGAGGGGAGAGCTGTATTTTATTTACTCTCCAAAAAAGTGATGGAATCTCTACTAATTTTATATTAATAGGATTTTTTTATTCTCCTAGATTCCTATATGAATCAATAAATACAAATCCACCAAATTCCTCTCAGTATTGGCATCCTGAACAACGTGGGTCTAGGTCCACCTCTTTATTGCATTAGCAACATCATTTCCATTAACTAGATTATAGGAATGGTCAAATTCAAACAACTGTACATATTCAAACCTCCCTATCTAACCAGGATTCAAATAAAACTATGTAGAGATTTAGTTGAGGATATTATGATCCATATTCACCAAAAACCATTTCCCAATATGTAATTTCTAGGATATTGTAAATTATTAACTACGATAGCTAGATCAAGATAATGTGTTGTGTAATTCCTCTCCTGTTGCATAAACTAGTGAGAGACAGATTCCAAACCTCAATCCCAATAAATCAAAAAATATCCTTGAATTATTCATGATGCACCAAAATAATTTGTAAAGCTTCAGAACTACTATATATGATTTAGGATCAACCATAAAGTTAGTATCCCATTTAGGAACTGAAAACTCTTTCACTATTTTAGATCATATTAATCATAATCAATTATTTTTCTATCCCATAAGTGGTGAATCCATTTGTGATAATTAGGTAACGAATACCATGTGGTATTTATCCAATTCCACGAATCACTGTATGTAAAATATGTTCTAAGTGTTCTCCTAGATAACTACAACACTCACCTTATTTGACATAATAGATACTCCTGAAAATGATATTATGTGATCCATGAAGTGAACCATATCGATTCCAATAAGGAATTATGTGTAAAAATATAACATATAGTTCTCAATTAGCTTATTTAGAATGGAATAAATCTGTTTTAATGAATTTTAAAGTATGATAAGACACCAAGATGTCATCCCCAAAGACTACCGCAAATGAATAATAATAAAATTCGAAACCCTAATTCCACATAACCATATGAATAGAATGGAAATTTTTTATACTGAATGACATAAATAATTTTTCATAGAGATCATACACGATATATAAGAATGTATAAGGAATGTAAATCATGTAACCGATGGAAGCATTACCTCAAATCAATCTTGGAGAAAATTTGAGCTCTTTGGAGATAATAAAAGTGGTTTTATATGTAAGGTAATGGATACATGATTTTATTATATAGATATTTTATCCCTACTAATTTATTATAATCATGATGGTTCCATAAATATTCATAGTGAAGATAATAGTTAATCCTTATGTTTACGTACTAGTCATATAAATCCCCCATCATCCAAATCCTCTTGTAGCCTCTTGATCAACTAAAAATCAGTGGTATTCATCCTCTGTGGATGAATGTATACTTGTTATTATCTTTTAATAAATTATATCATAAAATATACATATATTTTAGGTTTTTGGATAGAAAATTATTTTGTGAATACATCCAAAAATTTATCTACTAGGGGAAGGATATTTTCTAGACATGTTCCGTGATCATTAATATAAGGGCTGAAAATCAATGTTGTCACTCTACCTAACCCATGGAGCTTTAGTTCGGTTATTCATTCCATGAAATTGAATTCACCTTTTTGAATAAAACAGTCACTATATGGTAATGTGAAATTCAAAATCCAACAATAGAAATTGACATAATATTGACTGGGAACTATCCAATTTATCGAAATGAATAGTTCTAGAAACTATATCTTGAGGTAAAACTTGTATCATAAGAAACAATAGTCACAAACCCCATGGAGGATTTTCTTGCACTGGATTACACTCCACGATCAATTTAACAATAGTGTATTGTTTTTATTTATGAAAAATAGTTAAGGAATGTCATGCCTATGATATTCTATAATTTCTACATATATAATGATGTGTGAATATATTGTTTGAAATAAACATATACCAATGTAGATTCTACTATAATAAAAAATAAAACCATACATCAAAATTCACTCTTATCATTTGGTATAGGATACACTATATATATATTTAACAATCCTGACCCATATACTCTCTAAAATGGTTCCTTCCTTGGAATTCTAAAAAACCGAGGGGCATTCCTGATCCCAACATGATAGCGAATTGAAACCGATCATCAAACAAAAACTAGAGCCAATGATTTCTCAGATCCTTATGTGACAACATAGAATATATATACATAATAGATATTAAATGTGGAATATAAAATTATATTCATTAATAGATGGATAATAATATAACTTAGAAATTTGAAAAATGTAACAAAAAACCTCCAATTGATTATTCCTAATGCAAAGGACTAGAAAACAAAACAGCTACTCCAACTACTCAATGTGATAACAAGTAAAATCTGAATCCATCTCTCCACCAGCAACCTAAAACCCATTTGACATAAAACGTCACCTCCTCAATACAACACCTTCCCCAATTTATTGAAGATATAAATAGATCTACAAACACTAGATGGGGGTACATAGGGTGTGAGAAGACTTGATATTTAGGGTCCCATACAATTGTTATATGTATGGTCCCATACAGGTTTTCTATATCAAGTCTCTAAACAACATTCCAATCATGGATAAATTTTTATAAAACAATGTGTGCTATTATATTATAAACTTTTATATTAAAATAATTGAAAAAAAATTCATGTGCCCATTTCCCAAATTACCAAATAAAATTGGTAAATCAGTTTCAAATAATTTAATAACCATATATCACATTAGATATATAATTTCAAAAATAACATCCATCACATTTCAATAAAATAATGATAGTACAAAAAATAGTACAATACTAAATGATAAGAACAATAAAAATCATGTTAGGGATCACTACATGTCATGATATCAAGGAAAATATTACATAATAAAGTCAATATCAGGTTCATGAAACCAGTTGATACATTCATTAATTCTAGAGTTCCTAGAAATACCCATAAAAGTGAATCCCCCAAGAGTTATGAAAAGAATCAAGAACAATATTTTTGGGAGAAGTAGAAATCCCCCTAGTAAAACCACTCAAAAGTGGATGATTTCTATTACTATAACATACAAAGATGTTCTCATTGATTCCTTTGTGCTATATTTTGAAAACCATTTCTTCCAGAAATATCGTCATTTCATGTACTGCAAACTATTTCATAAATCCATTTCACAACTCATGGAAACCTATTTTTCATTTTCCCAAAAACTATGGAAACCATTTAAAAACCCATGGTCACACACTAAAAACCTATAAATATTCTCATCACATAACATTAAATAAAACAATTTTTCAAAAAAATGATCAATGTTGTTAACTAACACATACAAGAGATGGAACCATGTACCTCAATAGACAGGGTATCACACACCAACAATGGTATCCACTAAAAAGAATAACAAAAAAAATAAATAGTAGACCTTCATCAAATATATAACTATTAGAATTGATCGAATTCAACAAAATTGTTAGCATAGAAGATGAAACAACAAAAACCATGACAATGTATACTTGTCACAGCACAACCAATTAGAACCTAGAACAAAGTAAAATTTAGGACATATAAGTAAACTAGATGAATCCATACCATGGATCAAAAAATTCATATGAACAACAGAATGGTGCTACCGTGATCAAATTAAATAAATAAGTTGAAAGGATTTCATAATTGTGGAGAATGAAAACAACTTACCTAATGACCCAACATAGAACGAATCAATCAAGGATGAATGAAGGATCCAGATATAGTTGGATAAGGGATTTTGTTAAATTTCATGGAGGGATGTCGAAGAATTAATGGAAGATAATTCGATGCAGAACCCTAATATGTAACCACTTGATTGTTACATGATGTATAACCTGACTAACCATTATGTAATACATGAGGCTCTATTATGCCGGAAAACAAGATTAATTTTTAATAAAACAAGATAATTCAATATTTCATGTCATATAAACATTAAATTTCATTCAGCCTATTCACATTATGAACACATTTCACGAAATGGGTGTGGGGACCTAGTATACATCATGAACCCCTTTACCCTCCATTTAATCAACCATCGCCTAGAATAAGACCTATATTCTTACACAAAACCCTAGACTAAATCAGGAGTTCTCAATACATAGTGAGATTCCCAAAAATACATTAATATATTTATACATAGAATCCATTAATTATATCACATATATAATTGATAATTAGGTCAATTTTCTCATTAAATGTTCTTCATCATTAGGACTCCCATGACTCAACCAATTATAGGGTAAAACATGCAATGAGGTAGAAAATATAAAACTTTTTTAATGATATGTTACGAAATCTCCATCATAACATTTTTTATCCCAGTGATGTCAGGTAGAATAATTAATTTTGATTAAATGGTTAGGACAATTCTCCCTCATAAATTAATCTCCCTTCCATGTTTAATAAGAATCTAATGCATTCCACCATAACACTCGGTCCAACCGAATAGACATCACATTCACGTCTTTCCCTTGATTGTTAATGATATCAAATACCAACTAAAAAATAGAAGCATATGGATCTAACACAATCAACCCATACTCAAAACATAAAATGGCGTCATTATTATATTTTCAGAACTATGATTTGTAGAAAACATCATCAATTCCTTAAAATTAGGTTAATAATTCCAACCAGTTAGAATCCTTCCCATGCCACTCAATGACCTCAAAATATCATAAATATAATGAATCCATTATTCAATGTCTTCCAAGATGACAGTGACACCACTATGGAGAAACATTCACAAAATACAATTTACCTAGGAAGAAATACAACAGACTAAATCATTAATCGATATAAGACTAATGTAGTTTATGTGTTGTAACTAGGCACATATGTATATCCTGAATCCTTGTAGGCGTTGGCTAAACCATACATAGTCCCACCAAATAACCATCACCTAAATTTGGATAGAATAGATTATTTTCATGGGTATCCTCAAATAACCACTAAAAGATCCATTATGATTGAAAATTGGTAACTTCTATTATATGAATACTGAAATATACCAACATTTTGACCACAAGATCCAGTGAAATCCAAGACAGAAGAATGAAGAATATCCTCTAAATTCAAAATATCTCATTAATTATGACCATATTTTTGTTGTTGATACTCTGTTTTCAATAAAACCTTAGTCCTAAACACATATATTAGTCTCTTGAAGAAGGTAAAAGTAAACATAGGATCCCTTCATGAGAAAACTGTATAAGGAAAACCATGTAACCTCACAATTTTTAGCATATTCAACTTAACTGCATCATAAATGTTATTATTGTCTCTAGTCAGAATGAAATAATCTAACATTGTCAATAGGTCAATCATTATATAGATAACAGTCCTCCTACAGGTATTTCATGTTAATAAATCCATTGAATCCATGGGTACCAATCCCAATTTTAGAACAAGCACTAGAAGATACTAGAAAAAATTAGATGGTTTCATATGTTCTACCTTAGTCTATTTGAATATATATTACTTGGACACGTAATAAAAAATGTCACACATTATACCCAACCGCCATAATCACCATCTCATGTACTAATATTTTATTAGAGTTCTTAGATGAATGGACCATTAAGAACCATGAAAAGAATCCAAAATCCCCGTACATGATGGGATGAAAAATTACATTCCAAAATTATGTTTACCATCTAATGAAAGTGAAAAACTACAAAGTGTCCCCTAACAAAATAGGGTTTATTATTATCCATCTGAAAATGAAATCATATAGCCGACTCGATAAAATTGATGTAATTAATGATTATTATAATTGAGCACTTTTTAGAACAATTTTTCAAGCATCATCATTATCATCTAGATCCAACTGTGAAAAATCACATATGGTTCCACATTTCCTTTGATTCCAAAATAGACTATGACAATACCTTCCTATTAATACAATCTACATCAACATTCCCTTTTATTGGTTTGTTAGGAGATATCAATGAATAATTTCATAAGGTATTCCACCAACTAAATTATCTCAGATTCAAGTCATTCTGAGAAATGATATATTTCAATATCATACTTCCAGAACTAATAGTGAATCTTTCCCCAAAAAGATATTTCCTCCTACACTTATGTGCATGTATAATTTCATAAATCATTATAATATTAGTGGAAAAAATATTCCATTTCTATTTAAAATGATGAGAACCGTAATACACCACATAATCATACTTACTTTGATGAAAAACCAAAAAAGTAATAGAATAATCCAAAAAAACCACAAACCCCATACTAGGATCTTATATATATCAAAATATGAGATAATGCTAGAAGCCTTTTCAGCTCATAAAATGAAGCCTACCACTTTTCATCCCAAATTATTTTCACCCACATCCTAGAAATAGAAGTCAGAGGTGACACCAATATAGATAAATATATGATGAACATTGATTTTATCCAACAAGATCATGGATACTATGAATTTAAATGTCATTTCATTATCTTCCAATAAAAATAAAACTGATACTTTTATAGGATAAACATTTATTTCATGATAAGAAATAAAGTCGACCAATAACATCACATTATTAATCGATATAGTGAATTTAGAAATATTTTTAGAAAAATGTTTACCCCAATGGATTTACAAAACCAACAATATATTGTTCTTGTACTCATTGTCGGAACTCAATGAAACAAAAATACCATCAATGAAAACTACCATGATATTATTTTCACATTGATTGAATATCATATTCAACAAATCCATAATAATTTCCCTGAGTTTTATTCATATCAAATGATATGAAAATAAATTTTTAACGGAAATACCTACTCTCGAATGCCATCTTTGGTATACCATAGTCCCCAACACCAAGTTGATGATAACCCAACCATGTAAAAATATTCAAAAAAAATTCCCCCACTATTACTGATAAAAAAATCATCCAAATAATGAAAAGGATAATTGTTAATAAAAGTTAACTAGTTCAACTACTAATACTCGATACACCAAATGAAGATAACCACATGCATTCTTCATAAAAATAACACGGTCTTTATATGGAGAAAGCCTATGGGAAAAAACCCCTTAAAAATGATTATGAAATTAATCCTCATTTTATTTGAGACCAAAATGTTAAATATGTAACGAATGTATTGTCATTGTCTGTGTACCTAAAACAAAGTCAATAATAACTTTGAACTCCCGCTCTAGAGGAAGCTGGGAGAAATAAAATTTGAAAATGTTAGGAAAGTCACAAACAGTGGACTTAAGATAAAAAAAGAAGAAACTCCATCAGGGAGAGTTGATATATCAGAATAGAAACTCATTAGATTTTGTTGGGAATGTCTTGCATGACAAGACCTCTAATCCCACTATCCCTAAAACACCCATCAGATCCTATAGACTACAAATAAGAAGACCAGATGATGACAATAATCAACCTCATATTGATGAAAATTAAGGCAATCCATTTATATTGTGAAATCAAATTGATAGAGATCGAGAACAATAAATACCAAGAAAAAAATAGAATTTACTATCAATACCTCACAAGAGGGGTATTGAACCCCATGTTCTTCCAACATCCCGCGTGTTGCCTATAAATCCAAAAGATGGACATAAGATCCATTTTATGGGTTAATATATCAACAACGAATATAGATACATTTTAGTGAAATGAACCATTATAAAATAAATAAATATCTACATGGGGTTCAAAAAATATGGAACCTATCACTATCACAAGACTGAAGTCTACATCTTCTAATGTCTAATAAACATTTTGGAGATGATTCACTCTTAATTAATATGGCTAGAGCCCTATAGTAATTGAAGTGTCTGATTTCCCCATAGTTGCCACTAGATCCAATGATCAATATCAAATAGTGATGCAGAAATAAACTGATATAAATGTTTTAAATTACCATTACAATATAAAATATTAAACATCTTTAAAGGTGAAGGAAATAAATTCTAAATGTTTCTGAACATGCAACAGTGATAGCATGTCAGAGGCACACAATGAGCTTTAATTAGAAGTGCTAAAGAAGCATGCTTCTTATGACCCCAACAACCACTTGTGTGATGTTCTTGACATATCCTCTTATTCCTTGAAATTCAAATAATGATACTAATATGTAGAAGAGAAGTGGAATATTATCTAGTATTTCATTCTATATTCATTTCACCCATCATATCCATACCTACTAGAACCACATATGGTGATATATTTATCATCAATACTTATGAACTAATAACTGGTAACAAATCCTTCAAGTATTTTTGAGATTTTAGATATTCATTAATCATTACATATGGTTAAAAGCTAAACCACTCGGAAAAAAAAATCATGCACATCAAAACCGAATAGTATCCTAACTACAAATTAAAGAACTCTGTATATTTTCCATAATCATTGACTCAGGAAGAAACTACTAGAAGAAAGTACTCATCAAATCCTTCCAGCAGAATCCCTCATGCCTATTCACCCACCCCATGGAATCCCACCATTACTTTATGGGACCCTTAGGTATGAATGAATCACACATTACCCTATTTCTCTAAACTAACTATATAAAGTCAAAGATATAATCAATATTATATGATTAGTTCCCTAAATAGTAATGTTCATTAATTCATTATAGGATGATGGATCTTAATGTAGTAACTCTAATTATCAAGATATTTCACCTCAAACGTCTATTTATAGATAAACAAAAATGTTCTATGCATGCTATCTATTCTGATTGACATCAGAAACTGATGACACGATATCATCATCAATTTTTGATCCTTCATATGATTCCCTTTAGTATCATCAACTTCATCCTCCTAAATAACACAAAGATCACATATAATAGGAATAATTATTCACAACAAAATAAAATATATGATAATAAAATAAAATAATATCATTTCAAACTATAAATCAACAAATGAAAAATTGAGATTATCACTATGAACTAAAAAAATGAGCCACGCACCACGACATCCAATGTAAAATCAAGTCGCATCATGGAATGAGCTTTCTGGGAACTCACTAATACAATCCTCTATATCCCTAAAATTCCAATATCTAGTCTACTGAATGTCCTAAGACAATGAATATTTTTAAAAACATATTATGATACAAATTCGTAATGAACCCTTCAAGGTACACACTCAATACAGTACTTGAACAAAATTATCACATACCAAAGGGATGTTATGGATCCCCATTGGTTGGAGAATAGCACCCAGGAATTAAAAAACCAAAGGGAACCATTTCACCCCAAATGAAGAAAAAACATGTTTAATATATAGATAATATAAAGAAATAATGGAAGATTAATATTTATGATAAAATATATAAAGAACAATAAAAGCGATAAAACTGAATAAGGTTGAAAAAGATTTGAAAGTGAATTTTAAAAATATATAGTACTAAATTAACAATATCATAGTACAATATCTTCATGTGATGACATGGGAAATCTCCCACCATATCACCAGGAGAAAACCAAAAACCATCTGATAGAAATCATAACTACCTCAATGTGGCACCTTTACTTTCCATAAAATGAATGGCATAAATAGGTACATGAATAGATTAAGGGTTATACTGGATATGATCTATCATTATCATTAGAGACTCATCAGTTGTTTTGTATCATGTATCTGATAAATAATCAATGAATGCTAAATTTTAAAGACAACATATCCTGATAATTGTTTGATAATATTGTATATAAAAAGGAAGGGAAAAAATTGTTTTTCACTTTTCCCAAATTTCCAAATATAAACATTAAATAATTTTCAAAAAATTTAATAACCATATAATTCATTAGATATATCATGTTGAACCAAATTACACATTACATATAATATGAAATCCCTTATTGTTAATCAAAATAGCATAATCCAAAATTAGAAGAAAATGTAACAACATTCTAGAGATAAAACTAGGTCTGGTTTTCTAGGAAACTCATATCTATCATATAATATATCATTAATGTCAATCTAATAGACATATTCATGTAGTCTAGCGATTAGAGTAACACCCTATAATGTGAATCCCCAATAAAGTCTATCTTGTCCAATTTAAAATATTCATATATAAGTGAGAAAATCCCACTGATAAAACCCCAAAAAATAGACGATACAAATTAATATACCGTCCACCTAGGTACCCATGTATTAAATTATTCTCTATTTTATATGACATTTCACAAATCTATTACACAATGTCTTGTGAACCCCTTTTTATGTTACCATAAATAGAGAAAACCATCATTTATCATATCAATGTTCAAAAAACCAAAAGGAAATCAATAGTCATTTTCCATTGTATTTAATAATAATATTTATAATAAATAGTATAAATTAAGTTCAATATAGTAGGTTAGTCACAAAACCACCTACGTCAAATCATGGGGTACCACACCCCAAATAAATATAGTCAGAAACAAGGATGAAAACATCACCTATAACAAAGGCTCTAAAATTAATCTATAAATCTATTAATTGATCAAATTCAAAAAAAATACATGAAGATGAGACAACAGAAACTCAAGAAAAAAAATCCCGCACACCACAAAAAACAAGGACGGGAAAACAAAAGAATTTAACACAATATATATATATAAATAACAGATGGTAACCATCACCATATTTAAAAAAAATAAATATAGATGTGTTGCGTCACAACTACTATCAATGAAAATGAAGAATAAAGTATTCCATGTCCACAGAGATGCAATAAAACTTCAAAAATGTGAAAACACCAAAGGAATCAATTTGAATAAATCCACGGTTCCCAAAATAGAATGATTGTTGAACCAGGTTGAGATCCATGGGGGATTTTGAATAATTAATGAATAATCAGTAAATGTTTCACACTAAAATAATACCATCCAATAATTACATAACATGTAACCCATTTACGCATTTTGTAATCAAAGGGTTTCAAGTACACCGAAAAACCTAAAGACATTTTATTAAATAAATATTTTTAAAAATTACACATCATGTGACCATTTGATTACATTTACATCTTTTAAGATGTGCAGATAGTTCATGACGTCGCTCTAGAGACCATGTCGATATCATGTAACCCCTTTATAGACTGTGTAATTTCCTAGCATAGTGTAAAATGTCTAGATATTTACAAAACAAATCCAAATCAAACTATGGAACTATCCATACATTGTTTGAACCCCACATAGAAACAAAATCATTTATACCTAGACTCAATTAATGAAAATATGAATACATTCTTGAACATTAAGTCATTTGTCCATAAAAAATTATCTCAATAATGGAGATTCCAATAATACACCCAATTGTATAGGAAAACAACAGATGAGTAGGGAAATACCAAAATTCACATAATTATATGTAACAATATTATTTTAATTATTTGTGGAATTGGAAAAGAATCCGATTTCCTATAGAAGGCCCTCTATGATGGTGAAGGGGAGCTAGTGTCCAGATCCCTTATTCATGACTAACCCTCAATAAAATATACTTGTATCACTCTAGTTTCTTTCGTAACATGGATGTGTTGATCCATATCTAGGAATTGGTGTAACTGTAGATCACTTACAATTGGATTCAAGTGGAAATGTTCAACAAAAAATTCGTAGAAGAAGCATCGTACCATATGCTCATAACCCACCCAAGGATCTCTCACGCTATGGTATATTGTTCCCCATATTTCTAGACTAGTGAAATAACATAGAACTAAAATTAAATATACTCTGACTAGTACTTGTCTAATGAAAAGTATCAAATTGATGCTTTCCACACCACATGATCATGTACCTTAAAATAACTGATCTATTCATTTATCTTCCATTAGGTTAAGTATGAATATTATTGTCTCAATTACTATATCAGAACTGGTGGTCAACCAAAACACATTCTCCTAAGATATAATATGATTCTTGACACAATACTCAATTAATCAATACCTAGATTTATCATCACCTGTATAGATAGGTTCAATGAACTGGAGAACTATTATTATTGATGAATAATACATCATATTCATAGAACACTACTCCGGGTTCCTAAACTCAATAACTTGATAAACCCCAATATTATCAGGGAAATTTTATTCATGGAAGCTAGTTTGGATTCCCATTCAAATAAATAATAGTCATGAATCTTCATGGTTCATGAAATCCCATCAATATTTATAAGATACTAGAAGCATATATATCAGGAGCATGAACATTATTTCTAGGAGTGCATCTAGATGATAAATGATATATAAAATGGTCTCATTACACAAATAATTTTCCTATGGCCACTATCCACTGAGATACAAGAGGGTTGCTACTTCTAAAACTCATTTATAAACACTTACATAGAAGGGTTAGGTTGGGGACAATCATGTATCGACAAAACTATTCATACAAAATCATCATTGAACTAATTATCATAACCCAATTTATTATTAAAATGAGTATCCATAGGTTGAACTATAGGAGGAACCATGAGTTTCTCTTGGACCACTACATTCAAAGCATAGACATCGCCATATCAATATCAAACAACTCAAGGACATCATGGTGGCATGGCTCAAAAAATGAAATGAACACTCATCAAAAAACAAATAAAAATAATATATATTTATGTAATATGTATGAATTCTATATGTACAATCCATCTTATATAAGGCTAACACCCCTCTTCCTTCTTCAAAACCCATGATTGATGGACAAGAATTATCATGTAGAATCACCAGTAGAAATTCCTATATTCCATTACTATGGTCGAGTCTAAGTCTTGTTTTATATTTTATTCAAAGGGAACTACTTCACAAATATTCAATTATATGTTATATAGGAAAAATCTATATAACTAAAAATTTACATCTAATTTAATCATGGCCTTATTTAATGAATGATTAAATAAATAACTCATTTACATTTTTGGAAAAGATGTCAATTAAAATTTACAATTTAAAGATGTATATTATATATATATTATATTAATATTTCATGTAACTTTATACAGACCATTGCACCAAAACTTATAATGCAACATTTCACATAATATGATTTTTCTATATGGATCACCAATACAAATTCATATTGGTACACACACTCTTTAAATTACAATTGGAATTAATATATTCAATTTCATCAATTATTTTAGTAAATAAATCCATAGTCATGCTCTAATCTTTGATAATGTGATAGTTCTATTTCCAACATCCATATATAAAGGGAAACACTATTTAAGTTGATATAGTAATTTTATTTAATAATTGATTTACCCATGCATGAAATTTCATCACACTATCATTATATAACTATCATGAACCATTTAATATATAGAATAAAATGCTTGTAGTTTGTAACGGTGAAATTAAATAATCAATAACATATCAATCCTCATGTTCCTATTATGTTTCTTGAGACAATACATCCATTCAATAACAATCCATGGTTATGGATAAAATAACTATCAATAATAATTAATTCCACATATCTTGTGCATCACCCAACAATGAAGTCAGTAAAAATGTAATTGGAAAAATCCATAACATCATGAACCATCCCATGATATTTAGATTTTCACTACATGTGGAACATGTAATGAAAGCCTGAACGATTGTTTCCTATCATCTATTCAAGGTTCCAGTGCACTGCTCATATGTATAACATCACTTTGGTCTATTCCTCTGTGATGATACATTTTAATAGTCGATTGTTTTTAGATGATTGTATTTTGATTGGGGGGTTTGTTTTTAGGGATTAATTGAAATGACTGATTGATTATAATTGATTTGAAAATTTGATAAATATTGGGGATAGTTAATCAATTGGTTGTTTAGCTTGTGATATCCTTGAACCTTGCTTTGTATTTCACTAAATTAACACATAAGTCACAAGTTGACATTGATTGAAATTCCTAAGTGTCAAGGATTCAATCCAATAATTAACATAACTAGGATTCTAATCTAAATCATTACAAGATTGTGGTAGTGTATTTATTTTTCCCCTAATAAATGGAATCCATACTTTATACAAAATATGTAATTAATCCATGACATGTTAAGGCTGACATAAAAAAATGTAAAAATTAACGAATACTCATCGAGGAGAAGCTCTCAATCGCTTAACATCTATAAATAATTACTCTTCCAAATGAAGATTTACTCATGCATGAATATGGTTATTAATCTGGAAATATATTTGTATGGTGATGAATTAATAAGTGATGATAAATAAAGGGATAAGAAAAGAGATGTACATCGAACACAGACACACAAACAGTGAAGGGAATTAAATTCTGACTTTAGATAGAATGAGAAAGCACAATAAGGTAAGGGGAATAAACTGTATTTGAACTATTTTAGTACCATTAATATTATTTAATATATGTTGGATGAGAATAATATATTAAGAAGAAGAAAATTCCATTAATATAGAATTACAAAAACAAACACTTACCTGATTACAAACGAAGAATAACAAAAAAGTAAATGAAAACAATGAGAAGAGGAAAGGTCTCTCAAGTGAAATAATGAGTAAGGAAGGTCCTCACAAGACTTTTTAAAGGCTTTGGCCATGAAAATATATGCTCTTATATATGAAAATACAAACACTAAAAGGATAATAGGGTATTTAGTTATAGCCTAAGGTGGTGGGCTGTTTTCATTCCAAAACTACCCTTACATTTGCCTCGACGATTTGGACATCCATATAGATGAATCTCAAGATATATCCTACTTTAAATTATTAGATAATAATTTTGGATATCTACACTCAATTTTCGGATGCATTTGGACTTAGTGATAAAAAGTTATGGCGGTTTCAGTAAACAATTTTCACATGTCCATTTTTATCAAGACTTTTTCAAAGGTTGGAATGTTAATGGGTTTTTGAATAGGAAGATGACCTAAAATTAAAATCATCCTTTCTAAAATGATTTTCTTCCATATAATACTTTAACACTTCAAAATACCATCTAGATTGGATGAATAGATCATGAGAAATTTCTTGAATAGTGTCCAGATTTTAATTCCTGGACAGAATGGTGGCCTATATTTAAAAGCTTCATTTCAGCACCTTATTTTTTGAGTTGGGCCCTGAAATTTTTATCCACGACTCCTTGAATTGTTGCTCCAACTTTGGAGGATAAAAAATGAATTTGTAGTTCTGTATTGAGCCCAGTAATTCAATATTCATAGCTTGTAAGGTTTGATCACAAATTATTTGGTCCTTCTTGTGAGGACTGCATGACCCCTGAAATTGAATAACTGGCCACTGATTTATTCTAATGATATGTTTTAAATTGAATAAGGAATCCTTAAATACATGAATAAAAAAATTTGGATCATTAGGGTGATAGTTATTATTAAAACATTAAATAGAATTGAATTTGTATGAATTCAAATTGTGCTAAAATATTATATTTAATATTTATACATTAATATTTCACAAAAATTATGAAAATTTCATATAAAATCATTAAAGGGACTATATAATATGTTATTAAAATATTAATTACCTCTAATCCAGCAAACATAGTCTTGCTAATGTCCTCAAGTGCAATAAATATAAAAAACATTAAATAATAATTTTCAGTCACCATCAAATATATTTTTTCCCACTCAAGGGAGGTTTTAATTATTTTATTCTTACATATTGAATTCCACCTCAATTTTTTATAGAATAAATTTTCAAAAAATAAATATTTTTTCATGAAATCATTTTTAAATAGAAAATGTGGGCACTCGAAACATACTTATCCCTAGATGATACAATTTTTTTTCTAGAGGTTCACTCATTCACATACCCAAAGTGAAACCATTACAGTTTCAAAGAGAATTAAGATTCCATTACCTATCCTAAAGTGCACAATAATCAATAGGTTTTTTAAGGGGTTTTTATGTGGTTGTGAGATGGTAGGAATCCTGTATTCCACAGAGTAGAGAAAGGGGTAAAAACCAACATGGAAAAACAATGCACTATGTTTTTAAATAAAACATGGAAAGAAATGGAAACATGTATTTACAAGGGGACATTACTGTGAATAAAGACACAAAAGTGGATGAAAATTGAATGGGATGATAAGATGAAATATTTTCATAACACAATACTTATCCCAATGACATAAGAATATATGAAGCAACTGTTTTTTAATTCTATTTTTTGAGTTTTTTTCGAAATTTGAACATGAAAAAGAACTCACAGTCATATCACAACCCATGTTTGATCTCCTCACGATAGTAATAGTAATAGTTATAACAAGATCAAAGGTTGAAGAAATGTTATTTTTGACCCACCAAAGACACAACCCATTCATTTTTTCATATTTATTTTGGTTTTTTATAATTTTTTATGAACACTTTTCTATAAAATTTGTACAATATCTCATAATCCAATATTTATTCCCAAAACTCAAAGAATGAAAACCTCTCCCCACAGGTAAATGGATTCGTTCCTTCAAGAATATGATAACACGATAAATATCAATAAAAGGGTACCCAAAATGAAATCCATTCCCCTCCCACAATTAAATTTCAGGAAATTTTGAAATGTAAATCCATGTTGATGTTGGGTGGGAAAAGGTACTGAGTTTGTAATGTGGCTTTCAAACAAATGGTTTTTAGTGTCTCAGAGGGACATTCAAAAGGAGGATTAATGTAAAAGAAATGGGAGTCTATTTGTCTATTTTGATTCTTATAAGGTTCATAAAATGCCTCTATCATATTAATACACACCAAAGTAGGAAATTCAACTTGATGGTCCTCAAACTCAAAACTCATAATCGGGGGTGAAAACAAACATGCTGAAAACATGGCTATATGTGGCCTTTCCATGAATTCTATTTTTGTTCCTCATGGTTTGGGAAAATAATTTTCCAAAAAAAAATTGCATTAAAAATCTCATGGTTTTGACAGAATATTGTTTATCCAAATATATGATGAAAACTCAAAAATTTTGAGTTGAAACCATGTCTTTTTAATCCCCAAAATGGATGGACAAAGTTTCAAAACTGTATGGTGAGTATGTTTGACTATTTTCGTTTTTTTCATTTTTTAATTTATTGTTTAGTTGTTTTTTAGTATTTTTTTAAATACACACCTACAAAAAATAAAAATGGAAAAAAGGAAAGAAATATTGATGATGAAATTTTTAAAAAAATGAAAAGTAGAGGAACAATAAAAAAAGAGAGGTGGAGAGAGAGAGGGAGGGAGGAGGAAGAAGAGAGACAGAAGGAGTAAAAGGAAAAGATGTGCCCCTGGTATGAATTTGGCATATCATTATCCCCATCCGTTGGTGGGTTGCTGGAAGTCGAGTTGGTTCCCAAGATGTGTGTCCTCTCATAGCGATGCTTTACCCAATGTCCATTAATTGTGAATGTCCTTTTTAAAGTGGGGTCTTCGACTTTCTCTTCACAAAATGGGTAAACATTATTAACACAAAAGGACCTTCCAAGAAAGAATTAATCTTACCTTATTGAAGCCGAAATGCAGAATTTAAGAGAAATACATTTTCACCTTCATGGAATACCTTTAACATGATGTTTTTGTCATGGGGTTCCTTGTATTTTTCATTGTAGAGATTAGAATTCTCGTAAAAATAATGTTGAAGCTCCTTTAGTTTAGCTAAATGCAACAATCCTTCTTCACTAGATTTTTCGAAATCAAAATTACATGTTTTTAGAACCAAAAAATACTTATGTCGGATTTCAACTCGAAAATGACATGCTTTACCAAAAACTAGCATAAATGGAGACATCCCAATGTGTGTTTTATTGGTAGTTCGATAAGCCCAATTTGCTTCACCAAGTCTTTCATGACATTCTTTTCTGTTGGGGTCTACAATTATCTAATGTACTCTCTTCACTTCTATATTAAAAAGATCATCCATGAAATTTTTTGAGGGTGATATGGAGTTAATGTTTTATGTATTGAACCATTATTTTTTAAAATAGATTTGATGTTTTTATTAAAAAAATTGGTTCATAAGTCACTTATCAAGGCATGTGGTTTGGAAAATCCGTGTAACATGTGTGTCTTTAGATACTCACTAATAGTAAGGGAATCATCATTTCTAGTGTGTTTGTCCTCGAACCACCTAGAAACATAATCAACCGTCTGAATAATGTATGATAATCCATTGGAAGGGGGGAATGGTCCCATTAAATCCATTACCCAAACATCGAAAATGACACAGAAAATTAATGGTTTTGGGAGAATTTGATTTTTCTTTGAAATTGTTCCAAACATTTGGCTAGTGGGACATGATTGATAGAACTCATGTGATTCCTTAAAGAGTGATGTGAGGAATAATCAAGTGTCTAGGACCTTTTGGGAGGTCCTTTGTGGTCCAATGTGGAAACTAATAGGAAGTGATTAACCCAAGTCTATGATGGAGGAATGTTCATCTTCGTCAACACATCTCTTAATTACCATGTCAGTCTTAGTTTTCCAACGTTTAACATCTTCCCAAAAATAGAATTTTTATTCACATTTCATATTCATTATTTTTGAAAAAATTTCACAAAAAATACCAACAACCAATTAGTTTACAATTAGGGCATACCATGGTAAATTTGTAGTGGGAGATGATATCTTCTTAATAGTGAATTAAGGATCATTAATTTCTAAATCATTAAATTAGAAATTCTAGTTCGGTGATCAGACACAAGGTTTTCTTTTCTTGGACTATCTTTGAAATCAAGGTCAAACTCTTGTAGAATTTGGATCCATTTTATTAGCCTCATTTTTGAATCACATTTCTTGAGTATGAAATTAATAGCAGAATGGTTTGGGAAGATGATGATTTTGGAACCTAAGAGATATGATTGGAATTTATCTAGGGAAAAACCAATGCTAAAATTCCTTTTTTAGTCATGGTGTAGTGAGATTGAGTTTCGTACAATGTTTTTGAGGCATAACAGATGACATGAGGAATTTTTTCACTTCATAGACCAAGAACATCCCCAATAGCCCTATCAGAGTCATCATACATCAATTTAAAGTGTAATAACCAATCTGGGGGTTGGATTATTAGGCTAGATATAATAGAATAATTGGCTTCAATGATGTATCTCCTACAGGACTCATCAAAATGGAATAAAACATCATTTTGGTGATGTCGCGTGAGTGGGAGGGAAATCCAATTGGCATTATTGATGGATCACGGATAGAAACTGGCATTATCAAGGAATGAACGGATGTCTCAAAAAGTGGTGGGTTATGGAAATGATTGGATCACTTGAATTTTGGCAGGATCAGTTACAATTCCCTCTTGGGAAATTATGATCCCAAAAACCAACCCATTTTAAACCACGAAGTGACGTTATTAAAAATTTAACACATGGATACACTTGAAACACTTTTGAAGGACTAGTGGTGTTAATGAAAGCACAATTCAAATGACTCTCCATAAGTGGTAATTTCATCCTTGAAGACTTCCATGTTGTGTTCTATGAATTCAGAAAAGATACCCATCATACACCTTTAGAATGTTGCAGGATCATTGAAAAGGCCAAAAAGAATTCTCTTATATTAATTTCTTCCAACGGGGAAAGTAAATGTAGTATTTTATGGTTCCTGAGGCAGGATTGGGATTTGTAAGTAGACAATGTATCCATCAAGAAATCCATAATGTGACTTTCCGGCTAATCTTTCTAGCATTTGATCAAGGAATGGAAGAGGTTAGTGATCCTTTCTGGATTCAACATTCAATTTTCTATTGTCGATGCACACACACCATTTGTTCTTCACTCGAGTTTTGACTACCTCCCCATGATCATTTGTGACAACACTTATCCCATCATTCTTAGGCACAACATGAATTGGACCCACCCATTCACTATCAAAAATTGGGTTGATAATAATAACATGAAGAATATTGGTGATCTCTTCCGTAACAATCTCGATTATGAGTGGATATATTTTTATTTGTGGTTGTCTAGTTGGTTTGGATGATTCCTAAAGATGGATGTGAAGCATTCAAAGAGTAGGGTTGATTCCTAGTATGTCATCTAGTGTCCAACCTAAGGCCTTTTTTTCTTCTAACACTTGATCAAGTTTGGACTCTTCAGTTTTAGTAATTTAAGTGGAGATAATGATATGATATGAGTTCTCATGGGAATGTAATTCATTTTTTAGGTGTTCATAAAGAGGATTCATATCATTATCATCATTAATTTGTGGGATAGAAAACTCAAGAATGGAGGAAGGGACTTTAGTTGCACCAGAATCATTTTAATTAATACTGTCCAAGGTGGAACCTTAGAGACTACAGTTGATGTGGGATTCAAGAGAGTTTTCAAGATCCTCTAGATTGATTGAGTATATAAATGAGTGGTCCACATAAACTTCACCATTTACAACATTATTAATCATGGTGCAGATTTCACAAGAACATCTCTCATTAGAACATGATGAACATGATGGAATGGGGTTCAATTAACTCTAAGAGGTTTCCTCGGATGCATGGATTGAGAATGAAGAATGATCCTCAGATGGGTATCACATTTCATGGAAAATGAATAACTTCAAATGTTAGTCACAAAATTACATGGAAAAGATGCGTGAGTGGACATCAATTTTGGTCCTCGCTGTCATTAGGAATGGTATTCCAAGAATTAAGGGAGATCGAGAAGAGTTCATCTCACATTCCTTTTCACGGACAAAGAAACCTGTAGGGAAGATAAGATCATTCACATGAACATGTTCATCCCCAATTTTACCCATTGGACTAGCAGTGCATTTATTAGAAAATTGATTGAAAACACCTGTTGGATGTAAGGGACCTAGACCAAGGTTGGAGATGATGGATTTGGTAATGAAATTAATTGAACCTCCTAGGTCTATGAGTACATCATCGAAGTTGAAAAATCCGATTTGGCATGGAATTATAAAGTTCCGTCGATCATTACACTTTATTGGAATAGATTACTGGGTGGAAACATTTTCGACGTTCATAAGCTGCTATGGGTGAGCAATTCCTTATGAATCTTGGCATACATAGGGATTTGTTTAATTGCATCTATGTGGGTAATGTTTACTTCAACACGTCTAAACATGTCGAGAATTTTAGGATCAGGTTCAAAGGAATTATGTGGTTTCGAAACAGCTTCAGAAAAAGGAATTGGTATCCTATGTAGAATGGAAGGATGTGAGGGAATGGATTCAGTTTTCATTTCATTTTTCATTATATTTAATTTTCTAGGTCAATATTCAAAAGGGGATGGAGGACATATCATGAGGTATAGAAATTTTATTTCATAATCTAAATTCAATTTAACTTAAATTTCCATTATTGTTGGGTAGTGTTTGAGCTAGTAGTTGGTATGAATTTAATTGTTTTTTCTGGCATAGGTGGGATGCAAGTTGGCAAATTTCTGATTCAATGTTGTTGAGGCTGGAACGTGTGAAGGAGGAAATATCATCCATTTCACTTTCATATGGTTACATAGAATATGAGTCATGTCCTGGATTGGGATTACCTGGATATTGGTTCTTTCAAAAGCGATTGTATTGGTATGGGAATTGGGAAGGGTCACTAGGATTGTGGAATCCTGGAGAAATTGAAATTGTTTTGGGTTTTGAGGAGGGAATTGAGGGGGATGAAAAATTGGATTAATATACATCAATCTATGGTTGAAGGTAGAAGATTAGGTCTTAGAGTGGGGTTGGTTGATGTTTCTAATGAACTGACTTGATTGTTGAGGTTCGGTGTTCCTCTAACCAAATGCTTCATAGAGTTCCATTTGTCTTGATGAATCAGAGGGATCCTCTTGAAGTTGTGTACATGTTTTAATTGGAAGAGATGTAGAGATACAGATTCCACACTTCTTTATAGGTCTAGGGAACAGAGATTGTGGACAAGTTGAGGTTAGAACTTTGGATTCCACATCTAGTTGATGTATAAGACCTGTAAGTTCACTCATCCACTCTCTCATATTTTTCAGCTCTATAGATTGATTACCATGTTCTTGTTTTACTTAAGAATGTTCTCGAGTATGAAATTGTCGTGTGTTTTCAGCCATGTTTCTTATGAGATCTCTTACAGCTACAGAAGTTTTATCAAAAAGAGAACCACCACTTACAACATCAATGAGAGTTATCTCCATATCCAATAACCCCTCATATAAGTATTGGATCAAGAGTTGGTCAATTATTTGGTTTTTTGGGTAGGTTGCAACAAGATTTTTGAACCTCTCCCAATACTCATAGAGAGATTCATTTTGGAATTGAAGAATACCATTTATTTTATTTCGGATAGAAGTCATACGATCCGCATGAATGAATTTCTCTAAAAAGATTCACATCATGTCATGTCGTGTGGTTATGGAACCAGGGGGGAGGTAGTAAATCCATGACTTTGCGGAGTCAGCTAGGGGGAAAGGGAATGATTAGAGTTTTATTTGTTCCTCAGAAACCCCTTGAGGCTTCATGGTAGAGCATACCACTTTGAACTCTTTAATACGGGTATGTGGATCCACAGTGGTTGGCCCATGGAAATTAGGGAGAAGATGAATCAATCCAGATTTGAGTTCGAAGTTAGCCTATATGTTTTGATATTTAATATCAATGGGTTGATAATTCATATAAGGGGAAACAAGTTCTTTAAGTATGTGTTCCCTAGGATTGTCCATTTATAATTCAACAGGTTAGACAAAGACTTGTTCTTGAATAATTTTATTATCTGTAATTTTACATCTATGTTGGTGAAGAGTTATCTCAATTTCAGGGTCAAAAAAATATGAGAGATTGTTTTGGAGGCTAAAAGGAATTCAGAAAGATTCTGAAAGAAAGAGGAGGACATGTTTTCATTGTGTGTTTTTTTCAAATTTTTTTCTTTTTTCTTTTTAAAATAACCAGAATTTAAATACTACATAATTACACCATCATTAGAAATAGTTCTATTTTAAAGTGTGGACGATTTTCGCTTATCAACCAATTTCGGTTCTAGTGCACTTATAATGTGTATAGCTGCAGTCGGGTTGAATCTTCAACGATGATACTTTTTAATAGTAGATTTTATTTTGTTGATTGTATTTTGATTGGACGGTTTTTTTGTAGAGCATAATTGAAATTATTCATTTATTGTGATTTATTTAACAATTTGATAAATATTAGGTTGAAATATTTATAGGTAGGTAATCCTCTTATATCCTTGATCCTTGCATTTTACTGCATTAAATTATCACTGTTTTCATAAGAGGACGCTTGATTGTATTCCTAAGTGTTAATGCTTTATTCCATGCCTTAACTAAACTAGTATTATAATTTCAATCAGTACTTGATTTTGGTAGTGCATTTATTGTTCAATAATCCATGGAATCCATACGTTAAATAAAATATGTCATTAATCTAGGACATGATAAGTCCAACATACAAAATATTAAATTAAAGAATACTCATTGAGAAAAAAATCTAAATCACTTAACATATATAAATAATGACTCACCTCAATGGTAGATTTACTCATTCATTAAGATAGTTATTAATCTGGTAATAAAATTAAATGGTGATTTATTAATAAGTGTAGAAAAATAAAGGGATAAGAAAAGAGTTGTGCATCGATCACACACACACAAATAGTGAATGGAATTAAATACTAACATTACATTGAATGAGAAAGCACAATAATATAATGGTATTAAACTGTATTTAATATATTTTATGATCATTAATATTATTCAAATTAATTTTTATGAGAATAATAGATGAAGATGAAGAAACTTACATTAAAATAGAATTACAAAAAACAAACACGTACACAATTACAAACGGAGAACAACACAAAAGTAAATGATTAAAATGGGAGGAGGAAAGATCTCTAAACTAAAAACATGAGTTTGTTATGTCATCCCAAAACATTGGGAATACTTTGGTCATTACAATATTTTCTCCTCCCTTCATAAATTCCGACACATTGAATGGATATGAGGGGATATATTTATAGCCCAAGGTTCTGGACTGTTTTCATTCCAAAACTACCCCTCCATTTTGCTCAACGATTTTGATTTCTAGAACGCTGAATCTCAAGATATCCCATTATTTAAAGTTGAATATAATAATTTTTTCCTTCTACTCTAAATATTTAGAGGAATGATTACTTAGTGATAAATGGTTATATCATTTTTAGTAAACAATTTTCACATGTCTATTTTTATTAACACTTTTTCGAGGGCTGGAATGTGAATGATTTTTTGAATAGAAATATTCCCTCAAATAAAAATAATTTCTTCTAACAAGTTTTCCTCCCATATCTTATATTTAACACTATATAATCCAATATTTATTTTATGAATAGATCATGATAAATGGAATGAATAGTGCCCAGATTTTATGTCCTAGGGAGAATGGTGGGCTAGAATTAAACGCTTAGTTTGGGCCCCTTATATTTGGAATTGGGACCTGAAATTTTTATCCATTACTCCTTTATTTGTTCCTAGAACATTGGGGGATAATAAAGGGATTTCGAATTCTGGATTGATCCCAGTAATTCAATCTTCATAGCTGGTCCAGTCTCATCATAAGTTCTTTGGGCCTTCTGATGAGGACTATATGACCCTTCAAATAGATGAATTGGACACAAATTTCGTATAATTAAATGATTTAAATTGAATAAGGAACCCTAAAAAAATCCCACAATTTGGATCACTAGGGTTATAGTTAATATTAAAACATTAAACAGACTTGAATCTGGATGAATTAAAATAGTTCTCAAAAATTATATTAAATATTTATACATTAATATTTCACACAAATTATGATAATTTCATATAAAAATAGAAAATGGATTATATATTATGTTATAAAAATATTAATAACATCACATACTCCTAAGAATTGAATAATTAACAAATTATAACTCTTCAAAAACTCATGTCTAATAACCCAAATTGTTTGATAAAAAAATAGACCTCGCTCAATCATATGAATCTAAATTAATTTGGACACATGGCCTCCATCACCAATACCTATATAAAAAGGATGTGGAATAGTATCAAGGGTCTATTATGGGATGTTGGGGAGACTATTACCTCAAAATCAGAGTAGCGTAGTTGTGTAATAAATAAATAAATAATACTAATGAATAATATAGTAATGAAGGAAAATTATGCAGATAGTAATAATCATCAAAACAAAAGAAAATTACTTATAAAAATTAATTATTATGTCATAGAGAAGTAATAATTGTTAGTATAAATTAAAATAATCATACATATATATGTATATATCATAAGAACAAAAAATACCAAATTTCAATTTCTTGTATCATTGCGAGGAAAATCATGGGTGTCTGCTCCCATGATCCCTCAATAAAATCAATCAAGAATCCAAGATTGAGTGATTTCCATTACCCATACCTACATAAATGAAGTAAATTTAGGTTCCCAATGGTGTCCTAATGAGGATGTGAGATAAACATAGTTGGCCACAACCAATATAATCGATAAAAAATTCATCATATGTATAAAAAATCTATTTGTGCGAATATATAACATGTAATGATGTTAATTGAATTTCACATTTTTTCATGTCAAAGAATAAAATATGTGACTATGAAAAGGATTCAAAAAATTTATATCTGTTATATAATAATACTATATTCGGGCATCTAAACGCTTTAACATCCATTGTAAATATATGATATTTCTGAACTAAATGGGGCAGGGATGAAGCTGAGAGACCATGGAATCCTCCTCGAGACCATGGAACTCTTCTATGGTGAGGTAATAATAATGTTTTCCTAAATGGTATAGGAATCCCATACAATGGATGATGCATTCCAATATCTCGAAATATAAATACGATGTTCATTGGTTACATTCCACGATTCCATTATTTGTTCCACATCAATAATCAATGTTAATTCCATAAGGATAATCAATTTGGGTTCCATAAAAATTACCCATTGTTGATTATATAACATGATTTATAGTTTCAAATATGAAATGTAAAATATCATGAGGTAATTTTAATGTTCATTCTAATGTCCAACCATACATATAAAAATGTAACATGCAAGAGATCATCGATTTCATTATAGTTTAATTCTTTACACCATTCATTTAAAAACATTTTCACTTGAATTGTTATGATAACGTGTTCATCAGTCCTTTAATATCTACATTAATTTGAAATGTAAAAATCTAAACCACAACTCAAGGGCTGGTTTTAGAATAATGGTATACAAATAATCCCACCACATAGGTGCTTCAAGTTAAGGATTACATCCTCTATCCAGGGTCAAATTCATTTAGGTAATCAAAATCAAGATTAAAAATTAATTTCAGGCATTAATCCATTAATTGGAATCATCTAAAAGTAGCATTATTTGATGAAATGATTAATAGTTTATATGATCCATCTCTTTATGGAAACTAAATAGACACCCTACCATAAGGAGTTAGAAAAATTGTTGTCCAACATTGTCATATGATTTGAGATAGAATGGAATAAATAATAAAAATACAAGAATACCTTAGAAATATGGAATATTATTTTGTATTTATATATCATTGAATATTCTAAGAAAACATTGGGAATAAGGATTGATGATTTCATAACATTACGATGTATATTAATTATGATGAATGACAATCCAATCATATTCCGTGTAATGGATAATCATCAATACCTAAGAAGAGGCTACGAGAGAGACATAATGGGTGATGGTGATACTTTTCAGGAAGAGAATGGAGAATTTTGTTGAGAGTTAATAATAAATTAAGGCCAAAAACATAATTTCACTCATCTTTAAAGTGGAACATGACTTGACCAAACAAATCAACAATTGTGCACCAACACTGTCCTAATAGATACATCCATTTCATGGTAATCACATATGTTTTTTCCAATTCATTCACTAAACATGTAGTGTCACTACAAATGTAGAAATACATGAGTGGTTAGGTGCTTTATTTCAAACTACGTCTATCTTGTTTTGGTCCCTTCTACAATAAGAATGTTGTTTTTCACACATCCATGATACCACGATCATATAGTTTATAAAACCATATAGCTATAATATATGGGATTCACTATTTATCCACATGGTTATCCATTACAATTCTCATAACCATGTACTTCAAAATACTCTTGATAAAAAAGGGTTTCTAGGATTCAAACAAACCATATATACTGTCATATCGTTCCTCAATCAATAAGACTTCATATTTTAATAAAAATTAATTCAAATTTAAATTTGATGGTTCCATTAGATATATAAAAACTAGGTCGATACAATGATTAAATGAGCAGTAGTACGAGGAGAAAGTTGATTATATACACCATATTAAAAATCATTTAGGTATTGAGTTCCATATGTTAATAGGAATAGATCTTCCACCCCTATAAGTACATTTTTTTATTCCTTGTTTTATTTCAGAAAATGTTATTTTTTAATATTATAATTACTTATTTTTCTATTTACTTATTATCATTTTTTATTTCTTTCAAATTCAAATTGTATTTCAAATTAAATAATCATAGAAAATTTCATTTTTCATGGAAATATATATTACAGCACAAATACATTTATTGAAATGAATTAAATATTCTTTCTCATTTCCATTTCCCAAACAGAATCTATATTCCAACCAAAAAGAAATTTATAAAATATATTTTATGATGGAAAAGATAATCCCTCTCAAATATTATCTCTCTGGGGTTAATTGAGACGTTCTATTATAAATAATATTATTTATGATACTCTTTTCACCTATGCAATTGTTTTTAATGGGAATCCATCAGAAATAACTATACATATGTTATTTCCTACAGTGTACCAGTATTTTTTAAAAAAATATTTCAAATTACAGATTTTGTTCATCTAATTAGTCATTCTATAATTATTTTAACTAATATTTAGATTTTTAATGACATAAATTATTTTATATATTGCTTTGTTGCTATAATATATTTATCATTACAAATAATTTTGATTGACATTAATAAAAAATTATAAAAAAGGAATTATTGTGAAGTTGACTTTAGATATTTGTTCTTATTATAATATTTCAGTTCATATCACCAATAAAATTTACAATTTGGGTTTCTTTTTATATTCCCAAAGGTTTAGACTGATGAAAACAAATTTTTCTTTTCTAGTGAATTAAATAAATCTTTTTTCATAATTACCTTTTTTTGTTGAGTAAATATTAAAATATTGAAAATAAGAGGTGACACTTAAAATCCCATATATAATATCATTTAACATTTTCAAAATTATTTTTCGAAATGAATATGTGTCACATATTTTTGTATCTGTTATTTCATCAATGGTATATATGATTTCACTAAATACTTCATTTCCATTACTAATTATCTATTAATCATAATTTGTTAGAAAGTATATAAAAACATCATTTGAATAACATTTGGATTTATACTAAATTATTTATTTTATGAAATGCTAAATTAACCATTTTTATTATTTTTTTCATCATATATACAATAATATTCTATTAAAAAATAAATTAATATTAAAAATTATTTATACAGAAACAATATGTATTTAAATACCCATTAAGATTTTGTAAATAAATTTTCATTAACTCGATATTTTTTTGGTAATATCCAAGAGTGTTATATTTTTTTACATCAATGATTGAATTTTTTATGATAATTGTGTAGTAAAAACATATTTTTTTATTTAATTAATAGTTTAAATAATTTAATAAACTAATTTCTAATTTATCTCCATTATTACTTTTTCATAGTAAGCAATTGTATTTTTTAAAATATGAACTAAGGATATTTTTTCTATGATACACGAAAATAATCATGGAAAATGGTCATTTAACTATAAAATAAATTTATTTATTCCCAAAAGATAAATAATAACTAAATTAACTGGTCATCATGTTATAATTTTTAATAATTTTAATATAACATCGTATTTATTATGATTTTGAAAGGGATCATTGAAATTTTTATAACTGAAACCTAACATTGTTATGCCCTTAACTATGTTATTTATTGAGTGCCTATTTGACGTATAGAGGTTTAATTTTCTTACATTCCTGTAACATAAACAAGAAATACATTCAATACATCAATGGTATAGAATGATCATATTAAAGAAGGAAATTATAATTAGAGTATTGAATTTTAATATTTTTAATGGATATCATATGATATCTCAAATATTTAGCTTATTAATTTCAATTATTATCTAACAACATGGAATATATATGATCTCATAATTGATTCATAATAATTTGGTTTTATTTATCTCAAAAAATATAACGATGATCATAAATTTGTAGTTTGTATTTTCTGGTAACATCACCATGTCATATAATTTATCCTTGTGGGATTTCACCAAATATTACACATCCCTTATTTATTCATATTAGATATTTAAATTTAGATTTCTTTTCTTATCATGTTTTAGGAGAAACTGTAATTTTTGTTCTATATGATCTCTCATTAATTTTAATCATAACATTATCGTATGATTCATTGTAATATATAATTTTATAAACAATTTTTATTATTTTTTGAAAAAATTTCAAATAATACTATTGTAACTGTAATTTTTGGTGTTTAAAATCTCAATGTCAATAAGGTCCCTTGAAATAGTATTATTTAAATTTTCAAAATACTATTGTTTCAATAATTATATACTATTTTTTAGGTAACTCTTGTTTCATTATCATTAAAATATGATATATATTCTATGAAAAATTGATTATGATATTTTTAGTAATATTGGATATCCTAGTATAATTTTTTTTCAATATTGTATTCTAGAATTATATATTTTTTCAATGTTTTTCATTTGACTATTTACTATTTAAATATCTTATATTATGACTCCAATATCATATCAATTTTTGTATTCCTTCTTATGGTAAACAGAAAGTAAATATATTATTGTCTTATTAGAGAAATAACCCATTACTGACAAACTATTTTATACTTTCCAATAATAAATTTTCATTATTATGATGACATATTTTATCAAGACTATTGAATGTGTTTTCAAGAGAATCAATACACTCCTGATACACTTCTACATATGTAGAACATCATTTTTGAGTTTTCTGGATAGCTTTAAATTTATTATTATTTGTTTTTTATATGTATTCACCTAATCATAATTCATGAATTTTTTGTAGAGTAAATGAATATAAAAATCCTTTGGTCAAAATACATTCAAATATAAATCATTATAGGAGTTATAAATATTAATCTATGTCAATATAATTAGTTTGTTCCTTTATTTTTTTCTTATTGAACATAATTTTTTATATTTATTTATCTTAATGGTATTATGACATGATATTTAAATGAATTTTATATTTTTTGGGTTTCAATGTTTCTCTTTTTTAGATACTTCATTTTATCTCTGTTAGTTGATTACTCAACCATAACTATAATAACTAATTTAACTTTTTTGAAATACGGGATCTAAAATAATTGAAAAATCTATAATGAAAGTTGATCTAACTAATTTTCACATAATTGAGGTAAAAAAATATAATCGGGATACCAAATTATTTTTTAAATGAATAATAATATATTCTCTTTATTCAATTCATGTTTAGTATTCAATTTTGAGTTATACCACTTACTAAATAAAATTTAAAATTATTCTCAAATTTTTAATTCCTTTGATGATCACTATAATCTATATTTCCGTCCTCATTGACATAAGATATTTTTTACTAATGTTAGATAAAAATTCAATAGATTTTTATCTATATGATTATTTTAATTCAATATTCATAGGCCATGGAAAAAAGTAATGAGAAAATGAAACATTCAGTACATGGTATCTCATTGTTTAAAGTCATTCATTTAATATTGAGAGTGATGAATTTATTAATTTTTTTAATCTAATTCCACATAATTATTTTCAAAACTATATATATATGTTCAGTTGTATTATTATAAGAATCATTTCCATGCAAGTTATAATTAATAGTACATAAGAGAGTATAAAATGTGAATTTATTATTACGGTAGAACTACATTAATATATTGTATAAAGTTTTAGAAGATTTATTTTTAGAATTTTGTATTCATTCTTAATTATCAAACATGTATTCATTCTTTAGTTAAAGATGTGTTTCTCCATCCAATTTTATAAAAACTCCTAGTATTTTTAATTATAAAATGTATATCTGTTGATGTTTAATGATTCATGATTATTTAAATGAATCAAAATTTACATTGAAAAAATATTTCTCTATGATAGTATAATATTTTAAATTATTTACATAAATACCAATGATTCCTATTATATATAAAATACTAATTTAGGAGGTAATTAAATGGAATTAAACTACTATAATATTTTGAATGAATATATAATATTTTTATAAATTCTGATATTTATGTATTTTAGTATTGTAAATTAAAAGTGATGATAAAAATAATTAAATCTTAAAAAATATTTGAGAAAAATGATATTTATAAGAAGAAATAAAATATTGAAATCTGTTTTAAATGAGAAGAATCAAAAAAAATTATTTAAAAAAAGTAAATAAATTTGATCATATAATATCTAAATTTATAAGATATATATATATATTAAATCAATGAAAGTAAAAAATAGTTGTTCTGTTTTATATAAATTCATGATTTTTATCCCCAAGATATAGGAGTATCATATTCATAGATCAGGTACACATACAAGGAATATGAGAAGTGCCCACTTTTATAGTAAATCTCCAGCAAAGACTACATCATAGAAATGATTGGTGGAATAGAATAAATTATTTCAAAGAGACAGGTTTCATGAGTTCATGAACATATATCCTATAAAGGATGATAGGGAATATTATACAAAAATTTTAAATAAGGGACAAAAAATGAAATTATTTGAATAAACTAATGATGATATATCTTATAAATAATGAGAGTTTATGGACATGTAAATCACTAGAGGATTATAATATCTTTTTCATTGATCAATTTTATGATATTCAAAGAATATGTTTTTTCAAATTATTAAATAACATTTTATTATTAAGGATATCGAATATATCCAATGTTATTGGTGTGTAATGGTTCATTGGTGTCAATGATTCCCCAAATTCTTCCTCAATGCCTCAAATTTTTTGAGGAAAACAATTGGTATTACTATTCATGATTTCTACCAATAAGATATTGATTTTTGGAAAAAAAATCTTCTATCAACATAAAATGTCATTTATAAAATAATTTATTATCAAAATAATTTTTAAAACTAATATAATTTTTGATGAGGAAGGATGATAATTGATATATTTACAATTACAATAATATATTCCAAATTCAGTGGTTAAATAGGTATTAGTTCATATACTTTACCTTCTATTATAAATAGATGATAATTTTATAAACTATCCCTAATTTAATAAAGTTATTTTATCCATATAATGTTTAAAAAATAAATAATAAATATGGTAAATTAATGTTTAATTATAAAAAACTACTCAAAGTACTATTTTTAAAAAATATTAACCATGTTTTGAGATTTTTCAAAATATTGAATAAATTTATAGTATATGAATAATGGACCATCATATTCATTGTATATTCCATAAATGTGATTTTTTTGGATTTTTTATGAAAAAATTAAAAATTAAAAATGAAACAATAAATGATGTTATGAGTTATTAATTACTATAGGAATTCACAATTTTCTCCTAACGTAATATATGATTAGTTAAAATCAATTTGACTTGGAAATTATAGTTTTTGAACATCCCCATGTGATGTAAGTATGAAATTTTTGGTGTTTTAATGAGGCTCAAAAGATGTATCTAGTATTTAATGAACCTGACATATGGGTTGTGGAATACATTATTATTATAATTTCCACTATGTAATCATTAGATATCCACCATGTACCATGTATATATTTTAATGTGGATGTCACCATAGATGTTACACATGATGGTAAGGGGAAATCTAGTAGTTGGTCGGTGGAACTCCATTAGTGGATGATGTCTAGTTAGTTACCCTGTGTTGGATGTCAATGACCTATATGGATTCTAGCTTAGATTAATTAGTTGGGTAAAATGGATTATTTTAATACCCTTCTATAACAACACGAATCCGGAGTTTTCTCTTCCCATTATATGAACTATAGAAAGTGGATTCCCCTTGCTTATCCTTCATATTACGTTTGTTCCATTGCTCCATGGGTTGTTTGACCTTAATTATAATGAAAATTTTGAGGTATAAGATAATCAGTAATCAACTATTCACTGTCATTTTGGTTTCTCTTAACATTTGGTGTCCTAGTTTGTGGATTTGACTGACAATTCATCTAGATCATGGTGGAATCATGTGACACCCTGATATTTTGGATATGACGACTATGTTTTATATAATGTAAAAAAAACACAATGAATATAAGGGAATTTAACACCACTGAAATTAATATATATTTATATTTTAATAATTTTTATCTCTAGGATATCATACGGTACAAGAAACAACATGATTTTTATCATCAATAGCATATTAAACATGCAATACCACGCTTAAACGACCAAATATATATATATATATATATATAACCTTTAGAACCAAGAGATTATATTGTTGGGTATGAACATTACTAACTATATAAATAAAAATATGGATATTTATTGATTATGAATAAAATTAAAATAAATTTAATGAAATGGATAGGTTTTTTGAAAAACAAATATTTTTCTTAAGGGGGATTTAGTCATCATTTAAACAAATAAATTTTAATTAATGTTTACCTAATTTGAAATTTTTTTTTTAATATTATAATAAATATTGAAATCTCCATATCAATATAAAAAATATGGTGATGTATTTAGAATTTTTCTGAAATGATTAATTTTTTAGAAATAGTAAAAATTCAAAATTTCAATTAAAACTTATTTTTCGTTAATTTTTTGTATTGAAATTATATTTTAATTTTTTTCAAGTTAATATAGATTAATTATATAGATTTTAACAAATTTTAATCATTGAAATAATTTGGTAATTTAAATTTTATATATAATCATTTTAATATTATGAATATTTTCTATTTAAAAACCCACTTTCTCATTGCCCTTTCTAGAAAAATTTAAAATTAAATTAATTCCAATTATTTTATTTTATTTATATAAAAAGGATTAAATGTTTATATTCATTAGAATTTATATTATGTTATAGGTTTAATGTATTATTCTCCAAAATTATTAATGATGAATTTAATATATTAATTATTGTGATTGAGGTCAAAACTATGTTTTGTGTATTACATATGCTTGTGTAAAAATTAACGTTCCACAAAAATAATTCATTATTTAATAAATTGGATTTAATATTTTTATTTATTAAGTATAAATTATATAATAAATATCTTTATAATTTCATTTTTAAATGGTATGTTATCTTTGTGAAAAAAAGAAACATGTTTCCATGGTATAAAAAAAGGTAAAACTATTTAAACTATAATACTATGGAATAACATGATATAAAATGTGATTATTTTTTGTGTTTTATCACTTAATATACAAAATTAGACTCATGCGATCTATTTTTGATCAATTTTTGATCAATTTTATATCTATATGTGGTGATAGTGTCATTTCAATAGGAAATCTTTTTGGGTATTTACGTGACTTCCACTACCCCTTTTCTTAAAGGGCACTAAATCCATTCACATATTCATAAAACTATCTTCATTTGGGCCAGCCAAATCATGAAAAAATACTTAAATAACATACTTATGCACATTATGTATATTATTTTCATATTAAAAAACCCCTAATGCCTTTAATAGGGGTACCAAAGGATGTTTCTTTTTGAGATGGTATTTTTCATAATAAATATACTTCATTTTATTTCTTCTTTCCCCACATTAAATTATTTATAAAAACATAGAATATATTATAAATAGTATAATACATATAAATAAATTTAAATATAAATATGGGTTAATATATATACCCATCGAAATTCATCACATGGGTCATGAAATCATCATTCATGTGAATGGAAGAATACTGCCTCATGAACTGATGTCATTCGTTTTTCATATTTCCACAACTCATGGTTGGTTACATCAATTGAAATAAATTATATATATGTGTTCTTTTATATAATTATACCTATGGAGTAAATATATAATATATAACACTCTAAATTCCCATCCATATGGAATATGGTAACATTTCTCATATGTATGGAAAACTGACACCTCATGATGAGATATTACTTGTTTTTCAACAATGGATTAGATAGAAGTTAATAAGTGTAATTAAAATGAATATATGTGATATAAATGAAATAATTATGATATTTTAATCTTATTTATCATTCTTAATGCAAAATATTTGATTTCAGTTCTTATATTTTTATTCACTATAAAATGATATCATCATTTGTGATATCTGTGAACAATCGTGTCCTACAATGCGATGGGACACATATTTCATCAGTAAATCACGTAGATGATATATATATATATGTATATTTAAAGAAAAAATATTTATATTAATTATATAATTATATTTATCAAATGATAAAATCACACATATATTCATTCTATAACGATCATTGAAAAATTGATATGTTACTCACGCATATTTATTTCTTACTGTCTCCATGATTGAAACATATTTAATTTTTTATAACCTTATTCCATGATTTTATTTAAAAGTTTAAATGATGTATACATATTATAATTATATCATTATTATTATTAGGTCATTTTTAAATAATCACCACTTTGACTATTATCAATATGTTAAAGTATTTTTTGACATATAAGTCGAATATGGTCAAAACATATAACGTAAATTTAAATTATTATATAATTATATGTAGAATTATAAAAATTAATAAAAATTAAATAATTATAAAAAATTATAAAAAAGTAAAAAATAACAATTTTTTACTATGCATGAGGGAAAAAAAACTTGTGATAAGTCAGACTTATGGTAGGGGACTTCATATAAATTTCTTCTTTAAGAAATATTGTGAAAACATTATCATTTATTAATTTATATGGGGTATATATAGAAAATATAACATGTGATTTAATGAATTTATATTTTATCAACATAATTAATATTTTTAATGATATTCATTAATGGATGTTATAGGTCATTTGTCTCTAAAGTGATAATGGACTTTTCTTCAAAAAGTCACATTTTAATGGTTTTCCATCCATCTTTTTTCATTAATGAAAATATTTTCCAAATTTAGATTATAAAAGATATAATATGGAAAAAAAGTATTAATATATTAAATTTTGGCTCACATATAAATTATTCCAATGTTTTTCAAATGGAATCTATTAAGGTTAGATATATATATATATATTATTTTTAAAAATAGCTACAACACTGATAAATTTTAACATTTATAATGACAATAACATTCTCTTCCAGCATGACTATCATTGTTCATATAGAGTTATTTGAAATATATAATTTCTTGTCAAATAAATACCATTTTAATTTCTTTTATTTTGATTTGAAAATTGGTTTAAAAAATTCGAATTATGTTTTTATCATGATTTTTTAAAATAAAAGTTACTTTTGATATCTAAATGTGATTTTCATATATGTATAAATGTTTTTTTCAAATATTTTATGATTGTAATGTGAATGAATAATAATTTTATAATCATTAAATGGAGGTTAATTATTTTACCTGAGAAACAGGTTCACCAATATTGAATCGGGTGAGCCTATTACAGCTTATATGATGGGTATGCCCGGATTGCGTTGGTTGAGACCATTATATCTCAAATAATGGGAGCAAAAAAATAGTTCCCAATGATCCTATTATATGAAAAGTTATTGGTGAACCTAGATATCTCTATAATTAATTGGATAATGTTATATTTCATTATTTTAAAATAAGGAGTTACCGGATGGTTTCTCCAAATTTTTTATCTAGGCCTTTGTTACTTATTACAAAGGATTAAAATGGTCTATGAATGGGTTTATCAATGATACCCAAAAGGATTAATAAATTTTCTAAATGGATTATAGTGATGAAAATTTTATTTTTTTCACATCTAAAATTTTATTATTTCGAATTCCCAATTAACCATGATGAGAAATGTAAATATTACATGAGTTTTAATGTTTTCATTGGACCTATATTTTTGGTTTTTATTGACAATTATAATATTTTTGTTCACATAAAACCGCATAAAATATGGTTACATGATTTAAATATGGGTAATGGAATGGAAGAAGTAAATTGAATGTTGTGGATATTTTGTAGGAAAAGATATCAAAATTTATTCCAAATGATTAGTGTTATGGGAATAATGGATACATATCATATGTGTCTATATTTTACCATATGGTTTGATTTGTATGAGTTGTGACCTAATTCAATAAAACTCAAATCCTAAAATGATTATAAAATATAAGATAATGAAATTTTGACTTAAAACTCAATATAATTTAATGTTTACGGTTTGGTACATATAATTTATACTAGAGGGTGTTTTATATGACTTTAGGGTAAAAGATAACTATAATAACATACTTTTGAATGATTTTACATGTTTGTTATGATGGATTAATTTGAAATGTTTAAATTTACAAGATAATTCATATAAAACATGTATTTTCAGAATCAATTTCCACATTTGAAATATGTAATATATAGTGGGAAGTCACCATGATGAAAATATCCTTCCACATCAGCTACATCATATGGTTACAATTGGAACAGAATAGTTTGATGTAGTGAGGCCTCTGTTGAAACAACATATGGATGGTAGTGGTAACCCTAATGTGATGGATCTTGATATACCGTGATGAATAATGTATATAATAGATCCATTAGTGATACATCATGTAAAATAATTATTATTTAAATTTAATAATATAACATTTGATAACATAAAGGGAAAGTGACTCTAATATTAGACAACTGAAGATATAAAGAACTATTATTACCAAGATTTAAAATTTTTTATGAATAGAATGATGTGAAATATGAATATAATATGGTTTAGACATATTTAATATTGATATCTACTAATTATAAATAAAATATAAATCATTTAAATGAAAAATAATATTTTTTACTTAAAAAAATTTATTTTTTAAAACAGTTTACTCATGGTTTACATACATAATTTAAAATATATTTCAACCAATTTCAGAATATATACATCAAAAAAATTAAAATATATTTTTAAATAAATATAAAAAACTTACAATATTGTTAATTTTTTGTATTATCATGAAAAAGTTATTTATTTTTTTATTAAAAGAGAATTTTTTTTAATTTTTTTAATATATTTTGTTTAAATAATTTATAAAGTAAAATTTATATTTAATTAATTTGTAATAAAAAATTAGTAATATTTTATATCAATTAATATAATTTAGATTATCATAATATTTTTTGAATTTAATTTTGATAAAAAAACATTGTACACTTTTGTGCATTTACTCTTTAAAATCCCACATTCATGTGACATTAAAAGAGATAATTTATATTTAAATATTCAACTTATATTAATTTTAAATGGGAAAATGGAACCCATATTTGGAATCAGAATCATTTATAATTTCTAATAAGGAGAACATAATTTTTTTTAAGAACATACATATTGGAAAATTTATAAATTTATTAACATAGTTACGATAAAAATTCCTTTTCCCTAGGGTTAATCTAAAAATACAAGATGGAAATGGAAAAAAATTGTTATAATAAATTATTTTTATGAGTTTATTTAGACATTTAAAGTTCATTTCTCAAATATAGAGTAATTTTATTACAAATTTCCTTTAAAAATGAACTATATAATATGTTATGTAATGAAAAGGAAAAAAAGTAATATTCGTTGATTTTAATGTCAATAAAACATTAGGATAGTGAACATGTCAACAAATATTCGGTTATAAATAATAACATAAAAGATAGTTTATATCTTTAAATCATATATTGATTTATTTTTTTATCATATAACTACCATAAATTCTTATGTAACACTAGTGGAGTCATTATTTAATTAAAAGGAAAATAAAATAAAAATATGAAAAGTAAAATAATATGAATAAATAAGTTTGTTTCATTATTTTTATAAATTAATATATAATTCCAAACATGTGATAACATAATATATTATAATTCAATTATTTTAGTGATATTTTTTAAATTCAAATTAAATGAACAATGTTTAAATTGTGATTAATGTTATTTTATAATAACAGATAATTTATTAAATAATTTAAAATTCCTAAAAATAATATCTCCACCCAAGAGATTTTGAAATTTTTAAAATTATTATATATGGTCTATTCATGGATCAATTATTCTTCTTAGAGAAAATATTAAACCATAACGACTGAAAACACTATACATGTGGTTAAGGATTAAATAGTGTTATTTCTCGTTCTTGGGTAAAAAGTAATTTTCGTCACCCATATGATTTTTCTTATAAATTGAATTTCATATTTTGGCTGTAGTGGGAAAAATTTATCAAATATGATTCTTATTTTTTTCTCCTAAATTATGAATGACATATATAAAAGGACTAGTACCCATACTAAAAATAAAATTTAAATGTTAAGGAACAACATGTAAAAAAATGTGTTTTATATTTTTTTAGTTGGGATATACCAAAACATCCATCAAATCCATTATTTTTCAATTTTTTAGAATAGTTAGGTAGTATTTACATCCATATAGAGAATAATTTTGGGTATATATATAAATTCCACTCCTACTAATTTAGAAAAGGGAACTCACTCCCTTCACTTCTTCACACTTATTAATTATTTTGTATCATCCAAGAACTACCAATATCCCAACCAAATTTCCCTATCATCATGTTAGATTTCATATTATGGGATATAATAAATCCTATGAAATATTTAATGGAAACCTATAATGGATTCCCAAATAAGTGATAATGTTCTCCAATGGGGATTTTTAAAATAATTTATCTTCCACCCCTATTAAATTTTCCTTATACGAGGACAGTATAATATCCTATTTAACATACATACACTAATATGTTATTTTCTTAAAGGTATGACATATTAGAATAATTAATTTCATACAATTGGTAAAAAAATAATCATTTAGGTGTACGACAGGCTACCACCTCACAAAATGATTTTATTCATTTTCAATTACCACCTCACAAGGTTGGGTATGAAGATAGATCTAATGTATATATATATGCTATTTATAAAATAATTATATTTCATGATTTTTTACATTAAAGAATCCATTTTTAAATTCAATATCATATGTTATATTATACTGGAGTTAGAATATATGATGAACTATTGCATCATGAATTTATGAGATTCATTATTCACTAAATAATTATATTGAAACTAATAAGGGTAATGATAAAAAATATATATGATATACATGAAATATTTATGAAACTTATTAAATACATATTACCATAGAAATATGATATATCATTGTTTTTATCAACACTTTCAGCTATTGAAAAAATGACGAGATCATTCATAGATGTGTGGACTAATACGTCCTCGAATCCATGTGAATTTTTTATCAGCACATCATAATAATGATATAAATTATAATATATAAAAATAAAATATGAAATTTATATAATTATTTTATGATTAATTTTTCATTCCTTTATTCGATAATCATCATTGAAAGATAGAAACATTACCCATGCGTATGTATAACCTACCATCTCCATCATCATAACATTTGATCAAATTTCATAACTATCAATCATGATTGTTTTAAAAATAATAATTTATCTACAAATTTGATCTTTATGCCTTTATTATTATTATTTATATGAATTTTTTTACCACTTTTATCATAGTCAACCTACCAATGTCATTATCAACACACAATCCAAACATGGTAAAAAATATGACATGATATTGATTGATTATTAATTGTATATAATATGATAATAACTGAAATAATTTTATAATATTCTAAAACATGGTTATAAAATAATTCAATAATGAAAATAAGATGATTAACTACGAATATAATGAAAACATGTGATTAATTAAACTCTAGGTAATGGGGTTTTCAGGTCTCCCTTTTATTCCTATGAAATTTAAGCCACATTGACGACTTTGTTTCACAATGTCGTGGAATATAATTAAAATTAATTTGTTTCATTATTATTCTCTTTAGTTCTATATTGATTAAAATTTCCATCTTAGGATACCACTTTTACAGGTTTTGAATAATCAATTACCCTAAAGTGGTAAGGGTTCTTTGTCGATATTTTCCTCTGTTGAGACATATATTATGTAATACACATATCATCCTTTAGGATGTGTATATATTAACCCTTTTACATGTTATATCATGAATATAATTATTTTCATGATATTCCATGTCACATTTGGTTGAATTCTTTAATGGGGATTATGATTCAATGATACAAATGTGTTAATAATTGTTTTGTCACAACCACATCAATTACCAATATTCTGTTCGGATAAGTATTTGATGTTGAAATATTATAATTATCATGATTTATCTAATCATTTGTTCATTGATTTTGTGTTCATTTAACTTTACCAAATTCACAATCTTTAGAAGTTGTCTTTTTGTTAGATTTTTTATTAAAATCCTTTTTAATTTCTCTATTTGGTGGGAAATATACATTAATTTAAAACCATGATTTCTAACAATTATTTCTAAAATGTTTTTTACATTTTCATAATTATTAATTATTAAATTTTTAATCAATATCACTTTTACAAAATATACAATGGAATATTCTTGTTTACATTGGAAAACATAATTTTTTATCCATTTTTCTATCAAAATGAATGTTCTATATGACATATATGGAATTAGCATATGGAATTATTTTCATTTTATTGATGCCTCCTTTGAATGTTTATAGAATAATTATAGAGTAAATAATTCTTTAATATTCTAAAAATTCTCTTACAGCTGTTATTTTCAATGAAAAACATTTTTAAAAGTTTTTATGTTTTAAAAGGTGATTAGAAAATGAAATGTGTTATTTTTCACAAAAAAAAATTTTAATGGCCTTCTAATGGTATTGTCATTCATAAATGTAAAACCCCCTTGATAATAATTATCCTTAAACGGGAAATTGTTTTTTTTGATAAAAATGTCATTCATTTCTTGTTTGGGTTATGAATTTTTATAGATATTTTCAGTAACCCATTAATTATCCCAGATTCAATCATGTTGCAATATAATTTTTATGTAACTATAATTTTTCTATTGGTTAATCAGTTTAAAAAAATAAAAAATAGTTTCTCTTATTTTTTTAATAATTTGATTCTCTATTTATTTTATTAATTATAAGTTTATTTGGAACTATTATGATTTTGGATGGTCCTATAATAAAAATAGGATGAGTGGTTACATTATTTACTAATGAAAGGTTCTTTTGTGACAAACCACCTATATTTGGGTCTGTGATACCCTTAAATAATTGAGTATGTAAGTCGACTGTATGGTTATTCAATTTTTAGGAGTCATTATAAGAGATATGGAAATTATTTTCAATGTTACATATTCATTTCGTTATGTTTTTCACTGGTTTATAATGTTTCCACTAATCGATTTTTTGTTTCACATGACTCCAAATTAGTGAATCATATGAATTTTTTCTTTTTCTATATCATTATGAAATATTTCTTGATTGATGAATCAGGTATGTATATTATGATATCTTTTATTACTATCTAGTGAACTTTTATTATGTCACCATACCATTTGGAACATCATATGATCAATGATGACATTAAATTGTTACTTCATTTGATTATCATTATCGTGCATTTGAGCTAAAACTTGTAATAATTCCTTTTGCACATTTATTAATATAATGAGGTTAAAATATTTATTTCTTGTAGGTATTTATTATGGATTATGATTACAATACAATGAGAAATAAGAATGTCAGGGATAACCAGAAGAATTAATTATTTAAAGACATGTGTATTGTTCATATTCGAATAATTCTTAAATCTATAAAACACCTATACTAAAAGGTTCTAGATAATTTATGTGATATAATTTTATCATATTATGTGGAATGTTTGGTATGATGAAATTGTTCTTAATTATCAGCAATAATGATTGAAATTTAAATTTTATGATTTTAGCATTAGATCAAGGAGTGTTGGTTATGGGCTATAATAATTGGTATAAGAAATCGGTTTGGATGAATTTGGATATTAATATATTTTCATCTGAGTTTATCACAAGAGTTATGGATACCATCATAGGTCAATAAATTATCATTTTTCATATGATCAATTTTTTAGACAGTAATTTGATTGTTTTGATTAATGAAAACATAAAGTTTATTAATGTAATTTATAGAGATATTTTTGGGAGATATATTTATAACCCTTAGGAAGAAAATTAAGTTATATTTAATGTGAAATTATTATTTAATTTCTATATAAATAAAGGACAATATGTTTTCCCGGTGAGAAACCCTCACATCCGATAAGGCTATGGGACTTCATCCCAGTACTAAATGACGATAAGTGTTTTTCCACACCCACTGAACTATGTTATATCCTGGATAGTAAGACATATTTTATAAATAAAAAATAATTTTGTTTTGGAAATATATGTGGTTTTACAAGAGGAATATTTACTGACTTATCATGGAAGAATATATTACCAAATCCTTATAATTTCTTTGTTTCGAACATAGTCAATAATTGATTGAATAATTTTAAGGATAGTTACTTTTTGAATGATTTAGTTTCAACATTTGGTTTTATAGTTGAAATTTTGAGATTAATCAATGATGTTTATTTTTGGAATTATCTTATCATGTGCTAATCATTTCTATATTAATTAATATTTAAATACTGCTTGAATGGATTTTTGTCCATTTTAGTGTTTTCATGAAATTAAAATTTTATATTTGAGCTTCAGGGTTGAAAAAACCATCCTCAGTAGACATTGGTTGTAAAAAATATGAGATTAATTTGGAAATGTATTAAAATTTGAAATTATACTAATAATGAATGTATGTTTCCATATTCACATAGTATACATTTTTGAAAAATTTCTTAACTCTAGGAAAAGGATCTTTGAAAAAGCACTATCGTAGTACCTTAAATTCAGGGGAACTAGTGTTCTTTTTTATCATCAAATATTTCTGTTATTGAGACCATTAAATTCAATTAATCATTCAAATTAACTTGATCAATAACTTAAAACCCATTATATATTTACTTTTTCTTTTCCATCAATAAAAAAACTATTAATCTATTAGAAACAAACTGTTCTGTTATTCCATATGATCATTTTTACTCCCTTTATCTCTTCTTAATGGAATGTTTTACAAATATTTATTATGATGTATATTGAGAAAAAAATTATTTTCAATATTATTGCTTTTTATTAATGAGAAAAAGTTCAAATTGTGAGGAGAAAATATATTAAAGGGGAAAGTGGATGTAAAAAACCAATGTTTTTTAAACAATAAAATTATATTCGGCAGTGTAGAGGGCAAGTAACACTAATTTTAGACAACCCATGATATATATAACCATTATAACCTTGCTAATAAATTGGGGAGTATGAATATAATTAAATAAATTATTAATATTATATAGTTGTAAAATAAATAAATTGTATATATATTGATTATAAATAAAATAAAATTTATTTCAATGAAAATAAATGGTTTCTAAAAAAATTACGTTTTATGAAATTATTTTTAATAATCCAATGAAATGATTTTTTTAAAAATGATTTTTATAAATATTGTAAAATTTATTTGACAAAATAAATATGCATTTTATTAATTATAATACCAAAATAAACATAAGGTTATTTATTGTTATTTTCTTAAAATGTTTCAATTTTTGATGAATATTTAAAAATATTAATTTATAATCGAAATGTTCATTCTCTTATATAATTTATAATAGTAAATTAATTTTTTAATTATTTTTAATAGTTACATTGTTTCATTCATATAAGAATTTATATAGTATAGTTAATTGGTGTTATAAGGACCCAGCCTTAAAACATTTCATAATCTTGAATGAAACCAATAATTCACACTGAGGATCTTTTCAGGTTTAGAGTTTTTGAGAATTAGACCATTACTGTTACATTACATCTCAATAATTACAACTTATACAATTATTCTCAGATTCCATTTTTTTTATAAATTAATTACTCTTTGAAAAAAATCTGTCATGTCCAGTTCTATGTTTGAGAAGTCATGACTTTCCCTTGATCTCTTCCTTGACCCTATTCACTTAATGTCCTCTCAAAACAATTTCAAAAACATTGTATGAGAAAAAAAAATCTTAGTAAGGGATACACAAAGAAGAAAACCGATTGTTTTTTAAAAATACTAGTAAACCATGAATACATAATCATAAGTACTACTTTTAACCATTATGAAGTAGTAAATAATCTTCACTGAATAAAAGATCATTACTTACCCTTTTGTGACCAAAATATTACCATAAAACCCATATAAAGAACTTATAACATATAAAGGTAACTTGGGACATAAACATACATAAATGGAAAAACCATACGGTCGACTTCCACACATATCACTAAATGGAATAGAAATACGGCCAACTTCCATACCCAATGCATTGGAGGTTATAACGTAACCACCCATCCTGATTTATCACGGCACCACCCATCATTTTTTTTATCACATAACCACCCGTAAAATGTCCAACTACCATAATAAAATCATAACACATAATGTATTTCAAATACAAACATTTCACTAATACCATTTTATTTTCAATGACATGAAATTATTTCAAGATATTAAAATAATAATTCCATTTCAAAGACCATTTTCAATACTAAATTACATAAAATAGTATATGGTGTTTATTTTTCTTTCAAAAAGATTATGTATTGTTATGGAATATTAAGATCAAATAATACTCGCGGTGGCGGAAAGGTCATTTCCACAGCTTACATTAAAAAGAAACATAATTTTTGTTATTTAGTAAAATTATTTGTAGAGAAAATATTCCTTTTTAATAAAAGTAAAAGTCAAAGGGGTTTATAAACCATATTAAAGATACTTTTGTATAAATGAAAATATGCCTCAATGAAAGGAGATTGAGACGAAATCCCTTACCTTTTCTCCGACTTGTCCCGTATGTTCTTTAATCTACTGAATAATAAACTTGAGATAATTTATACTTTCTTAAGAACATTTTTAATTTTTATTATTCCTTTTAAATCACTTATTACCATGTAATAAACATTATGTAATCATTCAAGTTAATAATGATCATTTATTCGATATTTAGTAAATTGAGTAAAACACGAACACCTTATAATTACAAGCTGTTTATATGGAAAAATATACATTATAATCATAATGTTATTAATGATTAAGATATCATATATGTCAAATATATCCAGTATATACATGTATTTATAATAGTAAATAACATTTAGAGGTAAGAAATGAAATGCACCGTTAATGGAGACGGTAAGCCATACGTACTCATGAACGCTACTTTATTTCTATTTCTTATTTTAATGGAATTAATACATAATTATACATAGTAATATTATAATTCCAGTATAATATCATATATAATATCATTAACTCCATCCTTTATTCATTCCACCTAAGTCATGAACGAGTCATATCACTTTGAGGGGGCAGATGTCCGCACTTCCTAAAATGAGATTATCGCGTTAACCCCTAATGGAAACCATAAAAACATGCTATAAACGGAAATTACAGAAGCATTATAAAATTATAAAAATAATATATATCATATATAAATACAGTTCCATTATAATGGCCCCCATGAGAGGCGGTAGGAGATAATTGAACAATCATCGTTTCGTGAGACGTTAGTTTTTCATCCAAGGAAACATTATGTGCTTCATCCATTAGATGGAGGTGTGTATAAGTGTAGTTTTAATACTTCTCATAACAACATCATATTATTTTAAAGATACTGATTTTGTTTCAAAATAAATAAATAAAAAGAGTTTAGTGGTTGGAGAAGTAAAATAAAAGAAAACAATTTAAGAGAAACGGTTGCCTTTAATTTGTGTAACTCCCTTTGGATTGAACCAAAGGACTTCTTGAAGTGCATTATGCCTAAGTTAAGGCTTCTAGGAGTAAGAGAGTTATTTAGGGAGATTAATTGGGTAGAGTTTGGATGAGCCAAGGGGCTTTAGAGGTGTGAGGAATTGGTTAGAAGTGGTCTATTTTTATAAGGGAGAGAAGGCCTCTTTACGAATGTGTGTAAACATTATTTTATTATAAACTTTTATTTGGTTTAAAAAGGTCCAAAAATGATTACATGAAAATATAAGATGAATAATGGTGGAAATAAAATCATCCAATCAGAATTTGGCAGGTTTTTGGTATCATTTTAGTCTTTATAATCATATTTTGTTAAATCATTTTTAATGAGGTAAACACTACATCATTATTGTGTCATACATAATTTAATTTATTTGGTGTCTAAAAATTATAAAAAAACCACGTTTTAGGATATCTTTTTAGCCTTCCAATGAATATTTATAGTCTAAAATATAACTTATATAACTCTATGTAAAAAATAATTTACTAAAAGATATTGGTTTATTTCATTTTTCCCTTTACATTAAGTTAATTAAAATAAAGTGTCCTTATCACTCATAAGTGGCACCATGGGGTCCCCAAATAAAACCAAGGATTCACATGGTCATAAATTTATCAAATAATAGGATTAGGACACGTTTAGGAGTAATTTTATATTATTATAATATTATTTTGTCCCCTTATTTAACTTATTTACCCTTTAACCCTGGTAAATAAAATATGTACTTCAGTAAATATTTAAAATGTCTAAAAATAAAAGTTACCTATTTAAAAAATTTGGACCTGCTCATTCCAAATATGAAATCCATTTTTAAAAATTCAATACACAGAAGTGGAAGAAATTAATTTAAAATTATTTCCCGCTGTCAAAACAAAATGCGTGTTTTTAAGAAACAATATCTATCAAAAGATAGACAGTTGATTATATCCAATTTCAAAGTGAAATTAATTAAAATGACCAAAATTGGATTAAATGGTAAAAATATATTATAATTAATCTTTAAAAACAACTAAAAAGATAATATATCAATATAAATTAATTAAATTAAAAGGCAATTTTGAATTACAATACAGTATTTTTCACTATTCATTAAATATTGAACTTTTTCAGAAAAATACCAAAAATTTACCCAATGTAAATTTTGATGTCCCTATTCTAAAGGAGAATTTTATTTTTTCAAATAGAACATATAAATGTGAAAAAAAATTATATTTAAAAATGGTTCTCCATTAAAAGGCGGTACATCGACCGTTTAATAAATATTAGAGTATTTATGTTTAAAATTGGATTCATTCACATTTTAAGCTTATAACATTTATTGGATAAATGTAAAAACATTTATCAAACATATATAAGCATATTTTAGTTAGTTCTATTTATTCCTTCCTATACAATGGCTAGGCGTTAGCTACCATTTAAAATAATAGTATTATATTACTAGTTTGCAACGTAAGATTTCAAAGAAACTCGTTGTTGCGTACCAGGTACGCCATTTTACATAGCGTCCCCATTAAAGTAAAATTATTATTTAATTCAAAAATATTATCCATTATGAAAAGTTTCTTATTCTTTATTTATCTAGGATGTTAGAGGTGTATTTAGGAAATTGAATTTTTATATCAAAACATTTCATCTTTTTTAATCACTTTTCATTGTATAAAACTGTATTCTCGTCACTTATATGGGAATACTTTTAATTTATATATTTATGTTTCTATTAAAAAAATTTTTAAAAATGGATTAAATATATTTAATCTTTATAATTTATTTTTTAATACGGTCAACATAATTTTTGACCAAAATAAATACTGAGAAAATAAAATTTATTTACCATGGATAAGGTAAAACCCAATTTACGATATGGTTAATCTAGAACACTAAAAGTAAAAATTACTTAAATATTATAATATTTTTATATTACTATTTTATATTGAACGTGAAAATAAAAATCATGAACATGTGCATATTTATTTCTACAATCCCTTCAAAATTTCTTATATACTTAGGTATATAATGAAATGGAAAATATAAAAACATTCCTTTCCTTGAATATACAAAATGATTTGTGATATTGACAAGTAATAACCTTAAATTCTTACACAACAATTGTGTACTAATTATTTAATTAAATGTAATATAATATAATATTGTTAAATGTAATATAAATTGAATGAATAATTATGATCCATTTTTTATATATTAACAATTAATTATAAATAGGTTTGACCATTAAATATTAAAATTAAACAATTTTATTGTTATTTGTTAAAATAAAAACTATGAAAAATGTCAAAATCATCAAGAATGTTATTATAAAATAAATAATATTTTGTTAAATGATTTAAAATTACAAATAAATATTATATCATACCTAGTGATTTTTAAATGTGTTAATATTTCATCTATTGTACAATAATTAGTCAAAAAATAGTATGTAGGTTCTATATTGATCCTAAAGTTTAAAAAATATTCTAATTGTAATTGATTAAATGTTGTTTTTTCATGAACATGTGTTAAAATTATTTTCCAACGAAAATTTGATTTTTATTTTATAATTTGGATTTTTTTCACCATTGGTTACAAATTATATAAAAGGATTCATTTTTCCATTCATAATATATGACTCATGTAGATAAAAAATATAGTTATGTAAGTAAAAAGATCTAAATTGGTAAATATAATTAAACATAGATGTTATTGAAAATAATGATTACAAATGTGTTTTTTGTTATAAGTGTGGTATGATGATAAATTACAGTCAATAAATTATTATTTTTTATTTTGGAGGCCCTTGAGATAGGATTTACTTCCCAATATTTTATGGTGTCTGGCATTTGAAATAATTCTACATATCTTCAATATTAATGGGAATTAACTTATCTAACATCAACACACCACTCAAGCCATTTGATATAGTTAAATCCTACCCAAATCACATAAAAATTCAATATCCTAATCTGTGATGACTTATTTTGGAGAAAAAATCATCATATGAGGGATTTAGAGAAAACCAAATGAAGATTCCCAAAGAAGAGGTACACATATTCAACACGTTTTTATTTTATTTATTTATCCACAAGATTAAATTAATATTATAACATGTAGATATGATAATATAATTATATTTCATATAATATATGTTTCATTATTAATTTTATAAGCTACAACCATAGATACTTACATCAAATGGTTTATGAAATCATTATTCATGTATATGGTGGACTACCACGTCATGAATCGGTGCCAATTTTTTACATTACCACATTCAATGGTTTGGTGTGATGATGGATAAAAAGTTTAAATGTCATATTCATAATGTAATTATAAATATGGAGTCATTATATAATATATACCCTTTCATATTCTATTCTATAAGCTATGTGATGATTTCTCTTGTGTGTGTAGATAAATAACACAACTCAAAGTGATGTGATTCATTTTTTATTAACTCATTACATTGAAGGTAATACAGATAATTATAAAAAATATATGTGATATCAATAAAATATTATTTATATTTCTGAAATATTTTTCAATATGGAAATATAACATATAATTTTCCTTTTACTAAATCACTATATGAATAAAAGGATAACATCATTCATGGACATGTGGACCACCCCATCCTCAAATCGATGTGAATACTTTTTTCATCACCATATCACCAGAACGATGTATATATAATTATAAATAACTATATAATATGTAATTATGAAATTATTAAATTTTTGGAAATATAAATTTTTATTACCTTCTTCCGACAATGATCATTGAAAAATATGAATGTTACTCATGAGTATGCACTAAAAAAATTCTCTATGATCATAAGATCAGTTTTATTTTCATCACCATAATATAGTATTGGTCTTAAATATATAATTAACTTGTAAATATGAAAATTACTTCATGATTATTATTCTCGTGATGTTTAACTAATGAACACTTTGACCATAGCTAACCTACCATAGTCATTTTTGAAACACAAGTTAGATATGGTCATAACATATAACATAAACATAATTGAATAATATATTGTATATAATATGATAATAAATGAAATCTATGTAATATTAAAAATCAAAAATATTATTGAGAATGTAAATAATTATCATAAGTTTTTTTCTTTTTGGTTATAAAGAAAAAAAAACAAGATGAATCGAATTCAAGGTAAGGGTTATTTGTCGTCCATATTTTTTCCTTGTGGGGTATATGCCATATTCATAAATTTTTTTTTCATATATTTATTGAAAATGAATGTATTTCATGGTTTTTCCTTAATTATAGGTGAAATTAGATATCCATTTTAGGATCTCACATTCAAGGGATTTATTTATTGAATGATACCTAAGGGGTAATGGATTTTTTATTTAGTGTTTCATTATTTGAGGTGTATGTTATATTATTGACCAATATTTCCTTATAAGGTGTATATACTAACCATAAGACATTTTATATAATTAATAACCTTATTTACATTATATACAATGTTTCATTTAAAATTATTTTTTCTTGTTGTTATAAATCAAGGTTATAAATGTTTTAGGAATATTTTATTGCAATCCCATTGTATATCAAGATTTTGTATAATTATGTATCTGATGTTGATATAGTATAAATATCGTAACGTATCTTATAATCTGTTGATTCATGATATATTCATGTAAGTATACTATTTTTCTAATCTTTAGTACTTAAAACTTTTGTGATGTTGTTTTTAAGAAAACCTAAATTCATTTTCCTTCTACGGTTAAAAATCTGTTATCTTTCAAAACCATTTATTTCTAAACATTTTATCCAAAATGATATTACACATTTTAAAATTATTTATTAAACAAATTTTTACACAAAAATTCTTTTTAAATATATTTTTAAATGAATCTTCTTATTAGCTTCTAAAGAAGATAATTTTGAAAAAAATTATCGTGAAAAAGCAATGTTATTTTCGATATGGAAAAAATTAACAAACGACATGACAATAATTTATTGAATCATAATTATAATGTTTAAATGATTAAATTAATTTATATTTTAAATTATTATAATAAAAATTATTGTTTTCACAAAATGATGATCAAATAAAAGTATTGTCAATTTTTTATGTTTTAAAAAGTTATTTTTAGAAAGAAATGGTTTTTTATCCTTAAAAATATGTTTTTATTAATATTTTATCGGTAGTTTTAATCACGAATGTCTAAAAACCATTTTTGTAGTCATGATCCTATGCGAATGATTATTATTGATGCCTTTATCATTATTTCATTGAATGGATTATGATTGTTTCAAAGTGATAGTATTGGAACCAATTTCACATCCTTTGGTAAATCATGTTTTAAAAATATAGCTATGTAAAAAATTTATTTTACAGTTGTTAATAAATTTTTAAACATAATACAAGTTTTTTTTATATTTTTAATTATGATTTCAATGATCTATGAACATTATTCATACTTTTTTTCTTGGAAAATATTTTTATTATGTGTGGTTCTTATATAAACAGTTGATGGGTTGTTCCATGAAATCCCTCCAATACATAGGGTATCTTAGTACACTATATGGTTATTCTATTTATAATAATTATTATAAGAGTGAGAATATAATAATGTCCCATGTAATCTATATTTTTTTTATTATTCCCAAGGTTTTATAATTTTCTGTTTGATCGAGATTGATATCATGTGGCTCTTGAATATTGATTGATATGACAATTTACGTTATTAAACACTCATCACATGATTCCTTATTAATGATTCTGATATTTAAGGGTGTGAGTTCATTAATGATTATCTAATTCAAAATTATTATGTCATTATACCCTTTTAAACATCATATTCTCATTGATGACATTCAATTATTAGTCCTTATGTTCACCTTTACCGAGAAATTCTCCAATTCATACTTCTATTTCACTATCCCAAAGGCTATAAAGAATGAGGTTGAATGAAATTACAATTTAAGGGATTCAATATGGATAATTATGATGAATTAATTTGAAATATGAAAAGATGGGTTAAGTGTGATAATTGATCATTTATCGAAATTGATATTGTTTATGTGGAATTATTTCATAATTCATTATAGCTACTAACTGAAAAAGTCCCTGGGAGTGTAAGGAATCTAATTTTATATTTTATATTGTGTTTCATTGGATTAAAAAATTATTTTCAATTTTCCTCATGCAATACGGTAATTTATTGTTTAATATATCAAGAATATATTCAGTAGTGTGAGTTCTCACCTATTAAAAAACCCCACATCATTTAGCGAATAATTTGACCTAGTGGTCTCCAATTTATTGGTAAATTCATTGGAGATGTTATTTGAATTATTGGGATGTTTGGATGTTAAAATTAAAACCCTTTCAATTTATCATTTTGAAGGTGAAGCTGGTCGATGGTGTTTTTTATGTTAAAATACTAGAGAGAAAGAAATCATTATTTTATGGATTGGAAAATATTTTTAATAACTTCATTCATAAATATTAAAATATGATGCCCATATCTATATAGGGATGAAATTCTTGATGTTTTGGAAATATAATGAAGATCCAGTTTCATTGAATGCAGAAATCATAATACTATTGGCCATGTATTTATTCCAATTATATTTGGGACACTATTTGTAAAATTAATATGTTTTACTCAAAATTTGAATCCAATTCTATGAAGATCCTATTCCTCTAAATAATTGTAATGATATAATAATGTTATTAGTTTTTCTAATAATGTTGAGATGGATTTTACTAAGTCTTATGTTCCATGACATTATAACCATAATAAATTTTCTAGGGGAAATAAAATGGTGAAGCAACATGCAATGAATTCTAGAGGTAATCCCATACGGGTTTCTATGTGAAGTAAAAGTCATTGGGTGAATGTATGTGTTTATTTGGAAAATTATTAAGCAGTTTCCATTTTTCATAAAGGGTTTGTGACCTCAATGAAAATTTTCCTCAACAAACAAATTATGGGAAATATATACCTTGTTATTGATGAGATTTTTAGTGGTAATGAGTTGGGTCATTATACTAATAAATTCCCAAACATTCATACTCATGATAGAAACAATCTTGATTAAAAATATTAAGGTTTATAGAAGTCGTTTTCTAATATTATATTTGATGTTGGTCTATCTGGCGATGTTATGGCAGCTTGAGGGAGATGGGTAAATTTCAAGGGGTAATTAGAATTTCAATATTTTATACAATACATGTGATTTTTTATATTATGATATAATAATGAGATTAATAAAATTTAGGGAGATGTGTTACTAGTTTTATATATTTTTATGGTTATTTTTTATTATTATGTATTCCTTAAAAATTATTATACAATAGTTTTAAGGAATTGATAAACATTATTTTTATATGATCTTTGAGGATTATGATTATTTTTATGGATGTTCTACTTATCTCTATGAATGTAATACGAATGAAAATTTATGAAATATGATATATAAATGGCCGATTGATAAAATATAAAGCCTTAAAATTCTGTACAACATGATCCATCGACCGTTGTTCAAAATGGGTGAAATTACAACCACTGCTATATCTGATGTCATGGTTAGTATGAAATCAGTATATTAAATTTAATGATTTGAAAATAATGATAAATTTGTTTTCCAGATTATATTATTTACAATATAGAAAACTAGGGGATTAAAAATATATTCCGTGATTTGGTGATTAATTTTGTTTTGAGGAAGTTCACTATATATTTTGGGAAACATCTTATCTTATGCTAACCATTTTGGTTATATGTAATGCCTAAATATTTGAGGAAAATTTGGTTATACTTTTTCATTTGTATTATGTATTAAAATGTAAATTTTGTGATTTTGGAATTAAAAAATACATCAGGTGTAATCTTCAAAGGAAAAAAGATGAGAGTGGTCTGAAGATTGATTAGTTGAGGAAGTTTTACTTTTCATTTATTTCTATTTCAACAAGTTTTTAGTCTCTATGAAAAAACTAATTATTTATCTATGACAAAAATAACATTAAAAAATATTTTATCTTATTATATTCAACTAAAATGAATCACATTTTCTTCTCACTCACCAATAAATTATGGATTTATGGTTCTTTTATTTTCAATGATCATTAAATTTCTTATGACAAATGATCTCTATAACTATACATAATTTTTTGGACATTACACTATTCTTCTATGTCTAAATCATCAAAACCCAATTTTGTTTTCCTAAGTGGAAAGCTAAAAATTTCATATTCTATAATTACTATTTAAATACATTTATCCCTTATCATTATCATGATTTTGACCTTTTAATTTAACGGGTTTCCAACTAAGGTAATTTAAAATTCAAAACCATTGATTACTAAGATAAATTTCAAATAATGAGGACGTAATTTATTAAATAGTTGGGGAGGATGTTACACCAAATGATTTTAAAATTGAATCCTATATTCAATAACCTTTTTAACATGAAATATAAATAATAGTAATGAATGTAACAAAATAATTTACAAATATATTTTTTAAAATAAATTTAATCTCTTTGATAGCTTACGATAAATGTACCCCAAATATTTTTATGTTCAATATTATATTCAACCAATAACAAAGATATTAAATGACCCATGATATATAAACATATATAAATATTATTTTATATACTATAAATTGGAGGGTATGAATAGTAATAACTGAATTATAAATTTCATTCTACCTATTTATATTAAATAAAATATGCTTCTTTTATATGAAAAGAATTGTTTTATAAAAATATTTTCTTCCTAAAGTATGTTTAGCCTCAATTTTCACACATAATTTACAATTAATGTTCACCAATTTTATAAAAAAATTATTTATAAAATTATGATAACGTTTTAAATCATCATATCAAAATTATATTATTTTTATATGTTCGTACTTTTCTGAAAATTTATATTTTATAATGAAAAGTGAATTTTTTTTAATTTCAATTAAATTCCTCTATATCATTTAAATTACATATAAAGATAAATTATATTTAAAAAATTTTAAATTAAAAAATATTTCAATTATTTATCTTTTCATTTAATTTCGGTAATTGGTATTATTTTATATTGAATTTTTATATGAAGATATTGTAACCATTTGATCTTTTTAACTTTGAAACACCACATTCTCATCACATCTACAGCAATAATATTAAATTAATATTTTCCAATTCTGTTAATTGAAATTGAAAAAATATATTCAATATTATTGATCAAAAAAAATCTTCTATAACAAAATATGAATATTTATTTCATTTCAATAATTATTTGTGATAACAGTTTAAAGATTAATTTAGGTGATAATGTTCAAAATGGGGGTTTTCTGTGTTACATGTGTTTCGATTAAAATTTATTTTCTACGAACCGTGGTTTTTTTATATTAAATTCATTTCATATTTGTAAAATTTAATAACAAGTAATCTAATAATGTTTATTTTCATTTTACTATTAATGGTTAATCTATCTAGGTAAATACCAATATACAAGTTACCAGTGTATTAACTAAAAGTGTAAAATTGAATAAACATAGTGAATTGGGAATAAAATGAATAAAAAATTCTTAACATTTATTTTAGGGTTTTTATAGATAATATAATCACATCACTCCATTATTAGTCAATTTTTTTATTATCATTCGAAGAGACTGACCTCCCCATAGTGAATATTTTTCAATATTTAGAATAATACCACTCCTAGTCTATTAAAAAACGAAACTCACTCTCCTAGATTATTCACACCTAAAAAGCACTTTTGCTCATAGAAAGTCTATCCAAATACATCCACACTATACATCTACACATTCAATATGATCTGTTAAAAAAATAGAAACCCTAGTTCCATTAAGAGGATATCTAAATGATGTTTCTCTTAAATAAGTTAATTATCTTAATTATGATATTTTTTCTATTTCATTATTTCATAAAAAATATTATATCATAAAATATAAAATATAATGATGCTATTACTTTATATATATAAAAATATTATAAATGTTATGGAATAAATTTATACTTATCCACTTCAATCAAATTGGTAATGAAATCATCATTCATGTGTATGGAAGACTACTACATCATAGACCATTGTCATTCGTTTTTTCAATTACCAACACTCATAGTAGGGTTTCATGATGGATATAAATTATATATAAGAAATATATAATAGAATTATACCTATATAGTTTTTATATAATAAATAAGTTAATACATTCCATTCCTTAGTTGATAAGATAACATTTCTCATGTGTATGGTGGACTACCGCCTCACGATGCGATCTAACTCATTTTTAAATTATCATATTACATGGAAGGTGATAAGGTTAATTATAATGAATGTATATGATATAAATGACATAAATATTATATTAAATACCTATTTATAAATTTAAATTTGAATTTAACATTTCCATTACTACCATTCCACTGACTAAAAAAAATTATTTCATTCATGTCCCGTGTGGACTACCACCTCCCATGAAAGGAAGTGACATTATTTTAATCACAAGATAATTTTTATTATATATATATATAAATATATAATGAAATAATATGTTATTTGCGGTATTTCTATTATTATATAAATATAATACATAAAATACCTTATTTCTATATTTAATTACGAAGAATCGAATTGTTACTCTATGTATATATGACATACCATCTCCATGATGGTAACATAGTTCATTTGTCATATGAAAAGTTCGTGATTTGATTTAAATGTATAATTTACTTATAAATATGTTATTTATTTTATATATTATTAAAAAATATATATTTTTTAATAATATACACTTTTTACAAAGTGAACATACCAAAGTCACTTTTGACACATAAGTTAAATAGTTTAATAGCAGCCAACATAAATATATTTGATTATGTAATTGGACATAACATGGTTATTAGTGGAATATATGTAATAATAATATTACAATAGGATATCAATCAATTAAATAATAAACAGAATTTTATAACTTAGGAAGTAAAGACACATGTGACATGTTTGACATAAAGTAAGGTACTTTCTCTAAATTTCCTTTAGTTGTGGAATGTTTTGATGATTTTGACCACTATTAATTAATATGGGGTATATAAAGTCCCATTTAAATTTAATAACATGAATTTATCTATTGGACTATTACTTATTTTTTTAATGTTATTATTTCTTTTATCTTGTGCTTATACTGTTTCACAAGTGATGAGGTATGTTTCAGTTATAGAAAATAATATTTTAATTTCTTCCATCCAATAACATATCATATATGTCCATACTATATGAAATATTTTTTTTGAAAATTTTTATATCGAAATTAAATATTTATATTATAAATTTTATAAAACATTTAAATTATATTGAAGGATTTGTAACACGATATTTTTTCTCGTTTTACATAGATTGTTTTGAAAGATGACAAAAGGAATGATAAATTGTAATGTTTATGGTGATATCAATTATATCTACTAAAATGGCCATTATTTTATTTCTAAATACCATTGAAATATTGCATATTTTAGTGAAATAAAAACCATTTTCCTTTTTTTGAAATTTTTATTAATAATGGATTTCAAATGAAATTGATAATTTGGAATTGGAAAAGTGTTTTAAAAAAATGATATTTTGATATCCAAGAGTGATTTTCATAGGAGTATAAAATAGTTATTCAAAATTATTTTGATTGAAAATTGAAAGAATAATATTTATTATTCTTTCTATAGAAAATGATGATTATAAATGGAAATAGGTGCACCTAGATACCACCAGGTCACCTCGTTGAAGTTTATATGATGGGTAGATATGGCTGACTTGTTATATCTTATATTATGGGTGTGGATTGATAATACTATGTGAGAAAATTAGAGGTTAAATGATGGGTGTACCAAATATAATTCCAATGAAATGGGTAGTTTTCCTTGATCAATCCAAAAGAAGTGAGTTATATAATGATTTCCCTTGTGGATTTAACTAGGCCCCATTTAAAAATTGAATGGGTTCAAAACACATTATGAATATGATTCCCTATGATACCATATATTTTTACCAATATCATTATATTTCTTAAAATAATTTAATTTAGAAATTATTTTGTGTTATTTTCATGTGAAAATGTTTGAGATCATATAACCAATGATCCTTCAAGATAAAGTTAAATGATACATATGTTTTAAAGTTTTCACTAAATAATGAATTTAATTCGTTTTTATATCCCTTACTATGATTTTTGTGTTTATCACAAATTTTTAAGACAATTTGTACATGATTTATGGATTGGAAATGGAATAGAAGAAGTCATGTATAAAATCATTATGATTTTCCCTGAAACTATATCATGAATTATTTTAAAGGTTCCATATTACCGAAAATAAATACTTATGGGAAGGGTCTAATTTATAATATATGATTTTGTTATATATGAGTTATTACGTAATTCTGTAAAATTATTATTTTAAAATGTTCAAAAAAATATTATAAATTTAATTGTTGAAATAAAACTCAATATTATGTAATCACTAAGGCCAAACCCTTATAAATCAACCAAAACCATTGATATTTTTATTATAGTCGATAAAGGGTTCTGAAAATAGGTGAAAACACGTCATATTAATCATTTTAACTTTATGTTGTCCTCCAAGTGATTTTATTCTTTGAATATGATTAAATTATATATTAACCGTGTGATTTATAAAGGGGTTATTTTATTTAGAGGTTCCAGGGGTACACCATGGGCCTTCCATGCCATGTTGGTTAAAGTACATATGTTTTGGGTTATCTCGATATGTTATTGAGTGATTAGTCCATATTAGAGTTGTTGTTTTAAAATAATTATAAAATGACATAATTAATTTATTTTGATTATTTCATGAGAAATATAGTCTTTGAGTAGTGGGGTATTTCAATAAAATTGATGGATAAGTTCACCCATTTGTAACTAAAAAAATCACCACAAGTCCTCAGGAAAGTATCATAATACTTTAGATAATTTTGAATAGTGGAATGTTTGTAAAAGGTTAATTTGTAGAGATTATACCCTACCATTGTAGAATAATGAATTAGAAATTATAAAAATATCAATGATAACATATCCTCATAACTAGATTTTATGAAAAGTCCCAAAATAATCCATATATATTGTCACACTGATGTTCTTAATTAAAGGTAATTATATTTATTATATTTTTATCCAAAAAATCCTTCTTATATCCACCCTAATCCTCCACTTATTTTGGAGTCATTTGGAGATGTTTTGGGGAGATAAAAGAGGGTTCATGGTTTATGTGCACGATTTTCAAAACCCCGCACACAAATCATGCACCCATGTCCGGCACATTAAAAATGAGTTAAATGAATTCCTTTCCCTCCTGTGCTTTTTCCTAATTCTCACCTTTCTTCCCCACTTCGAAACTAACTGCCATGGAAGACCTCAATTCCCCTCAAACCCTCATCGGAACTCCATTTTGAAGGTGGATTTGGTGGAGGAACTACACACAATCACATGTAAGTGTTTCTCCCTCTTAGTTCCTCCCATTTTTAGGAAGATTCATCTACTTTTCATGAATTTACAAATGATCAGAGGGTAGTATTTCTATGCTAGGGTTTATCATTGGGTTTTCTTTGTCCAAAATTATGATTTTAGGCTTGATCTACCTTCTTGTGAGGTGTGGCGCTGGTGCGATTGAATGTTCACACAAAGGATTCAATGTATTAATGAGTTAGTATGTGATTCAATGTGTATTCAATACTTGTGAGCTATCTTGGTGTGTTTATAATATTTAATTTTTTTATAACTTTTGAATATTTGTGAAATAATTGGTTTTAGTGGTATTTGTAATGCAAACGAAGTTTAAGTTCCATTTTTATGTGAAATTGGGGGGGTTTTCATAGAAACCATTTTTCAGTTCATTTGAGGGCTCCCTATAAACACCTAGATGATTTTATTGAAATCTACTAGTTATGAAGATATAATTTTTAATGTTTATCTCATTTGGTTGTTGCTGAAAAAAAAATTTAATGGTGTTTCTGAAGCATTTGAACAATAAGTGCCATGATTGTCAGTAAATGAAGGTTTTACAAAGATATCACATCATGGTTCATATGGGGCTTCCCTATGATTGATTTTTTGGTTTCATTTAAATGTATCAGGATTTAATTTTTGTTTTCGTGAATTGTAATTGTGAAGATACTGTGAAATGTGGGGATTTAATGGAGTTTTGGGTGCAAAACGAAGCGATATTTTTGGAAGTTGTTTTTATTGAAAATCAAAATGTTTTGTTGTGTGTTTTAAGTGGAATAAACTGTGTATAGATACAGTATTGTTTTTATGTGACCATTAGTTGTGTTTTGTATGAAAATGGATGTATGTATCATGCTGAAATTGTATGATCACAAAGGGGGAAGCCCAGTTACATAACTGGGAAGATATGTACTAGTACGCTAGTGATCCGGAGCAGTTTTATCCCTATTTCACATAACATTTTGGACAATAAAAACTCTAACTAAAATATATGGATGATGTTTGGGGACCAATTGGTTATGGGTATGTTCCCTACTAGTAGATCTTTCATGGGAAAGGATTGTGACATGGATATTTTACACTGAGGTATGAGGTACATAGTGCCCGAGCCTATCTAGTGCCTAGGGGTGTTCCCGGTTTTGCTTCTCATTGATATTTTTTTATTTACCCTTTTGATAGGGTATGTTTAGATTTAAATAAAAATAACTATTATTTTTTATCAAAATTTTTTAACATGCTGAAATATTTATTTTGAAATTGTTTATAATTGACTGTTGTAATTCTTGGGATTTATCACCGCTTTTCCATACATATTAAAGCTACATGCATTTTCAGCTTATATTGCATAATCTTTAGAATATTTGGGTGGTATAGTATTGGTATTACAATCACACCCTACATACACACCTTGGGTGTATGTTGACTTGATTATGTTTGACATAGGTAATGGGGAAGCCTTGGCTGAAGGACATTCTGGTTGTTTGTCCCATCCTGTGGCGTAGTGTTGTGGAGACAGCTTGGGGGTCATGACCCCTTATCGAGTGGAGTCTTTGATGCCGATTTTCTGATGTTTTTTTATGTTTTGAACTCTTGTAATTTATTTAAATCCATTTATTCAGATCTGGTTTCTTGTAAGGATTGTTTGGCATGAAAATTTCATATTTATATTAAAGATTATTATTAATGTTTTTTTCTTTCGTACTCAAGTAAAACATTACCATATAAAAATATTTGATATCTGGTACATGTGATAGCATGTGGGGATAGGGAAATCCGATAGAAACTTATCATGGGATTCATTTGGTTCTGGTATAAGTGGAGACAAGATTTGGTTCGTGAAAAAATGGTAATAGAGTAGGATAATGTTTTTGGGTTATATTACTATTTTGGGATGAGTTGGGATAGATAGAAGCTAGGATTTTCAGGGATCAATGATTTGGTCAAGAGTAGGGTACCTAGCCTACACCTCTTGTGGCATACCTTGAGTCACCAGAGGACATTTGAATTTTTTGATTGACTTTACTTCCAGGGGAGACGTGTGGGATGCAGACTACACGTGGAGAATTGGTGTGGGTGAAGTAGTTTTTTCCTATATTACTGTAATTATTTTTGATTATTTATATTTGATTTATTTGACTAAAATTATAATAATTGTGGTATTAGGATTTTTTATTTTTTTATTTCGTATAGACATGCCTCCATGGAATGCTCCCATGCACCCATGGGAGGAAGCCAGATAGAGATCCCCCACATCGATTGATCAGATACTAGTCGAGGCTATGGTCTGGGATGTTCTAGCAATGGGACATGGACCAACTCTTGTTCCCATTACTATTATGCCATAATAAACATGTCCTATAAAAGATAAAGATTAAGACTTTCTGGAAAACAATCCTCATACTTTTAGAGGCAGCATATAACCCCAGGAAGAAGAGGAATGACTAGAGAATACAGAGCACATTTTTGAGTTCCTTGAAACAATTCAGGATGTTATAGTGATGTGTGCCTATTTTTGGATTGAGGGATCTAGACGTAGGTGGTGTGAGTCAATACTTCGGAGTGGGAAGAATTATCAGATGCACTGGGTGATTTCAAGGCCATTTTCAATGACCAGTAATTCCAAGAAGTGTTGGATTATACTAGATCTTGAGAGTTCATGGACATTGTTTAGGGGAATCATTATGTGATTTAGTATTCCATCTTTTTTGCTGAGATGGTTCAGTATGCCCCTGAAATCATCTCAAATGAACAAATGAAGGCCTAGAGGTTTGAGAAAGGCTTCCACCCAGAGATATACTCCACAGTTTTCTTGATAAAGATGAAGAACTATTCTGAGGTCGTTGACCAGATGTGTATGGTGAAGATTGATAGTAATGGTAGAGCTGGTGGTTTTGGAACATTAATAGTAGTGGGCAGTGGTAGCTATTTGGAGAAGAAATGGAAGCTATATGAGCAATGGAAGAAGGGAGGTGGTAGTTCAGGCCACTCCACCAGGTAGTTTTCATCTGTGGCTTCTGACGTGAGGATTATTGTCTTCCACCAATGTTGAAGGCTAAGATACATCTGGAATGTATTCACCATTCTCCTAATCCGTGTTATTAGTGTGGAGGTATGGAGAATTTGAAGCACTTTTGGGTGGTGGAACGACCAATTCGGAGTGGGGAAGGATCAGTTTCCTCAATGGGAGTGCTAAATCAGTCAGAGACGTCGAGGATGGGGGGATATAATTTTTGTGGTCACAGTGGCAGTTCTGGGTCAACATTTCTGTAGAGATAGTTACGGGAATATCCATATACTATCATTCATCCTCAGGAAGAGACTAGGCATTTTCATGCGGTGGATTAGGCACCGACATGATGAGTGGTGTGACAGTCGACAGTTGGAGATACCATTTTGATTGCATCATATATATCTCATGTTATTTTTGATACTGTTGCATTTGTTTCATTTATCTCTGCCCATATTGTGGACACACTGAATTTGACTACTTATTTGCTATCATTTTTGATGGAGATGGTGATGCCGCTTGGAACAAAGGAGGATCAGGGTCTTAGGTTCCCATCATGTGTGCTCTCCGTGTCAGGGATTGAGACGGATTGGGACCTCTTGGTCTTAGATATGGATCATTTTGACGTAATAAATGGCATGGATTGGATATTACACTTTCATTTTCATATCAATTTCTATATGCGGTGAGTGAGTTTCACGACATCTGATGGGAGTCGTCATGTTTTTCGTGGAGAATGGGATCCTCGGTCGGGTCTCGTAAGACCTCCACTCCTAGAGTTGGGAAGTCTTATCTTCTCATTCATTATTGCTCGCACTAGAGGAATATGTTCTTTCCCCTAAATATGCACTACCTCATGTGGTGAATGATTTTCGATGGTATTCCTAGATCAATTTTCAGGTTTTTGGCCAGATTGGCATGAGGATTTTTCAATTGATCTGTTGTCGGGAACACAGCCGATATATCTTCTCTTATATCATGTAGACCCTACCAAGATGAGGGAAATAAAGGTACAACTAGAAAATATAGAATCCAATGGATTCATTCACCAAAGCGTCTCTCCATGGGCCAATCCAATCTTGTTCATGAAAATGGCTGATGGATCCCTTAGGTTGTGTGTTGACTACTAGAATCTATATAAGGTAACAATTAAGATCAAATACCCTTTACCGTGAATAGATCATTTTTTCGATTAGTTGAAGGGGGGAAAGTGGGTCTCGAAAATAGACTTGCGTTTGAGATACCATAAACACAGGGTGAAAGAAGTAGATATCCCGAGAACAACCTTCTGAAGGATGTATGGACACTTTGAATATTTGGCCGTGCCCTTCAGATTGACGAATGCTCAAGTGGTCTTTATAGAACACATGAACATGGTGTTTCACCAGTATCTCAATTACTAGGTTGTGGTGTTCGTGGATGAAATTATAGTATATTTTGGCCCAAAGGAGGATCATTAACATCACTTTAGGATCATTATTGGTACTTTTCAAGATCACCGCCTCTATGCAGAGTTTTCAAAGTGCACTTTTTGGATCAAGGATGTGATATTTATATGGAATATGATCTGAGAGAAGGGTGTTTCATTGGAACCCAAGAAGATCAGTGTGGTCATGTCATGGGAGAAACTGAAGAATGTGTTCCAGATTAGTAGTTTCCTTGGCATCACTTGTTATTACAGATGATTCCTTAATGATATCCCTCAGCTTGCTTCAGCGATGACTGTGCTCACCCAGAAAGTGGTGAATATTTTATAGGTCCCATAAGGTTAGGCATACATCGAGGAGATGAAGCGGTGGTTGACTACTACCACCATGCTGATTTTTACTGAGTTCGGGAAGGGGTATGTGGTCTATTGAGATTCTACAGGTATCGGTATTGGTTTCGTGATTATACAGGATGATCACGTGGAGGTGTATAAATCTTTCTAACTCCGACCACATGAAAAGAATTACAAAACCCATGACTTGGACTTGGAAGTGGTTATTAAGGATTTGAAGACCAAGAATCACTACCTCTTTGGCAAGTTTTTTGTGGTCTACTCTGATCACAAAATCATGGCCTATAAATTCTCACAGAAGGACCTCAGTCTATAGAAACACAATTGTATAGATTACGTGAAGGGGTTTGAAATCAACATTGTTTATACCCTATGAAAGGGAAATATAGTTGCTGATTCCTTGAGCCGAAAGGTTCCAGTGCAAGCCTTGAGGATGTCCAGTGATGAGTGGACAGAGATGGGCCTCTTTGCTCAGATGCATGTGGAGATCAAGGGGCATAGTAAATGTGCATTCTTGGTGAGATTTCAGGTGAATCCTACTTTATTGGATATAGTTCGGCAAATACATCCCATTGATGAGATTTTTCAGGGGATGAGGTAGTTTTCATGTTGGGGAGGTGTGCCATAATATGTTGTCATCTCCAGAGGGAATCTTATTCTTAAATGGCCTCTCAGTAGTGTTTTTATATCTACAAAAGTGTGTGATGGGGAATATACACCAGTATCAGTGTCCTATCCATCCAGGTGAAAATAAGATGTATTATGATGTACAATGACAATTTTGGTGGTTATGTATGCAATGGTACATAGCGGACTTTATGTCAAGTTTCTAAACATTATAGGAGGTGATGGAGGATCACCAAAGTCCCTCCAGATTGCACCAACCACTACCCAATCCTATCTAGAAGTGGGATGAGGTCACTATGGAATTATGTATTGGTTTGACTAATACACCTAGGGGTAAGAATTCCATTTTCGTGGTGATCTATCATATAACCAAATCACCCCACTTCATCCCTATCTAAAATATAGTTAAAGCGGATGAGTTGGTCTATTTGTATCTTCAGGAGGTGGTGGGTCTCCATGGTCTTCCATCAGAGGTTGTCTCAGATAGAGACTCTTGTTTCACATCTCAATTTTGGGAAGGCCTATTAAAGGAAATGGGGTCACAAATTATGATGAGCATGGTGTACCATCCTCAAACGGATGGTCAACCAGAATGGGAGAACCAGATACTAGGGGACATGCTTCGTGCATTTGTTTTGGATATTAGAGGTTCTTGGAATAGCCATTTGGGATAGGTTGAATTCTACTATAAAAGTAATTACCAATCCTCCATTTGAATGGCCCTTTTTGAGGTTCTCTATAGTCGGTCATGTCGCTACCCCCTTTGTTGGGTTGTGGTAGGTTAGACATCACTATTGGGGACGAGCCTTGTGCATGAGACTTCTATGAAGGTCAAATTGATCAGGCAGTTCTTGTTGATAGCTCAGAGATTTCATAAATCTTATTCTGACCATAGGCATCGAGACCTATAGTTTTCTGTGGGTGACAAGGTATTCTCTAAAGTGTCCCCTCGTCTAGGCCATCATTGATTGGGGAAGCAATGGAAGATGGCTCTGTGATATGTTAGCCCTTTTGAGATCACCGAGTGTATTATAAAAGTGGATAATAGTATGGACTTACCTTATTAGTTTAAATCCATCCATGACATCTTCCATGTCTCCCAGATGGAGAAATCCATCCCAAATCAGTCCAATGTGCTGAGTTTGGAAGAACTATAGATAGAGCCTGACTTGTCAGTTTTTTGGTGCTCAATGAAAATAGTAGACTCCCAAGAGAATATGATTGAAGGGAAGTCTATTCCACATGTATTGGTTTTCTAATATCATGGTAGTGATACTAAATGAGACATGGGAGATGAATTCATGGGTTGAGGATGACTACCCATTCTTGTTTTTTGATCAATCCTCTACTCTACATTCCAGGAAGGAATGTTTTCATGGTGGGGAGAATTGTATAACCCATGTTCTTCATTAAATCTTCTTATATTTTTTATATTTTTATAAAAACATTCCCCTCAAAGTCCCCCATTATTTAAAAAAAATTCGGTGGAATTTGGTGATTTGTTGGGGGAGAAATGAGGGTGCACCATTTAGGTGCACGGTTCGCCAAACCGTTCACACAAACAGTACACCCATTTCTAGCTCATTAAAAATGAGCTAAATTTCTTCTATTCCATCACGGGATTTATCCTAATTCTCAAATTTCGTCCCAAACATCACTCTAACATAAATGGAATCCCTCAAAGACTCTCAAACCCTCAGTGGAACTCCTTTTTTGAAGGGTTATTTTGTGGAGGAACATCACACAATCCCAAGTAAGTTTTTATACCTCTCAGTTCATCCCCTTCACATGAGATTTATTCCAGTATCCATGAATTAGAAAATGAAAATAGGGTAGGGAATCGAACCTAGGTTTTAAAATTGGGTTTTCATGGTCCAATATTTTTATTATAGGATCGATCTAGTTTCCTTGAGGTGAGGCGGTGGTGCGATTGAATATTCGCACAAAGGATTCCATGTTTTAACAATTTTTTTAGGTGATTACAGTTGTATGCAATACTTGTGACTTAGCATGATGTGTTTATAATATTTTAATGCTTATCTCATTTTATTATTGGTGAAATAATTTTTTTAGTGGTATTTTTAAATAAAATTATGTTTAAGAGCCATTTTTATGTGAAAGTGAGGTTTCTTCATATAAATCTTTTATTCGTTCATTTCGGGATGCCCTATAAACACATATTATATTTTATTGAAATGTATTATGGCTTAAAAAAATGTTTTGATTTTTTTAATCATTGTTTGTTTCTATGAAAAATTGTTTTAGTGGTTTTTGTGAAGTATATGAACATTATGTTCCATGTTTGTTTGAAAATGGATGTTTTACAAAGATATCACTTCTTGGTTAATATGGGGATTACCTATGACCAGTTTTTTGGTTTAATTAAAATTTGGTTGGATTCCATTTTTGTTTTAATGACTTATAAGGGTGCACATAGTGTGAAAAGTGGGTATTTCAAGTAGTTTTGGGTGCAAAACAATGTGATATTTTGATAAGTTGTTTTATTGGAAATCAAAATGTTTTGTTGACTATTTTAAGTGGTATAAAGTGTGTATAGCTACTCTATTTATTTTAAGTTACCATTAGCGGTTTTTATGAATGAAAATGGATGTATTTATCATTCCAAAATTGTTTTAGGACATAGGGGGAAGCCCTGGTATCTAGGTCGGTGGATATGTACTAGTATGCTAGTTATCCAGATCGGTTTGATCCCTGTTTCACATAGAATTTTGGATAAAAAAACTCTAACTAGACTATATGAATGATTTTTTGGGACCACTAGGTTATGTTTATTTTCCCTACTAGAGGATATTTCATGGGAAAGGACTGTGAGAAGGATATTTTACACTGAGGTATGAGGTACATAGTGCCCGAGACTATCTAGTGCGTAGGGGTGTTCCCAATTTTGGTTCTCATTGGTTTTGTGGGATTTACCATTGTCTTAGGGTTTGTATGGATGTAAATTATAGTAGATAACATGCATTATCAAAAAAAAATAATATTATGAATGTTTTATATTGAAAACTATTTACAATTTAACATTGCATTTCCTGGGATTTATCGCTGCATTTCCTTATATATTAAAATTGCATGCTTCTTCATCTTCTATTTCATACTATTTGGAATCATTTTGTGTTATCGTATTGGTTTTAGGTCCACACCCTTGTAAAAAACCTTGGCTGTAAGTATAATTTATTATGTTTTTCATTAGTAAAGGAAAATCCACAGGTGAAGGTGGTTTGGGTTGTTATTCCCCTCATATGGAGCGGTGTTGTAAAAGATGGATCGAGGGTGATGACCCCTTGTTGTGTGGAGTATTTGAGGCTAATTTTATGCTTTTTTTATTATGTTTTGGTCCTCTTTTACATTATTTGAAACCATGTATTCAGATATGGTTTCTGCTAAGTCTTATTTGGCATGAATATTTCAGATTGATATTATTGATTGGTTTAATTGTTTTATGCTTTCATACTCGGGTAAATCGTTCCCATACCAAATATATTGATTCTTGGGAACTTGTTACAACCCATGGGGATAGGTAACACCCTTCAGGACATATCATGGGCAATATTTGGTTTCAAAATTTGTGGATACCAGATTCAGTTCGTGACATATATAACCCTAATGTATTTGAATAAAACATACAGTATACTTAAAAATATCAATTGTAATTCAAAATAGAAATATAATAATATGAAAATAGTTCATAGGATATTACATGTTCCTAAATTGATTATCTACTCAAATTCAACCATATTAACACTATAATGAAAATGAATTTCATTTATTCAGGCCTATATTGATGATGTCTTCTCATGTACCATAGGCGTCCCATGTAGGTTGTGAGTAAAATATAGTATATTAAATGGTAGCTAAAAAATATCCAATATGAGGAAATTATATACTAATATAAATGTATAAAAAATTATTTGAGATATAAAAATTTAAAAATAATATATATTATCAAACATTGGGTTCAAGGTGGTGTGTGGGGTCATCGATACGTACATCATGAATTATTGGATGTGTTTTTTCATAGTAACCTATTCATGTTTATACGTTTATGGGAGTAGAAGACCCATGAAACAATGTCCAAGCCCCCTTCCCCTCCACTATATGTAAATAAAATTGTCACACTAGATCCTAGAAACTTCATCCAATCTCCCCAAATCATGACAATAATAATACGTATACCACAATATTTTTATAATCAAATTAAGGTTCCCAACCATTCATAATTATAATAACTACCATTCCAAATCATTGGAATCACATCTGAGTATGCCACTAAAAAAGAATAAAAAATCCTTGTAATAACATTAATGTTACCCAATAAAATTAATCATAACGATAGGTATATCCAAACATTGGATTAACATCAAGTTCACCCAATTAAGAAATCATAAAAAGGGCTTTATAAATATTTTTAATCACATCTGGTTCCCCCATAAATATGTATAATTATATCCATTTAATCAAATTTAAAATCATGAGTATTCATTTACTTACCTATTCATCCATAATAATGCATTAATGAAAGTTATCAATTATGTTAAATCATAGGATAACAAGAAATAATTAAAATTAATATCAAGATGTGATGTTATATCGCATTTATAATGGAATGGTGCACTAGTTATTAGGTGCGGACACAACACTCCCAGAGTCACTAGTTTAATTTCAATTCTTAATTGTCAATGGTTGGTACACCTTATGTGTTGGACTACATTTCAGTATTACATTCCAACATGACACATATAGTATGTAGGACAATTATTTAGTTTTAATTATATCCCATAATCCACTAATTAGTAATGGAAGTTTATGCAGTGGTATATTTTCATGAAAATACATCAAATATAATAGAATTGATAATCAATATTTTTGGGGTAAATTAATACCTCATACCTCATGTTTAATAAGACTCAATTACCATGTATTTCCACACCATTGCATCTTAGTGAGTTTATGACCCAATATCATCCAAAGATTTATTGGTTTAGTTTTATAGAGCAAGGAAAATTGAATGAACAATGATCTATGTAATAAACATAATTATACACACTCATTGGGATCAAACACAACAGGGGAAACCTTAGTCACCCATGAATTGAGGTTTAGAATTCAAAAACCAAATAAAAATTCCTCCCTATCCCTATAGGTCATGTCATGGTCGAGTAGAATGAGGGAGTTATGAAATAGAGGGTTCATGTTAAATTCAGTCCCTTAAATAATTAAAATACCATAAATAAATTCATCAATCCATCTACTAGAATCTATTATTTTTCTATTGGGTCGATAAATTACTATTTATTGCTCCTAGACTAATTGGTGAGTCCACCATGGGTAAATGGAAACAACCTATCCACTAGTGGGATAGTGGTCCCCACTGGTGATATGGTTTCTACTACAACACCTCAAAGAGAAGGATGTTCCATTTGGAATTCCCTACTACACTTCCAAACTAATCCCCAAAAAAGAAACATTAAAAAAGAAAAAAAAATATTTATAGTGTTGAATCAAATAGAATGTTCTTTTTAAATAATTGAGGTGTTAAAATTGGAAAATAATGCGAATTATTGGCTTGAGGAGAATATGTCATCGTTGAGGTATGTGAACCTTAACATAATTAACCTCATCCGTGATTATAAAATATTTTTCCTAAATGCAGGAATATATGGATTTGATTTAATGGAATAAGGACTGAGAGTGTACATTGGAGAGAAACAAGTTTTCATTGTGAAACATAGAGAATGACCAGGTACATTATTTCTTAATGGTTTAATTGAATGATATTGGAGGAATCCATCCAAGGTGAAAATGATGCAATTTAGTTACATGAGACCAATCATTGGTATCAATACATAAGATTTGTTTTTGAAATGATAGTATATATCACCTATATATATTATTTCTAGAATGAAGTGTTATGTTTATTTTTGATGGGTGTAACTGATATACACCACATGCATGATGGGGAAGACCACCATGCGGGTGAGAAATAACATTGGTTCTTATAGTTTTTGGGTTATTTCCATCGGTTAATAAGTGGTATTATTAATAGGGGTTCATATAAATGATGTATTTTAGAGATATATTATTGGGGATTTTGGATAAGACCAAAACATTAGATGTGGGAATCTAATTTCTAGATTTCCAATGAGTTCAACATATCCCTTTACATTGAAGTCATTACATGGTACATGGGTATCAGGATATGAATATTTAATTTGTAATTTTAATGGTTTAGAACAAAACCAAAATGTTATTTTTACATATGGAATATGGTTTATGTTGATATTAAATTGTCTTAGATTATTGTTATGATCAGTGAGTATGAAACTTGTTGGGTTTGAGAAACCTAGTTGTTACATTCTTGTGGAATATTAGGAAATTATGAGTTTGAAATTTAATGTCTACTATAATTTTGATATAATGGGGTGTTCTTTCTATGTTGTTGTGTTAGATATAGGATATCCTTCAAGACATACTTATAATCCATTATATAGTAGTAATACATATTTAGTTGATTTTTTTAATATGACGACCTGATAGTTTTGTAAAGGGAAATGCCTTGGTTATTAATATCATGATTATATTGTTGTGTTGATATGTGGGGTATGAGTAATAGTTGTGACATAAAACTATTAATACGTATAATTTTTTCGATGATGAAGACATTAGAATAAGACTTTCTTCTTAGTGAAATGGTAATGGTTAGGTTCTATCATGAAATGATGCTCAATGTGAAAAGGTACTGCTCAATGATTTCTATCAAACCTCACACTATGTTGGAGGGTAGTGGTATGAGATATGATATGTGATGTGGTATGATGTATCACCCAAAGACATGTTCTTGTGGCATGAGACATGGTATATGACTTTATATGAAGACATTCCGTATTTGAAATGTTATTGGATATACATTGGTATGTGGACCTACATTGAGTGTGATGGAATATTTTAAGGTTTTGGGTGGGACCACACCCTATGTTATTGGGTAGTGTTTGAGGATTGGTAGGATGTAGTTTATATTAAGCATGTCACCCTACCCTAACTGAGAGGATAGAGGTTATAATGAGAAATTAAACCTTTCCATATTAAAATAATGTGGGTTTTGGAGATATTTAATCAAGTGAATTATTCTCTCCTTTAGTATAGACTATGTTTTATAAGCTATTTAATTATTCCTTTGAGAACACGATGACCTGAAAAAGATGTTTCATTTATGTTATATTTGTATATTTATTTTCCTCATGAATACATATGAATATATGTATATATATATATTATTTCATATATTACTGATCATGGTTTTATCTTATCATTATGGGTTTCTAACCCCCAACATAGAAACCCTAGTGGCAATGAAAATGTTGTTTTTTATGTAGTACATATAGCATCCCGTCTTTTTATAACATAACTTTTCATTCCATTACACGGAACTGAGGATCTTTATGGTTTAGTGTCTTGGAAACAAGGATCATAAAACATGAAACAAAAAAAACATTCTTCTTAAACACTTGAAAGGCTTCTCCTCATGTTCACCCTAGGCTCATTACTGCATCTCATAACCTGGGGACATACATCAAAAGGAAGGGTGAGCAGAAGGCCCAGCAAGGGAAACAAGTGAAACATTTTACATATGAACTTGAGATACATCAATAAAGTCATGAAAAGAACTTTAATGCATGAAAATGAAATCATGAGGCATATCATAATAAAAATAAAACTTTTTCATAACTTGAAGATGTTTCTACATCATTTAACATAGACAATCATGAACATATCACCAAGGTCCATCCCCAAGGTGTCATTTTAAAATTACCAAGGTTATTCACCAAGGTATCGTGAAAATTGTAATCTCTAGTGGTTACATCATTACCCAATGCATTGGAGCGCTATCAGGGCGCACCCTTAAATTTGCCTTTATTATCATGTGAGCCACATATATCATCATAAAAAATTTCATAAAAAACCCATATAGCATAAAATAAATGGGTTTCATTTCATAATCACAACGTTTTAAAAACTTCTTTAAAGACATGATCTTTACGTCACTTTAAAACCCACAGAAAAGGAAGGTGGGTCTCATGTATGTAAATCCCAGAATTTAAAATATAAAATATTGGTATATATGTGAATACCCCTTTAGAAGAAAGATCTTTGAGTATTCACTTAATAATATAAAAGAACTTTAGAAAAAGAGAGAGACATTTTGAGACAGAAATTCTGCAGCATAACGGCAATGTTCCGAGGTTTTAAAAGACATTAAAAGAGAGTTAAAATGGGTCAAACATTCATAAATGACCCATAAAACAGTACATGGACATAATAAGAAGGATAAATGATCATGGTAATGAAATTTCAAGGACATACCATTTGAAATGAAAAACATGGAAGGAAGAAAAAAATTAGATTTCTCTTATGAAAGTTCGGCAGCCTAACGGCGTTACTTAAACATCAACAAAAATGATTTGAAAAGATCAAATAGGGTCTCTCATAATGTGAACATAAGAGTTCAGTATGATAGATATAGAGATAATTCCCCAGCATAACAAAAAGGAACTTGAAAGAATTGACATGAAAGTAGAACTTCAAAACGAGAAGGGTGAAGAACCACTTAAAAATTCGGCAGCCTAACGACGCCACTTAAAACATCAAAATACTGAATTTAAGAGATCAAATGGGGTCTATCATCATATGAACATAAGAGTCCAGTATGATATATATAGAGATCATATCCCAATATAACAAAAAGGAACTTGAAATAATTGACATGAATGTAGAACTTCAAAACAAGAAGGGTGAAGAACCACTTAAAAATTCGGCAGCCTAACGGCGCCACTTAAAACTTCAAAATACTGAATTGAAGCGATCAAATGGGGTCTCTCATCATATGATCATAAAAGATCAGTATGATAATTTAGAGATCATACCCCAACATAATAAAAAGGAACATTAAAGACTTGAATGAAAATAGATAATGAAAACGAGGAAGGTGAAAGAATCCCTTAAAAATTCGGCAACCTAACGGTGCCACTTAAACATTCTTAAAACGAATTGATGAGAGAAAGGGGGGGTCTCTCATAATATGAAAATGAAATAGGCAGTAGGATGAATATAAAAGAACATCCTCCAACATAAGAACATGGAGTATAAAAGAAATGACCTAAAAGAGATTACTTGAAAAGAAAGAGAGAGGTCGGATCCCTTACCTTAAAATGTAACTCTTAAACCTCAAAGGTTGGGACCTTGAGGGCTTGGGGGCACCTTGGGAGGACTCCTTGGGAGGTAATGAGACCAGAAATTCGTTGGGAATGAGTGGGGAGTCGAATGGATGAGAGGAGGGCATGGTATTTATAGGGAAAGTGAGGGGACAAGGCATTAATGGCTAAGGGACACCTCACATGTGCTTTTCTCAAACCCATGTGCTCTCCCTTGTCATTTATCATGGAGTTAGGCCACATGGGGCCCCCAAAACAATACTTCATCACCCTTGTCCGGCCAACCCTCAAAGGATCTCATGACATCATCATGACACCGTTATGATGTCATTAAACATACCGAAACCCTAAAACTGTATTTTTACTATTCACTGAAAATTCAACTTTCTCAGAAAAATCCCAAAATTTCACATTAATCAAATATCAATGCTCTGATTTCAAAAATGAAATCCATTTTAGAAAAATAATTTTCTAAATATTTTTAATTTAATTTTTAAATAAAAACACTATTCATCGAAAATTCATTTTTTTCAGAAAAAACCCCAAAAATTACCATAACATAATATCGATGCACTGAGTTCAAAAATAAAGTCATTTTTATAAAAATAATTTTCTAATTATTTTTAATTAAATTTTTAATTAAAAAACACTATTCACCCGAAAAAACTATTACTTGAATAATAATTAATGAAACCATTATTTAACTATTTTATTGAATCACATTACTTAATCAAGGTGCCTAGATTATTTTAAAACTTTCTTTAAGTGAGATTACTAATCCATTTGGTCATATTACTAATCCTAATCATAAAATCACTATTCATAATTTACTATTCATCGAAAATCAAGTTGATCTTATTAGACTCTAAATTTAGTACTGAACATAATTGAAGAAGACCATTTTTTGAAAATCATTACACATTTTTAATTATTTAGGGTTTACATAAACATATTTAAAATATCCTTTTTCTAAAATTCATCAAAAATATGCATACTATATTTATCCGGTCATTTCAAAATTCATAAACTTCATCATAAGAAGAAATCCCAATTTTTATTTAAAACAAGGATTACACAAGGTAGTTACGGTCTCGTTACATAACCCCTTATAATACCAGCATAGGACCTAAGAGTAAGGTGTGCTAGGGTGATAGAAGCTTGGGGCGGCTCAGTCAACATTGCCCGAGTAGTAATTTCTATCAGTTTGAACTTCTCACGAAGGCGATTCCGTTCCAGCTTCACATGATGAAGTTCGGCTTGGATTTGATCCAGAGCAAAGCCCAGTGGTGCTACCTCCTTCCCAAGCTCTGTTAGATGGGCTTCGATCGGTCCAAGACTACTAGGTGAGGCCATCGAATCTTCTTTCTATAATAATTAACCAAGATTACTTAAATTTAGAGACAATAATCAAAACATTTTGTTCACAGCGGTCATATTGACCGATGGTTATATAATAGTCAAAACCCACTGATCTCATTTTAATTATAATAATGTTTATCAAATAAAACATTTTTGTTGAGTATAACAATAACACATAAAATTAGGAAACGAAATTTATTTAAAAAATTTCGGGTCGTTACAATCTTCCCCCCTTAAGAAATTGCGTCCTCGCAATTTTAAAATTGGGTTTTGAAATTTCATTGAAAGTCTCACATCGGAAAAGGAGTCAGTAAAACTATTACTTTAAAATAAAGAAAGGGAAGTACAAAGGTCACCCGAGTTAACCCACACTAGGGTTCCATGTAGGAAAACATGGACATGGAGGAGAAAACAAAGGGTCATGTTCTGAGGGAGAGTGATAGATAACATGATTAGGAGAAAGTTAACCATGAGAAAATCCCAAACTTATGATGTGTGTAAACGGTATTTGATTACCTAGTAGGAAACGTAAACCAACAACATTTTTGTTTTACGTTTCTTTTCATAATTTTGAGGATTTCATTTACTACATAGAACAAAAACATAAGAAAATATACCTACCTTCAAGTAGAGTTTCATCCTTTAACAAGTCCCTACCAACACTAATCTTTTCTCCAAATGATGAGAATTCAAAAACACTTGGTCTCATAAAAGCACAAGAATCATCTTCTATAGAATCACATAATCTACAAAAGATTAACTATCTATTTCTTCTATCTTTAAACATTATCCCAAAAATAGAAAGGTTAAGGTAAAACAACTCTTCAAAAAGAAAGAATCCCATAGGAATGGAAACTAATTTTAAATCATCAAAGTTCCATGGTACTACCCAAAGTTCATCATAGACCATTACATAAATAACGGTCCTTAAAATTCCTCAAAACAAACCAAACTAAGATTGAAACCCAAATACAATAAATATTTGATAACATAGTCTTCCAAAACAACTTCATTGTTCATCTCCAGACAACATCAACCACTCCTAACATCTTATAAAAAAAGTAGCTAACCTAAACATATTTTACCCAATATAGGTTAGTCATTCCCATAAGTATCCTAAATTACTATAAGTTCACCTTAAATTCATCGATTCTTCAAAATATAAGTCAACCTTACTCCTTAATGAAAATACCGTAGTAATCTATTTACCTCAATCAAATATGGTTCCCAAAATAATGAACGTCTTCCAAAATAATAATCATATTTTAATCCCCTAATCATCCCTGTCATATTAATACAAAAATCGTCGCATTTCCTATCACATTGGTTGTTGGAACATGTTCTTCCATTTCCCACCATTAACTAAGAAGAGAAAGCATAATTAGGGGCTTAAGTACTTAGCTAATAATCATGAAAAGGAACTGAAAGCATATAAGGATAACTTGTATATGAAGGTATACCCTAACTTGTGATCTCCTAGGTTCCCATCTAGGTTATGAATGATCATATATTCTTATGTGAACCTTTATTTTATTTTATCTTTGTTCCTTTAACAATGGTTCATACCAAGCTTATGAATTTACCAAAGCATATCCCCCGGGAGTGTCGTAACCAAGAGTGCAGCAAGGCCCGTTGTCATGTACCAGTTCCCGTTCGAGTCTAGCTCAATGCGGTGTTTTCGGGTTTTACCTCTATGTACATCTGTGCTAGAGCAACCTCTACCTGCTCGTATCCAGACAGGGATGTATTTTCTTGGCAACCCCTTACTCAATACTCACCAAAATACCAGGAAGATTTCCTATATTAAACTTTTCTATAGGGTTCCTCCTAGAGTTTTCATATCCTAATTTCCACAAATAACTAAACCATCCTTTGATACCAACTATAGCATCCCGTCTTTTTATAACATAACTTTTCATTCCATTACACGGAACTAAGGATCTTTAAGGTTTAGTGTCTTGGAAACAAGGAACATAAAACATGAAACAAAAAAAACATTCTTCTTAAACACTTGAAAGGCTTCTCCTCATGTTCACCCTAGGCTCATTACTGCATCTCATAACCTGGGGACATACATCAAAAGGAAGGGTGAGCAGAAGGCCCATCAAGGGAAACAAGTGAAACATTTTACATATGAACTTGAGATACATCAATAAAGTCATGAAAAGAACTTTAATGCATGAAAATGAAATCATGAGGCATATCATAATAAAAATAAAACATTTTCATAACTTGAAGATGTGGCTACATCATTTAACATAGACAATCATGAACATATCACCAAGGTCCATCCCCAAGGTGTCATTTTAAAATTACCAAGGTTATTCACCAAGGTATAGTGAAAATTGTAATCTCTAGTGGTTACATCATTACCCAATGCATTGGAGCGCTATCAGGGTGCACCCTTAAATTTGCCTTTATTATCATGTGAGCCACATATATCATCATAAAAAATTTCATAAATAACCCATATAGCATAAAATAAATGGGTTTCATTTCATAATCACAACGTTTTAAAAACTTCTTTAAAGACATGATCTTTACGTCACTTTAAAACCCACAGAAAAGGAAGGTGGGTCTCATGTATGTAAATCCCAGAATTTAAAATAGAAAATATTGGTATATATGTGAATACCCCTTTAGAAGAAAGAGCTTTGAGTATTCACTTAATAATATAAAAGAACTTTAGAAAAAGAGAGAGACATTTTGAGACAGAAATTCTGCAGCATAACGGCAATGTTCCGAGGTTTTAGAAGACATTAAAAGAGAGGTAAAATGGGTCAAACATTCATAAATGACCCATAAAATAGTACACGGATAGAATAAGAAGGATACATGATCATGGTAATGAAATTTCAAGGACATACCATTTGAAATGAAAAACATGGAAGGAAGAAAAAAATTAGATTTCTCTTATGAAAGTTCGGCAGCCTAACGGCGTTACTTAAACATCAACAAAAATGATTTGAAAAGATCAAATAGGGTCTCTAATAATGTGAACATAAGAGTTCAGTATGATAGATATAGAGATAATTCCCCAACATAACAAAAAGGAACTTGAAAGAATTGACATGAAAGTAGAACTTCAAAACGAGAAGGGTGAAGAACCACTTAAAAATTCGGCAGCCTAACGACACCACTTAAAACATCTAAATACTGAATTTAAGAGATCAAATGGGGTCTCTAATCATATGAACATAAGAGTCCAGTATGATATATACAGAGATCATACCCCAATATAACAAAAAGGAACTTGAAATAATTGACATGAAAGTAGAACTTCAAAACGAGAAGGGTGAAGAACCACTTAAAAATTCGACAGCCTAACGGCGCCACTTAAAACTTCAAAATACTGAATTGAAGCGATCAAATGGGGTCTCTCATCATATGATCATAAAAGATCAGAATGATAATTTAGAGATCATACCCCAACATAATAAAAAGGAACATGAAAGACTTGAATGAAAATAGAACTTGAAAACGAGGATTACACAAGGTAGTTACGGTATCGTTACATAACCCCTTATAATACCAGCATAGGACCTAAGAGTAAGGTGTGCTAGGGTGATAGAAGCTTGGGGCGGCTCAGTCAACATTGCCCGAGTAGTAATTTCTATCAGTTTGAACTTCTCACGAAGGCGATTCCGTTCCAGCTTCACATGATGAACTTCGGCTTGGATTTGATCCAGAGAAAAGCCCAGTGGTGCTACCTCCTTCCCAAGCTCTGTTAGATGGGCTTCGATCGGTCCAAGACTACTAGGTGAGGCCATCGAATCTTCTTTCTATAATAATTAACCAAGATTACTTATATTTAGAGACAATAATCAAAACATTTTGTTCACAGCGGTCATATTGACCGATGGTTATATAATAGTCAAAACCCACTGATCTCATTTTAATTATAATCATGTTTATCAAATAAAACATTTTTGCTGAGTATAACAATAACACATAAAATTAGGAAACGAAATTTATTTAAAAAATTTCGGGTCGTTACAGTATAGATCATAGATTGTGTATTATGTTAGGATATGGATGCTAATGATTGGTATATTGATTGTATAAGGTTTTGATCAGAATTATAGCAGATATTCATTTAAACTTAATTTTCTTATCATATAAATGTGATTGGAAAAATATGTGATCAGTTGGGATGTATGATTTTATGACACCTATATTACATTAGTCATATAATGGTTTTTTGTTATTTTTTATTAGCCAAATTTTGAGAAAATGGATGATATCTATTATTTCATAAATCGTTAATAGTTATGATGTTCATACTATTGTCCATCTATATTTATTAGAAACTCTAATTTTTAGTTGGGAGCCTATGGAGGGTGGTGGGGTGTGTCTTATATATCCATAATCCCTCAAATATTATTAAATTTATGATATTTTAGAAATTGGATAAAAAATTTAATTATAGAATGTTATAATTTATAATAATATGTTGGTAAAATGAATTTTAATATAGTAATGTGTTAAATGACATATTGGAAGATTAGTTATTATTTGAGGATATCCTTTATATTTGAATGACTAAGTTACAAAGTTTCTGGGGTTTCTCTTCATAATTTTGGATTATTACAGGTGATATATTTAATCGTGTATCATTTTCATAATTGGACATTTAATTGGGGCTTCAACTCTTATATTACAATGGATATAGGTTTTTGTACTTTTATGATATATCTAATTTATTATTGACGTGAGTTTCACATGATGTACTACGATTGATATTAGTGTTGGACCAATTTATAGATTTTCAAATTTTTATCATTAACTTATATTGAGTATTCAAGTATAAAATATTAGTGAGATTCTACCCAGTCAGACCATGTTTTTACCCTTGATCATTTTTATAATGATTGGATATGTGAATCCTATTATGAGAAATTCTATAATGATGTCTATATTCTCATTGGGTGTCATGATTTTTATCATCCCATTGTAGGTTGGTTATACCATGGGATGCTTGGTAATGATATTATAATGGTGATATAATTATAATACATAGTACATAATAGGAATATGTTTATGTAATTGGTTGCATACTCTTGAGAGTTTGACTAAATTTTTGTGGAATGACATGGGATTTCGAGTTTAGAAGAACTTATACTGATTATAGTATCATAGGTATTTTCTATTTTATGGAACTCTAGGAAAACAAGAATTATTCATTTTTGTAAAGGTTTTTGATCATACAGTGGATGTTGATTTCAGTAATGTCTATTGTAGTATTTACGACATTAATTTTTAAAACTTGGAATACACCCATGTGGATAACTAGGGTCATCTCTGATGTAGATGAACATGGTGGAATTACTACCTTTGGAATATAAGATTACTTTGGGTTTTTTCATAAATATGAATGAATGAGATAATGAAGAAATAATTTTTGGTTTTCTATTTATTTTTTTGATATTGAAAAAAAATCCAATGGATTTTTCTTGGATCCAAACTTCATCTAAAGGATCTTCATTATCCAAATGTTTTTTTATCCATGAATTGAGACATTATCAGTCTTTGATTCCCCAGAAATGGACCTGGATTGATGATAGGGGTGTTACAAGGATATTAGAATGGAAATTTATGAATATGAATTTAGTATAAAAATAATGGGACATAGGTTATCTCCAATTTTAATGGTGATACATGGTGTTCTTCTATTGTATAAGGATTCCATGTGTGTGAAATCGATGATTTTATTTGAATATGGGTAAATTTTGGAAGTTTTCGTTTATAGACATGAATATTTTTCCTATATATCAATACCTTCATTATTACGTATTAAATCATGATTCTAAGTAACAAAATAATTTTCCACATAAGTTACTAAAATCAAAAATTATGACCATCACTTATTGATTCTATCATAAGAGGTGAGATGAAATTATCAATGAAAACTATACCATTATCTATCCTTTATCATATAATACACCAATAAATCATAGATAAACCTCACGACAAACTATCATAAGCATGAAATGTTGTCTATTGAACTATATATGTAAAATAAAGATGAATTGAATAATATTTCGAAACATATAGTTTAGTGGAAATATCTTAATATCAAAATTACAAAACAACTCCATAGAGATTTGAAACATATTATTATATAATAACAAATAAATTTAAGGGGACATGGAATAATCTCAAAACCAACCACTAATGGAATAGATTCTTTCAATATAAAGGCATATAAAATGAAAATAAATGATGATTGATGTTTCTCAACATGATTTAGTAGTCATAGTCTCCCCTTTATTAGTTAAAAATCATATTCATAATTACATTCATAGGACCAATTTGAAAAATTTAGAAACACCCAATACATATTTATGGTTATGGTATCCTCCCCCATCTAATATTACCTTTTACATTGAGAAAATCGTCAACATCCATGTCGATCTCCACTTTCTTCGATTGTATCTACATAAAAGACGTCAGTGTTGTAATTTGATGATGATTTGTACTAGAATCATACCAATCATTATTTGAACACTCTCTCAGAATCTACAAAATATTATTCTTCACGTTTGTTCATGATGCGGATTGATAATTGGGCTCATTGTATCATATAATGGCCAGTAATAATTGTTTTTATCATTTAAGAAATTAAGTACTTTTTTATATATTTTTTTCATCCACGTTGTCTAAAATTTTGATAAATTACAGTTAAACTATATAGTTTTTTCAATGACGTTTTATATATTCACATTCTTCTGATTACATTCGACATGTTCACTATTGATTTGATTGGTATATTCAAAGAGGTTTCTACTTTATAGAGGAACAATAGGTTAAGATATGTCTAAATAAAATGATGTGAATGTTTAATCGATCACTGTATCATCATTTTGTTAAAGGTTTACCATTTTGAATTAGATCTGTTTTTGGGCAACATTCGTCCATCAATTAGTTTTTACCAATATTGTGGAAGGTTAAACATGTGGATGCCTTAGCACATATGGAACATTCATCCTTCAGCTATGCCTATACTTTTGGTTAGTGGTAAGGATTTTTTGGTCGATCCAGTCCTTATAGTAGATGGAGTCTCATATCCAATTTATTTTGATTTCATTAACATCACCCCTTAAGGAAAGATCTCTCTTTTTCAATTGTGTGATAACATTTGGTTTTATATAATCTTCAATGGAATGGTGGATAAGGCCTCTCAATCAATTAATCATTTCTATTTCTTTTCATCTAGAAATATTGATAGCAAAATTAAATCTATAAATTTTTAATTATGAGTTGAATTGATTAAAAATTAATATTTGATTAAAAATTGGTTCAAAATTAAAAACCAATTCACTAAATAAATGCATTTATTTTCTAATAAATCCAAAAAATGGAAAACAAACATTAAAATCATGATTTAGATATTTTTCTTAATAATTTATAAATTATAATAAATAATGTAAAATTAATTCAATAAATTAGTTTTATATAAATTTTTGATTCAATTTAAATTGGAAACTAGTTAAAATTTATTGAAAATTGTCTCTCATCACCCCCACACATTTACTATTGTGTTCCCATGTAATATAAAAAATTCCATTTATTCATAATGAATTTTCCTTGCAATAATCATGTTCTGAATGCATTGATGATTAAACTAATAAATTATTCCATGATTCGAAGTATCACACTCTTCTATGAATCAATACCATTATATCAATATCAAAATATGTATGAGTTCTAGTTTTATGTCTGTAAATATAAACGATATCTAGGGAATGGTGCTTTTTTGTAATATTAACTTATTATATTTTTAACAAAAACACAAATGTTTTTTTACCTAGGGAGATTTATAGATCAGTCCCTGTATAATTTTTTCTCAAACTCATTTGATCTATCTATTTTTTGGAATACTTCTTGATGTTTTATGCAATAATTAATTTATTGTTTTCTAGGATGTATTTCATAAAATTTTGATTCCTCGTACAATAAATTTTGTCTATCTATGTTCTCTTTTATTTACATCACTTTTCCCTATTGTTGAAAAAAATATCCATGAAAGAATTGATTAAATTCTCTAATAATAATTTAATTTCTATAATTCCAAAAACATAATAATTTAATATACTAAGGAATGAGAATTATTATATGAAATACAATATTGGGGTTCTAGTTCTCTAATTTAATAACACAACAATTCTAAAAAACTAGAATCTTACAATATCAGTAAATTATAATATAAATTCCAATAAGGGACATTGTTTTTTTATTTTCAATAATAAATTAGAATATCTAAATATAGATAGATAAAATATATATACATCCTATGTTACTTTAATCTTCCCTAAATAATATCATTTACCATAATTCAATTTTTTTAGAAAGTATATTTCCCATAAAAATATCACAAAAACTATTTATTTTGATCATATGAAGGTTAGAAAAAACATAAAAGTCCTTTACTAAAAAGTAATAGGAGGAGTTATGAATCCACAATTGGTTTATTCTATAGTAATACATAAAATTTCATTAACATAAGTCCATTCAGCTTGAATAGGTTCTATGATTCATTTCAATTAATTTCAACTTCAACCATTGGAATGGTATTAATTACTACATATGTTATATCCTACATGGAATGATGTGTGATAATAATGAGATTGATTAATGAATAGAACAACATGACATTATCTCCAATCTTAAAGCTTATTTGTGTACTGAGACTATAATTTATATAATTATACTTCAATTTTAATAGTATTTAATTATCATATTATTCCCTTCTTAATCCCTATAGTTCGAAATTTTGTAGCTTCCTTTTCTCTCTATCATTTTTCAATTCCATTTTAATTATCTTTATTTCTCTGTATGCTTTGTGTTTATTTCAACAATTAATGTGAAATTTTTTCCCATAAACAATTTTTTAAGGGGACATACATAGAGTTTTTTTTTCAAGCAATACTTTTGGCCCACAATTATTATCTGATATTCTTACACAAGTTCTTCCACCTATGTTGCTATACCTATTCTCAAATCCTATTTATCTCCCTTTTGGATACCTCATCCTACATACTTTCTATTTTTTATATGTAGATGTGATTTTATAAGAAATATTGTAAAACATAATTATAGAATACATTTTATTATTTCAAAAATTATCACATTGGTCATTTACCAAAAAATAGCTATTTTCTCCATAATATACATGGTTTATATTTCACTAATGAAACCATATTTTATAGATTATAATATTGTAATGTATTTTACATAATTTAATAAATTTTCTGGTTCATTGAAGTATTTGATATCACTTGTTTGTGTCCATCAATATTTTAGGATAAAACAACTCCCAAAGGTATGTTTATAGAATCACCTAATATCATAACGGGGATATATTATAAAATCCCCAAATGTGTATTCACTAATACAGTGATGAAAACATAATCACTACAATTATCGCATTGAATTTTATTTTTGTGATCTAATTATCACCTTCCAAAACATAAAAAATAAACTAAACTATTTTATCACATTCATTCTCAAGGACCATTTATCATTAGATTATAGATAATTAGGTTAAATATTTTCATAAAAAACAAATGTAATTAAATTTTAATTTCTTCCACCGAACCATAAATTTATTATTTCTAATTAGGTCATCATAAACCATATTAAACCCCTATAAAAATTATTCATTCCTCAAAATTATTGATGATAAGGAAAAAAAGATTTATAATAAGGGAGATCATAAATTCTCAATAAGGGTAGGCATATGAATTAAAAATTGAATGTCATTAGTGGTTGGATGAAGATATTATGGGACTGAGGATAGAAAATATATTTATTAGTATATAATAAATATTTTCATACACATAAACATGTATATCATCAAACATGAAATTTTGAAATAAGTCATTCACAAATCCAAGATTTAAAAAGTTAAATAATAATGATCCATGTGATATTAATCATGAAAAAATTATACATTTATAAAAAAAACATGAATAATAAAAATGTATCAATATCATTTTAAATTATATTCATATCAATTCATACAAATTAAATAACCAATATTCTCTACTTACATATATGGTGTATCAAATGCATTCGAGGGACATCAAATACACTTCAATATTTAGTTTATCATAGAACCGCACATCCGTGGTTTATCACAAAACCACTCATCCTTGGATAATAATTTTATTGCATTTCTGTATTTTATAACGGAACCACCAACCGCCATATTCAATTAGCAAGAATAATTTCACTAATAATTAATATAGAGAATTCATTTAATCTTAATATGATATAAAACCCATTAATATTTTAATAAATTGATTATCCCATGGAAAATATAATGTTGTAATCCTCATGTGTTAATCATGTTTTAGTGATCACAAATACTATTCATTCTATAAAACTTCTTAATCACGTGTAATTTATCTCAAATCATGTGTAGAGATGATCCGTATCATTATAATTTAAATAAATATATCATTGATCTTAATTGCTATACATTATGTTTGATTATTGTATACAATATTTAATTTATTTTTCTCTAATGAATGATTAAGTATTATCCATTCAATGAATATCTCTTTTTTTGTCTGAATACTGATATTTGTCAAAGTCTGATACACAGTGATTCTGCCACTAGTTGTGTTTTTCTTGGCAAAGGAACCATACACTAAGAACTAGACACCGTGACCCAGACATTGTGACTAGACACTATGACTATCCAGATTTCGTGACCATCCAATCCCCGTGACCATCCAGACACCATGATCAAACTCCACATATATTATTCTGATTCCTAATACCTATATAATTATTCAATCATGACTGTCTCATTTCCCAAATGATAAGAAGGAGATACTATTTCAAGAAGACACCATTTCATGGAGAAAACGTTTCCATACAGACTGTGTCACTGTTTCTTAATCTATTTTGTTGTTTTTCAATTTAATATCTAATGTTCATATTTGAATATTTTAAATGCACTGGCATAATTAAAATTTCTTTGTTGACATGTCACCTGACAGTACGAGGTACGAGATGCAGAATACATGCATAAGTCGGCTCCAACATGTGCACTCTAAGAATAAAATAGAAGTACGGCCCAGAAACAAAACATAAAGCAACGGTGTTAGCAAGACAATGAAGAAACTACATAGGAAATTCTTGAGAAGAGAACCGACAAATGAAAATCATCAATGTTGAAGAAAACACAAAGTATACTCGAATACCAAAGTCAAGGACATCTTCACACTATCAAAACCAATTAGGAAATCAATCCATATCAAGATTACATGCAACACTCAGTTTTCCATGTGAGGATTCTAATCCTTCATATAATTCATCCTTGATGTCCAAAGCTGTATAGACTAATACTCATAGCACTTATAACCTTATCTCAATACTTTTTCTCTGTTGTGTACTGGTTTTAGCTTTCAAGAAGTATGTGTGTGTCTGTATAAAAATAAACATTGTCTCACGTATTAAAATGAATGATACAATATATCCTTTCTCATACATATTTTTATACTTGTTTATACACACAATTAACTGTGGTAGAGGTCCCTGTTTGACCTGGTAGTTTGTGCCCAAAATGAACTGTGGAAGAGGTATGATGACATAGACAGTCCTGTGTACTATTTTTATCCCCGATCTAGTGTGTGGATCAATTTTATTAATATAAACTTCTTGGTAGCATGTGATCACCAAGTGGAGTGGATTAGTTCTCGACTTGAGATAGAACCACTTTTTTTATATCTGTTGTGTTACATAATATAGTTTTTCCCTCTTTTACTGTACAATTCAGAAATCACTAAATTAAAATTGATATTTAATATTTGAAAGAAGTTATAATTGTTACGCCTTACTAGAATAGCTACAAAAGTAATGTTAATAATTTATATTAATATTATTGATAATTAATCAATCTTCTAAGAAGTTATTTAAATAGTAAAACATTGATAACCGTATTAATTTGAGTAATTGGTTGTATTTAAATTTATTAGTGAAACTTTTTAAGAATACTATATAGGAATATTTTTTATAGATACTAAAGTCACCCCCTCCCCCCTCATGAGTACTCTACTCCAACCAACATTTGGTATCAGAGGCTTCTCTGTTAAGACTCTATATCTGACCCCATTCGACTGTGATTGTATTTGTACATTAAAGATCTGTAAATTTCTGTTAGTTCTAAACTTATATATCTTTTAATGTATTTTTTAGTAAGGAAAATATATTGGAAGGTGATGCAAAAAACAGACCACCATACTTTAATAGAACCAATTATGCAAAATGGAAAATCAAAACGAAAATTCATTTAAAAAGTATGGGTTTTGAAATATAGTCATAAATTATAGATGAATATAAGATTCCTACTTCTGATAGAATCAATTGGGATGACCTTACCAAGACTTACTACAATAAGAATTTTATATCCATGAATTCTTTATATTTTTCATTAGGAGATGAATAATTTAATAGAATTTATGCTTGTAAATCATCCCATGACATTTGGGATACATTTTCTCTTTCACATGAAGGAACTTCTAGTGTAAAAGATATAAGACTTAATACTAATACTTGTAAATAATCTAAATTTAAAATGAAACCTGATGAGTCTATATCTGACATATATCTCAGGTTTAATGAAGGTTTCAAAAAAATGATTTCTCTTAGAAGAGAAGTCACTGCTAAGGAACAGATAATGAGAATTCTTAGAATCCTACCTGCTAGATGGAGAGGATCCTCTGTCACTATTAGAGAATCAAGTGATATCAACAAGTTACATGTAAAATAACTCATTGGGAAACTGATGATCTTTGAAGAGGAGATGAAAGTCAACAAGGAAGAGGAGGATGAACCCAATAGAACATATGTTTCATTCAATACCACTCCCTCTAAACACAATTAGAAAGGGATGTTCGAATCCTTTATAGAGAGTTCTGGCAGTGTACAATCATCACCTCCCAGTGATAAGGAGATGGCTTAATTAGCAATAATATTAATGAGATTTTACAAGAAAAAGAAATTATTCAGAAATCCTAACTTCAAGGAAAAATATTATCAAAAAGGATGAGATAAGAAAGATTGTAAATGAAGTGACAAGTCTGATGAGATAGTCTGCTATGAATGTAAGTGCAAGAGACAAATCAATGCTGACTATCCCGAGCTCATGAACAAAACGAAATATGAGGACAATGACAAAAAGTATAAAATAAAAATGAAAGCAACATGGAGGGCTTCTACAGACAGTTTGTGTGACTTAGAATCTTCACATGATGAACTGGAAAACAAAGACAATATGTGTTTTATGACAAACAAATTTGAGGTAACACTGGACTCTCCTGTACATAATTCATACTATTTTGGAGTTGAAATTGACTCTGAATATATTTCTAATGATGAAATGTTTGAATACTGTAATATTCATGATGAAACATGCAGTGAACTAAAATATAAATATAAATATTTGAAGAAACATCATGATCTTACAGAGAATGTTAAATCTAAACTTACAACTGAGAAAGGGAAATGATAAACTGCTCACAGAGAACAATAAATTAAAATTTTATAATGAGAAATTGAAGAATTTATTAGAAATTATCACCAATGGGAAAAATACCCTTACACAAATGGTAGGTAAACCAATTCCTCATAAATATACTACTGGATTTTTCTATCAAACTAGGAGAAGAAATTTTGGAAGAACTAACTTTGTTTCTAAATATTGGACTTACAACTTTACTCCTAAATCTATAAAAAATTCAACTTGTTCAAGTTATGATACAATCTCTATTGTTTCAAGTGTTTCTGGACCAAATATATTTGTTTCAAGTATGTTAAATAATTCTTATAGGAAACCAACGAGGCATATATGGGTTCCTAAATCACTAGTCACTAATATTACTGGACCCAAACAAATTGGGAACCAAAAATTATTTTTATTTGATCATTTTGTAGGAATGTTGGGTAAAGAGTTCTTATAAATGATTATGGTACATTGACAGTGGGTGTTCAAGATACATGACAGGAGACTAGTCATGCTTCAAAAACCCAATCAAGACTGATGGAGGACATGTCACATTTGGTGAAAATTTGAGAGGAAAGATTATTGGCCTTGGGAAAATCAGTAACTCTAACTCAGTTCTAATTTCCAAAGTTCTTTTTGTTGATGGATTAAAATATAATCTACTTAGTATTTCACAACTTTGTGATGATGGATTTCATGTTAATATTTAAAATTATTCTTTCAATGGTTTTAAATCTAAAAATGAATTAGTTATTTCTACATTGAGAAATTATAATGAATACTCTGTTAACATAGAATTTTTAGTTTATCAAAATGCTTCATGTTTAGGTTTATTTAAAAAAGAGTCATGGATTTGGAATAGGAGACTAGGACAGTATAATGTTCACTCTCTTAGAAATCTAACAAGAAAAATCTTAGCCAATGACCTACCCAAACTCAATTTTCCAAATGATAAAATGTGTAATCCTTGTTAAAATGAAAACAAAACAATATTACTTTCAAACCCAAGAAAGAAGTGTTAAATTCTCAACCTCTTGAACTAGTTCATATAGATTTGTTTGGATTATCTACAGTTTCTAGTTTAAATGGGAAGCAATATGTTTTTGTTCTTGTTAATGACATTTCTAGATATACTTGGAAGTTATTTTTATCTCACAAAAGTGAATCCTGCTCTCATTTTTAGAAATATTCCAAAACTATAGAAATTATTAGTGGAATTAAAATTAAATACATAAGAAGTTATCATGGCTGTGAGTTTGAAAATCAATAGTTTGAATCCTTTTTCTCTCAAAATGGCTATAGTACTAATTTCTCTTCCCCTAGAACACATCAACAAAATGGAGTTTTAGAATGAAAAAATAGTACCATCCGGGTGATTTCTAGAACCATGCTTAGTGAGTATGAACAACCTATTTTTTTGGGATGAAGGTGTAAATACAACATTCTACACATTTAATGGAGTTTGGATTATGCCTATTCTTAAAATAACTCCTTATGAATAATGGAACAATAGAAAACCCAAATTTAGATACGTCATTTTTTATTTGTTGAAAAATATATATCCTTAATACTATGGAAAATCCTGACAAATTTTCATCTATGTGTGATGAAGGAATGTTTTTAGGATATTATGTATCTAATAAATCCAATAGAGTGTTGAATAAAAGATCTAAATATGTGGAAGATTCTGTGATTATTATATTTGATGAAACAGATCCACATGAGCCTAAGACCATTCTAGAGAATATGGAAGATGATATATCAAATATGGATATTAATTAAAAATCCTCCAACCATCTTGTGGAGGAATCTGTGAAAACATCCATTTCTGGAAATACTTTAGACTCGAGACACAATGAACCTGAATTAATTGATGAACCTGAAATCACTTGTCCTTCCTCATCTAAAGCTTTTACAACTCTTATGAATCATCCTTTAGATGATTTTTTATGATACTTATATAAAAATGCTCAAACTAGAGCTTCTATTAGAAATCAGGATGAACATAAAGTCTTCTTGTCACAACTTGAACCTAATAACATTAATGATGGTATCAATGATAAATTATTGGTGATGGCTATACAAGAATAAAATAATCAGTTTGAAAGGAACAATGTTTGGAGACATGTTGATAGCCCCAAAGACACATTCATCATAAGAAATAAGTTGGTTTTTAGAAATAAATAGATGAAGCTGGTAATATAGTTAGAAAAAAAGGATAGATAGGATGCACAAGGCTATAATAATGAAGATGGAATTGACTATGAGGAAACCTTTGCACCTGTACCAAGCGTGAAGCCATCAGAATTTGGCTTGCTTATGCTGCACATCTGAATTTCAAACTATATCAAATGGATATTAAGAGTGAATACCTAAATGGGTATATAGAGGAGGATGTCATTGTTGAGAAACCCCTTGGTTTTACAAATACTCATTTTCCAAATCATATTTTTAAATTATCAAAAGATTTATATGGCTTAAAACAATCTAAATGAACTTGGTATGATTGGCTGTGTAAATTTATTATTTCCAAAGGTTGTACAAAAGGAATAGCTAATCATACCCTCATTATAAAAAGAATTTACAATGATTTTTTATTATTTAAAATTTATATTGATGATATTATGTTTTAATTTTCATGAAATTCTTTATGTATTTATTTTTCTAAAATGATGGAAAATAAATTTGAAATGAGTTTAATGGGTGAAATGAATTATTTCCTGGATTTCAAATCTTTTAAAATGATCATGTTATTATTTTAAATCGAATCAAATATACTAGATATCTTCTAAAATGTTTTGGTTTGGATAGCACTAAAATTAGTGACACTCCAATGAGTACCACTTGTATGTTGGATCTTGATGAAGATGGAAAATCTATTGATCAGAATAATTACAGAGTAATGATTTGAATCATATTCTATTTAACTACTAGGCAACCTGGCATTATGATTAGTGTGTTTATGTGTTCTTGTTTTCAAGAAAATCCTAAGGAATCTCATTTAAAAGTCGATATGAGAATTTTCAAATACATCATGCATACACCCAATCTAAAATTGTTCTATCCCAAAGGAAAATCATTTGAATTAGTGAGTTATTTTGATGATGAATTATGTTCTTGTATATTAGAGATAATAATCACCTCTGAAACATGTCACTTTTTAGGCAAGTCACTAGTATCATGGTGTAGTAAGAAATCAAATTATTTTGCATTATCTACTGTAGAATCTATATACATTACTACTAGTAGTTCTTGGGCACAATTTTGTGGATGAAGCACACATCACATGATTATGGATATTGATTGAGACATGTACCTATAAATTGTGAAATCACACATTCTATAAACATCTCGCAAAATCCTGTTTCACACTATATGAGAAAACATATTGATGCAAGACATCACTTTTTGAGATATCATTATCAAAAAGGTGATATCAATTTGGAATTAATTGGTACTGCATATCATCTCTCTAATATATTCAACAAACCATTAAATTCTAAAAGAATAGACTACATTATACATGAATAATAATGATACATCATAAATAGTAATCTAAATGTTTCATAGTTTACGGATTCACAAGTCGTTGTCTTGTGATTAATATTTAACTCTAATAGTTCTATATCTTTTCTGTCATAAGACTTACTGTTTAATGTTTATGGACTCGCAGTTACTATTTCATGGTTACTGTCTGGCACTCATTGTCTCAAACAATACAGTCGCCCAGTTTAGAAATCACACTGTTATGGTCTCACCTTGAAATCCTGGTGCATGAAATCGAGTCACTTTCTCATCGTGACAGTTACATACTTTCTCACTGTAAATATGATTTATTATTTCATTTATAAATTACAACTAGTATCACAGTAATAATTTATTTTTCTCTTTTACTATCTCGTGCTATTGTTTTTGCGACGCTAGGTATCCTTAAACGAAAAAAACTAACGAAGATTCACATTTTACTTCACTCAAGATCTCTTCTCTAAAAATGTAACCCTTCTCTTAGACCTTATATTTTCTCTCTATCTCTCTCTCTCAAACCCCCAGTTAATTCCCACGATGAATCAACCATCACTATCAACTCCCTAGAAACAAAGTTCAAAGAAGAAGAGGAAAATCATGCTGAAGATAGCACATGAAGGTCCTCTGAATCTGACTCTGGTAGATAGAATTGTGATGCATGAAAAAAATATTTTTCCCAAGTTTCATTTCTCATGTATGTCTCTGGTATTTATTGTATTAAAATAGAATGGATGGATGGGTTGGATTAGAAAGGAGGATCATCCAATTTACACAAAGTCAGTTCCACATTTTAACTAGTATGTTAAATTTTCTTTTGATAAGGAAGATGTATATGTTTTTAGAGTCAGGATAAATGGTCAATTATGCATATTTTCTTCGAGGTTATGAACTTCATGAATTAGGATACCTCATGAGGTTTTTTGTGAGGACTATCAAAGAGGTCTTCCACCTATATGTGAGATTTTTATTTTGAAAGATGCATTGGGAAGCTTAACTGGAAATAAAACTAAGAAGAGAGCTATAGCTACTAAGATGGATAGAGAAACTAGACTTATTTTTAAATTAAATCAGAATCTAATTTGCCCCAGAAAAGGTGATTTCGCTGTAATCAAGTATCAGGATGTATTTTTGACACATATAATGAAAATGGAAATAAGATCAATCTATGAAAGTATGTCATAAAAAATATGTGTGAATTGATCATGACCACCTGCATGTCAACCTCCCTGTTATATTTGAGGATTATCTCATCTATGCATCATGTCAAAGGGTTGGATGGATTGAATGAAGAAGTTATCAAAAATTTTGTGTTTTGTGTTTAGAAAGATACAATAAATTCAATGAAAATCAGTTGGAATCCTTGTGAAAAAATCATGGGTGGAAGAAAATGAAAGGATTTATGAATAGTTTAATCCATTGGAACACTCTTCAAGACCTAATTTTTTTTTTCTAATCATTCTTTGGATCCGGATGAATTTGTCTACTATTCCGAAAATGAATAAGAAGAGGAGGTTGTTGCACCTACAATATAAATTGTCTTGAATGAAGAGGAATGTGGACATGTTATTCAAGACATAGCTGAGAAAGAAGTGCATGTTCCTGAAGATGTTTTTGATCTTGAAGACCAACATTCATCCATAGAAGAATTTTTTTCTGTTTAAAGGAAAAATGATGTTGTAGAGGAGAATATAGAAGAAGATTATTATCCTGTGCAAGAATGTACTTATGAGGAACATATAGATGAACAAATTTCTCCCGAAATTATTCCATCTACATAAGATATAATGGAAAAAGACTTTCAGCTAGCTAGAAATAAAATTAATGAGGAAATTAGGGATGAAATCATAGAAATGGATCAAGGATCTAAATATATCAGTCCTGAGGAAGATGCACCTATTGAGAGAGAGTAGCCCCCCAGTTTTGAAACTATTGAAGTGCCCAATCTGATTGATCCAAGATTAGTGGATAGATGGTTTAAATTACATAGTTATTTAGATGTGAATGATTCACATGAAGTCTCAGAAAATGAACTTGATATGTCTACTATGTTTAAGTTGAAAATGGAATCTTCTCCTGAAGTTATTCTTGTCAAATAACCTGATCCTCTCTCCACTTCTATCAATGACCCTTCACAATAACCTTCAATCATGGTGAATAATGATTATTTTAACGAATTTGGAGCTACCTTATTGCCTAGGGTTGAAAAGCTCATGAATAATCAACCTGCACTATAACAAATTTGAGTGAAAGGCATGTTTTCATGTTGTTGGAGAAGATTATATAGTAGATTCACCTAAATATGCTCCATGAGATTCATGAAACCATAATTGAGAGCAAACATCATAGTGATGAATTAATGTCTCTAAGACGTATGGTTGAAGATATACAAAGAGTTATAAATTCATGAAAAGAACCTTCTTCTCATCCTATTAAGGATGTTAGTGGTCAGACTCAACAAGAAGTTGCCTCCCTGATTCAACCTAACCTGACTTCCATAGATGATAAGTTGGCAGAAAGAAACAAAAAAATAGTGAAATAGATGTGTGATCCTGTTATTGGTCTTAACCAATTAACTAATGAGTATAAATTTTGTCTTCATAATGAGTTAAATCAAGTGATGTCTCTTACCTTAGCTGGGAGGACTCTCATACCTCTGGAAAATAATCACAACCTACATTAGACAATGATAAGTTCAGAATAGTTTTCAAAGGGGAACTTTAGGTTGTTCCCAGTGGCATTGATAAAGAATATTTATATGAAGTTATCAAGAACAGTGATAGAGTTCTTGATTTGGTGAGAATCCATTACAATATTTCCAATTATGCTCGACAAAAAATTGCTAAAATAGTGAATTTTTACTTCAATCATATTTTCTATAATAATTACATTGCCAATCACTTAAAGTACCTTGTTGAGAATCTGATGATCGCTCTTGACACTCAATCATTCAAAACTCAAGTCCAAAAGCTAAAATATTTCACTCCTCTGTTGGAATAGTTTTTGGAGAACAAGGATAACTTTGAAAAAGATATGGACTATGGTCGAGGGATCATTTCTAACATCATTAGGCTTTTGAGGCCTTATCTTCGTGTATAAATTACTTCCATTGTGGCACCTGTCGCTGAACCCCCGAGATCTGGTTTGTGTAGCTTCTCCTCTACTTGCCTTGACTCTACATCTCTATCTGTCTCTCAGGATCGGAGTATGATCAGACCTATTATCCTTGATCAACAGTTTCCACGGTCTTCTACTGCCCCTACCTTGGCCCCCTCTTTCCTTAAATTTCTTCATTTACCTTCTCTGTCAACCAGTTCACTCTCTTCCTCCACTTATAGCTATTCTCCTATGGCTTCTTCTTCTGATGCTGCTTCCAAGGGGAAATGAGAAGGCAATCCAGTGTTGAAGAAAACTGACTACTCCCTTTTTATAGGGATCTTGTTGTCTTTTTTCTGATGTGTACTATTTTTAATTAAACACTTCTTTATGTAATGCATTATGCACTTTTATTTTCCATTTATTATTCACTCTTTTTGATAATCCCAAAAGGGTTAGAAATATATACTATAAATACACACTATGGATGTGACACATTCCATAAGACTATATCTCTCACTCACATGATTTGTGATCATAAAAAAGGGGGAGATTTTTCGACTCATCATCAGTTAATCGTGTTTTAATGATCAAAAATCCTATTTACTCTGTAAAACTTTTTAATCCTGTGTAATTTATCTCAAATCATGTGTACAAATGATCGGTATTTTTTGGCCTTATGTAAGGATATCCATGATCTTAATTGTTATATATTATATTTAATTATTGTATACATTTTTTTTTAATTTCTATGATGAATGATTACATCTAATAAATTCTATGAATATCTCTATTTATGTCTGAATACAAATATCTGGCTATGTCTGATACATCGTGAGTCTACCACCGGTTGTGTTTTTCTAGAAAAGAAATCATGAAATGTGAACTAGACACATTGACAAAAACACCATGAACTGGACACCGTGACTATCCAGACACTGTGACCATCCAGACACCAGGACCATCCAAACACTGTGGCGATCCAGACACTGTGACCATCCACACACCATGACTATCCAGACATTGTGGCCATCTCAACACCATAACCATACACTATGATCAAACCCCACATCTTTACTACGGGTTCTTGATCCCTATATAATTGTTACATCATGAATGTCTCATCTCACAAAGTCAAAGAAGAAGACACCATTTCAAGACTACACCATTTCCTGGAGACACAGTCTCGAGATAGACTGTGACACCGCTTCTTAATCTATTTTTTTCGTTTGGAAATTTAATTTCTAACGGTCATATTTGAATATTTTTAATGAACTGAAATAATTATTTTTTTTGTAGAAAAATCACATAATAGAACGAGGTACGAGGTGTAGAATATATCCATCATGTCGGCTCTAACACATTCACTCCAAGAATAAAATAGAAGTGCGGCCTAGAAATGAAACCTGAAGCAAGGGTGTGAGAATGAAAATGAAGAAAACATGTAGATAATTTTTGAAAAAGAAAACCGACCCATGAATCTCGACATTTAAGAAAAAAACATGTAGCATACTCTAATCCTAGAGTCAAAGAAAATCATCGCATTATTAGACACCACGAAAAACAAGAGCCAGATCTTGGTGATTTGCGACACACTGTTTTTCACACAAGGATTTTACTCCTTCATCTACTTCATCCTAAAATTCTAGAACTACATAGACTAACATTCAAAGAACTTAAAACCTTATCTCAATACTTATACTCTGTTGTGTACTATTTTTAGCATTCAGGAAGTGCCTATGTGTCTTTATAAAAACACACATTGTCTCATGCATTAGACTAAAGGATACAATATATTCTTTCTCATACATATTTTTACACTTATGTGTACCCATGGATAAGTGTGGAACAGGTCTCGGTGTGACCTGGTAGTTTTTACCCATGAAGAACTATAGAAGAGGTCTTGTGACTTTGACCGTCCTATGTACTATTGTTAACCTCGATCTTGGGTGTGGATCAAGTTTATTAATTTGAACTGCTTGGTGGCAGGTGATCACCAAGTGGACTGGATTAGGTCTCTTCTTGAGTATAATATAATTTTTTTATATCTGCTGTGTTACTTTATTTAGTTTCTCTCTATTTTATAGTATAATTCAGAAATCACAAAATTTACTTTGATAGTTAATCTTGTATATAAGTAATAATTGTTTTCCCTTACTAGAATAGCTTCAAAATTAATGTTAATAATTAATTTTATGATTACTGGGAATTAATCAATCTTCTAAGAATTAATTTAAAAATTCAATCTTTTATGAACACATTACATTGGTTAACTGGGTTGTATTTAAATATATTAGTGAATGTGTTTAATAATATTTTTTAAACAAAATTTTTATAGATACTCAGTTCACCCCTTCTTGAGTACTCTACTCCGACCAATAGATAATTCTTCCATAAATTTTTTTAGTATCTTAATTAACCAATATAAATGGAATGGATTCTATAATAATAAAATTAAAATATGATTATTCAATGAAAAAATGGGTTCTTCAAACATCTCATGGAATTCTGATAATCTTGTGGGGAAAATGGGTTTGATAATAATATCATTGAAAGAAGATTATCCCATGGAAAAGAAGTGGCTTCCATGTAAATCTGTTTAAAATAATCTTATTTTATACATATAATGAATTAGTATATAATCAATTAAAAATTACTCATTAGAGAATATTTAGAGATATGGGTTATTGATATTCATGGATGAAAATTACATTAAAAGATCATTAAATTTTATTGATGGAAAAAACATTACATTTAATAAATATCTAACTATTCACAAAATACTATGACAACCCATTTCATTAAAAATAACCATGGAATCATATAATGAATAGTTCATGGAAAATAATGGACAGGAAGGTGGGAGAATTCCTTCATGAAATATATTATAAGAATAATTATTAAATTCAAATCATTATGATGATGGTTGTCAAAAGATAGTATTCTATAAATCATTATGAAAAAAATTTAGATCATCTGAGTAGAATTAATATTACACAGTAAAATTAAATTAGGAAATAATATATTTATAGAAAAAATTTATGTTTTTGGACATTTTATAAAATATTTATATTGATTAGAATCATAACTGATCTAAAATAAAATATATGATCTATATCAATTACTACCAACTTTATTTGTGTTTGTTATATTAAATAATGTAGTAAATGAAAAAAAATGTGATTACGTCATTCATAACGTGTGGATAAGAAATAGACATGGTTTAAGAATGTGGCTTTATATTATTTCCCATAAAGGAACCTTTATCATAAAATATCCTAAATGAAGTGATATTATAACATAAATCCATTTAAATGTTTTTAACACCTCAATCAATATCCCAATGAAATAATAAATTCAAATAAAACAATAAATATCACAAAATTATGGATTTTCATGATATAAAATGTTATATGGGATTTTATGAAACTAAAAAATTAATATATGTTCCTATAAAAAATGTATGTCTCAACGAATGTGTAATTGTGGTGAATTAGTCTATGAAAAAACAAACTATTGAATTTGATAATTAATCAGTTAATTGATTAGGTTTATATAATTTATATCCAAATTAATGAAGTTGAAATTCACACGAAGATAATAATAAGTAATTAAAAATATTATCGTAGATTTTAAATAAAATGATAATGTAATATTCCCCAATTAATTGAAATCGAGTTATGAAATTCACCAAAAAATAATAAAAATCATTTAAAATAAGTATAGATTAAATAATTCAATATGAATATTAAAATACAATTCTGTATTATGTATTTATGATATTCCTTGTAAAATGGGTAGTATATACCTCCTATAAAGCAAATTATTCTTATAAAAATAAAATATTACTCAAGGAATGAAATTTAGTCAAAATCCATTACAAATTATGTAATATCTAGATCAAAACAACATGAAAAAGAGGTCCTCATATGGATTTATAAATTCCAATAATTATAAATAAATGAATCATAAAAAAATTCCCTTTATTTATATACACTACAATTAAAATTTTCAGGTTAATATTGTACATGTCTCATAGAAATAAATAATATAGCTAGAACCCTTATCTCTAGTATGACACTCTTCATACATGATCAAGCATCCCATGTAATAAAGTTATATTAATTTATATTTTTATTAATAAAATTTTAATTTCATAATACCAAATGATAAAATAAATTATTTTATATAATTTAATGAAATATTTAATGTTTTAATTACTTTTTTCTAGCTTTGATGTATTGAGAACATTCAGTTCCTTACTCCAAAAGAGGATTGGTGTGCTAGACATGGACAATGTTGTAATTTCTAAATAATCTAAAAACAATAATAATGAAGTTATTATTATATTTGTACATAAATTTTACATTTTTTAAAAATGAATAATGAAATAATATTATGGGAAATGGCCAATTTAATGATCATGGAAATAGTAGTTCGTATATACTGATGAATAATATTACAGTTTTCAATAAAAATTATGGAAAGAATTTTTCAAAAAAAAATTAAAATTATGATAAAAATATCAAAAATATAATATTATTTCAACATTTTCACTCATATAAAAAACATACAAGTGATTCTTTGATGAATAAAGAGTCAAATCGCTCTGTTGAGGTGCTAGTCCACATGTACACATGAATAAAATTATATTTTTTCTTTGTAAGAATGTGAATGATATATTATCAAATAATAGTGATTAATATTTCATGAAATATATAAAAAATTAATTTATATGTCTTTTTTTATATTTATCCTTTTTACCATCTGTGTATTGAATCTGTAAAAATGAATAAAATTATTTCGTTACACTTTAGTCCATCATACACACAACTCACATTATCATATCTCCCACTGAATGGGAAGTAATAAGGTATATATGATATAATTACTATAAATTTTTCATAAATATCATATAAATATGATAATATCCCATGTTTTTATAAATGAGACACATTGTTCGATGCCATACATGATACACCACATCGAGCTTAAGCGAACCAAAAAATATTATTAATTAAATATTACCATTATAACCAAGATATTTGAATGGATTGAATGAATAATAAAAAATAAAATATTAAAATTGGTTTTACACATTATTATTTATGAATTTGTTGGTCACAAAATTAATTAGAAATTAATATCAAAACCAATAGAATATTGAGGAGGTGTTTTTAATGAACATGAATTTAAATAAGAAATACATTATTTATAAAATTACTAAATCCCTATTTTTTGAGTTATATTAATGACATATTTTTTTATATATTAATTGTAGTATTAAACGATCCTATAATTTGTTTCCAATACATGATATGAGAACAAATCCAATTTAAAATCCAAATATTATATTTTTTTTCTAAAAAACCAGATTTGACACCTTTTGATGGGGAAAATGATATAAATCAGTATTTTGTAGCTTTTATTAGTTCTATTTGAAATTATAAAAATATTATAACTAATAAGAGTATTAGAAGATACTTCGGTTGATTTTTTTTCCTGATATAAATCTTTTTTTATGAATAGCGAAAAACTAATTCATTTTAATTGAAAACTACTTATTCATCACATTTATTTATAGTGTAAAATTAAATATTTGAATTTTTTAAGAATAATTATATAAGTTTTTTTATCATTTAATAAAATTTATATCATTGTATTAAATATAAATATGAAAATGGGTAGATAATCATTTGTGATCTATTGTAAGTTTTTTACTTTAAAAATATGTTTTCTCGTTCTGCCAATGATATTAATTTTTATATAAATTAATGAAAATTATGTTTATTGTAATTTATAAAAATGATTCCATGATATTAATAATAAGGTCTATATAATTTAAATATTTCTTTTTTATTTTTAAAAAATATGAATATTAACTTAAGTAACTATTTTAATTACCATTGTTAAGGGTAAAACTATTGCTTACAGGTAAAAATAATAATATAATATTATTTAATTACCCTAAATATTGTCATAATTTCATTAGATGATTATTTCAAGACCTAAAATAGTCTTTGGGATAAATTATATCCTTTGGAATCCACTCGGGTGAGAGTATGAAATTTATAATATAATATTAAATGAAATGTCACTTTTTCTTGTTTTTTACTAGTGAAATATTATTAATATGGGGATATATAGGATATATTATCGACTATAAATATAATTTTAAAAGAAAAAAAATTATATTTATCATGATAATTTTTTTAAATTTTTATTGGGAAAAAATTATATTAAATGCTTATAAAATTTTGATACTGTAATTATTTAATTACTATAAGAATCAATTAAATGATTTTAAAATTTAAAAAATAAATATAATTTGATATAATTAATGTTATCCAAAAAATTTATGGATAAATTTGATATTACAAAAATTATTTAAATGATTTTATTAAAATATATCATTTTATTTTGATATATTTGAAATATCATGTAATGAATAGTTTCAAAATTGTCACTATTTATATTTTAAAATAAATAATATTTCCTTAAATGATATTAAATTAATAAAAATATCACATTCCGAAACAAAAATAGTATAATTAATAAAATTTCATCAATGAATCATTATGTGGTTTTTTCCCATTATTATAATTATATTAAACCTCAATGTGTAAATTTCATGATGCCATGGTAAGAGTTAAAAGTTTTAAAACAAAAAGATAAGGATTAAAAAATAAATAAAACTTGTTTAATATTCATTATTTGAATTTATTTTAACCCAAAATCATCCTATATTCGATATTAGATACATTTTAACCATTTAGAATATAAAATTAAATAATATTAATTTAATATTTTGATGAATTTTAAGAGTTCACCTCCCCACTCTTATAAAAGTGTAGTCATTCTTCACCTATCATAACACATCAAAACCATTTTGGTCTCCCAAGATCATACCAAATACATTCCTTTAATACCTACCCACATTATAGGTCCTTATTTTATGAATAACACCCTCCAAAGGGGTCTTATGTTTATAATCAAATGAGGTTGTTTGAAGGAAATGTGTTGGTCTAAATTAACGGTTTCTAATTTATTTCATCTTCCACATGAATAAAATCAGATTGTAAAATATTGAAATAATATCTCTTGTAACATCCCATGTAAGTAATGAATAATAGATATTTTTATCTATGTCTATTAATGATTAAGATAGTGTTATAGAGGCTTAAAATGAAAATAAATACAATCTTATGCATGGAATACACTAATATTCTTAAAAGATTGTTTTACTACCTTTTGATGGAAAACCATTTTTGAATCTATATTTTGACAATTTTATAAACTATGTTTGTCAAAATAAACTTATCCTTTATGATTGGGACATCAAAATTTATCTTGTGTGAATTTTTGGTATTTTTCTGACAATGTTCATTTTTTAATGAATAGTGAAAAATACTACATTTTACATCAAAAATGCTTTTTAATGTAATTTATTTATATGATTATATTATGTTTTGAATTGGTTTTGAAGTGAAATTAGAATATATTTTTACCATTTTATCCAATGGTGGCCATTGGAATCACTTTCACTTTGAAATTAGACTTAAACTGGTGTCAATCTTTTGATACTTATTATTTTGTAAAAACACGCTTTTTGCTCTGGCAGCGGGAAATTAATTATTAAATTAATTAATGTGACTTATATGATTTGAATTTTGTAAAATAGACTTCATTTTTGAATTCGGAATATCAAATATATCTTAGGGTGAATTTTTGGTAATTTTCTGAAAAACTTCAATTTTTTGATGAATAGTGAAACCACTAAGTGGTAATCAAGCAAACTGATTTTTCAGTTAAATGAAAGTTTACCACTAATGTGTTTTGAATTTTGAAAATCCGACATACATGGTTGTCATTAAGAAGTAAAATGTGGTTCAATGAGATTAAAATAATTTTTTGGTGAATAGTAACTTATTAAGTTTTTAATCGCGATTAGTGGTAATTAGTGTAGTTTAAGATATAAATAATGCTTTAATAATATGAAATGACCTAGACAGATGTCCCAACCTTATTGGTTGTGTCATGGCCGACCAAGACAAGCCATGGGTCAACTTGGGGACCCCATGGAGACATTTTGGTTGGGAAATGACATAAATAACTTTTTATTTAATGTAAAAGTAAAAATGACACAAACATAATATGTTTTACGAAAACAATTTTTACATGGGGTTATAAAGATTAGATATTTGATTATAAATAGTCATTGGAAATCTAAAAAGATTTCCTACATCATAGTATTTTTTTTATGATTTTTAGACATTAAATAAATTAAAATATATATGACATAATAATGATGCAGTGATGAGATCATTATTTGACGATTTAAATAAAATGGAAAGACAATGTAAAATCTATGAACTAAACATGGCCAAAACCAATTGGATGAGTGGATTTCGAACCCTTATAACCTTATCCACAAATTATATCAATGTGGGACCTTTTAAAACCGAAAAACATTTTCAAATAAAGTAATATTTCATTACTTTCCAAAAGTGCCCCTCCTCTCCTCTTATAAAAGGCCCCCACCTCTACCTCATTTCACACACTCCTCAAGCCTTTGGCTCGGCCAACCCCTGCCCATTTACTCTCTCCACATCCCACTCCTCATCCTAGAGGATTCCCTTTGGGAATAATCCTTTCAAAGGAAGCCTTTAGGCTCAAATCAAAAGGAGTTACACTTTTAAAGGTAATTCATTCTCTCATGTTCATTTGTTTTATTTTGCTTCTCCAACCCCCTAAACTCTTTTTATTTACTTATTTTGTAACAACACCAGTATCTTAAATATACAAGGATGTTGTTATAATATTTATTTGAGCTACACTCTCACACAACTACATCAAATGGTTAAAGAACATACGGTTTCCGTGGATGGTGAAATTCTGCCTCCCGAAACGATGATTGTTCAATACTCATTTAACACCTTCAAAGGTGGACATTATGATGTCACTATTTTTATATATGATATATAATATGTTTATGTTTTCCTTAAGCTTATGTTTTTTTCATTTTGGGCATACCTTTATGGTTTCCATTATGGGTAAACACGATATCTTCATTTTAGGAAGTGCGGACTACCGCCCCCTGAAAGTGATTTGATTCGTTAATACCATATGTGGGATGTGTAAAGGATAGAGTTGATGATATTATATATGTTATTATACTGGAATTATAATATACTCTTATATCATTATGATTCCATTTCAGAAAATATGAAATAGAAATGGAAGTAGCGTTCATGCGTACGTACGGCTTACCGTCTCCATGAACGGTGCATTTCATTTCTTACCTCTAAATGTGATGTAATATTATAAATACACGTATATGATGAATATATATGATATATATGTTATCCAAATCATTAATATCATTCTGGATATAACGAACCCATGACCAAATTAACAAATGTAAGTGTAAGAAGTCTATTTTGGACTTAAGAACCAAATACCGACAAAATGAACATTATTAACTTAACTGATTACATGATGTTCATAACATGGTATAAAATGAATAATGAACTTGAAAAAGATTCATAAGAAAGTAGATATTAACTCAAGTTTATTATTCAGGAGATTAAAGAACGGTCGGGTCAAGTCGGATACGAGGTATGGGACTTCGTCTCAATCTCCTTTCATTGAAGCATATTTTATTTTATACACAACTTTTTTTATACGGTGTATAAACCCCTTTGACTTTTACGTTTATTCAAAAGGAATATTTTTTATACGAAGAGTTTACTAAACAACAAAAGGGAATGTTTTTTTTGTACGTATGCGGCGACAACGAATTCTCCGCCGTCGTGACCATTATTTGAGTTTCGGCTTCCTCTACAAGCCATACCTTCTTTTTAAAAGAAAAATAAATACCATGTTTTACTTTTCTTTTATTTTGGTATTGAAAATGGTTTTCACAATGTTTTTGTGTTGTATTGATATCTTGTGATTGAAATGTGGAAATGTTATGTTTCCTTTATGCATGTTTTATGTGATACGATTATGTTATGGTTCTTGGGCATTATTATGAAGACGGGTGGTTCCGTGATAAACTAAGGGCGGGTGAGCCCGATATAGCTCTCCAATGCATTGGGTAACGCGAAGGAGTGAAATGTTAAGGTTTCTCCAAAGAGATTTAGGGAATATACTGTGATTGGTATTCCAAACGTAACCAAGAGTGTTACTCCCTACGTAAGAATGTTATGAATGCCTCAAGTTACCTTTATGTCTTATGATTTCTATGATTTATTCATGATTTTATGAGGTATGTTAAAGTGACAATGTTTTATGGGTAAAGTATGATTTCATTCTTATGTATATATGAACTCATGTTTCCTTTCCATGTTTTTTTTATAACCCATACTGAGTTTTTATGCTCATCCCAAGTTTTTGAAATGTTTTTCACAGGTCAAGGGAAAGGTACATGATAAGATGATAGAGTCAAGGATGTGTCAAGAAATAATCCATGTTTTATTTTAAATGTGTTTCCATTGATGGGAATGAAGAATACTATCTTTATGTAACCACTTTGTTTGTATGTGGAATGTAATGCAAGTTTTATGATCTAATTCTCTAAAACTCTAAACCCGAAAATATCCTCAAAGTGTAATCTTGTAATAACTCAAGATTAAGTAAGGTTTAAGGCTGGGGCCTTATAGTTGGTATCAAAGGTCGTTTTAGATAACTTTAGGAGTTATAATTCTATTAAATGATTATCCAAAAATATTTTTTTAAAAGATATAGCATTTAAAGATTACCATGTTGCTTCATCTAAGACATGTCTGTTCAGAATGGTTTTCCGCAGAGGGAACAGGGAAGTAGTGCTAGGAAGGCATACAGAAGGAAATAACCTTCCGAATCAGCATCCAGAAATGGTCGGAATTGGAACTGAACAGTTTGTTGCAGTAATGGCGCAGTTGACTCAAGCGATAAATGGCGGTGGTATCCATGCACGAGATCAGCCAGATCAACCGCAGAGGAACATGTCAGTGGTGGAACATTTCATGAGGCAACATCCACCATCATTCAGAGGATCATCAGACCCTGTGCTAGCTGAAGGGTGGATTAAAGCACTGGAGAAGATTTTTGATGTCATGGGGTGTTCAGACAATCAAAAGGTTAGTCTTGCTATTTACCGTTTGGAGGGTGAAGCAGATCAGTGGTGGTCTATGGTTAAAAATATCTGGGACGCCGATGAGATTGATGCTCTTGACTGGGATGAATTCAAAGGTATTTTTCTTGAGAAGTATTTTCCTAAGGCTGTTAGGCTTAGGATGGAAAATAAATTCTTGGAATTGAGGCAAGAGGAAGACTCAGTGGATGCCTATGAAGAAAGGTTCACTAGATTGGCAAGGTATGCTCCAAATTTTATCTGGGACCTTGATAGTAAAATCAATCATTTTTACTCAGGATTAAAGCCAAAATATCGAAGGGCATTAGCTTCTCGTGAGTTTAAAAGTTATGAAAAGCTTGTTCGATGTGCTGAGAAGGTGGAAATTGAGTTTGCCGATGACCAAGTTTTCTATAACAACCAGCAGAAGAAGAGACCGAGGTGGCAGGAGAAAGGTAATAATTCTTCAAAAAAGTCGGATGGTAAGAGAACTAAGTTTCCATTTTGTGATAAATGTGGCAAAAGGCATGCTGGGGAATGTCTTCTGAATTCTGGAAAGTGCTACCGATGTGGTAAGATGGGACATAAGGCTCGTGATTGCACTGAAAATGATCAAGGTGAAGGTAAGAACAAATTTGATTTACAGTTAGTGAAGTGTTATAAGTGAAATGAGATTGGTCACTATGAAAACGAGTGTCCGAAAAAGAGCTTGAGTGATGGGAAGCAGTTAGACTACAATCAGAAAGGGGTGGTGAAATCCTTTGCAACTACTTCAGAAGATGTCGGGCCATCAAATGAAGTTGTATCAGGTAATTTGTTTGTTTTTTCAGATTATGCCAGTGTTTTGTTTGATTCGGGGTCTACACATTCTTTCATCTCTGAAACCTTTTCTAGTAAAATGGGAATACCATCTCAAGAAATGACTCCTGAACTTTTGGTAAAAACACCTGGGGGAAATGTTGAGGCAAAAGGAATTTATATGAATCTTCCTATCCTTATCTGTGGAAAGAACCTACTTGCAAACCTTATTGATCTACCTCTAGTAGAGTTTGATGTTATCCTGGGTATGGATTGGCTCTCTATTTACCATGCTAAGATTGACTGTTGAGCTAAAGAAGTTTCTTTTCAGAAAGACTTTTAGTTTGTTTACAAGAATGAACCCTTACTTTTGATAGCATATCAAGAGGCTGAGAAACTTGTAAAAGATGGAAATGAATGTTACCTTGCACACGTCGTTGAAAATAAAGGAACTGTTCAGATTAATGATGTGCCAGTGGTAAATGAGTATCCTAATGTTTTTCCTGATGAGTTTCCTGGAATAATACCAGATCGGGAAGTTGAGTTTACTGTTGACTTAGTTCCTGATGCTAAGCCAATTTCAAAACCCCCTTATCGAATGACACAAATTGAACTTTTAGAGTTGAAGGAGCAATTGCAAGATTTATTAGAGAAAGGTTTCATTAGACCTAGCACATCACCATGGGGTGCTCCTGTTTTATTTGTTAAAAAGATAGATGGTTCTATGAGACTTTGCATTGATTATAGAGCCTTGAATAATATCACTGTTAAGAACAAATATCCTTTTCCTCATATCGATGATTTGTTTGATTAGCTCCAGGGAGCTCAGTTTTTTTTCAAGGATTGACTTGAGATTGGGGTACCATCAGCTGAAGGTAAAGGAGGCAGATATTCCGAAGAACGCGTTCTGTACGAGATATGGCCATTATGAATTTGTAGTAATGCCTTTTGGGATAACCAATGCACCTGCTGTATTCATGGACTTAATGAATAGAATTTTCCATGAGTTCTTGGATAAGTTTGTGGTGGTTTTCATTGATGATATTTTGGTGTTTTCTAAAAGTAAAGTGGAGCATGAAAAACATTTAAGGGTTATCTTGCAAACCTTAAAAGAAAAGAAACTGTATGGGAAATTCAGCAAGTGTGAGTTTTGGTTGCAACAAATTTCTTTCCTTGGTCACATTGTTTATAAAGATGGAATAACTATTGATCCTGCAAAAACAAAAGTTGTGGAAGAATGGCCAAGACCCACAAATGTAACCGAGATTCGTAGATTCCTTGGTTTGGCGGGCTATTACCGAAGGTTTGTTAGAAATTTTTCACGGTTATCTAGTCCAATGACTAAGCTAACTCGGAAGGGTGTTAAGTTTATCTGGACCAAAGAATGTGATGATTGTTTTCAGGAATTGAAAAGAAGATTGGTGAATGCTCCAGTTTTGGCACAACCTTCTAGGAATGGTGAGTTTGTTATATACAGTGATGCTTCATTGAAAGGACTTGGTTGCATCCTAATGCAGAATGCTCAGGTAATTGCTTATGCTTCACGACAGTTGAAAACTCATGAGGTAAATTACCCCACACATGATTTGGAATTAGCTGCTGTTGTTTTTGCTTTAAAAATTTGGAGGCATCATTTTTATGGAGTAAAGTGTGAAATATATACCGATCACAAAAGTTTAAAGTATATATTCACTCAGAAAGAGTTAAACATGAGACAGAGGAGATGGCTAGAATTAATCAAGGATTATGATTGTACAATTCATTACCATCCGGGAAAAGCAAATAAAGTGGCTGATGCTTTGAGTCGAAAAAGTAATGCTTCATTAACAATGTTGCTGTTGGAACGTGATCCTTTGGTTAACGATTTGATGAACTTTGGCATAGAAGTTGTTGGTGCAGGAAGTCCTTATGTTTTGTTTCAGGTATCAGTGAGATCTTCTCTATCATATAGAATCAAGCAAGCACAGAAGCAAGACAGTGAGTTACAGAAAAAGGTAGAGCTGGTTCAGAAAGGTAAGTTGCCTGAATTAAACACTGATAATGATTGTGTTTTTAGATTTGGGAGGAGATTGTGTGTGCCTTGTGATTCACAGTTGAAGAGAGAGTTGTTATGTGAAGCCCATAGTTCTCTGTTTTCAGTTCATCCGGGCAGTACTAAGATGTATAGAGATTTGCGGGAGTATTACTGGTGGGATGGAATGAAAAGAGATATTGCTGATTTTACTGTGAAGTGTTTGACTTGTCAGCAGGTTAAAGCAGAGCGGCAGTTATCGAAAGGGATGCTTCAGCCTTTACCAGTGCCAGAGTGGAAATGGGAGAATATATCCATGGACTTTGTTGTTGGATTACCGAAGACATATTGAGGTAATAATGCAATCTGGGTTATTGTTGATCGCTTGACCAAATCTGCTCATTTCCTTTCTATACGAGATACTTTCTCTCTTGATCAAATTTCCCGTTTGTATATTAAAGAAATAGTCAGGTTACATGGAGTTCCTCTCTCCATTGTATCAGATCGTGATCCCAGGTTTACTTCTAACTTTTGGAAAGTCCTTCAGAAGTCGTTGGGTACTGAATTAAATTTTAGTACAGCTTTTCATCCTCAATCAAATGGGCGGTCAGAACGAACAATTCAGACATTAGAGGATATGCTACGAGCTTGTTCTATGGATTATCAGGGAAGTTGGGACCAACATAATTCTTTGGTTGAGTTTTCATATAATAACAGTTTTCATTCCAGTATACAGATGACACCATTTCAGGCATTATATGGGAAGCGGTGTCGAACTCCAGCTTTCTGGGATGAAGTGGGTGAAAGGAAGTTGATGGGACCAGAATTGGTAGAAGAGAAGGCAGAAAAAGTTCAGCTGATTCAGAAACACATGAGAACAGCTCAGAGCAGGCAGAAGAGTTATGTAGATAACCGGAGGAAGGATCTATCTTTCGAGGTAGGTGATCATGTTTTTCTCAAGGTTTCTCCTTGGAAAAGTGTGATGAGATTTGGTAAGAAAGGAAAGTCGAGTCCAAGGTTCATTGGACCATACAAAATTCTGGAGAGAGTTGGATCAGTTGCATACTGAGTGGATTTACCTCCGAGTTTATCTCAGGTACACAATGTTTTTCACGTTTCGATGTTGAGAAAGTATATGATAGATCCATCTCATGTTTTGAGTCCAGAGATAGTTCAGCTGAAAGAGAACCTATCTTATGAGGAACAACCTGTCCAAATTCTTGACCACAGGGAGCAAGTGTTACGGAATAAGGTGATTCACCAGGTAAAGGTTTTGTGGAAAAACCACATGATTGAAGAGGCAACATGGGAATCTGAAAATGCAATGAGGGATAAGTACCCCCATTTATTCGATAAGTAAATAAATTGTGGGGACGCAATTTTCTAAAGGGGGGAAGGATGTAACATCCCAAGTAAGTAATGAATAATATATATTTTTATCTATGTCTATTAATGATTAAGATAGTGTTATAGAGGCTTAAAATGAAAATAAATACAATCTTATGCATGGAATACACTAATATTCTTAAAAGATTGTTTTACTGCCTTTTGATGGCCAACCATTTTTGAATCTATATTTTGACAATTTTATAAACTATGTTTGCCAAAATAAACTTATCCTTTATGATTGGGACATCAAAATTTATCTTGTGTGAATTTTTGGTATTTTTCTGAAAATGTTCATTTTTTAATGAATAGTGAAAAATACTGCATTTTACATCAAAAATGCTTTTTAATCTAATTTATTTATATGATTAGATTATGTTTTTAATTGGTTTAGAAGTGAAATTAGAATATATTTTTACCATTTTATCCAATGGTGGTCATTGGAATCACTTTCACTTTGAAATTAGACTTAAACTGGTGTCAATCTTTTGATAATTATTGTTTTGTAAAAACACGCTTTTTGCTCTGGCAGTGGGAAATTAATTATTAAATTAATTAATGTGACTTTTATGATTTGAATTTTGTAAAATAGACTTAATTTTTGAATTCGGAATATCAAATATAGCTTAGGGTTAATTTTTTGTAATTTTCTGAAAAACTTCAATTTTTGATGAATAGTGAAACCACTAAGTGGTAATCAAGCAAACTGATTTTTCAGTTAAATGAAAGTTTTCCACTAATGTGTTTTGAATTTTGAAAATCCTACATACATGGTTGTCATTAAGAAGTAAAATGTGGTTCAATGAGATTAAAATAATTTTTTGGTGAATAGTAACTTATTATGTTTTTAATCGCGATTAGTGGTAATTAGTGTAGTTTAAGGTATAAATAATGCTTTAATAATATTAAATGACCTAGACACATGTCCCAAACTTATTGGTTGTGTCATGGCCGACCAAGACAAGCCATGGGTCAACTTGGGGACCCCATGGAGACATTTTGGTTGGGAAATGACATAAATAACTTTTTATTTAATGTAAAAGTAAAAATGACACAAACATAATATGTTTTACAAAAACAATTTTTACATGGGGTTATAAAGATCATATATTTTATTATAAATAGTCATTGGAACGCTAAAACGATTTCCTACATCATAGTATTTTTTTTATGATTTTTAGACATTAAATAAATTAAAATATTTATGACATAATAATGATACAGCGATAACATCATTATTTGACGATTTAAATAAAATGGAAAGACAATGTAAAATATACGAACTACACATGGCCAAAACCAATTGGATGAGTGGATTTCGAACCATTATCACCTTATACACGAATTATATCAATGTGGGACTTTTTAAAACTGAAACACATTTTCAAATAAAGTAATATTTCTTTACTTTCCAAAAGTGCCCCTCCTCTCCTCTTATAAAAGGCCCCCACCTCTACCTCATTTCACACACTCCTCAAGCCTTTGGCTCGACCAACCCCTGCCCATTTACTCTCTTCACATCCCACTCCTCATCCTAGATGATTCCCTTTGGGCAGAATCCTTTCAATGGAAGCCTTTAGGCTCAAATCAAAAGGAGTTACACTTTTAAAGGTAAATCAATCTCTCATGTTCATTTGTTTTATTTTGCTTCTCCAACCCCATAAACTCTTTTTATTTACTTATTTTGTAACAACACCAGTATCTTCAATATACAAGGATGTTGTTATAATATTTATTTGAGCTACACTCTCACACAACTACATCAAATGGTTAAAGAACATACGGTTTCCGTGGATGGCGAAATTCTGCCTCCCGAAACGATGATTGTTCAATACTCATTTAACACCTTCAAAGGTGGCCATTATGATGTCACTATTTTTATATATGATATATAATTTTTTTATGTTTTCCTTAAGCTTCTGTTTTTTTCATTTTGGGCATACCTTTATGGTTTTCATTATGGGTAAACACGATATCTTCATTTTAGGAAGTGCGGACTACCGCCCCCTGAAAGTGATTTGATTCGTTAATACCATATGTGGGATGTGTAAAGGATAAAGTTAATGATATTATATATGTTATTATACTGTAATTATAATATACTCTTATATCATTATGATTCCATTCCAGAAAATATGAAATAGAAATGGAAGTAGCGTTCATGCGTACGTACGGCTTACCGTCTCTATGAACGGTGCATTTCATTTCTTACCTCTAAATGTGATGTAATATTATAAATACATGTATATGATGAATATATATCATATATATGTTATCCAAATCATTAATATAATTCTGGATATAACGAACCCATGACCAAATTAACAACATGTAAGTGTAAGAAGTCTATTTTTGACTTAAGAACCAAATACCGACAAAATGAACATTATTAACTTAACTGATTACATGATGTTCATAACATGGTATAAAAGGAATAATGAACTTGAAAAAGATTCATAAGAAAGTAGAGATTAACTCAAGTTTATTATTCAGGAGATTAAATAACGGTCAGGTCAAGTCGGATACGAGGTATGGGACTTCGTCTCAATCTCCTTTCATTGAGGCATATTTTATTTTATACACAACATTCTTTTATACGGTGTATAAACCCCTTTGACTTTTACGTTTATTCAAAAGGAATCTTTTTTATATGAAGAGTTTACTAAACGACAAAAGGGAATGTTTTTGTCGTACGTATGCGGCGACAACGACTTCTCCGTCGTCGTGACCATTATTTGAGTTTCGGCTTCCTCTACAAGCCATACCTTCTTTTTAAAAGAAAAATAAATACCATGTTTTACTTTTCTTTTATTTTGGTATTGAAAATGGTTTTCACAATGTTTTTGTGTTGTATTGATATCTTTTGATTGAAATGTGGAAATTTTATGTTTCCTTTATGCATGTTTTATGTGATACGATTATGTTATGGTTCTTGGGCATTATTATGAAGACGGGTGGTTCCGTGATAAACTAAGGGCGGGTGAGCCCGATATAGCTCTCCAATGCATTGGGTAACGCGAAGTAGTGAAACGTTAAGGTTTCTCCGAAGAGATTTAGGGAATATACTGTGATGGGTATTCCAAACGTAACCAAGAGGGTTACTCCCTACGTAAGAATGTTATGAATGCCTCAAGTTACCTTTATGTCTTATGATTTCTATGATTTATTCATGATTTTATGAGGTATGTTAAAGTGCCTATGTTTTATGGGTAAAGTATGATTTCATTCTTATGTATATATGAACTCATGTTTCCTTTCCATGTTTTTTTTTATAACCCATACTGAGTTTTTATGCTCATCCCAAGTTTTTGAAATGTTTTTCACAGGTCAAGGGAAAGGTACATGATAAGATGATAGAGTCAAGGATGTGTCAAGAAATAATCCATGTTTTATTTTAAATGTGTTTCCATTGATGGGAATGAAGAATACTATCTTTATGTAACCACTTTGTTTGTATGTGGAATGTAATGCAAGTTTTATGATCTAATTCTCTAAAACTCTAAACCCGAAAAGATCCTCAATGTGTAATCTTGTAATAACTCAAGATTAAGTAAGGTTTAAGGCTGGGGCCTTATATCTCTAGTATCCTCAATATATTTATATTTTATTATGTTAATATAATATTTTAAATCCATCTCCATATCTATCAAATGAAAAATAATTTATCTTTCATCTGTACAACAAACTACAACCTCGGGAACCGATATAATTTGTTTTCCATCAGCATATCTTGATACTATTTATAATGATTTAATTAATGTTCATATATTATATTAATGGAATATTTACCATTATAAAATAATAATATATCATATACATTCTTACCCATCCATGTACATTAATATGATAACATCATTCGTTCTTACATGTGAACAATCACCTTCACAAGCGATGTGAGTCATTTTTCATCAACACATCACATGTATTATATATATAAGTTTATGTAAATGATTAATATGATATTTATGACATTATTATCATTCAATAAAAATAAAATAATAATTACCTTCATTCCATAGCGTTCCTTTAAAAATATAAATGGTATTCATAAGTACGTATGACCTACAGTCTCCTTGATTATAATGTTGTTTATTTTTCATAACCTTACATAAATATTTTAATTTAAAGGTATGATTGGTGAATCAAATTTATTAATATATAATTAATATTATTCCTGGAATTATGGACATATGAACATATTAATCATGTATGTAAATAGGTAACATGTCCTTATTATTCATGAATATAATTAAAAGATGTGATGAATCTGACTCAAGGTAAGAGACTTCGTCTCAATTTCCTTCCATTAAGGCATAGTCTAATTTAACACCCACATTCATTTATTAGGTGTATATACGTCCCCTTTGACTTATAATATAATTAATTATGTTTTTATGATGTTATTTATTTATATTGTAATGTTAATATTTTATGGGGGTTTCTATATATATGTTCAATGTGGTATGTGACACCTTGAAGATTTAAAGGCTTACCTATGACATCATTTTCCACATGTCAATTTTATCGATATTATTTTACAAATTCATATATATATATAAATATTATAATGGGATTTTTATATATATTTTTAATTTTATTGATCTTTTTTATAAAACTAATCCTTTGAAATGATTTATATGGAATTTTTTGACAAAAGTCAAAAAAGAATGTTCTTTTTTCATGTATGTGGAAACTAAAGCTTCTCTGTCGCCATGACCATTATTTTATATTTGGATTCTTATAGAACTCTTATTAGTTTTAAAAGAAAAATAATCAAATATTTACCATTTTATTAGTATTTTGGTGTCAAAAATGGATTTTAATATTTATTTATTATTTAAATATTTTGAAATCGTTTGTTAGATTGAGATTGAAATTTTTAGAGCGAAATTATGAAAATTTAAATCTTTTAATTTATTATGATAAAATAATTGTAATTGGAAATTTGACTTGTTATAAAATGATAAACCAAATAAGAATGGTTATATGATAAACCAATTAAGGATGGTAATTCTATAACATATAATTACATGGGTATGGAAGTCGCCTGTATGGCTTTTCAATTTATTAGAGTGTCATGTATGGATGTCACTCGCATGGTTTTCCATTTATATATAAATATGTACAAAGTCGCATTTATATATTTTATATTTATTATATAGTATTTATGGTAATATTCTTATTAAAAAATGTATGAAATGATATTATATTCGATGGAATACATTTACATGTTATTAAGAATGAAAATATTATTTTCATAATGTTTTCATGGGTTTTATTGTTTACCAATTGGATAATAGTTTTTTTCATATCACTTAATGATATTTTTTTTATAATCCAATGTTTTTTATGTTGTTCACATGACTTAAGGATGACTATGGATATGGAGATGTCATGTTGAAATTTGTGATGAGTTTTCCTGAAATTGATCATGATTTACACAATATGATATAGATTATGGAAAAAATGATTACATTTCAGAAGTGTACACTATGTATTGTAATGGTTTTTTTATTTATGAGTTATGACCTAATTCTCTAATGATCTAAACAATAAAATATCCTCAATGTGAATGAAATTAAAAATCAAGACAAATCTAAATATTATGTGTTGTTTTATAGATGGGTATTTATTACTGGAATAAAAGGAAATGTTTAAAAAACATTAGAGATTTGGAATTTTTGTTAAACATAGAAAAAGTTTCCATGTATACTATTTTAGTTAAATAATTATTGTATATGTTTTTCAGGTCAAGGAAAATAAATTAAAAAAGCAATAAAGATGATCTCATATAACATTATGATATGTTCTTCATGACTTCCTTGCAATAATGATTGCAAAGTCATGCCCTGAGGATTCTGAAACAATTTCTAAATTACAACACTCTTGTAAATATATTTATAAAATTTAAAAAACCTCCTATATACCTCAATACCATCATGTTTCATGTGTTTTTATTAATAAAATACTATTTTCAATATATTCTCATATTTTCATAAATATTTAATATTATCAAATAATTTATAGATATCTTACTGTATCAAAATAGTTTTAAACATATTATGATTTTTTAAAACCTACTAAAGAAGAAAATAGTCATGAGTCCTATTTATATTGGGAATTATAATATAATATTTCATAACATGCATACTCTATATTAAAAAGAACCTATATATAATGATTAAAACAAATTCCATCTTAATTCTCTATAATAATCTTATTTTTTAGTTGTTTTGAAAATTTATTTTATTGAAAATGAATTTCCAAAACTATTTCTCTAAGAACACCCATATGACCATTATTGTAAATGGTATATTAGGAAAAAATAATCAAGGGAATTTGATGAATATTTAAATCATTGTTGCAATTCATGGAACTTCTATTTATAAGAATAAAATAAGGAAAAAACTGGAAGGACCCCATGAACAAGGTATGTCATTATTTCTTCATGGAATAATTTTATTACATCATAGGGTGATGAAATGTATAATTTAATGAAATAATAGAAATTATGAATTATGAAGTTGATGTTATTATGGTTTGGTATTAAAAACGATATCTATAAGATAAAATTTAAAGTTAAAATATTATATTAAAGTATGAAACTCAACTTTTCAAGAGTTTATATTTCTATATGTTCTTATTATATGAGGTAAATGTGTTATAGAACTCTATTAATAGATGATTAGAACAAAAATGTCATCAGTTTTTTTCTTACAGATAAATAAATGTATTTTCAACAAATCATGGATTCTTGGTTTGGTTATTGTTAACCTTCCCATGACTAGGTTTTCAACAAATCTCCATCATAAAATAATAGATATTTTTTGTTCCATATCCATGTTTTTTATATGGAACCCTAATATGTATTATCCCAGGTGACCATCGTACGTACCATTATATATTTTAATTTAAATGTGTTATTAATCTTTTTTTTCATTTTGGATTTACAATTATGGTTTTTTGAGTAATGAAACCCCTACATTTTTTTCCTGAGTATAAATTTTTGGATTCAATTTATCAAATGGTAGGATAATGGAACATCCCATGTTTTTTAATGAAACACTATGTTTGATAAGGTACATGATACGTCACACTAAGCATAAATAATTAACTAAATATTATTATTTAAATATTATCATTATACCTTAGATGTTTCTATGGAGGAAATGAACAGAATTAACTAAAATATGAATATATGGTGTATAAATGTTTATATAATGACTGATTGGTTACAAAATTAATTATAAATTATAACTAAAACAAATTGAATATAAAGGATGTGTTTTTATAAAAAACATTTTAATTGAAAAAAATTAAGTTTATTAAATAATAAAATGAAACTTATTGGGATTATATCAATGAAATATATCTGTAATATATTAAATATAACATTTTATATTCATATTAAAATTTTCAAGAATAGATATGAGATCTTATCCAATGTTAAAAATAAAAGAATCATTTTTCATAAAATGCAGTTTTGCTACCTTTTGATGGAACACATGTTTTAAATATATTTTCTATTACTTATATAAGTATTATTTGACAATATAAAAATCTTATTTTCATTTAGAGTATAGAAATTTACAATTGCTTCATGTATTGGTTTTTTTATGAATAGTGAAAAAATAATGCATTTTAATTGAAAATAACTTTTTCATCGATTCTATTTATTGTATTAAAATATTTTTTTGAATCATTTTCAAGTAAAATTAGATATTTTTTTCATTTTATCCAATTTTGGTTAATGGGATATATTTTATAATGAAATTGAATATAAACATTTGTGAGCATTTGAATGTTTTTACATTATAAAATTATTTTCTTATTTCATCAACATGATTAATTTGTAATTATTTTATTCCAATTTTATGTTCGAAATTTGGAAAATGGTTTCAATATATTAAATAAAAAGATATAAATTATGAAAATAGGTCTCTTTTTTTTTACATTATTAATTGTAACTTTTGTAATTATTTTTTATGATATCTGTTAAGTGTAAATATAATAATATAAATATAATCAAATTTCCCTAACAGTTGTGCTAATTTCATTTTATGAATTTCTTTATACATAAAAACATCAATGGGAGAAAATATAATCTTTTTAAGACACTCGGTTGAGAGTATGAAATTTATAATATTATATTCATTGAAAAATAAATTTTCTCACACATTTATATTTTGAAAAGTGAAGTATTTTTAATATGGGGAAATATAGGTGTTACAATATACTATTAATATAATTTTAAAATTTATAATGTTTTTATTTATAATTATAATTTATTTTATATTTTGAGGGATAAGATTATTAAATTGAATATTTACCCAATATTGATGTTGTGGTTGTTTAATTAACTGAACAATATGATAAATGAAATTAAAAATATTAAAATAACTATAATATGAAATATTTAGTAACATACACAAATTTTTTTTGAATTTTTTTTGTCAGTGATAATATAAAGGGGTTGTTTCTAATATATAAATTTATTATGATATTTTTAAAAATTCAATTAATAAATTCTATCAAAATTTAAAATAATGGTATTTTAAATTCAATAATATTATATTAAAAGATATAAGAATTATGAATATCCAAAATTCATCCTCCAAATTTGGTTAAGTCTAAAAATATCATCAATGAATCATTTATTGGTTTTTGGGATTTTATAGTAATTTTTTTAGCCTAAAAGCGTCAATATCATGATATCATAGTGGTAGTTAGAAGGGTTTAAGCAAAAAGATATGGAATAAAAAAATCATCTCTTCTATATTATAAATTGGATGAATTTATATCTACCCAACCTCTTCTGAAATTCAATATAAATCACATTGTAAAAATTCTTAAAATAATATTAAATTACATTAATTTTATATTTTGACAAATTCGAAGATCCCCCCCCCTTACTATAAAAGGGAAGTCATTATTCTCTTCTCATAACACATCAAAAACATTTGGTTCTTCAATGATAAACCCAAATAAATAACTTGAATCCATTCCCACATTCTAGAAGCCGTAGTTTATGAAAAAAACAATTTGTTGGTGTTAATTTGTTAATAAAATGAGGTTGTCCAAAGGAGAGGTATTTTTTCAATTAATGGATTCTATTTTATTTATTCCTAAACTCCATTCAAATAATATTCACAAAAGTTGAAGTAATATCTATATTATCATAAATATACTGAGTTTTCTTTATGATAATATCATCACCTTATTCCAACTCCATAGCTGTCAAATGAAAAAAAACAATTCATTAATGTGTGAAATAAACTACTACCTCACAATCTGATATAATTTGTTTTGTATCACCATATCTTATGAATTATAATAATGATGGAATTAATTTTTTAAATGATATTAATGACATATTTATCATTATTATAGACTAATATATCATATATATTGTTAACACCCTACCCCCGGTTGCCCAGAGCTGGATTCTTATTTCATTACATTATCATATAATAAATGATGATGCTTCCCAAATGACGGAATTTTTTAGGATCTTTGGAAAACTATATACTTACATAAGTTTATCATGACAACTTGAAAAAATTCTATATTGAAATTCCATTGAAAACATCTTGAAATCTTATATTATCCTTCTAATTCATTCATAGTACATATTTTTTCATCCTTGAAAAATAAAACATAAGAAATTGGTGAGATATAATTCTCAGTAAGGGTAAGAAATAAATAAAAACATATCAAAAAAATAAGAATTTGGAATGGTGAATAAATACCAACAAAATCCTTTAAAAATGATCATGAGGTTAATATGTAATAAATAAAATATGATTAAATAATGCCATAATAAAACATAACCATTGATATTATAATAGTTGAATAATCACATGGAATATAAATTACTATTTTATAATGAGGGAAAATATAATGTGGGACATCATAACCATAATATCAAGGCCTCGTTCCAAGACAATACAGAAATGGTAAAAAAACCGACCTACTTTGTCTCATGAGACATACTGATGTACCGAGGGGATATTACGAACCCCACATGACATTTAATAATTCCAATTCTTTAATCATATGAATTTGTAGAACAATAATCAATATATAAATTCTTATTGAAACTGACATAATAAATGGAAATAACTTTCCCCAATCATTAGACATAAACACTAATCATTCAGAGTATTATGGTGAATGGTATCGTGATAACACAGCCATATCCAAACTAATCATAAAACATTCAATAAAATGAGTTAGATGATTTTATAAGTTATTTATATGAATTAAAAATAATAATCATCAATATTTTTGAAATAGATGAAAATAATCTTACAAAATCATCGAGTGTTTCTTTATAGAAATTCTCTTTTACTTTAAAAAAAAGTGTTATTTTGTATTTTTTTTGTAACACATGAAGTGAAATAAGGTAGATTAATCACAATACTTTTTTTGATTTTATGAAAATAATGGTTTCTAAAAACATATTATAGAGTACATGTGAAAACATGTATGAATTCCATGAGTTCCCCCTGAATGAGGGTTATTTACCTGGGAAACAATTGAGAAATATATTTTTAAAACATTTAACTTCCCATAAAATTAATATGGGTACATATTGATACATATATATATATAACATTCACAAATAATTTATATATATTACATTAAAATAATTAAAATGGTCATTGGGGTAATGACAGAGAATAAGCAACCTGAAAGAAAATTGAGGTTGAGGTAGTAAACCCTTTCTTTAGGTATGAATGATTTATGAACCTAACCTTATTGTCTATGATTATCAAATTAAATAAGTTTATTAATAAATTAATAATCTTTTTCAAAATTATTTGATTTATTATAAATTTATTATGTTAATTTATGGCCTTTTGATGAGTAATAAGATACAATTTTACCGCTCAGGATCATTCGTTTCCTTGGGTTTCACAGTCGGTATAATTTTATATGATAATAGATGTTTATGTGGAATTGGAATAATTCTCAAAAATAAAATTTATATGATATTAATGAACACCCATTAGATTATTTTTTAAAATAATTTATTTTTTCCATATTGAATGAGTTTTATTCATTAAATTAAATATTAGTGATAGTCCTTTATATTATTTTGGCATTATTTCAATTAATACAAATTTGTTTTGTCTTATGAGTAAATATTATGTATATATACATGCTTAATACCATTAAATAGGTTATAATAAAAATATTATAGACTTGTTAAAACCTAAAATTGATTACATTACCATCATTGAAGGATAAATTGACGAATATTGGTTCGTCTTCAATGAAAGTTGTAAATCGGCACCACCCAGATGATTATTTCATTTTTAAAATAAAAGAGAGAAATATATAGTAAGAGTAATGATGATGGATCTTCCATTAATGTGATATAATTAAATTATATATTTGATAATGGAGATATAATAATCATTTGGATGTTAGAGGTGATGAAAGGATAAGAAAAGAAAATAATGTGAAAATGAAATTAAAATAAAAAGATGAGGGTTTGCCTCTTGAATTACCCACCATGAGAACTTCATTAGGGAAAGTTTTATTTATAAGTTTTTAAGAGAACCATGATGTTGGTAGGGACATGGGAGTGGTATTTATGTAGAACATTGACTTGTTTCATAGCTTAGAGTAGTTAGGAGAAGAGGCTGTGAGGGGTGGTATTTATATTGGAGGAGATGGGTGATTTTTGAATATCATATTCATTTCTTGATTATTTAGGCTCAAGACTCTATGTAATTTGAAAATTATAATGAAATATATGAAAATAATGAAATAGTTTTTGAGATTGTGGGATTTCATCATCCATAAATCAACTATGAATCAATAAATCATGTATTTAACATTTATCATAAATATATTATTCTATTACTCGCAAAAAATTAAGGTATTTTAAAAAAATCATATAAAAATCATAAATTTTTTCAATGTGTAGCTAAAAAAATGGGTTTTCTTAAATAAAATTAATTTTCTAAATATCAAAAAAATTATTTTTAAATAAAATCATTATTTACTCGAATATTACAGCTAGTAAATATAAATCTGATTTTATAACACTCTAAAAATTTACCAATGCTTTAACATAATTATCAAAAAATATTAAGGCAATAAATATTGATTTATTAATTAATTTTATGATAACTATTTTTATTTTAATTATTTTATAGTTATAAAAATTAAATTAAATACTTATGAAACACAAAATACCTAAAATTAAATACAAAATGTTAAAATATTAATTTTCTTATACTATGATATATTTATATAATACATTAACTTACAGGATGATTTAATGTTATTTATACATTCATGGGTGTGGTTACTAATCAATAGGTAGTTTTAATATTTACAAGGTTCATATTACTATTCCTAAGTTCATATTACTATTTCATAATTAAATGTTTATTAACATCTAGAAATAACTCTTATTTCATTCATTATTCATTTATAACATTTTATTGTGGTTTATAAGTGATTTTATGTGGTCTATACTATATGAAATAAACATATGAAGGGAGGTCCATTTATGGAGTTCTAGTTCATTACATTATCCAATCTTAAAAAAAATTCCTCAAAATTTATAGTTTTCAACCAGATAAAATGATTTGGGTAGTCATTCATCATAAGATAATCAGGCTCCCTCATTACCTATCCAATTTTAGGATTTCTCTAAAGAACCTTTAGCATCAAATTCATCTGATTATTCAAAACCTGTTCATTAGTTTCTAGAATATGGATAGACTCTACACAATATGGTAAGTCAGGTTCAAGATTTATTCCTTCACAAGCAAGTACATGTGTTGGGTATAACATGTACTTCATTAACAATGAAATGTGGAAAACATTTTATACTTTATAACTACTATGTGGTATTTTAAAATGATAAGATATAACTCAAAATATATCCATAATTTCAAAAGGACTACTATAAGTGGTCCTCAGTATCCCTTTTCTTCAAAAACATATAACACCCTTCCTTGGAGATGCTCTAAAAAACGATCTCCTACTTGAAATTCCCAATCCTTCCTTAGATTACCAACAAAGGTCATTTTACAGCATTGAGAAGATTTGATATGGGTTTGAATAGTCTATTACATTATTATTGTTTCCTCAACAAGTTCTAATCACACAATCTCCATTTCACCAACTTAATCCCCACAAGTTGGTGTACGAAATCTCTATACATACAATGCCTTATATGGTGTCATATGAAAAATTTAATGGAAACTAGTATTGTATGAAAACTCTAAGATATGTATTGAATGATATAGAATGCCTTGAATATCAAGTGAACATGATCTCCAAATGTATTAAAATGTTGGTATCATCCTTCCTAGTTGCATGTTAGATTGAGGATGATAAACAGAACTAAAATAATGTTCAATATCCAAAGCTTTCTACAGAATTTTCAATAATTTCGATGTAAATCATTGTTCATGAATAGACATAATTGAGATAGGTTCTCCATGACTTCTTAAAATATCATATATATGGTGTAATTCAAGGATATATAATGGAAAATAATCTTTTATAGAGAGTAAATGTCCATATTTGGTACGTCGGTTGACATTCACCCATATTGAACCATCCTTTCTCAAAATTTATTGTCAATCTAGTGACAAATCCATGGTGATATCATCCAATTTCCATGTAGTAATAGGCATAGGTAGCATGACTCTTTTATGATTTTGTCCTTCACCCATCACGTGTTGAAAAAATAAACATATTAATACATAATTTGTAATTTCCCACTTCATGTTGACCCACAAGAAATGTTCTCTCAAATCTATATACATTTTAGTACTATCGTCCAGATCAGGGAAATTCTAACTAAGGGTATCATTTCATAATTGAATTTTTTTTCATGGGTATAAAGGGAACACATATCCTTCACCCAAATTTCACAATTCCATCTTCACACATTTATTCTAGAAACATCCCAGTATTCATAGTATCAATTCTCTTTTGAATATTCATAATATCATCTTGAGAAATTTTAATCCTTCCCAATAATGATGGTTCGAAAACCAATTGAAAAAGTAATGATGTTTCACCATCCATGATAATTCTAAAATCCATCCTAATTATATTTAGGTATATATGATCCTTTTTCAATCCTAATTTTTATTAGAACTCCATTATCCTTCCTGCTCAATGCATCATCCACCTTATTTTCCTTCCATAGGTGCTAATTTATGGAACAATTAGAATACTTTAGATGCTCAAGACATCTCCTTTTCTTCATGTTGAGTTTCTTCTAAGATAATATATAGTTAAAATTCCTATGATATGTATATATATATCTTCTTTTTCAATAAAGATAGTGTATCAAAATATTCAACGAAAATATTAATTCTACTAACTCTAGATCATGAGTTGGGTAGTGATGTTCATGAGTTTTTTTAAGGCCTTGATGTATAGGCAATAAATCTATCGTTCTGTATTAGGAAACTCTTGAGTCCTTTATTTGACCCATAACAATAAATCACAAATCCATCCTTTCTTAATGGTAGAGACAAGAATGGATCACTCACTAATATCTGATTCAATTATTGAGAACATTATTCACAATATTTTTTCCATATGAACATAACCCATTTATGTGTAATCTTGGTCAACATGTTTGATAATCGGGTGAAGTCCTAAACAAAACTCTAATAAATAAATTCTAAAATAAAAAAACAATGGACCTCGGTTATGGTTGTTGGTGTTGACCATTCCTAATCTACCAATTTCTTTGTGGAAACAACATAGATTCCATTCATAGAGATTAAATGTCCATGAAAAGAAATAGTTTGAAGCCATAATTCACGCATGCTGAACGTCCCATATAAATCACATATTCTAAGTGTTTTTAGAATAATGCACTAGTGATTCTCATGATCATAATTGATATTTGATTATACCAAGAAATCATCATAAATACCAAAAAAAATTATGAATATTGTTGTTGAAAACTCTATTAATTAGATCAATGAAAATATAGAGTGCCTTAGTCAATAAAAAAGGCATTATTGTAAACTCATAATTCCCTTAACTATATAGAAATGTTTTCTTTGGAATATCACCGTTCCTCACATGAAATTGATGATATCCACATTGATGTTCAATCTTCAAAAAATATTGGGCTCCAAGAAGTTGATCAAATAAATCACCAATGCGAGGAATATGATACTTGTTCTTTATGATAATTACATTGATCTCCAAGAAGTCAATGCATAACCTCATAGATCCATATTACTTCATTACGATAATAATAGGATCTCCCAGTGGAGAAAAACTAGGTAGAATGAACCCGTTACTACTAAAATATACTTTTTGTTTCTTTAGCACCACCAATTACACTATGTCCATTCAATAAGGAGTGATTGATATTAGACTTGCACTTGGAATTAAATCAATAGATAACTCAATTTACCTATCTGGAGAATTTTTTGGAAAATCCTATGAAAACTCATCAATGTATCCTTTCACAATAGGTACATACTCAATTTGAAAATTTAATTCCTCACCAATAGATATTTTTTCTCTTCCCCCCTAAATAATCACATTCTATAGATCTATTTTAGGTGGATCAATATAAAAAGAAAATGATTTGGTTTCTTCTCTAAAGATAATGTATTTTACATTATTCTAAAATATTGTAACATCCTTTATCATGCAATATATCTCCACATCACAATTTTAAATCCAATACATACAAAAAATAATATCATAGTCACTCATAGGTATGATGAAAAGGTTATCAAATAAAGAACTTTTATGTTTACTAAGGGGGTTGATAGATACATTTTTTTACAATGAAACTGCACTTAGTAGGATTGATTAAAAAATACATTATAAAATTAAATTATCAATATCATATTTTCTTATAAAAATTGGACGATATAAAATAATGAGATGATATTAAATAAAATAAATAAGTTGTGATGTTTAAAGAGATGATTAATATATGTGCCACCACATCCTTAGGAACATCAAACTCAGCATTTATGATCACACAAGCTTGTCCTTTCTCTATTTTAATTCTCCAGGGAATGTTTCCATAACCTCTAGGACATTCATGTGAATAATATCCCATCTCAATGGAGTTATAGAATTGAAAATTCATAGATTCATACTTTCCCTTGAAATCATGAGTTTGGTGGCCTTTTCCCCACACTTTCAATAGACTCCCATTCCCATTATGAACAAACTAGGGTGTTTCATCCCATGATTACTGACGGGTGGAATGTCAACTATTTCCTTCTTCTACATTTCTTTATTTTATTTTCCATATTTATTAGTATAACTATTTTTCTATAGAATTCAATTATCGTCATACAAAATAGAGAATTATTTTTCTATCTTGATAGTTCATGAAAATATATATTTATATGACAAGAAATTATGGGAGAATAGTATCCATTAGAATAAAAGTTTTAATCTGTCAATGAATCGATCAATATTACACTTTGAATAACATATGTATCCTGTGACATGATTTTCTAACCTTTTAATGTCAGATTCATACTTCAAAATATTGTTTATCCTCTTTCTGTCTTAGAATCATGCAATTCCACTCCATCTCCTCTTTGTGTTCACGAGGAAAAGTATTTTATAAGAAAAATTCCTTAAAATCCCCCCATTCATTATTTTTGATCTCTTCCTACTCATTTTTTAATTAGTAACCACCATATATCATCATCTACTGATATAAAATAAATACAAATGAAAACATTATCCCTATTGTTACTTCCCAATGAAATAAAATCATCTATAAGGATTTTGTACACTACTCTTTTATAATGGGGTATTATTCTAATTAAAAGATAAAGAATATTGTCTCATAAAGAATTCTAGAATTGATCCTCCATGTTGTAGATTATGATGCTCCATATTGGTATGGTTATTGTTCATAGCCCGAGTTAACTATCTTATTAAAGTTATATGTTTCTCTTCACAAATCTTAGCTCCCAAACTAATATCATTGTCATTCAATTGAAGGAAATATGTAAATGGGATAAGCATGTTCACCCTCTTTCCATTCCATCCACTATGATGAATTTATAAATAATGGAAGAAATTAAATTAGGTTTTGAATAATAATTTATAATCTAAACATAACATAAATTGATATCATATTCATAGATAATCCCTTAATCATAAATCTGGTTTGTTTGGGAAAATTTTTAATTATAAATCATTTTTAAATGCTTGTAATGAAAATGTGAATTATTATATGAATTTCCCATGGTAGTGTCAAACACATTTTGTAGTAATGACCACTGTCTTATAAAAGGTTACCCCAAGTCAAGGTTGGGAAATCATGACGAAGTTGTTACCCACAGGTATATCTATTCGGGAACCACATCTACATGTGGTATCTAGACATGGATGTATATCTTGGAGAATCCCGATAATATATTCCTCAAAAAAATCATAATATATTCATGTATGACTATTTTAACATATATCATAGTGTTTTTTTGCCTAATATAAAATTTCTAAATATAGTTTCCATGTATTCCACTAAACTTCCCTTGATACCAACTTTTAGAACCTCGACCACAGTTACCTTGATCAGCTGTGCTATTTCATTACATTGGAATATAAATAAGGAAGATGCATCCAGAAGGACATAATTGTTTAGTTGCTTTGTAAAACTAGAAACTTAAGTATGTTTAATATTATAAAATTATAATATATACAATATTTAAATTACATTAAAACAATCCATAACTACTAGATTATCCCTAAAATCCATTCATAAAATACATTTTCACATATAGGGGAAAAATGAATCATAATAATGGGGTGATCTCAAATGCTCATTATGGTTAAGCAACACATCATATTACATCATAAACATAAACATTAGGTATGTTGAATATCTAAAAACACGTTCCATTAAAAATAAACATTGAAATTTTTTGACAGGAATAAAATCTGATTCAAAAACCACAATAGAAAATAACAATAAATATTATACTAGTCGATTATTAAAATAGACAATAAATTACTATTAAATTATGCTAGAATGTATAATTTTGAATGTCATAACCATATTGTCCTGTCCTTGTCCAAATAGAATACGTAAATGGGTAAAACACCAAAGTAGTTTGTCTCATGAGACATATCGATGCTCTAATGTGCTATCGTGGGCCCCACCCAATATTTACTATGTTTTATTCAATCATCGTATGAAATGGGTGAATCATATTAAATATTTTCATTCATATTGAATCTATAATATGAAATTTAAATCACTTTCCCCATTCATTAAACAGAAACACTAGCCATTCAGATTAATATGGGGAATTGTATCAAGATAGCCCATCTATAGTAAACAAATCATAAAAAATTCAATAAAATATGGTATATTATATAATAGAACATTAAATCAAAATAGCTAAATGAATCAAAAAGTGTTTTGAAATAGATGAAAACACACTTTTAAAATCATCGAGTAATTATTGAGAGAAATACACTTTTACTTTAAAAAGAAGAGTTATTTTAGAAAAATAATTTTATAATACCATAAGTGAACTAAGATTGTTTTTTCATTATAAAAAGTGTGATTTTTGGAAAATAATGGTGGCTTAATCAGATAAAATTGTGAACTTGAAATTATGAAAAAAATTTAGAAGATCCCTTCAATCGGGCCTCTTTATCATGAATCATTTGTGAAAGATCTTTTTAAAACATGTGACACAAAATAAAAGAAACAACGATTATTATTTATTAAAAAAATATATATAACATTTATAGTGAATTTATGAGGTGTAAATAGTAATAAATACAAATATAATTAGGTTAATGTGAGAAAAATAATAACAAAATAAAATGGATGTTCAGGTAGGAAAACCTTACATTATGTTTGAATGAGATTTTCACATGGAAAAAAATTCCTACATAATGAAATAAAATCTACTAATTAATTAAAATATTTTACTATATACATCTAATTAGTTTAGTATAAATTTTTTAAGCTCATTTATAGACATTTTAATGAGTTATAAGATACAATTTTATTTTCTTGGGAGTGTTCGTTTACTTCTTTTTTATGATCAATAAACTTTTATATGTTTATGGAAGTTCATGTGGAATGGGTATAATTTCTCAAAATAGAATTTATATGATATTAAAAAACATCCATAAGATTAAATGTTTATATAATTAATTTTTTATATGGCATGCGGATAATTCACTAGGTAAATAATTAGTGATAATCATTTAGATTATTTTGGCGGGATTTAGATTAATAGAGACCAATTTTTCATATGAATTAATATTATGTATATATACTGATTATAGAACATAAAATAGTTTATAATACATAAATTTTGGTCTGGTTCAACCATAAATAAAATTTCATGAGTAGACTTGAAAGAGAAATTAATGAATGAAGGTTCTCCATCCATTGAAGTTGTAAAATAGTACCTCCCGAATGATGATTTCATATTTTAAATAAAAGGGAGAGATTAAGAAAATTTATGATGGATCATACATTAAAATTATATAAATATAGTAAGAATATGATACCAGAGTTATAATTATCATTTGGATAGAGAATTTTATGATATGATATGAAAATAAAATAAATTGAAAATGAAATTACAAGAAAAAGAAAGAGGTTTTACCTATTCAATTATCTTACTTGGGAACCTCCATAGGAAAATGGGTTTTATTCTTCCAGTTAGTACGAGAGATCATAATTTTACAGAGAGAATAGGGACATGGATTTTGGAGTAACTGATTCATGATTCAGGCTTAGAAGAGTGAGGAGAAGAGGGGTGAGGGGTAGTATTTATAGTAGAGGAGTGGGGTAATTTTTTAATATTGTATACTTTTGATTAATATTTTATCTCATGAATATGAATAGATTGAGAATTATCATAAAATATTTAAAATTAATTAACAAAATTTTGATATTACATTCTTAAATCATTCAAAAATCACAAATGACTCAATAATTCATACATTTAACATTTATCATAAATTGACATATTTTACTATTCCCCAAAACATAGCGTATATATCAAAATCCAAAAAAATGACCATAAGAAATTTTTGATTTGTATAATTAAAAAATAACGCCCATTTTATCAAATATTTTTCTTAATATGTGAAATTATATTTTTTAATAATATCATTACTTACTCTAAAAATACACAATTTTTATTTAAAATAGATTTTACAACACTATGAATAATTTTCAAAGGTTTCATAAAATAATTCTAAAATAATAAGATGAAAAATATTGATTTATGAATCCATTTTATGAATTTTATTTGATATTAATAATTTTTATTAATTATAAAAATGCAATTAACTATTTATTACTCAAAAAAATACCAATACATAATTAATAATTTTTAACTTATTCATTTAATTATACTATGATATAATTATATTATAATTTAACTTATGATATTCCTAGTTTTTATTTATACAATCATGGGTGTGGTTAATATTAATTTGGATAGTTTACTATTCTTAAGGGTCATATTACTATTCCTATGGTAAAGTTACCATTTCATTAGTATTTGTTCCTTCACTTCTTGAAATACCTCTTATGTCATTCATTCTTGATTGATAAAGATTTTATTTTGTTATATAAGTGATTATATGTGATATATAATATATTAGATAAACATAAGAAAGGAAAATAATTTATATATTTTTGGTTTGTTGCATATGTTCTTAACTTTACATCCACATAAAAATGATAACGTTGTTCGTGCGTATGTGTGATCTACCATCTCTATAAATGGATGGTATTTAGTTTTCATCAACACATCAAATAAATGATATAAATTAGAATATTAAAAATAATAATATGATATTTATTCTATTATGGTCCTTATGAAAGGATATAAAAATAATTAATTTCTTTATAAAATGATCATAGAAAAAATGAAACATTACAAATGCATATAATTTTCATACCCTCTTCATGATTATAATGTTGTTAAAATTTCATGACCATGTAAAAATGGTTTTCTTTTCATGTATAATTGATGTAAAAAATTGATTATTTTTTAATTAATATTATTATAGAGATAATATACTTTTGACCACGTTGACAATATACATCATGAAAAATGTCATTTTGGATTCATGTATCGAATATCATAAAACCAACCAACGTGATCATAAATAATTGAGTAATTGTTTTAAAATTATAATAAGATGTATAAAATGAATAATAATTATTAAAAAGGTTATCAAGAATGTAATAAATTAATCTATTTTTAGTAATTAGGAAGTGAAATAACATATATGACGAATCCAACTTGTTGAAAGTGTAATGCCCTGACCCCAGTTACCCAGATTCGGTGCATTATTACATAACATTGGCATGATCACAAGGGATCAAATATCAAAATATCGATTAGTTTAGTAGCCTTGGAAACACTAGATACATTCATAAGTCATAAATTACATCATAAAGTGAAAAAAATACAACAACATTGTTTCCATAGTCATCATTGAGACCGCATAGACTAACCCTCCAGGTCAATCAAAATAAAAATCTTCACATCCTATGAAAAATAAAACATTGAAAGGGGTGAGCTCAAATGCTCAGTAAGGATAACCATATAGTAGAAACATGCATAAATAAACATAAACATTTAAGGCAATGTATAACTAAAACAAAAGCCTTTTAAACATGAACTTCATTATAATATGGAAAATATAAAATGAAATAATTCCATTTACTTATTCACATGGATATTCTACTAATCGAATAATAACATGCAATATCAATAACCACTTTCATAATGATGGAATGCATAATGTCGAACTTTAATTTTTGTTTCAAGTCCTTGTGCCAATACCTAAGGGCTAACAATAATCGTAACCCAACACGGAGAGCCTCTGTAACTGGACTACAACCCGGAGTGCCTCTAATAACCAATCACCAACCCAGACTGCCTCGAATAACCAGACACCAACCCAGAGTGCCTCTAATAACTAGACACCAACCCGAAGTGCATCTAATAATCAGAAACCAACCCGGAGTGCATCTAATAACCAGAACCCAACCCGAAGGGCTTACTTTTACTGGTCCCTAACCAGAAACATACAAGTCCAACACATTCATCTTAAGAAAAGATTGAGAATATAACATAAACATTCATATTCAAACTAACTTATGAAATTTCAATACTTTAACCATAAACCATGAATGACATAAAAATAACTCATCTACAGCCGAACATATCACAAAACCTTTAATACAATATGGAATATTTCTATCATGATAAATCAACTTCAAACAAGTTGAAAATCCATCAAAGGATGTTGACATAGATGAAAATGATCAGTAAAATGCATTGAGAGAAATACCCTTTTTTCATGAAAACATTTAAAAGTCTCACAATTTATAAAGGAATTCATTTAAAAGAGATTTTAGAATATAAGAGTCCCAAACCACGTTGAAACTTTTAAAAAGAAATATCATTTCAAATCATTCATGTCCATAAAAATAAATCCTTAAAATCATTTTGAAAACATGGACATTAATTACAATGGTTTAGGAAGTTAAATATTTAAAACATTTAAAATGATTATCTTGTTAAATATACCCTCCCATAAAACCTTAAAATATTCCTTTTGAAAACATTTTTATTAAATATGGTCATCGATGATAAGTATGTCCTAGAAAATACTTACAGATGAACAATCTCGGATAATAATGAGATTGAGGAAATAACCCTTACCACTTTGTTAACAAACGAAACATACAACCCATGAAATATTGGTTATACAATGAAGATGAAAATACCCATATGTTAAATTATATTACACAAATAATACAATCATTGGAAGTAAATACACCACACAAAAGGAAATTGTGGTGATTATAGCATGGATCTCACGGGAAAAAAGAGAGATGAAAACCCCTTACATTCTACTTTTCCTTAGTCGATGGTATATTAAACTTATTTCAAATAGTTATAACATTTTTATAAAATTATACAAGAACCATATACATTATTATGATATAATATATGATCTTTTAATAATGATTTGTTAATAATATTTTAGTATTATCGTCATTTTGGGTGTTAATTGATTCATTTTCCCTTATATGCTTTGTAACGTAAGCCATGATTTTTATGTATAGGTTTTATATTACTCATATCCATAATTATATCAAGTCCTTAAAAATTATTTTTAACCATCAAAAGAAAATTAGTCTTCAATGGATATGATGTGGAATGAATCACATCGCATTCGTGGAGACGATATTCCGTACGTACACATGAGCAAAAATATCATTATTTTTATGTTAAAATCATATATAATTGGATGGTATATCATATATACAGAATCATTATCATGTTATATTTTTTATTTACGTATGTTATACTCATTATTATACCCATCCAAATAAAAATGTATTGAATAACAATTACCCCACGGCATGGAGATAGTAAGTAGTACACACGCATGTATAATGACATGTCATTCAAAAAATGTATAGAATAATGAATATAATTGTACCATGTTTATAATAACATAATAGTATATAAAAGATACTGGAGTTATTATTTTAGAATGGAATGAACAAGGAAAGAAGAAGTGGAATAACAAAGGAACTTGAAAGAGGGTGGTGAAAACAATACCTCTTCTTCAGGTTATTCTTTTTGATTTGATCAAAAGGGATCCTTAAGATGGCTTTATGATAAAACTAAGGCCTCTAGGATTAATTAAGGATAGTTGAGAGTGTGTTTGGGTAGGTTTTGGCTGATCCAAATGGCTTTGAAGGTGTGAAAAAATAGAAGTGGGAGTTCCCTTTTATAAGAGGGGTGAGGGAACCTTAGGAAAAGCTAGAAATATTAATTTATAATAAATTCAAATTCTGTTAATAATGGCTCCGAAGTATATTATTTTGAGGAGAAGGTGGCGATGGGTCAAAAAAAACTCAAAAAATAGGATTTATACTGGTTTGGGTCATTATATTAACCTTATATTTTATATTTAACTCTTAGTTAAGTAGTTTGAAATTTACCACGTCTCTTTTTATTATTATATTATATGTTTGATAAAAATACTATAACAAGCCAAGAGAACCCCATGTGGTTCATTATTATTATATATAACCTTATATAAGTCATTTTTCCTAACAATATATTTTTATGAATATGATATCAATTAATAATACAATATTTTTTATTAAAACTGTTTTATGTCAATTTTGACACTATTTGGAAATTGAATTTTTTGAAAATCAAAACAGAATGATTACTTCACAAAAAGTTAATTAAATCAATACTAACATGTCATATTATCCTAGAAAATTAGTTTAATTCATATTAAGTCTCAAATTATGTTTATTTGGGTATTTATAATATCAATTATTTTAATATTTCATTAATAATGTAATTACTACATCATAATTGTGTCATAAATAAATTAAATTATATAATTTTCTAAAAGTATAAATAAAATATCATTATGTAGGAATTATTTTTATATTTCTAATTAATACTTATAATCGAATTTATCTTATGGATAACCTTATATTAAAAAAGATTTATTTACTAAACATTGATTTTAACTCTTTTCACTCTTCATTGAATTAAATAATAACAAATGTCCTAATCTAATCCAAGTGGACCAAAGAGATTCATATTTTATTCATAATAATTTTTATGGTCTAATTATACTTATACAATGGAATTAGGACATATTTCAGGGTAAAAATAGTATCATTTTTACCTTTAATTTCTGTATTTACTTTTAACCGTGGTAAATAATAGAAAATAATTTACTATTCATGTAAAATTATTTTCATCTCATTGAACCACATTTTACTTACTGATATCAATTGTGTCTCTCTGATATTTTAAATTCAATTCACAGAAGCGATAATGTTATGTTTTATGAAAAATTCAGTTTTTTAACTACCACTTAGTGGTTTCACTATTCATCAAAAAATGATGTCTTTCAGAAAAATACCAAAAATTCACCCTTGGATAATTTTGATATTCTGAATCCAAAAATCAAGTCCATTTTGATAAATAAAACTTATAACATTTCAAAAATTGGGTATTATTATTCATAACGGTTAGTTTGATTGGATTTGGTTTGTTAGAACTCGAAGTTGCGTACTATACATGCTATTGTATTATTCAAAGAGAAGCGTACCATGTAAGATTGGGGTGTTACATTCTACCCTCCTTCAGATAACTGCGTCCTCGCAATTTAAAATTGTTTTTTGAAAATAAAAGGTTGAATATAGAAAATACCTTTGTGGAAAACCCATATCGGAAATAGGGTTAATAAAAATATCTCTTAAAAAAAGAAAGAGAAGTACAATGGTCACCCGAGATAACTCATACAAGGATTTGATGAAAACATGGATATGGAGGAGAAACAAACCATCATGGTCTGATGTAGAGTTGTAAAAAATAGGATTATGAGAAACTTAACTACAAGAAAATCACAAACTTGTGATCGGTTAAACGGTCTTTGATTACCAGTTGAAAAAGTTAACCGACAACATTTTTGTTTTAAGTTACCTTTCATAACGTTAAGGAATTTATTTTTGAGACTTACTAAGAATGTAAGGAAATATACTTACTTGTCATGTAGACTTTCATTCTTTACTAAATCATTACCACAAACTCATCATTCACTCCAAAAGGTAATAGAACTCAAATATATTCTATTTATCCTAACCGTATAGGGTTCCAAAAAAATGAATTTGTAATTCATCTATCAGAACATTAAAAATAAAACTACATTATACAAACCAGGACATCACGTAGGCCAGTGGTAGGTGATGCACCCTTGTCTCCCTTCGGTTGCGGGTTCAAGTCTCACGGCCTTGCCGGACGCGACTGGTTGTCGCCCGACCTCCGGGGTTTCCTTTTTATAACAATCCAAAAATAATCATCCGAAATGATTTAACCTTAACAATTGTATCCAATGTAAAATATAATCCATTCCAACCTTTAGACGCATCCAATATAATTCTGTCCAAACTCATACTCCAAAATTTATAATGAAGGTATACATAATGAAGAACTTTTTTTCCACGTAATAACATTTTAATACTTTCATCATGTATTATTTTAAAACACAATAAAACCCTGAATTACTATAAAACCTTATTGATTACATTCATGATCCCTTATTCCATATAGAATACTTAATATATTCTTTATATCAAAAATCCTTGAATTATCTAATAATGGTGAAGTAGACAAACCATCAATCATTGCCAAGGTAGTCAAGAATATCCAATATAATTTATCCAAATCAACAATGTCTTATTCCAAAATCAGTACCTAAATATTAGGACCATATTAATGTTTATATTTTCTTCAATCATGTATTTAAAAAAAGTTCAACTTGCTGTTGTCTCACTTTTCATTGTAGCATATAATCTCAAATATTCAATGAAATAGTACTGCAGTACAATCCTTATTTATCCCCATAATTTATATAACCAGTACATCGTTGATAAAACACTTAAATGAAATAATTCTTTAATAACAACATAATAACACTAGTAAATCCTCATCATCTGTGGTAGTATCATTATTTTACTATTAGCCAATAGCATCATTTGGTGCATACTTTGGTGATTCAGAAATTGGTTCACGTAGTGTCCCAACTCCTTACAGATGAAGCACTGTACATTTGAAACCTTTGTCTTACCCTTGCTGTCACATACTTGGTGTCCTTTTTATCTACACTTATAACAAACTCACAATACCTTCAAGAATTTACTAAGGTTATTCTTTCCATAGTTATCACATATGGGAAAACCCTTCATTCCCTCCTTCTCTTTATTCATATTTCCCTCTTGCATCTTCTTCTTCTCTCGCTTCCCTTCAAATCCATCGGACTAAGAGAATTATTTAATTATCTTATTAACACATTATACCATTTCATCATATGATCATAATGTGTGGGAGACTATTTCCCTCCTAAATTTTGTCTTAATACTATGTGAAATATGATCCTTCTTAATCTTTTGATCATGCGTATTTCTAGAGTTCTCATTCCTTCTACTGGGCGCCATTAGGTCAGTTTATGAATCACAATTCATAATTCCAAACTTGTAAAATACCTAACATAAATTGAACAGGTTTTGGATATAATCCATAATCATAAAAATGTTCTCATTGAGGAGCTATTTACTCCTAAATCCTTATTAATGGCTTATAATGAAAATGATAATTATCCTAAGCATATCCCCCGAGAGTGTCGTAACCAAGAGTGCAGAAAGGGCCGTTGTCGTGCACCAGTTCCTATTCGAGTCTAGCTCAAAGCAGTGTTTTCGAGTTTTACCCCTATGTACATTTGGGCCAGAGCCGCCTCTACCTGCTCGTATCCAGACAAGGACGTATTGCTCAGAAAACTCACAAAATCTCAACAATACCAAAATTCTAGGATGTTATTTTTTACTAATAATCAATGTCCATCTTAGGACTTTGTGCTCTAATCAGAGTTTACCTAAATCTAGCTTCCAAGGTTTATTACTAAGCTTTCTTTGATACCAACTGTAATTCCCCGACCCCAGTTACCGAGAGTCAGTGCATTATTATATAACATTGGCATGATCATAAGGGATCAAATCTAGAAATATCGATTAGTTTCATAGCCTTGGAAACACTAGATGCATTCCTAAGTCATAAATTACATCATAAAGTTAAAAACTACAACAACATTGTTTCCAAAGTCAACATTGAGATCCCATAGACTATCCCTTCAGGTCAATCATAATAAACTTCTTCACATCCTGGGAAAAATAAAACATCGTAATGGGTGAGCTCAGATGCTCAGTAAGGATTAAAATATAGTGGAAACCTGCATAAATAAACATAAACATTTAATACAATGTATAAATAAAACAAAATACTTTTAAACATTAACTTCATCATAATATAGAAAAGATAAAATAAAATAATTCCATTTACTTATTCAAATGGATATTCTACTAATCTAATAATCACATGCAATATCAATAACCACTTTCATAATGATGGAATGCATAACGCCGAACTTTAATTTCTATGTCAAGGCCTTGTGCCTAGACCTACGAAATAACTATAACCGGAACCCAACCTGGAGATCCTCTATAACCAGAATCCAAACCGGAGTGCCACTAATAACCAGACACCAACCCAGAGTGCCTCTAATAACCGGATTCCAACCCATAGAGCCTCTAATAACCGGACACCAACCCGGTGGGCATAATTTTACAGGTCCCCAACCCGGAAAATACTAGTCCAACATATTCATCTTAAGAAAAGGTTGAGAATATAAAATAAACATTTGTATTAATACTAACTTACGAAATGTAAATACTTTAACCATAAACCATGAATGACATAAAAATAACTCATCTATAGTTGAACATATCACAAAAACTTTAATACAATATGGAATATTTGTATCATGATAAATCAACATCAAACAAGTTTAATATCCATCAAAGGATGTGGACATAGATGAAAATGATCAGTAAAATGCTTTGAGAAAAATAACCCTTTTTAATGAAATCGTTTAAAAAATCTCACAATTTATAAATTAAGTCATTTAAAACATATTTTAGAATCATAGTGTCCCATACCACAATGAAAATATTGAAAATAAATATCATTTCAAAACATTCATTTCTATATAAATAAATCCATAAAATCATTTTGAAAACATGGACATTAATTAAAAAGGTTTATAAAGTTAAATCGTTAAAACATTCAAAGTGATGATCTTGTTAAATATACCCTCCAATAAAACCTTAAAAGATTCATTTGCATAACATTTTTATGAAATATGGTCATCGATGTTATGTATGTCCCAGAAAATACTTACAGATGAACAATCTCAGATAATAATGAGATTGAGAAAATAACCCTTACCACCTTGGTAACATACGAAACATTCAACCCATGAAAGAAGGGTTATACAATGAAGATGAAAATACCCATAAGTTAAATTATATTACACAAATAATACAATCATTGGTAGTACATACACCACACAAAAGGAAATTTTGGTGATTATAGCATGGATCTCATGGGAATAAAAGTGAGATGAAAACCCCTTACCTTGTACTTTTCCTTAGCCAATGGTATGTTATCCTCCAGTATAATATTAAAAACATTGTCATTAAATTATACAATAACCATATAAATAATTATTATATCATATATGATCTTTTAATAATGCTTTGTTAATAATATTTTAGTGTTATCGTCGTTTCATGTGTTAATTGATTCGTTTTCCCTTATTTTCTTTGTAACGTAAGCCTGCTTGTTATGGATAGGATGTATATTACTCATATCTAGAATGATATCACTTACATAAACATTATTTTCTACCATAAAATGAAAATTAGTCTTAAATGGATATGATGGTGAATGAATCTCGTCACATTCGTGGAGACGGTATTCCGTACATACGACCGAGGGGAAATATTATTATTTTCATATGAAAATCATATATAATTGGATTTTATATCATATATACAGAATAATTATCATGTTATATTTATTATTTACATAAGTTATAACCATTATTATTCCCATCCAAATAATAATGTATTGAATAACAATTACACCACGACATGGAGACGGTAAGCCGTACAAATGCACGTATGGTGACATGTCATTCAAAGGATGGATAGAATACTGAATATGGTTGTACCATATTTATAATAACATCACAGTATATATAAGATAATGGATTTATTATTTTGTAATGGAAAAAAGAAGTAATGAATAAGTGGAAGAAGAAAGGAACTTGAAAGAGGGTGGTGAAAACATTACCTCTTCTTCGGGTTCTTCCTTTTGATTTGATCAAAAGGGCTCTTTAGGATGGATTTATAATCAAACTAAGGACTATAGGATTAAGGGAGGATAGTTGAGAGAGTATTTGGGAAGTTTTTGCCGATCCAAATTGCTTTGATGGTGTAAAAAAGAGAGAAGGGGGGTGCCCTTTTATAAGAGGGATGAGGGGCACCTTAGGAAAAGCTACATATATTAATTTATAATAAATTCACATTCGGTTTATAATGGCTCTAAAGTATATTATTTCTAGGATAATGTGATAATGGGTCTATTTAAACTCAACCAATAGGATTTAGACAGGTTTTGGTCATTATATTAACTTTATCTTTTAGATTTAACTCTTAGTTAATTAGTTTGACATTTACCATGTCTTTTTTGTATTATTATAATATATGGTTAATAAACATATTATAACATGCAAAAGAACCCCAAGTGGTTCATTATTATTATGTATAACCTTATCATAGTAATTTGTCCAAACCATATACTTTTAGAAATATTATATCAATTAATAATATAATATTTGTTTCAAAAACTCTTGTAATTCAATTTTGACACTATCTGGAAATTGATTTTTTTGAAAATCATAACAGAATGATTACTTCGAAAAAAAGTTAATTAAATAAATACTAACATGTCATATAATCATATAAAATTAGTTTAGTTCATAAAAAGTCTTAAATTATGTTTATTTGGGTATTTATAATATCAATTATTTTAATATTTTACTAATAAGGTAATTACTGCATCACCATTGTGTCATAAATAAATTAATTTATTTAATGTCTAAAAATTATAAATAAAATATCATTATATAAGAAATATTTTTGTCTTTCTAATTAATATATATAACTTAATTTATCTTATGTATAACCCTATATTAAAAATGTTTTAGTTATTAAACATTAATTTTAACTCTTTTAACTCTTCTTTGAATTAAATAATAATAAATTTCCTAATCTTATCCTTGTGTACCAAAGAGCCTCATATTTTATTACTAAGGTTGTTTTTGGTCTAATTATACTTATCCAATGGAATTAAGACATGTTTCAGGGAATAAATAATATCATTTTTACGTTTAATTAACTTATTTACTTTTAACAGTGTTAACAAAAAGGAAAAAGTTACTATTCACCAAAAATTATATTCATCTCATTGAACCAAATTTTACTTATTGATATCAACCGTTTCTCTTGGATTTTTGAAATTAAATTCACAGAAGCGGTAAAATTTTGTTTTATGAAAAATTTAGTTTTTTATCTACCACTTAGTGGTTTCACTATTCATCAAAAAATGATGTCATTCATAAAAGTACCAAAAATTAACCCTTGGCTAATTTCGATATTCCGAATCCAAAAATGAAGTCCATTTTGATAAATAAAATATATAAAATTTCAAAAAGTGGGAATTACTATTCATAACGGCTAGTTTGATTAGTTTTGGTGTGTTAGAACTCGAAGTTGCGTACAACACACGCTATTGTATTATTCAAAGAGAAGCGTACCGTGGAAGCTTAGGGTGTTACAGAAAGAGACATTATCTCAATCTCTATTATTTGAGGCATATTTTGATGTTTTACACCCACCCTATATTAGTAGGTGTATACAACAACAATTTAATTAAAATTTATTTAATTTATTAATTGTTATATTATTTATTTTTTTGTTACAATTTTATTATTTTATTGGGAAATGTATTTAAATTTTCAATGTGTCATGCGAAAAATTGAATGGTTAAAGGCATAATTATGAAAAAAAATTCTCCATATTAATATTATCGCTATTAGTTAAAAAATTTATAATGATATAAATTGATTATAAATGAAATTTTATGTTTACTTTTAATTTATATATATGGTTTTCAAATGGTATCTTTTTACGTGTTTCATATGGAACATTTTCCTAAAAAACAAATGCCATTTTTCATGTTACAATGACATCCAACGTATCCACCAACTTGACGATTATTAGATATTTGGATTCCTCTATAGAAATTCATACTTTGGAAAGACAAAAAAAATTATTTCCCCCATTTTATATGTATTTTGGTATTCAAAATGGTTTCCAAAATAGATTTATTATTTCAATAACTTGAAATGATATGTAGTGATTGAAAAAAAATTTAAGAGTGAAATGCTAAATATTTTTAATCTTTTATGTTTATAATTATTAAATGGTACATGGAAATATGATGGGTGGTTACATGATAATCCTATGGTTGGTGGTTTGGATATACAATATGGACATGTGGTTATATTGTATCCTTTAATGCATTGGGTATGGAAGTCAGTTGTATGAATATTTCTTTTATAAGAGTGACATCTATGGAATTCAAAAAAAATTTGTTACATGTATGTATAACATTGACCAATGTTCTGTTTTAGTTTTTTGTATTCCTTCATTGGGTTTTATGGTAGTAATATGATTTCTAAAAAATATGAAATGTGATTATTTTCAAAGGAATTTTTCTAACTTATATTAAACCAGAAAAATACTACATTGTGATAATATTTTAAAGGTATTTAATGTTTCTCAATGGAATAGTTTTTTACAGTTTTTTATATCCCTTACTGAGATTCTTGTGCTCATCCAATGTTTTTAAAATTCTACAAAAGACTTTATGATGATTACGGATTTGGAGATGTCATTATGAATGATGTGAATAGTTTTCAAACAAGTGATAATGATTTATTTTAAATGATTTAGAATATAGAAAAAATGAATACTATATAGAAGTGTCAAATTATTATTTTTATGGTTTTTATATGTATTTGTTTTGACCTAATAAAAATCCTTAAAGCATAATAGTACCTCAATATGAATGAAAGTAAAATTCCTGACACAACTCATTTAATAATGGTACCTCTTCTTCAGACAACCTCATTGAGTACGAAATAAAATTATTCATATGATAGTTTTCAAAAAAAGTAATGGAAAGAAGTCATGGGGGGAATTTATTAGTTTTTTCATTAATAATGGTAGATAAAAATGAATTTGATTTTATAAATAGGGGTTGACAGTGGTAAACTTTTCATATGTTATGTGGGTGGCATAATTTAAATTTTATAAAAGTAATTGTTGTACCCAATTTTTTCAAATGAAAAATTTATCTAAAATTTAAAATTTTCAGGGAATAGTAATTATAATTTACAAATATTTACATAAAATAGAAACATGATAACATCGTCAGTCATTTAGAATCATATCATTTATGTTTAATCAACCTACACACTTGTTTTCCTTTAATAATAGTAATTTAATGTAACCATTTTCACTATTAATTTTGGTAAATAATTAAGTTGTACATATTATCTAATATAAATTAATGTAGTCAATTATTGATTCAAATTTTACAAATTTAATTCATCTAATTTGAATATTTTAGTTTAATATTTATCCATCATATGTAGTGAATTTTTTTTCAAGATGTGTTTTTCATATGAAAAATATGCATTTATATCAATAATATTTCTCGTAATAATAACTATATTAATTTAAATAAAAATTTATTGATATATAATATAGGCTTAAATTTTATGTCATTCCAAATTAGTGGTTTATTAAAATAATGAAAAATGTGAAGCCATATGAACTTTTGAATAGTTTTTAGAAAAATCCTTTTTATAAACATGAACATATAGTACAATTAGATAAACTTTTAATAAAAATAAATTATTTGATTAAATGTAACCAAAATAATTATTATTTAATAACATATCATATTCATTTACATAATTTTTCATTTAAATTATTTAATTTATTTGAAAGAAAATTCATTTTAATAATAAAAATTCAAATTTTTTACTAATCACGAAAAAATTATTATCTTCCAAAAATTTAAAAAAAATATTATGTTAATTTATATAATTTTATTTAAAAATTAATTGGATTATTTTCATTAAATTTCATAAACATTAATAATATTTATTGTAATATTTTTTCAAAAATTAAATAATAATCACTATTTTTAAACTTATTTTTGTAAAATAATATTACATTACTAATGATTAATTCATTATTCACAACAAATTTATTATTATTTAATATTTAGTAGGATATATATATATATATATCATAGAGTATTAATTACAATTTATGCGTTCGATGTTATTTTATATTTCATAATGAATATATATTTTCTAGGTTATTTAAGCTCATTGTTTTGTGTCGAATATACTATCGAAAATTACTATTTTAAATAATTGTAGTGAGTTATATCATTTGCTAAATTTCATATATAAAATCATTTCAATTTTGAAAATATCATGGTAATAAATGGTTATATATTTGGAATCATATTTTTCAAAAACTCTTATAAACCTAATCTAGTATCTATTAAAACCGGCACTCGACCCAATCCATGACATGGTCTAAAGGGTGTTTCTTACCCTCATGGGTTGGTACTTGTGCCCAGGTATCATGAGTATATTTTTTTTAAATATTTAGCTGTGTTTAGAAGCATTAAACAACTTAAAAATAATTAAAATGAATATACAAATTTTGTCCAAAAAAGACATTAATAAAATTCAGAATAGAAATACTTGGTTTAAAAAAACCAATAAGGGGAAAACTCAAATGAAGCAGAAGGTGAAACAAAAAAACCACCCCATGGAAAGGCAACATCACCCTAATCCTTCTTCATAGAACCACATCATTTATAGAACCTAAAAACCTGAACTGCTGCCTCCAAGGACAATTCCCTTATCTGTGTCAAATATGATCAATTCTACTTACACCTAAAGTTGTAAGTTGGGCGTGATCCTAATTTCAGTAGGATACCAACCAATGATTCCATGTGAAAAACATTATTATATAAAAATAATTATTGTTTTTATAAAAATGAATGATTGTAACAATTTATAAAGATTAAACTTTTAAATGAAAATGGTTTTCCAGAGTTAACATTAAGGAATAATCACTATTAACTAAAACATGCACGGTAATGAGTTTTTCCATCCTGAAACATCATAATCCAATGGTAAATACCACAATAGTCCCTGAGCAGTAGTTGTGGGAACACCCCGAGGCACTAGCATGTTTTGGGCCGTAGGTACCTTGTATCATGGTGTAAAAGAAACCATAATCCTTAACCTTCTCATGAACAAGACACTAGGAGGTAAAACCCAAGTGGTCTATTACTCCCCCAAAATCATAAATGTTTATTTAGTGTTGTCATCGTCAACATGGTAAGGAAAACATGGAAGATTCCACTCTAGATCACTACAATACTAGTCTTAGTCGACCAACCTAGATACCACGGTTTTCCTCATTGTGCTCAAGAAATTTCAACATTCTACCGAACACCATTTACACGTAAAAATAATAGTTCTATTTATACACACTAAAATCAGTATCTAAACATAATTTCCACCATTTTTACAACTCAATAAACCATTTATACTTTCAAAATACAATTTTTAGAAGCATAACCACGCATTGAACAAAAAATCCATCTAAATACCCTATTTGAAAACCAATAGAAAACCAATATCAACCCAAAACAGAACTGGAATCCATAAAACCATTTAATAAAACTATTCCACAAATAATAATAAAACTCCAATTGACACAACAAGGAATACACAATGTAAAAAACGAATTTTATCACAAAAATTCCACATAAAAATCAACGACTCCATAATTGTTACCAAAAATAATTTTATCACTAAATTAAATGGAAGTGTAAAATTTTAAAAATTTAAATCCATCAACCTAACTTATCAATTAGTTCTTAAACATTGAATCACCATCTATATATGTCAAAAACATCAAATTGTTGTGTGACATTTAAACTAAACCACTTACACACAAAAATGTAGTGAAAATGGACTTAAAAACACAAAATTCTTCCAAGAAACTAAAAATCAAACCTTATGTATGAAGACGTAAATTTTGGGCTATTTAGAAATCCGAGGATAAGGGAAGAAACCCTATAGAAATGGAAGAAACAAGGAAGTGAAATCACATAATTGAGAATATCTAATGTTTCTCCACCAAACACCACATCAAATATATATTCCTAAGAGATTGGGAGAGCTTGGGAACCATTAATGGAATTAAGGCTTGAAATGTGAACGAAATGGGTGAACTAGGGTTATTTTTTTTATGGGAAATCATGGAATTATATAACCTTGTTTGATGACCTGGAGGATGTGTATGGTTTGTCTCTATAGTTTTATAAACTGTGCAAGAAAACCCTTCACATGTCCGGTGCACACAACATCATTCCCATTTGCTCCAATATTAATTTGGGGATAATGTAATCCTTTGGAAATTTAGGTTAGGAATATTGGAAAAAATAACTAAATTAGAATCATGGATATGAAAATTATCCCCACCACGATAGACTTTCCGACCAAGAAAGTCAACACGGAGCTTGATAGAAAGACATGAATGGGTACGCATTCTCGAAAAATGACCTCCACTCCAGTGTACAATGAACATCATTCACCTTCTACCAAAGGATATAGACTAGTGGAATATAATTCCCCTGAAGAACAATCTCTTGGAAATCCACTATTCACATCAGCTTCTCAAATAGTGATAAATCAAGATTTATCTCTAACTCCTACTAGTTAAAAACATAAGAAGGATACATATTATACATTATCAATTGGGATACATGGAATACTTCATGAATAGATTTAAACTAAGTTGGAAATTCTATCATATATGCCACTTTTTCAATGCACTCGGTGATCTCAAAAGGATTGACATTCCACGGTGTTAGCTTTCACAGCATTCCCAAATGTCGATGATCCAAATGAGGGGAGATCATAAACAATACCTTATTACCCACCAAAAACTCTAGATCTCGAAGGCCCTAGTCAAAGTATGATATTTGGTGACTCTGAGTTGATAATAACTGATTCCTGATCAACTTTCCCTCTTCAGATATCTCTTACACCAGGGTCATCCCATGTAGTGAGGTCTCACATACCTCATCCCAAATAGGGGGGATTAATAAGGCCAACCACAATGACCCTCAAAAAGATTTATTCAAATCTAGGATTGGTAACAATTATTATATTAATCCTTGACCAATACCAAATGGCTATCCCACAAACCAATGATGTTCAATACACATACAAAGAGCATGTCTTCCATAATCTCATTTTCCCGCTCTATCTGAACATCCATTTGAGGATGGTATGTTGTTCTCATCTTAATCCTCTACCCCAAGGACTTTTTAAGGCCTTACCAAAATAAAGTGGTGAAGCAAGGGTCTCTATCTAACACAACAGCTGATGGAACACCGTGAAGCCTTAACAACTCCTGAATATTCAATCGGAACAACTCATCGAGTTTTGATATTTCTCTTATCAGAATGACGTGGGATGATTTTTATAGAAGATCAATCACTGCCAATATATAATTATTACCCTATGGTTTACAAGGGAATCAAAATATGAAATCCATGGAGATCTTTTCAAACTTCAAGGTTGGAATTGGTCATGGATGGAGCATACCTGAGGGTCTTTGATGCTCTACTTTTACCTGCTGACACATGTAGCATCTCGACACAAATTATACTATGTCTCATCTCATACCTAGGCAAAACAACTTTCAAAAGCATTATTGTACATTTTTTGAAGCCTCGGGATGAATGGATCACTGAGATTGTTAGTTATCCTACATCACAGCCATCCATAGGGACAATAGCACCACTTAACGACCCTTGAATCACATGACTCCCAAGGGAAATGAAGACCAATCGGAAAATGTAACCCCACCATGATGAAACTACATCAACTGGTGAAATAACATATAATCGGGCTTCTCCCAATGAATCAAGCCTAAACGAGAAGGTGTCAAATGAACGCTTGTAAGAAATACACCTCTACTATGCTCCTTGGTCTCTACGTATATCTGAGAAAAAATCACCATCAGGGTACACTAATCAAAGGACCTCTTCAAATCCTCAACTGGTATACTTTTACTCAAGGAATTAGACACCATATTACACATGGTCGACATATATTAAATAAATAAGTCAAAACCATGTAGATATTTGATCCAATGGAGTTTCCTCTAATGAAGATCATTCAGCGAGAAAATGTAGAATAAACTCTTATGATCAGAGTAGAAAACAAACTTCTCCCAAAAGAGTTACTCACACCATTTCTTCAAATCATGCATCATATCTACTAACTCTAATTCATGGGTCAGGTAATTATTTTCATGTGGTCAGAGTTTGCGAGGTCCTTAAACCACCACATGATCATCGTGCATAAGAACACACTCGAGACCTATACGTGAAGCATCAAAATACACAACATAGCCCTCTCTAGATTCTGGTTAGTTCAACATGGGTGTCATAGTCAATCACCACATCAGTTCATCGAAGGATGCCTGATACTGTATGCCCCATTCATACTTCACCCATATCGTGGTGGTCATGTTCAAGGGAAAAGAATTCTGGGAGAAATCTTGAATAAACTACCTATAATAACTTTCCCGACTGAGGAAAATCCAAATCTCAAACACATTCCATGGATGATCCAATGAGATAACTACATAGATCATATCGGGGTCCACCGAAACACCATGTTCCAGGATCACGTGGCCCAAAAACATCAATACTCTAATCTAGAAGGTGATCTTAGAAAACATTACATAGAGAAGATGATCCCATAGAGTTCCCAACATGATCCGCAATTGACACTCATGCTCTTCCTCATATCCAATGTAAACTAGGATTTCATATATGAATACCACATTGGAGAAGTAAAGATACTAGTTGAACACCCTGTCCATGAGTTCCATAAATACCACTAGAGAATTGGTCAATCTAAAGGTCATGAACTTGTTCACCAGGTGGTCATACATACTACAGAATGTTGTCTTAAAGATTTTTTACCTTTCTCACCCTGACATGGTGGTAACCCAAATGAAAGTCTATCATGGAAAACAACTTTCCCCCTTGAACTACTCAAAAATGTAATCTATTTGGGGAAATAATTCTTGTTCTTAATGGTTACCTTATTCAACATCCGGTAATAGATGGACAAAATGAAGGATCCATCGACATTCATGGAAAAAATAATAAGAGAGTCCCAAGGAGAGATGCTCGGGGGAATTATTCCATTGGATTTCAAATCATCCATCTATATCATTAATTACCTCAACATGGTGGGGAATATACAATAAAATGGAAGAGATATCATATTTATTCCTAGAAATAAATCAATCAAGAACTCCAGGTCCAACTTTGGGGGAAATCCTGAGTAGTAATTTGGAAATTCATCGAGAAACTCATCCACTACATGAGGTAAAAATCCCTCAAGTGAATGAACGTCATCATCTAACATGAGAAACGATAATTTAAAGAACATATTCTCTAATTATATGAGTGATGATCATACATGAACCGACAGTGGATCCCATTCCCAATGGAAAACCAGAGAACTCCCTTCAGGATCCATAAAACTCACCCACCGCCTATATTAATTGATATGTGCTTCAAAGTGAATAATCTAATCCATGAAGATGATTATATGAAAAAGATATATATCCAAAATGATGAGGTCTAAATCCATTTCAACTGCGGACATGGTAAGCACACACGATGGGAAGCTGACACATAAATCCTTATTCTTACCCAATTGATTCACCAACACTATCACAATATATTGCATCTTTATTGGAAAAATCATCATATTCACAACACAAGTAAAGATAAAATAAATAGAAGCACCTTTATCGAATATAACGACATCTATAGAAGATGTAATCCAAATTGTACCTCAAACTGTAGAAGGACCTGCATCTGAACCTGTTGATGCATGATCCACCGCATGCATATTCCTTCCCTCTTCCTGATAAATTCCACTTTCATGTGGCTCTTACCTGAACTGGATCTTCCCAGAAGAAAATCCACCCTACCATAATGGCCACCAAACCAAGATCCCCCAATCCTTGAAGTCTGTGACTAATAGGGAACTCCCCTAGAGGCCCCATATCGTGAATAATCTAATCCATGAAGATGATTATATGAAAAAGATATATATCCAAAATGATTAGGTCCAACTCCATTTCAACTGCGGACATGGTAAGCACACACGATGGGAAGCTGAGACATAAATCCTTATTCTTACCCAATTGATTCACCAACACTATCACAATATATTGCATCTTTATTGGAAAAATCAACATATTCACAACACAAGTAAAGATAAAATAAATAGAAGCACCTGTATCGAATATAACGACATCTATAGAAGATGTAATCCAAATTGTACCTCAAACTGTAGAAGGATCTGCATCTGACCCTGTTGATGCATGATCCACCGCATGCATATTCCTTGCCTCTTCCTGAGAAATTCCACTTTCATGTGGCTCTTACCTAAACTGGATCTTCCCAGAAGACGATTCGGCCCTACCATAATGGCCACCAAACCAATATTCCCCAATCCTTGAAGTCTATGACTAATATGGAACTCCCCTAGAAGCCCCATATCGTGACCCACTCGTAATAAATGCACCTCTACTATGCTCCTTGGTCTCCATGTACATCTGAGAAAAAAGCCCCATCAGGGTCCACTAATCAAAGGACATCTTCAAATCCTCAACTGGTACACTTTTACTCAAGGAATTAGCCACCATATTACCCATGATTGACATATATTAAATAACGAAGTCAAACCCATGTAGATATTCGATCCAATGGAGTTTCCTCTAATTAAGATCATTCAGCGAGAAAATTTAGAATAAACTCTTATGATTTGAGTAGAAAACAAACTTCTCCCAAAAGAGTTACTCACACCATTTCTTCAAATCATGCATCATATCTACTAACTCTAATTCATGGGTCAGGTAATTATTTTCATGTGGTCAGAGTTGGCGACGTCCTTACGCCACCACATGATCATCATGCATAAGAACACACTCAAGACCTATACGTGAAGCATCAAAATACACTACATAGCCCTATCTAGATTCTGGTTAGTTCAACATGGGTGTCATAGTCAATCACCACATCAGTTCATCGAATGATTCCTGATACTATATGCCCCATTCATACTTTACCCATATCGTGGTGGTCATGTTCAAGGGAAAATAATTCTGGGAGAAATCTTGAATAAACAACCTATAATAACTTGCCCGACTGGGGAAAATCCAAATCTCGAACACATTCCATGGATGCTTCAATGAGATAACTACATAGATCATCTCGGGGTCCACTGAAACACCATTTTCTAGGATCACGTGGCCCAAAAACATCAATACTCTAATCTAGAAGGTGATCTTAGAAAACATCACATAGAGAAGATGATCCCATAGAGTTCCCAACATGATCCGCAATTGACACTCATGCTCTTCCTCATATCCAATGTAAACTAGGATTTCATATATGAATACCACATTGAAGAAGTAAAGATACTAGTTGAACACCCTATCCATGAGTTCCATAAATACCACTAGAGAATTGGTCAATCTGAAGGTCATGAACATGTTCACTAGGTGGTCATACCTACTTCAGAACGTTGTCTTCAAGATTTCTTCCCTTTCTCACCCTGACATGGTGGTAACCCAAATGAAAGTATATCATGGAAAACAACTTTCCCCCTTGAACTACTCAAAAATTTAATATATTTGGGGAAATGATTCTTTTTCTTAATGGTTACCTTATTCGACATCTGGTAATAGATGAACAACATGAGGGATCCATCGACATTCATGGAAAAAATAATAAGAGAGTCCCAAGGAGAGATGCTCGGGTGAATGATTCCATTGGATTTCAAATCTTCCATCTACATCATTAATTACCTCAACATGATGGGGAATATACAATAAAATGGAAGAGATATCATAGGTATTCCTGGAACTAAATCAATCAAGAACTCCAGGTCCCACTCTGGGGGAAATCCTGAGTAGTAATTTGGAAATTCATCGAGAAACTCATCCACTACATGAGGTAAAAATCCCTCAAGTGAATGAACGTCATCATCTAACATGAGAAATGATAATTGAAAGACCATATTCTCTAATTATACTAGTGAAGATCATACATGAACCGGCAGTGGATCCCATTCCCAATGGAAAACTAGAGAACTCCCATCAGGATCCATAAAACTCACCCACCGCCAATATTAATCGATATGTGCTTCAAAGTGAATAATCTAATCCATGAAGATGATTATATGAAAAAGATATATATCCAAAATGATGAGGACCAACTCCATTTCAACTGCATACATGGTAAGCACACACGATGGGAAACTGAGACATAAATCCTTATTCTTACCCAATTGATTCACCAACACTATCACAATATATTGCATCTTTATTGGAAAAATCAACATATTCACAACACAAGTAAAGATAAAATAAATAGAAGCACCTGTATCGAATATAATGACATCTATAGAAGATGTAATCCAAATTGTACCTCAAACTGTAGAGGGACCTGCATCTGACCCTGTTGATGCATGATCCACCGCATGCATATACCTTGCCTCTTCCTGAGAAATTCCACTTTCATGTGGCTCTTACCTGAACTGGATCTTCCCAGAAGACGATCCGGACCTACCATAATGGCCACCAAACCAAGATCCCCCAATCCTTGAAGTCTATGACTAATAGGGAACTCCCCTAGAAGCCCCATATCGTGACCCACTCTTGAGAGGACATGAAACTCTGCAAAAGAACTACAAGAATACCATAGATACACAATAATAAAAATGTTTTACATGGTATATACATGATGTTCAAGTGTTCCCTGGCCTCCCACACTAGTGGCAGACAACAGACCTTGCAGTAGAATCCACTGATGCGAACTGCCGGGGAGGATGACCACAACTATGACCTCCCTTATTCTCCTACCCCTCTCTCTTAATTTTCTTCTGAGTTTAGCTACCACTTCACATATAAGAAACCTCTTTATAAAACCTTGACCTTCCATTGTGATCAATATTTACCATACAATCAGGATGGACCACCTCATCATACGTTCCCTGCTTGAACAAGTAGACATGTGTGTAAATTTCTAGTTGTAGCCCCATCTCAAAATTCTTGGCTTTTTGGGACTCATTATAAAAAATCATAGGTGCTTACCAGACTAGTTCATCAAAATAGATAAAATTCCGTAAAATACTGGTCTCCCTTGTAAATATCTATGAACTCATGGGATATGGAATAGGATAGGAACTTAGAAAAATACCACTTATTGTAGATGGACTTGAAATCATTCCATCTCATCCTCCCATGATTCCTATCATGAAGCAGTAATTCCCACCACATGCAACTGGAACCCTCTAGATGAAATGGGGACATTTCACCCTAACCTCCTTAGGTGTGTCTAGGGACTCAAACTTGCGCTCTATCTTTCCAAGCCATTCATATTCCTCTTGATGTTCTGAGCTAACTCAGAATGATAGGGGTTTATTCTTCAGGAACACCTTGGAATTTTCCTTCATAAGACCATACTCATATTATCTAGCTCAAGTAGGAGTAGGAGAAACTCCCTATCCTAGAGCATGGATAGCTCGTACCACACCTTCTACCAGCCTCTGATCATGCAGTGAGGGAGAAATATCTTTGGCTTTCTCCAATGGGTACAACAGAGGTATTCCGGGTGTCATTTTGATAAAAATGAAACATTCACAAGGGAAAACATTATACAATATTTCTTAAAAATTTCACCAACAACATCAAATATAGATAAATCAATATCATCAAAATAATGAAATAAATAACTACTACACTCCTAAACAATGTCCATATGTAGTCTTCATTCCATACATATCACCAAAAATATAATTCAAAAAAACAATCCTAACATCAAATTGTGACTCGAGGTCTATCATGATTGGTATTGGCCCATCGCAGTACTCACATCTAGAAATCTGAGCCCAAATAGTCTTAGCTCTTATCTAATTGGACTCATCCCAAATATTATGACCAATTGACCTTAACCTTCTCTGATACCATTTTATCCTGAAGTAGATATGTCACGACCCGACCCTACCCGGGCTCGAGCCATAACTACCCCAAGCCCGCCTCCATAGGCCAGGGGCTGGAGACCAGCGCCGAAGGCACAATAACTCGGGGAGGCCTCTGCCTAAGTACCTGTACACACACACACAGAAAACTCATTGCAACAGTGCAGAGTAAAAATAAAGACAAGCAAAGAAAAGGGAAACAGTTATATATAAACCACAGTGTGCATCAACCTCTAACAGTACAAAGTACAGTGCTGAAAAGGAAAAAGGGGAAAAACATGCGCCCAACCAGAAAAGGTTCCACAACCCGACAACAGGTAAACAAAAACAAACAGCTGACGGGTCTCCCACCTGGAACCCGGCTACGACCACCGCACACAGTCCAAGCTCTCGAACTCCTATGCTCCACTGAAGTCACGACCAACATGTCCATCGTCTGTAAGGGCACACCAAGTGAAGGAAAAGCCCAAGCAGGGGTGAGTATAAAAATACTCAGTAGGATACCCCAAAGGCTTGAGGGAGCAACAAAGGAGGTACCTAAGGGTGAGCAGTAGAGCGAACAGGAAAAGTAAAGGAGTACAATAGAGACTGCAGTAAAGAGTCCAGATCAACCCAACAAGAGGAGAGAATGTAGACTCGTCCAGACACAAGGAGCTAGAAACGGTGAGAAGATGAACTTCCCGTCGAGTCTTCACTACCTATAACAGGAGAGTAGACCCATCCAACCATGAGAAGCTAGACGCAGAAAGCACGTGGCATACCCCGCGCGTCTTCGCCTCCCCTGGAAGGAGAGTAACCAAACCCAAGAAGTGGGTACTAAAACAAGGTATATACAAGTCCATATGCTCAATCAAGAAACCCAAACAAGATCATAAGGGGTTCTCCATCCCGTAGCTCATCCCAAGAAAGAGTAGCCAACAATCCCAAAAGTAACACCATCGATGCCCAGCATCCCGCACGTTTGCCCCGAACCACAAGCCAAGGGCTCAAACACCACACCTCGACACTGCCCCGCAGTGGAGAGGTCTCGAAGTCGACAGGCGACACCCTACCCAGCCCCACTGGAGGGTCCCTAGAAGTCAATAGGTTCCCACTATAGGGAGACCCGGAAAGTCGACGAGTGCCACACTGCCTAGTCCCGTAACAGGGTAATCCACTGGAGGGTGACCCGGCTAAAGTCGGCGACGGGACCACTACCCAGCCTAGCTGGAGGTAACCCATCATATGGGACCACTGCCCATCCCGGGTGGAGGAAAGCCCGACATCGGGGACCACTACCCAGCCTCGCTGGAGGTAAGCCCGACATCGGGGACCACAGCCCAGCCCATCTAGAGGTAAGCCCGACATCGGGGACCACTGCCTAGCCCTGCTGGAGGTAAGCCTGGCACTGCTCTGGCCATCCCTGCAGGATGGTATTGCTCGGTGAACACCACTGTACTAGCCATCCCTGCTGGATGGTAACCCACTGGTGAGCCCTAATTGAAACAACCTCAGCCCTGCTAGAACAACCTCATCTCTGCTGGAACAACCTCAGCCCTGCTGGAAACAACCTCATCCCTGCTGAAACAACCTCAGCTCTGTTGGAACAACCTTAGCCCTTCTGGAAACAACATCAACCCTGCTGGAAACAACCTCCTGGGTAAAGGATCGGTGCCCGTGTAAAGTTTTGGTCACACCGAAACCACAACCGCTACCAGGGAACACAGATCAATGGGAGAAACTCCCTAGGCTTCACAAGGAGATCCCGCTCTAATCTGCTGAGTCACTATCTAAGTGGACCGAGACACCTCATCCCAGAAAGTGGGGAAAATGCCCACGCTGCACGAACACCCGTAGTCGTAGACGGTGTCGCAGTCCGGTGAAAGGGCACAGTACTGAAACCCCTCACAGCCGAAGAGGCAGAGGAACCAAACCATCTCTGCCGGCTAAACCATTGAGAAAAAGACCAGGGGGAGACCGCTCAACCCTACTGGTTAGAAAAAAGTGCACTAGGCCAGGGGAATCTCCACCCTGCTGGTCAAACAAATGAGCGCAGAGGGACCCTCTACGTCACGAGAGGTCAAGTACGTAAAACAGATCATGTCACGCACGTGGGGGCCACACGACGTGTGGCCCTAAGCCAACTCCAACTGAGCGTACAAACATCCTCAGGTACAAACAACCACACGTACCACCAAGCGCTCTCGTATACTCCCAGAGTATACCTCATTCCAGCCCAATGGCTATGGTGCACACGGCATCCAGCTTCAACGCGAAGGCGTGACGTAACAACTCCACCTCAAAGGCCCAGGCACGTCCAGACACATCTCGTGAACCATTTACATCACTCTCCTAAGAGTGCACGATCACACGTCAAGGGTCCACTACAAACAAGGTAGGGTGAACCACCACTAGAGCACCTTCCATGCTTCCACTTTTAATAAGATCGTGCAATAGGCTTCACACAACCAAACAGATTACACCGTTGTAATCCTTGCGAAAAAACACGCGAGATCGACTACTTACTCACCTCCAACGGATATCCGACGGAAAAGTCACCAATACCGCCTCACGCCCGAACGACGCCCCGTGATCCCGAGCCTCGGCCCCGAAAACAGTCGGGCGCATCACAACATTGTGATCCCCTCGGGAAAACACGTCAAAAGCACTACTCACTTGAGTGCAACGAATATCCGAAGAAAAAGGTGCATCCCAACGCACCTCACACGAGCGGTGCCACATGGGACCTGCATCCCGGTCTCGAAACTTAATGAACGGGTCGCACCGTTGCGATCCTCTCGAAAAAGTACATGAAATGGACTATTCATGGGTCCAAAACGATCGCTCGGTGATAAAGCTGGAAATCACCGTCAACTCCTGAAACTCCCCTCGCGGGGCCCGCACCATCGTGCGGAATTACAGCGGGCTGACTGTGAAAACGTGATGCCCTTGGAAAAACACCCAACATCAAGTCCTCGCACGCCCCGAACGGAAGTCCGAGGAAAAAGTCACTAAAAGCTACATGCAGCTCAGAAGACAGGTTGTGGGGCCCATGCCTCAACTTCGGCCTCAATGCCTAAAACCACCCTGGAAACCTCTGCTTCGATGCTAGGGTCGCAACGCCACTGACGGCTCTCAAAACGGACATCAGACGAGTCCGCGCCGCCGAAAACAAGATCCCCCGATGGAAATGACAAACCACATAAAGACGTGTCGCACCTCCGAGGCCTCTCGTTTCATGAATTAAAAATTCCCAAAACCATCTCAAAATATTCTCTTCATCCCAAGGAATGCTTCGCCGCTGATGGCGCATGAATCCGACACCCGGACTGGCTTTTATAGCCATTTAAAAAAAGAAACAAACTTTAGTGGGCCAGACCGGTTCGGCCGGCCCACTATCCTGAATCGGCCCGCGGTCGCGGTCCGGCCTCCCACACCCGAACTGGCAGCCAGCTGGTCCGGCTCACATTTCTCCCACAAAGACACGCCGAGTGTGGGTCTTGCTTGCCGCGGGGTCCCGAGGACCCCGCCCCACGTCGTCGCCGTGTCAACCCAGCCAGGAGGGTCGACCGCGCTCGTCGCTCGCGTTTCGCATCTCGCCGGTGCCCGCTGGAGACCCCCGGCCTCATCCGGACGCCGCCCCTCTCGCCCTGGCCTGCCACCGTGGCACCCGCCTAAGGCCACCCACGCGCCGTGACACCCTGCTGAAGCCGCCCGCGCGCCACTTCCTACCACCGCCCTCTAAACCGGCCGGAAAAAACCAAAACCCGCAACTTTCGCCGGACGCCCCCGGCCTCCCCCAAACCCCGATTTACAAACTGAAAAGGGAGATGGAAAGCTCAAAATGTATACACCACGATTATGGGATTTTTTCAAAGATAAAACAATGATTTGATACATTTAATCGAACTCAAAGGGAGGTTCAGAAATAAAACGCAACAAAAGAAAAAAAAACTCCTACCTCGCGGGGCTTCGCTCGAAGCTTCGCGACGATCCACCGACACCACCGCACCTCGCCGGAGTCGCCTCGCCGGACTGTCTCACCGGAGATGGAGGAGTAGAGGGAGAGGAGGGGCTACCAGGGGGGAAGGGGAAGGAGAAGAGGGAGGTGGGTGTGTTAAGCGTTTAAATAGAAAACGCTTAACCACCCACCCGTCGGCCCGAACCCGAACTCCTGAAGGGGTCGCGGTTAAGCTCCCTTAGGGTAAACACCACCTCCCGAGCACAACGGAGGTCTAGTAATTTTAATCCGAGACCCCATCCAAAATTTATAAAATTTAACGTCTAAAGCCGCTAAATTACAAAAACTCCCCTGGGGCCACTTTTCACAAACGACCCGCGCCCGTGAAACTTATACACCTCCTAGGGTAAACGGCACTCTCCGAACTTAACAGTGATCTCGGTTTTCCGATCTGAGCCACCGTTTAAGAGATACTAGTGTTTTGTTGTTAAACGAATTAATTATTTTATTTAATCCGTTTAACGTTCCAGAAGCGGGCGAGGGGTCCAAACATCCTGCGCCGACGAGTTTTATGTCATTCGTAGAGTAAAGACCATATTTAGAACCCATCCATACACTCGGATCTCTGATCCGGAACTCTTTTTAGGAGTTATCCCATTTTTTTGGCGATTCCAGTGTGAATGCACTGAAGATTTAATTCTGGCGACTCCGGGGCTCAGAATCACACACCGTCTGAAGGCGCTGCTCTGGAATATCATCAAGAATATTCCAAAGTCTTTCAAAGCAATACCCGGGTTCTTACATCATTCCCTCCTTCAAGATTTTCGTCCCCGAAAAGAAAAACTAGGGAGCAACACAGGGTACTAAGCCCACACCTGGCTTTCCCATACCTAGAAGAACCCATGCACAGCTCTATGTCACCGCACACAGACCAAAGGATTGATCTGTTCATGCTAGGTTGGCCCTTGCCGATGTCGTTCACCAACTCCAGTCTTTGGGGTTAGGGTAAGGCAGTAGGGTACCTCGCCATCCCTTTGCACGGTCTCACATGGACCGGAGGCTCACGGGGGTATCTCACCTCCCTGGTCAAACCTCTACGTCGCACGCCGCGACTGGAATCACCGCCCGCACCTGAAACAAGGCCCGGTGATTCCCTCCTTCAGAATATCCATATGGTGAAACACCCAAGGATATCTTGTCACGCAGGGTTCCACAGTCGATGCTCTCTTACATGCTCAAAAGGCGAAGGAGTCAACACCATCGACTAAAGGAAAAGGTCTCACACCTTTCTCCTTACCAACACAGGGTTACACCCAACGCCCTGCGTCACCCTGGTAACACCTCAAACAAGGAGCAGGGAGGAAAGGAGTTCACACATAGAGCCTAACAATTCTACTGCAAAAAGTAGAAGAGTCGCAAGGGGTACCTCTCACCATCCCATGCCCTGCAGGATCGTAGACATCCAAAGCTCGCGGCAGTCCATGGTCCCAACCGTCAGCTCCCGGAGCCTGACGTGGACCGCATAGGGTGATGGGAAGACCTCGTAACGTCGTCCCCCAATACTAACTCCTCCCGCTCCCCTACTAGCACCACCTCTCTAGGTACTACTCCGATCATGGCGCTGCCCCTACCGTGGTGGTGTGTCTGCTGCCTGCCTGAAGCTCCCAACAACTCGGGTCGGGCAGTCTCATGCCAAGTGACCTCACCCGTCACAAGCATAGCACCGACTCTCTCTGGGCTGCACTGGTTCCCTCCGATGCCACTGTAGTGTACAACCACCCACTGAGCCTGGTTGTCAGAAATCCACATGCGTCGAGGTTCTTCTTACCGATGCCCGCTAGCTATGGCAGATGTCTCGGCTCCAACGTGCCTGCTGCCACCACCAACACTAGAATGTGACAGGAATCCCTCTCTCACCAGCGCCTTCTCTAGCACCCCAGCATATGTGGAAATTCCCAAGGGTACTATGACAGCACGAATCTCTCGGCAGAGACCCTGCTCAAACTTCTACGCTCGGATGTTGTCATCATGGACCATGTCCGGGTAAAAGTGTGCACGGTCTGCAAAACTAGCCGCGTACTCGGCCACCGTCATCCCTCCCTACTGAAACTGCAGGAGCTCCTGAATCCGAACGGAGTGCAAACAGGAGGGAAAAAACACTTCATGAAACAAAAACTGAAATTTTTCCCATGAAAGTGATGACTCGTCAAGAAATAGAGTCACCAGACTCCACCAATGCCAAGCTGCTCCATGAAAAAGGGTGGCTGCCAAAGCCACTCACTGATCTGTCGGCGTCTGCACAAGCCTGAAAAGTCGAACCACTGCCTCGAGCCAAACCTCTACTGCCTGAGGGTCTAGCTCACCATTGAACCTCAGTGGTTTCTGTTGCTGGAACTCGCGGAGCGCGCTCAAACTGCGCTCATCCTCAGCCTGCTCTAATGAAACTGCCTGCTGCTCAACAGGTGGGGGTGCTGCTACCGGCCCACCCGGAGAAAGGGGCTCGCATGATGGGTCATGGATTTTGGCCTCGTAGCTCACAGGGTCATCGTCATGAACCAAAGATAGTATCCTGGCTGGCTGTCCTCGCAGATACATCCTAAAAATTATCAAGGAGTGCCGTGTTCAGATGATCATGTATGTATATACCAATAGCAATGATGGGGATCTGACTCAAGAAATAAAGTCAAAGACTCAATCCTATGTGATGCGCAAACAAATTTTCCCTGCAACAAGTGTCTCAGCATGCCGAGTCAACAAGCGGGTTATCAAGGTCCTGATTAATGGATACGTCAGCCGCCACACCATCACTGGACTCCCTGGCCTGAGAGCCGCTCTCGAGACACGTTAACACTGATGCCCTAAATCCCAACCAATTCCTCTTTTAGGGACATCTGCACAACGTCCCATGGAACAAACCACCTTTGATACCGCTTTGTCACGACCCGACCCTACCCGGTCTCGAGCCGCAACTACCCCAAGCCCGCCTCCATAGGCTAGGGGCTGGCGACCAGTGCCGAAGGCACAATAACTCGGGGAGGCCTTTTCCTAAGTACCTGTACACACACACGCAGCAAACTCAATGCAACCGTGCAGAGTAAAAGTAAATACAAGCAAAGAAAAGGGAAACTGCTCTATATAAACCATAGTGTGCATCGAACTCTAACAGTACAAAGTACAGTGCTGAAAAGGAAAAAGGGTCAAAACACGCGCCCAACCAGAAAAGGTGCCACAACCCAACAACAGGTAAACAAAAACAAACAGCTGATGGGTCTCCCACCTGGAACCCGGCTACGACCACCGCACACGGTCCAAGCTCTCGAACTCCTTTGCTCCACTGAAGCCACAACCAACCTGTCTGTCATCTGCAATGGAACACCTAGTGTGGGCAAAGACCAAGCATGGGTGAGTATACAAATACTCAGTAGGATACCCCAAAGGCTTGAGGGAGCAACAAAGGAGGTACCGAAGTGTGAGCAGTAGAGTGAACAGGAAATGTAAAGGAGTACAGTAGAGATAGCAGTAAAGAGTCCAGCTCAACCCAACAAGTGGAGAGAAGGTAGACTCGTCCAGACATAAGGAGCTGGAAATGGTGAGAAGATGAACTTCCCGTCAAGTCTTCGCTACCTATAGCAGGAGAGTAGACCCGTCCGACCATGAGAAGCTAGACACGGAAAGCATGTGGCATACCCCGCGCGTCTTTGCCTCCCCTGGAAGGAGAGTAACCAAACCGAAGAAGTGGGTACTAGAACAATGTATATACAAGTCTATATGCTCAATCAAGAATCCCAAACAAGATCGTAAGGGTATCTCCATCCCGTAGCTCAGCCAAAGAAAGAGTAGCCAATAGTCCCAGAAGTAACACCATTGATGCCCACCATCTCGCACGTATTCCCTGAACCGCAAGCCAAGAGATCAAACACCACACCTCGACACTGCCCCGTAGTCAAGAGGTCTCGAAGTCGACAGGCGACCCCCTGCCCAGCCCCGCTGGAGGGTCCTTGGAAGTCAACGGGTTCCCACTACATGGAGTCCCGAAAAGTTGACGAGTGCCACACTTCCCAGTCCCGTAACAGGGTAATCCACTGGACAGCGACCCGGCTAAAGTCGGCGACGGGACCACTGCCCAGCCCAGCTGGAGGTAACCCGGCATCGGGGACCACTGCCCAGCCCGGATGGAGGTAAGCACGGCATCGGGGACCACTTCCCAGCCTCGCTGGAGGTAAGCCCGATATTGGGGACCACTGCCCAGCCCTGCTGGAGGTAAGCCCAGCATCGGGGACCACTGCCCAGCCCCGCTGGAGGTAAGCCCGACACTGCTCTGGCCATCCCTACTGGATTGTACTGCTCAGTGAACACCACTGTACTGTCCAACCCTACTGGATGTTAACCCACTGGCGAGCCCTGCTCGAAACAACCTCAGCCCTACTGGAACAACCTCAGCTCTGCTAGAACAACCTCAGCCCTGCTAGAAAAAACCTCAGCCCTGCTTGAACAACCTCAGCTCTGCTGGAACAACCTCATCCCGGTTGGAAACAACATTAGCCCTGCTAGAAACAACCTCCTGGGTAGAGGATCGGTGCCCGCGTAAAGTGTCGGTCACACCAAAACCACAAGCTCTACCAGGGAACACAGAGCAACGGGAGAAACTCCCCATGCCTCACAAGGCGATCCCGCTCCTATCCGCTGAGTCACTGTCGAAGTAGACCGAGACACCTCATCCCAGAAAGTGGGCAAAATTCCCACGTTGCACAAACACCCGTAGTCGCAGACGGTGTCGCAGTCCGGTGAAAGGGAACAGTACTAAAACCCCTCACAGCCGAAGAAGCAGAGGAACCAAACCATCTCCTCCGGCCAAACCATCGAGAACAAGACCAGGGGGAGACTGCTCAACCCTAATGGTCAGACAAAAGAGCACCAGGCCAGGGGAAACTCCACCCTGCTGGTCAAACAAACGAGCGCAGAGGGACCCTCTACATCGCGAGAGGTCAAGTACGCAAAACACATCACGACACGCACGTGGGGCCCACATGACGTGTGGCCCCAAGTCAACTCCAACTGAGTGCACAAACATCCTCAGGTACAAACAACCACACGTACCTCCAAGCGCTCTCATATACTCCCAGAGTATACCTCATTCCAGCCCAATGGCTATCATGCACACGACACCCAGTGTCAACGTGATGGCGTGACGAAACAACTCCACCTCAAAGGCACATGCACGTCCATCCACATCTCACGAACCATTTACATCACTCTCCCAAGAGTGTGCGATCACACGTCAAGGGTCCGCTACAAACAAGGTAGTGCGAACCACCACTGGAGCACCTTCCATGCTTCCACTTTTAATAAGATCGTGCAAGAGGCTCCGCACAACCGAACGGATCACACCGTTGTAATCCTCGAGGAAAAACATGCGAGATCGACTACTTACTCGCCTCCAATGGATATCCGACGGAAAAGTTACCAATACCGCCTCACGCCCGAACGACGCCCCATGATCCCGAGCCTCGGCCCCGAAAATAGTCGGGCGCATTGCACCATACCGATCCCCTTGGGAAAACACGTCAAAAGCACTACTCACTTGAGTGAAACGGATATCCGGAGAAAAAGGTGCATCCCGGCGCACCGCACACGAGCGGTGCCATGTGGGACCCACATCCGGGTCCCGAAACGCAACGAAAGGATCGCACCATTGCGATCCTCTTGAAAAAGTATATGAAATGGACTATTCACCTGTCCAAAACGGTCGCCCGGTGATAAAGCTAGAAATCACCGTCAACTCCCGAAACGGCCCTCGCGGGGCCCGCACGATCGTGCAGAATTACAGCGGGCAGACTGCTTCAATGAAATGCCCTCGGAAAAACACCCAACATTGACTACTCGCACGCGCCGAACAGACGTCTGAGGAAAAAGTCGCTAAAAGCTGCACACAGCTCAAAAGACGGGCCGTGGGGCCCGCGCCTCAACTTTAGTCTCAACGCCTGAAACCACCCTGGAAACCTTCGCTTCGGTGTCAGGGTCGCAACGCCACTGACAGCGCTCAAAACGGACATCGGACGCGTTCGCGCCGCCCAAAACAAGATCCCCCAAAGGAAATGACAAACCACTAAAAGGCGTGTTGTGCCTCTGAGGCCCCTCGTTTCGGGAATTAAAAATTCCCGAATCCAACAAAAAATATTCTCTTCATCCCAAGGAACGCGTCGCCACTGACGGTGCATGAATCCGACACCCGGACTGGATTTTACAACCGTGTAAAAAAAAGAAACGATCTTTAGTGGGTCGGGCCGGTTCGGCCGACCCACTATCCTGAACCGGCCCGCGGTCGCCGACCGGCCTCCCATGCCCAGACCAGAAGCCAGCCAGTCCGGCTCTCTTTTCTCCCACAAAGACCCTCCGAGTGCGGGTCCTGCCTGCCGCGGGGTCCCGAGGACCCCAGCCCCCGTCGTCGCCACGTCAACCCGGCCAGGAGGGCCGACCGCGCTCGTCGCCCGCGTGCCGCATCTCGCCGGCGCCCGCTGGAGACCCCCAGCCTCACCCTGACGCTTCCCCTCTCGCCCTGGACAGCCGCCGCATTACCTGCCTAAGGCCGCCCACGCCCCGCGACACCCTGCTAAAGCCGCCCGCACGCCACCGCCTGCCACCGCCCTCAAAACCGGCCGGAAAAATAACCAAAACCCAAAAATTTCGCCGGACGCCCTCGGCCTCCCCCGAACCCCAATTTATAAACCGAAAAGGGAGATGGAAAGCTCAAAATGTATAAAACACGATTATGGGATTTGTTCAAAGAAAAAACAACTATTTAATACATTTAATCGATCTCAAAGGGAGGTTCGAAAATAAAACGCAACAAAAAAAACTCTTACCTCGCGGGGCTTCGCCCGAAGCTTCGCGACGATCCGCCGGCACCACCGCACCTCGCTGGAGTCGCCTCTCCGGACTGTCTTGCCGAAGATGGAGGAGGATAGGGAGTGGAGGGGCCACCAGGGGGAAGGGGAAGGAGAAGAGGGATGGGGGGTGTTAAGCGTTTAAATAGAAAACGCTTAACCACCCGCCTGTCGGCCCGAACCTGAACTCCCGACGGGGTTGCGGTTAAGCCTCCCATAGGGTAAACACCTCCTCCCGAGCACAAAAGAGGTCTCAGAATTTTAATCCGAGACCCCGTTCAAAAGTTATAAAATTTAAAGTCTGAAGCTGCTAAATTACGAAAACGCCCCTGGGGCCACTTTTCACAAACGGCCCGCGCCCGCGAAACTTATACCCCTCCTTGGGTAAACAGCACGCTCCGAACTCAACGGTGCTGTCAGTTTTCCGATCCAATCCTCCGTTTGAGAGATACAAGCGTTTTGCCGTTAAACGAATTAATTAATTTATTTAATCTGTATAACGTTCCAGAAGCGGGCGAGGGGTCCAAACATCCTACGCCGAAGAGTTTTATGTCGTTCCTAGGGTAAACACCCTATTCCGGACCCATTCGTACACTTGGATCTTTGATATGGAATTCCATTTAGGATTTATCCCATTTATTTGGCGATTCCAGTGTGAACGCACTGAAGATTTAATTATGGCCACTCCGGGGCTCAGAATCGCATGCCATCTGAAGGCGACGCTCTGGAATATCATCAAGAATATTCCAAAGCCTTTCACAGCAAAACCTGGGTTCTTACAAGATCTTATCTCTATCAAAATCATCACATGACATGGTCCATGAAATGTATATAAGGGCATTTCAAATCCCCGTGTTCTAGCACAAGTTCCTAGGTATCGTGAATAAGTGTTTGGGAATGATTTATCTGAGTTTAGAACCATTAAACAACCACAAACAATAAATAAACTGAATCTGAAAAATTAGTTGAATCAATGCATTAATAAAATTTTGATTTGAAATACATTGATTTAGGAAAAACCAAAGATGGCCACAACTCAGATGGAGAATAAATTTCATACCAAAAACCACCACATGGATAAGGGACATCCCCCAAGCCTTCTACATAACACTACATCAAAAATGAAATCTAAAAACCTGAACTACCATCTCCAAGGGACTTTCCCTTACCCTCATAAAACATGATCAAGTCTACCAACACCCAACATTGTATGTATGGTGTGATACTAATCTCAATAGGATACATACCAAATATTCCATGTGACAATCATTATAAGATAAAATTATTGTAATTTTTTATAACTATAAAGGGTATCATCAATTTATAATGATGCCACATATAAATGGAAATTTTTTTCAAGGTTTAACATTAATGAATGAACACATTATAGTAAAAAATTCATTACACTACTTTTTTCTATCCGAACACAGCAGAATCCATTGGAAAATACAAAAATAACACATAATCCATAGTCGCAGGAACACCCCTTGGCACTAACAAGTTGTGGGTCTTAGACACCTCGTATCATGGTGTAAAGGAAACCATAATCCATAACCTTATCATGCATGAGCCACTAGGAGGGGAAAACACAATGTCCTAGTAGTAGCTAATATATATAAATTTTTGTTCATTTTGTCATCGTCAAATTGTTATGTGAAACATTGAAGATACAACTATGGATCAATAACATACTAGTCCTTGTCCACCCACCTATATACATGAGTTTCTCTCTTTGTTATAAAACAAGTTCCACATTCTATCAAACAACATTTAAACACAAAAATACCATTTCGGGTCATAAACAATCCAAATAGTGGGTAAACATTCTTTTACCCTATGTATAACTCTATAAACCATTTAGTATTTTCGTAAACAAATTTCAAGAAGCATAAGAAAACATTGAACATAAAATCCATCTAAACCCCCTATTTTAAAACCAAAATCATACCAATATCACACCAAATAAGAATTGGTAGCCTTAACACCATTTTATAAAAATATTACACGAATAATAAAATAACCCCAACTGACACAACATGGAATACACATGAAAAACACCAATTTTTTCACACAAAAATGCTACTTAAAAATCAATTGCTCAACAAATTCTATAAAAATAGTTTTTGGGAAAACTAAAATGGAAGAAGAAGATACCTAAAATATCTATACATAATGTTTAATTATTAAAAATAATTAAACTTGGAATCACATACCATATATATAAAAAACCTCAGATCATTGTCTTATACTTCAACCTCACAATCACCGCCCCACAATGGAGTGAAACAAATCTTAAAACCACAGGATATGAACAAGAAACTCAAAATAAAACCCTAGGTATGAATCCATAGCTATTTGAAAATTGGACCTCTATGGATAAGGGAAGAAACCATAAGGAAATGGAATGAACAAGGATGAGATATCACTTACTTAAGATTCCATTATTTTTCTCCATGAAAACAACTTCAAATTGTGGTTCCTATGGAGATTGAGAGATCATGAGAGACATAAATGGATGTAAGGCACAAAATGGGGAATAAATGGGTTCACTATGGTTAATCTCGTAAGGGTAAACATGGAATTATAAATCATTTGTTTGATAACCTCATGTTTGTGCCTGGTTTGTCTGCATGGTTTAGTAAATAGTTCACAGAAATTGCGTGTCATGTTATGTCCACAAAAAATCATTCTCTTTTGTTCCAATTTCATGGGGGGAATAGAGGAACCCTTGGAATGATGTTATTAAAATAATATAGGATAAAAATACCTAAATGAAATGCATTGATGTGATAAATACCCACATAATAAAAATAGTAACAAAAACAGCCTCTTGATAGGAGAGAAAATGTTGTATATATTTCATTTGCAATAACACAACCTAGGATTCCAAAAAAATAGAATAGAGAAGGGAAGTTAATATTTATTCATGGTTGAAAAGAATAATATCCAAATAATGATGGATTTTTATATATATAATTTGATCAATATGTTGTGAATTATCGAGATAATGTCAAGAACCATAAATCAATGTGTTGTGGAAAAGGCCACTGATTTCATCAGAAATGATGGTAAAAGACAACAGTATTGGTTCAAAATACTTATCATTTAATTTATAAATTCAATAAGTATCATCATGAATAAAATAGGGAAATTTATTTCTAGATTTGGATGAATTTCATCCCTTTATCAATTTTCACAACAATCTTATCATTTTATCCAAATGATGTTTATTAAAGATGTTTTTCTTCATGAATGAAGCACCAAGATAAAATTATTACGGATAATGTAATGGTAATAAGGATAATAATAAAATCCTTTTGTCATTATATATTATCAAAATCCAAATGGTTTGAATAGGATAATGTAATTTCAATAATTATTATGCCCATGTGTGATGTAATGATAAGTAAATCGATAATACATCATAATAATAAGTAATGATAAAAACCAATAATTCCATAAATAAATAACTATATATACCAAATAACCTAAACTTACTCAAAATTAAAGTGTGATTCAACCTAAATTTATCTCTCATACCATTTAACCGTCAATACCAAAAATATAGTGACCACATTTAGGAAACTCCACAGGCTAGTAGTGCGTGATGCACACATTTCTCCCTTAGGTTGTCAGATTAAGCTACATGACTAGACCAGATGTGACTAGGTGTCACTCACCCTTAATGTTTAAACTCATTATAATTTAAATTATAAAATATATCCAAAAAATATAATCAACATTAAAAATAACATTAATCATCAATGATCATACTAATCAATGTGAATTATAAAGCAATTAATCAAAATAAAATATACTGCCTCTAATAATAATTCATTATATTGAACCTAAGGGAAAGAAATATCATAACCCATAAAAAATTCTACCAAAATGTAATTAATATATTCAAAAATACATTATATAAATCCTCAAAAGGGTGTCTAATAGATTAACATAATATTTTTCATAAACATTTAAAGCCATTATAAATTCCATAACTAATATGATAAACTCAAATTAAAAACAATCCTAACATCCAATTTAATCTAATCCATCAACTAATACCGTCTATTATATCGATAAATTTAACTCCATGACCTAGTGCTAATGATGTTACCCTTACATTTCCATATTGGATACTAAGGATGGTGACCCAATTTTCTCCATCAAAAACCAAAATCATATCATGGAAATGTTGGATCACAAAAATTATTGAGGTCCTTTTTTTTATATTTATAAAGGATTATTAAAAAAACATTCATAATAAATACCTAGGTATATATAAGAAATTTTCTCCCACTTAACCTATAATTTATTATTTCACTTTATGTCATTATCAACATCCTTATAAAAACTCATGTAGAGATCATTCATGCAAAAACAAAATAGAAAACATGGATAAAATAAAACCTAATAAGGGTGGACAAAAATGATTAGTAAGGGTAAAAATATGAATTATCAACTGAACTTCATCACTATGAATATGAATAGGTATGGGAATGTTTAAATTAACAATATGGATGATCATAATGTAGTAAAATGAAATACCATCAATAATGGGATCATTAAATATAAAAACATGGAATATGAATATTATTTAGGTAAGTGTAAAAAAATAGACAATCATGAGCCACGTGATATCCAAATAGATAAAGAGAAAGCATGTATAACCATATATATCATACAGTGAATTTATTTGTTTCTATGGGTTATAATTATAACCCTTTATACTAATTGAATAATCAATTTCATTTTAAAACCATATTTGTATTACCTAATGCATTAGTGGAGTATCACAGACCAACCCTTCATCAATTTAGCATAGAACCAGCCATCAATTGTTTATCATAGAACCAATCTGAAATTTTTAATAATATACCGACACATCATTGGTTTTTTGTGGAACAATCCATCATCATAGACAATGTTAATGAATATTCTGATTAATAAAGAATATAGATCATTCATTTAATAATAATCTCAATGAAAAAAACATTATTATTTAGAGAACATTATTAAACAATGAAAAATAATTTTTTTCCATTATAATATATTATAAAAAATACTATCATGGGGAAAAGAAATGGGTTCCATAAAAATCATTTATCAAACCAGATAAACATGTGTAAAATATGTGGAAACCCTGACCATGTCTTTCATAATAATTTAAACTCATGGAAATGAAACAGTTTCCATTTATATAATTTTGAGTAATTTCTAATCCATTGAGATAAATATTAAGGATCGTAACATTATAAAATATCCTCATTTGTTCATATTCTATAAAAAGTTTCATTTATTATGATGAATTAAAATACCATTAGTTCATCATTAAATATTGTTTTGATGAAAATAACATTGTCGTTTTGATAATAATTACATCTTTACAAAATATTAAGAAAATAAATTACATTGAAATCATCCCTGGAAATATATATAGGAATATAAAAGTAATATATTGGATAGTATGTCCATAAAATATGTTCATATCATATATATTAATAATAAACATTATCTTCAAAGTATTTTTAAATAGAGAGACAAAAGTATCACATTAAAAAAAGGAAAATTCCGTTTACAACCATTAGAAAGGAAACAAAGGTAACATAAAGTTACATTTGTAAATTTTTTACTATTATAAAATAATATTTCAACCAATATTTTATTTATGATCTATATTGAAGGGAAATATACCCAATCAAAAAAGAAAATATAGGATCAATATCACAAAAAAATGACTATTTGTTGATGTTTCTCCTAATCCATAAGTAAGGAATTAGAAATAAAAAAACTTAAAATAATTCATAACTAGTTTAGATGTAACTTATTTGGTTCTATAATAAGTGGAATATTATTTCCTACAATAGATCCTTGAATATAAACAATTACAATGGAATTTACATTGTCACATAATGCATTTTCCCGCATAGTTACTATTAAATCATAAATCACATCTTATAATAACATAAATTAAAACATTAAATACCATGATCCAAATTATTTTAATGATATGACATATAAATGGGCCATATAGAAACCTCAAAATTGAATATAGGTGTCTATCATAAATATGTATCTGAATAAAAGAGGAATTGAGATGAATAACCATTACAAAAAACATATAAATGATTCTGAGCATTAATAAATGTATAGATAATCTATATCAAACATAAATACAAAAGAAATAAGTGTAAATAAAAAAAGATGATAAAATATTAATATAGATTTAATCATATAATATAAAAGACAGTGATGAAGTAATACAATTTAATGAAATGAAAAGGAAATATTAAAATGATTAATGAAATTATTTACCACTTGGTAACATTAAATTAAAAAAAACCTAAGATGAATTAATTTAAAATGAAATTTAAAATACAATAATATTTTAGGTATTCATCTTATTACATTTAAAGGGGTAGTATTTACACCATATAAAATAATTTATGTTGCAAAAATTAAAATATTCTTTAATTAATAGTAATCTTGATGAAATCACATACATATTTGATAATAACTAGATCAATATCAAAATAAATAGAAACAGAAATATGAATTTTGAAATAAATATTATTTTCATTAAAATAATCGTAAAATAAATTCATTGGATGTATATACACCACTGAAATAAAAATGGTGAATTTGGAATACTTATTATAGAAATAACAATGAGATGGGATACACCTACATATGATCTAACATTCATCTTACATTTTTTATCCTCCTTCAGAATAAAAATACATTAAATTATTTATTTATTAATAACATTTTATAGTTTTATTGACTTATAAATTATTAATTTATTTTTAAAATGTAATGATTTATTGAAATACTTAATCAGTGATGTCTACATCGGTTGTTTTGAGGACGTTCGGTTCACTATTTCAAAATGACATTACATTATTGATCATTGATAAATAGGTAATTATTTCAACATCCATAAATCAATTATCATGAAATAGTTATAATTTTTATAAATAAATTATATGATTTTTAAAACCAATCATTAAAAATGGTAATTATAAATGAAATACATTTCAATCATTGAGATGGTATGTTGTCTGCATGCATGTGTAAAATTCCCATTTTCAATGTCCAATATAAGGAGAATTTATATATTATTTTCTATTTATAAATTGATAATATTATTTTCAATGTAATATAATTTCATTAAATAAAATTATATATATATCACCCATGTGATGTGGTGATAAAATAATAATCGCATCACTTCATGGATGCGATGGTTCATAAATACGCAGAAACAATATTTTCAATTTTTAGTGTGAGAATGAAAAAGATATATTTTCTTTTCAGAATGATAAATATGTAACTAATATGATATTTATGTTATCACTATCACATATATTTATTAAAATTATCATATTGAATTCTATGTAAAGACTGGTGAAAACCACATGATATTTCTTTACGAGGCAGTAGTCCACCGTACACACATGAAACATTGTCATATCCCTTCGAAAATTTAAATTTATAATTTATAACTCATATAAAAAACAAATATTTATAATTATATTAAAAATTCCATATATAAACATTAAACAAATTTTAACAACATATCCCGATAGTAAATGATGTAAAATGTATTACATTTTTTCATGAGGTGGAATACCCCATACCTATAATGATGATTCTGTATCCTATTTTATTGAAGAGGCGTTGTATTAAGGTTATTAAAATATCATAATAAAATCTCATTATGTTTTAGATACTATTTTTTATAAAATAATATATGAAGTATATTTGATGAAGATGGAGGAATATTTGAAATATAGACCATGAGTTAAATATGAAACCTGTTAACCAGACAACCTTCTTAGGTAACCACCAATATCATTCATTAGTTGTATTTATGATAAAAATAATGGTTATAGGTCATAGGGAGGTAATTTAGGATGGTAAATTTAGAAGTATTGATAATTATAAATGGCATTGATGTTGTGATGTGTATAGGAGAGTGGGTAGACATTTATAAGTGAGTTGAGTTCCACAGTTGTAATGTTATTAATGAAAAAGGATTTTCGACATTTTATACTTTAGAAGGCTAAAAAATAAAATATTATATTGAATAATACATTATAATTTTGAAATATGCACATCCAATAGATTTTAGGAATTTTTTTATTTTATTTTATAACTTTTCTTTTTCGGTTTAACCTGTGGTAAACAGACATTAATCATTATGGTCACAATTAATTATTAACATTCAATATATTAATTATAGTAAAATAATTTTTTGAAATTAGTAGATAATATAAATTATCCTAATTCCTTACATGGAAAAAAATTTCTCAAATTCATTTCAATGATTTGAAATGTTTTGAATATAAATTTCAGCCCTTATACACGATGATTAATAGTTTTTTCCAGATGTTTATTTTTGAAGAAAATAAATTTTTTTATATTAAATATATGAATGTAATTATAATTTGATAAATTTAAATAAATATTTAATTATATTTAATAATTAAATTTAATATCACAAATTTCTCATTTGGTTTTTTTATTAATAAAAAAGTAGACATTTTTTACTCCAAATAAGATTTCATAAAATTCAGGTTTAAAAAAATTACTAAAATACATAATAAATTTGATTCGAAAGAATATAAGATGAATAAATTTATCTAAATCATATTTATTACACTTGAAATAAAATTAAAAACTTATGTTCCATTTAAATTTATTAATTTATTTAAAATTAAATTATTTTTTACAAAAATTTCCTTTTTCTAGTAAGCTAAAGAATCAATATTTTTTAAAAAACTACAATATTTCACCCTTCGTTAAATTTTTTATTATTTCATAAGAAAAGTATATAATTTTATCAATTAAATTTTCAATAACATCCAAATTTTTTTTTTCAAATTTTATTACATAATAAATAAGAAATTATTTCTCCATAGAACAACTTTTTTATGAATAAAATATCAATATTAAAAAATTATTGATTATTTACTAAGAAATTATCGTTAATTTATATTGATTATTTAATATATATATATATATGTCTAATAAATTAGTTATTGATATATATATAAATAATTTTAATGATTAGGTCATAAAAGATATATATTTTCTGTGTCCATTATAATTGGTGTTGTGTGCCAAATACGCCACAAATCACAGTTTTCCTTTCTAAAATGTCATGGTCTTTGATATAATATCACGTGGGGTAATTGATTGGGTTGTAGGTAATATTATTTACGGTATTAAAAACTATAAAAATAATAATTATTAAATACAATCATAGATTCCTTTTGCAGCATATTCTTTAAGGTTACATAAATTTTTTAAAAAATAAATAACAAATCAATTGTAAATTATAGAACAGATAAGAAAATATATAATCTCTCTCATATTAGTGGGGTTAGTAAGTGTATGAAATATTTCAACAGTATAATTATCCATTGAAATCCCATATTTAGAAATTCAGTTTCCTAAAACATTGCCTTTGTCTATTATGAAATGTAAATATTTAATGTTTAATTTTCTTTTCTGAATGAATTTGTAAAAAAAATTATAGATTTACCACATATTTTAACAAAAAATCTCTATATGTAGCAAAATATTAATTATATTTCTCCAAGATATTTTTTATTTATTATAAAAAATATACACAAGATAATATTGAAAATTACATGGGGCATTGAACAATTCTAATAGAACCCTTTGGTAAAAAAATTTACTAAATAGATAGGTGAATTTTTCTTATCTTAGTATTCTTGGGAAACATGGACCTAAAAATACCAACAATCAAATCAAGGATACAATTGTGATCCTTCTAGCTAACCTCAAAAAAAAATTTCTCATTAAATAGAATATTGACGTCATCTTTTTCGGACATATGATTTATTTTTCTATATTACGTTCAAGCCATTCTATTATTTGAAATCATATTTTGTACTAGATAATAATCAACATTTTTTAGAATGTTGAATCTAATATTGGTGGGAACTATCTAAATGGTTCATGCCCGTTGTGATTTTGATATGGGTAAAATAATCAATGATCCTTATAATAATTATGTTTTTTTAACAACATATATGGTTATCAGGATGAGACTTATTTGGGTATTTCATGAAGGTTATTAATAATATTATACCAAAATCTATTTTACACAGGTTATTGGACAGAATCATTGATTGTATGTCATTTAAAATCATGTTTCACTATCAGTTTGTTTTGTAATTACCAAAAAAAATTTAATAGTTAGGTTTTGATTGTTTTGATATTGTGACATCCAGTTTATAAATTCATTTTAAAAATATAATATTTTATGTTACTAGTAATCAATTATACTTATAGTTAAATTGGTATCAATAACTTATTTTTTCATTATTTACTCCATGTTTGAAACAAGCTCATGTAAGGTTGAAGTATCGGTGATAATTCTGAGTATATTGTAAAAATAATTTTCATCAAAATAAGATTCATTTGAACAAGAACATGTTTATTGATTTAACTAATATTTAAAAATTTGTTCATCATAAAAATTAGGTGATTATAGGGATTCTCTTGTCCATATTAAGTAATCAAAAAAGAGTATTTAATCATTAAATATATACTGGTATTTAATATAATTGTCTTTAGAAACAAATTATTCATTATGAGAGTATAAAATTGAATCAATAATTTTAAATTTCACGGTATGCTATCCCAAATCCATTATTAATTTTCCTTAATTCAAATTTTTCATGTTCTTTCATGGATTAAAAATGCATTTAAAATAATAATGGGGATTGATCTTTACCATTATCTTCTTCCACGTTCATAATATGGAATCCATTAGGAAAAAATAATCCCTTATCCAATAAAAGAAAAACTAGTAGAACTCTAAAAGTGAATAAAACACTTCAATTAGTAATGTGTACAAAACTTCAGGTGGGTTTTAGGTACCCTATCTATTTTCATGAGTAAACCATGTATGTAATCAGGTTAATTGATAACCATATATCGTAAATGCATTTGGTATAGTGATTTCTACTATGGTTTAAGAGATAGAGAATTTAATTGGATATTTCTACTTCCTATATAATTATGGGGTTACAGGTTAATAAATACTTCATCCTAAGATTAAAATTTAATTACCTTTGAATTTTCCCTTTTTTCCACATTTACTCATGAAATTTTTAATACCTTTGAGTTTTTTGGATTGATAAATGTAAATTGATATTAATCTCCACTTGTATAAATAACTCCAAATATATTTTTTGAAATGATTATTCATTTGTATTATTGAGTTCTTTTCTCAATATTGGTAATGGAGGTTTGTGTCGATGTAGGTATTGAATAATCAAAATACCCCCAATCTCTAATCAATAGTTTTTTTGAAAGGGGACTACTCATTTGAATCCTTTTTTAGGATAATTTTTTATGTAAAATGGGATTACCACTTCGAGATTCATCTAAATAATGTGATTCTTAAATATTATTTATCCCCATTCCATTATTTAATGAAATTAAATATAAATTCAAATTATTGCGTGGAATTTATTGATCATGAATATTATCTAAAACAATTTTATCAATTTAGTTGATTGATGACTAGACCTATCTGAATTTTCCAATCAGTTCTATTGGATTTGATTAATAATTGATGAGGGTAAATTGATGAGTCATTTGATATTCAACACTATTTATTTAATGTCTCTCGATGGGGGATCTTATTAAATGTGATGTTTACTAATTCTATAAGGATGAGAAAATTTACTCTGAAATTGTGGTGTCATGAAATTTTATTCAAAACTCTACAAGATATATGTTATTGAGAGATATTTTTTCTAGAACTAATTAAGTTATTTCAAAATTTTGTAGACCCTTGATTTTATGATGGATTTTGGTGGAATTTCATATGGGACATCACATCTATGTCATCCTTCACGTGAATATAATAATCAACATTTTCCAATAAAAAGTTGAAAATATACAACACTCATACAGGGGTTGTAAGTGAAACATGATAAACATTTTTCTAAGATAAATATATCACTTAATTAGTCATTTGATTAATTTTAATTTTATTTAACATATACAATAAAATATTCACCATCATTAATAATTTAGATATCTTTTTTAAGTGAAATATTAGAGAATTTTGTAAATACTCTTGATCCAATCTATTACATCATCCAGTAGGTTGTTGGTAAGTTCACATTATATAGAAAAATCCAAAAGTATTTCATCATTTTAAATCAATAAATTAAAAAGTTTCACCCTTAAATGATGTTGATCATTTTTATTTTGTAAATTGGATGTTGTTAACCAATTGAATTTATATGAAAATTCGTAATGGGTACCTCTTTAAAATAGGTCAATTTCATATAACTCCGTCCAGAGTGATTCATAGAATGATACATATAAAAATTTCTAGAGGAACCCCAATGTTGGTCATCCCATCTTGTGACTTCCCTAGGTAGTATGTTTTATATCTTCTCACAGGATGATCATTTAAAATAAAAATTTAGGACCTTCCATTAGATACAAACAACATAAACACTTTCATTTTTTATTCTATTTCATGAATCAAAAAATTCTCTCTCTTTTTTATTGGGATCACCTCTAAACAAACTATGAAATTTACTCAATAGATGTTTCATTATAGTTTTATTATAAAAATAATACTGGTTATTCATTTTTAACAAGTAGGTATTATTTTTGAAATTAGAATATAAATGATCATACATATTAAATTTAATTGAGTTAGTTTGTCATATATGTTTGAAAACACTAATGTAACTCATGTGAAAGATGAAAATTTTGAGGGATAGTTATTCAATTTAAATATATACAACACTATATCTACTTCCACATGGATTCTATGTTTCTTTAGTGTTTCTAGATTTGTCCTCTCAAAAACCTAATCAACACCAAAATGGCGACTTTGTATATTAATTGTAATGAATCAAAATAATTCTAAATAAAAAAAGTTAAGAATCCTATATAAGCCTCCAAGGAAAAAGTTCATTGACAATGAGTTCCATGTCACACTATTTTCAACAAATACAATTATACTCCAAATTTTTATACAACTATATTGGTAATCATGTTTCATTTTTAGAATATATTATTATGAGTGAATTCTGAGTATTTTTTATAGTTTATAATTTGTGAAAATAGTGTAAGAATTTCATTGATGAATTAATTTATTTGGATTTTGATTTAAAATTAATTTTTTTTCATAACATTGAATATTGACTTTCTTACATATTAAATCATTGTTCAAAATTAATCTTCAAATATCTCAATAATTATCAAAAATTTCAGTTGATTGACTTTCCATTGTGATTTATAAATAAAAAATGATATGAAATGATAACCTAGTAAATACCTAGTCTATTGATTAGAAAACTCCAATCAATCCAAGAATAACAACAATGCTATATTTTTTTATGCTATGGAAAAGTCTATGGTGGTTTTATATGTCTAAACCAATGATTAAGGGTTTATTAAGTTAATATTTATAGATGAAAATATTTCAACAAATTTTAAAACAATAAAAATTTACTAGAAAGATGAAAACTTGTAAATTATCATGTAAAAAATGAATACGTAACCATGGTGGAGTTAAATATCCTCATCACAACAAAAATTGATTTAGTGATAAAAATATAGAGGTATATAAAAATGAAATGATAATGATAAAAAATAACTCAACTCAATTGAGTATTCGCAATCATAACCCCCATCACTATGGATATTCCATATCTAGAATAGATTCTTGTGACCAACTAGCTTTTATCAACAACACAAAATTCAATGGTATAGAATGGTAACCTCTTCATCTCCCAATTATTAATGAACCTTTGATAATAAATGAACATTAATTTCCTAACTCAATTATATCATATATCAAATAGATTATTTTATCCATTTTCAGAATTCATTATTTTAATTCTCATATCATAACATATGGTTATGTCCTCGATAAACAATTCTATGAATTTGACATTTTTTGTTAATCATTATTTGTTTAATATTGTATTAAACATGGGGTTAATTTTGGATTATAGTATATTTATAGACACTGTATATTTTGGAGAGGCATAATAAAATTATAGGAATCATGTATGTTTTAATTAATGTGTTATCGATATGAGTCTATTCATGCAGTCTTCATGGGTTCAATGTTCAATTGAATCAAATATTTTGGTTATATGAGTCTATTACATAATATCTATCATATTTAATTAGAGGTCATCATGTATTTTAAAAAATATTGTCAATTTTTCAAACAATGAGGAGGCATAGAACTATGCATTATTGGAATGATCATGTAGTCAATCCACTTTTAATGTAGATTAAATCTCACTTTTAATTTTCGTTTCTTAGTTCCATTATAACACATTGCATAATTTTTTGAACTATAGATTGTGTTTCAACATATCATCGATTAACTTATAAGAAGGAATGCATAATCATGCATCATGGTAAATTTATGGTTTTTTTAAATACATCAATTTTCAAAAAATAAATAAAATCAGGGTATTCTTGATACGAAAAGAATAAAATAAAATAATTATAATACAATTTAATATCATTTATAACATGGGATAAAATTTGATAAATTATTCTTTGTACAGTATCATAAATCCCAAAATTGATTATATCATAATCAAATTGTCTGCAATTTTTTTTAAAATAATATATATATATATATAATTTATCAAAATATAATTATTTTCATTGCAATTATTTTAATTTAGTTTAAAATTACATAAATAATTTGTTCAATATTAGGGATGAATTTTACACCATCTATGATCCTGGGTGGTATGAAAGACCTTTTGTAATGTGTTGTTTGGAATATCATTGATTTTAAATTATACCTACATGGATGGTGATTTTTTGGTCGCATATGGATGTTAATTTCATAGAAGTCTTTGTTTCGAAGGATTATAATACTCTGAGATATTCTGTAAGGGCATGTTGACATGTTAGAGAATCATGGTCAATTATTAAGGAATGTCAGACTAGGATTTACTATGAATCACTCATGGAAGGATGAGTGTTTATGTATGGATTTAAAATATGTCTATGTATTCATATTTTTTCTAGGATATAAAAATGGAAAGAAGGATGAAAACTAATGAATAAATATCGTTGGATAATTCACTTCTTCCACTAAATAAAGATTGACCGATTGTATATTTTATGAGGAATAAGTCTCGAATTATGAAAAAAACATGCAATAGTTATGATTATGGAATCATTGATAGTGGAATGATTAGTTTTATCATGAATGGGACCTTTAATAATATTATAATATTTAAGATCAACTAAGATGTTTATTGAGGATGATATAGTGAGATTACCATAAGTCTTCTGATTCCCTGATTATTATTTAGTATAATTTAATTGTATTTGTTATGGGGTTTACTATAGTTAAGAAATGCATTTTTTTTATTTATAAACCTATGGATGGGATGTATCTATATTTTTAAGGGAATTAGATTCATTATATTTATAGGAAGATGGTTCATAATTGAGGATTTGGGATCTAGATGGATGAGATATAATCCACCATAGGTAAAAGTGTGGGGATGAAGTTTATTGTGAATAACATATTGTGTTGGGAATGTTTTATATTTTTTGAAGGATGAGAAATGTACTATTGTTTTGTTTCGATATTATATGGTCTAGTAACTATGGTTCAGTAAAAATTATTATTAGATTGTTTAGGGTTTTCCAGAATGGGATGACTGTGTAACTGAATGAGTGACATGGGTATATTTGTGAGTCCTATATAAGATAGTATATGGGTTTCATTTTATGGAAATTCAAATTCTCGATAGTGAATATATTTATGATCACTACAGTGAAACACATTTCTAGAGTGATTTGGTGAATTTTTATGGTGGAATTTATAGAATCCATGGAATTAATAGCGAATGAAATTTATTGATAGTTCTTCAGTATGAATGGGCAAGTAATTCCCTATCATTATAATAAGTATTATATGGAGATCATGTGTTGAATACATTATATATGTTTTCGTGGGATGATACTTAGAATAATCATTTTTTGATTAGTATCATGTTAGTAACACGTACAAAATTCTCATTATAGATTAGTTTATGTATAGTTGAACCAGGAGATTGGTGGTTAAGCTGACATATCAACTTCAATTATTTGGTTAGCATGTTATTATATTCACTCTTATTAAATTCTGTATATATTATTCATATGTAGTAATATATGTTGTCTATATTATAGAAGTTGTAATTGTGTCAAATTTTTTGATCAAACAATGAATTAGTTTAGGTGTATTTCATTGATCATTGGTAGAATTTAACAATTGTTTTGGTTGGTTTAGGATCTGAATAATTATTTATATAGAGAGTAAAATTAGGATATCAAAATGGGTGTTTGGATGTATTGATTATTCCTCCAAAATATTATTAATTTTTTCATGTCAGAATATGAAAAACTAACATAAATAGATGTGTGTTTTTACTATGAATCTATAGACAGTCACTCCCAGACCTGACACCTAAAACACATAATTCATAGACCGTAATGAATAAAAAATCTAGATCCACCAACACATCTATCCCATATTTGAAAAAAGTTAAAAAAAAATCCTATAACATACAACCCCATGGACTTTTATATTTATAGGTTTAGATAATTTGTATAAATAAAAAAACTAATAAATCCCAGGTCATTCTCAACTAATAGACAATTTTCCCTATATTAGATAGTATATATTACATAATAAGTCATCATCATGTTAAAAATATTCTCCATTCAAGCATTCATGTTTTACATATTATATATAATACCATTAATTATGACAATTGGTAATGGAATAATTATAAGTGTTGTCCTCAATCACTTAGTAAGGTTAAACATTATTGATGAAAATAAAATATCATATGTCTTAATAAGATGAGAATATATATTTTGGAAGATATATATAATAAAAATAGCCTCATACTCGAATTAAACTAATTGAATAATATATTCGTAGATAATAATGGAAATGAATGGGCCAAATGAAAAATAATAGATGGTTCCATATAGTTGAAATTCCAAAAACCAAATGGATAATTATATAATATATTACCATATATAATTATATTATATACCATAATAATATCACAAATAAAATAACATTTCAGGGCTAGGAATATAATAATTTACCAAAAAATTATTCTTTCATGAGACATACCAATGTGATGACATGATATATAATGTAATTCCAAATACATAAATTTTATATCTCCAATGCATTAATAATATGATAAAATTAATAAGAAATACAAAATATGAAATTTCAACAATAATCATTATTATAATTAAAACATTCAAAATGATAAAATTTTCCCCATGATAAAATTGGGGATAAAGTGGTTTTAACTGGTTTGGATAGAGAAGGAGGAAGTTTATACCTTCTATAGTAAACATTCATGAGTAATCAATGAATAATTGCATCATAATAAAAAAATATTGATTTTTAGTGGGCCCAAATAAAAATAGAATAGTACTTTTTAATGGAATCCAACAATATCACACAATCTAATATTAGCAGTATATTTTTTTTCATTAATATTTATAATACATCACAATATGGAATCATGGTTAATGCTTTATGATCAATTTAATTAAATACATATAATTTTTTGGAGAAGGGAATTGGAAAGAAAATAATTCATAAAAAAGGTTCATTTGTGTAGAAAAATACAGTGATGTCTCATTTTATTTATAGAATATATATTCATATAGTCCATTAAGTGATAGAGGGTATAAGGTTAAAAAATAATATATATATATATATATAAATGGATTCTCTAAAGGATTTTTAGATATATAAAAATATCCTCATAAAATAATAATTAGAATGGTATCCAAAAAGAACGATCAAGAATATAGTTTTTTTGTAACATCCCAAGTAAGTAATGGATAATAGATATTTTTATCTATGTCTATTAATGAATTAGATAGTGTTTTAGAGGCTTAAAATGAAAATAAATCCAATCTTAAGAATGGAATACACTAATATTTTTAAAAGATTGTTTTACCGCCTTTTAATGGCAAACCATTTTTAAAGATATCTTCTGAAAATTTTATAAGCTATGTTTGTAAAAATAAACTTATTCTTTATGATTGGGACGTCAAAATTTACTTTGTGTGAATTTTTGGTATTTTTCTGACAATGGTCATTTTTTTAATGAATAGTGAAAAATACTGCATTTTACATCAAAACTGCTTTTTAATCTAATTTATTTATATGATTTGATTATCTTTTTAATTGGTTTTGAAGTGAAATTAGAATATATTTTTACCATTTTATCCAATTATGGTCATTGGAATCAATTTCACTTTGAAATTATACTTAAAATGGTGTCAATCTTTTGATACTTATTGTTTTATAAAAACACGCTATTTGCTCTGACAGCGGGAATTAATTATTAAATTAATTAATGTGACTTATATGTTTTGAATTTTGTAAAATATACTTCATTTTTGAATTCGGAATATCAAATATAGCTTAGGGTGAATTTTTGGTAATTTTCGGAAAAACATCAATTTTTGATGAATAGTGAAATCACAAAGTGGTACTTATAAAAACTGATTTTCCATTTAAATGAAATTTTGCCATTATTGTGTTTTGAATTTCAAAAATCCGACATACATGGTTGTCATTAAGAAGTAAAATGTGGTTCAATGAGATTAAAATAATTTTTTGATGAATAGTAACTTATTAATTTTTAATCGCGATTAGTGGTAATTAGTGTAGTTTAAGGTAAAAATAATGCTTTAATAAAATAAGATGATCTTGACACATGTCCTACCCTCATTGGTTGTGTCATGGCCGACCAATACAAGCCATGGGTCAACTTGGGGACCCCATGGATCCACTTTTGTTGGGAAATGACATAAATAACTTTTTATTTAATGTAAAAGTAAAAATGACACAAACATAATATATTTTACGAAAACAATTTTTACATGTGGTTATAAAGATCAGATTTTTTTATTATAAATATTCATTGGAAAGCTAAAAAGATTTCCTATATTATAGTAGTTTTTGTATAATTTTTAGACTTTAAATAAATTAAATTATTTATGACATCATGATGATGCAGCAATGACCTCATTATTTAAAGATTTAAATAAAATGGAAAGATAATGAAAAATCTAAAACCTACACAGGGAAAAAACCAATTGGATGAGTGGATTTAGAAGCCTTATCGCCTTATCCTATAATTATAGCAATGTGGGACCTTTTGAATCTGAAACTCTTTTTAAAATAATGTAACTTATCTTTACTTTCCAAAAGTGCCCCTCCTCTCCTCTTATAAAAGGCCCCCACCTCTACCTCATTTCACACACTCCTCAAGCCTTTGGCTCGGCCAACCCCTGCCCATTTACTCTCTCCACATCCATCTACTCATCCTAGAGGATTCCATTTGGGCAGAATCCTTTCAAAGTAATCCTTTAGGCTCAAATCAAAAGGAGTTACACTTTTAAAGGTAATTCATTCTCTCATGTTCATTTGTTTTATTTTGCTTCTCCAACCCCCTAAACTCTTTTTATTTACTTCTTTTGTAACAACACCAGTATCTTCAATATACTAGGATGTTGTTATACGATTTATTTGAGCTACACTCTCACACAACTACATCAAATGGTTATCGAACATACGGTTTCCGTGGATGGCGAAATTCTGCCTCCCGAAACGATGATTGTTCAATACTATTTAACACCTTCAAAGGTGGCCATTATGATGTCACTATTTTTATATATGATATATAATATGTTTATGTTTTCCTTAAGCTTCTGTTTTTTCATTTTGGCATAACTTTATGGTTTCCATTATGGGTAAACACGATATCTTCATTTTAGGAAGTGCGGACTACCGCCCCCTGAAAGTGATTTGATTCGTTAATACCATATGTGGGATGTGTAAAGGATAAAGTTAATGATATTATATATGTTATTATACTGGAATTATAATATACTCTTATATCATTATGATTCCATTCCAGAAAATACGAAATAGAAATGGAAGTAGCGTTCATGCGTACGTACGGCTTACCGTCTCCATGAATGGTGCATTTCATTTCTTACCTATAAATGTGATGTAATATTATAAATAGATGTATATGATGAATATATATGATATATATGTTATCCAAATCATTAATATCATTCTGGATATAACGAACCTTTGACCAAATTAACAACATGTAAGTTTAAGAAGTCTATTTTTGACTTAAGAACCAAATACCGACAAAATGAACATTATTAACTTAAATGATTACACGATGTTCATAACATGGTATAAAAAGAATAATGAACTTGAAAAAGGTTCTTAAGAAAGTAGAGATTAACTCAAGTTTATTATTCAGGAGATTAAAGAAGGGTCGGGTCAAGTCGGATATGAGGTAAGGGAACTTCTTAACCCAATTACCATTCTTTGGGTTAATCTCCTACTTTCAAATTATGTCATGATATTAATATGTCCTATCTTGTATTTGTACTTTATTTATGTGTACTTATAGTGAATACACATAATAGATCTATTTTATTTTAAAAATGATCTTTGTATGGGACTTCGTCTCAATCTCCTTTCATTGAGACAAATTTTATTATATACACAACTTTCTTTTATACGGTGGATAAACCCCTTTGACTTTTACATTTATTCAAAAAGAATCTTTTTTATACGAAGCGTTTACTAAACGTCAAAAGGGAATGTTTTTGTCGTATGTATGCGGCAACAACGACTTCTCCGCCGTCGTGATCGTTATTTGAGTTTTGGCTTCCTCTACAAGCCATACCTTTTTTTAAAAGAAAAATAAATACCATGTTTTACTTTTCTTTTATTTTGGTATTGAAAATGGCTTTCACAATGTTTTTGTGTTGTATTGATATCTTGTGATTGAAATGTGGAAATTTTATGTTTCCTTTATGCATGTTTTATGTGATACGATTATGTTATGGTTCTTGGGCATTATTATGAAGACTGGTGGTTCCGTGATAAACTAAGGGCGGGTGAGCCCGATATAGCTCTCCAGTGCATTGGGTAACACGAAGGAGTGAAACGTTAAGGTTTCTCTGAAGAGATTTTAGGGAATATACTGTGATGGGTATTCCAAACGTAACCAAGAGGGTTACTCCCAACGTAAGAATGTTATGAATGCCTCAAGTTACCTTTATGTCTTATGATTTATATGATTTATTCATGATTTGATGAGGTATGTTAAAGTGCTTATGTTTTATGGGTAATGTATAATCTCATCCTTATGTATATATGTACCCATGTTTCCTTTCCATATTTTTATATCCCTTACTGAGCTTTTTCTGCTCATCCCAGGTTTTTTTGAAATGTTTTTCAGAGGTCAAGGGAAAGGTACATGATATGATGATAGTGTCAAGGAAGTGTCAAGAAAGAATCCATGTTTTATTTTCAATATGTTTCCATTGATGGGAATGAAGAATACTATCTTTATGTAACAACTTTGTTTATATGTGGAATGTAATGCATGTTTTATGATCTAATTCTCTAAAACTCTAAACCCGAAAAGATCCTCAATGTGTAATCTTGTAATAACTCAAGATTAAGTAAGGTTTATGGTTGGGGCCTTATAGTTGGTATCAGAGGTCTGTTTAGATAACTTTAGGAGTTAGAATTATATTAAATGATTATCCAAAAATATTTTTTTATGGTCAAATTGAAGTGATATAGTATTTGAAGATTACCATGTTGCTTCATCTAAGACATGTTTGTTCAGAATGGTTTTCCGCAGAGGAAATAGGGAAGCAGTGCTAGGAAGGCATACAGAAGGAAATAACCTTCCGATTCAGCATCCTGAGATGGTTGGAATTGGAACTGAATAGTTTGTTGTAGTAATGGCGCAGTTGACTCAGGCTATAAAGGGTGGTGGTATCCATGCATGAGATCAGCCAGACCAACCGCAGAGGAACATGTCAGTGGTGGAACATTTCATGAGGAAACATCCCCCATCATTCAGAGGATCATCTGACCCTGTGCTAGTTGAAGGTTGGATTAAAGCACTGGAGAAGATTTTCGATGTCATGGGGTGTTCAGACAATCAAAAGGTTAGTCTTGCTATTTACCGTTTGGAGGGTGAGGCATATCAGTAGTGGTCGATGGTTAAAAATATCAGGGACACCGATGAGATTGATTCTCTCGACTGGGATGAATTCAAAGGTATGTTTCTTGAGAAGTATTTTCCTAAGGTTGTTCGACATAGGATGGAAAAGCAATTCTTGGAATTGAGGCAAGAGAAGACTCAGTGGCTGCCTATGAAGAAAGGTTCACTCGATTGGCAAGGTATGCTCCAAATTTTATTCGAGACCTTGATAGTAAAATCAATCGTTTTTACTCAGGATTAAAGCCAAAATATCGAAGGGCATTAGCTTCCCGTGAGTTTGAATGTTATGAAAAGCTTGTTCGATGTGCTGAGAAGGTGGAAATGGAGTTTGCCGATGATCAAGTGTTCTATAACAACCAACAGAAGAAGAGACCGAGGTGGCAGGAGAAAGGTGAGAATTCTTCAAAAAAGTCTGATGGTAAGAAAACTAAGTTTCCAGTTTGTGATAAATGTGGAAAAAGGCATGCTGGGGAATGTCTTCTGAATTCTGGAAAGTTCCACCAATGTGGTAAGATGGGACATAAGGATCGTGATTGCACTGAAAAGGATCAAGGTGAAGGTAAGACCAAATTTGATTTACAGTTAGTGAAATGTTTTAAGTGCAATGACATGGGTCACTATGAAAATGAGTGTCCGACAAAGAGTTTGAGTGATGGGAAGCAGTTAGACTACAAGCAGAAAGGGGTGGTGAAATCCTTTGCAACTACTTTAGCAGATGTCGGGTCATCAAATGAAGTTGTATCAGGTACTTTGTTTGTTTTCAGGAGTTGAAAAGAAGGTTGGTGAATGCTGCAGTTTTGGCACTACCTTCAAGGAATGGTGAGTTTGTTATATACAGTGATGCTTCATTGAATGGACATGGTTGCTTCCTAATGCAGAATGATCAGGTAATTGCTTATGCTTCACGACAGTTGAAAACTCATGAGGTAAATTACCCTACACATGATTTGGAATTAGCTACTGTTTTTTTCGCTTTAAAAATTTGGAGGCATCATTTGTATGGAGTAAAGTGTGAAATATATACCGATCACAAAAGTTTAAAGTATATATTCACTCAGAAAGAATTGAACATGAGACCGAGGAGATGGCTAGAATTAATCAAGTATTATGATTGTACAATTCATTACCATCTGGGAAAAGCAAATAAAGTGGCTGATGCTTTGAGTCGAAAAATTAATGCTTCATGAGCAATGTTGCGTTTAGAACGTGATCCTTTGGTTAAGGATTTGATGAACTTTGGCATAGAAGTTTTTGGTGCCGGATGTTCTTCTGTTTTGTTTCAGGTATCAGTGATATCATCTCTATCAGATAGAATCAAGCAAGCACAGAAGCAAGACAGTGAGTTGCAGAAAAAGGTAGAGCTGGTTCAGAAAGGTAAGTTTCCTAAATTCAACATTGATAATGATTGCGTTTTGAGATTTGGGAAGAGATCATGTGTGACTTGTGATTCACAGTTGAAGAGAGAGTTGTTATGTGAAGCTCATAGTTCTCCGTTTTCAGTTCATCCAGGCAGTACTAAGATGTATAGAGATCTTCGGGAGTATTAATGGTGGGATGGAATGAAAAGAGATATTTCTGATTTTACTGTGAAGTGTTTGAATTGTCAGCAGGTTAAAGCAGAGTGGTAGTTACTGAAAGGGATGCTTCAGCCTTTACCAGTGCCAGAGTGGAAATTGGAGAATATATCCATGGACTTTGTTGTTGGATTACCGAAGACATCTCGAGGTAATAATGCAATCTGGGTTATTTTTGATCGGATGACCAAATCTGCTCATTTCCTTGCTATACGAGATAATATTTCCCTAGATCAACTTTCCTGTTTGTATCTTAAAGAGATAGTCAGGTTACATGGAGTTCCTCTCTCCATTGTATCGGATCGTGATCCCAGGTTTACTTCTAACTTTTGTAAAGGCCTTCAGAAGTCGTTGGGTACTGAATTAAATTTTAGTACAGCTTTTAATCCTCAATCATATGGGCAGTCAGAACGAACAATTCAGACATTGGAGGATATACTACGAGCTTGTTCTATGGATTATCAGGGAAGTTGGGACCAACATCTTTCTTTGGTTGAATTTTCATATAATAACAGTTTTCATTCCAGTATACAGATGGCACCATTTGAGGCATTATATGGGAAGCGGTGTCGAACTCCAGCATTTTGGGATGAAGTGGGTGAAAGGAAGTTGATGGGACCAGAATTGGTAGAAGAGATGGCAGAAAAAGTTCAGCTGATTCAGAAGCACATGAGAACAGATCAGAGTAGGCAGAAGAGTTATGCAGACAATAGGAGGAAGGATCTATCTTTCGAGGTAGGTGATCATGTTTTTCTCAAAGTATCACCATGGAAAAGTGTGATGTGATTTGGTAAGAAATGAAAGCTGAGTCCAAGGTTTATTGGAGCATATGAAATTCTAGAGAGAGTTGGATTAGTTTCTTACCGAGTGGCTTTACCTCCGAGTTTATCTCAGGTACACAATGTTTTTCACGTTTCGATGTTGAGAAAGTATATGCCAGATCCATCTCATGTTTTGAGTCCAGAGGTAGTTCAGCTGGAAGAGAACCTATCTTATGAGGAACAACCGGTCCAGATTCTTGACCACATGGAGCAAGTGTTATGAAATAAGGTGATTCACCAGGTAAAGGTTTTGTGGAAAAACCACATGATTTAAGAGGCAACATGGGAATCTGAAAATGCAATGAGGGATAAGTACTCCCATTTATTCGATAAGTAAATAAATTGTGGGGACGCAATTTTCTAAAGGGGGGAAGGATGTAACATCCCAAGTAAGTAATGGATAATAGATTTTTTCATCTATGTCTATTAATGAATTAGATAGTGTTTTAGAGGCTTAAAATGAAAATAAATCCAATCTTAAGCATGGAATACACTAATATTTTTAAAAGATTGTTTTACTGCCTTTTAATGGCAAACCATTTTTAAAGCTATATTTTGACAATTTTATAAGCTATGTTTGTCAAAATAAACTTATTCTTTATGATTGAGACATCAAAATTTACTTTGTGTGAATTTTTGGTATTTTTCTAACAATGTTCATTTTTTTAATGAATAGTGTAAAATACTGCATTTTACATCAAAACTGCTTTTTAATCTAATTTATTTATATGATTATATTATCTTTTGAATTTGTTTTTAAGTAAAATCAGAATATATTTTTACCATTTTATCCAATTATGGTCATTGGAATCAATTTCACTTTGAAATTAGACTTAAACTGGTGTCAATCTTTTGATACTTATTGTTTTATAAAAACACGCTATTTTCTCTGACAGCGGGAATTAATTATTAAATTAATTAATGTGACTTATATGTTTTGAATTTTGTAAAATAGACTTCATTTTTGAATTCGGAATATCAAATATAGCTTAGGGTGAATTTTTGGTAATTTTCTGAAAAACTTCAATTTTTGATGAATAGTGAAATCACTAAGTGGTACTTATAAAAACTGATTTTCCATTTAAATGAAATTTTACCATCATTGTGTTTTGAATTTCAAAAATCCGACATACATGGTTGTCATTAAGAAGTAAAATGTGGTTCAATGAGATTAAAATAATTTTTTGGTGAATAGTAACTTATTAAGTTTTTAATCGCGATTAGTGGTAATTAGTGTAGTTTAAGGTAAAAATAATGCTTTAATAAAATAAGACGAGTTTGACACATTTCTTACCCTTATTGGTTGTGTCATGGCCGACCAAGACAAGCCATGGGTCAACTTGGGGACCCCATGGATCCACTTTTGTTGGGAAATGACATAAATAACTTTTTATTTAATGTAAAAGTAAAAATGACACAAACATAATATGTTTTACGAAAAAAAATTTTACATGGGGTTATAAAGATCATATTTTTTATTATAAATAGTAATTGGAAAGCTAAAAAGAGTTCCTACATCATAGTATTTTTTTTATAATTTTTAGATTTTAAATAAATTAAATTATTTATGACATCATGATGATGCAACAATGACCTCATTATTTAACGATTTAAATAAAATGGAAGGATAATGAAAAATCTAAAACCTACACATGGACAAAACCAATTGGATGAGTGGATTTCGAAGCCTTATCACCTTATCCTCGAATTATAGCAATGTGGGACCTTTTGAATCTGAAACACCTTTAAAAATAATGTAACTTATCTTTACTTTCCAAAAGTGCCCCTCCTCTCCTCTTATAAAAGGCCCCCACCTCTACCTCATTTCACACACTCCTCAAGCATTTGGATCGGCCAACCCCTCCCCATTTACTCTCTCCACATCCCTCTCCTCATCCTAGAGGATTCCCTTTGGGAAGAATCCTTTCAAAGGAAGCCTTTAGGCTCAAATCAAATGGAGTTACACTTTTAAAGGTAATTCATTCTCTCATGTTCATTTGTTTTATTTTGCTTCTCCAACCCCCTAAACTCTTTTTATTTACTTCTTTTGTAACAAAACCAGTATCTTCAATATAATAGGATGTTTTTATAAGATTTATTTGATCTACACTCTCAAACAACTACATCAAATGGTTAAAGAACATACGGTTTCCGTGGATGGGGAAATTCTGCCTCCCGAAACGATGATTGTTCAATACTATTTAACACCTTCAAAGGTGGACATTATGATATCACTTTTTTATATATGATATATAATATGTTTATGTTTTCCTTAAGCTTATGTTTTTTTTCATTTTGGCATACCTTTATGGTTTCCATTATGGGTAAACACGATATCTTCATTTTAGGAAGTGCGGACTACCGCCCCCTGAAAGTGATTTGATTCGTTAATACCATATGTGGGATATGTAAAGGATAAAGTTAATGATATTATATATGTTATTATACTGGAATTATAATATACTCTTATATCATTATGATTACATTCCAGAATATACGAAATAGAAATGGAAGTAGCGTTCATGCGTACGTACGGCTTACCGTCTCCATGAACGGTGCATTTCATTTCTTACCTCTAAATGTGATGTAATATTATAAATACATGTATATGATGAATATATATGATATATATTTTATCCAAATCATTAATATCATTCTGGATATAATGAAACTTTGACCAAATTAACAACATGTAAGTGTAAGAAGTCTATTTTTGACTTAAGAACCAAATACCGACAAAATGAACATTATTAACTTAAATGATTACATGATGTTCATAACATGGTATAAAAGGAATAATGAACTTGAAAAAGGTTCTTAAGAAAGTAGAGATTAACTCATGTTTATTATTCAGGAGATTAAAGAACGGTCGGGTCAAGTCGGATACGAGGTAAGGGAACTTCTTAACCCAATTACCATTCTTTGGGTTAATCTCCTACTTTCAAATTATGTCTTGATATTATTATGTCCTATCTTGTATTTGTACTTTCTTTATGTGTAATTATAGTGAATACACATAATAGATCTATTTTATTTTAAAAATTATCTTTGTATGGGACTTCATCTCAATCTCCTTTCATTGAGGCATATTTTATTTTATACACAACTTTCTTTTATACGGTGTATAAACCCCTTTGACTTTTACGTTTATTGAAAAGGAATCTTTTTTATACGAAGCGTTTACTAAATGAAAAAAGGGAAAGTTTTTGTCGTACGTATGCGACGACAACGACTTCTCCGCCGTCGTGACCGTTATTTGAGTTTCGGCTTCCTCTACAAGCCATACCTTCTTTTTAAAAGAAAAATAAATACCATGTTTTACTTTTCTTTTATTTTGGTATTGAAAATGGTTTTCACAATGTTTTTGTGTTGTATTGATATCTTGTGATTGAAATGTGGAAATGTTATGTTTCCTTTATGCATGTTTTATATGATACAATTATGTTATGGTTCTTGGGTATTATTATGAAGACGGGTGGTTCCGTGATAAACTAAGGGCGGGTGAGCCCGACATAGCTCTCCAATGCATTGGGTAACACGAAGGAGTGAAACGTTAAGGTTTCTACGATGAGATTTTAGGGAATATACTGTGATGGGTATTCCAGACGTAACCAAGAGAGTTACTCCCTACGTAAGAATGTTATGAATGCCTCAAGTTACCTTTATGTCTTATGATTTCTATGATTTATTCATGATTTGATGAGGTATGTTAAAGTGCTTACGTTTTATGGGTAATGTATGATCTCATCCTTATGTATATATGTACCCATGTTTCCTTTCCATATTTTTATATCCCTTACTGAGCTTTTTATGCTCATCCCATGTTTTTTTGAAATGTTTTTCACAGTTCAAGGGAAAGGTACAAGATATGATGATAGTGTCAATGAAGTGTCTAGAAAGAATCCATGTTTTATTTTCAATATGTTTCCATTGATGGGAATGAAGAATACTATCTTTATGAAACCACTTTGTTTATATGTGGAATGTAATGCATGTTTTATGATCTAATTCTCTAAAACTCTAAACCCGAAAAGATCCTCAATGTGTAATCTTGTAATAACTCAAGATTAAGTAAGGTTTAAGGCTGGGGCCTTATATTTTTGATACCACGAGTTCAATCACCCAATTTATTAAGATAAATATTTATTTTATGTTAAATCATGTAACCAAAATACCCCTACTGTATATCTTTTTTAAAATTAAAATTTAACATCACTAGGAAACAGAAAACATATTTTGGAAAAATAAATTGTCATTCATGTTAATTAAAATAATACACATCACATTAAAATTTAACTATTTAAACATTGGATAGAATAATTTATAAATCCATTACTTTAATAAATAATCCTAAAAATTGGAAAATAGAAAATTCAATAATATTATCTATTTTAATTTGGATAAAAATATTAATATTTTCTAATGAAAGGAACATTTCTAATACATCGAAATTTCAATTATTAAAACCCCATGTTCTAAAAAGTGTAATACAAGGGTAATTTTATTAAAACATGTCATTAAAACTAAAATTTATATAATACCATATTAAATAATATAGTGGCTGGATAACTCATGAATCAAACCAAAGAGTTCAAAATAAAAACATATAAATAAAAGAAATTATATTTGTACTACCAATATCCCTTTAAATAAATATACACCATAAGGTCATAAATATTCAACAATGATTTATTTTAATGTGAACTAAATACCTCGAATAAAAAGATACAATACTACAAAATTCAATCAATGATGTAATTTTTATATAATATATATAATTATGTTTCACTAATGTTGGAATGAATTAAATGGAAATAGAATTTTAAATTAATGGATTTTTCAAATTTTGAATGGATTCTCAGGGAATGAATCAGAATATTAGAATTCATTAAAGTTAATTTTTTGGACATGGATTGTAGATTAGATGGTGGATTGGAGGTTTCGAGGGAATCCAATGGGAGAGGGACCCAAAGTATGAGATTCGGTAATGTCCAACCTAGTATGCACAGTTTCCACAAGATTACTACTGAACTTACAGCCAACCATGTTGACGAATTTTAATAGTACTATTTTTTCAATAATGTTGGGAGACCTAGGAAAATTTAATGTTTGGAAGAGAGGTGTATGTGGACTCACATTGTTAGGGAAATATTTTTCTAAATTTTCATTGTAAATCTGCAAGGGTGTAGTCATCATGTAGTGAAGCCCATATGAATAGTGAAAAGTTACAAACTGTGCGTCCTAACCATGGACCTCATTAAAAGGGGAAAATTAAAATTTCATCTCAAAGAAAATTATTTATTTTTTAATTCTTTATACCATCATTCATCCCAGAACCTTCTCTACCTACACCCTCCATTATCATCCTTCCTCCATGGGAGATCTTCATTGTTCTTAGTCTTAATGAAATGTTTTTAGATGCATTGGATTCAATGAATTGAATAATAATATTTGTTAAACTCAATTACATTTTTTATCTCCAAACATTAACTTATGGCTCCTATCATTATGGTTTTTATTCTCAATTTCCACAAAGACAAATGGAATGATATACAAGTGTTATTGAGCTTTTATTGCCTAATAAGAGGTTGGAGAGGGAGCTCGTCTACACTTTTTTCATGTCGTTTCAACATAGTATTTCATCATAGTGATTTTATAATGATTAAAAGTTTAAATTATCTTTTTGGGAGTATTTTTTTTGTGTTTTAATAGGGATTATTCAAAGTTCATGACTAGGTGTGTGTTTTAGGTTAATGGAAATAATTTTTCCATTCTTGCATTCGTTTAGGATCAGCATCTATGGTTTTGAGAATTATTCCTATTTTTTATTTTATTCAATTGTATATTGTTTTTAGATTAATTAATTAATTATAATATAATAATTATAAAACTTATGGTTTTATTTAATAAACAATACCATCAATGCCTTATTTGATCATGGGCATGCCTTGGAAACTACTTCTAAACCTTGTAAAAAAGAATGGAATGTTTCTTATATAATAGTTGGTACATCATGACTTTCCTTTATTAACTCTTCATTTTTATATTTGTTTTTGGATTCTCTAACATGAATCTTGTGGAACCCCAAGTATTTTTAAATAACATTAGTGGAAAGTTAAATTAATTTATATTGTAAAATTAAAAGTGACAGATGTCAGGGGTCACTGAGAACATATGTGCACTAACATCCTGTCTTTTTTATAATGGATATTCTAAAGATTTATAGAATACTGAACGAAATATGGACCTCTTAGAAGGTGATAATGAAAATTCTAAGGCATTCCATCCCATATACAACCCTAAATAGATGTACATTAGGTAGAATAGAACTAGAATGTAAGTGTAAAATGACCACGAGCATAAATTTGGACCATAAGCCACCTCTTGATTGGTTCAATTATGTAAAGTCACCTAATTTCCATAAATGTTGATCTACAATATTCTTGATTATAGGAGTCCTAAATTATAATTGCACTGGTTTTTTTACCATAGGCCATGACATGATTTACATAATCCAAAGGGGGATTCCATTTCTTATATGTGTACCATGCGGATTTTGTATGGAATGCCTCTCAATATTTTTGACCTAGGAGACCCCAGTGGGTTCCCTAAAAATCAAATGACAGATATCATGCATGTTATATTTAGGTCATAGAAAAACATATTGAACATGTAAGAACATGGTGATGTGGAAATAGTGATGGGTTTATTCATTCATCCATAATTACCCTTTAATTATGAATTTTCAAGTATTTTCATGACGAATCTATATTTACCACACAAGATTACTGGAAAAACTCTTATTATCCTTATATGATATGATATATGATAGTGATTACAGAGGTAAATTTTGGGTTTTGTCTTAAGAGACTTGTTAATTGTGTGGTACAATTATAAAGAATCACATATGATATTTTAATTCAACCATATATAATGATACTGAGGATAGTTTTTCTGTTAATATAAAATCCCATATTCATTTGATTCACCCATTGGATGATTCTGTTGAGGACCTTATTTGATTGTGTTGGATCTTTTTCATATTCACTGTAGTTGAGATATTTTCATAGATTGATGAAATTTACCATCTATAATTTATAGGGTTATCCTACAGAATGGGGTGGATGTACCATTATTGGATTACTTATTCTTTAACTAAGATGTAACTATTGATTTGTTTCATGAATAGATCATCATTTATTATATTTGTTCAAGATTATGGACAATACACAACTCATGTTTTATTGGGAAATATTGAACATGATGCGCCACACACTATATTTTCATTAAGTGGGACATGAAACTCCTCATCATCTATTAGAAACATTAATTCATGATACTCCATGCTGAATTAATTCCAGATGATAAACATATTTCTATTCATCATTTATTAGTAATTTATATACATGACACTCCATGAAATATTTTTATAGGATGTGGAACAAGGATCTAAAAAATATTATTTTTGGAATTGTTTCATAAGACACTAAATTCCCTCTTGGTTTTGGGTTTCATGACATATATCTCCACATCATTGAAAGAGAATATCATAACCCCAATTTTTTATCCCCAGATTGGATGTACGGACTACTTTCCCCTTATTTTGAATATGATAATAATATGATATATGGTTCATATATATTTATTTGTTTTGGATGTAGTATGTTTTTTAAATTGGGATCATGGATACAATGATCGACTATGGTTATACTTTTATTTTTTATTTCCCATTTTGTCTCAGATAGGATGAAAACATTCCATGGGTATGCCCTGTATGACCATTTCTTTTTGTTAATCATCAATAGTTCATTATTATTTTTATTATTATCCTCACATGTATCTGAAATATTTATATATTGTATTTCATATCATTCCATGGAGCTGCATTGGTGGTGCCCTATGATTTTTTATCACACACCATTCATGCCAAATAATGTTCCCTTTTGCTATGTAGTTGTTCAAATGGATAGAATTATATGATGGACTGAGGCATGTGACTGATCATTCTAGGTAGATTACATTTTATATGAATATCAAGTATGTGATATGGATCAATGTGGGATATTATTCCTTGTAATTTTATTTCTATGTAATTCTTTCACTACTATATATAAGTTTATACTAATGGGAGACTAGCATCTCATATATGATATTTCCATTCTGGTATTTACTACATTAAATTATTTATTTATCCATGTTTATATAAATTACTTCTAAACTCAAATTATCTACTAATATGTAATATTTTTGAATATTTACGATATATTATTACAAAAATAAAAGGTCATAGCATCCCACAAAATTCTTATATGCCCTCAAATATTGTAGGCAACCACTGGAATATGGGGAGGCATAATTATGGAATCTTGAAAACTATTTCTTATACTATTAATAGAATGAGTCAGGTCAGGATGTTACAATGTTCTATCATATTATACCATTTTACAATTCAATACAATTTTGGACATCAAGATAGGAATATTATGAATGATTCAAACCCTATGATGAAAATCAGACACCTGCATTAGGAAAATTTGATCCCAAAACAATTCTTGGGTTTTCAGGTTTATTGGATCATTTTTCATGATATTTGATGTTACCATAGATTATATTTTTTACTTAAATAGATTCACATGTTGTGTGGAGTATTCGTTTCACTCTATATTTTTTGATCTCAGTCTTCTAGTAAGAGTCCAATGAATGAATTTTACTCTTTTCGTAAAATTGTAATATAAAACTTATTCATCAAATTCTCCTCATAGGGTCAATATATTTGTAGATTTCTTTTTTTTAATTATCTAAGAGACTATGGTCAAATTATTAACTTGTAAAAAACCCAAAATGATGTTTTCACTTCTAGTATCTTGGTGGAAGTTTACTTTATTAAACAATCATATATATATAATTCATTTTTATAGAATTTTATGTCGATCTATGGTGAGTAGTTTGATGATGAGGATGATGAGTAATTCCCCAATCATAAGCGGTTTTGTATCGATAGGGAAAATGGTCCCTCGGTGCTTGACCCCTTAGTGTGAATTTTCTGTTTTGTTCTATTATTTATTATTCAATTAAGATCATATACTATGTTACTCCCATTACTATGATTGACAATATCCGTCAGCAAACTGTTTGACTATAGTAAAACACGGGTCATTTAGATAATAACATTTGTATACTATAGTACCTTGTAGGTAAAAAATTAGTTGATTCCATCTATTATACCCATTATGGGTGTGTCCATTTAAATATCGGTCAAATGAGGATCACATACAACCTAAATCAGTATTTATAATCAATAATATTACTGTATTTTTCATAAATAAGATTCATTTATAGTGATATATTTGGACACACTGGTTGGATAGCGTTGTGTTCTAAAAAAATTATAGAAAAATTGATCCTCTAGTTCATATTTTTATTTATATATTCATGGGAAGGAATAATTAATTTTATGTTAAGATGATATGAGGACCCTTAAGGAAAATGGTCTTTTTGTGCATTCTTTGATAGAACTAGGTCGGGTTGTCCATCAAATAGATAGTGAGTCCATGTTGACATTCTTTGGACCCTTATATATTGATGATATTTTCTCTTACCTTTATTTAATCCCTTGTAGTTATATTTTGTAAAATAAGATTCCATTCATTGGGATAGGTGCAGAGATGATTCCATTGAGGTATGACTGATGAGAGATTGATTAATGGGTTACACTCTCAGACAAAAAAACCATGTTTTGAGGCTTGAATGGTTGGGATATGTGGGAGAAATATAGGCCCCAAATTCTAACTTAGACCACTATGGTTCAGAATTAATCATGATTAAGGGAATACTAGAGAGATTATGGCTTATGTTTTTGGTTTCTTGTAGTGGTTGTGAGTATTGTTGTATGCCCTTTTTGAGAATGATTCACAAGAGGTGATCATGTTTATATATATAAGCATGCTTCTACCTTTTTTAGTAGGAACCTAAGAAGAATGGGAGAAATGACTGAGTTTTATAGGTAGGATTCTATATTTATATTTTTTTTTATTTAGTGATGAATTATTTGTATATAATTTTAGAGAACATTTGTAATAGAGATTTCAGTAAAAAATAGTAACATGTTGTAAATATTAATAATGTAATGTTATTAAGTGTATTGATATGTGAAATGTGCCTATAGTTTATATTATGATACTTGTGGGGTTGTAACAAATTGATATTGTTAAAATAATATATGTTCCTTTTGAAGATGGAAATATAGGAAGTATGTTGTGTTCTATGATCTTTTTGACCCATGCATGGACCTAGACACACATTTTTAAGAGATGTGGTTCCTTGGTCTATTAAATAAATGAATGTCCATGTTTGATAAGGATATGTATGTAGGATAGTTTTAAAATCCTATTTAGGGAATCTCAATACACTCCCATCCTAGATAAGGCCATTCCAAATATCTTCATGTCATCCTATGAATATTATGAGAGCAATGGAAATGCAATGAGATAACTATTTTTCTGATTTAATGAAGCGACTCCATAGGTTTCAGTCTTAATGCTTGGTATATGTTATGACATATGTTATAGATAGAACCGTTGGAGGTTATTCTGACCTGCCCCTAATAGTGATTTGAACTCATTGCATGTTGTGTATTTTGATACAATAGTATAAAAACAATGTCTATGTAACATTACATTGGCACTCGAGAATGATAGGGTTTCTATCATTTCTTATTATATCCAAATGTCAATGGTTTATTGGATTTTATAGTCAATAACTCTTTTCAAAATGTGGAAAATCTAGGATGATCCTATTTTGAGGAGTGATATAATATTACATGTTGATATTAGTAATTAGATTGTCATTGTGCATTCTTATATGGTTGAAAAAATTGAAATTGGTAAGGTAGGATTTCTTAGTGAATTCCATATGCAAGTCGGACTACACACATTGGTAGAGTTGAAGCCCAGTGTTTGGGCCCAATATATCTTATGATTATTGAATGGAATAAGATTATGATTTTTCTATTTTTCCTTCTATATCATAAAATTTGACATGGGTCAGAGCTGTCTGGTCTAGAAAATTTTGTATGAATTCTTTTAAAAGATTTGGTGAAATACTCATAATGTTCTCATTGTACCTTGGGGTAAAACCTTAAATATATGGTATCAGAGACGCATCAGATATTGAAAAAGATAATTTTCAATAATAGTCATCTGAGAAAATGTAAAAATAGTTGTCTATGTTTTTTTTGTATGTGATTTGTTATGAAAAAATCATACATGGATATAGAATGATATTGGTGTAGTTTAAAAGATGGATAATGAATTTTAGGGAAAAGCTAATGTGATAGGCTGTGCATTTGATGAATGGAATTAGACTATGTAAATCATAATGATGACCATAGTTTGTGTAATTATTTGACATTGGATGTAGTCTGTTGTGATACATTCTAGATGAATCATCAGTATTCTAAGGTAATTAATCAGTAATAAATTATAATGTTGAATGTATCGATTCATGGAATTGGAAATTGAAGGAATGAGTCTATGTTTTGTTGTTCAAAATGATGGTTTATTACTAATATAATGAAATATTCTTGTCTGTAGTTATATGTTTATGAGTACGTTTAATCTCAATATTCATTGCAATATATAATAATTTTCTGCAGTTTTAACAGGTTAAGATCAATATGATTAAAATGGTTCTCACAAGTGTATTGGGAAATCATATACACAACACAATCATTTGAACAGATTTCATGACCCATGTTTTTCAATATTTATATTTGGATTCATATAAATACTTATCATGGATGAGAAGAATTAGGATATGGAGGTTGTAATATCTTGTGTTCATTGTGTCAAAAAAATTTACAAGTAAATTGAATATTAAATTACTACAACGTATAAATGTTGAAAAGAGATAAAAATCAAGAATTTGATGTTTGGAATGCCTCAATGTGATGTTTTTATACATTTATTGTGGCATAGGTGGTGGTTCATAGCTTTCAATATATACCTTGTGGTGTGTGACATAAAATAATCATTTCAAAAAAGTGAATCCTTGGGAGTTTGGTTGGTAAAAAGATGATAAAAAATATAATTCCTATCATTACACCCCATTATTCATTGGCACATTCATTTTTAATTCTGGAAGGAGTCTCGTAAAAAAATTTATTTTGGTGTGTTGGTTCTGAGAGGCTCTCCTATTTTTCCATTATCTTTATAACCATCTGTTTCATCTATGAATGGTGGAGGTGTTCCGAGAGTGAATCCTATAATTTTAGAGCATGATTTTCCAAAATATGTAGCCTAATAATGAGACTCTTTAAAAGTGAAAAATTACCAATTTTCCCCTCTAAACCTAAAATTTATAAACCCTTTTCCCATCATAATTCTCATAGATTCCTCCACTATGTGATCCCTACTCCACTCTTCCTCCACATATAATCCCCAAAATTCATAGTCTAAATCAGTTATCATCTAATGTGTTGGAAGAATATAAGTAAGAATATAAAACCATTATACACTGTTGATATTTTCATCACCAACATGAAACTTTTTGGTCCCATGTTTTTGATTTTATTGATGATTCCACTAAAAAATGTTGGAATTATTTACAATATTTAGGGATTTCAGAATTCATAAAAACAGATTGACCCGAGAGGCTGTATAGACTTATTCACATGTCATTTAATCAAGGTATATTCCAATAGTTATTTTATGAATCCTTAAATAATATCTTAAATTACTCATTTTTTGTATTTATATTGATTATTGGTTCATATCCATGGTTAATTTTAGATTATGTGTCGTGAGCTGTTAGAGAGTTTTAGGTTGTGGTTGTGGTGTGACACGATCAGATGGTCTGATATTTATTCTAGTTTATGGAGGTATGTAGATGATAAAGATGTCCTAAGAGGGAGATAACCCATATTTATATTAATTTCAGTGTGTTTTTAAATTTAGACAAACTAGCGAATTAAAATGGAGAGATTCCAAGTGTTACTAACATCCATTTGTGCTAACTTCTGCTCTATATATTTATGGTTTAGACTGAGTTTTGTGGCATTACTTGGGACCTCTAGAACTCATATATGTTGAGATTAGACATTGTATGTCTTTTAAAAACTTTTATATCACTAGGTCGATGAAAATTTTGATGATTGGTACTGGGATAATAGAATTTACCACCCTTGATCACTGAGCTCTAAAATGTGCCATCTCTAGACCATTGAAATTACTACAAGACCCCGTATAGTCGATAAGGCCACACTAGGACTTCTTCAATGCAAGGATATATGAGCCCTAGTTGAATTAGTAATTTAAATGATACATTCAATTGAAATATAGAACCCCAATATGGATTTATTTTCTTATATTTGATCCTTGAGGATCCAACTAAGTATTCCCAACTAGAGTTGAGACCTAGGGGAATCAGTGGATACACTACTAAATGACTGACCCTGGTCGATTGCATTATGATTATGAGTTGAGAGGGTAGAGGGTGGAAAATATAACATGGTTCTATCATATAATCCGAAAGGATATGGAATTATTTTTGGGATTAGGCGATAATACTGACCATTTATTTATGCTTTGACATAGGTACCCTTGATGAAGTAATGATGTCGAGACATGCTTAATAGTTCTTATCCTCTAAACATGTTCTGATGTGATATATGATAAGGATACTAGAGGCACCTCAAAGGATATTGAATTAGAGTATAATTTATTTATTTCTATGGTTATAAGAATCCATGTATATCATTGGGATTCCACCTTTCATAATGATATATAAATGTAGGCTATTGTGTTAATAATGGATCTCCACTTCATTGTGTCAACCTAATAAATGATTTAGGTTATGATAATATATTTTTATAGTGGATAATTTCCTCATATCTATACTTTAGATATTATTTTTCATATATGATGACACCTTTAATTATTCATATGGATCTCCCATGGATTATATTAGAATAAAAATTACTATATTTCATTAATGTTCTTAGGGACATGGTTGTTTATTTTTTTAATGAATTGATTTTGAGTTATCATCATGGATTAGGATGTCAATCATGGAAATTATAATAATCTATGTGTAATTATTGTAATAATTCTCCATATTCGTTTCATTTTATATTTCATATATGGGTTCCTCATATTTTATTGAGAATTATTAGACATGAAGCTCCATGATCACTTGGTTGTGGATGTGGAACTTTGATCTCATAATCATTTATCGGGAATGTTTGTTCATTAAAATCCTTAACCTCATGGTTCATGTTGTCATACATGGTTCTCCTCATCATTTTTTTTTAATTCTTTATGTGAATATTCACGCCCAATAGGTTTTTTATGTTGGACAAAACAATACAAATTATTGATTGGGATTACAGGGAATTCCATTCATAAACACTATATTGGTTGCCATGAATAATATTCATTTATTTAATATATGATCCTCATATGATATTTGGAAAAGATAAAATTATATAATTGGATGATGTATGAATCATTGGTCCAGCTCTTGGACCCATGGATTACCTATGGTTTAAATTTTATTCTTTATTTCAATTGGTTTCTCTACTAGGATGAGCACATTCCTTGAGTATTTAATGAATGACTATGTATATTTTTTTCGTATTTCATAGATAGTTATTATTATTCTTATTCTATTGATTAACTCACAGATATATACACATCTTATTTAGGATATATAAAAGATCTCATTGTGGGTTCCCTATACTGTTTTATACTTACAAACTTCTTGGGCATCCATTTCACTGTGGTACCTAAGAAGATGTCCAAATGGTTGTAACATCATGATAGGAAAACCCAAAACATAAATAACCTGTATGTAGAATATGTACATGTTGATAAGTTATTTGATATAGCTCGGTCTGTGCAGTAGATACATGAACATTTATTTTCATTTAATTTATTTACTCATGAGAATTTTTTTCCATGTGGGTGAAAAATGTTGTTTTAATGATATAGTAATTTGATGCATTTAAATTTTTTTATTAAATAAATTTATTATTCATTTCTTTCAAAGTATTTCTATTTACTTTTATGTAGGTTGTTTACTTTTATTAATATTTTTATTACACTAATATCAGGACACAATCACCCCACTATCACACACTACGACTTTCTCTTCTTGTCAGAAGCCTCTATCTTATGAGGTTGATCGGTTGAGGCCTTATGGTAAATAGGGCCTCCTATGTTTTATTGAGATATCATGGTTTGAGTTGAAAACTTATACTAATTATGTTCAACGTGATGATTGTAAATAAATGATCTAAAATAGGCTTACTAAAAAATCCTTAATATTAATGTAACACATGAATCAATATCAATTTGAAGTAGGGAATATGATTCCGAATATTTTATACCATAAAATATAAAAAATTTATGATTAATATAAGTCGATATAATTTAAACACATCATAGAAGGGAAAATAGTTTCACAATAGTTATTATGTCTCAATGAATCAAATTAGAGAAAAAACCCCTTACCATAATTATTGGTTACTGTAAATGAAGTATAACATAGTGTACTATTAAATTCACTATATTAATCAAAAATATCAAAAAAATAAAATCTATTACCATTTACAAATATCATTTAAAATTATTATCTACATTTATATTGGTAAAAGAATTTGTATTTTAAATATCATGATGTGTTATATTGATTGTTTCAAAATAGTTTTATAAAAAATATGATCGTAGTCATTATGGAATCCAATTTAAAAATACTATGATGATTAAAGTTATTGTCATATATATTTCATGCTATTTATAATAGAATAGTTTCATTGGAAGGTAATTTTGGTTACAATAAATTAATATGGAATCAATAAAGATATTTTTTTAAAGATTATTAATGAAAAACAATTGTATTATTATATAATTATTTTAATAAAAAATAATAGATCATTTTATATGTAATTAATTACACATATTAATCCATTATATAAATTCATAAAAAATTTCATATAATTTGTTAAACTGACTAAAACATTCACACACCATGATTAATCTATGTTTTATGGTGGTATTGTTTTTATATCATTAAACTAGAATCGTAATGACCATATGTAGTGATTTTTAGGTTGAAATAAAATAATTCGATGGATTAAAATGATATTTAATAGATATTAACATATTCCATAATATTAATAAAGTGATTTTACTCTTAGTGAACATGTTTTAAACAATTAAGTTATCCATTGTGATTTGTCTATAATATTATTAATTGTATATCAATTATTTCATAATAGAAAATTTATTTTATAATATAAATATATTTTATAAATTAATACCATGTGGATAATAATACATATATGATTATTATAGAAATAAAAATGAAAATAAATCATCTGATTAAGGTAGTAATCCAAAATTGAGAATGGATTATTATTTAGTTTTCTATAGAATTGGAGAAAATTTTAATATGTTTTCTCATTTAAGAATCTAAAATTTGTTTTATATTTAATAATTTAAAATTAAATTCAATAATACAACCTTCCATGTATGGTTGTTTTTTAAAATATAACATGATTTTTTTTGGATACAGTAATTTGAAAATAAAAATAAAAATTACTTTCCTTTGAATAAAACATGGATTGTTTTAAAAATAAATTTATACGAATAAAATGATATTATTAGATGTTTTATATATACGAATATTGTTTAATTAATATTAAAATTTAATTTTTTTTCATTATATAATTATTTGATCAAGGGGTAACTCCTACTAATTCCCACTAATTAATTAAATATATCAGATTTTAATTCTTGTATAGTGTTTCATTTAGAAAAATGGAATCTAATATATTTCCATATTTTATGGCATTCAGATATTAAAATCATGGTGTGATACATTTAATAATTCCATATTTATGAGGTTTGGAAAATGTTTTTGAATACAATTAGATTTGGTGTATTTTAAATTGCAACAATAATGATTATACGATGTGGATATCTTGTAAGATGGAAAAAATTAGGGAATTTTGGGGACATTTTAGTGTATCTTGGTTCACTATGTTTTCTAACGTTCAATATAAAATTTATTATAGAATCATGTAATGGGAGAGGTATTTTATTTTAATTAATGCATTGGGTGTTGATGAGTGTTTCAGGGTGATTCATACTAATGAGAGTCATTATGTTGTGGAGTACATAATTAATAATTAATATCATGAATGAAATTCAAGAAGAAATTTGTATCTTGATCTCATATAATGGGGAGATTTTTGAAATAGTATTTAAATTTGGAATGTCAGTGTTTTTTCCTTCATAAAAAAAATATTTATTTTCATAATTGCCTGTTTTGAGAGGTTTAGAAGATGTATTATTTTTTTGAGAGAAATGATGGGTATGTGGTAATGTCTATAAATTTTCTAGTTAACAATGGTTGCATTTTCAGGTGATTAGTTAAATGGTTGGTTCTTGGTGATGGTTCTATATGTACCTTGTGGTGTCTGGGGTAGTTTTTAGCGAGTGAGAATGGTCCATTTCTAGAAAACACTTTTACACCCATATGGGATTTTAATAATATCAATAGATGAACCAAAATGGGATTCTATACATTAATTCTCCATCACAACCCCATAAATCAATTGAACCAAGTGGGGTTTCCATGTTCTATGGGAAATTTTAGAGATAGTATTATATCATACATCCTACACTTTTGATCATTTAGTTCCTACTGATTTTTTCTATCTTCAGACATATATTTGTGTGATTTTCGCAAAATAATTATTGATTCTTCTAGAACATTGGGGATAACTCATGAGGTGAATAGAGGATTTTGCGTAGTACTAATCTCACTCTATATTGAACCATTTCAATTTTTAATGCTATTAAAGGGATTTTATTAGGGTATTACTCTTAAGTGGAATTTAACATTCAATTGTGTAAGTGTCATAATATGGTGATATTTATATGGATGTACAATAGGTTCACTATGGATAATTTATGCATCATTGTTCATGGTTTTATTGTCATCAGTTTTCATAGTGATTTTTACATAGTTATGTTACATTGGATTAAAAATTCTAGAAAATTAAAATTTATTTTAAATAATTACTTTGGAAGTATGTATGATATAGGGGATCATAGGATTGTGTAACCATGGTTTAGCTTCAAACATATTTTCTTGATGTTTATAACTCAATATAGATTAAAATGGTCCATATAATACATAATTATATTCATTCTTATTTATGATATTGTGTGATTATATAGTGAGTTAGGTTTACAATAATATTATAGTGATCAAGAGCTCAGTGTATAGAGAATTATTATTTATTTCATCCAATTAGAGATATTGAAACTAGTCCATTGCATTTTGGGTGACATGGAAGTACTTTTTTTCTTGGAGAAGAGTGGGTGAGGATGTTAATTGAGTTAGAAATGGCCTGAGATATATGTTTGTAGACTGGTAATGGGTTTTGGAAAGCCTAGGTTTTTTCTCATATACATATTAATGTAGTAATGAGGGGGTGAATAATAAGATGGATTGGTTATATTTCATTTGATTCAATTATTCTAACACTAATATATTTTATAATATATTATTCTTTAATTAAATTATATTTACTATAATGGATTCATTACACACAATACTATGTCTAAACAAACACTAACACAACGAGAAAATATTATATTTTAAAAATGAAAATTATTACTAGTACATCAAAATAAATGGTTTGAATAGGAATGACCAAATTAATAAATATGTATAATAACTTTAGGTAAATCAATCATTTTTATAAATATTTTCTCAATTATATGGATCATAATAAAATATTCAAAAACAATATTTTGCATTCATTTTTATGAAAATATATAATAATTGAAATTTGAAATATCTATAAAATCTGATTGGAAAAATAAAACACATTTTTTGAAATCATAATTTCTAATAAATCATCGAGTGAATTTTATAAACATTTCTAAAAGGATTGATTTTTCGATGAATAAATAAAAATACAATATTAAAAAAAATATTGTTTATTTTAAGGAATCTAAGATGATAGATTTTATATTAAAATGGTTTTAATAAATAATTAGTTAAATTTTAAATTGAAAATTATAATTTATTGTCCTTGGAATAATGTATTTTATTTATTTTTGGTGTAGAATATTTTTACATTAAATGAAAAAATTCTAGGAAACCAGTTTTATTCGAATTTTCAATATTATTATTTATTTAATGTCATGAAATTGAATGAATTCAATTTTATAAAATGGATTAAATATTATAATAATATTAATTAATATAATATAATAGATAAATATATATTTTATCATTATGAATATTAACCAAAATGAAAATTTTTCAGCTCATTATAATATGTAAAATTACATTTTAACATTGGGGTAAACCATTAAATTATTCTTAACAGTTTCCATTATCATATTGTACAAGTGGTTAAGATAGTAAAAAATAATTTTTTTAATCCTTATTTTGAATATGGGAACCCTATCAAGGATTTTGAGAAGATAAGTAATATTTTATTAAAATTTTAACTATTTTTGTTTAATAGTACTTATTAGCATAATCAGATAATGAGATTGGGTTTTAGATTACTTTAAAAGTCTTTTTACTATAATTTTCGTATTATTTAACTACAAAAATTAAAGAAATTCATTTCATTTCATTACTTCAATGTAAAATTATTTTAACAATTAAATTAGATATATTAAGAAAAAAAATAATTTCTTTATATATTAGTTTTAATACCTAAAAATTATAAGAAATAAATCTTGTAAAATTGATTCCACATTTAAAATCAGCGATTAAAATTTTTTAAAGTTAATTTTTATTTTTAGTATTATAATAATGTTATCATGGTAAAAATATAAACTATCAAGGTTAAGGTAATAATGGGCTTAAAATATTATAACTAAATGATAAAGCATATATTGTATAATCTTGTTTCCCAAAAGTGATACGAATACTCTATTTCAACCCCATCACATATTTTCGTTGAATTTAGTGTTCCATTTAGTAAAATTACATGATAATGATATACATAATATTTAATCATTAATTTAATCACATGTGTACCCTTTTCCACCCCTATAAAAGGATACCACCTATCCCCCCATTACCACACTTCATCAGACTAAGTGTTCATGAAATCCTAAATGTATTACATTCAAATTTTCTCTCCCCACAACCAATATATTTTTTTTCATCCCACTTTCCATTGTCTTAAGGAATATGGTTTATGATTGGAGGGTTCTCCAAGAAGATGTATAAATATTAACATAGAATATTCAAGTTAATTTCTCCTTAGGTTTCCAATAAATATATATTATAAATTATTAAATAAATAAATAACTATATTCAATGTACTAAAATGTTATTACCATGATTGAAAAATGATTATCATCCTCCATCCCATCAATTTTTAAATGATAATGGTTCTCATTCGTACATGTGGAAGAACACATCCACGAAGTGAAATGATTCGTTTTATTTCAATTTTATGTTTGTTATAATAAGGATGAATAAATTATTGTACAACATAAATATAATATAAAAAATATCAAAGAATTTTTAATTTTTATTTGTCATTAATTTTTCACATCTCCTAAAAAGGGGAATAATTTTAAAGCTCATGTGAGGTCTACCATCACTATGAATGGTGTAATATATTTTTCTATCTATTATTTTATGTGTGATAATAAATATTTATAAATATGTATAATTAATATATATGAAAATAAGATCATTATTATCATTTTGGAGATAATTGTACTATTATCAATGTATAAGGAAAAGGACTTCTCTATCGAAACTATCATGTAAAACTAAGTAGTTATCACCAGAATCTAGGATTATAATCATAATTTATTACTAAACGGTTAATAAGATTTTATACATGGATCATATATGAAATTAAAATTATCTAAATGATTATGATATTTAATTATTACATATAAATATTATTTTTATTGGATTATAAATCAATTTATAAACAATTCAAAATGGAGGTAGTAGATTTTCTTGTCAGATATATTTATACAAGACACATGACATATTACAAACATCATTCTTTTATGTGTTGTATATAATTCTTATTAATTAATTTTATAATGGTTCTAATGAAAATTATTGGAATTTAAATATTCTATTATTTTTCTATCTTACATGATGTCACGAACCAGCCCAGGTACCTTAGTAACCTGATAACTGAGCCAGTCCTGACATTGCCCGAAGGGCCATCCCGATCCCCACAGGTTTTTGACTTACACATAGAATCATACAAAAAATGTGTGGGAATTATCTAATCTAATTAAATTTTGATGTAAATTAACAAATATGTGATTCTTAAAAAACATACTCTACTGGTATTAATGTAAACGAAATAAAACAGTCCTAAATATCCCAATGTACTACAATGAATGTAAATAATATATGAAAAAATCCCAATCCCCAAAATACACAACACACAAAGTCCACATGTCAAAACTATAACCTCCTATAAAAGTTCATCTACCCTTTCTCATACCAAGATGGTTATAATATACAAACACCCAATGAAATTGGTAGGGTGTGAGGTAAAAATCCCTGCAGGGTCTCACAACAGATTCTATAACAGATTGAAATATTGAATTAACCAAAGAAAATAATTTCACTTTAAAACAAAAATCTATAGAATTTCATGATATTATTTCAAAAAATCAAGCATTATGTTTTAAAATATGGAAAATTAATAATAAAAGGATTTCATTTTCAGTTTATGTGGTATTTATATAAGAATATAGTTTTGCACAAATTTAACAAATAAACACTTTAATATAAATAGGGTATTCACATTATAAGGCTTGTAGAATATTTTACAAAAATGGAATGTATTATTTTGAAATATAAAAGAGAAATAAACGTGGTCATATGCATAAGGAGGTAGGATCGATCCTGGATAAAGGGAATCCATGCTCAATTTGAAATGATAAATATATACATACGCACTATTAATCTCGGGCCAAAGAGGACCCATCCCCATTGCTTAGGGGATGTGACATGCTGATATTATTTTTTAGTTTGTTGTAAATCATAATTTTCCTGCCAAATAACTACCTAAATACCCATGTATTACATGATATCTAATGACAATACAATGATCATAAATTTATTTTATGACTTCTTAAAATACAATTATTTCAATTTTACATTTCAAATATTCCAATTTACTTTTAATAACATGATCTGGTTCACATAAAAACACAAAATTTTAGAAATTTAAAATACTATGGTTTCTCTAAAATCTATTTTTAAGAAATTTTCACAATTTCTATTGAACCATTTAAATTTTTAAAATTCCATAAACTTCATAACAAACCCCAATTTCAATAGAATTGGGATGTTCAATATTTTCCATCAAAAATATTTTCATAATTATATACATTAATTTAATTGAAACAACATCAAACAAATAATGAATTTGAACCAATTAATTTGGGTTGATTAATTTGACAACCAAATATGGAACCACAAACATTTTTCACTAAATCCCAAGGCCCACAATAGAACATGAAAACAATAATGATGGAAAAGAAGATCTATGAAGTAAACCAATAAATTATATTAAAAACACAGGGTTTAGATTCATTAACCCATGGATGGTCTAACAAATCCCATGGTGGAAAATAAATAGATTATAATAGACATAGAGAATGGTTTCCTGAAAATCACACCATGATTGGAAAAATGATCAATCAGTGAACATAATTACCAGGAGGGGTTGGAGGCTCCCAAAATCACCGGTCTGATGCCTCTAGGTCTAGATAAAGGAAGCCTTGAGGAATAAAAAATTAACTTTTCATCCAAGTTTATAGTTTAAAAATAATTGTTGGGATTTTACATGACATGTAACACAATTACACATCATCAAATTGAAAATTTTCATTATCACTAAAAACCTCATCACCTATTGATAATAATGTATTAATATCACAATAGAACATAATGAATTTGAAACCATATGAAAAAACATGTAAATGTCCATCATCTTGAAAAATGACCAGTTTATATTAAGAATTCAACTAATATCTTACTTTTCCATTATAGGTATCCTCCAAATTCCATCTTTACACTGCCCAAAAAATGAAAAAGAAAAACCATTAAAAAGATTGAAATGTACTTGTATGAAAAGTAACAGAATGTTACACATGAGTTTTTGATTCAAATGATACCAATTTTTCGATGGATTTATGTTACAATCTAATTTTTTATGTTTTTATGATAATTTTTCCATTGATGATATATTTTTTAATATAAATCATTAATATAACTAATTTCTTCACAGAATGTTAGTTGTTAATATTGGAAGTTTCAAATTCATTTTCCCCTCATTATGAACTAGACAAGAGAGAAAATGTTTTCCTAGAAAACAGAAATTATTTCTATATTTGGTCGAAAATCCATTTTCTTCCATTTCCATATTTTCCAAAAAAATATGTTATTGTTTTTATGATTTTTCAATGATTGCATAATTTCATTTTTATCAATTTTTTAATATTTAAAAACTAGATTAAAATTATTTTTCATGAAATTTTACAAAAGATATAACTTTAACATTTTACTATAAAAGAGAAAAGAATATTTATTTTTAACATACTATCATTGAAAAAAATTTCATGTCATCATGAGTAATCGATGATTGAAGTTTCTTTTAACCATTTCCATGTATATATTTAATGTATATTTTATCTCGAATATTTTTGAAATATTTTTATTATATATAATTTTTTGAAAATGAAAATTTTATTTTCACCATGAAATATTTTTGCTAATCCTTTCAAGGAATTTTCATAAAAGATTGTACCATATTATAATAATTTTGAATTAATGGGTAATGATCAAAATCTACCATATTAATTTATTCTCAGGATAGTTTATTGTTAGGATGAGGATATTTTTTTGAAATATTTTTACTTCTTATAGTTTATAATATGAATAAATAATGAAATATTTTTGAAAATTTTATCATTTCATAAGTTGTGATAATTGAATATTAATATTTTTCCATGCATAACACATATTAAGAGATTATAATTATTTTATTAGTGGGACTATAATTCCATATACGTATAATGAATTGCGAAACGAATGATATCTAATGAGATAATTAGATTGGGAACTGGACTGGACACAATTCAATAAAGGACCACATCCACGGTGATAGTCTTGGTAATGATCCATGATTATAATATTCAAATTAAGTGTGAACCAAAAAAACTATGATAAAAATGATACTGATCCATGATTATAATAGAAATTATTTACAATTCTTATATTTATACCACAAAGCTTTCTATTATTCAGTTGTTTGGGGCTCAGGGATCATGCTCCTGGATTCATTTTGGATTTTGGTCTAATGAACTGCAATGATTTCTTCCAAAACTCAAGATTATGATAAATGATATAAATTGTATGTTTTTCAGATATTAATCTCATTTTCAAATAACATTGTTCCCTATTTATGCATAATTTATCATTTATATCTTCATATTTACCGTTATTGAGCATTTGATCTCAACCATTCTAATATTTAATTTCCCTAGGTTTTGAAGAATGATCTTATTTATTAAATGAATGATAAGGGGTCGTTTTATGATGATCTTATTGGAAAATGATGTAGATTCTCCATGAATAATATTTTAATGCAATAAATTTTCCATGGGGCTATAAATACGTTATTTAGGTATTGATATTTATATTATGTATTTAATATTCATATAATATGATGTGATATATATTTATGAAATTTATGGGTTTTCATAATTATGGTTAACAATAACCCCTTGGAGTAATGTAGTTTTCATGATGAATATGGTGAGTGGGTTATGTCCCCAATGGATTTATTTTGTGTGATGGGGAAGGGATCCTCTAAATTTTATTTTTTAGATATCTCATATGGTAAAAGTAATATGATGCCCAAAATTGGATGTGCTTATTTTCATGGAGGCATTGTAGAATTATTATATAATGGAATTGAGGGTGTGGGAAATGCATGGTCCACATGGATCACGAAAATGACATTAATATGTGAATTAGGAAGGATTATAATAAACTAAAAACCTATTTATTAAGGGATATCATTCTTGGTTATTAGTAACCATGGGAAGTTAGATGCATGTTTTCATCATTGTAAAATGACCATATTTCTTGAATTGACCAAATTTCATTCAATATAAATAGAGATAGTGTTACTAGTAGGTTTTTTATTTAATTTTAAATATAGGTATTAATGGAAAAGGAATAGTATAATCTGAGTATGGATGGGTAATGATATGAGATTTGAGACATAAAACTGGGTCATGTAATACTTCGACAAGATTGTGAGTTGATAATATATCATGATAAATGCAATAGAGGTTGGTAGATAGTTGTACCATGTTTGTGACATCCATATGGAGGATATTGGTTGGGGTGTAAGGTCAATGTAATAGTTAGAAAATAATGGAGTACCTATATATTATGTGATCTATAATGTGTACTATAGTATGATATATTCCATAAGTGAATTTGTGGTGGTTAGGATATGGAATATGATCACAACTTTAGAGGTAAGGTATTTGATAAGGATTTAACTGAGATCTCCCCCAGAGAGAGAATGTGGTGGTCTGATTTGTGATATGGTAAATGTTATGAGAAATATGTGTAGTGGTTATGGGGGTAATTATGGTATTTGTTGCAATATGAGGGTATAACCAATGTGAGATGATAATGGTTTTGGTTTGGTATATATTCATCTCCAATGTATAAATAATAGGGGATGTATGGTGTGGGACCCTACCTGAGTGAAAGTATATATGTCAATCTGATAAATGACATTATTCCCTTGGTAAACTATATATGGGTTTTGATGATCGTGAAAGATCAATTTCATTTGAACCAGTTGAGATATTATAAAGGACATTTATAAATTATATTGCGGGATAGACCAAATCATGAAAATATAAAAGTAATTCATTCCCATGAGTTGTACAGGGAAAACATCTCATTTATTTTAGGAGTTTTAAGTATTGTATGTCTAATATACAGTTCAAATTATTTTTGGAACCATTGTGTTTAAAAAACTAGTTTCGATAGGGAACACACATGCACACATTCATATCACATCAATATTTATAATCAGTCCCACTAACTATGTGGAATAATTGTGAATGAATTCTATTTTTACAAACTATTTGATGGGATCCAGCTAGCATTTTATAGTGTTACAAAAATATAGAGGGACATGAATAGTTGGAACATGTTTTTCATAATAATTCTCTTCAATCATACATGGTGTCGTGTTCTGGACAATGAACCTCTTGTGGTTATCACATAGTTTGTCAATATCTATGGCCAAAATATTGTTCTCAATAAATGGGAAGAAAATTACCATTTCCCTTCATCTCTTTAACCATATTCCACCATTTATCCCCCTCATTATATTTACTAACCTAGAAATGGTTGCTCTACTCCCATTTTCCATTAGGATTTGATGTTTCTCATACATTAAAAATTTGTTTAAATATTCATTCACTATATCTTATTCCTCGTGGTATTTATAATATTTATCTATATACATTTTATAGTTTTCATTCCCATAGTGTATGGCATTTCCATAGGAGCCCAGAAACCCAATTTTCTCTGTTTTTGTATATTTCATTATATTCCTCTCATTTAAACTCAAATTAATGTCCGATAATTCATTATTGGTTATTACATGTTATATTTTACTTGTTTTACTTGTTCTTTATGATATATATATTTATTTTTATAAAATTAACAATTGGTCCTCATGTAAAATCATCTATGAATCACTTATAAATTCACCAAAACTATAATTTATTCATCCACATATTAACTAGACCATTTCTGGGACCTTCTGAATATTTTTACAGTTGATATGTTAAAATAAATCAACTATTTGGTGTTCCTTTTTATTTAATCATGATGTAAATTAGAATTATTTAAATAAAATACAATATGGTTTGTTTATCCTGAATCATAAAAATGGATGTTATTAATATGACCGAATTGGAATACTAAATGGTGTAAGAATGTTTCTTTACCCAATCCTGGAAGTTACTAATGTAATTTTTAATGGATAAGATTAAAATGATAGTTTTTAAGGGATATAAACTACTCGATGACCTTATCAAAAATATAAAATGAAATTCCTAACACTTCATCAAATGTAATTTAAATTATAAAAATATTTCAATTAGTTTTTAAGTTGTTTTTATATTACCCTTAGTTTATGATTAATTAATTTTTTTTGACTATAATGACAGATAGATCTAATTAGATCATATAAATTGTATTATGTGATGTATATATACATGGATCATTTTACCAAATATATAATAATGTTCAATTAAATGATTAAAATAATTTTTGATCATAATGTGTGATAGATATCCATCTTGATTTTTTCCAAACATTAATTACAATACATATTTAACACTATTGGATAATGGTTATGAATGTTGGACATGATGATTTACTCCCCCTTGGTTCATGATGATGAACGTTAAATTACCCATCATTTATTATGATATTGGACATGACATACCTTTTAATTTTCTTCGAATGGATGGACATGAAACATAATTCTCCCATGGTTTAATTTGTTGGATATGGTGATCTACATCATGGAACGAGATTGTTGGAAATTGAATATTATATCTCTAATTCTCAAAATTGGAATGATTCAACCTTGTTTTAAAATTTTAGATCCTTTGTAAGACATGTTACCTTTAGATAACCAAGACAATGTATTTATAATCGGTTTATATTACATATATTGATTGGAAATGGTTTATCCCTTAGTAAACACAAATTAACATAGTCCTAGACAACCTTATTATTATGAATTGGCTACAAAATTTAATGTTATGGATTTCATATTTTCACAATGTCTCCATTTTTTTTTCTTGAGAACCTCAACTATATACCATAGATCATATAATAAATTATTAGTTTTTAGGTTCAGAGACACGCTACATAGGATGATGCATGAATATTTAGGTATTAATTCAAGAGGATCATATGCCCAACATGGTTAACATTGTTTTATTTTATTACATTGTATTATAATTTATCGTGAACACTACATCACTTTATATTTTCATAATGACTGCATTATACAATATTGGTGTTATAGATAAAGTGTTAATCTTACCTTGTTTGGGATATTTTTTTGGTAACTAGATAGATCAACATATATCATAGTATTTTATGACTCTTTCCAATTTTTTTTATTCATTAAAATTGGCATAGAAGTACCATGGGAGTAACATATATCCTGTATATTTGTTTCCGTTATGAGATAGTGACTATTTTATTTATTATTTTATCTATCTAGGTCTTCTGTATGTAACTATTTTTTTTGTTGTGTTGTATTTTTTGGAATATCATTTTAATGGATAATTGGATTAGTTTAAAATATCATGGTTTTATATTTATTATTTATTTTTAGTTATTATTATCATCCACTTAGATTAATTTATATGCGATTCATATATCTTTATTACCGATATAAGGGGGATAGTATCCCCAATGTACTACATTCATAAAATTTATTCTATTAAGAAGTCTCTAGATTATGGTGAGGCATACATGAGGCCTTTAACGATCATTTATGGATACAATTTATATTTTGAAACATTTTAGTATGTGAAAAACTGTTATCATTGAATCAATTTTCATTGAATTTCTATTTTTTCACATGTTGATAGCTGGCTATCAGAATATGAACACATGGTAAATAACTTGTTCCTAGAAATATCCAACTAACACTTGAAGGTAACATCATGTTTTTATTGATGGGAATATTGTTAATAGTATTCATTATTATAGATTATTATTATATTACAATGAGGGATTGTAGTATTTCGTCTAGTTATTAATATATTGGATAATGAGATTTACCTTGTCACAACGTATATAAAGAGTCATGATTTTTTCCTGGGTAATTTTATTGATATATGTTATTGTAATAAATATATATTTATACAATTATTACTTTCTTTCCTTCCCAATATATAGTTACTCTCTAATTATTTGATTCATTTTCTTATTATGGTTATGATGTATGATTTTAATTTTTTCTAGATCAATGTAAACGGAATATTACCACATACATTGACGGTGGAATTATATTGAACTATAATAGATTTATTTAAATAAGTGATTTTTTTAAAAAAATTGGTTAATGAAATAATATATAGGGAAACATTCAATGACATTTTTTAGATTTTTGTTGTAAAATTAATTTTTTTTTCTGAATGATGCATTTAAGTAAAATATTGTTTTAGTTTAAAAAAAATTTGGTTCATTTATAACATGATAATTATGAAGAATATAACTAATTCCTAATTTTCTTGACGAGAACATTAAGTATAGTTTTTGTATTTTATTTTTATTAGATAAGTCCACTGATGGTGTTTTAATGTTTAAATTTTTATTGGTTGAAAATTTATGGGATTCCCATTGTAATTTATTGATATTTGACTCTATAAATTTGGAATTACTAATCATATTGATAGAAAATGATTTAATTACATGTCCCATGTAGGTTGATTATAATTTTTATTCCTTGTGCATATCCCATTGTGCGTATTTTTATGAAAATTTGGATTGTTATATAACGTGTCATCAGCCACTCATACAATGATCATATAAATTATTTGAGGTATCATACATGACCAATAAAATTTAATTGGTAAACAAAAATTTGTATACATTTGTATATTGTTAAATTTGAGGGGCTAGTTTATTAAAACTGAAATTATAACCTATTATTTTTTTTAGAAAGCCAAATAATTAATGAAATATAATTAATTTTTATATTTTTTTCCTGAGACATTGCGATAAACAAAACCTCATGTCAAAATGAAAAAAATATAATATACCATTAAAACCTAGACATTAAATAATTGATATTGAATTGTAAAAATAATATTATAAAATATATATATATATATATATTATAAATTTTTCATTTGGTTAGATATTGAAATACAATTCGTTTTAATGTAAAATACTTGTTTTCTGAAATATTCTTCTTTTTCATGAAATGATCTTTTATATTAAAAAATTAGATTAATCACAAATGGGGAATTATTCTAATGAAATTTTTCTTTTATAAATACTTACTATATTTATAAAAATCTTATAATTCTTTTATTGTTCATTAAATAATATTAATCACTTATTCTCTATAAAAGTATATTTTTCTAAAAGAATTCTTTTTTAGGTTTATCAAATTAAATTAAAGAATAATTCAGGCCTAATGTATATATATATATATTAAATTTCAAAAAAATCCCCTAAATGGGATCATTTTCTATTAAATTTTTAATATAGATCCTTCTATATTTATGAAGTACAAATAATAACATTGGTAATATAAAACATCTGTCTAAAAGGAAAATCAAGGTAATATATGTTGAAAATAAGTGTTAAGGTTTCTATTTTCCTCAAGAATTCATATAATATGATGCCAATTTTTCCCTTATCTTCTCGGGCTATAATTATCATTTTAAGGGACACATTTTGATAAAAATTGATAATACAATATTTATTTAAAAGAAAAAAACAAAATGTCATTGTGTTTCATTAAATTTAAATTATGTGTCCATATATGGACAAAATAGTGAAGTGAATAAATCATAATAATTATTTTCTGATGAAACAATATTTTTTATGTTCTTTTATTTAAAATTATTATGTAATATAAAATTACATTATAATCATGACCAACAAGGAAATAATATTTGTAAAATTATTGTAAAAGAAGAGAATGATTGAAAAATATTAATAATAATATAATTTCTATGATTTATTGAGATCGATGCAATTTTTATGAAAATAAAATATTTTAGGGATATTTTGATGTTTTATAATCAAATTACAATTTTTTCTTGATGTAATTGATGAAAAATGAAATAAATAGTGTCACAAACTGAAAACTAATATTTTTTGAAAATAATATTTTAGTAAATTATTTAATAATATTTAAAATACTAGAATAAAAAATGGGGATTACTATATGGTCAGATATTTCATCATGTTTCATCCTATTATATAATTTCCACCTTATATAAATAATTAGAACCTCTTATTACAAAATATATGATATTGTGATTAGGATTATAAAAGTTAACAAAATGGGATAAACCTAAATATATGCTTTCAAATATCCCATAAAAATGTCAAAATAAAATTTTCTTAAGATATTTCAACCGTATAATATCTTATATTTGATTCTATGACAATTTGAATGAATTTTCTTTATTAATGAATTTTTTATCTTAATCATTTTAATAATTCCATGTGGGTTATTTATCTCCCTTATAGAAGGACACCCATTCTTTCAGTTGTTTAAACTACATTTAACTACCTAGGTCAACCTAGATAAACTAGTTTCTTTTATCAAAATCATTATCCATAATATATATATTGATTTATCCTCAAATTTAAAGCCCATGTATCCTTATGAAAGGATAAAAATCTCATCTTCTAAAGAAGATATATTTTCCTTAAACGAACTCAATAATCTTTTTTACCTTCGTAAAATATGGGGTGTTTAATAAAAAATAGTAAATATATTATCCATAAAATAATTAAAATCTATATATATATATATATTATATTTTTCATTTGGTTAGATATTGAAATACAATTTATTTTAATGTAAATTAATTGTTTTCTGAAATATTATTCTTTTTCATGAAATGATCTTTTATATTAAAAAATTTGATTAATCGCAAATAGGGAATGATTCTAATGAAATTATTCTTTTATAAAATTAAATATTTATAATAATCATCTAATTATTTTATTGTTCATTAAATAATGTTAATCACTTACTCTTCATAAAAGTATATTTTTCAAAAAGAATTATTTTTTAGGTTTATCACATTAATTTTACGAATAATTTTGGCCTCATGTATATATATATATTTATATATTAAATTTCAAAATAAAATTCCTTAAATGGAATAATTTTATTTTAAAATTTTAATATAGACCCTCCTATATTTATTAAGTACGAAAAATAATAGTGGTAAAATATAATATCTCGGTAAAAGGAAAATCACGGTAATATATGTTGAAAATAAGTGTTAATGTTTCTATTTTCCTCAATAATTTATATAAGATTATGGGAATTTTTCACTTATCTTCTTGGGCAATAATTATCATTTTAAGGGACATAATTTGATTAAAATATCTAATACAATATTTATTTAAAATAAAAATACAAAATTTTATTTTCTTTCATTAAATTTCAATTATTTGTCCATATATGGACAAAATAGTGAAGTGAATAAATCATAGTATTTATTTTGTGATGAAAAAATATTTTTTATGTGATTTTATTTTAAATTATTATGTAATATAAAATTACATTATAATCTTTACCAACAAGGAAATAATATTTGTAAAATTAATGTAAAAGAAGAGAATGATTGAAAAATATTACTAATAATATATTTTTAGTGGTTTATTGAGATCAATGAATTTTTACGAAAATATAATATTTTAGGGATATTATGATGTTTTATAATCAAATTAAAATTTTTTCATGATGTAATTGATGAAAAATGAAATAAACAGTTTCACAAATAAAAAACTAATATTTTTTGAAAATAATATTTTAGTAAATTATTTAATAATTTTTAAAATACTAAAATAAAAAATGGGGATTACTATATGGTCATAGATTTCAGCATGTTTCATCCTATTATCTAATTTCCACCTTATATAAATAATTAGAACCTCTTATTCCAAAATATATGATATTATGATAAGGATTATAAAAGTTAACAAAAGGGGTAAACCTAAATATATGCTTTCAAATATCACATAAAAATGTCAAATTAAAATTTTATTAAGATATTTAAACCGTATAATATCTTATATTTGATTATATGACAATTTGAAAGAATTTTTTTTATTAATGACTTTTTTATCTTAATCATTTTAATAATTACATGTGGGTCAGGTATCTTACTTATAGAAGGACACCCCTTGTTTCAGTTGTTTACACTACATTTAACTACCTTGGTCAACCTAGACAAACTGATTTCTTTTATCAAAATAATTATCCATAATATATATATTGATTTATCCTCAAATTTAAATCCCATGCATCCTTGTGAAAGGATCAAAATGTCATCTTCTCAAGAAGATATATTTTCCTTAACCGAACTCCTTAAATTTATTTCTTTTTCAACCTTCATAAAATATGGGGTGTTTAATAAAAAATAATAAATATATTATCCATAAAATAATTAAATTTTATTATGATTACAAATCCACAATTATGTTTCATGATTTACATCAAATGATAAGTAAAATTATCTATCATGCATACATATGACTTACTGTCACTACATAGAGATGTAATTCATTTTTCATAATTATATTTTATGGATTGGGGCTATAATGGTGTTAATTTATATATATATATGTGTATGTATATATGAAATAAATATTTTTATAGAAGAATAATTTCATATCTACTTTCTTATCATTAAAACCGTAAGAGAATTTTAAAATCTCTTATGCATAATTTTAGACTGTCACAATCATAAATCAATGTGTTTTTTATTTCATTTCCTAATAACATGTCTAGAAATTAACATGTATTGAATGAATTTTTTAATGTACATATTATAAAAAATAATTTGGTAATGCTGAATTGTTATTCACATTTCCTTTATCCATCCACTGGAAAGTAAAAAAAATAACATTTATGCATACATACTACCTACCATTTCCGTGAATTATATAATTCATTTTATATCTCTATATATTATGAATTACTCAAAATTATTATATAATGAATCTATAAGATAATTTTATCATGATAAAAAAATTAGGATGTGATTCAACTATGATAAATTTAAAATAATTGCAACTAGAAAACGAAAAAAATACATGTAATGAACAATAATTATACTCCAAAATAGAGATTTGAAAAAAAATTGTTAAAAAATGGGGACACAAGATTTTATTTAAATCATATTTGGTTTGACTAATATGAGTTCTATACTAGAATATGATAATTATAACACAATATTAATGATCTAAATCATATGAATGAATTAGAATATGAGGTGAGGGATTATATCACAATATAATCATTCCTAATGATCAATTATATTTAATTATTCATTTGGGAAAATATTTGATAATTATATGTTACACCCATAAAATTTCTCATTCTCAACAATTATTTGTAAATTACATGTTTTTATTCCACTCTCCACACTTTTTGTACAGAAGATAGTGACGTGATGTTTTTATAGAAAATAGACCTTTATTTCCCACTCTATTAGGAATCATTCTATTATATGTTATTATTTCCCTTAATGTGTAAAAAATAATTATTTAATACTATAATATTATATATATGTATAACATTTAATCCAATACATGTTTAAAAAAATTAAATGTAATGTTATTGATTATTTAGAAACATTGTTATTGATATTTTTATAAAATCGCACAATGGATGATTTTACAACATATACAACATGAATAAAATTACATGTAGTCATGGACACTCAGTACATTAAATCTTACAATATTTTTTTAAAAGGCTATTAGAATGAAACAAGTTTTATTAATATTTTTTGAAATTTAATATTTTTAATAATGATGTAAAACGAGAAAAATTTTATTTTACTCCTGAAATTTTCAGATCACCATTATAAAATTATTTTCTTCTATGTAAACACCATTTTTTAATTGTAAATATTTAATATGGTATATAAAATTTTGAAAATATCCATCATATTTTTATAGATGGTCTATGGTCTATTTTACCTGAGATATTATTCATATATTTTAATATTTCTTCCATTATAGAGTGTTACTGAATTTCAAAGCATTCTAATTATGTTATGTTTTTTATTCATATGATTAAAACATTGTATTTACTAAGTGATTTATGGGGCATGAAATTAGATATCCCATTGATGCTTGACATATCCCATTAGACTCACTACACAGAGCATTTTGATGAGGCGTTACCTATTTATTTATATGCCCCAGCATGAGGCCTCAATAGTGTGTATTAAATGTCTTACTATAGGGCCTTAGTGGTATGTCCAAACTTCTAATATAATTAATTCATTTTTATGAAAATAGTTATTGATTCTGATTAATTTGTTTCTATTTTTTATAACTCCTTGGAAATTTTCATAATCATCATTTATTTCTATGAATTTATTTTATCAACATTTATTCATGTAAAATTTGTCATTCAATATTTATAATTTGATCTATGCATTCTATTTATAAGAATATAATCTCCCAAAATATTACGTTTAGATTTCCCATGATTCCTAAAAAATATTCTTAATGAAATTTATTGATATTATTGAGGTAATTATTATTATTGAAATAAAAATACATTGTTTTATATATTTCAATCAAATGTTATCTAGGATTATAGTATTAATATAATCTACCAAGAATACTGATATTTTTTTCCTTTGGGTTGAAATTTATTTTATTTAGTATAAATTTAATTAAATATGCATCTATTTTGGGATACTAGGGTAAATGTATTTATTATTGGTGTCCTAGAAGACCTTCTAAAAACATTGGTATGTAGATTTATGAAAGCATTGATTATTAAACATAAACATATAATGTTAAATGATAATATTCAAAAATAAAATAATAATATGATTTCGAAATTATTTATACATAAATTTTCAGCTTAAGAGATGTTTTTCACTAGTTTGAAAACTATACTTATGATTAGTAATTTTATGATCCAATCTTGTATGTAATATGGCCAAGAAATGGAATTAATCATAAGTTATAAAAACCATATCGATGCAAATGATTTATTTAGAAATTCCCTTCAACATCAAGATAACTAAGTTGGAGTAACTAGATATTAACAAATACTATTTATATTAGTGTATATGTTTTTGCATACGACCAATAACCAATCTTGTGTGGATCATCCTTCTAATATACAACTCAAGGTAACAATGTGATTGTTCTTCATGCTTCAGTAACGTGTAGTATCAATGAGAATACAAATCCATTAGTAGCTGATCAAATGATATGTAATATAGAGAAGAGTTTAGCCTCATTGGGTAGAAATTATAATGATAAGGTTTTCATGATTTTTTTCATATATGAGGGGATATAGATCAATGATAGTAGTTGATTCATAACACTAATGATGATTAGGACATCAAAATAATAGAATGTAAGGATTCTAATGAACTTTCATTAAAAAATATTTTACTCAAAAATAGTGTGATTATAAAGAGATTAAATTATTTAATGCATGAAAAGGAGGAAGAGGAAAGTATTTCAAATTATTAAGATAACATTAAATTGATATAAAATAAGTATGAGGACTATATATATAATAATAATGGTATGAATGACTATTTCATAGATGGGTTAAAACCAATCCATTAATGGGAAATAGTCTCTAAAATTTATCATCATTTGAGGAAATAGTATTATGTTATATGATGACATGTATGGGATTTTGGAAGACTTATGTATTCAATTTATATCAATAAAAGAATAGGGTCATCGATAAATAATTGGTTACATGGAAAAATATAAAGAATTTTTTTGAAATATGGGATTCTATTGGAATGAGACACATTTTTACTTGCATAAAAGGAAAATGGGTTTCACAAAATTACGGTGAAGAAGTACATTATGATCATGAATTCAATAGTAAGGGGGAATCAAATAGATTATGGTTTTGTACTTATATGGATAATGATAACATTTCAATCCAATACGCTAAATTTTAATTGAATATACCATATAATAATCCAAATGGGAAGATAAATCTTATTCAATTGTTACAATCGAAATGGGTTATCCTTGTGAAATAGTTAATTTTATATTTTGATCTATTAAATAAATAATGTTTTTCATTTTATTATATTTAAATACACTATTTTATATTTGATTAATTTTTATGGGTACCATATCACCCCCTGAATTATTAAAGATTTATTTGGTGATGGTAACTCATTATTTTTGGTTGACCGTATATAATGTCTATACCTACTCTCCAATAGAATTATGAATGATATATATTTTGTTATTTATCTTTTACATGATGAATTTGAATTCAACATAATTATGTGGATGTATTTCCACTATTTTACAGATCACATATTTTTTTAGGGAAGGGATGATATATTTATTTTTTTGATTCAATAACCAATCATTTATTAGTTTTAGGTGGGACCTGAACTCCTAATTCAAATTTGTTCCATACAATGATCTTTTTACCTATAAAGGTTGAATATTTATCCTTTTTTTAATAAACTAAATAATGAAAATATTCTTATTATTCATGATTTTTTTATGTGTTTCCTAATAGCTTTCCAAGTATCCCCCCAAATCCTAAAGTTGAATTTTCAATATAACTCATACATGGTGTTGTCGCTATTTTGAGGACTCTATATACAATGTACAAAATAAATTTTCAAAAATTAATGAATAAAATTCATAAAAATATTGATAGGGGATCCATTTCACCAAATTCTTCACCATCATGTGTACATACTCTTTTTTTACGAATGATGATTTTCCAATGTTCCTTTGTATTTACTATCAGGAACAAAACTAAATAATAATAATTTACATGTAACCTCTATTACCTATTGATGACTAATTTTATCAATTTTGCGGAGATTTATATTTTTCAATGATTTATCGTCAATTTCGATATCATTAACTAAAGATAAAGAAGGTGGATATACAGATTATAACCACTCAAACAAGGTATGTCCAATAGGAATTCATGGTACATTAATTTGTAAATACTAATTATATATCTATATTTATTTTTTTAGTGATTATATTCATTAGATATTATAATTATTAGGTTTTGGTAGTGATTATAGATGATATTATTATATATTCATAGAGAATGGTGAGCATGAAGAATGTTTTAGAATTGTTATAACAATGAAGAGGAAGGAAAATTTATTTTCTAAATATAACATGTGTGAAATATAGAATCATAATGGTTCATTATTGGAACATATAATCCTATCAAGATGTTCACTCTAGATGTCGTAAAATTCTTATGGAAAAATGAATGTTAATATAGTTTCATTGAACTGAAGAGAATTATTGTCAGTGTGTCTATGCCTATAATATCATGGAACGGTGAAGGTTTTTATTATATATTGTTGTTCATAAAAGAAGATATTGGGTTACGTACACATGAAAAATGGTAGGGTTATAGGATATTCCTCAGTCTAATTTAATATTATTGAGCATAATTACCCTAATCATGAAATGAAGTTCTCATCAGTGTGTTTTGTTTTAAAATTATAGGGGTGTTATTTTAAATAGTTTAAGGTGTTATATATATATATATATCCATCGTAAAAAATTGTACCATTTATTTATATATAAAGGGTGAATATGATCATCAGATTATTGGTGAGTTTAATCAAGGATTTTGATTTAAAATAGATTACCACACTATGAGGGAGAACAAGGTGGATTATTATATGAGATGGATGGAAAAAACATGTTTTCCATGATGAGGAATAAAATAGATACAATATTTATGGATTTTATAATATGGATCTTGAAATAATGATGAATGGTGAAATATATTATCATTATCAAATGAATACTTAGCCACATTTTGATGAAGTGATTACAAAGTAACATAATGATGTAGAGGAATTATTGGAGAAGATATTGGATTTTTAAATGATCAACCATGACCATGTTGGATTGATAAGGTTATAAAATTGAGTATTTGAAATATCATTACTAGACTTTTACAATGAGAAATTAGAGGAGTGACATAGTCTATCATACATTAATCAACCTCATATTATGTATGTTTATAGAGGTATAATTGAGTGTTTCTATTTGGATAATATGAAGTTCGAAATTATTGATTATTTATCTAGGTTTCCTATTAGGTCGGCCTGTTAATCCTAGGAGACTAAATCCAAAGGGGTTGTCACCATCATTACCCATTTATGAATGGAAACAAAAAAACATCACCTTATATTTTTTTTCATTAAACTCTACAAAAAATAAAATGGATATATAAATAGTTTGGTTGTAGTCAACTACCATACATTGTCCAAAAAGTTCATTCCTATAAGAATATATTTAAATCTTGATAAATATTCAATAAAATTTAATAAATATGATCTAATGTAACAATAGGTAACAATATCAGTTATATTTTATCAATATATAAGGATTACTATGATGTTCAAGAAGTGTATTCCATGTTCTCTGGATGTAGAGTTGAGTCATAGTACAATTTATAATCCTTTGATAAATGGTTATTTTTAGATAACAATTAAAACACCATATGAAATGATGATAAATTTTCCTATAGATTATCATAGTGGTCGGGATCAACACCTTCCTCTGATAATGTAATATAACCACAATATCTTTTACTCAAGTATTCAGATATATGATTCCTCTATGGAAATAAGTGTAGAACTCATAAAATAGGGGTTTAATTTCATGCAAAAATGATATTCGATGTTTAGATAGGGGAATAATTGATAAAGATAGTTATATCCATTCAACATCACTTTAAGGAAACTCAATGTCAGTATGAATTTTATGTTAACATTCATCAACATGATAATGAATATCATGTTGTTGAAATGGTTTTTTATAAATTTCTCCATGAAAGTTGATTATGAGATTTATAAATATTGTAAAGATTATCCCTAGGTAAATTTCTAATATAGAGATTCTTGATTGTGTATGGAGAGTATAATATCGCAAGACACCTCCACCAAACCTATATCAACTTAATTCTAGGTTCCATGTATCTATCATAATGGAATTAATATATCATCCAAAAAATATAACAAGAATATATTTTATATTGTGGGTCTTGATATTTCCTATGTGAACAATCTAGTATAAATCATGGACCATAGAGAAAATATACTATAGAAAAGGACAACTCACCATGATAATGTTCTTAAGAGAAATATGTAATTTTAAAAATCTACATAATAACCTAAGTATGTGATGAGGAATATTTTTAATTATCTTCTTGTATCAGAGTGATGGAATTTAATGATTGAAATTCATTATACAGTGGAATGAATATAGATCAAAAGACATTATAGAAGGTTTATCTTGAAATATATTTTTTCCCTATAGCTTGTAATAGAAACAATCGTGAGTCTAAATGAATAATAATATAGTATAATTTTATAACATAGTAATTAAATTAGATAGAATGAATTTTAATTACTAGTTTATAAAAGAAATTCATAAATAAATTTAATAGATTATCAATTGAATATAATTGGATAAGAAATAATTTTAAAAGAAAAAGATTATTTTTAGAAAATGTTATTTATGTGTTAAAACTTTCATTATCATAATTTTATAAAGTAAAAACTATTGGGGAATTATTATAATTATATTTATGAATTATATATTTTATTATATTTTTAGCATTCATCTAATTTATTTCTATGTATTGTATGCGAATAAATATTGTTTTATTCATAAAAATATTAATGTTCGGAAAGTGGTTCTCATCATGACATTTGTAATTATTTAAAATGTATTTTGTTCAACTTAAAGGTATAAAATTTTATAATGTTGATTCCATATATAGAATTTATCGGATAAAAATTTTAATATATGACCCTTTTATATTTATGCCTTATGTATACTAATCATCTTAAAATTTATCACCTCAGTAAAGGTTACTCATGGTTCAGTCTAATGGTTATGTTCACTACGTTCCTTATTAATTCTTTTTTCATCAATGTAATTTTAAACTGATTTCCATATTTGGGAAATATAAAATTTTATAGGAAATATTCCATAAAAATAACTATATGATATTTAAATAAAATAAAATACAAAATTTAACCCTATTACTTTTAAATACCTATTATGTCTCAACATTGGGTCAAAATATTTTCATGAACGAATCTATATACCAACTATACGAGTAAGTGAATTATCTTTATAATGAATATTTATTTAATAATTTTACATATTACATAATTAGATTACAATTATTACACAACATAGATGCACTAGTTATTGAATTGCAAGAAAAACAATATGAATGATTTAAAATATAAAAAATGTATGTCAATTTTGGTATATTATTTTCATCAATGAGTTCATTATTTATGTATAACATATTTGGTATATGTTAAATGTTATATTAGTATTATATCTTACCTATGACGTATCTTATTTCTAATTTACTGAATATTTTTAAAAATAAAAACATTGATATTTAATGAAACTAATTTTTTAATAAATTAATTTAAATTCATAAAAAAATTGAATTGCTACAAGGTTATAATATATTAGTTTAAATAATATCCCTTGTCAATTTATTTCATAATTATCATCTTATAAAATATTAAAAACTCTTTTGTGTGGAAATCATTTACACAGTAAAGATTAAAATAGGGTAACTAATGAGTTATAGATAAAAATAAGGATTAAAATACAATATAAAACACATAAAAATTTTATAATATACAGATATTTAAATATTCATACCTTATATATGATTATATATTAGTTTGGAGGCATTATTCTTGAGACTGACATAGTTATATTTTAATCTCTTTGATACTTAATGTTTTATCATTCCCTCCATTATAAAAGGGAAACACTTACTTCACATACATACACCACATTCACAATAGTAGATCAACCATGTCCCTTAGATTACTCATATAAATATTAAATAAAATATCTTAGAGGTTTTGGTCTCCCTTGAATAAATACTATATGTTCCTTCATAATATATTTAATGGTGGTCTCCTGAAAAATAGTTAATTGTGTTACCCAACCAATTTAATTTTATTTTTTCATCTAACTACATTAAATATTTTCTATTTAAAAAATCTTAATATTAGTATATAAAAATAATGATATTTTATTATTACTTTTTAAAAATTAATATCATCTATAATAACTGAAATTATCTCTCATTCAGTTGTACTATTTAGAATCTCCACATACTGATACAATTCATTTTCCATCGCTATCACTCAGGGGAAGGTATTAGGATGGGTATACCTTTTTTCTAAAATATTTTTGAAATAATTATCCATCTATAATAATTTTATCATGTATATCTTTTCACAATCCATTCTATTGGAAAACATTAACCTCTCTCCTGTGTACATGTGGATTTCCTCTTCCATGATTGACGTGCATTAGTTTTTCATATCCACATCAAATTAATGTTAATAAGGATGGAATTAATTATATATATATATATATAATTCCATAATAAATATTTAGTGTGTACATTTCTTCCATCAAAGCAGTTAATATGTTGAGTTGTGATTTTAACAAAGACTAGTTAATAAAATAGAGATAAAATATTAAAATTAAATAATATAGGGTATTCCATATATTATAATTATTATATAATATATTAATAATAAGTAAATATTTATTATAATGTAGGCCTAAAAACATACATAGGAAGTTGAACCTGAGGTTAGAGATTAATTCACAATCTCATCATTATTCGAGATAGTTTATGATTACGTATCCATTGGGTGAATTATTAGATATTCCTATATTAAATGAAATATAATTTATTCTCCTATATATAATTATATACATTATATGTTTCCATTCATTTTACTCTCTTTAAGATCTCAAGATACAAAAATAATTGTATGGAAAATGGATGATACAATTTTACTAGGTGTAGAGTTTTTATTTATATTATCATTAAAAAATAAAAAAATTGTTATCAATATTATCTTGTGATTTAATAAATAAATATTAATCCATGAATTACTTAGTAAATTTTTTTAAAAATTAACATTTTATCTTTCTTCGAATGGGGAAATTTTTGTCCTTTTTAGAAAATTTTGAGTTGAATGTTTTTAATATATATAGAGTAAATGTAATTATATAAATTCATTACTAATAATTAATTTAAAGATAACATTAAATTATTGAAGTTATATATCAAAATAATTTTTTTAATATTGTGTAAATATTTTAAATTTATATAAATTTTTAAAATTTTAGAATGAGTATTTTTTTCAATAAATATCACATTGAGATTTAGAATGTATATTTCTATATTCTTACATCCATTGTTAATTATTATACATTGTTGATGATATAGAATTATAATACCATCCACCATATTTATAAATATTGATTATGACAATATTTACTAGGGAATTTATTGATATTTTGTATGTTAGTTCTTCTGATAGTAACAATTATTAATTTTAATTCATGTATATTAGGATATGTTTTGTATTAATGTGAGGAATATATTGTTTTTATAGAGTGATAAGTGGGTCCTATAAGTACATATCCCTTATATTCAATTGTAGGTATCATGAGAAAAACTAGATTGGCTATTTTACTAAGGCCTTACCCATTTTAGTATGATGCCTTTGTATGATCTTTGATGGTATTTTTTTGATGTATTGGAAATGTTTCTACATAAAATCTTTATATGTATTAAAAAAATAATTACATGATTATAAAATTTATGATTGATTCCCATGAATTTATTTCAATTGTAGTTATATAAATGTATAATATTCAAGATCATGTGGTTATTTTTATGGAATTTGTTGATCTTAATTTATTCATTCCATATACCTCATGCCTTATTTAGGTTCCAATATACACATTCCCTTACCGAGATTTTTAGCCCACCCACTTTCCTATGGTTCTTTTATTTTTGAATCCTTTTTCTTTTTAATTATTAAAATTTTGGTTCATTGTCAATTGAATTTGATTATACAAAATAAAATATTAGGTTTATTTTATGATTTAGAATGTAATTTGAGATTTTATTATGTATTTAGCTTAACAATACCACTACACTATTTGTTCCTTTGGGATGAAATTTATTGTATTTACTATCAATATAAAAAAATAAGCCACCGAATTGGGAATGAAATGATTAGGGTGATTAAATTTTTTCTATAGCATAAAACTGAAGCATTATTTAACAAATCCTAGTTGTGAGAAAAATAGATATTTAATGGTCAAAATGGGAATTATTTCATAATATTCCATGAAAATTAGATGAATCTACTAAATAATGTACCTTGTAGGTCAATATTAATATAAACTATATATTTCATGGTGTTTTAACATTTATTAATTGTGTATATTTATAAAATGTCATAAATAAATCATTTTATTGGTGTTCGTATTGATGAACACTCATGTTTGGTTTAGTTTCAATGATTTCCTAACATATTTCTTCAATGGGAATGTGGATGCTTCACCTGATCCAAAGATTCATTATTTTTTAATATTTCTTGATCATACAATCTAAAATGTAAGTAATACTAAACTTTTGAAAAGACAATATATTAAATTCAATGCCTTGTGAAATGTTAGTGGTTGTCATATTGTGGTTGTTCAATGGATTTAGGAAATATTTAGAATTTATAAAATAGTTTATAATAATTGTATGTGATATCCATTTTGTCGTTTCAGTCAGGTAGTACTCCTAGATGACCAAATTACACCATTGTGTCAGTGGGTGGTTGTATGTTATATAGTATGACAATTGGGTAATTACTATATTGGATAACCAAAGTGTTTCAACTACTTATAAATTTTTAATTATCATTGTTACCAAAAAGTGGGAACTAGCCAAGGAGGTTGTTCAGATACAATCATGTTTCGGTAGGTCAATTCATAGATGATGTTGTTTTTTATCTATGTTGATAGGTTTTGGACTTTTTAAGTTGGTGATCTCATTATCTACAACCATTTTAACCACTTCAGTTAGATTTTCCATGCATGATAGATGTTGGGAAATACATTCCCTTTTATGGGATGAGGTTATAATGTGAGAGACCATAGGGTTAGGTTTGTGGACTTAGTCCCCCTATTCTTTAACTCGATTAACATTTTTTGTGGGACACCTAGATTTCCATGGTTTTGAATCAAAACCTAGTGAGTCAGTTGATTTTTGATTGATCAAGGGAAACTAATAAGAGTGGTTGGACTAGGATTTAGTATTCCAAAAAACAAATCCAGGATATTGATTTTATTTTCATTTCAATACCAATTATCTAAAGGTGATTGAGTCTTGTGATATTATAATTATAATAGCTTTAATTATCTAAAACAAAATATTAGTCTGATGGGAATTGAGAGATTATCAGATATAAAGGATTGATCGGGTTCCGTGACCAATTTACAAGTCATTATGGTTGATGCTTTTAATATTTTTATTGTCTCCCTGAGGTAGGTAGTCATTCCATAAATCATGACATAATAAAGGATTGTGGTTTTCAATAGGGTTTTCATGTGTTCCCTAGAATATTATAAATTGATGTTCAAGTTAGCACAATTAGGATAGATTTGTTAATAGATGAATCACATTAGGGTATGTTGACTCTTAAAAAGGGTTGTATGATACTTTCACCCATTATGCGTGGATTTTTCAGTTCAATATAGTGGTGTATAATAACTCTATGAATTTGAATTTTTGTGGGTGTTTTGGAGTGATCTATGGATCAAAAAAACATTGTAATGATTCTTTTGGGAATTTATTCTATGAGAATTGGTTAAAATTAATATAATTTCAATTGACAGTGGGTAACATGGAAATGAATGTGTGGTGTGAAATGGTGGTCCTCTAGGTGGACTCTAACACTCATTTGTATTATATTTTGTGTCATAGGAAGATTCTTCAATGTATTGTTCCGTTTTATGTTAGCATAGATCGTGGATGGTGATGCATATCTATTGATGGAATCTTAATATACTCTTATTTAAGATATGTTCATTCTCAATAAATTGACATCATAATCAGTATGATAAGATATTTTACTCAATATTTACTGTTATCTAAATATTTTCTTATATGATTTAAGGGTTACATTAGAGATACTGTTGAAGAGATGTTTTAGTTCAACTAGATGGTGGGGATCCCAACATTGTCGGTTGACGATGGTGACCCTCACTATGATTTGAAACTCAAAAAACTCCATTTAAATTGTTCTCAAGAAGTAGGAATGGTGATGGGTAAGGTTAAAATTATCACATGAGTTTAAATAGTTCCATAGATATACCATTCAAATGATTTCGAATTGATGATACATGGCCAGTGATAATTAGTTAATTTTCTTGTTAGTGAAATTAACATTTTGATCCAGAATTTGGGAGCGAGACAATGATCATTGGTAGGAAATCCTCATAGGATGATGTTTGTGGGACTATGATGCCGTCATTATGATGGTAAATTTTTCTGTCATATGTTTTCAGATAATTTTGATATTTTATGTATTGAATTTTTAGAATAGGATAGGTACATGATGAAAAAAAGAAAATGTGGAAGTCGCAGTGTAGCTACTAGGCCGATGATAGATTTTAACAATCTAGTGGTGTTGGATTATGAATGCATCAAGGTTCATGTATCCAAATTTAAATTGATTTTCTATTGTGATTTCTAATCGGTGATTTTTCACTGTACGTTCAGTATTTAAAATAGTGATCATTAAAAAAATGATATTTTTGTATACTGGGATAAATGAATTCAGGATCTGGTTTTGGTGACATGTTATCAATTGATTCGAAGAGTTTTTTAATTATGTTACCCAAAGTCTATGTTAAATTATATTCCTATAATATTTGGTGGTTTTTGGTGAGGGACCACATCAGTCATTCTATTAGTTTTTGATGGTTGATGTATAATGGAATGAGAGATATTTTGATGAACAATTCAGAATGAGTAGGCCATCTTGGTCGATTTTAATTCATCTATTTTAATAAAATCGAGGATGATGAGGATTGTCCACATTACTAATCAGGTGGGGTAAGTCAGGTAATACCCTCAGAGAATATTTTGAATTCAATGAACATGTATCATCTTGAAATTCAAATGGTGGAGGTATCATGTTTTGGAATTATCCATTTGAATATATGACCTATGATGAGGGACACCATAAGATGGTTAATGAATAATTTTTTTACATGGGCAAGTATCATATTTTGATGGGATTGGGTAAGAATCATATTTGTGTTTCATTAGTCATTACTACCACTATAGTGAGCATTAACTACTAAATCATAGTCTATTTAATGTGATGAATATAATAATGTTGGGAATATAAAAAATTAAGGCCATTTGTGCATAAATTCATGACATGATAGGTTTGGGGATGTTATCATTTTCCACTTGAGAGTCTTGAGGATGATAAGTGATATGGTGTAATGGATCTAATATATCATATATTGAAATGGTTGAGAAATTATAAAATAGTTTTTGTTTCTCATTTGGAGGACATACCAAATAGTGAAATAATATATATATTAATATCATGTGAGAGGAAAACTCAAAAATTTTATTTTTGGATGATTTTTATGGCCAAAAAGTTTTTTTAAGTGTTTAGATGGGTTTTGGGAGAGCCGGGTTTCCAAAAAAGGAGGAAATAGATTATGTCACACTATTAGTTGATGGATAAGTATAAAAGTGATACCCAAATAGTGTGGGATAATTATGTAGCTACATGATTTGTTCAAAGAATGCTTGGGGATCTTGTTCACCATGTGACGTGGTGCATAATGAATGAGGGACTGAAATGGTTGACACATAGTGTGTCCCAAAATGCATTAGAACCCTACAATGTATGGTGTGGGGGATATTGACACTTTCTAATTTTGAACATGGTATGAAAAAAAATTATGGGTCTCCAAAGAGACTATAAATTACATTGTTTCTCTGGTTATATTTACCCCAATGACACACTTTATCCACCATCACTCATCACAGTAACGAAAACAAGGAAGACCCGCTCTATTACTTCATTTTGATTTCATGTTCCTCATCTATCTGAGATCTTATTCTTCCATCATCTATTATATTTGATTCCTCCTAATATTGTTAATATTATTCATTCGTATTTTAATAGTGTTCCTCAACATAGTTGATTTTATTTACATGCATTATAATACGACATATTATTTAGGTTTTTATATTTTTCATTATGTTTCTACTATTCTAATGATAATAAGTGGTTTAAAATGTTTTTTAGAGATTCATTGGTATAGGGTAGGCGGTTAATATGTTTTTCAATTAAATAGATTTAATTAATAAAATGTGTCATTCTACCACGTGGAATATTTTTAGTGCACCTCTCCTAGAAAGTGAGACTATTTAATTTAGTCATATACAATGAACATACCACATTAGGAAATGCATTAATTTTTTTATATTGAGACCTCAATATGAGACACCACTTGGTTGTGTCCTTTTTTAATTTATTGATTAATAATTAAGGTTATGAGATACAACACTAGCTTGTATGTTTGTACTAGCTTTTAACAAAGAAAGATATTTATTTGTAAGAAATATATTATTATATAGTGTGGCCTCTATAATTTGAATTTATAAACATTTATAAATGTAAATATTAATGGAGTATATTCAAATGGAAATTTCAAATAGTAATAAATTATACATACATATTATGAAATATATTTCAAAACTCATTCTCACTCATATGTTAAATTATAAAAATATTGAAATTAACTCTTATGTGAGTCAGATAATTCCCAATGGTACATTATTATTTAAATTATTTTTTGATATAATAATGGAAAATCCTTAGTTGATCGACTCAATTTTTTCTAGAATATATACTCAGAAGGACCTTTTTATGACATGTACGAGATTTTTTTACCGAAATGATTAAAGTAATTGTTTATTTTAATGTATGATAGATCTCCCTCTTGTATTATGTTGAATTATTTTAATTAACACAAGGTTACTACATTTTTACCTTGGTTTGGGATTTTAGGAATGATTCTTCATGCCCTCTTGGTTTATGATGGCATAGATGATCCTCCTAATCCTTTATTATGATGTTTTTCAAGAATTCCCTCTTTATTTGTATCGTAATGGTGGACATGATGTTTTGTGATCCTTTGATTTAGGATTTTTGTCATTTAAATACACATTTTTACCGAAATCCTCAATAATGGTATTTCTTATAGCTGTCTTATATTCATTGGCTGATACATGAAGATAAAAAAAATTCAGACACTTTTTATATGATTTATACTTTTTACACTTATATTAACTATTTCATGTAATCATATTCGTTTGATAACATTTTAATAGAATATAAAGTGTTGATCCATTGATTTACACTCATTCTCATAGTGTCTATCTAATTAAATATTATGTTATTGTAAGAACTTATATGTTCAATCATTACATAGTATCATCACAGGTCCTCTATTATTATTATTAGTCATCATGAATATGGCTATATCATTTGGTTTCTTGATACAATTATCAGGACTTATGATCAGATGCAGTCAATATAGTCTAAATAAGTTATATTTTATCGTGAATCAATGAAGCATCCCTTTCTGACATGATTTACAAATTATATTTTTATTGCACTCCCATTTTATTTAACATTCACACTACACAAGATTATATTCACAATTGGATTACATTAGACCCCATTTGAGGTGGCCTACCATGTTTTTATCACACCCTAACCACATTTTCCTTCTGTACACATATTGATCTCTGGATTTTAGGATTTTACATTTTCGGTTACCCTCTTCTATCACCCTGATATGTTATGAAATGTTTTTTAAAATAGCTGTAATTTTTATATCTTATATTACATAAACCATTGAGTGTTAAATAATAATGATATACGATTAATATAGTTCTTATTACCTGATGATTATATCATATTCATTAAACGTGTAATTATTAATATGAATAACAAAATTTTGAAAACTATCATTAATTGTTTGATAAAATGAAAACAAATTTTTCAAAATGTGCTTAATTTTTAGTAAATTATTTATACGCTTGAAAATTATTTTTTCTATAAACTATTAATTAAATATTTCTTCTAAAATATTTTAAAATTATTTTTTTTCTACTTTTTATTTATATGAAAAAAATTAACATCATATATGCAATCATAATAGAAAAATTCACAGAAGTTGTTTTTTTCAGACTTTTGTAAAAATACTAATTTTTCAATGAATGGTGAAAAATATAGATTTATATTAACAAATAAATTTTATGTATACTGATTTCCATTTAAATTATTATTATTATTTTATAAAAAAAATCCATTATTTAATTTTTATCATTATAAATCCAATAATCATTATTGTAATCAATTTTATCTTCAATATTTATATGAAAACATCTATCATTTAGGAAATCTATATCATGAAAAAAAATCATATCTTATCTGGGATAAAATTTAAATCAACTTCCTCCACTTATATGAATTAAATTATTAAAAATGGAGTCAATATTATGAATCGACATAATTGTTATTATATTATAATTCAACTTATTGTTTTGTTTATATATAATTAAAATTTTGAAAATATTAATTACGGCTGTTATGGTTAAAATTAATTAATAGAGGGTTATAGTAAAAAGATAAGAAATGAAATTACATAATAAAAATAAAAATCCCAATTTTCTATTCATACTTAATTCTTTTATCATTTATTTATATATAAGGACGATTTTTAGACTTCTGTCATGTGTAAAATGCTGCTATCATTTTTTCCAATTTTACATGTTTGAACTCTCCCCCACATATAAATGGGAACCCCTGTCCTCTCCCATTGACATTAAAAAAGGATTTTGGTTCATAAAATACCTCCTAATATATATTAAAAAATTAAATCCCCACTTCCTTATAGACATACATTTATTATAAATTTATTTTATGATGGATTCTGGTGCATATCTAATGATGATATTCTAATAAGAAATATATCTCTTAATCAATAATTTTTATTATTATTTATTATTACACCTCCTTAAAAGAATACACAACTATGATAATGTAATAACAGTAATATAAAAAATATACTAATATTTTATTACATTAATTTCATAACCTATATCCATATCAGTGTCCTTGAAATAGGGATGAAAAACCAAAATATTTGTACGGAGGTCTACCACTACTCGAACTGTTGAAATTGGTTTTCAATAACAAAATTAAATTAAATTATATAACTACAGAATTGAAGTATTTAGTTTTAAATAATAAATTATAATATTTATAGATTTATAATATCACATATACCTTCTTACTGACCAATCTGTGGGAAAACGATAACTCCACTCGTGCATATGTGTGGACCAATGCCTCTACGATGTGATGTTATAAAATTTACAATTTATTTTTAAATGGATGGTGATAGTTATAGATTAAGTATGTATATATGATAAATATTATCCAAAAAAATATTATATATATTATATATATTATTTCCCATTATTTTATTCTATCATTTGAGAAAATGGACACAACGTTCAAGCATATGTATGGTGTCTCATCTTTTTTAATGGTGTTATTTATTTTCAATATATAACATCAATGGAATTTTATAAAAAATAATTTTTGAATATTTATGATATTAATATCATGGTTATTATTTTGACATGATTTAACTGTGATTAGACGTGAAAGGACTGATAATAACAAACCCAAACATGCCTGAATAAAGCTCATGTTTTTACTGGAAATGTGATTTTAAGATAGAATTGATTATAAAATTGTAATAAAAGAACATAAGAAAATTATATGTATATCATGTATAATATTTTTTTCAGTAATATATTTATAATAAATAAATATATTTTTTAAAATAGTTTCAATCATTTATGAATAATGTAAATACTTGATGTATGAGATTCATAGTCTATCATTTATTTTTGTGAAAGATATCCCATATTTACAACTTGTTTTTTTTAGTTTATATAATACCTCATTAAAATTTTATATCATGAATATCCATTTTTTAATCTTTTTAATTATTTTTATTTTATTAATTAATGGGTATTATAATTAAATTTTTTCTTATGCGGTAAATGATTTTTTCCTCGAATTTATTTTATTGAGATGCCTGTAATTTTCATTACATATTTCTATTGTATGGTTTAAATAATACACAAGATTCATTTTCTTGATTATTTTCATCATATTATGGGATATTAATATACATAAAATTGTAACTATTTTAATGGTTCTATGATTCAATGGACACTAAATTTGTAACAATTTTCTGATTCAAAAACATTGTTTATTAGGGTTCATTATCATTAAGTTTCAAAGATAAAATATTATTATTTATCTCCCAATAAACTAATTAATTTTTTACAAGTTTAAATTTCTATAAATAACATTTTATTCCTTTCATTTTACCCTATTTATTTAATCATTTTTTAAAAAAATTTAAGAAAACATTTAGTATTTATTATTTCGGCCGAAAATTCTTTTTCTCCAAGGTCTTTATTTTTCATAAATTTTTTTTAATAAATGTTTTTTTTGTATTATCCAATTATAATTTATAGATATTTTTTAATATTTTTTAATTTACATAATACGGTTTTAATGGAGTATTATTTTAATTTTATTAACAAGGCTCTTTTAACATTTTATAGAATATGTTAAAAAATCATTGTTATAACACGTATGATAAGAACTATATTTGTCACAGTCATGTCCACTCAATGATTTCATACATCATAACCCAGTTAACATGATTATTTTTCAATGACAATTATTTCATTTATATATGGGAAATTTTTTGATTTTAAATTATTTTATTCATAATGGAAAGGTTATATTCCTCTTGAAATGTACCTTTTGATATTTTAAAATTATTTTCCATCTAACATGACATCCTTTGATGTTATTTAATATTTAAATGGTATATTTTATAATGAAATCATCTTTACTTTTTCTCTTATTTATTTATAATTATGATGAAAAATTTTTATGAAACCCATATCTTTAATATAGGTTAAGAAATCATGAAATGTAAATGAAACCCTTTTATTACCAACAATTTATGGTATGATCAAAATCTTTTGAATCTAATTTTTTCTTTTAGTAGAATATGCTATTATGAATATATTTTTTACCTTATGGAACATAAATATATTAATTTTTTATGGGTGGGACCGATATGACCTTATAATTCACTTGATAATGATTAGTGATCTATGATATTAGAGGGTACATGGGAGGTTATCCTGCTCACATAAAATGGAACATGAGAGGTTTTCTCAGTCTGAAATGAGGTTAAAAATGATTTCATTCTGTTACCAAATTATGTAATGGTGTATTTATCACATTCCAAACATGATATTATTTTCTTATTTGGTATATTTGACCTTTTATTATCTATTATTATTGATATTCCACAAATATATATATTATTTAAATTTTATCAACTAATGGATTAAGTTTTTTGACTCCAACATGATTTATGTCTGATGAAATTCCATGATTTATGCCACATATCAATATTTTTGATATAGCGGATATGGTTATATAATATTTTGCTCATTGTATCATACCCATATTCTCATGTTCTACTGATCTCTACATTTTTTACACTTACTTAGAAATTGATATAAACATTCCTTATGTGTCCTTTCACCATGTATTTGTGAAATTTGATACATATGTTATGTCTAATAATGGTTATAGTTATGAAGAACATAATTTTATATGATTTAGGTTATATATGAACCAAATTTGACATGTCTCTATGATTTTAAATACACTGTATGTATATGAATCTATCCTGGATCACTGTATACATGAACGAATATTCATCTTCTATTGTGTGTTATATATATATATATAGTGTGGGATGATAATATTTTAATAAGTGAATGTATTAGTTAGAATTTTGAAACTATGATGAGAAAACATCGGTGAGAACCCCATGGATAAATCTATGTAATGAAACAAATTTCCTTGAATTTTGGTGAATTGTAGAAGGAGTGTTTTCTATGAAATTTTGTCACTATATAGATATACATATCGATATTGATATTTCACAGTTGTACCTAGGGCTAAAAAAATTATAAGGGAATAATAGGCCTTAACATGATAATTTCCCAGTTTATTCAAACAACACATACTATATACATTTTTTGACAAACATGGGGGATATTGCATGAAAATTCACAAACTATTTAAAATATAATATGACAGATTTGAATAATTTCCATGAGTATCGTATGATAATCCATTTATATAGAATATTGAAAATAATGTTTAACGATTTAAAAAACATAGAAGTAATTTTTCATGATTATCTGGTTCCCCACAATTATTATTGTTTATTACACTAATCATCTCGGTTTTAGTGAATGGATGGGACCTAAGGGAACTAGATTAATGTTTAATGTGATGGACAATGGAATTATTTACTTCAGTATAAAAAAATGTAATTTTATATTGATTGAAAAAATTTATTTTTATTCTCACAAATTATTCTCGAGCTATTATTCAATAAGAACATCTAAATGAGAACTGAGGGGAACAACATTGTATTTATTCCTTCATGAGACAACTCCTACATTCTATTATCTATTTTTATGATCCATTATATTTCATGAAATTATTCAATTCAACTGAAAAGATATTTTTCATTCCCTATTGATTGTAAATAGAATCATTTAATTTGGTTATCGGTTATTTGGAAGGTGATTGAAAGAAATCATGGAATATTATCATGAATAATAAGAACCATGAATATATCAAATAAATATTGTGGGATTTCATAATGAGATTATTTTTCAATTGGTACATTACTTTTATTAGTTTAATAAAAATATAAAATTTAATTCCTTGAGATAAAACTGAATGATTATGAATCTATTGGTACCTATAAGGAATATTTTACTTAATCTCCAACTAATTCATATAGTGTTATCATCTGATATAAATTTATGGTTGATCAATTCAGCAGGTTCAAAAAAATTAACTACGAGTGTAATTTTCCATAATATAAAATAATATCTATGTATAGATAATTTTATATGTTAAAATGGTTTATGTTGATAATATATTTACCCATCAATATCATTGGTTTGATAAGAAATTAATGGTGGAATTCAATAGAAAATATAAGAATACTAGAGAATGAAATATAATAATTCCTAAACTGTTGAATGTGTAGGGGCAGAAAAGGAGGGAATTTACATAATGGGGCTATTAGATTACTTAAATGAGGAATGGAAGGACATGGGGCTATGAATTATAATATAATGTAAGTATGTTATTTTTTGATATGAATAATGATACTTTCCCACATAATTAAGGACCCAAACTTTGGGGATTCAAATTAATGGATAATTGGAATTATTTTAACAAGAAATAAAATTTAAGAGTTAATGAATATAACAAATGTAAAAAAGTTATTAAACCAAGGGGAAATAGTAAATATCATGTGATCATAATTTCAAATGAAGGCTATGATATCAATGTGTTCAAAGTTCTACTTTCCATCCACTCTAGAATATATGGTGGATTATTTTATTTCAGATCACCCCACACTTTTGTATATAAATAATTTTCCTATGGAATCAAAACACCAGCCAAATAATTATATGATTAATTAGTATTGAAGGCCCCTAAGTATATGATAATTCTATATTAAGTCTATAATTATTCACTAGTAAACATTTATTATAATATTTATCCTATGATTCTTTTTACACTCCCTCATATTTTATTTGATGATATCATGGGAATGGATTTTATTTCCCTTAAAAATCCCACACCCTATTACAAAAAAGGGAATCAAAATTCATTATTTTAAACCACCCTATGGTTTTATATCGGTGAAATGATAAAATGAGTTTTTTGTCTCATATGGTTGGAGAGAGTCTCAATGTTGTTGATATTTATATTATGTGGGCGTTTGTTTATGTCTTCCTCGAAGAGTTTTCTAGTAATCCAATGAATTGTGATTTCATTTAATTTCATCTCATAGCTATTTCTAAACCTAGTAAAATTTATCCCCATATAATTTACCCAAGTTATTTGTTGGAATTGATGAATAAACACCCATAAAATAGGGATTCAAATTGGACAAAATAACTCCCCCACTATATTAATGGATTTAATAAATTTATTATTTATAGATTCCCTTGACCATCTTGGTGTATTTTTTATAGATTATTTTCTTACATATTTAAATTTTAATTAATAATATGAAGATGATTTTAGGATTAGGTTGACGATCCTATGGAAACCAATATAGTAATAAATATTTCTACGGTGTAAATTTTGGCTCCAAAATGTTCCATTTTTTCCATAAAATTTGATGGAATTTTATTTTGGTGGATCAATAATATATAAATACTTCTGAACCTCATCCCAGACCAACCATTATGATTGAGATTAGATGATTTATTTTTTTGGATAGTTATTATTGATGGTTCATGAAAAATTTCACATGATTTTCTAATCCACTCAATGTGTAATCAAGTAATGGATCCATGTTCTATTAGATATATGAATATAATGAAATTTTCCTGGAACTACAATGAATCATAGAAAAAGAACATTCACCTACAATACCCTACAATCTAAAATAATTTTTAATCTATAACGATGCATCAATAAAGCGATTCAAATCTGTTCCCATGAATAATTTTATGATTATAGGTTACACTTCATTAAAATTGGAGGTATGTGGTAAAAACTACCCAACTCATGATTTGTTTTTAGCATTGGTAATATATTTATTAATGATATTGAGGAATTTTATTTACAGTGAAAAATGTTATATATATACTAATCATAAATGTTTAATTTATATAACCACATAGATGAGGTTTTATATGGACCTAAGAATATAGTTTTAATTGATATATGTCTATGAATACTATATACAATACCACCATTGAAAACATAAAAAATTTGGATGATTCTTTGAGACAAAATTATTTTGAATTTTTTTCCATTATAAGGATCATAAAATATATTAAATTTGAGTATTTTATGTGGTGGAATCAATAAATCATGATGGAGGATGTAAAATATTATCTTTCTCAAGTGATTGTTCAACCATAAATATATATAATGTTTTTACAGAAATAAGAGGATGATGTAGAACAACAAAAGAAGGTTAGAAATTTTATTGACTATAACCATGACTATTATATAAGGATATAGATTATGATCCATAAATTAGTTCCTTCCATATCTAATTTGATTAAGTAGTTGTTATATGAATTAAATAGTTCATCATTATATATTAAATAATGATTCACAAGGATATATAGATATTTGAAAGAGTATTTAAAGTGGGATGTAATGAATAGATATATTTTATTATTTCTATTTAGAGCATGGTATTTAAAGATTATAATGATGAAATAAAGAAATATAAGGGGATGTAATAACCATTATACATACAGAAATTTAATGACTAATCATCTCCATAACTTTTTATTTTTTATCTCTAAAATATCTAATGGGAATAATTCCATATGGGTTGTAGTAGATCACCTTTCAATGTTAATAAATTTAGTTTTGTTTTGATAAGATTTATCACTTGATTATATTTCCATAATATAATTTATATATGTGGTTTGGTTACCTATAATACCACATATGGTTTTATCGGAGTGAGATTTGATGATAAACTCAATGAACTAGGGAATACATTAGTCAATCATGGATATGAGGATATTTTTCAAAACTGTGTATTATCCTTATATTATTGGTTAGTATATGACATGAATTCAATACCTAGAGAATATACGTTGTGACAACCTAATCCCAAAGATCTCAGAGCCTGTGTCCATAACCATTATATTAGAATGATAATATATAATCAAATCCCAAATAACGAAAGAGTTTATTAGTCTTTCTAATCTAGATATATAAAAAAATCTAGTATTTTATAGTAAAACGTTAATTTCAACATAATTTTTTTCATTCGATGATAACATTGAAATAAAAACATTACTCAAAGTATTGTATACTTTCATATAATTCTTATTACACCTCTAGATTTCATGGGGAAAGTAGATAGAATAAGTGTAAGCTCAAGTGCTCAGTAACAAAAAAATATAGGGGTAGAAATAATAAATTATTGATAATAGTTAATATATCAAGCTAATAAATGGAATCATATGTCAATAAAATAACTTGATAAGGAAAAATAAATACGGAATGGTATGAAAATGAAATGTATTTCATTTAATAAATGATTTGACAATTGAATGTATCAAAAGATATGTTGATGAAAAATCTCATGGAAAAATAATTACCAAATTAGAAAGAATGAAATTATGAATTATTGGATGTAGTTTATAAGGCACATGAAAACCACTATAGTCAAGATCTATCCAATTAAAAGTTTAATACTATGGGTAGAAACTCATTATTCTAATTGGATAAAAACTAAGTTGGTTTTTCTTCAACTAATTATATCTCATGGGACTACCAATTCCTTGAGGGGATTTCAGTAGTCGATCACCAACCTATAGGGATTACCGTAAATAGTATATATCTCATGTCTTTTATGTCCTAAAATATCCTCATATAGAAAAAAAAATATTCGTTACAAATTATTATTAATGAATGAAGGATACAAATTCGTCAAAATTTCCCCAATGAATCAAATAACATTCTATGTAAAAAAGAATGAAAATGGTATATCGTTGAGGATATAATAATATCCATGAAAATTTACATAGATATTTTAGGGAAATTAAATATTCCATAATCCTATTAAATTGAATATTTCAAGGAGACTAAAAGGAATCAAATAATTGAATGTCAATACTATCCTTGGCCTAATCAATCAGAAACCATCCATGGGAATAATAATGATGGTATCAATAAAATATTTCCCATGTGGAATACATTTTTGGTTTTTTGTCCCTGATAAATGGAAATATTATAATACTCTCTTTTAAAATTAATTTTTATAGGAATGTCCTTTTGTTTTGGAAATCCTTTTGAAAAACATCTTTTCGGAAATTCAATTTTTTAAAATTATTGTTTTAAAATTTTCATTTTAAACATGAAATGAATTATTTGATGAAAGGATGGTGGGTAAATCAGTACATGATGTAAGAGATACAAATAACATTAATTTTTATGAAAAAAATATATGATAAAAATGACTTATTTGGAATGATCCATGATGATTACATTGATTAAAATTAAAAAAGGGAAAAATGATAAAATTTTATATAATAAATAATTTTATTAAATGTTAAATAAATTCAAATTGCTTTTATAAAATTAGTTTTTTACATGAAAACAGGTTCTCTGATTAAGAGATATTTTTTTTGGGTTTTCTTAAATTCATTTTCTAGAAAATTTTGATTATAGAAATATAAAAAATGATAGTAATACATGAATATGTAAATGAATAACCATATTAGAGGAATAATAATGGTTTCATTAAACAATATTCATATAATTTACATGAATATAAATACCATTGAAAGAACATTAAAAGTATTCTTCATGAAAATAATCATTAAACATTCCAGTGTGTCTGACACCACTTTAAAATAGTTAAATCATAATCATTAAGAAGGAAAAAAATAAAATTAATGGTTTTTATACCATTAATATAAATGGTTTCATGATATAATATATCAATAGGTTTATTAGATATAAAACGAAATATATGTAAGTGGTAAAATGAAATTTCCCTCAACAAGGTAAAAATATAAATGAAACTCGCTTACCATGAGACCTACTTATCTCATGTGACTTTATATACATGAGTAATGAAATTATGTTGATTATTTAATTTCATTAGAATTATTTTAAAATTTATCATCAATATTATGTATTTAATAAATATTTTTTACAACTATATAAAAAATTAAATTTAGGTCGGGTGTCCTGAACAAATTCAGTTTATGTGTCATATAAAACTATGGTAGGTAATCTATGGTAAAATGGATCTTTGTATTAACATATCCAGATTTATAAAAATGATATAATTATCCTATTTATACATAAATTATACTATTATAACCAATCATTACATATTATTTTGAAATATTGACCCAATGTTACAGTCATGGAGATAGTAAGACATTTTTACTAATGAGTAACGTTCCAATTTTTCAATGATCATTATGGAAAGAAGGTATGTAACATTATAAAATTACATAAATATAATTATATCATAAAAAAATTTAGATAATAATATATATTTATATAAATAAACCCTTTGATGTAAAAGGAATCAGATCTTGTTAAGGAGGTGGTAGTCCACACATCCACGATTGAGGTTATAACTTTTTAAGTGTGTGAAAAGATAATGAAGAAACAATTTATATTATATTTAAAAAAAAGAAATTACATAATCAATATCATATGGTTGTTTTTAATATATTTTTTTAACAAAAATTTTCTTTTATACATTCCATATATCATGTGTAAGAATCAAAACTCTTTTAGAAGGCGACTGTTCATACTGCTACAAATGATGTCAAGGTATTTACACAAAATGTAATCTATAAGGGTACATGTAATAAAAGAGTTAAAGAATAATATATAAATAACAAGTATCATTTATAACATATATAAACACATTTTATTACATAATTCCCATCCACTATACGTTGTAATGGTAAATCAATCGACTTAATTTTGTGATATGGTAGTTTACCGAACATAGAAATGTTATGATCATTACCCATTAGATGGATGATTGTGTAAGAATATTTAGACAGCATAACATAAAAAAATACTATTAAATTTATTATTAAATTGATTTTGTATACTTATGTAATGATTAGAGATGAGGTTGTGAAGAAAGGAAATAAAACTAAACCGCTTAAAAAATATGTAATCTATTCTTTGTGTAACGCCTTTTGGTTATCATCAAATTTTTTATTTGTATTAACTTATGATGTAGGGGACGATTCCATGACGAGTTTATGGATTTTTATGAACTATTTGATGGTTTCTTGTTCTATAGAATTGATCTTGAGAGTTGTGAACAATTTAGAGGAGAGGAGTCCTTTTTATTGAGGAGGAAGAGTATAACTCTTGTAAATATTGGGAAGGAAAATTCTACCCACGTTTTTCACACATCATGTGGATTATATAATCGTAAAAATTATATAAAAATGAATATAGGGTCTATATATTACTATAAAATAGTTTTTGGACATGTTTATAGGCAATTCTATCCCTTACGTTTATGGTTTTGTCCCTTGTTATGTTAATTTTTCTTGTACTAATTGTAATTATTTTTAATTGCATTCCCTAATAATTTTTATCAAAAACTAAATTGAACTTATTTGAAATTTTAAATTATTCTTATTACAAATGTGAAATCAATTTTTAAAAATTCCAATGAAATATGTGATAGATATTAATTTAAATTTAATCCCACATAAGGGACGACAATATGAGTTTTTAGTTACAAAAATGTTATAGAGATTTCTATATTGTAATATTCATTTTCAAAGTGAAATTTAATTTAATGATATAAATTGGATTAAATTATAAAATATTAATCTAATTATACTTTATAACTTATTTAAAATAAAATTTAATCTTATAAATAAATTAGACGAAAAAGTATTGTTGAATTTAAATTCACTGTTGTTTATTATTCATTTAAAAATGAAACATCATAGAAAAATACTAAAAATTCACCCTAATGTAATTTTTATTATCATAGAAATATTATTTTTATTTTTACACATATGATATTTACATTTTCCAATTTTTTATTTAATATAGGCTCTCTATTAAAAGGCTATATGTATTCATGAATTATAATATAGTATTTTAATTGTTAAATTGGGTTTCTTCTTGAATTCTATCGATCATAATTGTTAAATAAATATATAAAATATTATATTGAATATATAATATATATATATATATATATAATGTTTCATTAAAATAATTCAACAATAGGAACACAAGTTAAATTATTAAGATAAAACACTTTATAGAACATGAATATTTGTTTTCATAAAAACATTTCAATTATATTCATTTGGTTTCTATATTAATTCATAATCAATTTGTAATCAATGAATTCATTTTATTATTGGTTTAAACCACATATATTTATAATTTAGTTAAAAATATTTATATCCAACAATTTAATGTCTATGTTATATCATATTATATTAAATAATAATAATTTAATATAAAATTATTGTTCGTTAGAACATGGTGTTGAGTGTGAGAGAAGAAATTGATGAACCTCTATTTTCTGTGTGACATATGTTGAATCAGTGACACATGAATTTTCAAGATATAAAATATATTTAATTAATTTAATATAGAAAATATATTATAAATTCTATGGGTATTATATTACCTTATGGTCTTTGTCTTGCATGTCATACACACTCTCAACTAATATGTTCCTACTTCATATTTTCAATGTGTTACATTTTCCCCAAAAAAACTAAATTGAATCCTCATAATTTTAACTTGATTAAGATGATAGATTGTTTGATATTTACTATGATTGATATCCAACATTGTGTGAAGGGTCCATAAAAAATCCTCTTGAAAATAGAGAATGGTATGTACAAGTTCACATCGAATAACATATTACTAGGTCCATTTGTAGGATAACATTAGTGGAATGAAGAGATACATAAATAGAGGAAAAGGATAAATATTTATAGGGAGTGATTGATTTCATAAATCAGAAATAGCATAGTGATCAGCATAATGTTGAGGGACTAAAATCCATAAATCTGTGATGATTTATAAAGACAATTAGTTCAATAAAATTTATTGTATTAGGAAAAAAATAAAATACTTTTAAAAATGTTGAGAAATTACTTTACTCACTATGAATATAAGAAAATTTACATACATGATATTTTCTAATTTCATATGATCAATTAAATATTGTTTTTGTTCTTCAATCAAATTATAATTCAACCATTTAATCCTGAAATTGAATATATAAAAATTTCCATTGATGCATGAATCACTAAAATAAAAATGTAATAGATCATAAGTCCTATAAAAGAGTGAAAGCAATAAATATTTTCTCTAACTATTCCCCAAATTCAACATGGTAAATATATTAATCACCAAACCATAAAAAATATTCAATTTTAGTTCATCATTAATATTTAATCATCAGTTATTTTAAATAAGAACAATGAAACGTTAATAAGGATATTATGTATTTCAGTAGTTTCCATGAAACCCATTTTGTCATTCAGTCATTCGTTTAAGACCCTAGCCTAGTAAGAATTGATTAGGTGTCACTAGTTAAATTGGTTGTCCTTTTCAAAAACCATATTAATATAATTTCAAAAATAAATATCTGGGAAATCCATGAAATAAGGTTATTCAATAAATATCTTTTTTTAATAAATAAATCAATAATACATAAATATGCCATCCATATTATTTCCACATAGTTCCTTCATTGGTATAAATTTTTTCCTATATATTAGGGTATTTCATAAATCCAAATATAATATTGTGAGTATCAACTATCATACTACAAGAACCATTTAATAATTTTTAAGATGTCTACATTTTGACACATTATTATAAATCCAAGACACATCAATTTTAATTTAGTTCATTCATTATCATTATATACTTAAATCATTTATAATATTTTACAAATAAAAAGTGAATTATACTAACTCTATCAAACATGATTATCAATCTAGTTGAATAGTAAGTTTTGTGGTCATGTAACAGGATACACCGTGTCAGGCCAGACACACCATTACAGAGTTGTTACACCTCTGTACATCAGTTCTAGAACCAAATCCACTTATAGAATCCAGATAGAGATGTATTTCTTGGGAAACATAATAATATCCATCTAATATAAACTTTATAATTTTCCTATATACTTATATACACATTCTACATTAGTGTTATTTTCATCAATCTTCATTTTCATAATTATAGTTCCAAATGTTACTATTATACATCCTTTCATACAAACTATATCTACCTGACGATAGAGATCCTAGATCCAGTGTATGTAGAGGCCTAGTTTTCTCTTTGTAAGACATCGAAATATTTATAAAAATATTTCAAGATCTAGGAGATGAGAAAACGTGAAAATTCGAGGCTCAGTGAGCCCAATAAATATTATTAAAAATGATTATGTGTTTTTTAAATATATTTATTTCAAAAATAGATATCTCTTTAATAGTTTCTTGGATTAGAAATACGAGATCACGGTTCTGTCTAGAACATGTCATTTACCCTAGGTGGGGTATTACTCTTGTCAGCACGAGACTTCTGTGACAGAAGTCACTGAGTGGAGAAATCGTAAATAAAATAAATAAATGTAATTAATTTATATCGAACCCCAAATAAAATAACATTATGAAAGGGAAACTTATTGGAAATATGATACCACCATTGATTCCGAATAGAATGCTTTTCCTAGTAGTGACATAAAAGAGGGGGCACAAGAATTTCAAATTTCCACACTGATTGGGGATTCTCTAAATATTATTTTAAGTGTTAAGGATTAGGGTTATCCCTACTCCATTATCTCTCTCTCCTCTCCCATTATATCTCTTCCTCTAAAAATTCATATTCTCTTCTTCATCTGATAGAGGAGCGATCTCTACCGAAACCTCATCAGATCGAAGTAGAATCTAATGGAATGAATCAGTAGTCATAAACTGATCAAATGAGGTATGATTTATTATAATTTTAATTTATAATTCATTTTTAATTTAAAATCCTTCATCTATGCTTGTTTTCATAGTTTTTAATATCATTTTTTACGGCTGAAATAACATGACCATAAATCCTTACTGAAAATCTCATTTTGTCATAGGGTTCTTCATAGGTTCTTCGGGTTTATCGGAATTTAATTTTGAACCCATCAATTCTTCAACATAATGTGGAATGAAGGCCATGGAGTTGAAGAGGATGTCCTGAACATTCCCTAATGAGGACCCAAATTTTTTTCAGACATCTGGTTTGGTTATAGTGTCCCCCATAAGGGGACAATAGACCAGAGCCACAAGTGGTGACCAATGGATTTTGGGGGCCATGGGAGCGGGCCGCTGGTGTGGATGGCCATGTGGTGTTGACCAGGCTGGTGAAAAGGTAGCAGGCTATAGCTGGGAAGAGGCGGAGCTGGAGCACATCCGAACAGCGCTTGGGAGTGCATAATCGGCAATCATTGAAGGACCTAAGGGCCAGCATTGACCAGCATCATGCGAGTCGTGCATGGACGAGGAGACCGGGGGGACGACTGCTTGGCCAATCCATGTTGGCATGCGGGTTGTGGGCCATAGGTGTAGGATGGTCCATATCAGGTGGTCTAGGATTCACAATAATGAGGAAGAACCATGGCCAGTCCACAATCATGTGATCCAAAATGGGCCTATTGGGGCAGTCAGCCCAAGAGGAGGGGGTCAGGGCAGTTTGGGCCGGACTAGCCAAGTTTGGACCGAGATCCTCTAAATAGTCATTTCTTATAAACTGTGCATCTGTTTGATGAAATGTCTATGTCCATAGGTCCCTCTCTGAAAACAATATTCTTATACTAGTACAATACTGTTATAACTTGGTTTCATTTCTCAGTTGTGCAAAACACTTATGTAAATAACAATAAAATATCTATTATTACCCATTAGTTTTACATCAGACCTATCCTGGAAACATGATTTCCCATAGACACACCTTCGGCACCACTGTTACCCCAGTCCTTGGGAAAAATTATGACTATGACATTAATGGTTTTAAACTAAAGTCAAGGTGTGGACCCCATGTGGGGCGATTCGAATGTGATTCTATGAAATTTATCTTTTTCATCGGGTATCCATTTGGAATGACTGATTAGTCCATATCATGTAATCTTACATGAGTGTTAGAATGGTGCAATCCATATAATTGTTTCAATATCACGGCATGGGACCCATGGGTTTTATTTCGAGGGTAGGGAGGTGAATTAAAAATTTTCCATCGGAGGTCTATTCGGGGAGAATAAATAGTCGATCATGCATGTTTTTTCAAAATGATTGCAATTGATTGATCCATTTGGATGTGTTAATCCTTATTAGTGATATCAATAAATGTGGATCATGAAAGGAATATCAATGGATGATCATTTTGACATGTTTGAAGAGATACCGTCAAATGTTCTCGAGTCTTTGGAGGAGGTGTGTCAGCAAAATTATGTTATCTCCCTTCAAATCAACATCGAGCATCTTGAGCACGATAGACTTTTGGGTAGATTTGATGTGTACTCTAGGATGTCTCTGCAGTGACAGTCAGCCGAGATACTAGCTCAGGTTTGCGACGATCACCCTATAAGCAATGATTCCTCAGTTCTAGACCCATAATGTGAGAACCATTATCTATGAGTTAAGGTTTCATCTCCCCCACATTATGAGCATCATGCATCCCCAATAGAGAAGGGTTACGACATCACTATGTTGAGTGAACTTCGCGAGTTTCAGCCACAGAGACCGCTGAAGTTATGCGATGATCTAGACCTTCAGATAAAAGAGGGTTGGAAATAGTTTTTGATCTGCTTCTTTAGGTTTGTTCAGACAAAAATAGCTCAAATAGTGTATTTGGTAGATATACATTACCACAGATCAGATGGGAATTGGTTACACAAATACATGATGAGTCGTCACTCTCGTGGGATGACATCTTGTTGCTATTTCGGGAGGACTTATACCCCTCCTGATATAATTATATTCGACTTCAGGAGCACATTCAGTTTCACTAGGGAGGGGTGATAGAGACTGAGTACATGACTAGCTTCACAGACCATTCACACTACACTCTATACATGATCAATGATGACTAATTCTTAGCATGGAGTTTTTGAAGGGACACTACTGAGAGATTCATACTATCCTAATACCCTTGTGCATCCCCACATATGACGTAGTGTTGGAGAAAGTCCTAGAATTTCTGGTGGAGTTTTATCTACTTGAAATCCTTTTTATTAAGATGTATGTAATGGGATCAACAATGTGCATGTTTTGGGGATTACTCTGATTCCAAGAGGAGAAAATAATAAAGGGGTATGCAATGTGCCCTATGTGTATATCCTATTATGGTTGGATGAAATTAATCACATACCATATTTGATGGTACATTTCATGCTCAACATCAACATCGATACTACTTTTGTCAAGTACATGTTGGGGATATGTGGGCCACATGACTAGAACTATGAGACTCACTACATGGGGTTAACAATGATATTCTTATCTTTGAGAATGTGGTGATGCTACATTTTGGGAGATCGTTTATGGTTTTTTATGACCATTATATCTTCAAGTGTGTATTCACCCAAAGAGACTTAAACCTGAGGTTGTGATGCTCATCAAACATCCTACAGGTCTGCGACATTGAGATAGTCTATTCTCTAGGAAAGGGAAATGTTGTTTCATATTCCTTTAGAATTAAGTCCTAGGTTCCCCTGGTGAGGTATGTTTCAGATCACTTAGCTTGCTTATAGTGGAAAATGGTGGGGAAGGAGGGGACACCTTTTCTTTAGTCAATGATGGTGACTCCTTCACATCCCTGTCTTATAAGAGAGTCTCAGTTGTGATGCATTGACTATGAAATATTGCCTGATCAGAAATACATTGGGGTTTCACTATATGGATATTCAAAAGTAGGTAATCATGAAACCCTATTCCAGTGGAATTTTATGATTCTAGTTATTATATGAGATGTAGTGGTCTAGAGACAGGGAATTATACTTACCCCTGTGTTTCTTTGGGATATTCGGGACCATGAAAAGAGATGGAAAGGTTGTCTACTGCATTTCCATATTCCCAATGGCTGGGGAGAGTGCACTATGTATCCGAATTGTGGTGGTTGAGGAGATGAATGCATGTTCCATCTCATTTAATCACAATAGAAGACCATATGGGGACGAACCATCCTTTGGATTGCATGCTATGACAGCAAGGTAATGTGTGGATTTTCTATGGAGATGTAATGCCCAGTGTGAGCTCAGTATCCTCAGTTGTTTTCCACAATTTTTATTTTTGAGGAAGAAAATTATTAATGAGGGAATGGTGTAGAGGCCTTTTTTACACCTTGTATTACATTGAAATATTTATTCATATATTACCAGAGCTAGGAGCTGATACAAAATGTAATTTTGAGGCCCAGTGTGACCCACATAAATTATTCAATAATATTACGTGTTTTTTTACAATACACATGTCAGAAATAGAATATCATCTAACAAATAGATCGGATAAAAAATCACCTATCACAGTTGAGTCTGGAACGTTCCGTTTACCCACGGTGTGGTATAACTTTTTTCAGTGTGGGACTTTTGTGAGAAAATTCACCCTTGTGACAAATTAAAATAAAATAGTTAAAATTAATTATTTTATCTCATAAACTGAATAAAATAATATATTAATGGGGCACTAGAATAGAAATCCGAGACCACTGTTGAGTTTGTTATGGTTTTTTTTCATGTCCTGACATAAAAGATAGGGTGCGGGGATTTCAGATTTCTGTGCCGAGCATGGCTTCTATAAATAGATGTTTATGTGTTAACGATTAGGGTTAGAGCTAATCTTGTATCTCCCTCTCCTTATCTCTATCCCAACCATTATTCACCCACTCTTTATTATATTATGTGGTGATATACACCAAAACCTCAGTGGATCGAAGTTAAATCACTACGAATGCATTGTAAATGATAAAAAGATCGAACAAGGTATGTTTTCATCTACATTTATGATTTGATTCACATTTGTAATCTATGATCATTTTTTTCTCTTTGGTTTAAATATTGTTAATATCAACATTTATTTCCACACTAACACAACCCTCAATCCTCAATTACAATATCTTTTGTTCATCATATTCTGCACTTGTTCTTTGGGATTATCAATGTTTAATTTTGGACCCTTGAATTCATCGATTGATTGCGGAATGAAGGCCATGGAGCTGAAGAGATCATCAAGAGATTTCTGGAACCATGAAAAAAATAATTTTTAGATGTCTTCTATGTTCATAGTGGCACTCAAAAGGGGCCACCAGAGTAGAACTATCAACGGTGGACAATGGAATCAATGGGCTGCGGGAGCCATCTGCTGGTGCGGTGGTGATTGGGTTAGAAAAGAGGTGGTGGGCCATGGATTGATAGAGGTAGATAGAGGGAGCGTGTCAGAGAAGCGGTAGGGGCATGTGTCATCGTAAGATGAAAAAACTTCAGCGTATTCAGGGATGGGACTCAAGGCCTAGTAGCAACTCACGTCATACAATTTTCTAATTGGAAGGGTGGCCTTGGGAGGACCAGTCGCACGACCTGTTGGTATGAGTAGGCAGGTCGCGATCCATGAGTGAGGTATTTCCATAGTAGGTGTTCTATCCATCAGTAAAAAAGACTGAACCCGTGGTTGGGCCAAGGGTTGAACTAAGAGGAGGGGGTCTGTCCAGTTATGGCTGATTCGGCCCAGTTTGGACTAAGATCCATTAAATTCTAATTTCAGCTAAACCACTCATCTGTTTGATGCTATGTCTATGGATTCAAGTCATTATCTTATTGAAAGAACAATTTATACCATTTCTTGACTTTTATGACATGGTTTATTCTCTCAATTGCGTGAAATACATACATTTAATAATAAAAAAATATTTATTATTATACAGGAATCATACATCAGACCAATCTTGTGAACATGATATTTGTTTGGTGAACCATCAATAGTATTGCATCGCTACTCCTTGGTATAAAATTTCAAGACTAATTTCATGTCGTTAATAGAATGTTGAGCTGTGAACCCCACAAGGTTTGATTCGAACGTGTTTTAGTGACATTCAACTTTTACACTGGATATCCATTTTGGATGAATGTGTTTCAAATATCGTATGTTTTTTTTCACAAGGATCGCAATGGATCATTCCATATAATTGTTTCATGATTGTGTTTTGGGCCCCATGGGATTTATTTTGAGTTCAATATGGTGACTTATGAATTTTCCATCGATGATCCATTTGTGGAATAAAGTAGTTATCTTGTTTGTTTTTCTTTAAGGATCACAATGACGTGATCTATTTGGATTTGTGAAGACTTATTTATTATCACCTTAACGGTGTAACATGAATGTAATATCAATGGAAAATCATGATGACATGTTTGAAGAGATAATTTCATATGTTATGGAGCTATTTTAGGATGAATATCAGTGATATTATGTTTTCGTCCTTCAAATCAACATAGAGTGTCATGCACTCAATACGCATTTGTATAGATTTTATATGTACTATTAGAGTATAGTGGCTATCCTAAGGTTACATGATAATATTTTAGTACCTGATAATGGTTAAGTACATGGTCAGAAGATGAGGTGGTGTCACACGTCGGGTGGGCCCCACACACGATTCGTACCACTTTACGAATTCTTCTATCTCATGCATCTCTTTCTGTTGGAGTTATGTTTTTGCATGTGGGTAGTCTATCATGAGTGTTTTTCATGTTGAACATGATCGTTCCATCCATAGTGGCTTATAATATATGTGGAATGATGTTATGGATGTGACGCCTATCTGGGGCGACACATAGTGAATGTAGAAATATTCTCCTAAGAGATACCATCCAATTGGGATGGATAGTTCCCCTAGATGATTTTTTGGGAGGTAAAATCCATCAAGGATGGCTATAGTAGTTCTTGGAAATCCTCCAGCATGGATAGGAAGCGGGTCCCAAATGAATTATCCCAGCATTCCTCTATCTGGGTTGTGTAGTGGGTCCCCCGTGATAGAGTTGGGCATACCATTAGCTCGACTGGGCGACAGATACCCAATGACCAGTGGTAACCTTCATCATGGATAGGCATGGATCCTCAACATTGATACATGATCTCTCGACTGTGAGGCACAATCACATGATGTTCATTTATGTACCTTAAAACTCTTGAGGAAGTGGGGCGCTTTTCCCACCAAGACACATTCTTATGATGCAACCAAAAACCATGTAGGTGAGATAGACAAGCCTAAAGAGGATAATATCAAGGTAAGGTGATTGAGACTCATTGACTTGTAGTTCAGGGGAGACATGTGGGGTTATTTTAATTGATGGTTTCTTCTCAGACTATTAGATACTCCAGATTCATGTGTTGAGCTTGTGAGATGGAGATCCACTTACTCCTTCATTTGGGTTTCATTGACTGAGAACACAAACACACAAACACAAAAACAATCACCCACACACAGATATATATATATATATATATATATATTCAATTTACATAACCCAATTAATAGTTTTTTGTTACCCTCTTTCGAGGAGAGGAAAATATGTGTGGAGTATCCGACATGGTTTCCATGTCTATCTTCTTCTGGTTTCAAGAGTCCATTCTCCTAATATATTTAGTAATGACTTTATATGAAGTTTATCTTATCACCATTTATATCTCCTTGTGTTTGGATGAGATTACTTCCCTCTATTATATGGGTTGATCTAAACATCATTATTGCACTCGTTTACCATAAACTATTGGTGTAACCTGTTCTATCTACTTCTAATCCCTATAGTACCCCTCTTACTACTCCCTCGAGACTTTGGGAATCCTACTCATTATTTTTATACTCAACCCCACATGTGTTTTTTCCACACATGGTGTTCCCTTGACGATGAAATATATTTTTATCATGAGTTCAGAGGAGCATAGGGATACATGATCTTGGACCGCGTGTGGGGGTAGAAGCTTGGAATTCAGGAGTAGGACTCTTCCAACTATTTCACTTTTTCACCTATTGTTGTGGTACTTTTTTTTTCAGGCATGTATTTTTTCCCTTCCCCTTTTAATTTACTTTTATGTAATTGTAATGTTTAGAGGTTGATGCATATTCGTTTGGTTTCCATTGTAGCAGTTCTGTATCTTCTTTCTTTTCCTTCTCCACATTTTCATTGAGTGGGTTGAATGTCTGTACAGGTTCTTATGAAAAGGCCTCTGTGAGTTTGTTGGGCCTTCAGTTCTTGTCGACACACCATGCCTATGGAGGTGAGCCTAGCGTAGTTGTGGTTGGAGCCCTAAAATGGTTCGAGATGATATAGTGTACACAAAATTTATGTTGGCATGATTATAAGGAATCAAATTCTGAACAACCTAAGAGTTTAGTAGTATTGGTAAACCAAATATATACATGATTCTTGTACTAAAAATGAATAAACTAATTGAAAAATAATTTTTTTCGTTCTATGATATCATCATGGAAAATAACATTATTCCATATAGTGTATCCTTTAATATCTTTTTTAGTACCCCTATTGGATTCCTGGGAAAATGAATCATAATAAGGGTGATCTCAAATGAAAGTAAGAAAAAAATATAGAAGAATAAATAATTAATAAATGAGAATAATTAGTATTTTTGGGTACTAAATTCAAACGTATGCCATTAAAATAACTAGATAAGGAAAATTAAATATGGAAGGGTAAGAAACAGAAAATCAAACTATTTAATTAATGAAATTAAAATAAAATTTATCAATAGACATATAGAAAAAAAATTTCATGGATAGATAAAAACTGAATCAAAATGTAGGACATTATTAATTATTAGACTTCAGGTTTAAGGCACATAAAAAAACTACTATCAAGATCAATCATCCATATTATTTAATCCTATGGGTAGAAATCTATTTAATCTACATGGAAACACTCTCAAATTGTTTTTCAGTAATTAAATTTATCTCATTAGACTACCAATGTGTTTTCGGGATTCCAAAAACTAGTATCAAACCCATATGACTTAACTTAAAATGTTCTCTATATATGTACTTAATGTCCCATGTATTCCTCTGATTTATTCAAATATATGTATTGAATAATGGATACTTCTTTATCAATATTTCCCTAAATAATAAAATAACTATCAAAATAAACCTTTTAAGAATATTTATATAAGTTTGAAGAAATAATCATATCCATGGAAAGTGATATGGATATTTAAGAGAAATTTAATGTCAATTGATCATCTGAAATTTTATATTTCAAGGGTACAAAAAGATATCAAATATGTTAATTTGAATACAATCCTTGTCAAAATCTATCATAACTACCAAAAGGAATAATAAGGATGGTATCAATTCAACATATCCCATGTGGCATAAAATAATGGGTTTTATTGTTAATAAATTAAAATATTATATAATGATCTTTTAAAATAATTCTTGATGAAAATATCCTTTTGTTTTTAAAATCCTTATGAGAAATAATTTCATTGAAAATATATATTTTAGAACATTTTTTATAAAAATTATCCATTTAAACATGAAAAATTAATCTTCAAATAACTGATAGAGGGTAAATCTGTACATGTCGTATGTGGTAAAAAGAACAATCATTTTCCATGGTAAACAGGTGGGAAAAATTCCTTGTTGAGAAAGATACAAGATGGTTACTATGAGAAAATCATTAAAAGGAAAAAGGGGTAGAAAAAATATATAAAATAACATTTTCTAAAAGGTTAAATTCATTTTTGAAAAACGTTTTATTGAAAAAAAATTTAGAATAAATCATTTTCTCTGGATAAAGAGAGAATGATGTCGGGTTTTCATACAAATATGTTCTAAAATATTTTGAGTAAAAAAGTGTGGAGAAATGGTACCAATTCATGAAATTGTCTTGAATAAACATAGAATAGGAATATAAAAGTGTTCATTGAAAAAATTCCATATGCTTTCCTCAATTGAAAATACCATTTAAATAACATTTAAATTAATCTTTTAGATACTAATTTTTAATCATTCATATGTGTCACATACCCATTTGATACATTTAAATCATAATACCTATGAAGGAATATCATTAAATAAATTTTTCGGATACCATGAAGATTCAATTTTTCATTATATAATATATCACAGAGGGTACTATATATAACACATAATAAATGTAAGTGGAAAATATGATATTTATCTCACATATTAAAAATGTGTGATGAAAATTCCTTAACATAAGTCCAACTTCTATATTTTGTGTTTAATGTAAGGAATAATATACTTATATTAATTATATAAATTCATAAAAACCTATTCCATATTTATCATTATTTTATTTCTCTTATTACCATGTTTTTTAAAACTACTAAAACAATTAAATTCATGTCAGGTGTTCTGACAAAATTTGGTTTATGTGTCAAAAACAACATTCATATGGAAACTATGGTCAAAATGGAAATTATATAAACATATATAGAGTAATAATCATTAAATTTCTACCATAGATATAAATAAATTACAGTACTAAAAAATAAATCATTAAATATGGTTATGAGAAAATGATCCAGTGTTATAATCATGGAGAGAGTGGGTTATACGTTCGCATGAGTAATGTACCAATTTTTCAGTGATCTTTATTGAAGGAAGATAAATAAGACTATATAATTACAAAATGATTAATATTTCATAAATACCATTTTATTTAATCATATACAATTATATAAATAGTTTTTGTGTTGTAAAAGGAATCACATTTTGTTGATTAGGTGGTATTCCAAACATCCATGAATGACATTATAACATTTTAATTATGTGAAATTTTAATAAAGAAATTGCTAAATATTATGTTATTAGGATGTTAATTTTTTCATTAATGTAATATTTTTTAATTTTACATATTTTTAATTTAATGAATCATTAATACATTCAATGTATAATGTGAATAATTCATATTTCTTTGAGGAGGTGGTAGTCCACACTTTCAAAAATGATGTTATCTTATTTAAAAAATTAAGAATTTATAAGGCTATATGTTATAAAATAATTAGAGATGAATAAGAAAAATGATAAATATCATATATAACATATATAAAAAAATTTCATCATAATTCTCAACCATGAGAGGTGGAAAGGGAAAAATAACAACATCATTTCTTGAGGTGGTAGTTCGTCACACACATAAATGGTAAGTTCAGTTCCCATTAGATAGAGGTGTATTTATGATTAGTTATAACCATAATAATTAAAAATAAATAGAATATTTAGGAATATATATTTTAATAAATTAATATACTATTTAGAGATAATTTTCTAAAAAAATAGTATATAACTAAAGCATTTAAGGAATGATATTTCCTCTTGTCTGGGAAAATGCTTTTGGTTTTCACCAAATTGATTACATGTATTGATTTATGATCATGAGTTTGATACTAAAATGAGGGGAAACACGATGAAGAGATATTTAGGAAGACCATGGTCGAGAAAACATGTACTGATATTTTTGGGGAAGTGGGAGGAGACAATGCCTTTTTATTTTGGATGAGGTGTGTCGCTATTGTAAATTTTGGGAAAGGGAATTACACAACTGTTTTCCCAATAAAAGTTGATCATATAATAAAAACAATTTGATCCATGTTGGGATAAATTCATTATATTTCAATCCAATGGTTTTTTGAGACTTTTATTGCTCTTTTTGACCTTTAAGATTAAGGTTTAGTCCATTGTTCAACTAATTACTCTCTTAATCGAAGTAATTCATTTTAATCATTTTCACAATTAGTTTCGATCAAGATCTAATTTGAACATATTAGAAATTATATGTTATTATTATTCCAAAATTGAATCCATTTTTCCAAATATCATTCATATTAGTAGAACAAATTAATTTAAATTTAATCCCACAGAGAGGATGACAATACATAAGTTTAAAATAAAAACCGGCCAAAATTGTGCTCGGGTTTTATATTAAATTTCATAGAAAAATTTGTTCCTAATATCATCATTGGATTAAATTATAAAAATTTATCTATTTATTATTTAAAAGAGACATATAATATAATTTAATCTAAAAAATAAATTAAATGAAAAGGATGTTTTGAATTAAAATTCTGCATTTTTTATTATTCATTAATAAATATAACAACATAGAAAAATACCAAAAATTCACCATAAACTAATTTTTATGTATATCTTTAATTATTAAGATTATTTTAAAACTTATATTTTTCATTTTTTTAGAAATTGGATTTAAAATATATTTTCCATGAAAAGGTGGTAAAAGTACCATAATAAAAATACAGTATTTTTTGCGTGAAATTTGTTTTTTCTTATATTGTCTATATTGAATTTATTTGAAAAATATATACCATATTTTATTGAATATAGTATATATATATATATATCATTAAAATCATCCCCTAATAGTAATTAAATTAATTTATTAAGTTGAATCATATTTTGGTTACCTAAAATATGTTTTTATAAAAACATTTCTGTTATATTCATTTGGATTCTATATTCATTTATAAAAAACATATAAGAAATGAATTAATATTATATTTTTGTAAACCACATATTTTCATATTTTTTTCAATACTATTCATAAATTCTAATTTAATAGACAGTTATATCTTAGTATATTAAATAATAATAATTTCATTATATATTATTCTTCAGTAAAACATTTTCCTGCCTGTAACACAATACATTGAAGAAAATATTTGTACTGTGGGATGTACACTACCATTGTGTGTCAGGAATTTTCAAGCTATAAATTATATTGAATTTATTTAAAATAGTAAATATATTATAATTTCTTTAGATATTGTAGTCCAATATTCTCTTGGTGGTGTGTGTCATCCACGCAATCAAATAAAATGGCCAGACATTATATTTTTGAGCCATTACATATTGATATTTTTATTTATGTATTCCATTCTCTGTTGGGATATACACCTTCCTGTAGTCATTTATTTTTAGAAAAATAAAATTCTCTCAAAAATTCAGAAGGAACATTTTGAATTACTCTATACAAAGAATTGTATAGCTCAAATATTATGTGATAATGTTTATGAAAAAATGATATTCAGAATTGAGAAAGATATGAAAATAATATTGAATGTTAGGGAAATTAAAAAAAAATCATGGATACTCAGATTAGATAAAAAAAGTGTTGTTGAATATAATATTTTTTGTCATGATTTTTGAACTTCGATAGATGGTCATCCAATGAATTTATCCAATGAATTAGTTTTTGACATTGATAATGAATTGAAACATAGGCCATATGTATGTTAGAACTTTTTTTATTCTTCATCAATTAGGGATGGATTCTTATCGGTTAGAAATTCCACTAAACCTCTCTCATGTACATGATGTGTTCTATGTATCTCTCTAGACAATGTACATACCTGAGCATTTATATGTATATAACTCCTAATTTAAAAAATTTAATAACTATATTTGATATTAAGTATAATATATGAATATTATAGACCAGAAAGAAATTTTTCAATTAAAGAAGACCACTAATGTGTTCATGGTTTTTTGGAAAAACTACAAACTCAGTAAAGATATATGGAATCTAGTGGATATAATGAGGAAATGTTAACCTCGTTTTTTATATTAGTGTGATGGAATTTATAGAGTAATATTAATTTTATTTATGTTGAAAGTTACACCTATTAATTTTATGAGAAATATATTTTCTTAAATTTGATTTTAATTTGATATATTTTCTCCCATGTAACAACAAGTTTTAACAAAAAATGATATAATAACAATTATTTTTGTTAAACAATCCCGTTATAACCTAGAAGTTAATCTTGTTTACATTAATATGAATTAAAAACGAAAATTATTTGTAATAGTTTCATATAAATGAAACATCTTGATTAATAATTTATAAATTTTCAATAAATCATTTATATCCTTTGAAAATATTTAACTAAAACCCAATAAAATTATTTTATTGAAAAATTCATAAGTGTAATTTTCTTCCAATACGATGAGTTGAATTAAACAAATTAAATCCCAAATTTGAAATCAAAACTCCAAAATTATCTTGGATTTAATTATATATAATTTTCAGGATAGTTGATTCTTTTATAAATAGTTAAAATTAATAAAATTTATTAAAAAAATAAATTTTAAATTAATTTATTCCTTCCTTTTTCATAATATTGTTTAAAATTTTCAATTAGTTCAATTATATAATTATCATTCAAATTTAAGTTATTTTAATATATTTTCTATTGTAAATTGATATAAAATTATCTCAGATTAAGGATTACAATTAAATGTAATGTTGTTATATCGTCAAATCTACAAGTTTATTTTTAAATTAAATTATGTCACTTATGTTAATTGAATTTTGAAAAACGCCTTAAATATTTTTTTGGATAATTAATATTACTATAAATATTCAAACTCGTTTTTAAATCATTTAATAATAAGAATAGTAAATATTAATTACCGTGGTTAAGGTTAAAATTGATTTACTAGGGGTTAAAATAAAATATAATGGTTAAACATAAAAAAAATTGTAAAACAATTATTTTTTCCATATTTAGATCATATATCATATATTTATTTATAATGGGAAATTTTGTATCCTTGTGAAATTTTAGAAATGTGTTTATAATATTATATTTTGAATAATTACAGGTTTTTCCACTCCCCCATTTATAAAATATCACCCCTCTATTATGCTCTTTAAACTAACAATTCCTTTTGTTTCTGAAATTAACATTTAATTTCTCTTTATCAATTCCATATTCACTTCGTAGAGACCTATCTTTTTTGGAAACCATCCTATGAAGCTTTATGGTGTAATCATAAGGAATTTTTCAGAAGATGATGTATTGCTCATAACCATGAATTTTTTTTGTCTTCTACCATCTCAAAATAATCCTAAAATTGATAATATAATAAATTTTAAAAATAGCATATAATGAAAAGTTTTTTTAATTTCTGAACCTATTTCATTCTCATTTTCCATATAATTGAAAAAACATATGTCGATCATGTGTACAGTGAACTAGAACCCATTGAACTATTCTAATGCATTTTCCATGAACAAATATCCCAAATATAATATAATTATTTGATATCTATTACATAGTTATACATATTTAATTATTATATGAAATCTATCTTCTTACCATATAAACCTTTTCAAAATGATAACCCCACTCGTGTATACATGTGGACTACTGTCTCCATGAAACATGTGATATGTTTTCTTTTTTTATTCACATGCAAGGTTATAAGGTTATATTAATTTATTAAAAAATATTAATATGATAAAAAATTTATTTTTAATGAGATATATTATTAACCATTCATTTATTCCACCCATCAAGAAAATGGATACAACATTCATGTGTATGTGTGACCAACAATCTCCATGAACGGTGTAATTGTATTTATATCTATATCCTTTTTTGATTTAATAAATAAATAATAACTAATATATATAATATTTGAATCACACGTAATCATATCAGAATTATTTATCCATGATGAAATTAAATAAAAATAGCAAAAAAACATACATGAAAAAAACAATTTATTACTAGAAGGTGATTTGTTAATAAACATTTATGGAATGTTCATAAGAAAAATGTAGATGGAATAAAATATTTTATTATTTTCATACTATATATTTGTAGTAAATATATATTAATTATATTGGAGAATAAAACTTGTATGAATTTATATGATGTATAAGGTAAGACATTTCTAATATCTCTTTATTTTTAGGAAGTCATATTCCACAATCAATAATTTTTTCTATTAACTTGTGTATATACCACATATTTGACATTATATACCATGCATATCCTTACATTAATTTTATTTTACCATTTATCTGGTGTTGTATTTCAATGGGTCATATAATTCAGATGATTACAATGTGTGAAGATATTTTTTACGCACTTTTATTTCCATGAGACATCGTCCATATTAGTCACTTGTTTCGTTTGTGTACTGTAAAGACTTACCATTAATATATTTTATTATTCATATCATGTAATATAGTATATATTAATACATATAATTTTATTTCCTTTGTGGGGATTATGAATCAAGTTGTACCAACATGGGGTTGGTTTTATGTTACAGTCTAATTTTTTATTTTTATTGTTTAGGATTATGTTCTATTGATTAAATATTAGGAAATATATCTCAAGGTATTACTACATGTTTATAATCCACTATTTATTTATGTAAATTATATTTTTTGGTTTATTTAAACACATTATGTAATCCATGGTCCAAAAAAGTGTTTTAAAGGAAAACAACTTCATTTCACTCTTCATTTTAGAAACATTTCTCATTAATGCCCTTGATTTCAACAAATATATTAATTCACGTTTCTAATATTTATAATGATTTTTATTGGATTTTTTATCCATGTATGACATTTTAAAACATGGATTAAAAATAAACTTCATGCCCTCCTCGAATATGTTAGATATTTTAATTTTTACAAAAAATAGAGATGAATTTTCCATTGAATGTGTTCTTTATGAAAAATATTTATTTCCATATTAACCTACCAATATTATAAAACATAATTTATATTTTTACAAAATTAGTTTCAAAGATAATTTTACCATTAATAATTGTTTAAATTTAATATTTTAAATACATTTTTACAATGAGGAACGATTACATTCCTCAAGAAATGATAGAATTGACTTTCAACACCATTTTTCATCTAAGATGACATCCTTTGGTGTTACCTATGCTTTACTATGTATTTTATCCATTGATACCATCTATATTCTTTATATATATGATTTAGTGTTATAATGATAATTTTTCATGAACCCTTTTTTACTTCACCTCAGTTATTCTATAAGAAAATTTTTATGAAACCGGTTACCATTTCTAATATCTAATTAATTTTAAGAAGACATGTTCCACAATCCTTACTTTTTTAAATTAACTTTTGTATATACCAAATATTTGACACGTTATACCATTAATATCCTTATATAATTTTTTATGATTCATCCATTGATTTATTAAACTGGGTCATATACTTCAAATGATTACAAAGTGTGAAATCAGTTTTTACTCACATTTATTTCCAAGAGACGCATTCCATATTCACAACTTGTTTATTTTTTGTATTCTAACTACATCCCATTAATGTATTTTATTTTTCATATCAAGTAATTATTGTATATATTAATCCACATAATTTTACTTCTTTTGTGGGGCTTAGGAATCAAGATATTCCAATATGGTATTAGTTTTATGTTACAATCTACGTTTTTATTTTTATTGTTTATAGTTAGGTTATATTGATTAGTTATTAATACATATAACTCAAGGTACTACTACAATTTTATTCCCCACTATTTATTTTTGTAAATTATATTTTTTCAGTTTATTTATACACTTTACTTAATGAAGTTTCCAAAACAATGTTTTAAAGGAAAACCAACTTCATTTCACACTTCATTTTAGAATCTGTTCCCTTCAATGTCCTTGATTTCAATAAATATATTAATTTATTTTATTAATATTTTAAAATGATTTTTATGAAATTTTTTATCCATGAATGACATTTTAAAACACGGATTAAAAATGAACTTCGTTCCCTTTTCAAAAAAATTTCTATAATTTAATTTTTTCAAAAATGAGTAAGTAATTTTACATTTAATTTATTCTTTATGAAAAATATTTTTTCCAATAATAACCACTCATCTTTATAAAACATAATTGATCCTTTTTCAAAATTAGTTTCAATGAAAATTTTATCATTAATATTTGTGAAAATTTTATATTTTAATTAAATTTTTTCAATAAGGAATGGTTACATTCCCCAAGAAATGTTCAAAGTGATTTTCAACATCATTTTTAATTGAATATGACATCCTTTGGTGTTACCTATTATTTACAATGTATTTTATACATTTATTCCATCATTATTCTTTATATATATATATATGATTTAGTGATATAATAACAATTTTTTATGAAAGCTTTTTACTTCACCTGGGTTATTCTCTAAGGAAATTTTTATGAAACCAGTCTCCATTTCATGGTTTAGGATATAATTAATGTTTTATAGTCTTCTGGAACATAAATATACGGATTATTTGATTGATGGGACATATGTCACCCTACAATTCATTGGGTAATGATTAATGATATATGAGATAAATATGTATATGAGAGGTTATCGCAATTAAAAACATAATGTACACCGACCGTTATCTTAGACATAATAACGGATGTACTAGAGGTTAACCCAAGATAGATGTATGTACATGGGTCATTATTTTTACTACAAATGAGTTAACAATATTTTCCCTTTGTTATAATTGTAATTATGTTTCTAGAATTCATGATATGTAACACCAAGCATATATTGAAATATAATCACTCAAAAATTTATGATATATTTAATTTTATATTAAATTTTTAATCTAATTTGTTTTCCTTCATCTAATATATTTAATTTTCAAATGATTAGAACTAATTCAGTTTTATGAATAAAAATTTGTATTCATATAATGGATGTTCTTTCTTCTTTTAATGGCACACAAATTTTAAAACTAAATATTAGTAATTTTATAAATTTTATATGAAATAAAAATATTCATTTTTTAAATAAGATCATAAAAATTATAATAGGGGAAATTTTGTACTATTTCCTTGAAGTTTCAGTTTTTAATGAATATTGGATAATAGTAAATTTTAGTTGAAACTCACTTTTCTTCTAAACAAATCATAGTGTTAAATTATATTTTTAATAGATTTTTAATTATTAATAATTATATTTTACTTATATTGATACAATTTAAGTCATTAAAATCATTTTATTTTTTAATTTAGATATTAAAATCTTATCTTTTGATAATTTTCAAATTCTAATCCCGCTTTCTCTTCCCATCTACCAAATTAATTTTAAATTTAATTTTCCCACATATAATAATAAAATTTATAAAATTGAGTATATATAATTTTCATCATAATAATATTTATAGTCTAATAAGATCTAATTAATTTTTTACCATTATAAATAGAGAAATAAGTTAAAATTATTTAACACAAACAATGTAATAATGAGTTTATATAGTTGTAAATATTTAATCATAAGGGTCCAAATAGCCTATAGACTTGTAAAAACATATAGGATATCAATATTTGTTATAGATAACCTATTGGATCTTATTTTATGATTTATTGAGCTGCTATTCTAGGAAAGTGACCTACATTATATGTTAACTAATTAAAATGAAAAAATGAACCTTTTGTACCATTAACATTTATAAAGAAATGAGATATGGAAAATACCCACATTATATTTTAAATAAGTATTATTTTGAAAGTAAATATTGTTTTCTTCATCATATTAATTTATATTTACTTTTAGGGGGATAATTAGTTAGTTAATATACTTATGGAATGAAAATAGTGTAATTATTTAGTTAATAAAAAATAAAACAAATGATACTAATAATAATAAAAGTTAATTAAATAGAATTATTTTTTTCCTTTAATTACTTTGTTAATATTAATATTTCATTATAAATAGGTGAGAAGTTAATATATTCAAATTAAATTATTTTATTTTTTTTATAAAAATTTAAATGAATTAAACAATGTCGATATCATCGTTAATGTTATTTAATAATAATTCATATTTTATTATAAGATTAAAAATTTAATAAAAATAAAACCTTATTCAAATTGATGTTATTATTTTAATGAATATAAAATATTGTCTATTAATTTAAAAATGATTCATTTATAATGATCATATTGACCACTAAAATGTAAAAAAATATTAATCACAGTTCATGTTAAAAAAATGTTTCAAATTAATTTCAAACACAGATTGGATTTTTATTTTTTAAAATTTAATATCATATTTGTAATTTAGTGGGAATATATTTTCTAATAAAAATATCTTTAAATTTTTCATAACCCTCCTTTTCAACATATTGAACCCTAAAATGTAAAAATATAATTATCACCGTTCATGATAAAGCAATGTTTTAAATTAATTTGAAACCGAAATTGTAATTTTTTTTAAAAAAAATTATATCATATTTGTAGTTTAGTGGGAATATATTTTCTAATAAAATAATCTTTAAATATTTCATGACCCACCTTTTCATGATGATGGAAGGGATAGAAAGATGTCAAGACCTTCCATCCTCATGATGAAAGAGATATAATGACCCAGACCCCACCTCCAAATAGGCCATCGGGGTGGCAACCAGTAACTAGGGTATAGAAATCTCATGAATGTATAAGGAATCAACCATTTATAGTATCCATGATCGGGAGATAAGACATTTCAACCTCATAAAACTCTTTGATAGTTATATATAAAGTAACCATAACCCATACCACATGCATGTCTAAGTAAAACTGCTTGAAATAAAAAAGAAAACTGCAATGTAAGTACCAAAATAAAACTAAGTAATGACAAAACAATCATCCCCAATTTCTGAGCATGTAAGGTCCAACATGGTCTGGGTAATCTCCATAGAATCCTAATAATAGTTTTATATACATATGGTGAGCATTCATGTAATCTCAGTAGTGAAAAACCAATGTCACTCTTGCATAAGTGGTAGAGGCACATTAACGCCCCGGTGAGAAAATAACAAAAACTAAAAAGAACCAATAAGGCATACTATCTTCCCAAACCTCATGAAGGTAGGATCACCAAATAAATTGTGTCAAATAATGTATAATCATATCGACATCTGGGTACCTCACACCACTTCCCACTAGTTAACTACTCATCCCTAACAGTGGATGTCATGATGCTATTATGCTCTTCCATGATCTCCATATAAAAAGATTCTCGCAAACACCTAGTCCACAACCACATCACATCATACCTATAGACACACGATCCATAACCACCTCACATCTTACACTAAAAATCCTAGGCCTCATTGCGAAGACACATGGGAAACAAACCACCAATCACATAGGCAATACTATAAATCAGTTATTTTACCTCAAGACATTATAGCATGCCCAATGAATCTTGGGAGATAAATGTCTACAATAGAAAGTAGGGTAATGATAGTAAACAACCATAAATCCCCCAATCGGGATGTTAGGATCCATTATAATAATGGGGTGATCAGAACATACTTCTCAGCATTAGTGGGGTGAGTATAGGAAACATAATAAACTACAAGTTTATACATATAGGTAAAAAAACTCATCCCATCCTATGGGATTCCAAACATATGAACAACCCACACAAAACCACCTTTGATCCCACAACTACATGCACATATCAGCATGAAAAATAGTCACATGAATGCCATATCACTACAAGACCCAATTCGAAACATACCCCAAACCAATTAATTTAACCAATTATTACTCTCCATTAAAAAATATTTCATTTATTTATTTCCATCCCATCTTGGGAAACTACCAAAAAGTGAAAACATTTTACGGTAAAACAACCATACCCACCAATTCCATAGAAAAACCAGGAAAGAATGGATAATAGTAAGGGAACCCCTTCTAACACACAAAAACATAAAATCATGACGTAGTCTAGTCTTGTATCCCCACTACCTAGCCACTACCTAGATGGAGTCCCATTGCATAACATGTCTATCCATTCTACAATCAATCAATCTCTCAACTTGGTATTTTATCACACATCCTAAATCACCTTGTACACAAAGCCCACAGCCAACACCATATAACCCTCAGAAAGCACAATGTCCATAAAGGCCCTCATATAACACAAGAAGACCAAAAAAAGATATGTATATTTTGATTTAGATATCAAACATTCCTTAATTCCACATTGACAAATATGGGTGATCGGAAATCAGGTTTGATCATGGGGCATCCTTTTCATTTTACTGGGTATATGTAAGTAATTAGAATTGATGATTACATTCAATTCAACATAGAATATATAGTATGAATGATGCATTATTTGTGCACATTTAATGACCACCAACCACCTTGATTTTTTAGAGGGATACATCCCATAAAATTCACATTACAGATCAATGATTTGTGATAAAAGCAAGTGATCATCAATATCATCCACATCTCCATTAATTAATTCCTATTGTATTCTTTAAATTAGTTTCATCTGTATTTACAAGAGGACATTAGTAAACAAACCGCAAAAGATATTAAATTAAATGAGAGATGACATAATCCCTACCTTGAACAGTAGGTGATCGATACTCATCATTGTGCCAAAACTGAGGGTGCGGGAGTAGTAGGAACACTCCAAGGAAAACATCATGTAAAACATGATCAATGGGTATGGTAAAACATGTGACTCCATGGAAATTGAATGATCTAGGTTCAGTAAGAGGTATTGGATACACACTAGGAAGAGAAGGTCTCATCATTGAAAATCCAGATCATATATCAATAGAATGGGAAATAGTTTCAAGGGCCATTAAAGTTAGATCACAGCAAAGACCATGTGGTTAAACTATTTCAATGTCCCTTGACTGTTAGGATATAAAATATATGATTTATATCCTCTGAAACAATTTTTTAACCCCAAAAGAAGGATCTCATTTCCATTTATGTCAAATAAAATGCAAGAGGGACAAAAATGGAAAAATTAGAAAATGAGTCACTGATGGATGAGTCTCCAACTACAAGCCACCGACAGCAAGACACTGAATGTGAGCTGTGAAAAATGAGCCACCAAAATCAAGTCACTAAACCTGAGCTACCAATTTTATGCATCCTACATGACATACTGATACATGACTCACAGACTCACCGATGCTCGGACTCACTAATGCCCTGACTCACTAACACCCTAAATCACTGATTCTCACGACCTACCGACTCCTAGACCTACTGAAGACACTAATTCCCTTAAAATAAACTCTTAAAAATTAAAACAATCTTATATATTTGTTAACAAACCATTTATGTATTATAATGACATTTTTGAAAAAAACTAGAGAAAATCATTGTGATGAAGAAAATTTGTTCTCGACCGAATAGAGATATAATGACGATTTTTAATAATAGAATTTTTTTAGTCTCATAAGTACCTGTTAAAATGAAAAATATAAGAAAATAATTATTTTAATGATCTTATTATTGGAGAAATAGAATCATTATATTCCGGAGAGATGGATTGAATGATTTATCATCATAATCATAATCATAATCAATCACGATAAGCTATGAGACACTAATATAAAATATTTTTACACATTGGTAACATTGAATGGTAATGAAAATGAAAGAATAAAATTAAATTACTCAAAATTAAATCAGATAATATATAAACTCAAGATATTGACTCGGAATGGGTTTTTACATACATATCATAGAGGACTATATGTGCATAATACGACACATGTATCATGAAATAAATATTGAGAAAACAATCACTTACTAATTTCATTATTTTTGAATTGTAAACCCCACGAGTGATATATCCTAAAATTGAAATTTATTTCAAATTAAATATTAGTAGATACATTATAATATAAATTCATGGGATGTGTATAATACCCATAAAATAGATTTGTTACCAATACGGAATGTGTCACACATAAGTCTAAAAGTGTGATGAAAATCCCTTGTCACATTTGTAATTTATTAAATTCTAATATGAAATAAAAAATAACATAAAAAGATTAAATATTTTGAAAAAAAGGAGTTTCATGAGAAAACATGTCAAAGGGTATTTATATACACCACACAACATAAACGACTGATGAATTTTTATATGTCTCATATAAATAAATTGGAGAAACAAATCCCTTATATTAACTCTCCTCTTTCATTAAAAATGTTATATCCTATTGTGAAATAAATTTTTGTTTATTATACATATATTAATTAACCATTCATACATATATAATACCATATAGTAATTACATGTCACATTTTATTAAAATTTAAAAAAAACTTTGTTAAAGTCATGTTTTGGGTAATAATTATTTTTATGTCATTCATTTGATTTAGTATTTACATTCTAAATAATTTTTTGATGGTTTTGTATTCTATAGAATTTAATCTATGTATAAATTTCATATATATTCATTATATATATTTTTTATACTTTCCAAAAAAATTTGAATTGAAAATGAAATACATTGAAAATTTATGATGTAGGTCATATATACAGATTAATGATGATTTAATTTTCCCAAAGGATAATATCGAACTAAATATATCACCATAACATAATAAATATTATTCCATATATTTCATTTTTAAAGAAACTAGTCCTTTTTACCATCCATGTAATGTGTATGTGAAGAATTAATCATATCGCTTCATACAGAGTTATTCTATTATACACATTAATGATGATATCATATTCCCACTGAATAGAGATAATGAATTAATATGTGATAACATGAATACAGAAGAATAATAATATAATAAAAATCATGTATAATAAATAAATCATCATTATGTCCTACCTTTATATGTGGTGATGAAAAATAAATAACATATGTGAGGGAGGTGATATATTTCACTATACACTAATCATGTCATCGTAACCCACGTTATGGATGAAAATAATGATTTTGGTTCTTCGGTTCGAATAATATCATATAATTATACTTGAGATATTTTGTAACGTCCCCGACCCAAAATCCACTAAACTGATGCTCCAAGCCGGGTGGTTACATGACCTTAAGCACGCCTCCCCGTACGCCAAAGGCTGCAGACTAGCAGCGGGGGTCTATGTAGTCAAATGGGGAGACTATACCCCCTATATATAAGAGTAAGCCACAAGAGAATAACCAAATAGTGGAATCAAAACCAAATAAAAAAGGAACATGTATATCAAACATTACTATCAATAAATTTATCATGTCATGTTAAAAGTGTAAAAGTAAACAAAGCCCAAAATAAAGACAAGGCAAAAATCCCCAAAATGGTCCCACTACCAAGTCTGAATCCTCCACCAAGTGATACCCATGCCACTCACTATCTAGAAAGGACCCTTTCCCTTTTACTAACCTGTAAACATGAAATCTTCTCGGGTACCCAACGGCGGACCAAGCTGGGTGTAAGTACAACTCTGTAGGCCGCCAACAATGGTGTCTACAAAAATATCCAGTATAAATAGATAATGCATGAAAAGGAATATGAATGATAAATTCCAAGTAATTATTTATGGTTCCATTTAACAAATTCAGATCCATAAACATTACCACTTTCATTACCATTCATTACACCCCAATTATCATCACTTTTCCAATTCATCACATTTCCATGAGTTAATCACATACATTATGATACATGGTTCTAAGGCCAACAATCATATGTAAGAGGGTAAACACACCGTTATCCTATATCACTAGGACTAACTCCCTCATACAAACCATAACCTCACCTCGAAGCCTCAGTCCGGGTGGATGCAACCATTAAGATAACAGACCCACAGTCCCCTTTCCTAACCCGTGCATTTAGTGTGGAGTTTAGAACCTCGGTCTTAGCTCAACCCATGGGCGTAGATCCTCATGTCATACCCCACTCTACAAAGCCAAGTGAACATGATTATATATTAGTTACCATCAACCATCCAACCATTTCACATCGGAAAACACTATTCACAACAACCCACATGGGAAATCACATTATGCCTTAACCCATTAACACATTACCATTTCTCATCATTTATCCATTTACCCAATTCCCATGTGTTAGGCCTATCTCACTAAGAATTCATCACTAGCCCCTTAACCTATCCCATCATGGTCTTTAATCATTTTACACATTAACCCATTTAACCCGTTCAACATTCCGTGAATCAACCACTAAACCCATCCAAAACACCCCTAGGTTATAGCCAAGTCTAGGTTCATCACCTAACTTCTATTCCAAGTTCACCCATTCATGCAAACATATTTATCAAGGGCTCTAAAATTTATTTCAACAAAGTCACTTGTTTAACTATAATCCCTAAACCCGGGGAAAATCTAGCACATCCCATGGATGGCCCCATTTAGGTGAAGTCCATCCCAACACATCCCACCAGGATCGCGAGGGTTCCCATTTTCTATTTTAATCACCATTAAAACCAAGAATTCCAAGGTTATTCAAAACATAACCAAGGGAAACAAGAACACAAGTAAACATGCACAAAAACCCTAAATAACCATGGGATATAACTTGTAGACCACCTACCTCGAATCCACTTTTGAACGCACTCTCAATCGAGTCCTTGTACCTCGATCCGACCAAACCATTGAGCTTCAACCTACAACTCGCCCAAAAGATAGGGTTTTAGATATTCGGAACAAGATAGGAGAAACCACAAGCCCTAATACAAAGAAAAGAGGGGTAGAGTGGATTAAAAATACCCGGAGCTTCGATCAGCAACCAACGACACCCAAAATGGCCAAGAATCGAAGGAGAAATACCTCTTGGAAGCTTGGGGTGGAATGGTTCATCCTAGGGTGAAGAGAGTAGGAAGGGAGGAAAATCCTGAGTGGGGTTATAAAGCCTGGAGTGGAAAAACTATACTTTTTTCCATCTTTAAGTGGGCACACGGTTTAGCCACACAGTTTGGAAAACCGTACGCAAACCGTGACCACGCCACTGCCCGAGGAAGGAGGTGTCGCCTGATTTAACTGCACATTTTGGCAAACCATGCGCAAACTGTGTGCTCGCATCTGTCCAGAGGAAGGAGGGTTGCACGAATTTGCCTGGGAAGGCCGCACGGTTTGGCTGACAGTGCGCAGGTTGTGCGCCTTGGTTTGTCTTGCCCAGACCTTCCTTCATTCGTGCCCTAGCCCCTGGAACACCCCCAAGGCCTATCAGACTTTCAAGAAACCGTTTAAAGTCCCCAAACCAAAGTGTTTAACCTAAAACACCAAAAAAACATACCTTTCCAATATCGGGATCTTAGAACCTCCTCACCTTATAAGGACTCATCCTCGAGCCGAGCTCCAAAGCTTCTTCGATCCACTCAAGAGAAAAGTTTAGGCCACTGAGCCTACATATCTGATTCCTGCTCCCAAGTTTCTTCTTGAACCTTCTCATGCTGCCATATTACTCGCACTAATGGAACAAGCTTGCCATACAAGACCTTTTCGCTATGATCCACTACACGAACTGGATGCTCCTCAAAGGAGGCATCAACCTCAAGCTCCACGTCCTCTACATCGACCACGTGAGATAGGTCAGGGTGATACCATCGAATTTGTGACACATGAAACACATCATGCATCCCACCATACCGCTATGGAAGAGGCAATCGGTAAGCCACTGGTCTGATCCTCTCCACAATCTCAAAATGACCCACATACGTGGGCGCCAACTTACCCTGTTTCTGAATCCGTCAGTGACCCAACCTTGGCGACACCCGAAGGAACAATTTATCACCCATCCCAAACTTAAGAGGTCTACGCATCTGATCTGCATGTGACTTCTGCAAACTCTGAGCCGTAGCCATTTTCTTCATGATCAACTAAACTCTCTCTGAAATCTCATGCACGAGACTTGGCCCCAATAATTCAGATTCACCGGCCTCTAGCCAACACAATGAATATCTACATGGTATCCCATAATGCGCCTCAAATGGTTCCATATGAATTGTATCCTGAAACTGTTTTTGTTGGAAAACTTAACCAATGATAGGTGCCTCTCCCAAGAACCACCAAATTCTAAGACACATGCTTTTAACATGTCTTGCAACACTTGGATCATACGTTCTGACTGCCTGTCCGTCCACGGTTTGAAAGTTGTACTCAAAAATACCTGCGTACCAAGCGCCTTCTACAACCCTTGCCAGAAACGTGATGTGAAATGTGGATCTCGGTTCGACACTATGGTCTGCAACACCCCATGAAACCAAACTATTTCCCTAACATACAGCTCACCCAACTGGTCGACTGTAAAGGTCTCATGAATCAGTAAGAAATGAGCCACTTTCGTCGACCAATCCACAACCACCCAGATTGCATTGTTCTTCCACAGCGTCCTTGGAAGACCCACAACAAAATATACTATTACATCATCCCACTTCCATTCCATAATGATAAATAGATGCAACAAACCACCTGGGCGTTGGTGCTCGGCCTTCACCTACTGACAGGTAAGGCACCGTGCCACAAGGACCGCAACATCCTTTTTCATTCCCCGCCACCAAAACTGCCTTTGGATATCACATTATATCGTGGTCAAACTAGGATGCACTTCCCACTTTCCAAGTTTTGGTTGTACACCACAATTCCTACCGAACATGAATCAAAGGAAAAATCTTTCCCCACAAGCCTTCCTCATCACAACCACAACACAAGCTAAAAACTCCTCATGGATTTATCGACTTCAACAATTCATACCCTTAGAATTTAATGGGGAAAACATTGGTTGAAACACCTAACTCAAAACACATGGAAACTTAACACACAACATCTCATCAACATGGGGAAACCAATCAGCACCTAATCGGCCTGATCCTCGGCACAACTCATGAACCAAATCATTTGGTGTCATTTTCTGTTCACCCAAATCTAATGGTGACCCAACCCAGTATCACCCAGTGGAAAACACACGACCATTCCAACCAATTTTTTTGAAGATCTCACTCTAAAACAATACACCCAATGAAATTCAAAACTATCGGCTACTAGACCAGTTAAACCATGCCAAAGCTCTCTACCATAGCCAAATCACCCGAATGGTGACCACTCGAGCCCTTCCAACCCGAAACTATGGTCACGTCATCAACAGTCCATTTATCCAGTGTGGTCCTCTCCACCATTTCTGGTTACCTGGCACCTAGTCCATCGACGAAGGGCCATCAGAACTCAACCCAACCATCCCATTTCCTAAGACGTTCTAACTTACCGTCCCCAAGCATTCATAGGAGCATTACCCTGCCCTGGCATACAGCGGCACTGTCCCAACCATTGGGAAGACATTCCTACCCCATCCATTCAAGGTCTAAGATCATCCTGACCTCACTCAGGTTCAACTTCCCTTCGAAAGGCACTTTCCCCTACAACATAAGCCAGTAGGTGGTCACTCTCAGCTTACCCATTCATGTTTACCATCTTACGTCGGACCACCTTCGACTAGATTTCCCCAAACACCCACCGAGGTCATTTCTCAAGTTCCAGTAGGATTCATTATCATGACATTACCACCCTACAGACTGTCATTGACTTTACCATTGGCATGACACCACATCACATGACCAAGTGATGCGAGACGCACGGGGTGGCCCGATCTTCACGGCGTAGGGCGGCGGATGATGGATGCAGTTTGGGGCTAAGTGACGGGTTAAGGGTATGGATAGTGGAAGCAAGTAGTCAACCACCGCTATATGGAGCGTGACCAACTTCTTAGACAGCACACTCAAGGGAGGGGTGTGATGGCCAATCCACACAACAACGCACTTGGGTTGAGGCACGGAATTGGGGGATTTGTGATCTTGGATCACCAATCTAACTTGTAGATTGACAAGGCAAGAATGCACAAGAGCATGGGGGAAAACCCGGGATAATCCACACACAACGGAGAGAAACAAATCATAAGCTCTCAAATTAAGTCTTGAATGCCAATACAAAGCCATGGGGTGGCTATTTATAGCCAAGGGGGTGATACAATGGTCAAGGGTCTAATACCCTAAAGTCATAAAGTCTAAACCTACCTTGTCCCCTTAAAAGTCAAAAAGATAAAAGCCAACAAAGACTTTTGGAAAAGAAGCACACAACTTTCCAACATAGCCCACCGGATTTGACTTTGAGTGCATAGCCCACCGGATTTGACTTTGGTGTCCAAAGATGCCATTTCTAGAATCCTCCATGTGGGCAAGGCCTCCAAATTCGTGCAACCATGTGGGCCAAGTTTTAATCATCAATTTTGGGCTTGAATAAGTGATATTATAGGCCCATTTGCTCCATCCATGCAAGGTAATACCCATTGGGCCTTTAATGAAGCAAGATGAGTGCCCATTGAAGAATTCAACCTCTTTAATCTTCCTCGTGTCATTGGGCCTTTCAAATCCAATTCCTCCACCCGAGTAATCGACTCTGTGCCTTCCGCATGGTTCACATCATCCTCCCCCTCTTGAAAAGGAGTCGTCCTCGACTCTTCATCCTCTACACCCAAAAAAGGAGAAAGATCAGAAACATTGAAAGTGGCACTTACACCATACTCACCTGGCAAAGCTATCTTGTAAGCATTGTTGTTAATATTTTCAAGCACTCGGAATGGTCCATCGCCTCGTGGCATGATTTTTGATTTCCTCTTTTCAGGGAATCTTTCCTTCCGCATATGAATCCAAACCAAGTCACCGGGCTCGAACAACATTTGCTTGTGACCCTTGTTTGCACGATCCATATATTTTTGGGTCATCCGCTCGATATTTAACCTTGCCTTTTCATGGATTTTCTTGATGAATTCTGCATGCCCTTTCGCATCCATATTAACTGCTTCCTGTAAAGGCAAAGGAACTAGATCAATATGCGCAAGGGGGTTAAAGCCGTAAACTATTTCAAATGGAGAATATTGAGTAGTGGAATGCTTGGCCCTGTTATATGCGAATTCCACATGTGGCAGACACTCCTCCCAATTCTTGATATTCTTTTTGACAATTGTTCGCAGAAGGGATGATAGTGTGCGATTCACCACCTCCGTTTTCCCATCGGTTTGTGGATGACAAGTAGTGGAAAATAATAACTTTGTACCGAGTTTGCTCCACAAGGTCTTCCAAAAGTAACTAAGAAATTTTGTGTCTCGATCCGACACAATGTTCCTTGGCATTCTATGATGCTTGACTACTTCCTGAAAGAAAAGTGTTGCAATGTTAGTGGCATCATCTGTTTTGTGACAGGGAATAAAATGTGCCATTTTTGAAAACCGATCCACCACAACAAAAATGGAATCTCTCCCCCTCTTGGTCCGTGGTAACCCCACAATAAAGTCCATTGATATGTCCTCCCAAGGGGTGTTGGGAATTGGGAGAGGAAGATATAGTCCATGTGGGTTCAGCTTTGATTTGGCTTTATGGCAAACAATGCACTTTCCCACAAATTTCTCAACATCTCTAGATATCCTAGGCCAATAAAAATGCTCACTAAGAACACTTAGAGTTTTTGAAACACCAAAATGCCCCATTAACCCACCCGAATGTGACTCCTTTAGTAAAAGTAAACGGATAGAGCAATTAGGAATGCAAAGCTTATCAATCCGAAATAAGAATCCATCATGTAAATAGAACTTTTCCCAACTAACTCCAGGTTTACAATGTTCATAAGGTTCTCTAAAATCACTATCAGTGGCATATAAATCCTTAATGTATTCAAAACCAAGAAGTTTTGAATCCAACAAGGATAAAAGAGAATATCTATGCGAAAGTGCATCGGCCACAGTATTTTCTTTACCCTTTTTATGCTTGATGACATATGGAAATGATTCAATGAATTCCAGCCATCTAGCATGTCTCCTATTTAGTTTATGTTGGATCCTAAGGTATTTAAGAGCATCGTGATCAAAATGGATCACAAATTCTTTAGGCCAAAGATAGTGTTGCCATGTTTCGAGTACTCTAAACAATGCATACAACTCTTTATCATATTTAGAATAGTTTAGAGTTGGGCCATTTAACTTCTCACTAAAATAAGCAATAGGCTTACCTTCTTGCATGATTACTCCTCCTATGCCAATTCCGCTTGCATCACATTCAATTTCAAAGGTCTTACCGAAGTCTGGAAGTGCAAGTAGAGGGGCGTGGGTGAGTCTCTCCTTTAGCGCATGGAAGGCTTTTTCTTGAGTTTTCCCCCATTTGAAAGGAACATTCTTCTTTGTCAATTCATTCAATGGTGCTGCTAGTGTGCTGAAGTCTTTCACAAATCTCCTGTAAAAACTAGCAAGCCCATGAAAACTTCTTACCTGTCCAACGGAGGTTGGAGTTGGCCATTCTTGTATTTCTTTGATCTTCTCGGTGTCCACTTCAACTCCATTGCCACTCACAACAAATCCATGGAAAATAATCTTATCGAGACAAAATTCACACTTTTTTATGTTTCCAAACAGGTTTTCTTTCCTTAACACCTCTAGGACTTTTCTCAAGTGATCTACATGTTCATGCAAAGTCCTACTATACACCAGAATATCATCAAAGTAAACTACCACAAATTTTCTAATATATGCACGTAAGAAATGATTCATTAACCTCATAAATGTGCTTGGTGCATTGGTGAGACCAAAGGGCATGACTAACCATTCATAAAGTCCATGTTTTGTCTTAAATGCAGTTTTCCACTCATCTCCTTCTTTCATCCTAATTTGATGGTAGCCGCTTCTTAAATCAATTTTTGAGAAAATAGTTGAACCATTTAATTCATCTAGCATATCATCTAACCTAGGGATAGGATGATGATACCTGACCGTGATGTTGTTGATGGCTCTACAGTCAATGCACATTCTCCATGTTCCATCCTTCTTTGGTACTAAAAGGACCGGTACCGCACAAGGACTAAGACTCTCTCTCACATACCCCACATTCAACAACTCTTGAACTTGCCTTTGAATTTCTTTTGTCTCCTCTGGTTTGGTGTGATATGCTGGGCGGTTCGGTAGTGATGCTCCAGGTATGAGGTCAATTTGATGCTCAATACCTCTAATGGGTGGCAAACCTGGTGGCACCTCTTCGGGAAACACATCTTCAAATTCCTGCAACAAAGACTCAACAACATGTGGCAAAGAAGATGTTAAGTCGTTAGTGTTCAACATCACCTCTTTGTACATAAGTACTAAGAGATTTTGTCGAGAAATCAAAGCTTCCTTAACCTCACTCTTTTTTGCCAACATCACACTTTTCTCTCCTCTCAAAACTTTTTCCCCTCTTGATTTTTCTTTGCTCTCCATTTCTTTGCTTCTCTCATTTTCTATTTTTCCCTCATTCTCTCCTTTTTCATTTTCTCTCTTTTTTTCCTCATCACTCTTTTTTTTCTTTTCTCTCAAAATGTGATCTTCTAGAATTTTCTTGGGGGACATGGGGTTGAGGGTTATAGGATCCCCTCGGAGTAGAAAAGAGTGACGGTTCAAGAAACCATCATGAGTAACACGCCGATCGTACTGCCATGGTCGACCCAAAAACAAGTGGCACGCCTTCATAGGAACAATGTCGCACAATATATCATCTTTGTACCTACCGATGGTGAACAATACCTTCACTTGCTTGGTGACCTTCAGCTCTCCACAATCATTCAACCACTGAAGTCGGTATGGATTTGGATGCCTTAAAGTCGGGAGTCCCAACTTCTCCACCAACTCGGTGCTCGCCACATTGCTACAACTTCCACCATCAACAATAACACTACATACCTTCCCATTGATCTTGCATCGTGTATGGAAAAGGTTCTCCCGCTGCTCCTTTTCTCCAACGGTCATTTGTGCACTTAAAACTCTTCTAGTGACAAGAATCTCGCCATCTTCCGCAAATTCTCCATTTTCAATTTCGGGAGATTCATCTTCCTCCTCTTCGGAGCTCTCTCCATCGGTCTCCCATTCTCCATACTTGTTGATGATCATGGTGCGATGGTTTGGGCATTCACTAGCAATGTGACCCCTTCCTTGACATTTAAAACACCGAATATCCCTATTTCTGGTTTGGTTAGCCTCAAAAGTAGGTTTCTTAGGTGGAAGAATTACCTTGTCACTTTTGCGATCAACCACCTCTTTTGCCTTTGATGGTTCTCCAATCTCCTTCCTTGGATTTCTCCATGGTGTGAAAGGGGTAGTGGGTTTCCTCATGTTTCCCTCCTTTTGATTTGTTGCTCGATCTTGGTGGCTTGGTGGATCATATCTTGTATCTCTACATGGTGGTACATCTCCACTTGATCCGCAATCTCCCGACTGAGCCCATGTAAAAACCGTGCCATGGTTGCCTCCGGATCCTCCTCAACGTTTGCCCGAATCATGGCAATTTGCATCTCCTTGTAGTAGTCTTCTACACTCTTACTTCCTTGGATGAGGCGTTGAAGTTTGTTGTGGAGATCTCTATGGTAATGTGTGGGAACAAACCGCTTTCGCATGGTGAACTTCATGTCTTCCCAAGTGTTGATGGGACGTCCACCATATCTAGTCCTCTCCTTTTGAACTTGATCCCACCAAATTAAAGCATAATCAGAAAATTCAAGGGAAGCAAGTTTGACCTTTTTCTCCTCGGAATATGCATGGCATGAAAAGACCTGCTCAATCCGCATCTCCCACTCCAAGTATGCTTCCGGATCACTTTTCCCAAGAAAAGAAGGGACCTTCACCTTGATCCCGCCAAGTAGGTCATCATCATGTTGTCTCCTTTGGGCTCCTCTCAGTTTTTGGTACAACCTCCTCCTTTGTGGGACTTCATCAAGATCATCATCAAAGTTCACCATCTCCTCCTCCATGATGTGGGGACGACGTGGTGCGGGAGCGCGTCGTGGGTTATCATGGAACATCCTTGGGCTTGGTTTATTCTCCAATTCATCAATCCTCTCATGTAACACCTCCAACTTCCGATCAAGAAGCTTCTCGAAGTGGCTCACCAAAGCTTGCATTTGGAATTGCGTAGCTTCAGGTGCGGGAGATCTACTTCGACTTCCTTCATCGCTAACATGAGCAATTTTCTTCCCACGATCTTCTGCCATGATAAGTTACACAAACACAAACACACACCAGGGGGGGAACACACACAATGATACACACTCACTCACACACGCGAGATGTACACACTCACACAAGATGTACACACTCACACACACAAAGATACACACTCACGCACGCAATATATACACACTCACACGCACAAGATATACACACACACTCACACAACAAGATGCACACACTCACACACACAAGATATATATATATTTTTTTTTTTCTTATTTCTCTCCACTCTCAAAACTCAATTTGAATCCCAAGCTCTTATGAAATATATTACCTTGTTTAGGGTGATCAAGTGCCACAAATTCCTCCCCAATCAAGATTGTGTCGGGGGATGGTTTAACACAACCCGCTTGAGTGGTAAGGGGTTTAACAATGGTAAAGGGTCAAAAAGAGGGTGGAAAGAAGGGGTAGATAGGTGGATTGTGGGTTTTGCCCGATTGTGCAAGATAAGATAAATGAATAAAAATATGAGCCAAATACAAAATGGGGATGAAGTAAAATGATGGAAAATGTTATATATGGAAATAGAAAGTGCTAATAATGTAAAGCACAAAGGAGTAATTGTATCCGCTCTTTTTTTTGCTTTTTTTTGTCAATTCTCCCCAAAAAGTGTTGTGCTTGGAGTTTTAAAGCACAAGATGATTGAACGGAGGGTAAGACAATTTTTTTCTTTTTTTTTTCGAAATCTCTCAAATAAAGGATGTGCTTATTTTGAAAAGCACAAAATGATATGTTGAGAGATTTTGTTTTTTGCCAGATACAAATCACACATAGAGAATTAAATGCGGAAAGAAGATGAATGAAAATTTGGCTCAATTTATAATAATCCAAGCTTGCAAAAACTAGGACAATTTGGGAGGCTTTCAAGAAAAAATGGATTTTTTTTTGTTGAATGGGTGAATAATATGGAAAGATAAGGAGGGTAATGGATAGAATTAAAGTAAATGAAGGGATAGATGTCTACCGTGTCAACCGGAGCTCTGATACCAACTAATGCGAGACGCACGGGGTGTCCCGATCTTCACGGCGTAGGGCGGTGGATGATGGATGCGGTTTGGGGCTAAGTGACGGGTTAAGGGTATGGATAGTGGAAGCAAGTAGTCAACCAACGCTATATGCAGCGTGACCTACTACTTAGACAACACACTCAAGGGAGGGGTGTGATGGCCAATCCACACAACAACGCACTTGGGTTGAGGCACGGAATTGGGGGCTTTGTGATCTTGGATCACCAATCTAACTTGTAGATTGACAAGGCAAGAATGCACAAGAGCAAGGGGGAAAACCCGGGATAATCCACACACAACGGAGAGAAACAAATCATAAGCTCTCAAATTAAGTCTTGAATGCCAATACAAAGCCATGGGGTGGCTATTTATAGCCAAGGGGGTGATACAATGGTCAAGGTTCTAATACCCTAAATTCATAAAGTCTAAACCTACCTTGTCCCCTTAAAAGTCAAAAAGATAAAATCCAACAAAGACTTTTGGAAAAGAAGCACACAACTTTCCAACATAGCCCACCGGATTTGACTTTGAGTGCATAGCCCACCGGATTTGACTTTGGTGTCCAAAGATGCCATTTCTAGAATCCTCCATGTGGGCAAGGCCTCCAAATTCGTGCAACCATGTGGGCCAAGTTTTAATCATCAATTTTGGGCTTGAATAAGTGATATTATAGGCCCATTTGCTCCATCCATGCAAGGTAATACCCATTGGGCCTTTAATGAAGCAAGATGAGCGCCCATTGAAGCATTCAACCTCTTTAATCTTCCTCGTGTCATTGGGCCTTGCAAATCCAATTCCTCCACCCGAGCAATCGACTATGTGCCTTCCGCATGGTTCGCATCACCAAGGTTCACGCAAACTTCACGGCATCCTAAAACCACACAAGGACGGTCGAACCAGGCCTAACCCCAATCTTCATTTGAGTTATGAGACCCCAAACTCTCTTTCCACAACCTGTTGTTATATCCAACCACATCCTCCCACGACTCAGCACAAATCTCACAAGCTTCACTTTGATCCACCCTGAGCTCAAGCCAACACTTGGCTCATTTGTCACCACCTTCAAAACCCACATACCTCTCCAAGGATCCTGAAATGCTCCTCACTGGTTCCACATTTCTACCTTGGTTCCACTACACTGTCTTGACGTTCTCTCTTCCACATTCGAGGCTGATTTATCACTCCCCACCATAGGAGTGTCATTACCTTTGCCCACCATGAGGGATTCCAACCACCAGATCTTAAAACCGATCAAAAACTGATCCCCAAACGTAGACATGGCCATCCAGCCTTTTTCCCAAAACAAGGAAACAAATGTCACCTAGTGTACATTCTCGGTCTCCATGAACAGAACCCAAGCCACTTTCAACATTGGACCCATCCCGAGGACTCCACCCTAATCCATCGAGGGTTTACATCCCATCATCAAACTCCACACATATCTTCCCTTTGCACATAAACTCCATGATGTTCCTCAACCAAAAAAACACCTTCATGTCTCTTGGAGAGAGTCAGATCTTCTCAACATATCTGGGACGATGTCGAGATGTAGAGCATGCTCGTCACTAGCTGAGGTATGCTAAGAAGTCATTGAGGAACACCACCACCAACTTACCCATTTCTGATGTCAAGCGATGGGACACCATGACCTTCCAGGAATCTCAGACTTCCCTGCCAAACGTTCCACATTGACACTAAACCATCACCACTCAGGTGCGATCGCCAACCAGGTTCAACCATCGCTCCACAACCAACCCATTCATACACACAAGTTCAGCCACATAACATACCCTTACCTCGGGTGTCACCATCAAGCAAGAGTATATAACCATAAATTAGCCACCCTTGTCTTTCCTATTAAAAACAACTTCCAGACCTCCATTAATCCTCACTCAAACAGGTGAGTCATGCATTCAAGCGATACAACCATTCGAAACAAACCTTACCCCTTATCACAAACACTAGGGTACCCATACGAAGGAACTAGGCACAACTAGACCACCAACCTTCCCACTTATCCTTACATCACAATACTACACCACACAACACTCGAAGCCCCACATTAAAGGTCCGAAACATCCACAGGTGTGACACACACCCACAAGAACTAGAAGCCTTGTTCGACCTCTCTCATAGGTCACCTTGAAGGTTTAATGATACCAACTCCCTAAACAAACCACCTAGGCCATAGCATGATCGGGAATGCCTCACAATCCATGCCCAAAATCTCTACTAGGGAACTCTCACTGCCCCAACCCATAAATAAAAGGGGATAACCGACAACACTAAGCATACACAAAATTTCACTCCAACATTCATAGTACAACCTTGTCATCCACTCGGCACATCGAAAGAATGACCGAAAAAATTTAACCACCAAAGGAAAGGTCCCACATGATCAATCCTTAAACAAACCATTCTTCATTATTTACCCCAACATCCATCATCACAATTAGAACACCACCCCCTACCATACCTACCGCAGTCATGGTCCACATGGGGTAAACAACCATGCACTACAAACAAACTCACACAACATTTCACAAAACATTTTCCACTTCATTTCAAACCCTTACATTTCATTAAACATCATTCACCAATCATTCATCCCTACCCATTTGTTTTTATTTCATTCTTCTCATTATTTATTGGTTACATGAAGTGCATGATTCATCCTTCTTTTCATGCCTCACACACCCATCCAGTGTGTGTGCCTAACACAATGCATTTCACCTATCTCCCCAGGTTCCTACAATGATGCATAAATGAAAATCCTCATGCTATTAAGGCCACAAGCCAAATATCATAAAACAGTCACATCATACCACATGTGCATCACCCAACGGTAAAATATCATCAATTGTAACAACAGAAAAGCAAGAAAAACAATTCCCACCCTAGGTAACATGGGTTTCTCCCGTACCTGGGTTAGCTAATCCCAAGCACGATCTCATTACCAAGGCACGAAACATCTTAACCCTTGGATACCAATCCCAAATAACAAGACCTTAGAGAAGGAGAAGAAATAACTCCTCTAATACCACTTTGTAATGTCACTGACCCGGAAGCCACTAAACCGGTTCTCCGAGTCGAGTGATTACATGACCTTAAGCATGCCTCCCCGTACGCCAAAGGCTATCGACTAGCAGCGGGGGTCTATGTAGTCAAATGGGGAGACTATACCCCCTATATATCAGAGTAATCCACAATAGAATAACCAAATAGCGGAAAAAAACAATTAATCATAGAACATGTATATTAAACATTCCCAACAGTAAATATGTCATTTCATGCTACAAGTTCAAAAGTGATCAAATCCAAAAATAAAGACACGTCCAAAATCCCCAAAATGGTCCTGAATCCAAGCCTTGATCATCCACCGAGTGCTACCCATGCCACTCACTATCTAGTAAGGACCCTTGCCCATTTCCTGACATGCAAACATGAAATCTGCTCGGGTACCCAACGACGGCCCGAGTAGGGTGTGAGTACTACTCAGTAGGCCACCACCAACGGTGTCTACCAAAATATCCAGTATAGACGGATAGTTCATACAAAGGAATATGAACGATAAATTCCAAGTAATTATTTAAGGTTCCATTTAACCAATTCAAGGCCATATCCATGACCACTTTCATTACCATTCATTTCACCCCAATTATCATAACTTTTCCAATTCATCACATTTCCGTGTGTTAATCACATACATTCTGTTACATGGGTCTAAGGCCAACAATCACATGAAAGAGGGTAAACACACCGTTATCCTATCTCACTAGGACTAACTCCCTCATAGCAACCATAACCTCACCTCGAAGCCTCAGTCTGGGTGGATTCAACCATTAAGAGAATAGACCCCCAGTCCCCTTTCCTAACTCATGCACTTAGGGTGGAGTTTAGAACCTCAGTCTTAGCTCGACCCATGGGCGTAGATCCTCATGTCATACCCCACTCTACGAATCCATGTGCACAAACTTATATATATGTAACCATCAACCATCCAAGCATTGACAATCAACAAACACAATTCACAACAACCCACATGGGAATTCAAATTATGCCTTTACCAATTAACAAATTACCATTTCTCATCATTTAGCCATTTACCCAATTCCCATGTGTTATGACTATCTCACTAAGCATTCATCAGTAGACCCATAACCTATCCCATTATGGTCTTTAATCATTTTACACATTAACACATTTAATCCATTCATCATTCCGTGAATCAACCATTAAACCCATACCAAACACCCTTAGGTTATAGACAAGTCTAGCTGCATCACCTAACTTCTATTCCATGTTCAACCATTCATGCAAACATATTTATCAAGGGCTCTACAATCTATTACAAAAAAGTCAATTGTTTAACAATAATCCCTAATCCCGGGAAAAAGCCATCACATCCCATGGATGGCCCCATTTAGGTCAAGTACACCCAACACATCCCACGGGGATCACGAGGGTTCCCATTTTCCATTTTAAGCACCACTAAAACCAAGCATTCCATGTTTATTCAAAACATAAGCAAGGGAAACAAGAACAAAAGTAAACTTTCACAAAAACCATAAATAACCATGGGATATAACTTATAGACCACCTACCTCGAAACCGCGGTTGAACGCACTCTCAATTGATTCCTTAGACCTCGATCGGACCAACCCATAGAGTTTAAACCTACAACTCACCCAAAAGAGTGGGTTTTAGTGCTTCAGAACAGGATGGGAGAAACCACAAGCCCTAATCTGAAGAAGTTAGGGGTAGAGAGGATTAGACTTACCCGGTGCTTCGATCAGTAACCAATGGCACCCAAAATGGCCAAGAATCAAAAGAGAAACACCTCTTTGGAGCTTGGGGCTATATGGTTCATACTAGGGTGAAGGGAGGAGGAAGGGAGGAAAATCTAGAGTGGGTTATAAAGACCGGAGTGGGAAAATGGAAATTTTTCCCAATTTTAAGTGGTCACACGATTTAGGCGCACGGTTTGGAAAACCTTGCACAAACCATGCACACGCCACTGCCCGAGGAAGGGGGAGTCACACGATTTAGCCGCACGGTTTGGAAAACCGTGCGCAAACCGTGCGCTCTCTTCTGTTTAGAGGAAGGAGGGTCACACGGCTTAGCCTGGGCAGGCTGCACGGTTTGTCTTACCGTGTGCAGGTCGTGCGCCTTGGTCTGTCTTTCCCATACTTCTCTTCTTCCATGCCCCGAGCCCCTAAAACAGCCCCAAGGCCACTCACACTTTCAAGAAAACTTTTAATGTCCCAAAAGTAGAGGGTTCAACCCAAAACACAACAAAAACATACCTTTCCAAAATCCGGGATCTTACATATTTAATTTGTCATGTCAGCAATGTTTAATAAAACTCATGATATTTTAGGAAGAATTAAAATAAAATACTTGATTAGAGTTGTTTCCTCTAATTCAGATAACATCATTTAGTTATCATAATATGGATTCATATATTTTATTTATGATAAAAAATATATATTATAAGATTGTATGTGGGATGTATGGATGTCATTTGATCAGTTTTTTGGATAAACCAATGGGTTTTGATGCATGAAGTGGATAAGATATGTTGTTTCATATAATTACATAGGTTTGTGGAACACTTTTAAATTATTGAAAGATAATGGAATACTGATGTTTTTTACAAAAATGAACCTAAAAGCTTTAATATCAAAGATCAATGAGATAATATCTATATTCGGGAAAACAATTGGTGTATCGAAATGTTTTATTCTTTTTTAATCATTTTCGTTTGTGTTTTTATAATAAAAACTGGTACAAGAATTGGAAATCCAATTCATTCCCCAATGAAATTTATTTAATGGAAAAATAAATAATACAAACACGAGGTGTAATAAGCATTCACCATCAAGGGATTGACAGGAGTACAGTTTTCAGAGACACAAAGCTAAAAAAAATCACATCTATCAACATACATGTACATAACAACATGAACTTGCTTGATAGTCACTAATTCATAGTAGAATACCTCAATTCCATGAAGCTTCCTCTATAATGAACCGCATAACGTAGGAACAACAACCATCATGAATAAACACATAATGATTTTATATAGAATAAATTTCTATATATGTAACAATATTAGATAATATAATAAATTTAATTTCCAAAATTGGAATCCATTTCTATAAATTCTATTCATTGATTTTGAAAATTTTAATTTAAAATTAATCCCACAGATGTTCTAGGAATGATTTTCCCAATTATTAAATGTTCAAAAGAATAAAAAATATTTAAATAGAATATAAAGATAAAATTGGTTACATTCACAGGAGTTGTATTATTGAAAATTAAAATGAACTTAATATTCCTTTTAAATCATCAAAAATAACTAGTATGTTTTGAAATGATTATTAGAAATGAATATTCTTATTAAAAACCTATATTTTCAATATTTATCAACTAATATATCTTCATAGAAAAATATAAAAAATATCTAAGATAATTTTTATATTTTTAAATAAAAAATAAATTACGATTAAATATTTTAAAAATTAATAAAAAATTCAAAACAAGTGTAAAAAAGATAATAAAGATAATTTCATAGAAATAAACCATTTTTAAATATAAAATTGAATTTATTTTAATCAATTATCTAGAAAATAGATAAAATAAATGTGAAAATACTCATTTGAAATAAACATTATAAATTACATTATTCTCTTTAACCACATGTTATTATTTTAATTTACTGAGATGAAACATTTTTGTGCAAAGAAAAATAGTTTTTCAAAAAAACATTCCATTTATTTTTATTTTTTATATGCATTTCTAATTAATTGGAAACTATGTAATTAATTTTATAAACATGATTTAACCATATGTTTTCATAGTGCAATTAATTCAATTCATAATATAAATTTCAATTGTTAGGCAATAATTAACATTTAAAATTATAATATTGTAATATTATGTCATTTTGTTAAACATAGTGTTTCATGTAATGAAAGGTAAACTCAGTGTTTCATGTAACAAAAGATAAACTCTTATATTATTATAAGTAAAGATAAATAAAGTGTTTTATGTATTGAAAAATATCTACATTTCTTAATTTTTTCATTAAATTATTTCATAAAATCATGGGGGCACACATTATACAATCCTTAAATTGAATTTCTTCCTAAAAATTCACCACTTTGATACCAAAAATTTGAATACATCATCTTAATTCCATCCTCATTATTCCATGTTGGTTTTATAATATAATTTTATAACCATAACACATTCACCTGCTATGTGGTAATTTTTCATAGAAATTTGTCTACTCGATCTAGAGTCATTATCGGTTCATCCTCTGAATAGATATCACGGTCCAGTGGTACATCCTCTATGTTGAATACATGTGAAGGATTAGATATGTGATCAATCGTTAGAGATACATGGAAGTAAAAATTAACCTAACAGTGGTTCATCGTATGCACCAAATGGTAATCTACAGTTATGATAATATCATGCATTTCAAAGAACCAATATACCTAGGAATTATCTATCCATTATTTCACCCATAGATAAATACATAGAATTACCTTCTCATCAGCATCACATTATATACCATAATTATGGTTACCATTATATGATTTTTTAAAAGTCGTCACCTCCTTTATGGGTTGCTGAATGGATCTATCCTTTTCATCCATTTAGTTTTCTAGATCAGATCCTAATATATTTCATTCTAAAAAATCATTAGTTTCCATTGGTGTTCTAAAAATACTTCTATAAAAGATTTATAGGGATCCATATAAATTACCAAGTGAAACCAATTTATTTATTAAAGATTACTGGAGGAAGGGTCTCACACCAAATATCTATGAAATATGTAGAACAAGTTCATCGAATATCTTATAGGATTTGAATTATTCTATTTCACAAACTATCGGTGTGAGGACGATAAATATTGTTGATACTCCATTCAATATTAAGAGATCTATGAAGACATCACAAAAAATACATTGTAAACATAATATCCAGATCAAATACAATGTAATGATATACTCAATGCAACCCTATGACTTCCATAATTTATATTCTATCATGAAGATATAGATAGAAATAATATCTGGTATCTACATTGTGTGCTTACTTCATAAGGTGGTTGAATAAAACCCATAACTACATAAACATAAATAAATAAGATAAAACCTTAATGTTTCCGGTAAATTTATTCATATTTCAAAAATGTATATAGAAATTCCTCCTCAAAAAACATTTTTCCTATACCATTCACTAAACAAAAGTATTTTATTTCCAAATGGTCTCATAAAATATATTTAATCATGATAAAACCAAATTAAATAAAACCTTAAAATTTGATTCAATAAAATTGATCATATAACCGACTATATAATCATAAGTACTTGATGGAATCTATAAATATTATTTCATTCTTAAATAGACATATATAGTATTCCAAAATGTAATTTGTTCATTATTACTTAATTAAAAATTCCTTTATAAAAAACAAATATAATTGAATATTTCATTGATTATTATAATAATATTATTAAATATCTGATTTAATTAATCCATAAATATACTTGATTGAGATAAAAAATTCCGAAAATCATAAAAAATATCACTACTGGATGAAAAATATATTTCAACAGTTTTAATTCATACTAAATAAATCATGAAATATCCTACTAGGGAGTGGAGGATATTTCATCCATAATTATCATGATTCACTCCAACTATTGAGTTTTCAAAATCATTCACATAATCCTTTATTATCCAAGTTCTAGAAATATTTTCATCTTTACTACCCCTTTAATTGGGTCCTTGATTCAAATAAATTCTATTCTCCTTTAATTTGAAGCACCGTTTTGTGGGTTGTTTACTCTATGAAATGTTCTCCCACTTTTCAGAATTATTTAACTTATTCTGACCACATCGGTAATTGATTTCTTGATAACCATACCTTCCAAACATAAAACAATTAGTATATACCATAATAAATTGTCCTTCCTATTTATTCAATAAAATTGATCATAATGGATATATCATATTCATCTCTCAATTCTTTATTTATTTCCCTATGAATTCTATTTTTCTATTCATATAAAAACCATGAGATTTATAAAAAACTCTATCCTCTATTTCAATCATTTTAGAACAATAAAACATATGTTGGTATACATTGAAATATTGTATTTCTAACACACTTCAGACACATGGGTATAAGCTAATAAGTAATAAATCAACCTTACATTCATTTTGGAATATAATACACGACACATAAATCAAAATTCATATAATATTACACATTTAGGCAAAAATAGAGTCACCATCCTTTAGATTTATCTTATGGAAAAACATCTCCATATAAATATAATGATGATAATGAATGTGAATATTGAAGAAATAGATTTTAAAATCATATCAATCCTTGGATTACATTTTAATATGTTGTCTTATGTTTTATATAAGAATCTACCATTCATATTTTTCACCTTCCAAATGGAAAGCATCCAAATTTTAGTATCTTGCTCAAAAAACGAATGGATTTGAAAAATCTTTTAATTGGTGTATATCCATTGAAAAATAACAATATGATTACAATATCCAGTGAATGATTTTGTACTTATCCTCCCGAAGGACTATATAGAATGTTTTTCCTTATTTTCTAGTCTTGATGTCTATTATGATACATATCATCAGAATTTTTTTTATAATAATAGTAAGATTTGATATTCCATCTCCTAGAATGTTTTCTTTCTAATGAAGCCGATCATTTCATTTTTCATTTCATTTAGCATTAGCATAATTTATTAGGGTTACAACCACAAAATAAAATCAATCACATGTTGTTAGAACCTCTACTAAAAGTGTAAAACCATGAAATCGTGTAAAATTAGTAATTGTATATCTAAATTCTGACATATTCCTTTTTATATAGGACACTATAATATTTCCATAGGTCATTCATAGTAGTGATCAAAATAAAATACATATCATGGTTCCTAAAGATAATTTGAATTACCAAATAATACCTCCAAGGAGTGTCAAACCATGTATATGAAAAAGAATATTATTTTGAAACTTGTGATGATCTCATCCAGCTTAAGGAACAAATTTCGAAGTTATTACACAATGGTAACTCTATGCTATAGGCACATCCACTTTAGTATTCTGATAGGGATGTAATTTCATGAAGAATACTTTCTCATTCATATACTTAAATTTAAGGATATATTCCAATATATTGTCTTTTCCATATACATATCCATAGACACGTACTTAGGGAATCACTAATGTTTTCTCATCCTAGAATCCATAGTATAAATACAGCTATTCTATGAATCATATTGTAATGAAAGTGGATTTTCATACATATTTTTCATAACTTTTTTTTATTAATACTGAATGCATTACAAAAACACCTGGATGGGGAAAAAGAGTTTATTGTATTTATAGGCTTGTAAAAAATCATCTAATTTGGTGAATAATCATTAACATATCAAAAAAATATCATTCCCTTTTTTACACATAAAAAACATTCCCTACTATAACCCAATCCTCGTAAACTAGTGATATGAAATATATTAATGGTTGATCTTAGAGGCTCAGTAAGGGTAATCAAGTTAGATAAATAATAATAAAAAGAATATATGGGTATTAGAACATGATCATTTCAAATGAAAATCATAGCCTTCATATGAAATATAATAATATTTAGTCAATGAATAATTATTTAATGTTCATAAGACATGAATCACAAGGAAATAAATGAACATGATCCATGAGATCATTATATTTTCATAAGACATATAATTATAGAAAACACATAATAATTGAAAATAATTTTGAATGTAGTGACTTATCATCTCTAAATCTGTTATAGTGGAATGATTTCACTCCCCAAACCATCATACAAGTCAAGAATCACTCCTAAGACCATCAAAGTGGAATAAGTCCCTAACAAAAATTGATAAACTCTATGTTGTAGTCTAGTATATCCCACGAGATAAAAATAATAACCCAACTTATTAGAGGATTATATTGGTTTCACCCATCATATAATGAATATATTACATATTGGATCCACAATATCATAAAACATTCATCATATCATACCCCATGAAAAGAAATGGGTTTCATAAACATTTCATCTTATCACAAGCAATGAAATAGTTTAATTTTTCATAATAATTTCATTATTACATAATATAATACCCCATTAAATGAAGTGGGATTCATAATTATTTATAAATGTTATATCCATTGGATGTGAAACAGTTTCAATATACATCATTCCACCATAAACAAATATCATTATATGATATAATAATAATGGTATCCTTGGATCATATCCTATTTAATGCATATGTAAAATCATCAAATGTCACTATATATGGAAAATGATTTTATAATATCATTTAAATCATTTATTTTGTAAAATTATAGTTCATTTAAAAATTAAAATAAAATTTCTAATACATTATGAAAATAATTTTTTTTGATAATAAACTTTAATTTATATAATCTATGATATAAACATCATTTAAAATAATTATTGAGGAAAATTATTTTTTCATTTTGAAAATCTCTTTTAATGACCATTTTTTTCCTAATTCCATTACATTGAAAATACCTTGAAATTATATAAAGGACACCTTAAAATCATTTAAAAAAATTCATTTGGAAAAAAATCATTTTTGTAGAGAAATAACATTTTAAAACATAATATTTTTCCAAAATCATTTACATTTGAAATAAAATTGATAACATATAAAGGATGATTCAGTGAAAATAATGTTCATGATGGTGATAAATTATATTCATAAAATACTCATTAAACCAATGATTTTATTCACATTTTCAATAAAATCCAAGCTGGCATAGTTTGGAAAAATCCATGAAGATTCATTTAAAAAAATTAAAATTTTAAAAGGATAAAAATTTCATTAAAAATAAATTCTTTAATATTTTAATAAATTATTTTTTAGAATGAATTAATTTTCATGAAAAATTGTTTTCCCACAATAATGGAAATAATGTTGATTCTTCTTAAAATCAGTAATTTTGAATTTTGAGTACGTAAAGTGAATAAAATAATTGTATAGCATGTATTATAATGAATTACCCATAGGATATGATAATTCATGTGTTCCATAAGATATGTATTAAAATATGTTATTATCTATAACATAATCATAAAAACGTTTGATTAAAAAGGAAATAGTAGCATAAAATCATTACATCTTTGGTAAAATCAAACTTTTAATTAAATTAAGGAATGAAATTAAATGAATCTGAAAATATCCTGAGAATAAATAAATTCATTATATTAAATGTAGAAGAGGTTTCATTCAAATAATTGTAGAAGATAGGTTCACAACATCACATATGACTCATTGAAGGAAAAAGAAGACAAGAATCACATACCACATTCATAAATATGAAACATTAAACTACATGAAAGAAAACTTTCAAAATGGAAAATTAAATTATAATAAATTTCAGGAGAAGATCCTATAAAAAAATTCAATATCAATATATTTACCACACTAAATAAATAGGTATTCAATGTGTATTGTGTCTCATAGAAATAAAAATTGAGGCAAAAATCCCACACCGGTATAGTATTTGTTTGAATCATAGTCCCCAATTATGAATAACATAAAATGAAAATATTATTATAATAACAATAGGTATATCCATGGTTTAAAATATCTTATGTGATTCATATACAGAACAGAAAATAAATTAGTGTTTCATTTTCATATAGCTTTAGGAAATAAAAGAGGGCTTATAAATCCCTCAAATAAAGACTCTACTTCCTTTGTACACATTCGAAAAAACCCACCATATAATAAGTTTTATTTAATTATAAATCTATTAAATAAACACACATACAAATATCATTTAACAACATTTTTTTAAAGCACTATGTTTCATATCGCAAATGATACACCACATCTAGATTAAAAGAACAAATAAATATTATTATTAAAATCTTAATATTAAACCATCCATTATAATGGAATGAATGAATAATATTAACTAAATTATGAAAATATTATCTACACATGTATATATAACTCGTTGAAAAATTAATTATAAATGAATAAAAATCAATTTTTAAAATAAAAAAAATGTTTTTTGTAATAAACTATTTAAAAGTGAAGAAGTATGATTTATACCAATAAGTTAATAAAATACTCTTGTAGTAATATATTAATAAAATAAATATTAAATTTATTTAAATTTTATTTACATTCATCATACATATTTTCAAGACCGGATTAATGAACAAATCCAATTTTTTGAATAAAAGAAGTATTTTTTTTCAAAAAAGGTGTTTTGTAACCTTCTTATAGAGAACCAATTTTAAATATATTTTTTCACATATATAATTTTTTTAACAAAATATACTTATTATTCATAATAAAATTATAAAATATTACATTTCATGATTTTTTTTTCATTTTTCTGAGAACTTTTATATTTAATGAATATCGAATAATACCAAATATTAGTTCAAAACTCATTTTTCATAAAATTTAATTTTATAATTAATATATGTTTTTAATTATTTTAATGTGTAATTAAATATAGATTTTATCAGTTAATCCAATATCGGTCATTAGAATAAATTTCTCATTGATGATGGATATAGAAAACATGGTGAACGTTTGATCATTTATACATTAAAACCTTTTTATTCTATTCGTATATGAGATTAATTTGAAATTAGTTTTAGTCCCTTATGTTTTTTGAATTTTGATAAATAGACATACAATGTTCTAAAATGGATAATATTTATGATCTCATAGGATCATCATAATTTAAAAAAAAATAAGAATTGAGAGTTTAGTAATTTTGTTTATTACCATGGTTAAGGCTAAATATTATAATTAAGGGTAAAAATAATATTAAAAATTACCCTAACACATGTAATAATTTATTTGGATGAGTATTTTTCAAACAAAAATAGTATTTGGGTTGAAATATAACCTTTTTAAGAAACAAGGATTACATTATGATATTTATATTATTTTATTGAAAGAGAAGTCAATTCTGTCACTTTCTTATTTTTATCATGTTAAATTTTTTCAAAATGGGGGAATATAAATGATATGTTTTACAATAAATATTATTTATTTGTCATAACTTTTTACCAATATAATTTTCAATTATTTATAAATTTTATGCGATAAATAAATAATTAAATTGGGCCACAATGATGACGCATTAATTGATTCCTTAATGGATGAATGAAAGAAATGATAATAAAAATATTAAAATAAATATAATAGATATGTTTATTTATATTAATCCAATAATTTTATGGATAAATTTTAAATGTTAGATATTATTTAATATAGTATTTTAAAATAGCATGTTTTTATGATATTTTTAAAAAGTCAAATAATGAAATGTTTCAAAATTATAGTAATTTTATTTGAAAATAAATAATATTTTACTAAATGATATAAAATTACAAATAATATACCCCTCATAAAAATTAATTGTATAAGTCTATAAAAATTTATTAATGACACATTTTTTTATTTTTTTATTTTATAATAATTATATTAACCCTCATATTTCAAATTACACTGTATCACAAGATTACATAACAATGGTTAAAGAGAGTATTAATAAATAGTCAAATTATATATAATATTCATTGGATGTGTTAGATTATAATAAAATTATTTATATACTATAATTATATTAGTTTGGATCTTTTTGGTTTAGAATATTAATTTATATGAATTTAATATTTCTATGAATTCCAAGAGAGCCCTCCCCTCTCCTATAAAAGGGTACCCATTCTTTTATTTTCTTAACACATCAAACACTTTTTTCAAAAACCATGTTCTACCTAATTCCTATTTTATAATCTATCCTCATATTATAAAGGCCTTATTTAAGGGATAAAACCCACCTTAGAGGTGTTAAGGTGTTAATTAATGTATATCATCCAAAGAAGAAGAAAATAAAGCACAAACATGACAAATTTTACTCAAGGAATGATATTTCATGTCCGTCTACATTCATTGAGGAAATTCTTGATGATATGAACCTTTATTATTTTATATGTTGTATATATATATAGTATGGAATTTCATATCCTTACTTTATCTATACTCATCTTATTTCATGTTTTGGTATATCTATTCAATAATATAGTTTATTATTTATTTGATCAAATTGGAATGGGACACATTGAATTCTCACAGATAAAATAATATAATCTTTTACAAAATTTAAATATTCATGATATTATTTTACATATTTATTTATAATGATACAAAATAAATATAAAGGAATTTTGATTTCCCTTTTTTATTTCATTCAAAAAAAATCAAAATTAATATTTAATGTGTTTCTGTATAGAACGTTTTGGGAAACGATAGAAAGGATGTTCTCTTATTAGCGTATACAAATAAAGAAGTTTATTCAACTATGGAAATTATTTTATTTTCTACATCCTTTGATATATTTCATGTTTCATTAAAAGAATACCCATCTTTATCATTTTTTTATTCATCATAGTTAATTCAAACATAGTATACAGAAGGGTGATCCCCATTAATGATCTCCAATTCAATGGGTAATAATAATATTGGAATACGATCATATGGTTAATCTAATTGAATTGGGTTTGAAAGGGTTTTATGAATATGAAGTTCTATGTCACATATAAGTAGATTTAATTTCATTATATTCATTCTAATGATTTTATTTTAGAATAATGAATGTTTTTTAGACATCTGAAATTATTTTGTTTCACTCACTCAAGGGACATTAAATATGATTTTTTTCCTCTAAACTACTTCTTTTCTATCATTTTATGGATGTTACTGAGATTTTGGTGCTCATCAAATTTTTTATATTTTTTCCAAAGGGTTTATATATGAGTAGGGATGTGGATGAGGAATATATGAGATTTTTGATGTTATATACTAAAAAAATGGTTTCATTTTGAATTTATTATTTGGTGAAAAATTGGATACTTTGTATATGTATCCACTATTATACACTTTATTTAATGAAGGGTCCAAAATAATGTTTTAAAGGAAAATCATCTTCATTTCACTCGTCACCTTAGAATCATTTCTCTTCAATGTCCTTAATTTCTATAAATATATTAAATGATGTTTTTAATATTTTATAATGATTTTTATGTAATGTTTTATCCATGTATGACATTTTAAAACCTGGATTGAAAATGAACTTCATTCCCATTTCTATTTTTTTATTTTAATTTTTTCAAAAATGAGAATGGAATATTCAATTTAATGTGTTCTTTATGAAAAATATTTTTTTCAATAATAACCTCTAAATATTATAAAACTTTATTTATACATTTAAAAATTTATTTTCAATGAAAATTTTATCATTAATATTTGTAAAAATTTAAAATTTTAAATAAATTTTTCCAATGAGGAATGGTTACGTTCCTCAAGAAATGTTCGAAGTGATTTTCAACATCATTTTTCATCCTAGATGACATCATTAAGTGTTAACTATGATTTAATATATATTTTATCCAATGATACCATCATTATTATATATATATATTATTTAGTGTTATGATGACAATTTTTATGAAAACTTTTTACATCACCTGGGTTATTCTATAAGGAACTTTTTATGAAACTGTTCTCCATTTCCTGGTTTATTATATTATGAATTGTCTACTATTTTTTGGAACATAAATATATGGATTATTTTATTGATGGGAGATATCTCTCCCTTCAAATCATTGGGTAAGGATTTATGTTATATGAGATAAACACGTATATGAGAGGTTATCAAAATTAGAAATTTTGGGTATGTCGACCATTATCTCAGGCATAATAGTGGATGTACAAGAGATTATCGCAAGCCAGATGTACGTACATGGTTCATTAGTTTAAAACCAAATGAGTTTACAATATTTTCCATTTAGTAGAATTTTAATTATGTTTCTAGCATTCATATTATGTAACACCAAGGATATAGTGAAATATAAACAATCAAAATTTTATTATATATCAAATTTTATATTAAAGATTTATTATAATTTGTTTTACTTCATCCAATATATTTTATAGTCAATTTATTATAACTAGTTCAGTTTTATGCATAAAAATTTGTATTCATCTAAAGAATGTTCTTTTGTCTTTTAATGGAACACAAATTTAAAAACTAAATGTTGGTAATTTTATAAATTTTATATGAAATAAAAAAATTCTTTTTTAAATAAGAACATAAAAATTATCATAGGGGAAATTTTTTAATTTTTCATTGAAGTTTCATTTTTTAATGAATATTGCAAAAAAATAAATTTTAGTTGAAAACTCAGTTTTCTTCTAAATAATTCCTAGTGTTAAATTTTATTTTAAATAGATTTTGGATTATTATTAAATCTATTTTACTTATATTGATACAATTTAGGTCATTAGAATATTTTTATTTTATGAATTTAGTTATTAAAAAGTTATCTTTTGATAATTTTAAAATTCTAAACCAGCTTTCTCGACCCATCATTCAGATTAATTTTAAATTTATTTCTCACACTGATATTAACAAAATTTATAAAATTGGGTATATATAATTTTAATCATAATAATATTTGTAGTCTAATATGATATAATTAATTTTTTACATTAATAATTAGAGAAATAAATTAAAATTATTTACAACAAACAAGGTAAAAATGATTTTACATAGTTTTAAATATTTAATCATAAGGGTCCAAATAACTTATAGGCTTGTAAAAACCTATTTGATATCAATATTTTTTTTAATATAACCTATTGGATCAAATTTTATGATTTATTGGGCTGTTATTGTAGTAAATTTACCTATAATATATATTAACTAATTAAAATGTAAAAAGGAACCTTTTGTACCATTAACATTTATAAAGGAATGAGATATGGACAAAACCCACATTATTTCGCTAATAAATATTATTTTGAATTTAAAAACGGCTTTTCTTCATCATTTTAATTTATATTTACTTTAAGAAGAATAATTAGTAAGTTAATATAAGTAAGGAATGCAAATGGTTTAATTATTTAGATAATAATAAAATAAAATAAATGGTACTAATAATAATAAAAGTGAATTAAATTGAATGATTTTTTTCATTTAATTAATTTTTGATATTTATATTTCATTATAACCAGGTGAGAAGTTAATATTATAAAAATAAATTATTGTATTTATTTAATGAAAATATATATGAAATAAACAATGTCGAGATCATCAGTCTTGTTATTTAATAATAAGTCATATTTTATTATATGATTAAAAATTCAATAAAATTACAAAATTCTTAAAATTGATTTTATTATTTTAATGAATATAAAATATTGCCTATTAATTTAACAATTATTCATATATAATGAACATATTGACCAATAAAATGTAAAAACATAATAATCACACTTCAGGTTAATGTAATGATGAAAATAAATTTCTAACATAGATTGGATTTTTTTTTTATAAAATTTGATATCATATTTGTAATTCAGTGGGAATATATTTTATAATAAAACTATCTTTAAATTTTTCATAACCCACCTTTTCAAGATATTGACCACTAAAATGTAAAAACATAATTATCATCGTTCATGTTAAATAAATGTTTAAAATTAATTTGAAACAGAGATTGTATTTTTGTTTTTTAAAAATTTATGTCATATTTGCAGTTTAGTGGGAAAATATTTTATAATAAAAAAATATTTAAATTTTTCAGGACCCACCTTTTCAAGAAGATGGAAGGGATAGCAAGATGTCAAGACCTTCCATACTTATGATGAAAGAGATAGAATGACCCTGAGCCCCACCTCCAATTGGCCCTCAGGGTGGCACCCAGGAACAAGGGTATAGAAATCTTGTGAATGTATAATTAATCAACCATTTAGAGTATCCAATATCATGAGATAAGATTTCTCATCCACATAAAAGTCTGAGATAGGTATATGTAAAGTAACCATAACCCATACCACATGCATGCCTAAGTAAAACTACTAGAAATACAAAGAAAACTACAATGTAAGTACCAAAATAAAACTACAAAATGATACAACAATTGTCCCCAATGTTTGAGCATGTAAAGTAAAACATGGTCTGTGTAATCTCCATGGAATCCTAAAAACAGTTTTATATACATATTGTCAGCATTCAAGTAAACTCAGTAGAAAAAACCCGAAGTCACTCGTGCATAAGTGGGAGAGGCACATTAACTCCCCCGTGAGAAAATAGTCGAAACTCAAAAGAACCTAATAAGGTATAATATCTTCCAAAACCTCATGAACATAGGATCACCGAATAAATCATTTCAGATAATTTATAATCACATTGATATTTTGGTAACTCACACTACTTCCCACTAGTTAACTACTTATCCCTAATAGTCAATGTCATGATGCTACTATGCTCTTCCATAGGCTCCACTATAAAAAGATGCTCATAAACACCTGGGCCACAAACACATCACATCCTACCTATAGACACCTGGGCCACAACCACCTCACATCTCACCCGAAAAAAATTGGGCCTCATTGCGAAGACACTTGGGAAACAAACCACCTCTCACATAGCCAATACTATAAATCTGGTACTAAATCTCAATCCACTATACCTTTCCCAATGAATCTTTGGAGATGAAAGCCAAGAATAGGGAGTGGGGTAAATTTAGTAACCAACCATACATCCTCCAATCGGGATGTTGGGAAATACACCCTCAATTATAATAATGGGTTGATCAGAACATAGTTCTCAACATGAGTGGGCAGCGTATAGATAACATAATAAACTAAATGTTTATACATATAGGTAAAAAACATTCATCTCATCCTATGGTATTCCAAACATATGACCATCCCACACAAAACCACCATTGCTTCCACCCCCACATGAACATATCAACATGAAAAATAGTCACTTTAATTCCATATCAATAGAAGATCCAATTCGAAACATACCCCTAACTAATTAATCTAACCAATTATTAGTCTCCATTAAGAAAAAATTCATTTATTTTTTTCCATCCCAACTTGGGAAACTACCAAAAAGTGAAAATATTATAATGTAAAACAACCATACCCACCAGTTCCCATGAAAAACAAGATAAGAATAGATAATAGTAAGGGGACCCATTCTAACACTCACAAACATAAAATCATGACAATGTCTAGTCCTGTATCCCCACTACCTAGCCACTACCTAGATGTAGTCCAAATTCATAACATGTCTATCCATTCTAAAATCAATCAACCTCTCAACTTGGGATTTCATCACACCTCCTAAATCACCTCTTACACAAATCCCACAACCACAACCATATAACCCTCACAAAGAACAATGTACATAAAGGCCCTCATATAACATAGTAAAACCATAACAAGTTTTGTATATTTTGATTTAGACATCAAAAGTTCATTAATTACACTTCTATAAATATGGGTGATCAAAAATCAGGTTTGATCATGGATAATCCATTTCATTTAACCGAGTATATCTAAGTAACTATGATTCATGAATACATTAGTTTCAACAGAGAATCAACAATTTTAATGAAGAATTATTTGAGCGTATTCAATGACCACCAACCACCTTGATTTTCTAGAGGGATACGTCACATAAAATTCAGATTCCAGATCAATGATTATAGATAAAAGCAATTGATCATCAATATCTTCCTCATTCCCATTAATTCATTCCTATTATATTCATTAAATTGGTTCCGGCCATAATTACATTAGGACATAAGTAAACAAATCCCATAAGATATTCAATTAAAGGAGAGATGACGGAATCCCTACTTTGATCAATAGGTGATCGATACTCATCCTTGTACTAAAACCGGGGGTGTGCTAACTGCAGGAACAGTCCAAGGAAAACATCATGTAAAACTGGATCAATGGGTATGGTACAAAATGTGACTCCATGGGAAGGGAAGGCTCTAGGTGCATAATGATGGATTGGAAACATGCTAGGAATATAATGTCTCATCATTGAAAAGACAGATCGTATATTAATATAATGGGAAATAGTTTCAAGGGCCATTAAAGTTAGATGACGACAAAGACCATGTGGTTCAACTATTTAAATGTCCCTTGACTATTATGATAGTAATATATAATTAATATCCATTGAAACACCTTTATTAACCCCCAATGAAGGATCTCACCTCTATTTATGTCAAATAAAATGTATGAGGGGCGAAAATGGAAAAATTAGAAAATGACTCACTAATGGATGAGTCTCTGACTACCAGCCACCGATAGAAAGACCCTGATTGTGAGCCACTGAAATCGATCCACCAACAGAAAGTCGCTAAACCTGATCTTCCAATGTTAACCAACCAACATGACCTACCGATGCGTGACTCACTAATGCCCAGACTCACCGATGCCCTGACTTGCTGACACCCTGACTCACCAACACCTTGACTCATTGATTCCCACGACCTACCAACTCCTAGACCTACCGAATCCACTAATTCAATTAAAAAACTCTTAAAAATTAATAAAAGGTCAAATATTTATTAATAAACCATTTATGAATTATAATTACATTTTTGAAAACAACTAGAGAAAATCATTATGTAGAAGAAAAAATGTTCTCGACCGAAGAGATATAATGACGATTATTAATAATAGAATTATTTTAGTCTCATAAGTACCTATTAAAATGAAAAATAAGATAAAATAATTATTTGAATGATCTAATTATTGGAGAAATAGAATCATTATATTCCAAAGAGATGGATTAAATGATTTTATCATCATAAATAAAATTATAAACAATCACGATAAGCTATGAGACTGTAATATAAAATATTTTTCCACATTGGGAACATTGTATGGTATCGAAAATGAAATAATAAAATAAAATTACTCTAAAATAATTGGGATAATATATAAAATCAAGATATTGAATCTGAATGGGTTTGTATATACATACCATAGAGGACTATAGGTGCATAATATGACACTTGTATGATGAAATAAATATTGAGAAAACAATCACTTAGTGATTTCATTATTTTTGAATTATAAACCCCATGAGTGATATATCCTAAAATATAAATTTATTTAAAATTAAATTTTAGTAGATTCATTATAATATAAATTCATGGTATGTTCATAATTCCCATAAAACAGATAGGTTACCAATATGGAATGTGTCTCACATAAGTCAAAAAGTGTGATGAAAATCCCTTATCACTTTAGTAATTTTTTATATTGTAATATGAAATAAAAAATAACAAAAAAGAAATTAAATATTTTGAAAACAGGCAGTTTCATGAGAAAACATGTCAAAGGGGATTTATATACACCACACAACATAAACAACTGATGAATATTTATATGTCTCCTATAAAAAATTCAGAGAAAAAAATCCCTTACATTAACTCTCCTCATGCATTGAAAATATTATATCCTATTGTCAAATAATTTTCTGTTTATTATTCATATATTAATTAGCCATTCATACATATATAATACCATATATGAATTACTTGTCACAATTTATTAAATTTAAAAAAATTATCTTAAAGTCATGTTTTGGGTAGTAATTATTTTTTTCTATTCATTTGAATTAGTATTTACATTCCTAATAACTATATCACTGATCCATATTCAATAAAATTTTATCTATGATATAAATTTCATATATATTCATTATATTTTTTTATACTTTTTATAATTTTTTGGAAGGAAAATTAAATATACTGATAATATATGACGCAGGTCATATATACAGATTAATGATGATTCCATTTTCTCAAAGGATAATATTGAACTAAATATATCACCATAAAAAAATACATTTTATTCCATATATATAATTTTTTTTAAAAACATGTCCTTTTTACCCTCCATGTAATGATTATGGAAAGAATGAATCATATCGCTTCTTGAGGAGTTATTCTATTATACACATGAAGGATGATATCATATTCCCACTGAATAGAGATAATGAATTAATATTTGATAACATGATTACAGAAGAAGAATAATATCATAAAAATAATATCTATTAAAAAAGTCATCATTATGTCCTACCTTAATATGTAGTGATGGAAAATAAATAACACATGTGAGAGAGGTGATATATTTCCCTATACACTAATCATGACATCAAAACCCATATGATGGATGCTGATAATGATTTAGGTTATTCGGTTTGAATAATATTATATAAGAAGACTGGAGAAATTTAATCTGTCAAGTCAGCATTGTATAATAAAAATCAATGGACTTGTAGAAAGAATTAAAATAAAATCATTGATTATATATGTTTCCCCTAATTCAGATAACATAATTAAGTTATCATAATATGGATTCATATATTTTATTTATGAAAAAAAATATTATAAGATGGTTGGAGGGATGTATGGATTTTATTTCATCAGTTTTTCGGATAAACCAATGGGTTTTTGAAGTATGAAGAGGATAGAATATGTTATTTCATCTAATTACAGAGGTTAGTGGACCACTTGTAATTTTTTGAAAGATAATGGAAAACTGATGATTTTCACAAAAATGAACCTAAATGGTTTAATATCAAAGATCTATTTGATAATATCAATATAAGGGAAGAATATGGGTTTATTGAAATTTTTTATTCCTTTTAAATGATTATGAGTTTTCTTTTTTTAATACAAACTCAGATATGAATTAGAAATCCAATTAATTCCCCTAATAATTATATTTAATGGAAAAATAAATAATACAAACACGAGTTGTAATAATCATACACCATTAAGGGATTGACGAGAGTACAGTTTTCAGAGACATAATGCTACAAAAAAACACATCTATCAACATACCTGTATAGAACAACACACACCTTCTTGATAGTCACTGATTCATCATAGAATCCCTCAATTCCATGAATATAACGCCATCAAGAACTCCATCACATATGAACAACAACCATCATGAATCAAAGTATAATGATTAAAAATGGAATCAATTTCCATAAATATATCCCTATTAGATAATATAAATATTTTAATTTCAAAAAATGGAATCCATTTCTATAAATTTCATTCATTAATTTTGAATGTTTTATTTTAAAATGAATCCCACAGATGTGCTAGGGAAGAATTACCCAATTATTAAATGTTTAAATTTTTAAAAACAGTTAAAATAAAATATAAATATAAAATTTATTACATTCACCTGAGTTGGATTATTGAATATTTAAAGGAACTTATGTTTCATTTAAAATCATCAAAAACAACTGGTATATTTTGAAAAGCATTAATAAAAATTAAACTTATTAATAAAAATATACATTTTCAATATTCATCAAATAATATATATTAATAGGAAAATCTATAAAAATTACTAGGATAATTGTTTTATTTTTATTTAAAAAATAATTTACAGTTAATTATTCTGAAAATGAATAAAAAATTCCTAACAACTGTAAAAAAGATAATAAAGATTATTTCATATAATAAGAGTATTTTTAAATATAAAGTTGGATTTATTATAAGAAATTATCTTGAAAGTAGATAAGATAAATGTTAAAATATTCATTTGAAATATACTTTGTAAATTACATTATTATCCTTAACCAAATGTTATTATTTTAATTTAATGAGATGAAATATTTTTGTGCATAGAAAAATAGTTTTTCAAAAAAAGATTCTATTTATTAAGATTTTTTATATGCATTTCTAATTAATTTGTTACTATGTAATTAATTTTATATACTCGAGTTAACCATATATTTTCATAGTTAAATTAATTCAATTCATAACATCAATTTGAATTGCTAGGTGATAAATAACATTTATATTTATAATATAGTAATATTATATCATTTTTTTAAACATAGTGTTACATATAATGAAAGGTAAACTGAGTGTTTCACGTTACAAAAGACAAACTCTTATATAATTATAAGTAAAGATAAACAAAGTGTTTCTAGTAATGTAACATATCTACATTTCTTAATTTTTTTTCAAAAAATTATTTCACAAAATCATGGGTTCATACATTCTACAATCCTTAAAATGAATTTCACCCTAAAAATTAACCACGTTGACACCAAAAATTGGGATACTTCATCTTCATTCCATCCTAATAATTTTATGTTGGTTTTATAATCTATTGTTCTAACCATAACACATTCACCTGCAATGTGGTGATTTTTCATAGAAATTTCTCTACTTGATCAAGAGTCATGATTAGTTCATCCTCATAATAGATATCGTGATCCAGTGGTACAACCTCTATGTTTAATACATGTGAAGGATTACGTATGTACTCAATCATGAGAGATACAAGGAATACATAATGAACCTAATAGTGTTTCATCGTGTGCACCAAAATGTAATCGACGGTTATGATAAAATCGTGAATTTCAAAGAACCAATATACCTAGTAATTATTTATCGTATATTTTATCCATAGATAAATACATAGAATGAACTTATCACTGGAATCACATAATATACCATAGTTATGGTTACCATCATAACATTTTTTAAAAGTTCTCACCTCCATTCTATGTTTCTGAATGGATCTATCATTTACATCCATTTAATATTCAATATCAGATCCTCATAGATTTCATTCTACAAATTCATTATTTTACATTGTAGTTCTAGAAATCATTATATAAAGGTGTTTATAGGTATCCATCTAAATTGGAAAGTGAAACATATTGATTTATTATGGATTACTGGAGGAAGGTTCTCATACCAAATACTTGGGAAATCAGTAGAACAAGATAATCGAATATCTTATAGGTTTTGAATTATTCTATTTAACTAACAATCGTTGTGAGGAAGATACATAGTATTGATACTCCAATCAATATTAAGAGATATATGAAGAAATCACAAACACTTCATTGTAAACATAATATCCTCATCAAATACAATGTAATGGTATATTCAATGCAACCCTACCAAATCCATAATTTATATTCTATCAAGAATATATAGATAGAAATAATATCTGATATCAACATTGTGTGCTAACATCATAAGGTTATTGAAAAAAACCCATAACTACATCAACATAAATAAATAAGATAAAACAATAAAGTTAATAGTAAACGTATTCATATTTAAAAAACATATAAAGAAATTCCTCCTCAAAAAACATTATCCCAATACCATTTACCATAAAAAATTATTTTATTTCCAGAATGTCTTATAAAATATACTTAATCATGATAAACCCCAATTACATTAAACCTTAAAATTTTTTTCAATTAAATTGAACATATAACCAACCATATACTCATAAATAAATGATAGAATCTATAAATATTATTTAAATCATAAATGGATACATATATTATTCCAAAATGTAATTGGTTCATTATTACTAAATAAGAAATTATCTTATAAAAAACATTTCTAATTGAATATTTCATTGATTCTTATACTAATATAATAAAAAATATGATTTTATTAATCCATAAACATACTATATTGAGATAATAAATTCTGAAAATCATCAAAAATATTACAACTGGATGAAAAAAATATTTCAATAGTTTTAATTCATACTAAATAAATCGTGAAATTTCATACGAGGGAGTGGAGGAAATGTCATTCATAATTATCGTGATTTAGTTCAACTATTGAGTTTTCAAAATCATTCACACAATCCATTATTTTCAGAGTTCTCGCTATATTTTCATCTTTATTAACCCTTGAATTGGGTCCTTGATTCAAATAATTTCTATTCACCTTGAATTTGAAGCACCGTTGTATGGGTTGTTTATTCTATGAAACGTTCTCCCAATTTTTAGCATTTGCTAACTTATTATAACCATATCAGTAATTGATTTCTTAACATCCATACCTTCCAAACATAAAACAATCACTATACACCTTAATAAATTTTCCTCCCTATTTCTTCAAAAAAAATTGATCATAATGGAAATATCATATTCATATCTCAATTGTTTATCGATTTCCCTATGAATTCTATTTTTTTATTTTTATAAAAACCATGATATTTATAAATAACTCTATCCTATATTTTAACCATTATAGAACATTAAAATATATGTGGGTATATAGTGAAATATCTTATTTCTAACACCCTTCATAGACATGGGTTTAAGCCAATAAGTAATCACTCAACCTTACATTCATTTTGGATTATATTACACGACACATAAATCAAAATCCATATAATATTTGACATTAGGAATAAATAGATTCACAATCCTTCTGATTTATCTCAAGGAAAACCTTCTCCACATTCAAATAATGATGATAAGGAATGTAACCATTAGAAAAATAGATTTTAAACACATCTCAATCCATGGATTACATTTCATTATATTGGATTATGTTTTATATAAGAGTCTACAATTAATATTTTTAACCTTACAAATGGAAGACATCCAAATTTCAGTCTCTTTCTCAAAAAATGGATGGATTTAAAATATAATTCAATTGGTGTATATCCATTGAACAATATCAATATGATCATTATATCCAATGAATGAATTTGTACATATCCTCATGAAGGACTATATAGAATGTTAGTCCTTTTTTTCATGTTTTGATATCTATTATGATACATATCATGAGAATGTTGGTTTATAATAACAGTAAGATTTTTCATTCCATATCCCATAATGATTTCTTTCTAAGGAAGCTGAGCATTTCATTGTTCATTTCATTTAGAATTAGCAAAATTTATTAGGGTTAAAACCACAAACTAAAATCAATCACATGGTGTTAAAACCTATAATAAATGTATAAAACCATGAAATCATTTAAAATTAGTAATGGAATATCTAAATTAGGACACATTCCTTTTAATATAATACACCATAGTATATCAATAGGTCATTCATAGTCATGATCAACATAAAATACTTATCATGGTTAATAAATATATTTTGAATTACCAAATCATATCCCCATGGAGTGTCAAACCATGTGTATGGAAAGGACCATTGTTTCGAAACAAGTGATGACCTAATCCACCTTAAGGAACTCATTTTGGAGTTATTACCCCAAGGTAACTCTATGCTATAGGCACATCCACTTGCAGTATTCTGATAGGGATTTAATTTCATGGAGACAACTTTCTCTTTCCTCTACATAAATTTAAGGACATGTTCCAATACATTGTTAAATCCTTATACAAATCCATAGACATGTACTTAGGGACTCACTTATGTTTTCTCATCCTATAATATAATGTATAAATACAACTATCGTATGAATCATATTGTAATGACTGAGGATTTTCATACAAGTTTTTCATAACTTTTTTGATTAATACTGAATAGATTACAAAAAACATGGATGAGGAAAAAAAATTTATTGTATTTTGAGACTAGAAAAAAAATCATCTAATTTGGTGAATAATCATGAACATCTCAAAATTAATATAATTCCCTTTTTTACACATAATAAACATTCCCTACGAAAACTCATTCCTCGTAAACTCTTGAAATGAAATATATTAATGGGTGATCTTAGAGGCTCAGTAAGGGTAATAATGATTGATAAATAATCATAAAAATAATATAAGGGTATTAGAACACGATCATTACAATTGAAAATCATACCCTTCATATGAAATATAACAATATTTAGTCAAGGAATATGTATTTAATGTTCATAAGACATGAATCACAAGGAAATCAATGAACATGATCCATGAGATCATTACATTGTCATAAGACATATATTTATGGAAAACACATAATAATTGTAAACAATTTTGAAAGTAGAGAAAAATCATCTCTAAATCTATTATAGTGGAATGGTTTCACTCCCCTAACTATCATAAAAGTCATGAATCACTCCTAAGACATTCATAGTGTAATAAGTCCCTAACTACACTTGGTAAACTCCATGTTGCAGTCTAGTATATCCCAGGAGATAAAAATCATAACCTAATTTATAGGAGGATTATATAGGTTTCACCAATCATTTAATGAATCTATTACATATTGGAGCCACAATATCATAAAACATTCATCATATTATATCCCATGAAATGAAATGGGTTTCTTAAACATTTCATCTTATCACAAGCTATGAAATAGTTTCATTTTTATAATCATTTAATTATTACATAATATAATACCCCATTAAATGATGTGGGGTTCATAATTATTTCAACATGTTGTATCTAGTGGATGTGAAACAATTTCAATATAAATCATTCCATCATAAAAAAATATCATTATACAATAGAATAAAAATGGTATCCTTGGATCATATCCTATTTAATGAATATATAAAATCACTGAATGTCACAATATATTGAAAATGATTTTCAAATATCATTAAAACATTTATTTTTTAAAATTATTGTTCATCTAAAAAAATAAAATAAAATTGGTAATAAATTTTCAAAATAAATTTTACAGATAATAAACATTAAAATAAATAATGTTTGATATAAAAATCATATAAAATAATTTGTGAGGAAATTTATGTTTTCATTTCTAAATTCCCTTTTTATGAAGTTTTTTTTATAAATCCACAACTTTGAAAATTACCTTTAATCATAGAAAGGAATCCTTATAATCATTTAAAAAAATTCCTTTGGAAAATATCGTTTTTGTAGATTTTTTTTAAATAATTTTTTTCAAAAATCATTTACATTTGAAATAACATTGATAACATATAAAACATGATTCATTGATAATAATGTTCATGATGGTGAGAAATTATATTCATACCCTTCTCATTAATGCAATGATTCTATTCCCATTTTCAATAAAATCTAAGAAGGAAATGTTTGGAAAAACCCATCAAGATTCATTTCAAAAAAAAAATAAAAATTAAAAAAGGTTAAAAATTTCATAAAAAATAATTTTTTTAATATTTTAAAATATAATTTTTTTACAATTCATGTTTTTTCTTGAAAAATATTTTTCCCCCAATGAGGGAAATAATGTTGATTCTTTTTAAAAATAGTACTGTTTAATTTTGATTACACATAGAAAATAAAATAATTGGATAACATGTATTATAATGAATTACACAAAGGATTGGAAAATTAATGTGTATCTTAAGATATGGATTAAAATATGTTATTATCAGAAACATAACCATAAAAACTGTTGATTAAAAATGAGATAGTAGAATAAAATCATTACCGCTTTGGTAAAATTTAATTTTTAATCAAATTAATGAATCAAATTAAATGAATCCAAAAATATAATTGGAATAAATAAGTTCATTATATTAAACTTGAAATAGGTGTAATACAAATCATAGTAGAAGATAGGTTCACAACATCACATATGACTCATTCATGGAAAAAGAATATAAGAATCACATACCTCATTCATAAATATGAAACATTAAAATACATGAAATAAAAAATTTAAAATGGAAATTTAAATGATAATAAATTTCAACAGAATATCCACTAATAAAATTCAATATCATTATATTTACCATTGAAAATATATAGGTATTCAATGTTGCTTATGCCTCATAGAAATAAAAATTGAGATGAAAATCCCACACCAGTATTGTAATTGTTCCAATCATAGTACCCATTTATAAATAACATAAAATAAAAATATTGTTATTATAAAAATAGATATATCCATGGTTTAAAATTTCTAAGGTGATTCATATACAACAAACAAAATATATTAGTGTTTCATTTTCATATGGCTTCAGGAAATAAAAGAGGGCTTATAAATCCCCCAACTTAAGACTCTACTTCTTTTGTACACATTAAAAAAACCAAAATATAATAAATTTAAATTCATTATAAATATATTAAATAACCATACATACAAATAACATCTATCAAATTTAATTTTTTTAAAGCACTATGTTTCATATAGTAAATGATACACCACATCCAGCTTAAGAGAACAACTAAATATTATTATTAAAATGTTAATATTAAACTAGCCATTATAATTTAAATAATGAATAAAGTTAACTTGGTTATGAAAATATTATTTACACATTTATATATAAATCTTTGAAAAATTAAATATAAATGATTCTAAATCACATTTTAAAATAAAGATACTGTTTTTTCTGAAAAAACTATTTAAAATTGAACAAGTATGTTTTATACCAATAAGTTAATAATATACTATTGTAGAATTATATTAATAAAATATATGTGAAATTTATTTACGTTTTGTTTTTAAATTCATCATACATATTTTCGAGACATGATTTACGAACAAATACAATTTTTTTAATAAAAGAAGTATTTTTTTCGAAAATGGTGTTTTTGTCACCTTTTGATGGAGAATCCATTTTAAATATTCTTTTTGTCACATATATAATTTTATTTGACAAAATAAAATACTTACTTATAATAAAATTATAAAAATTTACATTTCATGATTTTTTTCTGAGAACTTTCAAATTAAATGAATATTGAATAATACAAAATATTCGCTCAAAACTCCTTTTTCATAATATTTAAATGTATAATTAATATATGTTTTTAATTATTTTTAATATATAATTAAATATAGATTTTATTAGTTAATCCAATTTTGGTTATTAGAATAAATTTCTCATTGATGATGGATATTGAAAACTTGGTGAACTTTTGATCATTTCTACATTAAAACCATTTTATTATATTCGTATATGAGATAAATTTGAAATTAGTTTTAGTTCCTTATGTATATTAAATTTTTATAAACATAGATAAAATGTTTTCATGTGTATGATATTTCTGATCTAATATGATCATCATAATTTTAAGAAAAATAAGAATTTTGAGTTTATTAATCATTTTTATTACCACGGTTTAGGCTAAACCTTTTAATTAAGGGTAAAAAATAATATTAAAAATTACCCTGACACATGTAATAATTTCTTTGGATTAGTATTTTTCGATCAAAAATTGTATTTAGGATGATATATAATCTTTTAAGGCAACATGGATTTCTTTAAGCTATTTATATTATTTTATTTAATGAAAAGACAATTCTGTCACTTTCTTATTTTTAACATGTTAAATTTTTTCAATATGGGGTAATATAAATGATATGTTTTACTATAAGTAATATTTATATATTTAAACTATTTACCAACATCATTGTAAAATAATTATAAATTTAATGGGATAAATAAATAATTAAATTGTGACAGAATGCATTAGTTGAATCATTAATTGAAGAATGAATTAAATGATAATAAAAATATTAAAATAAATATAATATGATATATTTATTCTCATCCAATAATTTTATGGATGAATTTTAAATGTTATATATGATTAATATCGTATTTTATATAATATCAAGTTGTTGTGATATTTTTTAAAAGTCAAATAATGAATAGTTTCAAAATTACAATAATGTTATTTTTAAATAAATAATATTTTACTAAATGATATAAAATTAAAAATAATATATCCCTCGTCAAAATTAATTTTATAAGTCTATCAATTTTATTAATGACTAATTTTTTTAGTTTTAAATTTTATAATAATTATTTTAACCCTCAAATTTCACATTACATGATATCGCAATATGAGTTAACAATGGTTAAAGAGAGTATTAATAAATAGTCAAAACTTATAAAATATTAGATGAGTTGGATTTTAATAAAATTCTTCGTATATTATAATTATAGTAGATTGGATCCATTTGGTTTAGAAAATTAATTTATATTAATTTAATATTTCCAAGAATTCCAAGAGTGACCTCCCCTCTCCTATAAAAGGGTACCCATTCTTATACATTCTTCACACATCAAACACTTTTTTCCACCATCATGTTCTACCTAAATCCCATCCTAGAATCTCTCCCCATATTATAGAGGCCTTATTTATGGGATAAAACCCATCGTAGAGGTGTTACGATGTTAATTGATGTATATCATCCAAAGAAGAATAAAGAAAAGAACAAATATGACAAATTTTACTCCAGTAAAGTGATTTCATATTTGTCTACATTCATTGAGGAAATTCATGATGATATAAACCTTTATTATTTTATAAGGTGTATATATAGATAGTATGACATTTCATATCCTTAATTTAACTATACTCATCGTATTTAATGTTTTGGTATATCTATTCATTCATGGAGTTTGTTATTTAATTGTTTAAATTGGAATGGGACACATTGAATTCTCATAGATTAAATTATCAAATCTTTCTCACCATTTCAATATTCATGATTTTATTTTACATATTTATTTATATTGATATAAAATTAATATTATGGAATTTTTATTTCACTTTTTTATTTCATTTAGAAAATTTCCAAAATGAATATTTTAATTTGTTTTTATACAGAACGTTTTGAGAAACGACAGAAAGGATGTTCTCTTAATAACGTATACAAAAAATTACATTTATTAAATTGTGGCCATTATTTTATTTTCTACATCCTTTGATATATTTCATGTTTCATTAAATGAATACCACTCTTTATCATTTTGATTATTCATCATAGGTAATCCAAACACTGTATATAAAATCGTGATCCCCATTATTGATCTCCAATTCATTGGGTAATAATAATATTGGAATATATTTGTATGGTTAATCCAATTGAAATGCGTTTGGAAGGGTTTTATGAATATGAAGTTCTATGTCACCTAAAGGATATTTAATTTCTTTATATTCGTTCAAATGATTTTATTTTAGAAAATTGTATGTTTTTTATTCATCTAAAATTGTTTTGTTTCATTCACTCAATAGAAATTAAATATGATTTTTTTTCTAGACTACATCTTTTCTATCATTTTGTGGCTGTTACTGAGCATTTTTTTCTCATAAAATTTTTTATATTTTTTCCAAAGGGTCGATATATAAGTAGGGATAGGGATAAGTAATATATGAGAATTTTCATGTTATTGAATGAAAACATGGTTTCTTTTAGAATTAATTATTTGGTGAAAAATTGGATACATTGTATATGTATCCACTTCTAATGAATGGTTTACATTTTTTTACTTTTTAATAAATCTCTAAAATTATATACTATAAAGATCTTGAAATTTAAATTTTAGTTCAAATAAACACTAGAATATGTAATGCTTATGACCAGGACCATATATTTTGTATTGATGGATGTTTTAGATAAATTTAGAGGTTAGGATAGTGTTAATATAATTCCCTTAGAATATTTTTCCGTAACGATAATTTGAAATGATGTAGCATTTTTATATTACCTTATTGCTTCATCTAAACTATGACTATTCAAGATAGTTTTCTCTAATGAAAATATGAATGATATAAAAGGAAGGATTTCAGAGTAAAACAAGCTTCCAAATCAATATCCTGAATTTGATGGAATTAGAACCAAATAGTTTTTTACTGTGATGGATTAGTTGACATAGTCTATAAATCGCTATGACATCTATGCATGAGATCATCTGGATCAAACACATATAAATATGTCAGTAGTGGTTCATTTTATGAGGCAATATCCCCCATCATTTAATGGATCATTCTAAACCACAGGATGTTAAAGGATGGATCAAGGCCCCATAGATGATATTTTATGGAATGAGAAGTTTGGAACAACAAAAGGTAACTCTTTCCATCTGTCATTTTGTAGCTCATGTTGATCAATAGTGGTCATGGGATATTAATAATAGAGAAAAAAATTGATCTTGATTCCATTGAATGGGAAAAATTTAAGGATTTTTTATTTGAGAAATAATTTTATTAGGTCGTTTGACATAGGAAGGAGAGACACTTCTTGGAATTAATAAAAAATATGATGACTTAGTTGACTCATATGGAGCAATCTTCACATGATTGAAGAGCTATGTTCCTGATTTTCATTATGTCATTAACTGTAAAATTAATAGATATTAATTTGGATTGAAACCAACGTAATTAAGATCTTTGGCCTCTTGAAAATATATAATGGATGAAAAATAGTTTCATTTTGTTGGAAATGATAAAATGGAGTTTTTTGAATCATACATTCCACAAGATAAAAAGTGTATGAAAAAGTGATGGTGGAAAAAATTGGAAGAAACCAACTATATATAATGGAGGTAAGCCTAAATTATTTTCCTTGTGTTGTAAAATTTTTTGGGGGAATTTATGACATGATATGGAATGTCTTACTTATGTGGTATGTTTTTTCACATGGTTCATGACTATAAGGAAAATAGTTCTGACCTACCCTACAACGAGATAACAGATATCCATTAAACTGTAAGATGATTTAGCTATAATAAGTTGGGACATTATGTGAATATGTGTCTGATGATAGTTACACATGGTGTAAATCATCATGATCCAAAATAGAAACATATGAGAAAGTATTTTTCCAATATTTAAATTTATGTTGTTACATCAAGTAATGTGATGGAATCTCCATAGAGCCCGATATTTTTCAAATGATGGCACAAATTTATGGTTTTAGAAATAACATAAGATGTTATATGTGATGTGATATTATGTTCTAAATGTACCTTTCTATAAGATGTAATGTTTGTACTATATTTATGTAAGTCTTTTGTAAATGTGAAGAATGACTTTAATTTTGGACATCAGGTTTATGTTGTCGATAATCATTAAGGTTTTTGAAATATTTTATGATTAAGGTTATTCTTAGGGATGTACATCATAATTAAAAAAATTATTATGTGGATTAATTTTTTATCATAAATTATAAATACATTGTATTCATATTTCAACTTATATTCATAAATAGTAATGGTATTCCAAAACTCTAGGAATAATATTTATTCAATGAAAAATGATATGAGTTTACTTTTTTTACAATGAAATCAATGAACTTTTAATCAACTACATAATTAATGGTTTTTATTGTTATCTATAAACTGAACATATTTTCATTCACACACCAAAAAATAAGATGGTTATTTTTCTCTTCTATATCCATTTTTACCTATAAGAAACCTGAGTATGTGTTATCATGGGTGACCTATATACATACCATTATTTGTTTAAAAATGGATGTTTTACTAATACTTTTTTATATGGGATTTCAATAAAGTAATTTCGATATGGTAATTCCTTAGTGTTTGATCATGAGTTTAAATTGTGAGGATTCAATTTATTAAGGGGGGGGGGAATGTAACGTCCTGATTTTTGAAAACCATAAATTGTGTTTGATAGCATAAATGATATGCCACATCATGCTTAAGCAGAAAACTGAATATTATTATTTTAATGTCTCTATAAAACAAGCCATTAGAATTGTTCGTATGAATAGTATTAACTAAATTATGAAAATATATTTTAACTATGTATATATATTTTTTTGACAATATAATTATAAATAAATGTAAATCCTGTTTTAAAATAAAATAATTTTTTTTTGATAAACTATTTAAATGTGGGAAAGTGTGTTTTCTAACAAAATTTAAATATAAAACACTTTTAGGATTATTTTAATGAAATTTATATGAAAAATATTTTCATTAATGACTTTAATTCAACTCATCTATTTTCTAGAGATTATTTAAGAACAAATCAAATGTTATGAATAAAAGAACTATTTTAAAAAAAATGCATTTTTTATGCCTTTTGGTGGAGGAACCCTTTTAAATATATTTTTTTATAAATTTTATAAATTTTATTTGACAATAGAAACTACTTAATTATAATTATAGTGTCAAAATTAAATTTGGATTATTTTTTTTATTTTATGGACAACTTCTATATTTTGATAAATACTGAATAATACAAAATAATAGTTCAAAACAATTTTTTCATAAAAATAATTTTTAAAGTTAGATTATATTTTTTATTACTTTTAAGGAATAAATTAGACAAATTTATTCAATTAAATAGAATTTATGTATTTGGAATCATTTCCATATATAAATTGGATTTCAAAACCTAGTGAACAACTTTTCGTTTTTACATTAAAACCATATTTTCTAGATACATCAACAGGAGTAATATTAATTTAATTTTAGTGACTTTTGTGTTTTGAATTTTTAAAAATAGACATACATGATTGTTATTATTATGTTATTAATGAGCTAATAGTATCAACATATTTTTTGAAATAATAAGAATATTAGGTTTAATAATTATTTTTAATACCACGGTTATGTGTAAATCATGTAATTTAGGGTAAAAATAATATTATAAATTACAATAAAAGTTATCATAATTTTTTTGGATGAGAATATTTTTTCCTGAAATAATATTTTTACTAAAATAATACCTTTAAAAATAAAAATGGATGACTTAAAGACATATATATTATTTAATTCGAAGAAAAGGTAATTTTCTTACACTCTTGTTTTTATAAAGTAAATCATTTTCAATATGGGGTTATATAGTGGATATATTCAACTATAAATATTATTTAGATATATAAAATGTTTATCTAAATCATGGTATTGCATTTATAATTTTCATAAATTAAATACTTAAATTATATGGTGACAAAGGGATGATGAAGTTATTGCTTCCTGAATTAATGAATCAAATAAAAGATATTTAAATTAATAAAATAAAAATATTTTGATATAATTTATGTAATCCACGAAATATATTGATGAATTTTACTTGTTAAGTATGAATTAATAGAGTTATTTTGAATATATAATGTTCTTATGATAATTTTAACTTGTCATATAATGAATTGTTTCGAAATTTAAATTAATGATACTTTCAAATATAATATATTTTAAAAGCCGATAAAATTTTTTAAAGAAAATAACCTTCATAAAAAATGATTGGTAAAAACCAAAAAATGGAATTAATGACTCGTTTATTTCTTTTTTAATTTTATTGTAAATATATTAAACATCAATTTGAAAATTACATGATATCACTATAAGAGTTAAATGGTGTCAAAACAAAAAGATTAGGATTAAAAAATAGTCAAAACATATCTAATTTTCATTTGATGAATATGTTTCGACCCAAAATCATAACATAATAGATATAAATCCATTTGGAAACAATTTTATTATAAAATTAATGTATACTAATTAAAAAATTTGGATAATTATAAGAGATCCACTCCCCTCTAATATAATAGGTCACCCATTATTTTCTTTTCATCACACTTCAAAACATTTTTGATTTTCCCATGATCTACATAAATCCATTCCATGAATCCCACCCAGACATTCAATTGGGATTTGCCTTGGTATAAAATGCATCTGAGAGGTGTTAATGTGTTAATCAAAGGATATATTGTGGAGAAAGAGAATTTAAAGGACATATGAGACAAGTCATACTCATGGTAAGGGGTTTTTCTCAATCTCCATTCATTTAGGAATGTTTTCACGACCCGTCCATCGGGGCCCGTACGATGACATACCCTAAGCCCACCTCCCTACGGCGAGGGGTTGGTGACTAGCGTCGAAGGAATCAACCTTCATGTGGGGGGAATTTTCCAAGATAATTTTACACACATGCACTCACAAACAAAGACCAGAAAGCTGAAAGGTGAACATTAAGTAATCAGAGACTATAGTACAACAAAGTGTAAAGCACTGAGTTGTGTAACTGGGCCAGTATACAAGCCCAACAAAAGAACTGAAAATAGAAAGGTTAAAAGGGAGAACTGACGACCGTCTATGGAAGATCCCACCTTATCACTAGATTAGTGAAGCTACTTGAAATTGAAGTAGTATTTCTTGTTTTCCTAGACCTACCGGACCCATCCTAGTACTAGGCCACCTAGTCCACTATCGTAATGTCTGTCGGTCTCGTCTCCTTGAGTTCCCCTATAGAAATATCGAACATCATCACTAGACACAACACGTGAGGGAGAAGCCCATTTAGGGGTGAGTAACTCAGTACTCACTAGGGGACCCCAATACCCTCGATGGTCTCTCATAAATCCACAAAGGAAAACACAAAGAATACAACCATGAATTATACCACAAATATTATGCGTACTCATATATTCTAAGGTATATTATATTTCATATACCTAGGTCACCATGATATACTCATCTCAACAACAAAGAAACATAAGTCCCCAACATCAATCCATTTCTAGGATTTCCATGGAAGCCTCAAATCGTAACTCAATGATCCATAGTACACATTCCATGAATTGGCCATCCTTGATGTCACCCGTCTGAGAGATGTACTTAATGAGGTACATCTCAACCATTCCTAATGGAACGTTGGAAAGTACATTCTCCATCATGAATATTCTGCAAGATCTACCTCTAGTGCCCGTCACTAGAGGTATCGCAGTTACAATCTTGCGCCCGAGGCAAGACCAAGGGAAACCGAGTGAAGAGGCCCACTCCTCAACACTGTGATCAGTTGGGTGAGCACTTCCCCAGTCTAGCCCACAATATCACAGTCACCCCAGTAAAAAGTGTCCCTCACCATAGTCCGTTGATGGAGTACTAACTTCTACCATGGGTATCGATTACATCATGTGGAGGGTCCTGATCCTCCTGTCGGTGTCCTATAGTCATGGGAGCTCAAACTCCCCAAAAGGACCCTCTCCTTATCTGTACATGGAGATGGGGGAGTATTACTCCATATGTGAGGACTTGCACCCTACCCGGTAGGGGATTACAACTCTGGTAGTTTGCTCACTATGGGGGAATCGCACCATAGTAAATTAGTGGAGTAATAATCATATTCTATAGTATCAGAACCCTGGCATGATAGGGGAGTACTCACTCTACTATAGAACTGCATAAGGAGGACCCACACCCTTGGTTGACAGGGGAGTACCTGCTCCTAACATAGAGGACGTGCACCATACTCGTTAGGGGAGTACTTAAATCTATGTGAGTTATGTATGGAGGACCCACACCCTAGTCCAATAGGGGATTACCAACTCTAATAATATATAAAAACAATCTTAGCATAAAATGAACCCACAATCATGAAGTGGGGAGTCCTGTCTCTACCGGATTAAAAGAGTATGGAATACTCTCACCTTGAGCCATCAAATGAGCATCCATACAAACTCTCACTATAAGAAACATCATGGTTATGCTCCTTAGGTTATCAGTCATAAATAGACCACCAAAAAGTTTCAAAATAATGGAACTTGATGATCCTTCATGTCATAAGGGTTCCAATGCAGTAGACGACATGTCATCATGACACCCGAACTGAATGTTATAGGCATTCTAGTGCCGAGGGCCCGATTGAATTCGGGTGCGATCTAACCCGGACAAACACCATTATTCATTGAAATTCTTGATGGAGTATCTCAAAAGGATCGTCTTGTCCTAAGGGTTTTGGATCTGCAGATGGTTCGTCAAATAGGCATCCAGTTTAGGAGATACCATCATTTAAGCGAACTTGGTCATAAGTGCGCCCAGGTCCGTTGTGACCCAGTCGGACCGATCCGACCCTGCCTGCTTGGCCTGTCCTGAAGGGGCTGGGCTTAGTACAGTTTGGTTTGGTCTGGTCCGGCACACTGGGCCGCAGGCCTAGCCTGTTAGGGCATGGGTGCGGCCCACATACCGCGTGCTAGGCCTGCTGGCTGCGGGATAGGACGATTGGGCCACAGGTTCGACCCGACCCACCTGATTGTGTGTGGCCCACCAGGATGTAGAATTTATCGGCTCGCTAGCTGAGAATGGGGGACCGCTCCCCTCCGAAACAGCTAAAGATGTTTGGGTCTTCAAATTTGTGGTGCCAGGTGGCGCTGCATCTGTTTCCCGATCTGTGTGGACCGGCCCGCTATGGACCTATGGGATCGAGCCACCCTCCGCTACGGCTCCATGTCATATCCTTCCACTAAAGCATTCTTCCACAATGTGTTTCCCCTCTCTAGCACATACTTCGTTTGTCGGTTTCCCCTTTTCTTTCTCGGTTCCTTCAGGCGCCACCGTTCTTTGGGGCCAGTGCATGCTGGTCGCCACCTCCCTCAGTCGCCGGTCCCAGCGCATGACCCTGTCACACAGCAACATCATTCGGTTTTCCATGATAAACTCCACCACAACCGATTTCGGAGAGGGATCTTGGCCTTGTTCATTTAGACCACGCCCTCCGCATTAGCATAATAACATGGGAAGGATATTTTAATTATCAAAAATCCCATTAAGAAACCCCGCTTTATCCTCCCATGTTAATGAATGACACATAGATCAACATGTTGGATGGATGACCTATGTTCTTCATAATAATAAAGAATGGGAAAAATGGATGAAATGAGCATATAACCCCCTACATTGTAATTGATGGATGGTGCTGCAGATGAAGAAGAAGTGTCCATGTCCGAAGTTGTTTGTCGGCGCTTGTCGTCATCCATCGATTCCTCCAATGTCCATTGCTCGAAGCTTTGTTTTAGGTTAGTGGAAGTCCTCACGTAACTTCTTAATAAGTTCCCCTCTTGCGTGTCGACAACCCATTCAAAATAATCTTTTAAATAGAGGGGATGAGAGGATGAACACACCAAACAATTAATGAGGTTCATTAATGAGCATAATTAATGAACATATTTTATTTTCTCAATAGTGTGGTTACATGTTCATTTAAATATCCCAATTGTGTGGTTATATAAATTATGAGTCAATTCATTAAATGGTTTGAAGGTTCAATATGCTCCCACCACTGTTTGTCCAACGGTTGTAGAATGAAAAATAAAATAACCATATGTTATTTTATTATTTTTTTGTAATGTCCAAAAATTAACATTTTCGTCCATACATTAGAGGTATAAGTTAAACTTCCCTTAAGTGAATCATGATGCTACATATTCAATGGTTCCCTCGTATTTTTAATCTGATAATTGGTTCAAAAGATAGAAAACAATACACGCACATTTATTGAACGTTCATTAAAAATTGTTCAATAAATTGTTAACAATCAGCCTCGACCCGTGTTGGTTGAGGATAGGCTCCACATAAGGAGAAAAAGTTCCCAAAAACTCAATGGTACTCTTGGATTTCCAATCCAATTTACTGTTTAGAATTTAAGGATTTGACAATAAAATAATTGTTACATAATTATTTTCTTTTACAACCAAAAACTAACTTCCACAGGCAACCCACACCAGACAATGTTAGTATCTTCATAAGGAAATAATACCCTCCTGAGTTCAGTGGTGGTATTTTATTTTTAATCTAAGTCCCCATTTCTGAGTTATTAGAATTTAAAAAATAAAATAAAATAATTTAATTATTTTATTTACAGTTATGCCATTTTCATGTTTTCTCACCGGAGGCTTGCGCTAACTAAACTTAAGTCATTCCTAGGGTAAATCCACCATCCTAACGCAAATATGGCCTTAGATTTCTGACCCAAGAACCATTTAAAGAGATATTCTAGTTTTTTAGGAAAATTACTCACGCATGATACTTAAATCTTATAAAAAAATTAACGGATCATTTCGGGCACTTCGGGCCTCAGAATCATATGGTGTCAGATTTCGTCATCTCAAAATAATTCCATATACAAAAAATTAGATAGAAATTATGAGACATTACATTATCCCCAGATTTAGACTTTTTTTCCCCGAAATGATAAGGCCCATACTCATGAGAAGAAACTGGATCCAAAAAAGGATCATGCGTTGCTTCCAAGAACATGCCATGAAAGCATATCTAGATCTACCATTATTATTTCCAGCTCTTCCTAGGTCAACATCGTGTCAAAACAGGCACATGTTTATATAAATAGGACAATTATAGAAATAATTATTCATCATGATACATCTTTAGTCGTGGGGTCTAGCGGCTGAATGCCTAAAACCTCAAGTGGCCTCACCAAACGCTAAAACAAGACATGGCCACTCCCACTTGTGGCATCTCTACACAGTATGGATGGCTAGGAACCATTCCTCACTGTGAAAAAATATTGTGGACTAACTCCACCACCATAGAACGTCTCAAGAGAGACTATTTACAGGAGTCCAGACTTTACCACATGGGCTTCCCCCCACCCCACCCCCTTTTTGAAAAGGATATCCCTTATCCAACATGCGGATATACCGTACTGCTTGCTTAATATCATCTTTCTGGACATGAATGGTAGTAGTCTATACACATATTGCCGTCGTACGGTCTCGATTTCTATGCTCTGAGATCCGAACTGCAACTCTCACCTACAAGATCTAGGTCAAACTATCAGCGGGTCTCCTCCATCCGAAGTCTCTAAGCCTGAGGTACATGTACATCGTCCAACCGAAACCTCAATGTCAAGAATAGTACTCGATGAAAAAAAACATCTAGCACTAGTGTCTATTTAAGAAGGTAGAAAAAGAAAACAAAGTGGTCATACCTAAAAAATCTCCTAGAGTTTCATGGTCATATGCGACGACTGCAAGCAGTTGTCCTCACCCATGCCCTCCAGCTCCCTAATCCTGGTGGCGACCACCCCTACTATTCGTATGTCGCCTCTACCATGCATGTAAACTTGAGGAACTTCCTTCTCCAAGAATTCTCTCTTACAAAGAGGTTCTATTTTCAAATCCCTCTCAGTAGTACGGTGGGTTGGTCAATCTCTAACGAGATGCCCCCAGTCATTACAAGCATAACACTACCTCTCTTGTAGCTGATCTTCTCCTTGGAGATGCTATTGTGACACAGACCCACATGTTTATGTCCAAGAATGGGTATACCTCTTATGCTACCATCCCATCGCCATTTGTCTACTAGATCCATTAGAAACCTATAATTTATGACCTATATCGTTGGTCAAATCCACCTACTCCTCCGACAAGAAGCTCTCAACTCCCAGGCTCGATCCAATACACCATCATGCGTCAGAATGCTAAGAGGTATCCCTGATGCACTGATTTCGTGGATCAGTCCATACTCAAAGGTTTGGGCCTGAAATTATGGCCCCCACAACATATTTGCGGAGTAGCGTGGAATATCTGTGAATTTCGTTGAGTACTTACTACCATCTTGCTGCCCTTCTACAGGTAAAATTGCTCTTGTATGCATCAGAGCGCAAAGTCACCCGAAAGAACTCCTCTATTAAGAGGCTCTCAATGTCTGTCCAAATGAGGGTTTCCTTGTCGTGAGTCTGAATCATCCGAGTCCACCATCTTCCCATTGAACCCTAATGAAGGATTACATCCACGATTCTCGTCTGGTTGGTCGGATTACTCCCTAGGCGGAAAACACTCCTTACATACTCAATCCAATCCCCATCTACCTGAGGATCTATCTCTCCAAGGAACCTGGGAGATCTTTTCCTCTGGAACTCATGTAAGGCATTGAGCCTATGGAAATCCTATGCTAGAAACACCGGGTTCAGATGCTGACCATCGGGTAGTGGTAGCACCGGTGCACTACTCGGTGGGGACATTTCAATCACTGGTCCCTGATTGGATGCCTCATCGTTAGGAGGGTTGTCCATACGACCTCGTATCAGTTTAATGGACATTCCTCCATGTGGAGGAATCCTGAGATAGATCAAGATGTACCACGGTTAGAAGGTTATATCTAGAGATCTCACTCGAGAAAGATTATGGAAATCACAACCATCAATACAAGATGCAGATTCCCTTCTTTTCCCTGCAAGCAGATTTTCCATGTACTGAGTCGGGTATCAGGTGCCCAGAGTCCTGGTGTATGGATACGTCAGCCTCCCCACCAACACTGGAGTCCTGGGCCTAAAATCCAAACTCAAAACACTTAACAATGTGTCTCATAACATAGAAAAAGACCTTTGGTCATTGAGGTAGAATAGACAAACTCTGATACCACTTTGTCACGAACCATCCCCCAGGGCATGTACCATAACATAACCCAAGCCAGTCGCCCAATGGATAGTGTATGGTGACTAGGACTGAATATGTAAACATGCATGTGGGAGGCATTTTCCTGGATACCTGTACAGATATGCACTCACAAACACAAACAAAAAGATTGAAGGTGAACACTACGTAATCAGAGACCAGAGTACCACAACACGTAAAGCACTGAGTGGTCTAACCGGGCCAGTATACAAGCTGAACCAAAGAACTAAAAATAGAAAGGTACAAAGAGAACACTGATGAGTGTCTGCAGAGCGTCCCACCTGATTGCTGGAGTAGTGAATCTACTAAAATCCAAAGTAGTATATCATTTCTACCTAGTCCAACTAGACCCCCCCCCCCAAGTCCTAGGCCACTATTTCCACTATCATAACATCCATCTTTCTTGTCACCCTGAGGGCACCTATCAAAAGTGTGAACGTCTGCACCAAACACAACACGTGTGGGTGAATCCCATGCATCGATGAGTAACTCAGTACTTAGTAGGGGCCCCAGAGACCCTCTGTGTTCTCTCAGATATCCAAAAAGTATAAATACCTCAAAAAAACAATGATGAAAACCACAATGGTTATGCATAGTAAGCTCTACTCAGGTATATTACATTGCATATACATATGTCATCCAGATATACTCATCTCATTCACAAAGAAACCTATGACCATGGCCTCAAGCCATTTCTAGGATTTCTGAAGATGGCTCAAAGCGTAACTCAAGAATGATGAGTACATTCTCAATGAACTGGCCATCCCTGATGGCACCCGTCTGAGAGATATACTCCATCAGGTAGATCTCAACCATTCATAATGGAACGTCAAAAAGGATGTGCTCTATCCGAAACATTCTGCTAGAACATCCTATAGTGCCCGACACTAGAGGTCTTGTAGTCACAGTCTTTCACCCAAGGCAAGACCAAGGGAAACCAAGTTAAGAGGCCCACCCCTCGACACAATGTTCATATAGGGGAGAACTGCTCCAGTCTAACCCATGATATCTCAGTCACCCCAGTAAGAAGTGGCCCACAACTCAGTCCATTGAGGGAGTACTAACATCTACCATGGGTATCGATTACATTAAGTAGAGAGCCCCACACCTCATAACTTTGTACTTCAGTCGAAGGAGCTCCCACTCCCCTGAAAGACCTTCTCGAAGTCACTACTCGGAGATGGTTGTGTATTACTCCACAAGTGAGTACCCACACCCAACCTGGTAAGGGAGTACAACTATGGTAGTTTGTTCACTGTGGAGGACCAGCGCCCTAGTACATCAAGGGATTACTGAGCCCAAGCTATATGATCATTACCCTAGCATGGAAGGGGAGTACTGACTCTATTGTAGAACTGCATAAGGAGAACCCCCACCCTAGGTTGATTGGGGAGTATCTACTCCTAACATAAATGACGTGTTCCCTACCCAATAGGGGAGCACCAGACTCTATGTGAGTTATGTATGGAGGACTCATGTCGTAGTCTACTAGGTGAGTACCGACTAAAAATATAGAAAAAAAAATCTCAAGGGAAAATGAACCAACACTCATGATGTAGGGAGTCTTGTCTCTACCATAGCATAGGAGTAAGGAATACATGCGCCATGAGTCATCATGGGAATAGCCATCCTAACTCTCACTAGAAGAAACACCATGGTTATGCTCCTCATGTTATTGGTCATAAATCAACCTCCATGAACTTCCACAGAGAATTAAACTACTGATCTGTCATGTTATAAGGGTTCCAACGTAATAGATGACGCATCAACTGAACACTTGGTCTGAAAGTTATAGGCATTTTAGTGTCGATGGACAGGTGGGATTCGGGTACGATCCAACCCAGCCGAACACCAACATTCTCTGAAATTAAATTGGAGTATCTCAAATACACCGACCCATCCTAAGGGTTTTTGAGGATTACAAGGTTTATCAAAAAGACGTTCGGTATCAGAGATACCCTCGTTTAACCGAATTGGGCCATAAGTGCACCCCAGTCTGGTCTGACCCAGTGGTACCGGCCTGACCTGGCCCGAAGGGTCTAGCTTCCACTCGGTTTTGCTGGGCCTTGTCCGGCATGCTGGGCCACACGCTCATTAATGATAAAACATTATTTCAAATAAAAATTGGATATTTGTAAAGGAATCTATGAAAATTTAATGTCGCGTGAATGAAATAAATTCCATTAATGAAATATATGTTAAAAAACATCTCTTTTGTATTTTGTAAATATATTTGAAAATTTGTCTATAAAGGTGTTTTTGAAAAGAATGTCTCTTACCTTGTGTCTGAATAATTAGGTGAAATGTTTATATTCGAGAAATAAAAAATTATGATAAATATATACTTTTTACAGAACCTAATTAATTTTTATAATTATTTTTATATCCCTTATTATCATTTTATGACAATTACCAAATTATTTAGGTTCATATTGGTTGTTTTATCGATATTATGTAGTTGAGTCCAAAATGAATTTTGAATTATGTCAATAGTCAAAAGGGTAAAAATTACATCATCTCAAAAATAATTTTAATGAAATTATTATAATTTTTTAATGTAAATTATATTTTTAAATTTACCGAATAACAATGGTTATGAAAAATGAACAACATTATATTCATGCTAACAGTAGGATGTACGTACATCTGTGTAACATGTAAATTTTCCAATTATCCTTATTGAAAGAAGATAATTAATATTTTATCTCCCATAATTATCATGATATAATCAAAATCATGATAACAATTTAAATATATATATATCATCTATATGATATGGTGATGATAAATGAATCGCATCACTTCACAAAAGTCATAATTCACATATACTGATGAAGGATGCCATCATTTTTATGTTCATGGAAAAGTAAGAAATCATATGATATATTATTTTGTAATAATTACTATAATTTCATGGATATCATTTATAAACATATGTTCCAACATTATAACAAGTCTTGTGAGATGGTGAAGGAAACCAAATTATATCGGGTCTCTAGGTGGCGTTTGCTGTATACAAGAAGGATTAATTTTATTCTATTTGATGTATATGAAGATATATTTATGTGATGATATTAAAATAATAAAATATCAATATATTTATGAGAATGTATTTACTATTTCATTTTGGTAGAGTAATATTTTAAGGATGTTGAAGAATAAATAAAATAGAAACACTTAATAGGAAAAAATATCTATCCTTCGGATGAGCGCCTTTGATTAAGAGATTAACACCTCCTAAGAAGTGGTTCTACATAAAATAAGGCCTCTAGAATGTGGTGAGTTATTAAAGGAAGAAATTTGGATAGATAATAGAAAAAATATTTTTTTTCATAATGAATTAAAGTGGGAATAATGGTTCCTTTCTTATAAGAGAGGGGAGCCACACTCTTGGAATTCTTCAAAATATTAAATTAATGTAATTTTATATTATATTAAAAATGAGCCCGTTGTAATTTTTTTCAATATAAGGTGATTATGGGTCTAAATAAAATCATCCATGGAATATTATACATGTTTTGAAAAAAAATTAATATTTATTTTTGTTATAACCCTTATTGAACCTTTTTAATTTTTATAGTGATAACAAGTAATTTATATTTTGTGGGATAATATAATTTCTATAAAATTTAAAAATTAAATTAAATAAGTTATTTATTAATTTACTATACATATATCTATCATTTGTCTGAAATTTATATTTTTTTTTAAATTTAAATCATTTAATAAAATTATATTTATTTTAAAATATCATTAATGTAAATTTTTAAACTATTCATAACATTAGTTTTTAAAAATATCATAATTATAATATATCTACTAAAACCCCATTTAAATCGTTATTAAAATATTATATGCCTCCATAAAATTATTATATGAAATTAGTTATATAATATTATATTTATTTTCAAAAAATTACATCATTATTTTTATTCATCCATTTATTAGTCAATTCCTGCATCATCATTTTGTCCATAATAATGTTAATTATTTTATCACAAAAAATTAAAAAAAAATTACATTGAGGTAGATAAATATTTTATCAATCAAATTAAAATCTATTGTCATATATTTATCTTATATTACCTAATATTAAAAATATTTCTCTTATTAAAAAAACATTTACAGAATGACATTTCAGTGAATATAATATTATAAATGACAAACTCTCATCCATGTGGCTTCCAATTGTCATAACATCAACAAAAGATTATTTTCGTCAAAACAAACTCATCCAATGATTTTATTATAATTGTTAGGGAAATTTTATATTATTTAAATTATTAATTTTTCCATTAATTACCCAATTTATCAGTAACCATGGTAAAAAAATTATTGATGTTAAAATTCATATTTTCTAAAAATTAATGGGGAATATTTAAAAATTTTGGAAATTATAATTAAAAATATGGAAAAAAATCACATTTAAAAAACATGATGTCACCAATGTTATTTAAAAAATTTATCTCATGGACATAACATGAAAATATTGTTTAAATGTTATGAAGTTCAAAAGATCATATTGTTTTTAAATACAAATTTAATGTGAAATTTATTTCGATGACCTAAATTGGATTAACCAATAAAAGAATGATCTAATTATAGATTAAAACTATTCAAAATATAATTCAACTCTATAAATAAATTTTATGAAGAATATGTTTTCAGTTAAAATGTATATATTATTCTCTATTAATAAAAAGCAGAAAATTATTAATAAATATCATAAATTGTAAAAAACTAAATTTGGATATTCGGTTTCAAACGAATAAGTTTATATAGTGAAATATAATTTATAACGCTGAAAAAACTAGATTTAAGAGATGTGCACCATCAAAATGGGGAAAAAACTGCCTTCTTAGAAAAATGTGGTTTTCATGTGTCAAATTGATTTATTATTAAATAATGTATAAATTATATTTAAATGAGTTTTACTATATATATCAATACATGGGTTGTTACGTTTTTTCGCCTTCTTAAAATAGCATCCTCACAGTTTTATTCACTTATAAAATAAGTAGGCATATCATTCTCTCATATGAGTTTCATATTCCCATGTTTCCTCTCAATCCATATGGGTTTATCATCAATACCATAACCTATGAATCATCTTATTAAAAAACAGCTAGTTTTTTGGTCAATAAACTAAACTAGCTATTCCTCATATGAAATATTCTCTTCCAACTAAACTATTTCTAGACTCAAAATAAGATTTGGATCCAAAATACATATTCATTAAATTAAACCATAAAAAACATTTTGTTCTTCTGATAAACAAGGAGGAAAAGCCACATGGTATTGAACTGATCAAAATTCTTCCAAGATTTCATAGGTTCTAATGAACTATTGACTCAACATCTATTTATCACTAAAACACATCACTCTTTTCCATATAGAAACATTAATAGAATGAGATTTCTTTCTACAAAATAAATATCCTTCATCTGGTTATCTGCATAAATTTTCATCCTTTATTGATTCTTCTTATTATGTTTCTAACTCAACTGAACATTCTAGGTCATTTCCTCTACTAGTATGGGTCCCATAAAATTCCATTCACCAACTTCATCACAAAATATTGTAGTTTGAAAACACATTCCATATAATTCTTGAAATGGTTCCATCTGTATACCGTAATTAAAACTGGTAATATAAGAGTACTAAACAAAATATAGATGTTGATCCCAACCTACCTGGTAATCCATTGAACAAGAATTACTATATCATTGAATGTATGAATTGTTCATTATGACTACCCATTTGGTTATGGATAAAAATATGTATTGAAATTTTATTCTTTACCCAAGAAAATATGATAGCCTTTGCAAAAGTTACAAATGAACATGGGATCAGGAACAAATACAATAGATATACACTCCATGTAACATGAAAATTTCATTTAGAAACATATGATATAGTTGATCTAGAGATATATTTATTATAATAAGATGAAAATGATCATATTTAGTCAATCGATCAACAATAACCCCAATCAAATGGTTACCTAGAGAAATATTCGGTAATCCCACAACAAATTCCATAGATATATATATTCTTATTTCCACTCTTGCAACCAGAAAAGGGTGAAGCATCTCCTTTTATAATTCTCTCTATTCTAAAATGTGTTGACATGTTAAACACCTCACTATAAATTAAACAATATCTCATTTCATTACATCATAAAATTAATACTAATGATGGTCTATGCACATCTTAGTTATGCCTGGATGAACTGAAAATAGAAAACATTAATCTTATCATAACAACACTTTCTTAAATAGTGAATCAGTAGGTAAACATAATATCTTCATAGTTTCTCAAATCACAATCTATATCAATTTTAAATTCATAAAACATAAACTTTTATCCAATTCTATTATTTAATATAACAAATAGTCTTTATAAAACACTTTCGTAATTCTATCAAATAGAGATGACTTAACTGAAACCTGAAACAAAATAGAGTATATTTCTGCACCAACAACATGTAAGACATAATTCATCAAATCATTAACAAAATGGGCACATTGTAATTATATCATGGTTAATGTAGAATTAATTTTTCTACTCAATGAATTAAAAACATTAATTTATTTTCTATTAAGATAATGAATCATGGAATCATATTCCTAGATTAGTTCCAAACTTCTTCATTATGTCATGTTACATTATATCTGAGTTGATATATAATTAAAACATTTATGGTTAGTATATATTTCACATTATACTTCATTAAAATGGTTCTTCAAAATTTTTATTGCAAAAAATAAAAGCTATTTCAAAATCATGTGTAGAGTAATTTAAATCAGGAGGTTGCAATTGGCATAAAGAAAACTAAATTACATGATCATTATTTATTAACACAGAACATAGTCCATTCAAAGATATATCACATTAAAGGAAAATTTATGAATTTCTAAATGGTATGGAAAAAATAGAGGAACAAACTATATTTCATTCCATACGGAAAAAAATCATCACATTATTTTATCCAAATTAATTTAACAACTTTTTGAGTTGACATATTCGTGGGATAGATAATAGTGAAATCATTCAAATGACAATATTATAATGTAATGATAAATTAAGAAAAATAATAATATTAATTATATTTGATGGACTTTTCTTTTAATTAATTAACAAATTTTGTTTTAGCAGGATCAATAGCTATGCAATCATTAGATTCAATGTGTCCAAAGAAAGAAAATTTTTGCAACCAAAATTCACTCTCACATAATTTTCATTTAAATTTATTTTCTTTTATGTCTTTTAAAATATCATTTTTGTGACATTAATTACCCCTTTTTCTATTATAATATAAAAATAATTCATCAAAAAACATCTCAAATCATATGCAAGAACTCATGAAATATTCTATTCATAAGATCCAAGAAATAGTAGGTGCATTAATTAACCCAATTTACATAAATATAAATTCATAATGGTCATATACAGTACGTAATACATACATAAGAATTAATATTTACTTAACATTCAACTAATTGTACCCTAAACTCAAATCAGCATTCAAAAATTTTTATGCTCTCTAGTGCTAATAAAAAAATCATCAATATGAGGAAAAAGATACTTGTTCATAAAAGTGTTGTTATTCAAGGATCTATAATCAGTGAAAATTGTTATTAAACAATATTTATCGTTGAAAAACAATATAGGAGAAACCCATGTGGAATTTATAGGTCGGATGAAACCCTAATCTAATATCTCCTAAAACATTTTTCCTTATATTTAGATTATCTACTTGATACATTCATTAAGGGGTTTATTAAATTGGATTAACATTAAGAACTATCTCTACAGTTAATTCAATTTCCTAATCAGGAATAATACTAGGTTAGTCATCAGAAGAAACATCTAGATTCTCATTTACCACTAACACGCAATTGATTTGAATAAATTCTTTATTTTTAACGATATGTGAATGATAAAATTAATTTCCATCATTTAACAGTTTCTCGGCTTCCAAATATGTTAGGAATTGTGTGATTTCATTCTTGTACACAATCATAGACACATTTTTAAAATTATAATTATTACATCTATAGTCTATCATATCATGGTAAATAAAATTCCAATACAAACCTATAAAAAAATTATAATCCACTGGAGGAAAAACAAAAAGTTGTCTTGGTAATCTGTTTCCAATGATAATGTAATGAATTTTCCAATAATTTGTTTTTTCCTTGACATTTCCACCATTTGTTTTTATCATAAGTTCTTTCTTAATTTTGTATGTTGTAATTTTCCATTTAAAATAAAATATCCCACAAATTACTGGACATGTAGACCCCTAATCAAACAACATATTGGAATAATCAGAATAAAATTCAATGCACCTAATACAACTTCAATTTATGGCCTAAATTTTTCTGAAGTATTTTCATAGGATTTCACTACACCATTCTGTGTATAGTCTCTATGATTCCCATAATATCTATTCTTCATGAGACACTAATTTTCATAATGAACCATATAATTGAATATAAAACATATTACTGGTCATATATAATATTTTTCTTAACTCTACCATGATCTTTTTCATTACAGTTACAAGACTTATGCCCCATTTTACCACATAAGAAGCACTTACAATAATTAAAGAAGAATTCCTAGTGTGTTTTTTAATAAAATTCATAAAACTATAAAAATAATTTTATTACATTATAGATTCATTGATGATTTCTTCCCTTTCTCCTTCCATCAAGACTCTTGTTCAGGTGGTCTTCAAATAGGTCATGATCATCGTAAAACTCCATTTCCACCTACTCCACACATCAAACACATTTTTCGCAACTCTTACAATCATGATATGCCAATTCCCATCGATACATTGGATATAATCCTAATTAAAGATGATTTATTTTACTATCAGTATCCCAGATAAAATATAGAGCATGAACTTCTAATGGGGTGAATTTTTCATTGTATACAACCCCTGAATCCTGCTCTTGTAACATTTCCTTGAATGTTTTTTCCATCCTAGGTTAACCCATCTTAGTAAAATATTTCTCATGAAACATATTTTTTTAATTCATCATAATCCAATTAATAAATATCTACATTGTCCCTAATATGCATACCTATCTCCCACCACTGATCGGTTACACCTTCAAAAAATAATGACTAACCATTTGACGATCTGAACATCCCATGAAATTGAAAATATTTTCAGCAGGATTAATTAACCCTCCTGCTACTACTAGGTTAGAGGATCCAATAAAATCTTGAGGATTTTTCCTTATAATGTCTTTCAATACAATCATATTCCATTGTGGTTGATTTGGATGATCTCATTTATTGATTCCATAAAACAATTACCATGAGACAGTTGGGACATTATAGGAACAAATTGTTTAGTTCTCATTATGAACATCTTCAGATGCTGACATGGAAGAATGTTTTCTGCTAGATTCCTTCCCAGTACATCTTTCATGTTTACTGCACAGAAAACTATTCATAACATATATATCATTGATGAATAAAATTTTTAATCTTCAAATCATATATCATTTAAACATAATAATTATGTAAAAAATAAATTATGGAAATACTATATCAAAATAACCTATCCCCTGATGTTATATAAAATAACTATTTATACCAACAATAAGAAACTGGTTGTATACATGTCATTATCTTTAGTTTTTTTCATGAAATTACATTCCTTCAAATTGTTGGCCTTTTGCTTTAGATATTATAGAATAGTTTATAATTCATATATAGCTTCCCAATTTTATAAAAATAGGTTGCACAAAAATAGTATCCTTTTCATTCCAAATATAAAACAATTAAATTAGAACAAGATTTATTTTTCATGAAAAATAAAAATGAATTTCTACCAGAATTCCTACTTTCACTCACCAATTCTTATACCATGTGATTTTTTGAAAAAAATATGTATGAAAAAAATTTCTCAATAAAGGACATAAAAATAAATAGAGAAATCATTTATCAATGAATAATTTAAACATATGAAATGTTTTTCACAATTTTATGTTTTCCCCGATTAAACAAAATCATGTTTTCTTAGCTCACGAAATCCAAAGATTCCTATAAAATTCCATGTAAACAATAATTGATATAGGTAAATTCATGCATAAATTACACTTCACTCTAACATTAACTCTCATGGTTATGTTGTTTGTAACCTTCATGATAACATTTAGAATACCCAACGTAGTGTACTCCATTAATATCTTAGGAGAAATCCTAACAGTTAACTCTGTCTCATTACAGAATGAATTGGAGATATATCACTATCTCACCCACCCTATAATATTAGCAAGAACCATAACTAAATCATAACACATAAAAGATTACAGCAGAATTTTAATTTCTATATTGAAATCACATTTCATTTTTACAAAGACGTGCTCTCAGAAATGAAAATAGTATAGTAGATAAAAATTGTTAATTGATAAAGGAATAAAAAAAGTAATTTGAAATGAAAATGGGAAATATCACTGATGATTTATAAGTTCAAAATATTCCATTTGGTTTTTTAAAAAATTGTTGAACGTGTATCGTTAAATGTGGTTTTTAAAAGAAAGTCTCTCACCTTCTGTCCAACTCATCACGTACAATCTTTAGATTTCAAAATAATTAATGTAGGTCAATATTTAATTTATTGAGAACCGTATTAATGATTATTATTCTTTTAATATCACTTTATATTAGGTCATAAAAGTTACTTAATAATTGATGTTCATGTCGAATGTTTTGTAAAAAATTTGTACTTGAGTTCAAAATGAATTTGGTCTGATGTGAATAGTCAAAGTGGTCATAATTATATCATTTCCATAATAATATTAATAAAACTATTATAACTTTAAAAAAACAATAATTTCAAAACAATACATTAACTACGGTTATGAAAAATGTAGTATGTTATAATCACGTAGATAGTAGGATGTACGTACACCAAAGTAACATTTTCTTTTTTCAATGATCATTATGAAAGTAAGGAAATTATTATTTTATATCTTCGTAATAATCATAGTATCGAAAATATAATTTTAATAATTTTAATAAACATACATATATTAACCAAGTGATATGGTTGTGAAAAATGAAATACAATGCTTCATAGACGTGTTAATACAAATATATGCACGAATGACGTTATAATTTTTTAAATAGATCGAAAGGTAATAATGTATATGATATTTTATTATCTAATGAAGACAAAATATTTCATGAATATAATATGTTGACATTAATTAAATCATTATTTCCAGTCTTGATAGATAGTGATGTAAAAAGAATTATATCAGTTTGCGATGTGGTTGTCCGACGTACGCACAAAATATTATTTCATTTCCATTTGATGGATATGGGGATATATTAAACTGATGACATTAACATAAAAAAATATATTTATATTTAGGATAATAGAGTTATTATTTCATCATGGTGGTTGAATATGAGATGGAAGTGGAAGAAGATGTAAAATTGAAACACTTAATCAGAAACAACATATCTCCTTTGAATGAAGTCATTTGATTAACAATATAAAACACTTAAAGACCATATTATAAAAATCAAATCCTTCTATAATGTTGGTATAGTCTCAAGGTAGGGGTTTTTTCTAATCATGGAAATGAAGAAATTGTTTTGATGTGCATCTAAATGAGCAGAATGGGTGCCATTTATAGGATATGGGAGGGGAACTCTTGAAATTCTTCCTAATAGTATATTAATTTAAATTTATAATCTATTAAAAATTGATCCAATGTCTTCATTTATATTATTGGATCGGTAGGGGTCAAAATAGAATATTTCCATGAAAATTATATTATGTTTTAATATTTTTTTAATCCTTATATTGTTGTTTTAACCCTTATTTAACCATTTTGTTTCATACCTTAATATAATTTAATTTTTACTTTTTAGCTAAATATAATTATTATAAAATGAAAAATAACATTAAATGAGCCACTGATAAAGTTTAGAGATATATCCCATTCATTTTTCTAAAAATGGTAATTTTTATGAAAATGCTTTTTTTTGTATTTTTATAACATTTATTAATATATTATTAATGTCCACTTTGACACATTTGATAACATGAAATTTTAATAATATCATAATAATAATATAAATTCTATGAATATTAATAAAACCATCACTAACATATTAGTGTCAAACATAAAATTCATGGATGATATTAGTTATTTAAAATTATTGTTATTTTAATATTTTTAATATCATTCTGATTTTATCATTACAAAAATAAATACTAAATCATCATTGTGTCACTGTTAAAGGTAATAATTTCATAACTATAAATTATACATAATTTACCTCAATTTAGATAACAATTTTATCTTTAGAAATAATATTTATAGTTGAACATATCACTTATATATCACCATATTAAAAATATTTAACTTTGTTAAAAACAAAAGTGAGATAGAAATTAATTTTATTTGAATATAGTATAATAAATTTCTTACTCTCTTACAAGTGGATTCCAATGGTCCTAATTCATTCTCAAGGATGATTATGGAATAAAAACATTCTTATAATGAAATTATTAGAAGTGTTTAACAAAATTATAATATCTTTAATATTATTTTTACCTTTAATGACTCTATTTACCCTTAAACGTGGGGATATTTTTTTTAGTAAAGTTTCTATTAATTTTATACAAAAATGGAGGATCCTATTTATATGACTTGGAACATATGATTCAAAATACTAAATCCATTTTTACAAAATTTAAAAAATAAATTGGATGAAATTAATTAAAAATATTATCCTATTGATGGAATGAGAAAAAAAATTTCTAATGTACAAAAATTCAAAAATTCACAATGTTTTTTAATATAATTTCAATTAAAAGTTGATTATAATTAACCAATTTTGATTAAATGATACAAAATAATATAATTCTACTTTAAAACTATGAAAATATATAATTAAAAACTAAATAAATTTTATTAAAAAGTTTTTTTCAATTAAATTGTATTATTGTTCACTATTAATAAATACATGAAACTGATCAAAAATATATCATAAATTCAATAAAAGTAAATTTAGATATTCCTCTTACAAATAAGATGTATATTTCTTCAAATATAATTTATTAAAATGAAAAAACTAGATTCAAAACATGTGCACCATCAAATGGTGGGAAAACAACCCTTTTAGAAAAATATAGTTTAGAAGTGTAAAACTACATTTATTCTTATATAATACCTATCAAATATATTTGATGAATGTAAAAAAATTATAAATTACTGTAGAATTATTATTTCAATACCTTATTTTTACATTTATCCCTTCTATAAAACTCAATGAATAATAACATATGTACTTAGTTGGTTATTTCCAGATATGTGTCCATGTCTTCACATGTACCATATTAGTAACTAATTATATGATTGTGTATGACTATTCATGATCAATTTTGTTTTGATTTAATGAATCAAATGTCTCTAGGAAATATCTTAGTGTAACAAATGAACATTAATGATTCATTGATTAAATAACATATGTTATCTTGGGTCGTAAAGTCTAGGATGTTGTCATTGTTTTCTATCATTTTGATTTCTTTCTTGAAATAGTTTTAAAGATCTATGTTCTGCCTCATTCATGTCCCTATATTAATGTAATATAAATGGTCCCTTTTCACCTTAATGTATAAGGTAAGAACATATTCCTTCTAATCTTCCCTTTTTTACCCTTATTTGTAATCCCATATATCAAATAAGATATTTTGAGAGGAATTACAAATGAAAAAGCATGAATTCACCCAGGATCTTGGGGATCCATATTATTCTATTCTACATAGTTTTGTATGGGATTATTGATCATCATTAATCATTATTTATATTTAAGTCTATTAAGGTCGGTTTACATTAAGGGTTTCCATGGATTTGGATGTAATATATATTTTATTTCATACAGAATATATATAACATAGTTTTCCAATGTTTTTATGTTAATTTATAGAGGTTATGTGTTATTCTTTATTGGATTTAATTTTTTTTAGGATTTATAGTGATTATGTGTTGGGTACTATTAGAGATTAATTTTGGTTTATTTAATCTTAATAAATGTTCTGTTATAGTTCCCATAAACTACTGTTAACAGGAAAAAAATACACATGATGAATACCAACTGCAAAAATAGTGGTTATTTTTGTAAACCATCACAAACCCATATGGAAGCAGTTTAATGTACCCCCAAATAAAAAAACACCCCTCTATCAGAATATTCATTTAGTAATGTATGATAAATAATTTTTTCTTTTTTAATTATTCATTATGGAAAAATAATATGTTAGTCATAGTGGATATTATAAATTTTTGTTAATCCAAATATTACATTCATTTTAATAATAATTCAATTCATATATGTTGTGAAATTTACATTTATATTAACCCCATGACTTCACGGGATATTGGTTTTCCAAAAAGAAAATGGTCAAAATTATATGATGATTTTATATCAAAATATAATAGTAAATTATTTTAAATGACCTAATTTATATATATATATATATGTAATTTTACTAATTTTTTCATTCAATCAATCATTTGTCATTTTTTATTTATAAAAAAATAATTCACTATAATTTTAATTCATAATAAAGACCAATATTTTTTACTATTCATTGAAATATTTACCTTCAATTAAAATTCTAAAAAAATGACCCTTTAAATTTTTGAAATTTTGATTAAAAAATTTATTTTTTTGAAAAAAATTTCTAATACTGATAAATATTAATTTTAAAATAATTTGATAAAATAGGGAAAATAGTTTTTTTTTTAAAATATAGTCCTTAAGAGTTGAATTGGACTATTTTTTATCTATTATCTAGAAAATACATAATAAAAATGCTAAAAATTCAAATGAATATATGGAATATTAATTTAATTAAAATATATTTATGTAATTTATTGAGATACAATTATTTTTAAGAAATAATAATATTTTTTTAAAAATGTCTCAATTTATTTCCAAAACATTTATATTTTCATTTGTAATTAATTAGTTACTAAGCAATTAATTATATATAAATGTGTAAACCATAAAGTTATATAATTTATATAATCTTATTCATACACACATTTCCAGTTCCTGAGAGATTATTATAAATGTACATAATAATATTTTATTAATATTTGAAATTTCATTAAAATTCATTGTTTCATGTAAGAGATGATAAAAATTGGGTCAAACGTAAAGAAGAAATACAATATGATGTGTGTAAGGAAATTTATACATGTATTCTTGTGTAATGAAAAATAATAAATTTATTAAATTTAACTTAAAAACATATTTCAAAACATCTCGGGGTGTTATAATAAAAAATTAATAAAGAGAATGATTATAATCCTTATTAAGTTTTACATTGTATAATTCATTTTTGATTGATGAAAATTAATAATTATTATATAAATTATTAACAAGATATGATTAAAATCATCCAATTTCAGAAAAGAATATTTTTCAATAATCTATATTTGAATGGTTATTGATTGGAATTTACATATCACATTTATATATTTTAAATGTATTTAGAAAATAGATCAATATTTATTTAATTAGAATATAATTCCGAATAATATTAAGAATACATCATGTCTGAAATGGTCATTTATTAATAATATTTTTATATATTTTTTATATTTGTGTTTAAAATATTTTTAAAAAAACATATATATTGGAATTCGAAGAAATGAAATTCATCTCAATTTTCGGTTTATTAATATCAACATAGGATCTATTTTAGGTTTTCATAAAATTTATGGTTCTTGGTTGAACAATGGAAAAAACATATTTTATCATTTATGAAATCATAATTCTATATGAATTATGTGAATTTATGAGAATTTATTACTGTCCAAATAAATATTTATGAATCAAAGTATATAATTTGATAATATTATTTCAAATTTTAGGAAAATATTTTTTATGATTTTGAAACTAATTGACGTTTGATTCCAATAAAAGAACTATTTTTTATCCTTTTCATTGATTATGTAATTAAAATGTTACATTGGGTTTTTGAATGGTTTTAATTTCATCTAATTAACTCTGATTTAATCCTAATTCAATCAACATCATTAGAATTTCCTCTAAACATTATTTTACTATAATTACCTTCAATTCATAAAAGAATTTAAAAACAATCATTTTTTATTTCATATTTACACTAAATGTAATTTTTACCACGTGTAAAAATTGAATATTTTAAAATTTACAACATATTTTTAAAAATAATAATAAAATTAATTAATAAACTCCATTTTATTTTTATATGTTATTATTATATACATTATGAAAATTATGTGGCTATGTTATGAGTTTATATAATTAATGTAGGGGTTTAGATAAGAGATATTGATTTTTATTATACATGAACCACTATAATTTGTAATGGATAAGTGTATGTTGATAATAAATTCTCAAATATTAAAAGAAACATCATTTTCCCTCGAAATTCCAATTAAAATGACACTATATTAGTTTATTATTTAGAGTATTTAAAAATATTCAACCACTCACTACCATAAAAGTACCTAATAACCCCTTCACTATTCCACATTCATTTAGGATATTAGATTAGATGTTTTCAATTGAAAAACTTTTCTAACATCCATTTATATGAACGTTTTTATTTTTCACCCCAAAATAAAACCATATGAATAATTAATGAGATATCCAAATGAGGATACACAATAAATTGGAAATTTTATTAATCAATATAATTTAAGTTTAAATTATCTTCCTCCCCATATAAATATAATTAAATTATAATAAATTAATAAATTATTTATCATTGAAACTAAAATAATACTATATTTATTGATATACAATAATTTTCAACCATTATATTACATGGGAAATGAAATCATCACTCTTGCTTTTGTGCAGGCAACTATCTCCATGAATGACGTATTTTAATGTTTTATCATCTCCCATCATGAATTATAAAAAAATTATATAATGAATTTTTCTTATATTTCAACTATTATTTTTAAAAGGGAAAACTATATATTTCATTCTTATGATCTATGTTTGAAAAAAATGAAAATGGAAACCTAGTGTGTGTATAGACTACTCCGTACATGAATGTTGGATTTCCATTTTCATAACCACTATATATGGATGGAAATAAAAATTTATTTTATGTAAAAATAATATATATATATATATTATTACTATTATAATGTTTATTAAACCATTAAAAATGTTTATAGGAAAAAATGATTAATCAAAACATGCATTACAAAAAAGAGAAAGAATGAATACATATTGATTTTAACAATGAATTATGAATAATAAGGGAAAAATATGTTATCAATTAGTGGAATGAAATAAGACATATATATATATGGATCTAATATTGGTTACTAATAAATCTTATTTTACTATACATGAGGGTATATTATGTCCAATGAAGTTGGGATCCATGGAAAGGGATATTGATCCAATCACTATTTAAATCATGATTTTCCAAGATTGAATCATACATGGTGTAATTATATGATATTTCCCTCATTATAGTAATATATTTTAGTCTACAAGAGTTTTTTCTTGGGATTTAAATTTTCATTTAAATTTCATCTTTTTATACAAAATACAACCACAAATGATCTTAATAAATGTTAGTATTATTTTCTAATTTTGAAATGGTATGTTTCTCTTCTATATACATATTCTATAAGTTCATTCATTAATTTTTTAAATCAAACTACAATGAATTTTTTGAATGACCAATATTGAACAATGAATATTTATATATTTTTAAGTTATACTATTTTAATATTTATTTCCACATGCATCACTTTTTAAATAAAGTTTTCTACAGGGAATGGATTCTAACCATTGGATGGGAGAATATCTATTTGGGATGTCTATTTAACAATTTTTTATCTGGGAAACCTTAAATTCACCCATTTTTAAATCTTTTTAATAATAACAATGGAATGAAACTATATTCTAATTGATTTATTGTTATGAATATTGGTGTGTTTAGTGTATATGAATATTTACAACAAATAATAGGTTTACTATTATCCTAGGTAAAATTAATTCATATATTAATTGTATTAAAAGATTAAATAATTTGAATAAATCTTGGATATAATGGAAATCCTAAAATATGGTGAGTTAATTATGGTATGATCAATTTAATTTTATATTATTTCTTATTTAATTTTTATATTTAAATAGAGCATATAAAATTTTATTTTATAATTTTAAATCACACACATGAAATTAAAAAACCACAATACGATGGAAAATTCAATATATCATTTGAATTATAGTGTTTAATCAATAGTGTAAAAATTAATCACTATATTCTCACACTTATACATACATATATTACTTTTTTAAAAAGTGATTTTTGTGCACTCACTTTATCTATAAGATGAAACATGTATTTTTTCAATGTACACCTCTATTAAATTGAGTATTCAAATGAAAAATCTGTTAAAATATGTTTTCAAAATATTTAAAATATAATTTCGTTATATTTTTTATCTTCTATAAGTGTTATTATTGGATAAAATATACATTAATTTTCTAGTATAATATATATTTTATTGAACTGATTTAATTCAATACTGTTAACATATCATAATAAATTATTATATATCTGTTATGTTGTTGTATTACTAAAATCAAAATTGAAACCTCTCACCATAATTCTAAATAATACATTTTGGGAAATCCTTCTTTGGTAGAAATGGATATATCACCATAGTTTTCATCATTTATCTAATGAAAAACCATATCTTTTTTATTTACTCTATGAAAATATTATTGTAATGGCATGGACCCTCCTAGAACATTACATTACCAATTATGGTGTATTGGGGGCACCCTGGACCCCACTAATATGTTCGAAGGGTGGTAGAATTGGTGGAAGGATGTCACCACGGTGTCACCCATCGGTGATACCGATCGGTGAGTCAATGATCGGTGCGTCACCGATCAGTGTGTTACCCATCGGTGAGTCACTAGTCGGTGTGTCACTGATCGGTGTGTCACCCATAGGTGGGTCCCCGATCAGTTCCAGAGGGGGTTTTCTGGGTATTCTTTCCCCAGTTTCCCGTAACGCCACTTTTACGTATTTTAAGGCTTTTTAATGTAGTTCAAGGCTATTTTTATCCCCAAAAAATGTTGTAAATCCCCTATGAGTGGGGCGACCCTTAGCAGATCCATTTTCCTCTCTTTAAAAGAAATACATTAAGGAAAATCTATTATGGTCCCCTCTACGATGAAAATTATTAAATAAAAATTTATTCCAACGTCTGTAGTCGTACACCCAGGTGGTGAAACCACGATAAACATTTAAATCCATTCAGGATTTTCATATCATGTAATTCCAGGATCTCACATTTTTTTGCACTAAAATTATTTCTTTCTTCATACTGGCTGGTTTCTTTCATTCCTTGGTGGTTTTGGAGTCCCCTTTCCTGAGGCTAGTGGTTCCCCTATATAGGAACATTTCCCGCACATTCTTGGAGTCCTCTGAGTTCATCCCCTGCAAGTCGTGCATCCCCAGTTCTTAGCACAAGGAGAAAAACATCAATCATTGATCGTCAAGTAGGGTTATTCCTTAGTCTTTATTTATTGTGTATCATCATGGGTGGGAATGATAATGTTTCCTTTTAGGATGGAGGAAACCAAACTATATCAAAGATAGTTAATGGGTTTTAAATAATGAAGGGGTTTGTTTGATGGTAATGATGTACTCTTTTATCTTTGCCTATATGTTGTGAATTATATGGGCTTATGTCCACTGAAAATCATTTTCGTTGGTGGTCCTATCATGCGCACTAATAAACCCTTGTCTTATGTGATGATTGAATGATTGTATCATGTTAAATGGTTAATAACGTAAACTTAGTTGATGAAATGGATGTCCAGTGAACAATAATCCTTGTGTGATCACCCGGTTAACCAAACGGAAAGAAGAACTTAATGAATTGTGTTCATGAATCTAAAAACTCCCTTGCTCTATCTTGGTAACATGGGTGATTTTTCTTATTGATTTTTGTGGGGTGACATGGTTGGGGATGGGATCCACTATTGTTGTGAAGTTGTTGGTTTTTGGATCTATGGTCATGTGTGGATGTATGTTGGGGCTCATTTTGGTTCCAATACATCGAGGATTCTCATTGATCCCATTTGTTGTTGTGACATTACAAGAGAACCGGGTATGAATGCTTAATTTGGTGTTTGGCTACGTTTTTTCCTCCATACCTTGTGGCTATTCTTTTTAGTTTCCCAGTAATGAATAATTATTTAAATGGAATCACAGTAATATGAAAACAATAATGGTATCACTGGGGAATTATTTTTCGGGAATTAGTTTTTAATTGGTTGTGGATGTGGTTCTACTTATGAATGAATTGTAACGATGGTGTTTTTGTATGGTCTAGTTTCGTGACCCCTATATTGGGAAGAGTTTTTGATTACCTAAATATATAATTTAGTTATTATATTTCTTATTCATGCCCCACCCATGTTCAGAACTCCATGCTGAACACCACCCATTTCATTGGGGACGGTGTTTTTCACAACACTTTTTTGAGTTGCTGGTTATTTGCTCATTTTATGATCCCTTACACGACTAACCCATGATTCTTCGAGTAGGATGTGGTAGATTAAGGTCCATTATAGCCCAACATTCTTCATGAAGGGGAGTTGTGGTGGTTGACCTAGGCGTGGGGGGAATGTTGATTCCCACATTTCTTTGGGATGAGGCCCGTGTGTTTTCGGTAGTGGTCATTGTGGTTCTTTCCTTAGTGTTTGTTGGTATGAATACATTCCTACAGTGGCCCAGGTGTCTAGGGGTGGGGATGAGTGGATGTGGTGGAACATGTGTCTGCAGGAGGGGATGTGTAGTTGTGGTGTCCCATGTGTTTTTGGACGTAGTATGGTAGTGGGATTATGGTGAGAATGGCGGGGGAAATCTTACACGTATGATGTCTTCAATAACCAGGGGTAAAAGGGTGTAGGGTACCCAATTTTTGATTTTCTATTACTATAACTTTATATGACATGAATTTTTTGGAGAGTGTTCCATGGTGAGGTTGGGTGGATTTTTTTCCTTTATAGGTTTTTTGGTTGTCTCTATTTTCTCACGGGGCATTAGATTATCTCCCCACATGTGCACGAGGATTTTGGTTTTCCCTGCTGAGTGTACCTATATACTCACCCTATGTATATAAAACTGCTTTTAGGACACCAGGAGGACTTCTGGGATCGTGTGGGATTGTACTAGTTCAGAAGGTGGGAAAGTTGTTGTATCTGTTTTTCTTTTCATTGGTAGTTTTTTTGGAGTTTTCTTGTACTTTTTTCACTAACTTTTGGGACATGCATATGGAAATGGTTTTTTTGGCTTTAGTTTTACCTCCAGTTTTTGTATTGTTTGTGAATTACTATCTTATCTCTTGAACATTATAAAAATGGTAATTCCATCCATATTGTGTGTGATTATATACCCATGGTTCTAGTTTCTACTCTGGGACCTATTTAAGGTGGGTTTCATGGGCCATTATCTCTTCTTCAACATAAGGAAGGATGGGTCTGGAAATCTGTTGTCCCATCCCTCCTTTTGGGGAAGGCGGTCGTGAAAAAATTATATCAGAGTCTGATGGTTGAGAGATATGATGGAGTCTTAGGTTTGGCACTATGAGGATTGCATGTGATGGAAGAGAAACAGTGTTAGGAAATCATGATGTGTGAAATAGGCAAGCGAAACCATCTAGGATGTGGGCTTTTAGGACCCCCCCCCCCCCCCACCCCCCCGTGATCCGATGCAAGGACTCTGAACCTACCAAATGACCAAGTGATTATACACTAATTTCCGGGTAGAGACCCTAGTAAAGGTACAAGAATCATAATGAATTGTGTTCTTGTGTGCCATGGGTATTTTGGGGATTTAAAATAAATAAAAATGTTCATGTAATTTTTTTTATTTCTTCTACACTACTCGGGATTAGGAATTTCCTTCTTACCTTGCATCTATGGCAATCGGACGGTGACTACGAGTAGTGTAGGTGATCGAGGCCTAGGAGGAAGATTTATCTAATCAGTAGAGGGCTGATCGAGCAGAGGAGGATGACCGGTGGTAGAGGATGCTTCATGCCTTTCAATGGTAGACCCTCGGGAAGTACGAGGGAAGCTTCTCAGACATGGAGAAAGAGAGTTGGCTCAAGGAGCTGGTGATAGATTTTAGATTGATCCAGACTCCAATCAAGTACTGGGTTCCTATGGCAATGATCCAGATGTGGCGAGAGGAATTTTAGTGGTGGACGCTCTATCTTGGGGAGTAGGGGGGAGGTAGAGGATTCTTGGAATGAATTCGAGAGGGAGTTCTGAGAAAAATTCCACTCTTCCATGATGATAGTTAAAAAGCGGTAGGATATTCTATCCTATTAGAAAGGGATTATTTCAGTGAGGGTGGTGGGGACCAAATTCATCGATCTCCTTCGTTTTTCTCCGGAACTCATTGCACATGAGAAGTCTGAGGTGATATGTTTAGAGGAGGCACTTCGACATTCTCTTTATTATGATGTTACTACCTTTTCACTACCGACATACTTGGATGTTCCGAAGAAGGCCGATGTGGTGGATAGTGTTCACACACTAGGAGGTTTACCACGAGAGGGGAGATAGTTGGACCCGTCAAAGGGGAAAGCTGTCAGCCGCAGGGCTCTAGCATCAGGACCTTCTAGGTTTTGGCTAGTGGGGAGTATCCCCCAACAGTTCTAGTTTCGATGTCCTGATCCTCACCCCATTCTTGTAGGCCCAGGACAGAGATACATCATCATTGGAAGTGATGGGAACCTACAGAATCAGTTCTCGGACCGAGAACAATACAGTGGAGGTGGGGAGGTTCCGTGCCCACCTCAGTAGTAGCAGTTTCCAACCATGCCCTTTCAGCATGAGCAGTAGGGACATCGGGATCCCACTCCTCCGAGGGAAGAAACTTTTGGAGGGGCCAGACCTTAGGGATCTCCTCAAGGACCTTGACCAGGGCATGGTTTGGGAGGTGGATGATAGTCGAGGGGTAGAGGAGCTGGGTGTGGGTAGTTGCACACCGTAGAGGCTGCAGTACGAGAAGGGACAGATGTCGTTCGAGTTGCGATCCATATGTTCAGTACTCTTGTTTCTTCCTTGTCTGATTCAGAAGATTCACACTTCTTTTTTGCACCAAGTCTAGCACATGATCAAGGTCTATATGTTGAGAGACATCTCATGCCCCTTGTTTTGAGTATGCCAGTCAGAGGTCAGACCAGCATGCCCCTTGTCTACCGAGGTTACAATCTGATGTTGGGTCCACATCAGTCCCTAGGGGACCTTATTTTTCAATAGATGCAGTTATATGATATCATTTTATGCATCAAATGACTCTTCCCTATGTGTGTTGTTATCTAATGCTTTCATATAAGTGTCGTGCATTCAGATATGGACGACCAATGTGTAACTTTTGTTAGCTTGCATAGTTTTCAGGAGGGTCACTAGTGAGTAGATCCCCTCCTTACCATGTAATCTGAGATATCAGTGGAGTAATTGGATATAGAGATGTTGGATTTCTTGGGGATCATTAGTGACTACATGGACGTTTTCCATTAAGAGGTTTTGACTCTACCCCCTCGACGTGATGTTGAGTTCGAGTTAGACACGAAACTCGATGCCAATCCGATTTTGATGGATCCCTATCGAATGGCACCTTCTGATTTGCAGCAATTGCGGATTCAAATTGAGGATCTGATGAATAAAGGTTTTGTTCGACCAAGCGCGTCCTCATGGGGTGCTCCAGTATTGTTCGCAAAGAAGGGTGATGGTGGTATCAGGCTGTGTATAGACTACTGGAGGTTGACCCGGGTAATAGTCAAGAACTATAACCCCCTCTCGAGGATCGACAACCTTTTTGATCAGTTGAAAGAGGCAGGATGGTTCTCCAAGATTGACATGTCGTCAGGATATCACTAGATGAAGGTGAAGGAGGGTGACATCTCAAAGACTACCTTCAGGTGAAATTTATGGGTACTTTGAGTTCATGGTCATGTTTTTCGACGATACAAACACACAAACTGGGTTCATGGGATCATGAAATATGTCTTCAGAGAATATGTGGATAGGTTCATAGTCATGTTTATTTGAGACATCCTGATCTACTCAAGATCATAGAAGAATCATGTCGAGCATCTGAGGATTTTTTTAGAGTTCCTCCAGCAGCACCAGCTCTAAGGGATGTTGCCTTAGTGAAAATTCTAGACATGAGAAATGTACGTCCATGGAAACGTGGTGTTTGAGAAGGGAATAGAGGTGGACCCATCAATCAACGAGGTGGTTTTTTATTGGGAAACAACCATTAACATGGCATAGTTTTTTAGTTTAATGGGTCTAGAAGGTTACTACTAGATATTCGTACCCAACTTCTCCTAGGTTGTTGAACCTTTGACAGAAATGACCAAGAAAGATAAAGATTTTGGGTGGAGTTGACAGTGTAATGAATACTTCAGTTATCTAAATGGGAAATTGGTTAGTTCCCCAGAACTGAGGTTTCCAGAAGAAGAGGTGATGTTTGAGGTGTTCTGTTATGCTTCAGGCAAAGGCATGGGGTTTGTGCTGATGCAACAAAAATGGGTGATCTCTTAAGGGACTATCCAGTTACATCCCCATGAGCGTAATTATGCCACCCATGATATGGAGCTTGTAGCGGTCATGTTCACACTAAATTTGTGGCGACATTACCTCATTGGGGAACACTTCTTGGTCTTCATGGATCAAAAAATCTTGAGGTATATCATCTCCCAGCGGTACCTGAACATGTGACAATAGAGGTGGATGGAGTTCATTCAGGACTACGACTTCGAAATTTACTACACCTCAGGAAAGGGGAATGTGGTGGCCGATGCACTGAGTAGGAAGTCGTAGAAGGAAGTGATTTTAGAATTTGCAGATGCGTCGAAAGTGATGATGGATTGGTTACCCTACACTTGGATGTAAGGGTAGAGGATGGCATAGGTTGTCTATTTCAGATGAGAGTGTAGTCATCTCTATTGCGGCAAGTGGAGGAGACTCAGTTGGGAGACTAATAGAGTCAAGTTATGCATGATCATGTTAATTAGGTAAATGCTCCGGAAGGACGGTCAGAAGACTGATAGAATGAAATGCTTTTCTGAGGGAATTTGTTTATAGTAGAGATGATTCGTGAGGGAGTTCTTCGTGAGTTCCATAACTCACTCATAGTGGTGCACCCAAGAGTTTACCTAATGTACCGAGGCATGAGGGAATAGTTTTGGTCGACTAGGGTGAAACGGCCAGCGCTGGTGTTTGTGGTAACATTCCTGGTGTGTTAGAAGGTGAAGGATGGACTCCATGTCCTAGGAGGTTTGTTGGAAACTTTAGATGGACCTATGTGGAAGTGTGATGGCATATCGATGTATTTCATCATAGGACTACCCATGGTTCAAGGAGGTTGTGATGCTATCTTGGTAGTGGTAGACCAGTAGACAAAATCAGCTCACCTCCAGGATATCAAGGAGTTGCGTGCAGTGGATGCCTTAGCACATAGATACATGGATGAGGTGGTGTGATTTCACATATTTCTGAGGTCCATAATAGTGGATAGGGATGCATGGTTTAACTCATGAGTCTGGGGTGGATTGTATCATGATTTTGGCAGCTGTCTATGCCTTATCACTGCTTTCCACCCCCAAATAGATTGATAGACCATCCAGACAATGGAGGAAATGCTATGAGAATGTGTTTTGGACCTTGGAGGATCATGGAAATGACATTTTCCCTTATTACTATCTTCCTACAATAATAGCCACCACTCTACTATTGCCATAGCACCATTTGAAGCCTTGTACATGAGGCCATGTCGTTCTCTCATGTGTTGGACCGAGGTTAGGAGGAAGGTGTTCCTGGACCAGAGACAGTGCAGAGCACAACAGAGAATGTTTAATTTGTGCGTTAGAGGAGGAAGGCAGCCTAGTACTAGTAGAAGTCATATGTCGATCATAGAAGGAGGCCCTTGGAGTTCGAGTTTGGAGACCATGTGTTCTTGAAGGTCTCCCTTGGCATGGGAATGGAGGTTCAACAAGAGATGTAAGCTATCTCCCAGGTTCATCAGACCCCTCGAGTTGTTTTACTGGGTCTGAAAACTGGCTTATCAGCTGGTGCTATCACCCCCGCTACAGAGGGTGCACAACCTCTTCCATGCGTCTTAGCTCTATCGATATCAGCATGATGATTTTCATGTCCTTGAATGGTAGATGATGCATATCAATGTCGATGTGGTGTTTTTAGAGCGACCAGTGAGGATTTAAGATCACGAGGAGAAGGTGCTTCATGGACTAACAATTCCATTAGTTCTTGTGTTATGGAGGCATGGTGGCCTCGAGGAGTGTATCTGGGAATGAGAGATATAGATGCACATCCAGTACATAGAGTTGTTTGGAGTTTTTATCTCTTCTATTATGTACTTGAATTTGATTTAGTGAATGACCTTGATAAATGGGAAATGTGTTATTTTCCTTGTTCTCTAAATGTGTGTGACGAGTCCTAACTATGGTATGTGGGGGACCTGATCCCTGATCCCTGATCAAGATGCATTACCGTGGATGCGATTAAACCCATGTGGGAACATTAGTGTCCCCCAAAGAGGATAGTATCATGAAATGGAGGGAGGGACTCCCTAATCCATATTTATGGATGGTATGGCCTTTGCATGTTTGTGTGGTTGCTTAAGGGAGATATATTCCTAGATGTCGAGGAGGTTACTCTTGAGAGGTATCTTTCGAGGTGGTTCTTCGGACACAGATCTCTTCACCGTGTCTAGTTTATATTCTCAATGGATAGAATTGTTTTAGAGGTATCTAATGTAATGGTTCTAACTCTCCTAGTCCATTACATTTCCACTTATAGTGTTTAGGGGGAACCTTGGACCCCACCGGTAAGTCCCGAGGGCAGCTGCATTGGTGGTAGGGTGTCACCCATAGGTGACATCAATCAATGTATCCCAGATCATTGAGTCACCCATCAATTAGTCACTGATTGGTTTTTCACATATTGGTGTGAAACACAATGGTGAGTCACCGAACGCAGTGTCACCAATCGTTGAGTCGAAGGTCGGTGTGTAACCCATTGATGAGTCATCGATCCGTCTATCACTAGTCAGCACCACAACTGATCAGTGACTTAGGGGGTTATCTTGGATTTCATTCCCCAGTTTCATGTATCGCCACTTTTAAGCATTTTAAACTTTTTTAAATTGGATCAAGGATGTTTTTAGCCCCATAAAAATGTTTTGAATCCCCTAAGAGTGGGGTGTCCCTCACAAGACCAGTTATACTGTCTTTAAATGAAATATTTTAAGGAAAAGCTGTTATTGCCACCTCTGTAATGAAAATTACTAAATAAAAATTTATTTAATCATGTGTAACCATCCAACTGCATGGTGAAACCATGATCCACCATGATCCTCGAGGTGTTTTAGTGGGTCTAAAAAGTGGATTATCAGCTGGTGCTATCACCCCCACTATAGAGGGTGCACAACCTCTTCCATGCGTCTTAGCTCTATCGATATCAGCATGATGATTTTCATGTACTTGAATGGGAGATGATGCATATCAATGTCGATGTGGTGTTTTTAGAACGACCAGTGAGGATTTAAGATCACGAGGAGAAGGTGCTTCATGGACTAACAATTCCATTAGTTCGTGTGTTATGGAGGCATGGTGGCCTCGAGGAGTGTATCTTGGAACGAGAGACATAGATGCACATCCAATACCTAGAGTTGTTTTGAGTTTTGATCTCTTCTATTATGTACTTGACTTTGATTTAGTGAATGAACTTGATAAATGGGAAATGTGTTATTTTCCTTGTTCTCTGAATGTGTGTGACGAGTCCAAACTATGGTAAGTGGGGGACCTAATCCCTGATCAAGATGCATTACCGTGGATGCGATTAAACCCATGTGGGAAAGTTAGTGTCCCCCAAAGAGGATAGTATCATGACATGGAGGGAGGGACTCCCTAATCCATATTTCTGTATGGTATGGCCTTTGCATGTTTGTGTGGTTGCTTAAGGGAGATATGTTCCTAGATATCGAGGAGGTTACTCCTGAGAGGTATCTTTCGAGGTGGTTCTTCGGACCCAGATCTCTTCACTGTGTCTAGTTTCTATTCTCAATGGATATAATTGTTTTAGAGGTATCTAATGTAATGGTTCGAACTCTCCTAGTCCATTACATTGCCACTTATAGTGTTTAGGGGGAACCTTGGACCCCACCAGTAAGTCCTGAGGGCTGCTGCATTGGTGGCAGGGTGTCACCCATAGGTGACATCAATGGATGTATCCCAGATCATTGAGTCACCCATCAATTAGTCACTGATCGGTTTGTCACATATTGGTGTGAAACACATTGGTGAGTCACCGAACGCAGTGTCACCAATCTTTGAGTCGAAGGTCGGTGTGTAACCCATTGATGAGTCATCGATCCATCTGTCACTAGTTAGCACCACAACTGATCAGTGACATAGGGGGTTATCTTGGATTTCATTCCCCAGTTTCATGTATCACCACTTTTAAGCATTTTAAACTTTTTTAAATTGGCTCAAGGATGTTTTTAGCCCCAGAAAAATGTTTTGAATCCCCTAAAAGTGGGGTGACCCTCACAAGACCCGTTATACTATCTTTAAATGAAATATTTTAAGGAAAAGCTGTTATTGCCACCTCTGTAATGAAAATTAATAAATAAAAATTTATTTCATCATGTGTAACCATCCAACCACATGGTGAAACCATGATCCACCATTAATTCCATTCATGTATTTCATATCCCGTAACTCCAGGATCTCACCTTTTTATCGAACTAGAATACATTCTTTCTTCTTCTTGGATGGTTTCTTTCTTTATTTGGTGCATTTGTAGTCCCCTTTCCCGAGGCTAGTGGTGTGCATGTACTGGAACCTTTACTACTCATTCTTGGAGTCCTCATAATTCTTCCCCAACATGTTTCACATCCCTAGTTCATTGTGCAAGTATAAAAACATCAATTTTTGATCATCATGTAGGGTTCTTCCTTCGTCTCTCTTTAGTGTGTATCATGTGGGGTGGGTATGGTAATGTTTCCTTCTAGGATGGAAGAAAACAAACAATATCATTTATAATATATGGTTTTTAAAGATTTAAGGGGTGTGTTTGTGGTATTGTTGTACTCTTTTATCTTTTCCTATATGTTGTGAATTGTATGGGATTATGTACACTAAAAATCGTGGTCAGTGGTGGTCATTTATAGTACACTAATACAGTGATGGTTCAATGGCTGTAACATGGAAATTGGTTAATTGCATAAAATCGATTGATTAAATGGTTTTCCAGAGAAAAATAATCTGTGTGTGATCACCATTGTTAACCAAACAGAATTATATAAGTTAATGAATGGTGTGATTGAATCTAAAAACTCCCTCGCCCTGTCTTGGAAACATGTGTGGTTGTTCTGATTGATGGTTTTGGGGTGATGTGGATGGGGTTGGGATCCCCAACTATAGTTCAGTTGTTGGATTGTGGATCTGAGGTCTTGTGGGGCTGTATGATGGTGCTTAGTTTGGTTCCAATATGTCAAGTAATCTCACATATCCCTTATGTTGTTGTGAATTTATAAGAGAACCAGGTGTGAATGATTAATTCGGATCTTGATTTATTTTCCCCCTTGGCTTTGTGGCTATACTTGTTAGTTTCCCAGTAGTGAAGAATTATTTAAATGGAATCACTTGAATATGAAAATAAGAATTGTTTCAATGGGGAGTTGATTTCTGGGAATGATTTCTAACTTGGTTGTGGTTGTGGTGCTTCTTATGAATGAATATTAATGAGGGTGTTTGTGTATGGGATGGTTTTAGAACCCCTAGGTTTTGAAGAGTGCTTGTTTACCTATATGTATAATTTAGTTCTTATGTTTCTTATTTTTTCCCCACCAAGGTTTATAACTTCATGACGAACACCCCCATTTCATGGGGGATGGTGTTTTTCCTAACACTCCTATGAGTAACGGGTTATTAGATCCTTTTAGGCTCCCTTTACCAAGTAGTAAATGATTATTTTGGTAGGTTGTGATAGCCTAAGGTCTATTGTAGCCCAGGATTCTCTCGGCTGGGTAGTTGTGGTGGTTGGACCAGATGTGTGCTGGTATGTTGTTTCCCAAGTGTCTTTGTGATGAGGCCCATGTGTTTTCAGACACGATGGTAGTTGTTCTGGCCCAGGTGTTTGCGGGCATGGTTACAAGAGTGTGGTGGTCCATGTGTCTATGGTCGGGGATGTGTGGTTGTGTTGCCCCTGGTGTGTGCGGGTGGGGATGTGTGGTTGTGGTGGCCCATGTGTGTGCAGGTGTGGTATGGTTGTGGGACTGTGGTGAGAATCTAAGGGGTGGTCTAACATGTATTATGTCTTCAATAACCAGTGGGAATGTGGGTTGGGGTACCCATTTGTTGATGTTCTATTTATATTACCTTACCTGACATGCGTTATTTAGGGAGTGTGCCATGGCGAGGTTGGGTGGATAGTTTTCCTTGATAGGTGTTTGGGTTATCTCTATTTTCTCTTGGTGCATTATATTGTCTCCCTACTTCTGCACGAGGGCTTTTGGTTTCCCCTGCTGATTATACATGTATACTCACCCTACATACATAAAATTGCTTTTTGGTTTATAGGAGGACTTCAGGGATCTTGCGGGACGGTACTAGTTCAGATGTAGGTACAATTGTTGTTGTTATTTTTCTTTTCTTTGTTAATTTCATTTGGATTTTTCTTTTACTTTGTTAGAACTTACTTTTGGGAAATTCATAGGGGAATGGTTTATTTTGGATTTACTTTTACCTCTAGTTTTGTTGTTGATGGGGATTTATTATCTTATCACCCAATCCTTCTAAATAAAAGGGTAATTCCTTCTATATTGTGTGTGATTCTATACCCTTGTTGCTAGTCGGCACTCCGGGACCTATTTAAGGCGGTTTTTAATGGTCATTATATCTCCTTCAACTTGTGGAAGGAATGGTCTGTAAATCTTTCATCCCTTCCCTAGTCTTGGTGAAGGTGGGTCATGACAATTCATGAAAGGGGAGTATTCCGAATATAATGTTGTAGTTTGGTTTTTTTCACCAATTATCTTCTTCTGGAATCCAAATTTCATAAATAACATACAAGACCTATTTAATCAATACATTATTCATGTTTTTATATCATTTTATTGTAAATTTTGTAAAAAATATTTTTATCATTTTTTGATGAAAATTATATATCTTCCTCTTCTTATTTTTTTTATAAAATTCAATTATTATGAGATACATTGTTTTTATAAAACTCAAATTAAACTTATATTTTAAAAATTTGTGATATTCTGATAGTATCATGGGAAAATATTATTATTTTATACTTACACCAATGAGAATGATTGATGATCTTTTTAAATTAATTTTATTATTAATTCACTCTATGTTTCTTAAAATAATTTATAATATGTTTTTATGAATATTTTACTTTATGTATATCATCAGTCAAATATTGTTTTTCATCAAAATACGTAACTTCTAAAAATATTACCAATTTGTTTATACATTTTTAAATAATTTATTAATTAAATTTTTACCAATTATGATATTTTAAAAAAGGCATTGAATGTAATCAATTTTTTTTAAACAAGGCTTTTTAGGATATTACCAAAAATATAAAATAATTATTCTTATGAGGGGTGACATGTAATATCTTTTTTTCTTACCTAAGTACTATATGATTTAATGATTATTTTACATGTTATAAAAAATTAATCTGAAAGAAAATTGTTTTCAAAATATATTCTGAAATTTTCATTATAAAAAAAATTATTAAAGTAAAAAAGTTTACTTTCATAGAAAAATATTTAATGGGAATATAATGGTTTTTATATTCATCTATTATAGAAAACTTTTATTGTAATTATTATATACCAAGGATATATCATATTGATATCATCATTATTCATTATATAGATTTTTTATGACCATTAAGATTAAGGATGTTTAATTTTATTACCATTCACTGTATTACTATAGATGGTATATAATTTTGTTTATTTGATGAAAACATGTGTTAACAATTCCTATGTTACTTTTGGTATGTTAATGTTTATATAGATTGTTTTTCACCCAACTCATATGATGAATTAATCTTCCTTATTAAGTGAATGGTGGGTCTATCTATAGATACCCCCTTGATGCATCGTGAGATCAAATGAGATAAATCAGTTTGGAAAATTATATGGGTTTCTACCCACATTTTTAAACAATCACTTGAAAGGTAATGAATGTTTTGGATGTACATAATATTTAATTCCAATATTATGAAATTATTTATTGACGTCCATGTGATTAATTTATTATTTATAATATCCATGTATATGTTTTATTCTAATGTGATTATTTAGATTGATTTATTTGTTCATAATTATTTCCATGCTTATTATGGTATGTTTATTGACAATGTGGCTTGGGTATTAGTTATTTATCTTTAATTATGTATTATTTTATTTATTAATGATATCATAAGATGTATATAGACCGTTAGCGATATTTTATTCTCACCCATTTCATATGTTTCATAATACCCAAAATATCCACAATTTTTCAGTGATTGGAATGTAGGGATACAGTACTAGGAAAAACAATTTTCTCAATGAAAACAAAAATTGTATATTATTTTTTCAATTTTGATGTGAATTTAAATAATTTATCTATTTTTCCAAGACTATTAACATATTAAATAATTTTTTATGAAACGAATTTTATTTCATTCCAATGTAATAATGTTAACAGTATCATTGGGTCATAGGATATTGGGATGTTTTTGTTTGTATACAAGAATGTTTTTTATACTAATTGGGTACATGATTGAGTAAAATATAGTTTTTTGAGTAAAAACCTTTGAATTGTTTTAATGATACTTCTATGTATTTCATAAAATCATAATTTTTTGGTAAAGTGATTATTATGTTATTTTTTATCAAAAAATCCATATTTTGATCCTACAGGTGGACATGGTTCGGTAATATTTGTTTCAAGTTATAAAAATTCTGAAATGAGATATTTAGAATTGAACCAATCATCACCTGGTCCATTAACAATATATCATTATGTATCCCTTTTTGACACTCCATGTGGATGTGCTAAGCATAGTTTACATCTTTATTAAAACCCATTATATTGTATATGAAAATAATTATATCCCCAATGAAACCAGGTTTATGATTATGAAATTATGTAGGAATAAATTTTACAATTTTTCAACTATTTAACTATTTAATATATTATAAATTATGTTTCATAATGTTATAATGTAATCATGTGTATGACATTATTTATTATTGTATCCTAATGGATATAATGGACACTATATCGGTGAACATAATCCAAAGAGAAATGGTGATTTTTTCTTTCATAAGCATAACCCAATAATTTGATTTGAACTATACACCAGAAAAATCCGCACATAATAAAAAAGAATCATATTATATTAATAAAAAGAAATAAAAATCAATGTCTTATATGATCAAAGTGAAACTGAGAAATTATATAAAAATAGAAAAAAAAATATCACGGGGAATAAGTGGAAAATGAATTTCCTAAAATTCATAGTATTTAAAAAAAGAACCAATGTAATATCATTATATGAATGGATGTTTGTTAAATGTGTTAAGAAAAAAGGATATAATGGTTTCATTTGTTTTGAAAAAAAAGTATCGTTTTTAATGATTTAACTATTTGGTGATATAGAACCATGACAATGAATTCCCCATAGACCAAGGGAATATGTATCAAAATAAGATAAATGATAATGTTCTACCTTAATTTATTACCAATGACAAAGGGTACTAATTAATTTTTGTATTTTGATACAATAGTGATTTTATATCAGTATTTTATCAATTATATTTTAGTTATAATAATCATTAAATGTATAGGATTTTTATTTTAGTATTATTTCATCAATTATTTGAAAATTATATTTTGAATGGTGCTGATGAAAATTAAAAAATATTTTATTACAAGTTGAAACACTAATAAAACACAAGAATAAGGAATTATAACAGTTACTATATTCATGATGTTGAGATTATAATGAAATTTCTATGGGGTAGAGATAGTAACCCTGAAATTTTTTAGAGGTATGGTGGTTTATGTCATCTTTTATATAGTTTAGTGGATGTATTAATTTATGAAATATATTCTAAATCATGAGATTTTATTTTTTGAAAAATGAATGATTTCATTAATGGTTTTCTGTAATAAATATAAAATCATATTTCCAATGTGACATTATTATCCACTATAATTTTTTTGGAAATGTAATGTCAATATAGCGATAATCGTTCACACTTTTTGGACATTGAATTAGGAAAAGATAATTTATGATTAGTCTTCATGTTACCTAATTATGGAATGGATTATTTTGATCATTGGGTGTTATTCGATAAAATTTTATAAAAAATTTTATTTTAGTAAATACATTAGGTATATAATGTTACAATTTATTTATCTTATGATATTTTAAATGTTAATTATATCGTTTTTCGAATGAAAAAATTAACATTGGATATTAATTTCATGGTATAATAAATTATAAAGAAATTTAATTTACGAATATACAAGGGATGATTGTGTAGGTATATATTGTAGTCATCATTTTCATAGTAGTAAAACAATCCATTACCATTGGAAATAATATCTTGAAAAAAATTATTTTATAGTACTTTCATTTCAATTGAAGAATTTTCCTTCTAAATATTTGAGTATTTATTATCTTGTGGTGCTTAACATTCTCCTGAACATGTTCACTATCAATCTCTATGAGTCCATATTATTTAGTATTCTCTTCCATGTTGATTTTTTCAATTTCCACAAATGTTCCCTTACATATTAACCTAGTAATGTTTTATTTCATATTAACATTCATAATTTTATTTTCATATATTAGGAGTATATATTTTGGACCATTTTTATAATGTTATTTTTTCAAATTTCATTTTCCAATTTGATGACCTTTCTTTTTTAGATCATGTTTAAATTATGAGGAATAAATTTGGTGAAATTGGGGATAATGAAACACTTTGAGATATTAAAATAATAACATAATGCTCAATAGTGATTACTAAATAGAACACTAAGATTTGAATATAATATAACACCATAATAAATTAATATATATTTAATTAATAATAAATTAAATCTCCTTGATATCATGTGATACATGTAACATTGAATTTCAACAAAGCATGATACTCTATTAAAATATTATTGTTTAAATATGACCATTTAGAATTAGTAGTTAAATTAGTTTTTATGAATTATACTACTAAATTATTAAAGATATATATATTTGAAAAAAATATATTAAATTGATATATTTCGATTATAAATCAAATATGAATCATTTGAATGTTAATGAAATATATTCCGTAAACATGTATTTTTTATGGAAAACCGTTTCTTCACTTCTTGTGCACTATTGATGTAATTAATTTTGGAAACATTAATAAAAATTTATTTTATAAAAAGAAATTAATTATTTAATTCCTCATATCAATATTTTTAGTGGTATTTTTGGGATTTTTATAGAAATTGTTATTTTTTGATGAATAGTGAAAAATTAAGTTCCTTATTGATAATTTCCATTTTTTAAAAAATTTTATACAATGATAAATTATATTTTATATTATTTTTATGTCTAATTGTTTTACTTGTATTTAAATATTTATAAATTAAATCATTGTGGTATATTTCACGTTAGGTTTTTATGTTAAAAAATCCATATATATTAAAATATACTCTTTAGAAACCTGCTATTTTGTCGTAAATGTGTGTATAGTTATAAATTAGATTATTCCCATTCAATGAATTGAATTTTTTAAAAAATGGATCACATATTTAGAATCATCAAGAAACCCTAATCTGGAAGAAACCATCCTGATCTCCAACATTCTCGAAGTGACGTGAAAAAATAGTTTATCTTTGTGTAGGGTGAGTATAACTGTATACTCAGTAAGATCCACCTCGGAACCTATCATTCAAAAGTAAAGAAATCATTCTACTGTACAGTGAATATCATGTGAAACTAACTCATCACCAAAACATTTATACTATGATCCCTGTCTCGACATGGCTACTCTCACCAAATATTGCATACAATAGTATATAATAGTATAAGGAATATGAAGGGTACCTAGCTACTACTTCCCCACTAGATTTCTGCTTTTCCCCAATGTCACGCGTCCTAAGCATCTCTCTCCAAAGGGCTTGGCCACAAACATTTGGCATAAGCACCATAACCTGAACCTCGTGTAGCACACCCACCATGTCCATGTAACCAATGTAACACGGTAGTTTCCAAGAGCCACAAAAACTTGTATAATTTTTTTCATACGTAGGGAATTAAACCTCAATCCATTATAGACCTTATATCAAGTAAGAATCCTCAATCCATCATAGCCTATACATGTTACACCTATAATATTCCACATGAAACAATATCCAGGATTACTGAGTTTGAATAACCAAAATCCAATACATCACTCTACACACATAAATGGGGAAAACGAATTGATGTGCCTACAATCTAATTTAACTACCAATAGAATAGATTGGGGCCAACGAGGGTAGTCATCCAACAATCCCCCCACCAGAATGTTAGGGAAAACACCCTTCCATGTCTCAGAATCCCTTGGGTGTCAGTTTCCCTAACTGATGGGTTGGTGTAGAAGATAGAATAAAAAAAGGAATAAAATATTCTATATCTCACAACCACACTATGGTCAAAACCTAGTCTTTTACTCTACTTTAGCTAACATCTCTCAGACTCTCCACTACCACTATTAAGACTAGGTATACTATAATCACACAACCATTTCAAGATTTTAATTTTATTACTTCATTCACTTTTTATCAGTTTCACTTTACGTTAATTAGTTCCTTAAACATTAATGAAAAATTGTCAATTTTCCATTACATTTCATTAGAATTATAACCAAGATCCATAGTTCCATTAAATTTCATCCTCAGCATTTCATCCCAGAAAGATCCAACCCCATGGGTTAACATCACTTATTCAATCATCTATTAATAGCCTTATTACGTTCCCATATTCCAAGGTATTATATAAAATAATTCTATGCTACCAAACACAAGGGTCTCAAAACAATGAGTATATGAGCTACTTGTTGAGTCTTTTTTTTTCAATGGAAAGATTGAAGACCCATGCATCCTTGAGAAGCTAAACATAAAAATCATGTGGGATACCCCACGTGTATTCGCCTTTTTTTGGAAGGGGGAAGAAAGACCAAATACCTTTGGATGTGGGTAATGTAAAGTAGACAAAAAACCAAGAAGATTCCACAAGAATCCAAACATTAAAATCCAACATATTTCATCATATCTTGTTTCCTCCCTGACACACACATGTTTTATCAGTTTCATATCACCACTCTTTGTGTCAACTACTTCCACAACCAATGGGCCACCCCTATCCCACATATCAGACCAACCATCTAGGCTCACATCAAAACACAATCTATAGGAATAAAAAATCATATCTACTGTGCTCTTGTCCCATAAACAAGGAATCCATCAATCTTACAAAATGGGAACTAATGGCTCAAAATCACAAGGCACTCTACCTTACAAGATAGAGGGAAACTCTTAATCCTACCATGTATTATCATTTCTCAAAAAAAAATTATTTAATCCTTGTAGAATTGAACAATTTATTTTTATTTTTGTTCTATCTAAAGACAACCTAGACTGTATGTTATCAGAAATTAAAAAGATAGTTAATTTCCATGCCTTTAATTAATTATAAATAAGAATCAACATGACTTCAGCTTATCAATTAGTTCGATCAACCATGCTTACAATAACAATAACTAGATTCATTTCCATGCCTCTTTATCTTTGAAAAAATTAATTACAATTAGTCCTTTTTTAAGTTCGTTATCAATTTGCATCACGAACGACATGATAAACTTGGAAATCATATATATCACACTATATAGAAAAACAAGAGGAAACAACATATGATCAATACCAATTTATTTATCCGTTCAAATATTTCTTATGTAAATTAGATTGTGATATAGTGGGATAAAACATGCTAACACTACAGTTTAACATAAAAGAATAGTTAATCCACAAATCCCCTACCTCAAATGGTTCTTGACATTCATTAGATGAGAAGTACACATGCAACAGATAACTATCACCTCCCTGAGGATTTCTGGGCACGACCGCAAAAACTAACACCCAAGTAAACTCCATTAGTAACATGGAGATCACATTCATTAACATGGAAAGGAGAAACTTGAGAAGAATTAATGATTAAAATAGAAGAATGGAGGTAGATCATACCTTCTATTGATGAAGGATTGGCACTTGATTCTTGCACCAAAAAAGGGGGTGTGCTTACAACATGATGAAATTTAAGGGGAAATGATCCAAGGATGAATTTTTGATTGCATGACTCCGATAGGAAGAAGTAATGTTTCTATCTTCATAGACCATGGAATAATAAGGTTGATCAAGGGAGGATGATATCTAATCCCTTCACATGATTTAATGGAGCAGCGGTTTAAGATATGATAGATCTTCCATTTAATGTGGATCACATTAATCCACAAGATATGACAATGTCAATGCATCTCAAGCCTTAGGAAAATTAAGATAGGAGTTATGGTATTAGAATTGGCATTAAATCCACAAAAACCAGGCCTTTAATTATTTTTTCATCAATAAATGTTAATGGGGAGAAACCCAAGGATGTTGGAAACACTATACACCTATTGATGTTTAGAAAAATTGTACAACTAACGATTCTTGGATACAGTATACACCTAAAAATGTTTGGAAACATTGTACACAAACCAATAGCTGCAGACATTGTACACCTATCGTCATCTATAAACAATGTACAGCTACTGACACCTGGAAACACTATTCAAATACCGAAGTTTGGAAACACTATACAACTACAGATGTTTGGAAACATTGTACACCTACAGATTCCTAGAAACAGTGTACACCTACCGTCTTATGGAAACACCGTACACCTACCAATGTCGCGAAACACTGTACTTCTACCGATGTCTACAAACAAATTACACCTACCAATGTGTGGAAGAATTGTACAAATATTGGGGTCTAGAAAAAATATACACCAATAGACGTCTGGAAACACTGCAGACCTACTGATGCCTTAAAACACTATACACATACAAACATCTGGAAAACTACACTTACTGATGGCTGGAAACACATTACACTTACCAACGGATGGAAACACTATACACAAAACTCGAAACACAATTCACATAACTAGAAATTTGGAAATGAGTTCTTGATAAGTCACCTTCACCTCCCAGAAAACCTCAAACTCCAGATTAAATTAATGGACTATACCAGAGAGGTCTGATCCATTACTTCAAATACCTCTCAAATATTCTCATCCTCGATAATTCAAAACCAACCTAAAAGGAAACAGAATAGGGGTCTAAACAACAAACCATCGAGATACCTCTCAAAAGAGAGAAATCCACAGAAGGAACAAATGAAATCCATGTCATAAAAACAAAAGGCCTCCATTCACAAACGATGATCATTACATGAAAAGAGTTAAAAATCAAGCCACTCGGGGAATTGAGCATGTATCTAGGAATCACATTACCATATACACTCATCCATACCACTATTTCACCACTTAATACAAAATTAGGGAATATAATGCACACACAACACCTTCTCCTAATGGTCCTAGATCTATACAAGACTCTCCTCAATGGTCAAATCATCATCAACATCGATCTTTCCCCAATCGATGATATGAGATTTGTCATGAGGATAACGACGGAGCTGTGAAACATTAAAAACATCATGTATCTGGCTCATCTGCAGGGGAAGTGAGACCCGATATGACAAAGCTCCAACATGACCTAACACCTCAAAAGGACCAAAAAAAGTGGGAAATAAATATCTTATTGTCAAACCTTCACGTCCCATGAATGGGAGTCACCTTAAGGTACATATGATCCACAACATAGAACTCCAAGGTTCTTCTCCTTTTATAAACATGTGATTTCAGATGATCTTGTGCTACCTTCATCATCTTGTGAATCACCAGAACCATCTCTGTCATGTTCTGTACTAGTTACATCCCAAGAATTGTTGACTCTCTGACCGTAGTCTAGCACAAATGAATTCCAAATAGTCTTCAATACAAGGCTTTAAATTCCGTGAAACCGATTTTAGAGTGAAAATTATTGTTGTAAAAGAAATCCACCAAGGGTATGTTCTTCATCCACGAACCTCCAAAATCAAGGACACTAGAATGCAAGAAGTATTCAAGAGTCTGGATGGTAAAATATTTTTGACCATCCATATTTTAATGAAAAGAAGTGTCAAGGCATAACTGGGAACTGAAAGCATGATGGATACCTCTTCACACCCAGTAGGAAAAATGCGGATCGTGATCATAAATGATCACCCTCAGGAAACCATAATGTCTCACCACGTCTGACAGATAATGCCTCATGAAGACGTATGCTGATCTCGACTCCTTGATCACTATGAAGTTGGATGGTTTCATTAAATGATCCACTACTACACAAATACTATCATGGCCTCCCTAGTATTTAGGTAAACTTGTAGCAATGTCCATTGAGATGTCCTCCAATATCTACTAAAGGAACATCTAACAGCAGGAGAAATCCACCGGGGACACAATGATTAGCCTTCACCATATGGAGGATAAATCATCAAGACACAAACTCCACAACAGCATGCTTCAGCTCCACCAACCCAAACTAACTCCTGATGGCTCGGTATATCTTTGTCATTCCAGGATGCTCTGCTAATGGTGATCTTATAAACTCTCTAAGAACTATCTCATGCTTCGCCAAAGGAAATAAATGACTTCCCTGATACAACACCAAGTGTTTATCATCCTCATACCAACCATCAGGTGCCTCACCAAAAAAAACCAGTCTCTCCATACCTCCACATCTAGATCCCCAAACCAGGACACTTCCACCTATTGCACAAAAGATGACTGCATCGTCATCCAAAAAAGACAACCTCTACACCAATGTTCTCCCATGTTGAGATGTAAGGTTGAATGTTCTTCCATAACACTCCAGAAAACCCCAGATTTAGGAACTATATCACTACGTGACTTCCTTCTCAGTGCATTAGCTAATACATTCCCATTTTTATTTGTATACGATATTTTTATGTTGTATTCCTATAAGAACTCCATCCACCGACGCTGCTTCAAGTTCATGTCTTTATGGGAGAAAACATACATCATGCTCTTATGATTGGTAAAAACTACAAAGTCCTCCCCAATGAGGTAATGTCTCTAAAAATTCAAAGAAAACACTACTACCACTAACTCAATATCATGGGTGTCATAGTTACATTCATGGGGACACAACATTCAAGACCCATAAGAAACAACTGATCTCTGATGCCTGAGAATATTGTATATCGCTAAATAAAACGCATCATATAAAACATAGAACTAAACTCTCTCTAATTGCATATAATGAATTGAAGCCGTGACCAAATTCTCTTTTAGATACTCAAATGATTCCTACCACTGATCAGTCTACATGACCGCATGATCCTTCATGGTCAATGTTGTAAGAGGAGTCACAACTTGACAAAAAAAAGATACAAACCTTTAATAGTTTCCTTTGAGATAGAGGAATCTTTTTACCTCTTCCACTGTACTGGGGGCTTCCCAAGACACAACTTCTTCTGGCTTCGATGGATCTAGAGCTACTCCCTACTATAATGAATGATCCCCATGAAATGAACTTATTGAGCAAAAAACTCAAAATTTAAAAATTCCCCAAAATCTACTACTGATGATGGACTCCGAAAATAGCATGTAGATACTTTGTATGCTCCTCCTCAGATGCAGAGTACACAAGGATGTCATCGATGAAAACCAACACAACCTTATCCAGGAACTCACAAAACAGAGCATTCATCAACCCTATCAAAACAGTTGGAGTATTCATCAAACTGAATGACATTACACCGAACTCTTAATGCCTAGGATGACAATAGGAAGTAGTCTATTGGATATTCTCAGCCTTCACATGAATCTTGGGATATCGAGACCACATGTTTATCTTTTAGACCAAAATTTCACCCTTTAGTTTATAGAATAAATAAACAATCCATGGAAGTGGATAGTTAATATTCTCTATCACATTGTTTAAATGAAGATAATCGATACAAAACCACAATCTTCATTCACCCTTATTCAAAAAAAACTGGTGCGCCCCATGTTGACACACATTGTTGAACATAGCCACACTATAATTAACCATTGAGCTATATATGTATCTCCCATAACTCATATAGGTCCATCCGATATAGAGACATAGAGATATGAGATACTCCTGGCTATATCTCGATCCCAAACTCAATCTCTCATCGAGGGGGTAATGCTACAACCTTTTTTGGAAAGCCATTATGTACTCTTCTACGACCCTATGAAATTCCAACTTCTGACCCTACTAAGAACAAAGAATCTGCTCCTCCATCAAGGATGACAAGGAATAAAAATGCCTCCGACCCATCTGAGGGTCTCTCTCACTAAAAAACACTGATTTCTTTCCATCAACATCAAATAACAACACCAACCTCTTGAATAAATCCATGATATCCTTCAAAAATACAACCAATCTAATCCATGTATGATATAATATGGTTGTTTTCATAAGCATAGGAAATCTCCCATAGAGTAGTGATGCCCCATCACTAGCATACAGTCTCTACATACTTCAAACAAGTCATCTTGAACCCCAATAGGGGTAGTCAACGCTAAGGTAAATTGAATCATTTCTACCAAAGGTCTCAAATAATGGGAAAGGGAAGGTGATATGAAGGAGATTTTCTCTCTTGAATCAAACAAGGGATACACCCATGAAGAAAAAATAGAAAAGGTTACCTCGAATGGCGTCTGGCTCACTTGGCGCTGGCTACGCATTGGAAAGAAGCTATCCACGACCTAATCCATGTTCTTTTTGACCCTAAGGATGACCAGAATTTTTTACATGCACTGGTCTATGAGGATGTGAAGCTTTACGGGGTTGTCCTCTACCTACCCCATCTTCTCTCTACTGATCAGAATCTAGTTAAACCTACTACTACTAGCTCGAATGGAAATGCCATAACGGTGGAAGTTGGAGAAGAACACCTGGTGCACAATGACTGTTCTAAAAGGTTGGGAACTCTTGCTGCTGATGGCACCATCCTCCAAATTAAAGACATGTGCGAGATCCCATGGAATATGTCTGAGAGTCACTGCCCCCAGAGAGATGAGATGATGAGGGCTAGGACCTACCTCTGACCAAATAAAAACTCTTGTACCATTAATAATGGGAATCCCAAACCATAGATCTGATTCATTATGAATCGTAATTACTCCCCTCTCATGAAGATCTGCATCTAGAAAACATCCTCTTGATGACCTCTTCCCTCTCCAACACCTCATGATATATCTTCTACATAAACAAGGTGACCTGGTGTTGGATATCTGGTTGCAAAGCCTCATAGAAATGCCTTTCCCCAGAATATTCATCTAGAAATAAGTCCAAAGAATATCATAAGATGTTACTAAAACAGATTTCATACTCTCACACACAAGAGATCCCATATCAAAGTGTAATCATATCCTAGTTACTGGATGCCTTCAAGGTTGTAGACTGTAACACAACTATGAACATGTATCAGTACTCCACCAACAAGATATATGACTCCTCGAGATTGTAGAGGAATAAGAACCACCACTTCCCCTATTCCCCATATAGCATCGTCACAACCAATGACCCCCAATGCTCTTTCTGAGCATTGATCGAACTGAAGGCTACATCCCCCTCCTCTATCTTGTCTTCCATGAATGCATCTAAAATGGATACCTCTAACATCTATAGATTCTGGAACTAAAAATCAGGGAGTGTCCTCCTACTAGGGTCTCCTTCATCATCCTTTACCCTGCAGTAATCTACTGCCACAACCTTCTTGATATCTTCTGTGTTAACCTAACGATGATGTCGACTTGGAGCCATACCTCCAAATAAAAAACAGTTCTTCCCCCTAAACCTATTATATGGAAGACTAAACATTAATTAATTAATTGCCTTCATTTATTCATTTTAGGTTAACCTATACCATGGTCTACCCATTCAAACAATGTAAAAAATAACAATGATCCATGATCTTTTCCTATGTCTCTACCAAGAAACCAATGTCACCTATTTCAGTATAAAATGTAAACATAAAGGAACATTAATTTGATCATAGGGAGCCTAAATACCTATGTCTCAACTAGTGTCCATTGTTTACATCACTTGTTAAACATACCTGACATGATTTCCCTACCAACCCATGCATCCAAACATATTCCTGACACCAAACTCTTTCCAATACATTAACCACCCTTAGATACCTCTTTGAAAAGACCCCCCCCCCCTCTCCACAAGGTGTACACATCCTAGGCTGATAGGTTGAGAAGGGATATATATGTGTGAATAACCACAAGACATTACATCCCACTACACACATGTATGGAGAAATCTAACTGATGTTCCTACTAGAACAAGTAACTACCAAGATTAGAGATTAGGGCCAAATGGGGTAGTCAGACATCTATACTTGGGGTGTCAGTTTCCATAATTTTGAGGTGGAGTAGCTTATAGAATCACAAAAAGTACAGAATATACTATAGCCCACAACCACATTATGTACAAAACCTAGTCGTAGATTCAACTACATGTAAATCCTCTCAGACTCCTGAATTCCACTACTAAAACTAGGTATCCTATAAGCACACAACCATTTAAAATGATTTATTATATTAATTTATTACCTTTTAATCATTTTAAAATTACATTAATTATTTCTGTAAACATTAATTATCCATTTTCAATTCTACATTCCATTTCATTAGCAATCCAACCAAGATTCACAATTCCTTTAAATTACAACCTCGGTATTTCATCCCATTAAGCTCCAACACCATGGGTTAACATCATTTATTCAACCGTTTTTTAGAAACATTATTAAATTCTCATATTTCCTTGAAATCATGAAAAAAATTATAAGATACCAAACCCAAGGGGAAGAACTGGTGAGTAGAATAACTTAACATCGAGTCTTTTCCACCTATAGAAAAAGAGAAGATGGATCCATCCTAGAAAAGATAAACATGGAAATCACATGGAATACCCCACGCGTCTTCATCTCTTTTTGGAAGGAGGGTAGAAATACATTCTACCTTGAGTAGTGGGGAATGTATAGTTTATAATAAACCTAAAATATTTAAAAATAATAAAAACATTCTCATCCAACTTGTTTCATCATATATGGTGTCCTCCCTAATAGCCACATGAATAAAGTGGTGCATCTCGCCACTCTAGGCGTCAACTGCTTCAAAAACCAATGGGCCTCCATACACCCACATATCACAAAGTCCCTCTAGGCTCACATCACAACATAGGAAGCCAGAAAAAAAACATTGTTTCCACTGGGCTCTTGGCCCTCAAACAAACCATCCAGCCTTCATACATAATGAGAACCCTTTGCTCAAAAGCACATGGCACTTGGCTCTACAAGAAAGAGGGTAACTCATAACCCTACATTGTATTATCTTTAATCAAAAATCATGTTATTTAATCCATCTAGAATAAAATGACTTATTATTTTTCAGTTCCAACTTCGGGAAACCTAAATCGTATGCTATCAAAAATTAACAAAAAAGTTAATTGAAATTCCTTTAATTCAATATCAAAAAAAAGTCAACATGCCTCTGGCATATCAATTAGTTCAATCAAACATTCTTACTACAACTATAACAAAATTAATTTACATGCCTATTTATTTCGAAAAATGTAAATATAATTAATCCCAATTTATGTTCTTTACAAATTTCCATCAAGAATTACATACTAAACAAGGAAGGAATAGATATGAAACTATATAAAAACAAGAGGCAAAAACATATGTTCAATACCAATTTATATTTCCGGTTAAAATATTTATTATGTATATTCCATTATGATCTAGTGGGATAAAACATGCTACCACTATAGTTGCAAGTAGAAGAATTGTGACACCATGAATCCCCTACCTCAAACAAGTAGTGTTGTTCTTTACATGAGAACAATCCATGAAACAGTTCCCGATCCCCCCCCCCCTCGTGACAACTGCATCCACCTGAGTATTCCATGACATGATTGCACTAACTGACACTAAGGAAAACTTCATTAAAAAAATGAACATCACATGCCATAACATGGAAAGGAGATAGTGTGGGTGAAGTATTGAATAAAACACATGATTTGATGTAGATCATATATTCTATAAATGAAGGATTGACACTTGCTACTTGAACCAAATTAATTACTGCGCTTAGAGTAGGAAGAACGTCACAGGGAGAGGATTGAAGGAGGGATGTTTGATTTCATGGCTCCTATGGGAAGAAGGAAAGGGTTGAGAATCTCAACCCAGTGAATAATAATGTAGACAAAGGTAGGAAGATATATCATCCCATTAAAATTTCTAATGAAGTAGTAGTTTAAGATATGATGGATTCTCTATTAAAATTAGATCAGATTAATCTACAAGGTTTGATCGAGTAAATCCATCCCGAACCTTATGATAATTAATGTTGGAGTTATGGGCTTTGAATTGACCTTAAATTCCTTAAAAATGCCTTGATTGTATTTTTAATCAAATAAAATGTTAAAGAGGTGAAATTATAGGAAGTTGGAAACATTATACACCTACCGATGTCTAGAAAAACATTACACCTACCGATGTCTGGAAACAATGTACACCTACCGACACTTGGAAACATTATACACCTACCGATGTTTGGAAACCCAATACACCTACCGACATAGGAAACATTGTACACCTACCGACCTATGGAAACACTGTACACATACTGATGTATGGAAACATTGTACACCTACTAACGTTTGGAAACACTATTGACCTACCGACATCTTGAAGTAGTGTACAACTACCTATGCCCATAAACAATGTGCACCTACCAACATCTAGAAACACTGTACACCTACCGATGTTTGGAAATGTTGTACAACTACTGAAGGCTAGAAACACTGTAGACCTACTGATGTCCGGAAACACAGTACACAAAATAAGAAACACTATTCACATAACTAGAAATTTGGAAATTTAAACAAAAAACCCTACCTTGAGGGTTCTGTTGGAGATCGCTCGCGGTTGAAGAAGGATGGGCATTTGTCGATCCCGAAGAAAACCTCCTCCAATGACGCCACTTGTTTAAGGATCCCAGGTTCTTGTTCTTCATTGGATATGGCACTTTCTTCATTGGAGATGAGTTTCTACAAGTTCTCCCAAGATTCTACCTTTACCAATTATTTCTCGAAAGGAAAAATGTGATACCACTAAAATATGTTTTATCAAATTAATTTATTGCCACAATTTATGTTGGCATCATTAATCAATTTGTGAGGCATAATTAATATAAAGGAAACATAAAGTCACCCCCTCATTAAAGAGGGAGTTCATGAGTCGGGTGGTCCCCACCTTTAAGAATTAATTTTTGGGGGTTTAGGCTCAGGTGGTCCCCACCATAGAACATTCAAAAAGAAGGTTTTAAAAATAAAATAAAAGTTTATTTTATTTTTATTTCCACGAAAAATCACAAAAACTAAATTTCACCCTTGACCTACTGCGGTCAAGGTGATGGTATCCTCAATCGAATATCGGTGTTGTGAGTTTAACAGTGTCCTCAGATATTAATTCCGAGAACCGGTTCAAAAGTAAAAAAAACCCGCTTGAACGTTTACTGTATATACCTGAAAAGATGATCAAAAATTTATTCCGGGCACACCGGGACATGGAATCAGGTGCCGTTAGTTTTTTTGGTCTCATAATATTCCATATAATAAAAAAATCATGGAATTTCAAGATCATTACATTCTCCCCACCTCAGGGTTTTGTGTCCCCATAAGCCACAACTCAATCTAAGGGAACAAGTGGGGGGTACTAAGCACGAATCTGGGCCTCCCTCTCCCATGTGCTCTCCTGGTGGTTCCCATGCTTCCAATGAATATACACCAGAGGTATTGACCAACCACGAAGGACCATATCCTGTCGATCCTCAATCTCTAATGGAACCACTATAAATGTCGCCCCATCACCGATGTCCAGCTTTCCATGGTCGATGAAATGGGTAGGGTCGTGCACGTATCTCTTCAACTGGGATACGTGGAAGAAATCGTGAAACCGATGCAACTGTGGGGGAAGTGCTAGGTGGTTATCCAAATCACCAACTCTTCTGAGGACTGAAAAGGGTCTAATGAATCTTAGAGAAAACTTTCTGCACCGGCCAAATCTCTGAAATCTTCGTCGGGGTGAGACCCGTAGGAAGACGTGGTCACCATCCTCGAACTCCAAAGGTCTTCGTATCCTATCGGCATAAGACTTCTGCCTGCTCTATGCAGTCTTCATTAACTCCTGCATGATTTGCACCTTCTCTATGGTAGAACATACCATATCTGGTCCCATGAGTGCTAACACCCCTGGGTCTGTCTAGCACAACGATGATTTGCAATGTCGATCGTACAAAGCCTTGAAAGGTGCCATCCCAATGGTGGACTAATAGATATTGTTGAATGAAAATGCAACCAAGAAAAAGAGATCCTCCCAACTGTGATAGAAGTCAAGGACGCAAGAATGTATCTTGTCCTCCAGGGTCTAAATGGTCCGATCAGTCTGGCCATCTGTATGAAGATGGAAGGTGGTGCTCAAAAGAAGATGTGTCCCGAAAACCATATGCAACCCCCACCATAACCGAGAAGTGAAACATGAATCACGATCGGAGACAATCGTCGAGGGTACTCCATGTTGCCACACAATCTCCTGCACAGAGAGGCATCCCATGCTCTCTACTGAACACTTGTTTCTAATTGGTAGGAAGTTGGACGACATGGTGAGTCGGTCGACAATCACCCAAATAGAATCATGACCCCATGATGTACGTGGAAGTACTATCACGAAGTCCATGGATATCCCATCCCACATCCACTCTGGGACTACTAAATGCTGAACCAAGCCTGCAGTTACCTGATTCTCTACCTTCACTTGATGACAAGTGAGGCACTGAGAGACAAACTATGAAACTTAGTTCTTCATCCTCAACCACCAGTATTGTTTTTGGAGGTCCGGGTACTTCTTCGCCACCCCTGGATGTACCAATAGATGAGATATTTTGAACTCCCTCAACACTTTCTCCCTATGTGACAATGGTACCATGGAAGGTCCTCTAAAAAGGATGACATGCTCCCCACCTTCATAAAATCCATCAGGTACCTATCATGTGGAAATCTGAGCACATCGAGCCTCACAGTCAACATCTCCATGCTGCGCCTCCCTGAATCACTGAAGAAGTGGGGGATTGACTGTAAGAGACTGAACCACGATCCACAAAGGATATCTGCAAAGCAGCCAACTGCTCTGTCACCTCACCTAGCATTTGTCTACCAGATCTCTTGTTGAGTTCATCTACTACAACATTCCCCCTTACCAGGATTATAAAATATCTCGAAGTCATAGTCCTGGAGTATCTCAAGCTAACATCACTGTCTTAGGTTCAGGTCCTTATGAGAGAATATATACCTGAAAATCTTATGATCTAAGTATACTATAAAACTCTCACCCATCAAGTAATGTCGCCACATCTTCAAGGTGAAGACCACTGCTGCTAACTCTAGTTCATGGGCCGCGTAGATCTATTCATGATGTCTCAGCTATCGAGAACCATATGAGATCACTGCTCACTCCTGCATCAGGACACATCTGATCCCTGTCCCTGATGCATCGCAGTAGACTACGTACCCTACAGCTTCCCCCAGTAGCCTCAAGATGGGGGAACTAGACAGCCTCTGCCTCAACTACTGAGAACTCCATTTTTATATCTCCAACCACAAGATGGGTTTCCCTTTCTTCGTCAATTCTGATAAAGGTGCTGAAACTCTATATAAATCTGGCACAAATCTCCGGTAGTATCTGGCCAAACCCCAGAAACTCCGTACATCCGTCACAGTCCTTGGTGGCTCTCAAGCAAGTACCGCCTCAATCTTTACTGGATCCACCGCAAGTCCAGCCTCCGAGATGACATGTCCCAGAAAGTGAACCTCTCAGATCCAGAACTAGCACTTCAAGAGCTTACTATAAAGGTTGTGCTCTAAGACTATGTCCAGTACAGTCTTCAAATGATAGGCATTCTCTTCCTTGGTATCCAAGTATATCATAATGTCGTCGATGAAGACTACTACAAAATGATCAGGGTATGCTAAAAGATCATGTTCATTAGTTCCATCAACACTACTGGGGTGTTGGTCATTCGATATGGCATTACCACACACTTGTAGTTATAACATCCCAAGATTTCATAGTACATTATTTTTTCAATGTAATTCATTATATTTCACTATACACAACACCAAGTTCAAGCGCACAACGACTTACCAAACTGGCTGTTCAAAAGCGGTTATGAATAGTATTAACTGAATTTTGAATTTTCTATAATCCTATAATTTTAGAATCTGTATTATTAGTTTCATAGAAATAATATGAGAACGAATTCATATTTTTCAGATAAAAGAAGTATTTTTTAAAAAATGAAATTTTACCGCCTTTTAATGGTGACCCCTTTTTAGATCCAATATCTGAAACGTTTATATATTCAATATGAAAAAATAAACTTGTAATTTATAATAGGTACATAAAAATTTAGTTTTGATATATTTTGGTTATTTTTCTGATAACTTTCATATTTGGGTGAATAGTGAAAATTACTAAATTTTAACTGAAAACAACATTTTAAATCAAAATAATTTATATTTCTAAATTATAAATTTGAGTGGTTTTAATATGTCATTATATTATATTTTTATCATTTAATATAATGTAGATCATTGGATTTAATTTCACATTTAAACTAGTCAAAAACAAGGGTCAATCTTTTGATAGTTATTATTTCTTAAAAACACGTTTTTTGTTTTGACAGTGAGAATTAATTTTAAATTAATTTATTCCACTTCTGTGTATTGAATTTGGAAAAATGGTTTACATATCTATAATAAATATGTACAAATTGTGTAAATAGGTATCTTTTTTTTATAGATTATGAATAATTATTTCATTAAATATTTTTTTACCATGGTTAAAGTGTAAATCCGATAAATAAGGGTAAAAAAACAATATTATAATAAAACTAAATTACCCTAACATGTGTCCTATTCCTATTTTATGATACATTTCTTACCATGGGTATCTTTGGGTCGATTTTGGGACCCCATGGAACCACTTGGGAGTAACAATGAAATTTATTTTAAATAATCTAAAGTAAAGACAAAAATAACAAAAGAAAATATCTTTTATTAAAAAAAATTATATGATGTTATATAATTGATCTATTAGACTATTAATCGTAATTAGGAATATAAATAAATTTCCTACATCACTATATTATATTTATAATTTTTAGTCAGAAAATAAATATATTTATATATGACACAATAATGATACAGTATTTTCCTCATTAATGAAAGAATCAAATAAATTATATTATAAATATTAAGATAAATATAATTTTAAAGTTTTAATTCCATTAATGAATTTTATAGGTTCATAAGACAATTTAAGTTTGATTCAATTAATTTAGTTCTAAGTAATCATGCTTTTGTGACTTTAATAAAAACAAAATACCAAATAGTGTCAAAATAGACATAAAAGTGTTTTAAAAACACATATTATATTATTAATTGATATAATATTCTTAGAAATCTATGGTTCGGCCAAAATACATATATAATGATAGGTGTATCACTATTGAACCACTGGGGGTTCTATTTGACATTTATAGTAGGTTTATTTACCATATAATATAAAAATACAAGAAGACATGGTAAATGTCAAACAATTTATATTCGAGTTAAATATAAAAGATAAGGTCAATATTGTGACCCAAACCTGTATAAAACCTATTGTATAAAAGGATTTATACCCATCCACACCTTATCCTAGATATAAATCATTTTTGATCCATTAGAATCTGAATATGAATTTATTATGAAATAATATTTTATGTTTTTTCTAAGGTTCCCCTCACACCTCTTATAAAAGGGAACTTCCCCTTCTATCAAATTCACACTTCCAAATCCATTTGGCTCAGCCAAAACCTACCCAACTATCCTCTAAACTATCCTACCATAATCATAGAGGCCTTCTGTTGGTCATAAAGGCAACTTAAGTATCCCTTTTGATCAAATAAAAAGGAAGAACACAAAGAAGAGGTAAATATTTCATCACTTCTTTCATGTTTTTTTCTTCATCCACTTCATGTTTCTTTGTTGTTTCCATAATATAATAATACCTCCAGTATTTTCTATATAATATGATGTTATTATATATATTTAACAACTATATTCATTATTTTAACCACCCTATAAATGATAATTTCACCATGTGTGCGTACGTACGACTTACCGTCTCCACGATGTGGTGTAATTTATTATTCAACACTTTGTTATTTGGTTTGATATAATGATAATTAATATGTATATAAATAATGAAAATAACATGATAATTTTTCTGTGAATTTAATATACCACACAATTCCACCCTGTTAGTCATTAAAAAAATGATATTGTCCATCGTGCGTACGTACGTATTACCGTCTCCACGACGCGATGAGACTAATTTCCACATTCACCATTAATCGTTGATTATAAAAATATATATTACAAATAAGTATTTAATATATGACATAATAAATATAATCTAGATATATATATTTATATATATATGTATTTATGTAATTACATATATCTTATTCGCTTACTTCCATTCAATACGATATGAAAACAGAAACAGCGTTTATGCGTACGTACGACCTACCGTCTCCATAAATAGTGTTTTCCATTTCATATATCTATGTATTATAAATATTTATATTCTAAATATATATGATATATAAATCATGGTATATATTCTGGAAGTATTTAAATTATGATCTAAATGATATGATTAATAAAAACAAGTTAAAATGCGTACGATAAAGAAAGCGATTATTACCCGAAATATTAATTTAACATGGAAATCAATATTAAATGGGTATTATAAAGTCATAAATGAATAATGTATGATATAATAAATATGAACATGGTTCTGGTATAATATAATAACATGCTATGGTCATTATACAGGAGGATAAACATACCCTCGACCAAAGGAAAGTGCAAGGTAAGGGGTTTCTTATCTCACTCTTAATTCCGTGAGATTCCATTGTTCGCCACTTATTTATTGCATGAAATGTATTTTGTACTACCAGCTGATATATATAATCATTATTATATTATAATCATGGTATTTTGTGATTCATTTTTTGGTTATGATTTTTTGGTCATATGACTCGATTGATTACAACGTGTAAGGGGTTTTCATCTCACTTTTATTCTTGTGAGATCCATGCTATATGTAAAGATCCGTAAATTTCAAGGAAATTTTTTTCTTAATTTTCCTTGGAATTTTACAAGAACACAGTTTCATACGGCACCTAATTCCGAGGCCCGGTGTGCCCGGAATCATTTTCCGAAGTTTGGCTTGGGTACATTCAGTGAACGGACGAGTGGGTTTTCCTAACTTTTGAACCAGTGCTCGGAATCAAATTCTGAGGGCACCGATGGAATCGCAGCGCCGGTATTTTCATAGAAATGTCTCTTCCGGAGTTGCATTTTCTCGGTTGTGGTTTTTAATTTTTGGGTTTTATGTTTCTAAATAAAATAATGTTGTGCGACAATTTTATTTTTATTCCACTTAAAGCCGCTTAAAAGTCACTTGAAGCTGCTTAAGCTGAGTTGATGGGGATAGGGTGCTATCCAAAAATATCCTACCGTCTTTGTAGGATATTTTAGAGGTGGGGCCCACACGGGCCCAACCGTTTCTTTTCCGCTAAGTAACGCACCCGCGAAAACCCGTCATTATGAAAGTCAACTGACGCGTTTTCTTAAATTATTAACGCACCATTTAATTGGGCGATTTATTTCGTTGAATTAATTCTATTAATTAATGGGTTGTTACTTATCTCTTTTTCGTTTGTTGGCATGATAATAAAATAAGACCAACACTCTTTCTCCTTATGTTTTGTTCATTGAGAGGATTGGCAGAAACTTCAAGTTCTTCATCGTCCTTCGCGAAGAACGCGAAGAACGCCGATCCCTCGGAGATCGACGACGCGACACCAAGTAGCGACGCCGATGATTCTTCTTCTGCGATGTTCTTCTGCGATAATCCAACCCTATGACAACCTTCGATCGACAACGACAAGGTAGGGGGTTGGGCTTCTTTTTAATCTCTTTGTGAGTTATAACAACCTGATGGATTGAATTATTATTAATTAAATCTGTTGTTTCTTGGTCCTCGGAGTTCGTCGACGCAACACTAGATACCGCGACGACACGACGATCCCCTCCTTCCGAGACGATCAATTCCGCGAAGAACGCGCGTGCGACGAGTTGACGAGGTAAGGGTTTGTTGTGAGATAATTTATATTCCCGTGATCTATTCTTTTAAAATAAAGAACCCGGTTTCATGAGAACAATTTTAATTTATTAAAATTGTTATTTGATATGTTGATTATTCTTCCCGATTGTTATCGCATAACGCGGAGGGTACGGGCCAAACGAACACGGCCCGATAACCCTCCGCAGTTCTTCGTTGTTGTGCGGATTTGGCGGGCGATGACAAAACATGCCGCAAGGGCGATTTAATGATACCGCAGTGAAGAACGGAACACAGGAGTAACAGCGGCGCAGACGAGAAGGAAATCGGACCACCAAAGAGACTCTGGCGGCACCGGCAAACCCGCGGGCGCGCGGGTCCGGTGCACCGGGACGCGGCTTCGCCGCATCTGTTGACTAGGGTGGCCCCCCACGGGGGCAGCGTGCCCCCCGCGTTGCTGGCCGCTCGGCCGAGCCGAGCCGGGCTGGCCGGCCGCGCCCTGGCCGGACCGGACCGGGTCCAGCCGGGTCAGACCGGGTCGGGTCGACCCGGTTCGGGCCGACCCAAGGGGGGTTGGGCTGGGTCCGTCCGGGCCCAGACCCCCCGTCTTCGGACCGTTTCAGTCTTTTGCCCGTAATGTGAGCTACGGGCCTCTGATTGACACGCCATCTGCGGAATCACGATCTTTGGGTAGAGACGGTCATTTCGATATACTGCACTCAGGGTTTCGGAATACTTTGGGTTCGGCCGGGTTGGTTCGTCCACGAAACCAACCGGGCCCTCGGAGCGGAAACGCTCATATCTTGAGCTTCGGACGTCCGATTGACGTGTCGTCCACTTTGTTGACTTCCTCTAAGTGAGACGGATCTTTTGGCATACTCCGCCCGAGGTTTGGACGCAGGTGGAGTATGGTCGGGTTGGTTTTGCCTTAGAAACCAACCGGGCCCCTAGGACGAAAATGCCAATAACTCTCAAACCGGGCATCCGATTGACGCGCCGTCTGCGACGTTGAGCTCCTGTTGACGATACAGAACATTTGGATACATCAACTCTGGTCTTTGTGTCAGTTGATGTGTCAGCCTCTCGGCTTGTAGAGCGGACCCTCCTGAACGAGCTTGCTCTGTGCAGGAACCCTAGAGCTGGCTGCGACTGCTGCTGTGACGACGACGACTGTACAGAGATCCTCAGTGGATTCGACTGCGATGGTGATGAAAATTGTACGGGGATCCTCTGTGTTTTCAGCGGTGACCACTACGGTGCATCTTGGGATACATCAACTCCGGACTACATTTCACTTGATGCATCGACCTCTTAGCTCGTGGAGTGGACCCTCCCGGAACGAGCATGCTATGTGTGGAAACCCTAGAGCCAGTTGAGACTTGGCGTCTGCTGATCGAATGACTCGGTGTGTTGCGGATAGCCCAGTGGGGAGCTCTTGGTTGTAGCGGCAGACTCACATCAGAGGTACGCTTGGTTGTAGCAGCACAGGGGAGCGCTTGGTTGTAGTGGCAGACCCACGACATAGGCGCGCTTGGTTGTAGCGGCACATGGGAGCGCTTGGTTGTAGCGGTAGACCCACGATAGAGGTGCGCTTGGTAGTAGTGGCACATGGGAGTGCTTGGTTGTAGCATCAGACCCACGACGGAGGAGCACTTGGTTGTAGCGACATAGGGGAGCGCTTGGTTGTAGTGGGAGACCCACGACAGAGGAGCGCTTGGTTGTAGCGGCACAGAGGAGCGCTTGGTTGTAGTAGCAGGCCCACAGTACCCGATAGGTGGAGTACTACAGTAGTCCAAGGTAAGAGGGAAGCGCTTGGTTGTAGCGGCATAACCACTATACTTGATGGAGAAGGAGTTTCCCAATAGCTTTGGATTCAACTTCATGATCGATCCTATGTGGGTCATTGTGGGGGTTAGTACCTACCGATCCTTTGTGGGTCCGACGGCTTAGATGAATCAGTGGCTGCATCTGATCATCTCTATCGCCTTACGAAGAAGTACCTGTGTGAGCTGAATCGTGCTTTTCATTCCTTTGTGGATTGTGTTGTGCTATCCTGTGTGGATTTACGTTTTGCTTTCCTGAGTGGATCGGGTTGTGCTTGGGCTCGGATGTTGGAGCCAGACTGGAATTCATGACTTAGGTATATGTATGGGCATATACCTAAGCAGTGTCGGATGTTACTTCCTGATTGTATCTTTACATTGTGGTTTATCCTTTGTGGATTCTGGGAGACCTTCGGGGGTCTCGGGGTCCCTATTGAGTAGCTTATACTCACCCCTACATGAGATATGCCCGCACTACGTTGTTTTGGTTGCAGACGACGGACAATGCTGATCGTGGTGGAGGCTTGCGGAGTAGGACGATACCTGGAGGTGGACCACTGGGCGGGGTGTACTCGGAGCGGACGGCTGGACCGAGGAGCTGTGGAGGCTATCTGTACTCACACTTCAGGTGGGACTTCCAGAGCACGGCTCGACATGGCGGATTTTCTTTTCAGTTGCTATTTTCCCCTTTCAGTTTTACTTTACAGTTAGGCTTGTATTTCCGGCCACATTTACTTTCAGCATAGCTTGTTACAGTATTTGCTTAGTGCTTACTTTTACTTCTGCTTGTACTCTGTGGTGTTTGTTTACTTTTATAAAGGCAAAGCCTTCCCTGTTTCCGGGATTTACGCCTTTGGTGCTAGTCGCCAACCCCTGGCCTATGGAAGGCGGGCTTGGGGTAGTCATGGCACGAGCCCCGAGGACGGGTCGTGACAATTGGTATCAGAGGTGGTCGGTTCTACCGCAGACTCTGATCTTCTTCTATGTGAAGCAATAGTGTAAAGTGTATTGAGTGTGGTAATCAGTCCAGGGAGCCCAGTGTTGGTGCGGCGGCCAACGTATCCGTACACCAGGACCCTGACTTTCGATTTCTGACTTAATGCACGAAAACATTGATTGCATGTGTGTTTCAAGTTTTCTGTATGATTACTTTGTGTCAGCTCACCAGGTATACTGCTCTGACCGTTGCACACCTGTTTTCTTTCAGGATGGCCCCACGATGGCAGCTAGCTAGGGTTCCGAGATTTGTACGTGATGACAGCCCGTCGAGCGACGAAGCCTCGGTACAGGGCCCTTTGACAGTTGAGGCACCGGAGGTACCTCTACCCGTCGAGCCACCGATGCTTCCAGCCCCAGCCGCTGACGATGCACGTCACCTTAGTGCACTGCATGAGTTCCAGCGCCAGCGACCGCCCAGGTTCTGCGGGGAGATGGAACCCCAGGCAGCCGAGGACTGGCTGGAAGCGGTTGTTAGAGTTTTCATGCTAGTGAGGACACCAACAGACCTTATGGTGGTCCTTGCAGCGAGCCTCCTGCATGCGGCAGCAGGCAGATGGTGGAGCTTGATTCTCGAGGTGCATGACGAGGCATCACTCCTTTGGAAGGACTATGAGAGATTTTTTCGCTCAGAGTTCGTCCCAGCCACCCTCCGAGAGGTGCGCATCCAGGAGCTACTACAGCTGCGGCAGGGCAGCATGACAGTAGCCCAGTACGCGGCGAGGTTTACTGATCTCTCGCGCTACTCCACCGATATGGTACGGGATCCGTTCTTTCGGGCCCAAACCTTCGAGCAGGGACTAAGGCAGGAGATCAGGGTTTCGATGATCTCCCTAAACATTCTAACGCAGATAGGGGTGTTGGAGCAAGCCCTCTTAGTGGAGAGTTTCCTTGCGGAGCAGTCTCCAGCAGTAGGACCCACCGCTAGCCGGCATGCGGCAGAGTCTTCTGCAGCGGGCAGTAGACAGATGACGCAGGGGTCCAAGAGGACTAGACCTACCGGTGGTCGACTGCGTGACACAGGATCGTTTGTGCGAGGCACTCGGGGTGGACAACGACTTACTTTGAGCGGACAGTGTTACTCCTGCGGTGTGGTTGGTCACATGGCTCGTGACAGTCCGAACCGCCATACGGATGACCAGCAGATGAACGAAGGACCCCCCATGCAGAGGCAGAGGTTCGATCAGGGCGGGCCAAAAGGAGCAGGTGGCCATGTCAGGGGAGCTGGCCGTGCAGCTGGAGGTGGACGACGCTTCGGGGTGTTGCCACCACCACCACCAGGAGGTCCACCCTGACTGCAGGGGATAGGAGGACATCGGAGAACTCAGCTTCAGGCAGCTGAGGCCTACGATCATGGAGCTCTGGGAGCAGATGGATAGGAGAAGAACTAGTGGATACGTCTTTTGTACTTCTAGTTCCTTGTTGCTTTTATATAGCGTCTTTGTATTATGAGCTGCAATAATAAAAGACGCATACCTTCGTGATGTTTTCATTCATGTCCTCTTTTGTGTTGTTATTAAGAGGTTCTAGTTTAGACTGTTGACTTGACCCTCACTTGTGAGACATCTACTGGAGGAGACCCAGTTACCACACACTGATGCCGATAGTGTGACTCACCCCTTGGAGGCGAGTTTAACGGTTGGATCTATTGGTAGTGGCGTCGAGGCCTTACGACGTCATCCTTGGTATGGATTAGTATCATCCATGTTGGGATTGACTGTATTAGGCAAAGAAAGTTGTTCATCCAGGGGATGAGACCAGAGTTCTCTTATCAGCAAAGAAGAAATCTTTGCAGCACTTGTGGGGCCAGAGATGGTACAGGCCACGATAGAGAAGGTCCAGGTCATCCATGAGAGGATGAGGACAGCTCAGAGCCGGCAGAAGTCTTATGCTGACAGAAGGCGGAGGCCACTAGAGTTCGAGGATGGCGACCACGTCTTCTGGCGTGTCTCATATCGACATAGATTACGAAGATTTGGATGAGGCGAAAAGTCGTCTCCACGCTTCATCGGACCATTCCAGGTCCTCGACAGGATTGGCGAGGTGGCTTATCGCCTGGCTCTACCACCTCAGTTGCACCGGGTGCACGACGTCTTCCATGTATCTCAGCTAAGGAGACACGTGCATGACCCGATGCACATCATTGACCATGGGGAGCTGGACGTTGGTGATGGGGCGACTTTTGCGGAGGTTCCAGTGGAGATCGAGGATCGATAGAAGTGGGTCCTACGTGGATGACCGATTTTTCTTGTGCACATCAAATGGACGCATGGGAACCTCCAGGAGAGCACTTTGGAGCGGGAGGCTTAGATGCGTGCTCAATACCGCCTTTGTATCCCTATGTTTGTGGGGAAGCTTTACAGGGATGTAAAGCCCGGTGGTGGGAGTAATGTAAAGATCCATAAATTTCAAGGAAATTTTTTTCTTAATTTTCCTTGGAATATTACAAGAACGCAGTTTCAGATGGCACCTGATTCTAAGGCCCGGTGTTCCCGGAATCATTTTCCAAAGATTGGCTCAGGTACATTCAGTGAACGGACGAGTGGGTTTTCCGAACTTTTGAACCGGTTCTCAGAATCAAATTCTGAGGCCACCGATGGAATCGTAACGCCGGTATTTGCTTAGAAATGTCTCTTCCAGAGTTGTGTTTGCTCGGTTGTGGTTTTTAATTTTTGGGTTTTAGGTTTTGAAATAAAATAAAGTTGTGCGACAATTTTATTTTCATTCCACATAAAGCCGCTTAAAAGCCACTTGAAGCTTCTTAAGCTGAGTTGATGCAGATAGGGTGCTATCCAAAAATATCCTACCCTCTTGGTAGGATATTTGTGAGGTGGGTCCCACACGAGCCCCACCGTTTCTTTTCCGCTAAGTAACGCACATGCGAAAACCCGTTATTATGAAAGTCAACTGACGCGTTTTCTTAAATTCTTAACGCACCATTAATTGGGCGGTTTATTTCGTTGAATTAATTCTAATAATTAATGGGTCGTTACTTATCTCTTTTTCGTTTGTTGGCATGATAATAAAATAATACCAACACACTTTCTCCATAAGTTTTGTTCGTTGAAAGGATTGGCAGAAACTTCAAGTTCTTCATCGTCCTTCAAGAAGAACGCGAAGAATGTGAAGAACGCGAAGAACACGAAGAACACGAAGAACACCGATCCCTCGAAGATCGACGATGTGACGCCAAGTACCGCGACGCCGACAATTCTTCTTCTGCGACGTTCATCCGCGATAATCCAACCCTGCGACAACCTTCGATCGACAACGACAAGGTAGGGGGCTGCGCTTCTTTTAAATCTCATTGTGAGTTATAAAAACCTTATGGATTTAATTATTATTAATTAAACTTGTTGTTTCTTGGTCCTCGGAGTTCGTCGACACAACGCTGGATACCGCGACGACACGACGATCCCCTCCTTCTGAGACGATCAATTCCGCGAAGAACGTGTGTGCGACGACTTGACGAGGTAGGGGTTTGTTGTGAGATAATTTATATTCCCGTGATCGTTTCTTTTAAAATAAAGAACCCGGTTTCATGAGAACAATTTTAATTTATTAAAATTGTTATTTGATATGTTGATTATTATTCCCAATTGTTATCCCCTAACGCGGAGGGTGCGGGCCAAACGAACACGGCTCGAAAACCCTCCGAAGTTCTTCGTTGTTGTGAGGATTTGGTGGGCGATGACAAAACATGCCGCAAGGGTGATTTAATGATCCTGCAATGAAGAACGGAACCCGGGAGGAACAGCAGTGCAGACGGGAAGGAAATCGGACCACTAGAGCGACTCTGGTGGCCCGCGGAAGCCACCGGCGGCCGGAGACGGCGGCGCCACAGCGCGCCGCCGGAGGGAGCCGCCATGGCTGAAGTCGCGGCGGCGGCAGCGCCGCCAGCGGACCCGCGGCCGCGCGGGTCTGGCGCACCGGGACGCGGCATTGCCGCGTCCGTTGATCAGGGCGGCCCCCCACGGGGGCCGCGGGGCTGTCACGCGGCGGCAGCGTGCCCCCCGCGTTGCTCGGTCGCTCAGCCGAGCCGAGTCGTGTCGGCCGGGCCGAGCCGGCCGCGTCTTGGCTGGACCGGACCGGGTCCATCCGAGTCGGACCGGGTCGGGTCGACCCGGGTCGGTCCGGGCCCAAACCCCCCGTCTTTAGACCGTTTCGGTCTTTTGCCCGTAACATGAGCTACGGGCATCCGATTGACGCGCCGTCAGCATCAACGTGATCCTTGGATCGAGACGGTCGTTTCGGTATACTGCACTTAGGGTTTCGGAATACTTTGGGTTCGGCCAGGTTGGTTCGTCCACGAAACCAACCGGGCCCTCGGAGTGGAAACACTCATATCTTGAGCTTCGGACATCCGATTGACGTGTCGTCGACTTTGTTGAGTTCCAATAAGTGAGAAGGATCTTTTGGCATGCTCCGCCCGAGGTTTGGATGCAGGTGGAGTACGGTCAGGTTGGTTTTGCCTTAGAAACCAACCAGGCCCCTGGGACGAAAAAGCCAATAACTCTCAGACCGGTCGTCCGATTGACGCGTTGTCTGCAATGTTTAGTTCCTGTTGACGATACAGAACTTTTGGATACATCAACTCTGGTCTTTGTGTCAGTTGATGTGTCAGCCTCTCGGCTCGTGGAGCGGACCCTCCCGAACGAGCTTGCTGTGTGCGGGAACCCTAGAGCTGGCTGCGACTGCTGCTGTGACGACGATGACTGTACAGAGATCCTCAGAGGATTCGACTGCGATGGTGATGAAAACAGTATGGGGATCCTTTGTGTTTTCGGCGGTGACTACTACGGTGCATCTTGGGATACATCAACTCCAGACTACATGTCAGTTGATGCATCGACCTCTTAGCTCGTGGACTGGACCCTCCCGGAACGAGCATGCTATGTGCGGAAATCCTAGAGCCAGTTGAGACTTGACGACTGCTGATCGAACGACTCGGTGTGTTGCAGATAGGCCAGTGGAGAGCGCTTGGTTGTAGCAGCAGACCCACAACAGAGGTACGCTTGGTTGTAGCTGCACAGGGGTGCGCTTGGTTGTAGTGGAAGACCCACGACAGAGGTGCGCTTGGTTGTAACGGCACAGGGGAGCACTTGGTTGTAGCGGCAGACCCACGACAGAGGTGCGCTTGGTAGTAGCGGCATAGGGGAGCGCTTGGTTGTAGCGGCAGACCCACGACGGAGGAGCGCTTGGTTGTAGCGGCATAGGGGAGCGCTTGGTTGTAGCGGCAGACCCACGACGGAGGACCGCTTGGTTGTAGCGGCACGGAGGAGCGCTTGGTTGTAGCAGCAGGCCCACAGTACCCGATAGGTGGAGTACTACAGCAGTCCAAGGTAAGAGGGAGGCGCTTGTTTGTAGCAGCATAACCACTGTACTTGATGGAGAATGAGTTTCTCAATAGCTTTGGGTTCAACTTCATGATCGATCCTATGTGGGTCATTGCGGGGGTTAGTACCTACCGATCCTTTGTGGGTCCGACGGCTTAGATGAATCAGTGGCTGCATCTGATCATCTCTATCGCCTTATGAAGAAGTACCTGTGTGAGCTGAATCGTGTTTTTCTTTCCTTTGTGGATTGTGTTGTGCTATCCTGTGTGGATTTACGTTTTGCATTCCTGAGTGGATTGGGTTGTGCTTGGGCTCGGATGTTGGAGCCAGACTGGAATTCATGACTTAGGTATATGTATGGGCATATACCTAAGTAGTGTCGGATGTAACTTTGTGATTGTATCTTTACTTTTTGGGTAATCCTTTGTGGATTCTGGGAGGCCTTCGGGGGTCTTGGGGTCCCTATTGAGTAGCTTATACTCACCTTTGCATGGGCTATTCCCACACTACATTGTGTTGGTTGCAGACGACGGACAACGCTGGTCGTGTTGGAGGCTTGCGTAGCAGGATGGTACCTGGAGGTGGACCACTAGGCGGGGTGTACTCGGAGCGGACGGCTGGACCGAGGAGCTGTGGAGGCTATCTGTACTCACCCTTCAGGTGGGACTTCCGGAGGATGGCTCGACGCGACGGCTTTTCTTTTCAGTTGTTGTTTTCCCCTTTCAGTTGTACTTTACAGTTGGTCTTGTATTTCCGGACCCCTTTACTTTCAGCACAGCTTGTTATAGTATTTTCTTAGTGCTTACTTTTACTTCCGCTTGTACTCTGTGGTGTTTTTTTACTTTTATAAATGAAAAGCCTTCCCTGTTTCCGGGATTTACGCCTTTGGTGCTAGTCTTCAGCCCCTGGCCTATGGAAGGCGGGCTTGGGGTAGTCACGGCACGGGCCCCGAGGACATGTCGTGACACTATAATTTCCACTATTTCCTTTTGAGTGGTGTATGAACTACCCATGATTGTATTATTTGTTTAATATAATTTAACCTATGGGTAGTTACATCTTCATTGTATGATCCTTCATTCATGGGATGTATGTTTCGTAAGTTACCAAATCGGTAAGGGTTATTTCCTCAATCTCATTATTATCCAAAATTGTTGATGTGTAAGTATTTTTTGGGACATACTTATCATCGATACCCATATTTCATGAAAATGGTTTCAAAAGTAATATTTTAAAGATTTATGGGATGACCTATTTGACTAGATCATCATTTTAAATATTTTAAAGATTTATATTTCTAACCCCTTTTAATTAACGTCCATGTTTTCAAAATGGGTTTAAGGATTTATTTAATTGGACAAGAATGTTTGGAAATGATAATTATCTTCAAAAGTTTCAAAGTGGTATGGGACACATTGATTCAAAAATATCTTTTGAAATGACTTCCTTTATAAATTCTGATAATTTTAAATGATTTCATGAAAAATGGTTATTTCTCTCAAAGAAGTTTACTGATCATTTTTATCTATGTCAACATCATTTGATGGATTTTAAACTTGTTTAATGTTGATTTATTATTATAAAAATCTTCCATATTGTATTGATGGTTTTGTGAAATTTTTGAATATGGATGTGTAATTTTTATACCATTCACGATTTATGGATAAATTATTGACATTTTGTATGCTAGTTTTAATATGAATGGATATGTTATATTTCAAAATCTTCTTAAGATGAATGTGTTGGAATAGTATGTTACATGTTGGGGACTGGTAAAAGTAAGTCCTCCGGGTTGGGGTCTGGTTATAGAAGACCCTCCAGGTAGGAGTCTGGTTACAGAGGCTCTCTGTGTTGGAGTTCGGTTATAGAGGTACTCCGTGTTACAGTCCGGTTACAGAGGCTCTCCGTGTTGGATTTCGGTTATAGAGGCTCTCCGGGTTGGGATCCGGTTATAGTTAGCCCCTAGTTCATGGCACGAGGCCTTGAAACAGAAATTAAAGTCCTGCATTATGCATTCGATCATTATGAAATTAGTTATTACATGTGATTATTAGAATTGTATAATATCCATGTGCATGTTAATATGGCAATTTTGATTTATTTTTTCCATATTATGATCATGTTTATGTTTAAAAGGCAATTGTTTTTATTACACATATTGACATAAATGTTTATAGATTGCGCTAAATTATTTACCCTTACTGAGAATCTTATCCCACCCGTTTCTTATTTTATATTTTCCTAGGATCCCAATAAGTGTTTTATGATTGAGATGTGGGGTTAAGCTAAGGGAACAATTGCATTATAAAAGGATTATTTATGTTGTGTTGTATTATATAAAGTGTAATCTAACTTTTATGTATGTAATCTATTTTCGAATACTGCTAAACTGATAGGTCCTTCGAGAATTGATTCCTTGTAATCATGCCAATGTATTAAAATAATGCACTGACTCTGGGTAACTGGGGACAGGGTGTAATTGTTGGTATCATAGCATGTTTAGAAACAACCTTGGAAATACATTTAGATAAACTATGATTAGTGAACATTAACCTAAGATAGACCTTGAGGATTATCATAGAAGAACTTCTTATTATTATGGTAATGTAAAGAATTTGTTTATTTTCAAAACAATACATCCCTGTCTAGATACGAGCAGTAGAGGAAGCTCTGACACATATGTACCTAGAAGTGAAAACTCTGACAAGGAGTTTTGGGCATGACTTGGGGTATCCTGGTACATGACAACGGGCCTTGCAGAACTATTGCTAACGACACTCTAAGGGGATATGCTTAGGATAATTCACATTTACATTACAAGACATTAAGAAGGATTTAGGAGGAAATACTTCTTCAATGAAAACATTTTATTATTATAGATTATATACATAATCATTTCAATTTACATTAGGTATTTTAAATTTTGGGAATTTTGCATTGTGATTCATAAACTAACCTAGTATATTCCCTTTTTTAGAAATGACGCCCAGTAGAAGGGATGAGAACTCCAGTAGTACGTATGATCCAAAGAGTAATAAGGATCAAATATTTCATGGTATTAAGCCAACATTTAGAATGGAAATAGTCTACCATGTATTCTAAACATATGAAGAAATAGTATCATGTGTTAATGATATAATTTTAATATTCCATGAGTCCAATGGATTTGTAGGGAATCCATATAAGAAAATGATGGTATAGAGAATGATGGGTAAAAGGAAGAATGGAATGAAGGATTTTCCCATATGTGATAACTTTGGAAAGAATCAACTTGCAAAATACTTTATGGGAATGGGAGTTTGTTATAAGAGTGGATAAAAAGGACACCAAGTACATGATTTCAAGGGTAAGAAAATGTTTTCAAATGTACAATGCTTCATCTGCAAGGAGTTGGGTCACTATGCAAATCAATGTCCAGATCATCAGAGTTTTCCCCAAATGATGCTAATGGATAATAATCATGTTATGATACAACCACAGATGAAGAGGAATGACTAGGGTTCTTATGTTGTTATTAAAGAATTATTTCATTTTAGTGTTGTATCAATGATATAATGGTTATATGAATTATAGATTTAAATAAGGATTGCACTGCAATAATTTTTCATTGAGGATTTGAGATTATATGGAACTACAAAATGTGACTCAACAACAGGTTAATCTTTTTGGAAAATACATGGTTGGAGGAAAGATAAACCTTAATATGGTCCTGATACCGAAGTAGTAATTTAGTAATAAGAGATGGTTGATTTGGATAAATTATATATGATATTCTTTACTATCTTTGAATTGATTATTGGTTTGTGTATTTCATTATTGTTGGAGTATCCAAAATTTGTGGATATAAGCAATATATCTAGTATTATATAAGTAATAAGGTAGAATTAATGTAATCAATAAGGTTTTAGGGTATTTCAGTATGTTACCATGTTTTAAAAGAATACATGATGATGGTATTCACATGTTATTACGTGGAAAAAGGATCTTTACTGTGTTTTACATCTTTATAAATTTTGGATTGTGAGTTTTGAATGAAGTATTTTGAATAATCCTAAAGGGTGGAATTGATTATGTTTGAAATTGGATATTATTGTTATGGTTAAATTATTTATGAATATTATTTTTGGATTGATATAAAAAGGACAACCCGGAGGTCGGGCCACAACCCGTCGCATCCATCAAGGCCGCGAGACTTGAACCCGCAACCGAAGTGCGACAAGGGTGCATCACCTAACACTGGCCTACATGTTGTACTAGTTTGTTTAATGTATTTTTTTAAATGGTCTTATAGATTAATTACAAATTTATTTTTTAACCTTATACAATTACGATAAATGTAATATTTTTTTAATTGTATTATCTTTTGGACAAAAGATGAGTTAGTGGTAGAAATTTATTAAAGGATGAATGTATAAATAAAAAGTAAATATATATATTTATGTTCATAGTAAATATCATAAATAAATTCCTCATCTTTATGAAAAGTAAATTAAAACAAAAACATTGTCCGTTTAATTCTCTTATTGGGGATCAAATGCCGTTTAACCCATCAAAAGATTTTGGTTTTCATATCGGTTACTTTCTCCAAATAATATTCTCTATCACTCTCCATTTGAACTTAATGGTTATTTTTCTCTTCCATATCCATGTTTTCCTATATGAAACCCTTGTATGTGTTATTTCCTGTAACCCTCATACTTATCTTTCTTTATTTTAAAATAGATCCCCATTAATCTATTTTTCCGATGTTGGTTCTCTACAAAGGTATTTTTGTATTTTTAACCTTTTATTTTCGAAGAACAATTTAAAATTTCAAGGATGAAATTTCTTGAATGAGGTGAGAATGTAACAACCCAATATTTCATAGTACATTATTTTTTTCAAAGTCATTAAATAACATGCACTATACACAACACTGAGTTCGTTTGCACGACTTACAAAACTAGTCGTTCAAAAGTTGTTATAAATAGTATTAACTGAATTTTGAATTTCATAAAATCCTTATAATTTTAGAATCCATATTATGACTTTCTTAGACATAATATAAGAACAAATTCATTTTTTTCAGATAAAAGATGTATTTTTAAAAAAATGCAATTTTACCACCTTTTAATGGAGAACCCTTTTGAATCCAATACTTGAAACTTTTATATATTAAATTTGACAAAATTAACTTCTTATTTATAAAAAGTACCTAAAAATTTAGTTTTGATAAATTTTTGGTATTTTTCTAATAACTTTCATATTTGGATGAATAGTGAAAATTACTAAATTTTAACTAAAAACAAATTTTTAAATAAAAAAATTTAATGTGATAAATTATACATTTGAGTGGTTTTAAGATGTAATCAGATTATACTGTATCATTTAATATATATTATTTCATTGAATATAATTTCACATTTAAACTATACATAAACCAGTGTCAATATTTGGATAGTTATTATTTCTTAAAAACACGCTTTTTGTTTTGACATAGGTAATTAATTTAAAATTAATTTCTGCCACTAATGTGTTTTGAATTTGGAAAAATGGATTCCATATATGGAATCAATAGGTCCAAATTTTTTAAATAGGTTACTTTTATTTTTAGACATTCTGAATAATTACTTCGGTAAATATTTTATTTACCATGTTAAAAAGGTATATCTGATAAATAAGGGTAAAACAATAATATTATAATAATACTGAATTAACATAACATGTGTCCTATTTCTATTGGCTGATAAATTTCTGACCATTATTATATTTTTCAGGATTTTGGGACCCCATGGAACCACTTTCGAATGATAATGACATTTATTTTTAATAATCTAAAGTATAGACAAAAAAAACTTTTAGTAAGAAAATTTTTATATGAGGTTATATAATTTATCTATTAGACTATAACTAGTAATTATAAAGTCAATAATATTTTCTACATTACTATTTCTTGTTAAAAATATTTATACATAAAATAAATATATTTATATATGACACAATAATGACGCAATATTTTCCTTATTAGTTAAAGAATCAAATAAATGATATTATAAATATTAAAATAAATATAATTTGAATGTTTTGATGACATTAACTAATTTTATAGCTTCATATTTAATGTTAGGGTTTATTAAATAAATTTATTTCTAAGTAATCATGTTGTTATAACTTTAATAAAATCAAAAAACCAAATAGTGCCAAAATTGACATAAAAGACTTTTAAAAACATTTATTATATAATTCATTGATATAATATTCCTAAAAATATAAGGTTCATCCAAAAGTCTTATATAATAATAGGTGTATCATTAATTAACCACTTGGGGTTCGATTGGAAGTTTATAGTATGTTTATTAACAATTTAATATAAAAATACAAGAAGACATGGTAAATGTCAAACTATTTAACTACGAGTTAAATCTAAAAGATAAGGTTAATATGGTGACCCAAACCTGGATAAAACCTATTGTTTAAAATGATTTCGATCCATTACCACCTTATCATCTAAATAAATCATTTTGGAGCCATTAAAACCCGAATATGAATTTATTATAAAATAATATTTTATGTTTTTTCTAAGGTTCCCCTCACCACTCTTATAAAAAGGCACTTCCCCTTCTCTCAAATTCACACTATAGAAGGCATTTGTATCGACCAAACCCTTCCCAAATATCCTCAAATCTGTCCACCTTTCAACCTAGTGGCCTTAATTAGGTCATAAAGCCATCTTAAAGAGAACTTTTGATCAAATCAAAAATAAGAACCCGAAGAAAAGGTAAATATTTCATCACCTCTTTCAAGTTCTTTTCTTCTTCCACTTACTGTTTCATTATTGTTTCCATTATAAAATAATAACTCCAGTAAATTCTATATAATATGATTTTATTATAAATATGAAACAACTATATTCATTATTCTATCCACCCTATGAATTATAATGTCACCATTCGTGTGTACGTACGACTTACCCTCTCCACGACGTGGTGTAATTTATTATTCAACACTATGTTTTTTGGATTGATATAATGATGAGTAATATGTATATAAATATTGAAAATAACATGATAATTTCAATTTAAAATTAATATACCATCCAATTCCACACCTTTTAATCATTAATAAAATGATATTGTTGCTCGTGCGTACGTACGGATTAATATCTCCACGGCCCGATAAGATTCACTTCCACATTCACCATTCATCAATGATTATGAAAATAAATATTACTAATAATTATGTAATATATTACATAATAATTATACTGGAGATATATATATATATATATATTTATATGTATTTATGTACATACATATATATTATTCACGTACATCCATTCAATAAGATATGAAAAACAGAATCCTCAATTTTGCGTACGTATGACCTACCATCTCCATAAATGGTGTTTTCCATTTAAAATATCTATCTATTATAAATATTTATATTATAAATATATATGATATATATATATATAATGATTTATATTCTGTGATTATTTAAATCATGAACTAAATGATATGATCCAGAATAACAAGTTAAAACACGCACGATAAAGAAAGTAATTATTACCTAAAATTTTAATTTAACATGTAAATCATTATTAAATGGGTAGTATAAAGTAATAAATGAATCATGTTTGATATAATAAATATAAATATGGTTCTTGAATAATTTAATAACATGACATGGTAATTATATAGGAGGTTAAACATACCCTCGACCAAAGGAAAGTGCAAGGTAAGGGGTTTCTTATCTCACTCTTTATTCCGTGAGATTTCCATTGTTCACCACTTATTTATTGCATTTGGTGTATTGTGTACTACCATTTGATATATATTATCATGATTCAATTATAATCATGGTATTATATGGTTAATTTGGTGGTTATTATCTTTTGGTCATTTGACTCAATTGATTACAACGTGGTAAGAGGTTTTCATCTCATTTTTATTCCCATGAGATCCAAGCTATAATTTACACTATATCCTTTTGAGTGGTGTATATACTGACCATGATTGTATTACTTGTGTAATATAATTTATCTTATGGGTATTTAAATCATCATTTTATGATCCTTCTTTCATGGGATGTATGTTTCGTAAGTTACCAAATCGGTAAGTGTTATTTCCTCAATCTCATTATTATGCGAGATTGTGCATGTGTATGTATTTTATATGACATACATATCATAGAAAACCATATTTCATAAATTTTGTTTCAAAAGGAATCTTTTAAGTTTTTATGGGAGGGTTTATTTGACTAGATCATCATTTTAAATTATTTAATGATTTATCGTTCTAGACCCTTTTAATTAACGTCCATGTTTTCAAAATGATGTTAAGGATTTATTTATATGAACATGAATGTTTTGAAATGATTATTATTTATATATGTTTCAAAGTGGTAGGGGAAACATTGATTCAAAAATCACTTTCAAATGAATTCCTTTATAAATTGTGATAATTTTAAACTATTTCATGAAAAGTGGTATTTATCTCAATGTATTTTACTGATCATTTTCATCTATGTCAACATCCTTGGATGGATTTTAATCTTGTTTGAATTTAATTTATTATTATACAAGTTTTCCATATTTGTATTGAAGGTTTGGTGATATGTTTGACTGTGGATGTGTTAGTTTTATACCATTCAAGGTTTATGGATAAAGTATTTACATTTCATATGATAGTTTTAATATTAATGTTTATGTTATATTTCAACCTCTTCTTAAGATGAATGTGTTTGACTAGTATTTTTGGGGTTGGGGACAGGTAAAAGTAAGCCATTCGAATTAGGGTCCGATTATAGCAGACCCTCCGGGTTGGAGTCCAATTACAGAGGCTCTCCATGTTGGTGTCCGGTTACAGAGGCTCTCCAGGATGGAGTCCGGTTATAGAGGCTCTTAGGGTTGGAGTCTGGTTATAGAGGCTCTCCGAGTTGAGATCCGGCTACAGTTAGCCCATAGGTCCTAGAACGAGTCCTTGACAAAGAAATTGAAGTCCTGCATTATTCATTCCATCATTATGAAATTAGTTATTACATGTGATTATTCAAATAGTATAATATCCATGTGTATGATAATATGGTAATTCTTGATTTATTTTTTCCATATTATGTTCATGTTTATGTTTAAAAGGTGTTTGATTTTATTACATATCTTGACTTAAAAGTTTATAGTTTCTAATAAATTATTTACACTTAATAAGAATCTGAGATCACCCATATCTTATGTTTTATTTTCCCAGGATCCCATGAAGTGTTTTAGGATTGAGATGTAGGGATAAGCTAAGGTAACGATGGTGTTATAAAAGAATTATTTATGTAGTGTTGTATGTTAGAATGTGTAATTTGACGTTCATGTATGTAATCAATTTCCCAAGATGACTAAAATGATAGGTCCTTCAGGACTTGATTCCTCATAATCGTGCCAAGGTTTTAAAATAATGCAAAAACTCTGGGTAAATAGGTTCAGGGCATTACAGTAGTGGCTGTACCGACATCAGAAAGTTGACTTCTTCACATCCTCATCTCGTACACTGAGCTGGCGATATCATGATCTGAGGTCTATCTTTGAGAACCATTGTACTCCCTTCAGTTGATCAAAGAGATTGTCAATCCTCTGGAGTGGGTACTTTTTCTTCATAGTCACCTTATTCAGGCATCGATAGTCGACACAATGTCTGAAGCCCCCATCCTCCTTGGAAAAAAAATCAGGGCTCCCCAAGGAGAAACACTGGGCCGAATGAATCCTTTCCCCTGTAAGTCATCCAGCTGTACCCGCAGCACATGATGCTCAGTAGGAGCCATATGATATGTTGGTGTAGATATCGGTGTCGTCTCGTGGTACAATTAAATGTAAAATTCCAACTCTCTGTGAGGAGGTAGACCTGAAACATCATCAGGGAAGACATCGGCATACCGATCCACAACTACTGGATAACTCAAACTCTCCACATCAACCACTCTGAGGGTAAGGCTAGCAAACTGATGAGTGATTGGCTGAAATCTCCTTCAGGTATGTCCATCCTGTGTTGTAAAGGCTCCCTTATTGCTGGTGAAGGTGAACCTGGTCCTCTCCATGCGGACACACTACACTTTGCGGCTAGAACAGTTAATCTGAGCATAGACTATAGATAAACAATCCATACCCAAGATGACGTTGTAAGTCATCGACGCCACTGCGAGGAGATCACATCCAAAGCTCTCGCCTCCTATAGTAAGGTCACACTACCGACACCAGTGTGTAATCGTCGAAACAACTCCCGTATGAGTCTGTAGCCGTAAGGATTGAGCCAACGACTCCATCGGAATCTCCAAGATCCGAATGAGGTTAGTGGAAATAAAATAGTGACTGGGACATGGGTCTATAAGTACTGCAACTAAGGTGGAATAGACATAGATCGTAACTCATATCATCTCCATAACACCATGATTATAGGCCTCAGTTTCATGGAGATGAGATCTCCCCTGTCCACCTGCTCCCTGATGTCGGGGTGGACCACCTGGTGGTGGTGGCAATAACACATCGAATCATCGCCCACCACCAGCTGCATGGCTAGCTCCTCTACCATGTCCGCCTGCTCCCTGCTGACCACCTCGGTCGAACCTCTGTCACTTCCTAGGTGGCCCACAACCTTTAGCTAATCATCCGTATGGCGGGTCGGGCAGTCATGAGCCATGTGACCCTTCTCGCCGCATGTGAAACACTTCATGTTACTCACATGACTGGCTCTGTCTTTGGTGCCCCGCAAAATCGACCATGTATCCTATGTTCATCCAATTATAGGTCTGGTCCTCTTGGACCTCTGCGTCATCAATTTTCCTCCATCTGTAGAATATTAGCGGCAAGGATCACGATGAGATCAGCTGGTGTCCCTACTAGTAGGTAAACCCTCACCACGGCCTCTAGGAAATCATCATCCACCAGTGGGTTCATCTCTCCCTTGAACCTGGGTGACCTCTGGTGCTGGAACTCGTCCACTGCGCTCAAGCGGCATGCACCCTATGATTCGGGGGCTGCTGGCATTGGTGGCCCAACGGGTAATGGTACTGATGGTGGCTTCACTAGGGCCTCTACTGGAAGAGGGCCCTATAATGAGGTCTCATCGGTTGGTGGGCTATCAGTGCGTACTATACCTGGAACCCTAGATAGCTATCTGCGTGGAGGGATCCTGAAAAGAAACAGGTGCACCATGGTAAATAAGTTATACCAGGTGAGCTGACTCAAGGAGATCATAATGAAAACTCTTGAAAACACACGTGCAATCACTGTTTTTGGGCACTGAGTTGGAAATCAGAAGTCAGGTTCCTGGGGAATGGATACGTCGGCGGCCGCACCAACACTAAATTTCCTAAAATTATAACCACACATACTAAACATAACAGTATTTCCTTTAAAAAGATCAGAGTGAAATGTTCTATGGTAGAACTGACTCCTCTGATACCAATTTGCCACGACCCATCCCCCGGGGCCCATTCCGTGACAAACCCCAGCCTGCCTTCCATATGCCAGTGGGTGGAGTCTAGCAACGAAAGGTGTATTCCCTAAAACGGGAAGGTATTTACTTCATATACTATAAACACACACAACCAATCCCACTACATGATACTAACATGAGTAAACTGAATAGTAAATAGATTTAGTACAGTAAGTAAAAGGGACCAGAATACAAGCCCAACTGGAAAGCACCAGAAATTGAAAAGTACTAGTAAACTGGAAAATCTTCTATGAACACCCACCAAGGATCCTAACTGAAGGGTATGTAAACCTCTCTAACGATCATCTCTGTGGTACACCTCATCTATGGTTTACCTCCGAGCTACCTCTAGTCTGGTTACCCTCATCCTCAGTCAGCACTGTCTTTCATCTGCACCAAACATAACAAGGTGTGGGCATAGCCTGTGCAGGGGTGAGTATAACGATACTTAGTAAGAACCCCGAGACCCTCATGGTCTCACAAAATTCACAAATTATAAACCAAAAATCATGTAAACCAGTGGAAACCTTACTTAGGTATATGCAGATACATATACCTAAGTTATCAAGTAAACCCATCTCAATCATGAAGAAAAAAAAGGCCTAACTCATTAGCCCAATGCTCAACTTTTCAACAAAGGTATGAATACCACGATGGTAATACCAAAAAGGTATGTACTACAAGGTAACACCTCGAAGTTAAGTAACACATAGGTATGCCACATAGAAGAATACAACAAAGGTATCACCATAATGATTAGTACAACACAAGTACGCCGCACAGAATATTTCCACAAAGGTAAAGACTCAACTCACACCATGTATAACTTAGGTACATTTGTAGAGATGATTAGATGTATCTACCGATTCATTTTTCTCTGTTAAGAGGCAGATCCACGAAGTATCCTAAATCACATACCCACACAAGATCCTAGTACATCATCAGACCCACACAGGATCCTAGTACATTGTGAGACCCACACACGATCCTCGTACTTCCTCAGAACCACACAGGATCCTAGTACACCATCAGACCCACACATGAACCTAGTACATCATCAGACCCACACAGTATCCTAGTATATAATCAGACGCACACATGATCCTAGTAAAACACACCCACAAAGGTTCCTAGAGTAGTCCCACATGAATTCCTAGAGCGGATACAAGTGGAAACCTCAATCATAGACCCACTAAGGATCCCAAAGAACATACCCACATAGGATCTCTTTCTCAAATTAAATCAAGTTACAGGGTTCCACCACTAAGATCGCTTGATTCCAGGGGGGTCCCCTCCCCAAGCCATTGGTTGATACTCCAACTTCCATGAAGTCCCATGAAGAAGTATCCTAATGGACCACCTTGTCATAGTGGTCTCAACACAATAGACAGTGCGTCAATCAGATGCTCGGTCTGAACGTTATTAGTCTTTTAGTCCTAAGGGTCCAGTTGGATTCGTGATTTATCCAACCCGACCGTACCACAACTTTATCCAAATATCATGTGGGGTATAACAAAAAGGACCGTCTCACTCCAATGTTTTTGGCACTATAGACGGTTCGTCAAACAGACGCCCGTAGCTTATGATATGGTCGAAAGAACGTATAGGGTCAAAACTGGTCTGGGTCCGATTTGGATTAATCCAGCCCGACCCGGATCTGGCCCTGGGTTGGACTCGGCCCGAGGGATCTAACCCGAACTGCTGGGTATGGCCCTCTGGCAATTGGTGGCCCAGCCCACCATGGGCAGCCAGACCTGGCTGCATGTAGGGGGAGTCACGCACCCCCCACCTAAATCACAGAACAACCGAAGTCGTTCGGTCGCCAGGCTGTATGCGGGACCTATGGTGGGTCCCGCTCTGTCTAGCTTTGATGACCGGAATGGACGGCCCCTTTTCCAATAGGTGGTGCATCGTGCGACGCCCCTAATGGTTAGTCGAACGTTGCCGCCCTCCCTTTTCCGTCGCGACACAAGCCACGACACTTCTCGTCGGGCTACGTGGACGCACGACGCTGCCCTCGTCGTGCGGCTGGTTGTCGCCGCCTTTGCGAAGCTGCGACCCTTCTCTGGTGGCGCGGTCGCGCCGCCGCCTTCTTCGTGGCCTTCTGTGGTACCAGCCACCAATAATGAGTTCCACCAGTGCCAATCTATTGCACCTGTCGTCATCCTCTTCCATCGTGAAGAACACAACAAATTAAACACAAGGATTTGCAGAGTGGTCAGGCCATATTCGTTTGGACCACACCCTCCGTGTTAGTGCGGTAAAAAGTGGGTCAATTATTTCTTGAATCCATAAAGAATTTTCAAGAATGGGTGAGGGGAAATTTGAAAACAACAAACCCTACCTTGAGGGTTCCATTGGAGATTGCCCGTAGTTGAAGATAGATTGGTGTTTGTCGATCTCAAAGCAAGCCTCCTCCAATGACGCATCTTGTTTGACAATCCCCCATTCATTTTCTTCATTGGAGATGGCATCTTCATTGTTGGAGATGAGTTTCTCCAAGTTCTCCCATGCTTCTACCTTTTCCAATGATTTCTTCCAAGGAAAAATGTGGAGTGAATAAAATATGTTTTATCAAATTAATTTGTTGGAGAAATTTAAGTTGGCATCATTAATCAACGGATGAGGAATAATTAATGTAAATGTATTCTACAGTCAGCCCCTCATTAAAGAGGGAGTTCATGAGTCGGGTGGTCCCCACCTTTAAGAATTCAATTTAGGGGTTTAGGCTCAGGTGGTCCCCACCTTTTATCATTCAACAAGGAGGTTATAAAAATAAAATAAAAGATTATTTAATTTTTATTTCCATGAAAAATCACAAAAAATAATTTCACCCTCGACCTACTATGGTCGAGGTGAAGGTATCCTTAAACGAATATCGGCACTTCGTGTTCAATGGTGCCCTCAGATTTTAATTACGAGGAACAATTCAAAAGTTAAAAAAACCCACTTGCACATTTACTGGACATACCCGAAAAAAAAATGTTCAGAAATTCATTTCAGGCACATAGGGACTTGGAATCACACGCCGTCAATTTTTGAGGTCTCATAATATTCCATATAGTTAAAAAAAATTACATAGAATTTCTGGGTCTTTATAGGAATAATTAGTATAGAACAATTATTATAATCTCTTAGGATAAACCTAACTAGTTAACATCAACCCACTAAAAAATTCATTAGATAGTTTTAAAAAGATCACTCAAAGCTTTTCACAGTTTCTACTATCCTAATAAAGAATTCCCATGAACCATTTCATAAGAAGAACACCTAAAGCCTGCATTAAAGAAACATTCTTCAGTAAAATAACTTTTCCAATTTGAAATAAATTATAACATATTACAAAGACTCAAAATCATACATGAAATTTTTATTAATTTAAAATATAATTATAAACAAGTAAATTATGATTCAAAACATTAAAGCATCATGAGCATGGGAAATGTAGTTCATTCCATATATGATAAAAATATTCTTTCTATATTATTTTTCAAAAGGTCACAAAGAACAACCCTTCAAAAAAAACATTAAAATTTTCTTCAGTATAAATAAAATTTAAAAATATACAGTAAAAATATATTGATTTTTTAATTAATATAAATGAAATATTACTGAATAAAAAAGGGTGTTATGGTTCACTTTACAAAGATTAATTTTTAAAAGAATGTCCCTTATAAATATCATATCGTTGAAGTGGGAATTAATAAAATGTATCAAATATGTGTATCTCCAGTAAATAAAAATAAATCAAGTTTGAATACATCATAAGATATTAACATTTCATTACACACATAATCTTCGCATGATGTAATCATAATGTAGAAGATTAACTCAAATAATGGATATTAGGTTATTAATATCCCATACCTCCCGCTTCTCCATAGTAATGTGTATATTACACTCCTATATAATGGTTTATATAAAGTTATAAACTCATTCTAGAACTATATATATATTTATTATTCCTTATATTAATCTTTTATAACATCTTATGACACATTCATTAATAGTTTTTTATGATTTTTTGGTTTTGGCTCTATTCATTTCACTATTTCCCGATCGGTTCTCTTGATTATAATTATGGATATTCATGTAGAATTTAAATACTACTCCTAAAGTGGAATGAAATGGTATTATTGTAATTTATGGAATATAAATGTTCCAATATATCATTTTTTATAAAATGTTGTTGATTCATAAATTAAAAGGTCGTGATGAATGTTTAGTTTACATTGGCGGTTTTTCAAAACATCACAAACTAGATAAAATATATTTATCTTTATGTTCATATAATAGTAGAATAATATGAAATAGGTTATAATATACATATAAAAATTTTATTTATTAGGAATGATATTTTTATAACAAGCCATGATGGTCGTAATGGAAAACCTAAAAAATCATTATTCATTGTGGTGATATGTTGGTATAACATTGATAGTTGTATCATGTTTTTAATAATAAGAGAATAAAACTAAAATCACAATGAGATATTCCATTGGAATAAAAAAATCCATTATATTCATTATTATAGAGTTATGATTCATTATGGATGAAATATTTGAGGAATATGTTGGTGAAGATAATAAATTAAGAGAGGTACATTGAGAATGTTACCTCGTGAATATCACCCCCCTTGACGGACCCTTTAGTTCCTTATATTTGGTCATTTGGTGATACCGAAAGCACTAGGACGTGGGTAGAGTGAAGATTTGAGGTTTTCTCATATATTTAAATCTTGTAAAGGCTTTTTAGTCAAAATGGGTTGTTGAGGGGTGGTATTAATACTTGAGGACAGGTGTGTTTTAAGTAACTAAATAATGAAAATCTTATTTTTGATGCCAAAATAAATTAGGTGGCATTAAATTCCACGACATTGGATGAAATTTTATATTTGGGGGGATGGTGTTGGAGTTGATGCCCAAGAACCAACATCATTTTACATTATGATAACTTGTATTCATAGTTTCGAATATTAGTAAACTAATTATCAGATCAGGATTATTCTTCTGTGTAACATAGTATGTGATAATGTCATAACAGTAGTTATCACTGTAAAATATCAATTCAAGGTCCTATTAAATATTATGGAATATATGTTCTATAGCTGTATGATATCATTTGAGGGAAAAAATGATACATGCTATCAGGGGTGGATACTCATAGGACAGTGTGGCACCATCCCATTGTCTTCACCCTTGCTAGTATTCAGTATGAGATTATGTGAAAGAGACCCATAAATAGGAAATCTAAATTTATATGTGCAATTGGATGTTCCAATATTAGGATGCCTATTTTGGTCCTAAGAATATATTATAATTCTTAATGAGTATTATGAGTCACACAAATAGATATACTAATGTCAACTATGATGAAGGATGTTCGTAGAGAGGTAAGATATGTTGGGTGCATCAAGATTAATATTCAATTAATGAATATTGAGAGAAATGAATTATCCAATAAATTCCTTAATGGATATGAATATCTCAGTCCATTCGATGGAAATTATATAGGCTATAAAAATCCACATCTATGTTGTTCTATTTTCATATTCTACTTCTGAAATACCAATGAAAGAGACACATGGAACATATTTTGATGGCATCAGCAAGCAACCTACTTGATTTGAGATAATGTGATAAGGGGATTATATTATACATTAAGCATCATATGATATAACAAGCCATTTCTGTATTAACATGTTTTTCTATGGGTTCATTGTAATGTTGTAATATGATAAACTTAAAAATTAGGCTTGTTCACCTATTTCTTGTGAGAATGAGTCTTATAGGGTCCCACACTATGTTTATCATGGATCTTAGATAAATAATAATATGTTATTTGTTTATTTGACAAGTTGAATAAATATTATTCTCAATTGTGGTGTTATAAGTACTCATGTATTCTTGATCACATTTATTTTTTCTCCAATAATTCGAGTGAATATTATGTTAGTAGAATATCTTATAAATATTTATTTACAACATGGTGAATATAATATTTATTTTTTCATTGTAGAATAATACATTCATATTTATATAGTAAATAAATTGACATTATTCATGTCCCAATATGTATTGTGGTGAATAGAAGAAAGAGATTAATTATCCAATGTGAAATAATATAGATTGAATATTAATTAATAAAATAACATTTAATTTTAATTTTCATGTTATGCGCATGTATATAAATGAATCTATAATTACTATATGTCCTGGGGGTTTTATATTATTAAATAAATAAGGGAACTTTTTCAATTATTTTATTTCAGCCCAAGAAATTTAAATACCTAATTATGTTGTTTTATCAAGAGGGAAAAATCATTTTTATTGGTTTTGAAAAACATATTAAGAGTTTCCTCTCATGAATAGAGATATCCATTCTCCTAGAACACTCCAATGAATAGAGAGAAATCCTCCTCCACACGATCAAGTTGAACTCTATGGAATCAGTTTTCTATGCGATCAAAGGCGGATGCCATAAGTGTTAGGAACTGCTATTCTAGCACCGGTAGATTCTGTCAGAGATGTCTAGAGATTTGAGGAACCTATGTGGATAACTTTTTATGGAAATATAAAAATGTATTCTATAATGAAACTTCGGTGGACTGCAAATCCATCATCAGATTCATCAAAAAAATGAATACCTATAAATGTAATAGGTTATGCAATTAAAATATTTATAAATAATATGTCATGATTCTATCTCTTGGTTATAAAATAATTATCCATTATCTATTTCTATGATTCAATTCTATTGATCAAGTAATTGATCATCACATTGATCATTGATTGATCGTCGATTATGAAAAAATGCAAAGTTGCACACCGCCCATTGCATGCTTACGCTATGCCTAAAACCCACAATTGGAATTAGAGGAGTCACATAATTAATTAATATTATTTAAATATAGTTGGTGATTTATAAAATATTTAATTTGGATTTTAAATTCATGTTCAATTGTTCTTTTAATCTGAACATTGACATCTTCTTGTTCATCCTTTGTTTCTCCAAGATCCAATAGAGATTATTACTTTTATCAATAAAATTAAATATATGAAGTCATCTAAATTTGAAAAGGTGTCTATCCATAAATCATAGGACTACACAACCTATATTCCCCTTTATACATATATGGTACATTTATTACAATCATAGAGAACCTAACTAGAGACAATGTAAATCAAATTCAACATGTCATGTGGCCTATTGGACACACCAGGTACTCCAAATATTACAAGGTATGATTCACAAGCCAAGTCCCTACGTGTGTACCTAAGATAGATGGTGAAATAAGTACATGGCTTGTAGATCATATTTACATGTCGTGTAGTTATCCCACATTATGTAGATTTATAGGTTATTTATTTTACTATAGAATCCTTGATACATGTACATGCGTGTTATAGTAAAGATATGACATTCCATGTAATAGGGTTATATATACATAGATATTTAAATATTTAATTAATATTCTCATAATGTTTGGATCCATATATCTTGTATGAGTTTTATTATAAGTTGATACTCTACATGCTTTGAATCATCACATGTGGCCAAAAAACCCTGTAATTAATGTAATTATTCATGAATTACACGTTATGAAAGTACGTGATATTTCATGTATTCCATATGTCATGTGATTAAAATAGTAAATGAGTATAACACATGTATGGTATATTTGGATGGGTATTCACCATGTTTCTTATAATGAACATTTATGTACATAGATAAATTTAAATTAATTTAATTATTTTTTTTGAAAATTATGATGGATTAGAATATCTAGGTAATATGGATAAGTATAAAGATATAAGAATTTAATAATTAAAGATAATAATTAATTAATTCGAGTTTTATTTATCTTAAAAAATACTGAGTAAGAAATTAATGCTACTTTTATTAAATGGTTAATGTGTTGCACACATGTGGGGGACCATGAGATTGGACATAACTTTTTATGTGATTGGTTTCATTTAATCTATTAATAAATTAAATTGTTTGCATTCATGTATACTCACCTATTTTTATGTAGGGAATGTGTGACCATGGATTATTTTTTGTAATCCAATATTCCCCCTCACATGCATGTGGGTAAAAGGAATATGTAATGGATGGAGCACCCAATCCAGTGGAGGATGTTCAATTTCAGAGATGAGGTAAAACCAATACCAAGAAGACAGATAGGTGGACATGTGGAAAAATATAACACGAACATTAATTGGGTCAATTTGTTTTACCCTAGGTCAATGGTTAGTCTTTAGACCACTATATAAACTAAAAATTAGTATAATTTCATGATCATTCTGATTTTTAATTTTATTTTTTTCGAGTTTCATGTTTATAAAATTATGGATGTTTTTCTGGATCACATAATTAATGTCATCCTTTAGCATGAAAAAATAAATTTTCTCGAAGAACCTTTTACAATTATGCCATCTATTGAGGAAGGTGGTGAATATCTATGTCCCTATGAGTAACATGTCAGTGTTTCTACAAATATTCAATTCTTTAATATATCATCCATGACCAATGGCATTTTGATGAATGTTGAGTATATGGATTCCTATAGCATGATGTATCACCTTTGGACTCTATATCACGTGATGGTAAGATAAGTGAGGTATGAGATCTCTAATTATTTTTTCAAAACTATTTTTATTTAGTTCGCCCAATATGGGCCTCTTTTAGATAATATTTTTTCTTAAATTGAATGCCTAGACATCGTAGGTATTACTTTCCCATATCAGTTGCATATAGATCTCATACATTCATCACATCCCACGATCTTATCCAACATTATTATTACTTAAAATATGTGAAATAATGAGAATAGTATTTCATAACAACTTAATTTAATTTTCCAAGTGTGTAAGAGCATTGGGAGTGAAAAACCCACAGTCTTTATGGTGAAAAAGAAAAGGAAGAATAAGGAAAAGGGGACCAAGGATTATAAATAACCTAAACCTCCCAATAACCTTCCTTCCCAGAAAAAGAAGACACATTGATGTGGAGTTGAATAGGAGGTGGTGTGTTTCTAATGTGTCATGTCTGGCCACTGGAAGAAGAACTACACACAAATCAAAGGGGATGTTAAAAGTGATTTCTTTATCGACTGTAATCATTCAATATATACACATTGGGTATTAAATACAACATTTTGGACTCAAATATATATCCAAATATAGGAACCCTATAGATTAAAAAAAAATCATGAGAGAGGTGGATTTGAGAGGTGATAATGGCGCGAGGCTGGCTTCTCTAACCATTGGTGACTACAACCTCTCATCGCCAATGGGGATGATTTGGGTTTTTAATGATTGTTATTATGTATCTATAGTAACAAAAAAATAATTTATTTCACATTCCTATATAAATATGGGTTATATAAAATTTTTCAAATAGAGGTTTTTTATTTTAAAAGGAAATCATATGTTATGTTATGGAACATTTAAATAATGGTCTCTATCTTTTATACTATGAAACCGGGTTTTGGAAATAGATAACAAATCATGTTCATGTTATTTGTATAACACCAAACTATGGAATCACCATCATAGACATGTAAATGAGAAGTGTTTCAATATTACATATCACGATGGTTATTTAGACACTATTGAGATAAAACTACATGATTGATGCTATTATTGTTTACGAGGAAAACATACTAAACCACCATATGGTGGTCATGGTGAAAGGGGCACAAAGCATGTATGATAGGAAGACACTAAGATGTGTTGATCATTTATAGTATAATATGGTGGTGGATATTCTTATATCATAACATTTACTGATGATTTTAGTGCATATGGTTGTGACTACATGATGAGGTTTAAGGCAGTTTCCTTTGATAAATTCAAGGAATTAAAGAATGAAGTAGAGAACCAACATGGTATGAGGATAAAGAGCATTAATCAGATTGAGGAGGTGAATATCTTAACATAGACTTCAATGAATTTTTACTGGTGTTTGGGATTCTATCTCAACTCACTCTAACATAAAAAACATAGTGGAATGGTGATAGTGAATGGAGTAAACATACCATGTTAGACATGGTATGTTCAATGATGATTATTTCTAATCATCTATTATACTTTTGGGATAAGAATTAAAAATTTCGACATAAAAATTAAACTATGTTCCAACTAAAGTAGAAATCAGAATTTCCTTTGAGTTATGGGGTGTAAATAAACCTGTTTTGTCACAAACACATGTATGGTGTTGTTATACATTTGTTAAGGAATTCTGGTGCAACAAACCATCACCCCAGGGAATGATGTCTATATATATAGGGTATTCCAAGGAAACAAGGGGATACACTCTATAAAACTCCTCAAAAATTAATGTGACTATCGCCAGAGATGAAACATTTCCTAAAAGGGATAACACCCTCAACATGGGTAGTTGGAGAAATATTGACATTGATGAAGATGATATCTGAGATACACTAGATTGGGTATATGAACAGATTCTACAAGACCCCATGGAATAAGTAGTTCCTAAAACACTATTACTATGTATAAGAAAGAGTGAGGAAAGAGAACCAAAGAGATATTGATTTATAGTAACCAAATATAGTGACTTGTTATTGGTTGAAAATGATGAAACTCTATTCCACAAGGAGGTAGTAGATAGCTAAGAATCTATGATATGGATAGATGCTGTGAATTAAGAAAAGGATATCATGTATCAAAACCTGGTTTCAGTTTTGGTCGATGTACCAGTTGATATTAATCATGCTGGGTGTAAATGGTTATTCAAGAATAAATTTCACAATAAAGGTAATTTAAATATCATAAATAAAGGAGAGTGGCTAAAGGATTTAAACAACAGCATGAAATTTACAATGATGAAGCATGTTGTTGAGTATCTATGTTTAAATGAATCATGATTCTATATTATATTGAAGCTGACCATGATTATGAGATTTGGAAGATGGTTATTAAAAATTAATTCCTTAATGGGATCCTTTTGGACGATGTTTATATGACCCAACCAGAAGGGTATGTTACTCCAGTAATTTCCAATAATATTTTCATGTCATACAAATCTATTTATATATTGAAGAAAGCATCTAAGGCATATAATATTTTATTTGATGAAGCCATAAAAGAATTTTGTTTCATTAAGGGAGACCGTGAGCCTTGTGTTTTCAAGAGTTTTATTGGAAATGGAGTTGTTATCCTATTAGTATAAGTTATTTACATATTTCTTATTGGAAAAGACATACAAGTAATACTGCATGTTATTGACTGGTTAAAAATATTTTTCACAGTGATGGACATAGGTGAAGAATCCTATATTACAAGGATAATGATCATACAAGATATATACAATAGGATTCTTGGACTATGTCAAAGAACATATATTAACATGATACTAAAGATATTTAGAATGGAAAAATAGAACAGGAAATTGGTTCCAATTTCCCATGGTTTACATCTTTCTATGAAAATGTGTCCTCATACACAACAATAGAAAAATATAATGCGGAATATCCCATACAAGTCAGCGGTTGGATAAATCATATATTCCATGTTATGTACTAGATATGAGGTCGCCTATGCATTGTGCATGGATGGAATATATCAATTGGATCGATCATAATAACAATGGACTACTGTTAAGGATATCCTTATGTATATATGAATAACTAAGGATATGTTACTGTTGTTTTTAGGAGATGAGGAGCTGGTCATTAGGGGTTATATTGATGCTAATTTCCAAACATATCATAATGATATGATTTCATAATTAGGATATATGTTCTATCTCATCAATGGATCTATGGGATGACAGTGTTCAAAGTAGCTGGTTGTTTCTAATTCTATAGTATAGTCTGAGTATATAGAGATTTATGATGCATCCAAGGAAGATTTATATATATAGAAATTTTTCCTCATGATTGATGTGGTACACAATAGTAATGACTATATCACATTGAATTGTGATAACACTACACCAATGGATCTGGAAAAATATTCATATTCACACAAAAGGGAAAATAATATACTCTAAAATATCACCTCTTATGGTATTTCTATCAATGGGGTGATGTTTCTATAAGTAAATTACCCACGAAAATTAATTTTGAATACCCGTTGACAAAAGGTCTATCTTAGGGGAAAAATTTTTATCATGTGAGAGATAATGAACTAAATGTTGTTTGCAGTTGGCTCTAGTGAAAGTGAGAGTCTGTTGCAGTTGTTTCTCTAGAACCAACTTCTATATACATTATGATAAATTTATTTCATGGTTTCCAATATTCGTAAATCCTTTATCACATCATGCTTATTATTCTATCAAACATATTATGTGACAATCTCATAATAGTAGATATCACAGTAAAAGGTCATAATAGTTCCCTACTATTATGAGAACCTGGAAGTGCTATGAAATTATTTATGAATATTTTTCTATCAATAATATAGAGATCATTTCCGTAAAAAGGCTCCCACAAAAAAAAATTCTTCCTCCATAAGATCATAGAGAATAGTTTGGAAGCAGTTCCCAATGGGATCAAAGGAGAACAATAGAACCACAGGGATCTATCAAGATAGCACCGATATATTTCTTCGGAAATGTATGGAGATTCTAGGAACATGTGTTGTTAACTACTAGAGGAAGTATATAATTGGTTTCTAAAATGATGTAATGGTGGACTGCCGATCTATAATTATATTCATCAAAAAATAAGGAAATAAAAAAAATATTTATTTATTTAGTTAAATTTATTAAAAAATAATATGTGAGGATCAGCTATATCACTATAGGAATAGTTATCCATTTTATATTTCATTGATTCAATTTTTTTCATCATGGAGTTAATCATTGCGTAGAGGGCAGATTGATCATTGATTATAGAAAAAAGAAATTTTGGGCACCACCCATCGTAGTATTCATCTATTTTTGAAACCTACTTATGGATAGGGTCTAAAAACAAGTCATATAACCATTACATTTTTAGTTATTGGTTACTTTAAATATTTAACTTTTTAACATTAACCTGTTATAATCTTTCCCAATACCACGGTAAATAAATGTTTTACAATTGTAAATTTTTTATACCTACAAATGAAATTGGACATAAAACATAATTTTATTCATATTATTCCAAATAGAGATTCTATTTTACCAAATTCAATTCACATAATTTTCAATAGTATATTTAAAAATAACCCCACAGACAAAATGAAAAGTGTCGTTTTAAATTGAAAAATTCCTATGTTGGAAATGATTTTATATCTAATTTAAATGGTAAATTTAGTAAGATGACATAAATTAATGTGATTGAATTATTATTGAAATAATTATTATTTAAAAACAATTAATATATAAGTAATATATATAAATATTTTCTTATAGAATGATGTTTTCAAATGATGTATATTTCTGTTCACTACTCAATAAAAACGTGAATCTTTTCAGAAAGAAACCGAAAAGTCACTATAAGTTAATTTTGATGTTTCACAACCAAAAATGTTTTGTATTTTGTAAATTTAATTTCATAAAACTGTCAAATTTTATTTATAAACAAATAAAAACATTAAAATGTGATAAAATTTCATTTTATAATAATATTGATTTTATGCTTAATGTATGATTTATTCTCATATTTAGCCTATCAAACATAATGCATGATTTTAGAAGAAATTTCGATTTATATATAATAAATAGATTTCATTAATATATTTTACTAATAGCAATTCATTTAATTTTTTATGATAAAAGGGAATTATTGAAATAATTGTTGTTTGTTTTCTAAAAACACATCCTTTTTATTAAATTGTATTTTATTTTCATTTTAACTAATTAGTATCTGATGAATTAATTTTATAGAAATTTTTAAAATATAATTTCACGGTTTTTTAATCTCATTCATTATCTCCATTTCACTAGCTATGTGATAATAATAAAATTTACATAATAGTAATTAGTCGTTTTTTAAGATTGATATAGTGTATCTTGTATGATATAGTGCATAGTGATTTATTGTAAACCCTAGGGTTGTTGTAAAATAAATTCATGAAGAGGATCAGAAGATCCATGTTAGATTCCAAGGATGGTCAAGAAGTTACAATTATTTATTATCATGGTCTACGAATGAAAAAATACCAAGATCGATCCATTGGTGGTTTTTTGAGATCATCCAAATCTAATGAATCTAGATAAAGGAGGTTGTAACAAACTCCCTATTTCCCAAAACATCATTTTACTTTGAAAATATGATATTTAGATCACAACTCCACTACATGAATATTCATGATGAATCCCCCAGATACATAAATATTCCAATCAATAATCTTCTCAATGTTTTATTCCATGTTTGGTTCCTCAATATTCATTGAAAACATGAATTATGTGACCCATAATTGGGCCTATAGATACAAAGGGACATAAAAATTCCTAATCCCAGACTTGTTATCTAGAGTAACATAAATATATTTAAATATGATGTTCTTAAATTAAATTAATAACACACTCAACCTATAGATCCCCTAGAATAAATATATAATATTCTATTATCAAAGCCACCCTGATGACCAATGAATGAATCTCAGTATGAAATTGATTTAGAAACATCTCCCATAAAATTCTAGCCTCCACAAAAAATAATCAAATTTCATCAATGTTGAGTAACTCCATGTGGATTACAGATATATATAGATAAACAATATCCCCTCAGATTATAATAAAAATGAAATAAATATTTACCTCTAATTAAAAATCCCTGGAATCCTAATCTGGTTTTGATTACTATTACATTTATAGAATATAGTATAGAAACTCTTGAAATCTTTTCCCTTGTGTTATATCATCATTAATGTCATCTATTTCATGATTCCCAAGCCCCACCTAGTGTAAATAATCAATATTAACCTTACAAGAACATATTTTTATAGATATACCATTAAAAAATTAAACTACTAAGCACTCCCAACATAGGAATATGAAATATTCAATGTACATTATTGAATTTTTAACTTCATTTCCACATTAAACCTAATTTTAACACATGTGCTGAAAATACAGATGCATATCCTTATATAGAAACATTTCATGAAAGAAACACCACATGAAATGATATTATATGTAAACTTATGGTCCATAATTTATAAAATAGGTGGGCCAATATCATATTTCCTAATAACACATTTATTATATCACATAGAAGGTATCTCATATATTTTCTACCTACCAACCTCGATAATCCTTACTAGTTCATATAAAAAATATATATCATATCTAGTAACCATCAACAATAGTACCTCATTATCTTGAAAAATTATTTTTAATGGAACCCCTCCATGGTTATATGTGGAGATGGTGTTGAAATCCATAGATTTGCACTAATAGTCTATGGTATTGAGATTAGAACTGAGGGTATACAATGTTTAAATGGGAGGAACTAACATCCATAAATTAAATCAAAAAAAGATAAATAATTATATATAAATATGGTTGAATAATTTTTTACTCAGAAGGATCCAACTCATTCTCCAAGAAGGTAATATATAAATAAATATTTAGATATATATATGGTTGGAATAATGTTTTACTCAAACGGATCCCCACTAAATACTCTTATCCAAATGTGAATGATGAACACTAAATCCTTGGGAATAAATAGATGACACAAAATTATTACCCAAAAAGGTAAACCTATATACAATTCTCACCAAGGATCTATTTTTGTGTATTGAAGATAAGTAAGGGATTTTATATCAAAAACATATACAAAATAATGGTATTTTTCATCCACTAACCCACTTGTTTTTCAGTCTCATTCTCCAACGTAAAACATTATAAGCTTCAATGCATCCAATAAGTCATCATTATTAAGAAAGGAACCATATAAAAACTAAATCTCATTGTATGTATACCGAAGTAGAAGATTTAAATAAATACGAAAATGTGTATCATGTGATATTTATCTTCCCATCATAGACCATGAAAGTACAAATTTGGGCACTATAGTTACCACTGATGGGGTACATGTATATTCTATAATATCATATCCTTATATCTAGTATATACATTTATACTAAAATCCAGATCCATAATAATGAATATGGGAATATAGTGGAAACCCAATTCAATCAATTTTTTAGAATGCATTATTAATATGATTTTTTATAAATTTACGGTGGGATTGTTTATTTTTCCCATCCATTTTTTCCACATAATGTATATTTGTGATAATTACTATATCACAAAACATTTTAGTATTTTTTTAATATAGTATCTCTTGGTAGAGGATATGAAATTAACAGATTCAACAATATTAATGTTATATGTTTGATAAAACTCTATGAATAAGATGTATGAATATCAAGGATACATTGGAACCAACAGATCATTAATCTTGACACTGAGATTACATTTCAACCAATGTGTAATGGTTTCATGTAATTCATGTGATGAAATATAATTTTGTTAATAATAAATCCACATATCTCCGAAAACATGGATTATATATCCATGAGATGGATTAATAATTCATCAACACCTTTATAAAATTGTTAATTAAGAACACTGCAATAGGAAGTACCTTATGATGTTACTACTAACCCTTATCAATCATTAATTTACATTAATAATCCCATTGGAATAAGGTATTACACACATTATTGTTATGGTTAATACATGAATAGAGTATTTATGATGATTATCAGTTTCATGAAATTCTTATAGATGTTTTCTTCTCCCTAATATGTAATTCATCTCTCTATATTTATTTCTCTATCACCAATTAGAGTCTAAATTAATCCTCAGTTTGTGTACTATGATCAGTATTCCAAGGGATTACCTTGTAATGTAAAATATATCATATGTTTTATCATTTATTATCAATATTCAATAATCCATCTAATTGAAATATGGATTGTGCTTCATAGGAATTATATGTATTCTTGTTTTTGGTGTTCTTTTTGTTTTAAACACATTTTATTCTTTTAGTGAATGGTAATTCTGTTTTTAAGACTGATTTTTTCTTTTTGAATAATAGCATGATCTCTTTCTACCCATCAGTAGTATTAGTGAAATCATCATGATTGGCTCAAAAATTATCATTCAATGTTAAATAAATAACAAAACATATTAATGTAAATTTGTTTATTTCAATTCAATGTGTCATTTTTTGGTATTTTAATGATGGATTCTCGAACTCAACTTGAAGTATAACATTAATTTATTAAAATTATTAGGATTGATGGGCCATATTATGGAAATTTTATAATTATGATTATATTGGATTCTGTAAAAAATAGTGCATTTATTTTCTCTATATGAAGTGTAGTTTAGTGATAACATGAGTTTTGAATGGACAATGAATTACATGCATAGGTAGTGAGAGAATTATGGGTGTGGAATTGAAATTAAACTATTGTTTGAATGATATAATGTGAATCTGATTCATATGGGGTTGAATATTTCCCTACAAAAAACATATCACATTAGAATTATTTAAAGGATTATGTTTGTTCATCACAATAGGAGAAGATAGCGTGGCTACAGAAATCATTTAGTACGACCTCGTATAGGGGATACATAGTGTGGCATTTCACCAAGAATAATTCCTAATTCCATTTTTTACTCCACTCATGTTTTTTCTTATTCTCATATCTTCTATAGTTATTGGATGATTGGACCTTGATCAATGAGTATATCGCTATGATTGTTTTCAGCTCACATAGGCTATGTAAACTAAACCCTTTTTGGAAAGGAAAAATATGTTTTGTTTCTATAATTATTCAAAATTAATCATATATTTTATAAATTAGTTATAAATTATATGTTTTAGGATTGATAAAATTTGATTTATAGACGTATTTTATGTATGAAAATTGGGATTTAATTTTAATGTTTAACAAAATATTTATTTATTTATTTATTATTAAAAAAATCATATAAATTTATTATAAAATTTCAATATTATGTATGACATAAAAGATATATTATTACCTATAAATTGTTAAACAATTATTATATAATAATACATTTTTCCATAATGATGTCATCGTAGAAAATAATTATGAATTTAATATACATTTAATGTGTAATATATTGGTGAATCTCTTGAATGATGAATTATAATATAGATTTAAGGTGTTTTAAAAATATAAATGTGTTCTATAATTAAATTATAAATTAATAAAATAAAAAAAAATCATTTAATATCTAAATAATGAGCTGTTTTAAAATATATAATCAGAATTACTAACATCGTGGCCTTATTTGGGATATTATTTAATCTGTCATTAATTTTTTTTTATAATTGATTTTTTCAATGTTTAAATAACGTAAAATATATGTTATATAAATTACATAAATGTTTTAATATTAAATATTTGGTTAGAAAAACAAAATAAATTATTGTTATTATATATTTAAAGTGAATGAAATATAATGGTCAATTTAAATAAATAAAGAAATTGTTCATATTTGTATCAAATGATCTAGATAATAAATAAAATATTTTTTATTGAATATGATCCATTAATATTCATATTTTTTAAATTTTTAATGAAATATGAATATTTTTCCTATTAAATTTATGTGATAAAAATCATCGACAAGATATGAACCTACATTACATAGTTGGTATTACTTCATAGAACTAAATTTTTATTATACATTGACATCAACTTGTTTGATGACTTTGGATCCTTATAAATTTTTTCAATATATTATATGAATTTTATCATTTAATGATATCATGAATTGAACTCTATTTTATATAAATTTTCCCCAATGTGATAGAGATGGGGTAATACAACCCACTGGAATAGAGACTTCTCCACAGTTCTGGAAAGGAGAGGGGATAGATATATATCACTCTAGGATTAATCATGTGTGGATTCTAAATATTAATTAACTCTATTAAAATACATAACAATGTTGATGTACTATATGAATATATCGAGTTCATATATTTATGAGTATTTTTGGCTTCAATTTATTGGGGGGTAACACAATATTTCTTATCATATAAATAGATACAATATAATTTGGTGTATAAAAATAAATTTTTAACATTAAATAGTTAAGAATTTTTTTCATATTATATATATTATGTTGCTATACATTATATGATAACCCCTTCAAAATATATAATTTGTATTCTTTCTAAATGGGAACATGTCAAAACCTTGAACAGTCAGTTTAGATGATATTGATGGTTTCCATACAATTAATTATCTTATTTCATTATTTAATGTAAAAATTGATACCCTAATGGATTGTATCCTTATTTTGGTATTTTATATTGTATCACAAAACCTTGGAAACCATAACAGTTATGTAACCTAATGGATATTGTTTAACGATTCCATCTAATGGATTTTGATAATGAATTTTATCAATATATCTATCCATGAATCATATGTAATGTTATTAAAATTTTAATTTTTTTATATATATTAATGGAATATTTATGTGGTAAATATAGTGTAAATCATGAAGAAATTTGGATATTGGATCAGTAAAAAGATATATTTCAAGGGGTTTCCATTTTATGTTGTAATACATTCTTTAAAAGTCCAATATGAAAGGATGTAAAACATAAAACTCATCTTATAAAATTTTATATTGATGACAAAGAGAATCATTTCAGTTAAACATTACATTGAGATTGACCATTGATAAATAGAATCATAACACATGAAAATCCGAATTCTAGCAACATAATAAAATTTATTAAGTAAACAAATTGTTTTTGAGAGACAACATTTTGAGTCACCATAACAAATTTGTTTTTCAATAGGTGAATATATATTATTATATAAAATATATTATGATTCAAAAAATCAATTAAAGACATTATATTTATTACACACTATTATTTCATGGTACATATCTTCTTAAATAAATGTAATTTATTTGATATTTTACATTACACAAACGAAATGTGATATACTATTAAAAAGACTATTGGAATAGAAATGTAACCGTAAGGAATAGTAATGTGGTTGTTAGAATAATAACCACACATATAAAATTGAAAATAAAACATAGGTATCACATAAATGGAAATATTATATATTTATATCATATATAAATAAATGATTTAAAAATGAATATGTGTGTGTTGGCATTTGGGTAGATCATAAATTATTATTTTCATTTCAATAGTTAATATAATTTTTTAAAAGAAAATTTATTTTCACAAAAAAGATTAATATATTAATAAATTTTTTATATTATATTTTTATGAAAATTCCATGATAACTTAGTTAATTTTATCAATATTCATAAAATCGGTTATAAATTTAAAATTGCAACATTTTAAAAAAATGCGAATTTTAGTTTAAAATTAAATTTTACATATTTATTAAAATATTTTCCTAAAATGGAGTGAATTTTTTAATTATAAACTTCATAACATTGTTAGGGAGAGTCTTTATAGGGACTCAGACTTAAACATTACATTAATCTTCAATTAAGTTAATAATTCATATTTATGATCTTTTTAGGTTTATAAAATTACAGAATTAGGTCATAACATATACATGACAACTTGAATATTACATGTAGAAACTTCTACTGAGTATCAATTTTTTCATAAAATAAAAACTCTTTGAAAAAAAGTGTCATGTCTAGTTTTATATTTCAGATAGCATGATATTTCCTTGATCCCATCATTGACCCTATTCAACTTTATGTCATGTGAAAAACATTTCAAAAACTAGGGATGAGTATAAAAAGTTCTGTAAGGGATACACAAATAAGGAAAACTATTCTTTTTTTTAAAACAATAGGTAATCGATGAATACATTATCATACATAATAATTTTCACCTTTATGAAGTTGTAAATACTTTTCACTAAATAAAAGATCATTTATTACTATTTTTTAACTAAAATATTACCATAAACCCCATAGAAATAACACATAACATATAAAGGTAACTTGGGACATAAACATATTTAAATGGAATAAACATACAGTCGACTTCCACACATATCACCAAAAGGAATAGCCATACAGACAACATCCATACCCAATGCATTGGTGGTTATGACATAACCACCCATCCTCGTTAATTACGGCACCACCAGTCATTTGGTTTATCACGTAACCACCTGTCAAATGTTCATGTACCATTATAAAATCGTAACACATACAATAATGAAAATATCAAAATTTCACTAATAACATATCATTTTTAATCATATGAAATCATTCCAAGATTTTGAAATAATAAATCAATTTCAAAAAAACATTTTCAATACCAAAACACCCAAAAATATAATAATGGATTTATTTTCCTTTAAAAAAACAATATGTCTTATAGAGGAATCCAACTAACGATTACGGTGGAGGAGAGGTAATTGTCGTTGCAAATGTTTAAAACATTCTATTTTTTATTTCAAAAAATGATACATAGAAAAACATATTCCATTTTAATGAAATTAAAAGTCAAATGGGTTTATACACCGTATAAAATAAAGACGTGTATAAATCAAAATATGCCTCAGTGAAAGGAGATTGAGACAATGTCCCTTACCTCGTGTTCGACATGACCCATTCATTCATTAATTTACTGAATAATAAAATTAAGATAATATAAACTTTCTTAAGAACCCTTTTTCATGTGTATTATTATTTTTATATCACTTATTACCTTTCTGTAACAATTAGATAATTATTTCAGTTCATATCATATATTTTATCGATGTTCAGAACTTGAGTTAAAAATGACCTACTTATACTTACATGTTGTTCATGTGTTCAAAGTAAATTATCTCCAGAATGTTATTCGTGATTTATATTTCATATATATCATATATATCCTGTATATATATGTGTTTATAATAGTACATAACATTTGGATATAAGAAATGAAACACACCATTCATGGAGACGTTAAGCCGTACGTACGCATGAATGCTACTTTCATTTCTAGTTCGTATTTTAATGGATTGAAAACATAATGATATATAGGTATATTATAATTCTCGTAGTATATAATATATAATTTCATTAACTCTATCCTTTATACATCCCACGTATGTCATGAACGAGTCATACATATTGATGGGGTGGTAGTCCACACTTCCTCAAATTAAATTATCATATTTACCCATTATGGAAACCATAATGGTATGATATAAATAAAAAATACAGAATAATAAAGAATGAATAAAAATAATATATATAATAAATAAATACAGTTCCATCATAAAAGAAACCAAGAGATGCAGTTGGAGATATTTCAATAATCATCGTTTCATGAGGTAGTAATTCGTCATCCACCGAAACAGTTTGTTCTTTACCCATTAGATGGAGGTGTGTGTAAATGTAGATCAAATTCATATCATAACAGAAACCTAGTATTTGAGTATACTGTTTTTGTCATTTAATAATGGATTAAAAAAAATTAGGTGGTTTTTATATGTAAAATAAAATAAAACAACTTAAGAGAAGTCGTTACCTTTAAATCGGGAAATTCCCTTTGGTTTCTACCAAAAGGTTTTCCTGAAGTGCCTTTTGACTAAGTTAAGGATTCTAGGAGGAATTAAGGGAGGTAGTGAGCTTATTTATGTAGATGTTGAATGATCCAAGGTGCTTTAGAATCATGAGGAATGGGATATAAGTGGAGTCCTTTTATAAGGGGGAGGAGGGGATATTTAGGAATGTTTAAAAATATTATTTTATAATATAATGATTATCTGTTTCTAATGGTCCAAAACTCATTAAAGTCAAAGTTAATTTGACTGGAGTTCTAAATAAAACAATCCAATACGAATTGGAAAGGTTTTTAAATTTTTTTTAATCTTTATAATCTTATTTATTTAAATCATTCATTAATGAGTTAAACATTACATCATTACTGTTTCATAATTAATTTAATTTATTTGATTTCTAAAAATTATAAAAAAATACCATGAAGTAGGAAATAATTTTAGTTTTATAATGAATATTTATAGTAAAAAATATCATTTATATAACACCGCATTATGTTTTTTTAGCAAAACTATACACATTAATGATATTTTTATTTTTACTTTAAATAAAAAGTTATTAATATCATTATCTTACCCTAGTGGAATTAAAAGTACAAAATTCTCACCCATGGATTGTATTGGACGTCCATTACCCATCCAATATGATTAGGACAAGTGTTAATGTAATTTTATATTACTATAATATATTTTTTACCTTGAATTACCCTATTTATCTTTAACCGGGCTAAATAAAAGTCAAAAGTTACTATTCACCAAAAATTATTTTATCTTATTGATCCAAATTTTACTCACTAATAACAACCATGTATGTCAAATTTTATAAATTAAACTCATAGAAGTGGTAAAATTTTATTTAAATGAAAAAGTTGGTTTTTGTAACTACTTCTCATTGTTTTTACTATTCATAAAAAATTGTTGTTTTCAGAAAAATACTAAAAATTAAGACTAAGATATATTTTATATTATAAAATAAAAAATGACAACTATTTTAGAAAATTTAAAACAAATAAGTTGCATTAATTAATTTTAAATTTATTCTGGTTGTCAAAACAAGAAGCATTTTTAAGAAATAATAACTTTAAAAAGATTGACACATGTTTATGTCCAATTTCAATGTGAAATTACTTACAATGACCAACATTGGGTTAAATGGTAAAAATATAATATAATTATACTTTAAATACAATTTAAATGAAAATAAGACCTTATAAATAAATTTTATTAAAAGGAACTTTTGAATTAAAATACATTATTTTTCACTATTCATTAAAAGTTGAATTTTATCGGAAAAAAACAAAAAAATTTAACCAAAGTCAATTTTGATGTTCTAATTCTAAAGAAGAATTTTATTTTGTCAAATATAACATATAAATATGACAAAAATGAGATTTAAAAAGGGTTCTCTATTAAAAGGCGGTAAATAGACCTTTTAATGAATATTAGAATATTTTTGCTGAAAATGGGATTCATTCACATTTTAAACCTCTAAAATTTATTGTATGAAGGTATAAATATATAAAAAACATGTGAAATCATAATGTAGTTACTTTTTTCATTCTCACCAATTCAATGGCTATGCATTAACTACCATTTAAAATAATATTATATTATTATTATTTTTTAGTATGACTTAGCATTGTGTGCAACGTACGATTTCAAAGAAACCGATAGTTGCATATCAGGTATTCCATCGAACATAGAATACACTTTATTTAATTTAAAAATATTAATAAATATGAAAATGTTTTATTCTTGATTTACATGGGTTGTTAAATCCTTCCCCCTTTTGGAAATCGTGTCCTTGCAATTTTATTCACTTATCAAATAAATGTGGGTATTTAACCCTCATAGCATTTTAAGATTCCCACATTTCCTCTTAAACCATATTGTATTTCCACAAAACCTTTACCTAATTAATTACCTTATTCTTTAACACTTACTCTCTTCGGTCAAGAATCTGGAATGGTTCCTCCTCATGTGAGAGAATCTCTTCCAACTAAATGACTGATGGGCTCAAAACATGAGATGGATCTGGAATAGACTTTCTCAACATTAAAACATGAAAAACAATGTGTATATAAGATAAACTTGGATGTAAAGACACATTGTAGGAAATTGATCCAGCTTTCTCTAGGATTTCATAAGGTCCATTGAACCTCAGACTGAACATTACCTTCTTCCCAAAACACCTCACATGTTTTCATGGAGAAACATTGAGAAGGACATGATCACCTACCTAAAAAGAAAGATCCTTCCTCTGGTTGTTCACATAAATTTTCTTCCTCTATTGTGATTTTATCATGTTCTTATCAATCAACTGAACTATTTCTGCCATCTCTTCTTCCAGTTCTAGTCCCATCAACTTCCTTTCAACTACTTCATCCAAAAAATCTGGAGTCTGATACCTCCTCCTATATAATGCCTCAAATGGAGCCTTCTGTATAATTGAATGAAAATAATTTTATAAGAAAATTCAACCAAATAATGATGTTGGTCCCAAATTTCATGGTAATCCAGTGAACAAGCACGTAGCATATCCTCCATGGTCTGAAATGCCCATTCAGACTGCCCACTTTATTGAGGTTGAAAAGATGTACTAAAATTTAATTCAGTACCCAACGAATTCTGAAGGCCTTTCAAAAAGTTATAAGTAAACTCGGGTTCATGACCAGATACAATAAAGAGGGGAACTCCATGAAACCTGAATATATCTTTAACATACAATCAAGATAGTTGTTCTAGAGATAGATTATCTCGAATAAGAATGAAATGAGCAGATTTCTTCAATCGATCAACAATAACCTAGATTGCAATGTTACCTCGAGATGTATTCGATAATACCACAACGAAGTCCTTAGATATATTTTTCTCATTCCCACTCTGGCACCTATCAAGGTGGAAGAATACCTTTTAGTATCTTTCACCCTTCTTTAAGCTATTGACAAGTCAAACACTTCACAATAAAGTTAGCAATATCTTTTTTCATTCCATTCCACCACTAAAACTTTCGAATATCTCTGTACTTCTTAGTACACTCAGTACAAACTAAAAATGGAGAACTATGAGCTTCACATAACTACTCATTCATAAAATGTGAATCAAATTTCATGCATAATATATTTCAAAATCTCAAAATACAATCATTATCAATGTTAAAATCACACAAATTACCTTTCTAAAATAACACTACCATTTTGTGTAACTCAGTGTCTTCCTTCAGCTCATACTTTATTCTATCTGATAGAGATGATTTCACTGAAACATGAAACAAAACCCAGGAATTTCCAACACCAGCAACGTCGATTCCATTGTTCATCAAATCAAAAACCAAAGGATCTTGTTCTAAATGTATCATGGTTAATGTAGCATTAATTTTTTGACTCATAGAATCAGCCACTTTATTTTCATTTCCTGAATGGTAAAGTATTGTGAAATGATAATCCTTGATTAATTCCAACTATCTCATCTATCTCATGTTTAATCTCATATATTTAATCATATACTAAAAAATTTTGTGGTCATTATATATTTCACATTTTACTCCATAAATATGATGCCCCCAAATTTTTAAAGCAACAACAACAGCATCTAATTCCAAATCGTGTGTAAGTTAATTTAACTTGTGAGATTTCAACTGCCGTGAAGCATAAGAAATTACCTGATCATTCTGCATAAGTAAACAACCAAGTCCTATCAATGAAGAATCACTTTAGATAAAAAATTCAATATCTCTTGAAGGTAATTCCAAAACAAGAGCATTCACGAATATTCTATTCAATTCCTGAAAACAATCATCACATTATTATGTCCAAATGAACGTAACACCTTTTCAGGTTATCATAGTCATGGGACTAGATAACTATGAAAAATATTCAACAAACCTATAGTAATAACCTATTAACCCAAGAAAACTACAGATACCAGTTATATTTGTGGGTCTTGGCCATTTGTCATCAAATTTTGTTTTAGTAGGAACAACAGTTACACAATTTTTGGAAAAGATGAGAACATGGAAGGAAATTTGCTGTAACCAGAGCCAACAATTTCTGATTTCCAAAAAATAGTTTTTTTCTATTAAGGTTTTCAAGAAAACCCATATACGACTTTCATGTTCTCTTTACTTTTGGAATAATAAAAAATATCATCAATAATATCAACGATAAACTTATCCAAGAATCCACAGAAAATTATCTTCATAAGATCCATGAATACAATAGGTGCATTGTATATCCCAAAATTTATAACTAAAAATTAATAATGGCCATGTCTAGTATGAAACGCATTCTTCAAAATGTCTTCTTCCATTACATTAAACTGATGGTTCCCAAACCACATGTAAATCTTCCAAAAATAGTGAGCTACCTAGAACTGATCAAACAAATCATCAATATAAATAAAATGATACTTTTTATTAACAGTGATGTTATTCAATGCTCTATAATCAAAGAAATGTCTCATTGAACAATCTTTCTGTTTAACAAAAAAGACGGGAGTACCCAATGGTGATGTGATAGGTTGAATGAATCTTTTATCTAACAACTCATGCAATTGCTTCTTTAACACTAAAAGTTCAATTTGAGACATATGATAAGGGGGTTTTGAAATTGGATTAGCATCAGGAACAAAGTGAATAGTAAATTCAACTTCTCGATCAGGTATAACAATATGAAACTCACCAGGAAAAACATCAAGGTACTCATTTACCACTGGCACATCATTAAACTGAATAGTTATTTTTTTCAACAATATGTGCAAGGTAACATTAATTTCCATATTTTACTAGTTTCTTAGCTTCCTGAAATGTTATCAAATGTAAGGGTTCATTCTATTACACAAACTGAAATTCTTTTTGAAAATAAACCTCTTTAGCTCTACAGTAAATCTTGTCATGATAAACAGAAAACCAATCCATACCCAAAATAACATCAAACTCTACTAGATGGAAAACTATAAGGTTTGTAGGTAGATTCTTTCTAAACACGAGGACATGAAGGTTCATATAATTTCTTTTTGTCTCAACATTTCCCCAGGTGCATTTTCTATAAGTTGAGAATTCATATGTCGACATGGAATTCCCAATTAACTAGAAAACGTCTCCGAAATGAATGAATGTGTAGACTCAGAATCAAACAACAAATTGGAATAATCTAAACAAACTTTCAATGTACTTGATACTACTTCATTTGATGACCAATATTTTCTGAAGTAGTTTCAAATGATTTCACCACCTCTTTATGCTTGTAGTCTGGTTGCGTTCCCTTAGTTGAGTTCTTCATTGGCCACTCATTTGGATATTGACCCATTTAATTTCACATAAAACATCTTAATGATGGATTTTCATTGCCTCCTTGATCATCTTCATTACAATTACAAGAAATAAGAGAAGACTTACTACAGTGGATGCACATTCCAAGATTTGATAAACATTCTCATGGATTCTTTTTTCCTCAATTCTCACAAGATGGATATTTAATTTCTATTCCTCCAGGCTTATTTGATGAATTCTTTCCCTTCGCCTACCAACTGGACCTCTTCTTTTGGTTGCTCTCTTAGAACACATGATCATCAGAAAACTCCATTTCTACATTGTTAGCACATATGACATGTTTGTTATAGCATTTGAATTCACGATAGGCTAATGATCTTTGATATCACGGATTCTATAGTGAGTAAAATCGATTTTTCTTACTATCAAGATCTCAAATGAAATATAGAGAATACATTTCCAATCGAGTGAACTTATCTTTGTAAGAAACCACTAAGTCATCTTCCTGCCTCAATTACATGAATGATTTTTCCATACTAAGTTGTACCACCTTAGGAAAATATTTCTCAAGAAACATACCATTGAATTTATCCCAACCATGAGCATCAATATCCTCACTATCATTGATATTTTTCACCACTGACCACCACTGATCAAATTCACCTTCAAAACGGTAAACATCGAGACTAGCCTTTGGATGTTATGAACACCCCATGACATAAAAAATCCTCTATAGGTATTTAATGCTCCCTTCATCTAGGACATGGTCAGATGTAACTCTGAATTATGGGGGAGATTGCACCATGAAATGCTCCATAGTTGACATTTTCCACTATGGTTGATCTGGCTCATCTCGTTCATGGATACCACCACCATTTATATCCTGAGTAAACTTTACCATCAATGAAAAAAACAATATAGTTATGATTTTGACCATCTATGGTTGCATCTTTTGAGGGTTGTCTTCCTCTATATGCCTTCCCATCATAGATGCCCTATTTTCTCTGAGAAAAACTATTATGTACAAAGAAATATCTTAGGTAGAGCAACATGGTAATCTGTAAATGGTATATTATTTCATTATTACCAAAAATTAATCTATGTACATTAATGTATCAATATTATAACTACAAAAGTTGTCTAAACCGACTTCTGATTCCAATTATAAGGACCTAGCATTTAACATTACATAAATCTTGAATTATGTTAATAATTCACATTGAAAATCTTTTCAGGTTTAGAGATTTAGATATTTACGTCATAACATATACATAACAACTTAAATATTACATGTAGGCACTTCTACTCAGTATCCATTTTTTCATAAAATAAAAACTTTTTAAAAAATGATTCATGTCTAGTTCCATGTTTTAGACAACATGACTTTTCCTTGATCCCATCCATGACACTATTCAACTTTATGTCCTGTAAAAAATATTTGAAAAACAAGGGATGAGAAAAAAATCTCAGTAAGGGATACACAAAGAAGGAATACTTTTAGTTTTTTAAAACAACAAGTAAACTATGAATAAATTTTCATATGTACTACTTTTCACCTTCATGAATTAGTAAAAACTTTTCACTGAATAAAATAACATTTCTTGCCATTTTTAACCAAAATATTAACATAAAAATCCATTGAAAGAACACAAAACATATAAAGGTAACTTGGGACATAAACAAACTTAAATGGAATAACCTACGGACTACATCCACACATGTCACTAAATGTAATAGCCATAAAGCTGACTTCCATACCCAATGCATTGGAGGTTTTAACGTAACCACCCGACCAGGTTTATCATGGAACCACCCATTATTTGGTTTATCATGAAACCACTCATCAAATGTCCAAGTACCATTATAAAATCATATCACATAAAATGTTTCAAATATAATCATTTCACTAATAACATTTCATTTTCAACTATAAGAAATAATTTCAAGATATTGAAATAATGAATCTATTTCAAAAAAACATTTTCAATACCATAACTCCCAAAAATAGAATAATGGATTTCTTTTCCTTTAAAAATACATTAAGTCTTATAGAGGAATCCAACTAACGATTATACTGGAGGAGAGGTCATTGTCACCAAAAATGTAAAAAACATTCCTTTCATCATATAGTAAAATTCTACATAGAAAAAAATATTCCCTTTGAATGAAATGAAAAGTAAAAGGGGTTTATTCACTGTATAAAAGAACGTCATGTATAAATCCAAATATGCCTCAATTAAAGGAGGTTGAGACGATGTCCATTACCTCGTGTCTGACATGAACCGTTCGTTCTTTAATTTCCTGAATTATAAAATTAAGTTAATTTATACTTTCATAAGAACATTATTTATGTTTATTAATCCTTTTATGTCACTTATGACCTTTCTATATCAATTAGTTAATTATTTTAGTTCATTTCTGACATTTTTTCAATGTTCGGAACATGAGTTAAAAATGTATTTCTTATAATCACAGGTTATTCATGTGGTCAAAATTCCATTATCTCCAGAATTATATAAATGATTTAGATATGATATATATCCAGTATATATATGTATTCAGAATAGTGCATAACATTTGGAGATAAGAAATGAAATGCACCGTTCATGGAGACGATAAGTCGTACGTACGCAAGAATGCTACATTCATTTATATTTCATATTTTAATGGAATTAAAAGATAATGATACATAGTTATATTATAATTCGAGTATAATTGAATATATAATTTCATTACCTCCATCATTTATACGTCTGACGTATGCATGAACAAGTCATATCACTTTGAGGGGGCGGTAGTCTTCACTTCCTCAAATGAAATTATCGTATTTACCCATTATGAAAACCATAAAGGAATGCAATAAATGAAAAATAAAGAATACATAAAGAAGGAATAATAATAATATATATCATATATAAATATAGTTCTATTATATTGGCCACCAAGAGAGGCGGTTGGAGATATTCAAACAAGCGTCATTTCGTGAGGTAGTAATTCGCCGTCCACAGAAACAGTATGTTCCATACCCATTAGATGGAGTTGTGTGTAAGTTTAGTGCGAATAAATTTCATAAAAACAACATTGTATATTTAGGATACTATTTTTGTCATAATATAAGGGAATAAAAAGAGTTTAGGGGGTTGGAGAAGTGAAAAAAGAACATAAGATAAGACATTACCTATAAATCGGGTAAATCCCTTTGGTTTTTCTGTAAAGGATAACTCGATGTGCCTTCTGCCTAAGGTATATCTTCTAGGAGTAAGAGAGAGATATAGTGAGCTCATTTAGGTAGAGTTTGGTCGAGCAAAGGGGCATGATAATTGTGAGGAATGGGTTAGAAGTGGTGTCCTTTTATAAGGGGGGAGGCGCTCTTTAGGAATGTTTGAAAATAATATTTTATTATATAATGTTTTTTGACTTCAAAAATGTCAAAAAATAATTAAATTCAAATATAAGATGACTCATGAATGGAATAAAACCGTCCAATAAAAATTGGACAGGTTTTGTATATTGTTTTATTCGTTATAATCTTATTTATTTAAAGCATTCATTAATCAGGTAAATGATGCATCATTATTGTGTCATAATTAAATTTATTTATTTTATTTATAAACACTATAAAAAATTCCATGATGTAAGAAATATTTATATATTTCTAATGATTATTTATAGTCAAAAATATCAATTATATAACCCCAAATTAATTTTTTTTGGCAAAATAATACAAGTTTATGATATTTTATCACTTTAAATAAAAAGTTATTAATATCATTATCTTACCCAACTAGATTTCAAAATCCAATAGTCTCACCCAAGGCTTTTATTGGTCATCCATTACTCATCCAATAAGGTTTGGACAAGTGTTAAGGTAATTTTATATTATTATAATATTTTTTTTACCTTCAATTACCCTATTTACCTTTTACCGCGGCAAATAAAAGTGAAATGTTATGATTAACCAAATATAAATTTCATCTTATTGAACCACATTTTACTCAATAATAACAACCATTTATGTCGGTTTTTCAAAATTCAAGTCATAGAAGTGGAAAAATTTCAATTAAATGGTTGGTATTTTAACTACTACTCAGTGTTTTCACTATCCATCAAAAATTGATGTTTTCCCAAAAGATACCAAAAATTAAGCCTAAGATCTATTTGATATTACAAAATAAAAAATTATTTCTATTTACCAAATTAAAGTCATATAATTTTCATTAATTAATTTAAAAATAATTCCCATTGTTAAAACAAAATGATGTTTTTAAGAAATAACAACGATCAAAATATAGACACTTCTTTATGTCCAATTTCGAAGTGAAATTACTTCCGACGACCAATATTTAATTAAATTGTAAAAATATAATCTAATTAAACATTAAAACAAATTAAAAATAAAATAAAACATTATAAATAAATTATATTAAAATCCCCTTTTGAATAAAAATATAGTATTTTTCACTACTCATTAAAAATGAATTTTATCCGAAAAATAACAAATATTTACCCAAACTGAATTTTTGTGTTCCGATTCTAAAGAATAATTTTATTATATCAAATATAACATATAAAAATGATAAAAAATATTTAAAAATGGTTCTCCTTTAAAAGGTGGTAAATTTACCATTTAAAGAATATTATAGTATTTATGCATAAAATGGGATTCCTTCACATTTTAAGTCTTTAAAATTTATTGGATTAAAGTAAAAATTTTAAACAAACATGTCAAATCATATTATAGTTATTTTTTTCATTCCCTCTAATACGACGTCTAGGCATTAACTTCCACTTAAAATAATATTATATTATTTTTTAGTGTGACTCAGCATTGTGTGCAACATATGATTTCAATGAAACCCTTTGTTGTGTATCGGGTACCCCATTGAACATATAATCCATTTTATTTAATTAAAAAAATAATAATAAATATGAAAATGAATTATTCTTCATTTACTTGGAATGTGAAAATATTATACACTTTTCTAAGATAGTATCCTTTTCAATGAATAGTGATATACAATAATTTACTATATATAACATTTTATGAAAAATACCTAAATTTTTGAGTCATGAATGTTTTACTAACACACTAGTTAGAACTATAATGAAAAAAGTATGGTATATAATCATAATAATCAAAACTATTGAATTTAATTATACACTTAATCTATATATATATATATATGTAATAATAAAAATCCTCTCCTCCCACTTGAAATACCACCCCTCACCACCCATTAACTTCCCACCATATAAGCCTTGGATATTGATAATATTCTACTCAATTCCACTCCAAATCCACATCCCCACAACCTAGTGTAAATTGTATCACCAATAGAGAACTCTTATGTTCCTTATATAGGTTGTTAATGAGATGTTAAATAAGATGTGTAATACTCTTCCATTTTATTTTAATTTCATTCAATTTATGTTATTTTATTATCCTTACCACACCTCCCTATCCAATGTAACATGATTAATTTAGTATTACTTATATACTATATTGTTATTAATTTAAGGTAATATTGATCATCATAACCCTTCTGCTATATCATTTATTTCTAAATACGAAAACATCATCTGGGAGGTGTAGATTAACCACCTTGGTATATGCTAATTTTTAGATTTATAATACCTCATTTATGACAGGTCATAAAACCATTATAAATAATAAAATAAAATTTAAAATGTATATTAATATTTATTTAGTGCTTTGGAAATATTTTAAATGCATAATATGAATTAAATAAATAAAACTAGTTTTTAATGATAAAAAAACCTCCAAAATAATATAAACGGTTATCATTTTCATTGTATCTAATGAATCATCCACAAACATAGAAATAGAATTATAAATATAAACATTTAATATTATTTATTTTTTATTAGTAACATATAATTTCAATTCTAGATAACTATTCTAATATTACATGATCATTCATACATGTACCCAAAAGAACCTATCATGAAAACTATGGAAACGAGCACTCCAATACAAAGATATTGAATCTTATAAAAAAATAAAAAAAAAATAAAAAAATGAACATTATTAAATTATAATAAATAAATTAAATTTTTAATAGGTTCCAAAATAAATTACTGATGAATCTAGTTTCATTATTGTGGACATTGAGTGCTTGTTCAGAATGCATTTGGAAATAAGGTAGTAGATTTTATGTGTAGCCACATTTTTTATTCATGTTACACTTTCTCTCTCATTAACCTAATGTAATTACTAGTTATTCTTATGTACTCTTCCAAAATTCAATGATTATATTTCATACGTTTGTAATTATCTCAATTATTATTTTATTGACGGTAAAACACATTATGTATTATAAATTAGATATTTAATTTTTTTTTAGGGTTCCAACAAATATTCAGCTACAACTTCCATGACTAACTTCTTCCTATGAAAAGGATAATGGAATTGATAGATTAAATCATTTTTATCATATATTTTAAGGGAAAAAATTATTATAAATGATCAATTAAAACTATAAAAAATGGATGAGTAGAGAAAAATGATATACTCTGACATAATATGCACTTAGGATATGCTCATCATGTGAAGACTCATCTCACTATCATGGTCAGTACCTCTCAAAAAAATTTAATTTCATGGATATTAAAATTGAATTATATCATCCACTCATCTCTAGGTAATAAAAAATATATTTGGATCTATTGATAGTGGGACATCTAAAATTCCATCCACTATGAAGATTACTGGGAATATTTTTGGAAAATACACATGGGATAATCGAAAAGGTTGTCTACAACAAGGACATGAAATGAAACCGTAGAAATATCATCCTATTACCAACCTCCCATTCATGAATATACTCGTCTATTCTTTCCTTATGATATCATCTATATCCTTGATTCTATGGAATATTTATTTGAATGAATAGGATGATGGAGTGTACTACTACAATAAGAGAGATATCTTTGCTGGGAACGAGAAGACATAACCCTTCCATCACTAAACTATTGGAATGAAAAATAAAAAAAATCAATGGCTTAAGGGATCCTGGAAAACATCAAATTCACTATGTGTTAGATTGTAGTCCCATGATCGGACCTCTTAAGATTCAAGAAACATCCATCCATGGATTCATCCTTTAGAAGTGGTAAGGACCAACCATATTATGATATTGAATTCTATATTATAGTTCGATAAAAGTGTGGGAAGATCATATGTTAGCATTCTTGTATCAGTTAATCTATGCACTGGGAGAGAAAAAAATATGTGACCTCTCAAATTTTAAAATTTGAGGGATATATAGAGTCTCAAAATTCATTTCTAGGTAGAATATTTTTATATACTACTTGTACATATGGAATCCTCATAAATACAAGTTTTTCCATTGTATAATAGATAACCATCATGAGATACATATAAAAATCATTCATTTAAAATATAAAAATAATATTTTGTATTATTATATTGTTTTTAAATGATTTTAGAATTCTATATTGTGAAATATTTCAATGTCTATGCCAGTTTTTGGAGTTTATGGAATGTGGATGTGCATAATAGAAATTGTTACCATATTGTTAATTCCTTCTTATATAATGTCTCTAATTATGATGACTATAATACATTGGGTGGTACCTCCTCTTGAACGAAAATTTCCTCAATATTACCTACATTTGGAAGATTTAATGTATACTAACATTATCAATTCTATGATTGGAAGAAAAAATATTATTCCAAAAAATAAAAAAAATCTCCTGAATAATTTATAACATCCATGGAGAACAATATACTAGAGCTAATGATTCATAAGTGACATGATCATGATTGTATCAAGGATGGTCAAAATTATTTCCCCTTTAACTAAATTATTTTCCATTCCATAATGGATTTTTATATTTTAAAATTTATTTTCTTGAGTTGGTTTATTCTTGGTAGATGATACTGGGAAAATATCCAACACATGTGGCATGTGTTTCTATTGACCCACCAAAGGAATATGGTGAATGGAAGGATGTTAAAAGTTAGAGTGAAAAAATATTCAGTGATTGGATAACTATAAATACAATGAATCAAACACATGTTGACCTTAGTTTAGAGTTGGATCTATCAAATACACATCCAATTTCTTATTCCAGGGAACGACTATATTTTTTCACTATAGTCCTCACTGAGATGTTCATTCATGAAAAAATATAATTAAAGAATAAATAATTATGTGCAACAAGATAATACTGTTTAGAGTCTAAATCCTATATTAAAACTCTAATATTTTAGGCCTATAGTACTAATAGTATGAGAACAAGCCCACTAAACGATACAACGTAAATTGTTCAAAGAAGATGAATCCTCAATTTAAGGATATTTTTTTCATAGATTCATTAATTTCATAGATATAATTGTTTCCTTCTCTAATGATGTGTCATTATATGAAGCTATATATTATATGAATGAAATGGGATCTAGGTAAAGATTCCATAGAATATGAGGAGGTTGGGGATGACATGGCAAGAAAAAGACACAGTCTACCATTCACATCCCCAATAAGAATATTTTAGATTCTGATGCTCATACAGGATCAAATTAATGAGAAGAAAAAGAGTTGTAATATTCACATAAATTGAATGACTATATTCATTTATAGATCAATTTTGATGATATTTTCTAAGGGTTAAAATCACTTAGACATTTTAGATGGATGGGAACAACATATCATCCTAACCTAACATCATTAATGACTCCATCAATGTTTATTCATCGGCATTATCGATCTATATTCATCACTTCATCCCATAATGTACCATTTTGTGAGAAACCCCCATGGTATTTTTATGAATTTTGATTAAAAAGTAAAACTTCTTAAAATAATAGTTTTATGTTACTTAAAAAATATCAACAAAATATTCTCATAATTTATAAATGTATCAACGGGTATCACCTTTAGAGGCACCTCTCAGTTGTATAGTTTTAATATCAAATTTCATTATTGTAGAGGTATATAATTAATCATTTTTCCCATCAATGTATCATATTATTTTCACACTCATAAAGTATTATATTTATGCTATTATAGTGGGACACATCCTTCCATTTTTCATGTTTAGAAATCTAGATGGTAGTAACATTAGATGAAATTTTATTTATAATGTCTTAGGAGTCAATCTCATTTGAATCATTAAACTGCATCTGATGGGATATTTTTTAGTTTATTTGTCCCCATATCCATTTACACATTATTGGATTGATAAGAGAAAAAAGATATCTAACAGGTTAATATTAGGATGAAATGTGTGTTTCTAATATATGAGTATGAAAATATGATTGATCATAAGGATATAATATTTAATGTACTTCTATAATGGAATTGGTTGTAACAAAAAAAATATCTATTTAATATCACCAGTTTAACAAATACTATGTTAATGGGAAATCATGAAATTTTATGTTTATAAATATCTATTTGGGCCTGACAATAATCAATATATTGAGGAATTATTTTTTTGTGGTTTGGGAGTCAAACCCTGACTGAAGATGTCACAAAGGTTCTGGTGATAAATTGTCTTGAAATGAACCTATTTATTCCATTTAAAGATATGGATGATGAATATGTGAAGCATATCAACAAAATTTATGATGTTTTCTCGGAATTGGGAATGCACTATTCATTCGACATTATATTACTCATGTCAACTAAACTGTACAATACTAAAAAAGTCAATCATCCTCAAATTATTGGTGATATCTTTTTTTTTTAAATTATCTCCAATTATTTGAAAATATAAAGTGAACCACCATACCATTATGTGAATAAAAATAATTCATCACATCATAGAAGAGATCTTGGGGATACCTCTATATTATCCACCATATGTTGGAAAATTTATCATTTTATTAGCTGTAATGATTCCCCAACATCACAGATCCCTCATGATGTGGATAGGAAGTAATATGATGAGGAATAAGAATATGAATAGGAAGAGGATGTTGAAGAGGAATATGACCTAATGGATGCTCCTCTGGTATTTTAGAGATGAGTCTCCACTACTATTTATGAAGTCTATCAGGTAAAATTTGGTAAGTAAGATGAACAAAAACCAAAATTAATTAGAAAATCTATTCACATTGGTGAATAAGATGTATAACCATTATTTCTGAAGTATTAACATGATGTTTTCATGTTCAATTACACCAAAATTAAAGGCCATTATCCTGATTGGGGCACCCACACTTGGGATTATCAAAAGACAATGGATGTTGGAAACATTCATCAACAAGGAAATTTCATTCATATGATGAAAAAATGAATTCTAAAGTTGTTAATCACACTAGGGATTAATTCATTATGTATATTTAGTATAGTAAGTGGTTTTCCAATATTTAAACAGTAATGAAGTATAAAATGAAGATCAAAGTTTGAATCATTTTCAGTAATCTCAACCGACTCTTTCCGATAGACGAATTTTTTGTTCTGAATATAGATCATCTAAGAGATGAAAGAGATACATACCAAGAAATATCATTCATGGATGGTTATTCAATATACAACCAAAAATGAATATCCCTATAAGATAAAGAATAAACTTCCTTTAACGAATCCCAACGTGCATAATGCTACCATTTTATTCAATTTTTTATAAAAAATACTAGTGCTACAATATAATGTTTCATGAATAAAATCCAACAACCATTCTTGTGAATTTATATTGAGTTCAACATATGTAATCAAGTGGTTAATTGAAAATAATAATCAAGTGATAGAAATAATCATGAAAGATATAATAACACTTTTTAATTATAATAGAGGTTTATTGGAAGAATTACACTCTGAACCAACATTGTCTCACATCCCACATTCATAGAACACCAAAGTTATTGATTTAAAAAATGCAGCTAAAACATGAAAAACATAGATAGGGATGAATCCATCATCAGTATTGCACATTGCAGAATATTCCCACCTTTTATTCATAGTATCATGTATGAGATCAATGAGGTCAACTCCACCCTTAAAATAGAAGCTCCCATGAGTTGTTGGATGAACTCTATACTGGTTAACCATCAATATGGGAAACTTCAATCATAAAGTGACAGAAATGGTCAAATATAATGGTGGGAAATTAAGATCATAATCAAAGGAAACCCAGGTTAATAGAAGGATCATTTTAAATGTGTCTGTGATGGATTCTTCCCTAATATAGTTGTGGAGAGGAAATTGTTGCTGTTATTAATTATGTCCTCGATGGTTCTTGAATTTCCTATCAGTTGGGAAGCGTTTTTTCTCATAAAATTCTAAGGATTGGGTATTTATAGCCTTCAAAGATGTATGATTTCATATAATTCACCTAAAGGTTTCATTCATTTCCGGTCCATTCCAAAAACATTCTTAAACCACCTATATTTATTATACATTCCCAGATATTAATTTATAATTTCTATTTGAGGGATATATTACATGTAGCAAGACCCTCCCACTATGGCCTGGCCATTTATGAATATCCTCACAACTACTGACTTAATTTCCAAATTTTTCATGAAAATACAACTAAAATATATCAAGGTGACCGTAATCATCATCATTGTGAAAAATATCATCATTGCATGTTTTTGTGTCCCTAAATTTTTTTATAGAGTATAGAACCAATTTCTATTCATCAGAATTTAACCGGATATATCAGGAATATAAAATTGAATCCATCTATTCATCCCAATATCATGTGGTGGAATATAGATAGATATGGGAATTCAATAAAACACTATCAAACATTCTCTAAAAATAGTGTACAAAGATACTAATTATTAACACAAGAGTGTATACATTCGGAATGGGATTACCATAATAATTCTTATACAACCACACTTCAAACACAGTAAAATTCATAGATTTGAGAGATGTAGACATTCCGATAGATGGAAAATTACCATCAAATCATAGTACTATTTGTGATCACTATACCATAGAGGAAAAATCTCAAAATAAAAAAAAATAGTTAGATTCGATTTTTGATAAATGTAAACAAATCTTGGAACAATTAGAGGATCATCAAAATTTTATAGAAATGATTCTAATAATCATGTGTAACTCCACTAATTCCCCAAGGTTAATTTGTACTGGTCCATATAAAATTGATTATACCCATTATGAATACACTAAATCTTGAATGAAAATAGGACTATCCTTTTCCACTATAATGTTCTTCTCCATTACTCCTCGTACAATAATTACTAAGGGTGGTGAGGGTACTATGCACTCACCAATGCATTGTCTCTCAAGAATATTTCATGTGAACATCATCAATGAATGATTCCACACTATATAAAATAAAACAACATGAAATCATCATTAATTCATGGAGTTATACTACATAGAGGGTTAATATCTCAATGACATCAACGATAGGAACCATATTATTCAATTCGTACGATTTTAATCACTACTATATTTTCATCATTGTATAACATTTAGTTATAGTCTTACCTTATGTACCAAGCATAGAATAACCTGAGAGGAAATCATATGAATCCTCATTAAATGATAATGGGGTTCTAAGTATGGAATGATTCCATGGACATATGGGTAGATTTGACATATGCGACTGACAAAATATATTATTTTCGCTCCATTCATGACAAATGAATTCTTAACATATCGTAATTAACTGAATTAAATTTTCTACACCAAACAATATTAAATTTTATGGATACGTACTTATATTTTGGGCATCCCTTCTATATGCAATTAGATTAAAATTTCGGTGTTCCTTACATGAGTGCTCCACCATTCATGATGTCTATATCTCATTGAAACATTACATAAGAACTACATCTGTGTTTATTCACAGTATAATGGGATAACTTGTGATGCTGGAATCTTAATTTTTTCCCATATAAAAATAATTTCACCCAATCTTTTATGTGTGATCTAGATCTATATATAAGATTCTATATTGTGGTCTTATTTTCACTAATAAAGTACTAACAGAAATTAAAACACACCCTTCCATGCATATGGTCCAAACATGCGTAGGTAATGATTTCCAAAACTATGTGTGGATTGGTTCCTATAATATTAGGATATGTAGTGAAACATAGATCTCAAATTTTTCCCAATCAGTATCATAAGTAGAAAAAATATTCTCTCATTGATTTAATATTTCCTCGAACTGTGAAGGTGATTCCAACATGTGTTCCTAAATTTGGATAATCATGACTAATATTGATTTTTCCATTCCAAATAAAGGATTCATGTGAATTAAAGGAACATTCCACCCATTAATTATTAGTCTAATGATGAATTCTCCTTTGACACTTGATCACCTTCCATTTGAATATAATAGTCAATGCCTTAGGGAATTCATATAATTATAAGCATCCCCTGGATGTCAGCGACAATTTTATTAAACTATGAAGGGAAGAACATTTTTTTTTAAATTTCATTCCACCTAAAATATTTTAATGAATAATTTTTTATTTAGGGTTTCCTTTCAACTAGAGTAATTTCTTCCCATATTAAAAGATTCATTTATCTCAGTACCGCTTATATAATCATAGAGGTAATGGTATTTAAAAATATGGTCCATGGTCATTCCATATTTACTTTTAGAATACCATCTTATCATATCTGATAACCTCAAGATCATGGATTGAGACATCCCGCCTTATCTAAAAAATATTTTTAGATAATTATATCATAGATTACCATGAAATAGAAGATCATTTGGTATAATTAGAAATAACCCATGATTGGAAATTTTTTGGGCAATTTAGATAACTCTCATATTTTTTTTTATTTCTCACATAGATATAAATTGTTGTGGTCTTATAGATATTGGGATATTATTCTAAATATCATGGATATATCATAAAAAAACTAGAATCAGCTACATGTTCTTATCACATAGCCATAAATGGAAGGGATGGTTGATGGTTTGATGCCTAAAAAAGAAAACCCATTGGTTAAAATTTAAGAGCCCTCAATATATAGACACCCATATCTCTAGAAAATATGAACTTAAACTATGTTGAGATGTTTGTGGGGTCTTATATAATTTATTTTTTTATATCTACTATTCAGGTTTGGTCTTTCTATTTCCCTTACAATTTATATTTAATCAAAATCATGATTATAACAAAGAAATATGACCCAATTTTATTCAAATAATACATCCTATTTTAATGAAATTAAACGTTGTTTCCATTATCCACACCATATTTTGTTAAACTACATGTTCCATGTTCCAACCATGCGAAATATAATAGTATGATCCTATATCCCATGATAGAGAGGACAAGCATTTTGGTTTTTTCTATCTTTCCACATTTATATTTTAGAGTTATATAAGGAATGATTATCATCCTAATGAGATATGTTGTGACATTTTAATTCTCTACTCCAGTTCTAGTCACAAACATAACACCATTCCTTATCTCAGATATGATCTATGAATATGTTATAGATTTTCCACTTAGTTATAAATAATTATAGTCCAAATTAATTTATAAAATTTAGTCATATTCATTCCAAAAAATAATCTTCATATGTTGGGAAAAAAATACCCATTAGTTTCCCTTATCAATTTTTAAGAAAAGAATACAATTTTAAGGACCCTTTTTTAATACCTAATATTCCCAAATTGGGTTCTACGTATTACTGCCCAATGAAGCCTTTCCATTGAATAGAACTTTGTTCTCAAGATAATTATCTCTTATCATTGTCTACCCCAATAAAATAATATGAATAGAAACATTTATAATATGGTCATCGGTTATTCCATGAATATGTATCTCATATAATTTCATTTTCTTCAAGAACCACATGGTCATGATTTGAATCATTCTTTAAATCGGTGCCCACATGTTTATAAAATGATCATTTATTTAATTTTTTTTCTTAAAATTTTATGGCCCATGAGATGGTTTCTCCACTATGTGATTATAATTAATGTGATCCAAGCCACAGATAATCCTTGACCAATAATTGTTTTACAAATCAGATTATTTCTTGATCTTCTCTTCTTTCCCACATTAAGCATTGATCATGTGAGATTCATGATTTCAGGAGATTATTATAGTTTACATGATCAAACTATTTCAAAAAAAATATATTGAATAAATGGTAAATTTTCGATCAACATAAACTCTTTTGAGGGTCTTATTATATATAGGTTTTCCTTAAATATTAATTATATTATTATGAAGAACCCCAATTATATAACCATGTGTGGCTTGAATTGTATTTCATTAAGAAATTTAGCAACATGTATATCCTTTATTCTAGAAAAAACAGTAATTAAAAATATACATGTATTCCTTCTTTCTAAGACACACCCTTAATGTTGGAAGGAGGTCCAAAAACATTTCTAGGATCCCTCATTTTTAGGGTCATAGTTGAATCAAAGTATGCCCTTTAATACTTACAAATCGACTTTTCATTTGGAGTTTCCAATATTTTTCCAATTTATATCAGCATATATCCTTAATTATCATACACATCCATTTAAAAAAATAAAATTCACTATCTCATGTATTTCTGACCATGATAAAACTATCTCGGATTTTGGTGATAAAAGATCAAACAATAAAGTACACATTTTTTCGATAATTCATTATAGACCCAAATGTGTCTGTTCATAAAATGCCTCAATGTCTCATGTCATTTAGAGGAATCTTTATCAAAATTATAAAATAATTCTATCTATGAACCCTCTGAAAAAATCATAAGATAATTTACTTCAATTTTTTTATTAATACTTTATGTACATGTCTAGTACTATTTCATCAAATATGGAAATTATAATATAAAAACATAAAAACATTCATCCTCATACCAAATGATTTTTAGATGATTGTTTTCATAAAAGACTATTATGTACATTAATCGCAAAAGACATGGTCAATTCTGTTCAACCTGAATTATCAGCTTCATTAGTCTAACATTAATTAATCTGAACTACCATTTTAATGAGACAAGTATTCCTTGATTGGATACCTGAAAAATTCATTCCCTGGTAAAAAGGATGGTCTTTTCTCCCTATAACTATACAACTCATGATATAAAAAAAACATAGTAAAGTATACTTTGATGAAACAAAAAAAATTTGGTTGAAATCACTCGAAGGTTGGCCTATGAAAAATCCAATCATTTCAAGCATAATATATATTATATCATATATTAAAAAAAACAAGGTCTTGAATAATGAGTCATAAATTGTGTGGGTGTAGAATATTCCTATAGAAACAACAAAATTATGATTTATAGGATGCATGAATGTGGGAATAAATTAGATTATTCTCTATTTTATATAATTTCTAATCGAAAATATTGAAATAATGGAGTTCGTCAAATGTGCCAATTTTAGAGTTATATTATAATTGATTTATATGTGATAACGAATGAAAAAATTAATGATAATAATGATAAATTCATTCATGGATCCACAAAATTACATTATCATCATCAAAATGGAGTCCCACATCATTATAATCATTGAATAAAATACTCCATCAACCGAACTCTTGAGTAATTGGATGGTTTCTCAAGCCTCATCACATTTTTATTGAAACATTTTTTTCTCAACAACCTCATCTTATTTAGCAATTTTAAACTCCTTAAACATTGTTCCAATGAGAGTTTTTAAACGATCATATCCCCTTCAAATGAATTGTGATGTTGTGCGAGTTCCCCATTAGAATATTCTATCTCATTTTTGAGATATTATATTAGAAGTTATTTCATTTAAAATTGGATCTGTCATTATTCTAGATCTTGGGAATGGTTTATTTATACATGGGATAGTGAATCTTAATAATAATGGGATTACATAATAATTAGTCCATTAATAAGAAGATAGTGTGACTACTAACATTCTCCCATCTGTGAACGATTTCAACCATAGTGTCATGGACCACACTTTAATCAACTCCCTTATACCCAACATGAAAAATATTTAAAGTCAATAACTTTGTGAAGGTTGATTAACAACTTGTATCATCGATAATTCTTCATATAAATCCTTCCAAATGAATTGGTTACAAATTCAGAAAGCATTAAGAGATTCCTGGTTTACTGAAAATCTTGTCCACTAAGGAGGGGAATACACTAGAATATATTTTCATATATAATCATCTTTTGTTGAACGTCATAGAGTAATGTCATAATCACCTTACACAATTGACTAAATTGGGGTGGTGTATTGCCCTTCATATTATGTTTTATACCTAAATGGAAACAAATGAAGAATATTTTTTTTCATTATTGTTTCAATAACCATAGGTAGAAAATATAAAAGGAAATTTTTGTGGATGATGTTATTCACTCATTGATTGAATCAACAGAGTAGATTAAGTCTCATATGGAAACCCCGATCTCATAATCATGAATTGTAATTCTATAATGTGAAGAACATCATTTAATTTTCTCCAAACCATCTACATGAGGTTAATAGTAGTCCCCCACATTGGGTTCAATAACTAATGTTCCATATACTACAAGATCATGAGAGATGACTTCTTCAAGATTATGGAACTTATTGTGAATATTTTATATAGATAAAATTGAATATGTTATGATTCACAAATAACACATCAGAAATAAAAATGTTATATTTCTGTTAGAAAAAGTATTAATCAATTCAATTCAAATCCTTATGGAATTCCCTACTTTCTTATGTATATGTGGGGATATCAATATGATTAAAAATATGTTCCACTTATATTTTTTAATTAACAAATTAGGGATAATAATATCATCGCCAATAGTGATATTTAAGATTTCAAACATGGGAATAAAAAAAATTCTATATTGTAAACATGAAATTAATATAGAAGATGCAATCATTTTAGGTCTCAGTGACATTGGATCACCAATTTAACCTTCATTGGATATTCAATGATCCAGATAAACAAATTTTGGGACAATTTGGTCCTAAGAACAGTCATAATATGATCATACATTATATGTTGTGGATCTGAAACATCCTGAAGAGATAGAACCAATAATTTCAACATTAAATCCTTTGACATGTTATTTAAATAACTATGATTATCCACTCTCTATATTATAACATTAATCATTAGGGTGTTCTCCCTTCAAACTTCTCCATTAATTGGTATCTATTCACCAAAAAGATTTAGGTACATATTTAGTGTATCCTCCTAAACTAATTAAGGATGAATTCTAGATCCATTTATGTAGGAATATAATGTGGATAATATAATCAACAATACCATTTAGATGCATATATATATATATATGGAAAATCAAGGATAATGAGTGTTGAGAAAACTCAACAATGCTACTGATGTACTTAACTAATGACTTTTCTCTCTTGCATTTATTTACCTTGGGTATAGTAAAAATAGAACTTTCAAACCCAAATACTATAACAATACAATTAAATAGATATTTATCTTCCATAATATTCTCCACCATGAGCCTCTGGAACATGGATATTTCTACTAAGAAATGAGTAAACCTCTTAGCCCTAACATTGTTTTTTATTAGAGCATACAATGTCCCTTGAAGTACTATAGTCTCACACTATTTTTACTATAAATAAAATTTATTATGTTTCTCATCAAAAACATCTCAAAAAAATTGAATAAGGTTTAGGTTATAATATTTAATTATATTAATTGGTAAATTGATCATTCACCACTTCAAATGTAAGACAAACTATCATTTAAGTTACCCAATTTATAGTGTCAGTCCTATCATTGGTCATGTATATGATTATCCTTGGTTACTAAATATTTTCACCACTATCATGATGGGTATAATAATTAATGGTGTAGGGGCTCAAATATTTCCATGCTAAAGGATATTCAGACTCGCTTAATGAAAAATCAACATGTCCAGAATATCAAAGTCCGTTATTTCCCAAACCGAGACACATTAATCCACACATAATCTAATGCTTCCCTAGTTGTCTATGAAAGAGACCTAACATCTCTTAAATTTATTTACATTCCATGATTATCAACCACAAAAAATGTTTTGAAAATTGAAACTCGAGTTTCATCCAGATGATAGTGACTAGATTCACTCCACGCTACTTTTGCAAGTAGAACATTTTTGTCACGACACATCACTTGGGGCCCGGGCCATGAATACCCCAAGCCTACCTTCCATGGGATAGGGGCTGGTGAATAGCACCAGAAATGTGAAACCGAAAAATGGTAAGGAATTACCTTTAAACCTATACAAAAAAGCGACAGGGCAAACATTGAAAAAGTAAAACAGAACGGAAAAGGGAATGTACTACCACTACTAAAAACCACCACTGAGGGTAAATGTTAGTACTGAAATTAAAGGGTCCAGCATATAAGCCGAACTGGAAAGAAGGTATAGAAAAAAGGAAAAAATATTCTCTGGTGTTCATACACCAAGGATCCTACCTAAAGGGTAGGTACATATTGTCATATGTCGTCACTACCACTCACCACATCTATCATGAACATCTGAGCACCATATATTCCTAGCTCCCCTAGTATCAGTCATGCTGTGTTTCATCTTCACAATATACAATATTGTGCAGGCGTAGCCCATACAACGGGTGAGTATAAAAATACACAGTAGGGACCCCGACACCCCTAAAGGTCTCTCAGAATTCCAAAAAGGAAAACCACAAAGAATTGTCTCAATCACAATGCACAATGTAAAAGACAGCTCACACCAGGTATACAACATAGAGAATGGAAATAAAGATGTTTATTCTTATGCTGGGTCATTTTATTCTTCTGAGAAGTTCTTCTGGAGATCCACAAAGAGTCTCTAAACTATTGATCCTCAAAGGGTTGAGCTCCTACCGATCCACAGAGGGTCACAATTCTGCTGATCCTTAGTGGGTTGCACTGTTGACGATCCACAAAGCGTCACTTTTATGCAGATCCATGAAGGGTCTTTTTTTCCGATCCATGATGGTTGGATATTATGTCAATCCATCGAGGGTCTCATTTATGCCTATCCATGAAGGGTTTTTTATGTTGATCCACCAAGGGTCTCTTTTATGCCGATCAAGTATGGGTCGCTTTTATGTTGATCCACGATGGGTCGCTCTTCATTTTTCATGTCACAGCCAGCAACATGATTCCTGCACTTACCATGCTTAATTTATGGAGGATCCGCTCATCAATCAATCAGGCATATTCCAACTACCAAGAAGTCCCCATAGAAGTAACCCAATGAACCGACTTGTCTAAAGGTGTCCAGTGTGATAGATGATGCGTCAATCGGATACCCAGTTTGGAAAATATATGTAAAAAGGTAAAAAGGGCCCAGTTGGATTCGAATATGATCCAACCATGACATTCTAAATTTTTTTAAAAAACACAAGTGGATTATATCAAAAGGGCCTTTTCTTCACAAGGTTCCTCACGCCGCAGACGAAGTGTAAAACGGACTCTCGGATTACGAGATACGAAAAAATTAGTGAAACATGGCCAATTGGGACCGAGTCCAGGTTGGGTCCAGCCCGGCCAGCCCATTGCACCGATAGGTCCAGCCTGAATGGAGGGTCTGACATAGCTAGAGGACCTATCCCGGTTGGTAGGTCTAGCCTGGCTGGTTGGTATGACCAACTCGGAAAATCCCAGACCGGACGTCATGTGTCCATTTCGGCCAGCTGACGTCTTCCCACCTTTCGAAACCATCGGCTGTAAGAACATTTTTGTGTCCAATAAAGTGGACCAAGAGGGCCGCTCCACTCCCGGATGGTGCATCGGCGCCATTCCTTCCACCCGCTACAGCCTGACTGGCCGCGGCTCCTGCCGCCATGGCACCTGCAGGCACCACCGTCTCCACGCGGTCGGCTCTACTGACCCCTGCCAACAGATTCTCTATTGGTCTGTTTTCCTTCCCGTCTATGCCTATGTGCCTCCCTAGTCACTACCTTCATTTTGATGCTCACATAATCGCCATGCCACTACATTTCTCGGTCACTGATGAATAATGCACAAAACCCAAGAGTGGTGGAGGGTCATGGACTTGTTGGGATTGGATCATACACGCCGCCTTAGAGATTTATCATGGGGAAAGAATCAATAATCATTTGAATGAATGAAATACCCAATGTGAAACCCCACAACAACCTCATGAAATAAAGAAAGAATAGTGGATCAACAGGATGGTTCATTCATTTGTGTTCTTCATATTAATCAAAAACATGGAATGAGGGATATAAAACACATAAATCCCGTACCTGGATTCAGTGGATTCCATTGAGGACGTATGAAATAATCTACGTTTGAAGCCATTCTTCGTTGTTCATCGATGCTTATTTTGAGTACTCCAACAGTTGTCGATCAATCATTGTTCTTCGATGCAGGGCGATGACATTGGAATTTCATCAAAGCATCCTCTCGTGCTTTGTGATTTTTCATTACAATGGTTTGATTAATAATAGGAATTAATCCCCATGTCATGTTCATTATTATGGTTCATTAATGAATCCTAATTAATGAACCTATTAAACACACGGGCGTTTTGGTTAAAAAAATGCATTAGTCATTAATTGACCCTTATTTATTGAATGTCATTACACTACAGTTCCACCAAGTACTGCTCAATGGTGGATGAAAAAGAATAAAATAACTTTCATTTATTTTTTTATTATTTTCAAAAAGTGAAAAATTTTACTTATTCATCTGACCCTTGCCAGTTGTAGTTAATCTTCTCCTAAGAGAATCTCAGTGCTATGAATTCAATGCTGCCCTCATATTTTCAATCTATACACTGGCTTGAAATATGGAAAATACTTCCAGCACATTTAGTGAATGTAGCTTAAAAAACATCAAAATTAAATTATGAGCTCTCTAGGACTCGGAATCATGTGCTGTTAATTTTTTAATCTTTTAATAATTCCATAAAATTTAAAAATAAATTATATGGAAGTTATAGGTCTTTAAATTCCTCCAACCTTATGGATTTACATCCCTGAAATAAATAACAGAAGCTAAGAAAATAAATGTGGGTACTAAGCATGACTATGATCCTCTCGCTCACATGTTCTCTCCTATAGGTTCTCGTACTACCAATTAACTCACACCATTGAGATAAAACATCCACAATGGACTCACTCCTATCATTCCTCTATCTCTACTGTGAACTCCATAAAATTTGACCCATATTTAATGTCCATCTTGCCCCAATTGATGACATGCAATGGATCATGCATGTATCTCCTCAACTACGACACATGGAAAATATTATGCACTAGGTGCATTTTGGGGGGAATATCTAGGTGGCATGCCTCCTCGCCAACCCTACCGAGGATCTAGAAAGGTCCGATGAACCATGAAGATAGCATTCCACCTAGGAGAAATCTCCACAATCCTCGTAGGGGTGAGACCCATAGGAAGACATGGCCACCCTCATCGAACTCTAAGGATCTCCATATCCTGTCAACATAAGACTTATCCCTTCTTTGTGTAGTCTTCGTCCTATCCTGGTTGATCTTCACCTTCTCAGTGGTATCCTATACCAACTGTGGACCCATTTGTACTGACTCCCCTAGATCTGTACAACATATAATTTATTGGCATAGTCTCCCATACATGGCATCATATGGTTCCATGGCAATGGTGTAGTGAAAAATATTGTTTTGTATAAACTACACTAGTAGAAGGTGGTCCTACCAACTACGACCAAAATCAAGGACACCACCATGAATCTTTTCCTCAAGTGTTTGTATGGTTTTCTATGTTTGACTATTTGTCTGAGGGTGAAAGGTGGTGCTCAAGCATAGCTGAGTCCAAAATTCCTCCTATAATCACATCCACAACTTAGATGTAAAACATTCATCATGATCTGAAACAATCATCAATGTCATCCCATGAATCTATACAATCTCTTGGACGTAGTGGTGGATAAAAACCTATACTTATCCCCACTCTCAGATGGGTAGAAAATGGGCCTACATGGTGAGTTATTCAATGATCACCCTGATACAGTCATGACCCCGAGATTTGTGTGATAAAATAATCATGAAGTGCATTGAAATACCTTCCCCCTTCCATTACAGTACCTATAGTGTTAGTTATAATCCTTCTAAACCTAATTCCTAGCCTTCACTTACTGAAAAGTGAGGCATCATGAAACGAATTCTGCCTCCATTGCTTTCTTCATCCCAGGCCACCAGTACTGACGTCAGAGATCCTGGTTCATCTTCTCCACATCGAGATTTATTAGAAAAGGGGATTTGTGAAACTCCCTCAGGAATTCCTCTGAAAGTGTCACTGTTACCATTGCATGTCTTCTAAAATGGATTATGTTCTCCCCACCTATCTAAAATCCATCAATAGCCTGTTCAGATCTTATATGAGCACGTTGGGCCCCGGAGTCAACTTCCTAATGTTGTGTCTCACTAACTTGATGAATGAGTGGTGGAGTGATAGTCATAGATTTGTAGTAAGCTACTCCATCACTATCCACAAATGATATCTGCAATGTGGCTAGCTGCTCTCTCACCTCACTCAGAAACTCCAGATCATAACTCATACGGAGTGTGTCTACCACCATCTTACCCTTCATAGGAGTGTAGACTAGCTCAAAGTCATAGTCTTGGAAGAACATCAGCCATCACCACTTTCTCATGTTTAGGTCCTTCTATGAAACGATATACCTGCGACCCCTGTGATCGAAGAATATAGTAAACTATTCACCCATCAAGTAGTGTTGTCACATATTCAATATAAAAAAAACTAATGCTAACTCCAGGTCATGGGTCACATAGTTTAGATCATTTTGCCTTTGCTTCCATGATTCATAGAAAATCACTACTTTCTCTTACATTAGGACACATCCTAGTCTGGTCCCTAATGCATCACAGTAGACTACATACCCAATGCCCCCTTCTAGAAGCGTCATGATGGGGGAACTTTTCAGTCTCTGCCTCATCTCCTAGAAACTCATCTAGAATCTCTCTTACCACATGAAGAGTTTCTCCTTCTTTTTCAAAGATTAAAATTGTGCTACTACTCTGGAAAAGTTTGGTAAAAATCTCTGATTGTACCCAGCCAATCCCAGAAAACTCTGCACCTCGGTCACACTCCTGGGTGGCTCCCAAGAAAGCACCACCTCAATATTTTCCAGATCCACTACAAATCTAGCCTCTAAGATAACATGCCTTAGAAAGTGGACTCCCCATATCTTGAAATAGAACATAGAGGGATTTTCTTATAGTTGGTGCTTTTGAAATGTATCCAGAACTATCAACAGATGTGTTGCATGCTCCCCCTATGATTCCGAGTACACCATGATGATGTCAATGAAGATCACCATGAAGAGATCAAGGTAAATCTAGAATAAAATGTTCATGAGTCCCATGAACACTGCCGGAGGATTTGTCATGTCGAACATCATCACCATGAACTCGTAGTGTCCATACTGACATCTAAAGGTTGTCTTCGGTATGTCCTCAGCCCGCTCCCTGAGGTGATGATATCTTGATCTGAGGTTTATCTTTGAAAACCACAATTCAACCTTTATCTAGTCAAAGAGATCATAAATTCTCAGTAGATGATATTTGTTCTTCACAATCACCTAGTTCAGGCATCGATAGTCCATGCATAGGCTCTAACTACCATTCTCATTCATAGCGAATATAATCAAGGCTTCCCATGGAGAGACACTAGGTCTTACGAACTCTTTTCTCCAGAAGTCTTCCAACTATACCCTCATATCAAGATGCTCCACAAGAGCCATCTGATATGCTGGTGTAGATATCAGTTCCATCCTAGGGTAGAAGTTGATTTATATATCTACCTCTCTATGAGAAGGTAGTCCCGAAACATCATTAGGGATGACATACCCATATTGGTAAACCACAACATGATAGCTCAGACTCGACTCATACACCACAATGAGGGTGAGGCTTGAAAAATGATGAGTGATCAGCTTCACCCTCCTCTGAGAAATCCTACCCTATGCTACAATGTATTCCTTCTCATTAGTGAAGGATAACGTGGTTATATCCTCACTGACACACCACACATTGTTCCTAAAATAATATATCTGAGCATGGACTGTGGATAACCAGTCCATATCCATGATGACGTTGTAAGGCCTAGACACTATTACTATGAGATCCCAGACAAAGCTATTTCCTTCAAGAGTAAGCGCACATGATTTTCATTGGAGTGTAATCATCTACTTCTCTCCCATAAGAGTATCTGAACATAATGATTGAGCCAAAATCTAAATCACAATCTCTGAGCTCCAAATGCGATATGTAGTAATGAAAGAGTGACTGGAAGTTGTGTCTATAAGAACTGAAGCTAGGGTGGAGTAGACATAGATCGTACCTCGAATCATCTCCAGAGCGAAGTGGTCATTGGCTCCAACCTCCGAAAGCTGAGATAACCCATGTGCATCTGCTCCCTAAGGTCAGGGTGGACCACATGGGGCTTGTGGCAGTAGTACCTCAACTTATCAATAACCCCTACTACACAGCTTGCTCCTCTTCCACGTCCACCGCCCTGCAGACCTCCTCGTTCAATCCTATTTCATTGTCTTAGTGGTCCATCAACCATCTGTTGATCATCATTACAATGGTTTGGGATGTCACAAGCCATGTGACCCTACCTTCGGCACGAGTATCCCAGTCTTATATTATGCTGAACTCATATGCCCTGTGATTTCCGCAGCTCTGAACCTATATCCTGGAGTCGTCCTCTAGATGGTCTGAATAGGTTGGACATCTACATAATCTGGCTACTACCTTCTATAGATGACCCAGATTCATGTCGTACGGTGGTGGAAATCGCCATCAGTGCCTACTCAGATAGGATTCTCTCCACCAATTGTGTTTTCTCTAGAACTTGAGCCTGCATCAGGGTGTTGAGCGATATCATCGACGCTCTGATCCTTTATCGGAGTCCCTGCTCAATGGTCTGGGGCCCGAAGGAAGGGTCTAGTAATATGTCAGTGGAGTAGTGAGAGAGGTCAGTGAATCATGTCATGTACTGGGCCACTGTCATGCTCCCCTGCTGTAAGTGTAGTAACTCTTGAATACAGACAGGGAATAGTGTCTCTAGGACGAACTCCACACTAAAGAGGCTCTCGAAGTCTAACCAGGAGAGAGTCGCCTCCTCGTGCATATAGAGCATTAGGCTCCACCATCTCCCTGCTGCGTGCTGAAAGAGACTAGCAGCTTGGATCACCATCTGATCTGCTGGTGTCTCGACCATGCAGAAAACCCTTGCCATGTCCTCCATTTAGTCCTCAGCTGCCTGTAGATCTATCTTGCCTCGAAACCTTGCATCCCTCTTTCTCTAGAAATTGTGAATCGTGCTCAGTCGGTGTGTGTGGTCTATTGTTGGGGAAGGTGGAAACTGCTTCCCTATGGGTGGTGGTGCTGCTGGTACACCACCCGTAGGTGCTATCATCGCAAGAGGTCCCAACACCAATGTTTCATCACTCGGTGCGACTTCATCGTGATCTATCACTAGAATCATGGATGGCTATCTACGTGGATGCATTCTGTAAAGAAAAAAATGAACCACAGTTAATATGATATACCTGGTGGGCTGACTCAAATGTGATCAAAAGTAAAACATTTCCAAAACACACACACAAATAGTGTTTTCTTTCACTGAGTCAGAAAACAGGGTTCAGGGTCATTGTGGATGGATACGTCAACTGCCACACCAACACTAGATTCCCCGAACCAAAAACCGAACCCAAAATAATTAACACTTTTTCCCAATTGTAAAATACACACTCTTATTTTTTTGGTAGAACCGAACTCCATTTTATAACACTTTTTTACATCCTTTCCCCTTGGGTCGGTGTCATGAATACCCCAAGCCCGCCTTCCATGGTCTAGGGGATGGTGACTAGAACCAGAATGGTGAAACCCAAAAATTTGAATGCATTTCCATTATACCTATACCCACATAAACAAGGCACACTACGCACAAGTAAAACACAATGAAAAAGGGAACGTTCAACCACTACTAAAAACCACCACTAGGTGTACAGTATGTACTGAATGTAAAGGGGCCAGTATAGAAGCCCAGCTACAATGAAGTTACAGTAAAAAGAGAAAGTGTCCTATGGTGGACATCCACCAAGGATCTTACCTAAATGGTAGGTACATATCATCATATGTATTCACTTCCACTCACCACATCTATCACTTGCCTCTGAGCATCGTCGAGCCCTGGCTCGCCAAGTCTCATTCAAGCTGTTTGTCATCTGCACAAGACACAACAAGGTGCGGGCGATGCCTGGGTAGGGGTGAGTATATTAATACTCAGTAGGGGCATCGAGAACCCCGAAGGTCTCTCTGAATTCCATAGAGGGAAAATTAAAAATAATTTTCAAAATCACAAAGCAGAAAGTAAAAGAAAATTCTCATCAGATACACAACTTAGAGATCAAAAATTATTATTATTATTCTTATGCTAGATCATTTAATTATTTTGAGAGCATCCGCTTCTAATCCATGATAGTTTTTTGAACTATTGATCCACAAAGGGTTTCTCTACTAGTGATCCATATAGAATCTCACTACTATCGATCCACAGAGGGTCGCACTACTATCGATCTATGAAGGGTGGCTTTTATACCGATCCACAGAGGGTCTCTATCAATCCGATCCATGAAGGGTTGATTTTAATTCGATCCACGAAGGGTTGCTTTTATGTCGAACCCCAAAGGTCCACTTTTATGTCGATCCATAGTGGTTCTATTTTATACGGATCCATGAAGGGTTTATTTTATGCTGATCCATGAAGGGTCTCTCTTCATTCATCACATCACGACTAGCTATAGGATTCCCACACATAGCATGATAGATTTATTAAGGATATAATCCTCAAGACACTATTCATATTTCAAACTCCTCGATGTCCCACATAGAAGTAACCCACAGGACCACCTTGTTGTAAGAGTTCCCAAATGAGAGGAAACAAGTCAATTGGATTCTCCATCTATAAGATATAGGAAAAAATGTAAATAGGGCTCAGTTGGATTCAAGTCCGATCTAACCGATCCATACTCCAAAATATGCCAAATGTCAAGTGGAGTATCACAAAAGGACTGTCTCATTGAAGAGTCCTCCAGACACTGACTGGGAGTCAAACAGCCCCTCGGATTATGAGATACGCCAAATTTAGTGAAATTTGAACGGTTGGGTCTGAGTCCATTAGGGGTCCGGCTTTCCTTGAAAAACCTGACCTGCATGCGGACTGGAAGCCAGAATGGATTTGTTGGGTCTGGTTCGTCCTGTTGGTGGCACCGGTAAGGTGACACCCCACCTTTCGAAAATACTAGATGGATCTAGCCATTTGTGTCTAGACGAGTGGCCTGAGTAGGCATCTCCTCTTCCGCGCGGCGAGTCGATACTATGCCATTGAAATGCCGTGGTCCGGCTAGTTGCAGCTCCAGCAGGCATAGCGCCTGCAGGTGCCGTCGCACTGGAAGTTTCTTCCACCGTCCACCAGAGATGCTATGGTGGTCGGTTTTCTTTCCCCTCTATAAATACGGGCCTCCCAGGTCACCGCCTTGACTGCGAAGGTCACAGAATCACCATATCGACACGTTTCTCGGTTTCCCACAAAGAATGCATGAAACCCAAGAGCATCGGAGGGTCCAAGCCTTGTTCTGTTTTTCCCATGCCCTCCAAGTTCGCATTATATAATCAGGAATGAATTAATTATCATTTGAACAAAAGAAATCCCCAAAGTGAAACCCACAACAACCTTTCACAATGAAAAATGGAACCATGTATCAACCCATTGGTCGGTTGATTTGTGTTCTTATTATTTTTCATGAACGGGGAAAGAGGTATATAAGACACATAAATCCTCTACATGGATTCATTGGATTCTGTTGTGGTTGAAGGACGAAATCCACGTTCGAAGTAGTTTAGCATTGTTTGTCGATGTCCTATTCGAGTTCTCCAATGGTCGTCAATCGAACACCGTTATTCATTGGAGGGTGACGTCATCAGCATTTCATCAGAGATTTCTCCCATGGGTTGTGAATTTTCATTCCAATGATTCGATTAATAGAAAGAATTAATCCCTACATCATGTTCATTATTATGGTTCATTAATAAATCCTAATTAATGAATCTATTAAACACAGGGTTGTTGCTGATACAAAAACAAAGGGACGAGTCATTAAATGACCCTCATTTACTGACCATCATTACCCTATGGTTCCCCCAACTTCCGCTCAACAGTAGAATAAAAAGAATAAAATAACTTATAGTTCTATTATTGTTTTTCTTCCAATATTTAAAAAATTAACTTATTTATCTGACCCTTTCTGGTCGAATTTAAGCTTCACCTATGAAAATCACTATGCAGTGAATTCAACGGTGCCATCATATTTTCAATCCGAGAACATGTTAGAAATATAAAAACTCTCGGTCGCACATTTACTGAACATACCATAACAAAGTTCAAAATTCCATTCTAGGCTCTCTTGTCCTTGGAATCACGTGCCATCGATTTTTGTAGTTTCTTTATAATTCCATGAAATTTAAAAAACATATGCAGAATTTCTTGGTATTTAAAATTTTTCACCATATCATTCTTAATATACCATGATCGTGCTCATAGATCATATTTTGGGGATTTATAATTATCACTTTAAGGATTATTAACCTATCACCATTGTTATCTTCTTGAAATATTTGTAGTGTATTCAACATGAGGGACATTATTTGATAATACCTATTTAGGATATCAGTATATCACTATATTAGAATATTGGTGATTAAATCCAGTATTTATATCCACTGAAGTAATCATGTTTAATATGTAATATAATTATTTTTCAATTATCACATTGAGTTTTATAGACCCCATCAAATTCTACTTCTATAAAACATCTTTTGGGGGATATAGTTATTTATTTTATACACTTGAATAATTGTGAATGTTTTTATGTAATATACGATTCAAAAATTATTTCAGAATCTATTCACATTTACAAAACACATTCTAGGATTGAAAAAATGTAAAAAATACTTACAAATTCCCAAAGACTATTTTGAGTGATTTTTTCTTCTTGTTGGATCCCTGTACAGGAGGAGAATAAATTATTTGCACAATATCAGATTATTTATAGATACCCAAAACATTATAGTCATTCTCATGATGCTAGATATATACTAAATGATGTGGAAACAATACCCAATAATATTAAACCATGTTAGCTCCTGTATGTGACAAAATCCACTTTAATATACCAAGATAACAACTAAAAACCCTAAAATATTAATATTGTTTTTCCCATATAAACGTTAAACAAGAATCATACAAAAAGAATGAGATCTACATTTATTTATATACATTCTCTTAGAGTTAATGTTAGTTTTGGTATGGTGGGATTACTTTTTGAATCAGAAACATGAAATACAATAATTCTTCTTGAACATGATCATGCCCCTCAAAAGGTAAAAACTATAATAGAGTAATCATTGTCTCTCATGTAATTTTAGAAGATGCATCTTAAAATACATTGTAGCATTCATAATGATGGTTTCATATGACCATTACTACCACAGACCTTCAATTTCATCCTTATTATTGATCCATGAAGTAATATGTTTTTTAATTGGGGAAACCATTTTCGTATCCTTTGATAATCAACAAAAAATAACATATATTTTCAGTAGTACCATCACATTATTTTTTAATACTCGAGATGGAAATTTAAAAAATATAAATCCTCATACATGTTACCATACCAAGTAACCTCGTAGATATCACTTACACAAATGTCCTAGGACATGTTAGTCACATATGTTATTTGGTGTAAGTTCATCGCTGAAGTTACTTTATTGAAAATTACATCAAAAGTGATTTTATATCATAGGTATCTATGGAAAATGATCACTAAAGACATTAAAAAATGACTAGAATGATTATATTACACATGTGACAAATATAGTATAAATTAGGATGCATACCAATAGGCTGGTGACACTATGTATAAATGTGAAATCACTTGTTTGTCTTACCTACGTAGTCAACATGAATGGTCTATATGTGAGGATGACCTTCACAATTGCCTTACGCGTTCAAATTTAACATTTGAACCGACACAATTGAAAAGAACGATCTACCAACATAATATTCATGTGAGGCCCATCTATTCACATATCCATTAGGAAATAGATGTGTTGTAATGTTCAACCAAAATGATTCACCAACAAAATACACTAAATGAATAAGATTTCAATTAATGATAATGTTTCATTAATCCATAGGATTAAATCCATATTATTCTAATTGGATTCAATAAGTGGTTAGGGAATTTTATTAAAACATTTATTTTATTGGAGAACAACATAATATTTAAAATAGAAGAAAGACATAGGTGTTGCACTTATCGTCTTTGGAGTGCACGAAGATATCCCCTATGTGAATCAACTGTGCAGTTAAGCATTTCTTGCATGTACTAGATGCACAAGACACATGCATATCCATACATCCCACCCATTTTTAAGCTACATGGTTCCAACATTTTAAAACCACCTATGAAATCCACTCATTTTAGGGGTTTTCCAAGAAGACTACCTACCCCCATGGTATGTGGATTTCTTTCATGTATGTCCCATGGTCTCAAAATTTCTAATGATTAAAATATATAGAAAGCTCTCTAGGAACTATTCACCCATGTCTCTTGCCCAATCCCCCTAATAACATTGTTATCATTACATGGATAATAATATATGACTGACTAAGAAATACTTGAGTGATTATATTTATAAATATTTCTAATTCACAAAACACCAATATAAAGAAAAAAATCGTTCTAGATCAATCACACTATGAACAAGGAAAATTCCTTGGGATATTTTTTTCCTTCCATTCTTGCAATAGTGACTAGAGAAATATTAATAGATAACAATAGGGTATCTCCAATGTGTGGAATCCTTGGGTTTTCAACACTGACGAAGTTGTCCCATTTCACATGGGTATCATCTAGGTTATGTACCTCCCATTTTACATTGGTATATCTAAGCTATGGTACCTCAAAAAACTCTTATATATAGAATGGGTGATCTAATATTCATCTCACCCATGTATCACCTTAGTGGTATCCCACCCCTCTCACCCAGGTTTCCCCTGGTTGAAGTAATATTTCGGCATAATCTCATTGTAATATCCATGAACCCACACTCCTAGGTCCTATATTAAAACCATGAGTCTACATTTTTGGATATGATGTAGATAATTATGAACCAAATTATTGAATTGAAACAATAAAATATAAAAATGAAAACATAGATCACATATATTCTTTTTGACCATTCGGTTTATAGATTTTTTGAATGAGGACGCGCTCTTACATAATCAAATCATATCAACATGGACTCACGAACAACTAGATCATAATGTTTACCATCACCTCCAGTTATTCAAAGATTTTATTATATCATAATATATCAACAAAATACTCCTCATAAAATCCTTTATATACATATTTAATTCAATACAATTCTTTAAAAAATAGGGAAACTGTAACATAAGAAGGGGGAGCTAATATGCTCAGTAATGGTAAACCGAAAAATTAATAATTAATTGTCTTAAATGTATGAATGTGTGAATAAGTGTATGATTAAATAATAAATGTTCATTACAGAGTCATAAAAGAACTCCTACCCATTAAAACATAAAGCATCAAATATAAAAACATGGTGATTGCAACAGTCATAAGAATCAATAATCATGAATCATTTTATGTCAATCTCAAACATTAGAAACACTATAAAAAATAGAAATAATTAATAAAACATGTATCTAATTGGGAAATAATTTTCCTTTTGAACATAAAAAATGGAATAAAAATACAGTCGTCTTTTATGAAAGTCACTCTGATAAATGGAATAACTATATGATGACTTCCATATCCAATGTGTTTGACAGATATCACAGAACCACCCATCCTTAGTCTGTTATAGAACCACCCATCACTGGTTTATTGTGTAACCACCCATAAAATTCCATGTTCCATTTTAAAATCATCACACTTAAATGCTTTAATTAACAAATTGTATCAACCAGTAACTCATTGATTAACACATATAAAGAAACTGATTCTACAATAATATTTTTAAAACATGATTAATGAATGGAAATAAAATCGGTTCAATTAAAATCTATCTGAAACATTAATAACCCTTTGAAAATAAAGGGAATAAATAAAAATCACATTGAGACATGATTAACTGGCGGAAATAAATTTGGTTCATTTACAATATCTTTGAAACATTATTAACCCATGCAATGAAAATGGGTCCATAACAGTAAATTTCAAAAATGAATAACCCATGGAATGAAAACAAGTGAAATTAAATTATATCTGAAACATGACTAACCCATGGAAAATAAATGGTTTAAATAAAAATGTCTTTTATTCATGTGTAACCCTTGTAACTGAAATGGGTTAAATAACAATATATTTGAAAAATGATTCCCCCATATTAATGAAATGGATTAAATAAAAATCTCTTGGGAAAAAAATAATCTATAAAAAGAAAGAATAATAATGGTATCAATACCGAATATCCCCAATTAAAGATCAGTAATAACAACGGGCTTTGAAATTGAAAAATGGAGATACCATTATATTTTCATTAAAACATTATTGAGGAAAATAATCATCAAACCTTCCCGAGCATAACATACTACTTTAAAATATTTGAACCAGTAACCCCATGAATTGAATAACCACATAGAAAACATAGAAAATAATAAGAATAATAATATTCGTGATATATCATATCAATGGAGATGTACATACTCCTTTTCAAATTAGATTAGTGTAAAACATATCAAATAACTCTGGGAAGGAAAATTTTGAAAAACGTACATTACCTCATTGGTAACATCGAAACTGTATACCCCATTAAATAATAATCGTTAAATGAAACATTTAAATACAATAAATTAAAAATATTATATGATATTATTTATCATAAAGGGTATTAGATACACCATAAAAAATAAATAAGTTGTTATTATGTTGTATGCTTCACAGAAGTAAAATAGACACAATAATCCATTACAACGATTCTAATTAGGAATGATTTTACTCTATATTCCTAAATAATAAACATATTTTAATTATCTGATTTCTTAATAACATTTTCTAGGTATATTATTTATTTTTCTCACTTATAAAAAATTTATGAACATACTTGATCGAAAAATTTTAATCCGGATGTTAAGACCATATTCAGGTTAATTGTAAACAAAAACCTTTGATAGGTTATCTATGGTCAATGTGGTCATTATAAAAACATATATAGATGAATAATACTGATATATTTTTCATAATTATACATATATTTTAAATTTAAAAAATTTCAAGAATGGTGGTTATGAAAAATTAACTAATGCTAAATTCATAGTGATGGTAGGTCGTATATATGCGTGAGTGATGTTATAATTACATAATGATCATTATGGGAAGAAGGAAAGTAAACTTTATATTTTTATAATGATAATTATATCATAATTACCATATTATTTATACATATATAATTATATATATAATTATTGTGATTTTAAAAAAATCACATCGCATCGTGGAGATGTGTACACATACATCCACGAAAGATGTTACCACCTTTTCAGTGTGTGAAAGAGTAATAAGGAATATGATATATTATTTTTACAGAAATGAAATTATATCATCAATATCATATATATTTTCATTATTGAATATATTTTTAATTAAACCCATAATTAAAAAATTTCATGTATCCTTTGAACGTATTATATCTCTTTGACTGTTAGTCCACATATCCACAAATGATGTTATCATATTTACACAAAGAGGACAAAACATATATCTATTATATAAAAATTTTATAAGTATGAAGGGAATATAAATATCATATATGTCATATAAATATACTATTTAGACAATAATTCCCATCCATGATAGGTTGAAATGAAAAAACAAATTACATCATTTCATGAGGTGGTAGTTCATTGTAGACATGACTAATAAGTTTATTACAACTTTGATAGAATTTTGATTAGGTATATGTTAAAAACTTAAAATAAAAACACAATTTTTATTTAGGTAATTTTTTTTATAATATAATCATTAAATGATATGAATTAAATGTGTGTTGGATGAAATTAAACACAAATACACATTGAAGAATATTACCTATTTTTTTGGGAATTCCCTATTAGATTACACAAAAGGGATTCCATATAATTATTTATACCAAATATGAGTACTAGAGGGTGAAAGAATGGTTTTTATATATTATTTGTGTATTTTTTTATTAGAAAATTTGCTTTAGAGGTGCAATGATGTTTATGAAGTTTACTGTTTTTTTAGTTTAGTGGGAGTGGAATTATTTTAAATATAAAATGGTAAAAACTATTACAAGGTATACCTTTTTTCATGTGATTCAAAAATTAAATCTAATTTATTGATCTAGATTTATGTTCAATCCAAAATCACACCATAGAAACATATTAAAATTTACATTGTTTGTTACTTAGTCATTAAGATTCCTTACTTTTCAATTTTTGTGTTTCATTTTTCTAGATAGATTTATAACATATGTAATACATCCATTAAGAATATATGAAATTGATAAATATTTATAAAAATTTTCCCCAAAATTATAAAATATTACATTGAATTTTTAAAAGTAAAATTCCATATATAATGGATGTAAAATTTAGTAGAAAATAATGTAATGAGAAAAAACACTACTTTAAACCTAACTAGGGTAACAATGTTTTTAGTATTTATGGGGAAATTTGATTTCTATAAAATATTAATTGGAGTATAAATTTACCATATGCTATATTTATTATAAATAAAAAATCACTCGGAAGAATATATAATTTTATTAATTGTAAATCGTTTCATAATATTTCATTTATTCTATTTAATTATTAAATATATATTCCATGTGTCTGTATTTCATACTAATTTAATGTAATAATAATATCTATAAAAATTAAATATAAATTATAATGATAAAAAAATCTTATTTATCTTCCCAATTAACATTTACATCCCTTACTACCAATCTTCTTTAACACTCAAAATCATTATAAGTGTTAAAAAAAGAAGGATCATTTCTTGAATTTTTCGTAACATTACATATTATATAGGTAACTCTCATGTAATTGTATCCAAATAATGGATAAAAATATAAGATAATTTATATAGTGTCATAATATTTTAATTAAATGGTGTTTGGGAAATATTTTGGTCATTTATAGACTTTATATTCAATGTTTAATAATTAATTAATAATGTTTTTACCTTAATCGTTGTAATTAATTTTAATTACATTCAAAAATATTTCATTCAAAAAATTATGTTGAACTTATTATAAAAAAAATTTCATTTTCATTCCTAATACCTATTTTAATTTTTACAAATTCAATTCATTGGATCAGATAAAATTAATTTAAAAATAACCTAGTAGATGCATCAAGACCATGTGTTTTGAAGGATAAAAGTTCAAAATTTTAAAATGTTATTATATTTAGTTTCAATTTTAAATTGAATTAGTTAAAAAAAAGTAGTAAAATTTATTTAAAATGGAACTAATTATACTTCAAAACAAATTTACTATTTAATTTAACTATATAAATAAATTATATGAATAAAATTTTTGAATTAAAATGTACTATTTTTTACTATTCATAAAAGAAATAAAACTTCATAGAAAAATACAAATGAAATAAAAAATATATATTTTCATTATAATATATAAAAAATGAATTTATATTTTCATATAAATATAATAAAGGTTGAAAATTTGTATTTATCGTAGTTTCGACATTAAAAGGATCTAAAACAACATTTTAAAATTATAATGTTTTTTAAGAATAAGAGATGATTTATTCTTATCTTATGCCTACCAAATATATTAGGTAGAAGTCAAAAAAAATTATTAAATTGTCTAATCATAATATATTTATTATTACTCATACATACCAATTGAAATTTCATTCAATTATGTCAATATAGTATAATAATATCAATATTGTATTATTTTTCAGTAAGACTCTACAATGAATGTAACACTAGTCATCATAGAAACTCAATTTATGTGCAATGAAATATAAAAATTGTATTGTGTAAAATCGATGATGAAATATTTATTTCATGTAACACGAGGTATCAATAAATTATATTAATTTTAATGAGGATATTTCTTAATACCACATAACATTACATCCTATACCCATTTAAATGAATTTTGACCTTGAAATAATTCTTTTTTATTAATATGATAGTCATTTTTGGAATTATTTTATTAAAAACCACATCATAATAAGTGTAAGTAATATAATGTCATAAAAAAATAAGTTGGGAATTCTAATGGTCAGCGGATGTTATGCATAACTAGTAATAAACATACGGAGAACATATTTATGAAATTAAAAGATTTATTTTGGAGGAAAAACTAATTCTCAATTACCAATAGAGAGTGATAGAGATCATGGTTATGAGGATTCCAATAAAGAAAAATCCCCAAGAAAAGTATGTTGTAAAATGTTCATTATTATCTTTAGAAAAGATTTTATATGGTTAGATTCTATTTCACAATCCTTTTACTAATTTTAACTAATTATCTTACCATATAGTCCAAGAGGAAATTTATTTTTTTGATGAATAAAATTAAATCCTTTAATCAATTTCCAAAAAAATATCATATTTTTTCGGAACATATTGAATTCGAGATGATGTCTTAATTACTAATGCACAAAAATCAAATTTCAAATTACACATATCTATAGAAGGGATAGTAATGATATTCTACACATATTTAGAAATTAACCAAAACCAAAATTGTTTGAAAATTTTGCGAAATTTTAAAAAATGAAAATCCTTTTTCTGATACAATAATAATAAAAAGTTAATATTAATACAAAATGTTAAAAAAATCATTAAATAAACCTATATCCTAAATAAAATCAATAACCTCAATATTAAATACTATATTAACCCAAAGGGTTCTCTCTTAACATCTATATTTTAAGGCCAATAAACTATTAGCTTCCTTAGAAGTAACATTGGAAACAATTTCACCTAGTAGCTTTTCAATCACGTGGTTATCTATACATTAATATTTATGTTCCAAATATTACTTCAATATTCTTTATATTTATTAACTAAAGGGTATATATAACTTAAAAATTATTTATGAAAAGGTAAAGAAATAATTCACATTAAACCATATACATCATCCCAATAAAAATTCTTCTATAATATCTTTGATAACCAAAAAAATTTACAACATAAAATCCTAAAGTTGGGTGTCATGAAACATTGACCTAATGATCAACCTTATAATTGTATTCATATGATGGTATGAATAACTCTTAATATAATGTCATTTGAAGACATACTAATCTACAATGGTATCTAAACAAGCTTTTAATACAAACTAAAACAACCTAGATCACATGCACCAAGATCCTATGCTAAAAATCATACATTACATATCAGTCTATTATGTAGATAATTTTGGAACTAATTTTCCTTCAAAAACAAAAAAAATCAAAAGGAAAACAAGGATTCAATTAAATATGGATGAAATTTTAGGTATAGAGATTCATAGACTTTGGACACACTCTTTCATACAGAAAGATATTTTATTTATAATTTTTATACATTAAATAATTTAATTTATTTATGACACAATGATGATGCAATAATTACTATAATAGTGAAAAATTAAAATAATTGATATTATAAATACCCAAAGAAATATAATTTTAGACTTTTTATGAATTAAACTAATTTAATAGGTTAATATGACTTGTTAGTATTGACTTAATATACTTTTTTCGAAGTAATCACTCTGTTATGATTTTCACAAAAATCAATTATTGAATAGTGTCAAAATTGACATTTATGATTTTTTAAAACAAATATTATATTATTAATTGATATTAAATTCCTAAAAATCTAATAATAATCAAAGAGACTTATATTATGATAGTTGAATCATTAATGAACCACTTTGGGGTCGCTTGGATGTATATAGTATGTTTATTAACCATATAATATAAAAATATAAAGAGACATTGTAAAAGTAAAACTAATTAACTAAGAGTTAATACTTAAATATAAGGTTAATATAGTGACTCAAACCTGTCTAAATCCTATTGGTTGAGTTTTTTTCGACCCATACCCACCTTAAACTTTAAATAATCCACTTTGGAGCCATTATAAACCGAATATGAATTTACTATAAATTAATATTTTAGGTTTTTTCTAAAGAGCCCATCCTCCCCCTTATAAAAGGACCCAACTTCTAACCAATTCTTCACACCTTCAAAGCCTGTTGGTTTGGCCAAACCCTTCCCAACAACTCTCTCAAATTCCCTCACTTAATACTAGAAGCCTTACTTTATTAATAAAGCCATACTATGGAGCCATTTTGATCAAATCAAAAGGAAGAACCCGAAGAAGAGGTAATGTTTTCACCACCCTTTTTCAAGTTCCTTTCTTCTTCCACTTCTTCATTCTTTGTTATTACCTTTCTAAAATAATAACTCCAGTATATTATATAAAATGTGATGTTATTATAAATATGGTACAACCATATTCATTATTCTATCCATCCTTGGAATGACATGTCACCATACCTGCGTACGTACGGCTTACCGTCTCCACGTTGTGGTGTAATTGTTATTCAATATATTTTTATTTGGATGGGTATAATAATGATTTGTAATTCATGTAAATAATAAATATAACATGATAATTATTCATTATATATGATATAACATCCAATTATATATTATTTTAATATCAAAAGAATGATATTATCGCTCGTGCGTACGTACGGACTACCGTCTCCACGAACGCGATGAGATTCATTCTCTATCGTATCCATTTAAGTCTAATTCTCATTTTATGATTAATAATATTATCAAAGGACTTGATATAATTATGGATATGATTAAGATACAACCTATCTATGAAAAACACAGCTTACGTAACAATACATATAAAACAAAATGAGTAAGTTGACACCTGATACAACGATAATACTAAGATATTATTAACAAATAAACGTTAAAAGATCATATATGATATCATATTAATGTATATGATTATTTGATAATTTAATAACAATTATTTCACCTCTATATATGAGGTTAACTTACCCCAACCAAGGAAAAGTACAAGGTAAGGGTTTATTTCGCAATCTCTTCATTATCCGATGTTGTTTATACGTAATAATCTACTGGGAATTCTTTATCATCCACATCCATGTTTCTTAAAAATGTATTTCAAAACATTTTTTCTATGGGTTAAAGTAATTTATACCCATGTTGAAATTTATAAGTTGTTTATAATGTAATCTTTTCATCGTTTTCCAAACTAGTTCCTTTTTAGTCTTTTTGACAGAATTAAGGTAAGAAATTGTTTTTAAATTATACGGCGGGTGCGGCTATTTTCCGCCGTTATAAAATCGTCGAAGCTTCCTATACAATCTTATAAGAATATTTTCAATGAAAATGTTTTATTTTATAGATATATTACTCATAAATTATTTCAAAATAGAATGAGATATTTCTCTAAAAAGCGTTTTGATATCATCTATGTCAATATCCTTTGTTGGATTTTATGCTTATTTGAAGATGATTTATTATAATACAAAACTTCTATATTTTATTGAAGGTTTTGTGATATGTTTGACTGTGTATGTGTAATTTTTATACCATTCATGTTTTATGTATGAAGTATTTACATTTCGTATGCTAGTTTTAATACGAATGTTTATGTTATGTTTAAACCTTTTCATATGGGAATGCATTGGACTTAATTTTTGATGGGTGGAGCCCGCTATAGCTTCTCGATGCATCAATATGTCTCATGAGACAAAATAGTGTCTTGGCACAAGGCCTTGGAAAAATCTTATTTGTAGTCTTGGCACAAGGCCTTGGCTATGTGGTTATGATAGTCTGGAATTATGCCTTCCATCATTATGAAAGTGGTTATTGATATTATATGTGATTATTCGATTAGTAGAATATCCATGTGAATAAGGAAATGGCATTATTTCATTTTATTTTTTCCATACTATGTTGAAGTTCAAGTTTGAAAGGCTTTTGTTTTAGTTATACATTGCCTTAAATGTTTATTCTTATTTATGGATGTTTCCGCTATATTGTTATCCTTACTGGGCATTTGAGATCACCCCTTTTCTTTGTTTTATTTTTCACAGGATGTGAAGAAGTAAATTATGAGTGACCTGTAGGGATAGTATAAGGGGATACGAGTGTTGACTATGGAGACTATATTGTTTTAGTTTTCATTTTTATGATGTAATGTAAAACTTTATAAATATATCTAGTTATTTCAAGGCTACTAAACTAATCGGTCTTTCTATATTTGATCTTTCTTGTGATCATGGGAAAGTTAGGTAATAAGGCACCGACTCTGGGTAACTGGAGTCGGGGCGTTACAGTTGGTATCAAAGGAAGTTTAGTACAAACCATGGAAGCTATATTTAGATAAACTTTGATTATATAACATAGATTTAAGATGTACATTGGGGATTAGTATAGAAGAACTTCCTAGAATTTTGTTACTGTAGAGATTTTGTGAGTTTTCCGAGCAATAAATCCTTGTCTGGATACGAGCAGGTAGAGGCGGCTCTGGCACAGATGTACCTAGGTGTAAAACCTGAAAACACCTCTTTGAGCTAGACTCGAACGGGAACTGGTGCACGAAAGCGGGCCTTTCTTCACCCTTGGTTACGACACTCCCAAGGGATATGCTTAGGATAACTCTCATTTTCCTTACAAATCATTATGAAGGGTTTATGAGTATATACTTCCTCAAAGAAATTTTTTTTATGATTATGGATTATATCCATAGATAGTTCAATTTATGTTAAGTGTTTTATAAGTATGAAATTATGTATTTTTATTCATAAACTGATCTAGTTTATGCCATTATTTAGAAATGGCGCCCAGTAGAAGGAATGAGAACTCCAGCAATACACATGATCCAAAGAGAAACAAGGACCATATCATTCATGGTCTTAAGCCAGAATTTATAAGAGAAATAGTATCCCATGTATTATGATAATATGAATAAATAATATCATGTGTTGATAAGATAAGTAAAGAGTTTATTGAGTCCTATGGCTTTGAAAGGAAGCAAGAGAAGAAAAGGATGGAAGAGAGGAAGATGGATAAAGGGAAGAGGGAAAAGAATAATTTTACCATATGTGATAACTGTGGGAAGAAACACCCTGGAACTTGCCTAAAAGGAATGGGAGTTTTTTATAAGTGTGGAGGAAAATTTCACAAATTACGTGACTGCAAGGGTAAGAAAATGTTTTCAAATGTACAATGCTTCATTTGAAAGGAGTTTGGACACTATGCAAACCATTGTCCAAGTCATTAGACTATGCCAAAAATGATGCTATTGGATAATAATCAAGTTATGATACTACCACAGATGAAGAGGAATGACTAGTGTTCTTATGTTGTTATTTTAGAATTATTTCATTTATGTGTTGTATCAGTGATATTTTGGAAATAAATAAGGATTGTACTACAGTACTATTTAATTAAGGATTTGAGATTTTATGGTACTAAGAAAAGTGACTCTACAGCGAGTTAATTTTTTTTGGAAATTACATGGTTGAAGGAAAGTTAAACCTTAATATGGTCCTAATATTGAGGTAATGATTTTGGAATAAGAGATGGATGATTTTGGTAATTCAGGATGTTGCGGTGTTGTAAAAGAATATATGAGGAAGGCGTTCACATGTTAGTACTTGGAAAAAAGGATCCTCATTATGTTTAACTTCCTTTTAAATTTTGGACTGTGAGTTTGGATAATAGTATTTTGGATAATTTTAATGGTTGGAATGGATTATGTCTGAAATGTTATTTTTTGGATTTTTATAAAAGGACAACACGCAGACCGTGTGACGACCCATCGTGTCGGACAAAGATACGGGATTCGAACCCACAACCATAGTGAAATTGGGATTTATCGCCTACCATTGTGCTATATGAAGTTCCTAGATGGTATAATGTATTTTCTTTACATAAAGGGTCTGATATGTGAATTATAAATTCCTTATATTTGGAACCCTATACGATTTGGATAAATCGAGTATTTTGGAGTTGTATTATGTTTTGTGGTGAAAGATGAGTTTGTGGTAGAAATTTATTAATGGATAAAACTCCAATTATAAATTAAGTATATCTCCTTATGATCTTATCCAATCTCATAAATAAATTCCCCAATATTAACAAAAAGAACTTAGAACAAAAATGTTGTCCTGGATGGTACCTTAGATCATCACTAATTTATGGCTTTGGTATTGTTGGCCTTTTCATACCCATGTTCTCTACCACTATCCATCATATAATTGATGGTTATATTTCCCTTCCATATCCATATTTTCCTACATGAAACCCCAGTATGTGTTATTTTCGGTAATCTTCATACTTTCCACTCTTTATTTTAAATAGAGTCCTCATTAATTCATTTTCCGATGTGGGTTTTTCACAAAGATATTTTCTATTTTCAACATTTATTTTCAAAGAACAACATCAAATTGCGAGGACGTAATTTATTTAAGGAGAGAATAATGTAACACCCTGAGCTTCCATGGTACGCTTCTAATTGAATAATACAGTAGCGTGTGTTGTACGCAACTTCGAGTTCTAACACACACCACGACCAATCAAAGTAGTCGTTATGAATAGTAATAGCTACTTTTTAAAATTTTATAAATTTAATCTCTCAAAATGGACATAATTTTTGGATTCGGAGTATCAAATTTAGCCTAAGGTGAAATTTTGGTACTTTTCGGATAACTTTAATATTTTGATGAATAGTGAAAATTATTAAATTTTAAATAAAAACATCTTTTTTAATCAAAATAATTAAGAGTGATAAATTATGAATTTGAGTGGTTTTAAAGTATATTTAGAATATATTTCTAAAATTTAATAAAATTTTGGTCATTAGACATAATTTCACTATTAAACCGTACATAAACAAGTATCAATCTTTTGATAGTTATTATATCTTAAAAACACGCTTTTTGTTTTGACAGCGGGAATTAATTTTAAATTAATTTCTGTCACTTCTATGTTTTGAATTCGGAAAAATGGATTCCATATTTTGAAATAGGATGTCCAAATTCTGTAAATAGGTAACTTTTATTTTTAGACATTTTGAATAATTACTTTGGTAAATATTTTATTTACCATGGTTAAAGGATAAATCTGGTAAATATGGGTTAAAAAAATAATATTATAATAATACTAAATTACCCTGAAACGTGTCCTAACCTTATTGGTGGATACATGTCCGACCATGGACATAATTGGGTCGATTTGGGGACCCCATCGAGCCACTTGTCGGTGATAGGGACACATTATTTTAATTAAGTTAAAATAAATACAAAAATGACATAAGCATATATCTTTTAGAAACAAAATATTTACATAGGGTTATATATGTTGAATTGTCGACTATAAATATTCATTAGAAAGATAAAAATATTTCCTACATAAAAATATTTTATTTATAAATTTTAGACAATAAATAATTTAATTTATTTATGACACAATGATGATGTAGTAATTATTATAATAGTGAAAAATTAAAATAATTGATATTATAAATATCCAAATAAATATAATTTCAGACTTTTTATAAATTACACTAATTTTATAGGTTAATATGACATGTTATTATTGAATAAATTAACATTTTTAGAAGTAATCATTTAGTTATGATTTTCACAAAAATAAAATATTGAATAGTGTCACAAATGACATAAAAGTGTTTTTAAAACAAATATTATATTAATATTTGATATTAAATTCCTAAAAGTATAAGTTTCGTCCAAGAGACTTATATAATGATAGGTGTATCATTAAAGGACCACTTGGGGGGTCTCTTGGATGTATATAGTATTTTTATTAACCATATAATATAAAAATATAAAGGGACATTATAAAAGTGAAACTAATTAACTAAGAGTTAATACATAAAGATAAAGATAATATAGTGACCAAACCTGTCTAAATCTTATTGGTTGAGTTTTTTTCGACCCATACCCACCTTAAACATTACATAATCCAATTTGGAGACATTAGAAACCGAATATGAATTTATTATAAATTAATAGTTTAAGTTTTTCGTAAAGAGCCCCTCCTCCCCCTTATAAAAGGACCCAACTTCTATCCAATTCTTCACACCTTCAAAGCCTTTTGGTTCGAATATAATCCATCATAATCATGTGTATGTTGGATGAAATAAAAAACTAAAATATGAAGGACCATTTGACCATTGTGTGTTATCCCAGACATCACATTATTTGATTGTATTAACAAGTTCATCTAGTTACCATGTGCAAACCAATACATGATGATAATCAACCATAAAAACTTCAATTTTGTGCTATAATCTAGAAGAAACATCATGTTACTAAACTAGTATCATCACATATATCTGAATACCATAGGACGGGTGTTCACCAATCCCTAAACACAACCAAAAGCATTATAGTTGGGTAACACATCAAAAAAATAGAATAAACTTCTCATGCAAGTTTATCTTGGAAAAAATTTCATTTAAGGTGAGGTCATCCATATCACATCCACTACCTTATCACCAATAGAAGGGTCGATGATCCATGTATAATAAAAAAATCATTTTGTCCATCACTATCCTTTAGAGTGGTCACACACCAAATCCATCTCAATCTAAATTTGGATTGGTTCCCAACATGACTACTCCCCTTATAATTGGTGGTTCTCAGAATAACTGATGTACCAATGACCTATATATTATATTTTACCCCTAAAAGTTTGATGTCACTTACATAAAGTACATTCCTCCTTAAAAATACTCAAAAATAATGAGTATGGTTATAACACACTTTTAGGACCACATATCACCCATATTAGTTGTTTATAACTATTATCATCTAAAAATAAAAGCATTTTTGGTAATTAATATTCATAATAATAGAGATTATAGCTTCTCATGATCATGTATAACCAAAAAATCCATATAATTTTCACTTTGTCTATAATATTTTAAAACTCATGTTATCCTCTATAATAATTCTAGTGGTGATTAAAACATAATGAATGACTACCAAAAATTCCATATCGAATAAATTGTAGAATAATCATTAAATTTTTTGAAGATATATAAACTTTTAAAAAATAATAATTAATAAATTTCTATAAAAAATTTATAAATTAATTTTATCTAGTAAAATAAATGTTATGGACCCCTCCTCATAAATGCACTCATCATGGGCCAGCAATGAGAGAATGGTGATAATGACTAATAGGACATGAGATGGTGACAATTACCAAATGTATATATTTTATAAAAATTGAAGGAATAACTCTCTTATAGAAAATGATGAATGATATATAATTTAGGAAACTAAGAAACTCTTTTAAAAAATAATAGTATTTAATTGTCCTAATTATATTCACATAATATCACATTATAATAAAACCATAGAAAATGAGATATAAGATCGAAATTATATTCTCGTTTGAGACCACTAATATGAAATATCATCGAAATAACTCTGATCTTATAATATTAAGCTTCATCTATAACATTTTCCCAATTGAATAAATAATAGATAATATATACATAGTGTGAGTATGAAAGATATACTCAGAAAAATCCTCCCTATATCATCTTGTGAACATTATTATCAAATACTACTAAATACTTTTAAATAAAATGTGAAACAAACTCATATCTTAAATAGATATATTAATTTCCAATCCCCAATATGGTTATCTCTCACTATATAATTCCTATAAGAGATTATTTATTATAGTAACAAAATAAGAGTCTTGTGTTACTCCTACCACCCATATAATTTCCCTATACTCCAACATCACATGTCTTGAGAAATATCTCTCTAAAATATGATTCACATTGAGTAGAAGGACTAATGTATCAAAAAATGATTCTTTTGGATAACATCATTGCATTATCCCATGAAACATTTCAAAATATATTCCAGGATATTAATAGGATCCACCAAAAGACTTATTTCATGTATAATACTTCCAATATTATATCTCAAGTCATCATAGGGAATACACGAAATATTATAATTAAGTCCATCATAATCCATACACATCATACTTAAACAATTCCTTAAGATACTATAAATGGTTATAATGTTTTCTAAAAAGACCATATTCTATCACATCCCACTACACATATACAAGGGTAATGATAAGAACCATTCATAGAAGTACATAATACTACTAGTATAAGGGAGAAGGGCCACATGGGTTTTCATACATACATTTTATTCCACCCATGAAATATAGGAAAGCATCCTTACAAAATCCACTAGGTTTCGTCTCCCTACCAATATTTGTGTGGTAGTGTAATAAGTCATATAATATATAGAAGAATATATAGAAAACCCCAATAGTATGAGTATTAACCTATTCCTAGATTAAAATGAATATGGCATCACTATGATATCCAAAAACTAGTACTATAGATTAAATATCCAATAGGAACAAAATAAATAAAATTATGTTAATATATTAATTATTTCATTTTAAAAAATTGCATTATAATATATAATTAATTATTCATTAATTAACATTTTATAATTTAAATTTAATTAACCACCAAGTGAAGTTCTTTCCCTCTAGAAATAATCTATCCAATTCTATTATTCCCCAGTATTATAATTACTTTTTTTCCATATTCACCTACCACATGGAATAAAAATTTATTAATCATTTTCCATCCATAATTATAGGTACTCTGAGAAACTTCTTAAGCTACCACGAGTGATTTTTAACCAAGAAAAATTACCAACCTCATACAGTGTGGAAATGAATGGTGATAGATAAAAATATAGACCATCCATACCTTAAGAATACTTAATAACATGAAATAATATATATTTAATATATTCAACTTATAATCGTAGATTAAACCAATACCATATATCTTAGATTAATCCGAGACACAATCATAAATTTCACCATGCATCTTGTCATGAAAGGTGCCAACTACTTCAGCCTACATGGGCCTCCAATCACATATCTTGGAAACCAATAGTAATGTCATGCTAAAATAATTTTGAATTATAGATATTATTTATATATGATTATAGGAGGAAGAATCCAACGAATTCACTAGGTCAATAATGACATAAAGAGAAGTAATTTTTCCTTTTTAAATAAATGGGCTCAATAAACCACATCAGTTATTCAATATAAAATAAATATTTATATTACCATATTAGGAAAATTAATTATTTTAATACGAGTTACAACTAAATTTAAACATTTTTATTTGTTATTATATTACATTATTTATTTATCCCTCTTTGAAGAATAAATTTTGTTTTAAAAAAAATTAAGGACATCGATTCTAATTAATATTCCTCTTTATTATTAATATCAACATTAATTTATAGATTTATATTCATTAGAAATACCATTTACTTAATGATGAAAAAAATAATTTAAATAAGGATCAACAAAAATGTAATTCATATATAAATATACGAGTTGTAATATTTATTAACCATGTTTTCTTATTATTTTATCCAAACAAAAAATCACAAGCATTATATTACTCATTAACTATTATTACTTAACATGCTTACCAAATCTTAAAATAGATGGTAATAAATCATAATTATATAAAGATATATATCGTGGAAATCAATAGGAAACCCATCATCATGGTGTAATAACATGTCTGATAGAAAAAATGATAAACCATTTTGTTAATTAGATTAGTTTGTGCTTTATTAAAGTTAACTATACTAGCATCAAAAGTGATTAATCATGTTCACATAAAGATTCCACAGAAAAACAATGAGATGAAAAAAATACCCATCATTAAGAATTTCATAATTAAAATAAAAGAATTAAAAATAATTATATATATTTGATAACATCTCATATAAGAATGATTCATCACTCGATGGATTCCACACAACAATTGAAATAACAAAAAATAAAATCAAACTATTAGAATTATTATGATCATCTAAAAAACATCTCAATATTTCATAAAAGGAATATATATTGAAAGGAGATTTAGTCTTAAGAATATTTTAACAATGCAACATGGATCACCATGGTTAAACCACATGAATATGATGATTAATCCAATAAAATGGTTTTCAATTTAATTTGAAAGGAACTCATTGGAAGCTATGGTTTGAAATAATAATATGGGAGAATATTTGGTTTTGTGGGGTTTGTGATCTTTATAGGAATTATGAAATACACAACACAATGTTGTAATAGTAAACAATGTCACATTGATTTGGAAGAAATATGATAGAGTATAGAAAATTTTAAGGGAAAATCCAAATCATTCCCAATAATATGCATTTATAAGGAACACACTACATAACATGGTGAAAATACCATAAATATGGGGATATGTAATGGTTTAGTTAGCACCACCATGGAAATGAAATCATTCTAAAAAAGGGATTCTATATTGTAGCCTACATCACTAGAATAATTTCTCTGAAAAGGGTAGAAAAAACCTTGAAGCCCTACACTAAAGATGGGAAATCCATGACACATACCAATGTTAGGATAATTCATAGAACCAGTACATAAAATAAATCATAGTAAAGATACACAATAAGCTATTTTTTTTGGAATAAACATTATAAATATAGTATTGGCTCCAAAATTCTTCAACATGGAACCATATTCCATAGCTAGAAACCCCACGCAGCAACAATCATTCATACTAATAAATAATAATCCTCTATACAACAACCTTTCATAAAATTGTTTTGGAATCTTTATTATACCATTTCTCCGCCCCAAGTAATCTATAGACCCCTTCAACACCCTAAAAAACAAAAGACTACAAGGATCCCTTCTTCAACATCTGATACATCTCAAAAAATTATTATCCCTATGTATTTAAATCCAAACCTAGATTGGATTGATGGAAAATGGGTCATCCAAATATACACCCTATGAGGTTCCTCTCAATAATCTCTTCAATATAGGAAGTCAGCCACCTCTCTTAGAGGAACCATAAAAAACACTAAACCTAAACTACAAATTCCATAATGTTGTCTTGGATGAGATACCATTCAAATGAGTGAAAATTTGTGAACCATGTATCAATGAAAACATAACTAAATCATAAACCATAAAATGTAAACAAACACAATGTGATTCACTAAAATAGATTATATTAACATAAAATAGATCAAGATAATATGAAAATATCTTCACATTATATTACTAGGAAATCTTATAATTATCAATGTGTCAACACAATACATGAACCATTGGAATAAAACACCCTCAAAACACATTCTCATGGTGGTCATGGATCCCAAAAAGATTCCACTCAAAGGTCACATCATAATAAACATTGATCTCACCAAGATAAATGAGATGAAATTCCTCATGAAGGTACATGTGGAATAGAAAAACAAGGAATACAAAATGTATTTGGATCATATGTGGTGTATATGATATCTAATATTCTATGAATCCAACATGAGGAATCCCTTGATAGCATCAACCAAACATTGTGAAAGCCTACTGATTTGATCAAAGCGTCACTGCCCATGAAAAGGATACAACAATATAAACTAAATAGTTCTCCTCATATGATCAGTATATCAATTAAAAAGACACTTATCATCATTAAAACATTAAAAAAGATCTTAAACCTTCTCTATCATCTTATACACTAGTTTCAGAATGATAATTATTGACTATCGAAAACAGTTCCATGAAAAAATTGAATGGAATAATTTTCCCTATAAAGATTCAAACTGTTTGATTTATAATATAAAACAATGAAATAAACACCCAAATAATAATAATTTAAAAAAATTGAGTTATGTACAACTTATAATTTAGATGCCTGAAATATTATTGAAACTAATGTGTTCATAATACTTCCTGGTGATTTTTGTCAATGTTGTCATATGAGTTGTTGTCGGAGAGAAATTTAATTCAAAACCCCTATAATAGTATCTATGCCCAAGGAAAATATATTTCTCTCCATCATTATAGTCATAATCCTAATAAATTTCCACCTCATTATTTAAAGGATCTACCAGTACACCATATTGGGACATTCCTTTTCCTTGGAGAAAACATCATTTGAAAATGAATCAAACATTGATAACATCTTGAATTGAATTTAACGGTAGAGAACCCCCAAAATGGAATTCATAAGACTTGTTTTTATTTTTATGATGCATAGTACACATTGATTTCATCAATAAATATAAAAACACAATGATCCAAAAACCTGATACGGAATTATGAGATTTTATTATATAAAATTTTTATTTCATGGATCAAAACATGGGATATTCTAATGTTTAGAATCATAGAAATTAAGAACATATTACATGAAAACAAGAAACAATTTTATAATCCATGTTAATATATTATTCATTTGGTTGCACAATATTAGTTTTAAAACATGTCATATCGTAGGAAAGAAATATCAAATGAAAGGGGTTCATATGAACCAAGTAAGCGAATAAGAAAGGGAGACATTTAGAATGTCATCATGAGGAATATCACAAGAACATATGTTATTACAACATAATTTGATCTAGAGAACATACAGAATATTATAATAAAAATATAATAACAAATAAAATTGGATACAATATAAAAATGATTTATTCATGAACAAATCATAATGGTTTATCACCATGGTGTCATACAAGAAAAAATATCTCGGTCATTCACCAAGGTATTTTAAAACATGTCACCAATAAATATTAAATTAATTACCCTATTCCTTGGAGTGGTATCAGTGATCACCCTTAAAATGAATTAAATTAATTTGAGACACAATGATCTTAATAAAACATTTTTTCAATAATTTGGGGAAAATAATATATGGGTTTCATTTGGAAGAATTCAGTATGTATGTTCATAAAGGATTTAACATTACACCATTTTTAACAAAAATAATGGGAATATGGGTTTCATATGGATAGACATTAGAATAAATAAATTATATTAAATTCATGTTGAATACCCATGGAGAATGAAATTGTTTGGATATTCACAATGTTATTATTTATGTTAAAAAGTAGTGAAATTTTATTTGTAAATTTGATATCATGATGTTTATATATAATTGAATTAGATATGGGTAAAATGGAATATATTGAAGATCTTCCACTGATATAAAATTATTTTTTGTGGTATGAGTATGATTGAAATCATAGGAAATGAATGTGACATATCCGTATAATATGTACACAAAATGAATTACATTATTGGAAAAGAAGATGGTTGGAATTACAATACATTGATGAGTTGTTCCAAAATTTTGGGGTGGAATATTAGGGGATTAAGGTACAAAATGAGAGTCACATTGAGAGTAAAGGGGATCATACCATCATTTAAAATGGATTCTTAGTGAACAGTAATGGTGAACTGGTTGGGTATTTAATGAAAATGTTTTGGATTTGTATAATAATTTCAAAACATGGGTCATATAAATCAAGTATGTGGAAAATAAAATACTATTGGCAAGACATATTTTTTCCCATGGTTATGAAAATGTGGGTCACATATTATAATATATTAATCCATTTGAATTAACAGATGTTTTTAACACTTATTTGATTATTGATATTTAGATATTCAACAAAATAGTTTTTTAAACAAATTTTACATTTTCGACAATAGAATGTAAATTATTTTTTTTGTAAATGGAATAAAATTTATTAAATTTCATATTATTAATAATTTAAAATATTTCATGGTTTTATTTTTGGTAAATTAATTATTACATTAATAAAATATAAATATGATCTGAAAAAACATACCAAAATCAGAAAACTGAATTTTTATTATTCCATGAAAAATATTTTATTTTATAAAATTATCATAAATTGACCAAATCCTAATTTAGATATACTAATTTCATATATAATATTTTTTATTAGAATATATATGAAAAAAGTATAATTTTATACATTGAATATAAACAACATTATTTTTTTAATAAATATTTTCTTAAACAAAACAAAATTTCTATGACTTAAAAAAATCATAAGAAAATATAAAATAATAATATCATTTCTATTTAAATAAATAGATTTAAAATGAATATTTAAATAATTTTTTCAAAATAAATGTGTTTATTATAAAATTTTATATATTCTATTATAAAATACTTTCATGTCTTATTTTCTTCCAAAAAATAAATTTGTTAAATTTATGTCAATCAGCCACATATTTTATTAAGAAAAACAATATTTAAAAATGAACTAATGGAATAAAAATTTTATTTAAAAAATTTAAATTAAACATTAATAAATTATATTATAGGTACCTAACCCATTATTATTCCTAAATACACCCTAACTGTATGGTTTGTGATGGTTGTCGTTTTAGGGGTTGATCAACTAACATTCTTGGAGTGGTAATATCTACTAATTTTAATTTCTAAAATATGAGATTTGATTTATGACTAACTTTTTAATTCTCAACTTTGTATTGGGTGGGGGTGAATTATAATTACTCTACCTCTATCAAAATATCTGACAAGTGGGCATCAAATAGAATGACTCTATATGTTCAGACCGTGATTTCTTCATTCTGTATCTATTATCCATTTTCATTACTACTTATAATGGATAATTATAAGATTTAAATTATCACCAATTGTTATATTTTATAATGTTAAAATTGTGGTATAATTATATTGAACATAGTCATATTTTACCAATTGTCATATAATGGGTTAATACTAATTATCACATATTTTATTTATACCCTATAAATACCACATCATTATTTCCCATAATATATACTAAGATACCTCTGAAGGTAGTATATTGTCATTTTATAGGATTTTGATTCGTATACTAATAATTTTTTTCCTATAGATAGTGTTTACATTTATTTTCTGATTCTAGAATATTTGGGTTATCCTTATTTTCCCATTTTTAGTTTATATTAAATATTTGTTGTCTAGTTATAATTCTCTCCCTTTGATTTTTTCATTATTAAGTAATGTAGAAATATTTATTAATGATATAATGTTTTTTTATTTCTTTATATTTTTTACATGTATAATATATTATCATATATAATACACTTAATTCATGAATGAAAAATTACTTGAAACTCTACGTCATTACATTCTTCCACCATTAGAAATCTATACCCCAACATTTCAACTCATATTATCAGTTTAGAATTGTTTAGTGTACTACTAATTCAATGTGTCCTATAGATCCCATGTATCCACTTCATATGAATGCTTCCACCACATAAATTAGAAATGTGATATGTCTTGTAGAATATAAAATTTTATCTATGGTCTGTGATCTCTATATGCTAATCCTCATAAGAGTGGACCTGTTATTATTATAAAACCTCGATATTTACTTCCAGTGAGGGATAAAGTATTTACATCCTAAATAAAGATATATTTAGTACATAATGAAAATGATCTAGATTTGGAATATATTTTAACAAATTGGCCACTTTTTTTATGAAATAAAATATTTCAATAGGTAAGGTACCTAGGACTATGCTTCCATTCCTTTCCAAACAACATGAATCTCTTACATAGTGATATCTGAGGGGAAACATTGTTTTCAACATCAAACACGATGTCCTTTCAACGGGTTTCATCTTATCTCTCCTCCCAAAATCTAAGAAGATTTAAAATTTTGTTTAACGTAATGCACATTTTTTTTCATCACTTGAAAAATACTGGGCCCAAGTATCTTCCACACAACAAATTCTTCCCAACATGTAATATTTATTAATTTATTGAATTATATGGATTTTTTTTATACCATTTCAATAATCAAGAAATAGTTTTTGATTTATAAAAGTCAACTAATTGGATGTCTTGATCACAAGGACAATTAAATTCCATTTATCATGTTATTATAATTTCATCGAGTGTCATAATAGTCCATTCATATTGGTGATCAGTTTAGGTGTGATAGTCCTTACTAAAATTAAATTTATTATTCGAATAAATTTAAAGAGATCTAAAGAATTTAGATCTAAACCTTGGATCATGAATATAAATGATTGATTAAATATCCCCATGAACCCTCACCCCATCATTTAAATATTTGTTTCTATGTTGTTTAAGAGTGAAAAATACCTAAATGGTGATGAAATGGGATTTCTTGATTAGTAAATACACTATAACTTGTACCAAAATTTTACCTTTCAATTTTATTAGGAGACTAATGATAATCTATATAGTGATGTTTTCCCACTTCCATGTTGGTTTGGGTAGTTGTTTTAATACACATTTGTGATGTATTTTCATTGCCTTCACATATTGAGACTAAAATAACCATAAAATATAGTCGTCAATATCACATTTCATATTATCCCACCAATAATGATCATAAAAGAACCTATTAATTTTAGTACCTCGAGGATGTATATAGAATGTAGATGTATAAAATTTATCCACCAACTAATTATTTATATATAGGATTGATTTAAAATAAATCCTTCTATAAAATGTTATTACATATTCTATATAAATATTAAACTAAGTAAACACCACAATTTTTATAGCATCTTTCTTGTTTTCTATCAATGGGTCTCCCCATTGATCTATCTTGATCTTTTCTAGTAATAATGGTTGAAAACCCATTTATATTATGACTAATGGTGTCCCCTCTCTTGTAGTTCTCATATTATACCTCACAAGGACATTAATTATTTATTCTCCTTGAATACTCATAAATTATATAAAAAATTCAATTTTCTACTTAATACATTACGGACATTGTTTTCTCTTCCAAGGTGATAATGAATTGAAAATTCATGTTACATATGGTGCTTCATCCATCTAATTTTAATCATGTTCAATTATATATGGGTGAATATGTACATCACAATTTGGTGGATTTTGTATATATAACATTTATTATATATTTATTGTTCCTCCACATATTAAGAGAAAAATGACTACATGTAAATCTATGTCGCTTATAGGGTTACTCTTCCCATAAGCATTAACCTGTTGAGATGTATAAGAGGACACCCATTCATTATTCACGAGGATTCAGAAAGGCAATTATTCATTCCTTTCTATAAATAATGAATCCTTCTTTGTCAAAGGGTTGATATATCATAGGTTCAGTAATTAATAACTTATTTAGTTCATGGAATCTTTATTCATGCTCTTTTTTCTAGATGAACTTATATTCCATTCAAATTACATGGATAGTGGAATAGAATGAAATAAAATGCATTAATTTTTTTTAATATTATCTTAAACAATGGAAACAATGATCATCAATTAAAATTCTACTATGATTCCACTCCCCTATAGCCTGTTTTTTAGAATTCTCAAATATGATTCTTCCATTGGTTACAATGTTCCCCAGGAATGAAAATTGTTGTTAAAAGAAGTCACATTTAATAAATTTTAAAAAGATAGTTAATATTGCACAAATATTTCAATATTAGTATTATATTATCCTCATCCTCCTTGTGAAATATTTAATATATCAAAATAAAATTAGTATAAAAATCCATTAATTTTTTAATCACCTCTTTATTTCCTTTATACATGAAATCTATAAATATTGTAGATTAACGTTGATGGGAATAAAAAATTAAAAAAATAATATTTTTTTAAAGAAATACTATTTAATATATTCTACCCTCACACTCAAAAAATGATACCCATATCAGAGGTCAATTTAGGAAATGAATTGACCCCCTTGAATCCGGTCAAATAAATCATCTATTCTTTAGAGAGAGTAAAATCACTTCATTGTGTTCTCATTATGTTCTCTATAATCAATTCATAGTAATATTTATAATTCTGTAGTATTTACATAGAGAACATTTTCTCCCCAAAGATACACACATGGTTGAATGAATAAATTTTACAATATACATTTATGTTGTTTCTATAATTTCCATAACTCTTCATTTGAATTCTATTCAGTGTATTTGATTTAAAATTGTATCCATGTATGAGTTCAAAGGTGAACATTACATCACACAGTTGTCTAGGTCTAGGTAACACTTTTAGAAATACATCAATTTATTCTTATATTATGTTGAAATTTTTTTCAATATACATTCATTTCCTTCACATTATTCACCAATCATATCTCTAATAAAATCTATTGGGGTTATTCAACAATAAAAACACATTGTGATATCTCAAAATTATAAATAACTATAACTTGTCCATTCAAGACTACTAAAGTTTACTCAGTCCTTCAGTTGATCATAGAAGTATTCTTTGAGAGCTAATACATCCATATAGTAGTAACAAATTCTACCTTTAGAATTTCTATTATATTTTTTATGATATTTTATGTTCAATAGTTAATAATAGATTTTCCATATATTTTTGTTACTAGTATAATAAATATAGGAAAATTTATTGAAGAATATACATCTAAGAGATCGATAATTGATAATATATTATTTTTAATCATGGAAGAAATAATATAATATGTAGAATAATTATCAAACAAAGTACTTTCTATTATTTATATCACATCAAATTTACCTACTACAAAATCATATGGGGACTCTACTCCATATAGTATGATAGAAAATGATTTACCATTCTCCCTAGGTCAACGTTGAGGTTGATGGTGGTTTCTGTGGTTTATTATCTATTTTGTACACTGATTTGAAATTGTCACAAGCATTCCATACTTGAAGCACTGATCTTCAAGATGACACTTCACCATCTTCCATTTGTTTTTCGTGTTGTGAATATGATTATTCAACTAACAATGATAGTTTATAGTTTTATTCCAATATCATGAAATCATGTATCACAATTTCCATCCATGAATATTTTTTACTTGTATTACTTTTTTGACATTTTTTCAAATGGGTAGTTGTACTTTTTTTCATTTTCTTTAATGATCAATATTATACACTGAGTTTTTATCCATTTCTCTATAATTTTCATTTTATCTATATTTCCAATGATTCCATCCATAATCTAGTTAAAACATCATAGTACTTCACACTATATCAACATAGATTGCATTACATCAATTTTATAAATTCCTCTGAATCTGGGGTGTTAGTCCACCGACAAATCTCACATAATATCCAATAGGAACCATAAAAAATATATAGTTGTTTCCAAAAATTCATATAATTTTCATTTCATATAATCCCAATGAATCATTTTTCTTCATATTTATATCTAGTAATTACTTATCCATTTTTATATCACACAAGGAAAGTATTTGTTGTAATATATTCACATTCATTATTCCCACTCCTTAGAATTAATTTCCATTCTTTACATCATGTTTTTATTCATTATCCACGACTAATCATCTCAAACATCTAATAAGTATATTTCCATGTTTACATTCTCTAGATATAAAAAAATGTGTATAGAAAATATTTTTTCTATGGAGATAAATCATTGACCTACAATCAATTTCTATGTATTTCCACTAAAAGAATGTGGTTATTGATTTATGAAGGACTCAATGGATTTTTTTTAGATTTAAGGTGAATCTAGTAAGTAAAACTGAATCGATTAATTATTCATAAATAAAAATAGTTTAAAAATATCATCATTATGTTTTCAATATCAACTTCCATTATGTTATGATAGTTTTCAAGGCATCATCTATTGAAGTCATCATTTATGTGGTTCCTTCAATTTCACAACATTTTTATAACTTAAGAAATATATAGTTAAAAATTTGTTACCTAATGGAATTTGAATTTCTAAATGATGTTTTTTTCATTAAACAACAAGATTATAAATTTTATTCATTGGTTTCCTCTAATAATAGTAACATTTTCATTATATACTTTATAATGGTTTATGAAAAGCATGTGATAAATAAATCATATACCCTATTATTATAAAAAATGGTGTGTGGTAAGGCCTAGTGGCGTCCACCAGTTTTCTATCATGTGTATCCCTACTTGGTAATTTCAGGGATAATACACCAAGGTACATATCTTTTAGAGCCACAAAAACTAGAAGAATACACAGAATAATTTCATTTCGTTCAATCCACACACTTATTACATAACCAAAATTATAGGATTATTGCCTAGTTTTATAGTCATACTAATGGTTCTTAAAAATTGTATCAATTTTTAATTTCAACATATTAATAAACCATAAAATTATAAAAACTATGGAATACTGTGTTTTTATAAAATAATCATTTCCTTCCATCAAACATAATATAAAATATTTAATTTTTTTAGTTTCTTCGAAATTTGGACCATAATGAATGAAAACAAAAAACATACTTATAATTCACATGAATGGAATATCCATTATTTGACACTATGTTACTTTTACTACATCACATATCTCGAGGACATAAATAATAAGAAATGTGCGAGCATGAGCCTAGTAAGGGAAATATAAGGGAGATAGTTTGTGTGTGATCAATAAGATTATCATTAAGAACATGGTGTATAAAAATATTACCTAATGAATAGAACATGGGTTTACAATAATAAATATAACATAACATTGAAATTTGGTCACGACATAAAAATAGGTCACTAATATGAATATCATCAAAGTTTATCACCAATGTTTCATAAATGAAAAATAAACTAGGTATCATAAAACATGTCATATCTAGATATTAAATTCATTACCTAATGCATTGGGGATCTGTTATAGTGCACCCTTAAAATGTATTAATTTCATGTGAGCTACATAGATCATAACAAAACATTTCATCAATAAGGTGAGGAAAATAAAATTTGGGATTCATGTAATACCATAGAGTATGTAAGTACATAAATGATTGACAATACAATTATTTCTAATCCAAGAAAACATGCACTTGGATTAATAAATGTAAATCCCTGAGTAGATAAATTATATAATGATATTTTTGTATGAACATTTATAAATAATTGTTTTGTTATTCACAATATAAGGATTCCTCATGAATAAGAGAGAAATTTGAGAAGTAAATTTGGCCGAATGATGGATATAACGCATGGATTTAAAAATGGGTATAATTATATAGAATCAAGATATCCCATTGATACTATACTATTTTAGCAGAATATGTGTGATAAAAATACTAATAAATGAATTTAACATACCATTTATAATACATACTCAAAAAGAGTTACTTGAATGTAAAAGAAGAATATGAGAATATGATTAAGTTAAAGAGTTGATCCAAAATATTGAGGATGGAATTATGAGAGATTAATGAATCTTTGGGGGGAATCGCTGGGATTAAAAATACTATATATTCAATGATAAATTATTTATATTTTTTATGAGAGATAAAATAATTTGGTATTTACGGAAGATGTGGTGGAATTGTTTGATAACTTCATCATTTAGGTCATAGAAATCTAGGTTGTTGTAAATGAACAACCATTGGCTTTCCCTTTATTTCACATAATTCTATTTGAAATTTGGGTCATATTTTATAATAATCAAACATATTTTGACCAGAAAATAAAATTAATACATCTCTCAACATGGCAATGATGATTTTCCACAAAAAATATCTCCAAAATATAAAATATCTATTTTCTATGTTTTGAATGTCACTTACATGTTTTTAAAATGATTAAATGATATTAAAATTGTTATTATTAATAAAATATTATATTTTCAATCATTAATTGTAATAAATTATTTATTACATCATTATGAAATAAATATGAATTCATAAAAAATACAAAACCCAATATTCTATTTTTTATATTCATTGAAAATAATGTATATTATAAAATTCTAAAAAAATACCCCAAAACAAATTTCGATATGTTGACTTCAAATATGGTATTCATTTTACCATTATAATTATCTAAATAAGGGAATTTTATATTTTAAATAAAATCATCATTATTTTTTGGAAAACAATTGTTTCTATGATTGAGTGAAATTTCTAGGACTTATAAATTTTTTAATGATATTGTAAAATTATATTATCATTTATATTTAAATAATATTTTACGAAAACAATATTTAATTTCAAACATTAATATTGAAATAACATTAGACTATTATATAAAATAATATATTTTCTAAAAAATTAAAATAATGGTTTATTTGTGTCCCAAAAATAAATTTATGAAATATTCTCAATTAATTTTAATTTTTTTATATAAAAACCATTCTTATAAATGAATTTTTGGAATAAATTTTTTTATACAATGTAAATTACAGTTTGAGAAAATATTTTCTGGTCACATAATCAATTTTTACACCTGTCTACAACCTAATGATAAGACGTGTGATGATGATAGATTCATAGGGTGGCCTGACTAAAATTTATTGTGTTTTAATGTAAACTCACATTAACACCTCCTATATGCAATTTCATTCAGGACACACTTTTCAATGATCATCTTGTGATTGGTCAAGGGAGGACCCCAGTGATGCTATATCCAACCAATGTTATGGAAAATGAAGTTCAAATAGAAGGATTGCACCAGTTGAGGCCATCATTTCTACTATCCACATCAATTATCCTTTATCATTAGTATATATAACAAATAATTATAACGGTAAAATTATCAATAATTGGTATAGTTCCCACATTTAAAATTGTCTAATAGTTATATGATTCTAATGATTATTCAATGGTATAATCAATACATTCACACTTCCCATTATACACTACAAACACAACTTCATTATTTCACTCAGTAGTCACTACAATTCCATAAAAGGGTACATATTTTCATTATATAATATTTTTATAAGTCTACATTTTTTTTTTGATTTTGATAGTGTGGATACAGTGGTGATAATTCTAAAAGATTTAGGTGATCTATATTTTACATTTTTAGCTTTTCAATTTAATATTATTTATCCAAATGTTTTGTTTGGAATTTTCATTTTTTTTGTAGCTAATTTTTACGATGCACTTTATTAACGAGAAATTGTTTTGTTAATTTCTCATAATTTTTTTAAATTATATATTATTATATAATTAATTACACAAATTCATTTATAAAGAACCTATTACTAAAAAACTATGGGTCATTACATTCCAAAAAAATAACGCTAATCAAACACATGAACAGTTCCTGAGCATCTGTCACACTGAATGATATAAAAAACTAATATCCCCCATAATGAAATAAAAATACTTTCTGTGAAAAATATTCATCATTTACCAACATATTTCTATACTGGAATGTGAAAAAAAAATAGAATCAAATTTCTTCCTTTATTTGATCGATTAAATCATCAATACAAAAAATATTATAGAGGATCTGAAATCTCACATGGTTAAATTAACAATAAAAAAAATATAGATATAAAATCACATAATAAATCTTCACATTGAAATAAAGTAATCCATATTTTGAAACACATATATGAAAACATACTCTCCAAAAATGATCCGAAAGTAATAATAAAATCAGAAATACATTCCTGAATGTATATCTATCCCAAACTGGACATCTCATTGGGGTGGTTACTCTACACACTCCTCAGTAAATACATTAGAAAAATATAAAATCCACAAGGAAAAAACATATGTTGAACCTCTCATGAAATCATCATCAACGTGGCCATCGAGAAAAGAAATAATGGAATATTCCTCAAACCCATTACAAATATCTCTTTAAAATAAAACTGGAAGAGTCACTTTCTACATCGTTGATCTTTTCCTATCTTCAAGATCAACCAAAAATAGGATATTAAAAATATATCATGTCTGTACTTATGATGATTTCATATGGTTTTATATGTAGATATATGAATTCTCCATAATATTAGTGGAACCCAACCACTATATCACATTTATTACATACATTATATAGATAATAAATACCTCCAACAAGGATAATAAATTTTTGTTACTCTATAAGCCTCTACACCTCATGTCTAAAAGCATTGAATTAGGTAGCTGATTTGAAGTTGTGTGTATCTCCTAAATATAAAAAGGTATGCATCCTTGTTTATAATGAGTAATGACTTCCTCAGATCATGTCTCACTCACTTAAATCTAGTATCATTTTATCATGCTACTATCATTGACCTACTCCACATACTATCTAACTGTAATAAATAGAATTTATATTGGCTCTTATGACCTCACACTCGATATAAAAAAAATTATATGATCCCTTGGAATTTTCATGAGAGTAGCCTCACCCTGAGAAACGAGATATGGATGGCTAACACCTACCCTAAATATCTGAAATATAGTCTATAGAATAAAATCCCAAACCCAAAAAAAATATATTCTTATTGGAGTTTCCTATCAACTACCCTATTTTGAGTATATATTCCTAGAAAACATCATCTCAAAAACCTCTACTATCAACATCACATTGATATAAAATGAAATATTAAACGGGATTCCCAAGAGTTGGATTTTTTATGCAAATCCTTATAATATTTCATGCTTTCATCTCCTCACCTCTCAATATGATATATTAATAATAAAAAATGTTAATATAATTGATACTAAATTCCAACAAACATAACCTCCATAATAAAATGGTAATAATCTATTGGTGATTCATAGTATTTTTATTTGAAGAATTTTACACTTCATGGAGTAGGTTTCCGAACATTATCCACGAGGCTTATAAATACTTTTGGTAGGTAAGGAACAATATCCACAAGTACTATTTTCTACATACAATAGCATTACGACTAATAAAACACATTCCTCCTTTCGGGCGTCGATCAAATAGAAATATATCTCCACATAATCAAATTATTTGTTCATTATACCTGAAATATATCCCTCATAATTTGGTTTTAAATGGTTCTAAAATGCATGGAGAATCCTCATATAACCATTTTGATCACCAACCTGTACTTTGTGCTGATCTAATGACACACATTGTGATATTTTTTAGCATAAACCTGATAATGACATGAACCTAAATCCATTATTAAAAAATAAAAATTGATTAGAGACTCCCAAATCTAGAATTTCGAATATTTTATATTATTTATTTATTTTTTCACATGATCCCATGGTTTTCCAATTTAAATTATATGTGGAAATAATAATAATTCATGGTCTCTTAAGTGGACTCTACCCATCAAATAGTATCACTTCACATAGTAGTGTCAAAAAAATGTATTCATATGTGCATGAGATATAGGAGGGACCTAAATACCCTAGTCCTAGTCAGTCTTCGAATTTCTCACTAATTATATCTAAGACCATTATCATACTAAACAATGAAATCATCACCAATTCCTAAATTCAACCTCCATCATATCACCCAAGATGGACCTGATAAAACTATTTTATGAAACCCTCTCCCCTTGTTCACCCAATATATTCCAACAATGAGATACTATAGAAAATGAAGTACTATTCCTTTCACAAATAGGCTATGGGTTGGTGACATGCACCAAGGGTAAACCATACATTCCAATTGGAGGAATTTTTCACAAAGATAAAATCTGTAATGATAGATGAGAATGGACATGATTTTACTATTTATAAATATAATTATAAACAATAGTCCCATTTATATTTATATAATGTCATAAAAACAACTAAAAATGATCTTAAATTACCAAACGATAAACTCACTAGTGAACACAATGTTGAAATATCTCCAAAATAACCACAAAAAAGAAATATCAATCTCGATTTTTGACCTCCTCATAATGATCCAAAAAACAGATTATATATACATAGGTTGAGAGTAATAGTTATGCAATGTTGGTTCATCCCAAGATCCTCCTATTAAAATACTAATGAAGCCATGCTAATTCCCATGAAATAACTACTAAAACTAACTCAACAAAAAAAATATACTATTTTATCTACATAAAAAATAGTTATATCTCACCAAGTAACACATATGATATATCATGTAATATGGTAACAAAATAGGGTAACCCTGTCACTACTTCCACATTAGTGTTTATCCCTTCTCCAATGTTTCACATCCTAATCTATCCCCCTATAAGACAAAAATTCCATTAAAATACTAGGCTATAACAAAAAAGTATCACATGCATCACATCATATCATCATCATATTCCAAATCTCTATGTAGAAACCTTGTAGATTGTGTGATACACAAGAGAATGTATTTAATATATAATATATTTGGTATTATACCTCTAGCCTTCACATTCCATACACTGAGTAATGTACCAAAATCTATCACAAAAATTCACATCATACAAATATTAATACATAGGATACGCTATCTACATATAAAAATGTTCGAAATAAAAACAATGTATATATATCCCTCTATGAATGTTTTTCATCAAAAATATCCCCCACTAATACAATAAAATAATAATACCAATAGAATATTAAAGGTTAATAGGGGGAAGACTACCATATGTTTCTAACCAACCTAGATGTCAGATAAAACACCATATTAAATTACAATCGGTGTTAGTCTCCTTACCTTCATGGTGTGGTATCATTTTTAATCATAATATATTAAGGATGTCATATAGAAAACCACTACAATGCAGTCATTCTCCTAGTCCTTGGATCAACTACATCAATCATCCCACAGACACCTGGATTCCAATACAAAGAAATGGATATCATATAAATAGACATGAATTCATATATCAATAATAAAATATTCATTTAATTAATACAATACAATCATAAAATAATTAATTTATTTGGAATTAATTAACTTTATTATTTTATAGTTCATTAAATAGAATGATAAATCAATTTCCCTCTAAGAATAATCCATTCAAATTTATTATTTAAAAATATTGAAAAAAATTTATTTCTATAAGGGATTAAAAATATTGTATCCATTGTCATTACATAAGTCTAGATACTCTATGAAACATCCTAAGATACAGTAACAGATTCATAACATATAACAATTGTGTCCTCATGATGTAGCGGAAAAGAAAGAAGTTAAACTAGAATCTAAACTATCCTTGAAATTTAAAAATTTAATAATAAGAAATCATCAATAGTTAATCATAATAGAATGAATTAAAATATTTAAACCAATCCATAAATTGATGTTTTATACTCTATAATATCATACATATATCCATGAATCGCTCTATCATAGTCTTAAAGAACTAGCACATACTTAGGACTTCCTAGCCATGATAACCTTCCAATATACATCATTGTGTCATATTACATTAAATAATATGTCTCATTTATAGATAAACACAAAAGGTAGAAGAAAAAAAATAGTCCATTAGAAAACTAGGCCATAAATAAAAGGAATTTATCCATTTCATACAGATGGGATCACTATGCCCATACATTCATCTATAGCAACAAGCCTAATTTGATATCATATTTGATTTGTTGATTCATTTATTATGGTTTATATATATAGATATCCTAAAGATGCATCTACTAAATGACGTATTAATATTAAATTCTACAATGATTAATAATGGGTTTAAAAAAGTTATGGAAAAATATTCACAATAACATGCATCTTTATTATTAAAATCAACATGAATTTCTAACATAATGTACATTAAAATTTTAATTAACATGTTGAATAAAAAATTCAATTAATCATACATATAGAGTCATATCATTTCAATAATTATATGAAATAATTGATTTATCATTCATTCCTATTTAATTATTTAGACAACCATCTATTTTCTAGTCTACTGTTCTTTAATGATTTTCATTAAATTACCTTGAAATCCACTGTAAAAGAAAAATTATTCTAATAAATAGGTGTTGATAGAAAAATATCTATTAAATACAGAGGTGAATTGATTTTATGGTGAAATTTCTCTTGAAATATCTACAACCGCAAACAATATCATTCAATAAATTGGTTTATTAGTTATATATTTTAATTCCACATCCACCCAAGGATATAGAGGATGATCACTTTCAGATTTAGAAATATACAAGGATAAATAATAAATCTTGTAAACAATATACGTAAATTTTATTTGACAAAAACAATGTGAAAAATTATATCACTAATCAACTCTCCCACATGAACGTGACATCCCTCCAGGGAAGCCAAAACACAACTGAAAGAACAAACAATATAAGAAATATATTTCAATAATGGATAACATCTATCTTGAATTGGAAAGATATATATGTTATGAATCTATATCTAAGGGAGAAAAATCCCTTACAAATATTTAAAAACTCACCAGGGATCCCCATATATTAAACAATGGAATCTGGGGATTGTATATGATTGAAAGGGATTTCACCGCCCATTGAAAATTCCTTATTGGAAGCTATGGTTAGAGAAAAATAGTTTAGAAAATAGTTGGTTTGGAGGGATTAGGGAAATTTATATAAATTCATCAAAACACAATACAATGAAAAAATAGTTCACACCATGCCATATAATTAGCATAAACATTATTGTCTGTGGTTGAATTTAATATACCTTTTCGCAACATGCCATTGAAATCAAATATCTTGGGGACATGCATGGGGAAATGTTGTACAAAATATAATATTAGGGAGAGGCTACAATTTAGTTAAGATAATCACTTGGTATAACTCCTTCACCAGACACGAAGGCTACACCATATCTACATCTACAATGTAGATTTCCCAAAAACATAAGAACTCCCATCAAACCCATATGACCCAGCCAGGCTCTCAAAGAATTTTCCTTCAACTAGACCACTCCATGGCCCCTCTCCATAATATAGAGCTCATCTAGGATACACTACATCCAAGAATCTAGGGTATAACCATGATGATAATGGATTTGGCTTATAAATACTTCTTAATGAGAATATATTCCATAGCCAAACACCCCATCACATAGTAACCATTCCTTACATCGTAGCCCAAGTATCTATCCCATAACCCTTCGAAAAATGGTTGACAACCCCTTCCAGTTCCGTATCCCCATTACAAATTATGTGTTATGGTTTTTGTTTTCCATTTTCAATATTTATGTAATGTTCCATATTATAAACCTATTTTCATTTATTTAATATTAAAACTACATATTTAATAAACTTTTTAATAATTTCTTATTTACTAATTATTTATAATTTTAAATTTAGAGTTTTTATATCAATGGCTTCTGATTAAGAAATTATCAAATCTATAAGGTTTTTTATGACTCAATTTATATTCATTGATTTGTAATAATTATTTAAAAACCCAAAAATGATCACAATTTCCCCCAATCCACCTTATTTTTCACTAAAAATACTATTATCATTATCTTCATTATTTTCATATATATCTTATAGTCTCATTGTTTTATAAAATATTTACGTGGAAATAAATGTTAATAAGTATAACGGACTATTTAAAATCTCACATTGAAATAAATATTATTTATGTTTAAACAGTAACTAAAAATTGATCATTTGTTATAAAACACCATCAATTTTATTCTCATTTATTTAATTCAATGGTTTTCATGTATTTTTACCAATTTCCCACTCTTTGGATAATAAATCTACCAAATTAATGATTGAATGTCAAACCAAACATATCTATTATTTTTTATAAAACCATGTTCTCCTATGTAATCATTATTTATTCTATTTTATGGACATACTTATCTACATTTCAGTTACTTATTCATGCTATTTTACTATGGCCAAGAAATTATATAAATAAAAATTAAGGGAACTGTTTTTTTATTTTTTCTACATTGTTCATTTTTTATCATCATTGTATATTATTTAAACGGTTTTAAGGAATATCTTTTTTAAATATTTTCTACACAAACTCATTTTCTAAAAAAAATTATCATTATGAAATATACTATTCAATTTTTTATGATTTTACAATTTTATTTTTATTCCATTTATTTTATAAATTATATTATTTTAAAATAAATTTTATCAAGTGAAATAGATAATTCTTCTTATTTTCCAAAATAAATCTCTAATTATATTGTAAAAAAGATTTTCATCAATGTAATTATTCATTAAAATTAGAAATGGTTCCATGCGGATATTATATATAGACACCATCGATCTTCAATATCTAGATTTCATTTGAAAATTTCTTGGGTATTTATTCATTAAACATGTTTAATGCCCTAATTTAAATATTATGTGATGGAATTTAATTTTGTTCATATTAATTATTCACACATAGAGTGGTTTATCCTTATGAATTGGTTGGGTCTATTATATAATATAATTAAATGGGAATTTTTTTATATGTCATTTTATGAAGAAGGAATGTGGTTAGTTATCCTTGTTCCCAACAGTTATGGGGAATATCTAGTTTTTCAATTCCATAAGATTGTGGCAATAGTGTTTTTTTCACAGGTACAAAAGGATTTGGGTCATGGTTTTTTTACATATTCCAAATGTTTCTAAGGAACATTTGGTTATCCCTTGTTGAAAATGTTATGGGGAAAAAGTATTTAGCCCAATCCAATATGTTATTGCATGTTTTTATCCTAGTTAATTATTCTTTTATTGTCTTGTTGGTTATCATTGTTATATTTTATTATCTATATTCCTATTTTGAAACCATGATATGAAATATACTAATTTCTATTCTAATGTAGTACATTTAGAAACTCATAAGACTCATTTATTATGTTATTTCTTGAGTCATGTTTTATGAATTGTGTTTTATTAAGAATGATTCTCATATAGTATATTCATACTCCTTATCTATATTATCATACAAAAAATTTCCTCTTAGGATTTATAGGATCATAAATTATTATCTATTATGATTTCTTGTGCTGCGAATATGATCTCACCTCTTTTTTATTTTTCTATTCCCAATGTTATGAAGAAGGGTTTAAAAAATGAAATTTCCAAAAATGGGATTTACTATTGTGATCCTATGGAGAAAAGTAAAATGTACTGTAAAATTATTTTTATTTCTCTAGTCTCCAATAAACATTGTAATGACTCGCTCATTCCCAATGGCTTGAGATCACAACAAGTCCGTAGTTGGCCTTAAGCGACATCCCCAAGATTCCAAAGGCTAGAAATAAATGCTCAAGGGTTTCAAATACAAGTAAGGGATGATTTACGCATTCATAATTAAACCAATAAACCAATAAACCATTACCCAACCATTCACTAAATAATGCATTAAAAAAAGAAAGGAAACCAAACAACATCATGTAATTCAAAACCACATCAAAGTGTGCAAGAGAGGTAGACTGAAAGGTATCAAGCTACGCAGCAGATGAACAAAAAAAAATTCTTAATTGACAACAAGACTCCTTGATCCACATGCTCTAAGATCCTTAATCACTGAACAGTACAAATATCACAAGGTATAGCTAAAAATGTGGGAAACATTACCTTTTCCCCTATCCCGCAAGATAAGATCTTTAAATGCACCAAAGTGAAAATAAAGGGTGAGTATATATCTCAGTAGGTTTTCCACAATGAAATCCCTACTCATGCCACTATTATTGATAATTTTCCCCCGTTTATATAAAATATATTATATAAAAACAACTTACCAAAATAGTTTATAACCAAATATAAACAAAACAGTTTTCAACCAAGTAGAAACAAAAATAAATGAATCAAATTTCCCATAGTTTATTTTTCCAAAAATAATATATATAATAAAATCTTAAAACCAATACATATTATCATTTAGCATACCCATTCCATAGTTCCCAACACACCCACACATTCATGCTTCATTTGACAGTTCCATACTCATAAGTGATCTCTTTTCCAATTACCTTGTGTCTCAATAAGACACGCCACCGATCTAGGGTCACGTCCCACACTACCCAATCATACTAGTCCCTTTTTAAGGGCCAATTAACCTTGAAGTAAAAAAACACCATTTATGCCATACATTTCAATATCCAAAATAAATCATTCCAATATATTTGAACTTTTATTGAAAATCGATGGACAAAAATTTTCAAAGAAAAAATTCATTTCAATAAAACCAAACCTTTTATTTAAAAAATAAAATTCCATTAATGTACCAAAAATAAATAATATACCTTTTTTAAAATTCAAATCTCAACACTAAGAGGAATGTCACTTTACTCGAACACACAATTTTCAAGATTTCACAACCATGACTCAAAAAGGTTTCCCACAAGTGTCCGAAAACTAAATCACAATATATTCAAAAAACACATTCAACATGAAAGAATTACAATTAGTTTTACTAAGTGGTGTCGAGAATGAGGCTTCCTATATCGATGGTTTTGACAAAAACCCCAACTAACGAAGAACACACATGAAAATCATATCGATTCTCCATGAATCCGCCTTAGATATCTTCTCAATTCAATATCAACACAAAATATCACCATATTTGGCATTGAAACAAATATAAATACCCGTAATGGGGGTAGAAATAAGAAACCAAGAGGATATGTCACACCCCGACCATGAACACTCATGTTTTTATTCTTTTCTCAGTCCCACGACATTGGGTAGAGTCGGTTTTGGGTCTGGGTTTGAATTTTTTTGATGTTTTGATGTTTTCGGTGGGTCTCGGGCTACTGCGAAGTCACCGCACTGCTAGCAGTCACCTCGCATTCAGTCCGGGTGGGTGCGTGGTCACCGCGCATTCGGTCTGATCATGTGTTCGGACTTGGTGAGTGCGCGGTTTCACATCTGTAGATAAATAATAAAATTAAATGAATAAATTAAATTGAAAATAATTTTATAAAATGTTTAATAAAAATAATAACAATAATTTATAATATTATTATTATTATTACTATTATTACTATTATTATTGTTGTTATTATTATTTTTGTTGTCATTATTATTATTATTATGATTTTATTATTACTATTATTATTGGATTATTGTTATTATTATTATTATTATCATTATCATTATATTATTATTATTTATTTATTTACTTTAATTTTTTTATCTTATCTTATCTTTTTCTTTTTTCTCCTCCTTTCATCTTTTCATTTTTTTCTTCTCCACTTGTTCTGCTCCCTTGTCCCCTTTTCCCATTGTCCCCTTGTCCCCTTGTCCCCTGTCCTGCGCGCGACCGGCTCCCCAGCCTCCCTTCCCTTTTTTGATTTCTTTTGCACGTCGTTGCACCCAGCTAGCTGCCCACCTCGGCTCCTGCTACCTTATGGAATCTCCTGCAGCATGCGCAGCCCGGAAGCCCCCTTGCTCACGCTCTTCTTCGCGCAGTAGCCAATATCTCCCAACCTGCTGCAAACCCCCTCATCTCCTCATGCAGCGGCACACCTCCTTTGTTGCGTCTCACCCTCTTCCCCGATTTTTTCATAGAGCGCACCCTACGCAGCTCCTCCAGCCTTGGCTCGCCCCCTTCACTCCCTTTAGCCAGCAGGACGCCGCCAGCCATCGCCCCGACCGTGTCCGGTGCCTAGCCGACTAACCTCCTGGTTCAGCTCGCCTTCGCCGTTGTGCCTTCCTGCGGTAACGACACAATGTCTTCCTCCTTTCTCTGGTCGCGCCCTCCTACAGTAGCGCCTGCCTACCTCGGCTTCCCACCCAGTGACTCCCGTTCTCCCCTACTGCCTCTTGCGTTGCACCCGCGCATACATCCAGGACCCGCATGGCCTCCTCCACTGTCTGCCACTGTACAGCAGCCCGAGAACCCCAATATTTTCCCCCACTCCTCCGAACACGAAGCAAGCCCGCCCATCTCCCTCTTGGTCCATCGCTGCACCTGACCAGCTCGTGCACACCCTCCTCTCCGTCTGCGAGCATCCCGGACTCAGCCCCGCCACAGCTCAGGCGCTGTCTCGAGCACCATCACCCCCTATTCACCCAGCGTTAAAACCCATCAGATGCACCCTCATCCTCCGATGGTCACCTCCCCTACCGTGGCGACCTCCGGTTCACTCCCTGATAATCGATGCTGCTTTTTCGGCTTAATACCTCCAACAGAGTAATTTTTTTTTCTGGGTTTTTAAAAAATTAAAATATGATAAAAGGGGTTAGGGTTCGGATATTTTTAAAAATTGGTCCGGGATGCGTGAACGGAGTTCACGCATCCCAGACCCCGACAGTAATGCGTGAACGGCGTTCACGCGTCCTTTGCTGACCTGCTAAAGGAAGCGTGAACGCCGTTCACGCATCCTTGCGCGGGAAAAGATGCGTGAACGGCGTTCACGCATCCGGCCGAGATATTTTATAAAAGGAGGGGTCCCCCCCAAATACCCATTGTTCTTCTCTGGTTTTTGTTGCGAAGCTCTGCAGAAATTCTTTCTCAACAAATATTTGCTGCTTTTATTGAGGTAAAATTTCTATTTAATAATTTAATTGTTTATTTGTGTTTATTTATTTCATTTGTATGTTTAATTGTGTTTATTTATTTAATTTGTATGTTTAATTGTGTGTATGATTTATTTATTTCATATGTTATGCATGAAATGTTTATTTCATTTGTATGTTTAATTGTGTTTATTTATTTCATTTGTATGTTTAATTGTGTGTATGATTTATTTATTTCATATGTTATGCATGAAATGTTTTGTATGATTTAATTTTCTTGATGTTGAAAGTTCGTATGATTTAATTTTTTGAATGTCTGTTGTCTAAATATTGAATGTTTTATGTTATGTCTCAAATTTTTAATGTTTAGAAAAAGTAATTTATGTTAGAGAAATTTATTTTAATGGATGGTTTTGATGTAAGTGTAAATTAAATTACTTTTATTTACTAGTAATAATATTTTTAATCAATAAAGTATAAAATATATTTACTTATATTTTGAAAAGTAGAAGAATGCCCAAAAAACATTACAATTTCCTAAAATTTAAAATAACAAAAGTGTTTATTATGTAAATCTCAATTAGATTAGTTATAATAAAATTTATTTAATGTTTTTAATAATTATATATATATATATACACATGAAGTTAAATTTTTTTAAAAGAGGTGTAGTATTTAATATAGATTTTATATAATACAGATAATATAATAAATATACCAAAAAACACGGTATGAGTGATGACTGATCTTGAGATGACCGACCATGCATAATTGAAATTGCATGTTTTATTTTGTGTATGTTGTTATTCAATTTGTAATAATTGTATTTTTTCGGTATTGATGACCTGCGAGTCATCTCTCAGTAAGTGTAAGGACCTGCGTGTCCGTTTAAATTAATTTATGTATTTCATACCCCTAGACCCTCTCACATGCATGTGAGTAAATTTGTAATTAAAAGACTGACGCCCCAAAGAGGTGTCAACAAAGAGGCATCCCCGAAGAGGTGTCGACGAAGAGGCATTTGAGAACTCGTTCGAGAGGAGGCATTGTTGTTTGACAGGAGATTGGCGGTTGCTGCAACATTTGATAATAGAGACAGGAGTTTACCCATATAAATTGTGGTTAGTTTATCAGATAATGATAAACTAATCGCAAGTCTCAAGATCAAGTCATGATTATATATTCATAAGTAATCAAACTTTATGAAACATTATATTAAATTTTCTTTTGTGCTAAAATCACAATCACTATACCTTAACAGTGATAAATCAATACATAAAAAATTCTCAAGATAATCAATTATTCAAAACCAAATTAAATAATTTAAAATTTTAATGTAGTGTATAATATTTTTAAATTTTTTTTAATATGTAATTATGTCTGCTCAAATATATTGCAACGGTGATGTAATTTGTACCGAGCAGGGTTTTAGCTACAGTGTGCCACCTGTCAAAGTGGTAAATCTCCATGGTTGTATGACATTGGATGCAGTTCGTAATAAGATTCATAGTCGGTTAAAATTTAGTGTAGGACAAGCAATCACTTCAATTAGATACTGACATCTTCAATATCCTGAGCGTATGTGGCACAACGACTACCCTATAGTCGATGATGAGGATTGGATGGAGGCTTCTCAGTTATTCAGGAAACAGTGTATTAATGGTTTGATGGAATTATTTGTTGTCATTTCTGATATTGATGTGGTGCAATCGATTACTACAGAACCATGCTTTGTGACCTCTATAGAAGTCGGTCCTTCACAGCAGTCTTCTTCATTGCCTCTTTCTTATACGACTCCTGTGGAAGAATGTAATGAGGAAGATCATCAAAATTTTGAAGGAAATGTAGATGAAATCCCTTTCTGTGCTGATATAGTGCAAGAAAGTTTATCTGAGGAAGAAGAATCTGGGGAGTCAGCAGGAGATGATGTGGTTGGAAATGAACCTTCTGAGGTTCCTTTGAGAGACAGACATCCACTACATCCACCAGTTAGTGGTAATCAGCCTTCAGTTTTGAGTTCCTTAGTTGGAGGAATGTCTCGTGAAAAACCTTTTGATTGGGATGTCATTACACCAACTTCTTAATTCCCTGGAATTATAGGGAATATGCCTGCATCAAATGATAATGCCATATATATTGGGCAGGAGTTCGAAAGTAAACAGGTCATGAAAAATGTGATAAAGAAATACCACATTGAGCGACATTTCACATTTGTGGTTTATGAGTCAAAGAAGACCAAATATCTCATTCGTTGTGAAAAATATGGGTCAGAATGTAAATTTCGATTAAGAGCACTATTTGATAAATGTTATGGATGTTGGAAGATAACCAAATTAGAAGGCCCACACACTTGTCTGCATCCCGGCATGGCACAAGATCACTCTTCTCTTGATGCAGAGTTTATATCTACTATTATTTGTGAGATGATACAAACAAGTCAGGATGTTCCTGTTGCCCTTATTCAGGAAAGAATTAAACAGTTGTATAACTATAAGGTATCATACAACAAAGCTTGGAATGAAAAACAGAAATCCATTGTAAAAGTGTATGGTGATTGGGATGAGTCTTATGCGTTGTTGCCACAGCTTATGGAATTGTTGTCTCCCAATAATCAGATTGTTTATCAGTTGGACAATGTTGAGTATGTATCCCAAAATCATCTAGTTGATCGGTCAAAGGTGAAGTTCAATAGGATTTTATGGGCATTCAGACCGTGCATTGCTGCATTCCCTTTTATAAACAATTTATTCAGGTAGATGGCACATTCCTTTATGGAAAGTATACATGTGTTCTACTCATTTCTGGCACACAGGATGGTAATCGCGCTCCTCTGCCACATGCTTTTGCTGTTGTTGAAAAAGAAAATTTTGAATGCTGGAGCTGGTTCTTGGCATGTGTACGTGTTCATGTCACACAGAAACAGGGCGTGTGTCTGATATATGATCGTCATCGAGCGATTATAGAGGCCGTGAGTAGTGATGGGGTTTCTTGGACTGAGCCGAATGCTTATCACCGTTATTTCATTAGACATATTGCAAGTAATGTGCATAAGCAGTTTAGAGATGAGGCCATAAAGAAGGTGATCCTCAAATTGGGTATGGTTTTCTAAACTTTCTTTTTTTAACAAAATTTACTATCCATTTCAATACATTATTATGTTATGCTTTCAGCATATGAACCCCAACAAGAAAGGTTTGATCGACGTCTTGAAGAGATCCGAACAGTTAATGAGGAGGTATATGAATATATGGTACAAATTTCAAAGGAAAAATGGTCATTAGCATACGATGGTGGCATGAGATATGGGCATATGATCACTAATATATTGGAGTGCATAAATGGGGTCCTCAAGGGTGTGCGGAAACTCCCAATCACAGGGTTAGTGCAAGAGACATTTTTTAGATGTGTTCACTACTTTGTTGACCGGTCCCAAAAGGCCTACCAGAGGATGGAAAATGGAATGCTTTTTACTCAGCATTTTCAAACTGATATTGACCGGATACGGAATGAGGCTTCACGATGGAATGCTATAGCCTTTGACAGGGAAAAGAGGAGTTTTCAGGTAAGAAAGTGCTATGACCAGGGTGCATACACTAATGGTGGAGTGTTTGTCGTGATGTTGGATAACAGGTACTGTGATTGTGGAAGCTTTCAGGCATTGAGATATCCATGTGTACATGTTATTACAGCTTGCGCTTCGGTAAATATATCATGGGAGCCATATGTTGACCCGGTGTATCACATGAGCACTTTGGTTAACTGTTATAGTGCTTCTTGGATGCCTGTTGGTGACTTCCATTCTATCACATTGTCTGCTGATCAACCGACCATCGTCCCTGATATTTCCAGGTTTTCATAAGTCGGTTTTGGTATCATTTATAATTTTTTCAATGTGTGTCATTTTTAAAATTATTGGCTTCATGCTACTAGGTTGCGGCCTCGAGGAAGACCGAAGTCAACTCGCATCAGAAATGAGATGGATTGGCCTCGGCAACGAGGAGGGAGAATACGATGCAGTATCTGCCACGCAGAAGGACATACTCGTAAGAGATGTCCCCAAGTGGCAGGACAGAGTTCCAAATCTCATCATCCATGATCGAGTCTGTGTACCTGCTCTAAGAGGAAGAGGTTGTGGTTGGTTTCGATGATGAAGAAGAAGAATAAGAAATAGAGGATGAGGATGAGAAGAAGTAGAAGACTAAGAGGAAGAGGTTGTGGTTGAATAACCTATTGTGGAAGTTTCTATAGTTACTTAGGAACATGATCTATTTGGAATAATGTTAATGGTTATCTAATGGATAATGGATAAATTGACAAACGTAATTTCACAAATAAGAAGAAATAATTAATTTTTCACTTTTTCTTATTAATTATTAATGTGGAATAATGTTAATGGTTAATTAATGGATAATGGATAAATTAACAAACGTAATTTCACAAATAAGAAGAAATAATTAATTTTTCACTTTTTCGTGTTAATTTTTAATGTGGAATAATGTTAATGGTTATTTAATGGATAATGGATAAATTAACAAACATAATTTCACAAATAATAAGAAATAATTAATTTTTCACTTTTTCCTGTTAATTTTTAATGTGGAATAATGTTAATGGTTATTTAATGGATAATGGATAAATTAACAAACGTAATTTCACAAATAAGAAGAAATAATTAATTTTTCACTTTTTCCTGTTAATTTTTAATGTGGAATAATGTTGATGGTTATTTAATGGATAATGGATAAATTAACAAACGTAATTTCACAAATAAGAAGAAATAATTAATTTTTCACTTTTTCCTGTTAATTTTTAATGTGGAATAATGTTGATGGTTATTTAATGGATAATGGATAAATTAACAAACGTAATTTCACAAATAAGAAGAAATAATTAATTTTTCACTTTTAAATTATGGTTTTCTTATAAGATGTCTAGTTTTAGTAATGGCATATGAGTGTCTGAGCATCCTTAACAAATGTTGATTGTGAGACTAGGCTAATGTTGATTGTGACACCAAATAAAAAATGAATATATCATGATTCCACTATTAATAAGTAACGATGGTATCATGTGTGCAGATGGCAGGTTTTCCATTGCTTACATCTTAGGATACTCATGTATTACGACTGCTTTTAGAGCGACGTCCTGTGGATCCCTTGAGTGTACGTAGATCTCACCATTTCCATCATACTGCACCACCTCACACTATCGTCCCACATCTTCGTCGAGCTGGATTTTATGGAGTAGCGATGTGCGACTTCACATTTCTTGATCATCAGCTCATTGCCGCACTTGTCGAGAGATGGAGACCAGAGTCGCATACTTTCCATTTCAGTGAGGAGGAGATGACTATTACATTGCAGGATGTGGATATTATGTTGGGCCTCCCTATCGACGGACATGCTTTGACAGGCCGAGTTCCATCAGATTTGCCTGATCTTGTTCATAGACTTCTGGGCATAGAGGTCCAGGATGATGGCAGGACCATCGTCGGTGGTAGATTGCGGATTCCATGGTTATACCATCACTTCACACATTTACCAGATGATGCTGATAACGTCACCGTGCTACGATTTGCACGCGCATATATTTTGAGGCTGATCGGTGACACGCTTTTTGTTGACCACTCTACTAATTTTGTGCACCTGATGTATCTAGCTTTTTTAGAGGATTTGGACCAGGCAGGCTGATATAGTTTGGGGTCTACCTGCCTAGCATATACATACAGAGCCCTATGCAGCGCATGTCGCATCGATAAGATGCAGATCACAGGATGCATGGTTCTTCTACAGATGTGGGTATGGGAGCACATACCTCATTTAGCTCCACATGCCCGTGCGCCATTACCCGTAGATATTGTAGCAGAGGCTCCATGTGGACGTTGGTATGTTATTAATTCTTTCTAATATCTAACTTACTAGTATAAAATTCTTTTATGAAATGTAAAAAAAAATGTTATCTACAGGTGGAGTCAGGCGCATCGATATTCAGATTCTCCCATACATGATGTTCATGCCTACAGACTTATGCTAGACAGCATTCGACCAGACGATGTAAGTGATTATTATTTATATTGTTAAATATTTACTCTTTACTGTAAATCTATTCATTTATTAATTGATTATTCATTTTTTCATTCAGATCACATGGATGCCATATACAGATGATATCCTTCAGAGTCTGCACCCATACTGTACAGTGATGCTTGATATCGGCTCCTGCATGGTTCCACTGATTCATTTTCATATAGTCGAGTGGCATCAGACAGATAGGGTTATGAGACAGTTTGGATTCCTTCAGCCAGTTCCTGACCCGCCCAGTCAGTTGGATTCATTGCATTCCCTGAAGATGTCAGGGAAGAGAGATTTTGATTGGAGGAGCTACCATGCGAGATATGTTGCGTTATGGGACAGGCGACGGGAGTCCCAGTTGCGAGGGGAAGGGACAATACGCTTTCATTTGACGGATCAGATGGATTATGCAGGCTGGTACATCAGGTCTCCCGTCAGATTTTTGACACGGCACGGACGGGGCTTCCATGACTTGGTATGCATTCTTCCTTTCACTGTTCAACATATTTTTTATTCAAATTAGTTAACAACAGAATTTGTTTTCGCAGGATGCTCGTATTTGTCATCTACTTCATATGTCTGATCCAGTGGAGAGAGCTGCCTTTGACCCAGCATATTTTCACAGCCTTGTTCGACAGATGCTACCGTCGATGGACGAGATTTATCATGGCATTTTCTTTGATCCACCACCTGCTGCGGAGGCCGCGGAGCCTGCTGCAGAGGCCGCGGAGCCTGCTGAGCCTCACATAGATGTACCTGGGGGTGACGACCCTGTTATGGATGCTGTTGTTCCACAGGATGAGGCTGCTCAGCTTGCTCAGCCACATGATATTATTCCACTGGAGGAGGGTGTTCATCATGATCAGTCATATGCTCCTCCAGCTTCTCAAGCACAGCCACAGGTACTTACAGACGCTGACTGGATTGAGTTCGATGTTTTATTGTAGTCATCCGCAGCAGAGCAGCCATCTACTTCCTATATTGGTGAGAGTTCCAGCAAGCTTCCACTATCCTTAGATGCAGGCCAGGGTACAGGCGGTGAGACTGTACATCCACCGTCTGCCACATAGGAGGATGTGGAGGTGGCTGTCGATGAGGATGCGCAGCGTACGCCAGAGCACAGACGTAGACAGACACGGCGTGGACACATCCAGTATACGCCTGACTGTGGGACAGAGGAGCATCCACACCAGAGGCGTAGATTAGGTTGATATTTGATTTATGATACGTTTTGTATGTGTATTACTGTTATCTAGACTTCTATTATACCTTTAATAAGTGTCTGACTGTTATCAAATTATCTACCAATGTATATATATATATATGTATAATAAATAATATGATTAAATTAAATGATAAATATTAATTATATTAATTATTTCGAATTGCAATAGAAGTGGTCACAGTTATGATGAGTGATGGTTCAGTCCACCCATGCAAAATGCATATGCTGATAAGAATAAAAGGCCACAACAAGTGTAGAAGAATGGAACAATAGTTGGAAAATCTTCCATTTGGAATATACAAAACAATGAAGTCAAGAAAACTGTGAAAGAAACTATTTCCAAGAATAAGATTGAGCTAAAATCCAAGGATTATTTCATGACAAATCTTGAAATTCATATCATCTCAAGAAGTTGAAACTTGAGGTATTCCAATCACACTTTATCCATTTTTCTTAATTATATTTCTCATTTCAATTAAGGGGGAGAGCTTGATTGATGGAAAGATGGGATGAAAAGGGGAGATTTATCTTTTCACTTGAACTTTTTAATATATTTGGTGAAGTATGTGCAGGATTTAGCATTTCATTGATAATTTTGATTATCTACCCTTGGTTAATAATTGATACACTCTAAGAATGATTTAACATTTATGGTTGTTTATGGACAACATTGAAAACTACAATATGAATTAGAAGTTCATTTGGCCAATTTTGAGAAGATACATATTCAGACTTTATAAAAGGAAACGATTTATACTGGTATGCAATCTAAAGAGTGAGATTATTGAGTATGCAGCGCAAAACATAGGTCATGTCCATGACATCACTTCTTCCACCTTATTTAGATAAAATGATATTTTTTAGAGAGCACATGCCTTAAAAAAATATTACTCTTGGATCTAGAAATGAAACTCAGAGAACTTAGCATAGTGATGATGTGATCATGGTTCACTCATCACAATCACTATATTTTTTTCATGTAACTCATTTGTTCACAAATATACCAATATTTAATCAGAAAAACAATGAAAAATAAGTATTAGAAAGTATAAAAATTAAGTTTCCACTTTAAAATACAAATGGAACCATATGAGGATCTTTATAGAAATAGATGTTTAACTACAACATGTTGAGATAACGTGAGTGACTGAAAGATGCTAATATTATAGATTTCTCAATATATGTTAGAGAATACTCAAGCCATTCTATTAATAATTATTTAATGAATATCTATTATTCATGAATATTTATGAATAATTATTAACATTATTTCAATATTTTATATTATTTAATTGATATTTATTAATATTTCTTAATTTTTATAATAAGTTTATTACTTTATAATTAATAGTTATACATTTTAAGGGGAATTTAGGTATTCTGTGAGATGCGTGAACGCCGTTCACACATCTCTTCTCTCGGGAAGATGCGTGAACGGCGTTCACGCATCCCTGACCCATTTTTAAAAATATCCGAACCCTAACCCCTGTTATCATATTTTAATTTTTTAAAAACCCAGATAAAAAAATTACCCCCTCCAGCACGGCCCCTGCTAGCTAGTGCGACACCCTCCAGTGCAGCCCCTGCTGTCCATCACGTCCTTCTCCCGTCGACCGCACCATCTTTGTCCAGCCTGCAAACTTTTGGTGACTTCTACATCCTACAACTCTTCCCCCCCTGATGATGTTCTGTTCGCCAACCTGTTTTCGATGACTTCTTCCTGGTGCGGACATCCCCTGTCGGCGCGCTCCCTACCAGTAACCGCCTTTCCAATATGTGTATCCTCTTCGGTATATCCCTCTACTTTTTATTTGTGACTTTCCTTCATTTTTGTTGGGGTTATTTCACATTGAGGGTTCATTTTTGTTGGTGAAGAATTTTTGAAACCCTCGGGAGGTTTTGTAGGGTTTGTGTCGTCGTCTCGCTTCAGTTTCGAGGTGAGGGTTTCTTCCCGCTGCTTGGTTTCATATACATTAATTGGGGTTTTTGGTTGTGTCTTGAGTTCTTAGAATTTTGTTTGCATTACGTTGGACCTTACTGATTGGTGTCGGATGTGCATCCTCCTTTTCATCTTGGTCTTGAGGTAGGTCCCCAACTGCATTCACCTTTAAATTTAGATTTTATTAATTGCATGATGTTTTTATTAATTTTAATAAATGAGAAATGATATAAGATAATTAATTCATAAATAATTATTTGGTGTAAAAAGATCCTTTTATTTTATACACAACACTTGAAATGTTTTATTGATGAACGGACACTCAGACGTGAAACAATGCATGTTTGGCCTTTAAACATAAATCATGTACTTTCAAATGTAGTTCTAGTTTAAAAGATAAATTATTTCTTATGAACAAGTGTTTGGTTTTCATGAGAAATGAGGGTTTTCTTCAAAATTGGTGAAGACCCGTCTGACACTTTAATAAAATAAATTATTTTAGAAAAAAACTCACACTAGGGTTACTCATGGGTGATCATTGGTATTCGTTGATTGTGTGAGTTGTGTGTGATATTTGTGCCTCGTGACTGATTGATTTACATTGTAGATGCACCACTTTTTATTGCATGTGTTTAAATGGGAACCTTGGATAGTGAGTGATTATTCTGAGAACAATTGCTGTACTAGTTTAGATTACACACTGGCTAGTTTCCCTATAGCGGGGGAATACTGAGTTATTGCTGCTATTGGGATTGGGCCCCTCTGTTAGGCCATGAATGGCTATACCGGGCCTCAGGGTGTTATGGCATCATCGAGTTAGAGCGTTCTTTCAATATGAGTCACATGTATAGTACTTTATAGACTATTAACGATCTTCTATGTTCGACCCATGTTCCTTTAGAGTTTGTTTTTATGTAGCGGACAATTGAGAGGTCTAGTTCAGTTGTTGGCCCCTGTGTGCCACTTTTCCCATTGCCCTTGGTGCGTGTTGTGTGTTATGTGTGATTTTTGTTTTTTGACTAATAGCTAATGTTTGGATTTCTAAATGGCCCATAGAAAATGTTTTAAAATGAAATTTACCTTTTACTTTCAAACATTAAACTTGTTTTTAAATTAAAAAGGGAAATGGATTGATACTTGTTTTATATATGAAAGTTTGTGTGGAAACTAATATTTTATACAATTTAGTTCAAACCTAAAATTGGTAAATTCTTTATTTAAAGGTAGTGCATTAGGAATAAATATCAGGATAGCCTACTGTGTTTTAATACTCACACCTATAGTTCTTTACTTTTTTTAGTGTTTGTGCAGGCTACAACCTTGGTGCATTTGCCTTGGGAGAAGTTTGGTCATGAGTTAGAGAGTGACCCGAGAGGTCACACGGAGATAGTGGATGTCTCTTTCAGTTATTTTTATTTTCTTTTGTTCCTTTTTAGTGACATTACTCTGTTTATTTATTTTTCACTGCTAGTTATTATCTTTATCATCAGTTTTTTATCTTTTTATCTTTTTCTTTTGGGCCAAATCATTCTAAATGGTTAAATTTTGATGCCCAGCACTATCTTCCAGCCCGTGGGGATCAGGAACGCCCTTCAGGCCATGTCGCGGGCCGGCTCGGGTGACCGGTTCAAGGTCGACCCAGGTTGGTTCATGACAAAATGGTATCAAAGGGAGGTTTTCTATTAATATACCTCTCTTTTCAGAGTGCCCATTGTTAATTGCGATGTCCTGTATATGGATATTAGTACTGTTGGGGCTCAGGAGGAAGGTTACGGGTCAGTGCATGATCACCACTGCTCGTGACAAGACCTGAGTTACCAGGGTTAGTACGGGATTCGAATCTGATGTCTTTGAATGTTTTGGATTGAGGAATGATAATAGGATAGAATCTGTTCACTTTGCGACCTCACATGGGGTGGTGACCCATATTGTGTCCAAGTGCCCGGTTTAAGGTCCTTTTTGTGATATGCCTTGCATGGGGAATGGCTCACCACCATGTTGTTGGGTCAGACATATGCACTAGTTCCTCATCCCATTGGGTTATTATTGCTTGTGTTTTGTTTTAATCTTAGTTGATCTGAGTGCGTTAAATGTGAAATTGGATTTTAAATGGAAAATAGTTTCCTCTAAATTGTTTTTCAAATTACTAAAGTGGTATTCTAAAGAGAAAGTGTATTGGTTTGAAAAAACTTGTTATGTGTTTGGATTTGGTAAGGAAAAGAAGTTTTTGAACCTTGGCACTCCTTATGGAGGGTCACACGTGCGTGGGTATGTATGGATGTTTTTGGGGGAAACTTTTTCACAGTTGATGTGAATGGGATTGAATGAATGCACATGTGACGGTTCATAAGGTTTCATAGGTGAGTTTTATAATTTTAATGAAATAAAGGTTTTGGAAAAAGTGATTTTTGCGTGTGTTGGCATATGTTTGGCTTATGGGCCTCTTTTCCTTGAGCTGTGTTGTTTCTTTGATTGAGTTTTGGATTGATTTCGGTTTCGATGGTGATTTTCTTGTTGTTATGAGAATGTCGCCCATAAAGCCTCCAAAAGTCATTAACGAGTTATGCCCAGTTCTCAGTTCTTTTTGTGTGTTTCTTTATTTTCGAGGTAATAATTGTCTGTTAGAGTTATTTTTATAGTTTAGAAAGATATTGTGTCTTCGGGTAGTTGGGAACTCCCAGGGTAGGTAATGTTCAAACTGTCCTAAGGTTATTTGAGGGTTCAGTTCTAGAATTGAAATGATGAAATGTCTCATCGTCGTTAGAGTTTTGGGTGTTATTAATGGTGGTTGACTTCTGTGAAGGTTCCCCACCTTGCAAGGAGTGAAGCTGGTGCAACCTGTCTCAAAGAAACTATCCTCATCGATACCGGCTCATAGTTCGTCAGACCTCTCTCTTGTGCGCCTCCAGTATGGCATGTCCAAACATTCTAAGTCATCATGTTTCATTCCTTTGAAAACATACGACCATCATGGTTGATTGAAACATCGAACAGAAGGATTTAGAGACCATAAGATGAAAATTCCTGACTGGGAGGTAGGAGACGCTTCAGTCATTAGGGCCCTAGCCACGGGTTTCGGGGTGAAGCTCGCGAACAGTCGGGAGTTGTTAAGAGTTTGTGTAACCTCGATCCGGATAATTTTTTCATCTTTGGAATGGAAATATAGAAAATTTCCCTTGTTCTATTGCCATCTCTTTCATAATATCATCCTCGTTGTGGTGGTGTGGTGAGCTCATTTTCCCTAAATCCAAGTGGTCTTATCTTCTCTCAGTGTGGTTCTTAAGTTGTTTGGTCTCTTTGAATGGTGTGGGCCCATGAAATAAGGGACATGTTCTAATTTTGAGTTTGTATCAGGTGTGTTCATTAGGGAGGTGTTCGTTTCGTGAAATTTATGGGAGGTGTTGAGTTAATTTCTCATCGTCAAGTTGCTAGATTGTTCCATAGCATGCTTTTCATCATGTCTCATGTGTGTTGTTTGGTACATGTGGGGGAAAATGAATGAGTTTGGTTTGGGAGTTCCCTTGTTTCCCCCCCCCCGGGGGGGGGTTGTTCGGATTTCAAGTGTTTTTGTATTAGTAAATTCTTGTAGTTTGGAGAACCCTCTCATATTCACCCTGCAATCTCGGGCAGTGGCTTTTCTTGAATTGGTCGGGTGTGACATTTGTTGGGAATGGATACCCCGAAGCTCTCGGTTCTCTATGATTTCGTATGGGAATGATCTCAAGTTGTGTCAACTGTTGTCTTGGGGAATTTCTAGGGGCCGAAAGTGTCTGTGGTGGGGAAAATTGTCACACCCCGACCACGTACACTTATGTTTTTATTCATTTCCCTATCCCGCGACTCTGGGTAGAGTCGGGTTTGGGTCCGGGTTTGAATTTTTTGGATGTTTTGATGTTTTCAGTGGTTCTCAGTCCTGTGCGCAATCTACTCACTGCTAGCGGTCACCACGCATTCGGTGTGATCATGTGTTCGGACCTGGTGAGTGCGTGGTTGCCCACCAGTTTAGATAAATAATAAAATTATATGAATAAATTATATTGAAGAGAATTTTATAAAATGTTTAATAATAATAATAGAAATAATTTATAATATTGTTATTATTATTGTTATTGTTGTTGTTATTATTATTGTAATTGTTATTATTATTATTATTATTATTGTTAATATTATTATTATTATTGTATTATTACTATTATTATTTTATTATTATTGTAATTATTATTAATATTATCATTATTATTAGATTTTTATTAATATTTATTTCTTTACTTATTTATTTATTTATTTATTTTATCTTATATTTTTCTATTTTCTTCTCCTTTCTTATTTTCTTATTTTTCTTCTCCATGCATGATGCTCCCTTGTCCCCTTTTCCCCTTTTCCCCTTGTCCCCTTGTCCCCTTGTCCCATGTCCTATAAGTGTCCTACTCCCCTGCCTCACTTATATTTTTTTTCTTTCTATTACATGTCGTTGCACCCAGCTAGTAGCCTGCCTCGGCTACTGCTACCTTCTGGAGCCTCCTACAGCATGTGCATCCCGGAAGCCCCCCTACTCCCTCTCTTATTCGAGCAGTAGCTAGCATCACCCAACCATCCACAAACCCCCTCCTCCCCTCCTACAGTGGAACACCTCCTTTTTTGCGGATCCCCCTCTTCCCCGCTTACAGCACAGAGCGCACCCTCCGCAGCTCCTCAAGCCTTGGCTCACCCCCTACTCTCCCTTCTACTTTCACGATGCCGCCAACCCATCGCCCATGCTGCATCCAGCACCCAGCCGACCAACCTCGTGGTCTGGCTCACCTTCCCCATTGTGCCTGCCTACTTCAGCGACACGGTGGCCGCCTCCTTTCCCCAGCTGCGCCCTCCCGCAGCAGCGCCTGCCTACCTCAGCTCCCCGCCCAGCAGCTCTCGTTCTCCCCTACCGCCTCCCGCATTGCACCAGCGCATAATGACAGGACCCGCATGGCATCCTCTGATGTCTGCCATTGCACAGCAGCTAGGGCACCCCGATATTCTCCCCCGCTCCTCCGGACACGAATTCTACCCACCCGGCTCCCTCTTTGTACGCTGTTGCACCCGACCAGCTCATGCACGCCCTCCTATCCTTCAGCCCAGCAGCCCGGACTTAGCCCCTCCGCAGCTCAGGTGCTGTCTCAAGCCCTGCCTCCCCCCTATTCACACAGAGCTAAACCCCCTCAGACTCACCCTCCTGCACCGATGGTCACCTCCCCTACCGTGGAGACCTCTGGTGCACCCCCTGCTAAGGGGTGCCACTTTTCTAGCTAAATACCTCCAGTGCAGCCACTGCTAGCTGGTGTGACACCCTCCAGTGCGGCCCCTACTGGCCGACGCGTCCTTGTCTAGTCGACTGCACCTTCTCTGGCCTTCCCACACCCTTATGGTGACTTCTTCATCTAATAACTCTTCCCTTCCTGACGAGGTTCTGTTCGCAGACCTATTTCTGATGACTTCTTCCCGATATGCACTGCCCCTTTCGGTGCCCACCCAGCTTGTAACCACCTTTCCAACATGTGTAGCCTCTTTGGTATAGCCCTATAGTTTTTATTTGTTCCTTTCCTTCATTTTAGTTGGGAGTATTTCACATTGAGGGTTCATTTTTGTTGGTTTAGAATTTTTGAAAACCTCAGGTGGTTTTGTCGGGTTTGTGTCGTCGTCGCGCTTCAGTTTCGAGGTGAGTGTTTATTCCTGCCACTTGGTTTCATATACTTTAATTGGGGTTTTTGGTTGTGTTTTGAGTTCTTAGTGTTTTGTTTGCAGTATGTTGGATCTTATTGTGTGGTTTAGGACGTGCGTCTTCCTTTTCATCATGTTATTTAGTTTGGTCCCCCACTGCATTCACCTTTAAATTTATATTTTATTAATTTATTTATGTTATTATTAATTTTAATAAATGAGAAATGATATAAGATAATTAATTCTTAAATAATTATTTTGTGTAAAAAGAGCCTTATATTTTATAAACGATACTTGAAATGTTTTATTGATGAATGGACACTCAGATGTGAAGGAATTCCCCTTTGGACTTTAAACATAATTCATCAAATTTCAAATGTAGTTTGAGTTTTAAAGATAAATGATTTCTTCTGAACAATTGTTTTGGGATTCCTTGTGAAATGAGGTTTTTCATTAAAGTTGGTGAAGGCCCGTCTAGAACATTAAAAAAATAAATTATTTTGGAAACAAACTCACACTGGGGTTACTCAGGGGTGATCATTGGTATGTGTTGATTGCATGAGTAGTGTGTGATATTTGTGCCTCATGACTGATTGATTTACATTTTGGACGCACCCCTTTTTATTTCATGTGTTGACTTGGGAACCTGGTATAATGAGTGACTCTTTTGAGAACGATTTCTGCACTAGTTTAGATTACGCACTGGAAAGTTCCCCCATAACAGGGGAATACTGAGTTATTGTTGCTATGGGGATTGGGCCCCTCGGTTGGGCCATGAAGGGCTATACCGGGCGTCAGGGCGTTATGACTTCATCGAGTTAGAGCATGATTTCAGGATGACTCACATGTATAGTATGTTCTGGACTGTTCACGATCTCCTAGGTTTGACCCATGATTTTATAGTGTTTATTTGTATGTGGTGGAAAATGTAGAGGTCTAGTTCGGTTGCTGGCCCAGGTGTGCCACTTTTCACATTGCCCTTGGTGTGTGTTGTGTGTTATGTGTGGTTTTTCATTTTTGACTAATAACTGAAGTTTGGATTTCTAAATGGCCCACTGAAAATGTTTTGAAAATAAATATACCTTTTCCTTTGAAACATTAAACTTCTTTTTAAATTAAAAAGGGAAATGGACTGATACTTGTTTTAGAAATGAAAGTGTGTGTGGAAACTAACATTTTATAAAATTTAGTTCAAACCTGAAATTGGTAAATTCTTTATTTAAAGGTAGTGTATTGAGAATAGATATCAGGCTATCCTTCTGAGTTTTAATAATCACACCTATAGTTCTTTTCTATTTTTAGTGTTTGTGCAGGCTATAGCTTGGGTGTGTTCGCCTTGGGTGACGTTTTGTCGTGAGTTAGAGAGTGACCCACAAGGTCACCCAGAGATAGTGGTTGTCTCTTTTGGTTTGTTTTATTTTATTTTGTTCTTGTTTATTTACATTAATCTATTTCTTAATTTTGCACAACTCTGTTTTATTTCTGCTACTTTAATTTTTTTATTTTTTTACTGGGTGAAATCGTTCCCATAGCCTCTGTTGATTCACTGGCACTTGTCGCCATCCTGGGAGGATCGGCAACGCCTCTGGGGCCATATCGCGGACCGGCTTGGGTGACTGGGTCAGGGTCGACCTGGGATGGTTCTAGAAAGGATAGGAGATGTCGAACAAACTAGATCTAAGAAACTGTTCGAGAACAAAGAACAATGATCACATACCTTAGGAATCAGTCTTTGAAACACCAAGGAAATCCTTTGGACTGACTCCAAAATTCTTGGGAGAGGTTATCCTACCATCAAAGATGAGAAATCCCGAGTTATGACTGCTTAGGATAAAAAACGAGCCACAGAAGGTCAAAAATGTGTGAGATATACTTTTTTAGGATCTCACTTAATCCATCCGTATGGTTAGTTTTCATTTTTAGACAAACCATGCACTAATTTTGCATTAGCTTCTACCTAGGCATCCCCCAGCATGGTTTCCTCACACGGTCTCCGTAACTTTGCTCCAACATTATTGGAGATACTCCCTCAAGAGGTCCATTTTTCATGGTTTGGCCGCACCATTAGGCAAACCATGCTCCACCCAGGCAACTTCCATTTTTTCCCAAATCCACTTACAATATTCTCCCAACTCTCCCTACCTCCATCCTTACACTTTATTACCATAAAAATAATCATGTAAGGGTTAGATACTAGATATCGGGGTACTATATTCTACCCACCATCGGTATTTCCATCCTAGGAATGTAAAAAATCCTCACAGATCTGAAAGAGTTATGACCATTACTCTCTCATATGCTTCTCACGTTCCCAAGTATCGTCCTAAATCAAATCATGATTCTATATAACCCTAACTAGACAGATGCTTTTACAATGCAATACTTTTTCTTACCTTTCCAAAATCCTCAGCAGGATATGTATCAACGAAGAATTCAACGCTAGGTCAACATGATCCCATCTGATCACAGGGTCAGGATCGGTCTGATACATTTTCAACCGAGATACATGGATCACATTATGCACCAAACTAATCCATGGTGGTAATACAAACTGATATTCCACCTCTCCTACCCGTTCCAATGTCTCCAAAGGTCCAATGTATCTAGAATATAACATTCTATGTTTCCCAAAACAATGGTGTTAAATTCTTGGATATAACCTCACGAAGACGTGATCACCCACAGTGAATGATAATGGTCTTTGATGGTGATTTGTACAAGATATCTGACGAATCTTATCCATATAAATCATCTTTCTAATCAACTAGATCATCTTTATTGTTTCTTGGACACAGATCAGACCAATAAGTAAACATTCATCTATTTCCTCCCAGCATGGTGGAGAACGACATGGATGCCCATACACTGCTTCAAAAGGATCCATATGTATTGATTCCTGATAGCTGTTATTATTTGACAACTTCACTAGTGGTAGATTTCCCTCACAGTAGACACCAAAATACATTACACAATCCGGTAACATAAATTCCAATGTTTATATTGTCCGCTCAGATTTCCAATCCATCTGAGGATGATACGACATGCCCATCGTCAAATGAGTCCCATTGGATTGCTGTACAGATTTCCAGAAATGAGATGTGAATCTCAGATCTCTGTCTGAGACTATCGAAACATGTACACCATACATTTTTACCACTTCACAAATATTGATTTTTGATTGGTCCTCCACCAGATGAGTTTCACGAATTGGAATGATATGGCCCGACTCTGTATGTTGATCCACTACCAACCATATAGAATCAGGTTTCCATATCATTATTGGAAGACCTGTAAAAAAATCCATCGCTATCCACTTCTATTTCCACACTTTGATAGGTAAAGACTGCAACATTATCATCGGCCTCTAATTCTCTACATTAACCTGCATACATATTAATGACTGCAAGATGAACTCAACCACCTTTCTTTTAATGTCGCACCACCAAAACTACACCTTTAAATCCTTATAGATATGCTATGTACCTGAATATACAACCCATCTCAAATGGTGGTAAGCATGAAGGAGTTGTTTCTGGTGAGCCATTGGTAAATCAATCTAATCTATAAAGCACAAAAATGATCTTCCATCATGTTTACATCCTTCAATGGTCTCCCCACCATTGAGTTTTGAACTCATAACAAGACATTCTACATTAGATGATTGTGCCTCTCATACAATATTTAATAAATCAGGAAAAAGTGTAGATGAAATGAAAACCACAACATATCCTCGTAATTTACATTCCACATGAATGTCGAAAAATACTAACATCAATTTCCATTCATATAAAGCATCTTTCGCCAACAGAGAATATAGATATCTACTCAATGCAGCCACCACCAAATTCCTTTTTCTAGGTGTATACATCAAGTAAAATTCAAACATTTGGAGATACTCCATCCATATATTTTTCCATAGATTTAAATCTCACAGTGAGAAAATGTGTTTTAAGATTTTATGATCAGTAAACATAGTAAATTACTCAGCAAAGAGATAATGTCTCCATGTTTTATAAAATGGATGACTGAAGATAACTACAAATCATGTGTAGGGTAATTCTTCTCTTGTACCCTCAACTTCCTTGAACTGTAAACAACCACATGGTCTCCTTTCATGATAACATAGCCCAAAACTCATCCTGAAACATCACAGTACATGACATACCCCTATCCTAATTTAGAAAAAAAACAAGATAGTTGACGATGTAAGCTGAACATTCATATCCTAAAATGAAATTCTATATAACTTTTTCAATTGGAATGGAGCATTCTTCTTTTTCATAGCTATAATTGAAAAATATAGTCATGAAAATTCATGGACAAAGAATTGGTAGAAACCAACTAGAACATGAAAAATTCATATATCAGTGTCATTCTTCTGAGGTTTCCCCAAGATAATAGCTTTTATCTTTTCAGGATCCAAAAAAATATCTTCTTATGAAATGAAATTTCCAAGAAAACATACTTCTTATATCCATAATTCAAACATTGATAAATTTTCATAGAAATAGTGATCTCTCAAAATTTGTAACACAGCTACCCGATTCTCCTCATTATCATCCCCTTTCATTGAATACACAAAGATGTCGTCCACAAACACCACGACAAAAATATTCCAAATATTTATGAAATATCCAATTCATCAAAGACATGTAGACCGCGGGTTCATTATTTAGACCAAAAGGCATGACTATATATTTGTGGTGTCCATATATACTTTTAAAATTTGTTTTTGGAATATCTTCCATCCGAACACACAATTGGTGATATCATTATTGGAAGTCAATCTTGGAGATCCAGTGAGATCCCCTTGATTTATATAACATATCATAAATTAATGGAAGTGGATAACTATTATTTATGGTATCATGGTTAAGACTAGGATAATCAACACACAGCTGAAGAGTTCCACCTTCCTTCTTCACTAACAAAACCAATGCTACCCACACAAACATACTTGGTTGAATGATACCCTTTATTTCTAGGTCCTAAAACTGCACATTCAATTCCGGTAACTATATTTGTCCATATTATAAGATGGAAGGGAAATATTAGTGGTCCTCATAAGGAGATCAATTGTAAACTCCAATTATTTTATAGGTGGTAACCTGGAGAAGTTACCAGGAAATAAGTTTGGAAATTGATCAAAAAATTCTGAAAAAATAATTTCCTCGATCTCTTGCAATAATTCCAATGTCAATGCTTCTAACTTATAATATATCATTCCCACCATCGGTGCCAAAAAACACTTTTCCCTTTTCTTTACAATCCTCTCTCTTATAAATAGATGCTCGATGTCGTCCTCGGTTGTGAAACTAATTGTTCTGCTATGTCACTCGATGTGAACCTTAAACATTGTTAAACAACCCATACCCAGGATTACATAATTGATATCAATGTCCAAAATTGAGAATTCCCATTTTATCTCATCTCAATCAATAGTTATAGAACATCCTCTGCAGACAAAGGCTTTAGATTCTCATTCACAAATAGGAGATTGTAGTTTTAAATTAGAATTCATCATTTACAAATTTAAACATATCAAATCAACAGCATGATAAGAAATGAAATAATGAGATGCACAATTATCAGATAGGACTTTCCCAAGGGTATAATTGAAAATAATCATACCTCTCTCCGTATATGGTCCTGCTTGATCATCAAAAATCATCTACTCATCTGTATACAATTGTTTTTTCACTACACTGTTCTCCTTGTTGCTTGATAATATTTCCTTGGTTGAGGAAACATGGTATTTCTAGAATCACCATGGCTAGTTCTGCTATGTTGACAAGACTAGTTCTGCTATCCTCACCCTGTCGAAGCATATGATGATGGCGACACTTGAGATGTGTCTCAAGAACCTGACCATAGAGAACTTTGACAATAGTGTTGAATATGTCTCATATTGTTTCAATTATGACATGCTCTATTTTGGTTCTTAGAATCTCTCTTTATGTGTTCAAGAGAATCACATTGAATGAACCAACTATTCTCTAAAGTTATCGAGGAAGGTCCACTGATCCAACTGTCTAGTTCTGATTTCCATTCCCATCTTGGAAATAGTTTTCCCTTTTCTTCTTACATGCATCATATGATTTTACACCATTCCATATGGGAATCATCATATCTCCTCCTATAGATCCTGAGATATCGAGTTCAGCCACAGTCGCTCGGTTCACCATCTCTCTATAATCTATAATAAAGGTCACCACAATCTTCGATTTAATCTCCTTCCGTAGCCCAATTCAATGATGCATGCCTTCAAAGATACACTTTCCACACACTATGGTGAAAAGTGGACAAAATTCATGAATTTAGCTATGTACTCAGTGACAGAGAGACTCTCTTGGTTAATGATGAATAAGTCTGTCGTTGTCTGGATCTTGAACGTGTGATGATAGAATTGTTTATTGAACAATTCCTCTAAATCCTCTGATGTAATGCCTTTATCCAATTTATCCTACTCCGCTAAATCCCACTACTGGAATTCAAGATCCGCGAGAATATATATCACCCACTAAAACTTTAGCTCTACTGGTGTGTCGATGAAGTCAAAGATACGATTAATCCTACTCAACCACACCTTCACCTTCTCAGGATCAGAATCACCGTGGAAGTTAGGTGGATTGTTCTTCATGAACTGAATGGCATGATCTACATTTCGTGATTCATTCCTCTATTTCCCCATATCCAAATATTGAAAATCTTGGACAATGTTGCGAATGATCTCTTGGTTCACCTGTGGTTCAGGTGAAACCACATTCTCCACAGATTCTTCAGGTTGGATTCAATGAGGCCAACTAGGTTCCATTTTCTAAACCAACAACAACCTCTATCAATATCAGTCTCTAGAAACTAATTTCATAGCATTAAAAATTCTATCACATCATCTATCACAACATTGTTTTCCAAAAATAATTTTTCCCCATGTTCGCCCTTTTTGGAAAATATTAAACTTTCTTTTTAAAAATTAAACTATTGTCAAAATACTATAAGCATTTACTTTTTAATATTTTTTCATTTGAAAAACAATTTCATAATTATTTAAAAATAAAAACATCCTCCCAACATGAAGCATTACTCAAAATGATTTATGAACTCTTAGTGTGATTCCATTCCTCTACAATACATGTCATGCTTTTATCATTGGCTAAACCCATGACAATGAAATTTTGATGTCCTAGATTTGTTTCCAAAAACTATTGTACCCAACTCTATAGTAACTTGATGTTCAACATAAAAGTGTTAGCTACATCCTTTTATGTTATACATTTAATGTTCAGACACTCCTACTCTTTTATAAGATTCCAAACCAAGGAATATACAAGAGATAATTTCAACTCCATGATCAAGAACAATGACAACTACTTGTTAGATAAGGACAGAACATGTTAATACCATTTATGCTACAAAGAAGGAACCTGGAAGATACAATTTCTAATGACCTTCTCATTCCCATTGGCTTGAAGGAAAATGTGTCATTACATGGCCTTAAGAGACATCCCCATGATGCTAATGGCTGTAAATAAATGATGAAGGGTTTCAAATACAAGTGGGGGATGATTTGCACTTTAATAATTAACCCAATAATCCAACAAACCATAACCAAAACATTTTCTAAATGACGCATGAACAAAAGAAAGAAATATAAATAACTTCATGTGTTTCATACCCACATCAAGGTGTGAAATAACGGATGGAAAACAAGTATCTAGGTACACTCCAGATAAACATCAATAGACTCTCAAGGGACAAAAAGACTGCATGATCCACAGTCTCCATGCTCCACAATCACTGAACAGTCCAAATATCATGAGGTAGTGCTACAAACGTTAGAAACTTTACCTTTTCCCCTATCCCAAAAGCTAGCATCTAAAAAAGAAAAAAAGTTCCAAATCATTGGTGAGTATAAAAAACATAATTTTTTCCCCAATGACATCCCTACTCACACCACAATGATAAAAAAGATAGCAACATTCATATAAAATAGTTTATTTAACACAATTCACCAAAACAGTTTATAACCAAATATAAACATGTTCCAAAAACCATTTGCAACCCAATGGAATCAAAACTAAATGAAACCAATTTCCATAGAGTTTTATTTTTAATAAATAACAAATCAAATATTATAATCAGTTCTTCTTATAATTTTTCATACCCATTCCATAGTTCCCAACACACCCACACATGCATGCTTCGTTGGATAGTTCCATACTCATGAGTGGTCTCTTGTCAAATTTCCCTGTGTCCCAATGACACACACCCTAAATCAAGGGTTGTGTCCCATATACTCCAATGGTATAGGTTCCTTATTAAGGGATTGTTAGGCATGAAGTCCGACCAACACCATTTCTGGCAAACATTTTCATTTCTAAAACAAACCATTCTAATAAAACTAAACATTTATTGAAAACCAAAGCATAACCAATTTCAAAAAAATAATACATTTTAATAAAAAGTTCACTTTTAGTGAAAATATCCATTAAAATTCATGTTCCAACAATCTAGAAAAATCCCTATTTTAAAATCCATCTTTTAAAACCAAGAGCAAAATGACATTACTCAAACACCCAATTTTCCATATTTTAGAACCATAACTCAAAATGGTTTCCAACAATTGTCCAAAAACCAAATAACAGTAAATTCACACCACAAATTAAATTTGAAATCATTACAGTTATTTATACTATGTGGAGTTGATATAAAAGCCTCTAGCATTAATGCTTTGGACATAAACCCCAACGAATGAAGAATGCACAAGAAAACTGGGTTGATTATCCAAGAACACACATTATATCTATTATTCTAGTACCATCAAGACCAAATATCATCATATTTGGAATCCAAACACCTATATGTACCCATAAATATATTAGATCTAATAAACCAAGAGGATAGGAGAAGTATATCTATGTAGATCTATGAAACTGATCAAGAACAAACAATAGCAATCACGTACCTCAAGATTTCGACTTTGATTCAGCAAGGAAAGAAATCAGATTGAATCCAAAACAATTGGGAGAAGTTCTCCTACCTTCACAGAAGAGAAATCTCTATTTTTGGCCACTATAGGGAAAAAATGATCCACAAAGAGGCAAAAAAATGTGTGATATCCACTTTTTTAGGATCTCACTTAATCCATCCGCACAGTTAGTTCGCACGATTAGAAAAACTGTGCACTAACCGTGCATTATCTACTTTCTAGGCAGAACCTCACACAGCATCCTCACACGGTCTCCATAATATTGCTCCAACCGTGATGGAGCTACTACCTCAAGAGGACCATTGAGCATAGTTTGGCGTCACTGTTAGGAAAACCATGTTTCGCCCGTGCGATTTCCATTTCCCCCAAAACCACTTCCAAAGTTCTATCAACTCTTCCACCCACCACCAATTCAATTTATAACCATAAAAATAATAATTTAAGGGTTACATACCAGAAACTGGGGGTAATACATTATTAAACATAATTTTTTTTTCTTTTTGATTTTTTACATTATTTAATTAATGTTATTGTAAAACAATATAATTTGATTTTTTTCATTTGTTCATTAATTTTTTAGGTTTTAGAGTAGGGTTTAATTATTATTTTTGATTATTGTATGGATATTATGTAGTGAAAACATAATGATACATTATATAAAAATAAGGTGTTAGAAGTTGATCTAGTTAAGAAATTTTTGAACTTAATGTATTGTATGATAGAATAAAGGTGTCATAATATATTACATATCATGATTGATGTTAAATATTAATAGTATTGTTAAATTTTATTTCATGCTATATTATCATGGTTTTATAAAACCAATTTTTTGATTTCCCTTTAAATAGGATCATGAAAATAAATCAATATATTATATGTGTGTCGAAACATATATCTCTTAAAATATACTAATGATTCATTTATGGAATATATGATGGTTTCTATTAAAAATTTCAATATTTTATAATTATGAATGTTAATATCTCATTCCTATTCTTACTTATGATATTGGGGTTTAATTATTATTACAAATTATAAACTGTCCATGTATTTATTATAGATACCGTCGGAAAATCTCATTACTGTTTCATAATTACATTTATGAGGATGTAGTTTTTTTAAAAAGGGGTTCATATATAACCATATGATTTTGGTCAAATATTATATCCCTAAAATAAATATCTATCATTTTTAATTATGTTTTTAAATTCTATAAATATAAATTAATGTTGTTTTTATGGATGTAATTGGAAATAAGAATTAAAATATGAAAAATTAATTTACACATAGTTGAACCATAATTAAAATTTAAATGGAAAAAAGCATTACAAAACATGGATTATTAAATTCCATTGATCACTAAATCATGTACATTTTATAAAAATTCAAATGGGATGATAAAATTAAATTAAAAAAATTTTCAAAAAAGGGAAATCTGTTTGACTATATTCACAATTGAGAGTTTCCATCTGTTTAGCTATACCTATAATGACAAAAAAATCATGAAAGGTAAGTCATATTGAAACATAAAAAATAAAAAAATGATATTATTTATAAGTGATACACATGAATATTATGTGGGTATTATTTATAAGATATATGAGTGTAATGTAGTAGTTATATAAACATTATAAAAATTTATATGGTCAAAAATTATAATACATGAAAAAATGATACCACATTATAATTACACAATTATTCTTAATATAAATAATGATTATTTTGATTTCAATTTTTTTTGTAATTTCTATAAGTACGAGGACATAAAAATTAATAAATAATTTTTATTCAGTAAATAATTCACATTAATTCATTCTCGAAAATCTTTTTAGTATAGTTTCATATTGAATTTTTTCAATTGTTACATCCTAGTGTTTTAGTAACCTCTTTTTTTATTTAAATGTGGAAACCTCTCATTGTGTTTTCCTTTTTTTTTTATTTTTGGAATACATGCCTAAGGGATGGTCTATTATATTTTGGAAAGAAAGTAGCATAATGTATAAAACTAGGATTAATATCAAATAAAATTCATGTATTTAATTACATGAAATGAATTTAAATATATTATGTGAAATTTATGGTCCACACCCATTTCCTGATGTGTAAATGTTTTTCCCCTAGAGTAAAACCCTGATCATTTAATTTTGTGTAAATTTTTGGGTTGTCTTCTAAAGTGGAAGAATGACTCTTTTTTGAAGGGTCTCAATTTTATTTTCTCCCATATAGAATCACATCAATCCAAAGCTCCTCTTCACTCCAAACATAGCCTTTGTGTTTATTTTCTTCACCTGATCATTTTTCTCATCATTTCTAGTCATGATTGATCTATAAGAGTGAGATAAATTTTCCTCATCCTTATTTCTCTTATTTATTTTTCTATCTCCTACACAATTTTAGACTGATCTTATATTCCATTTTTTCTGGTATTTTTTCCATTCTTATGATTTCAAAAATTGTAATGTAATTTAAGTTTCACAACTAGATGAGTGAATTACTACAGTAATATGGTACTTTGTCTAGTACATTTCCCGAAAATTAGTATTTATTTGATTATCTATCCTAGTATTGTACACAGAACATCTCGAGTGATACATAAAAAATGATTGATAAATTTAATTAGGTACTTGTTTCCATATCATAGTTACAAAATAATGAGCCACTCATTTGGGTGTGACCATCATTAAGGTATAGAACCTTATTCCACTGAACCCACTATAATATCATTTATCTCGGTTGTGAGAATTTATATAAAAGAGATTATTTTTCTTATGTGAATCCCTTGTCCTATATGTCAAGGATTCAATTTCGTAAATTGAATAAATTTTAAAACTAGAATAAATTAACATTATTTCAATAAATACATATATGGTATGAGTTCTTGATTTTTAAAGCATACCTTTTTTTTCAGGATGTGGGTGATACAAGGGTTCCAACTTAAGGATTCAATGGAAAGTATTGTGTTGAATTATAATTAAAATGTAGTTAATGATCATTAATATACCAGGAGAGATATGTGGATTCATTATAGGATTTTGAGGAAGGGCTCATCATGAATGTTTTTACTCACCCATGAGTGATAATGGTTCGCTATGGGAATTACCATGGATAGGCTCGGTTGGCATTATGGTTATACTAGTCCATGATTGATACTTGGTCCCTTATGTCATATACCTATAGTGGGATTATTGTGTCATAATTTACCCCAGACTGAGATTGATACTTGGGATTCCATATACGGATCACCTTGGATAGACTCTTATAATGATGGGTATTTTATAGTACACCTAATGAAATTCGTTGGAACATTTTAAAAAATCACCATGGAAGAGATCAATATTAATTGTATAAAATTGTATGGATTCCACTTATTAAATAATAAAAACTCATAAATATTATCTCAAGGGAACATCATCCAATGAAAATAACAATATTGTTTAACGTAAACTCCTGATTCTTGATTTATGATATCCCAATTACACATCAATATCATATCTGTATAGTTTGAATTTTGATCACTCCAATTAATATTATATTGAAGAAGGTTACATCAATCAGGTATCCCATGAAGAAAAATGTTTGACGTTATTTAACTAATTTTTTATTTATTAAATTAGATTATATTGTTACACACTGATCAATTTATCTACAAAAACTGAATTGTTCTATTCACCATTGGTGTAGGCCTATTGAGTATATCAAACATCCTAATTAGGATTCCTATGGTTCCTGGACAAACCTTGTGACTTCAGAAGTAGGAATAGGGAAGAACCCTAGTTCTGATTTTTCATTTTGTGTACTATGGTATTTTAGAGGACTAGAGGACTGAGCCTATGATCCGAAATTTTTGGAGTTAGATTTTTGTATTTTTGTATTTTTTTAACCATGTTTTATATAATTGTATCCTTGAATATTATGTGTTACCACTATTTTTATAGCATCATGGAATGGTCTTAATTTTTGTACATGACATTATTTCAAATTATTCCTACATATTTATCTAAATGATTTATTATTCCACTGATTGTTATTTATCACTATTTATACAAATTATCTTCATTATTTACCATAATTTATTATTCATATAATGATGGTTTAGACTCTCCAGGGTACCACCTCAGACCCATTCTACTATATAGTAGCCTCTAGATTATGGGGAGGTTCTCTTGAGCTCATGAGGTCAACCAACATGATCCTCCACTTAGTGGCTTCTCGGGTAGGATAATATAAGGTGGTATCATATATACTTTTTCCTTTTTATTAATATTTCATCAATGTAAAGGAGAATAGGAACATGTACTTGTTTCGAAAAGATGATTTGTTTAGTAGTAGATAACCCATGTACGTGGGAACAAAAATTATCTTGGATGAGAAATTGTTTTTTTTTCTAATAGAGTTGTAGGGATTTTACCTTGAAGTGACACACATGATTTTTGAAGTTATTATTGTTAATAGTACTATTATAGAGTTCTACATCCCTATGATAGATAGTCAATGATGTATCATCTCATTCATCACACTGGGAACTTAAGGAATCATATTTCATGCATTATGCCATGCAATATTTATATTACTGGGTGATTTTCTGGAATTTACAATGAATTTTGCGAGTTCCTTATTTATAGCCTATGAAAATGTTAAAAAAATTCTTATAAGAATAACATAATCATATTAATAAAAGGTTCTTCATCAATGAAAATGGTTTTCCCTATATATATTGATGATGAAATCTTAATTAACCAATTATTCCATATTTGACCCATTAACCATTGATTCTATCAGATGAGACAGTATTTTATTTTATTACAATGAAATAGATATTTTATAATGTATATACATCTATAAATTTTGAATGGTGACTCAATTACTCAAATATTTATACATGGACTATTACATCCTAATAATTCATTGAAATGTTAGATCACGGTTACTTGATTAATAAATTGTAATTTATAATGTCTATGGGATTTTATAAAATTGTAACGTTTCATCATATAATTAGTTTTTATTTTTATATGAATTTAAATAATAAATAAGTTAAATAAATCTATATTTTAAATGGAATGGTTTTTCAAAATATGGGAATTCCTATTGAAATGTAAATTGTGTTTCCATCAATACATTAGAGTTGAAATTCCATGCCATGGAAACAAAGTTGTGTGATTTGAGACCATAACATTGAACACACCATAGTACTGGATAGTAGGTAGTGTCTCTTTGGACTACATTGATATTCATATCACATGTCACAAAACGGTCTAGGTCGACCCTAAACTGGTCACTCAGGCTGCTCTATGACTAGAATTGAGAGGCATTCATGATCCTCTCAGGATGGATAAAATCTCTGAGGTCATCAGTTAGAGGTATAAGGTAACAATATCTCCCAAATATTTATAATAACTAAACAAAATTATGAAATGGACAATCAAACACACATTTATATTAATGTTGAAATAAACATTAATTGTACATGAAACAGAATTTATAACCGAAGAAGAAAACTCAACAGACCAAACCTAAAAACCAAAAAAACTCCATGTAACCCTTCTGGTCACTCTCTAACACATCTATTATACATCAACCATGGTGATCAAATTAAAGAGGAAACTTCAATAAGGGCTAAAAATAGAAGAATTCTATTGGTGTGAGTATTAAAACCGAGTAGGTAATCCCGATATTCTAGTCCCAATGAAATTTATTTAAAATAAATGATCCATAAATTTCATGTTTTAAAGACAATACATAAAATTATGTTTCCCAAATAAGGTTCCATGATACAAACATTACAAAATAAAATTCTTGCAAGATTTCATAAACAGGAAAAGCTAGTAAGAAATTTCAAAGTGATGCAACTTCAAAATAAAAAAAGTTTTCAATAAGGATACATTAATGAATGTGTAATTTTATTTAGAACACACATGGTTCTTGATTTACTATCCAATCAAAACATATGCCAAATATTAGTACCAAATATCCAAGGAGAACATTTCATAGGAACATCCCCAGACACTTTCTAGCTGTGGGACTCAAGTACCTCATATCTCAGGGAAATGTAACCATAAAAATATATGTTCTCACGCACGAGACACTAGTAGGGAACAATACCCATAAACTTGTGGTCCCAAAAATCATCATTATATTACAGTAAGTGTTGTCATCATCAAGAAATCTATGTGAAATAGGGTAAAAACAACTCTGGATCTCTAGCATACTAGTAAATGTCCACCCACCTAGATACTTGAGTTCCCATCTTTGTGATCAATCATGTTATACATGTTATTAAATAAAAATTGCACATGGAAATTTAATTTCCAAATCATACATGCACTGAACATCCCTTAGCCATGTTTAACATATCATTCACATGGTAAAAAAACATAAAATCTTCATAAAACAATTTCCAGAAGTATAAGGAGGCTTTGCATATAAAATCCATATAAAAATGATCTTTTAAGGAAAAACACCCCCCAATATCATATCAAACCATATGTTTTAGCACCAAAACTATTTAATAAATCAATTTCATGAACCCTAAATTGAACCCAATGTTACAACATATAATACACATGAAAATCATTTTTATAAAAAAATTTCAAATGGGCCTTTAGGAAATTTTCACAAAAAAACCATAATCAATGAAACAATTACATTAATCATAAATAGGTATAAAAAGAACATTTTAATAAACAAAAAAATTACAGAAACCCCTCTAAAATTCAGCTTACACATTCAAAACCCATCAATTTATATGGAATACATGCCAAAATACCCTAAACACCCATACTGATTTCATCATAAAAGCCAAAACCAGATTGTAACAAACATAAGAAACCAAAAAAAAATTGATTCACATCTTCCAATATTTTCATATGCCTAACCAAACATTCTATATCACCATGAGCACACAAAATCCAACTGGGACCTTTCATGGAAACATACCATGCAACATTTAAGGAAATCAATTCTATTTAATACTAAAAAGGTTATAAAATAATATTTGAAAGCCAAAATTTTATTTAAATTGATATAACATCTTATAAACATCAAATACTAGGTTCCATAAAAACTAAACATTTAATCAAAAAATTGGTGTCCACTCTTATAACAAAACGACACTACTTTTCAAAAAACAAGGCATAAACCCCACCTTACACACCAAATATAGTTATTGAAGGCTTATAAAACAATAATAATAATGTTTAGTGTGTGAAAATACCATAAAAAAGATGAATATTGAATAAAAAGGACATGTTCAATGGGAAACCTACCTGAAATCCTTGGTAGATTGGAAACACACGCACGATATCTCCATCAAAGGGTTTATAAACCATAATCCTATGAAGACCTAACCCAAATGAACAAACCCCCATAAAAGGTCATGGGATATTATAACCATTGTCCGTTCAAAACTAGGGAAGAAGAGATAACTATGAATTAATGGATGTATGAAGAGGAAGGAGGAGAAATCCTATGGAAATGGAAGGAACAAGTGAGGAATTCACTTACTCGAGAAAATTTGAAAAACCCGCCACAAATACATTAATAGATGAATTTCTAAGCATATAAAATTTAATTTTAGCTTTGAATAATGCTGAGGAGGTAGAGTGAGGACTGAAATGGGGTAAAATATTAAAAAAACAAATGTTTTATGAAAAAATATATTCCCATCGCAAATACGGATGATTTGAGAAACCTTGAAGAAATTTTCCCTAATCACTAATATAGATGATCTCCAAATAGGGAAAATGGAACATGGGTGTACGCCTAGGGGTTGTGGGCTCAAGTGAGATGTGTAATGATAGAAAAATGTTAAAAATGAATGATATATAAAAAAATTATATAATTTCCTTAAATTTGGAAATGGTCTCATGGGTTGTCCCAATAACTGGATAAATTACCCTTATCTACCATGATTATGAGTTTATATGTGGTCAAATTGATATGGTGGTTTAAATAGGTTAGTGGTGGCCATGCGAGAAGTATAATGGGTGAAAAAGCTTAATAACAAAGGAGTTATAAAATAAACAATTTTTTTAAAATCCTGAAATAGGCTCACGGTTTGACCTAAATTTTGATGTAACCACTCATTTCTCCAAAAAATACTTGGGAAGCACCGCAAACAAAGAAATAACAAAAATTACATGAAAAATACCATTAAAATAATTCATGTATGTGACAATTAAACCCACTATAAAAACATTACTCCCCTAGAAGTCAATAACACTTTACAGCTAAAAGAACAACACCTAAGGATACCTTATCAACACGGTCCATCCTCTCAAGAAAACGAAATATCATCCAACATCAACATATATACGAATAATTCACAAAAAGTCACCAAATCACAATGAATTTCTGAATATAAATGGAATTATCAATCAACCACCTCCACAACCAATCCAATAACCAGATTTTTGGGCCATTTCCAAATGAACCAAATAATCACCCAAACCAAAGTGAACTCCCAAAATCCAATGATGTGGGGGGGGGATGGCCTCCCCACAAAAAATCACAACTAAAATACAAAAAATAAATAACGGAAATTTCTTTCAGAGATATAGTGGGTCTCCTGAACATTAGAGACCAACTAGAAAAGAAAAAATATATATTCAACGTGAACTGTAATCGAGCCTCACCAATATAGGCCCATGAAAACTGTCCCACAACAACCGACAAAACAATGTTTAGAGGGTCACAACATGAAAATTTAAACCACCCACTCCTTAAATGATGGGATAATAACTGTGATAACAAATTTTACATGGATCCAACCCCCACCATTTGGGTTGTGGAGGGAAGGGGATCTAATCATTGGGAACCAGAACCACAAATGAAATAAAAGAACCAACCAACACTCCCCACCTATGAATAGGTAAATTCAAGATCGCCCCTTATTGGCATTATAGGTCCACACATAGATATTTATCGGAAACCCAAATCTAATAATTCATAACCATAGACACTACGTGAGGGGTAAGTCCACCATGCTCTTTGCGAAAAAATGAATCTCACAATATTGAGAGACCAAAAAAAAAAATAGAAACTAAATTATGATAATGGTGAAGGTAGGAGATTAGTGGAGCTCCACACACCTCTAGAAATTTGTTGACAACATAAAAAGCTTCGCTCCGATGCTTATGTCTAGTGCACTGATGTTTGAATCTTCTATTGTGTTGCAACCAGGAGCTAAGGATCTCAAAACCCCATAAAACTCAGTATCTCAACATCAACCCTAAATCTAAATAGGAACTCATAGATACATTTCATCATTCACTCCCACTCCTAATGAGGATAAAAATGGACAAGCAATACGGTGAAACACATCAACATCAATGAACAAAAATGCTATATCCAAAATAATTATCACAATAGGGATGAACATTAAATCAATCCCAAATAGCTCTCGATTCCATTGAATGAGTTGTGGTAGCATCCTAAGAGGTTGATTTATTGTTTGAAAAGAATCTGAAGGTTGATCAACTAGAAGTACTGCAAATAGAGAATCATCCGTGGCCACATAACAATATCCAATATATCCTTAGAAACCATTGAAAATTGGTCAGAAACAAAGCCACCAACAAGATCCCACCTCAAGACATACAAAGAGTACACCTTATAGATAATGTGGAAGAATACCAACCAAACCACACATGTAAAACATAAAAAAGAAACCCATATAAAAAAGTGTTTAGAAAAAAACCACAAATTTTCATCTTAAAACAGTTTTGAAAAACAAATTAACTTGGCTGATTTTCATAATCACCAATGGTGTTTCATCAAAACTTATTCGCATGCACATTCCTTTTCTACCATGGACTCACAACCACTATTCCATAATAAGAATCCATCAACATATCTATTCAAAACCATGCATATGAGCACTAATGAAAACACCAAAGGCTAAAACAAACATCCTCATTTTACAAGACAAAACATTCAACACATTTCAACAATCATGTAACTTCCATCACCACACTAAACATAAAATCAAAAACCATTTTCATATTTCCACACAACAGACCATTTTACCAATCTTGAAAATGAAACCCCATCGTTATCCATCAAAATATTCTCCCTTTATTAAAAGAATTTTTTAGCACTTCATAAACCAGACTTTTTCAACAACTATTTGATTTAAATCCCATTAAATTTAATTTACTACACCTTCCAATCAGAAATGATATTCGAAAAAACCATTTCCCATTTCAAAAATTCATCATGGTCTCTTTTCTAATTCTGAGAGGCACAAATACCAAAAACCCTTTTTTCAGAAAAACACCAATAGTTCAAAACTGATTCCCAACCCCAATTCATCATATTCAAACACTTATAAATATCCCAACACATCACATTTAAAAAAAATTAAAAATTTATTTAAAATAATCCAAGACTTCCAAACATCTTATTTTATCAAAACATATCATTTGATTAAGGAAATTAAATCATGTTAATTCATTTACACTTTATCCCCAAAATTTGTTTCAAAATAACCAAAAATTCTGAAAACCATTATTATATTAAGAATTTATAACCACTTTACACATTTTAAATTCACAAAATTCCAAGAAAACCCATTTCTATAATTCTCACACGAGGATTTTCAAAATGAAATTCATATTTCATGAAAGGTCTAATAGAACCACAAAATGGTACTAGTTTCATGGTTGACATGACCATATAGATAGAGTTCATATTTCATACACACCACCAACATAGAGAACCTTCTAAGGACTATTCCCAGCTCTAAATGGATTTCCAGGCCCTACAATTTCACAGAGGCCGTTATTCCAACTCCCTTTTCTATATCACAATCACCAATCAATCCCTAAGAACCAAAGAAACTAATAAAACCAGACATACCATGGACACCTAAGGATCAGAAAAAGAAATATTTCACAATGCTTTTCCAGAACCTACCCCTGATGTTCCAAAAATCCTACACCATCTACAATGGACACCCCCAAATAAAAGGGCACTCTAAAAAGAAAGTTCTGCTAATAGATGACATACTCTAATACCATATTATAACGAACCAGTCCAGGTCGACCCTGAACCGGTCACTTGGGCCGCTTCCGGAAAATGTGTGAGAGGCACTCTTGATCCTCATGGGATGGTGAAAACCATCATGGTAATCAGTTTGAGTGGAAAAGTAACTATTTCACCCAAATATAAACAATAACTATGCAGAAATAAGAAATAGAGAACCCAATATGCATTTATATAAATGTTTGACTAATAATTAATTGTACATGAATATGAAAGTGAAAATGAAGTAGACCACTCAACCGAGCAAATTTGAAAACCAAATAACGACACGTATACTTTCTTATCACTCTCTATTACATCGATCATACATCATCCAAGGTGATCGAACTCATGATGAAACCTACACAAGGCCTAAAAATGGAAGAAGACTATAGGATTGAGTATTAGTACATGGTAGGATAGCAAAATATTCTATTCCAAATGCACTTACATTAAAATAAGAGAAACATAAATTTCAATTTTTAAATCTAATAAAAAAATGTCATTATCTAGACAAATTTTCATTCTACAAACATTAAAAAACAAAATTCGTGCATGTTTTCAAAAACAGGAAATTCTTTTAACCAATTTCAATGAGATACCACTTCAAAATGAATTTTTTAAGAATGATGCATTAAATAATGTGAAAATTTAATTAGAAAACACGTTATATTGAATTTACCAACAATACAAAACATATATTGATGATGAGTACAAAATATCCAATGAGAAAAATTCATAGGAACATCCCTAGGAACTAGCTAGCTCTGGGACCGATGTAACTCCTATCTCGTTGAAAAGTAACCATAACAAATATATTTTCTAATGTAAGAGATACTAGAAAGGAACATTACCCACAAACTATTGGTCTATAACATCATCATCATAGTTTAGTTAATTTTGTCATTTTCAAACATGCTACGTGAAACAGGGACGAAGCCTCTCCGGATCACTAGCTTTTTAATACACATCCACCAACCTAGATACCAGGGTTTCACTATTTGTTCTCAATAATGTTCCACGTGTTATCACATACACTTTTCACATGAAAATTATATTTCCAAATCATACACACATTAATCATATCTCAACCATTTTTCATATATCCTTCACAGGTCAATAAACCACATAACATCTTCATAAAATAATTTCATGTAACATAAAGAGGATTTGCAAATAAAACACATTTCAAATTTAACTTTTAAGGAAAAACATAAACTAATACCATATCAAATTAGGTTATTCATCCCCCAATAAATTTAATAAATAAACTTCATGAATCATAAAATGACACCAATGATACAACATTGAATACATATGAAAACTAGTTTTACAAGATAAATGCCAAACAGGCCTTTAAGTGCTCTTGACAAGAAAAAATTTATCAAAACAACCAATTAAACTATTCATAAAGAGGTTTAAAAAAACTATTTTCCGGAATATGTTTTTACATAAATCCCTTAATAACATAGGTTACATCTTCAAAACCAATCTATTTCTATAGAGATTCCAAAAATTCAATTTATGGGGAACAAATGCCAAAACATCCTAAAAACCCATTATCATTTCATTATAAAACCAAAAACTAGATTAGAACCAAGATAAGTAACACTAAAATATTTATTCAAATTCTTCCAATATTTTTCATAATCCAAACTATTCATTTTATATCACCTTGAGTATATAAAATCCAACCAAGCACATTATCGAAAATGTGGCATTCAACATTTAATGAATCCAATCCTATTTAAAACTAAAAAGTAATAAAATATAATTTTCAAGCCAAAATTTTATTTAAATTGCAAAAATAGTTTCTAATCATCGCAAAATAGGTGCGAAAAATAACAGAACATCTAAAGAAACAATTTGTGTCCACTCTTATATGAAAAAAACACTACTTTTCACAAAACATCACTTAAACACCACCTTACACACCTTATAAAGTAATTTAGGCTTATAAAACATTACTATGAATTTTTATAGGGTAAATATACCATGAAAAAAATGAATAATAAATAAAAATGACATGGTTAATGGGAAACCTACCTCAAGTCCTTAGTAGAATTTGAAAATACACCTGATATCACTAACTGAGGGTTTATAAACCATAAACATATGAGTTCTAGCCCAAAAAAAACAAAAACACATAAAAATAATATGATAAAAGAAAACATGGTATTGAACTACTATAGGATAATATAGAACTAATAAATAATGTAAGTATGTGGATGAAGGAGGAGAAAACCTAAGGAAATAGAAGGAATAATAGAGGAAATAACATTCTTGAAAAAAATTGCCTATGTCGCCCCAAATACACCAATATTTGAATATCCAAGTAGTAAAAAAATTGATGTAGGTTTTAATAAGGATGAGCAGGTTATGTGGGACTATGATGGGGAAATGAGAAAAAATGATTTATTTATGAATGAAAAATATTCCTTTTTCAAATATGGATGATTTTAAAAACCTTCAAGAAAGTCACTCTTATCCACGATAAAGATGATCGCCAAAGAGTTAAAATTATACATGGAGGTTTTCATATGTATTTTTGTCTCTAGTGATATGTGTAATGACTAAAATTTTTTAAAAAATGAACGAGATATAAGAAATAACATATTTCCTTAAATCGGGAAATGGGGTCACAGGTGGGTGCAATTTCAGATCAAATCACCAAAATCCACCATGATTATGAGTTTCTATGGGGTCCAAATGGATATCGTGGTTTGAATTGATCATATCACGCCATGTGAGAAGTGGAATGGATGAAAATGGTTAAATAATAATGAGTTATAAAAGAAACAAAATTATCTTTTTAAATCTGGAAATGGGCTCACGGTTTGGCACAACTCTATATGTAAGAACCCTTTGCTCAAAAAATGCCTTGGAAACACCAAAAAAAAAGAAAAAATAGAAAGTAAATGAAAAATTCATTTCAAAGTAGTCATGCATGTGACATCACATATATTTGTCTTTTGGATTAGGAAGAGATGTGTGACTCATTTATAGGAAGGAATTGTAACTATCCATTCCTGGTATCTCATTTCATGTATTCTTGTAAATTTTTTCTTGAGTTGTTCAATATAAAATTATATAGGATATTTTTTTATCAAATTATTAATTTGTAATCCTTAAGGGTGGTGACAACCATTCTATGGTTGCAGTGGGCTTGGATTCACCAATATTACCTCATCTAGTTCTACATGAGGTACCCCTATGGATCCTCCACCAGGTATGGATACTCAAATTTGAGATTTTTTTTTCAATTTAATTCAGTATATACATGGATCACAATGAACTACCTATTTTATGAAAGATATGAGGCAATAATATTAGTAGTATCTTCCTCCCACATCCTCCAGGGATAGTAGACCTCATGATACAAAATCATGTATATATGGAATGCTATAGATCAATAGGCATATGGAGACACCTCTATAGTGGGGTTTCAATCTTTCCACATATATGCAATGTGACTTCATGAAGACTAACAAGGATGTGATCTATCTAGATAATTTTCCTCATTTAATGGTTTGGGAAGACATATAGATAGGAATCTTGAAATAAAATCACATACCTTGATAGAAAATCTCACTAGTTATTTTATGCATGTTTAGAAGGATTTTATGTCATTATTGTGGTAATTATCCCACTTTACCAATATTGTGTGATTTTAACCTACCGTGACTAGAAATGAGTTTATGACTATGAGAAAATTGATGATGTTCTTGGATATTCATTTTTTCCTTGGAAAATTATTTTAGATCATCCACCATTTCTATGATACTTAACAAGGTCCTTATCACAGAGCAGAACCTGAGGGAATATTGAAATTGGTTCTAGAGAGGTTTAGTATTGAGATAGGTACACAATTTTTCTTATTTTAGGAAGCATTATGTATTGGTTTCTCATGGGGATGCACCATGAAGATAACACATACTGATAACTATGTGGTGGTTCACTAGTGTTGTAGGAACGACCATATAAAGCTCTAGTGAATTCGGAAACTAATTGGGTGACAAGATTACATAAGTATGGGTCCATGAAAAAATCTAAAAAAATATATTTTCCTATGTTCATATTGAGTCGGTATATTTAATTCCACCACATTCAGGTATAGGATATATAGTTCCATGCCAGGATTAGATCTGGTCTCCAACCAACTGATCAGGATAAGGAGGTGGATGTGCCCAAAGTAGTAAGACCTCAGTGGTTTAGTTCAAGTAGAGAAGACATGATCAGGATATTTATGTTTTATCTTACAACCACTTATCTAGCCATATATATTAAGTATAGACTAGTCCCAAGGTTAATAGTCCAAGGCCTTCTACGTAAATGGTACTTTTCATGTAGACTCTACTTTAGTATCTATCTTATTTGATATAGGTTCTTCATTCCATTTTATATCTATGAAAATTTTGGGATGTGTCACCATATAGTTGGATTATTTCTACACAGTGATCACCCTCAACACACCATTAGCGCTTTCAAATAAGATTATATACTAATGAAGGGATTTCCAACATTATGTGGGGGATATATCTTATTATTGAATCTTATTTGTATCATGAAGACCATCTTTGATTTCATTAATAGAATGGATTGGTTGGTTCCATATCATGACCGTGTTGATTTCTATCATAGGATGGTTTCATTTATATCACATGAGGGATGCCCTTAAATTCATAAACATGAATGGGATGTTTTAGCAATGTTGATATGGTCTTGGGCATCGTGATGTGGGTATAGTGTCAGCCCTTATGTATAGTCACTTTATATTTTATTAGGTAACAGATGAAATATAATTACCTAATATTGTGGATCATTATAGGTACATTGTCCCTTATGACTTCTCTTGATTACGTTCTATGAGAGAGGTGGAGTTCATTATCGGGATCATGTGAGGGGAGGAAGCATTGTCCATTCCTCTGTATATGATCTAAGAACATAAGAATAATATTGAAATATTTTATGTAATGGTCTTTATATTTCAAAAAAATGATTCATATGGTTCACATATCATTTTCTCCAAGAAGGTTGATGGTACCCTCAGTTTTTTTTGGATGACCAACAATTAAATCATTTTAAGTTAATGATTCAACATTTACTGACTAATATAGATGTCCACTTTAACTCCTCTAAGGGGAGACATTTTCCCTAAGATAGATTTGAGGTTAGGATACCCTCTGGTGTTTGTGAGATAATTAGACATACTAATTATAAATTTCTAGATAAAATATACATTGTACTGGTATTTTGTATTGCCATTCGGCCTTTTGAATGCACCAAAATTTAATATATATTTAATGAATATTTTATCCCACCCATATTTTGGTTATTTTGTGGTCATTTTTAGGGATAAAATATTGGTTTATTATCATAATATACACATTAATGGATAGAATATTGAGATCAATTTGAAAAAATTTAGTGAGAACTTATTGTATTATATGCTCACTAAATAATAATTTGATAGATATGTTCCACTTCATGGGTCATATTTTCATAGAGTCCAGAGTGTCTATTGACATATAGTTTCTGAGAACATTACTTCCCCAGAATAATCCCAAATCGTGTTTGGAATACACAATATCTTAGGGAAATCATGTTATTAAAGAAATTTCATTCACTGTGTCCCAAACAATAAATAACCTCTCATAGGCTTTAATAATACCAATGTGATGTTTTTTGGTCATACACATTTTAAAAAAAAAATTCGATGTTGAAAGGGAGACTAAATTCATTGTTGATAATGATTCCACCAGAGAAGGGATGTTTCTATATAGTTTATTCAGAATCATTAGTAATCATGCTATGAGCCCTTTCTAATATAGGGTGATTGGTTTGTAGTATATTCGTCTCTCTAGTTGATGCCACATTAGTATAATTACAACACAAATTACCGTAATCTAGTATTTGTGGATCATGTATTTTGTTTTTGGAGTTATAATATATTAGGGTAAAGGATCATTGTTTACATACACCATAAAATTAACTAAAATATTTACACATGGAACAATCTAAATTATACGATTTATAAGTGGGTAGAGTATATTTATTTATTTGACTCTGATCTCTCTTACACACCCAGAAAATGGAATGCAGTAGTTGATTATCTGAGATGGAAGATTGAGACATAGGCTCTTGAGGAGGATTGTAGTGAGTAGCTATTTATAGTCATATTTGTTGAGATATAAATTTTTTTTTAGGAATTCCATTGGAATCCTAGTTTAGTATCATTTTCAATGGAATACTCCCATATAGAGTAGGTAAGTATGAGTAAGGTTTCTAACAATTTGGGATTATTACTAAAGGACAATGTCTTATGAGTGAACCCTATACCTAGTTGTGTTATTAGAGAGGATGGAATCATGCCCTTTATTGGACATGATTGGGTGAACCATCTATCTAGTTTTTTATTAATAGGGATGGAATCTTACACATTAGTGGACATTTTTTTGGGTCCATATAGATATATGAGAAGATTTGATGCTAGAATCTGAAGAATTTGGTGGGCCAGTACACCCTGGCCTTTCCATGATACATAAGGACATAGATATTTAGTATTATTGGAAGGGTATAAATATGAATATTACAAGATTAATAACTTGGTGATCCACCTATCAATAGTTTATGTATAGAACAGGTGTCATGAGATACTTATATATACACATTCCATTCATGATTACATATGGATTATGTAATAAATGATTTTATGATAGGTTTTCTAAGATCACCTAGAAGAAGTGATTTAGTATGGGTGATCATCACTGGGTTGAAAAACATAACTCACATCCGACTAAACCAAGAGGTCTATATAGTGGATGATCTCAAGAAGATTTATATACCAAAAAATTTATCCCTGATGGTGTTCCCTAATATATCATATTAGAATAAGGTGATTTTTATACATCATGGATCTAGAAAGGGTTTCAAAATGAACAAGGTTTTAAGGTACTGTTGAGAAAAACAAATAAATCATAGATGAAAGGTAACACAGCACACACTATATGTGTGTTGTTGTACAAGATATAGGAATGTTTCAATTTTTTGAGGTACTTTTGAGAAAATTATACCTATAATTGTTTTCTCTAAAATAAAAACTTTTAAGAAACAATTCATATTATTCCTTACAAATCCATATATGGTAGCTTGTGACATTCACCCATATTCTAGTTTAATGAAGGAGGTGTAGTTATAATGGGTCCTCATATCTATTATGAAGCAATAGAAGTCGTATATATGATTCAAAATCTTATGGATAATGCTTAGTGAAGGCATAAGTCTTATAATGATTGTCACCGTCAACTACTAGAGTTCGATGATGACATGTGGTGTTTTTTCATATTTCTCCATGATTATTTAATAGAAGGATTCATATAAAGTACATATTATATCATTGATTTATTGGAGCATTAGATATTGTGAAGAGAGTTGGGATAGTATACTATCAGATAGATTTACCTCATAAGTTATGTGTTATGCACGACATATTTCATGCATCACAGCATCCCCAATATCATGCTGAAAAAACTCATTTAATTGATCCAATGGATATTGAGATCAATGAATATACATCCTTTGGGGAGTATATAGTATGAACGAATGAACATATCACAAAGGAACTTTGAGGTAGTTCAGTTTTTCTATTCCATGTTCTATGGAATACAATCCTTGTGCAAGACAATATATGGGTGAGGGAGGCTGGTGTATGTGCTCAGTGGTCGTCACTTTTATCATACGATGCTTCACCAGACACAGAATAAAAACGTAAGAATGAGTTTATTAAGGGGACGAGGATTTAATATTACAATTTTCAATTAGGTATGTGTTTTTTTTAAATTTGGTCAAAATGTCATTGATTAATTCATTTTTAATATTTAATCCCAAAATTCAATGCTAAAGGAATAGAGATTTTCTTATGCAAATGAAGTAGCATGAGGAATGTGACCTTGATTCAGACCAAATACATGGAGTGTATTTAAATTCTGGGACTGTGTTTAAATTTATGATGATAAAAAGGATGGCCAGACCATGTTTAAAATGTAAAATGGTTTTTTTGGGATGGAAAACCATAAGAATTACACGTTGTGTAATGAATTTAAACACCATGTAAATTTTAAGGAAAATAAAAAAGGGGAAAATTGAATCTTTTTATTAGGGTATTATATTATTCTCCAACTCATAAAATCCAGCACATGTGGATATCATCATTATTCATGACTTAGCCTTTGTAGTATCTTCCTCATTTGAGCTTTTTTATCATTTTAATCAGTCTTGTTGGATCCAAAATTGTATCCCACATTATCCTATAACTTAATTCTCTTATTTATTCCACAATATCCACTAAAATTTTGGGGAAAGCTCATATACCCAAATTTTATTTTAGATTTGATCTATTTTTTCATTTTATCCAGTGATAGATCAATTCATGTGCTAATACTTTAGTGGTATATTACTACATCCATAAGGTATGTGTTCCATTCCATTACCTAAAAGTGTTTTTTTATTCTATTAATATTAATGGAACCATGCTTCCGGATTCTCCGTATATGCCTCTAAATTTTTTAATAATTTAAATAAATGGTTATCCATTGTTACTATGGGCTGATATATCTATGATTCATTTATGTGGGATTATTAACTCGACGTCTGCCACCTCTATGTGTGTATATTTAATTAATTCTAAAATCTATATTCCCTATAATTAATTCAATTACATTTATATCTACTGTGATATTTTATCTAGAATAGATGATTTTCAATATGTTTTTCCCATGTGATATATTCTATAAAATGTGTTTCTTAAATTCAATAAATTGACCAACAATATTATATTATAATGATTACAATTTCATGTTTAATCGTAAGAGTAATTAATGGTCAAACAATACATTTATGTCTAGATAGGGGAAATAATAGTGTCTCGTGTTATGGACTCCTAATATGGGCTCTCTTTGTTTATAATTAATATGTTGATAATATACATAAATATATCTTGAGTGATACATGGATTATTTATTTTATTCCCATGATGGGTTCCATAGGCTGAATGGTTCTCACCCGTAATAGATACTTTTTCCAAATGGGAGTAACCTTGGATGAGGTCAATGTCTTTAAGGGTTATATTAGTTGATGAGAAATACATTATCCCCAATGTAGTATTCATTGGATGGGATAAGAGTGTCTCATGTTACCCTTTAATGAGACAGATATCTAGGATTCCATATACAGATCACATTTTATGGAATCTAATGAGGATGCGTATTTTATATCGGTCATGGAGCGATATTTATGTCCCTTTTATAGATCTCTTTATACATTCTTACACTAACATATATTAAATGTTAAAGAGGTATTTTCCTAAATTATATGAATGAATAAATGATATCTCATTGAAACATATGCCAAGAAAAATAGCATTCTTTAATTTTTTCTACTCATGATAGTTGGTTTATGAAGTCCCATTTACACACCCACATCTTATATGTATAAGTTTACGCAGGTAATCATATATCCTTCCTAGGATGATGCTAGATGTTTTGGTTGGGTATCTCATAAGGAACCATATCCGATGTGGTATATATTTTTATTTATTTCCTTAAATTTATAATTCACCTTCATAAAACCATAATTATCTGCAAATAATTTATTATTTAATACTATATTGGTGGAAAACTACTGATTATATATCAATCCATATTCGGGCCACCGATCGTATATAGAAAAACATTGTAGTTGAAGGTGTAGAAAAAGGGAATCACCTCTATATTTAATGATTCATTTTATTTACTAGGATGGAGTTTGGGAGAAGAGTACTATGGATATTCTCATGATTCCATTGGAGGTATTTTTTTGTTATTGTACCATTTGATTAACATGATATATATGCTTGTTTCCCTATATAATCTGTACATTCCCCTTTTGTCTTTAGTCATGGAATGATCATCATTTTTGTATATGGATTGGATTCATCATTATCTAATTTATTTATATATATCATTTAATAATCATATTCTTGTTATTTATTACCATTTCTACTTTATATCATTATTTACCAATGTTTCTTTCTCTGATCACAATGGTATAGTCCCCAATTATACCACCTCAGACCCTGGCTGATAGTCTGTATATTTTGGCATACATGGTGGCACACATTTTGTTTTGTGGCAATCCATATCGGGGTACCACATGATGGATTCTAGTTCAGGATACTACATCATAACTCATTCATAAAAATCCAATATTTTACGATGTTGTCATTTTTCCTTAGAATCCATTTTCCCATAATATAAATATTTTAACATAAAACATGATTAATTTTTATTATAAATTTTTAGTACATTTAACATGAATTATTGTTTTCCCTTTCAAATTATAAAACACTATGGAGACATTTTAAAATTGGGAAGTGTACAAAAATCCTAGAAAATACATAAAAGAATGAATAAAATAATCCTTTTAGTATTTGAGTAAAAAAATTCTCATTTTCACAATAATCATCATGGTTAAAAATTTACATTTCATTACCAAATAAATCATCATATTTGAAATAAAAAATCATAAAAAAATTCATATGAAATACTAAAAGAAAAATAAATCTCATAATGGTTTCATTTCAGTCCTAAAAATCTTACACACATTCTCATAATGATTTACTTTTCACCCATATAATGATTCATATACATTCCATTAAACATAATATAATTATGTTATCCTGTTAATTCTTAATATGTGTACAAAAACACATAGAATGAATTTAAAAAACATGTATGTAACTAGGGTCAGCATTTATCAAATCAATATTACAAATATAATAACCAAAAATTGAAAACATAACTACCAGACCTTGGTTTATATGGGAGTCACCCATGATTAGTTTATAACATAACCTCTAATCATAATAATCAATTATAAAGAACCATAATATATTAATAAAAATAGAAATCATGCATTTTCATCATTTGACTCATTAAATTTTCATTTTAGAAATAAGAACAAATTTATAAATAAAAACATCCATATCCATGAAAACAAAAGTTTTCAAACTGAAATTCCATGTATTATAGGTTATAAGTGTTTATATTAAAGAATCATTGAATCATAAAAAATTAATTAAACCATCAACTAATGGAAATGATAGAGGTAAAATATATTTTCACCATATACATTAAAAAATAACATTTCTTTTTATTTGATAAACGAATGTAATAAACATTTTTTTTAAATATTACCTTTGAATTCCTTTGAATGAATTTAAAAAGTGCATATAATATGAATTATAATTAATTAATTTCAATATAAATACAACCAAAAAATAAATATAAAAACATATGAAAATGTATGAAAATGTGTTTGATGGGAAAATTAAAAATATTTGTTTTAAAAATAATCCTTTACCATGAGTCTGGATCATCATGTTCATTAATTATCTTCCAATTCATTGGAAATCTTCATGTAGTTTTTTGAAAAAAAATCCTAGGTAGGATTTATTATAAATATAATGATTAAATTATATGAGGATGGATGTGAGGAATGTAATTTGGTAAAGATTTCCCACACCAAAAATATTTTGATGTGAGAATAAATGAGAAAAATACGTGTCATTGTATAATTGTATAGATGATAACTCTTGGAATTTCATAAAATATTAAATTAGTATATATTAATTATTATTTCCATATAGATCATAATTGACAAGATTATAATGTGATATGATAATGAGTAAAAATCCTAACATCCAATTTTTTTCTGACATGTTTGGATCACATTTTTACAATTATAAATTTATTTAGACCCTTTATTATATTTTATTCAGTTTATAATGATTATAATGCTTCATACACTTAAGAGGTTAATTTTGGTTCTATAAAAGGGAAAAAATCCCGTAAATTGACGACATTTGATCTCATATACCATATCAAATTCACATGATTTAATATAAGATTTTTTTGAAATTTTAATTTAGTTAAAAAATATTTTATATAATATAAAATAAAATTTATATAAATATTGGTACTGTTAGTTGAATTTAAATTTTTAAAACTATATCAAAACATTTTAATTCTATTAAAATGGATCAAAATCACTCTTATATGTTTTTATTATCTACAAAAATTGTGTTACAAAAAAATGTAATAATTAATATTACTTTTAGTGTTATATAAATCATATTATTCAATTTTTTACTGAATTAATATAAACTATGTTAGAGTTTCACAATCATTTTAGACATTCTTTTTTCGATATAAATTTAAAATAAAATACCGTGATGAGAATTATTTTTTAATTTAAATAGAATATTTTGATCTATATATTACATATGATTATTCATTTTCAAAAAAATTAAAATATAATATAATAATGAGAACTAATTTTTCACTTATCATTGTATAAAATAATATAACGGTTCAATATAAAGGACAAATTAAATACAAAATACATATATTATACTTTTGGATGATTAGTGATCAGATATTCTCATGAAATAAAATCATGGAATGTGCTAGGATCGTTGTGTACTACATTTCATTTTATATTTCACTTTAATTACTTAATTTACCCTTTAGTATGAGAAAACATTAATCAGTTGGCTATTCATAATGTACAAAAATAAAATTAACCTATTTAAAAAATATGTAACCCCTCACTAAAATTATATAATCCATATTACATGATTCAAATCAATGATGTTGCATATTATAATTAAGAATTAAATAGGAAAACATAATGAAAACCATTTTATGCCTTTTCTATAAAAGTTTTTTATACTAAATTCATGTATAATATTCATTTAAAAACACAAAAGTTCATTATTTTATTAAAAAGTGTATGATTAAATTATAAAAATAATCCAAAAATGATATTTATATTTTATATAATAGACAATATATTAAAATTGTCCAGAAAAATCTGTAATTTATTCTATTTAAAGAAAAATCAATACATTCAAAAAATATCAAAAAATGTCAAATGATAATACTGAAATGATTAAGTAAAATTTTAATATAAATATCTCAAATTATAAATCAATAATTTGTGAAAAAATATATAAAATATAATAGTAAATTAAATTCCAATTATGATTGAAGTAAATCATTTTTCCTTCTGATTGAAAATTTACCTAATATTCATATAATGAATATAAATCTGAACAATATTACAATTGAATATTAGTAAGACATGAAAATAATTTATTATAACAATATACGAGTTATTACATTCTTCCCATTTTTCAATATTTTATCCTCATAATTTCATCACATTTAAACAAGAAGGAAATCATCCCCTCATATAATTTTATGATTACGATATTCCTTCTTCAATTATATTCTTTTTATAAAAAATTTAAATTTATGAAAGGAAATGTTTTGAAATATATACAATCTATATTCCAAAATTTTATCAAGTTATTCCTCATAAGAATGGATATCTTACAATTGAAATAAATCATGGATCATAACACGATAAGAACCATGTATTAGGCATGGCCATACTTTATGCAGATGATCCAATGTTCACTATGATTTAATATGGCCTAATTAACAGAAAACATATCATCCCATTTTTAAAAAAATGCATAAGAAATTTCATGTTGGTAATTTTTTAATAAATTATTTCCAACCTCTAAAGAAAAATCTTATCCCCATTTATATACATTTCTTTTTAACCAGATTTGTGTCATCCTTATACATAGATGAACTATTATAAAATTCTCATCCATTTACATTAGCTAATCTTGTACAATCATCTCTCTCTACCTTAGTATATCATTGAAATGAATTTTATCTAAAACCACATTCCATATAATGTCTCAAATGGTTTATATGTAAACTAGAATGAAAATTGTTGTTATTTAAAATCTGAACTAATGAAATTGGCTAACCCCAATATCCATGGTAATCTATTTAATAAGAAATAATTATATGATTCATGGTCTAAATAATTCTCTTTTATTGAAGATTATAATTAAGAGGAAAATAATTAATAAAATTAAATCTAGTTCCCAATAGTTTTTTAAGTTCTTTATATAAATTAGATGAAATCCATGGATCATAGTAAGGTACACTGATGGGGGGAACTCCATGTATACTAAAATTACCATTATGGAATAGTCCATAATTTTGATCCAAATACATATTATTTAGGATGTGAAGGAAATGTGAATAAATTTTTAATACATCAACAATAAACCAAATAACATTATTACCTCTAATAGTCATCTATAATCCCACAACAAAATACTCAGATATATTTTCCTATTTCCACAATCATATTGGGATTTTCTAAATAATTCCTTTTGGTAAATGCCAATATAGTATATATTTTTTATAATTCAATCTTTTCCTAGAAAAATGAAGAATAAATATATTCATTCCATCCCACCAGTGATACTTCATAAGGTCTATATACATCATAGTACTACCATGATGAATAAGAAAATGGGGAATTATGAGCATCACATAATAATTATATCTTCATATGGGAGTCACACCACACACATAATTACATTTTTAATATTAAAAAATAATATTTTTCACCACTAAAATATAAAAAAAACCCTTCATAACAAATTATACCTTTTCATAGAACACACATTCTTCATTATGAGTGTGATTAATTCTCTCCTACCGTTATTATTGTACAGGAACATTAAAAATTAGTGTATGATTCTACATAAATAATTTTAATAAATAAATTCATTGAATAATAATCCCATTGTTCATGATACATGTAACGACCTGAAACCCACCCTCCCAAAGCCTATGATGTATTCCATGAAAATAGATTTCCTTATATGATTATTATAATTGTTAGAAAAAAATTTCCAAAAAAAACCTTACAATATCAATTTAAAAACATGGATCTCATACATTATAGAGGTCCATTGAGTTTTAGAGTTCTAGATAATTTGGACAGAATCATACTTATACTACTGATATAAAGTTTGACTCATAAAAAATAGGTTTATAAGGTTAGACATCATATCCTATTATTTATATCATTTCTTATTTCATAACTATTCGTCAATATCATCCTTGTTAAATCATTTATTTACATTAATTGTTCAACGTAATTATTTAAATAATTTGGAAAAGGTTAAATAAGAATGATCGAGCTCGGATTCTTAGTATGGGTAAATATAAACATTAACAATTAGATAACATCAATGAGAATAAGAGTGCATAAGGGTATGATGACATAATTAATGTTCATGAGTTAATAATAATATAAATCAGACCCATCAACACCTAGACCATAAAATATCAATAGGTGGAAAATGAAATAGTCATAAAAATCATTATTTATGAGCCATATGATATTAATATTAATAATTATAATCATTATAATCCTACATCAATTATAAAGAAAATATGTATGTACTTTTGACATCATTTTCATTTCACTCTTACAAATAGAATAATTAAACAGTCGACTTACATGCATGTAACTCATAAAAATATAATATCCATGTGACCGACTTCCATACCCAATTTATTGGAGGGTTATAATATACCCACCCATCTATTCACTATAACAAAACCACTCATAAGTGGATTATCACATATCCAACCACCAAATTTTCAAGTACCATTGACAAATCATCACAAATAAAATATTTCATAAACTAATTGGAGAAACAAATGACCCCTTATTTAACCATTGTAAATAAAATGGGCTCTATAAGAATATCTTTGAAAAATAATTAAAAAATGGAATGTAAGATGGTTCAACAAAAGACTATTTGAAACTTCATTAATCCATGTAGAATAAATGGGATAAATAATAATCTATTTGAAACATTTTAACCCATGGAAATGAATTTGGTAAAATAAAAATGTCCTTGAAACATGATTAAACAATGGAAATGGATTTGGTTAAATAATAATCTCATTTAATCATGAGTAACCCATTGAAATTAAATGGATTTAATATAAATATCCTTGAATCATGATAAACCCATGGAACCTAAATAGGTTAAATTAAAATCTATTTATAAAAACATAATCCATAAAAAATGTGAATTATAATGGAATAAATATATAATATCCCTATTGTATTATAAGTAAAATCAATTGTTTTTTCCTTGATTAATGAAAATACAATTAAAAATAATTGTAACATTCTCATGGAAAATAGACTATAAACATTTCAAAGATTCCAATGTAACTTTCAATAAATATAAAAATTAAAATAATAAATGTAATAAAAAATAATGAATCATAGAATTTAAATAGAATGTGGAGGTTCATGATAAAAAATTTAAATGTTAAATTATATAAACCTCTTAATGGATGTTATGGTTATATCATATAAAATGTATCAAAGAATGAAAATATTGACAAATGTTCATTCCCACTTTGGTATCTTAGAAAACATAAACCTCATGAAAGAATAATAATTTTATTAAAAAATTTAATACCATGATGTTAAAATAATTCATGATATAATATATCATAAAGGTAATTATATACCCCACAAAAAAATATGTGGTTATTCTGACGTATACCTCATGGAAGCAAAATCGAGAAAATAATCCCTTAACTTGTGTTTGATTTTTCATGAATGTCCTATATTTTCATTAGTAATTAACTTATGTTATATATATATATATATATGTTCTTGATAATCTCTTCCATGTTTAATATTAGTGTTATTACAATTATAAAAATGTAATATATTTAATAAATCAAAAAAATTTAATCTGGGTGTTTTTACCACATTTTGTTTAGGTGTTAAAAAAAATTTCTAACTCAACTATTGTCAATGGGGTTATTATTAATAAAAAAAATTGAATAATAATCATCAAATAATTATCATATTTAAAAATAAATTATAATTTTGCAACCAATCAACAATTATTGTTATGAAAAGTTACCTGACATTACAATCTTGGGGATGGTAGGCCTTATATATGCATGAGTAATGTTCTAATTTTTCAACAGTACTTAGGGAAATAAAGTAAGTAAAATTTATCTTTACTGATGGATAATTATATCATACATTCCATATTATTTAATTACAAATACATATATATAGAATTATTATGATGTAAAATGAATCGCATAGTGTCGAGGAGGCAGTTGTCCACATACTAATAAACGATGATATCACTTAATTAGTGTGTGAAAAGGTAATATAGATAATTTTAAACTATATTTATCAAAAAATAATTATTTCATGAATTTAATTTAGACTATATTTCTTTCACATGTGTTTAATTAAACCCATCCTTAATACATTCCATGTAGTTTTTGAATATATGACAACGCTTTGAGGAGGTGGTAGTCCACACGTCAAAAAATGATTCTATCATATTTTATTAAATTGGAAACATTGAGATATGTGTCATATAAATATTTATTAAGTATTAAGATAAAATAAATATCGTATATATCCTGTTAAAATAGCATTTACATCAAAATTCCCATACATGAAATATGGTAAAGGAAAAGTGAATGACATTGTTTTTTGACGATGTAGTTTGTTGTACAAACGAATGGTAATATTGTAACCCATTTGATGGAAGTGTGTGTAGTTTGGGTTTATCACATAAAAAGAATAAATATTATTATATTGAGGATATTATGGTTATTATATAATCATGGAATAAGAATTATTTCATTGTTCGGGAGATAAATAAAACATAAATACATATAGAATAATGTTATGTTTTTTCAGTAATTCCTTTAGTTCCGACCAATGATATTGAATGGATGGACTTATGAAGAAATTTAATAACTATATGGTTATATAATGGATTTTTATAGATTATTATGAAAGGGGTTAGACTAGAGAATTGGATTTAGTGGTGTGACTAGGTAGGGAGGGTAATTCCCTTTTAATAAAGAAGGGGGAGTGAATTTCATGTAAACTTTTAAAGGTATACACTATTTGGAGGTATCACATTATTAATGACATTAAAAAATAATTAATAATGGACTAAATTTGAGTTAATTTCATTCCACACTCACACAAATCCAGAATAAAATAATTTTTTATTATTTGTTCCTTAGTCTTTATGTTTATATATTTTTTTCTATTTTAGTTTTTCATTAATTATCTAGTTTGTAACCTATGAAATTAATCAATTAAGACTAAATTAAAGAGGTAAATATTATAAAATTTATCCCAAATATTTTTAAATTATTAAATCTAATTTACAAAGAAAAATCCAAAATGTGGTGGATATTAATTTTATCATCAATTCATGTAACATGAAAAAACAATATGTTAACCCTAACTATGCTTACAATGTTTTTACTATTTATGGGTCAATATGTAAATTATAAAAGATAAATTTTCCAATATAATGATCAGAATTTAAATTTATTAAAACAAAAAAAACACTTGTAAGGTGATATGTCTATCTATAAATTTAAATCACCTGATAAAATATCATTTATATTATCAGCATATCAAATAAATAATCAAAGTGTTGGTGTTTCATAACAATTTAATATCATTATATGATATATAAAATTCAATTGTAATTTATTATGGTAAACCAAAAAGAATTTTCCTCCAATATAATATTTACAACCACACCTATGTTTCTTTATCCCTACTCCAAAGCATTAAAAGTGTTAAAGGAAAGGGCCGTTCATTTTTCCTTTTTCCTCACAAAACATATAATATAGGTAAAATTATTGTAATAGTAACATAATAGCTCATAAATATAAAGCTTATGGTTTTGAGGGTATGAATATTTATATAAAATGGGTTTTGGAAATGTTTCATAGTCATTTGGACTCTTATTTTTACAGTTTAACCACAAAGTAAATGTATTTATACCTTAATTATTGTAATCATTTTTAGTTGAATTCACTAATATTTTTGTTAAAAAACTAACATGACATTATTATAGGTTATAAATTATTATATGTAAAAATATGGAACATGTTTTATAAAATTATAGTTACAGAACTGGAAGCAATTAATTAAAAATTTATCCCACATATGGGATGACAAGAAGTGTTTTTAATGAATAAATGTTTCAATGTTTGTTATGTTTATATATATAAAATCATTGTAAAATTTTATATAATGAACTAAACTTATTAACTGATATAAAATTTATATAATTATACTTTAAAACCTAATAAAAATTAAATTCAACTATATAATATATTTGGAAAAAATTGTAGCTTCCAGTTAAAATATAGTCTTATTCACAATTCATATTATATGAATGTTCTTATACAAATAAATAAATTACCCAAAGTAATGATTTATATGTATCATTTAAAAATTAATTTTCTTTTTTCATACAAAAATCACAATACTGTAAAAATTATATTTCATATAGGCGTGCTATTAAAATTCAAAAAACACCTTTTAAAAATATACACCCTTTAAAGATTTAATTTAGATTTATTCTTATATTAAGCCAATAACCCTTATTAAATGATGTTAATTATTTTATTAAATATATAAAATATAAATTCCATTAATATTATTCAATCATATTTATTAGGATCAATTTATTAATGTAAAACACTATTCTGGTCAAAAAAAGATTTCTTAAAGACACATATTTTATATTCAATTGGACTTTATTTTATTTTCTAATTAATTTAAAACAAATTAATTAATTTCATAAACATGTGTAATCGTTTATTTAATAATTTATTGAATCATATTTGTCCATACCATTCAAATGACATGATGTTAAATATTTTGGTAAATAAATAATATTAATAGTTTATCGTTTTCTGTTTAATCGTGGCCATCCCTTTTACAAAAGTGATCCAAGGAACTCAATGTTGCGTCAAATGAAAGATAATATTTTTAGTATGGGTGATTCATGCTATAATATATATTTTGTTTAAAATAATATACTAGTTAATTTAAATTCATTTCAACGAATTTATTTCATAAAATATTGTTATGTTACAATACAAATGAAACATGGATAAATAATGAATTGTCTTTTTGGCTAAAAGAACTAGATAATTTGATTTATTTTCATGGATGTTAATAGATCACGAAATCATAATCCTTGATCTATAACATCACTATTATCTACCTCATTTACAACTCTTTTTCAATGTATATATACATCAAAATGTGGGGTCCAATATATATTCCACATTTTACTTAATATAAATGATTCCCCCAAAATTTTAAACTAGTTACCACTGTCAAAAAATTTAGATAATTTTTGTTTTAATTAATCTCATCATGTTTTAGTTTATGTGATGAAGAATAAATAACATGATTTTTATTCTTCTTTAAATAACCATATTTTAAAAAACTATAATGATTGTATTTTTCAAATTCATGATTTATAATATTCATTGTCAAAACATGATCATTATCCAATATTATTTATATATAATGAAACCAATAATTAAATTATTGTATCATGATTAATATAAATCATTTCCATGTTATCTTAGTCAATGGTTTAGTAAACCAATAATCATTTTTTAAAAACCATCGCTAGAAAACACAAAACTAAGAAAACTGTGAATCTCCATGAGACTTTTAGCTCATGGAATATTTTCCAAAAAAATGATTAAGAAGGTTAAAGAGTGAATTTAATCCTTAAAAATAATCATACCCTGTCATTGGATTTGTTTTAAAAAAATTTGGCACTTAATAAATTTTTTATATAAATTATTTTGATTCAAACATTGAAAAAAATCCATAGTCCTATTTCATGAATCTAGTGTAATTTATAGAATATAAATATACGTCCTTAGTAAACATAATGAAAATATTTTAAAAATAGTCAATAAAACACTATTCTTATGTCCAATAAATATAGTTGGGGCATTAGGCTACCCATGTGAAGATACCTGAAGAAGAGTTAATGTTCTCCTACAATTTTTTTATTTAATTCCCTTCTCCGCATCAATAAATTATTATTACACCATTCTTATATGAAATCATCAGTATAATCCTTAGAATAATTTTAATTATGATAGTTGTATGGACTAAAAATTCATAGTCTTTCATCAAATTTAATACCAAATCATCATTCATGTGTTTGGTGGAAAACGACATGGCAAACCTGTGTCATTAAGACTTCCATTACAATATTTTAAGGTGGAGAATATGACAGATCTGGGCACAGCGGAAGCCCGTGGGTGGATGTGCCCACTTGGATTTTTGTCATTAGCAATGATCAATCCGGGATCAATACAATGATAAACGACAGTCCCCACGGATCGAATCACAGAAAAAGACAAAGAAGATGGTTTGTCCCGGAACCACAAACAAGGATCGTTACAGGTTGATTATAATTAATTTAATTAATTATAAAGAAATAACTTTTGGGTGTTCTTTCTTTGTTGATGTTATTGATCACGTTGTCGATGTGATCCATTGTTGCATCGCAGAAGCCAAGTGTTGACTCCCTCTAGCGGTGATCCACATGTGTACCTCGTATCTCTGGATGTCGCCAAAGGAATCTTCGGGTGCTAGCGTGGAGAAGAATTTGCTTGCATTGTCCGCCTTAGATTGTCTTGATCCGATGGAAGAGGATCTCTCTCGGTCTTGTGAGCGTTCTTAGAGGAAGAGGTTCTTTCGGCCTTGAAAGAATTCTCCAAAGATGTTGTGCACAACAATTCTCTTGTATAGGAAAAGAGTTGGGGTTGTGAGGATATTTATAATCGAGTTTGAGGTTGTAGAGTAATGAAAATAAATAAATGTGTTACGCGTTTCATTTATTTCATTAACTCTTATTGAAAATACCATGTCGAATAATTAATTCCTTGACATGCACTCACCCTGATTATAATAAATATCATTTAATAAAACTATACTATATCCTCAAAATCCCGACTGAAAAAACTACGCGGCGTGTAATAATAAATACACGGCGTGTACTTGTTTTTCATTGAAAACTACATGGCGTGTACATTAAATTTACATGGCGTGTATATCTTGTTTTCATTTATTCATTTCCTTTCCAAAATAAAAGTACACGACATTTACAATTAATAATACACGGCGTGTACTTGTTTTTTTAGTTTTCCTCTATCATTTAAAACAACTTAGGCTTCCTTGAATAATTATTAAACCACGTACGGGAATAATCTTTATTCAACTTGAGATACATGGATATATTAGTGTGTGACCCTCTAGGCCTCTTTCTCGTTGGCATTCGGTGGGCTTGCCTAAAGTCCAAGATTACTGTCTAGCAATGGGTCAAGGCACCCAAGAGAAAGAAGTTGACGCCGCATTGACGTATCACCTCATACAAACGCTTACTCTGTAATTTAATCCCTTTGTCTCAATATATCATCAAGCAGGTTTCATGGCAGTGTCATAAACCTATATGCTTGATTCGTCGTTCTTTGAATACCTGAAATAAACTCACCGTTCACACCATGGACATGGAATTTAATGAAACAGTTCTATTTCAATAAAAGGGATGAGATATCAACTTCCATTAATGGATGGGACAAATCCTTCCTCGACTTATCCCTTAACAAAATGTCACTCGTGACGCACCCAACGTACCATACTTCCCACCAAATGTTTGCGTGACGGTTTTCGTCACTAAATCTATGTGTGTGTGTCATGACATGAGTTAATGATAGTCTTCCAGTCTAAGGACCATTACACACGCTCGTCGATAGAAATATCCGATGACACCAAGACATGCAGAATTTCTACTGGCAGGTCTGTTCTCATAATCTCCCATCTTGGAGATTACCAAGTGCGAACTCCATGAGAGAGAGTCTCGTCTTCTTACGAGTACTCGCACATGACGGTATGTATACTATGTGTCCTATCATAGTATGTCATCCAACTGCAAACATTATTTAAGCATATTGTTATAGAATTTTAAGGTTCGCATCATAGAGGGGATCTTCTATGACCTTATTAATGCAACAAATATTCCAGGACATTATTATATTATAGTCATGCAGAATAATGAACAATATATAATAATTGAACATTCATGTAATCAAAGTACAAAACTGTTGGGTCTAAGGACACCAACCTTACAGAATAATGATTTAAATATTTTATATTTATGATATTAGATAAAATATTTTTCTTCTTTATTTATTATTTGATGAATTAGTTCTTGGATTTCATTTTTCAGGAATATGATAATGTCGTTTTTGTATATGTAAGACTACCACCTCACATGATGATGTTATTCATTCATGATTTACATGGAAGGAATTGTTAATGGGTTAAATAAACATATGTTATATCTATGACAAAAAATGATAATTGATTTATAATATATATATATTTATATCATTTATTATTCATTCTTCAATATAATATGAAAATGGAGTCAATGTTCCATCATACATACAACCTATCATCTCTAGGAATGATTTATTCCATTTTCCATCACTAAAGTTTATGGATTATGATAAAAAAAAGTATATATATATATATATATTCGATATTTATTTCATGTTTATCATTTTTAAGAATAGTATATCTTGTTAAATTTAAGTCAAACAATAAAATTACAAGATTAAATATACTGAAAAAACAAGGTCATTAACACCTGAAACAATGAATAGAAAGAATAATTATTAATGAAAAGGTAATAAGATGTTATAAAGGGATCGTATAATATATATATAATATTAATATAGTTATGGAATATGTTAATAACATTCTTAAAAACCATTATAAATTATTTTATATAAAATTACACCAAAATTATGTATATGGTATATTATTTTATTTCAATTCCATTTATTGTGGCATATTATAATTATATTCACATGAATTATTTTATATGGTGTATATACCTCTGCTATGAAATTTCATATATCGAATAATAAAGTATTCATTGTATTTTATGTTTTTATTTGAATATTTTCATTCACGAGGTTTTAAATTTAATGTTTCTAAGTTGAAAATATGTGTTATGACTCAGTTTATTTTCATTGGGTTATTGTACTTTGTCATTAGCGTCAATATTATAATTTTATGATTATAATAATATTTTATTATAATATAATATATCTTAAAAATTATATGTTTACTGGAATTTGGGAGAGAATACTTATTCATTGGTTACTTTTTACATCAACATTGATAATTTTTCAAGGGTTTACTACTTGATCTAATTTTAATAGTAATTTTTTATAAATGATTTTAAATTAAATGAAACTATTTTATCATTTATTAATGACCCCCTTTTTTAGTCTACTCAGGTTATACATGATATTTTTTAATTTATAGTACACTTTTTTATATAAAATGTTTTTCCAATTTATTTAAGAAAATCTAATTTCATTTCAATCTTCATCCAAAGATTTATTTTCTCTCCAAACTATGTTTTCTAAAAAAATTTAACCACTTCAAAATGATTTGATAAAATTATTTTTAACCTTTTTCTATTTAATTTTTTTAATATGAATACACTTCTTAAATTTTGAACAATGATCTTTTATAATGATTATACAATGTAAAAAATAATGTTCTATTTGAAATATTTGAAATTACCAACTAACATGACCATCTTTTCAACGTGGATTATATTGCATGTTTATACATTTATTTTTAAATATTTTTTTAAAAGTTATATTCAATGAAAACAACACTTATTCCTACACCAATGGGTATGAATTTTATTGAAACCGTTGATAAAAATCCTCTGGATTGTGTATTCTCCTTTTCACTATTAAATGTATTAAAATTAACATATTTGATAATTTTTTTTATTCAATAACTTTCTATTGAATTCTTCACTCACTTAAGATCAGTAGACATTAAATTAACCTTTTTCTATTTAATTTATTTTATATGAATACAGTTCTTAATTTTTGAACAATGAACTTTTATAATGATTATACAATGAAAAAAATAATGTTCTATTTGAAATTTTTGAAATTACCAACTAACGTGACCATCATTTCTACGAGGATTATGTTGCATGTTTATACATATATTTTTAAATAGTTTCTTAAATGTTATATTCAATGAAAACAACCCTTATTCCTACACCAATGGGTATGAATTTTATTGAATCCATTGATAAAAATCCTCTGGATTGTGTATGCTCCTTTTCACTATTGAATGTATGAAAATTAACATATTTGATCATTGTTTCTATTCAATAACTTTCTATTGAATTTTTCACTCTCTTAAGATTATTAGACATTAAATTTTACCTAAATATTAATATTAATTATCAAGGATTTTATTATTATAGAACCATATGACATTTTTTTAATTCTATTTTTTACTTTTAATGTTAATTGATTTTATGGGGAAATATTGACATTTTTTATCCCTTACTCAATACCAGTATATTATCATGAGGATGATTGATTATGAATTAAATAAATTATTCAGGTAATTATTTAGAATTTTATGAAATGGGATGGGGAACAGTTATTGTTATCCCCTTGATTCATCAATAGTCTCATGAGAAGAAATATGTTGACCATAAACCCTTCCAGTTTGTAACCTAGAATGACCAAAACAATCTTTTGTTTGTTTGTGATTGTAGTATAAAAAACTGTACTGCAAATGGTCTTGACATTAATGTTATAATTTAACTGGGAAACATGGAATCAAATAAATTTTCAATGTCATTATTTAGATTTTATTATTATTATTCAAGATAATATTACAATGAAAATATCTATTGATTCAATTAATTTTCATTTTATTGATTAAATGGAATTTATTTTCAACTATTCATCGTCCATGTTGATTTTCTGTTATAAATTTCATTATGTGGTAGGTTATTTTAGCTATTTTCTATTCCAAATTGATTATGCCTTATCCAATGATTTAAATGGAATGTGTGTTCAGTATTTTACCATTCGATTTTAATTATTCTAAATTAATTACTGATAGAATTCATTATACATAACCCTTTATGATCAATTTAGCTCACCCTTATCATGTTTACATTACATAGGATTCCATTATGATTACTATGACTGATATTCAGGGATATACCAAAGGAAATAACGATATTATAAAAAAATTACGTTGTTATTTGAATAATCAAATATAATTTGAGACTCATGTATTATCAAGATTATAAAGACTACTAAACTCTTCAATAAGTTTTTACGGAATTACATGTATCTTTAACCATTGTAATGATAGAATTACTCAACTCTGAGTAAATCTGGTCAAATTCACTATATAAAAACTACAAAAGATTATGGGGTGTGTTATTTATGTAAATACAAATGGTTATTTAGAATATGTGGGATGCACAAGCCCAAATTTTTTTAGAGTATTTTTGGTTTTCCAAAATGTAGTTTGTTTTGTGTAGGTGATTACTCTTGTATATTATGAGGTTTATGTAACACCTCAATCTTCCATGGTATTCTTCTCTTTTAATAATTCAATAACATGTGATGTTCGTAACACTGAGTTCAAGCGCACCACGACCTATCCAACTAGCCATTTTAAAAAATAGATATGAATTGTAATACCGACTTTTTGAAATTTTATAAACTTTATTTTTCAAATTGGACATAGTTCATGGTTTCAGAATATCATAATTAGCTTAGAGTGAATTTTTGGTACTTTTTAGATATGTTTTATATTTTGATGAATAGTGAAAATAATAAATTTTAATTAATAACAAATTTTTAAATAGAAATAATTTATAGTGGCCAATTATACATTTGAGTGCGTTAGAAGTATCATTAGATTATATTTTTATCATTTAACATAATTTACGTTATTTGATTTAATTTAACATTTAAATTGTACATAAACACATGTCAATCATTTGATAGTTTTTACTTGTTAAAAATCCACTTTTTGGTTTTGACAATGGAAATTAATTTTAAATTAATTTCTCAAACTTTTGTGTTATGAGTTTGGAAAAATGGATTCCATATTTTGATTTAGTAGTTTTAAAATGTTTAATTAGGTATCTTATATTTTTAGACATTATGAATAGTTACTTCAGTAAATATTTTATTTACCATAGTAAAAGGGTAAATCCAGTAATGAAGTGTAAAAAATATAATAATAATGATAAATTATCCTAAAATGTGTTCTAACCCTATTGGTTGATGCATGTCTAACCATGGTAATTCTTGGGTATATTTTGGGGCCCCATGGAGCAACTTGGGAGTGATAAGGACATTTTATATTAATTAATTTAAGGTAAAGAAAAAAATAACATTAGCATGTATCTTTTAGTAAAAGGTTTTTATATAGGGTTATAAAATTGATCTATTTGACTATAAATATTAATTTTATATATAAAAAGATATCATAAATCATGATATTTTATTTATAAATTTTAGATATAATATAATTATATTTAGTCGAATAATCACATGTAATATCAGTAGCTAATTTCATAATGATGGAATGCACAATGCTGAACATAATAACCAAATGGTAAAGGCCTAATGACAAGACTACAAATAAGATTTTTTCAAGGCCATGTTCCAAGACACTAGTTTGTCTCATGAGAGATACCGATGAATTGAGGAGCTATAGCGGGATCCGCACGTCACTTACTAAGTCAAATCCATTCCTCATATGAAAAGATCTAAACATAACACTATCATTCGTATTAAAACTAGCATACGAAATGTTAATACTTTAACCATAAACCTTGAATGGTATAAAAATAACACATCCATATTCAATCATATCATAATGTATTCAATAAAATATGGAAATTTGTATCCTAATAAATCAACTTCAAACAAGTGTAAAATCCATCAAAGGATGTTGAAATAGTTGAAATCAGAACTATTTAAGAGAAATGTCTCTTTTTATTTTGAAATCATTTAAAAGTAACATAATTTTAAAAGAAAACATTTATTTTGAAAATAATCTTATAATATTGTAAGGGAAGCTTTGAATATGTTATAAGAGTGTTAAATAGACGCACCCTCCGTATAAGTTAAAAAACATTCTTACCTTAATTTGTCGAAAAGGTCATAGAGTACCTTGTTAAGAAAACAATGGAATGATTCCATTAAAAAAATTATAGAATGTGAAACAAGGGTATAAATTAAATTAACCCATATTATAGGAAATAGTAAGAGTATTTTGAAATACATTTTTTAGGAAACACAGATGTGAATGATAAAGAGGTCACAGTAGATACTTACATATTAACAAACTTGGATAATAAAGAGATTGTAAAATTAACCCATAACATGTACCTTTCCTTATTCGAGGGTAGGTTAAACTCATGTATAATGGTGAAATAATTATTATTAAATTAAAACAGAACCACATAAAGAAATATGTTATTATATATGATCTTCTAATATTGCTTTGTTAATGATATTTTAGTAGTATCATTGTTTTGGGTGTTAACTGATTCATTTCTGTTTTATATGTTTTGATAAGTAAGTCTTGTTTGTTATGGATAGGATGTATTTGATTAAAATACATAATGATATTACATTCTTAAACATTATTTCTTAATTATGAAATGAAATTTATTCTTGAATGGTTACGATAGGGAATGAATCTCATCACGTTTTTGGAGATGGTAATCTGTATGTATGCACGAGTGAAAGTAACATTCTATTGATGGTGGAATAGTATGTGATGGTATATCAAATATACCAAATAATTAACTAGTCATACTTATTATTTACATCAAATTTACTCATTATTATACCCATCCAAATAATTATGTGTTGAATAATAAACTACACCACGACGTGGAGACGGTAAGCCGTATGTACACACGTATGGTGACATTTTCATTAATTGGATTGATAGAACAATTAATATGGTTGTACCATATTTATAATAACATAACAGTATTTATAAGTTATTAGAGTTATTATTTTTTCATGGAAACAATAATGAAAGTGGAAGTGGATGATAAAAAGAACTTTGAAAGAGATGATGAAATTTATTACCTCTTCTTTGGGTTCTTCCTTTTAATTTTGTAAAAAAGGCTCTTTATGTCGCCCTTATGATCAATTTAAGGCCTCTAGGATGAATTTTGGGTAGTTTATAGATTATTTGAGTAGGTTTTGGCTGAAAAAAATGGATTTGGAGATTTGATTTTGAGGGAAGGTGAAGTACCCTATTATACGAGAGGTGAGGGTCATTTTAGGAAATCCCTGAAATATTATATGTTTAATAAATCATTTTCGGTTTCTAATGGATAAAAATGTATTTATTTCGATTCTATGTTGTGTTTGGGTCGATATACTCTCAACCAAATAAGTTTTAGACATTTTTAGGTCACCACATTAACCTTATCGTTTAGATTTAACTCTCAGTTAAATAGTTTAACATTTACCATGTATCCTTGTATTTTTATATTATATTGTTATTAAACGTACAATAAATTTTAAAAGAAAATCCCAAGTGGTTAATTAATGAAATATATATCATTATATTAGTCCTTTCATAGAATATTATATTTCTAGGTATATTATATCATTTAATAATATAGTAATGTTCTTAAAACAAATATATATCAATTTTGACACTATTTTGTATTTGGTTTTAGTGAAATTAAAAAAAACTTGATTATATCAAAGAAAAAACATTAATTCAACCCTAAAATATGTTATTATCCTATGAAATTTGTGTATCTCATCAAAGAATTCATATTATATTTATTTTAATATTTATAATATCATTTATTTGATTCATTAATTAATAAGAAAAATACTACATCATTATTGTGTCATAGATAAACATATAGATTTTATGTCTAAAAATTATAAATAAAATATCATGATGTAGGAAATCCTTTTATATTAAAAATTAAGATTTATAATCTTATATATCAGTTAGATAACCCCATATAAAAAATTATTTACTAAAAGATACATGTTTATCATATTTTTGTCTTTAATTTAAATAATGTAATCTAAAATGTCATTCTCACTCCCATGTGGCTCCATGGGGTCCCAAAATCGTCCCATGGATGTCCATGGTCAAACATGTATCAAAAAATATGGTTAGGACACGTGTTAGGGTAATTTAATGTTATTATAAAATTATGTTTTACTCTTAATTACAGGATTTACCATTTAACCACGGTAAATAAAATATTTACTGATGTAACTATTTATAATGTGTAAAAATATATTTTTACCTATTTACACAATTTGGAAGTCCTGATTCCAATATTCAATCCATTTTTTGAAATTCAAAACATACAAGTCTTATAAATTAATTTAAAATTAATTCTCGTTGTCAAAACCAAAAGGCAGTTTTTTAAGAAGTAAAAACTATAAAATTATTGACATGTATTTATGTACAATATAAATGTGAAATTAAATCCAATGACCTAAATTATATTAAATGATAAAAATATAATATAATGATGCATTAAAACAACTCGAAATTATAATTTAACACTATAAAATATATCGATTTAAAAAGTTGATTTCAATTAAAATTTATTATTTTAACTATTCATTAAAATATGAATGTTATCAGAAAAGTACCAAATTTTCACTATAGCTAATTTTAATATTCCAAATCAAAAAAATGAAGTCCATATTGAAAAATTAAATTTATAAACATTCAAAAAATGGGTATTACTATTCATAAATTCTTTTAAAATGTTTGGTTTGATAGGTCATGGTTCGCTTGAACTTGGTGTCACTTACATCACACACTATTGTATTATTCAAAAAGAAATGTACCGTGGAATCTTGGGGTGTTACAGTCTTACCTCCTTCAATAAATTTCATCATCATAATTTGAAATTGTTCTTCGAAAATAAAATTTTAAAATATATAAAATATCTTTGTGCAAAACCCACATCGAAAATAGGGTTAATAAAATTTATTCATAATAAAAGGGAAAGGGAAATAAAAAAGTCACCACAAAATTAGGATTTAGAATATGAGAAAATTGGTGGTAATTATAATTGGGGGGAAAACTTAAATATTTATAGGGAGTGACTGAGGTCATCAATCACAAATAATTGAATGGAAAAATGAGGGCCTTAAATCCATAAATCTATGATAATTTATAATATTATCAGTTCAACATAATATAATGTATTATGATAACACATTTTTGGTTTTAAGATCCTTTTCTTAAAGTTTAAGAATTAATTTCATTATTGAATAATAAAAAAAAGAATATTTGACAAGTAGAGTTACATCTTTTAACTAATTTATACCACAAAGTCATTTTTCACTCCAAAACATAATAAAACTCAATAATATTCTATTTATTCAAATATTATAGGGTTAAAAATATAAACATATACCATATAAATAAAGAAAACTATTTTTTAATAACCAAGGAATTCATGTCGGCTAGTGGCAGGTGATAAAGTGTTGTCGCACATTGGTAGTGGGTTGGATTTCTACAGTTTTGTCTAATGTGATAGGTTATCACCCGACCAATAGGTTTTCCATTTTCTAAAACTATTGTATTATAATATTTCAAAAATAATCTTAAAATTTTTTTAACCGTAAACAATAGTATCATGATTTCAACTTAATCAATTCCAAAATTTATATTTATCCAAAATAATTATCTACAAAATGTCTCAAAAAGGTCTCTAAATTAAAAAATCAATTGCAACATCAGATTCCCCATACAATGTAAGGTTTCTCTTCTTATCACATGTTGAAAATATTATTACCTTCATCATATGAAATCCATAATGAAAAAAAAGTTATGTAGTACAATCCTTATATATATCACATTCTTCTTATAACAAAAATATAATCTTGAATCCAAAAACACAAATACATTAATTATTCCACTTCAACTGTGGTAAGATAATAAGCTTGACCTTTTCCCTTGACATTTTCCGAGGTAAGATTTCTTGGCACTTTGGAAATTCATTTTCATAATGACTCATTTATCTACAATTGTAGCATTCAACATTGAAATCATCTCTCTTTCCCTTGCAATCATGACCTTGGTAACCTTTTTCTCGACATTTGTATCAAACTCCCATTACTTTTTGGAATGTATCATGGTGTTTCTTCAAACAATTATAACATAATGGAAAATTCTTCTTTCCCCTTTTCCCTTTATCTGTCTCTTACTCCACCGTTCACTTATTCTCTTTCTTTAATTTGATGTCATAAGACATTGAGAATTATTATTTTTGTCTTGATAGAATAATAGAATATATCTTCGTACATCAATAAAGATAGTGAGACTAATGATCGATAGAGAAATGGTTTTAAACGATAAAATAATCGATCAATATTACTACATGGGTTACATATATAATCTACTGCATGACTTTCTAACCTAGAAAAGATAGCCTCATACTTTGTGACATTCTAATCCTCCTTTTTTCTTCAGACTAAGAAATTGTCATTACATATCTGCTCAATGGTCACAAAGAAATTATTTTTCTAAGAAAAATATTGTTAAACTCCCACCATTACATATTTGATACTTATTCATCCTTCTTGGTGTTTTTAATTAATGACCACCATTGATCTTCATCTCCTGTGAGGTGATAAAATGCGATGACAACATTTTCCCTTTCTCTACTCCCCAAAGAATGAAATATTTTCTATAACCAACTTATCAATTACCCTACTAAAAATAAATTTTTAGTCCCATTGAATGTTGGTGGTTCTTGCCTCGTTAATTGGTCTGATATTTATCTTCCATGTTGTAGATCAAGGTGCTTCGTATGGGTAAGGTTAATATTCATAAGCTAGGTGAGTTTTCCCAGTATGGGTATAAGTTTTTCATCACCGGTTTCATTACCAGCTCCACTACAATTATCTTGAGTAGAAGGGAAATTTCTAGATGGATTAAGTTCATTGATACGGCTTCCATTCCTTCCACTAGGGGTTATTTCTAAACAATGGTTTACATTAAATTAGTTTATGAATCTTAATACATAACTCCATACTAGTAAAATACATAACATAAATTGAACTATTTATGCATATAATTTGTAATCTTAAAAAAATGTTTTCTTTGAAAATGTATTTACTAACAAATCCTTCATAATGGCTTGTAATGAAAATGTGAATTATTTTCAGAATATCCCCCAAGAGTGTCATAACCAAGAGTGTATCCAGGCTCGTTATCATGTACTTGGATACCCCGAGTTTATTCCAAAACTCCTTTTCGGAGATTTCACTCCTAGGTACATCTGTTCAAAATCCACCTCTACCTGCTCGTATCTAGACAGGGATGTATTTCGTGGAAAACTCACAAAATATCTACATTACCAAAATTATAAGAAGTTCTTCTATACTAATCCTCAATGTCTATATTAGGTTAATGTTCTCTAATCAGTGTTTTTCTAAATATACCTTCCAAGGTTTGTACTAAACTTCCTCTGATACCAACTGTAATTCCCTGACCCCAGTTACCCAGAGTCGGTGCATTATTACTTTAGATTGTCATGATCACATGAGTTCGCGTCCTAAAAGACCTATTAGTTTAGTTTCCTTCAATTTAATAGATTCATAAATAAGTTCTACATTAAATTATTAAATGAAAAAACAACAACATTGTGTCCCATTTCAACACACACATATACCATAGCCTATCCCTGTAGGTCAATAAAAATAGGTTTCCTCACATCCTAGGAAAAATAAAACATAATAAAGTGGTTATCTCGGAATCTCAGTAAGGATAAAAATATAGAAAAAACTTTCATAAATAAGCATAAAAATTTAACACAATGTCTAAGACTGAAATACAAGCCTTTTAAACATAAACATCAGCATAATATGGAAAAGATAAATCAAATAATTACATTTACATATTTAGATGGATATTCTCTTAGTCAAATAATCACATATAATATCAATTTCTAATTTCATAATGATAGAATGCATAATGCCAGACATCATAAGAACATAGTCAAGGCCTCATGCCAAGGCTACAAATAAGATATTGTCGAGGCCTTGTGCGAACACACTAGTTTGTCTCATGAGACCAACCGATTCATCGATGAGCTATAGTGGGCTCCACATGTCACTTATTACGTCCAATGCATTCTTAATTTGAAAAGGTTGAAACATAACATAAACATTCATAATAAAAATAGAATACGAAATGTTAATACTTCAACAATAAACCATGAATGGTATAAAAATAACACATCCACATTGAAACATATCAAAAAACCTTAAATACGATATGGAATATTTGTATCATAATAAATCAACTTCAAACAAGTGTAAAATATATCAAATAATGTTGAAATGGATGAAATCAAAACTTATTTAGAGATATATATCTTTCAATTTTAAATCATTTAAAATTCACAAAATTATAAAAGAAAACATATATTTTGAAAATATTTTTATAATATTGTAAGTTATGCTTCGAAGATGTTATAATGGAAGAAAATAGCCACACCCATTTCATGTGTTAAAAACATTCTTAACTTAATTTGTCAAAAATGTCATAAAGTATCTTGTTCGGAAAATGAAGGAAAGATTCCTTTAAAAACAATTTATAGAATGCCAAACACAGGTATAAATGTATTTAACCAATAATCTTGGAAATAGTAGGAATTTTTTGAAATTCAATTTTAAGAATAAAAAATGTGGATGTTAAAGAGGTCCTAGTAAATATATACGTATTAACAAGCTCATAAAATAAATATATTTTAAAATTAACCCCTATATTATTCTTTTCCATAGTAGAGGTTATGTTAACCTCCTGTATAATGGTGAAATCATTGTTATTAAATTATACAGGAACCAAAAAAATAAATATGTTATCTTATATGATCTTCTTATATTTATTGTCTAAAAATATATTAGTAGTATCATCATTTCAGGTGTTAACTGATTCATTTTCCTTTATATGTTTTATTACATAAGAAATGTTTTTATGGATGTATTTGATTCATATACATAATTATATTAAGACCATATATGTTATTTTTTTATTATAAAATGAATTTATTTATAAATGGTTACGATGGGTAATGCCACTCATCATGTTCGTGGAGACAATAATCCATACATACGTATGAGTGACCATACCATTCAATTTATAGTTGTAATGACACAGAAATTTCAAGGAATTTTTTTTTCTTAAATACTTTTGAATTTAATGAGTTTGGGGTTTCTGACAGAACCTGATTCTGAGGCCCGGTGTACCCAGAATCAATTTCTGAAGTTTTTTTTGGGTACGATCAGTAAACATACATGTAGGTTTTTCAATCTTTTGAACTGGTGCTCGTAATTGAAATCTGAGGACACCGATGGACTCGCAGTGCCACTATTCGCTTAAGGGACCTTTTCCGAAGTTGCGTTTTATGCAGGTTGAAAGTTAATTTATGGGGATTTATTAAAAAAGTTAAATAAAATGGTTTTACACCATTTTATTTATTTGGGTAGTTATATCCTCTAATAGGAGGTTAGGAGTGGGGCCCACACACCACATAACCTCCCAATAGAGGATATTTGTGAGGTGAGGCCCACAAAAACCCCCAACCTTACAACTCCCTTTAACTCCCCTTTGATCCCCCATTCATTAATTATGAAAACTTCCCATTTTAAAGTGGAGCCTCTCCACCCCCCAAAAATAATGATGCCAACTAATGTAATTAATAAACTTATTAATTAATTTGGCACATTTCTTTTGAATCATTTTGACTTTCTTGGCGATTCATTTAAATTTGGAGAAGCCTATTATAATATTGGCTTAGAAAATATTTTGGTGGGGAAAACCATTGGTGAATTGGAGAGAGCTTTATTATTCCATGAAGAATATACTCTCTCAGTGAAGAACTCTCCATGACTCCTCCTACCCTCTTCTTCCTCCGTGACAAGGAAGAAGACACTGGCCGCGAAAAGCGTTGTCGACGTCCTGGATTCTTCCTCCAATGTTGACGGGATGACACGGTTCTCTGCGACGCCATCTACCGCGACGCTTGTCTTCCACGACTCCGTTGACCAACGAACCACAAATACGAGGTAGGGTTTTCGTATAATTTATATGTGAATAAATTATCTTGATTGTGATGTTATCCTTGGAATAAACCCGGCCAATTGTTACCGCCTAATGCAGATAGTGAGGGCTGAACAAACATGACCCGACGACACTCCATTGATCCTTGTTTAATTTCGAAGAAGGAGGCCACGGAAGAGTTGGTGGCGACTGGAGGAAGCGGCGGTCGTATGCTGGCCACGTGGAGAGGGACCATGGCCTGCATCTGTGGGCTGCTCAGATGAAGGAGAACTGGTCGGCCATAGCCAACCGGACTGGTGGAACTGCGGCGCCCCATGGTTCCTCATTGCGGAGGACCACGTCCAACCTTCCAGGGGCCACTTCGGTGGATGAACCGCCCGACAGGAGGCCGGTCGGGCTGGGAACACACCGCGGCGCCAGGAGGGAGCCACGCATGAGAAACCGCGGCCCGCCCAAGGGGGCCGCTTGCGCCGAGAAGACCATCCGGCTTCGGTCGGCCGGGTTGGAGGGCGACACCACTCGGCACCGCCTGTTCGGGAAGCCCCCCCCCCCCCCCCCCCCGCGGACCGCTCGTCCAGCCGGCCGAGCCACGCCCCGCCGGACCGGGCCGCGCGATTCATCGGGCCGGTCCGACCCTATGACGGGTCGGACCCGCCAATACCGGGTCTACCCGACCCGCCAGCCCACTGGGCTTAACATGTCAGGACTATTTCTCTTAAACGTGAATAACATTAGGACCGTGCGTCCGATCTACACGTCATATACAGCACTGGGAACCTTACGATGAGACGGTCCATTTTCAATACTCTAAGTGTGTTTTGGATGAATTTTGAAAACGACCGGGTATGGAATGAGTGTATTTTCAACCCGGCCCCTCGAACGAAAAAACCCAATATCTCTCAGATTAGGCACCCTATTGACGCATCGTCTGTCGTGTTGGGTTCCATTAGACGAGACAAAACTTCGGGGAACGTAAACTATCAACTTAATGATAGTTTATGTGATGAAAACTTTTCTCCAGAGGCGGACCCTCCCGGAAGAGAGTGTGATGTGTGCGGAAACCCTAGAGCTGGATGTGACTACAACATATACAGTACTGAAATCCTCCGTTGGTTCGACGACGATGGATACCATGCTGGAATCCTCCGTGGGTTCGATGACGAAGACTACTGTACTTGTATCCTAAGTGGGTTTGGCAGTTCAAATTCTGTACTAGTATCCTACATGGGCCTGACAGAGTTGCTGGTATAGTATCCTACGTGGGTCTGACTGCTTAACTGGTCCAGAATCCTATGTGGGTCCGATAGCTTAGTTGAATAAGTGACTACATATGATCAGCTCTATCACTTTACAAAAGTTGTGTACTTGTATGAGATGAGTCTTTAATTTCAATCATTATCATCTATGTGATTTAATTTACTTACTGTGTGTACTGGGGTTGTGATTGGGCTCGAGAGCTGGATTCATTCTATGATTGGTAACTTTTGTATATGTATGGGCATAAACCTATGTAGTATCTGTTGATACTTCATGATTGTATCTCTCTTATGTGGTTTATCCATTGTGGATTTTCAGAGACCATCGGGGGTCTCAGGGTCCCTACTAAGTATCGTATAATCACCCCTGCATGGGCTATGCTCGCACTACATTTTGTTGGATGCAGACGACGGACAACACTGATCGAGGCAGAGCGTTCTGGTGCTGGATGGTACCCGAAGGTGGACCTCTTGGTGAGATATATAGGGAACAGACAGACGGACCTAGGGTGTAGTGGAGACCATCTATACCCACCCTTTAGGTGGGATACCCAGAGGGCGACTCAGTGGTTGCTGTTTTATGTTACTGCAGTTGTACTAGCTTTTCAGTAGTACTGTAATTTTCAGTTGGGTTTGTATTCTGGCCCATTTAACTTTCAGCACTTAATTTTGTATTCAGTTTTTCTTGGTGCTTACTTCAGTTGCATACTCTATTGTGTTTGTTTACTTTTATAAAAGAAATTCCATCCCTTTTTATATGGATTACGCCTTTGGTGCTAGTCTCCAGCCCCTGGCCTATGGAAGGCGGGCTTGGGGTAGTCACAGAACGGGCCCTGAGGACAGGTAGTGACATATTTGTATTAGATGAGTTTGATTATACTACAGAACATGGACTCTTACTCTATAAATGGTGATATTGTTACATGTTTTGAGTGTGGTTATCAGTTTAGGGAAACCATGGTTGGTGCGGCGGCCGACGTATCCATACACTTGGACTCTAACTTCTGATTTCTGACTTAGTGCACGAAAACACTGATTGCGTGTGTGTTTCCTTTGAAATGTTTTATTCGTGATTACATTGTGTCAGATCACCAGGTATACTATTTTGACTATGGAACACCTGTTTCTTTTCAGGATGGCCCCACGAAGGTAGCTAGCAAGGGTTCCGACTTACGTACGAGATGGTATCCCACTATGTGATGAGGCCTCGGTGAAGGGCCCCATCACAACAGAGGCACCAGCGGTACCACTACATGCTGGGCCACAGATACCACCATCCCCAATAGTAGAGATTGTACGCCACCTGAGTGCGCTACATGATTTCGAGCGACAGAGGCCTCCCAGTTTCCATGGAGAGATGGACCCTCAGGCAGCTGAGGATTGGCTGGAGGCTATCGTCTGAGTTTTATGATTGGTAGGGACACCATTAGACTTGATGGTGATCCTTACATTGAGTCTCCTGCACGCAGCAATAGGAAGATGGTGGAGTCTGATGCTCCACGTGCATGACAGGGCATCTTTACTTTGGATAGACGTCAAAAGCCTCTTCCGCTCGGAGTTTGTTCCAGCCACCCTACGTGCGGTGCGGATTTAGGAGTTTTTTCATCTACAGCAGGGTAGCATGACAATAGCTCAGTACTCATTGTGGTTTATCGACGTCTCGCACTACTCCACAGACATGGTACAGAACCCAGTCTTCTGAGCCCGGACCTTTGAGAAGGGACTCAGAAATGAGATCAGGGCATCGATGATCTCCCTCAGCATTCCGACGCAGGTGGGAGTGCTGGAGCGATCCCTTCTTGTGGAGAGCTTTCTCACTGATCTGACACCAGCAGCGAGACCCACCGCAGGGTGACACATAGTGGACTCTTCTACAGCCAGTAGTAGACATTTGACACAGAAGACCAAGAGGACCAGGCCATCATGAGAGATACCTCAGGATACAGGTTTGGTTGTGCGGGGTACACAGAAGAAAACCAGCTATATGAGGAGCAGGCAGTTCTATGCATGTGGCGGGTAGGGTCACATGGAACCAGACTACCTGACCCACCGTGTAGATGAGCAACAGACAGTGGAGGGACCTCCCAGATAGAGGCAGAGGTTCGACTGTGGTGGTCCACCAGGAGCAGTTGGATGAGGAAGAGGAGCTGGCTGAGCTGCGGGTGGTGGAGGACATTTCGAGACTCTACCAACACCACCACCAGGAGGTCCACCATGACCACATGAAGATGGCGGATAGAGGCAGGCTCAGCTCCAGGGAGAAGAGGCCTACGACCATGGAACACCTGAGATTATTCTAGGTACCATCTATGTATACTCCACCCTTGCTGATGTACTTATATACATAGGTGTGAGTCATTCTTTTATCACCACTGCCCTTGTTCAGAGCTTAGAGATTCTGACAGAGCCGTTGGCTCAATCCTTATGGGTAGAGTCTCTTAAGGGAGTAGACTCGATGATGACGCACTGGTGATGGTAGTTTGAGCTTACTCTAGTAGGCGAGAGCTTCGGTTGGGATCTTCTTGTAGCGGTGTCGAGGCCTTACGACGTCATCTTGGGTATGGACTGGTTGTCTACTGTCCATGCTCATATTGACTGGATTAGGCACAAAGTGCGGTGTATTCACACGGATGGGACCAGGTTCAGCTTCACCAGTGAGAAGGGAGCCTTTGCAGCACATGATAGACTTACGCATAGGAGAGGGAAACCTATCACACATCAGTTGGATAGTCTCATCCTCGGAGCGGATGCTGTGTGGAGTATGAGTTTTCATGTTGTGGGGGATCAGTATGCAGATGTTCTTCGTCACTACGTTCTAGGACTACCTCCTCGCATATTGGTAGAATTCTACATTGACTTGTACCCCGGGACATCACCGACATCTACTCCAGCATATCAGATGGCTCCCACCGAGCATCGAGAGCTGCGGGTACAGCATGAGGACTTGTAGGGGAAGGGATTTATCCGACCCAGTGTATCACCCTAGGCTTCTCCATTTTTTATCTCCAATAAGGCGAATGGGAGCTTGAGATTGTTTGTCGACAACCGTCTCCTAAATCATGTGACTATGAAGAACAAGTAACCACTCACGAGGATTGCCAATCTCTTTGATTAGCTCAAGAGAGCACAATGGATCTTGAAGATAGACCTCAGGTCAGGCTATCACCAGCTCTGAGTTCGAGATGAGGATGTGCAGAAGACAACCTTCAGGTGACGGTATGGCCATTACAAGTTCTTGGTTATTCCCTTTAGTGTAACCAACACACCAGCAGTGTTTAACAATCTCACGAACATGATCGTACAGCCTTACCTCGATCAATTTTTCGTATTATTCATCGACAACATACTGATTTAATCGACTACTGAGGAGGAGCAGTCCTACCTTGTGCGGTTTGTACTGGATACATGCCGAGAGCACTAGATTTATGGTAAGCTTCCGAAGTACCAGTTTTGAATTTGATAGGTTCACTTCATGGGACTCGTAATCTTAGAGGCTGGAGTTTCAGTGGATCCAGTGAATATCGAGGTAGTACTTTCTTGAGAGACACCCTGGAGCATGACAGAGGTGCGGAGTTTCCTGTGTCTGGCTGGGTACTATCGTAGATACATTCCTGACTTCTCCAGAGCTGTAGTACCTCTTTCAGCTTTGACGAAGAAGGGAAAACCCTTCGTGTGGTTATAAAAAAGTCAGAGATGATTCCAGGAGCTGAGGCACAGATTGACCAGTGCACCCATCTTGAGGCTATCGGAGGAGGGTGTAGGGTAACTACTTTACAGAGACGCATCAGGGACCGAACTCGGTTGTGTCCAAATGTAGGAGAGAGAAGTGATCGCGTATGGTTCATGAGAGTTTAGACAACACAAGCAGAACTATGATACCCATGACATGGAGTTAGAAATAGTGGTCTTCACCTTGAATATGCGGCGACACTATCTGAGGGGTTCGTGCTTTACAGTCTATTCTGACCACCAGAGTCTCACTTACATCTTCTCACAGAAGGACCTGAACCTGAGACAGCGATGATGGAACGAGTTCCTCCAGGACTATGAAATTGAGATAGTATATACTCCTGGGAAGGGGAACGTTGTAGCAGATGCTCTAAGTAGGAGAATGGGAATTCAGCTACTAGGAGAGGCGACAGAGCAGCTAACCACGTTACAGATATCCTTTGTGGATAGATATGGAGAAACCTTTCTCGAGTCTCTCACCGTCACTCCTCCACTTCTTCAGTGATTCAGGGAGGCATAGCGTGGGGACGTTGACTGTGAGACACGACGTGCTCAGATATCCACAGGGCAGGCGCCTGATGGATTTTCTAAAGGAGGAGAGCGTGTCATCCTCATCAGGGGGAGTACTATTGTACCAGTTGCTCTGCATGAGGAAGTGTGGAGGGAGTTTTACACTTCCCCTGTAGTAGTACATCCAGGAGTGGAAAAGATGTATCAGAACCTCAGACGATAGCACTGGTGGTCGGCTATAAAGAGGGTTGTAGCAGAGTTCATTTCATGATGACTCACTTTTCAGCAAGTGAAGGCGGAGCATCAGGTACCAGCAGGATTGGTACAACCCTTAGAGGTCCCAGAGTGGAAGTGGGATGGGATATCCATGGATTTCGTGATAGGGCTTCCACGTACATCCAGAGGACATGACTCTATCTGGGTGATCGTAGACCGATTCCCCAAGCAGACCCACTCCTTACCGATCAGAGATTAGGGATCAGTAGAAATATTGGGACGCCTCTACATTCAAAAGATTTTACAACTTCATGGTGTTCCATCAACTATCGTCTCCGATTGTGATGATCGTTTCACTTCCCTGCTATGGAAGGGGTTATAGGAGGCTTTTGAGAAGTAGCTTCCCTTGAGTACTGCCTTCCATCCTCATACGGACAGTCAGACTGAGAGGACCATTCAAACATCTGAGGACATGTTTTATGCATGCGTCATTGACTTTTTTCGTAGCTGGGAGGATCACATACTCTTGTTGGAGTTTGTGTAAAAAACAGCTACCACTCCACCATCAGGATGGCACCATATGAAGCACTCTACGACCGACCTTATAGATCGCCACTGTGCTGGACTGACCCTAGGGAGTCAACACCTGTAGGACCAGAGATGGTTCAGGCTACGACGGAGAAGGTGCAGAACATCTAGGAGTGGATGAAGACTGCACTGAGCTGACAGAAGTCCTATGTTGATAGGATACAGAGACCAATGGAGTTCGAGGATGGAGGCCACGTCTTCCTACGAGTCTCACATCGATGAGGACTACAGAGATTTTTCCAGTACGACAAGTTATCTATGTGTTTCATCAGACCTTTCCAGGTCCTCAGCAGGAGTAGGCGAGGTGGCTTCCGCCTGTCCCTTCCACCTCAGTTGCACCGGGTGTATGACGTCTTCCACGTATCTCAGCTGAGGAGATACGTGCACGACCTGACCCACATCATCGATCACGGGGAGCTGGATTTCTATGACGGGGTGACATTCACGGAGGTCCCAGTGGTGATCGAGGATCAATAGGAGTGGGTCCTACGTGGATGGTCGATTCCTCTGGTGCGCATTCGGTGGCAGCATGGGAACCTCCAGGAGAGCACTTGGGAGTAGGAGGCTCAGATGTGAGCTCAGTACCCTCATTTGTTTCCCTAGTGTGTGTTGTAGCTTTATAAGGATTTAAATCCCTGAGGTGGGATTAATTTAAAGACCTGGGAATTTCAATGAATTTTTTTCTTAAATACTTTGAAATTTTACAAGTCTGCGGTTTCTGACGTCACTTGATTCCGAGGCCCGGTGTTCCCAGAATCAATTTCGAAAGTTTTGTTCGGGTACGTTCAGTAAACGTACGTGAAAGTTTTTCTATATTTTTAACAGGTGCTTGGAATTGATATTCGAGGACACTGATTGACTCGCAGCGCCGATATACGCTTAAGGGGACCTTTACCGCAGTTGTGTTTTATGCGGGATGAAAGATAATTTTTGGGGATTTATTAAAAAAGTTAAATAATATGGTTGTACACCATTTTATTTATTTGGGTAGTTATATCCTCTAATAAGAGGTTAGGAGTTGGGCCCACACCCCGCATAACCTCCCATGAGAGGATATTTGCGAGGTGGGGCCCACACAAACCCCCAACCTTACAACTCCCTTAAACTCCCCTTTGATCCCCCCTTCATTAATTATGAAAACTTCTCATTTTAAAGTGGAGCATCTCCATATCCCAAACATAACGAATCCAACTAATGTAATTAATAAAATTATTAATTAATATGGCACATCTCTTTTGAATCATTTTTAATTTCTTGGTGATTCATTAAAATTGATAGAATCCTATTATAATATTGGATTAGCAAATATTTTGGTGGGGGAAACCTTTGGTGAATTGGATAGAGCATCATTCTTCCATGAAGAACATCCTCTCTCTGTGAAGAATGCTCCACGACTCCTCCTACCCTCATCTTACTCCACAATAAGGAAGAAGACACCGCTCACGGAAAGCGTCGTCTACGTCAAGGATTCTTCCTCCAATGTTTACGGGATGACATGGTTCTCTGTGACACCATCTATCGTGACACTTGTTTTCCACGACTCCGTCAACGACCGAACCAAAAATATGAGATAGGGGTTTCATATAATTTATAGGTGAATAAATTATCTCGATTGTGATGTTATCTTTGGAATAACCTCACCCAATTGTTACCGCCTAACGCGAAGTGCGCGTATCGAACAAACACGGACCGACGACCCACCATTGATCCTTGTTTAATATCAAATGAGGCGGTGACAGAAGAGGTGGCGGTGAATAGAGGAATAAGTCTCCGTATTTCGGCTACGTGGAGAGGTACCATGGCCTGCATCCATGGGTTTCTCAGCCGAAGGAGAATTGGCCGACCACTCGGGTCGAGCCGTCGCCAGCACCCTGCCTGGCCAGGCCACGCCGTGCTGGGCCAGGCCACGCCCCGCCTGGCCAAGCCGGGCCGTGCCCCCTCTGGCCAGGCCACGTCCCTTGGTCTGGGCTACGCGATTCCCCGTGTTGGACCCGCCAGCCCACTGGGCTTAACGGGTCGGGCCCGTTTCTCTTAAACAAAAATAACATTAAGACCGCGCGTCCAATCGACGCGCCGTCTGCGGAACTGGGACCCTTAAAATGAGGCGGTCCTTTCTCGATACTCTATGTGAGTTTTGGAAGAATTTGGAAAATGTTCGGGTTTGGAACCAGCATATTTCAACCGGGCCCCTGAAACGAAAAGCCAATATTTCTCAGACTGGGCGTCCGATTGATGCGCCGTCTGTCGCGGTGGGTTACATTTGATGAGACGGATCTTCGGGGTACATCAAATCTAGAATTTGTGATAGTTGATGTGAAAAACCATTTTCTCGAGGAGTGGACCCTCTCAGAAGCGAGCGTTCTCTGTGCTGAAACATTAGAGGTGGCTGTGACTGCAACGACTACCGTACTGGAATCCTATGTGGGTTTGACGATGATGGCTAATGTGCTGAAATCTTCTATGGGTTTGACGATGATGACTACTGTACTTGTATCCTAAGTGGGTCCGATAGTTTGACTTATGTACTAGTATCCTACGTGGGTCCGACAGAGTAGCTGGTCTAGTATCCTACGTACGTCAGAGAGCTTAGCTAGTCTAGTATCATACGTGGGTCTGACAGCTTAGATGAATTAGTAACTACATCTGATCATCTCTATCACATTACGAATGTTGTGTACCTATGTGAGCTGAGTCTTGACTTTAAATCATTATCATCGATGTGATTTACTTTACTTCCATTGTGGACTGGGGTTGTGATTGGGCTCGAGTGTTGGAGTTAGGCTATGATTGGTAACTTAGGTATATGTATGGGTATATACCTAAGTAGTGTCGGTTGATAATTCATGATTTTATCTTTCTTATTTGGTTTATCCTTTGTGGATTCTGGGAGACCATCAGGGGTATCAGGGTCCCTAATGAGTATCCTATACTCACGCCTACACGGGTTATACCCGCACTACATTGTGTTAATGCAGACGACAGACAACGCTAGTCGAAGTAGATACTTCTGCTGTTGGACGGTACCCGGAGGTGGACCTCTTAGCGAGACGTACACGGAGAATACGGACGGACTTGGGCTGCTGTGGAGGCCATATGTACCCACCCTTTAGATGGGATACCTGGAGGATGACTCGGTGGTTGCTATTTTACTTCACTATAGTTGTACTAGCTTTTCAGTTGTACTGTACTTTCAGTTGGGTTTGTATTCTTGCCTATTTATTTTTCAGCACTTACTTTGGTATTCAGTTTTTCTTGGTGCTTACTTCAGTTACGTACTTGGTTGTGTTTTTTTACTTTTTTAAAAGCAATTCCTTCCATTTTTATAGGGATTATGCCTTTGGTGGTAGTCTCCATCCCCGGGCCTATGGAAGGCGGGGTTGCTGTTGTCACGACATGGGCCCCGAGGAGGGGTCGTGACAATGGTGGAATCATATGTGAGGTAATATCATATATAAATAATCATTAACATGTAATATCTATTTTTTTACATCACTTATACTCATTATAATACCCATCCAATTAATTAATTGTGGAATAACAAACTACACCACGACATGGAGACGGTAAGCCATACCAACGCATATATGGTGACTTTGTCTTTCATAGGATGGGTAGAATAATGAATATGGTTTTACCATATTTATAATAACATCATATTATGTATAAGGTACTGTATTTATTATTTTTTTATGGAAAAGACAATGAATTCCAGAGTGGATGAATAAAATAACATTGAAAGAGGTGATGAAATTATTATCTCTTCTTCGGGTGCTTCCTTTTGATTTGATCAAAATGTATCCATAAGTGGGATTTCTGATCAAAGGCCTCTACGATTATGTTAAGATAGTTAGGATGATATTTGAGAATGGGTTTTCCAATAAAAGGAGATTAGGAGGTATGATTTTGAGAGAAGTGGAAGTAACCTTTTATGAGAGAGGTGATGGTCATTTTCAAAAAAGCATGAATTATTATTTTATTATAAAATCATTTTCGGTTTATAATGGATCCAAATGGATTAATTTCGTGGATAAGGTTGTTTTGGGTCGAAATAATTTAAACTAATAGTTTTTAGACAAGTTTTTTTCATCATATTAACCTTATCTTTTAGATTTAACTCATAGTTAAATAGTTTATCATTTACCATGTCTTTTGTATTTTTATATTTTGTGGTTAATAAAGATACAATAAAATATAAATAGAACCCCAAGTGGTTAATTAATGAAATATATATATTTATATTAGTCCTTTGGCTGAACCTTATATTTTTAGGAATATTATATCATTTTATAATATTGTTATTATTTTAAAAACTAATTTATGTCAATTTTGACACTATTTAGTATTTGGTTTTTGTGATAGTCAATAAAACAAGATTAGTTTGAAAAAATACATTAAATCAACACTAAAATAACATATTCACCTAAAAAATTAGTGGATGGAATAAAAACATTCAAATTGTACTTATTTTAATATTTATAATATCATTTATTTGATTAATTCATTAATAGGGAATATACGACATCATTATTGTGTCATAAATAAATATTTTTATTATATGTCTAAAAATTATAAATACAATATCATGATGTCCGAAATATTTTCTTACTTCATATGAATATTTTTAGTTGATTATATAAATTATATAACCACATATAAAAATGTTTTATTTAAAGATACATGATTATGTTATTTTTTTCTTTACTTTAAATTAATTAATATAAAATGTCATTCTCACTCTCAAGTGGCTCCATGGGGTTCCAAAATCAAACCAAGGATTCCCATGGTCGTCAATGTATCTGAATATTGGGTTAGGACACGTTTTTGTGAAATTTTATATTATTATAATCTTATGTTTATCCCATATTTACTGGATATACCCTTAAACCAAGGTAAATACAATATTTACGAAAGTATCTATTTAAAATGTTTAAAATGAAAAGATATATATTTACACAATTTGGACCTCCTGATTCTAAATAACGAATCCATTTTTCCAAATTCAATAAAAATAATTTTTAGAAATTAATTTTAAATTAATTCTCGTTGTCAAAACCAAAAGGTGGGTTTTTACGAAGTAAAAACTATCAAAAGATTGACATGTGTTTATGTACAATTTAAATGTAAAATTACATCCAATGCCCTAAATTATATTAAATGATAAATATCTAATCTAATGATACTTTAAAACCAATAAAATATATTATTTAACACTATAAATTATTTTGATTAAAATGTTGTTTTTAATTAAACTTTAGTAGTTTTCACTAGTAATCAAAATATGGAAGTTATCAAAAAAGTACCAAAAATTCACCCTAAGAAAATTTTGATATTCTAAATCCAAAAATGAAGACCAAATTGGAAAATAAAATATATAAAATTTTAAAAAGTGGGTATTACTATACATAACTACTTTTAAAACGACTAGTTTGAATGGTCGTGGTGCGTTTGAACATGGTGTCACGTAAATCGCACACTATTGTATTATTCAAAGAGATACATACTGTGGATGCATGATATATTAAATATCTGTATAAATATTAATTACTTTTTTTTACAATTTCCAATGATAAAATATTATATAGAAATGAACCAATAAAGACTAACTACTAACTATATTTCAAAAGTCATAATGTCCACATTTGGTGAAATATTGTAGAATTTTTTATTCATAAGGACAAAACATGTTGGGATTGATAGTTACATGGAATTTTTATCATGGTGAGTTGGGTGGAGGTGGATGGAGGTGTCACGGATAGAAATAAGGATGGTGATTGGTGACTGCTATTATCACTACGAATTAATGTTTATCACAAATAAGAAAATGAATAAAATGTGTTAGATCCACATTATTATGATTGATGTCAGTTGATGGAGTCCATTAATGATATGAAAGTGTGGGAAAAAACCCCCATTACAAAATTAACAATAGTTATCATTAATATTATATAATAATACACATAATAATAAGTGAAATATTATTAATAATATAATAACAATTGTTGTTTTAATTTAATTAAAAAATTAGAAAAATTATAACTCTATTACACATTATAATACATGATTAACTTAAATAAAATGCTTTTTAGTGAATCATGGATTTCTGAATGTGTATTTTAGAATTATAATCCTTTAGGGGTTATTATCAATACTTTTTCAACTATAGATATGTTTTGAGGATACCACAATCCATTTTCATCCATGTGATAAGAGGATATATATGATTTTTTCTTTGGAGTATGGAAATTGATGAAAACATATATATTATATTTTAAACATTGGTTTTTGTGTCTTTATAATTACTATATGTACTACTGAATATGTCATGCACTGATAAAGTAATAAGGAATTAAATTATATATTAGTTAATTAAGTCCAATGTTTAGTTTGGTACTTATGAAATTGGGTCGTTGGGAAGAAAGCATATGATACTGAGTAAATAATGTTACTTATTTTTGTTAAGTAACATATTATTATCACTTGAGAATAATAATATTTATTTATGGGGTTTTGAAAATTATTAAAAGATCAATCGCTCAATCAGGCCAATAAGATAATTGTACAGTTTTTTTGGTAGGATTTCTTCGCTATTTTAGTGATTATGAAAAAGTTATAAAAGAAATGATTGAGGTTCATTTAATCAACATTTATTTGTCTTCTCATAGTATGAAACAATTTATAATGATTGTATATTAAATATTAAATAATAATTTTCAATAACGATCATGTGTGAATGGAATGGATGGGAATAAATTATTGTATTAATATATTTATGTTCATTATTCGTGATAAAAAAGAGTTATAAAAGTATTAAATTATGAATGAATGATTTATTCTATGTTTTTATATTAAGTTAGTGTAAATTATAAGTGGTTGTTTTATAAATAGGGTGTTCTAAATGGGTGATATTAATGTTAGCAGTGAAATATAGTAATTATGTATGAGTGAGGATGATTATTACCTCAAGTTGTGTGTAATCAAAATATAATAATTGGATTTTCAATATGATTGTTGTATGATTAATGGTATAATATAGATGAATGTTTTGATGAGTTTTGATGTATTCTTGAATTGAATATTTTTGAATTAATATTTGATGATCATTTAATCATTAAAAAAACAGTCATCTAATATTAAATTTTCATTTTCATTCCTTGATTTTGGAACGTATGATTTTATTAAGGAAATTATAATAGGTATTTTTATATAAGGGATATTTTATGTAACTAATCGGGGATATTTGACTATGTGGAGTTGAAAAATGTCTGTTCTATATTGATCGAAATATCAGTATTCATATTACTGATCAAAATCAAAGTTCAATAGATATAGTGGACGATCTATGTCATACCCACTCACAATATACAACAAGAGTTAGATTTTTTTTACCACGTATCATCCATATATTTGTTTCACAAACAGAAAATGACATATTCTTATATCAAGTATCACTCACTATTTTCTCAACGATGTGATATGTTATGTACCAAAATGGGAAAATTGGGAAAATTATTACTATTAATAAACATATTATAGGATTGATGTTGATGAGTAATTCCCCTATTATCCAAGATTTGATAACCCAATAGAAAAGGTAAATTGAGAAGTGTAGTTCATCTGGAATCCTCGATAAATTAAATTGAAAATAATAAATAACCCATGTAGAGTCACCCCATTTTACCCATAGTACATGGGTCATAGGAGACTATGATGGAACCAATGCAATCTCTAATTCCTCCACACTACTCTAAGATATGGGGCAACAGATATTTCGTGGTATCCTTCGATGTTATTATTTAATCTCCTATAATATTATCCAATATTATCCTTGATGTGGTCTATTTCATTTGGTTTTTAGACACTTACATGCTACTAGTTGCGGGGATGTAAATTTCATCTAGTGGATACATAATTTTTTTCTTCATTATATCTGATATATTTAATTATATTTAGTTCCTCTAGTGATATCGAGATAGGAATGGACAATTATTTAATCCATCATCTCATAATAAGTTTATGTTGGATGAATTAAGGTGTGTGGAATATGAGATTGGTTTAATGATATGATGGGATTCTTATGACTGAGAATTATTATTTTTTTGGAAAGAATGGTAACATGAGTTATGATTTTATTTATCATGATTAATCATAGATTTTTATGGTTATGATATTTGGGAATGAGAGATCTTCTAAAATTTATTTACTCTAAATGAAAATTGATTATATATATATGTGGGTGTTTCTCTCTCTCTAAACAAAGTACGTCTATACTTGTTATTATTATAGTCACACATCAATGAGAACAGACACATTTTTCATCCAATATATTATCATATCAGTTGGATTTGTGGATGTTGGGAATTGATTTGTAAAATTATTGAATAATTTTGATTGGTTTTGTAGTGAAGGTTCTCCTAAAAATAACATCAATTGTGTCATCAGTTATTATTTTTTAGGATGTTTTTGATTTACCTAGACGATTTAAATGTATTATTTCACTTTATACCTTAGATATTTAAATATATAAAAAATTATATTGTATTTCAGATTTATATTTCAAACATCATATTATGTGATGACAATGTATTTTAATATTGTAGTGGAAAAATATTGAGGCAATTCCCCACCCCAACATCTATGTGGGTACCTCAATATTGGATGTTGACCTCTAGGCTAGTGATGTTTCTATTTTTTGATTCCTATGGTATCACTGATGGGGGTCATCTAAGATTTTTTTCCTAATGGACCACTCTATGATGAAGTATATTTTAGAAATCATAATATATTGATATGCATATTGAGGAAGACACAGAATTCCTATGGGGGATTCGAAACCCTAAATCGAGATAACATGCTAGTATTATGATCGCATTCCTTGATAGTCTATAATAGGATTTGATACCCATCTTAATTTTTATATGATGCAGGATCAACTATCAGGGTACACAGAGGGATTATAAGCATTATTAGAGAATAATCCTATATTGGGAATCACATCCTATACCGAGGAATTAATTCCTAATTATACCCTCATTAAAATGGTATATGTTATTACACCCTATAAATATTAGTCTATGATGAAGTGGGTTTTGTCCTTAACTGGCCCTAGAAAAATTACACGATGTGAAGTAGGAGTAGAAAATGTGCCCTATTATTTTTTAAACCTACTTGTGTTTGTTATCTTATTTGTTATCCCATTACACTATACCATATTTATTCCAATATATTTAATTTTTCTAGGATATCTGGTTGTGTCGAAGTATTTGTCCGTGTCTATGTACCTAGATGTTCTCTTGTACGCTATACATTCCTATTAACTTGGTTGTTCCCATGTACATTGGTCATGCCAATGTTTTTCCTGTGTATGATCCCATGTACCCCAATGGCACACAAAAATATACTAAAATTTGGTCACATGACATGTGGTAGGACCCCATCCATATGAAATATTTTTTTAATATGTGAAAATACTGTACTTCCACATGATATGACTACATGAGTTGTTTTCATTTGATGTACAAATTGTTTATCTCAATGTATTTGTGAAAATTATTCAAATTATATTTCTATCAAACACATTGTTTCCTATGTCAATTATAGTAATAATTATTCCCATATAACATTGATATATGGTTGAACATGCATCATACATTACATGTTTCCCATATCAAGGCACCCATCTACCTGGATGTAAATCCTCGTTCTATATAACAACTCTGACGCCAGTACCCACAAAAGGAATGTCTCTGGTCTATAATCAATATACACTACACCAAATCAAACCTAAATCATTATCTCAATCCAGATACTAAACTATAGTAACCATCTGTTGGTCAAAATTTCCACTTTGACATGATCATATTTCTAGTATTGTTAAACCACCGACCCAATGAAAGACCTACAATGATCATATAATTAATGTGTCTTGAAAGTCATGATTCATTATAGTTAGAAATAAATAGTTGAAATGGTTTGGGTTGGTTTCGATTCATTATCGATGAATTCAATTATCACAAAGTATAATCAATGACTAAAAAAATAACAATAACATATTATAAGATGTTAAAAAACCCTTGTAAATTATTGATTGACCCATGAATAAAGTTTTTGAAGAATTTATTTTATTTTTAACATCGAATAAAATAAATGATGATTAAAGAATAATAAAAATAATAATTTGAGGTAGGTTATATCACTCCTAAAGTACAGTCCAACATTATTTTCATTGTTGGTATATATGAACTCATCATCATACCGATATTGAGCCAGGATCTCATCATTTATCATGGACCACATCTAATATCACCTATCAAATATTTAGAGTTATGCGGTTAACCCTTGGTATTTATGATAGCTTAGAATATATAATGTAGGGAGATCGGACTAACCCTTTAAGGGATAATTAAATAATATCATATTTTACTAATACTCCAACAACCACTCTTATCCTGATAAAAATAATGATTATTACAAACCCATGTTGAAACCCAAATTTTTTAAATAATTTATTTTCCATATTTCACATCTAAATATATATTTTGGGGTTAAAATATTATTATATAAAAAATGTAATTGACATGAAATAAAATTATTAATATTTTTATTACAAAAACATCAATGATCTAAGGGACTTGGAATACTATAATGAATTTTGGCTCAGCTATGAATGTATTACATATAATATTCAATAATTTTACAAAGCAAAAGAATATTCATTACATTATACCCACCTCATGTATTTTAATCTTGAAGATAAAAAATTAATCCTAAAATTTATGTGTGTTCAGATATTGCAGCTAGTTCTCCATCTTCTAGGTGTTCTCATGGATATTTCCATGACTCCATCAAACACCTCCCAAGGTAATTTCTCAAACATGAAGGATAATAAACTTCAAATCCTCAATCTATACCGATTAATCAATTATGGGTGATTAATTATTTCTTTCTATATTAACGAAGTCTAAAAAATATGATGGTTAATTATTATACCACATCAATTATAACATGTAGAAAACATCACTTACCATGTCCATTAGTAGCGGTAGGGAGATATGGAATGACACCTCAAATACCATAATAATTATCTGTAAAAATACAATTAATCATTGGGATAACTTCCCATTCGTACCAAATATCTATATTCCACTCTAATGTGAGTCCTTAATTTATAATTTTTTCCCCTATTTAAACTAAAAATTCATTCTTCATCCATACACATAAGAATTATAATGGATCATGGTAGTCATCATATTCTCTGGGATAATCAACATTGTCTTTGTTTTCAATTACAACATCTCTGGGACCTTATGTGTTGAATCCCATAGATTATTCCAAAATAGTGGTGGCATGTAGGCTCTCCCATACAATGCCACAGATAGTTCCATAACTTTCATTGAGTAGTATTTGTTGTTTTATGTAATCTCTCACAAGGGAAATTTATTCTTCCAACTATGACTAATCTCTAACATGCATTATTGAATAATGATCATTAGAACATAAATATTCAATTAAATCTAGATTTTTGTCAAGGGGAGAAACATCATACTCAAAAGTAACTAAGCCCCAATGTAATCCTTTAATCTTCTCCATAATAATTCCACGAATCTATAATTGTGGTCTAGAATGATATTTTATTTAACTCCATGATACAGTACTATATCATACCCATATAGTGTCAAAATATCCCTACTAGTCTCTTCTATTATATTTCTATGATGTGGGTCAATTTGGAGAGTTGGTCAATAACCACACATATAACATTGTTTCCTCTTTCCGATCATGGAATTACCATCATGAATTCCATAGAAAAAAAATAAAGCATTCAATATAGAACCTAGATTGGTTGAAAGAAGCCTTTTAGAACATGTTTCTTACCGTTCGCCTAATGATAAATGAGGCATTAAGAGAAAACATATGTTACATAATTATTCATACCCAACCACCAATAACATATGATAATGGTCCTGTTACATATTATATATAATAGGATGTACCAAAAATGGGGATATATGAATCTCCATCATTACCTCCTCCCATAGTTTCACTGGTACCATTATCTTCACATGGAAAAGGATGATGTTCTCCACAACTTCATATAATACATCAGGTGTAGGTCAAATGGATATCTGAATGTGAATGGTCTCATAGAATTCATGTTTATGTTATTCCTCCCTAACATAATGAATATTTATAGTGTTCAACACCATCGATTGGAGGGAATGTACACCATCCTTTTCCAATAAGGAAAACTTTAGTGAGTCCAATTTATGCAACACCTCACTCAATAAATAATGAAAAATCCAAAATTATGATCATCTATAACAACATTCCCCTTCCAATGATGATATACTAAAATGAAATAAAAATAATTTGGGATATATTGACCCAACTACTATACCATGTTGTGATCCTTAAATTATAATATATTCTTGTGACTTGTGTGGTATGAAATCAAATTAGATCTATCTTCTATAAGGTATTGTTGTAATATCATTAGGGAAAAGAACATTACTACAGGATATTTCTTGTAAGCTGCATATTTTTTATCTTTTTCTAAGATCTAATAGGACTCCTAGAAAATATCAACTAGAGTCTATATTGGAACACATCCAACTCCTATTCAATAGGAATCATTGAAAACAATATACTCAAAACCCTCTTCTAGAAGTCATGAGATGGGTGCCCATATATACTAAAGTAGTAACTCTATAAAATCATGTTGGAACCCTCCATATATGAGAAATTATTACCCTTTTGGTCAATATAGTCATGGGTTCTGATTCCTATATAAAAACTGAATAAATCTCAAGTAGTGGCCTAGAATCCCAAACTGTCTTTACACATTAGACACTATATTATGTTAATCCAAATATATCACTACCTCATTTATTGTTTCCTACACTCCTAATCCATATTTTTTTAATAAAATTTCCTTTTAGATGTATCTATCAAATAATGAACTAACATATCTTTTTCATCCCATAAATCTGGTGCACTCAGAATTTGTTAAGAAATATATTCAAATGACTCATGTTTTCCTCATTAAATTCCGTCTAATCATGGATCTGATCGATGAATTTAAAAATTACATGATGTTTAAATTATGAAATATTCTATTCATGATCCCCTTGAAAATTTCATGTGAGTTATTCATGTTGATGGTTATGACCCAATTCTCAGTGTGACTATGATATCATTGCAATAGAATCAATAGAATATCCTCACCATGAACATTGAACTATTGATATCCGGCCATGAGGTAAATCGTTATGAACCACATTGAAACTTAATAATTGAAGATTTCATTGATACATGGATGTTTATAAATTTTATTTATACCTACCATTTTAAATATGTGATAATTCAATGATAACCAAAAAATCATATCTTCCTTCTTAGGGAACAAAATTGGGGATTCCAATGGTGTAAAACTATTTCTAAAAAATACCTTCAATTAAAAATCCTACAATTGAAACAATACCTATAAAATTTCTATTAGATACATCTAATATATTATCATAGATAAATGAAAATAACATGGGTGAATATCTATGTAGTATTCTATATATCGGTGGGATGGTAATCCTGACATGTCATCAAGAAAGACCCCATCATACTTCACCAACACTGTAGGAAGATGAAATTTCAAGACATCCACTGATCCAATGGTAATAGTTTCAGCTGAGGAGTAATAAATTTTATCCTCCAACATTTAATACCATATTGGTTTTCTTATGACAATGTCACACTAATAAATGATAACATATACCCATAGATGTGGATAAACCACATTATCCACCTAAAAATATAATTTTGGACATGAATTATGGATATCCATTCCAAAAATAGTATGATGTCATAATTCATCATCATGATCAATAAAAGATCCCATATAAATATCTCCCCTATAAGGGACTTTTGAAACTATTAGTAGATTTGTTTTATCAATGAATCTGAAATAAACCAGATTTCCCCTAGGCACATCCTTTGTGAAAATACAGTTTTTCATGTGTTATAGTAGCTCTTTGTGGCATACCTCATGTGTTTTCCAAATTTCAATTTTTTCCATCATCATGTTAGTGCGTCAGCATATTCGTGTGTTCTCATGTAAATGTGTTGGCATCTGTGATTTAGGTGCATTTTCATCAGTGAGTCAAGTCTTTCGGCATCAGCTAGTTAGGTACATCATCAATGGCGAGTCATGTGCATCAGCATCGGTAAGTATGGGGCGATGGTAGGCCGAGGTGTCGGTAGGTCATTGTGTCGGTAGGCTTTGGATTCAGTAGCTTAGAGTCGGTATCATGGTGTTAGTGTATTTGCATCATAGTTCACGTCCGTAGCTCACCTATTGGTAGCTTAGCATCAGTGACTTACCCATCGGTTACTAAATTGCTGTTTTCGAGTTTTTTCCTAGTTTCAAGTTTCACTCTCTTACATTATATTTTATTTAAACCATTATTAAAGTCATATTCAGGATCATTTAATGGTGTTTCAATTCATATTTAGTATATATTTAAATATCATAACGTCCGAGGTGATTAGAGAGACCCAAACCACGTGATCATGTCCATGATCTCACGATGCTGTCTTTTAAAAACATTTTTCCTTTAAAAATGGAATCGACACGTGAAAGTTGAGATCTTACCTTTATTTTATGTTTTATGTTTCCTTTTGGTGTTCCTAGAGCCTTCCTCATAGACATGTCATGTGCTTATTCTAGAGCCCCTCCTACTAAGTTTTCTTGGAGTCCTTCCCTACTCCTCATGTGCCCCTATTCATGGCGCAAGGAGGAACTATGATTCTTTGAACTCCCATATAAGGATTTATATTTCTTGTCATTAATTGTGCATCAAGTGGGGTGGGTATTATAATGAATAATTTTTATGAACGACTGAAAACATTTTATAGAATCAATAAATAGTTAAGGAATGAATATGATAAAAATGTAAAAAAGATAAATAAAATAATGGGCAGAGAGTATTTTTACGTTGACTGCTTGTTTTATTTTTTATATTTGATTTTTTTATGGTTGTTATGTATATATTATTTCTGAAAATAATGACCGTTGGTGGTCTTTACTTGTGCACTAGTGACTTTCTGTTTTGTGGAAATGGTTTGATAAAAGGATGTAACATGAAAAACTATTTAGAACACATATACATGGTTAAATAAATGAATTCCCTAAGATCAATACTATTCGGTGATCACAACTTTAATAATTATGTGTAATTAATGAAACTATTCTCGTTAAACCTAAATATATACACATCTTATCGATAGGTGGGGATGAGTGTTATATTCTATGGAGGATTGTAACCTTGTGTGAGTTGTGTGATGATGTTGTTGGGAGCGTAATTGTGGGACAAAGACTGGTAGAGGAGTGGGCTCTGTGGCAAGGGTGTGCTATGAGTTTGTAGTGGGATTGGGGATAATGGTAGTTACTATGGGATTTGTGTGTGGGGTGGTATAGTTGGTGGGTTATCCACTCAGTTAGAGAGACTGATTGATTTTGGAATAGATGAAATTATAGGTAGCTGAACTACCTTTGTTGTGTTGTGGTCCCGGAGTGACATTGGGTAGTGGTAATGCTGTGTGGATTTTGACTTTTTGTGTCATTGGACTGTAGAAAAAATCTAGTCTTGTGATTCTGTGTAGTGGGACTACATTTTCTATAATGTTGGTGCTAGTCTCTACTCTATGTCATATCGAAGGTGGGACTCGAAGGTCATTATCTCTCCTTCAACTAGTGGAAGGAAGGGCATTCCATTATGTTGTCCCTTGCATCTTCATGAAGAATGTGGGTCATGAAAAAATGGTATCATAGGAAGGTTTGGAGTGTTGAGAGATAGGATGGAGTTCAATGTTAGGCATAGTGAGGATTACATGGGATGGTAGTGAAATGGTGTTAGGAAAACATGGTAAATGAAATAGGCCAGGGAAGACCGACATGGAAATTGGATTTTAGGGGCCATCCTGATCTAATGAAAGGACTGTAGACCTTCTGAATGACCATGTGAGGTTATAAATATTGCTGGGTAGAGACCCTAGGAAACTTACATGCAATTAAATGACTTTTTTTATTGTGTTTATTGGGTGTTTTGATCATTTTAATGAAGTGAATAGTAAAAAAATGAAAAGAAATTTTCCACACTACTCGAGATTTGGGGTTCCTTGTTTACTTTTTCATCTTTGGAACCAGGATATCGACCCCTTTTGACAGAAGCAGTTGAGGCCCATGAAGTTGACCTGGTTTATCAATGAAGTGTCGCTCAAGAAGAGTATAATGAATAGTTTCAGAAGACGATTTGTTCGTTCTAGCATAGGACTCCGGAGCCAGCAATGAGGATCAGTTTGTTAGTGTTCAATGCTTTACCTTTTTTAGATGAAGGAAACTGAGGTCTTGTTGGCTATCCTTGAAAGTGAGTTTCCAGTAAAACTTCTTTCTGCCATGTTGAAGGTTGAGAAGAGGAAAGAGCTACTCTCCCTCCAATAGTAGAATATGTCGATGAGGGAAATGGGGATCAATTTCAAGGATCTTCAACGCTTCACACTAGATCTCTTCCCATATGAGGAGTCCTGAGTGAGACACTTAGAGGAGAAACTTTGACCTTCCATTCAGTATGATGTCACTCTTTCACTCTATCGACACACATAAAGGTTTAGAAGAAGGCTGAGGTAGTGGAAATGCTGCTCTCACTGGGAGGTGTTCCATAATGGGGAGACATCCATGTTCATCAAAGGGGAAATCATCAGCAGCTAGTCTCTGGCATCAAGGCCTTCTAGGTTTTGGATACTGGGGAGTAGGCCTCGGTAGTTCCAGTTCGGATCTCTTGGTCTATCCCCTTTCCTTATAGGCTCGTCATTGAGGTGATTTATATTTGGAGGTTGTGAAATTTATTGGAACGAGTGCACAGTTCGGACTCAGTACAGTGGGCATGGGAAAGTTCAACACCCACCTCAACAGCAGCAGTTTCTAGTCAGGCCCTTCTAGCAGTAAGGGCGATGAGAAAACACGCCACCAATGGTGGATGGTGTTGGGAGAGGTCAACCATAAGTAACTCTTTAGGAACCATGACCAGGGTGTGGTCAGGGAGGTGGTCCACAACAGGTAGGTAGAGGAGCTCAGTGTGGGCAGTTGCATGCCGTTGAAGTAACAGTTACAGTAGGGCCAGAAGTTGTTCGAGGTACGATCAATCTATATAATACCATTGAGAATTCCTTGTTTGATTCATGAGCTTTACACTCCTTTATTTCTCCCAATGTATCTCATGCCCTAGGTATAGACATAGAAAGAATTCACATGCCCCTGGCGTTGAATATGCTAGTATGAAGTTAGATATAACGACCCAAGCTTAACGTACAAGGAAATTACATTACTTTTGCAGAATACTTAATACATGACAAAAATAAATTCCCAAAGATCGTGTTTGTTTAGTGTCTCTGGAAACACAGTACATAATCCTATAATTGTGGTGAAAGATATTCAATATATCGCATAAATATCATTTCCTTTCGTTTTCTTACCTAAAAACTTTATCTATATATTGGGGAAATGAAAACATAGAAAGGGTGTGATAAAATGCTCAGTAAGGTTAAACATAGAGAACATAAAAGAATCCATAAACATTTGAACATAAAAATAGGAACATAAAACATCAAAATCTTGAGTCATGAAATAAATCATGACAGTACCTAAGGCATAGATCATAAAGGAACATTAATCGTGATAATTTAACATGGGAATAAAACATGGAATTTTGGAAAACCATTAATCACATGATATTGTTTCCATATTAGTCAAGGCATTGTTGCCAAAACCATCATAGTAGACAATGTCCATTACTGAACCAGGTTTACTTGCCGTTCCAGACCTGTATTACTAAACCGTATTTACATGTCATTCTAGCCATGTCTATCTCAGGGGATATAAATCATTACCCAATGAATTGGAAGGAGATATAGGTCCCACCCATCTCATAATGAATCCATTCTTATGTGTTCCACAAAATAATATATCATAAAATAACCCATGTAATAAAAATCAGATTCTTAAATATCATGCCATCATAACATAATCCATAAAAGATAAAAGAACTTCATAAAAATAATTCCATTATAACATAATCAAATCAATTTCATAATAGGGATACAAATAGAACCCTATATTGTCTTAGATGGTAAATAATTTTGATAAAAAACATGAACTTAGTTCTTGAGGAAAATATCCTTTCTTCTTCAAAAACATTTTTTCTTTCTCAACATGTCATAAAATTTTAAAAAAAAATAAGAAAATTGAAAATAAACTTGAAAAAATGTAAAGGATTATTGATGGAAATAATGTTCTATGAAATCATAAAAATCAATTCCTGCCGTATAAGTTAAAAAACATTCTTCTCGTACATTGGCCGGAAAAGTCAAAAAGTAACTCTTTCTGAAAACGACAGAAGATTACTTTCATATATTTTACTAAAAAATAACTAATAATTAAAATTGAATTTAAACAATTTTATAGGGATATAAATAATATTACATATTAAGTAAATATTGATGTGGATGATAAATATGACCCTGGTAAATACTTACAAATAAACAATCTCAGATAGAATGAGATTAGAAAAGTTATCCCTTACCTTATGTACAATTTCTTCCGTATGTGTACGAGACTCTTGTATAGTGGGTTTAAACATACTATTAACTTGTAGAAGAACCATAATAATATTTACGATATCATATATGATTCACTTATGACTTTATATTACCCGTTCATTTGTCAATTCCATGTTAATGCATCGTTTTGGATAAAATCATTTCATTTGTCGTATGTGTTTTGACATGTAATTATTCATATGATTACATAGATCATGATTAATTTCTTCCAGAATGTAAAACATGATTTATATAAAATATATATTCAGAATATAAATATATATAATAGATCGATAAACGGAACGAAATACACCGTTCATAGAGACGGTAGACCATACGTACGCATGGACGCTATTTTCGTTTCCTTATTAAATTGAATGGATGTATGTAAATAACATATACATAAATACATTATAATTATTATGTCATATGTCTCATTATTATTCATTATATATACTTTATAATCATTTTTTAATGGTTAACTTGGAGAATGAATGTCATCACGTCGTGGAGACGGTAATCCGTACGTACGCACGAGCGATGATATTATTCCCATAATTATTTAATGGAATTTGGGTGGATGAAAGAATATATCAGAATTAGTATCATGTTATAATAATCATATATAGTTATTATTTACACCATTATACCCATCCAAGTAAGGTGGTGGTGGAAAAACAGATTACTCCACGACATGGAGACGGTATTCCGTACGTACGCGCGCGCAGTGATTTCTTTTTCCGTAGGATGGATAAGAGGTGAAATAGGGTTGTTTAATATTTATAATAAAATATCAGTATATTGATAATACATATTTTATTACTTTATAATTTAACAACGAAATAAGAGAAAGTAGAAGAAGAATGAAACTTGAATGAATCGGTAGAAGAGATTACCACTTCCTCGACGTGCCTCTTTTAAACCTCCTCTTTGGGAACTAGAGTTGGTATTTTGAAAATAACAGAACCTCTATGATATAACTAGAAATGTTTAGAAGAGTAATTGGTAGGTGTTGTCTGAGCTTGAAGGCTCAAAATTGTGTAAAGTGGATAGAGAGGAGGTGCCCTTTTAATAGGGTGGAGAGGGGCACTTTTGGAAATCTAAAAAATATTAATTTATAATAAATTCAAACCCCACTTAAAAAACATAAAAATTGCTCACATTAGAATATTAGATTATATAGGGTTGTAATATCATCATCCAATAAAATTTATACATGTTTTAAGTTTATTTTAATCCTTATCACTTTGATTTGTCCTTATTTAATTTATTTATTTTTATTTGTAGCAATAATATTATAATTGTAAATTGTTATAAAAAATTACTTATGTGTTGTGAATTGGCCATAATTGGATACTTTATGAAATTTTAGACCATATAAGTTTCAATTTATAATTTTTCAATGTTTTTTTGATTTTTAAACAATTTAATAATGTGTCATTTTTATAAAATAATAGTAGTGTCAATTTTGACACTATTCAATTATTTGTATTTCAATAAAATCCAAAAAGATAATATATTCAAATAATTTTTTCATATATTCCTAAAATTTCATATTTATCTTGAAAATTTGTGGAGAACATTAATAAGATCATATAATATTTATTTTAATATTTTTAATACCATTCATTTCATATTTCAATCAATAAAATAATTACTTCATCATTTTTTTATAATTATTTAATATACATATATGTTGTATAAAATTTAAAAATAAAATCCTATGATGAAGATAAATATATTACCTTTCATAATAATACTTTTACTAGAATTTATCATCTTAAAATTACAATATTTAAGTTGTTATATTTATTAAATTATGAAGGTGACAACTTTGAGAACATTTAAAATAAAATAATATCAATTTCATAATCTGTTTTATAAGGCTCCAAATGGCCCAAAAGTAGACAATTGGATGATAATGATGTATATATACTCTAAAAATATGTTTTGGTGATGTATATAGTCTTTTGGATAGGTATTAGTATTTTAATAAAAACTATATTATCGATTTTTCACTAAATAAATAATTTCTACATCATTAATATATAAGCTATTAAGGTAATTATATATTTCATAAATATCAAAAATAAATAACCATGATGAAGAAAAACATTTTATATTTCAAATTAATATTTATAATCGAATTTATATTTTTTATAACCTTATATTAAAAATACATTAATTATTAAAGTTTGAGTGAGACATATTTCACATTCCATTAATGACAATAAACTAGAGATCTTACTCACATCCATGTGGGTTATAATGGATTACATTTTGACCCAAATATTCCATAGGATAAAATATAATCATCCAGTTATATTAATACAAGTCTTAGGGTAATTTTATAATATTATATTTACCCTTAATTACCTGATTTACCCTTAACAATGTTAAATAAAATTTACCGTAGTTACTATTCATAGTTCCCAAATATAAAAAGTAGCCTATTAAAATAATTTGGACATACTGATTCCAAATATGGAATCCATTTTTCAAAATTAATATCACAGAAGTTTCAGAAATTAAATTAATATTAATCTCATTGTTAAGAAAACGAGTTTTAAAAGGTAAAACATTGCAAAAGATTGAAATGATTTTACCTATAAATACAATGTCAAATCAATGATAATGACAGAAATAAAATTAAATGCAAAAAATATATTCTATTTATACTTTAAAACCATTAAATATTATAATGTATCAATATATATTATTACGATGAAAAAAGTTGTTTTTGATTAAAATATTGCGTGTTTTTACTATTCATTAAAATATGAAAGTTATCAGAATAATATGAAAAAATTATCCAAAGTAAATATTTATATCCTGATTCCAAATAAGAATTTTATTTTGTCAAATTTAACTTACAAACATGACGAAAACTATATTTAATGTGGGTTCACTGACAAAAGGCGGCAAAACTGCATTTATTTAAAAATACTTATTTTACCAGAAAAAATTATTTTGTTCTCATACAATGTTCTAGAAAATGTGTAAGATGAATAATAATGTGATAAAATTCAAAATTTAGTTAATAATATTCATAACTTCAAGATCATAATAATATTATAACAATATATCGTTGTTTAGTGAAACTCGTTTTTGCGTACTACACACGCTATTGAGGAAGGTCGCGATTGCGTGTAATGCAACACAAGTCAGGGTTTCATGTATTGAAATCTCCCTTTGGTGTTCCATATAACATAATCAAAACTTATTTCATTTATATATTAAACAAAATCTATACTTAATGTTGCATAGAATAATTTCTACAAAACAAACTTGAAATTGTGTGGAACACAAGCCAAGAATAGTGTTGCATATACCGAAAGCTAATACGGTGTTGCGTATAGTACAAGATAATATTGGTGTCTTTTACAATAGAAGATATCATATAAATTAAAAATAATATATCTCATAAAATCTCGTGGTGTTGCATTAGACCAATCTGTTTGATGCGTTTTGAGGATGTAGAATAATGTTGAGGCTACATAAGTCAAATAGGGATATTCTTCTACTATAGATGCACTCATATGATATATTCCTAGGAATAATTTTATTTATGTTCATGATGTTATCAACTAATTCCAAATAAGAGTAGTATTCTTAGATGTGGGTGTCTAGTGCGTAGAATTCATTTGTGAGAAGAGTTTTTTGTAGGGCATCCATCGTGTGAAGCATCTTCTTTCTATATTGGCTAAGATATCAGTGGGATCAATAGATACATAGATGTTGGATGTTTTGGGGGGTTGTTAGTGAGTTCCTCAATGTCTTCCTCGAAGAGGTTGTAACTCTACACCCTTGACGTAACGTTGAGTTCGGAATAGACTTGCAACATTGTTCCCATCCGATTTCACTGGATCCCTATCGGATGGTTCCTTCTATGTTACTGGAGATGCATATTTAGTTTAACAACATGATGAAGAAGGGTTTTATTCATCCATGTGTGTAACTATGGGGTGCTCCTGTCTAGTTTGAGATGAAGGTGGATGGTTGTCTAAGACTGTGCATAGACTACTGGAGACTGAATTAGGTGATGGTGAAGAACAATTACTCCCTTACATGAATTGAAGATCTTCTAATCTAGTTAAATGGATAATATTGGTTCTCTAAGATTTATATAAGGTTTGGATATCACCATTTGATGGTAAAAGAGGGTGACATCATGAAGACAACATTCTGGTGCTTGTATGGGAACTTTGAGTTTGTGTTTATTCCCTTCAATATCACTAATGTACATGCCATGTTCATGGGGATCATGAAATCTATTTTCCATGTGTACCTAGACCGGTTCGTCATCATGTTCATCGACGATATCCTGATCTACTCGATGTTATTGGATGAGAATTTCTGGAATTTGAGGACTATCTCAGAGCTCCTCTGACACCACCAACTCTACAAAATGTGGTCCAAGTGTATGTTCTCGAAGCAATAGCTTCTCTTCCTTGGACAAGTGGTGTCTCAATAAGGGATTTCAGTGGAACAATAAAAGGTCAAACCTCTAGTTTCATGGGCATCACCCAAAAATGTTGTGAAGTTTGTATATTCTTGAGTCTGGAAGGATATTATCATATGTTTGTACCCATCTTCTCTCTATTTTCAGCTCCATTGATATCTTGGACCAGAAAAGACTAGGGATTCATGTGGAGTGAGAAGTTTCATGACTCTTTCATCTATCTAAAAGGAAAGCTGGTCAGTTCCCCAATGCTTTGGTTGCCGTAGGAAGGGTAGATGTTTGAGGTGTTCAGTGACACTTTTGGACTTGCCTTGGGATGTGTACAAATTTGGCATCATGGATTAATCTCTTATGTGTCAATGAAGTTACAACATCATGAATATAACTATGTCACCCATGAACTAGAACTTGATGCAGTCATGTTCGCACTGACGTTGTGGCATCATTACCTCGTCGGGGAGCTCTTTGTGGTCTTCAAAGATCACAATAACATGAAGTATATCTTTTCCCAATGAGATCTAAACATTTGGCAGTGAAGGATGAAAGAGTTTCACAAGTACTATTACATTGAGATCTCTTACAGCTTAGGTAAGGGGAACGTGGTGTCTAATTCTTTGAGCAAGATGTCAAAGAACGAGGTAGTTTGGGAATCCACAAATGCTTGGAAGGAATTGGAAGAACTTGCATCTTTGCACCTGGATGTTGGGGATGATAGTTAGAGGGGATATCCATTTCAGATGATGGTGTAGAATTCCATGTTGTGGAAGGTAGAGTAGTCTCAGTTGGGGGACTCAGAGGCTGATGTAATGCTTATTCGCATAGCTCATTGTGATGCATTGAAGGGATAGTCAGAATCAGATGTTGTTCTGTGGGAAGCTATTTTCCCCAGCGGGAATTTATGAGGGAGTTATCCATGAGATCCATGGATCACTCCTGGTGGTGCATCCAGAAGTCTCTAAGATGCAATGAGGCCTGAGGGAGAAATTTTGGTGGCCCGGGGTGATGTCAGTAGTGGCAGTGTTTATGGCATGGTGCCAAGTGTGTCAACAGGTGAGGGTTGAGCACCATGTTCCCAGCAGTGTATTGCAGCACAAAGATTTTCCCAAAGTGAATTTGAATAACATATCGATGGATTTTGTCATGAGATTAATTGTGGATCATAGAGTATTCAATGTTCCTTGGGTATTACTGGACCATTTGACCAAGTAGGATCACTTCATGGCAATCAAGGAGTCAAGTGCAGAAGATGTATTGGCATAGAGGTATATGGATGAGGTTGTGTGAACACATGGAGTTCCAAGATCCACTATCTCAGATAGGGATACATGTTTTACATCGTGATTCTAGATGGGATTCATCATGATTTTGGTACCAAGTTACACCACAAAACCAATTTCCACCCACAGACATATGTGAAGACATAAAGCAGCATCCAGAGGTTGGATGATATGTTGAGAGCATGTGTTATGGAAACCAGAGGATCATGGGGATGCAACATTCTACTGGTACAATTTTTCATAAAATATTATCTATTCACTCTAACATTGGCATGGCACCATTCTAAGACTTGTATGGAATACCATGTAAATCACACTTGTGCTAGATAGATGTAGGGGAAGAATCCCTTCTTGGACTAGAGGTAGTGAAGAGCATAATAGAGAAGTATAATATTGTGCGTGAGAGGATGAATGTGGCTCCGGATAGGTAGAAGTCAATTTCCAATCAAAGGAGGAGGCTCTTCATGTTTGTGGTAGGTGACCATGTATTCTTGAAGGTTTCCCCATGGTGTGGACATTGATGGTATGTTATGGGAAGAAAGATTTATTCCATGTTTATTAGACTATACAAGGTGTTGGGACGAGTTCATGAGGTGGAATTTCCTGAGGCACTGTCACCACATTTGGAAAAGATCCATGAAGTCTTCCACATCTCTCAGCTCTGTGAGTGTCTACACGATGTCTCACACATCCTTGATAGTAAAGAGTTGGATATCGAGGATGATGTGATGTTCGTGTAGCAACCAGTAAGAATCAAGGATCTTGTGGAGAAGGTCCTGCATGGAAGGGCCATTTCATTGGTTATGTGCTATGGAGGTAGGGTGCCCTCGAGGAAAGTAGTTGGGTGCGAGAGTCATAGATGTGTTCCCAGTACCCAATGAAATTCTGTGATTTTATCTTGTATGTTTTTTACCTTAGTTTTAATGTAATATTCGACCATACTTATTATATGATAAGTTGTTTCGCTGTTCTATGATTGTGAGAAAATTCTGGACTATGGGGAGGGGAGAACCTGATCCTTAATCAAGACTCATTAATGTGGATGTGATTAAACCCATGTGGGAAAGACAGTGCTTCCCAAAGTGGATTGTTTAATGATATTGGGGAAGGAACTCCCAAATCCATGTGTTTGGATGATATGACTTTTGGTTTTCATGTGGTTACTTGAGGAAGTGTTGAGGGAGTGTTTCTCAAGTTATTTAGGAGATACATAACAAATTTTTGTTCTTGGATGTTGAGTATTTCACTCCACCTTTAGAACAAAACATTATGGTTTATTCCTGAGAGGTATCTTAATGGATAGTCATTGAAAAATCTTTTAATCTAGTATAGTTTTGAAATTATCAGAGATGATAACATTTTGAGAGGTATCTGATATAATAACCTAGATTTCCCCCGGCCCCTTTGTGAAAATCAATTGTTTGGGGGTGTTCTGGGAGCTGTCGGTGGCTTGCATCAGCAGTTTCACAAAAATAACTTTTTTCTATCAGCATTTCAGTGCATCAGAATGTCATTACATCAGAATTTCAGTGCGTAATCATGTAAGTGACTTGACATAATTGATTCATGAGGGTCAACATCATTGAGTTAGGTGTATCAGCATAGGTGAGTCAGGTGTGTAGGCAATCCTGAGTCATGTTCCTTGGAAAAAGTATTTCTGGGTGTTGGTAGGTCGAGGCATCGGTAGGTCGAGGTGTCGATAGGTTGTTATGTCAGTAGGCTTGGGAATCCGTAGCTCAACATTGATATCACACCGTTGGTTTCTCAACATCAGTAGGTCACATTGGTAGCTCACCCGTTGGTGGATCATCGTTGGTGACTCACCCATCAGCGACTCATTTGCGGTTTTCCCTATTTTTTTTGAAGTTTTCCAGTTTCACCCAACATACATTTAATTTGATGTAAACCAAGTATAATGAATTAATCGGGCACTTTTATGGTAATTTCAAATGGTATTGATTATATCATTAAATAACCAAATGTCCAGGGAAATTTAAGATAACTAAACCATGTGATCTTGACCACGATCCCATGATGATGTATATTAAAAGCGTTCTTCCTTTAAAATAGGATCCAACTCTTCTAAGATGGGATCTTCTCTTTCTTTTTAGTTTTCCTTTTCCCATGGTTCACCTAGAGCCTTCATCACTAGACGAGTCTTTCCCCTATTGTTGAGCCCCTCTTCCTCAGTTATCTTGGTGTTCTTTCTTGCTTCTCGTGCGACCCCAGTTCTTGGAGTAAGGCGGAACATCAATATTTTTATCATCCAAGTAGGGATGTTTTTCTTCTAATTAATTGTGAATCATATGAGGTGTGTATGCCAATGAATCCTTGTGTGGAATGGCTGAAAACTTCTCTTAGAAACAAGAAATATATAAGGACTTAATTTCATAAAAATATAACATGGGTAAATAAAATAATGGGCATAGACTGGTTTGATGTTGATCGCCTATTTTATTTTTTATATTTGATTCTATGATGGTTATCATGGCCATATTACTTCTAAAAAACAATGTGGTTTGGGGTATTTTCTTGTGCACATGTGATGTCTTTTTTTGTGATTCTTTGATAAACAGTTCTAACATGAAAAACTGTTTAAACCACACAATTGGTTAAGTAAATAAATTCCCTAGGATAAAGCATATTGTGTGTAACCTGAATTAAAATTAATTGAAATTAAAGAAACTATGCTGGTTAAAACATAATATTTACACATTCTATCAATTGGTGTGGTTGTTTGTTTTGTTTTGTGGAGTTTTTTAACCTTGTGTGAGTAGTCTGGTGCTTGTTTTTGGAACATGGTTATGGGTAAAAGGTTTGGAAAAGGAGTTGGATTTGTGAGAGGGGTGTGGTATGAGTGTACAATAGGGATGGGGTTTATGGTAATTACTAGGGGATTTTTTTGTGGGTTGCTACATGTGTTGAGTTGGCCTCATAGTCTAAGAGATTGATTGATTAATGAATAGATGAACTTATATACAGTTGAACATCATTTTTTGTGTTCTAGTCACAAAGAGGTGTTGGGCAATTAGACTTTTGTGTGGATATGGTCTTGTTGTATATTGGTGCTCTAGAAAAAACTTGGTTTTGTGCTATCGTGCAATGGGATGGTTGTTGGGTTTTTCCATGGTAGTGTTTAGTGGCCTTTAGCCTTATGATAATTGTTGTAGTTGTTATGCTTTTTAGTTGCCTCGGGTAGTGTAAGAAGATATTTAACTTAACCCCTTAATTAATTAATGGGATGTTGTTTAATGAAACGAGGTTAGTCTTGTGTTTTATTTTGGTTGTCCGAGTGGTTTTGAATATTGGGATAGCAGCAAAGGTGGTTTTTGTTGGTTGGTTCATGGTTTGGAAACCCATAGGTTTTTTTGAGTGTTTTTTATCTATATATATATATATATATAATTTTGTTTAATATGATTTCTATACCCACCCCAAAAATGATAAGAACTATTAATCAGGAACATCCATTTCATCGGGGAGGGTTTTTTCACAACATTCTAGTGGGAGGATGGATGGCTGGTTACTGAATTTTCTTCTTCGCACCCTCTTCTCGGTTCGTATTGATCGACCGTATCTGGGAAAGTAATAATGGCTTGAGTTTTACCAGAGTATAAGATTCTCCATGTTATGATTTTTTTAGATGAGAGTCTTAGGTGTTTTTCAGAAACGATTGTTTACCCAAGTGTTTTTGGGATGAGTCTCAGGTGTCATCGGTCTTGTAGTGTGTTTGTGGTGCCCTATGTGTTTGCAGGTTGGGTTGTGTGTGGTTTGAGGACCAAGTGAGTGTGAGTAGGATGTGGCAGTGGGACAGTATATGGGAAGTGTGGTCATTTCGAGATGTTATCCATTAGGAATGAGCAGTTAACTTGTGGGAATATGGTGTGTGGTACCCAAATATTGATGTCCTTATACTAATACTTTACATGATTGCATTATTTTATGAGTCTACCATGGTGTTGTGGGACTGGTTAATATTCATAGGTAGGTGATTTGAGTTTCTACTATTTTCTCAAAGGGACATTATTATTCCCCCTCACTTGTGCATGAGTGGATTTTGTTTTCCTACTCGTTACACTTTTATACTCACCCTACGTTTGTGAAATTGTTTTGAGGATTCCAGGAGGACAATGTGGACCGTGCTGGGCATTACTAGATCGGGCGTCATGATTTATTTCTATCTCTCCATAGTTCGTTTCTTTATGGTACTTTTTTAGAGTTTTCATTGAAACATATATTAGCCTTAATTTTGAACATGCTTGTGGGAATGGTTTTTGGCTTCATAGTAACTTTTTGTACTGGGGGTTATTTGGGATTTAATATCTTATCTCTTGATATCGTTCTATAAAATAGTTAATACATTTCATATCCCTGTGATATTCTATAACCTTGCTGATATTCACAACTCTAGGGCCTATCAAAGGCGTGAATTAATGGTTCATTATCTCTCCTTCAATATGAGAGAGGAAGGGAGTGGAACATTGTTGTCCCTTCCCTCATATTGATGAAGGTGTGTCGTGACAGAATATTATATTTTATGATTCTCCATGTGAAATGGTTGAGTGAAATTTTTAACTGGAATCTCTAGATCCCATTCATGGGATGTGTTATTGAAATGGATCCTTGATCCTATGTCTATTAACACTGAAGATAATTTATAGAATACACTAATAGTTCAACTAGTCTTCCCTAAAGCTGTTAGGCCAAAATCCATTATTTTCATAAACTACTATCATCCCTAACTAGCAGCTCTCTAATCTAGTAATATACCACATAAAATGTATGTGTAAACAATTCAATATGTCGATCACCTCCTGCTTCTGTCACATACAATTTTTATTTTATTACACAAAATTGAAATAACTTCCATATATGATACTAATTTTTATATGGTCAATCGACCATCTCTCATTTAGTAGAATTATGGAATGGGAAATCCACCCTGAGAGGTTCTTATCCATCCCTAGACACAAAAAAAAACTTCAAAATATGACTCAATATGCACTAATATTGATGAACTATAGACACTATATCCTAGTATTGTCCCTTGAAGTGATTCACATACCTATATTGCAATATCCATCTTCAGCTACTAGTTACCAAAGTGTTATATCCAATGTTCCTAAAAATGACACTAACTTATTGTTCCTTATCATTTAAAAATATCTCCAAATTTATGGAATGATTAAAAAAAACTAGCATATGTTGTAATCCAATGAGATATCACACCAGACTAGTAAAATTATGGTATAAAACTCTTTATGGTATGTTATCAAATGAAAAAATCTCAAACCATATATACATAGTATCATGATAGGTTGGTGACCCAAAATTCATACTCTTATAGTACCAACCTATCTTAACATATCTCTAGATTCTCTTAGATGCATACATAATGAAATATGACTATATAGAACTCCCCAATTAAGATGCACCCATTTCCTTTCTATGAGAGTGTCACTCCATTAAGTGTTTTGGTCCCCAAAATCCACCATTGTTCAGTACCTCCATGTAGAAGGATTTCACCTAAGACCGCCATCTAATTTGGGGGGTCCTAAATGCAACAAGACTCTCCCAACAACCTCAAACACGTATTTTTATACCATGGGATATGTATTTACATGAAACCTAATGTTTTTAGTTCTCTAGACCTCATGAAGTGTCTCCATCCTACACACTTGATCTTACAATATTTTTTATTAAACATTCTATATGGTGGAAGGATGTAATACCAGAAAACCATACACATTTACCACCTCCTACACAAAGTCCATCTACTAAAGCCTCATCCCTTTTTCGATCATCCTTATATCATGCTCCATAAACCTATATATATTTCATTATAGAGGAATCGTAAAAATTCATGATACACTTTGGTCAAATTGTATATCTGGGGAGTTTACTCATGAAGGACATGAAAACCCAAAATAATTCATACATGATGCATCTGCCAATATTTCATATGAAAACCAAGGATCTCATGTACATAGTAAAAAATAAAACGTTTTAGGGTTATGATGAATAAATCAATCATTTATTGAACCATAAATGGGTTCCCTATCTTGATATCAATTCTCAAATCATGTCATTTTTGTTTCTCTATTTCACAAACCTGAACTCATCACTAGAACATTTCAAAACTCATGTCATAATATGACTATTATGATACCAATATTTCATGAACTATTCTTCTTGGTATTTCCTTGATTGATACTTACAATGTGGGACACAAAATGACTTCCTCTAATCGTCTATAGGGTTCATACAAGCACCATGTAGGCATATCAAACACATGGGAGCCCTTATCCTAAGTACGTGGACACAAAATTTATTCTATAGTAATAAATAAAATTTATGAGGGAAATATAAATCCAATACCAATATTCATGAATAAAGAAATATCCTACAAATGGGTATGAAAAATATAATATAAATGACTAAAGGGATAAATTAAAGACCATAAAAACTGTAATAGAGTCCAACCTGATAATAAAGATTGGAATGAAATCAAAATAATCTATTAACACAAACCAAATTCTATCTCTAACAAATTTACTCTTCCAACTCTATTTTCATCTATTAATTATCCATAGGGATTGTCTCCTATATATTCCATGACATGTGCAAGTAGATCTCATGTAGTTGTTAGTCAATACATACCTAGTAGGAATCCTCAAAACCACTAATCATAAATCATCAAGAGGGTTATCATTTCATTATAATGTTGGTATGTAAATCAAAATGTTATTTAATAATATTGTTAAAAATTACATACAAATGATACAAACCAATTCACTTTGTAATATCTAAACATTTCCACCATCATTGGATTCTGCTGGAGGAAAAACAATTTTTCTTGTTCCGAAGAACTCACTCATGGGGTGTTTCTATCATTAATCACACTTATATGATTTGTTAGGGAAATTGGGGCACAACATAATGATGTACAAGTTGGACCAATAAATATGTTCATTCAATGATTGGGGGATCAAACCATGGGCTTGTTGAAGAATTCATGACCCTTCCTAGAGTAAGCTTGGTATAATGGGGTCACAATCCGAGATAGTCTCTAATGTGATTCCTGATCCAGCCCAAGGATGAAATGATACAGTATAACAACTCAAGCCAAATATATGGATTCCTAAAACTATATACGAAAAATACCCTGGAAGGGATTAGGTATAGTTTTTAGGATTTGATTCCTCATAGTAAAATCATAGAGATTGAATAATGGGATATTCCTTACAGGTAATGGAATATTAAAAATGGATGATGGACTTAACCTATCTTTGTAATTGTATAAGGAATGTACAGGGAGTTCATGGTTTTTCATGCTAATTATTTTCCATTTCATGTATATTCATGTTTTCATCATCCCATTCCAATTTACCATGTTCATGCCTATGTAATTTTAGGTATTTAAAATACTTCTTCTTCAAAAAAATTGGTCTTTATTAATTTTTTTAATTAATATTAAAAATAACTCGAGGTTTAATTTATAAATATTAATTTTGAAAATAAAATAACTATTTATATAATTATATTAAAATTAATATAGGATTATGTTTTTGTATATTTTTTAAATGATTTAGTTTTCACTGAATAGTGAAAATACTGATTTTTCAAATTTTGTTAATTTATTCATTAAATAAAGGAATTTAAATATACCATCCCATTTTATTAATTGATATTAAAGTTAAATATGACCCATATTATTTAAAATAGTTTAAGAAATTTACTTTTAATCTAGAATATTCAATATTTTTATATATGTTAATTTTAATGTATAAAACACATTCCCATAAAACTGTATTTCAATCTGTTTTATGAATTTATATATAAATTAATAATACCACTTATAGTATTGAATATTGAAAAAATAATTCTATATTTTTAATCATTGGGTTATAATTTTAAAAATATACCCCCTTAAAATTAGTTTATTTCCAATAATAACCTTTGTAAATATTTTTCACCTCGGTAATGGTAAAAATTGTGAAATAATGTTTACACTATTTGATAAGAAAATAAAAGAAATAAAAAAAAATACATTTCCTTTATTTTATGAGTGTTATTTTAGAATACCCATCCATGATTCACTATTATGAAAATTTGGTTGTATTTTTATTTATAATTACAAATATTTTATTTTATGAAATGAAAAATAAAAACAATCACTCTATTTTAGTTTCATAGACTCTTAATTTTTTATCATGGGGTTAAAAAGATGTTATGGTTTGTTATAAATTATTAATACTTTTTTATTAAATAATATTTTCTACTAGTTAATTTTCTAATTTTAAGTAATGGTTTAATAATCATAAATGTGTACGTAAGGCTGCCACAATCCAAGTGAAGGTACTAGAAAATGATTCCAAATAATATAAAAACCATAAAATAAATATGATTTGGATAAATTTTGGTATTCCATAATTTTAATGTGTAATTACATTGTATTTATGATTAATAAAGGATCTATAATATAAATTCATTACCTAAATCATAAAATTTAATATAAACTAAAATAATTTCCCAATAAATGAAAATAATGAAATTATATATTATGTAATATTTTAAAATGTATTTGATAAATAATAAAAAGATTTAAATAAAACAAGTGGGATGCGATATGACATAAAATTTCATACCTTGATCATTTTTGTGACTTTTGATACCTTATATGTATATTTATAACCCTTAATGGTTAAAACATTCACCACGTAATGGATATAAATGATTAATTGGGGTAAAAATAAAGTTATAAGTGTTAAAATTAGTAGAATGAATGTCAAAAACATATTTTATGATTTTATTTCAATCATATATCATCTGTAATTTTAAATTAATTCAATTTTGAACCAATTTTCTTTAAATTTATTATTATATTGTTTTAGTGGTTTTAAAAATTATAATTATGTCCCCTCCATATATTATTAAATCAGAACCCCCTTCCCTACATTCCACCACATTAATCCTCATTGAAAAACAAAAAACTATACAATACTATTGTATAATTCTAAAACAGGTATTTAGAGGTATGCTTTTTCTCAAATTACAATTTCATGGGTTATCATGAAGGGGTGTATTGTTGTAATACCATAGAAGAGTTAATCATTTTACCTTCCCACTCTTAATTTATTTCATCTTCTACCTCTTCCAATGTTCTGATATCCACCATAAATTAATTAATTTATCATCTTATTTATATTAAATTAAAATTATGTTAAAGGGAAAACAATTTCTTTATCCTAAACATAAAAAATAAATTGAAAAGTATCCATCATGTGTATGTGTGGACTACCACCACCACATGCCTCTGTTAGTCATTATCCATCACCAAAATTCATGGTTAGTTAATATGATGTATTTATGGATTATATGTGATATTTAATTAAATAATTATAAATCTTGAGTTATGAAATCATATCTACCTTCATACATTTTCATCCATTGATAATATATTACACCGCTACTGTCTATGTGGTGATTACCACCTCAATGATGTAATATAAAGTTTTTTTCCATTTTTTCATCATATGTATGATAATAAAGATATATTTAAAGAATATATATAATATAAATTTTATAATGATGGTTCTTTTATAGTAAATTATTGTTTACCATTATTTTATTACAAATAACAAAAAGTGGTAAAATCACTCATGTGTACGTTAGAAGAACTATCTCAATGATGTAATGTAATTAATTTTTCATCACCAAATTATATGATTAATAATAATAGTGCATATGATGAATAAATATGATACATATTTTAGTATTTTTTTCTGAGATTTCTAATCCATGTCCAAATTTCATGTTCTGACTCAATCAAATCGAAACATAGACAAAATTTTATGTAGTTTTACCCAAAATATTGTTTTTAATAATTTTTTGTTAAGAATATGGGGATGAAATATTATATGAAAATTATATAAGATATTATATGTATAAATATGGTATTGGAATATATATTAATATATTTATATTTATTATGAATTATATATGAATGTGTTTCATTCAATATGATAGTTGCGGAAAGGGTTTCTGTCCTCTATTTTATTTCCATTAAACATGTGCTGTATTGATAATTTGATTATTTTATGTCAACTATATACTTTCCATTTATTATGATATCTAAGTAATAAATTATTATTAATGTTATTTAATGATTCATTTAAACTTTTTTCTTTAATGTGTGATATGATTGAAACATTACTACAAAAGTAAGTGATTTATGATTCTATCTCTTTTTAATAACGGTTTTTTATGATTAAATTTCCATTTAAGGAATTTATTAGTATATTAACATTCAATCCACATCTAATTTATTTTCATATATTTATTCATTGTCTTTTCATGTATTAGAGTAATGTTTTTGTAATATCTTTTCTATTTAGAGAATAATAAATTTTCATATCTATTAATATTTATGAATAAGATATTAATATTATATTAAAGGGGATAGATTTTCTGAAAGCAAAGTCAACACACAACAATGGGTTTCTCTAAAATATTACGTTGCACACAACATTGATTTATACCAAAAAAATATTACAATATTTTTGTTATTATTTTAAATTCTATTTAACACCATGTTGTTTTATTGGTGAGAATGAAAATATATAACTACTATATGATTGAAAATGTTTATTAAATGTTTTTAAATTTATTTAATAACATTAAGAGGCTTAAAATGAGAATGAATAGATTTTAATCATAAAATACTCTAATATTTTTAAAATGTCATTTAACATCCTTTTAATAGAGAACCATTTTTAAAACTACTTTTTTAAAATTTTATAATGCAATATGACATAATAAATATCTTCCTTGGAATGGGGATATCAAAATTTACATTTTATGAAATTTTTTTATTTTTATGTCGAAATTTATATTTTAATGAATTGTGAAAATACTGCATTTTAATTCAAAATTACCATTCCATATAAATTATTTATATAGACATATTATCCTTTTAATTGGTTTTATAGTTTCATTTTATTATTTTTATATCCTTAAATACAATGTTGTAAAATTAAACTAATTTCACATTTAAATTGAACATATACACATGTCAATCTTTTGGTTGTTTTTACTTCTTAAAAACCCGCTTTCTGGTTTTGAAAACAGGAAGTAATTTTAAAATAATTTCTGCCAATTATTTGTTGTTAATTTTTTAAAATGGATTCTGTATTTCAAATCAAGAATTCTAAATTTTTTAAATAGGTACCATTTCTTTTTTGGAATTATGTATATTATCTTCGTTAATTATTTTTATTTACCATGGTTGAAGGATAAATCATGTAAATAAGAGTAAAATATAATCTTAAAATAATATAAAACCACCCTAACACATGTCTTAATTTAATTGTATGTCTCGACACATCCTCGGGCCCGTGCCATGACTACCCCAAGCCCGCCTTCCATAGGCCAGGGGCTGGCGACTAGCACCAAAGGTGTAAATCCCAGTAACTGGGAAGGCATTGCCATTATAAAAGTAAACAAACACCAAAGAGTACAAGCGGAAGTAAACACTAAGTACAAAGAGAAGTGATGAAAGGAAAAATGGGCCAGAATACAAACCCAAAAGAAAGTACAACTACAACTGAACAAAGTACAACAGAAAAAGACAACAGCTGGAGGGACGGAGGCGGCTCCTGGGTTGTCCTCCTCGGATCCTACCTAAAGGGTAGGTACAGATGGTGCAGCTCCTGGATCGTCCACCACAGATCCTACCTAAAGGGTAGGTACAGATAGCCTCTACATCGCTCTCGCCCGTCAACCTCCTCCGAGTGTCTTCTCGCCGTGAAGTCCACCTCCGGATAGTGACTCGTCGTGTAGTCCACCTCTGGGTACCGTCTAGTCCTCGAACACTCGGCCTCTGTCGGCACTGCCCGTCATCTGCAACCAACACAACGAGGTGCGGGCATAGCCCGTCCAGGGGTGAGTATAACGATACTCAGTAGGGACCCCGATACCCTCACGGTCTCACTAAAACCAACAAGGATAACTACAAAGAAGATCTCAACAGATAACATCTACTTAGGTATATGCCCATACATATACCTAAATTATCAAGTAACCCATCTCAATCATGAGGTAACACAAAGATCATGAAATCAACGGATAACCACTACCCAGGTATATGCCCATACATATACCTAAGTTATCAAGTGACCCATCTCAATCAGGCAGTAAACACAAAGGTCAAAAGTCTCAGCTCAAACCAGGATTTTCATTATCGAAACTGTAACTGCTGAAGAGCTCTATCTCTGGAGTGTACAGTGGTCCTATCACGACTCCGAGGTACTGCTCACTAACCTAAGACTGCTGAGGTACTCCTCCTGTCGAGTACCACTGTTCAGCCACCCAAACACAGTAGTGCTTCCCGCCAAGGTATGTCACCCAAACACAGTAGTGCATACCCCCTAGTAGCCTGCTGAGGTACTCTCCGGACGAGTACCGCGGGTCTGCACTGTCACACAGGTAGTGCTCCGTCCGCCATGGGTCTGCACCTCAGAAAGTAGTGCTCCATCCACTGGGCTAGTCGACTCACTCCAAGTCGAGTCAGTCAAGCAGTCGTCAGGTCTCAGTCGGCTACACGGTCTCCATACTCCGCAAGCACGTCTCTAGGAGGGTCCGCTCCATGAGCTACAGGTCGATACTCCAGGTATCTCAAAGTCCCACGAAGAAGTATCTCAAAGGACCGCCTCGTCATAGGTGGTCTCAACGCAACAGACGGTGCATCAATCAGACGCTCAGTCTATGAGTTACTAGCCTTTTCGTCCCAGGGGCCCGGTTGGTTTCGTGAGCGAACCAAATCTGGCCGTATCTCAACTGTACCCCGAACTCTCATAGGGTAGACTCATTGGGACCGTTTCTCAATGTGATCAACAACGCCGCTGACAGTTCGTCAAACGGACGTCCTGTCTGAAAGAAATCAGATTTTCCGTTCCAGGGGCCCAGTTGGATTTTGGGTGCAATCCAACGTGGACACTATCCAACTTCATCCAAATCTCGGGTGAATAATGCCAAAAGTTCTATCTCATCAAGAGGAATTCAACGAAACAGACGGCGCGTCAATCGGACGCCCGATCTGTCAGTTATTGGCTTTTTCGTTCCAGGGTCCCGGTTGGTTTCGTGAGCGAACCATCCCGACCACTCTACGACGGCAACCAAACCTCGATCGGAGTAAGACAAAAGAGCCGTCTCACTTAGAGTAATCCATCAAATTCGACGGCACATCAATTGGACGTCCGGAACTCAAGTTACGAGCGTTTCTGCTCCGAGGGCCCGGTTGGTTTCGTATCCGAACCAACCCGGCCGAACCCAAAGTAATCCGAAACCTTAAGTGCGATATACCAAAACGACCGTCTCGATCCAAGGATCGTGTTTCCGCTGACGGCGAGTTGTTTGGAGTCCCGTTACTCAAGTTACGGGCTTTTGACCGAAAGTGGTCCGAAAACGGGGGTCTGGGCCCGGGCCGACCCGGCCCGACCCCCCCTTGGTCGGCTGAACCGGGTCGACCCGGCTGGGCCCGGCCCGGCTCGGTCCGGCCCGACCAGCCGGCCGCGGTTCGGCCAGCGTGGCCGAGCGGACACCGAGGGTGGGGTGCGCGGCTCCCCCGCCCTTCGCCGCTAATTGAGGCCGGCGGTTCGTCGGCCGCCTCCCTTCCGGCGGCGCGCCGCCGCCGCCTTCCGCGGACCACCGGACGCGCTCCGGTGGTCTGTTCCTTCTTTCGTCTTCGCCTATGGTCTCCCCGGGACCCCACCTTCACTGCGAAGGAATTCAAATGCCCAAACGGCCTGCTTCGTCGTCGCCCGTCAATCCGCATGTCAAAACAAAACGCGCTGTCTTCGTGGTTCTCCGGCGCGGCGTGCTGGTGCCGCGCCCTTCGTCGTGGCTCCGCTCCGGCCGCAGCGCCTTCGACTTCCTTCGACGCGGCGCGACGACATCGCGTTCTTGTTCGACTTCTTGGCATGGCACGACGGCGTTGCGTAATACTTGCCGAGCGATTCTCGCATGGTGCGACGACACCACGCCATCCCATTCCATTCACAAAGAAACAACCATGAACATAAGAGGGGGTTAGGCCGTGTTTGTGCGGTCTGGACCCCTCTCGTTAAACGATAACAAATAGTCGATTAACCATGAAATTCGATAGGCTAGAATCAAGAACGGAAATAATTTAATAAAATAAAAATAATCCCCTACCACGGTTCAGGAACGGTGTTCGTCAACGACCCGCGGAAGACGAGCGTCGCGGAGGTCGGGCGTCGCGGGGAAAGAACGTCGACGTCGCGAAGCGATGATTCGAAGTCGTTGACAGCGATTTCATCGCGGAAAACCGTCACGGAAGAGACGATGCGGAAGAAGAACGTCGCGTCGCGGATACAGCGTCGCGGAAGAACCGTGTTCTTCGGTGGAGAAGTCCTTCGTTGAAGAATGGTGTTCTTCGTGTTCTTCGTCGAGGAAGAAGGTGTTCCTTAGATTTTTCTCCAAAAATCTCTCCAACAACCCAACACCAACCCTCAATAAAATAAGTTCTAAACTTATTTTATTAACACAACAAAGTATTTGAAATTCAATTGTTTGAATTTCAAAAACATACATGTAACTCACCAAATTAATTACAACAAGTTGTCAAATAATAAAGAAGGTGAGTTAATGGGGAGTTAGGAATGTGAGGGGTTAAGAGGGGTTAGGGAGTTAGGGAGAAAAATCGAAAAGGTGGGGGGTTCGTGTGGGCCCCACCCTTTTAATTATCCACACATGGGAAGTTGGGTGGATGTGGGTCCCACCACTAACTTCCCATGGGGGAAACTAACCACCTTGAAAAAGAAATAAAATTGATTAACAATTTTATTCACTTTTTTTTAATTAATCCCCAAAAATTAACTTCTTCTCCTGCACAAACGCAACTACGGTAAAGGTTCCCTTAAGTGATTACCGGCGTTGCGAGTTCATCGGTGCCATTAGATTTCAATTCCGAGCACCGGTTCACAAGATAGGAAAACCCACTCGTTCGTTCACTGAACGTACCCGAGCCAAACTTCAGAAATCGATTCCGGGCACTCCGGGCCTCAGAATCAAGTGCCGTCAGAAACTACGTTCTTGTAAAATTCCAAAGATAAATAAGAAAAAAATTTCCTTGAAATTTACGGGTCTTTACATTGTATGAGTCATGGGAAACCAAAAAAATCATTAGGCCGAAATTTTGACATTTTGGGAGCCACTTCAGTGTGAAGATGACATGTTATAATAATTAATTTAAATTATAGAGAAATATAACATAAAAATTTATATGATTACATAAACATTTTTATGGATGGGTTATATGACATATATAAAAGTATATAAAAAATAATAATAAATATAATAATATTTCATACATCTTGGAATTTTATTTAAAATTTTTATACATTAAATAAATAACATTATTTATGATATAATTATGATTAAGTGATTACCTTATTAATGATAGATTCAAATAAATGATATTTTAAATATAAAAATATATATTATTTGAATATCTTGAATCCATATATGAAATTTTTGGATTATTATATAATATTATATTTTAGTTAATATAGTTGGTTTGAAAGAATCATGTTTTTATGAATTTAATAAAGAAATAATTACTAAATAGTGACAAAATTGATATAAAAGAGTTTTTAAAACAAATAATATTTCATTAAAAAATATATTAGTACTAAAAATCAACGATTCATCCTGATAACTTATGTTATGTTCTAAATTTTATTAATGATCCTCTTGTGGTTCTATTGGAATTTTATAGTGACTGAATTAACAATATATTATGAAAATAGATGATGACATTGTAAGAGTTAATTTTTTTAACTAAGGGTTGAAGGAAAAATTTAAGGATAATTTTGCGAACTAAACTAGTATAAAACCTACTAGATGAGATTATTTTGACCCATAATAATCTTATCCTTTCAATATATCACCCTGGAACTATTATAATTCGAATAAAAATTTATATTAATATAATGATTCAATATATTCGTATAGTGCCCCTCCTACCTCTTATAAAATACCACCACATATTTTCGCTTAATCACACCAGTCAATCCTATTGGATAGCCAAAAGAATGGTCAAATATTCTCCCATCATCCCTACCTTCCTCCAATATGCCATACCTCTGTATGATGGTGATCCAAGAAATCATTTTGGCTCAAATCAAAAGATGTTACATAATTTAGAGGTAACATCTTCTCTCGTGTTACTTTCCTTTATATTACTCATATACTCCCTATTGTAATCTTATTCAATGACTAAATAAGAAAACTAAAATACTTAATATACTAGATTGTTTTTATGAGAATGATTTTAACTACCATTACACAAACATCCATCTACATGATACGGACATATAGTTTTTGTATACGGCGAACTAATGCCTCACGAAACGATTATTGTTGAATTTTTTCTACCACCTATCATGGTGGCCATTATGATGGAAATATATTTATATATGATATATAATATATTAAAAAATTTCTATTCTCCTATAATTTTTATTTATAACATATCTTTATGATTTCCTTGTTGTGTAAATACGATAATATAGTTTTAGGAAGTGTGGACTACCGCCACCTCAAAGTGATGTTACTCGTTCTCGTTATACATAGAACATATAATGGATGGTTTTATTAATCCTATTATACATACATGAAATAAATATAGAACTTCTGTTATAAAATACATTTATATGATTTAATTATTATTCTTTTTAATATAACAAATAACTGAAAGTATCATTCATGCGTACTTAAAGCCTACTGTTTCCATGAATGATGCATTTCATTTCTTATCACAAAATATAATTGACATTATAAATTCATATATACTAGATATATATAATATTTAAATATTGAATTAGATTTTGGAGATAATTAAATTTTTACTACATGGTCAATTTACATCAAAATAAGTTCATTTTCGACTCGTGTATCGAAAATCAACAAAACATCCTATATGAACATAAATAAATAGGTAATTTTTTATCATTGAAATAAGTGATACAAAAAGGATAATAAACTTCATTTTTCTACAAGCATGTATAAATTAACCTATGTTTATTATTCCGGAACATAACGATTGTACATGATGAATCAGAGGCAAGGTTAGGGAAGTTGAAAAATCAATTTCCATTAATTGGGTTTTATGCTTACTTCATTGATTATATTATTTCAAGATTATATGTGTTATCACTATTTATTTATTTATTTTATAATTTCTAGTTCCATTTGTGTGGATATAATTTATCTAAAAATAATATCCCCATTTATAAAATCTAATGTCATTTATACAAACATTGTACGGGATATATTAACTCAATTTACATTCAGGTAGATTAATATCCCTGTCATGGGTTTTTTTCCAATAATTTATGTAAATGACCTCTAATAATTTTAAACATAAGATACACTTATATTGGGTTTATTTATATTTTTCACTCATATTTATGACATTTATTTATCCATAATGTAATGATATGATCATTATTAGGGGCTTCATCACAATCTCTATTCATTGAAGCATATTTTGTTGTTATACATTGAGTCCTTTTATATTATGTATAATAAACCCATTTGACTTTTAATTTCATTCATTGTGAATATTTTTTTATGACACATTTTAATCAATGAAAAAAATAATGTTTTTAACATATTCTGAGACAATGAATCCTCCATTGTTGTTACCGTTATTTTATATTTAACTTCTTGTAGAATATTTAATGATTTTGAAAGGAAAATAAATCCCATATTCCCTTTTTTGGTGTTATGGTATTAAAAATATTTTTTGAAATGTATTGAATATTTCAATATCCTGAAATGATTAATTGTGATTAAAAATTTAATGTTATTATTGAAATGTTCATATTTTCCATATTTTATGTGTTATGATTATATAATGGTACTCGGACGTTTGACCGGTGGTTATGTGATTAACCAAAGATGGGTAGTTACATGATAAACCAAAGATGTTCAGTTCTGTGATAAACTAGGGATGGTAGGTCACGTTATAACCTCTAATTCATTGGGTAGGGAAGTTGATCGTCTGGCTATTCCATTTAGTGGTATGTGTGGAATATGACCATATGGTTATTTCATTTATGTATGTTTATGTCCAATGTTATATATATGTTATATGTTTCTTTATAAGTTAATTATGGTAATATTTTGGTTACAAAATGGTTAAGAAATGATAATATATTCTGTGAAGTTTTTTTGAAACTTTTTAATGGTGGATAGTATAACATTATGATAAATTATTTGTGGTTTACATGTTTCTAGAAGATAAAAAATTTTACTATTTATTTATCCCTTACTGAGATTTTTATGCTCATCCAAATTATTGAAATTTTTTCATAGGACTTAATGAAGATTAGAGTCATGGATAGGATTAAGGAAAAGGCAGACTATTTAAACACGAAACAAACCATGTCTCTTTTTAAAAAGTTTTTGTCTTATCAAAAAAATGGATAGTTAGTATTAGTGTTTAATAATAATATTTATGTTTATATGTATGATTTATGACCTAAATATATAAATCTTTAAACATGAAATGATCCTCAATGTGATTTAATTTCAAATTGATGACTTATCTCAAGATTATGAAACATTTAAGGTTGGGGTCATATAGTTGGTATCAATGGATGGGTTAAAAAACATTATAGAATATGATGTCTTCTTAAGGGTCAGATATATACACATTGGTTTATTATTTTTAGGAATATCATAAGTTAAATTTCTTAGAAACCCCTTATGAGGATTTATAATCAATAATACTAAGGTGATTAATGGGGTTTTTAAAGCATTCACCTTTGAGGAAATTATGGGATATTCATTCTTGGGATAAAAAATGAGAGGTATGAGATAACCTTGGAGGTTAAAATATGTAATGGTAATTTTTTATTAATTTATCTCATTTTGGGAATGTTATTACAAATAAATATTTTTTAAAAAAGGAAAACCCATCAAATCAGACAAGATTGTAGGAATAAAAACCACAATCGGAGTAAGAAGGTCCATTATCACCTACCAATAGCCTATGTGATTGTAACGACCCGTAAATTTCAACGGAAATTTTGTTCTTATTTTTCATTAGAATTTTACGAGTGCGCCATTTCTGACGGAACCTGATTCCGAGGCCCGATGTGCCCAGAATCAATTTCCGAAATTTTTCTCGGGTACATTCAGTGAACGAGCGAGCGGGTTTTTCTAACTTCTAAACCGGTGCTCAGAATCGAAATCTGAGGGCACCATTAAAACCATAATGCCAATAATTGCTTAAGGAGACCCTTTCTAGAGGTGTGTTTGCTCGGGGGGAGTTGTTAAAAGAATTTTGAGAATAAAATTATAGTTGTTTTACAATTATAGTTTTATTATACCACTAGTGGTTTAAGTGTTGGGGAAAAAGAAGTTGGGGTGGGGCCCGAACGAGCCCCCACCTCCTTAAAAATCCTAACACCCCATTAAAAACCCCCTCTAGCTTTAATGTGTAACTCATCCTCTCTCCCTCTTTAATTGCGAGTCAACTCTCTCATTAAATTATTTGATTAAGTTATTCAATGAATTTAATTAAGAGTTGAATTTTGAATTCTTTGGAATTCATGGAATAATAAAATAAGGTTGAATCTTATTTTATTTTAGGTTGGTTGTGGTGTGAGGATAATTAAGGAGATATCTTGTGTGTTTTTCGGAATAACTTCATCTTCTTCATGAAGAATGCCGAGTCTACGACGAAGAACTCCGTCACAACAAGGGGAGATCGTCGTGTTGTCTCCTCTCCTCTCCGCAGCTGGTGAGTGATGCCTTCTCCATAGAATGACGACGCGCCGCATCCTTCATCGGGTGAGCACCGACGACATTTATGGAGCCTCATTCCGCGACGCCATCTTCTACGACATCAATTTCCTGCGATGATTCTCGTCCAACAAATTCTTCGAGGTAAGGGTTTGGTTTTGTGTTCTTGAATATTCTTTTACCATCCAACGTTAAATTCTTTAGCCACTTGTTATCGAATTAATAAGAGGGGTCCGGACCGCACGAACACAGCCGAACCTCATCCCCCTTTGTTGTTGTACTCGTTGTGGCTCGAGCGAAGGCGGCGAGGTGCAATGGCACCGCGCGGGATCGAGGAGGAATGCGGCAAGGGAGCGTGGCGCCATCGCGTCGTGCCGTTGAGCCCGGAAGAAGCCGTGGCAGGAGTCAGGCCTCGATGGAGGGGCGCGATGCCATCGCTTCGTGCCGGTCGGATAAAGGCCGCAACAGTGCAGTGAAGGGAAGCTGGAAATCCGGCCACCGACGCAAGGGAAGGTGGGACCCACAGGGGGGGTCCCGCGGCGGCTCAACGACTGGCCATCACGGACGGCCGGAATCGGGAAGGGCCGGGGGTTTGTAAGCCCTGGAGGCTGGCAAAGGGGAAGGCCCCCACGTGGGGCCGTCGTTACAAAACGAGGGGGCCACTGTGCCCCCCCTTTCTGCGTCTGCTCGGCCGGCGCCGAGCCGCCCCGCCCGGCCAGCGCCGAGCCGACCAGGCGGGACCAGCCGCACCGGGCCGGGCCGGGCCGTGCTGGCCGGGCCGGGTCGGTCCGGGCGCAACCCCCCCCAAATCGGACAGGTTCGTTCAAACACCCGCAACATGTTCTAAGAACCTCTTATTGATGCACTATCTATTGTGATGCGATCCTTGGATTTAGACGACCGTTTTTGTATATTACACTCAAGGTTTCGGAGAATTTTGTGTATGGCTGGGTTGGTTCGAACATGAAACCAACCGGGCCCTCGGAGCGGAAACACTTATAACTTGAGCTTCGGACGTCCGATTGACGTGCCGTTGATTTTGTTGGTTTCCTCTTAGTGAGGCGGTCCTTTTGGATTACTCCACTCAAGTATGGAGGAATTGGATTTGCAAGTCCCAATGACACGAGGAAGATTAAAGAGGTTGAATGCTTCAATGGGCGCTCATCTTGCTTCATTAAAGGCCCAATGGGTATTATCTTGCATGGATGGAGCAAATGGGCATTTAATACCACTTATTCAAGCCCAAAATTGATGATTAAAGCTTGGCCCACATGGTTGCACGAATTTGGAGGCCTTGCCCACATGGAGGATTCTAGAAATGGCATCTTTGGACACCAAAGTCAAATCCGGTGGGCTATGCACTCAAAGTCAAATCCGGTGGGCTATGTTGGAAAGTTGTGTGCTTCTTTTCCAAAAGTCTTTGTTGGCTTTTATCTTTTTGACTTTTAAGGGGACAAGGTAGGTTTAGACTTTATGACTTTAGGGTATTAGACCCTTGACCATTGTATCACTCCCTTGGCTATAAATAGCCACCCCATGGCTTTGTATTGGAATTCAAGACTTAATTTGAGAGCTTATGCTTTGTTTCTCTCCGTTGTGTGAGGATTATCCCGGGTTTTCCCCTTGCTCTTGTGTATTCTTGCCTTGTCAATCTACAAGTTAGATTGGTGATCCAAGTTCACAAAGCCACCAATTCCGTGCCTCAACCCAAGTGCGTTGTTGTGTGGATTGACCATCACACCCCTCCCTTGAGTGTGTTGTCTAAGTAGTAGGTCACGCTCCATATAGCGTAGGTTGACTACTTGCTTCCACTATCCATACCCTTCACTCGTCACTTAGCCCCAAAGCGCATCCATCATCCGCCGCCCTACGCCGTGAAGATCGGGCCACCCCGTGCGTCTCGCATCAGTTGGTATCAGAGCTCCGGTTGACACGGTAGGCATATATCCCTTCATTTACTTTAATTCTATCCATTACCCTCCTTATCTTTCCATATTATTCACCCATTCAACAAAAAAAAATCCATTTTTCTTGAAAGCCTCCCGAATTGTCCTAGTTTGTGCAAGCTTGGATTATTATAAATTGAGCCAAATTTTCATTCATCTTCTTTCCGCATTTAATTCTCTATATGTGATTTGTATCCGGCAAAAAAATAATCTCAACTGATTATTTTGTGCTTTTCAAAATTAAGCACATCCTTTATTTGAGAGATTTCGAAAAAAAATTGTCTTACTCTCCGTTCAATCATCTTGTGCTTTAAAACTCCAAGCACAACACTTTTTGGGGAGAATTGACAAAAAAAGCAAAAAAAAAAAAGAGCAGATACAATTACTCCTTTGTGCTTTACATTATTAGCACTTTCCATTTCCATATATAACATTTTCCATAATTTTACTTCATCCCCATTTTGTATTTGGCTCATATTTTTTCATTTATCTTATCTTGCACAATCGGGCAAAACCCACAATCCACCTATCTACCCCTTCTTTCCACCCTTTTTTTGACCCTTTACCATTGTTAAACCCCTTACCACTCAAGCGGGTTGTGTTAAACCATCCCCCGACACAATCTTGATTGGGGAGGAATTTGTGGCACTTGATCACCCTAAACAAGGTAATATATTTCATAAGAGCTTGGGATTCAAATTGAGTTTTGAGAGTGGAGAGAAATAAGCAAAAAAAAATATATCTTGTGTGTGTGAGTGTGTGCATCTTGTTGTGTGAGTGTGTGTGTACCTCTTGTGCGTGTGAGTGTGTATATATTGCGTGCGTGAGTGTGTATCTTTGTGTGTGTGAGTGTGTACATATTGTGTGAGTGTGTACATCTCACGTGTGTGAGTGAGTGTGTATCATTGTGTGTGTTCCCCCCCGGTGTGTGTTTGTGTTTGTGTAACTTATCATGGCAGAAGATCGTGGGAAGAAAATTGCTCATGTTAGCGATGAAGGAAGTCGAAGTAGATCTCTCGCACCTGAAGCTACGCAATTCCAAATGCAAGCTTTGGTGAGCCACTTCGAGAAGCTTCTTGATCGGAAGTTGGAGGTGTTACATGAGAGGATTGATGAATTGGAGAATAAACCAAGCCCAAGGATGTTCCATGATAACCCACGACGCGCTCCCGCACCACATCGTCCCCACATCATGGAGGAGGAGATGGTGAACTTTGATGATGATCTTGATGAAGTCCCACAAAGGAGGAGGTTGTACCAACAACCGAGAGGAGCCCAAAGGAGACAACATGATGATGACCTACTTGGCGGGATCAAGGTGAAGGTCCCTTCTTTTCTTGGGAAAAGTGATCCGGAAGCATACTTGGAGTGGGAGATGCGGATTGAGCAGGTCTTTTCATGCCATGCATATTCCGAGGAGAAAAAGGTCAAACTTGCTTCCCTTGAATTTTCTGATTATGCTTTAATTTGGTGGGATCATGTTCAAAAGGAGAGGACTAGATATGGTGGACGTCCCATCAACACTTGGGAAGACATGAAGTTCACCATGCGGAAGCGGTTTGTTCCCACACATTACCATAGAGATCTCCACAACAAACTTCAACACCTCATCCAAGGAAGTAAGAGTGTAGAAGACTACTACAAGGAGATGCAAATTGCCATGATTCGGGCAAACGTTGAGGAGGATCCGGAGGCAACCATGGCACGGTTTTTACATGGGCTCAATCGAGAGATTGCGGATCAAGTGGAGATGTACCACCATGTAGAGATACAAGATATGATCCACCAAGCCACCAAGATCGAGCAACAAATCAAAAGGAGGAGCAACATGAGGAAACCCACTACCCCTTTCACACCATGGAGAAATCCAAGGAAGGAGATTGGAGAACCATCAAAGGCAAAAGAGGTGGTTGATCGCAAAAGTGACAAGGTAATTCTTCCACCTAAGAAACCTACTTTTGAGGCTAACCAAACCAGAAATAGGGATATTCGGTGTTTTAAATGTCAAGGAAGGGGTCACATTGCTAGTGAATGCCCAAACCGTCGCACCATGATCATCAACAAGTATGGAGAATGGGAGACCGATGGAGAGAGCTCCGAAGAGGAGGAAGATGAATCTCCAGAAATTAAAAATGGAGAATTTGTGGAAGATGGCGAGATTCTTGTCACTAGAAGAGTTTTAAGTGCACAAATGACCGTTGGAGAAAAGGAGCAGCGGGAGAACCTTTTCCATACACGATGCAAGATCAATGGGAAGGTATGTAGTGTTATTGTTGATGGTGGAAGTTGTAGCAATGTGGCGAGCACCGAGTTGGTGGAGAAGTTGGGACTCCCAACTTTAAGGCATCCAAATCCATACCGACTTCAGTGGTTGAATGATTGTGGGGAGCTGAAGGTCACCAAGCAAGTGAAGGTATTGTTCGCCATCGGTAGGTACAAAGATGAGATATTGTGCGACATTGTTCCTCTGAAGGCGTGCCACTTGTTGTTCGGTCGACCATGGCAGTACGATCGGCGTGTTACTCATGATGGTTTCTTGAACCGTCACTCTTTTCTACTCTGAGGGGAACCTATAACCCTCAACCCCATGTCCCCCAAGCAAATTCTAGAAGATCACATTTTGAGAGAAAAGAAAAAAAAGAGTGATGAGGAAAAAAAGAGAGAAAATGAAAAAGGAGAGAATGAGGGAAAAATAGAAAATGAGAGAAGCAAAGAAATGGAGAGCAAAGAAAAATCAAGAGGGGAAAAAGTTTTGAGAGGAGAGAAAAGTGTGATGTTGGCAAAAAAGAGTGAGGTTAAGGAAGCTTTGATTTCTCGACAAAATCTCTTAGTTCTTATGTACAAAGAGGTGATGTTGAACACTAATGACTTAACATCTTCTTTGCCACATGTTGTTGAGTCTTTGTTGCAGGAATTTGAAGATGTGTTTCCCGAAGAGGTGCCACCGGGTTTGCCACCCATTAGAGGTATTGAGCATCAAATTGACCTCATACCTGGAGCATCACTACCGAACCGCCCAGCATATCGCACCAACCTAGAGGAGACAAAAGAAATTCAAAGGTAAGTTCAAGAGTTGTTGAATGTGGGGTATGTGAGAGAGAGTCTTAGTCCTTGTGCGGTACCGGTCCTTATAGTACCAAAGAAGGATGGAACATGGAGAATGTACATTGACTGTAGAGACGTCAACAACATCACGGTCAGGTATCGTCATCCTATCCCTAGGTTAGATGATATGCTAGATGAATTAAGTGGTTCAACTATTTTCTCAAAAATTGATTTAAGATGCGGCTACCATCAAATTAGGATGAAAGAAGGAGATGAGTGGAAAACTGCATTTAAGACAAAACATGGACTTTATGAATGGTTAGTCATGCCCTTTGGTCTCACCAATGCACCAAGCACATTTATGAGGTTAATGAATCATGTCTTACGTGCATATATTGGAAAATTTGTGGTAGTTTACTTTGATGATATTCTGGTGTATAATAGTACTTTGCATGAACATGTAGATCACTTGAGAAAAGTCCTAGAGGTGTTAAGGAAAGAAAACCTGTTTGGAAACAAAAAAAGTGTGAATTTTGTCTCGATAAGATTATTTTCCTTGGATTTGTTGTGAGTGGCAATGGAGTTGAAGTGGACACCGAGAAGATCAAAGCAATACAAGAATGGCCAACTCCAACCTCCGTTGGACAGGTAAGAAGTTTTCATGGGCTTGCTAGTTTTTACAGGAGATTTGTGAAAGACTTCAGCACACTAGCAGCACCATTGAATGAATTGACAAAGAAGAATGTTCCTTTCAAATGGGGGAAAACTCAAGAAAAAGCCTTCCATGCGCTAAAGGAGAGACTCACCCACGCCCCTCTACTTGCACTTCCAGACTTCGGTAAGACCTTTGAAATTGAATGTGATGCAAGCGGAATTGGCATAGGAGGAGTACTCATGCAAGAAGGTAAGCCTATTGCTTATTTTAGTGAGAAGTTAAATGGCCCAACTCTAAACTATGCTAAATATGATAAAGAGTTGTATGCATTGTTTAGAGTACTCGAAACATGGCAACACTATCTTTGGCCTAAAGAATTTGTGATCCATTCTGATCACGAGGCTCTTAAATACCTTAGGATCCAACATAAACTAAATAGGAGACATTCTAGATGGCTGGAATTCATTGAATCATTTCCATATGTCATCAAGCATAAAAAGGGTAAAGAAAATACTGTGGCCGATGCACTTTCGTGTAGATATTCTCTTTTATCCTTGTTGGATTCAAAACTTCTTGGTTTTGAATACATTAAGGATTTATATGCCACTGATAGTGATTTTAGAGAACCTTATGAACATTGTAAACCTGGAGTTAGTTGGGAAAAGTTCTATTTACATGATGGATTCTTATTTCGGATTGATAAGCTTTGCATTCCTAATTGCTCTATCCGTTTACTTTTACTAAAGGAGTCACATTCGGGTGGGTTAATGGGGCATTTTGGTGTTTCAAAAACTCTATGTGTTCTTAGTGAGCATTTTTATTGGCCTAGGATATCTAGAGATGTTGATAAATTTGTGGGAAAGTGCATTGTTTGCCATAAATCCAAATCAAAGCTGAACTCACATGGACTATATCTTCCTCTCCCAATTCCCAACACCCCTTGGGAGGACATATCAATGGACTTTATTGTGGGGTTACCACGGACCAAGAGGGGGAGAGATTCCATTTTTGTTGTGGTGGATCGGTTTTCAAAAATGGCACATTTTATTCCCTGTCACAAAACAGATGATGCCACTAACATTGCAACACTTTTCTTTCAGGAAGTTGTCAAGCATCATGGAATGCCAAGGACCATTGTGTCGGATCGAGACACAAAATTTCTTAGTTACTTTTGGAAGACCTTGTGGAGAAAACTCGGTACAAAGTTATTATTTTCCACTACTTGTCATCCACAAACCGATGGGAAAACGGAGGTGGTGAATCGCACACTATCATCCCTTATGCGAACAATTGTCAAAAAGAATATCAAGAATTGGGAGGAGTGTCTGCCACATGTGGAATTCGCATATAACAGGGCCAAGCATTCCACTACTCAATATTCTCTATTTGAAATAGTTTACGGCTTTAACCCCCTTGCGCCTATTGATCTAGTTCCTTTGCCTTTACAGGAAGCAGTTAATATGGATGCGAAAGGGCATGCAAAATTCATCAAGAAAATCCATGAAAAGGCAAGGTTAAATATCGAGAGGATGACCCAAAAATATATGGATCGTGCAAACAAGGGTCGCAAGAAAATGTTGTTCGAGCCCGGTGACTTGGTTTGGATTCATATGCGGAAGGAAAGATTCCCTGAAAAGAGGAAATCAAAAATCATGCCACGAGGTGATGGACCATTCCGAGTGCTTGAAAAGATTAACAACAATGCTTACAAGATAACTTTGCCAGGTGAGTATGGTGTAAGTGCCACTTTCAATGTTTCTGATCTTTCTCCTTTTTTGGGTGTAGAGGATGAAGAGTCGAGGACGACTCCTTTTCAAGAGGGGGAGGATGATGCGAACCATGCAGAAGGCACCGAGTCGATTGCTCGGGTGGAGGAATTGGATTTGCAAGGCCCAATGACACGAGGAAGATTAAAGATGTTGAATGCTTCAATGGGCGCTCATCTTGCTTCATTAAAGGCCCAATGGGTATTATCTTGCATGGATGGAGAAAATGGGCATTTAATATCACTTATTCAATCCCAAAATTGATGATTAAAGCTTGGCCCACATGGTTGCACGAATTTGGAGGCCTTTCCCACATGGAGGATTCTAGAAATGGCATCTTTGGACACCAAAGTCAAATCCAGTGGGCTATGCACTCAAAGTCAAATCCGGTGGGCTATGTTGGAAAGTTGTGTGCTTCTTTTCCAAAAGTCTTTGTTGGCTTTTATCTTTTTGACTTTTAAGGGGACAAGGTAGGTTTAGACTTTATGACTTTAGGGTATTAGACCCTTGACCATTGTATCACCCCCTTGGCTATAAATAGCCACCCCATGGCTTTGTATTGGCATTCAAGACTTAATTTGAGAGCTTATGATTTGTTTCTCTCCGTTGTGTGAGGATTATCCCGGGTTTTCCCCTTGCTCTTGTGTATTCTTGCCTTGTAAATCTACAAGTTAGATTGGTGATCCAAGTTCACAAAGCCCCCAATTCCGTGCCTCAACCCAAGTGCGTTGTTGTGTGGATTGGCCATCACACCCCTCCCTTGAGTGTGTTGTCTAAGTAGTAGGTCACGCTCCATATAGCGTAGGTTGACTACTTGCTTCCACTATCCATACCCTTCACTCGTCACTTAGCCCCAAACCGCATCCATCATCCGCCGCCCTACGCCGTGAAGATCGGGCCACCCTGTGCATCTCGCATCACGAGGCCTCGGTGCAGGGCCCTATTACAGCGGAGGCACCGGCAGTACCTCTACCCGCCGAGCCTCCGATGTCACCAGCCCCAGCCGCTGAGAGTGCACATCCCCTTAGTGCACTGCACGAGTTTCAGAGTCAGAGACCTCCTAGGTTCTGTAGGGAGACGGAACCTCAGGTAGCTGAGGATTGGCTGGAGGGTGTTGTTCAAGTTTTCAGGTTAGTGGGGATAGCATCTGACCTCATGGTGATCCTTGCAGCAAGTCTCCTACACGCGGCAGTAGTTAGATGGTGTAACCAGATGCTCCATGTGCACGATGAGGCATCACTTTTCTAGACAGACATTAAGAGCCTCTTCTGCTCTGAGTTCGTCCAAGTCACCCTCTGTGCGGTGCGCATTCAATAGTTACTACAGCTGCGTCAGGGTAGCATGACCGTGGCCCAGTACTCGGCGAGGTTTACTGATCTCTCGCGCTACTCCATGGATATGTTACGGGACACGTTCTTCAGGGCCCGGACCTTCGAGCAGGGACTAAGGCATGAGATCAGGGCTTCGATGATCTCCCTCAACATTCTGACGCAGGCAGAGGTGTTGGAAAGAGCCCTTCAAGTGGAGTGTTTTCTCACCAAGCAGTCACCAGTGGCGGGACCCTCTACTGGACGACCCGTATCAGAGTCTTCGGAAACTGGCAGTAGACAGATGACGCATAGGTCCAAGCGGTCCTGGCCATCAGATGAGCAATCTCAGGATGCAGATTCGGTTGTGTGGGCCACAAGAAGGAGATCCAGCCACACAAGGAGCAGGCAGTGCTATGCATGCGGCGGGTAGGGTCACAAGGCTCAAGACTACCTGACCCGCCCAACAGATGAGCAGCAGGCGGTAGAGGGACCTCCCAGGAAGAGGTTCGACCGTGGCGGTCCGCAGGGAGCAGGTAGACGAGACTGAGGAGCTGGCCGAGCAGCGGATGGTGGGCGTCACTTTGAGGCCCTACCACCACCACCACCAGGAATACTACCCCGACCGTAGGGAACAGGTGTACATGGGAGAGGTCAGCTTCATGCAGCTGAGTCTTACGACCATGGAGCTCCGAGAGCAGATGGACAGGAGCGGGACTAGCTCCAGACATGGGGACTTTGGTTCATGTTGCTTCTATCCTTGTTGATGCTTTGTGTCATTATACTTTGAGCTGCAGTAATGAAATACACCTTTCCTTGTGACGTTTTGTTCCCTGTCCTTTTTATATAGTTTATACTAAGAGGTTCTGTTTTAAAACTGCTGACTTGACCCTCAATTAGAGATTCTAACTAGAGGAGACCTAGTGGCCACACACTACTGTTGACAGTGTGACTCGACCAGTGGAGGTGAGAGTAACGATTGGATATCTTGGTAGAAGCATCGATGCCTTACGACGTCATCCATGGAATGGATTAGTATCATTCATGTTAGGATTGACTTTATTAGGAAAAGAACATGGTTAATCCAGGGAATGAGACCATATTTCTCTTATCGGCAAAGAAGAAATCATTGCAGCTCTTGTAGGACTAGAGAAGGTTCAGGTCATCCCGGAGCGGATGAGGACAGCTCAGTGCCGACAGAAGTCTTATGCCGACTGGAGGTGGAGACCACTAGAGTTTGATGATGGTGACCATGTTTTCTTACGGGTCTCACCTTGACGTGGATTACAGAGATTTGGCCGAGGCGTCACATTATCTCCGCGCTTCATCGAACCCTTCTAGGTCCTCAACAGGGTAGGCGATGTGGTTTACCGCTTGACCGATCCACCTCAGTTGCACCAGGTGCACCGCGACTTCCATGTATCTCATCTAAGGAGATACGTGCATGACCCGACGCATATCATCGACCATGGGGAGCTGGAATTTGACAATGGGGTCACTTTTTCGGAGTTCCCGGAGGAGATCGAGGATCGACAGAAGCGGGTCCTATGTGGACAGTTGATTCCTCTAGTGCGCATCAGGTGGCAGCACGGGAACCTCCAGGAAAGCACATGGAAGTGGGAGACTCAGATGCATGCTGAGTACCCTCATTTGTTTCACTAGTTTGTGTTGTATCATTACGGGGACATAAATCCCTGAGGTGGGAGTAATTTAAAGACCCGTAAATTTCAAGGGAATTTTTTTCTTAATTTTCTTTGGAATTATATGAGTGCACAGTTTCTGGCAGCACTTGATTCCGAGGCCCGGTGTGCCCGGAATCAATTTCCTTAGTTTAGCTCAGGTACGCTCAGTGAACGAGCAAGTGGGTTTTTCTGACTTTTGAATCGGTGCTCAAAATCAAAATCCGAGGGCACCGTTGAAACCGTAACGCTGATAATTTCTTAGGTAGACCCATTCTAGAGGTGCGTTTTCTCGGGAGGATTTGTTAAAAAATGTGGAGAATAAAATTATAGTTGTTTTAAAATTATAATTTTATTATACCACATGCGGTTTAAGTGTTGGGGAATTGGAATTTGTGAGGAAGTTGGGGAGGGGCCCACAGGATCCCCCACCTCCTTAAATATCCTAACACCCCATTAAACACCCCCCTCTAGCTTTAATGTGTAACTCATCCTCTCTCCCTCTTTAATTGCAAGTCAACCTTCTCATTAAATTATTTGATTAAGTTATTCAATGAATATAATTTAGAGTTGAATTTTGAATTCTTTTGAATTCATGGAATAATAAAATAAGGTTGAATCATATTTTATTTTGGGTTCGTTGTGGTGTGAGGATAATTTAGTAGAGCTCTTGTGTGTTTTCCGGAAGAACTTCATCTTCTTCCTGTAGAACGTCGAGTCTACGATGATGAACTCTGTCACCTCAAGGGGAGATCTCCGTGCCATCTCCTCTCCTCTCAGCAGCCAGTGAGTGATTCCCTTTCCATAGAATGATTATGCTCTGCATCCTTCATCGAGCGAGCACCGACGATGTTGACGAAGCCTCGTTCCGCGAAGCCGTCTTCCGCGACGTCAATTTCCTGCGACGATCCTCGTCCGACGACTTCCTCGAGGTAGGGGTTCGGTTTTGTGTTTGTCAATATTCTTTTTCCATTAAACGTTAAATTATTTAGCGGCTTGTTATCGAATTAATCGGAGGGGGCTGGACCGTATGAACATGGCCGATCCTCCTCCTCCTTTTTTGTTGTGCTCGTTGCGGCTCGAACGAAGGCGGCGCAACGCAACGGAACCGTGCGGGAATGAGGAGGAATGTGAAAAGGGAGTGTGGCACCGTCGCGCCACGCTGTTGAGGCTGAAAGAAGCCACGACCGGAGTCGGGCCGCGGCAGAGGGGCGCGGCGCCGGAGAACCATGGGGGGTCGCGGCCGCGGCAGAGGGGCACGGCGCCGGGGCGCGGTGACGTCAGGTTGCGCTGTCGCGCCGCGCCGTTCGGACAAAGGACGCATCGGTGATGGGAAGGGCATCCGGAAATCCAGTCGCCGGCGCAAGGGAAGGCCGGACCCGCGGGGAGGGGGGGTCCCGCGGTGACTCACCGGCCGGCCATCACGGCCGGCCGGAATCGGGAAGGGCCGGGGGTTTGTAACCCCCAGCGACTGGCAAAGGGGAGGGCCCCCACGTGGGGTCCACCATTACAAAACGAGGGTGGAAGTGCACCCACCCTATCCGTGTCTGCTCGGCGAGCGCCGAGCCCCCCCCCCCCCCCCCCCCCCCGCTCGGCCAGCGCCGAGCCGCCCAAGCTGGACCGGCCGCACCTGGACAGGTCGGGCCGTGCCGGTGGGGTCGGGCTGTGCCAGGTGGGCCGGGCCACACCCTAATGGGCCAAACTCGGACCCGAGTCGGGTCTCCCCGATTCGGGTTGACCCAGGGGGTTCTGGGCCGGGTCGGTCCGGGCCCAACCCCCCCCCCCCCCCCCACCCCCAAAAGGACATGTTCGTTCAAACGCCCGTAACATGGGATACAAACTAATTATTGACACACCATCAATTGTGATGTGATCCTTGGATCGATACGGTCATTTCAGTATATTACACTCAAGGTTTCGATGAATTTTGGTTAAGACTGGGTTGGTTCGAACACGAAACCAACCGGGCCCTCGGAGCAGAAACGCTTATAACTGGAGCTTTGAACATCTGATTCATGTGTCGTCGATTTTGTTGGTTTTCTCTTAGTGAGATGGTCCTTTTGGATTACTCCTCTTGGGGTTTGGACGTTGTTGGGGTTCCGTCGGGTTGGTTTTGACATAAAAACCAACCGGGCCCCTAGGACGAAAAAGCCAATAACTCTCAGACCGGGCGTCCGCTTGACGCGCCGTCTATCGCGTTGAGTTCCTTTTGATGAGACGGAACATTGGGATACATCAACTATGAATATCGTGTCAGTTGATGTATCGACCCCCCTTGGCTCGTCGAGTGGAGCCTCCCAGAATCGAGCATGCTGTGTGCGGGAACCCTAGAGCTGGCTGCGACTGCGACGACGAGGATGACTACCGGACTGGGATCCTCCGTGGGTTCGACGAGGATGACTATTGTGCTGAGATCCTCCGTGTGGTCAATGAGGAATACTACCATACTAGGATCCTCCATTGGATCGATGACTGTGCTGGGATCCTCTATGGATTCGACGAGCACGACTACCATTCTGGGATCCTCCATGGGTTTGACGAGGACGACTACCATACTAGGATACTCTGTGGGTTAGACGAATGTGCTGGGATCCTCCGTGGGTTCGACGACGATGACTACTATACTTGGATCCGCTGTGGGTTCGGCAGCGACGACTACTAAACATGGATCCTACGTGGGTCGGCAGAGGAAATGATTCAGAGGCTACATCTAATCATCTCCACCCCTCTTCATGAGTAGTATACCTGTGTGAGCTGAGTCTTGGTTTTCAATAATTATCTTCGATGTGATTGAGTTGATATCCTGTGTGGATTGGACTATGCTTTCCTAAGTGGGTTGGGTCGTACTTTCCTATGTGTATTAAGTTTTACTTTCCTGATTGGACTGGACTGTACTTGAGCTCGTGAGTTGGAGCTTAACTGGATTTGATGACTTAGGTATATGCATGGGCATATTCCTAAGTAGTGTTGGATGATACTTCATGATTGTATCTTTTCTTTATGGTTTATCCTTTGTGGATTCATGGACACCTTCGGGGGTCTCGGGGTCCTTACGGAGTATCGTATACTCACCCCTGCACGGGTTTTTCCCACACTACATTGTGTTGGTTTCAGACGTCGGACATCACTGATCGTGGTTGAGGCTTGTAGAGCTGGACGGTACCTAGAGGAAGATCTCATGACGAGACGGTGCCCAGAGGTGGATATCACAACGAGTGGGTTCCTGGAGGAGACTGACAGATATGGAGTACTATACCTACCCTTCAGGTAGGAAGCTGGAGGACGATCTAGGAGCATCTTGTCACAATTCAACTGTTGTCCTTGAGTTGTACATTACATTCAGTTGTAGTTGTACCTTTCTTTTCGGCTTGTATTTCTGGCCCCTTGTACTTTCACCACGTATGTTTACTACTTACTTAGTGTTTATTCCACCTTGCGTACTCTGTGGTGTTTGTTTACTTTATAAATGTAACGCCTTCCCTATTATCGGGATTCACACCTTTAGTTCTAGTCGCCAGCCCCTGGCCTATGGGAGGTGGGCTTGGGGTAGTCACGGCATGGGCCTCGAGGATGGGTCGTGACAGTGATGTCCATATTTACTTTGACTTATTATTTTTAGTTAAATTTTTTAATGGGGTAAATATAAGTTTATTTTGGTAACTTATGTTTTCTCAATTGGATATCCTTAGTATTGAAAAATTATTTGGGGATTGTATGATAAATGTTATTTTGGAAGACGTTTTATATTTTTGGACCACTATATGCCTATGGAAAATAGAATACTATGGGATTTCATTTGAGGCTTAATGTTGAATTTTTTTTGAATAATATATATTTTATTTTGGACATATGGTGATTTGGGTTATTTATTGAAATGATTTACATATCATGGAGATTATGAAATTAGGTTAATTAATTTTCATAATGTGACTTCAATAATATTATTTATTATTTGGAGATAAATGCTAAGATTTATTATGGAAGACCAAGTGATCAAATAATTCCGAATTTTGGGTTTCAATATAATTTTTCATTATTTTTAGGAACTTTATGGTAATTTTTTTTCCTTATTGGTCTCTTTTGGACATTGGGTATTACTATTTAATTTTTGAGATTAAAACCAGTCCTCCTTATAAGGATTATTCTCTTATGGGATTATCTAATCTAATACTGACCATTTCGGTTTTTCAAGGTTACAAAATAGGAAAAATAAATACATTATCATTTGTGGATTAATAAGTTGATAAATCCTAAATACTCATTGTTTGAAAAAAAATGAGTTTATCACGGAATTTAATTAATGGATAAAATAATAGTTTTCAGGTAAAAAAATATACATTTGTTGATATTCTAAGTTGTAAAATAATTCAACAACATTATGAAAATAAATTAAAACTAAAACTTTTTCTGTTAACTTTTTGTACTGTTTAATTAGAGTCTGTTTAACCCATCACAAGATTGTGGTTTTTAGATTGTTAACTTTCTCCTGATCATGTTTTCTATCAATCCTCATCCGAACAAGATCGATTGTTTTTCTTCCATATCCATGTTTTTCGACATGGAATTATAGTATGTGTTATCTCCAGTTAACTTTTTTCTTCTCATTCATTCATTTATTGTAGTATATTTATGGACCCTTTTTCTGATGTAGGATTTTCAATGATGTTACCAGTACAAATTTTATAATTACGAGGACGCAATTTCCAAAATGGGAGGAGGATGTAACATCCCAGATATTTAAGGAATAATACAGTTTCATATCAATTATTATTTATGAATAAGATATTAATTTTATGTTAAATGTAATTCTTTTTCTGATATCATACATGACACACAAAAAAGGGTTTCTTCAAAATCATATGTTTCACAGAAAATTGTGTTATACAAAATAATAATACAATAATATTATTAATAATTTAAATTATATTTAACACCCAATCGTTGTATTTACAAGAATGAAAAGAACTAACTACAATATTATCACGCATCTTTTTGAAATGTCTTAAGATTTATTCAATAAATTTTATAGGCTTATAACGGGAAATAATCTATTTTATGCATAAAATACTTTAATATTTTTACAAGGTCGTTATACCTCCTTTTGATGGAGGACAATTTTTAAATATAGTTTTTGACAATTTTCTAATTTCTTTTTGAAAAAATAATCTTCTTATTTGGAATCGGGACATAAACCTCTAACTTGGATGAAATTTTTTTATTTTTCAGATGAAATTAATATTTTAATGAATAGTGAAAAATACTGCATTTTAATTCAAAACTATCATTTTGAATAAATGATATTATATATATTTAAATAAATTTAAATTTAGAATGTTGATTCCATCTATGAATTTTATTTATTATTATGACATTTTAGCTTTGATTTAATGCATTTGGTTAAAAGGAATCATGTTTTTATGACTTTAAAAAAAATCAATTACCAAAAAATGTCAAAATTGACATAAATGAGTTTTTAAAAAATAATAATACATTATTAAATTGTATTATAGTCCAAAAAATATAATATTTGTCCAAAAGAATTATTTAATGTTTCAAATGACTTTAATGATCAACTTCTGTTTTGATTGGCTTTTTATAGTTACTATACTAACCATATGTTACGAAAATACAAAAAAAAACATCGTAAGAGTTAATGATTTTAACTAAGGGTTAAAGCTAAAATATAAGGTTAATTTTTTGACTTAATCTTGTATAAAACCTATTGTATGAGTGTATTTAGACTCATCCTCATCTTATCCTAGAAATATATCACTTGGGAAGTATTATAATTTGATAATCAATTTATAATCAAATAATTACTCATGAAATTCCTAAATTTCCCCTCCTCCCTCTTATAAAAGGATACAACCTCTACACACTTACTGACACCTTTCAAGCCCCATGGATCATCCAAATTTTACTAAAATAAAATATATACATCCCTCCCACACTCATATATTCAATAACTTTTGGAGATGGTAATTAATGAATGATTTGTTTTTCTAAAACAAATTTAAGTTTCTCGGTTTATATGTAATATCTTCTCTCAAGTTTATTTACTTTATTTTTCTTATCGACTCCCTATGATCAGGTTATTAAATGATTACATAATAATAATATAATCATCAATATACTAAGATGTTTTAATGATAAGGATTCAATTTATTCTTACCCACACATCCATCTAATGGATAAGAATATATTCTTTTATGTACTATGAACTACTGCTTCACAAAACAATTATTATTCAATTTTATCCTAACACCTCTCATGGAGGACATTTTTATGGAAATATATTTATATATTATATATATTATAATTTTATTTTCTATATGCTAATGAAATTTTTATTTCATATTTACCTTTATGCTTTCATTGTTGTGTAAATGTGATAATTTTGTTTGAGGAAGTGTCGACTACCGCCCACTCAAAGCAATATGACTCGTTCCCGTTATAAATTAAACATATAAAGGATGGATTAATTAAAAATATGAAACATACATGGCATAATTATAATACTAGATATATAATATACATTTATATTTTTTTTATTATTTATTTAATATTACAATGAAATGAAAGTAGCGTTCATATGTACGTACAACCTACCAAATCCATGAATGGTGATTTTCATTTTATTTCTACAAATATTAGGGTATTATAAATACTTATATTTTATAATGATATGATATCTAAATCATGATTAATATTTTTTAGATGATTTAATTTTTACTACATAGAAAATTTACATCAAAACAAGTTCATTTTCGACTCATGTACTGAATATCCACAAAACATCCGATATGATCTAAATAATTACTTAATTTTTATAACATGGTAATAAGTGATATAAAAGGATTAGTAACCAAAAAAAGTTTTCTCAAGTAAGTGGAAATTATCCTAAATTTTTTAATCACGAACATTACAATTTTACATGACGAGTCAGACTCAATGTAAGTGAATTTCTAAACTAAATTTCCACTCCTTGGGTTTTACAAATACTTTGTTGATTATATAATGCCAAAATTATGTGTTGAATCAATTTTTTTTTTTGAATTTTCCAATTCCCATTCTGTTGATATAATTTTTTTACATTATCACTCCATTGATAAAATCATGCATCATTTATAAGATCTTTGTAAGGAAAATCTTTAGTAAATATATATTCATTGAGTAAGATATCCATGTCATTGGTTTTGTATTTTCAAGAAAACGTGTGAATGAAATTTGAAACATTTACACCTAATATCAACATATTTTGGGTGTATTTATATTTTTCACACATATTTATGTCATTGATTGATCCTTAATTTAATGATATTCTCATTTTAATGGACTTCGTCCCCATTTACTTTAATTGACACATGTTTTAATGTTACACCCCACCTCATTTTATACAATGTATAATAAACCCCTTTGACATTTAATTTCATTCAACGAGAATATTTCATTATATGAATCACTTTATTGAAAGAAAATTGGAATGTTTTTAACATATACAGAGATAATGACTCCTCCACTACCATGACAGTGATTTGATATTTGGAATCCTCTGTAAGCTTTAATGTTTTTTTAAAAAAATGAAATCCATTTTTCTCATTTTGGTGTTTTGGTATTGAAAACAGTTTTTGAAATGTATATAATATATCAGTATCTTAATATTATTCCTTATGATTGAAAATTACATGTTATTATTGGAATGTTGATATTTTTAATATTTTTTGTGTTATGATTATATAATTGTACTTGAACATTTGATGGGTGGGTACATGATAAACCAAAGATGGGTTGATACGAGATAAACAAAAGATGGGTGGTTCCATGATAAAATAGGGATGGGTGGTCACATTATAACCGTTAATTCATTGGGTATGGAAGATGTCCATATGGAAATTCCATTTAGTGATATATGTTGAACTCAGCCATATATTTATTTTATTTTAGTATGTTTATGTCCCAAGTTACCATTAAATATTATATGTTTATTTATATAGGATTTATGGTAATATTTTGGTTACAAAATGGTTAATCAATGAATTATATTCAGTGAAGTGTTTTTGATACATCTTAAAGGTGAAAATAATTACTTTATGATAATGTATTCATTGTTTGCATGATTTTGCGAGACTAACAGTTTTCATTTTTTATGTATCCCATATTGATATTTTTATGCTCATCCCATGTTTTGAAATGTTTTTCACAGGCCATAAAAAAGACTAGAGACAATGATGGAATCAATGAAATGTCATGTAGTTTAAACATGAAACAATACATTTTAATTTTTAAAAAGTATTTGATTTATTAAAAAAATATATAGTGAGTTGAAATATATACATGTAATATTTAGGTTGTTATGTATGAGTTATGACCTAATTCTCTAATTCACTAATGCTAAAAATATCCTCAAAGTGAGTTACAGTCAAATTGATGACTTATATCAAGATTATGTAACGTTTAATGATTGGGTATTATAGTTCCTATAAATGTTATATAACATTATTTAGAATTTTTTTAAAGAATAGTCAGCCTCATTTTACCTTTCATCGATGAAAGTTTTATTCCATTTCCATAGTCATCAAAATTTATTTATTAAATTTCAAACCAATATAAAATATTCATGAAATTATAGTTTTCAATAAATTAAAATATATGTAAAATGGTTTTAAATGGAATAAATCTAAAAGACATTAGGTGAACTCATTTCTAACTATTCAAAAAAGCATGAAAGTAATATTTTCATTCAATCTATATAGCATAAATAAATTACCTATATTTTGACTATTATTTTCATTGGTGATTTCATTACATGTTTCAATTGATATTTTAAAATAATATTATTCGATTTGTATCCAAGGATTTTTTTTAGTTAATATTATAAAAAAATTATACGTCATCGTTTTTTATATGAATGGTTCAAATGAAAATTTAATGGTATCTTTTATCCATGTCAAAATCATTCCAATATTCTCATTCTTCACTAGGTTTATCATCATATAATACCATAAACATTTTTTTCTTTGTGTGTTTAGATTATAATGATTTTATTATGATTATATGAATCACATTTCATTCCAATTTGTATATTGTGTTATGATGAAAATTATATAATCCTCATTTCATTTATATGAGTTATGATATGTGAAAATAATTTTGAAACCTATTTAATTTCCATGGGTAATCATATAATAAAATGATGAATTTATAATTATATTTTTCACACACATATATTATTTTATTTATGTGATGGGAGGGTTAGAATTTTTATATACCTCTAATAAATTAGGAAATTATTAATATCTCATCAGGAAATAAGATCTAGAATGGAGACTGAACACATTATAATATGTAACATTTTAAACTATGATAAAAATTTCCATGAACCTAGACTAATTAAATAGTGTAAGGGGCTATGAAACCAATCAACTCTGATAACCTTGATAGGGTGATTTGAAAAGGGAAACTAATTTAAATGAATATTTTAATGAAAATGACATTTATCTTATGCTTATTATATGTTCTCATGGAAGATGATGAATTATTTATGATTTTATATTCTTAGGTATTATGTATTTTGATTGAAAATCATTATTCCATTATTATTTATAAATATCACCGACTTATTGTGAATGATTATTTTATGGAATTTTCTAACACATATATGTTTATCGTATCTGTTCTTATTAAAATAAATTTATATCAATTATAATTACACATGATAAGAATGTGTTCTCACATGTTTTTCTGTTTTCTTTCCCTAGGGTATTTATAAATGATTTACGTAAGGCGTGTCGATGATGTTTAAATTTTGGATATATCAATTTGGGATATTTTTATGATGTACATTGAAATAAGGTGATTAAATTTTGAGACTCCAAAGACGATAATACATTATAGGTCTAAGGAATTTATAATTTTCTTATGCATTAAACATTCATCTAGAATTATAAAATATCTATTAACAGTTTTCTTAGGTCACAATAGTTATTTTCAGAGTGAGGATTTGTTATTTTTTAGGCTAATTTGATGAAAATTAGTGATAACACTTTTGAAATGTCATCAAAGAATATAAATTTTTTATGTTTTGTTAAGGTAGTGAATATATATTATTCTCAATATATAACTATAAGGATAATACATATTAATGTTGTTTAATAAAAGATACATTTTTGTGTGATAAAGGTGAAATTAGTTAGTTGAGTATATCTCACTTATCATTGATGAGGATTATTAATAGACCCTATCTAGGAAATTATTTTGACACTCCTAGTGGTTATGATTTGGTTAAATCAACCATTATTAGATATTTTAATTGGTAATGAATTTTAATCACATATATCAAACATTAGGTTTCATTCGGTGAAAGAAACAATCATGATTTATCCATTCAATAAAAGTTCTTTCATAATCACTTAGTATGGTTATTTTTAACAAAATAATGTATTTGGGATTACTAAATTTATGGAACCATGTGGATGGGAATATGTTTAAGTTGTGAAAAAAATAAATAAAAAAAGTAATTTATGTAGACTGTGAAGGGTTTGATGGGGAAAAGTATTATATGTCCTAATGTACCATGTATAGTTCGAATCCATCTTTATGGGGAACATGAGGATTAACTGAGTCAATTCCCTTGAATAGAAGATAACTCATACACCAAGTTATGGCTAATTCAATTGTAGTCACTGAATTGGATTGATTTTTGTTTTTATGTATTAGTATTTGATAAATATAATTTAGATATTTTTAACAATGATCTTCAAGTTATAATAATCATCAAATATCTATGGATTAATATCTATGGGTTTTTATTTTAGGATTTTCTAGAGTATGATTAATGGTATCGCTAATGTAGAAAATATATTGTGTCATATGGTGTATTTTATGGTAACCATGTGATTGAAGGATTGATAAATCATGATATGTATTTTACTGAGATGCAATATTGATTAGTTGGGATAAAGAGACAATTGATATTGAAAATGTTAATTAGATCCTATTACTATCATTACTAATGATTAGTGATTTGATGAAAAAGTGATTTTTGATGAATTTTGTTTATGTTATTGATTTATATAATATATTCAAATCTATGTGATTTTAATTGAAGAAAAATGATTGATTTATTTTTTTAATCATATTGGTTATCATGAATATTTATAGAGATTTAGTTTTTTATCCTTTCCATGATAATATAGGGTAAAAGAAATTATATGTTTAGTATGTGACTATATTATTTTACATTGTATTTTATGTGTATTAACATTAATGTTTATTTTACAGAAAATAATTTTTATAAGTTATTTTTTATTTTTTATTGAATTTGACCGTATATATATTGGAGGAGTCTAAGGGGTAACTATTTATTTAATTGTATAAGATTGAACATTTAGTGTTATTATTAAGGTTCTAGAGATTAATGTTGTATATTTATCCATATTAGAGACATTTTTCTAAACAATTATATTTTTTCAAATACAAACAAGATGAATGAATGATTTTTACTATAAAATCATGAGTTTTATGAAATAAAGACTACGTTTAATTGCGTAAATGATACGCTATATCAAGATTAAACTACCAAATAAATATTATTAATTATATATTTCCATTATAACCTAGATATTTTAATGGTGGGAATGAAAAATATTAACTAAATTATAAAAATATAGTTTACACGTGTTTATATAATCATACTATAGTTGCCAAATTTATTTGAAAATCATATAAAAACCAATGGAATATAAAGATGTGTTTTTATGAAAACATATTGAAATGAGAATAATTGTGTTCATAAAATCATATCACTGTGGTTGGATTATATAAAGGAAATATAAACACAATGGTAATGTTAAAATTCGTATTATTTGTTTTCAAGACATGCCATAAGAACAAAATCAATTTTAAACAGAAAAGATGTATTTTTTTAGAAAAAGGAATTTTTACCGTCTTTGGATGGAGATACCTTTATATATATTTGTTTCACTTTTATATGTTATATTTTAAAAAAATGTATTCTTTAAATTCAAGCGTTACAAATTTACTTTGGTTGAAATTTTGTATTTTTCTGATAAAATTCATACTGTAAAGAATATTTTAAAATATTGTATTTCAAATCATTACAACATTTTCATCTAAAATTTTTATATAGTTAGATTATAATTTTAATTGTTTTAAAATGCTAACTGTATTATGATTTTATAATTTAATCCAATTTTGGTAATTTTAGGTAATTTTACTCTAAAATTAGATATAAACACATGTCAATCATTTGATTATTTTTCTTTTAAAAACTCGTTTTCCCTTTTTGACAATAGGAATTAATTTTAAAATAAATAATGAAACTTATTTGTTTTTAATTTGGAATAATTGTTTCCATATTTGTAATAAAATTTTCAAATTTATGTAAATAGGTCCCTTTTATTTTTAGTCATGATAAGTATTAACTTTAGTAATTATTTTTATTCGTCGTGGTTAAAGGGTAAATCAGGTTAATAAGAGTAAAAAATAATATTGTAACAAGATAAAACTACCCTAACACATGCCCAAATAATATTGGATAAGATATTTATGACCAATAAAACACACGGGACAAAAATTTGGCCTTTGGAAGCCACTTGGGTGTGATTATGACATCGATGACATTTAATTTAATTGAAAATATTTTATAAACATATAAATTCTTAATAAATTTTTTTTAATATGGGTTTACATAAGTGATTACATTTACTATAAATAGTAATTATAACTATAAAATTATTTTTTATATCATGGTATTTTATTTATAATTTTTTGAAATTAAATAAATAAATTTATATATGACATAATGATGATGGAGTGATTGCATTATTAATAAAGGAATCAAATAAATGATATCATAAATATAAAAATAAATATTATAATATATAATTTATCTCATTAATTATTATTTAAGTGAATATGACCTATTATAAGACGATTGAACTATCTTTTTTCAAATCTATCTCTCCGTTCGTATTTCATTTAAATTTAATATAAATAATTGACAAATAATTAAAATAATAATTATTTTATAAAAATAGAAATTTATTAAATTATTTAAAAACATTAAATTTATGTTAAAATAATAAAGTTACTATGATATGTTTTAAATGTTAATTATGTTTCAACTTATGGTAAATTTACCCCATATAAGTTAATTTAATAGACTCTGAATAATTAAAATGTTATTACCACAATTAAAATTAAAAGAGAATAATTACAGGTAAATAGAAAATATAATGTTTGAAATAAAATAAATACATGTCTAAAAATAATTTGATTAGGGTATTACAACCTATCCTCATCTTATCTTAGACATATCTAATGTTGGATCCTTTTTAGTAAAAATTAAATTTATAGTAATTTAGTAATTTAAGAGTTTCCCAAGGTTCCCATTTCCTCTCTTATAAAAATGTAACACCTCTACTCTATTTTGCACACTTCTAGTACCCTTTATCATATCCATGAACTTACCAAAAGTTTTTCTATAATCCCCAAACTCATCACAGAATCATCTTCTAGGGAAGAAAGCCTTCCAAGGAAACATTTTGGGATAATCCAATGCAATTTACCTGATTAATAGGTCACACCTTCTTTCAATATTTTTTTGATTCAATTCCATTATCTACTATCTAAACATATATTATTCAATAATAAAATAAAAACACCAGTTGTATAAATAAACTAGGATGTTTTTATAATAATTTATTATCTAAAATAAGACACACCTCTATTTAATGGGTAACCAATATACTATTTCTTTGTACATTGAACTACTGCCTCACAAAATAATGATTGTTCCATTTTAACATACCACCAATCTTGGTGGAAATTATAATGGAAACTATTTTACATATGATATATATTTTATTTACATTGTATCAATTCTTCATTAATCATTATTTATAATATACCTTTATTCATTTCATGTTGTGTAAATATTATAATTTTGTTTGAGGAAATGTGGACTACTACCCCCTCAAAGCGATGTGACTCATTCCCTCTATAGATGGAATTTATAAAGGATGGTTTTACTAAACCAATTATAAATAAATAAAATTTGTATAATAATTTTATTATAATATTGATTTATATCATTAAATATTATTATTTTGATGTGAAAAAGTAATGAAAGTATCATTCATGCGTACAATTGACATACCTTCTCCATGAACAGTGCATTTCATTTATTATCTCCATTTATTATGGATATTATATAAACATATATAATGGATATATATGATATTAAATCATTAATAATATTCTAAAGATTAGGGAATTTGGATCAAATTGACAATTTACATCAAAACAAGGACATTTTTTAATCCAATAGCGAATATCGACAAAATGTCCGATATGAACTTAAATTGTTAACATGGTAATAATTGATATAAAAATAATAATAAACATTAAAATTGTTTTGAAGAAATTATAAATTAACCAAATTTTATTATTCAAGAAAATAAAGAATGTTCAACACAAGTCAGACTCAATGTAAGGAAAAACCTAACTCAATTTCTAATCATTGAGTTAAATATACTTATCATTGGTATTGTTTTTCAATGAATATGTGTGTATGAACTATGATTGATTAAAAAGAAATATACACTTATATTGGTTATATTTATATTTTTTACACATAATTGTGTCATTGATTTATCCTTACTCTAATGATATGATCTTGGTAAGGAATTCATCCCAATCCCCTTTCATTGAGTCATATCCTGATGTTATGAACCATTATTATCCTATAAGGTGTATATACAATCTTTTTTTTGTTATATCTGGAATTAGTATATTATCATGATACATAATGTTTTATTTAATGTAATTCCTTAATTATTTTTATTCCAGGGATTCTCTATTAGTACAAGACACTTTCACTATAACATAATTTTTAATGTTTTAATGATTTATTCTTATAAACCATATAATTCATGACCTTATATTAAAAATGGGTTTTATGAATTAATTTATATATACAATAATGTTTTAAAATATAGAATTATTATAATATTTTCAATGTGGTACTAAAAAATTTGATTCAATGGTCAATTTATTAAAATTTTTAAATGGGTTTGGAAATTAATTGAATAATTCAATATATTGAAATGATTTCTTCTGATTGAAAATGAAATTTTATGCGTAAAATATTAATAATTTTAATCTTTTATGTGTTATAAAATTTATAATGTTACTTGGAAATTTTATGTGTGGTTATGTGATAATCCAAATATGGGTGGTTACATGATAAACTAGTGATGGGTGGTTCCATGATAAACCAAGGACATGTGGTTATGTTATATCCTCTAATACATTAGGAATGGATGATGGATGTATGGATATTCCATTTATAGGAGTGATATGTGTAGATGTCAACAGTATGGTTATTCGATTTAAGCATTATTATGTCCCACGTTTTTTATATGTTGTATGTCTCTTTATATGGGTTTTATGCTAATCATTTGATTAAAAATTGGTATGTAATGAGATTATATTCTATGAAGTGTATTTAATACTTATTAAATGTGAAAAGTATTCCTTATAATAATGTATTAATGGTTTAAATGTTTTCCCAAGACAAACCATTTTCATTATTTATGTATCGTTTATTGAGATTTTTCTACTAATCTGATGTTTTAAATTGTATTTCAGATGACATATAGAAGAATAGAGTCAAGGATGTGTTCAAGGACAATATATGAAATGAAACGGAAAAATGTTTATTTTTAGAGTTTTGTTTTATGAAAAAAAATGTATAGTGATTATAAGTGTCTACCTGTAATATTTTAGATGTTATGTATGATTTATGGCCTAATTCACTAAATATCAAAACATGAAAGGATCATGAAATCAAAATAATGTAAAATTATTGAATAAACTCATGATTAAGTAATGATTAAGGTTGATGCATTATAGTTTGTATTAGATGATGGTTTAAAAAAAATTAGATTGGGATGTTTTCTTAAGAGTTATCGATATCATCATGGGTTTATAATTTTAAGGATTATTATAATATCAATGTATTTGAAACCCCTTTTGGGGCATTATATTCCGAAATACTCAGGTGACTAATGGTATTTTGGGAGACATTCCCCTTTGAATAAATTATGGGCTATTAGTTTTTGGGATGAAATATGAGAAGTACGAAAAAAACTATTGATGTTAAAACATGTTATGGTTCTTTTTTAGGTCTTTATAATATTAGTGGGAATTTTATAAAATTATATATTTTCAAAAAAAGAAAACACGTAGACTGTGTGACAACCCATCATGTCGAACAAGGCTTTGGGAATCAAACTCACAACCAAAGTGCAATGGGGCATTGTCCCATACCAGTAGACAATGAGATGTCTATGGTTAGTATGATGTTTTTTTATATTAACTAATATCTGGAATAAGATTATTTTTATTTTGGGAACATACATTTTATCGAATGGATATAATTATTATTGGAAAATTATTTGGGGATTATATGATATATTTGATTTTGGAAGAAATTTTCTATTTTTAGAACCCTATATACCAACAGAAAGTATAATACTATGTTATTTAATTTTATAAGTAATGGTTGAATTTTATTTTAGAATAATACTTGATTTTATAGAGGAATTATAGAGATTTAGGTTATTTATTGAAGTGATTAACCTATCTTGTAAAAAATGCAATTTGGTTGATAACTTTTTTGGACAGAGACCTTAAGTGTATTAGATGTTATTTGGAGATAAATGTTAAAAATTATCTTGGAATACTATGTTATCAAATAATTTTAATTTTTGTGATTCAGTATTACTTTGGGTTATTTTGAGCAATTTTAAGGATAAATATTTTTCTAGTGTTCTTTATTTAACTTTGGATATTACTATTGAATTTTAGAGGTTAAAAGTACCAATCTACTTATATAGGATAATTATTTTTGGGGGATTATATGATCATTTAATGACCATTTTTTTAGTTAATTTATAAAGAAAGTGTAAATATATAGAGTATCTTTTATGGATTATGTGAATATCTAGGAGTTAATTATAGGGCTTCGGGTGTGAACTAGTGATCTTGAATTCACTTTTTTTTAGAAAATATGAGTTTGTGGTAGAAAATTATTAAATTATGAAACTATACTTGGAAAGTAATTATGATTCCATATGTTAGTATTCTATGTGGTAAGATAATTCTTCAAATATATGAAAATGATATAAAAATAAAAATGTTTTTTATCTACTATTCCTACTATGAAATCAATGAACTTTTAACCATTATCAAATTTATGGTTTTTATAATGTTAACTTTATCCTAATCACATTTTCTATCACTCTCCCTCAAAATTTTTCACGTAGTTTTTCTTCCGCATCCATATTTTATAACATTAAATCCTAGTATGTGTTATCTTGGGTGACCATTGTACTTCTATATCATTATTTAATGTTGACTTTTTATTGAACCTTTTCAGATATGGGATTGTAAAAATTTTATTTTGAAAATTCATACCCAGATACTGACCCACATTTAAAATTGTGAGGATTTAATTTGTTAAATGGTTTGGGGATGTAATGTCCTATGTTTTAAGAATGAAACAATATGTTCAATAGCGTACATTATACACTACATCGAGATTAAACGAACAACGAAATATTATTATTCATATGTTTTCATTACAACATAGTTGTTAGAGTGGAGGGAATGAATAATATTAATTTAATAATGAAAATATGGTTCACAAATGTTAATATAATGATTCTTTGGTTACAAAATTTATTAGAAATGGAAATAAAAACAAATAGAATATAATGGATATGTTTTTATGAAAACTTATTTAAATTAAAATAATTTTTTTAATAAAATAATATCACTATTTTTGGATTATTATAATGAAATATAAACACAATTTCATCTTAAAAATTAATATTATATGTTTTCTATACATTATATAAGAACAAAATAAATTTTAAGCCTAAAAGGAGTGTTTTTTTCTCCAAAAATCCATTTTACCACCATTTAATGGAGAACCCCTATTAAATATAGTTTTTGACACTTTTATATGTTCTATTTGAAAAAATAAACTTATTATTTAGAATTGGGACATTAAAATTTACATTTGTTTAATTTTTGATATTTTTCGGATAAAATTCATATTTTAATGAATAGTAATAAATACTACATTTTAATTCAAAACTGCTTTTTCATATAACTTATTTATATAGATCAATTTCACTTTTAATTTGTTTTAATGTTTAATTAGATTAATATTTTATCATTTAATTTAATATTTTCAATTGGAGATAATTTCACATAGAAACTAGATACAAACACATGTTAATCTTTTGAGGGTTTTTAATTTTCAAAACTCATTTTCCTTTTGGAAAACATGAATTAATTTTAAAATATTCACTACAACTTCTATGTTTTTAATTTGGAAAATGGATTCAATATTTGTGATTATAATTTTCAAATTATTTGAATAGGTCCATTTTATTTTTAGACTTGATGAATAGGGAGTTTAGTAATTATTTTTATTTACTCTTCTTAAAGATTAAATCAGGTAAATAAGGGTAAACAAATAATATTATAATAATATAAAACAACAATAAAAATGTCCTAATAATATAGTATAAGATATTTCCGACCAAGAAAATGCTTGGGATTACAATATTTCCTTCCTAAGCCACTTGGGTGTAATTATGATACGTATAAATTTTAAATTAATGTAAAAGAAACTATTTTATAACCATATATCTTCTTAATAAATAATTTTAATATTGGTTTATATAAGTCATCTCTTAGAAAAAAATTAAAAATTAGAATTACAATGATATTTAATACATCATTTTTTTTATTTATTATTTTTTATGTTAAATAATTAAATTTAATCATGACACAATGATGATTTATTTATTGCTTTATTAATGAAGGAATAAAATAAATGATGTAATAAATATTAAGAGAAATATTATTTTTCATAATTTTTGTCATACACAATTTTATAAATGAATATGACATGTTAGAAGACTATTATAATGTTTTGTTCATTGTAATATTTATGTTTTTATTTAATTTAAATTTAATAATATGAATAGTCTAAATGTGACATAATTGATGTTTTATAAAATAGTATTTTATTAAATTATTTAAAAATGATAAAAATCATTTATAGTCACAAAGTGGATGTAATAAGATATAAAATTTCATTAACTATAAAATTATGGGATATTTTCCACATATACGTTAAAACAATATACTATTGATAAATAAAATATTATTACCCCAATTAAAATTAAATGAGAATAATTAATGGTAAAACAAAATGATATGGTTTAAAATAAAATAAAAATATGTATAAAAAATATTGGATGAGATTATTTATACCTATACCCATTTTATAAATGATATATATCATTCTAGGTTCACATTTTTTAAAAAATTAACTTATATGCATTTAATAATTTTTGTGTTTCCAAAGGTTCCTCTTTCCTATCCTATAAAAAGATACCCTCTCTTCTCTAAAATTCACACATAAGAAACATTTTTTTCAACCAATAACTAACCAGAACTCATCCTATATTCCATACCCTCATCATATAACCCCCTTTAGGGTAGAAGGCCTCCCTAGTAAGCCTTTTGGTATAAATTAAGAGGATGTTACCCGATTAAGAGGTAACACCTTCTCTCATGCTTTTTAGTATTATTTCCATTCTCCACTCCATTAAATCTTATTATTGAATTATTTCATAACAACACCAGCATATTAAATATACTATGATTATTTTGTGCTATGTTTTAGATCTAAAGGTACACATACCTCGATTTAATGGGTAATGAACATATTGTTTCTATATTTGGTGAACTACTGCCTCACGAAACGATGATTGATAAATTTTCCCCTAAAGCCTCTCATATTGGCCATTATAATGTAAATTTTATTACATATGATAAATATTATATTTAAATTATCTCTATTCTCCATTAATTTTTCTTTATAACATACATTTATGCATTCCATGTTGTGTAAATACGATAATTTCATTTGAGGAAGTGTGGACTATAGACCACTCAATGTGATGTGACTAATTGTAACTATAAATGGAAAATATAAATGATATATTTCATAAACCTATGAAGAAAAAATTAAATTAATATAATAATGGTTTTATAATATACATTTATAACGTTAATTTTCATTCTTTTATGGTGAAAAATAAATGAAAGTAATGTTCATGCATACGTACGACCATCTGTCATCTTGAACAGTGCATTTCATTTCTTATTTACAATTGTTTTGGATAGTATATGTACATATATAATGGATATATATGATATTTTAATCATGAATACAAATCTATATTTTTTGGGCTTTTGATCATATGAACAATTTATATCGAAATAAGTTCATTTTTGACTCAAGTACCGAATATCGGTGAAAACATCCAATATGAACTTAAATTGTAATGTAATTTTTATAATATTGTAATAATTGAAATTAAAGGAATAATAAAAATCAATATGGTTCTAAATAATTATAAAATTAACCTATGATTATTATTTAAGAAAATATAGAATGTATGACAAAATTCAGACTCAATGTATGAAAATCGTAACTCAATTTTAATTCATTGAGTTAAATATCCATGTCATTGGTCTTGTTTCTTCAAGAATATATGTGAATGTCCTCTAATTGTTTTCAATGAAAATAATATTTTATTATGTTTTTTTATATTTTTCACACCAAATATTTCATTTATTTATCCTTAATCTAATGATACGATCTTGGTAAGGAATTAGTCTAAATCTCCTTTCGTTGAGGCATATCTAGATTTTTTCGACTTTATTATCATATAAGGTGTATATAAGACCTTTTTTACATGTTATATCATGAAGTAATATATTATAATGATATTTAATGTTTTATTTTATGTTATTCTGTAATGATTTTTATTCATGTGATTATCTGGTGGTAAGGGACTCTGATTAAAACATAATTTTTAATATTTTTAAATATTTATTCATCTAAAACGTTATAATTAATGTCCATATTTTAAATATGGGTTTTAATAATTTTTTTAAGGACATGAATGTTTTAAAATGTTATTTTCTTCCAAAATTTTCATTGTGGTATGGGACACTTTGATTCAAAGGTCTCTTTTTTAAATGTTTTAAATTGTTTTGGAAATGAAATGTATATTTCAATAACATGAAATTATTTATTATGATATAAAATTAAATTGTATGGGTGAAATTTTGATAATTGGAATCTTTTATGTGTTATGATTATATAATAGTACATGGACATTTGAAATATGGGTATGTGATAAATAAAATATGGGTAGATGCATGATAAACTAATGATATGTGGTTCCATGATAAACCAAGGGTGGGTGGTTATGTTATATCCTTCAATTCATTAGGTATGGAAGTCAGGCATATGGCTATTCCATTTGTAAGTGTGATATGTGTGGATGTTGATCGTATGGTTATTCCATTTAAATATGATTATTTCCCATGTTACCTTTATATGTTGTATGTTGCTTTATATGGGTTTTAGGGTAATATTTTGATTAAAAAATGGGTAAGTAATGGGATTATATCGAGTGAAGTTTATTTAATACTTCATAAAGTTGAAATGAATTATTTTATAATAAAGTATTAATGGTTAACTTGTTTTCCAATGACTAATAGTTTTCCTTATTTTTTTGCACAATACAGAGCTTTTTATGCTCATCCCAAGTATGTAAATGTTTTTTATAAATCATAATAATGAATACAGTCAATGATGGGATCAAGGAAACATTATTCTTCGAAATGAAAGCATGATTCTTTTTAAATGTTTATATTTTACGAAAAAATGGATAGTGAGTATATGTGTCTACTTGTAATATTTAATTTGTTATATATGATTTAAGGCATCGTTCTCTAATGCTCTAAACATGAAAAACCCTCATTGTAAAATAAGTTCAAATTATTGCCTTAACTCATGATTAATTAATGTTTAAGGTTGGGTCCTTATATGTCATTCATTTATAGATATTTAAATTTATTTAATGTAAAATTGAGCAACTCATTCATGAAAAAATTCATCTCTAATATTCATTTCATGGAGTAAGAGATGATGTTAAAATTAAATGATTCAAAATCAAGAGATGGGATAATACGTATGAAATGAAAATAAATCATTCCAGAACATTTTTCCGTAGTGAAATAGTACATCATTATTAGAGAAAATATCTTGATTTTTTTTCTATTACTCTCATTTAAGATTAATTGATTGTAATTTTGTGGATTTGATAAACGATATTAATTTCCTCAGAAAAGGTGTGTTATTTTTATTATACAAAAAAATATCTCATTAATAATGAAGTGTGTAGAAAGGGAAATATGACCATCAGGATTCAACTGTTATATTACCATTGGTCATGTGAGAGTGTTGGTCATTATGATGGTTGGAAGATATGGTGTTGTTAAAAATATTATCATTATAATTTGTGATTAAAATTATACAAGAAAAAGGATAAGTGATTCTAAAATGAGATATGACGGCCTCAACCAGTAGATTCATGCCATATGAATCCCATTCGTCCGAACATCAGAGGGATATATCTTCATTGGGGCTCGTGTTTGATGAAGACGATGCTGAGCTTCAACAAGTGAATCTTAAATTAAATTTCTTATAAGGGAAGTCCATGTTAGTATAAATTACCACTCAGTCGATGTTATTCAATCCTACCCATGGATCTATCACCATGACACACCATACACATATGGAATACATGAGTGTTATAATGGGTTACATGTCAAGGCCTATTTAAAAAAGTGTAATTCCTTTGTATAAATAACATTTTGAATTCAGTAAATTCCATTTTATGAATAGTTTTTTGTTAATAAAATATAGTTTTAACTGAGATGGAATTTTAAAAAATGGGTTTTCAGACAAAAATTGCCCATTCAAGAAGAATATATTTTTTTTGTAAACTAAGGTATTATGAATAATATTTATCTAAATAAAATATTATGTATGAAAATATTATTTAAATATAAATGATAAAGTAATTTTTTATTTCACGGAAATTTTTCAATTATCATAAATTTGGCCATGAATTTCAACATAATAATTTTTGATAAATAAGAAATTTTATATTTAGAAACTAATATTTTCATATTTATATTTTTATAATAATAAAATATACATCATTTTTCAAAGTAGAACATCAAAATTAGGATAATGTGATTTTATGAGAATGTCATAAAAAATGTTGTTTTTTCCTGTTTAGTAAAAAATACAATTTAAATTTGTTGTAATGTTTAATGATATTATAATTATTTCATAATGATGTAATAATTAATTAAGAAACATACATGGTGTAAAATGTGTTATTTTATTAACATCATTTATGGTAATTTATTTTATTCAATTTATAATCCTATAAGTTACTTTCCAAAGTCTAAAATGGGAGCTTTATGATAAAATATATTATTTTGAAAAAACATTTAATTTCCATGAAAAAAGAATTAATATAAAATGATTTATGTATATTTTTAATTAAAATAACTAAAAATATGAACCAAATGTCCAAAAACATAGGAAAAATCCATGGTCAAGCCATTGGTTTTTTCATTTTCCAGAACCTAGAATTTCAATCCCCACATTTGGACATTATAAAAAAATGTTTCACTTTTCCTAAAAATAACCAACCTTTTCCACATATAAATTAATTCAAAATCCATCATCCATGAATTTGGTGTTTTTACATCTCAAGGAGTCCCTTAAGGTGTCATCAGGGCAATAGAATTTTATTTATCATGATCTAGTAAATCTTCATGTGATGGGAAATATATTTCATTTATCTTCAATTCAAGAAATAGTTTCATATATATAATCAAAATGACATGGATTCATTCTTTTATTACCAATTTTATCAATCCATCATAGTGAGAATATTTTTTTTAAAAGTGGTTACCCTTATACCCTATCGTTTTAACTATTTTATATTCTTGTTTGGGACATGTTAGGCTATTTAATTTACTTCTTCGAATTTCCCTCTTCTCATTATGATTTTTTAATTTTATTTATTGATTACCCAAACACCTTAAGTTTTCATATGTATTCAAATTTATATTATTATGATTTATTTTATTCATTTATTTACACATAATAAACCCACATTCCCATTTCAAGGGTATGAAATGACACAATGATCGTATATTTAAGCCTATTTTAGACACCATGATTTTGAAAAGAAACCTAATCATTATTATACCATGGTTATTACATCAATTATTGATTATGAACTATATATCTCACATTAATTAATACATATGAATGGTTATCCATAATAGTGATCCAATTCATTTCGTAAGTAATTTATCCTCTAGAGATGACATGTTTAATGATACATTACTTAAAAACCTTAGTAATATTCACATGTGATATCTCGTTGTAAAACGATGGTGATATACTTATGAATTTATCATTAATTGTTGTAACTGCATTACCATGTTATGATTCATGTTCTTTTTTTTATGATATGCCTCATGGGTCCTCTTCTTAATCCAAAATGACATTCCTAATGTTCTTAATTATAATCCAATGATCTACTTTAAATTATTTTCCCTTATTAGGATTCGCACACACCCATTTCAATTGATGTATGTCCGGAGGATATGACAAGAAGAAAATATACATAGGATGAACCCATGGGAATGCATTCATGTTGATTTAGAAGAATGTTTTATGTTTCAATTTGTAATGTACCTTATTTACAAGAAAATAAACCATAAAATATCTTATGTATATACTTTTTAATGAAAATCTATGTAATTTAAATGTGATATTAGATAGTTGGTATCAATGGAATTTTTAGTTATTTAAGGAATTTATTATTTGAAAATTTTAGGAATAAGCATATAGAAATGATTAATTATTGGAAGAAATTTTGTAATGTTGGTATGATTAATTTATGTGGTCTGGAGAAAAAAAAATAAATTATTGGATACAAACATGTTGGGGTGGATATCAAATAGATATACATAGGGGTAACAACAAAAAATGATACATTGAGCTATACTCTATGGGGAACTAGTGTATGAAAATGGTCCATGATGCATTATTATCCTTACACTCCTAGGGGGATATATTTGGTTAATCAGGAACATTTTATGAACCATTTTGATGTATATATAAGAAATTTAGTTTTTTAAACCATTAAATATTTAATCAAAATTTATTTAGAATTTTAATATTTTTAAAAGAATCAAACTTCACACTATGTTTTTCTTTTATTATAATATTCAGGGAAATGTGAGGAACTGCATAAATGATGAGTGCAATGGATGATGAACTATGATCTCTCCAATGTAATCAAGAATGGAAAAAATCAGGATAATGATGAATCAAAAAACTATATTTTTTAATAATAACATTTATTAAGATGAGATACTGGATTCACCTATTGGGTAACCACTTTTAGTTGATTTAATGTATCAATGTACACCTTCCTTTAGTGGATATACTGACCAATTGATTTCTGAAAAATGGATAATCTATATAGAAAATATCATCTATATACACCACTACTTATAGAATGAATGAGTCACTATGTCTATATACCTCTTAGAAGGAGAAGTTGATTATTCGGGGGCACAGTTTAAAAGCACAATTATAAGAAAGGAGATTGATGGTATGGAGTTTGAAGAGTTCAGTAGAATATTTTTCAATATATATTTCCCTCATTCGATTATAATGAAAATTGAGAAGGAATTCAAAGAACTAAATAAGATGGAAAATGAATGTGTGGGATCCTATGACATGAAATTTAAAAGTCTTTCTCATTGAACCTATAGCTTTTTTCGGGATCCTAAGGGATGTATTTAATGGTTCCAAAGTCGAATATTAAAATACAAACTGATGAATCTAGTCAATTAAGACTATGAAAACTATAAATAGATTGAGTAGAGTGTTGTGAAGGTTAAACTAGAGTTCAAAGAGACACAATGGTAACATAGAACAAATGGAAATAATTTATCAATGGATATAAAATTAGAGGTACTTTGATAATGTATGATGAGGAATAAAACTGAAACAACCCACTTTTAACAAGTGTTGGAAAACGTATTTGGGGGGAAAATTACTTGGGAGTGGAAATTGAAACAATTATGTAAGATTTGGCTATATTACTCGAAATATTCATATTGAGGTGAATCCTCAACTTCTCAACACAAATGTTACATGCAAGATGGTTCAGGCCCATCTTGAAGACTGCTGCCTCAACTGTGGAAAACATGGGTACCTTACCAATCACATTCAAAATCAAATTATAATGGATTTAAATCACCATGAACACCAACATAGGTTATGACAATATGTTTTGGGTTTTTATATAAGGACATATGATGTAGAGGCTTCAAAGTATATGGTTTCATTTACTCTTGTTGTTCTCTCAAATATATCGTGTACATTATTTGATTATTTTCCTAATCATTCATTTCATTACACAAGGTTTGCAAATAATATATAATAAATCATTTAACCTCTATAATAGTAGTTATCATTCATGACATGTATTGATATTATCTAAAAATAAATAGTTTATAGGAACTATAGTACTACATTGGAAATAAAAATATCATCCTAAATCTAGTACACATTCGCATGGTGAAATTTCACACTCTACAGGGGATTGACTATATCATAAAGTATAATACTATGATCAAGTAAAAAAAAGGAAATATTAATTTTCTTGAATGGAAAACCTGTTGTTAAATTTTAAGGAGATATATAATGACCAGATCGTTCTCTATAATGACCTCTTATAGCTTCCATTACGGAGATGCTCAGTGAATAGTAATAAGTAAGTGAATGTATAAGAATAGAAAATATACCCATCTTTTAAGAAAACATTAAAATATTTCTTATGGAGTTACATAGTCCTCTACCTGAATGATAGGTATAATTATCCATTGAACTCATACCTGGATCCAAATTGATATAAATGAACCCATATAGAATAAAACATTTGGAGAAAGAGAAATTAAAGAAACAACATAATACTATTTTGGATAAGGGCTTTATCCGACCTTTTGTGTCTCCTTGAGGGGAACCTATTTCTTTTTGGTAGAAGAAGGATGGATCAATGATGCTATGAATTGACTATATATAACATAATGAGATCATATTGATGAAGAAATACCATCTCCAAAGGATTTATTATTTTTTTGACCAGCTTTATGGGGATTTATTCTTCTCCAAGACTGATCTCCAATATGGTAATCATCAATTGATGGTGAGAAAAAATCTACTAAAAATAAAACCTTAGAATAATGATATATGCATTATGAGTTTTTATGCCTTAATTATTTAATAATTTTGTTAATATATTTATGGATTTGATTCATTGATTCTTTGATAAAAACCAAGATTAATTTTTGGTAGTTTTTATTTATGATATTTTGATATATTCCAAAATCTGTGAGGAAGAAGTTGATAATATAAGTATTTTGTTTCAAACACTACGGATGAATAGGATATTCATAAAATTAATCAAATGTGAATTTTGCTTAAAATTTGTTTATTTTATGGGAAAAAATGCTACCAATGAAGGATTATTAGTTGAACCTACAATGAAAAAGGATTTTGGACAAGTGGCCTCATCATACAACAATAATTGAGATTCATTGTTTCTTTTTTTACAAGGATATTATATGGGGTTTGTGAAAAACAAATCATTAAATTCTACTCCACTGACCTTGTTCACATGAAAATAGGTAATGTTTATCTGGAAAAGGTAGTGCAAAGAATGTTTCCATCAAATAATGAAGATATTGGTTATATAAAATGGTGTTAACTCCATACTCTATTATACAAAGATTCATTTTTTTAAATTCTTCTCTAAAAGGTTTTCGGATCTTCCTTTTTCAAAATGGAATGTTTGATGCTCAATCATATCGAAAGTTAATGCATCATGGGAAGAATTATCCTACACATGAACTGGAGATTGGTACAGTTATTTTTCCTCTAATAATATTGATTTACAATCTTTATGGGAAGAAATGTGATATATACATAGACTAAAAATGTTTTATGTATATATTCACACAATAGAAATTGAATACCGGAAAATGTGGATAGTTGGAAAATCTTAAATTCAATGACTATTCAATTCATTATCACCCCAAAAGCGAAAACCATATCTCTATTTCATTAATTTTGAATGAACCTATTGTGATATCTTCCATGATAATTAATGGATTTCCATTAGTTAAAGACCAAGTAAGGCTGTACATGGTAATAATGAGGTATGAAGACTCATTAATATTATCCCAAATGATTTCTAAAGAATTATTACTAGATAATATCATCAAATATCTTAAATAATATCATTTGTTACATAATATTATAGAGGATGTAAAGAATGGGATGTTTTTAGAGTTAAATATATATCAATAATGTGTTTTGAAATTTCATATATGGATATGTTTTCCATCTATTCTAGAAATAAATAATGAACCTTGGGATGAATATAATAGATCTAAATTCTCTACACATACTAGAAGAACAAAAATTTATAGGGAATTTCATTAAAATTATTTTTGGGATTATATGAAAACGATGATTTCCGACTATACTAAATGGATCTTGGTGTGTCAATAATTGAAGGATGGGAGACAACTTCCTAAAGGGTTAATATAACCACTTCCTATACCATCATTAAAGTGGGACAATATCTCTATATAATTTTCCCTTTCCTTATAAGAACATCCAAAGAAAACAATTTGATATGGGTTATAATGGATCAACTAACCATGAATTCCCATTACATCGCTATTCTGAAAGATCTATATCATGACTAAAATTTCATTATTTACAAAAAGGTTGTTGTGATTTTGTAGGGGGTTCCAATTTCAATATTTTATGAACATGATACAAGGGTCAAATAAATATTATAGAGTACTATTCAACATGCTCAGACTACCAAATTGAATTTCATATGGAATATCATCCCTACAATGTTGGCCAATTTGATAGGACTATTCAGAAACTCAAGGACATACTAAGAACATCGTAAATGGAATTTAAATGTGGATGATATAAAAATATCTATTTATTTGAGTTCTCTTAGAACAATTTCTCCCACTCATGTATTTAAATGAAAAATTATTAGCCTCTATATTTGAATCAATGTAGAACTCTGACTTATTGGGATGAAGATGGTTAGGGAATGCTTCCTGGGCCTGATCTGGTGAAAGAGATAATGGAAATGGATCATTCCATCCAACAACAAATAATTGATACTAAGAGTTGGTAGAAGAGTTATGTTGACAGTCATCGAAGGGATTAAGACATTTATGTTGGTGAAAATATTTCCATTTAATATCATAGTGTAAGAGAATCATGACATTTTGGAAAAAAGGGAATTATAGACCGATATACATTTTCCCCTATGATGTCCATGAACTCATTGGAGAAGGTTCCTATCATCTTTCACTTACTGAAAATATAGACCATGTTCAGGATATATTCCATTAGTATATATTTAGGATGTACATACCCGATCCCACACATGTATTGAATCTAGAGGTCTTACAACTTGAACATGGCCTCTCTTAAAATGAGAAGTTATTGGAGATGATGGAATATAGATAAAAGGTTCTATGAAATAAGAGTAACCACCTCATCAAAGAGTTCAAGAGTAACTGTAAATATGATGAAGTTTCATGGGAAATAGAGGAAAAAATGGGACATGTGAGCCAATTCCTTTATTTAACCGATAGAATGTGTTAAAATTTTCGAGATGAAATTTCATAAGGGGGAAGAATGTAATGGACTATAAAATTTAAATGATATTTTTTTATGGATAAAATGTCTGTTATATTATATTATACAAAATAAGAATAGTTCAAATTAATATTTAAGTTAATATAAAATGAAAATGTGACCATTAGGATGTGACTATAATACGACCATTGGTTAATATGAACAGTGTATACTATACTATTGGTAATAATTTTTCCATTAAAATTAGATTTTATAATCTGAAATGAAAACATGTAATTAATGCATAAAGGAGAAGTGATGAGCCTAACCAGTAGAGTCATTTCATATGAAGCCCATTTTTCAGAACATGTGAAGGAGGTAGGATAACTACCTTTTCCCCATGAGCAAGCCTAATATAATAATTAACATGTGAAATTTGAATAAAATATCCTATGAAAGAAATTCAATTTAATGGAAATTACCGCTCGATCGATCTAAGTCATTCTAAGGGTGACACCATTACACTAATAAAGGAATTGGATCAAGCCTATCACCATCACACTATATTACCTATAACCAAGCCTAATTTTTTAGTCGTGCCCATTTTTCTCCTATGACCAAGCCTATCATCATCACACTATATTCCCTTAGGTTTTACAAGGGTGTTTAATTGGTGACATTTCTAGGTATTAGTTATATAATGTTTAATGATATTATTGAAATAAATTTTTTAGTCCATCAATTCCTATTTAAGAATCATTTTTAATTAATAAAATATAATTTTATTTGAGTAGGAATTTGATAACATGATTTTTAAGAGAAAAATTGTACTTTCCATAAATGATATAAATTTTAATAACAATCTATATTATTATTAATGATATTATTCAAATTAAATATTATGTTAAAAATATTTTTATGTAAATTTAATTGATAAAATAATTTTATTATTTCTTTGAATAAATTTATATGTCAAAAATTTAACATTTCATTGCAACCCACTATCCATTTTAATAAATTAGTATTATTATATTGAAATGTTATTATTTTCATATTATGACAATTAATCTGATAAAATAATAATATTTTTTTAAATCATAATAAAAAAATAGGTAACGGTGATTTTATGAGATTTTGAAATGATGTTTTATTTTTCTTATGAGTAGTAAACATTCAATTTTATTTTCTCGGTATATTTAATAACATCATAATTATTTAATAATAATGTAATAATTAATTAAACTAAATAAAATATAGAAAATATGTTATTTTATTAATATCATTATTTTTATTTGATTGTATTCCATTTCTAAACCTATAAGTAACATTCAAAAGACTACAATAGAAACTATAAAATTAAAAACATTATTTTGTGGAAACATTACTTTTCCATAAAAAAAGTGGTAATAAAAATATAAATATAGATTCTTGTGGGTTAGTTTGAATTAATATATGACACAAATTTCTAAACTAATGGGAAAAATCCAGGGTCAGGACAATGGTTTTTCTTTTCCCATAGCATATATTTCCAAGGAAAATATTTGGAAACTCATTAAAAAATCACCCACTTCTGATATAATTACCCACCCATTTCTCAATTTCCATTAAATTTGAATTGATAATATATTAATTTTTGGTGGTTTTTCCTCCCTTGGTGTCCCCTTAATGTGTATTCAATCCTAGAAGGTTCCATTACCCATGAACATAGATTAATTATTCAATGTAAGGGGATTATCCATCCCTTCTATTAAATTCAAGAACCCTTTTTCATATACGTATTCTATATGTTATGGTTACACTCTAATATTACCATTTTTATCATACCATTAATATAAAATTATTTTTTATCAATGGGATTCCCCTTTCTCCATGATGTTACCTTTCTCTATTCTGGGATTTATGCTTGTTTTGTTGATAATTTAACATCTCAACATTTCAACCTTCTTCATAAGAAATTAATTTTTATTTTATTTTTCCCAAAACCCTAAACCCTTTCATTTATATGGATATTCACATATATGTGTATATTATTTATTTATTTTTCCCGAATTTACACATAATAAACAAAATTTTTGTTGTTATATGTTAAAAATGATACAACAATCATGTCTTTAAGAACATTTTAAATACCACGATTTGGAAAAGAAGATTATTCTTTATTCTCCACATGTTTTTAAGGAAACATGTGTTTATGATGTATGTGGCCCATTGAAATTAATAAATATTAATGGTGTTCCTTTATAGTTCTACAATGAATTAGTTAATGACTTTATTCTCTTGAGATAAAATGTTTTATGATACCTTGGTAAATAACCATGAAAATATTCACTTATGACACATTGGTGACAAACCATTGTGATTTTCTTCTGAATGAATCATTTAAATTTTTTAGTCACATTTCCATGTTATGATTCATGTTATTTTTATTATGATATAGATCGTATTTCTATTTCTCATTCCTTAATGAACTTTCTCAAGTTCTTATTGATATTCCTCACGATCACATGTTAATTTTTTCCTTTCATAAGCCTCATGGTCACCCGATTCATTTTATGTATGTCTCCAGTATGTGAGATTATGTAAATGTTTTTATGATGAAGCCGTGATGATTTCTTAAATTTTACATTGATGGTTTTTTATGTTTTCATGTATTATATAGATTTTATACATGAATATAATCATTTAAAGATCCTCCATCTTCACCGTGTAATGAAAGGCTCTGTAATAAAATGGAATGATTTCCTTCCGATTATCATTTAACCCCACACTAATTTGTGTTTTGGTTCTCATTAAATTTCACATAACCATTTTCTAAATGTCCCAATATTTTTTAGTTTATATTTTTTTCTATTCCATTTCAATAATTTATCCTCCAACCAATTTTATCCATACCTATGAATGCTAATATGTGTTGTTTTAGGTTACCCTTATGTTTCCAACAGACCTTTTTCAAATATTGTTTTAATATCCCTCTATATGATGTGGGTTTTCAAAATAGGTAATTTCAAAATTTTAAAATTTTATAATAATGAAAAAATTAATTTAAAGGGAAGAGATTGTAACACCGCTCTAAGTTTTTTATATAATAACAATTATGATAGACTCATTAACATGAACATATGAGATTTTAGTGAATTTTGATATACTATTGAAATATTTTTATTTAAATATAGTCATTATAAATTAACCACTGAAATGAAATTTATGAATATGACTGAAAAAAATATGAAATAAATATATAGTGGAACTACTCCAGAAAATTACAATTATTATTTGTAAAAAAACTCTAATTTTTTATGAATATCATTTTATGAATAAAAAATAGTTCTTCTAAAAACGATGAATTATAGATCTATGTCCATAAATATTATAATTTTCTTGATATCATAAGAAATTACATTTTATAAAATGAAAATTAATTTTTTATATCATCATATCAAATCTTAAGGTAAAATTTTGAGTCTTTTGTGAAATGATTTATTTTTTAATGATTAGTAAATGATAATGATTTTTTAAATACAATGATTTTTTTCAATATATCATTTATTTTTAATGTAAAATACTAATTTTTATTTTTTGATAAATATTACTTGTGATCCATTCTATTTGTAGTAATATAAATAATTTCACCTGAATATGTAGTATTAATATTTTATATATATTTTATTTTTTAGGCTTTAGAACTGATGTTTCTAGAAAATGTTGTTTCATGTCCTTATAAAAAATTCATAAAAATTAATTATACATCATATAAAATTGTAATCATTAGTAATTTGTATCCATATTTCGAATTTAGAGGTTACTATATTTTAAATATTCCCCTTTAATTCTAGGAAATTTTGAAATGTAACCATGCTAAATATATGTCACCTCGGTAATGGTAAAACTAAAATATATGAGTAAAAACTATTGGAAAAGGGACTAAAATAATCATAATATGTGCACCCCGTATATTTTAAAAGTATTTTGAGACCAAATTCATCTATTATTATATTTTATGGTAATTTTTATCAAATTTCCATTGATAAAAACTTATATGTTTATTTATTTTACAAAAAATACATAATACCAATTTATTTTCTTTTAAAAAAATTAAAATTTTATCATGGTGACAAGAAAAATTTCATTTTAGTTCTTAATTCTAACTTTTAATATTAATAAATAATTTTTTTGATATTTATTTTTTTTATTTTTAATGTTGATATAATTAACCTACATTATAGTGAAATGATAACATTGTTCTTGTGCAAGAAGTGGAAAATTTTACTAAATAATTTTAATGACCTTAAAATGAATAATTATTAGAAAATTTACTTTTTCATAGGAATTATATGGGTTATTATATTCTCTAAATTATGGTGAACATATTTATATTCTAAATACAATTATTTATTCATCTATTTAATTTAAAATTAGATGAATAGCCCCAAAAATTGAAATAAATATATTTGATGTTATATTCAATTTTATTAATAAATTAAAATAACACAAAAATATTAAATTTGGACAATTGGGTGGGGATTTAGTATGAAATTTTATCTCATAACCATTTATGTGAAAATTGTTACACAATAATTAAATTTATAACCATTAATGATTGAAATTTTTTTTACCATGGTAATGAATGAAAATTATTAATGGTGGTTAAAATAAAGTGATAATGGCCCAAATTACATAAAAAATAATGAATTATAATGAATTAGATTATTTTTATACTATATCTTCTTTGTTTATGAATTACAAATACATGGAATCACATTAACAATATTGTTGATTTATAATATTTCAATTTTTTGTAAAATTACATGATTACCACATCCATCCCTTTAAAATGAATACCCTTTATATATCATCATTCCACCATTTAAATCCACCTACGATGACAAAAAAATTAACAATTATCTTATAAAAGTCCACAAATATAAATTATACGTTCTTGTTTTCTTAAATTTACTATCTAATTGACTTTATTAAGATGCTAAAATAAGCTCTAATGCAGAAGAGATAATTATCTTACTAGAACACTTTCAAATAATTTTTTATTTATCCACTTCTATATATATGGTACCCCTATAAAATATTTTCTTATGTATCATAAATATAATAACATTTTAATTTATTTTTGTATCAACTATTTGTTAATGTACTTTTCATCAAATGAGATTTGAAAATTATTGCTCGCATGAATGTGTGGACTACCAGATCCACATATGATATTATATATTTTCTGTCACCATAATTTATGCATGATTATTATAATGTATTTAATTTTTATAAAATATATTTTTGGAATATGTATTCTTTAATAAATGTATGATATTATATATACTATTACATTTCCATCCATTTAATAACAATAATGTAACCTTTCCATGTGTGTCAACTACAACATTCCTGAAGATATGTGATTAATTTGTTATTTTCTATTCACATGGATTTTTATTAGTAAAAAATTAATGAATATTTATTGTATAAATTATCCAATAAATATTTTTTAAATTTGAAGAGTATTATACATTTAATCTATTCCATATATTAGAACGTGGAAACATCTCATGTGTGTACCTGTAATTTACCTTCTCTATGACGTGATGTAATACATTCTTTAGTAGATTGTTATGTAAATAATCATAAAAGTTTATTTTATTAATAAATATGTAAGAAAATTATTTATTAATATATTATATATAACTTGACAATGACCATCGTACATGTACAAGAATCATATATCAGAATCATATGTGAAAACAACGAGTTTTCACTTGAATCGTTGATTTTAATAATTAATTGATAATAAATAGTTGATAAAATATTATAAGAAACCCATATATTTTATTATATGTATAAATATATTAATGAAATATATATAAATAATAAATCTATATTTATTATACAGTATATTTTAATTTTTTCAATTAAATTCCATATGTTGGGTAGGGGATTATCATATGAATTTTTTTCAATGAAATTTATGTCATAATCAATACTAATTTCATTATTTTAGTCATTATAAAGAAACATTGATATTATATATCTTAAAACCATTTATATTAATAATATTTACTATTTTATTTTATTTCCTCCGTGGTAGATATGATTCAAAATTTAACACATATTGAAGGGAATCATGTCTCAGTCTCATTATAATATGGGGTTTTATGCTTGAATTTACAATGAGGGAAAATATATTGATATATTCCATAAAATAAAATATATTTGATTATAATATATATATATATATATATTATGATTATTTAAAATTTAAAATATTTAATACATAAAATGATTGAGAATATGTTTTTCTGAAAATCAAACTTATTTCCTCCCTAATCAATAAACGTTTACATACACTTCCATAATTCTAAAAATTGACTAATTGTATTTATTAAAAATTATAAATTTTATTATAAAAATTCACTTTAAATACCTTTTAATTTAGGTAAATTTTTAAAAATGATTTCATAGAAATATTATTCTAATGATTTAATTTCTAGCATTTAAAAATATTTAAAATGAATGTTTTATTTATCCATAAACGAAATAAATGGATTTAACTAATATTATGAATCATTATGGATTTGAAAAATAGATTTTAATTATTAATTTTTATTTTAAATTAATTTTTATTTCAATATTATATGGATTTATACTCAAATGGTTATCAATAAAAAAGGATATTTTCATTTTTTTTCCAATAAATGGTTTAAATGGTATTTTAATTGTATTACTCATCTACATCTATAACACCTAGATATTTTATAACCAGAACATCATGATTGATTGAATTTATGAAATTAAACACCATTCATAGATGATAATATAACATTCTGAGACTTTATCATATATTTCTTTTTTAAACAAATTCAGTTTATTCACTAACTTGCGATTCACAAAACAACATGTCTAAAAAACAATATTATATTAAAATATCCATTAAAAAATAATCTCATTCCCAAGTAGTGATGTTATAATATATTAATAGTTGTAACTAAATTATGAAAATAATAGTTATCAATGGGTTAAAAATTAAATTAGAATCATTTAAAATAAAAATGAATATTTTATAAAAAACATTGTTTTTAATGAAAATTTAGTCACCGTTTGTTGATAGAATTTAAAATTAATTGTTTCCAATTTTAGAAAATTTATTCATTAAATTATATTTTTTAAATCATCATATAAAAATATAAATAAGGTCCATATTTTTTATTTTCATGAAATTGTTCATTTTTATATGAATAGTCAAAAATACTAAATTTGATTTAAAAACATACTTTTTCATTAAATTATTATATAAGTAAATTATAATTTAAATTAGTATTATGTTAAAATTTATTAATTTATATAGCTATTAATAAAAAAATTCATTATAAAAATTTTCATATTGAATTTTGATATAAAATCATTTTTAAAATTTGAAATTTTTCACATTGTATTCATACATTATCATCACCTTTGTGGGTTTAAATTTAAATTATAATTCCAATATTTATTAATTGGAATATTGAAAATGGAATCCATGTTTTGAATAAGAATAATTTATATTATATTATGTTCTTGACTTATTATTTTTCAACAATAAATAGTTAAAATAGTGAAAATTCTTTACCATAGTTAAGGGTAAAAATAATTTACTATGTGTTAAAATAAAAAGATAAGGGCTAAGGTGTTCTTACATTTTTATAAAAACTATTGGATGAACATATTACGACCTCATAATATGTAATTATCTATAATTGTCTATTCTGGACCCTTTGGGAATGTGAAAAATGTGGGTTCACATTTTTCATTTCATAACATACAAATGTGCCACTTACCTCCATTATAAAAGGCCACCACTTATAATTTCCATTTCAAAAAAAAATCAAATAGGAAAAAACATACCCAAACAAAGTGAAAAATTTCAATTCCATCATATTAGAAGTCTTTATTTTTTGAATTAGTTAATCCTTGGAATGCTTTCTGTGTAGTCGTAATGGGGTTATAAGAAGAAGAGGCAATGTTTTTCAATGAGCGTTATTAATTTATTTCTTCGTAAAAACATTAAATTATTATAAAACCACTTTTCTATACTAAACATAGTATCCTAAATATAATGATATGATATTTTGGAAATTTAATTACATACAATAATTCCTAAGTCACTCAAATGGGTTATGAAATCATCATTTGGGTGTACACCATACTACCACCTCAGGAACTAATGAAATTCGCTTTTTTGATTTCCAAAACTCACAGTTGGGTATGATAACGGATATAAAGTATATATATGATATTTATAACGTATTTATACCTTTCAATTCATTATAAATTTTATAATTTCCATTTTGTATGGGAAATGACAACATCCCTCATGTGTACATTGGATTTCTGCCACGCAATGCATTGTGATTCATCATTTAATATTGCTTAACATAGAATGGGCTAAGTATAATACTAATGAGTATATGTGACATAAATAACATAATTATGATATTCCTAAAATAATTATCATTCCTAAATGATTATATAACTTTTTGTATGTTATATTTTAACTCATTTAATGATGACATTTTCATTCATGTTAGGATTTTTCATCCTCCTTCACCGAGCGATGTGTCCATCTTATCATCGCCACACCATGTGGATGAAATATATAAGTATATTTAATGATTTAATATTGTATTTATGATATTATTTTTATTTTTTAATGATAAAATATTTATTAACAACATTCTATAATGATTGTTGAAAAATGGAAATGTTACTCATGGAAATGTATGACCTACCATCTCTACTATCGTATCATAATAAATTTATCAAAACCATAATTCAGGATTGGTTTTAAAAGTATAAATTATATAATATTTGGATAATTATTCCAGTATTATTTAAAATTAAAATATTAAAAAATAACATATTTTTCCATATTAAACATACTGAAGTTATTTTTTATATATAATAAAAATATGATTAAAACATCTTATGTAAAAATATTTGAATATGTAATCATATATATCTTGGAATTATGTTGAATAAATGTAATAATATAAATGAAATTTTTTATTTTATCATGAAAATAATTAATATAATCTTAGTATTCTAGAAGATAAATAATGTGTGTGATGAGTCATAATAAGGGTAATGGTTTCTCATGACACTTTAACTTTAATGGGACATACATTATTATCACCAATTATTTAAATTTTGTTGTTTTTGTACTTCTATTTTGGTATTTATATAATGAAATAATGTATTTCCATGATGTTTAATTATTCATATAGTATTATTTTATTCATGGTTGTTGTGATTCAGAATTTACCAATGTTATAAGTGTTATTTCACAATATCATCATTTTTTGGGATTGTATTAGTTTATATCCCCATTGTTAAACTGTTAGACATTACTATGCAAAACTAAATTTATTTTATTCAACATAAGTTATACCTGAAATTTATCAAGTAATATTATAATTTTTTTCGTTGTTTATGAAATTATGAGGATATAATAGTTTTATGAAAATCTATATTTATTTATCTCTTTAGAAGATATTCCTTTTTCATTCAATACCATATTTTCTAATGAAAATTCATAAATTTTTAATCTTTCTAAAAATAATTAATTAAAAAAATTGCCCATGTTTGATATATTATAAACCTATTTGAATGTAATCTTCCTATATTTTTTCAAACAAGAATCATTTATATCCTTTTTACACTATATGAGTAATGTTCATTGTAACTTTTATGTTACATAAGAAATTATGTGTCAGTATCAAAAAATCAATGATTCATATATTAAATTTTTACAAATTTGTTTCTAAATAAAATTTTATATTAATATTTTGAAATATCAATTTTTTTTAATATTATTTAAATATGAATTTTTTGGATAATATTTTATGAATTTTAGAGTTTCATAATGAATAATATGTTTTACCTAATATGGTTATTTTCCTCTAGGAGTGTTCCATGTTCTATTTCAAAATCATTTTTAGTCAAACAAAAAACCATTATTGTTACATATGATTCAATTGAGATACACTTTAATGATATCACCTTTATTATTTCATTTCAAAGAGTTTATGATCAGTTTGACTGGGGATGTACAATTTTTACACCATTAATTTTACTCTACATGGTTTTTTATCATGTTTTTTGATTGGGAAAATTAATTAATTTTTTATTCTTGCAATGTCCCCGAGCCTAGTAAAATGGATTTAACGTCTTTCTTTATTATGTTTGAATAATATACATGGAATCACCTCCTAAATGGCTTAATAATTTATTAGACTTGGTAAAATACATACATACTTGATTCTAACATTATATATGAATTACTGGGTTTCAGTATATTTTTTCCAGAGAATACAATTACACATTAAATAATGAGTATTCATATCAATCATAGTAAACATCATTGATTCCCATGTAAATAAAAAAATTGGCTGATATCAAAAGGTTATTAAGGATCAATTATAGTGTAGGAAATTATGAATCCATAAAAATAATAAATATGGAAAGCTAAATTATTCAAAACACAAGACATTTAAATAGCATGACTATCATGATAAGAAAAATAATTATCAATATGTCAAGGTAAATAATTGAAAAATCATTACATTTAGTCCATAAGTTGATAATGAAATGAATCTAGTGACAATATCATTATAAAAATATCATGGATAAAAAAAATTGTAATGATGGAAATGTTTAAATATTAGATGCCATTATTTCAGCACTTGTAATATCACTACCATTAAGACCACTCACGAGACTGTTTAAAATTACATATAAACCCCCATTTAATGATAACTCACCTTTTTTTCTCATGGTACATATGATGCATTGATGGGAAATGTAACACTACGACCCACCCATCCATGTTAGTCTAAATAATTCCCCAAATATCAAATAATAGATTTAATTCTTGGAAAATTTTCCTTATTATCAAATAGTTGTATTTTGTATTGTATTGTGATTTATAATTATTTATATTTATAAACATATATCATTTTACATAGAATAAAATATGTAAAAATGGTTTATGGTTCAAGATACTGGCATATACATGATACGTAACATTGATATTTAGGGTGAATTTAATAATCATGGAAAACATGAATGTGAATATTTGATGGGAAACATAATGAATATGAAAATGAGTCATAAATTTGAGTCTCAACAGTTTTATTCAAAAAAATCATCGTAAACCATCAATATGAACAATAAGGATTGTATAAAGACAATATATAACCATTCGATTAAGAATATATGGTTTTTGTCATTAATGAATATAAATTCTCTAAAAATATTATTAAAATCATTGTTTTGAAAAAAAATAATTTTGAAATCACTTTTTTAAATTATTATTTCACAAAACCGTATGAAAATATTTTCCTTTAAAATAGTCATTGAATCTTATAAATTAATCTTTAAAAAATTTGAGTGTTTTTGATGGATTTAAATTCGATTGATTTAGTATATATAAAATAAATAATTCCATTCACATTTTCTGTAAAGTCAAAAAGGGAAATGTTTTGAAAACAATCATATGATTCCTTTAAAAACAATTTTTGTACATATGTGTAAAAAATATTAACAAATAATTTCAAGGGGGTAACAATTTTTTTTAAATTTTAATAAGATATGGTTTTTTAGAAAATAGATTTATGAATAAATATAGAAATAATGTCAAATTTTCAAACAAACAAATTATAAATTATGGTATCTGAAAATTAGAGTAAAATGGAACTATTGCATAAAACATTCAAAGTAAAAAACGATTAGAAAAGGAAATGGTTTTGTTAAAAAATAATTTCATAATTATTATCAATGCAAATTCATGAATAAATAAAATCTATTAGAATTATATTGTGAGATAAAATATTTAAATGATCATAATGTTGAGGCGATAATTAATCAATGAGTTTTTAATTTTTTTCAATTGTAAATGTAACACCCTGAGAATTTATATGATTGATTAAATTTAATTTATTTGATGTCTTTTGTTGTATTCTCCACCATTAATAGAATTTACTGTATGAAACATCATATTATCTTGTTGTATACACAACATCAAAGGAATATTGCACTAAACACAACATTGTCTTAGCTTCTATTGCACGCAAGAGTGAGCTTCCTTGATAGCTTGTGTTGTACGCATATTGAGTTTCACTAAACAATAATATATTATTCATAAATTATTATTTAATGGGATATAAACTACCCATTATGAATATTATAAACAAATTTTTAATTTTATATATCATTATCAATCAGCTAATTTACTTTCTAGAACATGATATAAGAACAAATTCATTTTTTCCGATAAAAAATATATTATTCAAAAAATTCATTTTTTACTACTTTTGATTGTCCACCAATTCTAAATCTAGTTTTTAACTATTTTATATATTATAATTGACATATCAAATGTCTTCTTTGGAATTATGACATCACAATTTACATTGCTCGATGTTTTGGTATTTTTCTAATAAAATTTATATTTTAATCAATAGTGAAAAATATTAGATTTTAATTCAAACTGTCTTTTCATCTATTTTATTTATATAGAAATATTATCTTTTTAATTGGTTTTAAAGTGTAATTGGATTATATTTTTTCCATATAATCCAGTTTTGGGCATTATAAGTAATTTCACGCCTAAATTGGATATAAATGCCCATGGGGTGTTAGCCTATTGGTACCCTCTGGTTGTACCCCTTGCTCTCCATGGGAACTGGAAGAGTCTTGAGTCCCACCAGACTTGAAAAAATGTTCATATTATGAACATAGAGATTCAAATCCAATGCTTAGCTGGGGAACATGGTGTGAACTTGGGCTTGTGGGGGCCCCAATAGGAGTCGGTGTTACCTACACACGTTTTGCCAATGGGTTGTTAGCTGAGTGGTACCCGCTGGTTGTACCCCCAACTCTCCATGGGAACTGGCATAAGCTCGAGTCCCACCAGGCTCGAACAACTATTCATAATATGAAAAAGGTGATTCAAAGGAAATTCTAAGTTGGGGAACATGGCATGCACTTGGGCTGGTGGCGGCCCCATTTGGGAGTCGGTGTTAGAAAAACACTTTTTTCCATGGGGTGTTAGATGATTAGTACTAACTGGTTATACCCCTCGCTATTCATTGGTACTGGAATAGGATCGATCCCCCCAAACACGAAAAAATGATCATATTATGAATAGGGCGATTCAAAGCAAATACTTAGCTGGGGAACGTGGCGCACACTTAGGCTGGTGGGGGCCCCCTCTGGGAGTCGTTGATAGCGACACACGTTTTAGGCCCATGGGGTGTTATCTGAGTGGTACCCGCTTCTTGTACCCCTCGCTCTACATGGGAACTTGTATAGGATTGAGTCCCACCAGGATCTAAGAACTGTTCATATTATGAATAGGGTGATTCAAAGAAAATGCTTTTCTAGGGAATGTGGCGCGCAATTGGGCTGGTGGGCCCCCCACTCTGGGAGTCGATGATAGAAACACATGTTTTATTCGAAGGATTGTTAGCAGAGTGGTACCTGCTGGTTGTACCCCTCACACTCCAAGGGAACTAGCATAGTCTCGAGTCCCACAAGGCTCGAACAATTGTTCATATTGCGAACAGGGAGATTCAGATAAAATTCTTAGCTGGGGAACGTGGCACATTGTTTGGCTGCTGGGGGCCCCCTCTACGAATTGGTGTTAGAAACACACATTTTTTACATGGGGTGTTAGAAAAGTGGTACCTGCTAGTTGTACCCCTCGCTCTCAATGGGAACTGGCATAGGCTCAAGTCCAACTAGGCTTGAACAACTGTTCATATTATGAATACGGTGATTCAAAGACAATGCTTAGCTGGGGAACATGGCACACACTTGGGATGGTGATTTCCCCCTATAGGAGTTGGTGTAAAAACACATGTTTTTTGGGCCTCGGGTCCTTTAAGGCCTTCATTACACCCATGGACTTCAGGCCACCACAAGTCCTTCTGTCCACCAGAAATTGTGCTCAAAAGATCAGACAGACTCTACAAGGACCAGATTCGAGATGTTGATTCTGTGTAGATGCCTTCGCAATAGAAAAAGCTAAGAATATTTTTCAGAAATAACGGTAATGACATTGACATCGGGACCAACCTTTGCTTTCATGGGAATCCTAGATGAATATTCATGCGATGGTAGAGACCTGATATCATAATGAAGATGCTAGGAGGATGGGTTCTAAGTATAGTCTGTATAATTCTTAAGGCCAACATGTTATTTAATATATATTCCTATGGGCCTTGTAAGGGTAACCCCTCATCTCTTGAAAGGGGGTTTATCAAAATACAATAAAAAAAGAAATCCACCGGGCTATTAATGTAAATTGGACATAAACACATGTCAATCTTTTAATGGTTTTTATTTTTCTTAACAAACCTAATTTTTTGTTTTGACAAAAGAAATAAATTTTTAATTAATTAATGGAAGTTATGTGTTTGAAATTTTGAAAAATTGATTCCATATTTTGAATCAGTGGGTACAAATTATGTAAATAGGTTACCTTAATTTTTTGGATATTATGAATAGTAATTACGATAATTTTTATTTACTGTAGTAAAGGAAAATCATATAAATTAGTGTAACAAACAATATGATAATGATGATTAAATTACACTTACACCTGACCAATTTCTTTTTGATGAATTAACATCGACAAGTATCACCTATGGGTCAGAATTTATTCATTTAATTGATGTTTGTTCATGAAATTGGCGTAATTATAATTAAAAAAACAAAAAGTGAAAACGCGTAACTGTATTATATATTATAAGTATGATAATTATGATATAGTGATAAACATTATACAAATTCAAATATAAATAGTCTCCAGAAATATAATGAAATTATATACATCATTTTAATTTATTTATAATTTTTTATATATTATATAATTAAAATTATTGATGAGACAATAATGATGTAGAGATTATTTTATTGATAGAAATATCAAATAAATGATTTTACAAATATTAAAATAGATATCATATAAACAATTTAATTTTATCCACTGATTTTATATTTAACTATGTCATTTTAAGAGTTTATTAAATATTTTATTATGAATTTATCATTTTAGTGGATTTTATATAATGTCAAAATATTGAATAGAGTCAAAATTTACACTATTTAATTTTTAAAAAATAAAAAAATAAAAAAATATTTAAAAATCAGAAAAAAAATTAAAAAATGAAAAAGACAAAATGATATGGTCGAAAATGTCACAACATATCCAATTATGGAAAATTGGCGACACATAAGTAAATATTTAAAACCATTTAATATTTAGAATATTATAACAACAAATATAATTAAATAGATTAAACATGGAAAAATCAAAATGAAAAGGTTTAAAATAAACAAAATACATGTCTAAATTTTATTTTTTGAGGGTATTTACACCCATATTCATCTTATATTTGAAATAAATGAGTTTTTTACCTTTATAAACTGAAATACATTTTATAATTAATTAATATTTCTTGACTTTCGAAAAGTGTACATCCTCCCTCTTGTAAAAGGCCACCGCATCTACGCACTTACTCACACATTTCAAGCCCTTTGTATCATCCATACTCTACTAAAATAATGATAGAAAATCCCTCCCTTCCACTTAGAGGCCACACATTTGTATGAAAGCCATCTTAGGGAGAACATTTGTGAACATTAAAAAGAGATACCTGAAAAAGAGGTAATTGTTTTGTTACCTCTTTCAAAATTATTTAATTATATACTTCCTCTTATTATGATTTTATCATACTATTTTAATAAATTATGAATCTTCTACATTAGGATAATTTATTATAAGTATGTGAAAACCTCTTACCTCATTTTATCCATCCTATGTATAACAATATCACCATTCGTGTGTACGTACGGCTTAACGTCTCTACGCCTTGGTGAAATTTGTTATTCAACAATATTTTTTTTGGATGGGTATAATGATGAGTATAATGGATTCAAATGATAAATATAACATGATAGTTATTCTCTATAATTAATATATCATCCAAATCTAAACCATTCCACCATCAAGTAAATGATATAGTCACTCGTGTGTCCGTACGGTCTACCATCTCCACAACACGAAGAGATTCATTCTCCACGTAAACCATTCAATAATTATTAAAATGTATATAAAATAAGAAAGAATTATATATATGTAATATTAATTATAATGTATTTATGTATATATATAGGTCATTTAATTTAGTCAATTCGTTCAATAAGGAAATGAAAATAGTGTTTATGCGTATGTATGGCCTACCGTCTCTATGAATGGTGTAATACATTTCATTTAGGTATCTATTATATATATTTATATACTAAATAAATATTATATATAAATCATGTTTTACATTATGTAGTATGTAAATCATGATCTCAGTAATATGATCAATAATAACTAGTCAAAACATGTATGATAAATAATATGTTTAATACCCAAATGATTAATTTAGTATTAAATTGATAAATGAACAGGTAATAATTGAATCATATATGATATCATAAATATTATTATGGTTTTTTACAAGTTAATAATATGGTAATAGCCACTATACGGGAGTTTTGGAGACGTACAAAGCATATCAGACCTAAGTTAAGTGATAATTTCACAATCACATTATTTTCCGAGATTGATTGTACATAAGTATTTACTGGTGTATATTTATCATCCACAACAATGTTTCCTAAATATATATTATGTATTATATTATTCAACTATTTTTTATAGTCAATTTTACCCAGTGTTGAATTTTTATAAAATTGTATTGAAAGAATCTTTCATTTGTTTTCAATACGAGGTACTTTGTGACTTTTACAGCAAGAGTATCCGAAGAATTTTTTTTACTTATACAACATGACCAGATTTTTTTATCTTCATAACACCTTATTTCCATGAAGCATACTGTACAAAATTTCAAGGTTATTTTTAACTAAATTATTTTATTTTAAAATTTCGTGGCATATAGAGAATAAATAATATTTTTTGAAGAATAAAGGATATTTCCCTAAAAACTTATGCTCATGTGTTTATCAAAATTATTTTCCATTTTATATGAAAAAGGATTATGTTTATATTCCTATTATTACTTTTATTTGAGTGTTTTTATGATGGAATTATTTTATGAAATCTACTTATTTTATATGGATTATTTTATGATGGAATGGTGTTGATGAAACCTATTTTTATTTCATGGGATATGCTATGATGAATGATTTATATTTATCTGGAACATGTAAGAATGATTTCATCATAAGATAGGAGGGACCTATATCTACCTCCAATGCATTTGGTAAATATTTATATCTCATGATATAGATATTACTAGAACCATAAGTAAATATGGTTCAGTAATACATGATTTGAACGGAATGTAAATATGGTTCTGTAATATCGAGTTGTAATGGAAAGTAAATCATGTTCAGTAACACATCACTAGAATGGCATGAAATCCTGGTTCAATAATGGACAATGCCCTCTGTGATGGTCTTGGTATCTATTCCTTGGATACTATAGAAATCATTTAATGTTCTTATTTGTCTTCCACAATTCTATATTTTGTACCTATGCTATTTTATCATGGTTAATATTCTTTTATGATCAATGCCTTACGTACTTCCAACATTTATTTCATTACTAGTGATTTTGATATTTAAACATTTTATTCATGTTTTTACATTATTATGTTTCGTGTTGGTTTTATGTTCTCCACATTTACCCTTACCAAACATTTTATAACACCCTTTTTATGATTTATTTTCACTGGGATATAATGAAAAATGATAATATCAGAAAACAAAAGGGGAAGATCATTGTGGGAGATGATGAAGATCTTTAATCATGTTAAAATATTATGTTCCAAGATTACAAAGACACTAAACTAATAAAATCATTGGAAATATATGTGTGTAATGTATTATGTATTCTATAAAAGGAATGTAATGTCCACATCCGTCAATCTTCGGTCGTTAGAGTTCGTATCAGAGCGAAGGTTTAGTCAACCTTTTGGAACTAGGATGCGAAAAGTTTAGTGAGATCCCTAGAGATATTTTAAGGTATGAAAATTTATTTCTATAAGGGAAAGTCTAAATAGAGGTTGTAGTCATATAATTATGGTAATGATCATGAATAACCTATGATTAAACCGAATATGTTCTAGAATGAATGTACCCCCCCTGATTATGTTGTTTTCCTAGTATAATTTTCACCTCTCACATAATTATTTTTCAGGTTTTAGGTAATGGATGAAACCCGAAGGAACCATGTTAATTATCAATGCACTGGTAAATGAAATGATTTTCCTCTTGAATGACCAAATGGTATGGGATATGGAATGAAAAACCTTATACCTATACTTATACAAGCTATGAATCATTCTAGAATTACAAATGATTAGAGAAGTAAACAATATTATTTTTAGTCCTTCAGGAGGAATCATTTATCTTATTTTAGTTGGTATTATAATCCAAATGTTAAGGAATAATGCATTAGTACCACTGAAAAGATATTTTCCATGATTCACTATTCATAACATGAAAAAGTCATTTTGGTGGTTAATCGTTTAGAAGGTAAAGCATACCAGCGGTGGACTGTAATCATTAATAGAAGGAAGTAAGATGAAATTGAATCCAGTGAATGTGATGAGTTGAATAACATATTTTTCAATTAGTACATCCCACATATTCATCAAAAACATATTTAAAAGGAGTTCCTTGATATTAAGAAAAAGGATGGAATTTGGTGTTATATATCAATATCATGGTTCAGACATTAGTATCTATGAATAGATAATTAATTGTATTATCAAGGTAGAAATGGAAGTTGGTGTTATATATCAATATCATGGTTCGGACAAGAAACAAAAAATTGGGTTCAAGTGAAAATCACAATTCAAAGGTGAAAAGAAGATGAATGTTTTCTTATTCTCAAAGGGTGGAAGGAAGCTGGGTGGAGATTTTTTTGAGGGTCTATAACATGTTTTATGTGGGGAAAGTAAGGTCATAGAGTAGTTTAGTGCCAAAGTAATGGTAAAAAGGATACTAATGATGTGAATAGTGAAAAGACTACAGAGAATTCACCACCCACACTTCAATGCTACAAGTGCAAGGAAATGGGTCATTGTTCAAACTAATGCCCAAATCCATGGGTTAATGATGACGATCAACATCAACAACCTCTTAAAGAAAATTTAAAAGGAAACACAAATTAAATCACTATTGGTGATGTTGAGTGTGAAAAAAAAGTGGTGGAATTATTACGTGTTTATGTAATGGGATTCCAAAAATAGTGTTTTTGAATCACTTTTATAGTATTATGGAATATTAGAATATCTATGTAGTAGTACATTGTGGTTTTCTAAAAGTATATGGTACAATAAACCATGAAATGGGATTGAAATACTTATAGAAATCAATTTTTATGAACATAATGAATGGACATGAAGATAATGAAATGTTTGATAGTATTAATGGCTTCAGGGATGATATAAGGATAAAGTGATATCATTGTTTGATTATATAGAATTTTTGGTATTTTGGGTTTGGGGAATGAATTAATTTTGACAGAATGTATATTATCACTTTGTTTCTATAATAATTCATGTTATTACCATGATTCAAGAGAATACATGATTAAGGTATTCACATGTTTGGAATGTGACAACAAAGAACAACCTTATGAGATATTGAAGTTAAATGTCATGTCAATTTAGTTATCCTATTTCTAATGTTTTATATTTTTAGTTTTTTAAGGATTATAATGATATGTATTTATTTATATTATAAGTTATATTCCATTTTAAATTTGTTAGATTAATGAATTATCTCATTATAGGTGGACTTATGCATATTAGATTACCTATACTGACCTTTTTGTTGACACAAATGGAATGTCCTACCATTCTATCACATGATCAACTAACTCATCAGGAATGAAAAATTGAACATCATTTCATTAAATAAGAGATGATGTGGAATGTTTCCAAGGCATGAACAATAGTCAGATTGTTCCAAAATCAAGTTGTTATTTATTCCCATTAAAAATTATTCAACAAAAGGGAAAGGATCTTGAAAACAAAAAATGCTATCTCAGTACATTCTTATCCGATGAATCTTATAGTCCATTAAATCATAATAGATTTATAGAATTATGGTTTTTTACTTTCTCTAAACATTTTTCTGTATCACTATCCATTATAACATGATGGTTAGATCTTTCTTCCATATACATTTTTTCACTTCCCGCCTATGTTCTCCTATGTGCAAACCCAATGACGAGTTAGTTTGGGTAACATTTATGTTTATAACATTAATTTTTAAAATTAAGTTTCAGTTTCACCATTTATGATGTGGGTATTTATGAATGAATATATCAAGTTGTTAACCATTTATAACCCTGATGAATTTTGTGTGCGAAATTCATTTTTAGGTGGTATAATGTAACACACCCAGATTTTATGAGATGGATTCTTATTAATTTCATTGGATTCATGTGTTGTATGATCCACCAAGATTAAAATGTGATATTTGAAACAGGTTTTATCTTACCATATACACAACACCAAAATAATATTTTACTAAAGGCAAAACTATCTTTTCTCGCATTACACGCAAGAGCGACCGTGCTCAATAGCCTGTGTTGTAAGTAATACCGAGTTTCACTAAAAAACGATACACTATTAAAATATTATTATTTAATGTAATATAAATTATCCATTATGAATTCTATTAACCAAATTTTTAATTTTATATATCATTAAAATTCATCTTATATATTTTATAGAACATGATATAAGAATAAATTCAATTTTTTTGATAAAAGAATTATAATTAAATAAATACAGTTTTCCCACCTTTTGATGGCACAACCATTTTAAATCTAGTTTTTAACACTTTTATATATTCAATTTGAAAAAATAAACATCTTATTTGGATGTGGGAGATCAAAATTTCGTGTTGTTGTATTTTTTGTATTTTTATGATAAAATTCATATTTTAATGAATAACGAAAAATACTTCATTTTAATTAAAAAAGTTATTGTCATATAATTTATTTATATAGTAATATTATCCTTTTTAATTTTTCATAATGTGTAATTGGAATTTTTTTTAATCTAATCCAATTTTGGCCATTGGATGTATTTTTATATTTAAATTGGTCATACACACATGTCAAAATTTTTATAGTTTTTACTTCTTAAAAAACTCTCAATATGGTTTTGACAAATGGAATTAATTTTAAAATAACTAATTAAAATTATATGATTTAAATTTTGAAAATTTTATTCAATATTTGGAATCAGTGGGTCATAATTATGTTAATATATTAATTTTAATTTTTTTTTGATACTATGAATAGTAACTATGGTTATTTTCATTTTCCAAGGTAAAATGTAAATCAGGTAAATGAGGGTAACATACAATATGATGAAGATAATAAAATTCAACAAACACGTTCTCAAATAAAATTTGATTAATTAAATTCGACCAATATCACCTAAGGGTAGTAATTGATTCATTTGATGATATTTTTTCCATGAAATTTATGTAATTTTTATTAAAACAAAAGAAAGTGACGACATATCACTCTCTTATATCATATAAGTATAATTAATTTAATATAGAGATAAAATTTATAAAACATAGAACATATAATGTTTCCATAAATATAATGAAAATATATATATCATTTTATTTTTATTATAATTTTTATAGTTTAAATAATTACAATTAATGATGAAACAATAAGGATGTAGAAATTATTTTATTAATAGAAATATAAAATAAATTGTTTTAAAATTTTAAAATAAATATAATAATAACTAATTAATGTGATCCAAGAATTTAATAGATTACAATGACATATTGGGAGCATATTCTATATTTAGGCTCGAATTTATCTTGGGTGTGGATTTTATTTTAAGTCAAATAAATGTATAGTTTCAAAATTGATAATATTGATATTTTATAAAAATAACATATTATTAAATTATTTTAAATTCACAAAAATATTTAAAAATTACAAAATGATAATTATATGGTCTAAAATTTCATAAATTATCCAATTATTTCCAATTGAGAACACATAAGTAAATATTTATGAACATTTAATATTTAGAAAATTATTACCAAAAATAATATTAAAAAGATTATGTAAGGATAAATGAAAATTATAAGGTTTAAAATAAACTAAAAACACATCCAAATGTTATTTTTTAGGGTAATTCGATCCATAGTCATCTTATAAATTAATTAAATGAGTTTGGGACCATTATAAACTTAAAATAATTTAATTATAAATAAATATTTCATGACTGTCTGAAAGTGATGCTCCTCTCTCTTGTAAATGGACACCACCACTACCCACTTACACACACCATTAAATCCCCTTCCCCACACCAAATTCAGCTAATTTATTCTCCCAAAATACATCACATTTTCATAGAGGACACACATTGGGCAAAAATCCATCCTAGGGAGATCATTAGTGAAATTCTATACGAGATACCCTAAAAAGGTAATTGTTTTATCATCTCTTTCAAAAATATTTTTCTTCTCCTACATCCTCATTTTATGTTGTTCTCATATGAAAGTAAAAAATCAAGTATCTTCTACATGATAAGTTTTTATTATAATTATGGTACAAACTTATACTTCTTTTTATCCATCCTATGAATAAAAATATCACCATGCATGCATACGTATGGCTTACTGTATCCACAACATGGTGTAATTTATTATTCAATAACACATTGTTTGGATGGGTATAATGATGAGTATAATGGATTAAAAAAATTAATATAAAATGATAATTATTCCGTATAATTAATATACAATCCAATTACATACCATTTAACCATCAAGTGAATGATATCGTCGCTCGTGCGTAGGTACAGCCTACCGTCTCCACGAAGCGATTAGATTCATTCTCCATGTTAAAAATTCATGAATGATTAAAAATTATATATAATAAATAAGCATGAAATATATGAAATCATAATAATACTTTATTTATGTATATATATCAGTCATTTACATTCTTCCATTCAATTGAATAAAGAATCATAAACAACATTAATGAGTACGTACGACCTATCGTCTCCATGAACAGTGTCATCAATTTCATTTATCTATCGATTATATATATTTATATAATGAATATATATGATATATAAGTCATTTTTTACATTATGTGGTTATATAATCATGATAAAAGTAATAAGATCAAGAATAACATGTCAAACCATGTATGATAAAAAAATATTATTACCCAAAATATTGATTTAGCATGGAATTGATAAATGAATTTGTAATAAGTGAATCACATATGATATAATAAAAATTATTATGCTTCTATTAGAAGATAATAATATTTTTTAACCAACTATATATGATTTTTGGATACACATGAAGCATATCATACTTAAAATAAGGGATAATTTTTCAATCTCATTATTTTCTGAGATTGATTATACATAAGTATTTACGGGGGTATATATATCATTCACATCCATGTTTCCAAAATATATATTATTAATTATATTATTCTAATATTTTTAAAAGTAAATTTTACCCATTGGTGAATTTTTATTAAACAGTATTGAAGGAATCACTCTTTCAATTTCCAAATGAGATACTTTTTGACATTTCTAGTAAGCGTACAAGTAGAATTTGTTTATCTTATACAACATAAATGACTATTTATGCCTACATAATGCTTTATTTTGATGGCTATTTCTCTAAAATATTTAATATTTATTTTCAACTTTATTTTTTTATTTTAATATTTCATGAAATTTTGAGAATATTAAACATTTTTTTGAATAAGAAAGGATATTTTCCTAAAAAATAATGGTCATGTGTTTTATCAATATTAATTTCCATCTACGATGACATATGGGTCTGTTTCTATCCGAATTATTACATTGATTTTATTGTGATTATAATTGATTTTTTTATGAAATCCACATAATATTTATGGATTATGATAGTATGAAATTATATTTATTAAACCCATTTTTATTTCAGGGGTTTATATGATGAATGATTTATATTTTTGTTGCATATGTATGAATGATTTCATTATGAGATGGGTGGGACCTATATCGCACGTTAATGCATTAGTTAAATATTTATATCTCGTGAAATAAACATTAATATAAGGAAACAAGAATTTGGTTCAGTAATACATGATTGGAATGGAAGAAAAATCATGTTCAGTATAACAATGATGGAATAGAAAGTATATCCCATTCAGTAATAAATGGATGGAATGACAAGTAATCCCAATTCAGTAATGGACTTCATCCACTGTGATGGTCTAAGAAGAAATTCCTTGGCTACTATGGAAATAATTTTATGGGATTATTTGTCTTCCACAATTACATATTTTTTGACACTTCTATTTTATCATGGTTAATGTTTCTTCAGGATCTATGAATTACGTACTACCAAGATCTATTTCATACCTCATGACATTGATATTTAAACTTTTTATTCCTGTTTTTACATTCTTATTATTAGGGTTTGTTTTGTGTTCTCTATGTTAAACCCTACTGATCATTTTATCATACCCTTTTTAAGTTTTATTTTCCACTGGATATAAATAAATTTTTTAGGTAGGAAAAAAAGTGTAAGCTCTTTATGGGGGAGGTTAATGATCTTTCACCCAAGTTATAACATTTTGTTCCAATATTACAAAGACACTAAATTAATAAGATCGTTGTGTGTATATTTTTGTAATGTATTAATTATTCTGCAAATGATGTGTAATTTTCATGTATGTCATGTATGGTTCATTAGAGTAAATACACATAAAAAAGTTCAAATAAAATAGAATATTATAAAATTTTATTTCACACATGATCATTGAATATCAATGATGAATAAGATTTAATATAACCCAATGTAAATATATAGAGTTATTAAATTCAATAACACTTGGTATCATTTAACACAAATAATAGTGGATGAAATTAGGATTTAAGAACAAATTCAATATTTCGGATTAAAAAGTATTATTCAAAGAATTCATTTTTTCCACCTTTTGATGGTACAACAATTCTAAATCTAGTTTTTATCAATATTATATATTATAATTGACATAATAAACATATTATTTGGAATCAGAACATCATAATTTAAATTTCTCGATGTTTTGGTATTTTTTTGATAAAATTCATATTTTAATAAATAGTTAAGAATACTACTTTTTAATTCAAAACTCTATTTTTATATAATTTATTTATATAGAAATATTCTATTTTTAATTTGTTTTAAAGTGTAATTTTATTATATTTTTTACCATATAATCTAATATTGGGAATTATAAGTAATTTCACGCCTAAATTGGACATAAACGCCAATGCGGTATTAGCCTAGTGGTACCCTCTGGTTGTACCCCTTGCTCTCCATGGGATCTAGCATAATATTGAGTCCCACCAGGCTTGAACAACTTTTCAAATTATGAATAGGGTGATTCAAATCCAATGCTTGGCTGGGGAACATGGTGAGCACTTGGGCTTGTGGGGACCCATCTGGGAGTCAGTGTTAGCTACACACGTTTTTTCCATGAGGAGTTAGTCGAGTGGTACCCGCTGGTTTTACCCACACTCTACATGGGAACTAGCATAGGCTCGAGTCCTACCAGGCTCGAACAACTATTCATATTATTAACAAGGTGATTCAAAGCCAATGCTTAGTCGGGGAATGAGGCATGCACTTGGGATGGTGGGGCCCCTCCTCTGGGAGTCGGTGTTAGCAAGACATGTTTTTCCCATGGGGTGTAAGCTGAGTGTTACCAACTGATAGTACCCCTCGCTTTCCATGGGAACTGGCATAGGCTCGAGTCCCACTAGGCTCGAACAAATGTTCATATTATGAATAGGGTGATTCAATGAAATTGCTTAGCTAGGGAGCGTGGAGTGCACTTGGGATGCTGTGGGCCCCTCTGGGAGTCGTTGTTAATGAAGCATGTTTTAGGCCCATGGGGTGTTAGCTGAGTGGTACCTGATTTTTGTACCCATCTCTCTCTATGGGAACTAGAGTAAGCTCGAGTCCCACTAGGTTCTAACAACTATTCATATTATGAACATGGAGATTCAAAACCAATGCTTAGATGGGGAACGTGCCACACACTTGGGCTGGTGGGGACCCTTTCTGGGAGTTAGTGTTAGAGACACAAGTTTTTTCCCAAGGGTTGTTAGTCGAGTGGTACCTGATGGTTGTACCCCTCACCCTCCATGGGAACTATCATAGTATTGAGTCCCACCAGGCTCGAACAACTTTTCATATTATGAATAGGGAGATTCAAATAAAATTCATAGATGGGGAACATGGAGCGCACTTTAGCTTGTGGGGGCCCCCTTTGGGAGTTGGGGTTTTCCACACACGTTTTTCCCATGGGGTGTTAGCCTAGTGGTACCCAATGGTTGTACCCCTCAATCTCAATGGGAACTGAAATATTCTCATGTTCAACTAGGATCGAACAACTGTTCATATTATGAATACGACGATTCAAAGAAAATGCTTAGTTGTGGAACGTGGTGTGCACTTTGGCTGGTGGTGGCCCCCCTATGGGAGTCGTTATTAGAAACATGTTTTTTTGGGACTCGAGACCTAAAAGGCCTTTAGGCCGCCCAAGGAATTCATGCCACTACAAGGCCTTTAGTCCAATTAAAATTGTGATCTAATGATCTGACAAACTCTACAAGGATCATATTCGAGATGGTGATTCAGCGCATGCGCCTTCACAATAGTAGAAGCTAAGAAGATTTTTCAGATAGAGAGGGTATGGAATTGAAATATGGATCAGCATTTGAATTCATGGGAACCCTAGATGAACAGTTAAATGATGGTGGAGAGCTGATATCATGATGAATAATCTAGGAGAATGAGTTCCAATTATAGTCTGTATAATTCCTAAGACCTACGAGTTTTGTAATATCTAATCATACGATCCTTGTTAGGGCAACCCATCATCCCTTGAAAGGGGTTTTATAAAAAAACAATAAAAAAACAAGGCCTTCGAGCTATTCAGGTAAATGGGACATAAAGAGATGTCAATCTTTTAATAGTTTCTATTTTTCTAAAAAACCCTACTTCTGGTTTTTGACAAAAGAATTTAATTTTTAATTAATTAATGAAACTTATGAGTTTCAAATTTTGAAAAATGGATTCCATATTTTGAATCAGTGGGTACAAATTATGTAAATAGGATAGATTAATTTTTTTGAATATTGTGAATATAAATTACGGTAATTTTTATTTACTATAGAAAAATTTAAATAATGTAAATTAGTGTAACAAACAATATGATTATGATGATTAAATTAAACTGACACCGGAACAAATCCTATTTGATGAATTAACATAAAATAATACCACCTATGGTTCTGAATTTATTCATTTAATGTAATTTTTTCCATGAATGTGATGTAATTATATTTAAAACAACAAAAAGTTACAACATGTAACTCTCTTAGATATTATAAGTATAATAATGTTGATATAGTGATAAACTTCCTACATGTTCAAACATAAATAGTTTCCAGAAATATAATGAAATTATATATCTCATTTTAATTTCTTTAGAATTTTTTTATATTAAATTATTAACATTAATGATGAGAAAATAATGATATATAAATTATTTTATTGATAGAAATGTTGAATAAATGGTTTTACAAATATTAAAATAGATATCATATAAACTAATTAATGTTATCCACTGATTTTATATTTTATTATGACATTTTAAGAGTGTATTAAATATTTTGGTTTCAATTTATATTCTTTGTTGATTTTATTAAAAGTCAATATATTGAATAGAGTCAAAATTAACACTATTTATATTTTAAAAAATTAACATATTATTAAATTATTTAAAAATCTGGAAAAAAATTAAAAATTAAAAAGATAAAACTATATGGTCGAAAATTTCATAACATATCCAATTATGGATAATTAGAAACACATATGTAAATTTTTATAACCATTTAATATTTGGAATATTATAACCACAAATATAATTTAACAGATTAAATATGGACAAATTAAATTGATAAGGATTAAAATAAACTTAAAACATGTCTATATTTTTTTCTCAAGGGATTTAGACCCGTATTCATATTATCATTAAAATAGTTGATTTTTTTGACCATTTTAATCTGATCCAATTTATAATTACTTAATTTTTCATGACTTTCGAAAAGTGTACCTCCTCCCTCTTGTAAAAGGCCACCTCATCTACCCACTTACTCACACCTTTCAAGCCCTTTGGATCATCCATAATCTACTCAAATAATTTTTCAAAATCCCTCCCTTCCTCTTATGGGAGACACATTGGTTTGAAATCTATCTTAGGGAGAACATTTGTGAACATTTAAAAGAGATACCTGAAAAAGAGGTAATTGTTTTGTTACCTCTTTCAAAATTATTTAATATTCTAATTCCTCTTCTTATGATTTTCTCATAGTATTGTAATAAATAAATTATCATCTACGTGATCATAATTTATTATAATGATGAGAAAATATTATACCTCCATTTATACATTATATTTATAACAATTTCACTAAGTGTGCGTACGTACGACTTATCGTCTCCAGGACATGGTGAAATTTGTTATTCAACAATACTTTTTTTTGATGGGTATAATGATGAGTATAATGTATTTAAACAATAAATATAACATGATAATTATTTTGTATAATTAATATACCATCCTATTCCATACCATTTCACCATCAATTAAATGATATCGTCACTTGTGCGTACGTACGGTCTACCATCTCCACAACGCCATGGGATCCATTATCCACATAAACTGTTCAAGAATTATAATTTATTATATATAATAAACAAGAATTATATATATGATATATTAATTCAAATGGATTTATGTATATAAATATTTCATTTAATTTCTTTTATTCAATTCAATAAGGAAATAGAAACATCATTCATTCGTATGTACGTCATACCCTCTCTATGAATGGTGTATTCCATTTAATTTTTGTTTCTACTATATATATTTATATACTAAATATATATTAAATATAAATGATGTTTTTCATTATTCATTATGTAAATCATGATCTATAAAATAAGATCAAAAATCAGTAGTCAATAAATGTATGATAAATAAAATTTTTATTGCCCAAAACATTGAATTATCATTAAATTGTTAAATGAGAGGGTAATAAGTGAATCATATATGATATCATAAATATTATTATGTTTTTTTTCAAGTTAATAATATGGATAAACCAAATATATAGGAGTTTCAGAGATTTACAATGCATATCGGACCTATGGTAAGGGATAATATCAAAATCTCATTATTTTTCGAGATTTATTATACATAAGAATTTACTGGGGTATATTTGTCATCCATAGTAATGCTTCCAAAATATATATTATTTATTATATAATACAACTATTTTTTAAAGTCATTTTTACCCATTGTTAAATTTTTTTTAAACATTATGGAAGGAATATTTTTTTTCTATATGAGGTACTTTTTGACCTTTATGGTAAGAGTAATAGAACAATCATTTTTAAACATATAATGCAAGAACATATTTCTATATCTTCATAACACCATATTTCCATGAATCATACTCTACAAAATTTCATGTTTATTTTAAACTAAATTATTTTCTTTTAAAAATTCATGGAATATAAAGAATAGAAAACTTTTTTTCTGAAAAAGAAAGGATATTTTCCTCAAGAATTAGGCTCATGTGTTTTATCAGAATTATTTTCCATTTCAGATGACAAAGGATTATGTTTATATCCCTATTATTAATTTTATTTGATTTTTATTATGATCGAACTTTTTTTATGAAATGCACTTATTTTATATGGATTATTTTTTGATGGAATTTTTTTTAACAAACCTATTTTTATTTCATGGGTTATGCTATGATGAATGATTTATATATTTGTGGAACATCTAAGAATGATTTCATAATATGATGGGTGGGACTTATATCACTCTCCAATGAATTTGGTATATATTTATATCTCATGATATCGATATTACTATAAACACAATTAAATAATGTTCAGTAATACATGATTTGAACGGAATGTAAATCTGATTCATTAATATCGGGCTGGAACGACAAGTAAATCCATTTCAGTAACACATCAATGAAATGGAATGAAATACGGATTTGGTAATAGACTATGTCCACTATGATGGTCTTGGTATAAATTCCTTGGATACTACAGAAATAATTTTATGTTCTTAATTTTTTTTCAAAATTCTATATTTTATACCTATTCTATTTTATCATGGTTAATGCTTGTTTCTGATCAATGCCTTACGTACTGACAAAATTTATTTCCTTAATCATGATTTTGATATTTAAACATTATATTCATGTTTTTATATTATTATGTTTAGGGTTTGTTTTATGTTCTCCACATTTACCCTTACCATATATTTGGTAACACCCTTTTTATGATTTTTTCGCTAGGATATAATGAAAAAAATAAAGATGGAAAACAAAAGGGGAAGATCATTATGGAATATAATGAAGATATTACACAAAGTTAGAATATTATGTTCCAAGATTCCAAATACACTAAACTAATACAATTATTGGTAATATATATGAGTAATGTATTAATTATTCTACAAAAGTTATGTAATGTCTATGTACGTCACTATTAGCGTGTTAGAGTTGGTATCAGAGCAAATTTGTAGTCATCATTTTAAACTAGGATGAATTTTTTTTTAGTGAGATCCCTATAGATATTTCAAAGGTTCTACATAGGGATTTCCCTAAGGGCAAGTCAAACTATAGGTTAAAGACTTATAATTATGATACTGATCATGAATAACATAGGATTATACTGAATATGTTCTAGAATGAATGTACTCCTAGTTGATTATGTTGTTTTCCTAGTATAATTTTCACCTATAACATAAATATTTTTTTGGTTTTAGGTAATGGATGAAACCTGAAAGAACCGTGTTAATGATCAATGCTCTGGGAAATGAAATTATTTTCCTATTGAACGACCAAATTTTATGGGATATGGAATGGAAAATCTTATTCCTATAATTATAAAAGCTATGAATAATTGTATAATTAAAAATGATCAGAGAAGTAAACAATATTCTATTGAGTCCTTCATGAGGAAACATCCATCTTATTTCGGTGGGTATTCTTATCCACATGTTGTGGAATAATGGATTAGTACCACTAATACCATATTTTCCATCATTCACTATTCAGAACATGAATTTTCAATTTTTTTGTTTTATCTTTTAGAAGGTGAAGCATACCAGCGGTGGACTATAATCATGAGTACATGGTATTAAGAATAAATTGAATCCATGGAATATGATGAGTTCAAGAAAATATTTTTCAATAAGTACTTCCCACATATTCATCAAAAAAATATGTAAAAGGAGTTCCATGATCTTATGGAAAAGGATGTGGAATCCATTGGTACATATGAGTCATGTATTACAAGGCTTGAAGGTATACTTATGGTTTTATCATCCAACATGAATGTAATGTTGATCGAATCTTCAATGGATTAAATAAAATTCTTATAAGGGAATTATCTATAAGATACATTAGTAGATATGAATAGATTGTGCATTGTACTATCAAGGTAGAAATGGAAGTTTTTGTTATATATCAATATCATGGTTCTGACAACAAACAAAAAATAGAGTTCAAGTGAAAATCACAATTCAAATGTGAAAAGAAGATGAATGTTTTCTTATTCTCAATGTGTGGAAAGAAGCATGGTGGAGATTGTCTTAAAGGGTCCAGTAAATGTATTATGTGTGGAAAAGAAGGTCATAGAATTGTTTAGTGACAAAGTAATGGGAAAAAGGCTAATAATGATGTGAATAGTAAAAATACTATAGTGGATGCACCACCCAAACTTCAATGAAACAAGTGAAAGGAAATGAGGAATTATGCTAAATTCTGCCCAAATATAGGGGTTGATGATGATGATCAACAACAGAAACCTCTTAAGGCCAATGAAAAAGGCAACACACATGAAATCACTATTGGTTATGTTGAGTGTGGAAACAATGTTGTGGAATAATTATGTGTTTATGTAATGGTATTCAAAAATTATTATTGTTGAATCACGTTAATAGTATTATGGAATTTTGGAATATCTATGTATTAGTACATTGAGGATTTCCATAGGTATATGGTACAAGAAACCATGAAATCGGATTGAAATATTTTTTGAAATCACATGTTTTGAACATAATGAAGGGACATGAAGATAATGGAATATTTGATAGTATTAATGACCTCAGGGATGATATAACGATAAATTGATATCATTGACTGATTATATGGATTTTTTGGTATTTTGGGTGTGTGGAATGAATTAATTTTTACAGAATGTATGTTTCCATTATCGTTCTATAAGAATTAATGTTATTACCATGTTTCAAGAGAAAACATGATTAAAGTATTCCCATGTTTGGAATGTGACAGCAAAGAACAACCGTATGAGATATTGAAGCTAAATGTCATGTCAATTCAGTTAACCTCTTCCTATGTTTTATATTTTTAGTTTTTGGAAGGATTATAATGTCATGTATTTATGAATAATATAAGTTATATTCAATTTTATGTTTTTTAGATTAATGAATTATCTCATTATAGGTGGACTTATTCATATTAGATTACCTGTGCTAACATTTTTGTTGGCACAAATGGAATGACCTGTCATTATATCACATGATTTACTAACACATCACAAAAGAAAAATAGAACTTCATTTCATTAAATAAGAGATAATAAGGAATTTTTTCAAGTGATGAACAATGGTCAGATTTTACCAAAATCATGTTCGTATTTATTCCCATTAAAAATTCATCCACTATATGGAATGGATATTGAAAACAAAAGATGTTATCTTAGTAACTACTTATCCAATGAAACAGATAGTACATTAAATCATTATAGATATATGGCTTTCTTTTTGTTAACATTCTCTAAAAAAATTCTGTATCACTATCTGTTAGTACATGATGGTAAGAACTTTCTTCCATATCCAAGTTTTCACTTCCCTCTTATGTTCTCCTATGTGGAAACCTAGTGATGAGTTAGTTTGTGTAACATTTATGTTTCTAACATTCATTTTTAAAATTATTCTCTAGTTTAACCTTTTATGGTGTGGGTATCTATGAATTAATATCTCAAGTAGTAAACCACTTATAAACTTGATGATTTTTGAGGGTGAAATTCATTTTTAGGGGGTATAATGTAACACCCCTATATTTTATGAGATAGATTATTTTTAATTTCATTGAATTCATAAGTTGTATGATCCACAAAGAGTACCATGTTCTATATGAAACACTGTATTATCATACAATATACAAAACACCAAAATAATATAGTACTAAATGCAACACTGACTTTTCTTGCATTACATGCAAGAGCGACCTTTCTCAATAGCGTGTGTTGTACGTAATACCGAGTTTCAGTAAAAAATGATATATTATTAATCTATTATTAATTAATGGAATATAAATTATCCATTATGAATATTATTAACCACATTTTGGATTTTATATATCAGTAAAATTCATCTTATATATTTTCTAGAACATGATATAAGAACAATTTCAATTTTTTGGATAAAATAAGTATTATTAAAGAAATACAAATTTCCCACCTTTTGATAGCGCACCAATTTTAAATCTATATTTTAACACTTTAATATATTCAATTTGAAAAATTAGACATATTTTTTTGGAAGTGGGAGTTCAAAATTTATTTTTGTTATATATTTGGTATTCTCCAGATAAAATTCATATTTTAATGAATAGCGAAAAATACTGTATATTAATTCAAAAATTTCTTTTCATATAATTTATCTATATAGTTGTATTATCCATTTTAATTTGTCTTAATGTGTAATTGGATTATATTTTTATAATTTAATCTAATTTTGGACATTGAATGTAATTTCATATTTAAATTGGTTATAAACTCTTTTCAATCTTTCTATAGTTTTTACTTCTTAAAAACTTTCAATATGGTTTTGACAAGGGGAGTTAATTTTAAATTAATTAATTAATATTCAATGATTTTAAATTTGAATTTTTTTTTCTATATTTGGAATGAGTGGGTCAAAATTATGTTAATTTGTTACTTTTATTTTTTTGTACAATGAATAGTAACTATGGTAATTTTTATTTACCATAGTTAAATGTAAATCAGGTAAATTAGGGTAACAAACAATATGATAAAGATAATACAACTCAACGAACACCTTATCAAATTATATTTGACTAATTAAAATTGACCAATATCACCTAAGGGTTGGAATGGATTCATTTTATGATATTTTTTCTATGAAATTTATGTAATTATAATTAAAACAAAATAAAGTGATGACATGTCACTCTCTTATATCTTATAAGTATAATAAATATAATATAGATATAAAATTTCTAAAACATAGAAAATAAATAGTTTCCAGAAATCTAATGAAAATATATACATAATTTGAATTTTATTATAATTTTTATAGTTTAAATATTTACCATTAATAATGAAACAATAAATATGTATAAATTATTTTATTAATATAAATATAAAATAAATGGTTTTAAAATTTTAAAACAAATATCATAATAACTAATTAATGTTCTCCATGAATTTAATAGATTACTATGAAATATTAAGAGCATATTAAATATTTTTGTTAGAATTTATCTTTGGTTTTGATTTTATTTAATGTCAAATAAATTAATAGTGTCAAAATTGAGACTTTTGATATTTAATAAAAATATCATATTATTAAATTATTTAAAAATCACAAAAATATTTAAAAATTATAAAATGAAAATTATATGATCGAAAATTTTATAAATTATATAATTATTAACAATTGAAAACACATAAGTAAAAATATATTAACATTTAATATTTAGAATATTATTACCGAAAATATAATTAAATAGATTAAATAAGGATAAATCATAATGATAAGTTTTAAAATAAACTCAAAACATGTCTAAATATTATTTTTTGAGAGGAACTAAATCCATAATCATCTTATATGCAAATTAAATGGGGTTGGGACCATTATAAATCGAATATAAGTTAATTATAAATGAATATTTCACGACTGTCTGAAAGTGACCCTCCTCCATCTTGTAAATGGACACCACCTCTACCCACTTACACACACCATTAAATCCCCTTACCCCACCGAACATAGTTAATATAATCTCCAAAAATACCTCCAATTTTTTAGAGGACACACTTTGGGAATAAAGCCATCTTAAGGAGACCTTTAGTGAAAATCAATAGGAGATAATCGATAAAAGGTAATTGTTTTATCACCTCTTTCAAAATTATTTTTCTACTTGTACATCCTTTTCTTATGTTGTTCTCATATGAAAGTAAAAAAAATTATCTTCTATATGATGAGTTTTTATTATAATTATGGTACAAACATGTACCTCAAATTATCTTTCCTACGAATAAAAAATCACCATGCATGCATACGTACGACTTACTGTCTCCATGACGTGGTGTAATTTGTTATTCAATAATACATTAATTGGATGGATATAATTATGAGTATAATGGATTAAAATAATGAATATAACATAATAATTATTCTTTAAAAAAATACCATCCAATTACATACCATTTAAAAATCACTTGAATGATATCGTCGCTCGTGTGTACGTACAACCTACTCTCTCCATAAAGCGAATAGATTCATTCTCCAAGTTAAACATTCATGAATGATTAAAAATTATATATAATAATGAAGCATGAAATATGTGACATTATAATAATACGTAATTTATGTATATATATATTTTTCATTTACTTTCATCAATTCAATTTAATAAATAAACAGAAACAGCGTTCAAGCGTACGTACGACCTATCGTCTCCATGAACAGTGTCTTCCATTTCATTTATCTATCTATTATAAATATTTATATAATGAATTTATATTATATAAAAATCATGTTCTATTTTATGGATTTATTTAATCATGATATAAATAATAATATCAAGAATAACATGTCAAAACATGTATGATAAATAAAACTATTATTACCAAAAATGTTGCTTTAGCATTGAATTGATAAATGAATTGTTAATATATGAATCATATATGATATAATAAAAATTATTATGGTTCTATGAGAAGTTAATAATATGTTTATACAAACTATATAAGATTTTTGGATTCATATGAAGCATATTAGACTAATGGTATGGTATAATTTTGCAATCTCATTATTTTATGAGATTGATTATACATAAGTATTTAAAGGGGTATATTTATCTTTCCCATCCATGTTTCCAAAATATTTATTATTAACTATATTATTCTATTATTTTCTAAATTAAGTTTTACCAATTGGTGAATTTTTATTAAACAGTATGGAAGAAATCATTCTTTCATTATCTAGATGTGTTACTTTTTGACATTTCCAAAAAGAGTACAAGTAGAATTTATGTATCTTATATAGCATGAATGAGTTTCTATGTCTTTATAAGAGCTTATTTTGGTGATTATCTCTCAAAATGATATAATTTTTTTAATGTAAATTAATTTATCTGAATATTTCATGACATTTAGAGAATATAAAATATTTTTTGAATAAGAAAGGATATTTTCCTCAAAATTTAAGCTCATGTATTTTTTCAAAATTACTTTACAACTACGATGACATAGGGGTCTGTTTCTATACCAATTATAATATTTATTTTATTGTGATTATAATGGAAATATTTTTATGAGATACACTTATTAAATATTGATTATGTTAGAATGGAATTATGTTTAATAAACTGATTTTTATTTCATGGGTTGATATGATGAATGATATATATTTTAGTGGAATATGTAAGGATGATGTCATTATGAGATGGGTGGGACCTATATTTCCCATTAATGCATTAGTTAATTATTTATATCTCATGAAATAAACATGATTGGAATTAATAGTAAATCTGGTTTAGTAATACATGACTGGAATGGAAAATAAATCATGTTCAGTATTATAGGGATGAAATGGAAAGTATATCCCATTCAGTAATACATGGCTAGAATGACAAGTAAACCTGGTTCTGTATTGGACATCGTCCACTATGATGGTCTAAGAAGTAATTCCTTGGCTACTATGAAATAATTTTATTTGCTTATTTTTTTTCCACAATTACATATTTTATAACACTTTTATTTTATCATAGTGAATTTTATTTTTTGATATATGACTTACGTACTACCAAGATTTATTTCACAACTCATGATTTTGATATTTATACAATCTATTCCTGTTTTTACATTATTATTATTAGGGTTTGTTTTATGTTCTCCACGTTAACCCCTACTAATCATTTGATCTTACCATTTTTATTTTTTCTTTTCTCCTAGATATAAATAAATGTTTTAGGTACGAAAAAAGTGGAAGATCTTTTTGGGGGATTTTAATGATCTTTCACCAAGTTATAACATTATTTTCCAATATTACAAAGACAATAAAGTAATATGGTATTTGGGCATATTTTTTTGTAATGTATTAAGTATTCTGCAAATGATATGTAATGGTCATGTATGTCAAGTATGGGTTGTTAGAGTAAATACACATAAATAAGTTCAAATAAAATAGAATATAATAAAAATTCATTTCACACATGATCACTGAATATCAATAATTACTACGATTTAATATAACCCAAGGAAAATATATAGAGTTTTTAAATTCAATAACACTTGGTATCAGTTAACAAAAATAATAATGGAAGAAATAATGATAATTGAAAATTATAATTAAATAAAATATGAAGTAATGTTGTTATTAAACTTAAAAGGGTAAACATATACAACATTTAAATTAAATTTTTAGGAAACATTAAAATGTACTAGAATGAAAGGATGTTGTGATAGAATAACTTACCTTACTCTTCGTCTTTGTTTAAGATGATTTAACAGTTTTTATTGTGGATTAAAAAAATTAATTAACATAATATAGAAGAATATATGAATTTATATTTTAATATATTATCATATTATTATATCTTATCACATCTTCGTAAATTATATTTCATTATTTTCACCATTTCATGAATTAATTACCTTTTTCCCATTCATGCTTTATCATGCATGTCCCAAATATTTTTCATATAATATAATTCAATCATTTATATATGAATATTAATGAAATAATCTTCATATTTTTAAGTCAATTTAACTTTTAACACAAATCATGAAGGATTGTTATTAAAAATGAAGTACATTTTAATCCTGAAGGTGGTTGGTTGTATGAATGCATGAGTAATATTTTTATTATTTTTAATGGTCATTATATAATGGAGTTGTGTAATATTATATCAAAAAAAAGTGATAATAATATAAAATATACCACTTCTAAAAAATAAATACATATGTATATCATTATTGTGGTGTGATGATGAAAATAGTTTCACATCCCATCATGAAGGTGGTAGTACACGCATACAAGAATTATGCTATCATCATTAAGTGTAAGAAAAATATTGACATTTTATCTTTTCAAGAATATGAATATGTCATGAATATAATAAATATTTCATTTTTAACACATATATTTACTAAATTTATCCCTATTATTTTCTATATATATCATTAGTGAAAATAATCACATCCCTTCCTGAGGCAGTTATCCGATGTATAGGAAAATGATGTTATCATATCTTATAAAGAATGGAATGTAAAATAATATATATGATATAATTAGTACTTAGGTACAATTATTACCTAAATATCATATATATTCTTAATATCCATCTTCCTACCCAAGATGGAGAGATTTTAATGGAAAAATGAATGACACTGGTTCATGGGGTGGTACTCTTCTATACACATGAATTATGTTTTCATTACCCATTTGATGGGTATTGGGTTTTTTTATCATGAAAATATTATAAATATATATATATATATATAAATATATATGAAATATAATACGTATACTATATAATCACGATTGAATGAAAATTGAATTAGGTGGTCGATGAAAAAAATAAAAATGCATGTTGAAGAAAATTACATCTTCTTCGGGTAACCATATTTTTTAGATCAAATGACTTCATATGTTTTATTTAATTCCTATATATGGATTCTAAAATGATTTTTGGGATGTTGTGAAGTGATTTGGGTTGTTCATGGGTGATAAAAATTGCCTTAGGGTGTGAGGAATATGGGAAATGTTGTGGCATTTTATTAGTGTAGTGATTTTCACAGTTGCAATTTTTGAATAAAAAAGGGTGTAGCCTTGCTTTTAAATACCAATACCCTTAAAAATTTGATATAATTTATAATTTGATAATATAAGTACAATATATGACCATAATATTTATTTTATATATTTTTTAGGTAATTTTAATCCATATCCATTTAGTTTAACCCAGGAACAATCCATTTTAACGAAATCGAGAAAAATAATTTTTTTATGTTATCTCAATTACGTATGTTAAATAAATTAAATTTATTGAATTATAATACATATATAATTAATATTTATTATTTTCAATAAATTTTTACAAATTCCATTCACATTATTGTCCCAATTTAATTTGAAATTATTCTGAGAGACGCGATGAGAAAGTGTGTTTTCAAGGATAAAATTGTAAAAAATTTACCAGTTTTTACAAAAAAAATCAATATGAATGTTTTTAAAATGAAATAAATTAGATTAATAGATTTATATATTTGAACTAAATTTAATTTATAAATTCTTAATGAAAATATTTTTCTTTATAAATAAATAAAATGAAATAATAGTTTTTAATTAAAAATTATCATTTTATACCATTCATTAAAAAATTAATCTTTTCTGAAAAATATAAAAACCTCAAAAAAAATAATTATTAAAATATTATTTGAAAATTTAATTAGGAATAATCTAATAAATTTTATTAACATGGTAAAAATTAATTTTTTATTATGTATGCATTTTGCGACTAAACCATCTATTAGGGAAAAACATTTTTCATAAAACATTTCTTCTTAAACTAAATTATTCCTTTTATATATTTATGAAATAGATAATTATTTTTCATAATTCAGTTATTAAAATTAATAAAATTAAATTCAATATCTAGGTTATAATAGAGTACTATATTATAATTTATTTATTCTCTGGGTTTTGTGTTTCATAGTCTACCGAAGTGATTAGTTTTAATGAAATATTTTTACATGGGTATACATGCCCACAGTTATGTGTCACATATTCTATCAATTAAAAAATCATTATTTTATAATCTCTTGGTTTTACATTATACAGAAATTTTATAAATTAAAACCTCAAAATTTAATCTTCACCTTGGTAATATGGTGTATGATATTTTGATGCTATTTTGTTGAAAACACACATCTTACAAAGAGTTTATACAACATCCTATTAATAAGAGATAAATGTAAGTAAAAAAGTTATATAAATTGATTAATATGTATGGGAAAAAAATTTTAAAGTGAAATTATGGACGTGGAAGAAAATAATTAATAATTATAGAGAGTGGTTGAGGTCATTAATCACAAGAGATTGAATGAGTAGTTGAATGTAAGGGAATTCAAAATTATAATTATGTATTGATTTAAAAGATCATCTGATTCATTAGATATGAATGTAATAGAATACAATTTTAATTTATAAATTCTTTTCCAAAATTTTAGAAATTTTTTACACTTTATTAATATAAGGAATTATACTTTCTTGATAATTTTGTTTTTCAAAAGCTTAATTTCATTATTTGGATGGGATCCAATCAATATCAAATTCATACAATATTCCAAGAAATGAATTTCAAAATATTTATTTTTATGCCTAAAGAACCAAATCTAGATTCTATGTGATTATAGGATCTAAAAGAGGCTAACAATTCTTTGTATATTTCTTTGTTTTCCATATCCAATATTGTTATTACATGTTCTCTAATAAAATAAATTAATCGTAAAAAAATAAAAGTAAAACCACTAGTTTATCAATAATATTTACCTATAATATTTTCATGACCTGACCTGATGGGGCCCAAGAAAATGCTACCGAATCCCACCTCCATTATTTCTGGGGATGGAAAATAATGAAATGAAGTCATATCACACAAATGGGAGGAATTTGTTTAAAAACCTACATGCACACACACATATCCAATCCAATAAAATGAAAAAATGAGAAATTATTTTATGAAATGAATTCGAACATCCATTATACCAATACAAGAGTATTAAAAAATTAAGATAAATTATAAAATGTTGAATAATACAATCCCATCAAATATTAGAAATAAATGACCAGCCTACTCAGATTGTGGGGACTACATTAAAATGAAACACCAGTGTTCAACTTGATCTATATTACCAAATATATCACCACATTCTCCTAGTATACCAAACACTATAAGAAATATTTTTCATCTTCATAATATATAACTAGTTTGGGAGGTTCCCATGTATGAATGAGTATAACAATACCTCATAAAACATAGAAAAATCAGAAATCATAAAGCATAAATAGTAGTCATCTCATCATAGGATACATAAACAGTAAATATAGGATATAAAAATGAACATTAAAATATAGATAGAAAATAAAACATGTCCCAAATGATTATAACCACTTCCTTCCTATGATCCCTACTTAAAGGATCTATAAAACACTAATTAGGGAGAACACACTACATAATCCCTTTCATCCATCATGGAACTCAACTGAATGAATCTGATAATTCAGTGGATTCTGCTCCATGGGTTATACTAAGCATGATGAAACTAATCCCATATGTCAGGAAAATTAGGTATTGTCAATAAGGAAACTAAGAGGGTTAATCTGATAAACACACTCAAACAGACTATGCCTCATCAAAAATATCAGATATCGATACACAAATAGGGTATCAATGCACAAGGGTCAATGGGGGGACACCAAAACCTACTATAAAGATCCTCTTATATAAGGGTTCATTGAACATGTAAATATTGGTCACCCCATTTACATCAATGCCATATTAGGTAGAATGAATGGAAATGAGGATTGATCTAGGACGTTTAGTGGGTTTCATACTCAATGTTGTTGTGACAGTTGTTGAGGTCGACTGAGTCAAATCAATATAGAATAAGGGAACTCACCCACAATTCACTAAACATAAGAAGATTCATATAAAGTATCCTCTATGGTGATAATTTTATTCCAAATTGAATTATCATATGTATAGAAAAACAGATGTTACTCAACTGACACTAGTTTATGGTAGATCACAAAAGCTAAAAATGAGTATGATCTAAGAATATTGATTAAAAAAATGATCCTATGAAGATTACACTAAATATAATATTGATTGTATGGTGTGTCTATCTATTCTTGGAACTTCTCATGTTTCACACTCACATAGTTTATCATTTTGAATAATAAATGGTTTTCCCCTTAGGTACACAACATGTACAAGTTGTATCAGTATTTGGTGTCTCAAATTCCCATTCCCGTATAAAATTACCCATCATTACCCTACTTGTGTAATTATACCCATGTCAAATTACACATCTCTTCATGTTTACACGTATCCAGACCATGTTTTTGTTGGTTTGTGTGGCATGTCTGTGCCCATGTACTCTATGGATTTTCTGTATAACCTATGAGGTACATGCCTAGACAAACTATAATGGGTCACATGTCGTGTGATCCTTAAATTACTCCAAAAACTCATGACACCTGTGATATGGCTCCACAATACATGTAGTTCTGATCAACAATCCATGTTGTTCAGTATTTTCATGAAAATGGATTCTTACTCCCTTTTACCCTCATAACACTATCACCTTTGATTACCGCCTAAATATTACTAAGTTTCATCTTTACATTGTTTTCAAATAATTATATCACCAATCACTAGATTCAAACAACAAAAAAATGATCTAAAAACATCCAAATATTTCATCCTATGTCACACACTCACAAAAACAAAATCTGAAATATAAAACTTTATGATCTCCTTCCACTTCAATCATCTCTAATCGATCATGTTCTTCTAATCTTGAATCTATGATATCAAATATTTTCACTATGAAACTGGTGTAAAATGTTTGATTTCTTGGTTTCATTGATCCATTAGGTAAATCAATTCTACTCTCATTAAGAGGAATATGGTGAAGAAGAAAATAAGGAACATCCATGAGGAAAGGACCTAGGTCACTGTTCGTGTCAACATCAATTAATTATTGGTATATTAATTAATAACGAAATAATAAAAAACAACATAATGAAATATCCCTATTTCTAAGATAAAACTAACCCATCCCAAAACAATCATGATCCGTGAAGTAGTTAATTGGTTGATTGATTCATCATCGTTGTAGGAATCCTAGACGGGGTTGAAAAACATTAAAATAAAATCCTACCTTGGCTTAGATCAATCACTGATGAATAATTAATCTATGACATTATAATTTGAGAGATCCTATATGTTTTTTCTACATTCAACATTGATGAACAATCTGATAAATGTATATCAATTTTTACACAAATGAATCTAGGGATATCTGGATAACCCTATAATTATATCATAACCATATAATTATTGAATTAATTAGGTACATTAATTAATTGATACCACTTAATTAATGTATATCCCCCATTTATATTATTACATATATTCAGGAAACTACACATGTGTGACATTTAATATATTTTAAATATGCATCTGGGAACACTAGTCCTCAAAATCTCACATCGTCTCATCTCATGGATCTGAAAATATTCATAGATTTGTTCAAAATTCATCACATGAGTAAATGGGATAGTACATTATTCTATCCTTTAATTATTCTCATGATAAAAATAAAAAATAAGAAAAATTAATGTTGGATAATGTCTTGAAATCTTATCCTACTCCCATGATCTCTCCCAACGATTTCCTATGTGCATTGCAAACACACATCCAAGGAAAAAAATACCTAAAATGGGTCTTTCTCCTACTAGTTAATCATTTTACCTAATCCTTGAAAATGAAACACAATAGTCATGGTCCAAATCATATAGGCTGATTTCATAAAATGACTCATGCATGTTCCACCTCAGTGGCAACATCTAAATAACACTATGCAATCTAAACTATTTTTGTCAAATCATTAATCGTCACTCCACCTCAATATCCAGACACAGTAGTGGTAATAATAACAGCCCAGAATCCCAAATATAGCCTATCAATAGCCATAGTGGCCTATCATACATGGATATTACATCATTTTCTACTAATAATAATCATTATAAAAAATTATCCAAACACACCTTTTTCAAACTGTTGATCATGACAATGATGTTTCCCATTTTGGATATATCCCATCAACTTGGTTCCCATTTTGTCTCATGAGATATAAATCATTACCTAATGAATTGTAGGAATATATAGGTTCCACCTATCACATAATAAGAAAATACATATCTATTGAACTAGATCATAAACATTCATAATATCGATAACAATGAAATGAAATGGGTATCTTAAACATGTAATCATACCATAACCTGTGAAAAAGAGATAGGATGCATAATCATTTCATTAAAGAATACCTTGCTAAAAGATAGGGGTTTCATTAACATATATCACATGGAAGAGATACAAGTTTCCTGAAGAACATTTCATCAATCTCATAACCTTTCATGGATATAATATTAATGGTTTCCTTGGTTCATATCGAATTTCAATCGTAAACTATATCAAAGTATGGAATCCTAGATGGAGAAGGATATTAAATGATCTCATAGAGTATTTATTAATGAATCTAACCTTTCATTGAAAATACATATCAAAAATACAATTTAAAAATGATTTTCTTTTAATGATATAATTTAAGTTTAACTTATAACACTTATTGATGAAAATACATTTTCCCCTTTGAAAAAATCATTTTCCAATAAAAAATAATTTTGATAAATATTTCATTGAAAATAGAATTTATAATTTTTATTTGATCATTGAAATTAATTTTAATAAAATTAAAAAATAAAACATTTATTTAACATGATTTTCTATGATATGACTATATGATATCAGTTAGAAAAGTTTTTTATTACATTTTTAGATAACATTTTTCATGAATAAAATAAATTTTTGATAGTAAATGGAAATATAGTTAGAATTTTTAAATGAATTCTCATAATTATCATAAGTAAAAATGATTTAAAAAATTCTACCACTATAGGAATATATCATGGATAATCATTGGAAAATAAAATTAATGATAGTTATTGAGATATGTTTTATAAGATATCAGGAATAGAGTCATATTTAGAATCCATATCGATAAATGAAGAGATTGTCGCAATAAACGGTTACCACATTGGTAACATTGATTAATAATCACAATGAAATGATAAAATTAAAATAAGGATAATATAAAATTAAAATAATATTATTAATGATATTAATTGTCATAGTAAAGTATATACACCTCATATAAGAATGTAGTTGCATAAGATGGCGTGTTTAATAAGGAAGGAAACATGAGATAAAATAAATTTTCTAATTTTATAACTTTTTAACCATAAAACCCATGAAAGAGAGATGAAAAAATAGATATTTAAATACCCATAAAATTAAGAATAATAATAATATTATAAATTAATTTTAATTAAAAAATACATATAAATGAAACGAGTTTTGAATAAGGTATAAGTATTATAGAATTAATGTGAGACTAGAAATCCCATTACTAAATCAGTGACTTTTGTATCATGATCCAAATGATATAATAACATCAATTGAAAAATTAAAATATCATGAAACAAATAAAATTACTGATATAATAATTCATTGGTCATTATATATACCAAAAAACAATAATAGTTGGTGAATATTGCATATATCACAAAAAATATAAATCTGACAATAAATCCCATAACTTATGTCTTGAAATTATTTTATAATTGTTCAATGTTATGGATATTATGTATAAATTTATTATAAATATATAAAATAACAATATTATTATATATCACAACATATATGATATTTGTTTGTTATTATATTACCCTATTATTAACAATTTTATGTTAAAGTTAAATTTCTGTTAATATCCACTTTAATTTTTTATGTATTAACATGTTATTCATGAACCTCTTATATATACAGTGATTCCACTATTTCTACAATTTAAAACATGATATTAATATCATATATATTCGTTATATAATTATTTATAATAATATATAATATATATAAATATGAAATGGAATACATTGATCATGGAGATGGTAGGCCGTACGAATGCATGAATGTTGTATCTATTTTGTTATCATATTGAAACAAATAATGTAATTTGAGTATAAATTTCATATCATTAAAAAAGAATTATTATTTAAAAAAATTAATATATTATTACTAAACCCATACTTAATAAATTTACGTAATGTGTGAAGTAATGACATCACTTTGAGGAGGTATTAGTCCACACATCAAAAAATGATGTTATCATATTCCCACAAAGTGGTAATCTTAAATGTATATGTTATGTAATAATTCCAAAGAAATAATCACATCATAAATTTCAAATAAATCCTATAAAAATAGAAATTGGATCATTATTTACATCATTTAAATGTGGTAATGGAAGATCCAACGACATATGTTCATGATGTTGTATTCTTCCATACACATGAATGATGATTGAACATCCAATTGGATGGAAGTGTACGTGTGTGTGTTCTGGTTAAAATCATGATATGAAAAATATAATTATATTTATGATAGTATTTCTTTTATATAATAAATTTATAAGAATAATTTTTATGGTGGAGATGAATATAAAACCAATGTTTTTATTAATGTACTTTACCTATTCTTTAGGTCATTTCTTTTGGGTTTCACCAAAGAACTAACGTGGTTTGTTTTCAACAGAAATTGAGGCTTCTAGGATGATAGGGTGGAATTTTGGATCTTATTATGTTTGGATTTTTATGATCTATAGGTCTTTATAGGTGTGAAGAATGGGGGGTGGTTTACCTTCTAAAGTGGAGGAGGAGTGGTATTCTTTTAAATTTAAAAAATAAAACATTATTGATAGGTATTACTTAGAACACATTCTTGTAATACTTCCCCATTTTATAAAAAAGAGTGTATATTCTCATAATGTTTATATTAAATTGATTTTTTTACATGTCTTGAGGGTATATAGAACCTTAATTTAATGTTTAACAACTATGTAAACTCGATTGTACCTTAATCATTTTAATTAATTTGAATTTCATTTATTATTTTTTAAATAACTATGGTGAAATTATTTTACATTATAAATTAATCTTCTTCCAAATGTGGAATTCAATTTTCCAAATAGGAATCACAGAATTAAAAAAAATTTAATAAGTATCTCATAGATGAGATGAACTAAGGGGGTTTTCAAGTTATAATTATAGAATGTTCAATTTGTTTTTATATCTAATTTCAATTTGAAACTAATTACAATGAAATAACACAAATTATGGATTTACAATTGATATCAATATACATTGACCCCAATTTAAAATATAATTTAGTTAAATAAATAAATGAGATGAATAACTGTTTTCAATTAAAATACATTGTTTTTAGTGAAAATTGGTATTTCTCATAAAAATACCAATTTTTAACCATTTAATGTTTTATATTCCACCATTAAAAATGTTTTTTATTTTTTAAAATTAAAATTTTAAATGTTTCAAAATTCATATGTAAAATAGGTTATCCACTAAAATGATGTATAATTACCTTTTATAAAAATACTAATTTTATTTATATAATATGATTTATTCAAATCTTATTCCTATAAAATCTTTTATATGGGTTTCAAAATAATTTTATTTAATATAAAATATATGATTTCGTTAAATAATTCATCAAAAGTGGTTAGTTAATTTATTGGCATAAAATGATGTTTGTATAGAGAGAAAATGATTCCTTAGAAAATGAATTTCATAATTTTCAAATAGATCATACATTTATTTATAACCAATTGATAACCAAAAGACTCATTTTATATTCATGTATCTGAAATATTGTCACATATTAGTTATTATTATTTGTAACTTCTAGTCCAATGGCTAGTTCAAACTATAATAATATTTTAATGAAAATATTAATTGTATATTGAAGTTCAATAAAATTGGTCCATTCGTGCGACACTAACTATTGAGGGTTCTGAACATTGTGTGTAAGACAAAAAAAATTTAGAGTTATATGTATTTAAAGTTAATATACCTTTTTAATATTGTATGAACTTATTATGGTGTTGCATATAATGGAATCTAAACCTAGTTATTTGGTATAAAAATGTTATAATCTGTGTTGGGTGAAATTCAAACTATCAAAATGATTGGATTATTTTGAAAATAAATGTTACAAATAATATCACGATGTTACATTCTACCCTCCATAAAATTAACTTCTCCCATGAAATTCTTATTATTTTGAAAATTTTTTGTTAATTCATTTATCCTTTATTAGATACTGATGTCATCAAAAGGAATTCAAAAACTTCCTGTAGAAATTAAATGTTGGAACCCTAATGGTTACCAAATTTAATTAGAAACTACGTTTCCTTATAGGAGAACATATTTTGGGAGTGATTATTGTACATGTAATTAAACAATAAATAATTATAGTGTTTGATAAATCTCATTGATAAACTACATGTAAAGGATCAATGAAATGTTATGGGACTTAAAAACATAAATATATGTACATTTATAAGGCCATCTGTTAAATGTAAATGAAAGTATTATGATAAATATTTTTCAATATCCATTTTCTATGTTTGAGTAATTTTTTTTACTCACTAAGAATATAAGGAAAATATTTACTTCATTTTATTCCTTTTCATAAGAATAATATCATACATTCATTATTCCTTTATAATTTCCACTTCATCTCGTAATCTAATAAATAATGGTGGATTTATCATTATTTAAGTACTAACATGTCCTGAGGTGGAATGATAAGTCATTAAATTTGTCTTTAGATAGCATCACTAAATTTTTTTTATAAATGGCAATTCAACAATAATAAATCCTCATATGGGGATAAAATACATTAAGCTCACAAACAATATCCAATGTTTAAAATAAAAATTCCATATATTATTAACCTTATTACCGTCCTGAATGATGAAAATAAATAAACATTATAATTTAGGTCACTAATATTCAATAAATCATATAAAAATTTTCCACACATATATCATAATGTATCAATAGGTTTTCACTTACAAAAAATGTGAATACTATCATAAAATATTACCTTGAAGCATGGTAATAACCTGAATTAACCTAAATCCATATTGAATTCAAACACGCTTCCTAATTCATTATATAAAACACAAATTACTAGATATGTTCCTTAAATAATAAAATTATTCAACATTCATGATCAAATAGAATACTTTTTCAAAATATTAATAATAAATTCCATGGTAATTAGTATTAACATTATTACATTATCTATATCAATATTCTCCTTATACAATATAAATACATATTTTTCAAAATCAGAAACAAATTAAGGATTATAATTCATTGAAAAATTTGTTCTTTCCATTAAATCTCATTTCTAATATATCATCACCAATTATCATATCCTATTAAATCCATAATGAAAAACACATACTATAAATACTTATATATTTCAAGATTTTCAAAACATTATATTTTAATTCCATCACATATACACATCAACCATACAACTTTTTTCGTAAACAATTACTCTGGATTGTTCATATTATTCTTTAATATGCCTTTTGAATAATAAGAAATATTAATATTTCATTACAGTTCCTCAACCTCAATCAAATTTTGATTCTTACGTTAAATTTAAAAAATACTATTATAAAAACCCATACCATTCAAAAGTCATTTTGGGTCTCTAGAACATCCCCATAATAACCAATACAAAAACACCCTTCATGATTCTCTTCCTAAGATTTGTACATAGTACAATGATTTGTTTAATTCCCATAACATACACATCTAAATCATTCTATATTAAAAAAGTTCCATCTAGCTGATTCTATTCAATAATAGAAGAAATAATATGGTGAGAAACACATATCATATAATAAAACAACAGAGTTAAGATATAGTACTTATAGTATGCCTAAACCCTGTCACCTAATTTTAATACTAGGATTCATTTGTCTTATCTTTATATTCATACAATGAAAAACTAGTATAAATATCCATTGGAAAAAAAATAAATATTTATCATTCTAGTTTCCAATTGTTGAATAAACATTTCCTTTGATACCAACTATAGGGGCCATGGATTAACTTACATGGATATTACATCATTTTAGATGGATATTCAGAATATTACAAAAGTACATACCTAAGGACCATAATAGTTTATTGTATTTGGAAACATAGAACACATAGTTCTAATTTGGTAAAATAATCTTCAATATATCCCATAATGATCATATCATTTATTAATACTACCTAAAACCTTGCTTCATAACATGGGAAATGAAATATAAGAAATAGATGAGCCTAGATACTCATTAAGAGTAAATAATGAAATATTTTAGGCTTATCATTATAATGAGTCAAATAGGACAAGAGAATGTCATCTTATGATCAAGAATCGTATATCAAAGATCATACACAAGAGTCATGGAATAATGATTAGCAGCACATAAGACTTCAATAATAAGACTAATAATTCTTAATAAATCAATAATAAAATAAATATTCATGTGATATAAGAGTTTAAAAAAACATAAATATATATTAACATTTCATTTTTAAATCTTAATTTCCAATAATATCATCATAGTTGATCTGGACACACCTATTTCTCATTTAGGAAAAGGACACACATGATTCCCATTATTGATCTGGACACAACTGCATCCTATTTTTGGTAGATCATACTATTGTTTCCCATTTTGGATTATGCCACACCTATTTCAAATTTTGGATCCGAATTCAAATGTTTTCCACTGTGGATTTGGACACATGTGTTTCTCATTTTTGATATAGATTATTGACTTGTTTCCCATTTTATCTCATGATATATATATATATATTCCAAATATATTTTATAGATATATAGGTCACACACTTAACATAATAAAAAAATACTAATTTTTTCCAATAAATTATAAAATTTCCTCATCTCATAACCCATGAAACGAAATTTGTATCATAAACATGTCAGCATATCATAACTTGGGTAAAATAGACATGTTTCATAATAATTTCACTAATGCATAACCCATGAAAGGATGTGTTCATCCAAAGTATATAACATGTGGAAGAAAAAAAAGTTTTTTAAAATCATTTCATGAAAATCATAATAATTAAGAGAAATATTATGATTGGTTCCCATGGATCATATACCATGTAAATAAAAAATTATATCAACACATGTCTTCTTATATAGAGAAGGATTTTAAAAGATCCCATTGAGAGATTCTTGAGGAAAATAATCTTTCATTGAAAATAACTTTAATAAAAAAAATAAAGAATATGTATCTTATGAATAATTTTTATAAATTTAATTTTGAATAATATCATGATAAAAATAACTCTTCCTCTGTGAAAAATTATGTTTAGAACATAATGTCTTTTTGCAATCCTTTCTTTGAAAATGCTTTCAGAAAAAAAAATATTCTGATTTGAAAAAAAAATATATACATTAAAACATAAAAAAATTTATTTACAATCATTTTACATGAATATTATCTCAAGATATAATATAAAATTATTTAAAAATGATTTTATAAGCCATGCTTTGTGAATAATACCAATTTCTCATCGAAGATAGATATAACGTTGAATTTTCTTAGACTAATTCTTATTCAATACCATTAATACCAATGATTGGAAAAATTGTACCATTATAATAATATATAATTAATTACAATAGTATGAAATAATTCATTAGATTTCTTGTGATATGGATCATATGAATTCACCAATGGAATCATAATCATAATGCATCCTAGTAAATGATGAGATTGTAGTAATAAACTATAACCATTTTAGAAACATTGAATCACAAAACCTTTGAAATAATAATAATAAATGATGAATAAAATATCATTAAAATTAATATATTCATTATATAACTTGTAATGTTGTAGTATTTACACGCCATTGAAGAATATAGTTTCATGATCGGTCATGTCTATCAAAATATGCACATTACGACAAAATTACATTACTTCTTTGGTATCTATAGAACCATAAAAACCATAAAAGTTAGAACTAGATGTATAATTGTAAATATAAATAAATATTTGGATAATTATAATATTATAAATTAATTAGAATGATATAAAACACATAAATGAAATTTTTATTTAATAAGGAATATGTTAAGTAATAATAAATATGAGACTCGAAATGCCCTTACTACATGAGTAAAATTTGAATTATGATGTACCAGAAAGAATAAAATCAATGGAAAAATTTAATATCATTATATAAATTATTTTAATTATATATGATGTCCATGTAAAATATATACACCACTCAAAAATAATAACCAGTGGATATAGGTTAAATTTCACATAAATAAAACCGAGGCGATAAAATCCTTACCTTACGAATTCAATTTCATCATAAACATTCATGACACCTATATAAGATGTATAAGTTTTTTTAAAATATAAAAAAGAACATTATTATTATATATCATACCATATATGTTTTGATTATTACTTTATATTACCCATTTATTTACAATTTCATGTTATAATTATGTTTGGGGTAATATCAACATTTTTATTTTTGTATATATTTTGACTTGTTATTCTTGAAGCTCCTATAGATCATGATTTACCTATTTGTATAATTTAAATAATTATTTTAATAACATATATATTCATTATATTACTATTTATAATAATATATAATATATATAAACATGAAATTTAATACACCATTCATCGAGACGGTCGGCCGTACGTATGCATGAATGTTGTTTCAGTTTTCATATCATATTAACTAAGTGAAAGTGAATGATATATTTATATATATATATTATCATTTTAGTATAATTATTATATATTAAATATAATATTTGTTTACTAAATTCATCCTTAATATATTCTATGTATTGGGGATGAAATCACATCGTTTTGAGGTGGTGGTAGTCCACACATCCACAAACAAAGTTGTAATGTTCCCACATTATATAAACAATATTGTTATGTGTTATATAATAATTATTGAATCTTAAATTGTCACAACCTGTCCTCAGGGCCCGTGCCGTGACTACCCCAAGCCCGCCTTCCATAGGCCAGGGGCTGGCGACTAGCACCAAGGCGTAAATCCCAACAAAAGGGAATGCATTGCCTTTGAAAAGTAAACAAGCACCACAGAGTAAGCAAGAGGAAAAGTAAACACTAAGTAAAAACTGTAAAAGCTGTGCTGAAAGTAAAAGGGGCCGGAAATACAAGCCCAACAGTAAAGTACAACTGAAAGGAAAAACAACAACTGAAAGGGAAAACTGCAGCGTCGAGCCGTCCTCTGGAAATCCCACCTGAAGGGTGGGTACAGATATCCTCCACTGCTCCTCGGGTCCACCTGACCGCTCCGAGTACGTCCCGCCCAGTGGTCCACCTCCAGGTACCGTCCTGCTCCGCACGCCTCCACCACGATCAGTGCTGTCCGTCGTCTGCAACCAACACAACGTAGTGCGGGCAAAGCCCGTGCAGGGGTGAGTATAAGCTACTCAGTAGGGACCCCGAGACCCTGAAGGTCTCCTGAAATCCACAAAGGATAATCCACAAAGGAAAGATACAATCACGAAGTAACATCTGACACGGCTTAGGTATATGCCCATACATATACCTAAGTCATCAATTCTCGTTCGGCTCCAACGTCCGAGCCCAAGCACAACCCAGTCCACACAGGAAAGCAAAATGTATACCCACACAGGATAGCTCAACATCATCCACAAAGGAGAGTAAACAGTAAATCCACACAGGATAGCTCAACACAATCCACAAAGGAGAGTAAACAGTAAATCCACACAGGATAGCTCAACACAATCCACAAAGGAGAGTAAACAGTAAATCCACACAGGATAGCTCAACACAATCCACAAAGGTGAGAAACACAAGATTCATCTCACATAGGTATACTTCTTCGGATGATGATAAAGATGATCACTGATCCATCTAAGTCGTCGGACCCACGAAGGATCGATAGGTAAATAACTCCCTCAATGACCCACATAGGATCGGGCCCACACCGGACCGGGCCCACGCAGGACCTGTAGGCGCTGGCTCACACAGAACTGCTGAGCGCTGACCCACACAGGATCAGACCCACACAAGATCAGGCCCACACAGGACCGGGCCCACATAGGACCTGTAGAACTAATCCACGTAGGATCGCTGAGTGTCGTAGTCATCGCAGTCCACTGAGGATCTCTGCACAGTCGTCGTCGGAGTAAACGGAGGATCTCTGCACAGTCGTCGCCGCAGTCCACTGAGGATCTCTGCACGGTCGTCGTCGGAGTCCACGGAGGATCTCTCCACAGTCGTTGCTATCGAGGAAGCAGTGCAGCCAGCTCTAGGGTTCCCGCACACAGCAAGCTCGTACGGAGGGTTTGCTCCACGAGCCGAGAGGCTGATACATCAACTGACACAATGTCCGAAGTTGATGTATCCAAAAGTTCCGTATCGTCAACAGGAACTCAACGTCGCAGACGACGTGTCAATCGGACGCACGGTCTGAGAGTTATTGGTTTTTTCGTCCTAGGGGCCCGGTTCGTTTTTAAGGCAAAACCAACCCGACCATACTCCACCTACATCCAAACCTTGGGTGGAGTATGCCAAAAGATCCGTCTCACAAAGAGGAACTCAACAAAGCTGACGGCACGTCAATCGGACGTCCGTAGATCAAGATATGAGGGTTTCCGCTCCGAGGGCCCGGTTGGTTTCGTGTACGAACCAACTCAGCCGAACTCAAGTATTCCGAAACCTTGAGTGCGATATATCGAAACGACCGTCTCGATCCAAGGATCGCGTTGCCGCTGACGTCGGGTCGTTTGGAGGCCCGAAGCTCAAGATACGGCCATTTGAAAGAAGATCGTCCGAAGAAGGGGGGTACGGGCCCGGGCCGACCCGGGCCGACCCCCCCAGGAGTCGGCCGAACCGGGTCGATCCAACCCGGTCCGACCCGGTCCGGTCCGACCAGGGCGCGGCCCGGCCGGTCGGACCGGCCTGGCCCGGTTCGGCCAAGCGGCCGAACGGCCGAGGCGCGCGGGGCGCCGCCCCCGTGGCCTGGTGGTGCCGCGGCCCCCCGCGTGGGGCCGCGCTGAGTCATGGACGCGGCTTCAGCCGCGGTGGCCTGTCCGGCGGCGCGCCGGGGCGCCGCCGCTCCCGGCTGCCGGTGCCGCCGCGCCGGCGACCCACGCCGCCGGCATGTTCCGCGGGCCACCGGGATCGCTCTGGTGGTCCGATTCTCTTCCCGTCTGCGCCATTGCCCCTCCCGGGAGTCGTTCTTCACTGCGGGATCGTCAAACATCCGTTGCGGCACGTTCCGTCATCGCCCGTCAAATCCGCACAAAATGAAGAACGGCGGAGGGTCGTCGGGCCGTGTTCGTTTGGCCCGCACCCTCCGCATTAGAGATAAACAAACGGGAGACTTTTGTTCAACACATGAACCAACAATTTTAATAAAATAAAATTGTTCGTTTGAAACCGGTTCTTTAACTTTTTAAAGAAATACTTACGGGAATAATTAAAAAGGGGTAATTCCCAAAATAAATCCCTACCTCGATGGTCGTCGCACGCATGCATTCTTCGCGGAAAAGCTCGTCGGAGAAGAGGGGGATCGTCGCGTCGTCGCGGGAAGGCGTCGCGTCGTCGCGGAATCCGGCGTTGAGTCGGCGAGCTCAACGGACCAAGAAAAACAGATTTAAATTATAAATAATTAAATCTGAGTTTCATTTAAAACCAAAAAGAACCTTTAGAGGAAACCTGAAATCACTCACCTCAAATGGTTGGTGATCGGAGATCAGGGCGGGGAAGAACGTCTCGGATGGGAGCGTCGTCGATTTCCGGGTTCGGCGTTCTTCGCGTTCTTCGCGTTCATCGCGTTCTTCGCGTTCTTCGCAAGGGAGAAGAAGATACAAGGGTCCTCTCAAATCTTCTCAATGCGCAAAAACCAGAGGTCGTGCGTTGGCCTTATTTTATTATTACGCCAACGAATTTGAAAACTGGTTAAGAAACTACTTAATTAATTCGTTGAATTAATTCAATGAAAGAAACAGCCCATTTAATTCACGAAATAAACCGCCCAATTAAATGGTCTGTTAAGATTTTAAGAAACGCGTTAGTTGACTTTCATAAAGACGGGTTTTCGCGGGTGCGTTTCTTAGCGGAAAGAAACGGCGAGGCTCGTGCGGGCCCCACCTCATAAATATCCTACCAAGGGGGTAGGATATTTCTAGATAGCATCCTATCCAGTTTAACTCAGTTCAAGCCGCCTTTAAGTGGCTTCAAGTGGCTTCCAAGTGGCTTAAGTGAAATAAAATAAAGTTGTCGCAAAATTATTTTATTTCTTAACTTTAAGCCCGAAAATTAAAAACCACACCCGAGCAAACTCAATTCCGGAAGAGGTGTTTCTAAGCGAATACCGGTGCTGCGATTTCATCGATGCCCTCAGAATTAGATTCCAGGCACTGGTTCAAAAGTTAGAAAAAACCCGCTCATCCGTTCACTGAACGTACCCGAGCCAAACTTCGGAAAATGATTCCGGGCACACCGGGCCTCGGAATCAGGTGCCGTCAGAAACTGCGCTCTTGTAAAATTCGAAAGAAAATTAAGAAAAAAATTTCCTTTAAATTTACGGGTCTTTACATTACTCCCATCTCAGGACTTTACGTCCCCGTAAAGATACATCATAAACTAGGGAAACAAATGTGGGTACTGAGCATGCATCTGAGCCTCCCGCTCCCAAGTGCTCTCCTGGAGGTTCCCGTGCTTCCATCTGATGCGCACAAGAGGAATCGATCCCCCACGTAGGACCCTCTCCTGTCGATCCTCTATCTCCACTGGAACCTCCGCAAAAGTCGCCTCATCATCCACGTCTAGCTCCCCATAGTCAATGATGTGTGTCAGGTCGAGCACGTATCTCCTCAGCTGGGATACGTGGAAGACGTCGTGCACCCGGTGCAACTGAGGTGGCAGAGCCAGGTGATATGCCACCTCACCAATCTTGCTGAGGACCTGGAAAGGCCCGATGAAGCGTGGAGACAACTTGCCGCCTCGGCCAAATCTCTGCAAACCACGTCGAGGTGAGACACGCAAGAAGACGTGGTCGCCATCCTCGAACTCTAGTGGCCTCCGCCTCCTGTCAGCATATGACTTATGCTGGCTCTATGCTGTCCTCATCCGCTCCTGGATGACCTGGACCTTCTCTGTCGTGGCCCGGACCATCTCTGGTCCCACAAGTGCTGACTCCCCAGGGTCTGTCCAGCACAAAGGAGATCTGCAAGGCCTGCCATACAACGCCTCGTAGGGTGCCATTCCAATGGTGGAGTGGTAGCTGTTGTTGTACGCGAACTCCACCAAGGGTAGGTGGTCCTCCCAGCTGCGACCAAAGTCGAGGACACATGCATGGAGCATGTCCTCGAGGGTCTGAATGGTCCTCTCCGTCTGACCATCTGTCTGTGGGTGAAAGCCGGTGCTCAGACGTAGCCGCGTCCTGAACGCCTCCTGCAACCCCATCCAAAGCCGGGAAGTAAAGCGAGCGTCCCGATCGGAGACGATAGTCGATGGCACACCGTGAAGCCATACAACCTCCTGAACGTAGAGACGCCCCAAGCTCTCCACTGAGTCCTGCTCTCGAATGGGTAAGAAGTGTGCCGACTTGGTGAGTCGGTCAACAATCACCCAAATGGAATCGTGACCTTGGGAAGTGCGTGGAAGTCCAGTCATGAAATCCATAGATATCCCATCCCACTTCCACTCCGGGACCTCCATGGGATGTACCAAGCCTACTGGTACCTGATGCTCTGCCTTCACCTGCTGGCAGGTGAGGCACCGTGAAACAAACTCTGCCACAGCCTTCTTCATGCCCGGCCACCAGTGCTGTCGTCTAAGATCCTGGTACATCTTCGCCACTCCAGGATGTACCGCCAAAGGAGAAGTGTGAAACTCTCTCAACACCTCCTCTCGTAAAGCGACTAGTACCAAGGTACGTCATCTGAAAAGGACATCGTGCTCTGCTCCAAGGGAGAAACCATCAGGTGCCTATCCCGAGGATATCTGTGCACACTGTGTCTCACAGTCAGCATCCCCACGCTGTGCCTCTCTGACCCGCTGTAGAAGTGAAGGAGAGACTATGAGAGACTGAAGGAAGGCTGCTCTGTCTCTATCCACGAAGGATATCCGCAAGGCGGCTAGCTGCTCCGTCGCCTCCTCAAGTTGCTGGATGCCCGTCCTCCTGCTGAGGGCATCGGCTACCACATTCCCCTTCCCATGAGTATAGAATATCTCAAAGTCATAGTCCTGGAGGAACTCGAGCCATCGCCACTATCTCAGGTTCAGGTCCTTCTGAGGGAAGATGTACCTGAGACTCTGGTGGTCAGAAAAGACTGTGAAGCGCTCGCCCATCAGATAGTGCCACCATGTCTTCAGGGCGAAGACCACTGCTGCTAATTCCAGGTCATGGGTAGTGTAGTTCTGCTCATGAGGCCTCAACTGACGTGATCCATAGGCAATCACGGCCCGCTCCTACATCAGGACAAACCCGAGTCCGGTCCTTGATGCATCACAGTTGACTACATATCCAACTCCCTCCTCAGCCAACCTTAAGATAGGTGCGCTGGTCAACCTCTGCCTCAGCTCCTGGAAGCTCTGCTGACATCTGTCTGACCACACAAAGGGCTTCCCCTTCTTCGTCAACGCTGAGAGTGGGGCCGTAACTCTGGAGAAGTCCGGCACAAATCTCCGATAGTATCCAGCTAGGCCCAAGTAACTCCGCACCTCTGTCAAGCTCTTGGGTGGCTCCCAAGCTAGAACTGCCTCGATCTTCGCGGGATCCACTGCAACTCCCACCTCAGAAATGACATGCCCCAAGAAGTAGACCTCACGTAACCAGAACTGACACTTTGAGAGCTTTCCATAAAGCTAGTGCTCTCGGAGTGTGTCTAGTACAACACGCAAGTGGTAGGCGTGCTCCTCCTCCGTGGTCGAGTACACCAAGATGTCGTCGATGAAGACTACGACAAATCGATCGAGGTATGACTGGAAGATCCTATTCATGAGGATCATGAACACTGGTGGAGCGTTGGTCACGCCGAAAGGCATAACCAAGAACTCGTAGGGGCCATACCGACACCTGAAAGCCGTCTTCTGCACATCCTCGTCTCAAACTCTGAGCTGATGATAGCCTGACCTGAGGTCTATCTTGGAGAACCACCGTGCTCCCTTGAGCTGACTGAAGAGGTCATCAATCCTGGGTAGCGGATACTTGTTCCTCACTGTCACCTGGTTCAGGCGACGATAATTGACACAAAGTCGCAAGCTCTCGTCCACCTTCTTGGTGAACAAAATCGGGGAAGCCTAGTGTGAAACACTGGGTCGGATGAACCCCTTGCCCTATAAGTCCTCCAACTGTACCCGCAGCTCTCGAAGCTCAGCGGGGGCCATCCGATATGCTGGAGTGGATATCGGGGCTGTCCCGGGGTACAGGTCAATATAAAAGTCTACCTCTCTGCGAGGATTTAGTCCTGGAACATCGTCGGGAAAGACGTCCGCGTACTGATCCACCATTGCAGGAAAACTGGGACTCCACACGTCAACTGCTCCCAGGATGAGGCTAGCCAACTGATGAGTGATGGGCTGACCTCTCCTCTGCGTGAGTCCATCCTGTGCTGCTAAGGATCCCTTCTCGCCAGTGAAAGTGAACTTTCTCCCGTCGGTGCGCACACATCGCACCTTGCGCCTAATGCAGTCAATCTGAGCATGGACCGTATATAACAAATCCATGCCCAAGATGACGTCGTAAGGCCTCGACGCCGCTACAAGAATATCCCAGCCGATGCTCTCGCCTCCTAGAGTAAGCTCACACTGTCGGCACCAGTGCGTAATCGTCAAGTCTTCTCCCGTAGGAGTCTCTAGCCGTAAGGATCGAGCCAACGGCTCCGTCGGAATCTCCGAGCTCCGAACAAGGGCAGTGGCTATGAAAGAGTGACTCGCTCCTCTGTCTATCAGAACTGTAGCAAGGGTGGAATAGACACAGATCGTACCTCGAATCATCTCTGGCGCGCTGTGGTCGTAGGCCTCCGCTGCCTGGAGCTGAGCCTGTCTCTGCCCGCCAGCTCCCTACGGTCGGGGCGGGCCTCCTGGTGGTGGTAGTGGCAGAGCCTCAAAGCGTCGCCCACCACCTGCTGCTTGGACAGCTCCTCTTCCTCGTCCGCCGCCTCCCTGTGGACCGCCATGGTCGACCCTCTGCCTCTGCCTGGGTGGTCCCTCCACCGTCTGCTGCCCCTCGGTACGATGGGTCGGAAAGTCACGAGCCATGTGGCCCTGCCCGCCGCACTCGTAGCACTGTCTGCCTCTCGGAAGGCTGGGTCCGCGCTGTGTGCCCCGCACCGCTGAGCCAGTGTCCCGAGGTCGTCTGCCGGAAGGCCTGGTCTTCCTGGAACCCTGATTCATCCGTCGGCTACCTGCTGCCGAAGACTCCGCTATCTGCCGCCCTGCGGTAGGTCTCGCTGTGGACTCATCCAGGAAGCTCTCGATCAGAAGGGCTCACTCTAGCACTCCTTCATGGGTCGGGATGCTGAGGGAGATCAGCCATGCCATGATCTCGTGTCTCAATCCCTGCTCGAAGGTCCGGGCCTGGAAGAAGGGGTCCCGTACCATGTCGGTCGAGTAGCGAGATAGGTCGGTGAACCTCGCCGCGTACTGGGCGACCGTCAAGCTGCCCTGCCGCAGCTGAAGAAGCTCCTGGATGCGCACTGCACAGAGGGTGGCCAGGATGAACTCTGAGCGGAAGAGGCTCTCGAAGTCCATCCAGATGAGGGAGGCCTCATCGTGTACCTGGAGCATCAGGATCCACCATTGCCCTGCTGCTTCGTGCAGTAGGCTCGCCGCGAGGATCACCATGAGGTCTGCTGGTGTCCTCACTAGCCTGAAAACTCGGACGACCGCCTCCAGCCAGTCCTCGGCTGCCTGGGGGTTCGACTCCCCACGGAACCTGGGTGGTCGCTGGCGCTAGAACACTTGCAGAGCTCTGAGGCATCGTGCGTCGTCAGCTGCCAGTGATGGAAGCATCGGGGGCTCGGCGGGTAAAGGTATCGCCGGTGCCTCTGCTGTCAACGGGCCCTGTACCGAGGCCTTGTCGCTCGGCGGGCTATCGTCGCGCTCTACTCTAGGAACCCTAGCTGGCTGCTGTCGTCGTGCCATCCTGAAAAGGAAACAAGTATGCCACGGGCAGAACAGTATACCTGGTGAGATGACACAAGTAATCACAGAGAAAATTTGAAACACACATGCAATCAATGTTTTCGTGCATTAAGTTGGAAATCAGAAGTCAGGATCCTGGTGTATGGATCCGTCGGCCGCCGCACCAACACTAGACTCCCTGGACTGATAACCACACTCAATACACTAAACACTATTGCTTCACATAGAAGAAAGATCAGAGTCGGCGGTAGAACCGACCAGCTCTGATACCAATTTGTCACGACCCGTCCTCGGGGACCGTGCCGTGACTACCCCAAGCCCGCCTTCCATAGGCCAGGGGCTGGGGACTAGCACCAAGGAGTAAATCCCAACAAAAGGGAAGGTATCGCCTTTGAAAAGTAAACAAGCACCACAGAGTAAGCAAGCGGAAAAGTAAACACTAAGTAAAAACTGTACAAGATGTGCTGAAAGTAAAAGGGGCCGGAAATACAAGCCCAACAGTAAAGTACAACTAAAAGGAAAAACAGCAACTGAAAGGGAAAACTGCAGCGTCGAGCCGTCCTCTGGAAATCCCACCTGAAGGGTGGGTACAGATAGCCTCCAATGCTCCTCGGGTCCACCTGACCACTCCGAGTACGTCCCGCCCAGTGGTCCACCTCCAGGTACCGTCCTGCTCTGCACGCCTCCACCACGATCAGCGTTGTCCGTCGTCTGCAACCAACACAACGTGGTGCGGGCAAAGCCCGTGCAGGGGTAAGTATAAGCTACTCAGTAGGGACCCTGTGACCCCTGAAGGTCTCCCGAAATCCACAAAGGATAATCCACAAAGGAAAGATACAATCACGAAGTAACATCTGACACGGCTTAGGTATATGCCCATACATATACCTAAGTCATCAATTCCCGTTCGGCTCCAACGTCCGAGCCCAAGCACAACCCAGTCCACACAGGAAAGCAAAACGTATACCCACACAGGATAGCTCCACACCATCCACAAAGGAGAGTAAATAATAAATCCACACAAGATAGCTCAACACAATCCACAAAGGAGAGTAAACAGTAAATCCACACAGGATAGCTCAACACAATCCACAAAGGAGAGTAAACAGTAAATCCACACAGGATAGCTCAACACAATCCACAAAGGAGAGAAACACAAGATTCATCTCACACAGGTATACTTCTTCAGATGAAGATAAAGATGATCACTGATCCATCTAAGTCGTCGGACCCACAAAGGATCGATAGGTAACTAACCCCCGCAATTACCCACACAGGATCGGGCCTACACAGGACCAGGCCCACGCAGGACCTGTAGGCGCTGGCTCACACAGAACCGCTGAGCGTTGACCCACACAGGATCAGACCCATACAGGATCGGGCCCACACAGGACCGGGCCCACACAGGACCTGTAACACTGATCCACGTAGGATCGCTGAGTGCCGTAGTCGTTGCAGTCCACTGAGGATCTCTGTACAGTCGTCGTCGGAGTCCACAGAGGATCTCTGCACAATCGTCGCCACAGTCCACTGAGGATCTTTGCACGGTCATCGTCGGAGTCCACGGAGGATCTCTGCACAGTCGTCGCTGTCGAGGAAGCAGTCGCAGCCAGCTCTAGGGTTTCCGCACACAATAAACTCGTACGGAGGGTCCGCTCCACGAGCCGAGAGGCTGATACATCAACTGACACAAAGTCCAAAGTTGATGTATCCAAAAGTTCCGTATCGTCAACTGGAACTCAACGTCGCAGACGGCGCGTCAATCGGACGCCCGGTCTGAGAGTTATTGGCTTTTTCGTCCCAGGGGCCCGGTTGGTTTTTAAGGCAAAACCAACCCGACTATACTCCGCCTGCTTCCAAACCTCGGGCGGAGTATTCCAAAAGATCCGTCTCACAATGAGGAACTCAACAAAGCTGATGGCACGTCAATCGGACGTCCGTAGCTCAAGATATGAGTGTTTCCGCTACGAGGGCCCGGTTGGTTTCGTGTACGAACCAACCCGGCCGAACTCAAGTATTCCGAAACCTTGATTACAATATACTGAAACGACCGTATCGATCCAAGGATCGCGTTGCCGCTGACAGCGGGTCGTTTGGAGGCCCGAAGCTCAAGATACGACCATTTGAACGAAGACCGTCCGAAGACGGGGGGTACGGGCCCGGGCCGACCCGGTCCGACCCCCCCCCCCCCGGGAGTCGGCCGAACCGGGTCGACCCAACACGGTCCGACCCGGTCCGGTCTGACCAGGGCGCGGCCCAGCCGGTCGGACCGGCCTGGCCCGGTTCGGCCGAGCGGCCGAACGGCCGAGGCGCGCGGGGCGCCGCCCCCGCGGCCTGGTGGTGCCGCGGCCCCCCGCGTGGGGCCACGCTGAGTCATGGACGCTGCTTCAGCTGCGTCCGAGGGCACCGGACCCACACGGCCGAGGGTCCGCGGGTGCCGCCGCCGCGCCGGCGGCCCGCGCCGCCGGCGAGTTCCGCGGGCCACCGGGATCGCTCCGGTGGTCCGATTCTCATCCCGTCTGCGCCATTGCTCCTCCCGGGATTCCTTCTTCACTGTGGGATCATCAAACATCCTTTGCGGCACGTTCCGTCGTCGCCCGTCAAATCCGCACAAAATGAAGAACGGCGGAGGGTCATCGGGCTGTGTTCGTTTAGCCCGCACCCTCCGCGTTAGAGATAAACAAACGGGAGAATTTTTTTCAACACATGAACCGACAATTTTAATAAAATAAAATTGTTCGTTTGAAACTGGTTCTTTAACATTTTAAAGAAATACTTATGGGAATAATTAAAAAGGGGTAATTCCCAAAATAAATCCCTACCTCGTTGGTCGTCGCGCGCAGGCGTTCGTCGCGGAAAAGCTCGTCGCGGAAGAGGGGGATCGTCGTGTCGTCGCGGGAAGGCGTCGTGTCGTCGTGGAATTTGGCGTTGAGTCGGCGAGCTCAACGGACCAAGAACAACAGATTTAAATTATAAATAATTAAATCAGAGTTTCGTTTAAAACCAAAAAGAACCTTTAGAGGAAACCCGAAATCACTCACCTCAAATGGTTGGTGATCGGAGATCGGGGCGGGGAAGAACGTCTCAGATGGGAGCGTCGTCGATTTCCGGGTTCGGCGTTCTTCGCGTTCTTCGCGTTCATCGCGTTCTTCGCGTTCTTAGCAAGGGAGAAGATGATACAAGGGTCCTCTGAAATCTTCTCAATGCACAAAAACCAGAGGTCGTGCGTTGGCCTTATTTTATTATTACGCCAACGAATTTGAAAACTGGTTAAGAAACGACTTAATTAATTCGTTGAATTAATTCAACGAAAGAAACAGCCCATTTAATTCACAAAATAAACCGCCCAATTAAATGGTCTGTTAAGATTTTAAGAAACGCGTTATTTGACTTTCATAAAGACGGGTTTTCGCGGGTGCGTTTCTTAGCGGAAAGAAACGGCGGGGCTCATGCGGGCCCCACCTCACAAATATCCTACCAAGGGAGTAGGATATTTCTGGATAGCATTCTATCCAGTTTAACTCAGTTCAAGCCGCCTTTAAGTGGCTTCAAGTGGCTTCCAAGTGGCTTAAGTGAAATAAAATAAATTTGTCGCAAAATTATTTTATTTCTTAACTTTAAGCCCGAAAATTAAAAACCACACCCGAGAAAACGCAACTCCTGATGAGGCGTTTCTAAGCGAATACTGGCGCTGCGATTTCATCGGTGCCCTCAGAATTCGATTCCGGGCACCGGTTCAAAAGTTAAAAAAACTCGCTCGTCCGTTCACTGAACGTACCCGAGCCAAACTTCGGAAAATGATTCCGGGCACACCGGGCCTCGGAATCAGGTGCCGTCAGAAACTGCGCTCTTGTAAAATTCCAAAGAAAATTAAGAAAAAAATTTCCTTGAAATTTACGGGTCTTTATATAAATAAATTATAGATATCAAATATATCTCCTAAATAGTGAAATTGCATGATTATTTAGGGCCATGGGAGGTAATGATGGATGAATGAACAACATATGTTCTCGAAGAGGTCACAATAACGATGATTCGATATCGAAATTTATAGAAGTGTGTGTGAGTGAGTGTATATCAAAAACATCAAATAAGAACATATAAGTATAATTATGATATTTAGAGTATGATATTATCATGAGATAAGATTAATTGAGTTGTTTTAGAAAGAATACAAAATAAAACAGTTGGTCGAAGAATGTTACTTCTTCGTCGAGTAATTCATTTTACATTGCACCAAATGACTAATTTGGTTTCCAATATACCATACTCAGAGGCTTCTAAAATGATAGTATGGATTATTGGATTTTAATTTGTTTTTTATGATGATACGATGTTATTTAGTAGTACGAAAGAGTGAGGGGGTTGAATTCCCATTTATAGTGGAGGATGTAAAGACCCGAAGCCTGACGTACATGGAAATTACATTACTTTTGAGGAATACTTAGTACATAAAAAACACACACACAAGGATCGTAATAGTTTAGTGTCCATGGAAACTCGAAATATAATCTTCTAATCACGGTGAGAGATCTTCAACATCTCCCATAAAGATCATCCCTTTTTCTTTACCTAAAGCCTTTCTTTATATCCTGGGGAAAGAAAACATAAAAGGGTGAGCTCAAATGCTCAGTAAGGGTAAACAAAATAAATATCAATCACATCATATTCAAAAGAACCTAACATTTTGGAAATCGTAACCTGCAAAAAAGAGAATAATTTCATAACATGTGATAAATCATAGTAGTGAAATGAAATCCCAATAATCATAACATAAAACATCAAACTTTGTGGAATACACACATAATCATAGAGAATCATTTCTTATTTGTCAAGACTCATTTCCAAGACTATCTTAGTGGAAAAAGTCACTTTCTGAACCAAGTTACCCTTGTTTCAGTCCTGTTTCACTGAACCGGTATAACCTACCATTCCAGCCATGTCTATCTCATGAGATATAAAATCTTTACCCAATGCATTGGAGGGAGATATAGGTCCCACCCATCTCATAATGATACCATTCTTATGTGTGCCACAAAATCATAAACCATACATCATTGCATAACCCATGTAATAAAAATGGGAATCTTAAACATCATGACATCATAAAACAACTCATATACGATAAAGGAATTCATAAAAATAATTCCATCACAACATAATCAACTAAATGTAATAATAGGGATAAAAACAGAACCCTTTATTATCTTAGATGGAAAATAATTTTGATAAAACACTTGAACTTCATTCTTGAGGAAAATATCCTTTCTACTTCAAAAACACTTTTCCTTTCTTAACATGTCATACAATTTTAAACTAAAAGAAGTTGATTAAAAATAAACTTGAAAACTTGTAAAGGAAGCTTCTTGGAAATAATGTTTTAAAAATCCATTCATGTCTTATAAGTTAAAAAAACATTCTTCTCGTACTTTTGTCGGAAAAGTCAAAAAGTACCTCGTACGAAAAACGACAAAAGATTCATTTCATATATTTTACTAAAAAACTCACCGAAGGGTAAAATTGGATATAAACTATTGTATAAGGATACAAATATTACATATTGAGTAAACATGTATGTGGATGATAAAATACACCCCTGTAAATTCCAAAGTATAAACAATCTCGGATAAAAATGAGATTGTGATATTTCCCTTACCTTAGGTCCGATTTGCTTCGTAAGTGTCTGATCCTCCTGTATAATGATATAAATAATGTCATTGACTTATTAAAGAATCATATTCATTGTTATTATATCATATATGGTTCACTTATGACTTTATATTACCCGTTCTTTAGTAAATTCATGTTAAAGTAGCGTTTTGGGTAAAATCGTCTCATTTGTCGTTCGTGTTTTAACTTGTAATTATTCATATGATTACATAGATCATGATTAATTAATTACAGAATATAAAAATGAATTATATATAATATATATTCAGAATATACATATATATAATGGATCGATAAATGGAAAGAAATACACCGTTCATGGAGTCGGTAGGCCGTACGTACGCATCAACGGTGTTTTCGTTTCCTTATTGAGTTGAATGGAATTAAGTAGATGATATACATATATACATAAATCCAGTAGCTTTATAATGTCATATATTTCATTATTATTTCTTATATATACTTTATAATCATTCTTAAATGGTTAACATGGAGAATGAATCTCATCGCATCGTGGAGACGGTAGTCCGTACGTACGCACGAGCGATGATATCGTTTCCATAATTATTGAATTGAATTGGAGTGGATGATACAATATATCAGAATCAATATGATGTTATAATAACTATTTATAGTTATTATTTACACCATTATACCCATCCATGTAAGGTGGTGGTGGAAAATAGATTACACCACGGCGTGGAGACGGTATTCCGTACGTACGCACGCGCGGTGATTTCTTTTTCTGTAGGATGGATAGATGGTGAAATAAGGTTGTTTCATACTTATAATAACATATCAGTACATTATTTATACTGATGTTATTAATTCATAATGAAACAACCTAAGAAGAAGAAGTGGAAGAAGAAATAAAGATGAAAGAATCGGTAACGGACATTACCTCTTCTTTGAAGTGCTTCTTTGAGACCTCCTTTTAGGGCACTAAAATGGGTCTTTGAAGAAGACCAGAAACTCTAGGATGTTTCTAGGGAAGTGGAGAAGAGAATTTGGCAGAGGTTGGACAAGCTTGAAGGCTCAAAGTTGTGTGAGGAAGAGAGGGAGGAGGTGACCTTTTATAAGGGAGGAGAGGGGCTCCTTTGAAAAACTAAAAATATTATTTTATTATAAAGTCATGTTCGGTTTTAAATAGCTACAAATTGATTTATTTCGAGGATAAGGTGGGAATGAGTCGAAATAATCTCATACAATAGAATTTAGACAAGTTTAGGTTCCTATTTTAACCTTATCATTTAGATTTAACATTAAGTTAAATAATTTTACTTTTACCGTGTCTTCTTGTGTTCTTATACTATAAGGTTAATAAACTTACTATATCAATCCAAAAGAATCCCAAGTTGTTTATTATTAATATATATAACCTTATCTAAGTCATTTGGCCGAACCATATATTTTTAGGAAGAAAATAACAATTAATAATATTATATTTGTTTTAAAAACTATTTTATGTCAATTTTGACACTATTTAGTAATTGATTTTTGTGAAAATCATAACAGAATTATAAGTTCTAACAAAGTTAATTAAATCAATACTAACATGTCATATTAACCTATAAAATTAGTGTAATTCATAAAAAGTCTCAAATTACATTTATTTGTGTATTTATAACATCAATTATGTCAATATTTCATTAATAAGATAATTATTGCATCATCATTGTGTCAAAAATAAATTACATTATTTAATGTCTAAAAATTAGAAATAAAATACCATTATATAGGAAATCTTTTCTGATTTCTAATGATTATTTATAGTCGAATTTATCTTATGTATATCCCTATATTAAAAATGATTTATTTATTAAACTTTGATTTTAACTATTTTAACCCTTCTTTAAATAAATTAATAATAAATGTCCTAATCTAATCCAAGTGGGCCTAAATGGTCATATTTTATTCCTAAGGTTGTTTTTGGTCGAATTACACTTATCTAATAGAATTAGGACATGTGTTAGGGTAATAATAATATCATTGTTACCTTAATTACCCTATTTACTTTTAACCATGGTAAAAAAAGTAAAAAATTACTATTCACTAAAAATTATTTTCATCTCATTGAACCACATTTTACTTATTAACATCAACCGTGTCTCTCGGATTTTTGAAATTCCACTCACAGAAGCGGTAAAATTAAGTTTTATAAAAAATTCAGTTTTTTAACTACCACTTAGTGGTTTCACTATTCATCAAAAATTGAAAGTTTTCAGAAAAATACCAAAAATTAGGCCTAAGCTATATTTGATATTATGAACTCAAAAATGATATCTATTTTACCAAATTCAAAACATATCAGTTACATTGACTAATTTAAAAATTAATTCCCATCGTCAAAATAAATGACATGTTTTTAAGAGATAATAACTATCAAAAGATTGACACTTGTTTATAACTAGTTTAAATGTGAAATTACATCTAATGACCAACATTGTATTAAATTGTAAAAATATATTCTAAATATACTTTAAAACCACTCAAATTAATAATTTATCACTATTAATTATTTCGATTAAAAAAGTTGTTTTTAATTAAAATTTAGTAATTTTCCCTATTCATCAGAATATGAAAGTTATCCGAAAAGTACCAAAATTTCACCTTAGGATAAATTCGATACTCCAAATCCAAAAATGAAGTCCATTTTGAAAAATAAAATTTACAAAATTTCAAAAAGTGGTTATTACTATTCGTAACGGCTAGTTTTAATAATATTTTAATAGCATATCGTTGTTTAGCGAAACTTGGTGTTGCGTACAACACACACTATCGTGGAAGGTCACGATTGCGTGTAATTCAAGTCAGGTCAGAGATGTGTGTTGTGAAAGCTCATTTTGGTGTAGTGTATAACACAAGAAATTAATGAAATTAAAAAGAATATTTTTCATAAAATCTCAGGGTGTTACATTCTACCCCCCTTAAAATGAATTTCGCCCTTGAAATTCGTCGGGATTATAAATGGTTTAATACTCGAAAGTTTCTTTAATAGAAACCCACATCGTAAAAAGGAATACCAACACCAATCTTTAAAAACAAAAGTATGAAACGTAACGGTTACCCAACTAAAGTAATCACTGGGTTTCCACATAGGTGAAAATATGGATATGGAAGAGAAATCTAACCATCATGTTCTGATGGAGAGGGGTAGAGAACATGGCTATGGAAAAGCCAACAATCACAAAGCCATAAATTTGTGACGACCTAGGGTACCATCTGATTCATCGGATATAAGGGCACTAGGACAACATTTTTGGTTTTCAAGATCATTTCCCTAAAGTTGAAGAATTTGAATTAGAATAAATACTTACATTATTTTGGTACAATCTCACTATTGTTCGTGTCTTGAACAATTTCCACTTCATATCTTAAATAAATGAAGTTGAATTTTTTATTTGTGAAGTGTTAGCAGATCATGTGATAGAATGACGAGTCATTCCATCTGTCTCAAACAAAAGGTTAGCAAAAGTTATTAAATATACATAAGTCAATATATAGTGAGATTAATCATATATGGTTCCAAAAATGGACTTATACTTCATATATCATACTGCTTAATATAATAAAACTAGTTTCTACGAAACAGGGACTTCCTGTAGGCCAGTGGTAGGCGATAAAGGCCAGTCACACTTCGGTTGTGGGTTCGATTCCCACAGCCTTGTCCGACGCGATGGGCTGTCGCCCGTCCTGTAGGTTGTCCTTTTTCTAAAACTAAATTACTATAACATCCCAGAAATAATATCGAAAAAACTTCTATCAATACTAACTTATGTCCAACATAACCCATTCCAATCTGTAGGCTTATCCATAATACTGCAGTCCACTCTCATAATATAGTGAAAACGATTACCAGAGATTTAATACCATCGTTGATCCCCATATATCATAAGATATGTTTTTTTGGTCACATTCCAAGCATTCAAAGGCCTTAATCATGTATTCTCTTGAATACCCATTGAACCTTAGTGCAAACATGAATGCAGTTAAAAGTTAACACCTTCCACATACCAAAATCCTCAAAATTCTATATACTCAAACCATGATATCACTTAGTCCTTATATCAATCATGAGCTCATGAATACTATCAAACATTTAATTTTCTCCGTATCCCTTCATTATGCGCATATCATCTACATTCCAAAAATATCTCAATCACATTCCATGGTTACCGGTACCATTGAAAACCACAATAGACCAATACATAAATATTCCAATATTCCACGATACTATATACAACATTATTTTGTAATCCCAATACATATACACTTAATCATTCCACCACATCATTATCATATTCAACATCACCAATGGTGATCGCATGTGACTTCCCTTTGTCCTTTGACTTATGTGGTTTCTCATGTCGATCATCACTAACCCTTGGATTAGGGCATTTATTAGCATAATTCCCTATTTCCTTGCACTTGAAGCATTGAAGTGTTGGTGGTGCGTTCTCTACAGTCTTTTCTTTATTCCCATCATTAGAAATCATTTTTCCATTACTTCAACACTCAGCTGCTCGATGACCTTATTTTCAAAACTTAAAACATTTTCTAGTCCCTTTAAGACAATCTCCACCATGATTCTTTCCACACTTTGAGCATAAGGAAACATTCATTTTCTTTTCACCATTATTCTGCGATTTCTCCTTGAACTACATCTTTCGTTTCTTGTCAAAACTATGAGATGGATAAGTAAAACCAACTTCCATTTCTACCTTGATAGCACAACGCACAATTTCTTCATAGCTACTAAAGTCTCTTATAGATAATTCCCTTCGAAGATTTGGTTTTAAGCCACTGAAGAATCGATCAACTTTACTTTCAGATTGGATGATAAATCCAAATGCATACCTTGCAAGCCTTGTAAAATTCGCTTCGTATATACCAATAGATTCATCATCATTTTTCTTTAGTTCAAGAAACTCCTTATCCATCTTTGTTATAAGAATATGAGAGAAGTACTTAATGAAAAATAATTTCTTGAACTCATCTCATTCCATGGACTCAATTTCATCTCTTGGCCTCGTATTCTTGATAAGATTCCACCATTGATCAACTTCACCTTCCAAACGATATACTGCTAAGATGACTTTATCATGTTCAGAACATTGAACAAATTAAAATATCATTTCAGTAGTACTGATCCATTGTTCAGCAACAAGTGGATCAGAAGACCCACTGAAAGAAGGTGGACGTTGCCTCATGAAGGATTCAATAGAATATTGTTCCCTTCTCTGCTCATTTGGAAGTCCAGAATGATTCATAGCTTGTGTAAGTATAGTAATAAGATTTTGCACTCCATCTCCCATAACATTTGTTTGTTCAGGAGGACAATCATTGCATTGTCCATTGCATTGATCAACATGGTTCCTTCGGGTTCCATCCATCGTCTAAAACCCAAAAGGAATAGTGTGAGAGGCAAAAATCATGCTAGGGAAAACAACATAATAAAGGGGGAGTATCCTCAATATCTAACATCTTAGGTTAAATTCTATGATCGTTACCGTAGTTCTAGGACTGTATCATATACGTATACTTATCCTTAGGGACATCCCTAGACATACCTTAGAAATATCTCTAGGGATCTCACTAACGTTTTCGCATCCTAGTTTCCAAAGGTTGACTAAACCTTTCCTCTGATACCAACTGTAAAGAACCGAAGCCTGACGTACATGGACATTACATTACTTTTGCGGAATACTTAGTACATAACAAACACACACAAAAGGATCGTAATAGTTTAGTGTCTTTAGAAACTAGGAATATAATCTTCTAATCGTGGTGAAAGATCTTCAACATCTCCCATAAAGATCTTCCCTTTTTTTACCTAAAGCCTTTCTTTATATCCTAGGGAAAGAAAACATAAAAGGGTGAGCTCAAATTCTCAGTAGGGATACATGAAATAAATATCAATCACATCATATTCATAAGAACATAACATTTTGGAAATCTTAACCTGCAAAAGAGAGAATACTTTCATAACATGGGATAAATCATAGTAGTGAAATGAAATCCCAATAATCATAACAAAAAACATGAAACTTTGTGTCATACACACATAATCATATAGAATCATTTCTTATTAGTCAAGACTCATTGCCAAGACTATCTTAGTGGACAAAGTCCCTTTCTGAACCGAGTTACCCTCGTTTCAGTCCTGTTTCACTGAACCGGTATAACCTACCGTTCTAGCCATGTCTATCTCATGAGATATAAAATCTTTACCCAATTCATTGGAGGGAGATATAGGTCCCACCCATCTCATAATGATACCATTCTTATATGTGCCACAAAATCATAAACCATACATCATTGCATAACCCATGTAATAAAAATGGGAATCTTAAACATCATGACAACATAAAACAATTCATATACGATAAAGGAATTCATAAAAATAATTCCATCACAACATAATCAAAGCAATGTAATAATAGGGATAAAAACAGAACACTTTATTATCTTAGATGGAAAATAATTTTGATAAAACACTTGAACTTCATTCTTGAGGAAAATATCCTTTTTACTTCAAAAACACATTTCCTTTCTTAACATGTCATAAAATTTTTAACTAAAAGAAGTTGATTAAAAATAAACTTGAAAACTTGTAAAGGAAGCTTCTTGGAAATAATGTTTTAATAATCCATTCATGTCGTATAAGTTAAAAAAACATTCTTCTCGTACTTTTGTCGGAAAAGTCAAGAAGTACCTCGTACGAAAAACGACAAAAGATTCTTTTCATATATTTTACAAAAAACTCACCGAAGGGAAAAATTGGATATAAACTGTTGTAGAAGGATATAAATATTACATATTGAGGAAACATGGATGTGGATGATAAAATACACCCCAGTAAATTCCAAAGTATAAACAATCTCGGATAAAAATGAGATTGTGATATTTCCCTTAACTTAGGTCCAATTTGCTTTGTAAGTGTCTGAACCTCCTGTATAATGATTTAAATAATGTCATTGACTTATTACAGAATCATATTCATTGTTATTATATCATATATGGTTCACTTATGACTTTATATTACCCGTTCTTTTGCAAATTCATGTTAAAGTAGCGATTTGGGTAAAATCGTCTCATTTGTCGTTCGTGTTTTAACTTGTAATTATTCATATGATTACTTAGATCATGATTACTTAATTCTAGAATATAAAACATGATTTATATATAATATATATTCAGAATATACATATATATAATGGATCGATAAATGGAAAGAAATACACCGTTCATGGAGACGGTAGGCCGTACGTACGCATGAACGCTGTTTTCGTTTCCTTATTATGTTGAATGGAATTAAGTAGATGACATACATATATACATAAATCCAGTAGATTTATAATTTCATATATTTCATTATTTTTTCCTATATATACTTTATAATCATTCATAAATGGTTAACATGGAGAATGAATCTCATCGCGTCGTGGAGACGGTACTCCGTACGTACGCACGAGCGATGATATCGTTTCCATAATTATTGAATTGAATTGGAGTGGATGATACAATATATAAGAATCAATATGATGTTCTAATAACTATGTATAGTTATTCTTTACACCATTATACCCATCCATGTAAGGTGGTGGTGGAAAATAGATTATGCCACGGCGTGGAGACGGTATTCCGTACATACGCACGCGCGGTGATTTCTTTTTCCGTAGGATGGATAGATGGTGAAATAGGGTTGTTTCATACTTATAATAACATATCCGTATATGAGTGATACTGATGTTATTAATTCATAATGAAATAACCTAAGAAGAAGAAGTGGAAGAAGAAATAAAGATGAAAGAATCGGTAACGGACATTACCTCTTCTTTGAAGTGCTTCTTTGAGACCTCTTTTTACGGCACTAAAATGTGTCTTTGAAGAAGACCATAACCTCTAGGATGTTTCTATGGAAGTGGAGAAGATAATTTTTTAGGGTTTGGCCGAGCATGAAGTCTCAAAGTTGTGTGAGGAAGAGAGGGAGGAGGTGCCCTTTTATAAGGGAGGAGAGGGGCTCCTTTGGAAAAACTAAAAATATTATTTTATTATAATGTCAAGTTCGGTTTTAAATAGCTCCAAATTGATTTATTTCGAGGCTATGGAGGGGATGGGTCGAAATACTCTCATCCAATAGAATTTAGACAAGTTTAGGTTCCTATTTTAACCTTATCATTTAGATTTAACATTAAGTTAAATAATTTTACTTTTACCGTGTCTTCTTGTGTTCTTATACTATAAGGTTAATAAACATACTATATCAAACCAAAAGAACCCCAAGTTGTTTATTATCAATATATAAAACCTTATGTAATTCCTTTGGCCGAACCTTAGATTTTTAGGAAGAAAATAACAATTAATAATTTAATATTTGTTTTAAAAACTATTTTATGTCAATTTTGACAGTATTTAGTAATTGATTTTTGTGAAAATCATAATAGAATGATAAGTTAGAAAAAAGTTAATTAAATCAATACTAACATGTCATGTTAACCTAGAAAATTAGTGTAATTCATAAAAGGTCTCAAATTACATTTATTTGTGTATTTATAACATCAATTATGTCAATATTTCATTAATAAGATAATTATTGCATCATCATTGTGTCATAAATAAATTACATTATTTAATGTCTAAAAATTAAAACTAAAATACTATTATGTAGGAAATCTTTTTAGATTTCTAATGAGTATTTATAGTCGAATTTATCTTATGTATAACCCTATATTAAAAATTATTTACTTATTAAACTTTGATTTTAACTATTTTAACCCTTCTTTAAATAAATTAATAATAAATGTCCTAATCTCATCCAAGTGGGCCTAAATGGTAATATTTTATTCCTAAGGTTGTTTTTGGACGAATTACACTTATCCAATAGAATTAAGACATGTGTTAGGGTAATAATAATATCATTGTTACCCTTAATTACCCTATTTACTTTTAACCGTGGTAAAAAAAGTAAAAAAATTACTATTCACCAAAAATTATTTTCATCTCATTGAACTAAATTTTATTTACTAACATCAACCGTGTCTCCCAGATTTTCGAAATTCCACTCACAGAAGCGGTAAAATTAAGTTTTATGAAAAATTCAGTTTTTTTAACTACCACTTAGTGGTTTCACTATTCATCAAAAATTGAAAGTTTTCAGAAAAATACCAAAAATTAGGCCTAAGTTATATTTGATATTATGAACTCAAAAATGATGTCTATTTTACCAAATTCAAAACATATCAGTTTCATTAACTAATTTAAAAATTAATTCCCGTCGTCAAAACAACTGGCGTGTTTTTAAGAGATAATAACTATCAAAAGATTGACACTTGTTTATAACTGGTTTAAATGTGAAATTACATCCAATGACAAACATTGTATTAAATTGTAAAAATATATTCTAAATATACTTTAAAACCACTCAAATTAATAATTTATCACTATTAATTATTTCGATTAAAAAAGTTGTTTTTAATTAAAATTTAGTAATTTTCACTATTCATCAGAATATGAAAGTTATCCGAAAAGTACCAAAATTTCACCTTAGGCTAAATTCGATACTCAGAATCCAAAAATGAAGTCCATTTTGAAAAATAAAATTTACAAAATTTCAAAAAGTGGTTATTACTATTCATAACGGCTAGTTTTAATAATATTTTAATAGCATATCGTTGTTTAGCGAAACTTGGTGTTTGCGTACAACACACGCTATCGTGGAAGGTCGCGATTGCGTGTAATTCTAGCCAGGTCATAGATGTGTGTTGTGAAAGCTCCTTTTGGTGTAGCGTATAACACAAGACATTAATGAAATTAAAAAGAATATTTTTCATAAAATCTCGGGGTGTTACAGAGGAGGAGAGGAATTCTTGTAAATATAAAAAGATAAACACTATTGAGAGGTCTTCCACACATCATGTTCCAATGATAGTTTTCACATTTCATAGAAAGGGGTGATACAATCTAAATATTTTAAGATAATTTATTCTAAAAAGGATTCTTGGTTATTTTTTCCCTTACGGTAACGTTTAACCACTAATTAAACTTGTTTTTACCATAATCAATGTAATTAATTTTAATTCAATTCACTAATAACAATGGTCAAAATCAATGTTAAAATTATTATAAATTAGGAATTTTAATTATTGATAATAAGGATTCAATTTTATGAAATTATAATCACATATGTTGCATAAATTAATTTTAAAAAAACCCACATACTTGACAAAGGAACTTATATTTAATGTTAAAATGTTAAAATTTTCAAGGTGTTTTAATATCCTATTTCAATGCGAAATTGATTCCAATGATAAAAATTTAAATAATTTATCTCAAATTTATCTCAAATTTCTTTAGAAAAAATTTAATATCTAATTGTAAAATATAAATAAACTATATGAAGAAGTAGTTTTAAATTAAAATTCAATATTTTTCACTATTCATCAAAAAATGAATCTTCCCACAAAAATACAAAAAAATCACAAAAAGTAAATTTTGATATTCCAATTTAATTTAATTTTATTTAGTTAAAGAAAAATTATAGAACTATCATAAAAAATATTTAAAATAGGTTCTCCATTAATGTAGGGTAATATTACCATTAAGAGAAAACCCTATTTTTATTCATATAATTGCATTCATTATTATCTTATACTAATTAAATATATTAGATGTGTATAATCCTAGGTTTTTACCTATAATACATTATAATACTACCAAAGTCCATAACTAAGTCGGAAAGGGGATTTGGGTCCCGTGATCCCCAGGGTAGTGTTTTTATAAATATTAAATAAATTTTTCCTTGCATGAGTAATTCTCTTTAAAATGATGAATAACACTTACCCAATGCCATTGGTTGGATTTATGAGACTATCGTTATGTCTGGAATGTTGTTTTTACACGATTAACGACATAAATTTTTTAGCTCTACGAGTTTTGGTCAAAGTCAGGTTTGTGGGTTTGTTTAGGGAAGAATATTGATTAAATGATAAATCAATTAGAAAATTAATACCTTATCCAAATCATATCCACATTAACTCATGTATGGTTTTCATGACCCAATGATTAGTTACACATCTCCTATCCTTCTCTCTTTGGAGGATGGATGGAAATGAGCTAAATAATTGGAACGAGGTATCCATATTATTCATTTTTGAAGTATATCATCACCTGATTGAGAAATAGAATGATTCGAGCACCAATCTTCAACTGAAGCATCAACATTTCACACTTGACATAGTTGGTTTTGGATTTTTCCTGGATCCTAGTTGGTTTCATTTATTCTAAAGTTCTAGAGCCCTATTATAATTATTTATGATCCCTTCAGAAATGATCTAAGGATTTTGGTTAAATTGGGGAAAATTGATTGTTTTCAGGTAATTCCAGATTGAAATAATAACTACAGGAAATGTAGTTTAGTGATAAAAACATGTAGTTATTCATATTTATTGGAGATAAATATTTATCACTATACTACATGTATTTGTGTTACACACCATGTAGTTCCCCAAATTGTGTGACCATGGGACGTAAATTGGGATAGCCAGGTAAGAACACATTGTTGTGTACTATGAAAGGGTCAAATTACAAGGACACATAGTCCAGGAAATGGATACAGGTTAAATAACATGGTTAGGGTCTAGGTGATGTATAACACACCATGTAACTCATTTACACGCTATGTAACCAAACATGATTTGGAAACTTTGTCATCCAGATACACGCCTAGGTGCTTGGCTAGGCTCAAACGTTGTATGTTCTATAGTGCATGTTGTGAACTTCTAGGGGGTCTCCATGGGAACTTCCACCATATACTGGACATGAATTCATGCATGTTATTAGACTATCTTGATTTTTTTTGTATAATGTGACAGTGGCCTCAGTTTCGGCCAATGCGGTACTAGGTTGATTTTTTGGGTCATCATGCTTGAGTGGTGGAGAAAATCATGGGCATTGATTAGGGTGAATCACTAGGTTGAAGTAAGGGTCGGTTCCCTTCCACTCAACATTAATATGAAGGACCCTGGACTCTTTAGACCAGTAAGAATGTGATCCACTTTAGTAATAGTTCACGGTTCCCCTACCCATGGTAGTGATACTACATGAAGTATTATAAGCCTAATGCTCAGCATAACGGCTCTTGACTGATGGTAGTGATCAATGGGTTTTTGATATACATATTTTTGGACAGGTAAACCCCTGTAGTGTTAGGGCGCATGTTTCCCTTGCCTCCTTTCCTTAATAGAGATGAGGCTCACAACCCTATGGGTTTAGGTTCTATTATATTTGGGTAGTTCTTTGAGATGAGACATGATTTTGGATAGCCTTGGAATAACAAGGAAGAAGAACTCCTTAACCACCGAGATGAATCCTTCTGAAACAACCTAAAATAGTGCTGGTGAGTTAGTTCCAACCAATGTACATATTATCAAGGTGTGGTGATTTATTTCCTTACACATAGCTGATCAGGGAAGACACATAAGGTTATAGGGAACGTTGGTAGACTCTCAGAACTCTAGGTACTCCCCTAGTTGATTAGGGTGAGGTTTCCCCATATCTTTCATGAAGATTTATGGTTCTACCTTAAAGTTATAGGGCATGATCCATCTATACATGTTGATTAGATTCACTAGGAACTCACATGTTGGACTAGGGTGTGGGTCCTCTATCTATGGAGTTGGTACTCTCCTGATTTTCCAGTGTGTGGGTCCTCCACATGTCATGTACATGTAGATATGGTATTCCCTTATCATGTTAGGGTGTGGCTCATCTATCCATTGGATTTAGAACACCCATGCAATTCCCAGGTGCAGGTCCTTCACATGTATTATTTTCGAGAAGTTGGTACTCCCCAATCGTGTCAGGGATATCATACTCTATCATAGGTTTATTACTCCCATTTATTATTAGGGTGCAGGTCCCCCTTCATAAATGAGAAGTTAGATTCAATACTCCTTCGTCGTACCTTTAATGACTTTGATTTTCTCAAATTTATTTTTAGAAATTATTTGGGAAAATTCATAGTCTAAGTATTGACAAAGAATGTGATTCTGAGGCCAGATGTTCCTGGAAGGATTATACGATTTTTTTTTATTAATAACATGGGCAAAAACATTTTATGAAAACGTAAAATAACATTTAAATGGTTTCCCAGAAAAAAATATGGGGGCTTATATGAACTTCGAGTAATGGATTTATCCTAGATGTGACTTAACATTAGTCGGCACAAGTCTTCAGTGGAAAAAAACCAAAAGGGGGTAACTATAAATAAAATAATTAATTAAAATTATTTTATTTTAAAAATAATAATATAACATAAATGATAACATAGATTGAAAATATGAGACCACCATTGATTTTATAAGGGGGGTGTTTTACATAAGTGAGGCCTAACATTATCTAGCACAGGCTGGCTGTAAAATATAGTTTTTGGACGTTAGTGTCATCAAAATATTTTATTCATGATTTGAAAACCTGGTATATTTTAATACATTTTTCAGGAATCCAGGGTTAAGACATATTAATATAAATCAGATGAGGCAAGGAGAAAGATACATCTCCAATAAATTCCAACAAATTGGTGAATCAAGAACAATGATCATAAGATTTGAAGGATCTTCCCCCACCGTAATGAATTTATGACCGTTCTTCCACAGAGATTGAACTGAATTGAGTTAGGAAATTTGTTATTTGATTTGATTTCAATGTTCATAAATTACACAACAAACACTATCTAATAATCAAATTGATTGGCCCACAGATCGATCATTATTGGAAGATGGATAAATTGTTGTGAGGATTAAAAAGGGAGATAGATCATTGTGATTATCTATTCATCGTTATTTGTTAAACCTTATAACAAGAAAATATCAAGGTCGATAAAAAAAATGACCATGTTCTGTTCTTCAGGTATTCATTGGGCATCTCTCTCCCATCAATTTATTGTGTTCTTCACACATTCTTCACCATTTAAACCCTTAAACGAATGATTAGTCGGTGCACCCCTACCCTTGGTTTAACTATCAGAGATCAAAGGATTGAACACATGAAGACATATAGAAGGCATAGAATAAGAGTGGAATTATTCAGGAAAGGTGGTGGATTACAGTGGCACAAGGCCTCCACATAAGGGAGGGCGCCTGTGAGGCGGTCAAAGGAGAGGGTAGGATGCGGCCTGCTAAGCCGTTCCAAGGGGATCGTGAGGTGGAAACAAGCTGCAAGTGGGGAATTACGAGATGGAGGTAGTATTAGCATGGTAGGGGAGGCCGGTCCAAGAAAATTATGGCAGGATGGGCCGCTGGTAGGGTGGTCGGGGGTGGCATCGGTATGTGGTCGATGTGGGACCACATTAGAGGGGGCATGTGGTGGCAACCACGATGAAGGCCAACAGCAGCAGCTGAGATGAAGTCTAAAAATGGTGGAATTCTATCGGTGGACGTGGTGGGAACACGAAGGACATGTGGTTGGGGAGGACTCCCTAGACCAGTAGAGGACGTGGCCAGGGCGGGCTGCATCCAGGGGACCAAACCGGCCAGCAACACGGGATGGATTAGTGCTACAGGTCTGATCCAGTAGACCCGCGGGATCGACCAAGTGGTCTAGCGGGCTAGGTCCATCAAGCGTAGTTGGCCCAACCCATCGGGCTGATCCTAGTGGGCCAAACCCAGTAGACCGGACCGGACCCAGGTCAGACCTTTTCAGTAAAAACATCCATTAATTTTTTACGGACCGTCTTTTTGACAATCCGTCTAACATGTTGGGACCCTTTCCATGAGTTGGTCCTTCTTAGATGAATTTTTGGTTTCTAGTTGGATGAGAATAGTTTTTAAATGTTCTATTCAGATTTTCCCTAAAAGGTTTCAATGTAGGATCTTGTTCCCAATATTGAGGATGATAGTTCAGGTTGAGAGAATACCCATGATATTTTCCTATGAGGGTTTGACACAAGATACCATTCATATCATATAGAAGGTCCCATGTTCTGATTTGAGTTTTTCAGCCTGACTTCGATAGTTGACATAATGGGTTAGAGCATGTATCAGGATGAGAGGATCATCCAGTCCTCACTTCTCTTTGTGGTAACATAGACATGTTTTTTGGATATGGTGTGAACAATATTTACATGAGAACCTTTACCCTATCTAGGATGATGTTTCCAATAGGGAGACGATTCCCCCCAGTGAGCCATGAGAGCGGAGGACCCCCTATATGTGTATTGAGATAAGATTAATTCAATTATATGTGACTAGAACTGATGAGTGTGCTTCAAGAATATTTCAATTATTATTATTTGGTTATGACTTAGTTACTCCGTGACCTGGGGCATCATGACTTATCGACACTCTGTGTCTTATTGACACTCTATTTGTTTCTAACCTTATGTATGTTATCAAAATATTGTGTCCTAGAAATACAGAATGTCTCATAGAAACATTTTAACATATCAAGACCACGTGTTCCCTTTGATACATTTAGTAGATTATTTCTATGAGCTTACTATTTGATAGATGGAGGAGTGAGATCTCCAGTAATGAGCATGCAATGAGCATAATCGTGTAGCAGGCAGTGGATGAGACCTCATGTCTTGGAATCTTCTATGAGTATACTAGGATGTTCATGTTATATGTGTTATACAAATATAAATATGTTGATATAACTGTATCTTCTTAGTGATGTTTCCTCTATGGTATTTTACATTGTTTTTTAGGTGTCCTAGTGAGTATTGCTTTACTCACCCATACATAGGCTTCCCACACGTGTCATGTATTCTTCCACCATCGATACACTAATTGTGTACTAGGTAGACCAGGGCCATGTGGTTTATAGAGAGATACCAGAAAGTTTTGGTCTTCTCCTTAATCTATAGACATCGGTTTCTATACCTACCCTTCATGTATCGATTTATATGAACAAGCTTCGGGAACATATGCTTCAGATTCTTATGGGGAGATTTTATTCTAGCATATTTAAACATTACTACACAATAATTTCATGCAGTCCTATTTTGTTGGTATCTTAGTTTGTGAATGCATTAATTAAATACTGTTTTTACATTTCCGTAATTTTTTCTTGCAGACTTGTGCGTCTGTACGGGAACATTGTAAAATGCCTCCCATTTTTACTCTATCCCTACTCAGCACTAGTCTCCAGCCCAGGCCTATTAGTAGTGGTCTTGATTTAGTCATGGCATGGGCCCCTCTGGGATGGTTCTTGATATATTGGTATCAAAGGGGTTCGGTTCTACATTTGGACCAGGGGTCGAATAGATTAGTTTTTGGAAATAGTTTTAAGTGTTCCGATTTTGAGTTTTACGCAAGAGACACCAGTATTGTGGTAGTGTCCAATATATCCATACAACATGACTCTAGACACATTATTATCAACTTTATACATGAAAGCACTAGTTGAAGGGAAAAACAATGGAACCTGAATCATATAGAAATAGGTTTTGTTTTCAAAGTCCTTCATGATTCAGCTCACCAGGTTTACTCATTTAACCATGATACATCTTGTTTTTTACAGGATGTATTAATGTTGATAGCCAACAAGGTTTCTGTATAAGGATTAGTAGTTTGACCCGATGTTTGATGAGGCCCCCCAGAGGGGAGACTATCACGACGATGTTTTTCTTCATGATTTTTAAAAAGTGTAACTTTCAATTATTGAAGAGTTCATACACCCACCTCCAGTGGTTCACGTGGATGAAACATTCCAGATAGATTCGTGCATGTCTTTACTGGCACTGGATATTCATATGAATGGTTTGAGCATGTATCATTGGCTTCAGAGGTAAATATTTCCCAGGAATCTAGGTCAGCAGGACCTACCGATAACATGTGCACGACATAATCCATAGAATAAGAGGTTTCGTTGGAAGTTACATGTGTGTGATAGTTCCATGTTGAAGTGACTATGTTATTCATGTCATGGGAAGGGAAATTCCACATGATATTGTTCCACAGTTTAGGCTACATTCAGTGTGGTGGTTGACGAACTGCCATGGAAGAGGTTGCAGTAGGAGCAGATAGACCCGTTGGGCGGAAGAGGTGGCAGAGGAGAAGGGGAAGTAGTAAGAGGTGGCCAACCTTTAGAAGTCTTTGAAAAACACCCCCATGAAGTCCATACCAGACTCAGGGAGATTGAGGATAGGGTAGGAGGCATTTGTATGATGTCGAGGCTTATGACTTGAGGTCTCGGGGAATGGTTCAAGGTATGATCAGCGTCTTTCTATATTATCTATAATAGATAGAAAATTGTGCAAGTGATTTCCATTCATTCAACATTTTTATGTTGATAAATAGAGAATCTGGTTATCCTATTAAATTTATCCTTTTGCTTAGAGGCACCTACTAGAAGAGAACCAATGATCACATATTAGTGCCGATAGTGTGACCTACCTCATAAAGGTATGGTTTTCTATTGGGATATCATAGTATTAGCGTCGAGGCCTTACAATATAATTATTGTTATGTACCAGTATCCATAGTTCATACTCATTATGATTGTTTTAGGGAGTGGGCATAGTTAATCCATGATAATTGAACTATATATCTCCTTTTATTGGACATAGGGAAATCCTTGTAAAGACTCGGAATTTATGTGGAATTTTTTTTTCATAAATACATGGGAATTTTACGAGTCCACGAAAACTGATATCGCTTGATTCTGAGGCCCGGTGTGCCTGGAATCAATTTATGATGTTACTTTGAGGTACCTTTAGTAAACATATGAGCGGGTTTTTATAACTTCTGAACCGGTGCTTGGAAATGAAATCTGAGGGTATCATTGAACTTGCACCACTGCTATTCGCTTATGGAGACATTGAATTCAACGACAATGAGTCGAGTATAGATGATATTTTTTGGGTTTTTTTCGAATGTAATAAAATAAATTGAGCTTCGCTTTATTTTATTTGAGCCACCATGTGAATTTTGGGTGGATAAAAACTCCTCATGGAAGTTAGAGGTGGGGCCACCACACCTTAACCTCCCATGAAAGGTTATGGTGGTGGGGCCCACCGGAACCAAAACTCCCGTGAGAGGTTATGACATGGGGACCACACGGGGCTAAACCCCATATTGATGGAGGAGAGTAAAACCTCTCATCTCTCTCTCATTAAGGAGGAAGAGCCTCTTCACCTCACATAGTAAATTAATTTTTCCAACCCCTTGAATTAATTAGGGGAGTATACCTAATTATTTAGTCGAATATGAAAATTGTGCCAATAAATTAGTAGGATATTACAATTTATTATTTTGGTTGGCATATTCATTTTGGTGGCATATTTGTGAGGAGGATTTTTGGGAGAATGTTCTCTAACGAAGAACCGTATCTCCCAACGAATAATGAAGAATGAAGAACGTCGACCTTCTTCCACTTCTTCCTTGGAGCTTCTACCGACCTACCCTCTGCAACATCGTCAACGAGCCGACGTAGCTCGGGATTGGGACTGCGTGACAGACGCGATGAATGGAAAACTCCTTTGTCTTCTTCGCTCGACTTCAATGTCAACGACCGACCATCAAAGGTAGGGTGTTTTTTACATATTGATGTTATTCCTTTTCTTATATTCTACAACGGCTGGAAAGGAATTGTTTTCGGGTGAGTAGTTGTTCATCTTCCTTTCTTGTTATACCAATTGATACCACCATAAATGTGGAGGGTGCAGGCCAAACCAACATGGCCCGACCACTCCGCCGTTCTTGTTGTGTGTTATCTCGGCATGGCGACGAAGAGACGTTGAAGGCGTCAAAGGCACAGGAAAAGGTCGCGCTTCCCATGGCCTCCATGAACCGTGCCACCCCAGCGATGTTCTGGTTCCTTGACCGAGCCGGCTCCGCGGGCCGAACCACCTCCACCCTCCCGTGCACCCCAGCCAATCCCCGCCGGCTCATGCCAGCCCGGGCCGTGCTGGTCTGGGCCGCATCGGCTGCCTCCCGGCATCCAGGTCGCCTGTCGGCTTGGTCGTGCCCTGCCCGGCCACCCACTGGCTCACATAGCGCCCTGCCCGGATGCCTCCCAAGATACCCCAGTCGAACCAGCCAAGGAACCGTGCACCTTGTGGCACTCCGGGCCGAACTGGCCCCGACCTCCCAGGCCGAGCTGCGCCCCTCGCAGCATTCCGGGCCTAACTGCATACGCGGCCTGCTGGGCTACGCCCAGCGGGGCGTGCCTAACCTAACAAGATTTACCTACCCAACGGGACGGGTCAGACCCAACAGGTCTGACCGGGTCGACCTAGGACGGGTCGGTCCGACCAGGTCAGCCCGGACCCAGGCCCACTACCGACCCTTTTCTTTCTTTGTCCATATATTTGGCACCAGATGACCGTTTGATGAACCGTTAGCGGCGCTGGTATTCTTGGAAGATGATGGTCCCTTTGAGTTTACTCAATTGGAGTTCGGCATATATTTGAGATACAGTCTGGTTGGATCGTACACAAATTCAACTGGGCCCCCTGGACTAAATGGCTAAAAACTCACAGACCAGGCATCAGAACGACGCGCCGTCTATTGCGTTGTGACCCCTATGAGGAGGAAGACCAATGAAATACATCATCCTGGGACTTAGTGAAAGTAGACGTAACAAAACCTGTCTTTAATAGAGGACTCTCCTAGAATCATGCACGCTTTGTGCGGAACCATGTGGTTTTCTGCTCTCTGATGAATGTTCCTGGATACTGTGTGGGTCTGAAAGCATTGAATATTGTTCCTGGATCCTGTGTGGGTCCGACAGTTCTACCTGCTAGTCCGGGATCTTGTGTGGGTCCGACTGCTCCGACTACTATCCTGGATCACATGTGGGTCTGACAGTTCTAACTGCTGGTCCTCGATCCTGTGTGGGTCCGACTGCTTTGACTACTGTTCCTGGATTTTGTGGGGGTTCGACAGTTTTTACTAATGGTCCGGGATACTATGTGGGTCTGATAGCTCCGACTACTATTCTTGGATCCTGTGTTGGTCCAAGAGTTCTAACTACTGGTCCTGGATCCTGTGTGGGTCTGATAGCTCCGACTACTTTTCATGGATCCTGTGTCGGTTCGATAGTTCTGATTTCTATTCCTAGATCCTGTGTGGGTTCAACAGAATAGATAATCCAGTGGCTACATCTGATCATCTCAATCTCTCTACATAAGTTGTATACCTATGTGAGCTGATTTAGTAACTTTTTTTACCTCATGATTGAGATGAATTACATGATAACAAAGGTATATGTATTGAAATATACCTAAGTGGGGTTATCTATTGATTTCATACTTTTGATTTATCCTTTCTGGATTTTGTGAGACTTTGAGGGTCTCAGGGTCCCTACTGAGTATCATTATACTCACCCATGCACGGGATATGCCTGCACCTCGTTATGTTGGTTGCAGATGATAGACAACGCTAACCGAGGCTGAGTGTTCTTAGACTGGATGGTACTCGGAGGTGGACCATATGACGTGCCGGTACATAGAGGAGACTGATAGACGTGGAGTGCTCATGAGGCTATTTTTACATAACCATCATGTCGGATCTGTGGTGGACGATCCAGAAGATTGTTTTCACCTTTTATATTTTTTTCCCTTTCAGTTGTACTTTTACTTTACAGTTGGGCCTGTATTTCAGGCCCCTTTTACATTTCATCACTCAGTAGTATATAGTTTTACTTTGTGTTTTTCTTTCAGTATGTACATTATTGTGTGTTTTTTCATGTTATAAAGGAAATTCCTTCCCATTTTAGTGATTTATGCCTTAGGTGCTCGACACCTGCCCCTGGCCTATGGAAGGCGGGCTTGGGGTAGTCACAGCACGGGCCCCGAGGGACGTGTCTAGACAAATTGGTATCAAAGGAGTCGATTCTACCACAGAACATAGGACTCTGATCTTTTCTATGAAGAAATAGTGTTAAGGGTATTGGGTGTGGTTTTCAGTCCAAGGAGTCCAGTGTTGGTGCTGTGGCCGACGTATCCATACCCCAGGACCCTGTCTTCTGATTTCTGACTTAGTGCACGAAATCACCTATAGCGTGTGTGTTTGAAAGGTTTTATTTGAGATCTATTTGAGTCATCTCACATAGTTATAACTTATTGATCTTGGATCACCTGTATCTTTTCAGGATGACCCCATACAGATATCTAGCTAGGGTACCAGACTTTGTATGAGATGGCAGCCCACCGAGCAACGAGGCCTCGGTGCCGGGCCCTATCACAGCAGAGGCTCCAACGGTACCACTACCCGTGGAACCACTAATGCCACCAACCCCTTCAGTATAGAGTGCATGCCACCTGAGTGCGTTTCACAAGTTCCATCACTAGAGGCCGCCCAGGTTCAGGGGTGGGAAAAACCCACATGCATTTGAGGATTGGCTGGAGGCGGTGGTGAGAGTCTTCAGACTGGTAGGGACACCCGAAGACTTCATGGTGATCCTTTCCATGAGTCTCCTTCAGGTAGTAGCCAGTAGATGGTGGAGCCTGAAGCTCCCGGTGCATGACGAGGCGACACACCTCTGGGTAGATTTCAAGATCTTGTTTCAGGTGGAGCTTGTCCCATCTACCCTATGTGCAGTACAGATACAAGGGCTACTTCATCTATAGTAGGGCATCATGACAGTGGAACAATACTCAGATAGGTTCACCGACCTCTTGTGTTATTCCACGGATATGGTTCGGGACCTTTTCTTCAGGTCCCAGACCATTGATATGGGACTCAGTTGAGAGATCAGGGCTTCAATGATCTCACTCAGCATCCCGACGCAGGCAGGGGTGTTGGAGTGAACCCTCTTAGTGGAGAGTTTCCTTGCTGAGAAATTACCAGCAACGACACCCACCACTAGTCAACATGAAGCGGAGTCTTCCGTAGCTGGCAGTAGACAGATGTCTCTAAGGTCTAAAATGACCAGGCCATCTGGTGGAAGACCTCAGGATACGTGTCCAGTTGTGAGGGGCCCACAAGATAGAGCTAGTCAGGCCAGCAGTGGACAATGTTACTCTTGAGGCGGGCATGGTAACATGGCTCCTGACTATCCGACTCATTGTACTAACGATCAGAAGACAGTCGAAGAACCGCCCATGCAGAGGCATATATTCGACTGAGGCATACCGTTGGGAGTAGGGAGATGTGGCTGAGAATTTGGCCGTGCAGCTGGTGGTGGACGACGATTCGAGCTATTACCTCCACCACCACCAGGAGGTCCACCCCGACCACATGGAGTAGGCGGTTGGGGTGAGCTCATCTCTAGGAAGTTGAGGCCTATGACCATGGCGCTCAAGAGATGATACAAGGTAAAATCTGTGTCTATTCCACCTTAGCTATAGTTCTTATAGACACAGGTTCCAGTCACTCTTTCATTACCACATCCCTCATTCAGAGCACGGAGATTCCGAAAGAGCCATTAGTTCAATCCTTATGGTTAGAGACTCCTACGGGAGTGGATTTGACGATTACAGACAGGTGCTGATAGTTTGAGATTACTCTAGGAGGTGATAGATTTAGCAGGGACCTCCTAGTAGCGGCATCGAGGCCTTACGAAGTCATCTTGGGTATGGACTTGTTATCTACAGTCAATGCTCAGATCGACTATATTTGCCACAAAGTGTGATGTGTCCACACAGATGGGACCAGGTTTACCTTCACTAGCATGAAGAGAGCCTTTTCAGCATAGGACGAACTTACTCGAAGGAGGGTGCAGCCGATCACTCATCAGTTGGCCTGCCTTACCCTCAGAGTAGTTGAAGTGGAGAGTCTGAGCTATCATGTAGTGGTTGACCAGTACGTGGATGTTTTCCCTGATGATGTCCCAGGTCTACCTCCTTGCAGAGAAGTGGAATTCTACATTGACCTGTACCCCAGGACGACCCTGATATTGACACCTGCATATCATATGGATCCCTCTGAGCTTCGTGAGCTGTAGTTGTAGCTAGAGGACCTGCAGGGGAAAGGATTCATCCGGCCTAGTGTTTCTCCCTGGGCTACCCTGATTTTGTTCGCCAAGAAGGCGGATGGAAGCTTTAGGATTTGTGTCAACTACAGTCGCCTGAACTAGGTGACCTTGAAGAACAAGTTCCCACTACCATTGACTGAAGAACTCTATGATCATCTAAAGGCAGGTCGATGGATCTCGAAGATAGACCTAATATCAAGCTAGCACCAGCTCAGAGTTCGAGACGAGGATGTGTAGAAGATGGACTTCAGATGTCTGTACAACCACAACGAGTACTAGGTTAGGCCATTTGGCGTAACCAACACTCCATCAGTGTTCATGGGACACATGAAAAGGATCTTCCAGCCATTCCTCGATCTCTTTGTCGTAGTCTTCATCGACAACATTCTCATCAACTTGACTACTCTGGAGGAGCATGCCTGCCACTTGGGGGTAGTACTAGACACACTCCGAGAGCTCCATCTTTATGGTAAGCTCTCGATGTTCCAATTATGGATCTGATAGGTTCACTTTCCGGGTCATTTCATCTCAAAGAATGGAGTTGTAGTGGATCCAGTGAAGATTGAGGTGGTACTTTCTTGGGAGCCACCCAGGAGTGTGCCAGAGGTATGGAGTTTCCTGGGTTTGGAAGGTTACTACCGGAGATTCATTCTAGACATTACTATAGTTGCAGCACCACTATCAACCTTGACAAAGAAGGGGAAACCCTTCGTGTGGTTGGAAAGATTCAAGTAGAGCTTTCAGGAGCTGAGGTAGACGCTGAATAGTGCCCCCATCTTGAGGCTTCCAGAGGAAGGCATAGGGTACGTAGTCTACTATGCCGCATTAGGGACCGAAATCGGGTGTGTCCTGATGCAGGAGAAGGCAGTGATCACATATGGTTCTTATCAGCTGAGATAACATGAGCATAACTACGCTACCCATGATCTGGAGTTAGCAATAGTGGTCTGCGCCTTGAAGATTTGGCGACACTATCTGATGGGCAAGCATTTCACAGTCTACTCTGACCACAAGAGTCTCATGTATATCTTCTCTCAGAAGGACCTGAACCAGAGACACCGGTGATGGATTGAGTTGCTCCAGGACTATGACTTTGAGATAGTTTATACTCTTGGAAAGGGGAATGTTGTACCAGATTCACTCAGTAGGAGATCTGGTATATATCTCCTAGGCGAGGCGATAGAGCAACTGGCTGACTTACAGATATCCTTTGTGGATATAGATGGAGAAGCCTTTCTACAGTCTCTTATAGTAACTCCCTCACTTATTCAGAGAATTAGGGAGGAATAGCATGGGGACACTAACTTCGAGACACGAAGTGCTCAGATATCCACAGGGCAGGCACCTGACAGATTTTTTGAAGGTGGGGAGCACGTCATCCCCTTCAAAGGATGTACTATGATGCCAGCGTCACTTTAGGAGGATGTGTTGAGTTATTTCCACACTTCCCCTCTAGCGGTACATCTATTAGTAACGAAGAAGTATCAGGACCTCAGACGACAGCACTGGTGGCTAGGTATGAAGAGAGTAGTTTCAGAGTTTGTTTCTTGATTCCTCACGTGTCAGCATGTGAAGGTGGAGCACCAGGTACTTGTAGGCATGGTTCATACATTAGTGGTCCCATAGTGGAAGTGGGATGGGAAATCCCTGGATTTCGTGATGGGGCTTCCACGTACATCTAGGGGACATGATTCGATATAGGTGATTGTCGATCGACTGACCAAGTCGGCCCACTTCATACCGATCAGAGAGCAGGGTTCAGTGCAGATTTTGGGAAGGCACTATGTGGAGGAGATTATTAATTTACGTGGTATACCATTTACAATTGTATCCGATCATGACTCACGTTTTACTTCCCAGATATGGAAGGGGTTGCAAGAGGCTTGTGGGGCACAACTTCTCTTGAGCACCGCCTTTCATCCTTAGACAGATGGTCAGACCAAGCAGACCATTCGGACCCTCGAGGACATGCTCCGTGCATGTGTCCTTGACTTCGGTCACAGCTGGGAGGATCAATTTCCTTTGGTGGAATTTTCATACAAAAACAACTATCAATACACCATAGGGATGGAACCTTTCGAGGCATTGTACGGGTGACCTTGTAGATCACCCTTGGGTTGGACAACCCATGGGGAGTCAGCACTAGGAGGAACAGAGATGGTACGAGCTACCACAGAGAAGGTGAAGATCATCCAGGAGCAGATGAAGAATCAACAGAGATGAAAAAAGTTGTATGTTTATAAAATATAGATACCTCTAGAGTTCGAGGATGGAGACAACGTCTTTCTACAGGTCTCACCTCGATGAGGATTATGGATATTTGGTCGAGGTGGAAAGTTATATTCGCGTTTCATCAGAACTTTTTAGGTCCTCAACAGAGTTGGTGAGGTGGAATACCACCTAGCTCTTCCACCTCAGTTGAACCGAGTACACGAGGTCTTCCACGTATCATAGCTGAGGAGATACGTGCACGACCCATCCCACATTATCAACCATGGGAAGATGGACGTTAGTGATGGGGTGACTTTTACAGAGGATCATGTGGAGATTGAGGATCGACGGGAGCGGGTACATCATGGACAATCGATACCTCTGGTGAGTGTTTGTTGGCAGCACGAGAACCTCTAAGAGAGAACATGGGAGCAGGAGGCTCATATGTGTGCTCAGTATCCCCACTTGTTCCCTTAGTTCATGTTGTAGCTTATAGGGATGAAAATCCCTTGGGTGGGAAGAATGTAAATACCCGAAATTTATGGGGAAAATGTTTTCTTAAATACATGGGGTTTTACAAGTCTGTGAATACTTAATGCGCATGATTTTCGAAGCTCGGTGTGCCCAGAATCAATTTCTTATGTTTCATTCAGGTACATTCAGTAAATGTAAATGTAGGTTTTTATAGCTTATCAACCGGTGATCAGAATTGAAATCTGAGGGAACCGTTGAACTCCATGCACCGGTATTCGCTTAAGGAGAATTTCACATTTACGATAGTGAGTAGAGAATAGAAGATATTTGTTGGGTTTTCATGGAATGTAATAGAATAAAGTGATCTTCAATTTATTTTATTTGAGCCGCCATGTGAGTGTTGGGTGGTTTAAACCTCCTCAAGGAAGTTGGAGGTGGGGCCACCACAACTTAACCTCCCATGAGAGGTTATGTCGGTGGTTCCCACCTGAACATAACCTCCCGTGATAGGTTATGATGTGGGGACCACATGTGGCTAAACCCCCTATTGATGGAGGAGAGTAAAACATCTCAACTCTCTCCCATTATTGAGTGAGATCCTCTTCACCTCCGCTAATAAATTCCTTGTGCCAAACACTTAAATTAATTAAGGGGAGCCTACCTAATTAATTGGTCTAATTTGAATATTGTGCCAACAAATTAATAGGATATTATAATCTATTATTTTGGTTGGATTATTCATTTTGTTGGAAACTTTGAGAGGAGGATTTTTGGGAGAATGTTCTCCAACGAAGAACCCCATCTCCTAATGAAGAATGAGGAATGCCGACCTTCTTCAACTTCTTCCTCAGAGCATCAACTGACCCACCCTCCAAAACGTCGTCAAATAGCCGACACAGCTCGGGATTGGGAGTGCGTGGCAGACACGATGAATGACGAACTCCTTCATCTTCATCCCGTGACTTCAACGTTGACGACTGACAATCAAAGGTAGGGTTTTTTTACATATTGATGGTATTTATTTTCTTATCTTCTTCAACGGTTGGAAAGGAATTGATTATGGGTGAGTTGTTGTTCATATTCTTTTCTTGATGAGCCAGTTGATACCTCCCTAAAAGCGGAGGTTGAGAGCCAAACCAACATGGCCCAACCCCTCCACTATTCTTGTTGTGTTGTTTCTCGGCAGGGCGACGAAGCGGTGTTGAAGGCGATGAAGGCATAGGCAAAGGTCACGCTTTCTGTGGCCTCTAAGAACTGTACCACCCCCGCGGCATTTTGTTTCCCCAACCGAACCGGCTCCACGGGCTAAACCACCACAGGCCTCCCCCATGCCCTAGGCAAACCCCACCGGCCCGCACCGGCCAGAAACGTGTCGGCTGCCTCCCGGCCACCTTGCCACCTTCCGGCTTGGCCATTCCCTGCCCAGCTGCCCACCAGTCCACCTAGTGCCCTACCCGGCCACCCGCCGGCCCCCCTGGCGCCCTGTACGGCCATCCGTCGGCCCACCTGGAGCACTGCCCGGCTGCACGGTGGTCTGCATGGAATAGTGCCCGGCTGCCCGCCGGACAGCCTAGAACCCTGTCCAACTGCCGCCGGCCCGCATGGCGCACTGCTCGGCCGCCCTCCGGGTCGCCTGGCACCCTGCCCGATGGCCTGTCTTCCTAGACGCGCCCTACACGGCCTCCGCCCGATCGCATGCCAAGACACCCTGGCCAAACCAGACGAGGCCATGTGCCCCTCGCAGTGCTCCTTTCCAAATCGGCCCCGACCTCCCGGGCCGCACCACGCCCCTCACGACGTTCTAAGCCGAACCATCCACACGGCTTCCTGGGCTGGGCCCATCGGGCTGATCTTAACCTAATGGGCTGACGCACTGAATGGGTCAGGTCATGCCCAACAGGCCTGATCGGGTCAAACCATGCTGGGTCGGCCTAGACTGGGTCAAGCCGGGTTGGACCAGACTCGGGCCCACTATCGACCCTTTTCTTTCTTTGTCCATATCTTTGGCACCTGAAAACCGTTTAACGAACTGTCAGTGGCACTGGTATTCTTGGAACGCGATGATCCCTTTGAGTTTACCCCCATATAGTTTGGGGTATATTTGTGATACGGTCACATTGGATCGTACACAAATCCAACCAGACTCCCGAGACTAAGAGGCTAATAACTCACAGACCGGGCATCCGATCGACGCACCATCTATTGCATCGATACCCCTATTACGAGGTGTACCTTTGAGATATTTCTTCATGGGACTTAGTGGAAGTTTAGGTAACAAAACTTGGATTGACGTACAGACTCTCCCAGAATCAGGTATGCTTTGTGCGAAACCCTGTGGCTGGCTGTTCTCTGACGACTGCTCCTGAATGTTGTGTTGGCCCGACAGCTGTTACTATTGTTCATGGATCCTATGTGGGTCCTATAGTACTAAATACCGGTCTTAGACCATGTGTGGGTCCGAAACCTCTGACTACTATTCCTGGATCATGTGTGGGTTCGACAGTTCTAACTGCTGGTCCTGGATCCTGTGTGGGTCTGACAGCTCCGACTACTGTTCCTAGATCCTGTGTGGGTTGGACAGTTCTAACTATTGGTCATGGATCATGTGTGGGTCTGAGAGCTCTGAATCCAGTTCCTAGAGCCTTTGTGGGTCCGACAGTTCTAACTGCTTGTTCGGGATCCTGTGTGGGTTCGACAATTCTGATTTCTATTCCTGGATCATGTGTGGGTTCGACAGAATAGATGATTCAGTGGCTACATCTGATCATCTTTATCTCTCTACATAAGTTTAATACATGTGTGATATGAGTCAGTAACTTTTGTGTTTACCTCATGATTGAGATGGATTACTTGATAGCTTAGGTATATGTATGGGAATATACCTAAGTGGGGTTTTCTGTTGATTTCATACATTGTGATTTATCCTTGATAGATTTTGTGAGAAATTGAGGGTCTCTGTGTCCCTACTGAGTATCGTTATACTCACCCCTGTAGTGGCTATGCAGACACCTCGTTGTGTTGGTTGTAGATGACAGACAGCGCTGACCAAGGCTGAGTGGTCCATGACTGGACGGTACCCGGAGGTGGACAATACGACGTGTTGGTAAATGGAGGAGACTTATAGACTTGGAGTGCTGAGGAGGATATATGTACCTACCCTTCAGGTAGGATCATTGGTGGACTATCCAAGAGTATCTATTCACCTTTTAGCTATTTTTCCCTTTTCAGTTGTACTTTTACTTTAGAGTTGGGGTTGTATTTCCGGCCCCTTTTACTTTTCAGTTGTCTTTTGTATACAATTTTACTTAGTGTTTTTCTTTCAGCTCATACTCTGTTGTGTTCATTTTCATGTTATAATGACAATTCCTTCCCAATTGATGGATTTATGCCTTTGGTGCTAGACGCCAGCCTCTTTCCTATGGAAGGTGAGCTTGGGGAAGTCACGACATAGGCCCCGGGGGGATGGGTCGTGATAGTCCTTGCAGCTCTGGATGGGCTCACATATAGGTTGATGTAACTGATTTCTATTCAATTGGCTATCCTGACCCTTAGTGTAGTGGATGATTTGAGTTCTCGTTTTCCTATAATGGTGGCAGGGTATAAGGACATTTTCCCTGAAAATGTCCCAGGTTCCCCTCCCCACTGAGAGATAGAATTTTTCATTGATATATACCCTGGTACGATAAGGATATCTACATCATAATATCATATGTTTCCTACAATGTTTCAGTAGCTATGGGTGTAATTGGAGTCCTTGTAGAGGAAGGGATTTATGAGGACTAGTTTTTCACCATGGGTATCCCCCATTTTGTTTTACATGAAGGTATATGGGATATTGAGGTTATTCCTTTACTTACAACGCATGAATATAGTGACCTTAAAGAGAATTTATCCACTTTTTGGGACATGTATTTTCAGTGGCTGGAGTTGTAGTGGATCTTGACATGTTTGAGGTGGTTCCTTCTTGGGAGAAACCAAAGAGTGTTACAAATGTGTAGAGTTTTATAGGGTTTTATAGGTATTTCAAAGGGGTTTAATTGAACTTTCTAGGGTAAAATCACCCTTGAAAGCTTTTACATGGATGGAGAAGACCTTCTTATGGATAGAGAAGTGCTAGTAGTGCTTTTAGGAGATGAGGCAGAAGTTTAGTAGCACTACCATCTTGAGATTACGAGAAGAGGGAATCAAGTATATAGTGTTCTTAAATGTGTCAGACATCAGGCATGGTTGTGTCCTGAACCAATGGAATATCGTTATTGCCTGTGGTTTTCACTAGTGGGTACCGCATGAGAAATACTATGTGACCCATGATCCTTAGAAATCAGTGTTAGACTTCGTGTTGAAGACATGGAAACCTTAAATGATGGGTGAATAGTATACCATCTACTCTAACCATAGGAGTCTCAAGTATATCTTATCTCGGAAGGTTTGGAACGTTCAAAAGAGGTTATGGATAGAGTTCATCTAGGAATATGACTTAGAGGATTTCTATAAACCTGGGAAGGGGAACGTGGTAGAAGATGCCCTCTGTAGGATATAGAGTCCACAATTATAGAATGAGTCATCGTGGTAGTTAGCCTCATTAGAGATATACATTGTGGATGTATGTAGAGAAGATTATATCTAATCAATGGTATTTTTCCGTCCAATATTATGGTGATTGTGGTAGAGACAACTTAGAGACACCGGCTACGTTCATTGGTGTGTTGTCCTTTCCATGGGGAAGGCCCCTGGCAGATTTTCAATATGAAGAGAGGGGGTCATTTTTTCGGGGATGCACAGTTGTACCAGTGGCATTGCAGGAAGTGGTTCTAAGGAAGTTCCACACATCCCCATTAGAGGTGAATCTGGGTGTGTTGAAGATGAACCATGACCTTTGACCCCAGTTCTGTTGGCCAGAGATGAAGAATGCAGTGGAATAGTTAATTTCTTGATGCCTCAATTGTCAACAACTGAAGGATGAGTAGTAGTTTCCAGTGTGCTTAAATCATCACATTGATGATCCAAAATGGAAATGGTATTCAATAACAATGGGCATCATGATGGGTTTACCAAGTATGTACAAGTGTCATGATACCATCTGGGTGATCATTGACTGACTCAGCATGTCTCCCACCTCATACTATCTATGAGAAGAGTTTAGATGAGATATTAGAATGCCTCTACATGAATAAATTTGTTTAAATCCATATATTTACATTGATGATTGTTTCATATCATGATCCTCGCTTGATATACCGGCTATGAAAGGTATTGTAGGAGCTGTTTGGTACTCAATTACATTAGAGAATAGTATTTCACCCACAAAAGACTGCCAAATTGAGTGGGACATCCTGGATCTAGAGAACATGTTATGGTCTTCCATGTTATGTTTTGGCCATAGTTGGGAGGATCACATACCTCTAGTGGGGACTTCATACAATAATAGATACACATAAACCGTTAGTATGACACCGTTCAAGGCTTGTAATAGGAGGCCCTACAGGTCACCACCCTTTTAAAATGACTTAGGAGAGTCGGCACTCATAGGCCTGGAGTGGGTGAAGGCGACTACAGAGAAGGTTCATTTCATCCAGGAGCAGATGAAGACTGCACAGAGCCATTAGAAATTTTTTTCTAACAGGGGATAGAGGCCTTTGGAGTTTGAGGAGGGAGACCATTTGTTCCTTTGGGTATCTCCATGACGTTCGATATGGATTTTTGGAAGGGATGAGAAGCTTTCTACGGGGTTCATCATTACTTTCTAGATGCTGTGTAGATTTGCCGAGGTGGCATACTACTTGGGTTTACCCCCACTGTTGGACCATGTACTTGATGTCTTCAACCAGTCTCATATGAGGAGATACATGCATGATTCATCGCATGTCATTAATGATGGAAACATTTCCTTCACTATGGTGGAGGTCAATGATTGTAGGGAGGGGATCCATCATGGGTGGTTGATTCCTATGGTGCACATTGTGTGGCATCATGAGAATCTCTATTAGAGAACATGGATGCATGATGATCATATTCGTGTTTAGAACCCTCAATTGTATGAGTAGACCTTTTTTCATTCTGGTATATAAAGACAAATTGTTGGGATGTTTTAATGACTCAGATTTTACTGAATTTATATTTTGAAATTGTTTGAAAAAAATTATTTTATCAGTCATTGAGACGAATTGAAATTTTGAGGCCTGATGTTCCCAGAAGGATTCAGTATAAAATGATAAGTTATTTATATCATGCATGAACTACATTCCTGAAAAAGTGAATGAACATTTAATTGGTAGCCTTGATCATAAATTTGAGGGCACCATTGATCTCGCAGTAGTGGCTTTAACGTTACTTACTTTTATTCAATGTGTGTATTTAGTGGAAAACACGAAAATGGTTTAACCTTAAATAGAATTATTTTATTTTTAAAATAATAATTTCTCATAAATTAAAACTCATATTGAAAATCTGAGACAATCGTGGATTTCATAACGGGGTGTTCTATTTATGTGAGGCCAAACATTGGCTAGAATAGGTCAATTGTGAATGATAGTTTTTTGATGTAAACATTATTAAAATATTTTCATAAAAATATTTTCTTCTTGATGAAATGATGATTTTTCTTTTAATATGAATTTTTCAAGAATATAAATACATGAAATAACCCTATAAGTCCTATGAGTCTATGTGATGGAGCTCTCTCCTGTGAACGTTGATAGATTGGAGAATCATGAACGGTTATCCTCGAATTCGAAGGGCCTTCACCCAAAAAAACGACGTGATGACTGTTCTTCATCAATAATAGAACCACAGTGAGGTAGGGAATTGGTGATTTGATTTATTTTCCCCATTCATAAATTCCATGAAGAACGGGGACCAATAAATAACAGATTGGCCAATGGATTGATCATTATTGTGGGATGGATAAGTTGTTGTACGGTATAAAAGTGAGATAGGTCTTTCTGATTATATTTTCTTGATTATTTATTTATCCTTATAAGATGAATAAATAAAGGCCACAATGAACAAGTACAAGATCTATTATTATGGAATTATTTGTGACTTCTCTCTACCCTCAATCTATTGTGAAGGTGCAGTGGAAGCATGGAATGGTTCAGTCGTGTTGGCGAATTATAGCGGCACAAGGTTGTAGTGTAAGGCAGGCCACAGGCATGGCGGCCATCATCGAGGGTAGGACATGGCCTTTGGGGCCCATATAAAGGTACCTCAAGGAAGAAACATGTCGCTGGTGGGGCGGTTGGTGGTAGAGGCAGCAGCTACCTAGTTGGTGAGGCTTGGCCAGGAGGAGTGTGGCTGGATGGGCCGTTGTTCGGCCATCCATTATTGGCCATGGGGAATGATCTAGGTTTGTCCCAATCAGAGGTAGCATGTGAGTATAGTTGTCTAACTACATCCTAGAAGCATTGAAGGCTCATGGTGGTGGAATGATGCTGGCGGATGGGGCATAGATGTGGAGGCCATGCGGTCGGGGTGGACAACTTGGACCAGCAAGGGACACAACCATGGAGGTTGAGCTTCTCCAACGGCCTAGTGGGTTGGACCCAATGACCCATTGGGCTAAACCCAATTGACCGGGATAGACTGTGTTGGCTTGACAAGACTGCGAGGGGTCATCTGGTGGGTCAGAGAGGTCCAACAGGTCAGATCGGACCCAGAGCAGACCTGAGTCATACCATTTCAGTAGAACATATATAACATTCAAATGGGGAATCTATTTGATTATACTTCTATGGTGTTGGGACCCTTTCAATGAGGGCTTACTTTTGAGATGACTTGTCGGTTTTCTAGTTGGATGATATTAGTTTAGAAAAATTCTCTTTGTCTTTTTCCCTATGGGTGTTCAATGTAGGATATCATTCTTTGCATACAGGATGAAATTAATGGTTGAGAGTATACACATTATTTTTTCATATGGGTGAATAGGATCCAATTACCATCATAGAGAATTACCCCTATTTAGAAGTGATTTTTCTCAGTACGACAATGATAGTTGACTATGTTTTTTGGAGGTTTTATCGCACAGAGAGTCCGGGTTGGTCGTCACTTACCATTACGGTATCTTAGAAGGGGGTTGTGGATAATGTGTGAATAATACTTACATCGGAACATATCCCCTAAATTGTATGATATTTACAGTAGGGCGAGGTGTCCACCTAGTGAGACCTGGGTGCAGAGGACCCCCTATCTTTGTATCAAGATCATATTATTTCCATTAAACATGACTATATCTAACAAGGGTGCATCAGGAACATTTCAGTGGTTGATGTTTTGTTGTGACTTGAGGATAATGTGACTTGGGAACTGCATGATTAGTGACACTATGTGTGTTACTGACACATAATATATTACTAACACTCTATGAGTTATTGAAAGTCCATGTCTTAGTGAGACATAATTTCTCAAAGAAACATAATGACTTATCAAGACTATGCATCCTATTGGATACTTTTGGTGGACCTGTTCTATGGGATTTCTATTAAATAGCCCGTGGAGTGAGATCTCGCAAAATTATTATTCTATAAGCTAAAACTTGTAGCTAGCAGCTGATGGGCATTGAGTCTTAGAATCCATTATGAGTATACCTGAATGTTTTTGTTATATGTATTTTAGGCATATAACTATTTTGAGATGACTGCATATTCTTGGTGATGTTTCCTCTGTGATAATTTACATTGTGCTTCGAGGTGTCCTACAACGTATTTTTTTAATCATCCATGTAAGGGCCTTGATCATATCTATCGTGTCTTGTGTAGAACATCAATGCTTTGACAGAGTCCTAGGTGGAACAGTACCAGGTGGTGTTTAGAGAGAGACCAAATAGTTGAGGTGCGCTCCTGTGACTTCAGACAAATTTTTCTGTACCTATCGTTCATGTAGGGGTTTCTATGGACAAGCATTAGGATCTTAGTCTAAAGACTTTTTCTATTGGTGGGCTTGTATTTTGGAATAGTTGTACTTTACTTGGAATAAAATGAATATCGTACTCGATGGTTTGTATCTTAGTGTATGCATGCATTATTTACATACTGCTTTTACATTTTAGTACTTTTTCCTGGAGAAGAGTGTGTTTGTGTACATGTACTATAGAAATTTCCACTCATTTTTGGGATATACCTAAATGTAACTAGCCACGATCCCCTGTCCTAATGGGGGTGGTCTTGGGGGTATCATAGCTAAGGCCCCTCTAGGAAGTGTTGTGAAAATACCAGGGAATGGGTCATCTTAAAATATAGTGGTACTCCCCTACTCAGTTAGGGCGCTAGTCCTTGATCTATGGGGATGAACTACCTTGTTGTATTAGGATATGTGTCCCCCATTTGAGTTGGAGATCCCTTGACTCTTGAGTATAGTTCTGATGAGCAGTCCCCTCCACTAGATGTATTTGATACTTGGATAGATGATATTACTCCCTCGACATATTGTGGTGCAACCACTCCATGAAGGAGAGATGGTAGTTTCTATGTTATTTGGGAGATAATACTCCCTCAACTATAGAGTATTGATGAGATCCAATTCCATCAATTATCTCTAATAGATAAGGAGCACTTGTTATATGGTTTATATTAGCACTCCCACAACTGTAGTGCAGTGCTAAGGAGTGGGCCTCTCCACTTGGTTTTTTGTAGCCATGCATAGGGTGTCAGTTAGTGATGGAATGACCATTTTTTGGTCACTAGAGATAGAAAAAATATGTTTTCATAATTTTCCATGTTATCTTAGGCATTCCATTAGGAATGGTAGTATTGCTCCTATTGATGTGTCTATATCAGATGGGTGCCTTCTCGTATGGAATAGCTTGTGAAATGAATTATCAAAGTTTATTGAGTAAAATTTCTTGCCACGAGTATGATAATCTTATTGGCTATGTGGTCTAAATATCATCAGACATGGATGCTAAAAAGAGTATATTTGGGTGATGTTTGGGTTCATGTGCGTTGTTGTCACACTTGGGCTTAACACCCATTGAGGAATTTGTATACATACCACTTTTTTTACAATACCTTTCTTTTAAATAATATCTTTCCATACGAGGTGATGATGCATGGGTGATTCCATGTTCATTCCATGATTATATTATCATGGTTGGATGAGTCAACTCTCCTAATATTTATGGAAAAACTCAATGGTATGTTCATCTTTTCATCGTGTTGTTATCCTTGTGTTTGGATGAGTTTACTTTCAGTTGGGTTGAGCTGTTGGATGGAGACATTTCCTTACACAATTTTTGGTGCTTCGACTATTGACATCTCTAACAAGTCGTATACAAATGATGATGATTTTGAATGCATATTCTCTCTCTATGGGGTTCCCTCTGGCTATGTTGAGTGGACTATCCTCTTTAAGTTGTTCCCTTTTTCATTTGGGGGTTTTGGGTTCTTACTGAGTATTAATATACTCAACCATGTATGGTGTTTTCCCACACATGATTTATTTTCTTGTTTAGGCCACATTACATTTAATCAAGTCCAAAAGAGATTAGAGGTACGTAGAGATTAGCGAGATGTAATGACCATGGTGTGTACCAAAGTTGGGACTATGAGAGTTCTGGAAGTAAAATTTGGTAGAAATACCATCTATTTGAGTAGTTCAGATGCGTTTATAGTTTTCTTTTGGGGGTACTTGTTCTTCCGTTTTTTACATTAATAATGTTGTTGTACTCTGGTTTGGGATGGATTTATGCATTTATTTTAGTGTTACATTTTAATATCTTTGCACTATTTCATTGAGGTATTTGTGGGAGCGTATGTACAAGTACTTAATGCAAAGGCCTCCTTGAGTTTAATTTATTCCTTAGGAACTTTTCGCCAACCACTTTCATGCTAAGGATGGCTTGGGGGAGTTGTGGCGCATGCCCCGACGTGGGTCGGGTGGTGATAGAGTGGTATCAAAGGAAAGTTCATTTCTTGGGATGTTGTTCAGACTAATCCCATTAAAAGTATTTGGTTGTGTTGAATAGAGATAGCATCAAGATTTTTTGAGTCCATATCTCATACCAGATGTTCCATTATAGATATGGTAGCTTCCATATACATTCATTGGGATACTGACAACCTAATTTTAAAATCGATACATTAGAGAACTAATCACAAGAGAAATAATGGTACATGCATCATATAGGGCTGGGTTAGTGGTTTTTCTTGTACTTATTGAGTCATCTCCCTATATATATCTTGACCATAGTGCCTCTTGATTCTATTCCAGCATGCCTACATGATGAAATCCATACCCAGTTTTATGTCATGATTTTGATTAAAATAATCCATGCAATGATGCTTCAGTGCAGGGACCTGATTCATGGGAATTTCCACCGGGTTGTCGTCTGGTAGTGAAAATTCCCATTGAGAATTAGGTTTTACCAATAGTCCATGGGTGTGATGAGTGTAGTATTGATGCACTACATTAGTTCGAAAGGAAATGACCTCTGTAGTACTGGGATGATCTAGGCCCCTAGGAAGAATGTGATTTTCTGGAGGTATCCATGCGAGTTTTTAGCCTAGTGAGGATACATATCAATCAGATGGAGGTCATTGAGGAGAGACTTTTGTATGGTTAATCCATGAAAAGGTGGCATTTTATAATGTAGTCCCAGGTTGATGTGAAACTCACTTCGATGGAGTTTCACTAACACATCAATGAATATTTCTACCCATCCACATTGATATCAGTTCATATACAGGTGTTTCATTCGCTTTTGTAGAATGATATAATTTTAGAAGATTACATGAAAGGGTTCAGAAACATGTCATGTTACTCCCTGGATATGGAGTGAGATCATTAGAGATCAAACCTTAGAGTTGGGAATTCATTGAGAGAAAAAGGTGTCCCTGATTCATTTATGCATTCCCAAATACAAAGGAGTGCGGGAGAGATCCCTGGTAGTGGAGAGTTTCTTTCCAGAGGAATTGGTGGTTTTCATGAGGATTAGGCGTCTACAATAGCTCATAGATGACAGATGTTGGGCCAATGGCACTGGAGGCATACCCATGCCCAGACACAGACACATGGGATAATAGCACAGTTGAAAGATGATGATCAATCCAACCATATGAGATGCATTATTATATATTAGATGACTTTGTAAATATTGACATATAATGTACAACCCATTGTGCTACTGATATGGATTTGTTTGATGGGTCGCCTTGGTAGAGGCAACGCTTGGATAAGGGAGTTCCTCAAGACCGTAGATGAATCGTAGGAGTAGGGATGGTAGAAAGAGGTGGTCCATGCCAGGCACATAAGGCTAGAGGAAATGGAGTAAGGAAAGATGCATGTTGTAGATCCCTATGACCTATAAACTTTTGGGATGAATAGTGGCATGTTGTGTGTCCTTTCTACTTTCATTCAGTATCCATTTTTAGAAACTGTTTTGGGAACTATTTTCATTAGACCTCTTTCTCAATTTTTAAATTACGTTGACTCCAGTTGTCAGTTGAACCAAGTGTTGGTTTCATCCAACATATCTTTGAATTAATGAGGATAGGTCCATCCCCCACCAATATGCATTTATTTTACTTGTATATAACTGTGCAGGAGAGTCAATGCTGCCCAAAGAGAATAATATCAAGGTGAGCTTGCTGAATGTCTCTAAATTATATTTTAATGATGAGGTTGAATAGTAGGGTGCTTCAATTTGAATCATTCTATAGAAGAATAGTTATACCCTATAATGTTTATGTAGTATGGATTGGTTTCTAACCATCAGTAATCAATTGGGATGCCACTAGTGGTTGTGGTGGTGTTTTATGGTTTGTCTTACTCTCCTTCCAAGAGGGGTAAAGAAACGTGGGGTATTCCATGTTCTTTTGATGTCTAGATTCTAAATTTTGGATGATTTTACGCTCCTATCTTGTATATTTTTACCATTGAATGATAGATATAAATAGTTGAAAGCAACAATTTTTAGGAGGCTATTGGGTAGCCCTTTCAGTGGAGGATGTGAACTACAGGATTTCTTCAGTATCTGCCCGATGTTAGTAATGTGGGGTATCACTAGACCCTGTGAATGAAGATGGACCTTGGTGTTTGGTGTTCTTCACCAGATTTTGTTCTTGTAAGAAGCACACGATCCTTTTGTAACCTCTATTTCCTGGCAGTCCGAGTAGTAGAGATCACATATTTGTCTCAGTGCCTAGCCTTTTTCTACTCGAGGATGAATCGGATTTAAGGTGGTATTGATGTTGAGACCCATGTTTTTAAGTATAAGACTATTGATTATTTCCAAAGTCAGGAACCAAGTCAATATGGGGATCTAGGGCCTAGAGATCCGCAACATTATTCTTTTACAGATAGTAAATATATTTTTCTCATGAATTAATTTTTATGTAAAAAGATGATTAAATCCCGCTCGGAGTCTCAGATCAGATTTCCGAGACTGCAGTTTAGTCTGGAGTTTTGTGTTTAAAATAAATGTGACAGAAAATTGACAACACTAGGAGGATTGGTTGAAGGCCGGGTAGAAGGTTGGTTTATGGAGGGTAATTAATTAAATTATAATTCAATTAATTAATTAAAACCTAAACCTAAACCTAAACCTCTCCCCTCCTCTCATGATTGGTATGCTTGACCAAAAAGAGATATGCACATCTCATCTTCCCTCTCTTTGGTCGACATAAAAAATGAGATCAATCATCAAAACAGGGTTCTTTGAATCTCCGTTTCTGAAGAAATTCATCACTGGATCAATAGCTAGAATGATCCAAGCATCGTTCATCAATCTATGCTTCAACATTTGTCCCTCAAGATTGGGGTTTAGGTTTTTAGTCCTGATCCTAGTTTTTTTATAGATTCTATTGTTCTAAAGCCATATTATACTTTTTTATGATCCCTGATGAATAGTTCTATAGATTTTGGGTCTAATTTCGGTGAATCTGTTATTTTTTTAATGTAATTCTTGATTTCAATGACCGTCTACATGATGTTTAGATCAGTGACACACACCGTGTAGTTCTTCCTTTTCAGGCGATATGAAATTTGAAGAAAACATGCAATGTAATATGGTTACATGCCATGTAGCGCCTCATACCATGTGACCATGGGGGTGAATTAGGATAACCATGTTAGAACACATGATCATGTACTAACACAAGGCCAAAGTACACAGACAAGGGATCTCATACAAAGATATGAGTTAAACTATGTGGATAGGGGCCTAGTGAATCAAAACACATCATATACATCATGTACACATCTTATACCCCTACATGGTTTGGAAGCTGTGTTTAACAGATACAAGGCCAGGTGCTTGGTCCGGCTCAAACATCATGTGTGCCTCTTTTCATGTTTTGTATTTATACAGGATCTCCATGAGATCTTCCTTATTCTGAATCTCCTTCCCTAGGACCTAGATTCATGCATGTGAGTGGTGTATCCTGAGTGTATTTCCTTGTAGAACATGATGGTGGACTCAGTTTTGGCCAACGAGGTATGAGGTGTTATGTCTAAATCATAATTTTTGGGTAATGGGGTAAATAACGGGTAGTCATTATGTTCATTCACTGGGTCGATGTCGATGTATGTACCCCTCCCTTCGACATTATGATGAGGGTCTCCTAGACTTTTTAGACTATTGAGGAGGTCCCCCTTATATGAATATGAAACATGGCCCCTGCTTTATGTGGTGTTACTACACAAATTATGAAAAGTGTCTCACTATACTAAGTTGTTTTTGACTAGTGATGGAGATCGCTCAGGTTCTTAAGGGGAGATTTTGGGACTAGTACTTCCCTATAGCTTCAGAGAATAGGTATCCCTTACCTCCTTTATTTAGTAGAGGTAGGAATACCCATTACATGGGTGAGGGTTATTTTACATTTCAGTAGTTCTTTGAGATGGTATGTGGTTTGGAATAGCATTGGACTCATGAGGAAGAGGAAAACTTTCCCCACCAAGACAATTCCTTGTTATTTGACCAAAAACAATATGGTCGATACAGTTCCATATAAAGTAGATACTATCAACATGTGGTGATTGAGTTCCTTATACTTAGGTGATCACTGAATACACGAAGAATGATGGGCATCTTTTATGGAATTATGGAATTTTTGGAACTTCTAAAGTGGATTATGGTGTAGGTTCCCCACACCGTTTTTGAAACTGGATAGTGCTCTCCTTGTCCTTCCAGGTCACGGGCCCTCCATATTAATTTTCTAGATAAAGTAGGAACTCCCCTTTTGGAGTTGGCTGTGGTTCCTCTATACATGGAGTCAGTACTCCCTTGATGTACCAGGGCTCAGGTCCTCCAAATGTGACGTATAGGTAGAGTAGGTACTCACATTCTAGGTTAGGGTGTGAGTCCTCTATCCATTTTAATCAGAACTCCCCTTCCATTTCTATGTTAGGGACCTCCACACGTGTTTTTTCAGTAGATTCGGTACTCCCATAACATGATATATAGCAGGCCCTCGAGCCTAGGGTCAGTACTCCCCTGTCATTCCAAGGTGCACGTCCCCCATTGTAAATGAGCTAGTAGAGTCGGTACTCCATTTTCGTACCCTATTACAGATCCTCTGGATAGATAGTAGTACAAACATACTAGGATATGATGCATTTCCTTGACCTTCTAGGTTGTATGACTCTATATTATCAGTGTGTGTATACTCCATTGGAGTTCGATCTCCCTCGGCTCATGATTATACTTCCATGGAGTGGGCCCCTAAACATGATGTACAATATAATTGGATAGGAGTTAGTGCTTCATCGATAGAATAAGGTGAATACCACTCTATATAGGATCAATAAATATTTCATGGGATAGTTAAGAGCTATTAATCCATCAACTACAGGGTAGTGGTGAGGTGTGGTTACCTCTCTTCCTTCTCATAGTGAGGATTCCCATGATACATGGTTTATATTAGTTCTCTCTGAACTACAGGGATGTGGTGAGGAGCGGTCCTCTCCACTTTGTTTTTTTACCTTTGCACAGGGCACATGTTAGTGATAGTAGGACAATTGTTGATGGTAACTTGTCTTATACTCTATAGGTGTTTCCCGATGGAGCTTGTTTTCTTAGATTTACCATTAGGAATGGTAGAGCTATTACCCATGAAGTGTATCTCTCATACGAGCGACTTATGGGATGGGAGATCCCATGGAGTGTGTTCTCCTGGTTTATTGTTAACATTTAGAGCCTCTAGAATTATCATATTTCTAGTGATTTGTTCATAACCGCATGAAACTTGGATCCTGATACAAGTATATTTGGGTGATATCTAGGATCCCTTGGAGTGTTTTCAAACACTCAGTTGGCACCATTTGAGGACTGAGAAGAAACAACACATTTTTGTGAATACATTTCTTTTGGTTACTCCCATCCATATGAGGAGAATATGTGTAGGGTATGCCACATTCATTTCATATTCATCTTCTCATGGTTGGATGAGTTAAATTTCCTAAAATAGGTAGTGAAGTCTTGATGAGAATTTCATCATCTCACCATGTCAAGATTCATATGTTTGGACATGTTTACATTTAGATTTTTTGAGCTATGGGACAATGTCTTCTCTTTACTCTCTTATTGGGGATTGTTCTTTTTAAATTTCTAACTATTAATGTATAGTCAAGGATTATTCTATATGGAGTTTCTCTATCTATGGGGTTGTATTTGGCTAGGTCAAGTGTACTATCACCTTTTAGTCTCTCCCTTTTTATTTTGGGTTTTTGGGAGGCCTAATGAGTATATTTTATACTGACCCATACATTGTATTTGTACGTATATGTTTTTTGCCTTGTTCATACCACAATCTTTTGGACAAGGTCCACAGAGGACCCATGATAGGTAGAGCATAGCGAGCTACAATGACTGAGGTGTGTACTGTAGCTGGGCTGAGGGGTTTTCTAGGAGTTACATTTTGCAGTGATCCCCTCTATCTGAGCCGGTTTGACACTTTTATAGTTTTCTTTTGGTGGTCAATTTTTTTATCTTTTTTAAATTCAGTATTATTGTTTTGCTCTGGTTTGGGATAGATTTATGCTTGAATTTCATATTTATATTATTAAATATATTCATGGTTAAATTGATGTGTTTGTGGGTGCATGCATATAGGGAATTATGGAAAAGAACTCCTAGAGTTCATTTATTGCTTATTCACATGTCAAAAACCCCTAGATTCTGGAGGCAGGCTTGGGGGAGTTGCAACTCGATCCCAGACATGGGTCGGGTCATGAAAGGATGATTGTCAAAATAATTGATGAAAATATAGTATATAAATTTTTTTAAAAAATTAATCAAAAGTGTTTTGTTAAATTTAATGATATAAACTAATGTTTTTTTAATAGAGAATTAGTTTTTATAGAAAATTAATTTAATTATTTTGATATTATTATTACATTCATTTCTATCTAATTGATAACCAAAGGACTTATTTTACATACATGTGTAAATAATATTTTCACACTTTTGTTAATCATATTCATAACCTCGATTCCAATGGATAAGTGGTAAATATAATATTATTACAAAAAATAAATAAATTCAATAGTGTATTTTTTTTAAAATTGAGCATTTCATGTAACACATCATATCAAGGGAACTCAACATTTTGTGTAACATTAGAAAAATATACTGTTGGGTGTACCAAAATTTAATCGAAGTGTTTTGTGTAGTTTATGATTAACATGATGTAGAATATTATGAAAACCAATATTAGGTCATCCATATAAAAATTCTATATTTAGTGTCATGAGAAATTAAAATTAAAAAAAATAGTTATTTTAAAATAGGTTTTTTTCCTAAAATATCATGGAGTTACGATTTCTTTATGGATATGACATTATAAATCACCCAGTACAATGTCCTTTATTATCATTCCACTGGGGAATCTTAATTTTCACCATGGACTCATCATCTTTACTTTGATTATCTTCACCATTTTAGAACCAAAAATAGCACAAAAACTAGGACCCACATGTTTCTCTTTACTAGCTCTAACCGGTATAACATTATCTATCATGGTCTCTCCTATGAAGGCTAAAAAAGGAGATATTCTATTGGTGGGGTGGTAATCATCATGATTTTTAGACCCCACCGATGTTAGATGATCTTCATAGAAGTAGCTCAAAACTGACATGTAATCCTGAACATGTTCACCATAACCAGATTGGTCCATTACACCTGGCCAAGTAGCTGGGGAAAATAACTATGGACAATTACAACTATTCCTGCAAATCATTGCCACATACTTTCCCTAATAAAACCATTATGTATGAATCATATTCTATAATGATCATCATGGGAATACCAAAAAAGTGGACTATATCCTTTATGCACATGTTTCCTAACATAACCACAATGCATTATCTGTCATCATTAACAGTCAAATAAAACCACAAGAGTGTAACATTGATACTAGCTACAAATACCTTGGCTGGAAACCTAATTCAAATATATATTGGTACATCATCACCTCCATTATATGTACTACTATGGTAAAATTACATCCTTATCACCTCTTCTCACATCATAGTAGGAATCACCATCTATCCCTAGAAAGGGACGATGTGGTTACTTCATTCAAGGAATTTACAGCAGGGATTGATCAATTGGATAACCATTCCTATTTCATCTCCAAATCAGTATTCATAAGTTGTAACTCCCTAGGTTTTAAAATAATCTATGGGTGAAAACTATTAACTCTAGGTACACTCTACCAACCTCACCCACAAGGGTTCAATTTCAAAGATATCATCTTATCCACCAATATGCTCAACAACCATAAATAGAAAAACTTCCTATGAGCATCTTTTACCAGGGTCACACCATTTGGGTCTCTCAAAATCATAGTACCTCATCCTTTGAAGGGTCCAGTGACCCTATTATATCTGAGAATTCATATCCGGATACGAAGACCTTCATTTCTAGAACATACACCATGGGAGCTTCCTTGTGATTAGAACTCCCCGAGCATATCAAGAAAAATCCTTTTTTTTCTGCCATGCTACTACACTAACTCTAATGACAAAAGAGTAAAATCAAATAATAATGCCACAAATCGATCGAAGAAAGGTTAATGATCTAGTACATAAGTCATGATAATTCTATTGGCAGTTCAACACACCAAAGGGTATCACAACGGACTCAATGAAATTGCATCAGTTCAGGAGTCCCTGCCCCGTACATCCACCTTTATAACATGTAGATTGTGATAACCCATATTGATTTCCATCATTAAGGTATAATCTACCTCCATCCATAGGGTGAATAGTTAATTGATTCTAAATAGTAGATACTTTCCCTCATGTCACCTAGTCCTAGTGAAAAAAACCCACATCGAACCTGATGTTATATTTCACCTCTTTGTTTAGAACACAGGGTTTTAGAAGAAAATTATTCGGTCTTAAAAATCCCAATACTCTGTAGAGTCCTCATTTTTCACATATAGCTCTTACAACTACCCTAGGTCATCCGATATAATAGTATAAATATTAGGCAATCTCTCTAGTATGCCCATGTAGAAAAAAAACACTTGATGGAATGGTCAACCTGACACATCCTCAAGATGAATGACCTTATACTCCTCCACCATTGTAGAAACATAATTCTCGTAGCATCTTATACTCCAATGGTGTCACTAGAAAACTAATATGTTTTCATTCATTACACCAAACACATGATCTCATACTCTCTACTTCAGATCACTCTTTTTTAAAGGAGAAAAACTCAATTCCAAACAAACCAAAACCACTACTACTACCATGGTATAAATTATCTAATCATGTATTGTAATTAACCAATCTATTCAATGTAAGACATCATAGGGTCTCATGGACACTGTGGAAACATTTCCACACACTTCCCTCTCTCTCTCTCTCCTTGCAGAGTCATCTCTCTCTATTAGTAGAAGTGTGAAATAAATGATCCAATCTATATAATCCTCCAAAACAAGGTCAGGTGAAATGGGACCCACCAGTATCAGTAGTTCTTGAATAGGGGATACACCGATGGAATAATGGGTCATCACTACATGTGAAAACTATGATAGGGATAGTAAAGACAAACGTCGTACCTCATACTCCACTTTATTATCCACAAACTCCCACCTCATTGAACTCTTTGATTTCATATCCCATCTATTTACCAGAACCATGTCTTCATAGACACCTTATCACAATTAACATCCTCATGAAAGTTACTATCTTCCACCAAACATTGACACTATATAATTTGGTATCCACTAACTCCCCCACACGGTTTTTGATCATGTCTCATGAACATGTTTTAGTGGGGGGATTTTCCCTCTTCCATTCATGTACAAAGTCTATTAAAACAAATCTAACACTGGGATATAACAATTCCCTATGTCACCCAAAACACATCTCACTACATGAATAAACATCATATTGTGGTCCGATCCATATATGGAATTAGCACTATGGGAATGCACTGATCCTCAACCACCTAAGTAGGTTGATCCTAGATCACAAAAAAAAGGAAATTTATAAATCTAAATTAATCGACTTACACTCTGTAATATTTCATTATCTTCTGGAACTACCCTAGAAAACTGCTTCTCTATAGAGAAGTTGGGTCACAAGCACAACCATATGATTTTTCAGGATCCAAACATACCAAAATCATGAATCACTACCTCGAGTTAGATATCAGCCCCCTGAGGGTATATGTCATCATAGAACCTCGAATATCACTATAAATGGAACATGTGTAAAATTACAATCATATGTATTCCATTTTCTTGTTATGCTGGAGCTATCTGTGGCTTAACATTTAGATGATCATCTACGAGATCCACAAAAGGATTAACGTGAACCTCAATTGGGGTAGCACTACTTGGTTCCCGCTTAGAGAAAATCTAATCATGATTATTTATCTAAACTAGACACTCATCACAATTATGGTCTTATACCAGACATTGATTTAGAATCATAGATGGAATTCATCATAGTGGTATCTTGAACATTATCTAGACATACCCCTCCCAATTAATATATCTGGAGAGATGACTCAAGAAGGACATGGAAATGAAAACTCATTCTCATATGATGCTTGTACCAATGTTTTCCCTGCAACCATTGTGTACATATATAGTGTCAAAAAGAAGTTTATCAATGTCATGGTGAATGGATATGTTGGTTGGATCACCAATAGTGAACACAATGTCATGGGATCCAACTTGAATAAACATTAACACTATTTCCCTAGTTCCCAAACCCAGCCACATATCTAGGAAAAAGAAACACCAAACTCCAATACTAATCATAGGAACTGTTATAACACTTTAGAATGGGTACATAACTAATATCATTAATGTCACAACCCAACACAATGGGGGTTGAGAATCCACTACCACAAGAAGACCCCCATTAGGCTAGAGGATAGAGACAAGAACCATGAACGGAAATCACTCACATGGGAGGAGTTTTCCTAAAGCACATGTCTGCACACAAACACCTCCAAGACTATACAATGAAAAAATGTGAAAAATCCTGAAATAAATTAATTCAAAAATCAATAATCATTTAACCATAGTATGAAAAAATTATTGGGATGCATATAAAACATCCATATACAATCTTATTAAAACTAGAAAGAAGTCTATGACCTACTACGAAGGAGGGTATTTCATTCAAATATAACACAAGTATACACGTAGATCTATCTAGCCCGTATTTTTCTTAACCTACTCCAAATTCAACCAATAACTCCATTAAAATGAACATCATTTACATATTAAATGAAATGTGTGGGCATATCCTATGCACGTGTTATTATAACAGAACCCATAAAATAATAAATCACAAACTACTAAGAGTAGTCACCAAATAATATGATATGTAAATGATAAATATGAGATATACAATTAAATATCTAGATAATCATAGAAAATATTTCCTTCTCATGTGGTTAAAAATGATTCCATCCAAGTTTCTCCGCTCAATGGTTCTATACAACATTTGTCCGAGAGAACACACTCCACAAGCCCTAACAACCCAAATGGAATTCATCTTAATAAACAATATTTTCTAGGGGAATATGCTCCCTGAAGAAAAATTCCTATGAGGATACTCATCATAGTTATCATTGTTGTCTGATGTAGTCATAATCTAAATAGAGAGGTTTCATTATATAAAGAACACTAGAATGGATTACCCATCATCAGAATGATCAAATATTGATATAAAGATAATCGTTCAACAACCTGGTCCCTTTGGGTAGAGATCAGACCCTACTAGAAACATACTCCAAGATGTGTGATTGTAACCTGTCCAAATGATGGTATTTCCAATTAAAAAACCCCATCTAAGGTTATATAAGGGGAAATTAGCATCTCTTCAGTCCTATAGAGGGGATAAATGTACTAAGACGATAAGTCAGTAGTAAAAGATATCTGAGTCATATCACTCTGGAATAAGTGAACTCACCCAAAATTCACTAATCATAAGATGCTACTTTGGAATCACCATTTGTGACTAGAACTTGATGACACACTGAACCCTCAAAGGAATTGAATAATGGAACACCTCACCCAATACTACTGAAAAGTATCTCATACAATATCATTATGAAGGTGAGTTAGGAAGATAGAAGAATCCATCATTTCCTCAATGGAGTACATGGAATGTCCTAGTGGGTACAAGGTGTGTCTCACAATTCTAGGAAATAATTTTTTTAACTCACATGGCATGTTATATTCCATAATAAATGGTGTATCGCTGAGGTACATGATGTTTAGAAGTCATCTTGACACTTAGGGTTCCTTCATTCACATTTCAATGAAAATACAAATGGAATTTCCCTAATCATCTACTTATACTGGGGTCCATGAATATGGATCTTCCCATGTACACTTATCCTAGGCATGTATGTGTAGAAGAACACATTTTTTCTATGACCATGTACATATATTCATATCCGTCTACACTCTGATGTACACGCTTATCCAATTAGGAATGGGTATCACCTCATGTGATATGGGTCCATGTCATGTGATCCTTTACATCATCCCACACCTCTAGAAGATGAAAATATGTCCCCACACAACATGTATCTCCAAACTACACATAATGTTTTTCAAAATTGTAAATAAATCATTTTCATCCCCCCACAAATGCTCGTTCAAATATCACATCGTATTTACACAAATATATTTCCAAGAATCATAGATTAAATCCATCCAACAGTTACCTCCTTCCTTCTACATAATCCATCAAGGAAAACAACTCAAAATACATATGTATGTGTCATATTATATAGAATAATGACAAACATGAAATCCATTATCCAAAACTATCCTATCTTCTGCCTATTCCTTCATCACACATCTTTCGCACAGTGCCAACCCCAGGTCTATAATATCAAATAATGGCACTATGAAATCGGTGAAAATTTTCAATTTAGTGATGTTCATAGATCCACACTCCAGAAAAAAGGTTCCCACATAAAATAGATAAAAGGTGAATAAAATTAAAAAGAAACCACCATGATGAAAAGAGATTTGTCCAATTTTGTTTCATCCTCAATTCTTCGCTATAAGAATGAAGAACTATGATATAATCAAAATAACCTCAATGAAAACTCACAAATTCCTAGATAAAAATAAACCCTCCCATAACAAGCATGATTTTACAATTTATTCAATGGATGATTGATTCACTTTCATCATTGGAAAATTAAACAAGGATGAAATAAAATAAAAAAATATGATACCTCAATTTTGGTTGATCATTTAAGAATAATGATGATACATCATTTTATATGTTGAGATCCTACTATTTTGTTGCATGATGATAACTGGTCAACGATTTAGTGGGTTTTCATCTGAAAAAGATCCTCCAACACTCCCTCTAATAGACCCAAGGATACATGGCTCACACTATAATTTTATGATAACCATATACTTATATAAGTAATTAGTTTTTTATATCAATAAGTGAAATAAAATAACTTATTTAATCATTTTATTAATTTTATGCATGTGATGAATTTTTCAAAAATTCCCCCCACTAAGAAATGTTATTTCATGACTAGTGTAAAACTCATTATCAACACTCAACAGTTCCCCAATATTTGTGATCCAAGCCCCCGGTTTTTGGTTAATCCAAATTTTTAGAAAAATATTCTTATATGATATTTAATATATTAAATATATAAATAAACTTAATTCTCTATACTATGGTCCTAGGACTGTCATGTCATCTCAGCACCTAAATATGGAAATATTCCTAGAAATATTCTAACATATTACACACACAAAATGGTACATTAAATTATTCCATCCTTAAATGATTTTCATACTTGAAAATAAAAACTACTGGAAAGGCAAGGATATAGAGCTCTCAATTAGGTCTCCTAATCTGACAAACTATCACAACAATTTTTGGTGCTATCAAAAAAACCTACATCAATGGAAAAAATATTTCTTAAATGGTTCTTTCTCCAATAGATTCGCAACATTACCTGCACCTTGAAAATAAACTCAACTCTCACGATCCATCTCACATTAGAAAATTTTTTAAATGATTCAATTCTATACCTCATCATTTATGATATGTGGATAACACAGAGAAACCAAAATTACTATTTCCTATGGGTTATATTTCAGATCTGCTCGCTAATGCCACACAACAGTAACATAAGAAAGATACTACGATTCTGGGAGATATCCTATCACCCCGATTGTTACTCCATAACTCTCCATCTCCAAATTCCTTCATCATCTGTCCACAGATGAATTCTACCATTTACCAGAACATACTTATCATCCTCCGGATGAAATAGAACCTTTTAAAACCCACAATATCTCCAAATCTTGAACCCAAAATTAGTTACACAATAGTTTTGACCATTATATTAGTTAATTACAAGTAATCTCATAGATGGAAATAAAAAGTTGGCACTGTAATGGTGGAGTTCTACTCATCTTGATATGTAGAACCCAACGATGGAAGATGATCTTCAATGTTTCTTCTCCTAACCGACATGAAAACCTAACACATGTTAACTAGAACCAAAATAGTCCATTCAAACTAGCCAGAATGCTTGGTAAAAACCCTATTCATTAAAAAAACTGAGTCCCCAAAGGTTTTCCACATCCTCTCCCTAATCACAACATGATGTATGCATCACATTCTTCAATAATCAGCGAGGGGATTCCAAAAATCCAAACTACCTCCTCCCACACAAGTGTCATGTCCTATCCACAATCCATTTTAGGTAATTACCCATAGAAAAAGGAATAAATAAGATATTAACACATAAAATCACTGAAACTCCATTGGATTCACAATCGATGCAATGAGATCACTCTATATCCTCACATCATGTAAATGTACTAATAAGGGATAACAAGTTCCATTGAACCTCATCTAACATCACTACTGTATTCACCATTCATCCATGGAAAATGGTTTCTGATTACTTCCTTCATTGAATTTACAATTTTAATTTATCCAATGGATACCCAGTCCATCAAAATCTCATAATTGATATCCCAGAGTCATATGTTCCAAGTTCTTATAATAAAAAATAGTGGATGCTATCAAATTTATGTACACTGCACCACCCTCACCCAAAATGGGCCAATTAGGTCATCTTCTCCCTCACCCTTCTCAATATCGTCGGATTTGAAACCTAACTATAATCATCCCCATCAATGGTAACACCACGTGGCTCTAAAACTAACATTTCCTCATTCTAGGAAGAATCCACTATCACTCTCACATATGAGAAGATATATACTGATATGTGTACCTTCTAATATTTGACAGACTCCATAAGAGATTTCACGCATCTAAAACTCCCAACGAATTTCTATTACCATTCCATTATGTGTCGCATGCTCCAACACAAACTATGGGGAAATGAGGGTACCATTGCAATAGATAACCAATGTCATAGTCAAACTCTAATTGATAATCCACCTCTATCCATATGGTGAATAGTTCATTGATTATCATGAGTGGATTATCTCCCTCAATTCGAAACATATAATTAAAACCAATCCTTATCAAACATAAAGATGTATTACGCTTCTAGGGCATCAACATTGGGCTTATAGTGATAACAAACTATTTCCTACAAGGGTATTCTCTTTGAAGACTCTTCCAACTACACATATTTCTCATAAAACTACCCATTACCATATGATATACTAGGGTAAATATCAGTACATATCTTCTGAAATGTCCATGTAGAGAACAAATCTCATAGGTGAGGTCAACTTGGAACATCCTCAAGAAATAATACCTCATACTAATCCAATGAAACATAAACTGAATGATTATATAATACAATATTCCAATGGTCTAACTATCCAAATGATATGTAGTCATTCATAAAACCCTACACATGATCTCATATGCTCTTCCTAGGACTAGTCATTATCGAAGGAGGAAAACTATATTCCATAAAAAAATAGAACAACTCCTCCTCCTGATAGCAATCATCAAATCATTTACAGTAATGAAGAAATCAAAAATAAAGAATTCATCAATGGTTCTACTTCCACTATAGATATTTTCTCACTTGAATTTATTTATATATCTATCTCTCCTTCTGGAGCGAAGTCACACTGTTAGAAGAAGCATGAAATCATTGATCCTCTCTGTAAGAGTCTTCAGCACACGGGTTGAGAAAAAATGAACCCACTGGTATCACTAGGTCTTGACCAAGGGAAATAACAGGGGATATTTTTTCATAGAATCATGTTAAAATGGCATCAATGGTAATGATGAAACATGTCGTACCTCGAACTGCACTCAGGACTCCCTGAGATCCCACTACATGGATCTCATTCATTCTATATTACACCTATTTACCCAAATAAATACATGATTTGATATATTAGAATAACAAAATTCCACATACACACAAGATAGAGAAAATCATCTAGAACACCTCGACACTATCCGCTTTTAGTGGAAGTAACTCCCCTGCATGGTTTTTGATCGAGTCCTAAGAAATATAATTGGTTGGGGGAATTCTCCATCTTCCTTATATGTCCAATGTTTCTTCAAACATAAATAACATAGGGATCAACCAACTAGATGTTTAACCCTATTTAATTATCACATCCTTGACCACTATCACAATGGGTTCTGATCCATGTTGTACATTCTCTCCATAGTATTGTGAAATTCCTCATACACTCAAGAACGGGGATCCTAGATCACCAAAATACCAATAAAATGTCATTAATTGAATCCCATGATACACAATCAGAAAATGTTCATAATAATTTTGAAATACCATACCCATATTATTCTCCTAGAGAAAATTGGATGCCTGAGAAACCATCAGATCAGTTGTGATCCGCTCACACTACAAACTTGAACCCTAACCTCGAGTCAGACCTACGCCACCTGAGAGCATGTATAATGACCCAAAATTTTCATACATTACTATTACATAATTTTAAAGATAAAAAACATAATATTATTACACATAGATGATCCAAAGGTTTAGTTTCTAGGGAAAACTAGGAATCTTCATAACTTTTTCAGCATCAATAGTAAACATTTATTTATTTCCTTCTTCCCTAAATTCTTATTGGCACTTAACCACTCCTTAGTACTTGTAGTAACCTGAGGATATACATAAAATAGGGGTGATCTAAAATCCCAATAAGAGGATAGATATGAAAAATATAACATGGTGTGAGCATAATCATAACATAGGAAAAAAGATCATGAACATGAGAGGAATCATAAATAAAAGACTTGAAATTTAACAATGTATAAAAATGAATCATTATGTCTTGTTGGTTGACTACCAAACATATATGTGAACATAAATATAATATTTTCCACATATAATTTCACATTAAATCATGACATTAATCACTTTACCCAATTAATTGGAGCGCTGTTATATTCTTGGTGCACCCATCACATTGAAAAATTCATATTGTGCTGTATAATTCTGGGTGCACCCGTCACATCATAACATTATCATTATAACACATGACACTGTGAAAATATATAAAAAATGAAAATAAACAACCCTTGTAAAGGATTGGGTTTCATCTAATAAGAACTTTTTCATAAACATTGGGTTCCCAAAATAATGTTAGAATAATAATCTTGATACTATAACCATCAACCATGAATGAGAAGTAGAAGGTGTATTTTTGAAAGAAGAGTTCTTTTGGAAAACATTTGTTTGACATAAACATCAGTAAAAAACATTTATATCCTATAAAAGGTAATATAATGATGAAAAATTGAATTTTATGTAGTGATCATACCAAAAATGGAGTGAAAGAGGGATAACCCGAATAAAGAATGTTGGGTTTGAGATTTTCCCCTTACCTTGTATCTGAACACTTTCTTCACTTTAATGTCTTATATAACCACATTAGATTCATTAATTGACAATTAAAAAATCGTTTTTTAAATATATATATATATATATATATATATATATATTTCATTATGGTTTCATTAGGTCAGTTTATGGGACTTTGGATGTGTTATAGAGTTTAAAATCATTGTTTGAGACTGTCCATTTTTATGGTTTTCTTGAGAGGTTCACTTGTTTTCATAAATATATGTTCGTGTAGAACATGGATAAACATCCAAAACGTATATTTCAGGTTATTAATGATATTAAATAAGTTCAAATGATCTTATAATGAATTATGTTATATTCCATGTGGATGAATCATTAGTTAAAAATTAAATTATTATTGTTTGGGGTAAATTGGGCGGTTTTTCGATCACAAGGAACATGTTTTATTTTATCACTTAGTGTCATGTAAAAAAGTTAGTTACAAAACATAAAATGGAATAAAACCTAAAATTTAAAATCTATTTTAAACTATTTTATGGTTTTATTGTTAGCGTTGAAGTATTTTAAGGAAAAAGGAAGTTCATCACCCATGGTTTAGGTAAATTAACACATCATGGGAAATGATTTCATTTTATTAAAAAATATAGGGGGAGGAGTATAATAAGTAATATTTCATTAACATGATATAACACTAGTATATAAACCATACTGGATTTATCATGAAATTTGGATAAGATATGTTGATGAAAAGATAAGAAAAGGAACGAAATTTGAAAGGACAAATGAAAGAAATGATATAGAGGAATTACCTCTTGATTCCTCATATTAAGATCCTCTTTAAGTAATCTAGGATAGGTCTTTTGATGAGACCAAGTGATCTTGGACGTGGGGGAGGGTCTTGAGAAGATTCATTGGAAGATTTTAGACAAATCATTAAACTTGAGAGGTGTGAGGAAATGAGAGTGTGAAGGGTGGTATTTATAGTGGAGGGGAGATGAGATTTCTCAATATAAAATTCATTAATTTTTATTTCCCCAAAAGACAAGGAAAAATCAGTCGTCCATGACCAATAATAGTAATTTTATCATGTGAAACCGAACCCATTGTTTTTATATCAGTAGAACATCAATCATGACTCTATAATTAGCATCATTATCTTATTTTGTAAATTATGGTATTTTACTATTCAAAAAAAATTCTTGTATTTAAAAAAATTCACAAAAATTCACCCAATCCTTTTTTGTTGTGTAGAATCCAAAAATGAAGTCCATTTTTTGATAATAATTTTCTAAATATGATTAATTTAATTTTTACATAAAATCATAATTTACTGAAATAATACAGTTTTTAAAGATCTGTTTACTTATTCCAAAACATATGTACATCATGCTTTCACCTAAATCCAACATATATACTATCATAGGTGAGGTTACTATTCACAAGGGTATATTACTATTAATAAGGGTTGGTTACTATTCATAAGGGTAGGTTACTATTCATCAAAAATTATGTTTGTTCTATTAGACTCCTCAAATCATCCTGAACACAACTGTGTACGTTAGATTTTCTAAATTCAAAACATAGAGGTGGAAAAATTATGTTTAATGGTCACATAGTATTTAGTATCATGATATTTCATTGTGCTTACAAATGTGATAATACAATAATGAATACTTTTTAGAAGGGAATTTCATTGAAAAAACATATGGTCGTTACATTTTCCCCCCTAATGAAATTTCATCCTCGAAATATTAGTTTACACAAACAGGTGAGGGTACATATCCTTCATCGCCACTTCCAATTCCCCAGTATCATCCTCAAAATTATGGTTCTTCCACAACACTATTTCAATGTTGGTTGTCTTGTTGTGTAGAACATTATATCTCTGATCCAGAATCTTTCTTGATTTACCCTCATAAGAGAGATTATCTTCCAGCTGTACCACCTCTATGTTTAGTACATGTTATGGGTCCGTTATGTACTTCATCAGGAGTGATACATGAAACAAATCCTGAACATGAGACATATTTGGTGGAAGTGAAAGCCAATAGGAAAAGGCTCATATGTGGTCAAGGATCACAAAGGGGCCAATGTACCTTAGGCCTAGCTTCCCTTTCATTACAAATCTCATTACTCTCTTCCATGGTGGTATTCGAAGGAAGAAAGTATCCCCAATGTCGAACTCCATGTCCCTTTGACAATTGTCAGCATAGCTCTTTTTCCGACTCTGAGTATCTTGGATGTGTTTCGGGATGACTTGAACCTTCTCTGTCATATCTTTCACAAGATGGGGTCCATGTAGATTTTTTTCCTACTTCATCACAATGGGTTGGAGTTCTACATCACATTCCATAAAAAGATTCATACAAATCCATCTTAATACTCGAGTGGAATCTATTTTTGAATGAGAACTCAACCAATGGGAGATGTTTCTCCCATCCACCTTTGAATTAAATAGAGCAGGATATTATAATGTCTTCCAGTGTATGAATAGTACTTTCATATTGGCGATCAGTTTGTGGGTGATACACCATGTTGAAATTGAATTCAGTACAGAAATCATGTTGAATACTCCTCCAGAATTTATATGTGAACCTTAGATCACGATAAGAGACAATCGAGAGTGGAACACTATGTAGTCTAACCACTTCCATAACATATATCTTTGCACATTTTTTCAAGATAGAGGTCTTCTCGAATGGAGATAAAATGGGCAGTCTTGGTGAGTCGTTCAACCACTACCCATATCACATTATTTACCATCGACGTATTTGGGAGACCCGTGACAATGTCCACATTAACATTATACCATTTTCACATGGGTATTGGTAATGGATGCATCAACCGTTTGGACTTTTTCTGCTCTTCATTAACTTGCTGAAAAACCATGCGCATTGAGATATATTCTATAATCTCCTTCTTCTTGTTATCCCACCATAATTTTTCTCAGAGATCACAGTACATCTCTGTAATCTTAGGAATGCTAGAGAATGTTGAGCTAAGTGCATTGTCCAATGGCACCTTCTTTAGCCTAGGTGATGAAGGCACACAAAGCCGCATTTCAAACTGAATCACTCCATCATCTTCAATATGGAACTCTTTTAGCTTCCCTTCCTTTACTGCATTCACCCTCTTTTATATCTCTACATCATACCATTGTATTTCCGTAGTCTTCTCTTAGATGGATGGTTGCACAATAATTTGGGCAAGGTAGGACGTATCCCCTGCCCATATGATTTCTAAATTCATCCATTATATATCCAAGAAGAAATGATATTTCTCTATCCATAACATGGATAGAGTAGAAAGTTCATTTATACTTAGAGCAACAACTACATTTATTCCTTTCTAGGATGATAGTGAATAGAGAAATCTTAAACCTTGATTAGCTCTAACAGTATCCTTTGACACATATTGATCTCCTTTTGTGTGAATATATACTTCAGTCTCTTATGGTTAGTGTATATGTCACACTTCTCACCATAAAGGTAGTGCCTCCATATTTTGAAGGAAAAAATCACAGCTTCAAACAATAGATCATGCGTCGGGTAGTTATTCTCATGGATCTTCAACTGCCATGAGGTGTAGGATATCACATTATAATTTTGCATGAGAACACACCAGAAGCCTTTCTTTGAAGCATTGCTGCATATCAAAAAACATTCCCCACTTTTAGGTAATGTGACTACAGTTTCAGTGATCACCCTTCTCTTTAGCTCCATGAAGCTTCCCTCACATTCTTCCATATAGATATACTTTACCCCATTTTATGTTAACATAGTTAGAGGGCTTGAGAATCGTGATAAATTTCTCTCAAAACATCGGTAGTACCCATCTAATCCAATAAATCTATGGATTTCTGGGACACTAGTGGGCATGGGCCATTCCTCAATTGCCTTTGTTTTAGTAGGGTCTACAGAAATTCCCTTACTTGTGATCACATATCCCTAGAACATTACTTTCTTCATCCAAAAATCACACTTGCTGAACATGGAATACAACTTATCCTTTCTCAATGTCGCCAACACAAGTCATATATGTTCGTAATGTTCCTCCTTGGTCTTGTAGTAGATATGAATAACATCAATAAACACTAGAAAAAAAATTTAAAGGTAATTTATAAAGACTATATTCATCAAATCCATGATGATTTCTGGGGAATTTTTATGTCTGAAGGGAATCACCCAAACTCATAGTGCCCATACCCTGTACGGAAGGCAGTCTTCTGAATATCATCCTTCTTCACAGTTAGCTGATGATATCCAAAATGAAGATCAAACTTTGAGAAGTATTGAGCTCCTCTTAAATGATTGAACAAGTTGTCATTCCTTGGAAGAGGATACATTTTCTTTATGGTGATCTTATTGAGTTCCCAATAATCAATACAAAACTGCAATATTCCATCCTTCTTCTTTACAAAGAGAACTGGCGCACCCAAAGGTGTTTCACTAGGGTGTATGAACCCTTTTTATAGATGCTATTGCAGATTCTTCTTTAAGTCCTCCTGTTTGATAGGATCCATCCTATAGGGACACATTGAGATCAGATTTTCTCTGTGTATGTGATGCGAACCATGCGGAAGGCACGGAGTCGATTGCTCGGGTGGAGGAATTGGATTTGCAAGGCCCAATGACACGAGGAAGATTAAAGAGGTTGAATGCTTCAATGGGCGCTCATCTTGCTTCATTAAAGGCCCAATGGGTATTACCTTGCATGGATGGAGCAAATGGGCCTATAATATCACTTATTCAAGCCCAAAATTGATGATTAAAACTTGGCCCACATGGTTGCACGAATTTGGAGGCCTTGCCCACATGGAGGATTCTAGAAATGGCATCTTTGGACACCAAAGTCAAATTCGGTGGGCTATGCACTCAAAGTCAAATCTGGTGGGCTATGTTGGAAAGTTGTGTGCTTCTTTTCCAAAAGTCTTTGTTGGCTTTTATCTTTTTGACTTTTAAGGGGACAAGGTAGGTTTAGACTTTATGACTTTAGGGTATTAGACCCTTGACCATTGTATCACCCCCTTGGCTATAAATAGCCACCCCATGGCTTTGTATTGGCATTCAAGACTTAATTTGAGAGCTTATGCTTTGTTTCTCTCCGTTGTGTGAGGATTATCCCGGGTTTTCCCCTTGGTCTTGTGTATTCTTGCCTTGTCAATCTACAAGTTAGATTGGTGATCCAAGTTCACAAAGCCCCCAATTTCGTGCCTCAACCCAAGTGCGTTGTTGTGTGGATTGGCCATCACACCCCTCCCTTGAGTGTGTTTTCTAAGTAGTAGGTCACGCTCCATATAGCGTAGGTTGACTACTTACTTCCACTATCCATACCCTTCACTCGTCACTTAGCCCCAAACCGCATCCATCATCCGCCGCCCTACGCCGTGAAGATCGGGCCACCCCGTGCGTCTCGCATCAGTTGGTATCAGAGCTCCGGTTGACACGGTAGGCATCTATCCCTTCATTTAATTTAATTCTATCCATTACCCTCCTTATCTTTCCATATTATTCACCCATTCAACAAAAAAAATCCATTTTTCTTGAAAGCCTCCTGAATTGTCCTAGTTTGTGCAAGCTTGGATTATTATAAATTGAGCCAAATTTTCATTCATTTTCTTTCCGCATTTAATTCTCTATATGTGATTTGTATCCTGCAAAAAAAAAATCTCAACTCATAATTTTGTGCTTTTCAAAATTAAGCACATCCTTTATTTGAGAGATTTCGAAAAATAAAATTGTCTTACTCTCCGTTCAATCATCTTGTGCTTTAAAACTCCAAGCACAACACTTTTTGGGGAGAATTGACAAAAAAAAGCAAAAAAAAAAGAGCGGATACAATTACACCTTTGTGCTTTACATTATTAGCACTTTCCATTTCCTTATATAACATTTTCCATCATTTTACTTCATCCCCATTTTGTATTTGGCTCATATTTTTTCATTTATCTTATCTTGCACAATCGGGCAAAACCCACAATCCACCTATCTACCCCTTCTTTCCACCCTCTTTTTGACCCTTTACCATTGTTAAACCCCTTACCACTCAAGCGGGTTGTGTTAAACCATCCCCCGACACAATCTTGATTGGGGAGGAATTTGTGGCACTTGATCACCCTAAACAAGGTAATATATTTCATAAGAGCTTGGGATTCAAATTGAGTTTTGAGAGTGGAGAGAAATAAGCAAAAAAAAATATATCTTGTGTGTGTGAGTGTGTGCATCTTGTTGTGTGAGTGTGTGTGTACATCTTGTGCGTGTGAGTGTGTATATATTGCGTGCGTGAGTGTGTATCTTTGTGTGTGTGAGTGTGTACATCTTGTGTGAGTGTGTACATCTCACGTGTGTGAGTGAGTGTGTATCATTGTGTGTGTTCCCCCCCTGGTGTGTGTTTGTGTTTGTGTAACTTATCATGGCAGAAGATCGTGGGAAGAAAATTGCTCATGTTAGCGATGAAGGAAGTCGAAGTAGATCTCCCGCACCTGAAGCTACGCAATTCCAAATGCAAGCTTTGGTGAGCCACTTCGAGAAGCTTCTTGATCGGAAGTTGGAGGTGTTACATGAGAGGATTGATGAATTGGAGAATAAACCAAGCCCAAGGATGTTCCATGATAACCCACGACGCGCTCCCGCACCACATCGTCCCCACATCATGGAGGAGGAGATGGTGAACTTTGATGATGATCTTGATGAAGTCCCACAAAGGAGGAGGTTGTACCAACAACCGAGAGGAGCCCAAAGGAGACAACATGATGATGACCTACTTGGCGGGATCAAGGTGAAGGTCCCTTCTTTTCTTGGGAAAAGTGATCCGGAAGCATACTTGGAGTGGGAGATGCGGATTGAGCAGGTCTTTTCATGCCATGCATATTCCGAGGAGAAAAAGGTCAAACTTGCTTCCCTTGAATTTTCTGATTATGCTTTAATTTGGTGGGATCAAGTTCAAAAGGAGAGGACTAGATATGGTGGACGTCCCATCAACACTTGGGAAGACATGAAGTTCACCATGCGGAAGCGGTTTGTTCCCACACATTACCATAGAGATATCCACAACAAACTTCAACGCCTCATCCAAGGAAGTAAGAGTGTAGAAGACTACTACAAGGAGATGCAAATTGCCATGATTCGGGCAAACGTTGAGGAGGATCCGGAGGCAACCATGGCACGGTTTTTACATGGGCTCAATCGGGAGATTGCGGATCAAGTGGAGATGTACCACCATGTAGAGATACAAGATATGATCCACCAAGCCACCAAGATCGAGCAACAAATCAAAAGGAGGAGCAACATGAGAAAACCCACTACCCCTTTCACACCATGGAAAAATCCAAGGAAGGAGATTGGAGAACCATCAAAGGCAAAAGAGGTGGTTGATCGCAAAAGTGACAAGGTAATTCTTCCACCTAAGAAATTTACTTTTGAGGCTAATCAAACCAGAAATAGGGATATTCGGTGTTTTAAATGTCAAGGAAGGGGTCACATTGCTAGTGAATGCCCAAACCGTCGCACCATGATCATCAACAAGTATGGAGAATGGGAGACCGATGGAGAGATCTCCGAAGAGGAGGAAGATGAATCTCCAGAAATTGAAAATGGAGAATTTGCGGAAGATGGCGAGATTCTTGTCACTAGAAGAGTTTTAAGTGCACAAATGACCGTTGGAGAAAAGGAGCAGCGGGAGAACCTTTTCCATACACGATGCAAGATCAATGGAAAGGTATGTAGTGTTATTGTTGATGGTGGAAGTTGTAGAAATGTGGCGAGCACCGAGTTGGTGGAGAAGTTGGGACTCCCGACTTTAAGGCATCCAAATCCATACCGACTTCAGTGGTTGAATGATTGTGGAGAGCTGAAGGTCACCAAGAAAGTGAAGGTATTGTTCACCATCTGTAAGTACAAAGATGAGATATTGTGCGACATTGTTCCTATGAACGCGTGCCACTTGTTGTTGGGTCGACCATGGCAGTACGATCGGTGTGTTACTCATGATGGTTTCTTGAACCGTCACTCTTTTCTACTCTGAGGGGAACCTATAACCCTCAACCCCATGTCCCCCAAGCAAATTCTAGAAGATCACATTTTGAGAGAAAAGAAAAAAAAGAGTGATGAGGGAAAAAAGAGAGAAAATGAAAAAGGAGAGAATGAGGGAAAAATAGAAAATGAGAGAAGCAAAGAAATGGAGAGCAAAGAAAAATCAAGAGGGGAAAAAGTTTTGAGAGGAGAGAAAAGTGTGATGTTGGCAAAAAAGAGTGAGGTTAAGGAAGCTTTGATTTATCGACAAAATCTCTTAGTACTTATGTACAAAGAGGTGATGTTGAACACTAACGACTTAACATCTTCTTTGCCACATGTTGTTGAGTCTTTGTTGCAGGAATTTGAAGATGTGTTTCCTGAAGAGGTGCCACCAGGTTTGCCACCCATTAGAGGTATTGAGCATCAAATTGACCTCATACCTGGAGCATCACTACCGAACCGCCCAGCATATCGCACCAACCCAGAGGAGACAAAAGAAATTCAAAGGCAAGTTCAAGAGTTGTTGAATGTGGGGTATGTGAGAGAGAGTCTTAGTCCTTGTGCGGTACCGGTCCTTCTTGTACCAAAGAAGGATGGAACATGGAGAATGTGCATTGACTGTAGAGCCATCAACAACATCACGGTCAGGTATCGTCATCCTATCCCTAGGTTAGATGATATGCTAGATGAATTAAATGGTTCAACTATTTTCTCAAAAATTGATTTAAGAAGCGGCTACCATCAAATTAGGATGAAAGAAGGAGATGAGTGGAAAACTGCATTTAAGACAAAACATGGACTTTATGATTGGTTAGTCATTCCCTTTGGTCTCACCAATGCACCAAGCACATTTATGAGGTTAATGAATCATGTCTTACGTGCATATATTGGAAAATTTGTGGCAGTTTACTTTGATGATATTCTGGTGTATAGTAGGACTTTTCATGAACATGTAGATCACTTGAGAAAAGTCCTAGAGGTGTTAAGGAATGAAAACCTATTTGGAAACATAAAAAAGTGTAAATTTTGTCTCGATAAGATTATTTTCCTTGGATTTGTTGTGAGTGGCAATGGAGTTGAAGTGGACACCGAGAAGATCAAAGCAATACAAGAATGGCTAACTCCAACCTCCGTTGGACAGGTAAGAAGTTTTCATGGGCTTGCTAGTTTTTACAGGAGATTTGTGAAAGACTTCAGCACACTAGCAGCACCATTGAATGAATTGATAAAGAAGAATGTTCCTTTCAAATGGGGGAAAACTCAAGAAAGAGCCTTCCATGCGCTAAAGGAGAGACTCACCCACGCCCCTCTACATGCACTTCCAGACTTCGGTAAGACCTTTGAAATTGAATGTGATGCAAGCGGAATTGGCATAGGAGGAGTACTCATGCAAGAAGGTAAGCCTATTGCTTATTTTAGTGAGAAGTTAAATGGCCCAACTCTAAACTATGCTAAATATGATAAAGAGTTGTATGCATTGTTTAGAGTACTCGAAACATGGCAACACTATCTTTGGCCTAAAGAATTTGTGATCCATTCTGATCACGAGGCTCTTAAATACCTTAGGAGCCAACATAAACTAAATAGGAGACATTCTAGATGGCTGGAATTCATTGAATCATTTCCATATGTCATCAAGCATAAAAAGGGTAAAGAAAATACTGTGGTCGATGCACTTTCGCGTAGATATTCTCTTTTATCCTTGTTGGATTCAAAACTTCTTGGTTTTGAATACATTAAGGATTTATATGCCACTGATAGTGATTTTAGAGAACCTTATGAACATTTTAAACCTGGAGTTAGTTGGGAAAAGTTCTATTTACATGATGGATTCTTATTTCGGATTGATAAGCTTTGCATTCCTAATTGCTCTATCCGTTTACTTTTACTAAAGGAGTCACATTCGGGTGGGTTAATGGGGCATTTTGGTGTTTCGAAAACTCTAAGTGTTCTTAGTGAGCATTTTTATTGGCCTAGGATATCTAGAGATGTTGAGAAATTTGTGGGAAAGTGCATTGTTTGCCATAAATCCAAATCAAAGCTGAACCCACATGGACTATATCTTCCTCTCCCAATTCCCAACACCCCTTGGGAGGACATATCAATGGACTTTATTGTGGGGTTACCACGGACCAAGAGGGGGAGAGATTCCATTTTTGTTGTGGTGGATCGGTTTTCAAAAATGGCACATTTTATTCCCTGTCACAAAACAGATAATGCCACTAACATTGCAACACTTTTCTTTCAGGAAGTAGTCAAGCATCATGGAATGCCAAGGACCATTGTGTCGGATCGAGACACAAAATTTCTTAGTTACTTTTGGAAGACCTTTTGGAGAAAACTTGGTACAAAGTTATTATTTTCCACTACTTGTCATCCACAAACCGATGGGAAAACGGAGGTGGTGAATCGCACACTATCATCCCTTCTGCGAACAATTGTCAAAAAGAATATCAAGAATTGGGAGGAGTGTCTGCCACATGTGGAATTCGCATATAACAGGGCCAAGTATTCCACTACTCAATATTCTCCATTTGAAATAGTTTACGGCTTTAACCCCCTTGCGCCTATTGATCTAGTTCCTTTGCCTTTACAGGAAGCAGTTAATATGGATGCGAAAGGGCGTGCAGAATTCATCAAGAAAATCCATGAAAAGGCAAGGTTAAATATCGAGCGGATGACCCAAAAATATATGGATCGTGCAAACAAGGGTCGCAAGCAAATTTTGTTCGAGCCCGGTGACTTGGTTTGGATTCATATGCGGAAGGAAAGATTCCCTGAAAAGAGGAAATCAAAAATCATGCCACGAGGCGATGGACCATTCCGAGTGCTTGAAAAGATTAACAACAATGCTTACAAGATAGCTTTGCCAGGTGAGTATGGTGTAAGTGCCACTTTCAATGTTTCTGATCTTTCTCCATTTTTGGGTGTAGAGGATGAAGATTCGAGGACGACTCCTTTTCAAGAGGGGGAGGATGATGCGAACCATGCGGAAGGCACAGAGTCGATTGCTCGGGTGGAGGAATTGGATTTGCAAGGCCCAATGACACGAGGAAGATTAAAGAGGTTGAATGCTTCAATGGGCGCTCATCTTTCTTTATTAAAGGCCCAATGGGTATTACCTTGCATGGATGGAGCAAATGGGCCTATAATATCACTTATTCAAGCCCAAAATTGATGACTAAAACTTGGCCCACATGGTTGCACGAATTTGGAGGCCTTGCCCACATGAAGGATTCTAGAAATGGCATCTTTGGACACCAAAGTCAAATCCGGTGGGCTATGCACTCAAAGTCAAATCCGGTGGGCTATGTTGGAAAGTTGTGTGCTTCTTTTCCAAAAGTCTTTGTTGGCTTTTATCTTTTTGACTTTTAAGGGGACAAGGTAGGTTTAGACTTTATGACTTTAGGGTATTAGACCCTTGACCATTGTATCACCCCCTTGGCTATAAATAGCCACCCCATGGCTTTGTATTGGCATTCAAGACTTAATTTGAGAGCTTATGCTTTGTTTCTCTCCGTTGTGTGAGGATTATCCCGGGTTTTCCCCTTGCTCTTGTGTATTATTGCCTTGTCAATCTACAAGTTAGATTGGTGATCCAAGTTCACAAAGCCCCCAATTCCGTGCCTCAACCCAAGTGCGTTGTTGTGTGGATTGGACATCACACCCCTCCCTTGAGTGTGTTGTCTAAGTAGTAGGTCACGCTCCATATAGCGTAGGTTGACTACTTGCTTCCACTATCCATACCCTTCACTCGTCACTTAGCCCCAAACCGCATCCATCATCCGCCGCCCTACGCCGTGAAGATCGGGCCACCCCGTGCGTCTCGCATCAGTATGAGTTCTATTGAGAACTCTACCTCACAATATGGGGGAATTCTGGGTAACTCTTCGAGAAATGATTCACTGTATTCAGTCACGATGGGAATTCCCATGAGGTTGGTACTATAATTTGACTCAAACATTTGGGTGAGCTATGATTCTTTATATGGTATCAACACCCACACCATTAAAGGATTTTCCAAAGGAGATTCAAGGTCTTCCTTGTATTTATAGAAGATCATGGGATGGATCAGAATATGAAATGATATTTCCCTTTCCCGAATTTTGATACATGATCTACATAACGAGAGGCAATCCATTCCCATTATAGTGTCTCATTGCAATTGGGGAAGTATTATGAGATTTTCTGGAAGAATATTCCCTCATACACCAATAGTAGAATAGTCAAACACTTGGGTTGCAATAATTGCACCACTTGGTTTTTTTACAAGTATCTCTACTTCAAGGTTTCAGGGCTTCGATTCTATAGTTCTAGAAAACATGCAAGATATAAATGATTGCGTATAACTATAATCAAATAATAGTTATCCCATTCTTGAGTGAATAAGAAATATACCATATACGACTTCCTTATCTTTCTCCTCTTCGGCATTAGTTATGGAATTAGCCTTCCCTTGTTCCTTTGGCTTTGTGGGCTACAAATGCTGATTATCCTCGAGAACTCAAGGTTAAGTGCACTGGCTTCCCTAGTGACATATCTCCCTATAGTTGTATCATTGAACATTGGGTGGTTATGTCATATATTCCTCTATATTCTCTATCCTTTTCATGTCTTTTCGACACTCTTGTCCATGGTATCCTTCATTCCCACACTTGATTCACCTTTCCTTCACTTTGAGGTAGTTCCCATCATGCAACATCCCACATGTTTGGCATGTGGGTCATTGTGTTTTCTTCCAACCTTTTTCATTAGATCCACATGCATGAAACTCCTTCTTTAATTTCATTTCACAATATCCATGGGACCATTCTCCAAACTCATTCTCCACATTGAGAGCTCATTAAAGAACATTTTTCACAACTCCTAAAGCCTCAAATTGCAATAGTCTTTTGAAGGTGTGGTTTTAATCCACCAAAGAATCTATAAATTTTTCTATTAGTGTTGATAACAATACTCGAAGAGTACCTTTAATGCCTTTTGAAATTATTTTTATAGGTTATGAAAGATTCCCCATCTTTTTTCTTGAGCTGCAAAAATTCTCTCTCTATCTTCATACGTGGAGTCGTGGGAAATACTTATTAATAAATATGGTCGTAAAGTCTTCCCATTCCATCTCTTCAATTTCCTCCTTTGGCTTGGGGTTTCTAATCAAATCCCACCATTGATAAGCCTCTATATCTAGACAATAAATGGATTGTGTCACCTTCTCCATCTCATAATCGTGAAGCGAAGAAAATTTCTTCAAAATGGAGTTGACCCACTACTCCACAACTAGTGGATCAGAAGATATACTAAACGTCGGTGGTCGTTGCCTCTTAAAACACTCGATAGTTAGTTTCTCCATCCATGGTGATGGAGGAAGTTCTCCATTATTTTGGTTATTGTTCATAACCTGATATATTTGGGTATGCACTACGAAGAAGTTTTTAATTCCACCTCTCAAATCATTGGGGATGTCATTCATGAAATCGTTGCATTGTCCCTCGCATGAGTTGTTGGACTGTTTTCTCCGGGTTCCCACTATTTTCTAAAATATAAAAGGTTAGAAAAAAACACAAGTCAACAAGTCATGAATTACTTTTTCATTTGTATTAGTTATACTAAAATCATAACATATGGGATCCATATGTAAAGATTCATGTTTTGATATTTGTACTTAGTCTCATGCTAGGGGTTTTCTCTTGGGTTCACTAATCCTAATTCCCAAATTAACTAAACCTTGCCTCTGATAACAACTAAAATGAACCAGCTTCTCTTACATTATGACTACATCATATTAATGATAAAAAACATAAAAGTATTACCCATATAATATCCAAATGTTTAGTGTCTTGGAAAAACTAGAACCATTAAAAACTTTTACAACATCTATCATAAACGTTTATTTAATTCCTTCTTCTCTATCTTATTATAGGCACATGACCTTTACTTAGTACTTGTAGTCACCGTAGGATATACATAAAAAATGGGTGATATAAAAGCCCAGAAAGAGGATAGATATGTAGAATATAACATGGGGTGAGAATAATCATAACATCGTAAAAAATATCATGAACATGAGAGGAATCATTAATATAAGAGTTGAAATGTGGTAATGCATACAAATGAAACATCTTGTCTTAGTGGTTGACTACAACACATACTTTTGATCTAAGCTAGTATATTTTTCACACATAATTTCATATTGACTCATGAGATTCATAAATTTACCTATTGTATTGGAGAAAAATATAATTTTGGGTGTTCCCGTCCCATTGAAACATTCATATTGCGAAATATAATTCTGGGTTCACACATCACATCATAACATTATCATTATCATGCATGAAAAAATGAACATATACAAAAAATTAACATAACCAACCCATGTAAAGGAATCTCTTTCATCTATTATGAAAAAATTCATAAACATTGGGTTCTCAAAATAAACTAGGAATAACAATCTTGTATATGATAACCATCATCCTTGAGTGAGAAGTAAAAGGTGTATTTTTGAAAGAAGAGTTCATTTGGAATATTTCTTGACATAAACATCTGTAGAAAAAATATATAGCCCAAAAATGATTATATTATGATGAAAAAATTATTTTTAAGGAGTGATCATACCAAAAATGGAGTGGAAGATGCAGAACCTAAATACAAAAAGTTGGAATTGAGATTTTCCACTTACCTTGTATCTGAATGCTTTCTTCAATTTAATGTCATGTATAACAACATTAGATTCATTAATTAATAATTCCAGAACCTTTTCTACATAAATATGGATCATTGTTTTTTTATTAAGTTAATTTATGGGCCTTTGGATTAGTTATAGAGTTTAAAAACATTATTTGGGAATGTTCGTTTTTATGGTTTTCTTGAGAAGTTCACTTGTATTCACAAATGGAAGTTCGTGTAGAACATGGATAATCATAAAAAACTGATCTTTAATGTTATTAATGATATTCTAGAATTTTAAATGATCTTATAATTAATTATGTAATATTCCATGTAGATGAATCATTAGTTAAAAATTAAATGATGATCATTTGGGTTAAATTGGGCGGTTATTCAATCACAATGAACTTGTTTTATTTTATCACATAATGTCACGTAAAAAAGTTAGTTCCAGAACATAAAAGGGAATAAAACATAAAATTTAACATATTTTTTAAACTATTTTATGGTTTTATTGGTAGTGTTGAAGGTTTTAATGTAAAAAAGAAGTGCATCTCCAATGATTTAGGTTGATTAACACATCATGGGAAACAATTTCATTTTATTAACAAAGAGGGGGAGGGAGGAGTATAATGAGTAATCGTCCATTAACATGATATAATACCAGTATATCAATAATTATGTATTTATCATGAAATTTTGATAATATATGTTTAAGATAAGAGAATAAATGAAAATAAATTTGAAAGGAAAAATGAATGAAAAGAGAGAGAGGAATTACCTCTTGAATCCTCCTCTTGTGATCCATCTTAAAGAAGGTATTCATCATATTTTGATCACTCTAGGGGATCTTAGACGTGGGGTAGGGGCTAGGGATGATTCATGGGTATAGTTTAGAAAAGGTTTGAAGCCTGAGAGGTGTGATGGAATGAGGGTGTGAAGGGTTATATTTATAGTGGAGGGGAGAGAGGATTTCTCAATATAAAATTCATTAATTTATTATTTCACCACAAGACAAGGAATAGTGAGTTTTCCATCACCATTAATAGAAATTGTATCATGTGAATCCAAAAAAAGTGTTTTTACATTAGGAAAACATCATTCATGACTCCATAACTAGCTTATTTATCTTATTTTGTAAAATATGGAATTTTACTATTCAACAAAAATTCCAGTATTTCAGAAAAATCCCAAAAAATCACCCTAACCATTTTTTGATGTGTCGAATACAAAAATGAATCCAAATTTTCAAAAAAAATATAAATAATATTAATTTAATTTTTAATTAAAACAAAATTTACGAGAAAAATATAGTTTTAAAAACATTTGTTAACTTATTCCAAATCATATGTACATCATTCATTCACATAAATCCTATATATATACTATCATAGGTGAGGTTACTATTAATAAGGGTATATTACTATTCATAATGGTAAATGTAGGTTAGTATTCACCAAAAAATATGTTTGTTCGTTTAGACTACAAAAATCATCCTGAACACAACCGTGTGTGTCAGATTTTCGAAATTCAAAAAACATAGAAGTGGGAAAATTATGTTTAATGGTTATACAATATTTTGTATCATGATATTTCATTGTGATTCCTAATGTGATTATACTATAATGAATTATTATAAGAAGTCAATTTCATTGAAAAAACTTTGGTTCATTAAAGTATGTCACATCGTGGAACAACAACACTCAAAACTGGTAAAACATGCATAACAGTACATGTCTACGCATAACATCATCATCTCCTGTTGAAGAAATTTGTAGTTAAACACATGGACAATAATATTACTAATTCACAAAAGGATTCACATTCTCCTCGACATGGGGTAACACTCCTCAATCCCCAAACACATCATGATTGGGTCTGTGAACAAGAACATCATCACTCATATGGTCTTCAACACAGAACTATCTCATAATTCCAGTTGGAAGTCATCGTAGAGGAACCATGACAGTTATCAAGACATTCATGGTCAAAGTGTATATATTGAGAGATGATTGAAGATGAAAATTGAAATCTCAATCCATTAAAATATGATGCATTTTCCAAGGATTTCCACCACAAAATGTATCTACAAATATTTAGTCAACATGTACGGTATCATGGTCATGTTGATGGGATATATTTTTCAACCACACCGACACTAGAAACCATATCCTATGATTCAACCTCTAAACAAATTAACCCTATTTCCCTATTTCCCAAACTAATCATCTCAAATATATAAAAGAAACTCCAAACTCCAACCATAACGCTCAGAAGTTTCATAAAAATTTAATCAAGGTATAGATTTGACACTATTTAATCATGACCTTACCTGATGGGTCCTAAGATGTAACTACCCCAAGACCACCCCCTTAGGCGAGCGGCTGGTGACTAGCACCAATATGGACAATCACACACATGGGAGCAATATTCCTAAATCACCTGTTTTCATGGACACATCTTGAAGCATATACAATGATTAAATGTAAAACCACTAAATGAAATGAATAAAAACATATATAATACAACAACAACCATTGTGTGATAAAAGTATTAGAAATGAAAAAATTGGTTATAATACATGCCTAAACCCAACTAGAATGAAATTTATGTCTTTCTCAAAAGGAGGTGATTTATATCAAATTTGTCATAAGAAGACACCTTGGTCTATCAAGCCCAAATCGATATCCACCTATAGCCAATCCACCATGAAATCCATAAAAAATATATTTTTTCTTCATAAGACACGACATGTGTGGGAAGAGACCACGTATGTTGTGTATAACAGTATTTTGTACGAGACCCCAAAATCTAAAATCACCTATCCTCATGAGTATTCAACTCATGACATGTTATTTAAATCATAAAAATGAGACATCAAAATAATCATATAGATAAAATCATAAAACAAGATACATCCCATGTGGTCATAATCACTGATATCCTAGGATTATTTCATAATGGACTTATACAACATGAGTTTATGGGTACACAATCAATGTTTCCTTCTATCCCTGATGGCACTCAACTGAAAGAAAATATCTATCTAGGGGAATATTTTCCCTAATATATATTTTCCATGATGATTGTGATCCCATAGGTCATAATCATCTATTCTAGTGAGTATGGAATCACAGAGGTTTCATCTGTGAAGGACACTCAATCCAACTAAACCTCATCGACAAGATCAGAACTCAATACATAGATATGGGTTCAACAATGATGGATCACTAATGGGATACTAAACCCTAATGGAATCATCATATAATATAGGGGATTATCATATGAGTAAATATTTTTCACTCAATTTCAATCAACCACATATAATGAAACATGAATGGAAAAAATTATTTCTTGAATCCTCTTAGTGGGATACATACCCCAGGCCACTATGTCAGTAGTTGAAATAGTCTAGGTAAACTCATGCATGAATAAGGGAACTACCCCATTGTTCATGATTCATAAGTTGTTGTGGTGGAATTTCCCTCTATGATGGAAATGTGACTCCATATCCAACTCTTATAGGTATAGAATAGTGGAGCACACTCAATAAATAATGGTCCATGTAGCACACACAAGCACACACCGAAGCTGATCTAAGGTGATAGAGGAAACCAAAATTTCAAAAAACGACTAAACGCCATGTCCTAGTGGGTAATTATGTGTCTCACTATGCCTAAAACTACTCATGTATCACACTAACAAAACATGTGTTTTTCAAAAATACACAACATTTCATGAGGTATTGTTCCATAGATGTCATCTCATCTCTAGGACTACCATCTTGGATGTACCCATGTAAGCATACATGGAATTCCCCGACTCATGTACTTCTACCCATTACCATGTACATAGCTCTAAACATGTACACCTATCCTATAAATGCCCATGTATAAGTACACTACATATTTGTTCCATATACTCAAGGTCTTGTATGTTAACCCTTTGAGGTACACACCTAACCAACTATTAAAGGGTCACATTCTGTGTGATAGGGGCCACATACCATGTAATACTTAACATCATCCTGAAATTACAGAATACACTAAGAGAGAACCACATCGATTGTATATTTGAATTAAATGAATTGTTATATTGTATTATCTAGAAATAAGGATCTTCCTTTGGAGTATGTTTTCATTACCTATTCATTGGATTCAAAAATCACTCATTCTGTGAATCAGGAATCCACTCCAGCCAAACCATTCCACCATCGATCATAAGATTCAATCCATTAAAACCACATGTAAAAACTATACACATGTATTCCATCATTACACCCCAAATAAAATGAAATCAGGTATCCAAAACCATCTAATCCACTACTAATTTCATCATTACAAAACTATCAGGTCATCCCCAACACGGATCTATGATATTGAATCGTTAGGCTATGAAATAGGTGTGAAACATTCATTATGTCAATGTTCATTGAACTACCATCTAAAGGAACTATTCCATGATGAACTGAGAAATTGGGATGAAAATAAAAAGTAAAAATGACGATGAACGAACATCAGTCGATGTTCATGTCAGCCTTGATTCATTTCTATTAGAATGCTTAAGGAAGATATAATCAAGGAAACTATGAAAGATAAATCCCTAATTCCAATATCAAACTAACCCATTCTATAACATGCATGATCTGAGAATAAATTATTTGGTTGATTGATTCATTTTTGTCATTGGTATCATAAAAAGGGAAGAAATCCAATACAAAAAATCGAACCTTGAATTGGATCGATTGCAAATAAAGAATGTAACTATGCCAATATCATTGGTGAGATCCTCAAATTTTATTTCCCATCGATCAACAATCCCTGATATAGAGGATTTTCATATGATATAGACCAAAAAATACTCCCTCCAACATCTACAGGGTTATGCAGATAACCCTATAATTCCATCATAACCATGTACATAACCATGTACTTGTAGTGGTAATTAGGTTTCTATGTCAAAAGATGAAATAAGGTAATTTATGTAATCAGTTTTTTCAATTTATTCTCCCAATGAATTTTTCACCAATGCCCATTTCCAAAAATGGTTATGTTTCACCACGGGCAGTTAAAATTATATGAACTCAAACGTTTCCTATGATTTCTATTTTTGGGAACCAATTTGAATTTATCCTTTTATTTTAAAAAATTGTATGCACATGATATTTAATATATTTAAGGTATTAAAAAATTATTTTTGGTACACTAAAACTGAGATTCTCACATCATCTCAATGAATGACTCCATAAATATGTGTAGAAACATTCAAATGTCTTACACAGAAAAAATTGTGGCATTAACAAAATATTTTATCTAAATATAATGGTGTTCCATCCATATCAACATTTAGTCAAATCATAGTTTCTAAACCCATGATGACCTTCAGTCATTAGTTCAAGTCCAATGACATTGCTTGATTTGATGCGATATCACTCAGAATGAGGGTTTTACTTATTCTAATAAAATACTCAAATATTTAATATATCAATATTAAAAGAATAATTAAAATCCTAGAAATAGAATTAATCATTCAATAAACATTTTAGTAAGGTTTTCAAAAAAATATATTTTGTTTTTGTTTTTCCAAAAGGTATATTAATCTTATTTTTCTATTATTAAAATTTCATTAATGAAAATATCAACCGTAGAGGATATAAATAAAATAAATCATATTTCAAATTAGGTAATGTAATTTTAACTCATATAACATTTCCACTAAAAATATGATTTTTGTATATTTCCCCCAAAATATCATTAATCATGTTACCCTCCAATAAAATATTTCCTAAAAATGTGTGTTTATTAATTTTATGTTTTTATAAATCTTTAACTCATAATCACACTATGTTATTCATAACTATTAATTTAATGATGACATATATTCTTCCTAAATTTATCACAATCCTTAGATGTTTCAAAATTCATATCACCAAAAATTCATTGTTAAAAAAATTTATATAAAATATAATTCCTCAGTACCAATACATAAATACTTAATCCATTTTAATTCCATATAGGTCCTTCAATGGTTTTGGATTTAGCTATTAGATGGGTTCATCATCTCTTATAAGTTCCTAGTTCTCTGCATATAAGATAACGAGCCATACATGTATCCCTCATATTAGATTTTGTTTTCATCCAACGTACTCATCATATTTCCTTATCAATTACATACATTATGTTATTCAATTCCAAGCATTAATAATTTTCATGTTCCATTGGGACACCTTCTTCGTTTCCTCCCCCTAAATTTCTCACATGAATGAAATAGTTCTTTCATTTCTTCATGGTCTCCATAACTCATGATCTTAGTGAACACAATCATTCACTTATATTGTGAGTCTAAAGGATGGACAGATTATAGATTGTCAATCATAGTTCGTGATATGTAATTTGGAGTAATGATAATATATTTAACTACTATTTTAATCCCATTTTTGGCTTATAGTAATTACATTATCCTTAATGTTCAATGGAATATGATTCATTCTGATTCCATCCATTGACTAAAACCTAAAATCATAGTGTGCGCAATAGTAAGCATAGTATAAATCCCATATAATAATTTATAGGATTCCTATTTCAAAAAAAAAATTACAGTATAAAACACCATAGGTTTAATAAAGGTCATTCTTTTTTATCATCAATTAAAAATGATTTATAATTTAATTTTGAATTTTACTAAGCATGTCTCCCTACAGTGTAAAACTAGGTTCATTATAAGGACAATTTTAATTCACCTGGTGATGATCGAGTCCAGACCAATGAACCCTTTTAGAGTTATTAACCTTATTTGAATCCATTCCATGACTACATACACTTTTAGGGTCCAGGAATGGATGTATTTATCATGAAATTCCTAATAATATCATCTTTATAGAAATTTTAGGATGTTCTTATATACATTTCATCTGATTCAGTCATAGTTTTATTTTCCATGATAAATTTCTTCCAATATCTTGTTTGCAATGTTTTTAATAAACTTCATCTAATACCAACTATAAAGAACCCCATCCCAGTAGCCTATATATTGTGTCTTTATTTTTTGAATTGGAATAATATATATGGAATATCATCTCTAAGGACGTAATAGTTTAGTAGTCTAGTGGAACAATATTCATATTTTAGTCACACATTACTATTGAGGAAAAAAAATATTTTTTGTGGTAAAATTATCACCGATATCACAAAATTTTAGTTAAATAATAGTAAACTCCATGGACTCATGGGGAAATAATCGAACTAAGAGTCTCATTAAAGGGTAAATGACTATTAATTACAAAATAAGAAATCATGAATCAATATACATAATCAATTTGGACATGTAAATAACTAAAAACACATTTAATTTAACTATCACTATCATCATAATAAGATAAGGAATAACAAAAATTTCTATGAAATCCTTATCTATTTAAAAATATTATTAAATGTCAAAGAATAATTATCCATGAAATAAAAACAATTAATTGAATAGTCCAATGTCTTTGGATGACTATGTGAATGATTATAAAGCATCAATCCTATAACACCCAATGAGTATGAAAATAAAATTAATATTGAATGCATGAAACACTAAGTCTATAAAAAAAATATTATTAATAACATAGCCAGAAGACATAATTTTACAACTCCTATCATTTGAATTTCAAAAATCTGACAAACACATTTGCGATTAGTAAGTTATTTAGAGTCTGATACGAACAACTTAATTTTTGGTGAATAGTAACATACCCTTATGAATATTAATGTTACCATTATGTATATTGACATACCATTATGAATAGTGACAAAACCATATGAATAAAAAACACATGTATAATAGTATATATATTTGATTTAAGTAAACATATGATGTACCTAGGTTTTGAAATAAGTAAATAGATTATTTATAAACATTATTTTTCATGTAAAATATGATTTTAATTGAAAATTAAATAAATCATATATAGACAATTAATTTTGTAAAATGGAATTCATTTTCAAATCCTACACATCAAAAAATTGTTAGGGTTCATTTTTGGTATTTTTCTGAAATACACAAAATCTTGGTGAATAGTGAAATTTTGTAATTTACAAATATGCCAAATAAGTGAACTACTGCATCTTTCTTGAATAATGGATGATTCGATTGACCATTTGATCGAACTCACATTCATATATTCCTATTATTGGTCACCAGAAACAATACTACTGGTTTTATTTGTCAAAATAATATAATAATGAGTAAATTAATGGAAAAACCCTCCTCTCCTCCACTATAAAAATCACCCTCACTCCCTTGTATCTTCACTCCCCTAAAGCCTTGTGCCATGCCTAAATTATTCTCAAACATCCTCTCATGCTCTTTCCCACGAGATAAAATCACATTGTATCATAAAAATACCAATAACTCTCCCCTAAAGAGGATCTTAAGGAAGATTACTTCAAGTGGAAAATTCCTCTTTTGATTTCATGTATTTCATGTTCATATCCCTTATTTTTCTTTCATTTCAAGTTCAATTCGTTTTTATTCCTTCCTCACCTACATTCATCCATATGTTGTGGTGAATCCAACACCTTACACGTACTAGATTGTTTTTATGATAAATGTTGACTTCTTCATCATCTCTTCATTTCCCTTCTTTTATACATGAAATGAAAACACCATTCGAGATGTGATAATTTATCACATTCAAGGAAGAAAATATTTCAATTACTTTTACCATCTACTATTCTAGTCATGAAATCATTTTAATGCTTGAAACAAAATATAATATAAGTATTATAACTTATTTATGGTTATGGAATCCTTTTTAAAATGATATAAATTCATAAATCAAAATGAGTTCATTTTGATATAACAGCCAATTAACCCAAACAATAGTTATTCCAGTTTTATATAATGAATCATCTTCACTCCCAATGACCAAAAAAATTTATAACCATTTCATTTTCTAGTTGTTTAAAAATAACATTCAACTTTTATTCTGTAAAACCATTCTTATTCTACATGTTTATCCTTACATGAATATAATTAAAAAAATCATGAAAATAAAGGAAAAAAACGCTCCCAAACAATGGAATTGAATCTCTTAACCCATTAAGATTCCATGAATTAACCAAATAAGGTTATAATAAATCAAATAAATTGAGAGAAGGTTATGCAATCATTAATTTATATACCATTATTTTATTATTCTGATCATTATGATCTAGTGAGGAACACCTTTGGACATAATGTAACTGTTTTCTATACAAACCTCAATTTTCATTTGGGTTAATGTTATTATCTGCTTACCTAAATTAAATTCTGATTAATTTATTTATTCTCATAATAATTTAAGTATTAATGATATTTATATTTTTTCCTACCAGAATCATGCCTTCATTTATGAGGAATTATATGATTTAAAAGGATCATTGAAAAATCCTTCCTGATAAACAATCACAATTCCTGAAAAATTCTCAAATTGATTCCAATTTTAATGGAAACCATATAAAATGTTTTTAGAAAAAATTATCCTTCTAAAATCACATATTTTATTATTAAAATAATATCTTACTTCACTAATGGTTTTATACAAAACCATTTACAAAACAAATCTTCTTTTCAATGTAAATTAGTATTTATCTCAATAATTACTCGATGATTTCATAAGAGTGTGTTCATTTGTTTCAACACCCCTATTGATTATTATGTATTAATAGAAATAATCTTTGTGATGTCATCTACTTTGTTTGATTGAATGGTTTATGATTAGATTGACTATGTATGTACTATCTTAAAACCATTCAACATTTTACTCTGAATGGTTAGTGTATTTGCTTATTGTTCCAAGAAAGTTATTTAAGTTTCATGTGTTACTGTGAATATGGATGTATATATATTTTTATGATTATTACCATAAATATGAAGAATAAATTGTACTTATTATTTGATGGGTGAGGCTGGCTATAGTAACTCTATGCATTAGTAGGTCTCATGAGACAAATAGATATAGACTTCACTGAGGCCTTGCCCATTTTTAGATATGGTTTTGGCCGATGCCATAATCATTTTTAGATGTATTGGAAGAGGCCTTGATGGTATGTTTAATATTGTACATCCTATTCATTTTTCCTCATTATGAAACTAGTATTTATTGTTCATTTGGTTATCCGACTAGTATAATACCAATGATTATGTTTTATTATAGAATTATTTATTCAGCTTTAATTCTAGACATATTATGTTAATGTTTGTTTATTTTTAGAGGCATACATTTTAGTTATTCACCATGCCTAATTATTATGTTTATAACGTATTCATCTGTATTTCATTCACTTATTTATCATTTGAGGTCACCTCTTTTATTATATTTATTTTTGTTAGGACATGAAGCAGTTTATTATTAATGACTCATAGGGATGTACTTAGAGGTGTCGATATTCCCAATAAAAATTATATGTTCTATTTAATTTTATGTTGTAATGTTGAACTTATATATGTATCTTGATTTTCAGTTCTACTGAACGATTAATTCTTTATGGATACAAATTTCTTGTAATCATGCCAATATAATGTAACAAGGCACTAGCTCTGGGCAACAGGGGTCAGGTTCTTATAGTTGGTATCAATGGATATTTTGTAGAAAAAATAGAAACTAGATTTTGAAAATGTGTTGTATGGTACAGAACCCTATTATTTTCTTTGAGGATAAAAATACAATAGATTCTTGGTATTTTGGAATAGAGTAGATTATTTGGATATTTTAGAAAATACATCCCTATCATGATAATAGAAGTGGGCGTAGCTCTGGCACAGATGTACCTAGGAGTGAAAACTCTGACAAGATGTTTCGGGCATGAACCAGGTATCCTGGAACATGACAAAGAACCTTACAATGCACCTAGATTGACACCCCTAGGGTGTTTTCTTAGTATAACTCACATTTTTATTACAATCCATTATTATGGATTTAAATTCAAATTTTTTCTCCATGAAACCTTGTTTTTGATTATGGGATTATCCATGCATTGGATTTCAATTTATGCTTTGTATTTTTCTATGTCTAGATTATAAATTATGATTCATAACCTATTCTTGTGTATTCCATTATCTGTAAATGGTTCCTAGTGGAAGGAATGGAAACTCTGTGAACACATATATCCTATGTAGGTATTTCCATCTTGTGAAAGATAATGATGTTGGATATGGAGCTAAGACTGGTGCATATCATCTTATAAATATTTTGGGACAAACTTGCTCAGGTTATGAACAATAACCCTACCCATAATGAGAATCCATATCCACAATGTGGACGAGCTATGTCGAATCTCTTTATGCAACAATAGCCTCCATAATTTAATTAGACTACAAAGACATTCGTAGTCGAGTAGTGGATATGTTCCTTGGAGAAGATATTTATTGCCTTGGGAAGTAACGAAAGGGAGAATGTTGTCAAGGTAGTTTTTTTCTATTAGGAGATATTGATCAATGGTGGTCACTAATTCAAAAAAAATTGGACGTGGAAGAGATAAAAAACATTTAATTGTGTGAATTTAATGATCTTTTCTTAGAGAAATATTTTCCGCAGGAAAAGTGAGAGGATTTGGAATGAAATTTTTTGAATTTGGGGAAAAATGAAGATGAGAATGTTGAAATGTATGGGGATAACTTCACAAGGATAGAAAGGAATGTTTTGGACTACATATTAAATCCATGGAGGAATATTTATCGATTCAATGATGGCCTAAAACCATTCCTATGGAAGGCTTTCGTCTGCCAATCATTCTCATCATACAATGATATATTCTCATGTGCTATCAAGACAGAAAAAGAGTTCTCTAATACATATGAATTTAAAGGAAATCAAGAGAAGATAAGGATTGCTGAAAACTATAGAAAAAGAAATAAGGAATTATGAAATAAGGGAAGGTTCTAATTTCAACCCCTCAATAACTGTGGAAGGATACAACCTAGTTCCTGCATAAAAGGAAAAGGGGTGTACTAAAAGTGTGGACAGAAAGAAAATCATGCAAGTTCTTTCCAGTGGAATAATGAATTAATTAATGTTCAATGATATAATAGTTGTGATATGGGACCCTGTGCTAATTATTGTCCAATGTGTCAAGGAAACATGGATCAGAAAAGGCCAAGGGAACATGGACAAGCTTATCCGATCACAATTACTGATATTGAAGTTCTTAATTACATGATGACATGTACTTTAATAATTTACTCAAACTTAGAGAAAGCATTATTTGATTCATGGTAATAAAATTCTTTCATATCATCCCATTTTCCCATAAAATTAGATATTTTCTATTTGATTTATTAAGGGAGTAGTCTAGGAAAACTGTTAAGGGATGTATTATTTCAAAAAAAAAATATGTGTCGGGAAGTCCTCATTATGGTATATAAATGTGCATTATCTGCTGATTTTGTTGTCATAATCATGATTGGCTTTGATAAAATTCTCATTATGGATTAGCTTTCAAACCATGCTATGAAGATTTATTGAAAAAAGAAGGAGTTTACAATTTTTGAGAATGATGTGGAATACCTTATCTTTTTAGTAGAAACATCACCATCTGATTCTCATATACATCCATCCCCAGTAGCTCTACTGAATTAAATTATTGAAGAGGTATGGAATGAAATAACTATATATGGGGAAAGGAATGTTTAAATAGAGGACATTCCTATTGTGGAATAATATGTTGATGTGTTTCAAAAGGATTTATGTGAATATCCTCCAGAGTGGGATATTGAGTTTTCCATTATCTTAATTCTGGGATCAAGGCCTATATCAAAGACCCATTATAAAATGGACATAGTGTAATTAGAGGAACTGAAGAAAAAACTAGAGGATTTTAGTGATACATGATTTATTCTCCCTAGTGTTTCTCCATGGGGATCCCCCTTTCTATTCATCAAGAAGAAAGATGGATCAATGAGGTTTTGTATTGACTATAGGGAGATCATTGCTATAACAATAAAGAACAAGCATCCCATACCACTCATTGATGATATATTTAATCAAATTCATGGAGACCAATATTATTCAAAGATTGACTATCGATCTGGATATCATCTGTTTCTTGTGTGGATGGAACACATTCCAAAAACTACATTTCAAACTCGGTATGGGCATTACCAGTTTACAGTTATGCATTTTTGACTGACAAATGGACCCTCAAAATTCATGGATCTAATGAATAGAGTTTCAATGAATTTAATGATGAATATTTTTTTTGTATTTATTGATGATATCTTGGTATACACCATAATATATGAATGTCATGAAAATCCCTTCACCACTATTCTGAAGACAAGTATAAGAAATGAATTATATGGGGATGTTTAGGAACTATGAATGTTGGCATCAATCAGTTTCCTTTCATGTCCACATTGTCTCTATGGATGGAGTATCTATTGATCCTATGAAGAAAAATGATGTTCAAGAATGGCCTACTCCAACGAACATAACAGAGGAATGTAGATTTAATGGTTTTTTAGTCTATTATCGACGTTTCGTTCCAAACTTCAACCATTTAGCCAACCCAATGAGCAGGCTTAGACATAAAGGGTTTATGTTCAAATGGAAAAATAATGCGATGATGGTTTCAAAGAATTAAAGTAGGGATTAGTGAATTCTAAAATCCTATGTCTACCATTTGGGAATGATGGGTTTGTGATCTATAGTGATGCATCAATGAACAATCTTGGTTGTGCCCTTATGCAGAATGATAGAGTTCTTGAATTTTCATCAAGGTAGTTAAAAATTAATGAACAAAGCTATCCTACACATGATCTTTAGTTAGCAACCGTAATCTTCTCTATGATGATATAGGGATATTATCTCTATTAACAAAAATATGATATATATACATATCAAAAAAACCTAATGTATATCTTCTCACAGAAAGAAATCAACATGAGCCTAAGGAGATGGCTTGAACTACTCCATGATTATGATTGTTCCATACACTACCACCTAGGAAAGGAAAATAAGGTAGCTGATGCACTTAGAAGGAAGGATCATGGATTTCCCAATGAAATGAGGATTTATAAGGATCCTATGTACATGGATCTAGTGAGGTTTGATATGGGAATTATCAAAGAAGATGAAACATCAGTACTTTTTTAAATGGGTTCCCAATGATCTCTATTGAAAAGAATTAAATCTTCACAGTATGATGATGACAATCTTCAAAAGTAAATTAATTCTATGAAATATGAGATGTTGACTGACTTCATGTGTGAATATGTAATTCTGAAAATTGGGAAGATGCTATGTATTCCCTCTATACCTATGCTAAAAATTGAGTTATTGTATGATTCACATAGATCGAACTTCTTTATACTTCCAGGGAGCACTAAAAATTATAGAGATTCGAATGAACATTTTTGGTGGGATAACATGAAGAGGGGAATTTCTTATTATGCATCAAGATATGTAGTCTGTCAATTAGTGAAGGCTGATTGACAACATCCTAGAAGATTCACGCAACCTCTAACTATTCCTACCTGGAAATGGGATGAAATCACCATGCATTTTCCCACCGGATTACCCAAAATTCTATAGAAGAATGATGAGATATGGGTAATTGTTGATTGACTTATGAAATCTGCACATTTCTTCGTTATAAGGGAGAACATTCCATGAGATTTCCTAGCATGACTGTATATCAAAGAAGTTTTCATACCTCATGGAGAGCATATATCAATTATTTCTTATCGTTATCCATGATTTAAATTGAAATTATAGAAGGGTCTTTATAAAGATTTGGATACTGAGCTTTTATTGAGTACTGCTTATCACCCCCAAACTGATGGGAAATCAGAAAGGATGATAAAAACCTTGGAAGACATTTTCATATCATGTTCACTTGACATTCAAGCAATGAAGGATCAATATTTTCCAATAGTGGTGTTTTCCTACAATAATAGTTTCCATTAAAGTATTTGAATGGCACCATATGAAGCATTGTATGGAAAGAGATGTCATACACCAAAATTTTGGGATGAATTTTGAAAAAGAAGGCATGTGGGCCCAGAGATTTTGTAGGAATCAACAATGATTGTAATGACAATTCAAGGATATATCAAAGTATCTCAAAGTAGACAAAAAGCTATGTTGATAATATAATGAAGGATACGGAACGTGATGTGGGACATCATGTTTTCTTAATAGTATATCCATGGAAGGGAATTATAAGATTTCAGAATAAATGGAAACTGAGCCCTAGGTACGTTGGCCATTTTGAAATTTTTGGGAGATTTGGAGTTGTTGCATATTATTTGGCTATGACAGCTATCCTATTTAATATACATAAATTTTTTCATTGTCTCTTCACAAAGGAAGTACATGCCAGACCCAACACATGTCCTCACTTTCGAATGAATGGAATTGAAACATTACATATGTTATTGTGAAGATCCTATCCAGATTCTGGACTTCTAAAGAACAAGTGTTGAGGAATATGACGACTCAATATGTATAGTCACTTTGGAGGAATAATAAAATTGAAGAGGAGTCACAGGAGCCTGAGGAGATTATGATGAATAAATACAGAAGTATTTTTGTGTGGTAACATTCAAATAATTTCAAGGATGAATTTTGGTGAGGGGATAATGTAATAGCCCAATATTTTGAAAATAAATTTAATATTGAATGCATGAAACACTAAGTATCTACAGAACACCACATTGTTATAACTTAGCTAGTAAACAAGTTTTTACTACTCCTATGATTTGAAATTTGAGAATCTCATATACATGGTGGAGATCAGTAAGTTGTTTAGAGTCTAATATGAAAAAATTCATTTTTTTGTGAATAGTGACATACACATATGAATAGTAATGTTACCCTTATGAATAGTAGCCTCACATATGATAGTATATATATAGGATTTAAGTGAAAATTTGTTGTACATATGTTTTTATATAAGAAAATAAATGTTTTAAAAACTATAGTTTTTAAGTAAATTATCATTTTAATTAAAAATTAAATTAATCATATATAGAAAATTATTTTTGAAAAAATGGAATTAATTTTTTGAGTTATACATGTTGAAATTTGGTTAGGGTGAGTTTTGGGATTTTTCTGAAATACTTTTTGTAAAGACCCATAAAATTACTTATAATTTTTTTAAAATTATTTGGGATTATTACGAGTTTGTAAATGTTGACGGAACATGATTCCGAGACTCAGTGTGCCCATGAGAGAATGTTGAACTTTTTTTAGGTACGTTCCGTAAACGTGCATGCGGCGTTTTCTAACTTTTGAACCGGTGCAAAGAATTGAAATCTAAGCACACCACTGAATTCGTAGTGCTGAGATTCTCTTAAGGGAAGTTTAACATTGACTACTGTAGGTTGGGAGAAAAGATAGTTTTATAGACTTTTTGAAAGAATAATAAAATAACATTAAAATGTTTTTTTTTTATTTTTCTACAACCTCTTGTGCGGTGGTGGAGGGGACCACAGAGGTGTTCAGGCATTTAATGAGGTATATTAATTTCTCGGTTACACATAGGTTGGGTAACGACCATTTGTTTAATTAATAAGACTCATGAAACACACCAATTAATGAAAGATTAAATGAAAGGAGAATTAATTCATTATATCATCATTTGTTTTATTAAAATTTTTGGAAAGGGAAGATATTGTGCTGAGATATTGTGAGAGAACTCTGATGAAGCTCCGACGAACATCCCTCCAACGTAGAATGGATGCCTGAATGACGTCGTTGGAGGAATTGATACGGGGTTTCCAAACATTGATGAATTCAATTAACATAGGTTTTCATTCCACAACCGCAAAATATCTTCTGAATCCGTGGTAGGGGTTTTTCTTAAATACTATAAAATTCTCGATTCAATTCCTTGTTCTTGAAAAGCTGATGAACAAGGATCAACCAAACGAGTTGATCCGTAATTCGTATGAAATTGTGGGTGGTTGTTGTAAGAGATGTGAACATATTTAAATCCTTATCTATGTGATGTATTTTTTTTACCACCAACTTGATATGATGATAACACGAAGGGCACATGCCAAACGAACAAGTCACGGACCCTCCGAGGCTTGTGTTTTTGTCGCGTTCATTGATGTCGGATTTCCAACATTACAGAATCTAAAAACTGGGAGCCACGCAGTGACGGAGGCATACCGGGAGGCCCTTAGGGACGTTCTGTAGTGAACACAGACCACTGGTGCTCACCTGGGGGCCCGTTGAAGCCATTCTGGCTTTCACCGTCCGCGGAGGAGAGGTGGCACCCATAGGCGCTCCGGTGGACAGTGGGGGTGGCCGGTCGCGTTGCTAGTGGTGGTGCGCCATCACGCGCAATGGAGAGAAGCCACAGCGGAGGGGACCCACCCTTAGTGGGTCCTACTGACAGGGGGAAGTTGCATGTGGTACCACCGGATGAGGAAAAACGAAGTGATCAAGCCGTTCGGGAAGGGGGTTTGCCACCCGACAGGCGGACCATGCCAACAAATGGGTCGGGTCACTAGGCAGGCCGTGCCCAGCCAAAGCAGGTCGGGCCAGTCCCTATCCCAGCGGGCCGAGGACACCATGGCCCAGCCCGCTCAGGAGAGCCCAGCTTGTTCGAGCAGGGGCAGGGTGGGTCCGGAAGTTCCGACCGGGTCGGACCAGACCTAGACGATTTCCATCTTAGATTCTCTTAAAAGGATGTATCTCACAAACAAGCGGTCTGTTTGAAAAAACATCTATAGTTATGGATTTCGTGGAACAATAATGTATTTTTGAGATACTCCTCCTGAGGTTTTGAGAATGTTGGAGTATAACTTGGTAGGATCATACCCGAATCCAACTAAGCCATCGGCTCAAAAATGCCTATAACTCACAGACCGAGAATATGATTGACATGAAGACCATTATAATGACCCATACTTTAAATACATTGTTAATACTTCAAAATTGAAGCACACTTATTACAACATATGAAAAAACCACAAAGGACCATATAGGTATAGTGTCTTTAGAAACTGGGAAACATAAATAACTGGTTCATAAATCTTCCACAGTGTCTCCCATTTATTTCATCATATCTAGGGTCCCTTTTAGCATATTCTACTTAATATCCATCTTCCTGACTTGGGGAAAAGAAAACATACAAAAAAGGGTGAGCTCAACTGCTCAGCAAGGGCAAATAAAGGAAATAAAAATCATATCATATCTTTTTGAAAATCATAACCTGCAAAAGAGATCATAATATCTTAACATGGAATAAATCATACAAGTGAAAATGAGATCCCCATAATCATAACATAAAACTTGAAACTTTGTGGCATGCACACATAATCATGGAAAATCATTTCTTGTTAGTCATGACTCATTGCCAAGACTATCTTAGCGGACAAAGTCCATTTCTGAACCGAGTTCACTGCTCGTTTCAGTCCTGTATCACTGAACCGAAATAACCTTCCGTTCCAGCCATATCTATCTCATGAGATATAAATCTTTACCCAATGCATTGGAGGGAGATATAGGTCCCACCCATCTTATAATGAATCCTTTCTTATGTGTGCCACATAATCATAAACCATACATCATAGCGTAACCCATGTAATAAAAATGGGATTATTAAACAACATGACATCATAAAACAATTCATATAAGATAAAGGAATTCATAAAAATATTTCCATCACAACATAATCAAATCCATGTAATAATAGGGATAAAAACAGAACCCTTTTATTATCTTAGATGGAAAATAATTTTGATAAAATACATGAACTCTATTCTTGAGGAAAATATCCTTTCTACTTCAAAAACACTTTTCCTTTCTTAACATGTCATGCAATTTTAAACTAAAAGAAGTTGATTAAAAATAAACTTGAATACTTGTAAAGGAAGCTTCTTGGAAATAATGTTTTAGAAATCCATTCATGCCGTATAAGTTAAAAAAACATTCTTTGTACTTTTGTCGGAAAAGTTAAGTACCTCGTATGAAAAACGACAAAAGATTACTTTCATATCTTTTACTAAAAACTCACCTAAGGGTAAAATTGGATTTAAACAATTTTACGTGGATGGAAATAATATTACATATTTAGGAAACATGGATGTGGATGATAAAATACTCACCAGTAAATACCAAAGTATAAGAAATCTCGGATAAAAATGAGATTGTGATATTTCCCTTACCTTAGGTCCGATTTGGTTTGTACGTGTCCGAAGCTCTTGTATAATGGTTTAAATAATGTTATTGACTTATTCCAGAATCATACATATTGATATGATATCATATAGGGTCATATTCTTAGCTTCTTGTTAGTAATACTTCATTGTTACTTGTTACTCGGGTCTTTATTGCCTTTTGTTCTTATGCGTGTTTTCCCGAATAAATTATTATTCTTATTTTAAGGTTATAGATACCTTATATCCCGAATGGTATTAGTGTAACATTTATCATATTTATTCATTCAATTCATTTAAATAGTTACTATGTAATGATGATCATGTAGAACTAGTCGCTTCACATCGTGGAGACGGTATTCCGTACGTACGCACGAGTGATGATATCGTTCCAATGATCGTGGAATTGTATTGGAGTATATATATATTATTTCAGTATCAATATTAATTTATAATAATCATAAATAGTTACTCATTACACCATTATACCCATCCTTGTAAGGTGATGGTGGAAAATAGATTACACAACGGCGTGGAGACGGTATTCCGTACGTACGCACGCGCGGTGATTTCATTTTTCCGTAGGATGGATAGAAGGTGAATTAGGGTTGTTTCATATTTATAATAACATATCGGTATGTAAGTAATACTGATGTTATTACTTTATCATGAAACAACTAAAGATGAAGATGTTGAAGAAGAAAGAAATTGAAAAGATCGGTAATGGATATTACCTCTTCTTTGGAACGCCTCTTTGAATCCTCCACTTAGGGAACTAAGATTGGTCTTTAAAGAAGACCAAGACCTCTAGTATTATTCTAGGGAAGTGTAGAGGAGAACATGGCAGGGGTTGGACAAGCTTGAGTTCTCAAATTGGTGTGAGGAGGAGGGGGAGGAGGTGCCCTTTTATAAGGGAGGAGAGGGGCACCATAGGAATATCTCAAAATATTATTTTATATTAAAGTAAAAATCGGTTTATAATGGTTCCAAAGGGTCTGATTTCGAAGATAAAGTGGGGATGGGTCGAAATCCTATCAACCAATAGGATTTAGACAAGTTTAGGGTATTATTTTAACCTTATCAATTAGATTTAACTCTAAGTTAAATAATTTAACTTTTACCGTGTCTTTTTGTTTTCTTTCACTATATGGTTAATACACTTACTATAACATGCCAAACGAACCCCAAATTGTTTATTATTAATATATATATCCTTATATAAGTCATTTGGCCGAACATTAGATTTTTAGGAATAAAATAACAATTAATAATATAATATTTGATTTAAAAACTATTTTGTGTCAATTTTGACACTATTTGATATATGATATTTATGAAAGTCATAACAGAATTATATGTTCGAACCAAGTTGATTAAATCAACACTAATATATCATAATAACCTAGAAAATTAGTGTAATTCATAAAAAGTCTCAAATTACATTTATTTTGGTGTTTATAACATCAATTATGTCAATATTTCATAAATAAGATAATTACTGCATCATCATTGTGTCATAAATAAATTAAATTATTTAATGTCTAAAAATTATAAATAAAATACCATTATGTAGGAAATCGTTTTATCTTTCTGATGAATATTTATAGTATAATTTATCTTATGTATAACCCCATATTAAAAATTATTTACATATTAAACTTTGATTTTAACTATTTTAACCCTTCTTTAAATAAATTAATAATAAATGTCCTAATCTAATCCAAGTGGGCCTAAATGGTCATATTTTATTCCTAAGTTTTTTTTTGGTCGAATTAAACTTATCCAATAGAATTAGGACATGTGTTAGGGTAATAGTAATATCATATTTACCCCTATTTACTATTAATCGCGGTAAAAAAAAGTAAAAAGTTACTATTCACCAAAAAATTATTTTTATCTCATTGAACCACATTTTACTTACTGATATCAACCGTGTCTGTCAGATTTTCGAAATTCCATTCACAGAAGCGGTAAAATTAAGTTTTATGCAAAAATTCAGTTTTTAACCTACCACTTAGTGGTTTTACTATTCATCAAAAGTTGAAAGTTTTCAGAAAAATACCAAAATTTTACCCTAGGCTAATTTCGGTATTCCGAATCCAAAAATGAAGTCCATTTTGAAAAATAAAATTTATAAAATTTCAAAAAGTGGTTATTACTATTCATAACGGCTAGTTTTAATAATATTTTAATAGCATATCGTCGTTTAGTGAAACTCGGTATTGCATACGACGCAAGCTATCGAGGAAAGTCGTGATTGCGTGTAAAGTAAGCCAAGCTAGTATGTAGTGAACGATTCCTTTTATGATATATAAAAAAAAATATTACTCATAAAAATCTCGGGTGTTACATTCTACCCCCCTTAAAAAGAATTTCTCCCTCGAAATTCGTCACTTTGTAACAAACAGATGAGGATACTTCTCCCTCATCATATCCTCAAGCTCCCATGTAGCTTCATCAAGTTGGTGGTTCCTCCATAAAACTTTCACCAATCGAGTGGTCTTGTTTCGTAGGACTTTTTCGCTACGATCCAGAATCTCTATCGGTTGTTCTTCATAAGAAATATCTTACTCCAGCGGTACAACTTCTGAGCTGAGTACATGTGAAGGATCAGGTATGTACTTTATCAGGAGAGATACATGGAACACATCGTGAACTTGAGAGAGATTCGGTGGAAGCGCCAATCGGTAAGCTACCTTTCCAACACGATCCAGTATTTTGAAAGGACCGATATATCTAGGGCTCAACTTCCCCTTCTTTCCAAATCTCATAACCCTCTTCCAGGGAGATATTCGTAAGAACACTTTATCACCCACTTCAAACTCTAGATTTTTTTCTTCGATTTTCGGCATAACTTTTCTGTCGACTCTGAGCTACTCTTATGTGTTGTTGAATAGATTTGACCTTTTCTGCCATTTCATCAATGAGATTAGGTCCTAATAGCTTTCTTTCCCCAACTTCATCCCAGAAAGTTGGAGTCCTGCATTTCTTTCCATAGAGAGCTTCATAAGCATCCATCTGAATACTGGAGTGAACGTTATTATTATAAGAAAATTCCACCAAAGGTAGGTGTTGATCCCAACCTCCTTTGAAATCCATAGAGCAAGCTCTCAACATATCTTCTAGGGTTTGAATTGTTCTCTCAGACTGACTGTCTGTTTGGGGATGATAAGCAGTGCTGAAACTCAACTCTGTATCCAGAGTATGCTGAAGACTTCGCCAGAACATCGAGGTAAATCTCGGATCCCGATCAGATATAATAGAAATTGGTACTCCATGCAATCTTACCACTTCCTTTACATATATCCTGGCAAGCTGATCTAGAGAGAAATCCTCTCTAATAGAAATGAAGTGCGCAGACTTTGTAAGACGATCAACTATGACCCAAATAGCATTATTGCCTTTGGATGTTTTAGAAAGTCCTGTGACAAAGTCCATAGTGATGTTTTCCCATTTCCATTCGGGTATGGGTAATGGTTGTAACATCCCCTTAGACTTCTGTCTCTCAGCTTTAACTTGTTGACAAACCAAGCATCGAGAGACATATTCAGCAACATCTCTTTTCATTCCATCCCACCAGAAGTACTCTTTCAGGTCCCTATACATCTTCGTGCTTCCAGGATGAATAGAGAATGAAGAACTATGAGCCTCATCCAGCAGCTCCTTCTTTAATTCGGGGATGGGAGGAACACAAACCCGATTCCTAAACTTTATTATCCCATCACAATCAAGGTTGAATTTAGGAACATTTCTCACCTTCTTTTGTAACTCTACATGTTCTTTCTGTGCCTCTTTAATCTTCACATGTATAGATGGTTGAACATTCATTTGAGAAAGATAAGATTTTTCCCCTTCCATTATAATTCCAAGATCCATCCTTTGTAAATCCATAAATATTGGATCTTTTGTGATCCTCATCATGGATAAACTAGCATGGTCTTGTCGACTTAATGCATCTGCCACCTTGTTTGCTTTCCCAGGGTGGTAATGGATTGAGGAGTCCTAATCCTTAATCAGCTCCAACCATCCTCTTTGACGCATATTCAACTCCTTTTGTGTGAAAATATACTTTAAACTTTTTTGATCAGTATAAATATCACACCTTTCACCATAAAGGTAATGCCTCCAAATCTTTAATGCAAAGATTACCGCAGCCAACTCCAAATCATGAGTTGGGTAATTTTGCTCTTGTATTTTCAACTGTCGTGAGGCATAAGCTATCACCATATCATTTTGCATAAGAACACACCCCAATCCCTTCTTGGATGCATCACTGTAGATCACAAACCGTTCTCCACTACAAGGCAGTGTGAGCACAGGTGCACTAGATAACCTTCTTTTCAATTCCTTGAAATTCTCTTCACATTCCTCTGTCCAAACAAACTTAACTCCTTTCCGAGTCAACTTGGTGAGTGGATTAGATAATCGTGAAAAAACTTTTACAAAACATCGATAATATCCATCCAAACCAAGAAAACTTCGGATCTCAGTTACTGTTGTTGGCCTTGACCATCTTTCGATAACCTCTGTTTTTGCTGGATCCACAGATATCCCCTATTTTGAGATTATGTGACCCAAAAATGCAACTTTTTGAAGCCAAAATTCACACTTGGTAAATTTGGCATAAAGCTTCTCCTTTCTCAGGGTCTTCAATATAATTATCAAGTGATCTTCATGCTCTTCCTTGCTCTTTGAATAGACAAGAATACGTCTATAAAGACTACCACAAATTGATCAAGATAGTCTCTAAAGACTCTATTCATTAGATCCATGAAGATAGCAGGGGCATTAGTAAGACCAAATGGAATCACTATAAATTCATAGTGTCCATACCTTGTACGGAAAGCCATCTTTGGTATATCCTCCCTTTTGACCCTTAATTGATGATACCCTGAACGAAGATCAATCTTGAAAAAGTATTGAGCTCTGCGTAGTTGGTCAAATAAGTCATCAATGTGTGGGAGAGGATATTTGTTCTTGATAGTGATCTTGTTAAGTTCTCGATAATCAATGCAAAGTCTCATTGATCCATCATTCTTCTTAACAAATAGAACAGGTGCTCCCCAAGGTGACGCACTGGGGCGTATGAATCCCTTATCAAGATTCTCTTGGAGTTTCTTCTTCAATTCCTGCAACTCAATTGGGGCCATTCTATAAGGTGTCTTTGAAATAGGCAAAGCACCCGATACGAGTTCTATTGAAAACTCAACTTCACGATTTGGTGGAAGACCCGGTAATTCCTCTGGAAAGACATCATAAAACTCCCGTACGATGGGAATATTCTTAATCTTAAGTTTCTCACCAACCATTTGAGATAAATAACCTTCATTTAGTGGAATCAAGACCCATAAGATGGAAGGAATTTCCACTGGAAGGTTATATTCATCCTTGCATCGATAGACGATCGTAGATTGATCTGGAATATGAAATGTGACTTCCCTTATTTAGCAATTGATATGAGATCCATGTAGAGAAAGCCAATCCATGCCAAGAATCACATCAAATTCCACTAAAGAAAGGATCACAAGATTTGCAGGAATCACTTTCCCACAAACTTCGATCGGAGAAGAATTATAAACTTTTGATGTGACTGTTGTGCCATTAGGTGTTGTCACAGCTAACTCAACATCTAATTGTTGAGGTAATATGGTAATACCCTTAGAAAATTCTTTAGAAATAAAAGAGTGGGTGGATCCAGAATCAAATAAAACATTTGCTACTTTAGAGTGGATGGTAATTGTACCTTTCACCACTTCGTTATCGTACTCCACATCGCTGATAGAAATTGCATGTGACTTTCCTTTATCTTTAGCCTTAAGATTTTGTTGACGTCGACCATCATCATCAACCCTTGGATTTGGGAATATATTGGCATAATGCCCCATCTCCTTGCACTTCAAACATTGAAGTGTAGTAGGTTCATTCTGTGTATCCCTTCCTTTGTTTGCATCATTAGACATCTTCTTCCCATTATCGCGGCATTCAAATGCCCGATGACCTTCCTTTCCACATTTAAAACATTTAGTTGTCCCTTTAAGACAACTCCCTCCATGTTTATTTCCACACTTTGAGCATAAGTGAAAGCTCATCTTCTTTTTAGTGTTCTCTTTAGATTTTCCTTTGAATTCCATCTTCCTCTTCTTATCAAACCCATGTGACTGATGGGTTACTCCAATCTCCATCTCGACTTTGAGAGCACATCGAACGATTTCCTTGTATCTATTGAAGTCCCTTATGGCTAACGCCCTTCGAAGACTTGGTTTTAAGCCACTAAAGAATCGATCGATCTTACTCTCAGGTTGGATAATAATACCAGAAGCGTACCTTGCAAGTCTTGTAAAATTTTCTTCATAGGTACCAATAGATTCATCATCCCTTTTCTTCAGTTCAAGAAACTCTTTCTCCATCTTTGTTCGGAGAATATGAGGGAAGTACTTATTGAAAAATAAGTTCTTGAACTCATCCCTTTCCATAGACTCAATTTCATCCCTTTGCCTCGTATTCTTAATAAGATTCCACCATTGATCAGCATCTCCTTCCAAACGATACACTGCTAGGATGACTTTATCATGTTCAGAACATTGAAGAACTGAAAATATCTTTTCAGTAGTACTAATCCATTGTTCAGCAACTAATGGATTAATAGACCCGCTGAAAGAAGGTGGACGCTGCCTCATGAAGGATTCAAAAGAATGTTGCTCCTTCCTTTGCTCGTTTGGAAGTCCTGCATGATTCATTGCTTGAGAAAGTTGTGTGAGCATGGCTACAAGATTTTTCATTCCAGCTCCCACATCGTTTGGTTGCTCAGGGGGACAATCATTGCATTGCCCATCGCATTCCGCATTAACACGGTTTCTTCGGGTTCAGCCATTGACTAAAACCAAGAAGAATAGTGTGAGCAACACTAATTATAATAGGAAAACCACACAATCAAGGATAAAATATCACACTTAAGGTCTTATCCTAGGGTATTCATGGCCATTTCTAAAACAATAATATTGTGTTCTATGCTTAGACTTATCCTTAGGGTTCTTACTAAGACTTTCACATCCTAGTTTCCAAAGGTTGACTATACCTTTCCTCTGATACCAACTATAATGACCAATACTTTACATACATTGTTAATACTTCAAAATTGAAGCACACTTATTACAACATATGACAAAACCACAAAGGACCGTATAGGTATAGTGTCTTTAGAAACTGGGAAACATAAACAACTGGTTCATAAATCTTCTACAGTGTCTCCCATTTATTTCATCATATCTAGGGTCCCTTTTAGCATATTCTACTTAATATCCATCTTCCTGACCTGGGGAAAAGAAAACATACAAAAAAGGGTGAGCTCAAATGCTCAGCAAGGGCAAATAAAGGAAATAAAAATCATATCATATCTTTTTGAAAATCATAACCTGCAAAAGAGATCATAATATCTTATCATGGAATAAATCATAGAAGTGAAAATGAGATCCCCATAATCATAACACAAAACTTGAAACTTTGTTTCATGCACACATAATCATGGAAAATCATTTCTTGTTAGTCATGACTCATTGCCAAGACTATCTTAGCGGACAAAGTCCATTTCTGAACCGAGTTCACTGCTCGTTTCAGTCCTGTATCACTGAACTGAAATAACCATCCATTCCAGCCATGTCTATCTCATGAGATATAAATCTTTACCCAATGAATTGGAGGGAGATATAGGTCCCACCCATCTTATAATGAATCCTTTCTTATGTGTGCCACATAATCATAAACCATACATCATAGCGTATCCCATGTAAAAAAATGGGATTCTTAAACAACATGACATCATAAAACAATTCATATAAGATAAAGGAATTCATAAAAATATTTCCATCACAACATAATAAAATCCATGTAATAATAGGGATAAAAACAGAACCATTTTATTATCTTAGATGGAAAATAATTTTGATAAAATACATGAACTCTATTCTTGAGGAAAATATCCTTTCTACTTCAAAAACAATTTTCCTTTCTTAACATGTCATACAATTTTAAACTAAAAGAAGTTGATTAAAAATAAACATGAATACTTGTAAAGGAATCTTCTTGGAAATAATGTTTTAGAAATCCATTCATTCCGTATAAGTTAAAAAAACATTCTTTGTACTTTTGTCGGAAAAGTCAAAAAGTACCTTGTACGAAAAACGACAAAAGATTCCTTTCATATCTTTTACTAAAAACTCACCGAAGCGTAAAATTAGATTTAAAAAATTGTACGTGGATGGAAATAATATTACATATTTAGGAAACATGGATGTGGATGATAAAATACTCCCCAGTAAATACCAAAGTATAAGCAATCTCGGATAAAAATGAGATTGTGATATTTCCCTTACCTTAGGTCCGATTTGCTTTGTACGTGTCCGAAGCTCCTGTATAATGGTTTAAATAATGTTATTGACTTATTCCAGAATCATACATATTGATATGATATCATATATGGTCATATTCTTAGCTTCTTGTTAGTAATACTTCATTGTTACTTGTTACTCGGGTCTTTATTGCCTTTTGTTCTTATGCGTGTTTTGCCGAATAAATTCTTATTCTTATTTTAAGGTTATAGATACCTTATATCCAGAATGGTATTAGTGTAACATATATCATATTTATTCATTCAATTAATTTATATAATTACTATGTAATGATGATCATGTAGAACGAGTCGCTTCACATCGTGGAGACGGTATTCCGTACGTACGCACGAGTGATGATATCGTTCCTATGATCGTGGAATTGTATTGGAGTATATATATATTATTTCAGTAACAATATTACATTATAATAATCATTAATAGTTACTCATTACACCATTATACCCATCCTTGTAAGGTGATGGTGGAAAATAGATTACACCACAGCGTGGAGACGGTATTCCGTACGTACGCACGCACGGTGATTTCATTTTTTCGTAGGATGGATAGAAGGTGAATTAGGGTTGTTTCATATTTATAATAACATATCAGTATGTAAGAAATACTGATGTTATTACTTTATCATGAAACAACTAAAGAAGAATATGTTGAAGAAGAAAGAAATTGAAAAGATTGGTAATGGATATTACCTCTTCTTTGGAACGCCTCTTTGAATCCTCCACTTAGGGAACTAAGATTGGTCTTTAAAGAAGACCAGGACCTCTAGGATTATTCTAGGGAAGTAGAGAGGAGAAAATGGTAGGGGTTGGCCGAGCTTGAGTTCTCAAATTGGTGTGAGGAGGAGGGGGAGGAGGTGCCCTTTTATAAGGGAGGAGAGGGGCACCTTAGGAATATCTCGAAATATTATTTTATATTAAAGTCAAAATCAGTTTATAATGGTTTCAAAGGGTCTTATTTCGAAGCTAAAGTGGGGATGGGTCGAAATCCTATCAACAAATAGGATTTAGACAAGTTTAGGGTATTATTTTAACCTTATCAATTAGATTTAACTCTAAGCTAAATAATTTAACTTTTACCGTGTCTTTTTGTTTTCTTTCACTATATGGTTAATACACTTACTATAACATGCCAAACGAACCCCAAATTGTTTATTATTAATATATATATCCTTATCTAAGTCATTTGGCCGAACCATAGATTTTTAGGAATAAAATAACAATTAATAATATAATATTTTATTTAAAAACTATTTTGTGTCAATTTTGACACTATTTGATATATGATATTTGTGAAAGTCATAACAGAATTATATGTTCGAAACAAGTTGATTAAATCAACACTAATATATCATAATAACCTAGAAAATTAGTGTAATTCATAAAAAGTCTCAAATTACATTTATTTTGGTGTTTATAACATCAATTATGTTAATATTTCATAAATAAGATAATTACTGCATCATCATTGTGTCATTAATAAATTAAATTATTTAATGTCTAAAATTTATAAATAAAATACCATTATGTATGAAATCGTTTTATATTTCTGATGAATATTTATAGTCGAATTTATCTTATGTATTACCCCATATTAAAAATGATTTACTTATTAAACTTTGATTTTAACTATTTTAACCCTTCTTTAAATAAATTAATAATAAATGTCCTAATCTAATCCAAGTGGGCCTAAATGGTCATATTTTATTCCTAAGTTTGTTTTTGGTCGAATTAAACTTATCCAATAGAATTAGGACATGTGTTAGTGTAATAGTAATATCATATTTACCCCTATTTAGTATTAACCACGGTAAAAAAAAGTAAAAAGTTACTATTCACCAAAAAATTATTTTTATCTCATTGAACCACATTTTACTTACTGATATCAACCATGTCTGTCGGATTTTCAAAATTCCATTCACAGAAGCGGTAAAATTAAGTTTTATGCAAAAATTCAGTTTTTAACCTACCACTTAGTGGTTTCACTATTCATCAAAAGTTGAAAGTTTTCAGAAAAATACCAAAATTTTACCCTAGGCTAATTTCGGTATTCCGAATCCAAAAATGAAGTCCATTTTGAAAAATAAAATTTATAAAATTTCAAAAAGTGGTTATTACTATTCATAACGGCTAGTTTTAATAATATTTTAATAGCATATCGTTTTTTAGTGAAACTCGGTATTGCGTACGACGCAAGCTATCGAGGAAGGTCGCGATTGCGTGTAATGTAAGCCAAGCTAGTATGTAGTGAAAGATTTCTTTGATGATATATAAAAACAAAATATTACTCATAAAAATCTCGGGTGTTACAACCATCGCATTGGAACCCTTATGGAAAGGTAGCAAATTGGGTTAATCCTTTGTATAATTTAGTGATAGTTGAGGCATTATTGATAAATTGAGGAGTAGATTCAATGGAACTCAATTGCACCGAGTGCGGGGAATCCTTTTGTTGTCTATCAGTTGAAAAGATACCCTGTGTGGATCAGAATCACAACAACCCTATGTAAATATATATCATAGCGACCATGTGTGGATCACCAACATAGAGAGTCTGTGTGGATCATCATCATAGCGACCCTGTGTGGATCAATTTCATGACGACTCTATGTGGATCATTATCATAGCGACTCTCTTGGATCAACATCATAGGGTCTTTGTGTGTATCAACATCATAGATACCTTATGTGGATCAGCAACATAGAGACCCTATGTAGATCATAAACATAGCAAACCTATGTAGATTATCATCATAGAAACCCTGTGTGGATCAAATTTATAGATACCCTGTGTGGATCATCATCATAGAGACCCTATGTGGATCATCATCATAGCGACCCTGTGTGGATCAATATCATAGAGACCATGTTTGGATTGACACAATATCAACCTTGTGTGGATCAGCATTCTTGTGACCCTTTGTGGATCATCAAAGTGTGACCCGATGAGTACCAGTGTAGAGTGGCCCATCATGGATCAAGATATACGACTCTATGTGGACTGAAAATGGAACAACTCCTTCTAGGTTCGGTTGTGGAAACATCCTAATTGAATAAAAAGAAATATCTTAATACTAATCATCTATATTCCTTTTTTTTCTTGGAGTTGAATTCCTAGTTTTAGCTGAGTCTTTTTATTTTTGGTTTTTTATTGAAATCATGCTTTGTGGTTTTTATTTTTTAAATTATGAGAGACCTTTAGAGGTCTCGGGGTACCTATTGGGTATTGTTATACTCACCCCTGCAGGGGCTTCTCCCGCACCTTATTGTTTCATGTGCAGACAATGAGAAGCTTGGATGATACTTTAGGGAGCCCGAACTAGGCGGTACAAGAAGGTGAGTCATTGATGTGGAGATATGTGGAGATGAGACGTACCAATCCTTCAGGTAGGATCCTTGGTGGGCGATCTCAGGATCATTTTTCAATTGTAGTTGTATCTTTTTATTTGGGATTATATTCTGGCCCCTTTACTTTCAGTGTAAACATTTACTATTATAGTTGTACTACGTGTTTTGCATCATGTCGTGTTCTCGGTCTATCTGTTTACAGTTTTAAAGGCAATAAATTTCTTTTATCATCGATATGCCTTTCATGTGCCAGTCTCCAACCCCTGTCCAATGGAAGGCGGGCTTGGGGTAGTCATGGCATGGGCCCTGGGGGATGGGTTGTGACAAATTAGTATCAATGGAGTCATTTCTACTGAAGAACTATGACTATAATATTTCTAATGAGGAAATAGTGTTATGTTTTTTGACTGTGTGTTTTTGTTAGGGGAGTCCAATGTTGGTTCGGCGGTTGATGTATGCATACACTAGGACCATGTAATTTGATTTCTGACTCAGTGCATGAAAAAAATAATTGCATATGTTTTTGAAATGTTTTAATTTTGATCTCTTTTGAGTCATCTCACCAGGTATAACTTATTGACCGTTCCTCACCTATTTCTCTTCAGGATGATACCACATAGACATCAATCTAGTAATTCAGATAGAGTTCACGATGACGACCCACTAAGTGATGAGGATTCACTGTCAGGCCCTCTTACAACGATAGCACCTTCGGATGGTGCACCAGCAGCACCCCTTCCCATTGGAATGAATTTTCCACTACCCCACTGGTGAATGGTGAACGCCAACTAATAACATTGCATGAGTTCCAACAGTAGTGGCCTATGATGTTTCGAGGCAATCCATATCCTCATGCAACTGAGGACTGCATGGAGGCTATCACTAGATTTTTCCGCCTAGTAGGGAAAACAGTAGAGTAGATGGTTATCCTACCTGCTAGACTTTTCTTGGGAATGGAAGGTAGATGGTGGATCCTTATGCTCCAGTTACACAAGGAGGAGACCCTCACCTGGATGGACTTTGAGAGCCTCTTCAGGGTGGTGTTTGTTCTAGCCACAATATTCCCTATGCGTATTTAAGAGCTCATACACTTACATCAAAGAAGCCTTATTTTAGCCCAGTACCTGAAAAGATTCACTAATCTATCGTTCTACACCAACGAAATGGTTTGGGACCCACTCTTTATGGCCTAGACTTTTGAGAATGGTCTCTGGTGGGAGATCTGAGTGTCGATGATTTCGGTAAATATTCCAGCACATGATAGAGTGCTCGAGAGAGCATTGTTAGTGGATAGATTATTTTCTGAGTAGGGACTGATGGTGATATCCACCATCGAATGATAGGTATCCGAGTCATATGCAAGAAGAAGTAGGAAGATGATGCAGAGGTCCAAGTGTGCTAGACCTTCTAGAGGGAAACCCCAGGTTGTAGGGTCAGAGGTACAGAGCTCGCGAGGCAGAGGGGGTCAGCAGGGAAGCAAAATCTGCTTCATGTGTGGTTAGCAGGGTCACATTGTTTGCAACTACACGACCTTATTTAATTATGATTAATAGATTGTTTAAGGACCACCGAGGAATTGGAAGATATTTGAAAGAGGAGGACATCTGGGAGGTGGACGTGGCATAGGAGCAGGTCATGCAAGAGGCGGTTTGTGATGATTTTAGGTTCTACCTCCACCACCACCAGGTGGTCCACCTCGACCTCAGGGAGCTAGCATATATGGACGAGCACATCTCCAGGTAGCTGAGTACTACGACCATGGTTCTATAACGATGATTCGAGGTACAATATTTCTCTACTACACCCTAGATGCGGTAGTTATAGACACAGTTTCTAGTCACTCTTTCATTTTCATGACTCCTGTTTGGGAGTTTAAAGATTATGGTAGAGCCATTGGCTTGATCCTTATGATTAAAGACTTCTACAGGAGAGGATTCGACGATCAAAAAATGTTTTAAAGAGTGATTTCTTACTCTAGGAGGCAAGAGCTTTGGATGGGATCTCTTTGTAGCAACAATGAGGCTTTGCGATGTCATCTTGGGTATGAACTAGTTATCCATGATTAATGCTCAGATTGACTGTTTTAGGTGCAAAGTGCGGTGATCCCGCAAGGATGGGAAAAATATTTCCTTCGCTAAAAAGAATGAAACATTTAAATCTTAGGATGGAATTTCTCGATGGAGGGTACAGACGATCACTCATCCATTGGATAGACTTATAGTTTGTGTAGTTGAAATGTGGAGTCCGTGTTATCCTGTAGTGTTGGATGATTTTGCTGATGTCATTCCTGAGGATGTTTAGGGACTACCTCCTCGTATAAAGGTATACTTCTAGATCGACCTGTACCCTAGGACGACACTGATATCAAAACCATCATATCGGATGGATCTCGCAGATCATCATGGGTTTTCGGAATAGTTGGAGGACTTGTAAAGAAAGGGGTTAATAAGGCCAAATGTTTCACCATGGGCATCCGTGATTTTTTTATCTAAGAAGGCATATGGGAGTCTAAGGATTTGCGTGTACGATCAGAGCCTAAACCAGGTGACTGTGAAGAAAAATTATCCACTCCCAAGGATAGATGATCTCTTCAACTAGTTGAAGGGACCTCGATGGTTTTCGAAGATACACCTTAGATAAGGCTATCAACAGTTTAGGGAACAAGATGAGGATGTTCCGAAGATGGCCTTCAGATGCTGGTATGGAAACTATGTGTTCTTGGTGATGCCTTTTGACATGAATAATGTCCAGGTATTGTCTATAGTACTCATGAACATGATCGTCCAGCCATACCTCTATCTCTTCGTGGTGGTCTTCATTGACTACATCATGATATACTCAACATAGATGGAGGAGCATTCCAAGAACCTGCTGAAAGATCTGTATAAACATTGAGAGAACTAGAAATATGTAAATCTCTCAAAGTGCTAGTTATGGATACAGGAAGTTAACTTCCTAGGGAACATTATCTCAAATACTGGAGTTGTAGTGGATCTAGCAATGATAGAGGCATTTCTTGCATGGGAGCCACCACGAGTGTGACCGAGGTGCGGAGCTTCCAAGGATTTGCTGTGTACAAACAGAGATTTGTACCTGACATTTTCTAGAGTCGCGACACCCTTGTACACTTTGACAAAGAAAGGAAAGCCTTTCATGTGGATAGAGAGATTCCAGAATATTTTTTGGGAGATGAGGTAGAGACTAACAAGTTCCCCGACAAGAGGCTACCAGAATCGGGAGTTGGTTATGTAGTCTAATATGATGAATTAGGGACCTGACCAGGTTGTGTCCTAATGCCCGATCGAGAGGTGATCACCTACGTCTCATGGTAGTTGATAAAAAATGAGAATAAATACACTACCCATGATCTGGATTTAGAGGTAGTGGTCTTTACGTTGAATATGTGGTGGCACTACTTTATGGGTGAATGTTTTACCATCTACTCTGATCACAAGATTCTGAGGTATATCATCTCATAGAAGTAACTACACCTAATACATCAAATATGCCTAAATTTTCTCCAAGACTATGAATTTGAGTTTATATATAGCCCTGGGAAGGGGAACATGGTGGCAGATTCACTCAGTGGGAGGTCTGGTCGATAGTTGTTGGGTGAGGCGATAGATCAGCTGGTCGTGTTGGAGTTATCCTTCGTGGATAGTGATACGCCAGCTTACCTCTAGTCTATGACAGTTACTCCCCCACTCTATCTAGGATTTAGTGAGGAATAGCATGGATAAGTAGACTCCAAGGCCCGATGTGCTCTGATAAGACCTCAGGATAGGATCCTGATGGATTTTCTAAAGGTGTGGAGCACGTAATACTCTTTAGAGGACGAATTATTTTACCAATGATTCTACAGGAGGAGTTTTTGAGGGAGTTACACACATCCCAATTGGCGGTACATCCTGGTGTGGCAAAGATTTATCAGGACCTCCAAAGTTAGTACTGGTGTCTAGGGATGGATAAAGTAGTGGCAGTTTTCGTTTCACGATCCATCAATTGTCCACAAGTGAAGGTCAAGCATCAGGTTCCAGTAGGTTTAGTGCAGCCACTTGTGGTACCAGAGTGGGAGTGGGATTGTATCTCCATGGACATTGTGACAGGGATACCACGTAAGTCCATGGTCCACGATTCCATCTTGGAGATCGTGGACCAACTCAAAAAGTCGCCACACTTATTACCCATCCAAGAGAATTGATCAGTAGAGATCCTGGGATGCCTCTATGTACAATAGATTGTATGACTTCACAGGGTTCCATCGATGATCATCTCAGATCGTGACTCTCATTTTACATCCCAAATGTGGAAGGGATTTCAGGAGGTGTTCAAGACTTATATACACTTGAGCGCCACCATTCATCCTCGGACAGATGGTAAGATGGAGCGGACCATACTAAGGTTTGAGGACATGCTTTGTTCTTACGTCTTATTTTTTGTCTGTCGTTGGGAGGATCAATTTCCCTTGGTGGAGTTCACAAAAAAAATAGCTATCACTCCACCATCGGTATGGAAACGTTTGGGTCCTTTTACAGGAAACCATGTAGAGCACCACTATGCTGGAAAGACCCAGGGGAGTCAACACTAATGGGTCCAGACTTGGTACAAGCTACCATTGAGAAGGTGCAGATCATGCAGGACCGGATGAAGACTGCACAAAGCTGGAAGGAGTCATATACCGACAGGAGAAGGAGACCCTTTGATTTTGAAGAGGGATACCATGTCCTCCTACGGGCCTCACCCCTATGAGGATTATAGATGTTTGGATAGGGTGGAAAGCTATCTCCAAGGTTAATCAGACCTTTCCCAATTCTCAGTAGAGTAGGTGATGTGGATACCATCTTTCTCTTTCCCCACAGATGGAACAAATGCATATTGTTTTCCATGTGTTGTAGCTGAGGATATACATGTACTATCCATTTAAAATTATCCACCGCGGAGAGCTGGAGATCGATGATGGGGTGACGTTTCCGGAGTTCATGGTGGAGATAGAGGATCGACATGAGCGGTCCTTTGTGGGAGGTTGATTCCTCTAGTGCGTGTTTTTTGGTAGCATGGGAATCTCTATGAGATAACATGGGATCTAGAGGATCCAATATGTGCTCAGTACCCCCATTTTTTCTCCTAGTTTTATTGTAGATTTTAGTGACCAAAATAATTAAGGTGGGATGATATTGGGAGAGAAATCCAATTATGCACCGACGGACATCCCTCAAATGAAGAACAGTGCCTTGAACGACATCGTTGGAGGAATCGATCAAGGATTAAAGAATGGAGGCAACTTTAACAAATATAGATTTTCCTTCCAAAACATCAACATCTCTTATGAATCCATGGTTGGGGTTGTTCTTAAATCCAAGTAAATTCTCAATTTAATTCCTCGTTCTTGGATAGCATGACGAACACTGATAATCCAAAATGAGTTTCTCTGCAATTTGTATGAAATTTCGGGTGGTTGTTGTGGGATATTTGAATGGGTTTCAATCATTATCTATGTGGAATATTTGTTTACGAACCACTTAATTTGATGCTAATGGGGAGGGTGTGGGCCAATAGAACAAGGCTCAAACAATTTTCCACTTCGGTTTGTGTCGCGTTCTTCGAGGGAGTACTTCTATGTCGACGGAATCTAGAATCTGGGAGCCTTTCATTGATGGAATCATCTCGGGAGTCCCATATGTGAGTTAGGAAAGGAATATAGACCACTAGTGCTCACCCAGTGGCCTCTAGAATCCCCGCCGGAGTGACATCGGTGCAGTGGCGCTGGCAGGAGAGACTGGCGGCTGGCTGTCGTCGGTAGTAGAGACCAGGTGGCACCCATAAGCACGGTGCTGAATAGCGAGGGAGGGCAGAATTGGTAGGCCACGTTGTCAACGACGGTGTGCCATGGAGAACTGCAGAGAGAAACCACGACATCGAGCTACGGTGAGGGGACCCACGCCACGCAGGTCATGCTGGTAGGGCAGATCCACGTGGCACCCCAGGTTGAGGAATCAAGAACGGCTCAAGCCGTTCTGGAAGGGGGTTCACCACCCAGATGGAAGACTACGCCTGGAATTAGGTTGTGTCACATGGTGGGTCAAGCCCGTCTGTGGCCTAATAGGCTGAGCCCACCGTACCCTAGCTCACTCGAGCTGTCCCATCCGGTTCGGTACGTGCCGGGTCAGGGAGGGTCGGGTTGGTCCATCCTAGTCCGCCTAGACCCAGACCCTTTTCGGCCCATATATGCTTAAAAGGCCATATCTCACAAAAAAGACATCCATTTGATGAACCGTATGTGGAGATAGAAGCCTTGGAACCAGACGGTCCATTTCAGATACTCCACCTGAGTTTGGTAGAAAGTTGGAGAACGGCTGTGTTGGATCGTACCATAATCAAAATGGTCCCCATCACTAAAATGCATATAACTGACAGACCAAGAATCTGATTGATGCGCTGACTGTCGCGTTGGAACCCATAAGACATTGCGGTCCATTGGGTTACAGCTTTTTGGAATTTTTTGGAATTTGATGCAATACCTATAAAATGATGAGCAGATTCTATAGAACTCAAGCACACCCAGTGTGGGGAAACCTGTGGATGGTTGTCAATTCAAGAGAGATCATCTGTGGATCAACACAATAGATCAGCATCATATCCACCATGTGTGGATCAACAACATAGAGACCGTGTGTGGATCAGCATCAGAGCGACCGTATGTGGATCACCATCATATAGACCCTGTGTAGATCAACATCATAGTGACCTTGTGTGGATCAACATCATAGCGACCCTGTTTGGATCAACATCATAGAGACAATCTGTGAATCAGCATCATAGCTATCCTATGAAGATCTGAAGCATATCGATCCTATATGGATCAAAATTATAGAGACCCTATGTGGATCTGTTTCATAGAGACCCTATGTGGATAAGAATCATAGTGACCATCTGTGGATCATCATCATAGAGAACCTGTGTGGATCAGCATCATATCAACCCTGTGTGGATCGGAATCATAGTGACCCTATGTGGATCAGCATTATAGTAACCCTGTGTGCATCAGCAGAGTGCAACACGATGAGGAACAACCTTAGAGTGGCTCGTCGTGGATCAATGATATTCATCCTAGTGTGTATTGATAATGGAATAAATAATTCAAGGGTATGTTGGGGAAACTTCCTAACAGAATAAACTGATATAGCTTAAGACTAATCATCGGTATTCTTGTTTCTTGATGTTGAATAAATGGTTTGAGTAGAGTATTTTTTTCTCTTTTCTCTATGATTTAGATCAAGATATGTGGGTTTACATTGTGGAATTATGAGAGACATTCTAGGGTCTTGAGGTCCCTAATAGGTGTTGTTATACCTAAACCTAAATGGGTTTTTCCTGCATCTTGTTGTGTCATGTGTAGACGATGCATATCTTGGATGAGACATTAGGGAGCAAGGACCAGGTGGTACACAGAGGTGATTGGTTGATGTGGAGAGTTGCAGAGATGAGGTGAACATCCCCTTTAGGTAGGATCCTTGGTGGATGATCATAAAATATTTCTTCTATTGTAGTTGTATCTTTTTAGTTGGGATTGTATTCTGACCCCTTTACTTTATGTATACAATTTTACTACTGCATTTTTACTTTGTGGTTTTCATCTTGTTGTGTTCTTGATCTGTGTGTTTTCAGGTTTAAAGGCAAAGAGTTCTCTTTTATAGGGATATGCCTTTACAATGCATACCACGAACTCATGTCCTATGGAAGGTGGGATTGGGGTAGTTACGGCACGGGCCCCAGAGGGTGGGTCGTGAACATGAATTGTTGGTGAATAGTGATATTTGTTAATTCAGAAATATTATAAATAAGTAAATATCGGCATCATTCTTGAGTCATGGATAATGTAAATGACTATTGTTTTAAACTAACATGTGTATATTACTATCCTTGGTAACAATAATCAATACTATTTTTCTTCATTGGAAAAATAATAATATAATGACTAAAATAATGGGAAAACCATACTATTTCTACTATAACCCCCCACCACTCCCTCTTCTAATCAATATTGACAGGCCTTATGCCTTGTCTAAATTGTACTCAAATATCCCCCCAATACCCATCCCCACATCCATCATCCCTCGGTCTAATAAAAATTCCAAAACCACTCCCAAAAAGACGATCTGAAGGAAGATTAATTAAAGAGATAAATTCAACTTTTCATTTCATTTATTTAAACTTCAATACTTTTCTTTTTCTTTCCTCACCTCCTTTCATCCAAAAATTTTCAATACTTTTGTACATTACAAGTATTAGAATTTTTTTGATAAATTTAGAATTCTTCATCATATATCATTTCCCCTAATTTTATACTGGAAATGAAAACACTGTCTATGATGTGTTAATTTATCACATTTAAGGACGATGAGTTTTAAATTTCTATTCCCCTCTTCTATTATGGTTCTAAATCATTTTTATGGTATAAACAGAATATAATATATTTATTATAACATATTTATCGTTTTGGAATCCTTTTCTACACATGATGTAAATATATAAATCAAAATGAGTTCATTGTGATGAAAAACCAAAAATTAACCTAAAAAATTGTCATTAACATTTTATATAATGATTCATATTCACTACCCATAAAAAACTAATTTTATTACCATGAAATATTCTGGTTGTTCACTTATAACATAGAAATTATATTCTATTAAACCATTATCCTTCTACATGTCTTTCCTTACATGAATATAATTAAACGGATTACAAAAACTAAGGAAGAAAACATTACTAAACAATGGAATTGAATCTCTTAACGCATCAAAAGGCCATGAATTATCCAAATAAGGTTATAAAAAATAAATTAAATGTAGAGGAGGTTCTGGAATCATTAATTTTCAAACCTAAATTTTATTATTCATGTCATTAAGATCATGTGAGGATCACCTTTGGATTTAAGGTATGAGATTTCCACCAGAACCTCCATTTTCATTCGAGTTAATGTTATTATCTCCATACCTCAATTAAATTAATATTAGTTCTTATGTAATTTTAATAATTTACATTTGAATGTTCTATATATTTTTTTCAACCAGAATCATACCTTCATTTATGGGGAGTTGTATGTTTTAAAAGGATCTTATAAAAATCCTTCTCGATAAACAAGCATGTTTGAAGGGAAATTCTCAAATTCCTTCCTATTTTCAAGGGAACTATATAATCTGTTTCTAGAAACAATTATCCTTATAAAAACATTTATTTTATCATGAAAATGCCTTCTTACATCCATTATGTTTCTATAAAATGGTTTTTCCAAATGAAATATTTTTTCCAATGTAAAAGAGTATTTATCTCAAGAATTTCTCAATGATTTCATAATAGTATATTCATTTGTTTCAACACTCCTGTTGATTATTATATATTATTGGGAATAATATTTATGATATCATGTACAATATTTTATTGAATGGTTTATTATTAGTTTTCCTATGGATTTTCAATCTTAAAACCATTCAGCATTATTCTCCGAATGGTTAGTGTATATGCTTAATGTTCAAGGAATGTTATTTATGTTTCATATGTTAGTTTTAATAAGGAAGTGTATATATTGTTTTCGTTTATCACCATTCATATGAAGAATGCATTGGACTTATTATGCTATGGGTGGGTCCTGCTATAGCCCCTCGATGAATAATTATGTCTAATGAGACAATTAGATATGGACTTGGTCGAGGCCTTACCCATTTTTAGATATGGTTTTGGAAAAGGCCTTAATAATTTTTAGATTTCTTTGATAAGGCCCTGACTGTATGTTTTGGATTGTAAATCATATGTATTTTCCCATATTATGAAACTAGTATTGATTGTTCATTTGATTATTCGAATACTTGAATACCCATGATTATGTTTTGTTATGTGATTATTTATTCAGCTCTTATTCTTACCATATTAAGTAAAAGTATAGTTTATTTTTAAAGGTATGTATTTTTTTTATTCACCATGACTAATGATTATGTTTATAATTTTTTCTTTTGTATTTGATACCCTTACTGAGCATTTGAGATCACCCATTTAATTTTGAATCTTTTTCTCATGAAATGAATACATTTATTATGAATGAATCGCAGAGGTAAACATATAGTTGTGTATATTCCCAATAAAGTATTTAAGTTTTATTTCATTTCAAGTTGTAATCTTTAACTTATGTCTATATCTAGATTTCCAAATCTACTAAACTATTCTTTATTTTGGGATCTAAATTTCTTTTAATCATCCCAATATAATGTAACAAGGCATTAGCTCCTGGAAATTAGGATCAGGTCCTTAAAAATCCAAAATGAATAAACTTTTCTTAAAAACATTAACGTGATAATACCTAAATTTGATATATTTTAAATATAAAAGATAACCAATGGAATACATACTGAAATTTAATGATCTAAAAATTTCAGTAAGGGGTTATGAATACGAATGAAATATAGAACATGAGTTAGAAAGGAATAACATGATGATATAAAATGGAATAGAAAATGAATCCACATATGGAAGCATAACATATATAACATGGGATAATGTTATAATGGAAATATTGGAATTTGGAATCAATATTTAACATGACATAAATATGATCCTAGGATAACTAACATGACAATATAATTGTGTGGGAAAAGATTAATAATGGATTACGTTTACTCCCTAATCCTCTATATGAATTTTTTTTTCTAAAAAATATAAAATTCATTGAAACTCTACATAAGTGAACCCATAATAACATGTTCATGAATATGCGTGTCGCATAATGAATCAATCATGAGGAATAAACTTAAGGGTTACCCATGGAAGTAAATGGGATTCATACTCATTTTATAATGAATATCCTACAAGATAATCATTCTGTTATACTTGAAAAATATAATATATTTATTCTTATAAATTAATATGGAAAAATTAATAACATATCATGAATAATGGTGTTCAAATAAAGTGGAAACATAAAAAAGAGTTCTTAGTTAAATTAGAAATATTCCACTTTAGATTGATTTTTGAGAAAATAAAAATGATTCATTAAGTAATAATTGTTTAAATAAATAAAAAATGAACTATTATAGATCTTTAATAAAAAAGTCAGACATTAGAAAATTATTTGGAGGTTTAAACAATTCGTGGAGTGTTCATGAATATTTATTAGAATGGGAGAATTTCCCATTACTCGATCTTTCTGATCATGAGGAATTGAGATTGAAATTTATAAAACAAGTATTTACGCATAAAATAATGATGAATTTAGATAGATAAATATATTTTTGAACCTTCTAAAATAATATAGGATATTTATATGAGATTAATGATAAATTAAATTGGGGTAATGAGAGAGAATGTGTAACCCAATTGAAAAGATGTGTTCAAGGAGATCCCTTACCTTATGTCAGAATGTGATATGCACATTAACTTAATGAACTAGATAATAAAATTAAACTCATTAATTAGTTAATTTATAACCTCTGAATCATGTATTTTATTTAATAAAATTTAATTACATTCAATATATTCCATTTATATTTGTTAAAATGTACAATTTTTTTTCCAGGAGTATTCATTTTCATTATTTAATGGATGTTTTTATTGTGTACAATTACAGATGTTATTTTAGAATGAAAATAATACTATATAAGTGATATTTAATAGTAATAATATAGGTATATAATTTTTAATGATACAATGTAACATTTGGTTTTCTAGTATGAGCATGATTCATTTGGCAAAACATTAAAGGCATTTTTTTTGTTTTTTGTTGGTTTTTATGAACATCAAGTACTAGAATCATTTAATATACTCTTATGATTTTATATTGGTTCCAAAATATGATAAAATTCATAATAAAAAGATTATAATACTAGATTATAATAATTTTTGCTTGATGATCAGCCTTGAATTTTGTATGGTAAAATGAAAATAATTCATTTATGAAGGCGGGGAACTGACATATCACAGATGATGTTTTTATTTTTAAGGATAAAATGATATTTTTATGGATTTTATGATGGATATCACAATATGAAATTAAATTTATAGTTTATGTATGATACCATATTTATGATGTCACATTGGATAGTGGTGGTTAGGAGATGACAAGAAATGAAAAAAATAGAGAATGATTGAGGATTTTACATCCTGGATGTTGTGTCATGTAGAAACTCCCATTGTTACATGTGTTTGGTCCATTTTGGAGACAATAAATGGATAATTTTCTGGGTAAGGGAATTTGGTTGAATATTGAAAATCATAATGGAATATGTGTTTTGGGGAGAAGCTGTGGTGATGGGTGGTATTTGTATGGGGATGAGTGGGGAATTTAAAATTATTATATTCATTAGTATATTATTTTTTATAAATACTATCAGTTTTGTTGATTAATATGAATAAATACAATAAACATTTCTCGAGATTATGAAGTAATGGGTTCTTACATTATGATTATATCATCAATAACTCAAAAATTCTTACAATGTTAAATACAGAAAATTACTGCATATCAATATTACCAAAAAAATCAACTATTTTAAAAAAATCCCAAAAATCCTCCATAACCATTATTATAAATATAGAAGAAAAATTAATCCCATTTTATTATCAAAATTCTATATATGTTGGAAATACAACATCTAAATAAAATAATCATTTATTCCAAAATACTAATTTTAATATTATAGAATAATTTAAGACAGTTTGAATAACTAATTAATGTCTCATAAAATAATAATATAATTATAATAAAATATAATATTTATTTATTAATATTTTTTTTTAATTTTGATCTTCTATTAAATCATTATATCGATAATAACAATTTGAAAAAAATTAACATTTTAAATAATACCAAAATATAATTTATTAATTTTAAAAAACATATTTAATTATAAATTGATATAATTATGTCACATTTTCATTTATAATATTAAATATTTTATTTATACTTTTATATGGTGGGATAATATTCAAACTATATAATTACTATTACTATTGATTAGATTACATTTCCAATTGTCTGGTTACTGTTCCAATCATAATGGTTTTTTAATTTTTACAAACAACACTTATTTCATTAATTAGTCTATTTTATCTCGTGGTTTTATATATTCAAAATCAAAATGAATATTTAATTATTAATACAATTTTTTATTTCTACATCATATTTCATGAGTGTGGTCATTCTATTAAATTGAGAATATCCATAATTTCCCATTCTTGTCATCTTGATTTTATTTATTGGCCTAATGTATAATTTATATTTATTATTTTTAATTTTTTACTAATGTATCATTCTTCAGTTATGTGAAAAATGTTTTATATTGTTTTCTCTATGTGATGTATATATATTAAGAATAATTATTTTATGGAAAATTAATTGATATACATGATTATTACATTCTTTCCACCTTTTGAAATTTCACCCTCGAAGTTTTTCTAACATACTAAGGTGAAAGATATGAGGGTCAATATCCTTAATACCTTTAGTTCCCATTTTTCATATTCATATTTATGGTTCCACTATATTACTTTTACCATGGGATGTGTATTATTACATAGAAAACTATCTCTATGGTCCAATATCTTCACGGGATTCTCCTGACAAGTTATATCGTTTTCCATATGTACCACCATTGAATTCTGTACATGCGAGGGATCTGGTATTTATTTCCATAGTATGGATACAAGTGATACATCATGTTCTTGAGATATTTTTGGGGGGATATGTCTTCTATAGGTAAAAACTGTTACACTATTAAGAATCTTGATGGGGTCGATGTATATGGGACTAATAGTTCATTTCATTCTAATTATTATGAATCTATTCCATGGAAATATGTGGATTAATACCTTATCACCAACAAAAAACTCTATGTCTCACCAATGTTTTTCCGAATAGATTTTCAGTCAACATTGGGAAGCCCTAATGTGGTTTCGGATGATCACCAGCATTTTGACCATTTCCTTGACAAATTTAGGTGGTACTCTATTACGTTATCCTACTTCATCCAAGCATTCATGCATTCTACATTTATTCCCATAATGTGATTCATATTGGGTCATTTCAATTCTTGAGTAGAAACTATTATTGTTAGATCTCTAATCCAATTTAAAATGTTGATCCCATCAACCTTTTATGACTATTGAGAATGCCTCAAAATTCCATCCAATGTTATAATAGTCCTCTCACACTCACTATCATTTTGGGGGTAATAAGCTGTATTGATTTTTACCTATGTATTTAGATTCCATTGGATATTTTTTCAGAATAGCGAGGTAAATATCATATCATGATCGAATATAATATATAATTGTAGTCTATTAAGCCTCAAATCCCCACAAATATATATCCATGATATCTTTTCAAGTGAATAGTTCTCTAGAACCATAATAAATTTATTAGTCCTTGTAAGATGATCCACAATGTACCATAAGAAATATTTCCTTTTGGTTTATTCTAAAATACAATGAAAATATCCATAGTGATGGTTTACCATTACCATCTAGGTATGAGTAATGGTTTCTTCATTCCCATAGAAATTTTCTTTTCAACATTAACATATTCAAATACTATATAGTTTTGTGTATATTGAGTGATGTCCACCATCATATTATTCCACAAATAGAGACCACCGAGATCTCGATACCAATATTTCATCCAAGGGTCAATAAAGAAGTTTGAAATATATGAAACATTCAGAAGAAAATTCATTATTATTGTATTTCATTGTAGATATATTCATTACCCAAATCTTATAACTCATTCCTCATAAATTTTTAACTCTATGGAATTTCCAATTTTTATAGCTTACACCTTTTTCTAAATTTCGACATCACCTCTTTAAGCATCCTTTATCTTCTATAAATATGAGGTTTTTAAATAAATTTTTAGTGGAATGATTATGTATAATATGTTATGATTCCCATTTCTATTCTATTCATGTTTAAAAATATTAGATCATTCTTTATTATCATCATTGAAAACGTTACATGATCATTTCTACATAGAGCATCTTCCACTTGTTGTCATTACCTGTACTATTTTGGGTTGAGTATTCATAATCATTGATGAGTTCAAACCATCATCCATATTTCATGTTAATCTCCTAATATGTGAATATATATTTTAGGCTCTTATGGTCATTATATAACTCACACGTTATAACATAGTTATAATTCCACCAAATTTTTAATTCGAAAATCAAGGCCGCCAACTCATGGTTAGTGTGGGATTGTTTTTATGAATAAATTTCATCTTCCTTGATGATTATGATATCACTTCATAATTTTGAATCATTACATAGCCTAGGACCTTATTTGAAGTGTCATGGTATACCACCATGGGTTCCCCACTTGTTGATAGTGTATGTATTAGCGTAGTGATATGCCTTCTATTCATCTCAATGAAGTGTATTCACATTCTATATTGCAGGAAAATATTAATCCCAATTGAGTCAACAAGGATAGTGGATATGATAGTCATGAGAATTACCTAAAAACTAATAGTTAAAACCTAGCTAAACAAAGGAAATAATGGATTTACATTATATACATTGTCCTTTTCTGCTCATTAATTTTCAATATTTAAGATAGGTTAATAGATAACCCATTGAAGGTGATAAAATGCCCCAGGAATGAAACTTTATCCATCCATAAAACCCATTTACTATTCATTACACACATTTAATCCCCTCTCAATGTCATTAACTCAATATAGAAATTCTCCTCACCCTCCTCGTTACACGTGGTGTATATTCGATTATCATCTATAAAGACAACGAATAATTTATCGAGGACATATAAAAATATTATTTATTACTTTCATGAAAATTTTAGGAGAAGTACTGAGTCTAAAGGGAATGGATATATAGTGTTTGTGACACCTAAAATGGAATTAGTGGGAATATCTTCATTCCAAACAATTAATTAGTGAAATCTAGACTGAAGGTCCACCATAGAGAAATATTTGTCCAAACATTGCATATTGAATAAATCATATATCATTTGTAGGGGATATTTGTTGTTTATATTGACTTTTTATCATCATGATAGTCAATGTAGAGGTTCATTGTTCCATATGTATTCATGATAATAGTATTGTATCATCCCATAGTGGAGAAGTTAGGTGATTAAATGCATTCTTAGATTCTCTTGTATCTACTTATTTAGTTCGCAAGCTCAATGTTGTTCATCCGATATGGTGTATTTGATATGGGTAGTTATCCAGGTATAAAATCAATTGAGATCTAATCCTCTTGGCCATGAGGAATACAACTAAATTAGTCAAGAAAGACATTAGTGTATCCCATAAAAATTATCATTTATTGGATGATGATTCTATTTTTTTTATAATCATTTTAGCTATATAGTATTTCTCATTATTCCATAATATCCAAAACTAGGATGATTATTCATAGAGATAATCATCCTCCTCCATAAAATTGTATGGAATTGGGGGATTCCATAGGATGAGAAGAGTACACACCTCATCCTTCAATTTATGATTGATTTGTATAAAGATATTAAATGCATGGAAAATATATTATCAATCTCCAAAAAAGTATGTAAGATGATATTTTATGGTATGTTCATTCCAGAAAAAAAATCAGGGAAGAGTTATATACTTTAGATTCAATAATTTCCCTACTCATTATTTTCCCTGATAACTCAACCTTCTTATTTTTTTGGTGGTGTTTGAATAGTTCTTCTAAACATCCAATATATGAATGAGTTCATAGAAATAGAATAAAATAGTACATTCTCTATTATTTAATGAATAAAAAACGTACCTATCATCACATTACATTTTCGATCCACCTCAGCACTAGTGATTGCACGATCCCATTCTTTTTTTCCTTGGAGTTTTCAGTCAAGTATTGTCCCCAAAATCCCTTAGCTTAGGTTGTTGGGTAACATAGATCATGTTATCATTGTAGGTAATGAAAAGAATAGTAGGAATAGAGATCATATGGACCTTCTATTCAATGTTCTTATTTGTTGGTTTCATTACCCCACATTAGCATTGAAAAACAAGGTTACACTATTGTCCACACTTTTAGCACCTTATGGTACCCTATAAGAAGTTTCCGAAATACTTCATCCCAATATTTTGAAAAGTGAGATACTGTGTTTTCTATAATCTATATTATATTTTAATTTCCCCTAGAAGAAAATTCCATCATTAGTTTATTTTCTCTAGTCCCACAAGACTAATAAGGATCCATGATCTCCATCTTAACATTAAGGGAACAAAGAAAAATATCTTCATTACTCTTAGAGTCCAGTTTGTTAAGCCTTTTCATATACATGTTATCAAACCACAAAAGAGTCATCCCCCCTTACTTTTATGGAAGATGAAAAAGCTCTAAGCATACAATGAAACCCTTGTGGATTTTTCCTCACATTTTCTAATAGACAGACCATCCTTTTACATCATCCTAAATAACCCCCACTTAATCTAAATATAGAGACATCAAGGAAAATATTTATTGAAAAAAATATTCATTAATTCAAATCATTTAACGGAATCAATTTCCTCCATGAACTTCATTTTTTCCAAAGTACACCACTAATTAGCTATCCTATAAGAAATATATACTTCTAGTATGACATTCTATTCTTATAATTATTTAAGGATATGTAATTTATTATAATTTATGTTAATATTTTATTTCATGATGAGGGAATCAGAAGATCACCAAATGATATCAGTATTATGTTTCATAAATTATTCGACCACAACATGGTTATGATATGGAGAATTATGGAATTCCCAAAAATTTATGTTATCATTCATAATAACATCGATTTTTTCTAGTACATTTATGATGTTATTCTATATGATCCAAAAAAAACCAGTTAATTGGGGAAAACATCAAATTTTATATCTCATTTAATGTTGGAACAAGTTCTCTAATTTCTCTCAATTAACAATGGAACTAAAATAAAATATCATTAGGGGATTTAATTATTAGAAAATGATAATTCAAAAATGAAACATTGATCCTAAAAATAATTTCATATAATTGAAAACCATATCCAAACCTATGATTCATAAACATTAAATATGGGTAATCCATGGAGATAGAATTATACATAGGTTATTAGTATATTTTTCTAGTCTTAACCCACAAAAATAACTAGGACCTTCTCTAATTCTAAAGTATGAATAACTGGCCTACTACACATATTATTACATGGTTTTATGAATATTTAACTTTGAAATATAAACCAATGATATAATAGTCTAGTGTTAATGGAAGAAATTGTACATAATTATATATCATGTGTACAAAATAAATAAATCTATTATTAAATATAGATATAGAGATCAAAACTCACTTTTATATTTTATAACCACATTGGATAAACTGGTCAATACATTGACCAATGGAATGAGGTAAAATTACTTGTAAGGGAATAAACATAGGAATAAGACATAACACATGAGTTGTAATGGAATGACCATTTGAAATAAATAGTAATGGAACATGAATAAACATATAAATTAATAAAATATTGAACATTATATCATGTGATCATGGAAACATATTAATGTGGTAGAAACATATGAAAATAAATAAACATTTTTCATGGATAACTACCAAGAAAATATCACATTTTGGAAAATGTACCATATTGGATTAAGTTTACTACATTATCCTATACATCACCTATCATGGGAATAAAACCATAAACAATTCATTGGAGGTCTATCTCATCATACTCAACATCACATGTTCATGCATATGTGTTCCACCTAATGAACCAAACATAGGGAATAAACGTATATGATTCCCATGTAATTAAATGGGTTTTATACACATTTCATAAGGTATAACAAAAGGACTTATCATATTTTTATACATGAAAAAATAATTTAAAAAATAATAGGAATTAATAGTTGAAAAAATATGTATATATCATGAATTAGGATGTTAAACTCAACTTCAAACATGAAAATGATTGTTAATCTTGTTTTGAAATGTTCTAATTAAGCATGGGTTTTTGATAAAATATTTACGTGTCTTTGAAGAAAAAGTATTTTCATAAAATAAGAAATTAAATAAAAAGTATTTTAATGATAAAAAATAGAGTTTTTAGAAACAAAATTGGGGTTTAAAATATTTTATTTAATATACATGAAAATTTATATTAAATGGAGAAGTTCCATGTAATCAAGATTGCTTATTGGAAGCGATATAGAAGGGAACCTCTTAAAACATGTATTCAACCCTCAAATAAATATAAATTTAGATTTATACATAGGTTTGAAACATTTAATGATAACTTATCTTAAAAATATATAGGTAATACATAATTAAATTTTTGAAATGGGAGATAGAGTGTAGCCTAGAGGGAAATTGGAGTTCATATAGATCCATTATCTTCTGTCGAAATGACTTTTTTTTTACGTTCACTTATGTTGTGGGTAATAAAATTAGAATCATTAAATACATAATAATAAAACAATAAATATTTTATTTATTTATTATTATTTTATTATTATCATTTATGGATATTTTTATGGTTTATAAAGATCATTTTCGTTATTCTAGGAGCGTTCGTTTTCATTATTTCATGTTGAGTTTACTTGTGTATAATTATTAAAGTTCTTTAAAAATTTGTAAAAATATCCAAAAGTGAAATTATATGGTATTGATTCACTTCATTAATTTTAAATGGTGCCATATAACATTTTTTTTCTCGTATGAGGATTTTTTATTTAATAAAATGTTAATAATAATGTTAATTTTATTTGGAGTAATTTTTTTGGGAATCATGAACTAATATAGTTTTATTTGGTATTGTGTTTAGATATTTGTTTCAATACATAAAATATGTTATAATATATATATATATTATATTTTTTATTAACCATAATAAATATTTGTGATAAATAATGAATGACAGTAATGTAAATCATAAAATTCATCATCCAAAGATTCCACAACTCGACCTCTGGAATTATTTTAATTTATTATTTTCTCATCTTTTGATCAATTTTCTTAAGGATTATATTTATCCATAGTTTAAATTTTTGTTGATTGGAATTCTTGTTTGAGCCTTTGGCCTATGAATGATTAATGCACAGTTTGGCTAAACTGTATGGATTTTACCAGGTAACCGTGTGGCATGTATTTGGTGTCAAAGGGTGAGGATCATTGGTTTCCCAAGGTTTAGGAAATCTTATGGAGACCATATGGTATGGTTCTAGAATCAGATAGTGGATTCCAAAAGGATGGTGCATGATTCGGTTTCCATATATCTAATAGATGTGGGGTACCCCATTTCTCCAGTAGAGATCCCCTAGCTGGCACATAGTATCCCAAACATTGGTTCCATACCATATCAGCGGCCAAGAAATTTAAAAAGTTATAATTACTATATTTCATTCTCTTCTTTTTTGACTCTTTCAAAATTTATTCCACACTGGTCATTGTTTTCTTGTGATGTGATCCATCAATCCCTCTCTCATTGGTACTCCTCCCTATAAGGATGCTCATCCATGTTTCCATTGTGAGTTTTTTAGGGGTTTTCCCAATTTCTCCCCTTATTACTCTCTTATCTCTTCCTTATTGAGATATTGGTCTCTCATGGTGGCGTTTCCTCTTTTGGATGAACCCTAATTTCTGGGGTTGATGTGTGGTTTGATCTCATTTATGTTAGGGTGTGCATATGGGGTATCAGGCATGGATCTCCCTTCTCCAAGAGTTTTGTTGCATTCTCATATCATTGAGGTAGGTGTTTCCATATATTTACTTTTCCACATTTTAAATATTACATTTGATATTCTTTAAATAATTTATAAATGACATTTTATTGCATGGGATTATTTGGTTAGATTTGTTATGGTATTTTAACAGTGGCACATTGGTGCAAAATGGTTTTAAAATGGGTTAGCTTTATTATTGTCATTATAAATGCATGTGTGGTGTTTGATAAAATTCCAATTATGATTTTAAAAAGAAATTAATCATTTTATGTGTTGGATAAATATTATTATATAATTATAACATTTTTGAATAGTTAATTTTGCATTGTGTGTACAAATTAATGATTGTTATGGAACGAATTGTATATATGGTTTGCTGAGTTGGTTGGAAAGCATGTGGTGTTTAATAAAAAATTATTTTTGGGTGGTTTCATGGATATTATGGTGTTCCATTGGATGAGGTAAAATACATGTGTGCATGGGATGCACACATGGATAGGCATAAAAATGGAAATGGTCATGGATAAACATGGTCAACATAGAAAAATATGGGGTTTCAAAACACTTATCCATACTTTTTATTTTCATCATAAAAATAATTATGCTTTACTAATGGTCCCCTTGGTTCAAAAATTCCATGAAAATGGTTTCAAATTATAGATGAAATTATGTCCCACCTCATAATTTTAAATATGGTTGGTTTCATAATTTCATGAAATCATATTTGAATCCTTTAGATATTTTTTATTTTTTCATCTTGGTTTTGAAATGTTGATGAAAGAGGAATTGAATTTGGATCATAAATTCCCATAGAGAATTTTTTGCATAAAAGTAGTGTTTAATTTCATTTGGAAATGGTTTGTAACATTTTTGTAATGTATTGGGAGTGGTAGTGTGGAAGGCCTATTTTCCACTTTATATAGTTTTGGAAACAAATTTTGGTTTTGAGAGTACAAGGGAATGGTTAGAACTAATATCATGTTTTGAGAAATGTTTTGAAAGATCATGTGATGTGATGGATTGGTTGGCACTTTTGAATGAACTTTTTTGAGATAAGACCCCTTATGGGGGATTTCTCTGTATGAGTTATTAAGCGGGTGGTGTCCATGGTTGGTGTAAGAAAGTGTAGTGGAAAAAGGTAAGGTGAGTCAAAAATGTGATGGACTCCTCCTTTCACCATGTTCATTTACCATGGGATTCATGGGCATGTTTTTTGGTTAGAATGATGGATTATTATCAACCCTGATAATACTGTTTGCTATCCCTTCGATGTTTTAGAGGATAGGTGGGTAGTACCATAGGATGGGTAATTAGAATAGCTAGGTTGTTATTGGCATTGTAGCCACACCATATGTTGGTGGGTGAGTCCAACTAGAGTTCATCTTGGGATCACTCTAAGTATTTTTATGAAAATACCAGGGTCATTATCTGTATTTTCATTTTTATATACTACTATAAATGGATTCATATTTTCACAATTTAATTATTTTACTCACACCCTGGTGTTTCGTTGATTGGGTTTGGGTTTGTGTTTGGTTATCAAATGAAAATATATTTTGAGTTAGTGATATTGTGTGAGTTGTTTTGAAAAAGGGGAAGCTGTGTTTGTTTATTAGATTGATAAAAGCTATTATATTATATGTTTACAAAGTACTTTTATTGGACTATATCGAGAAATGAAATTAATTGATTCTATAGTGATTATGTACTGTGATATTTAAGCTGACACCCTACTTGTGCCACTTAGCATCAGTATACCTGAGCTATTTTGAAGGTGTAGTTTTTTTATAGTTGATCATAGTTGGGGTATCATTTTCTTGTGGTTTGTGGGCACCAAGAGGTATGTTGGATATCTTGTTGTCTTGGTTTTTTTAGTTTTGTAATCACTTTATTTTTGTCCAACAGCTATTTCAACTAGATTAGTTTTTGTATTTTTTGAGATTCTGTTATCATTAGTTCTTCTTTATATTTAGTTTATTTATTTGATCCTAGTTTGTAGGTTTAAATAAATCCAATATGGATTTTATTATTCTCAACACTATTTTCCTTCCCATGGAGATCTGTAATGCCCTTTGATCCATGTATTAGACCATGTTGGATGTCAGGTTGGATGGAATCTATTGTTGGATAATGAAAACATTGTATCAGTACTAGGTTATTAATATTTTGTGTGTCAAGTAGGTGGAGATTGGGAAATTGGGAATTATGTGGTAGTTATGGGAAGCAAATAGTGGACTCTTGCTCATTTTGATCCTTTAGTGGCCAAGGGTAGTCCTTGGGTTGAGTCAGAGTCTTTTTTTGGACTAATAAATGACATTGGCAATGACCTAATGTCCTGACATGATCTTACATGGAGTAATGACTGATGTGGAGTCTGAGTGGACAGTTCTAGGTCCTTTTAGTGTTGATGATTACCAGGGGTAAGTCACACATCCATTTATATAGGTTATACATGAACACTAGTTCTTTACCCAAGGTGTTTGATGTGAGTTGTTCAGATGAGTTGGTTATAGCTACTGTGAGTTGTGTGTTGTTTTGTTATCAGTGGTTCTATGTGAGATTTTAAAATAAATATGCTCATTGAAATGGATTGTTTCGCTATTAAGTATATATGGATTTGAAAAATTAGTTTTAAACGAATAAATTAATTGAGAAGTTATTGAATTCTTAAATGTGATGATGTTATAGAATTTGTGCCCCTGGGTACTCCTTATGAGTGTAATTATATGTGAGTGTGTGTATAAAATGTGCACTGTGGAATTTTTTCATGTATGATACAAGAGGAGGTTGATGATGATATATGTGATGGATCATAGGATATCACGGGTGTGTATTTTTGTTATTAATGGTTGGTCCTGGTATTCCCACAACATAATTTTAAAAGGAAAATGATTTTAGGAATTTGTTTTGTTTTAAAATGTGTATTTTTCTATGTGAAAATTGGGTTTTAGTATTTGTATAATGGCCTTGGAATAAGGTAGTTATTAGATTTAAATAAAATCATTTTTTATTAAATTATTTTTGTTATACATGTAATGTTTTTCTTGTTAGCCGGTTCCACTGCATTGAGATGTTATTTTTTGTTATGTTTTAAGTTGATATTGATTCTAGTTAAATGTTCATTATATTGTTTAGAGTACGCCACCTAGAAGAGTTCTTAAAGTTTCTTCTAAGTCATTCCTCATTTTTTATTTTTATATTTTGTTTCCTATCTCTCCTGGTGATTGAGGTTAATTACAGGAAATGAAGTGGCATGAGAAAGTTGATCGTGCATTCATATTTTTGGGAACTCCTAAAGATTATAGAGTATTTCTTGATTTGGGTTTTTTTAGGGGAATCCTTGGATTAGATGGAGATGGTTTATTCACCATAAATGATAGTTGGGATTATGTGGGAGTTGTTTAATCCATCTACATCAGCTAGTTTATACCCGATGAGGTGATGATGAAGAAGAGGGAAGAGCTCATGTGTATTCAGTAATGCTAGTTGATAATGAGGGAATATGTTGACAACATCAGGGATATGGCTTCCTTTTTACCAAGTCTATTATCTCACATTTTGTTAATGTTTTTTCATTTCATTGGGGTATTCATATACTTATTAGGGAGACATCCATCTCATCCAATGATCTCAGATTTGAGAAGTCGGTTAACAATGTTTATTTGGCCAAGTTGGTTTCCTGAGCATAGGTAGTATGCAATCCAGTATCTATTACCTCTCTTTTGGGTATCCCATATGGTGAGGAGTGTGTAAACGATAAATATGTTAATGAAAAACCTATTTCATTTGTTATGGATTCATATTCATTGGACTATCCACACATTTGTTTTATGCATGGTTGGTTTGGGCACTCAAAGATGGATTATCATGATCCTCCAAATACATTCCATAATTATGTCTATTTGGGCCATTTGGGAAGTTTGATAGGATTTTTTTCCTATAGAAGATGATTTGATCATAGGATGTCAGCTTCCTATTGTGAGGATTTTGATTCTTCAGACATCATGGCTCCAACCATAGGCCTAAAATTGAAGATCATGAATAGTCAGGAATCACAAGGGGTGTGTGGGAACCTTGTCCAAATTTTTTATAATGGCTCAGAGTAGATACAGTTTGAGTTTCCTATTAAAATTTACTTCTAGTTATGAGTTTATTTTATGTGTTGTAAGAAGAATAGAGACCATGTTTTCTTGTAATTCGAGTATTCTAATTTTTATGTGAATTTTTAAATGGATAGACTTTCCTAAATCAGTCTTAGTTTTCACTTGTGTTGGTTTGGAGATATATGTACTCATGGATAAAGAATTTATTTTAGCTTGTGTTACTGTTTCTTTTTTGGTGCTATTTTCATTAATGCTTTTTCCCATGTGTCAGGAGTTTGGGTTGTGTGGAAGTTCTCTAGTTCTTATTTGGAGTTCCCTTATCCCTGATTTTGTCACCCCTAGGTTGTTTTGTTTGAGATTTATTTTTAGTGGTGCTAGCAGACTTGTTATGGTGGGGAGATCCCTCTAATGTTCTCTCATGGTTCTTAGTGATGTGTTTTTCTTTGGAGATTGATGGGTGTTAATTTTTTTGTAAATTTCACCCCAAGGTTCATGGTTTTGTTTAGTTTAATCCAGATTTTTTATCGAGTTTTGTTTATATTCCTACTATGTGACTTTCCGAGGGAAGAAAGTGTGTGTGGTAGCGGGGAATTGTCACACGTGGCCTTTGGTATTCTTTTTTTCTCTTCATTTCATGTATTTGAAACTTTTTGGTTAAGGTTCAAGTTGATTCCCTGGTTATACTGTCTAGTTTTTGAATTCTAAGGAGATTTTTAGGACACTTCTTAGTTAACACAAGATTTGCTTAAATCATGAAGAATTCCAATTATAACAATGCAGATTGTTTTTGTTGACCAGTGGTGAGGCGCATGGTTTCAGAAACCATTGAAAAAACATACTGTTTTTGTTATGGATCTAGATATAGGCATCCATCATGGTTATCAAATGGTTTGGGAACCATGAGGCCAGCCTATGCGGGGTACCCCTGTTCTTTAGTAGTGGTTGCAAGGTTCGAACACAGTTTCCCAAACAGTTCATCCAAAATGTGTGAGTGTCCTTAAAATTTTATAAGTTGAAATTCCCATCATGCCTTCCCCTCTTTTTATACCCTTTTAAGATTTATTCCCCCTTCTTCATTTTTGGTTCATGAAGGGATCCCCCATGCACTCCCCCTTTTCTATTATTCCCTCCATGGATTATCCTCATGTCCCTAATGTGAGTTTCATTGTGTATACTTAATTTTATCATTCTCATCTTCTCCTCTCCCTTTCATCTTGAGATCATGGTCTCTCCTGGTATTTTTTCCCTTTTTATTGAACCCCAATTTATATGTTTGATTTGTGGTTCGATATCCAGGATTGTAGGTTCCGTTGATGGTGTCTTGGGATTTGATCTCCCTTCTCCAAATGTTCAGTTGAATGCATATATCATTGAGGTTGGTATTTCGATCCTTTTCATTTCCAATTCATTCAAATTGATGCTTGTGATTCTTTAAAAAAATTTAAATGATATTTTCTTTCTTTTTATGCTTTGGAAATACTTTTTATATTATTTTGATGATGACACATGGGTGAAAAATAGTTCTAAAATGGGTTTCATTGACTATGCCTATTATAAATGAATGTTTGGTGTTTGATAAAATTTCCATTAATCTTTCAACAAGAAATTTTTCATTTTAAGTGGTGTTTAACAAGGATTATATTATGATAGAATTATTAAAATTTTAATTTCACATTATGTGTGATAATTAGTGATTTTTATGGAATGAATCTTACATGTGGTTTATTTTTTTAGTTAGAAAGCATGTGGTTTTTCATTAAAAATACATTTTTGGTGGTTTCATCGATACTATAGGGTATCATTGGATGCCAGATCATACATGTTTTCATGGGTTTCATGAATGGATGGGAATAAAAAGGATAATTATCCTCGATAAACTTGTTCACCATAAATTAATGTGACTTTCAAAACACTTACACCTACCTCTTATTTTTTTCTTCACACTCCTGGTGTATTACAAATGGTCCTGTTGGTTCACAAATAAACATGAAATAGGCTTCAAATTATATTTTTCATTATGTCCGATATGGTAATTGAACCATGGTTGGTTTATAAATGGTAGGAGATCCTATTTAGATCCTTTGGTTTTTTTATGTTTTCATCTTGGTTTTGAAATATTGATTATTATAGAATTGGATTTTGATCATAAAGGCCTATTGGGATTTCTATGCATAAAATTTGTGTCTACTATGTTTTGGAAATGGATTTTAATATTTTGGAAATATATTGGGAATTATAGTTTTGAAGGCCTAATTAAAAATTTATATTTTGTGGAAATGATTTTTTTGGGGTGTACAAATGCTCGGTTATCACCATTGCATGTTTTGATAATTTTATTCAATGATCATGTGATATTACTACAAATTTTCTAGTTACGAATGACATTATCAAATATGGGAACCCTTATAGAAGATTTAGCATCATGTATTTTCAGGTGGGTGGTGTCAGTGGTTGGGATAATCAAGTTCTGTAGTTGTAGATAAGATGAGTCATGCATGCAAGGGCCTACTCCTTTAACCATGTACTTTTACCATGGGTTTCATGGGAATCATTAGATAGTCGAGTGATAGATTAATATCAAACTCAATTATATGTGTTGGAATCCATTGAATTTTTTTTGAGGCCAAGTGGGTAGTGGCCCTAGATTGGCAGTTAGAATGTCCAGTAGGTTATTTACATTAGAGTTGCACCATATGTTAGTAGGTGAGTCTAGACCAAGTATGTTCTGAGAATGCTCTATTTATGTTTATAAAACACCCATGGTTATTATTTTTAGGTTATTGTTTATGGTAAACAAAACTGGGATTACTATTTACACTGTTTGATTGTTTTCAGCACATCCTAGTATTACATTGATTGTGATTGGGTTTTGTTTTTGGATATAAAATGGAAATGCATTTTGAGTTAGTGATGTGGTGTGAATTGTTTTGAAAAAAAGAATACTATGGTTGTTTATTAAAATAAGGAAAACCTATTTATATATATATATTCCAAAAGAGTGTATTCGGACTATTTCTTGAAAGGAAATGCTTGGATTCAATGGTAATTAGATATTGAATTGTTTAAGATCACACCCTACTTGTGCCACCCATAATATGTAGACTCAAGGTGTTTTATTGGTACATGAATCTATTTTAGTTTTTCATAGTTAGTAGTGGTTGTTATTTTTTTGTGTGTTGACCATGAGGTCACATGGATATATTTTTGTCTTTGTTTAGTTTTTATTTTGTAGTCAATGTCATTTTTTAGCAATTTCAATAACTTGAGGAGTTTGTGTATTTATTGAGATTTGAGTATTGTTAGTTCTTCTTCATGTTTATATTATTTATTTTGTCCTAGATTGTTGTGATAAATAATTCCCATATTTATTATTTTGATACCCAACACTAGTTTCTAGCTCTTGGGGAACAAGAACACCCTTCGAGCATTGTCTTAGATTGGGTCAGATGTCGGGTTGAATGGAATCCTGACATGGTTGATGACAATGAACATCGTGGAATAGGATATCAAGAATATTAATTTAATTATTAGGATAATTGAATAAGAGAATATATTTGATAATTAATTTCCCATTAACACAATACAATTTCATCGTATGTATGATAATGGTGTTATAATTTCATTTTGGATAGTAATGGTGAAGAGAGGATAAGTTAGGAAAATAAATTCAATGAGAATATTGAGTATTTTACCTCTTGAGTGTTGTCTCCCTGAGAACCTCCTTAATCAATTAGGGTGTGGATTTTTTTTGAAACAATATTATTCATTAGTAATAGTCTTGATAAAATTAGTTTTTATAATTTTGAAAAGATACAAGTATTATAATGTCTCAGGAGAAGTGGTGGTAAGGGAGGTATTTATTGGGGGGAGAGAGGTTTATTTTACTATTATATAAAATAGTTTATTATTTTGTCTCTAGAATATAAATAATTTTGATTACTATGAATAAAATGAATAATTTTTTTGATAATTTAAACTATTTAATTCTTACATCATGGTTTAATCATCCATGACACACAGATTCTTATAATGTTAAATACAAAATATTTCATACCTCACTATTCAACCATAATTATTTTATTTTATAATAATCCAAGAAATATAACCATACCATTATTCAACATTTTTATTTAAAAATTTTATCCATTTTATGAATATATTTTTTAAATATTGGAAATTTAACTTCTAAATATAATTATAATTATTTCAAAAAACACTGATTTTAATATGATAACCCGTTTTAAGACACATGGAATAATTTATTAAAGTCTCCTAAAAATTAATTCTAATTATAATAAAATTATAAATTAATTAATTAAAATATTTAATTAAAATATGTTTTATTATAGATCAGTTTATTAATTAAAAATTTTAAAATTAGCACTTACAATTTAAAAAAGATCAAAACATAAATTATCATTTTTAAAACATTTATTTAAATATAACAAGATATAATTATATCATATTTTCATTTATAAAATACCTAAATTTTATTGATGGTTTAATTGGATTGGTTACTATTCTAATGGCCAGATTACCATTCCTAATTATTATATTAATGTTCCAACGAACTGGTTACTATTATAGTAGAATATATACTTTAATTTCTATAAATACCTTTTATTTCATTAATTCCATTATTCCATTTCAATGTTATATACTTTCAACCACATAATAAATATTTTATTAATAAAACTATAATTAATTTCAATATCTTTGGTAATGAGTATGGACATTTTAGTGGATCGAGCATATCTATATTTCCCCATTCTTTTAATCTTATATTCAAGTTTTTGTCCCGTTGTAATATTTGGAATTATTATTTGTTAATCATATAACTAATTTCATATTCATCACATATCATAATAATATTAATATTGGGTTACCTATATAATTAATGATTTTTATAACACAATCACATGATGGAAATTACATTGATAAAATTTTATGTCCTTAAAATGGTATTTTAAATAACTGGAAACTGAAGTACTTTAATCAATAAATAATTAATGAATTGAATCCAAAGATACTATAATTGTGAAAATATGAATAAAAATAACAACTAAATTGGTAATGAATTAATTATTATAATCCATGGTATCATGAGTCATGATACATTTACAATAAAGACCATTCATGAGATTGTTTTGTACTACATGTGAAAACTTGTTTAATACGGACTACTTATTTATCACAAGAGAAAGACTAATGCATAAACGGTCTATATAATATGGTTCCCCATCATTAAATACAGGTCCAAATAATTCCCCCTATATTGAATGAAACATTCATTAAATGAACAATGTAGATTATTATCAAATATCAGTCTTGATTAAAGAATATTGTTTTTTCAATATTTACATAGATATGGAAATAAATTTCAATATAGAAAACCATATCTATAAATGTATATTGTTTATGATATTAACATTTCCATGATAAATAATATGTACACATAGGGAAAATTTAATGTCCAATGAAGATATGGAAGTAAATATTTCAAAGGAATGTTAAATGCTACAAAATAGAACATTGAAAGTGAATATCAGCGCTTTCCTTGGTCCAAATGATTATAAACCATCTAGATGAAGAATATTAATGATATTAATACTAAATACACCAATTTGAATAAATATAAATGGTTTTAGTAATTTATTAATATAAATATCATAAAAATATCATTACAATCATTATTGAGGAAAGTATATTTTCCATTTTGAAAATTAAATTTGAATAATAACATCTCAAAAAATATTTATAATATAATATTTGAAAATATTTCTTCAATATTATAATGGAATCTTTTAAATATTTCATTTGTTATGATTTATGTAACTTCTTTTCATGGTGTAATTATTAATAAATACATCATGAATTTTTTTTTGGTAAAAGTAAAAATATCATTTTTTAACTAAATTGAACATTGTATTAATTTTTTCAAGAAAAATTAAAAAATCGTAAAAATTAATTTCATAAATTATTAATAATATGGTTTAAAACAATTTTAAAAAAAATTATAATAAAATGATTTTGTAAGAAACATATTTCAAACTGAAGATAGAAATAATGTTGGATTTAGGTAAAAACATATTATAAATTTTTATAAGAACCAAATAGTTATAAATTGAAAATATTACACGAATATATCATGAGCAGACATACGAGAATAAAATCAAAATGTTTTATTATATAATGAGAAAATAATTCCCCTAAACTGAAATTTATGTATAAACAATCTTGATTAGAATTTGATTATAAAATAAACTACTAAAATGATCATAATATTGAAGTGATAAATAAGAAATGAAAAAATTATGATTATAAACTTTTCATCTATATAAAACAACTAGAAATAAAAATAATATAATCGATTGTTATTTCCCATATAATCATAGAATATAAAATATGACACTAATGTAATATAACCCAATGAATCAAAATTGATTTACAAAATTCTTTTCCAATTGGAAAAATATAAATAAGAAACCCTTCAATAAAATTATTGAAATTCAAAAATAAAATATAATTAATTATTAAAGATTTTTGATATTACAAGTTAAAGGTGAATTATATAGACCATATTAAAAAAATTCGTAACATACAAATGTGGCTCAATGAACTGATATTCAGAAAAATACCATATCTCATTATTCCTTTTGTATGAATGTGATTTAAAATTAGTTACTATTTTTAAAAATGAGTTATTACCTTATTAAATAACCATATTAATATTTATAAAATCACATATGTTTATTTTATAACATCATAGCACACATTTTTAATAATCATTCAGTATTTTCATTGATTCGATAATTAATTACCTTTTTTCCTCATTCATGCTTTTTCATGAATTTTCTCATTCTTGTTAATATTATATAGTTCCATAATATCTTTAATAATAATAATAATAATTAAATAAGTGTCACATTTTTTCACCATTTTAACATTTAAAACCAATCATGAAATATTGCTATGAAAAATGATGTTCATTATTATCATGGATAATATAGGTCATACATATACATGAATAACAATTCTATTTTTTAATAATCGTCATTAAATGGAGTCAAGTAATATCATATTCTCTATAATTATAATAATATCATATTATGAAGTCAATAATCTATCTAATTACGTTTTCCATTCCTTTATGTTTTGAAAATAAGGAACATTTTTTCCTAAATGTTTATTTTATTTCTCTATGGACATTTACCTTCTTTAACATTAAAATACTTGTAAATGTAATGATTAATGGTCCATATTAAAGATTAAAAATATTTTTCTTATAATCTAATTGCTTTAAGAATAATCGTATCCTTTTTCAAACATCAGAAACATACAATTTCATAGGTATCGAATCTCGCTTTTTTAGACTTTGAATTCTATCCGAATTCACTGAAATTCATATTCCAAATTCTCTAAAATGGAGACACTAAATTCTCTAAAATTCATACTCCGAATTCTATGAAATAAAGACTCTGAATTCTCTAAAATTTAAACACCAAATCCCTTATAATTAAAACATTTAATATCCATTTATCGAGAATCCGATTAATTATATTTTCATATTCTGATTTCTAATTTTATTAGATTTGGAATTTTCATATCTGTCAAAGTTTCTTAAAATATTTTTTCATGTATATTGGATCCTTGTTAAATAATAATGATAATGTTCCACATGTTTTTCTTACATAAAATCATGTTGTTCAATCTGTTTTTAACTAACTGTTGGTTGGCTGACGTGTGTACCAGTCTCTCTGAAATTCATGAAAAAATATGACTGTTGGTGGGGTGAGTTGACCATTAATGTTTTTTCCTATAAATAAAATCTCATTTGAATGATCTCATTATTACTGAAATTATTCATGATCCAACATATTAAATCATGTGATGTTATTTCTAGATAGAGAAAGACTCTCATGCATTATGTGATTTGTGAACAACTTGTTCGATAGTGAACAACTTCTTCATCTTGCTTAGTGAGACTCCGATTGTTGTTAAGTACAATGACGGAATTTCAGGGATATGAAGACATAGGTTCTAACTATAACACCCAATTCTTACATTTTACGTTTCTCAATGAATAAAATGATAGTGTTTGATGTACATGACATCGAGTTCAAGCGCACCACGACCTATCAAACTAGTCGTTTAAAAAGCGGTTATGAATAGTATTAACAAAAATTTCAGTTTTATATATATCCAATATAATTTTAAAATTAATATTTTCTATTTCATTGACATAATATATGGACAAATTCAATTTTTTAGATAAACGAATTATTTTTCAAAAAAATGAAGTTTTTTCACCTTTTAATGGAGAACCCTTTTTAAATCCAATATTTGACACTTTTATATATTTAATTTGATGAAAACAAATTATTCATTATAATAGAAACATAAAAATTTATTTTAAATATATTTTTGGTGTTTTTCTGATAACTTTCATATTTTGATTGAATAGTGAAAGATACTAAATTTTAATTGACAACAAATTTTTAATAAAAATAATTTATAGTGTTAAATTCTACATTTGAATGGTTTTGAAGTATAATTAGATTATATTTTTATCATTTAATCCAATTTTGGTTATAGGATGTAATTTCACATTTAAATTGGACATAAGCACATATTAATATTTTGATAGTTTTTACTTCTCAAAAACCTACTTTCTAGTTTTGACAACGGGAATTAATTATAAATTAATTAATGGAGCTTCTATGTTTTGAAATTGGTAAATTGGAGATAATTTTTGAATTTGTAATATCAAAATTATATATGGGTGATTTTTTTTATTTTTCTGAAAACATAAAAAAATTTCAGTAAGTAAAATGTGGTTCAGCATGATGAAAACATTTTTTTGGAGAATAGTAACTTTTGAATTTTATTTACAACGGTGAAACATTAATAGTGTAATTAAAGTTAAAAATGTTATTATAATTACCCTAACACATTTATTAATTCTATGGATAAGTTTATTTCATCCAAAATCAAACATAGGAATAAAATATGATCCTTTTTTATGCACTTTTACTAGATTAGAACATTAATTATATTTTATTTAAAGAAGAGTTAAAAGTGTTAAATTCAAATTCTAATAACTAAACCATTTTTTAATATAGGCTTACACATAAGATAAATTTGAATAAAAATATTCATTATAAATATAAATAGATTTCATAAATTATGGTATTTTATTTATAATTTTTAGACATTAAATATTTAAATTAATTTATGACATAATGATCATGTAGTAATTACCTTATAAATTAATGATTAAAGTAATTGATATTATAAGTATAAAAATAAATGTAAATTGAAACATTTCATGACATACAAGAATTTTATAGGTGAGTATGACATTTTATGGTTGATTAAATGTATTTTTTTTCTAATCAAATCGATAGGATTTTAACAAAAATAAATTCCTAAATAGTGTCAAAATTGACATAAATGAGTTTTAAAAACAAACAATATTTTATTAAATGATATACTAATCTTAAAAATAAACTAATTGGAAACTGGAATTTTATAATGATATATATATAATTAATAACATACATGGGGTTTTCTTGAATGTTTATAATAAGTTTATTAACCATATGGTGTAAGAATACAAGAGGACATGGTAAAAGTTAAACTATTTAACTAAGAGTTAAATCTAAAAGATAAGGTTAATATTGTGACCTAAACTTGTCTAAACCCTATTGTTATAGATAATTTTACCCCATAACCACTTTATCCTCGAAATTAATCCATTTGAAGACATTATAACACAAAATGGTTTTATAATAAAATAATATTACATGCCTTTCCTAAAGTGACACTCACCTCTCTTATAAAAGGGTACTTCCCCTTATCTTAATTTCACACCTCAAAATCCATTTGTCTCAACCAACCACTTCTAAAATATCCTCCAATATACCCCCACGTAAACCTATAGTCCTTACATCTATCATAAAGCCAACCTAAGGAGCCCTTTTGATCAAATCAAAAGCAAGCACCTGAAGAAGAGGTAATAATTTCATCACCTCTTTAAATGTTCTTTTCCTCTTCCTCATCCACTTTCTTCATTGTTTCCATAAAAAAATTACTCTAGTAAATTCTACATGATATGATTGTAATATTAATATGGTACAACTGTATTCACTATTCTGTCAATCCTATGAATGACAAAGTCACCATATGTGCGCACATAAGACTTACCATCCCCACTTTGTGGTGTATGTTATTCGACACATAATTATTTGGATGGGTATAATAATGATTATAATTGATTTAAATAATAAATATAACATTTTAATGATTATGTATATATAATATACCGTCCAATTACATATAATTTCACCATCAATAGGATGATATTGTCGCTCGTGCATATGTATGACTTACTGTCACCACAACATGATGATATTCATTCTCCATCGTAACCATTCAAGAATAATTTTCATTTTATTATTAAAAATAATGTTTACGAACTTAATATCATTATATATATTAATCAAATACATCCAATCCATGAAAAATAAGTCTTGTATAATAAAACATATAATGTAAAACTGATCAATTAACACCTGAAACAATGATACTACTAAAATATTATTAACAAAGAAATATTAGTAGATCATATATGATATCATATTTATGTATGTTGTTATTGTATAATTCAATAAAAATTAATTAACTATTATACATAATTTTAACATACCCTCGACCAAAGAAATGTACAAGGTAAGGGTTAATTTTATAATCTAATTATTATCTGAGGATTTTTATATGTAAGTATAAACTGGATCTTATTTATCCTCCACATCCATGTTTCATAAAAATCCATTTTAAAACATGTTTACTACTTCCTAGACTATGGTTTAAAGTCATATATATATGTGTATGACATTGTATAAAAAAAATTTAATGAAATATTTCCGTTGTTTTTCAAACAAGTTACATTATAACCTTTTCGAAGAAAATTAAGGAATGAATGTTTTTTTAATATATACGGAAGGTGTGGCTATTTTATGCCATTATAACACTTTAGAATCTTCCCTTACAATATTAAACCAATAATTAAAAAAATTATTTACTTTTAAATGATTTTAATGTAGAATGATATTTCTCGTTCAAATTGTTTTTGGAATGATTTGATCTATGTCAACATCCTTCGTTGGATTTTATGTTTGTTTGAAGTCGATTTATTATGATACCATCATCCATATTGTATTGAAGGTTTTGTGAATTGTTTGACTATGGATCTTCTATTTTTTATACCATCCATGGTTTTAGGTTAATATATTGATATTTCCTATGCTAGTTTTAATACGAATGTCTATATTATGTATCAACCCTTTCTTATGACGAATGCATTGGACATAGTAAGTGCTGGGTGGAGCCCGCTATAGCTCCTCGATGTGTCGGTAGGTCTCCTGATACAAAATTGTGCCTTGGCATAATGCCTTGACAAAATTTTATTTGTTTTCATGGAAATAGTCCTTGACTATATGGTTATGATGTCTGACATTATAAATTCCATCATTATTAAATTAGCTATTGATATTACATGTGATTATTTGACTAGTATAGTATAAATGCGAATAAGTAAATGGAATTATTTGATTTGTATTTTCCATATTATACTGATGTATAAGTTTAAAAGGATTCTATTTTAGTCTTATAGCTTTCCCTAATGGTATATTTTTATTTATGATTGTTTCCATTATATTGTTATCCTTACTAAGAATCAGAGCTCACCACATTCTTATGTTTTATTTATCCAATGATGAGAAAAAGTATATTACGATTAACCTCCAAGAATTGGCTATGGGATATGAGGGTGTTCAAAGGGGACACAATGTTGTTGTTTTTTCATTTCATAATGTATTGTAAATCTTATGTATGTATCTAGTAATTCCATTTCTACTAAACTAATCAGTCTTTCGAGACAATATATCTTGTGATAAACCCAATGTTATGTGAAAATGAACCAACTCTGGGTAACTAGGATCGGGGCATTACAATTGGTATCATAGGCAGTTCAATACAACCCTTGGATGCAAGATTTTGGAAAACTCTGATTAGAAAACACTACTGAAAGATAGACGTTGAGGATTAGTATAGATGAACTTCCTAAAATTTTGGTAATGTAGATATTTCATGTATTTAACATGAAATAAATACCAATCTGGATATGATTAGGTAGAGCCTGCTCTAGCACATATGTACGTAGGAGTACAAACATTGAAAAGGAATTTTGGGCTTGACACGGGGTATTCTGGTACACGAAAATGGACCTTGTCGCACTATTGCATACAACACTCCCAGGGGATATGCTTAGGATAATTCACATTTTCATTACATACCATTATGAATGATTTTTGATGATATACTTCCTCAATGAATACATTTTTTATGATTATGGATTATATGAATAAACTATTCAATTTATGAAAGTTATTTTACTACGATGAAATAAAGTATCGCGATTCATAAACAAATCTACTGTATCCCAATGATTAGAAATAGTACCTAATTGAAGGAATGAAAATCGTATCAACTCACATTATCCATGTAGGTATTTCCCACCTACTCAATATAATTATAGTGGAGTTGGTGATGCAACTGGTGCTGAACATCTTATAACCATACTGGTACAACTCACTCAGGTAATGAATAATAACCTTACCCGTATGGAAAACCCTGATCCACAATGAGGAGTATCAATTATTGACCAATTCATGAGGCAACAAACACAAACTTTCAATGGGACTACAAATAAATTTGTATCTTCTCAATAGATATGTTCCTTAGAGAAAATATTTCATGATTTTGGGAGTAGAAAAAGGGAAAAAGTTTGCATGGTAGTTTATCACCTCAGAAGAGATGCAGTCAATGGTGGTCATTATTTTAAAACACAAAGGAGTATGAAAAAATATCAAATATGTAATGGAGGGAGTTTAAAGATCCTTTCTTAGAAAAATAATTTCCTCGTTACCATTGAGTGCATATGGAAAGAAAATTTATGGGTCTAAGAAAAAATGAGGTTGACAATGTTGCAAAAATACGATGATAACATTACAAGGTTATCTAGGAATGCGGCAGATTATATACGTAACCCAAAGAGTAAGATTGATCGATTATTTAATGGGTTAAATCCACTTTTTTCATCGAGCATTAGTATCACAATCCTTCTCATCATACGATGATATTTTCTAGTTTGAAATCAAGATAGAAAAGAAATTCTAAATGTCGTATGACATTAAAGTGAAGAAAGAGGATAAGAGAATGGTGGAGAAAGAGACAGACAAAGGGGAAAGGGAAAGAATGATATTCCCTTATGAAATAATTATGGGAAGAAACACCCTGGTGCATACCTAAAAGAAATGGGATATTGTTACAAGTGTAGGGAAAAAGGATACCAACTACCATCACATCAACATAGAGGAATTAATTTGATCATGAATCCATCCAATGGTGCCATTTTGATCCAATAAAAAGGAAGAACCCGAAGAAGAGGTAATAATTTAATCACCACTTTCAATGTTCTTTTATTCTTCCTCATCCTCCTTCTACATTATTTACATACCAAAAATAATAACTACAGTTTCTTCTACATAGTGTGATGTTATTATAGAAAAGGTAAAACCATATTAATTATTATATCCAACCTATGAATTAAAAATCAACCATTTGTGTGTTCGTACGACTTACCATCTCCACCTCGTGGTGTAGTTTGTTATTCAACATTTAATTCATTGGATGAGAATAATAATGAGTAAAATTGATTTAAATAGTAAATATGAAATGTTAGTGATTATTTATATATAATATACAATCCAATTAGATATGATTTCACCATCAATAGGATGATATTGTCGCTCGTGCATACATACAGCTTACCATCTCCACGATGCGATGAGATTCATTCCCCATCGTAACCATTCAAGAATAATTTTTAATAATATAATATAATTATGGATATGAATAAAATACATTCTATCCATAAAAAATAGGTCTTATGTAACAAAAAATATAAAGGAAAAGAAATCAGTTAACACCCGAAACGATGATAATACTAAAATATTATTAACAATGAAATATTAGAAGATCGTATATGATATCATATTTATGTATGTGGTTCTGGTATAATTTAATAACAATGATTTCACTATTATACAGGAGGATAAAATACCATCAGTGAATTAAAAGTATAAGGTAAGTGTTAATTTTACAATCTCTTTATTATCTGAGGTTGTTTATAAGTAAGTATCTACTAGGACTTATTTATCATCCACATTAGTGTTTTTTAAAAATGTATTTCAAAACATTTTTAATATTTCCTTGACGATGGTATAACGTCATTTATACCCTTGTATTAGTTTTTATAATTTTTTTTTGAAATTAATCTTGCTATCATTTTCCAAACAAGGTATTATATGACCTTTTTGACAAAATTAATGAAATAATGTTTTCTTAACTTAAATTGGTGATGAATGTATTTTCCACTGTTATAACACCTTAGAATCATCCCTTACAGGCATATAATAATATTTTCAAAATAAATGTTTTCATTACATTGAAATGATTTCAATGTAGAAATAAATATGGCACTCAAATAGTTTTTGGATTTATTTTATCCATGTCAACATCCTTTGTGGTATTTTACCTTTGTTTGAAGTTTATTTGTTATGATACAGTCTTTCATATTGCATTGAAGGTTTTGTGATATGGTTGACTGTGTATGTTCTAATTGTTTATAAAATTCATGGTTTATGGTCAATTTATTGACATTTTTATGCTAGTTTTAATATGAATGTTAATATCATGTTTCAACAATTTCATATGAGGAATGCACTGGACCTAGTATATGATGGGTGGATCCCACTATAGCTCCTTGATGAATTAGTAGGCCTAATGAGACAAACTAGTGTCTTGGAAAAATGGCCTTGAAAAATCATATTTGTATTCATGGAATGAGGCCTTGATTATATGGTTATGATGTCTCAAATTATTCATTCCATCATTATGAAATTAGCTATCGATATTACAGGTGATTATTCTACTAGTAGAATTTCCATGTGAAAAAGTAAATGGAATTATTTTTTTTCTTTTTCATATAATGGTGAAGTTAATGTATAAAAGGCTTTTGTTTTTGTCTTATTCATTTACTTAAATGTTTTTTCTTATTTATGATAGTTTCAGCTATATTGTTATCCTTACTGAGCATATGAGATCACACCTTTCTTGTGTTTTATTTTTCCCAGGATGCGAAGAATTATATTACAATTAACCTGGAGGAATATGCTAAGGGATATGATTGTGTTCAAAGGGGAAATAATGTTATTTGATTCCATTTCATAATATAATTTAAAACTTATGTATGTATATAGTACTTCAAATTCTACTAAACTAATCGGTCTTTCGAGACTTGATCTCTTGTGATCATGCCAATGTTATGTAAAAATTAACCAACTATGGGAACTAGTGGTGGGGTGTTACACCGACCACCTTCATTTTTGAGGACTTCTGGGGATAGGAAGACATAGGTGTTTTCTACCTTAATGTTTGATGGCATGTGGGGATAGTAGGACATAATGTGATATTCTTATCGAGGGATTACCAAGGTGTGGGTAAGATAGACATTCATTGATGTATAAATCAAAAGACCTTTATCCATTTTTTGAATACCCTTTACTCTGGTTTAAATGATTTCATACTTGTTTAATATATTTGTTACAAGTATTATTTCTGTTATATTTTGTTAATGAAAGAATGTATAACAGTCATATACTCTTTTATACTTTTATACTCTGATTAAAAATATTTTATACGCATTAAGCTATAATCATTACTTAAGATAAAATTTCTTATGTTTTGTTATATTTAACTTTTTTTGAGTTTAGGTATCTTCTAATTGGACATGGGCCCTTCCAATTATCCTGTTGAGAATGAACCAAAGTGGGATTGTGAATTTACCTTTTTTGACATTGTTAAACATATATTTCCATAAATTTAAAGTCGAATGTTTTTAATCTTACAATTCACCCCCACCCCCTCATGTAATTGAGCATCTAAATATTCTATTTTGATCCTACAATTTGTTTCAGAGCCTAGTATGATAGACTTATAAGATTTAAATTTATAAACAATTATCTTAAGGGAACTTCTTATCCAACCCTTTTAATAAAGAAATATAATAAAAATGTTTTAATTTTTCATATTAATGTTGATGACATTATATTCATATTAACTTAGGAATCATTAACCGAATCATTTAAAAATATAAATAAAATGAGTTTGAAATTATTGTGATGGGTGACTGATCATTTATCCATAGTTTTCAAATTTATCAAAAACCATAGGGAATATATATATGTAAAAAATATGTATATTAAATACATTCTTATGAAAGATGGATATGACAACACTAAATGAATAAGTAATCTAATCTGTACCCCAATTTATCTTGATCTTAATGAAACAGGGAAACCAGTAGATCTAACATCTTTTAGTGGTCTGAGAGGAAGTTTATTATACATAATGGATATTCATCCAGACATAATGTTTGTAGTTTTCTTATGTTAAAGATATGAATTTCATCTAATGGAATATCATTTAATATAAGTGAAAATATTTTTTCGATGTTTAATAGGGACCATGGACTTAGAAATTTTCTATTATTCTGTAAATGATTTTGTTTTAAATAGTTTTTTAGATGCTAATTTTGGTGGATGTAGAAGGGATAGGAAATGTACATCCAAAAAATGTCATTTCTTACGAGATTCATTGGTTTCTTGGTCATGTATGAAGCAACACTCAGTATCACATTCCACTACTGAAGGTGAATATGTAACAATTATAAGTTGTTGTGATCAAGTTTTGTGGATGCAACACACACTCACAGACTATGACATAAGTTTTACAAATACAATAAAATTGTGTGATAATATTTGTTCCATCTCCATAAGAAATGACCCTGAACATCACTCTTCTGAGAAACACATAGACATTAGCCAATACATTCTTAATGATCAAACACTTAAAGGATATATCATTATTCAAATTATTGGAATGGAAGAATAAATTTTGGACATTTTTACAAAATATTTACCCTCCGATATATTTGAATACTTTAAACTGAACTTAGGAAGGATCACCAAAATGTAATAATCAATATTAACTTTCTCTTAAATCTTATCTCCATACATTAAGAAACTTTTTTTCATAGGGGGAGTACATTTTTTATTCATTAATTATTTTCCTTTCCATAATTTTTTTAGAACATAAATTTTTTTCTTTTCATGAGTATTTTTTTTGAACAAAAATCATTTTAGTATTTTGTAAAATTATTTGTAACTTGTAATTTTTATTTCCTTAATAAAACATTCCATAATCTATGTTCATTTAGAAGAAACTGATCAATACTTACAATTATTTCTATGAAATCCAAAAGGTATGTTTCCTTACTAAAATCTTTGTAATTTTATTTTTTACTTGTAACTATTTATATCTTATTTTAAGAAAAAAAATTCAATTGGATTTACTTTTCTTAAATCCAATTTTTCCATAAAACCTCAAAAGATCAGAATCAAAGCATACTTCCTCAGGATTAATATCAACAACCAGATCAGATCATGATAGTATCAACCATTGAATCTATCCATGAATTTGAACTATCACTATGAATCCTATTTAAAGTGACCCCAATATCTCATCCCACATCATTTTTCATAGATTTCAACAACAAGCCTCTTCTACTCATTATGTGTGTGGTTCCCTTTCTCAGATTTCATACATTTCATATTTCTCTTGGAGCTTCTCCTCAGACTCTTATGTAGTCTCAATCATGCAAGGAACCAAAGGACTGGTTATTGTACTGAGAATGGGTAGTGGGTCGGAATTTCTTCTGGATGTATAATTATTTGATTACAAAGATTATCAATATGAATGGATTGTAAAGTGTTTTTTTTGTTATAAAAATCATGATCCAGTTTATCTAGACCTTGTAGAAGAATTCTAAAATGTAGTTATTTTATATGAACTAGGTGGAAGAGAGATGTTTATGTTCCAGAGTTATGGAAAATCATACTCTACCTCTATCAAAAAGGTTGCCATTATTCTTGATATTACATATGAAGGTGAAGCTATTCTATTCTCACATTAGTTACCTAAAATAAGAAGGATCTTTTGTGTAGATTAATGACTATTAGTTCCTCAGACTCTAGATTGTCATGAAACCCATGATTTTTCATCATTCATCAAACAAAATGTTGGTAGCATTATGGATTCAAGGATTCCTTATTCCAAGGAAGGGTGATAAGGATTTACTCAAGATTTTTGATATCCTTATATTAAATTTAATGTTAAATCTATAAAAAATAATAATAGTGAAATATATCCCTCTAAAAATATCAAACATCCAGAGTGGAATAATAATGTCTAAGATTTTGAGGTATCCGACATTATTTCGATGATCATTGTCTTATCACTCGAATAGTTTAATATCCCTTCCTCATCAAAGGATTATAATTTAAATATTATGATACTCTATAATGATACCATAAGAATGATGAAAATATAATTCAATGTTGAATCATGAGTTTTCTATGATATTCTTGGTAAGGATGAAAATCCTAAAGCTAAGAAAGATGACATTTATGAATCTTCAAAGAAAATAAAGGCTATGGATATCGATGCACAACCTATTGAACCCAGTCCCAAACCTCAATCAGTTACTCCTATATCAATTAATAAGATGATTTTTTTTAATGATGTTATTATTATGTTGAGGGATAAAAAGTAGAACTGAAAGGAAGGTGATCATATTTTTGGACATGACCCTATGGAGACTATGGCCATAAGTATAGTGGGAGCATAAAATATTGAACAAAAAGAAATGGAAAAGAATCAAAAATAGAAATAATATCTAGATTAGATGGTTATGATACTGATGAAAGATGTACAAAAATCTTCAAAACAATTTTAGATACCAAAATATCTCATGAAGGAATATTCAGTTCCGGGCCTGGTTGTTGAAGAGAAAAAAATTCATGAAGATGAATATGATGAAGATGTAAGTGAAGACATTATTAAAATTATGGAACAATATCATGAAGAGAATATTCCTTCCGAAAAACTCCCAATAAGAAATTCCCAAGCCTCATCCACCAAATTTTCTTTAGATAAAGAAAAGGAAAATTCTAAAGGGGGTGAAGTTTACATATTCCATTCCATTTAAGAGAGTGAGGACAATTATGACAATGTTCAAGAAGATAATGAGGGATTTAATTTTCAAGAAAAAGATCGATAGGAAGCTAGTATTGTAGAACAATTTGTTGCTAAAAGAAATTTAGTTCTCCTTTATACACCTCAAAAAAGAGATTCTGATGAATCATTCATGTCAATGTTTGTTAAAGTAATTAATGATGCTCCTCCATAGAATGATGCATCAGATTCTTAATCATCATACTTGGGACATGTTTTTGTAGTGAAATCATTGAAGAAAATTTTTGATTTAATTACATTCTTTCCAAATATTTAATCCTGAGGTCAACTTATTCAAGAATCATTGAAACTAAAGATAGAATCTAAAAATTTGATTATGGAATAGTTAATCAAGAAAGAATCGGATTTCAAAACCATCATGATCAACTATGATGCTCATAGAACAACCTTAACGAAAATTATATCTTTGTTGAAATCAATGGTTAAAGATCTTAAGATTGTTCGTGAGTATATGGATTCAGCTAAAGATACATTAAAAAAGTCTGATGAGAAGTTCAAGATCATTTTTCAAAGACTGGATCAAGAGAAAGACACCAAGATTAAAGAAGATAAATATGTTTATGGAAAAGTTAGCTTTGTTCCCATTTCCCAAAAGAGTGAAACCAATACCATAGATAAGTTAGCAGAGAATGTCAAGTCACAAGATGAAGTTATCAAGTGGAATGAAGAAATAATTTAGTCTCTCGAGAAGAAGAACCAGGAACCAGAAGAGTTACTCAAGAAGTACCAAGAATATCATAAAGTGATAAAAATATATAGGCCATCCTTAAGAAGATTATGGAGTAGAAGAATAAGGATGATTGATTTAAACATTTTTCTTTTTTTTGTACTAAAATGTTATGTTCAAATATAATGAAATTTATTTTGTTATACATTATTTTGCATGTATTTTTTACCTATCATTTTAGTTAATTTTTTCCCATCATTATTTTTAGAAAATAAAAATTTGGGAGAAATTATTTGAAAAATAATATTGTATTAAGGAGGAGTTTTCCAAATAGGATAATTTTTTTATCAAAGGGGGAGCTTAATCTTAAAGGGGACCATCTTAAAATGAATTTCTATATCAGGAAAAAAACTTTATTCCATAATATATGATCCATAAGATGAAAAAACCTAAATGGGAGTTAGTCTTATTAAATAAGCCACAAACATAGGGTAGATATGTTTTTATTTCATGTTTCCCAAACAAAATATTCTTTTTCGAAAAGTGGTTTTTGATTCCCAAAAAGGATGAGATTGTTAAGAAAATATGTTATATTATAAATTTTTCTATTCCCTTATGTTTTGAAAATCAGAAACTCTTTTTTCCTTAATGATTATTTTATTTCACTGTTGAAAATTATTTTCTATAACCTTAACTTACATTTAAATGTAATGATTAATGTTCCCTATTCAAGATTAACCATATTTTCCTTAAGACAGAATTTCCTTAATAATTATTGGATCCATTTTTAAACCTCAAAACCTTTTAATTTCTTAGATATTGAGTCTAAATATTTTTAGACTCCAAATTCTACAAAATTCAAATATATATTCTTTGAAATTCACACTCTAAATTTTGTAAGATTAAAACTCTAAATTCTCTAAAATTCATACTCCAAATTCACTAAAATTTAGAGATTGAATTTTTTACATTTAAGACTGTGACTTCCTCGGAATTCTGACTCCAAATTCCTTATAATTTAGACTCCTAATTAAATAGAATTAAAACTCAAAATTTCCATATATATCTAATCCTATTAATCATATTTTTAGACTCAAATTTCTAATTTTCCAAGATTCTGATTTTTCATATTTTTCAAATATTTTTAACATATTGTATACTGTTTATCAGATCATTTTTACTTATGCATAATAATGTTTCCCATGTTTTTCCTACATGAAATGATGTTGTAAAAAAAATTTAAATAGTATTGGTTGAGTGACATGTGTACATATCCCTCCAAAATTCAATGAAAAATATGATTGTTCACGAAGGGGGCCAATTGTTGACATTTTTTCCTCTAAATAGGAGCTCATTTGAATGAGATCATTGTCAATGAATTGATTTATGATCCTAGAGATTAAATGGTGTGATGTTATTTCTAGTGGTAGAAATACTCTCATGTTTTGTGTGATTTGTAAACAACTTCTCCAACCATGAACTACTTGTTCAGAATGCTTAGTGAAACTCCCATTTTTGAGGATTAAAATCGAGCGCATCTGAGTATAAGAAGATAGTGGTGTCGACTACCTTAATGTTTGGGGACATATAGGGATAAGAATACAGAGTTTCTGAATACATTAAAGTTTTATGGATTGCAGGGATATCATGAAAGACTATTATATTCTTATCGAGGGCTTACCTTGGTGTGGGTAATATAGACATTCTTGAAATTAGAAATCAAGGGACCATTATCCATGGTTGATGGATACACATCCCTTTGGGTTAAAATATTTCCTACTTATTTACCAGCTATGTTACATGTTTTATTTCCACTGTATTTTTTTAATGAATGAAGCTATAACATTCTTATACATTCTTATACTTGTATACTATGAATAATATGATACTATATGATTCTGGTAGAATCGTTAAATAAGATAAACTTTCTTATGTTAATGTAAGTTTAACTTGTTTATGTTTAGGATTCTTACATTTGGACATGATCCCTTCCAATTAACCCTTTCAGTTAGAACCAAAGAGGGTTTGAGAATTTACCCTATTTAAATTTTTTTAACAAAGATTTACTTATAGTTAAAAGTGAATGTTTTTAAACTTACAATTCACCCCCACATGTAATTGAGAATCTACATACACTATTTAGATCCTACAGATATATATATAAATTTATTTATTACAATATAATTATATATATATTGTTCATGTGGTGTACTGATGAAAATAGTGTTGCATCGCTTTGTGAAGGAGGTAGTCCACATGAATATGAACTATGTTATCATCTTTATTTTTAATAGAGGAAATGATATATTATCATTTCATAATGGTAAATATGTAATTAAAATCTATATTTTTTCATGTATATGTCAAATAATCATTAACGTTATCATTATCACCTTCCATATTATGAATTAGTGAAATATGAATCAAACATTATTGTGATGTGGAGGTCTACCAAACACATGAGTGATGTTATCGTATCCCATATTAAATTTAATGTTAAAAGGTTATTTTGACTACATTGGTATAATAAACTCATAAATACCATCTATATATATATATACACTTTAGATCCATCATTATACACAATCATGAAGGGTTGCAATGGAAATATGAATGACATTGTTTCATGAGGTGGTGGTTTGTCATAATCAAAAAATATTATTTCATCACTGATGTGATGTAAATGGCTGTGTTTTTAAAACATATTTTATTATATTTAACACCCCTAAAATTTTAAAAGAGTAACTTTTAATTGATAGCATATATGACATGCAACATCAAACAAAAAAAGGAATATAACCTCTCAAGATATTATGGTATATTTCATATAATAAATAATTTTAATATATTCTTTATCATACAATGAACACAATACTTCCTTAGCCTATGTCTCTTGTGACATCAACATTATTTGATTACTTGTGTTACATGTGGTATCAATTATTACCAAACAAAAATATATTATTAAAACATAATAATATAATATAATATAACATAGCCATTAAATTAGAATTTATGAATAATGTTAAAAAAATTATGATAATATATTGTTTTTAAAAATCTATGATATATTAGTCGGTGACCAATTAATTTGAAATGAAAATATAAACCAATTTAATATAAATGATATTTTTTAAATTTCATACTCTCAAAGATGTTTTGTTAAAATAAATTAAATTAATTTCAATTAGGGAATGATATTGAGGAAACATATATGGAATATATTCAATCATATATTTTTTATATTCATCCATTTAATTTTATATACATATGATAAGAACAATCCCAATTTCATACATAAAAACCTATATTATTATAAAAAAAATTTAACAGCCTTTTAATAGAGAACCTATTTTAAATACAATTTTTTGAAATACTGAAAATTTTATTTGTAAAAATAAATATCATTTTTGAATGAGGAGCCTAAAAAGTATCTTAGGGTGAATTGTTTTTGTTTTTCTTATTTGATTAAATTTTTTAGGAAAATTAAAAATACTGAATTTTAATTCAAAACTAATCTATGATCAAATTCATTAATAAGGATAAATTACATTTTTAATATGTTTAAAAGTTTACATAGATAAAATTTTTATCAATTAAAAAAACTTAGGTCCTTGGAAAAAAAAATATCTCATCAAATTTTAATATAATTACATCTAAATCAATTGATCATATTTACATTACCAACCTGCTTTGTCTTCATGTATGCTGGATTATATTTATATTAATTTCATCTAGATCTGAGAATGAAAAATAGAAAAATGGAATCCATATTTAAAATCATAATAATTTATAATGTCTAATAATTTCAACATTACTTTTGACCAAAATTATTAGTCGATGTAATTATAATTAATTACCGTGATTTTGAGAAAAATTAGTTTAACAGGGGACTAAACCATAAGGTTAATGGCCAAAGTTACCTAGAAACATTTCAAAAAGAAATTTTTGGGAAATATTTATTCCCTATACTCCCATGTATTTTATTTAAAAAATTATTTGAACTCATGGTGGGGTAAAATGTGGGAGGAAGTCCCATATAAATATTTTAAAATATGAAAATCCTCCTCTACTAAACAAATTTACTCAAAAATCCAACTTATTCACACCTATGAAGCCCTTTGGGTCACCCAAAATCTTCTCAAATATTCCCTAAAAATCCCTCCCTTAAACCTAGATTCATCTCTTTGGAATAAATCAATAAAAAATTTATAAAACAGAAGGAGATTACTAAATTTGAGGCCGCATTCTACAACGATCACTTTTGATTCATTTCTATATCCACCACTTAAATTGTTATAATTTCAATGATATAAAATAAAAATGTTTCATAAATATAATCGAATTTTATTATTATAATATTTCAAACGAAATTTTCACACACATCGATCTAATGTTCTACACAGTCATCATTTGTGTGTAAGTCCGACTAGTGCCTCGCAAACCAATGTGGTTTTTTCTTCCATTTACCAACACTTAAGGATGGAATTGTGAATGGTTTATTTTTAATATATTATATATAGATATATATATTTAATTTACACTGATTATATTCTTTTACAAAATATACCATCATGCAGCCAATTTTTTGGGGATATGATAATGTTGTTTGTTGAAGTAACATCATGCCACTCCTCATTGGCTTGAGATGAGGCGGAGGTGATACTCAACCTTATGTGAGGTTCCTAATCCACCAATGGATAGAAATAAATATCGATTACTTAAAGAAAAAAATTTCAATGATTTTCCCTTTTAATAAAATAAAACAACTAATCGATCCAATACCACAATAGCTAGATGATTCATGTCAACAATGTTTTATAATTAAAAAATACCAAAGCTACAGTACGACCAATAAAAACAAATCCATAATATGATTACCAAGAGGAAGAATGAACAAAAAAACCAAAAAAGAAATGACACTACTCCATGACCCTACCCCAAGCACTATACTCCATAACAGCACAGAAGCATCACAATGAATCTCTAATTAAATGAGATGCTTTACCTTTTCCTATGTACTGACGAAAAACAAATACAAAAGCACTAAAGTTACAAAGAAGGGGGTCAGTAATAATAATAAGTTGGTTTCCCCAAATAAATATCGTAGACATTCCACTAGGATAAATCCATTAACAAAGTTATATTTAACAATTTAAATAAAATATCAAACAATGCAACAACTTAAAAAATGGAGAATAAGTCATACAAGATAGTTTCCCAAATTAACACATTCCCGTGGAATGAAACCAAAAAAGTCATTTGTAATTTTTTCCTCATTTCACAATTGTATATCTTATTACATCATTCATGTCCTCATGAATTTATCAATAATATAGAAAATTCTACCACATAAAAAACACCATCCAAACAATCCACATGATTCTATGGTTACTTTAATGGTGGAACCTTCAAATCCATCATGTCTCTTCCATGGTGTAGGAATTCAAGCCAACCCCCCTCTCATTTGACGATGGACCTTTCACAACCATCACCATCATTCTGATTATATCATGACCACCACCCTACTTATTCAATGGACACTAAACCATTATTTATGAAACATATTACCAAAATCACAATAACATTTCAAACAACCATTACCGAGATCATATCAACCCACACATGCCAAGCCATACGACACAATAATTACGCAAACCAAACAACCCTTTAAGCCAATCAACAATTACAAAAACATGAAAAAAACTCATAAATGAGGCACCAATTTGTTTAAAACACCATTAAGGATTATCAATTTAAAATGACACTTCAATAAAACAACATTTTCATGAAACCCGTTTTTTACAAACCATTATACATAAATCAAATATGACACCAATTTTAAAATTACCATTTAAGAATCCAATAATAAAACACATATCACATCATAAACCATTTTTCCTAAAATCACTAAGTCAAAATAAAATTGAAATCAATCTATATTCTCACATCACATAAACAACCAATTCATATAAAACCAATTAATTGAAATTAAATCCTTGTATTTATATAAAATTGGAGATGAGATTGAAGGAACCTAAAATAAGGATATGTGATATCGATCCACCAAAAAACCACTCACCAAATCCAGGTGAAGAAAACACAAAATCACCTTAGGTACATTTAATTTACATCCACATTCTCAAATCATACCATTATTGGAAATAAAAACCATAGATCTACATGGAAAGGATGTATAACATGAAAACTGAGTGAGTAAGTGTACTAGATCTAAGGAAAACATTAACAAACAATAGAAAAGACTTACGAGAGGAGAGTCACCTTTAATTCAACTTGAAAACCCTTCAAATGGCCTCCAAAAAGATTTAAAGTATCCTTATAACCCATGAGTACAATAAATATCATATGGGGTTCATATGGGGGAAGAAATGGAGTGTTTAGATAAAATTCCATGAGAACATATTTTTTAAAAACCAATTTTAATCTTGCATACAGTTATCTCTTATAGTTAGACAAACCATGTGCCAACTGTGCGCCTACTAATGCCTCATGAGGGACCCTTTATGGTTGGACTAAATGGTTAGAAAAACTAATTGTTGGCCATGTGAAATACCACTATCGTGAATTACACGGTTTCTAGGAGAAATATCATGATATTTCTAAATTGTGCTTAATCTGTGCAACTATAGGAAGGCCTCCAGGCCATTCCAAAACACATTCAAACTCTACCAGACATTACACAAACATTTTACTTATATATAAGTAAGTAAATAGAGGTTATATACATCAATCCTGGGGTACTATATTCTCCCCAACAATATACATTCCATCCTTAGAATGTATAGAACAATCCCTTTATTAAAAGTCTTCGGGCCATTGTAGAGCCATATATTTCTCCCACTCCTTCGTATCCTCCAGAATCTGACCACATACTAAAAACCCAAACAATACTACTGAATTTACGAAGAAATATTTTATCATGAATATCCATAATTTACTCTCGTAATATCACAAAAGAATCATCCAGATCTTACTCAACATGATCCCAATGAATCACATAGTAACAATATGACTGATAATTTTTCAACAGAGACACATGAAACACATTATCCATCATACTGAACCATGGTGACATGTAAATCCCATATATTTCCTCAACAAACCTCTCAAGTATCTCAAAAAGGACCAACATACCTTGGATATAACATTCCCTTCTTTAAAAACCAATGATCTCCCAAACATAGATTGATTCCCAAGAACACATAACTAACCACCATGAACGAAAAAACCCATCGATGATGGTCTACATATGATTTCTGACAACTCTTCATTGTCTCAATTCTCTTCTGGGTCAACATTATCTACTCTATAGTCTCTTAGACAAGGCTCTGTCCAACCATCAATGTCTCGCCAATTTCAACCCAACATAGTGTAGAATGACATGGTCTCCCATACAAAGTTTCAAATAGGGACATATATATGGAAGCCTATTAACTAATATTATATAAGAACTCTACGAAAGCCAAATGATCCTCACATGAGACACCAACATACATCACACAATCCCACAACATATTATACAACATTTGAATCATCCTCTTGGATTTCCCATCTCTCTGAGGATGATATTTCCTACTCAACTACAAATGAGTCTCAAGGGATTTCTATAATAATTTCAAGAAACGATACATGAACCTATGGTCTCTATCTAAAACAATTGAAACTAGTATACTTTGACTCTTTACCACCTCCAACATATAGATTTTGGATAGATCATCTATCATCTAAGATTAATGAACATGGATGAAATGGTGCGACTTTGTGAGTCAATCCACTATCATCCATATGGAATCGTGCTTCTTGACCATTCTGGGGAGACCAATAACAATATCAATCACTATCTGTTCCCATTTCCACACTGTGATATGTAAGGACTACAACATATCTACTAGAGGGTGATTCTATACCTTGACTTGTTGACATTTCAAGCATCTTGAAACAAACTCGGATACATTCCATTTCATACCCACCACCAAAATTGTTCTTTTAACGCTTTATAAATTTTCTTAATTCAAGGATATAAAACCCATTTAGAATGATGATGAGAACTAATAGTTTTATACTGAAAATAAACTATTAAAACCATCTAATTCTGAAGAAGAAAAATTAATTCCTATCTAGTTTCCAATCCTCAATGGTCTCCCCACCATTTAGTTTCAACCATGTGGCCACACACCCATAACCGAACTTCTAATCCTATTTAGAAAAACCAAAAATGTCAGGAAGTAATGAAACCAGAATGAAAAAGATACATAACCCTATATTTCACATTCCATCCCCATGTTGGCTATAATAGAGATCAACTACCACTGATCAAATTCCAATTTCACCTTATGACAATATGACATTATACATAATGCATCTTCCAGAAAATTACCCTTACTTGATGTGTACATCAATTCAAACTAAAAAATCTGAAGATACTCCTTTCATATCATTTTCCTAAAATCAAAATAAATCTATTATAAAATATGATTCATACTCTTATGATTGGTATACACCATGAATTTCTCAGTAATGAGATAATGACGCCACATTTTCAAATCATGATCTACATTTACTAACTCCAAATCATGTGATGGTCAGTTAATCTCATGAAACCACTACTATAGTGATCTATACAAAACAACATGATCCCCTTACATGAGAAAAAACCACAAACCTCATCCTGATGCATCGTAATACACAACCATTCATTTACCTTGTTCTGGAAAAAATAGGATTGGTGCTAATGTTAGATGACCCTTAATCACTTCAAAGGATCTCAAGCATATATCATTATATTGAAATGGATCATTATTCATTGCCAAATATATAGAAAGGGAATTTAGTAATTAGAAGTCATTATAATTTTTTAAATACCCATTTTGACCAAGTATGCTCTATTTCTAAAAAACATTATTAAGAAATTTCTTAGAGATAATAGACTATATATTCTTCGGATCCATGGAGGCACCTCTCTGATAAATTGAATGTCCATGAAAACGTGCCTATTACAACCAAAAGTTGTACTTTTTTAGTTTGGCATACAAAAGTCGAACTATCAATATCTACAACACAACTGAAATGTTTTATCATGATCCACACATTCCATGAATACACCAATATATCATCCACTAATACCTTAATGGAAGAATAATGATATCTCTAAAATATATGATTCATCAATTACATTAACACTGCTGCTTCCATCGTAAGACCAAAGGGAATAATTCCAATGTCCTAATGTCCATATCTACTCTTGAATGCTATTTGGGGAATATCCTCCTTCCTCTCCCACAACTGGTGATATACTGATTGCAAGTTAATATGGGAGAACCACTGAGCTCCCATAAACTGATTAAATATTCCTTCAATTCATGGAATATGATATCAGTTCTTTATCATGACTTGGTTAAGATTATGATATTCAACACACAAATGGAGAGCTATAACTTCATTTTTTATCAAATAAAATCTGTGATGCCCATGGAGACCGGATTGGCCGGACGACCCTCTATTTTCTAACTTGTCCAACTACACATTCAATTCCCTCAATTCTTCTAGATCCAATTGATAATATGGATGTGAGATATGAATGGTCTCTAGAAAGAGATAAATTGAAAACTCTTTATAACTTTTAGGTGGTAACTCCATGAATTCATTGGGAAATACATCCAAAATCTAATCAACCACTAAATGAAAAAGGTTGTGCTAAATTTCTTCCATAGACATAAAATATAATGAAACAAAGTGATTTGATATCATCCCAACATCCAGTTCCAACAATCCATTTTCATACACCTTCATATATTTCCCTCCTCTAAATATATGCTCGACGCCATCACCCTTTGTTAAACTAGTTATTCGTGCAAAAAAGTTTGTTTGGACCTTACACATTGTCCACCAATCCATACCCAAGATTAGATCATACACATAAATCTCTATCACTAATAAATCCCAAAACAACAAGACCTCATCCACAACAATACAGCATGTACTACCTATGAAGGCTCGGTACACTCTTTGACCTAGAGGATTTTGATGTTTCTTAATAGCTGGCATCATTTCCACACATAAACCGACAAAATCAGCTGTATGAGATTCAATGATATAATGATACTCACTCTTATCAACAAATACTCTCATAAAGACAGAAATATAATAAATTGTACCACAAACCATAGATGGTCCCAAACGATGCACCCTACATACCCTGACTAGCTCTAGACAACTAATTTCTTGCCACACTTTGCTCTTTTTTACCCTGCTGAAACTTCCCTAGCTAAGGAGTCTGGGTATTCCTATAATCACCAAGACTACCTCAGCTCTACAGACGAGGGGTATGCCTCTTCCCCCATTAGGTTGAGGCATATGAAGCATGAAACCCCTGATCAATTTCACTAACACCTATCCTCAAATCATTATCACAATAACTCTGATGATACCCCATATTCTTGCAGTTATGACATGCTCATGGTTGTGTCATACAATCCCACTTCATGTTGCCTGTAGAAGAACACTAACAATATTATGGTTTAATGTATGGATTAAAAGGAAGATTCATTGATCCTTTCCATCCGATTAGGAGCAATACTCCATCCCTGAAAATAAGTGTCCCTCTTCCTCTTGATTCATGTGTTATAGTTCCAACTATTCCCTATGGGTACCAACATTCTGTCCCCACCTATATCCCCCAAGATATCCCTTTTAACCACTATTTTGTAGTCACCATTTCAATATAATAACATATACATAGCACCAAAATTGTAGAATGAATTTATAACCTCATGACTACTCCGAAAATATGCACCATCACGGACGAAATTTCCACCACCTCAATTGAAAACCATCATAAGATCATAAAAATAGTTGAATATTCTATCACCAATATTTATTCCTACTTCATGCAAAATAATTACATTATGTTCTGAATTTATAATGTATTATAGTAGAAGTTTTTTCTGAATAATTCCTCAAAACCCTCCCATGTCATTCTTTAGTCTATTCCATCCTAGAACATCAACTCCCACCACTAACATGAATTATCTTCCAACATGTTCTCCACTAACATCACATTCAACCGTACTAGTTTTCCTGAGAAATTGAATGTCATATTCATAATGTTCAACCATTCTTCTTCCACATCTAGCTTCAAATCACGCATATAAATGGGTGGATTATTATTTTCAATGTGAAATTAGTGATCTACATGTCTCAGATCATCAATTTGTTTTCATAGATTCAATAGCCTGGAAATCATTCATGATGATCTGCACTAACTACTGGTTCACTTAGTGATTAGGTGAAACCACATTTTCTACATCATCCTCTAGTTGGTTGCTAAGATTTCTACTTAGTTTCATTTATATCAACACAAGATTCAACATAAGGATCAATATCAAACAACAGACATCTTACAGTTTCAAATTCAATCACATTACACTATCTTAACCATTATTTCCAACTTCCCACTTTACCATGTTAAATACATTTTTGAAAAATACTCCATGTTTTAAAAATAAACCCACTTTCAAAATACCCCAGTAATTCTCTTTTCAAATACTAACTTTTGAAAACCATTTCCATATTTTATAAAACAAAATACATTTATATCAAAACATAAATCTGTATACCAAATGAAATTAGAATCCTAGTGGGAATTAATTTCTACCATGCATGTAATTTTAATCACATTTTCTATACACTCAAAAATGAGATTACACTCATATATGTGTCTCCAAAATACTTATGTACCCATGTCCCTAATAACATATTCTTCAACATTTAAGGGTTAGATGTGTCTTTTAATGCTATACATTTCATGTTCTCAAAATCCTATGCCTTGATACCATCCAAACTCAATTAATACACCATTAACGAATCTCAAATCCAAGACTAGCTACCAATGCTAAGACTAAACATCAACAACATTACATGTATTTCAATGACCAAGAATGCTGATACAACTTGTTACATCTCTCCCCTCATCATTGTCTTGAGTTGAGGAATCGGTTCTACATGGCCTTAGGTGACATTCTGAAGGCTCCAAATGATGCAAATAAATGTTGAGGGAATCCAGAACAATTATGGATAAGTTATCCATTAGAATAATAGAAACCAACCAAACAAGAAAATACCACAACAACTACATGATGTATGTCAGAATTGTTTTATAATTCAACTATCCCAAAGGTCCAATACAATAAGACCACAATAATTTATAATTACAGTACCAAGAGGATGACTAAAAAAACCCAAAATAAGTTATCACAGAACTCCACAAATCCTCACCATGATCCATGATCCATAGTACTAACAATTCATCATGATGAAACACTAATTAAGTGAGATTATTTATCTATTCCCATGTCGTAGAAAAAAACATCTGTAAATGAACTGATGTGAAATAGTAGGGGTTGAGTAATAATTCTCTATAGTTTTTCCACAAATTAATACCCTTAAAAAACTTCTAGGATAGAGCCATTAGCACAGTTATAAAAAAAATTTATATAAAATAATTGACAATGAAAAAATTTCACAAAAGATGAAGAAGTCATACCAGGTAGTTTCCCAAATACAAACATTACCATGGAAAGTAATAAACAAGTCAGTAGTCATTTTTTCCTCACTCCACAATGGTATAACTTGTTTCATATTTTATGCTCACTTGAATATCTCAATCATAAACACAATAATAACACTCAACAAACAACTTCCACAAAATCCACATGATCTTAGTTTTGCTTTAATGGTGGAAATGTCCACCCTATCTCTTCCATGTTGTGTACTTCATGCCCCTATCCCATCCCTTTGATTATTGAACAATAATGACCGTCAAATTGATAGTGATTCTTTCTTGACCACCACCCCTCACATTCAAAGCATGCTTAAACATTTCATACAACAACATTTTACCAAAATCAAAACAACATGCCTATCATCCTTCACCAAGATCATATCAACCAACACCTACCACTCCATTCTACGAAACACGTACCCATATGAAACAACCCTTTAAGCCAATCAAAAATTCCAATAAAAAATCCTAAGAAACTTGAATGAATTCAAAAAATATTGGAAACAACCTTAATAAATTATCCATCACAAAGAAAACTTCAATAAAATATTGTTTCCTTGAAAACCATTTTTAAAAAACCATTATCTATAAATTAACCAAGACAACAATTTTAAAATTGTTATTTTAAAATCGAAAAATTAGTCACATTTCACAACACAACCCATTTCCCTGAAAATCCCCAAAACCTTATATAATGTATTCTAATCCAGATTCATAGAACACTTACAAAATAAATTCCACGTTAAACATATTAATTATAAATTAAAACATTCTAGTTCTATCAAAATGTTGATGAAAGTGAATCCACTGACCATAGGGTTTGGAAAAATCGACCAACCACACAACCACACAAGAAATCTAGGTGAAACTTCCAAAATATTTCCTTATATTAAATTCTATATCATAAAAATCCCTAATATTTCAATTATAGGAATCCAAAACCCTATATCCACATGAAATGTATGTAGATCTATAAAAAAGATAGAGGGATATAACTAGATCTAAAGAAAACCACCAAAAACAATGAGAGGAGACATTCCAGAGGAGAATCACCATTACCACTCAATGAAAACCTTTAAGATCAACTAAAAAATCAGTGGTAGAGGGATCCTAACCATTGGGAACTATAAATACATAGTGGGGTTCTAATGGTAGATGAAATGGAGTGTTTAAGAAACATCCTGAGTGACCCCATTTTTAAAATCCATATTTTTAATACCGTGTACGGTTACCTCACATAGTTAGAAAAATGATGTGATAACCCTACACCAACTACTTCCATAAAAGCGGCCCCATATGGTTATAAAAACTGTGTGCCTATTATCTAGAATCCAATTATCTTGACTTGCATGTTTTACATGGACAAACTGTATGGTTTTCCCATACCATGACAAGACTGTTCACTCTTATAGAAGCCTCCAATCCATTCCAAAATACTTCCAAAATCTCACAAACATTACCCACCAATTTTAAATAGATAAAAAAGACATAATAAAATGTTACATACCTCAAACCTAGGGTATTACAGTGGACATGTGGTCTACCGACTCCTCAATGCGATGCGATTCGTTCACGCTATACAACTAATTTATTAAGGGTTGGTTTCAATAACTAAATGTGAAATTTATGATATAAATATTATAATATAATTATAATATACATATATGTATATATAACTTAGCTTTTTTAAATATGAAAATAATATGGAAGTAGCATTCATGCAAACATATGACCCACCATCTCCATGAACGATGCATTTCATTTCATATATACAAATATTATGGATTATTAAAAATACATAGATAGTGAATATATATGATATTTAAATCATGGTTTACATTCTATATGTGGTGAAAAAAAGATCAAATTAATAGGAATTATTTGTAACAAGTCAAAACATAATTAAAAACAAGGCAATTAACACCACAAACAGTGCTAATACTGAATGATTATTAACAAACGGATAATTATATATTATAGGAAGTTAATATATTATATTATAAATATGTGTATTGTTCAATTAAATGTTATTAACACGATAAAAAAATCATAATGGAAGTTAAAGGATGTTCACTCAATAGGAAATACATTGTAAGGGATTCTTGTCTTACTTTTCCTTCCTTGAGGCATACACCACTTTCATCACTTAGATCTTTTTTTATGATGGATATACATACCATATTGTATTTCATATCATGAATAAATTTAAATTCATGATATTCAAAGATTAATTTGAATTTATTTCATTCATTGGGATTGTAATTAAAAAGTTACCACATGGTAAAATAAATTTCATAACTCAATTCCTTTCATTGAGTTATATTACTTCCTCAATGTCATTAATATTATATGAATACGCGCATAAAGATTTTTTACAATCTATTTTTGAATATCTAGTTATTTTATGTGGATAAACACACGATACAAATAATTAATTGTTTTTTTGGGTCTCACTTCAACGTTATAGTTTTTTTAAGGGCTTACATCACAATTTTTTTTTATTCAGGATTTTTTATAGTTGAATTTGTATTCGATGAATTTATTTAATCATTTTATAAAAAACCCAATAATTATATTCTCATATGGTTATTAATTATATTTTTCATGTAATAGTAACAATTTATCAGTCTTTGGAACATAAAATGTAATTGATTTTTTTTAAGAAAACGCATCTCCATTTCTCTCTTTAGTCAGAGAACTTGTTTTCTTTTAAAAAATAGGTTTTCTAAAAAAATAAAATATTTTTTTTGCATTTCATGAATGATATATTAAATCATTATTTGAAGATTTTTTACTTGATAACTTTTTCCAATGGAATCTTCTTGTCTCTTTCCAAACATGGAATTTTTTAAACTATTACCTTAAAAAAGAATGATATTTTAACTTTGTAAGATAGGTAAAAAATTACCCATCATCATTTCTTTGAGGATTATTTTTATTATTTATAAGGATAATTTTTATAGAAATTTATTTTAAAATATAATTTAAATGAAAAGCATTTTCAAATGATTTTCAATATAAAAAAGAATATTATTCTCAGGATTTTTTACAAAATCATTTTTATTTGCATTCGCCAACTCGAGGAACCCCCTATTTCTTTACTCAACATGGGATATGATGTATAAATACCAACCATATTCATACTGTAAGTGGGTTTTCATTGACTTTTCAAGGGATATTATTGACATTCACTTCACAGATTCATTATTGTAATACAATTGAATATTACCTTTTCTAAGATCATTCATCATTAAATTTATCCTAAATGTCTTTATAATTTAACATGGATAGGTTCATTTACTAAAAAATATAATATTTTTACATATAGTAATTAATTTGATAATTATTTATTTATCTGGGGAAATATTAAGAAAATTTAATTCTATATTCAATAGAAATATTTGAAAGACACATTTTTTATTAATTAAATAGAATATTTGATATATTAGGAATGATTTGGAAATTCACTACATAGGTTAAGGACTAGTTAATAAATTCCCCTAGAGGCGTTAGTAGTATCTTTAAAAAGAAATGGTTGGAGAAAACCCCTTCTTGTTTGCTTCCAAGAAGAATAGTTCTATTTCTACCCACCGATTTGAACTATATCCTATTAGATCATTGTAGTAGTATGATAAAATTCATTTTGAATTGTCATGATGGTAAAGGAATAATGTTACATGGAAATGTGACATCTGATAATTAAAAATCGCCTTCATTAATTATTCTATTATTATTATCCTAGATATTTTTTCTTTTACATTATCTATGGATTCTTTTCATTCACTGTTAATTGATTTAATGGCTTGTGTTTATTTAATTTTCCTTTCCATATTGATTATTCCATAGATAGTTTGTTTAAATGGAAATTATGTTCTGTTAATTACCATTGTAGGTTGTTTATTCTTATTGTTTCATTATATATTTTGTTGTACATACCATTACTATGAACTTGACCTCACCATTTGTTTGATTCCTTTATCAATATTCCATGATGTAATATGAGATTGATATGGAATGAAAAACTATATGGAATAATATTTTTTAGTGAAAAAACTATATTGGAATTTTTTTTTCATTTGTAATAATAATATCATGTATTTATCTATATTACAAGGAATACTAAATTGTTCAGTCCATTGGCATTTAATTTGTTATAATCATGAAAATTTATGGTAGCATGACTCTGACACTGAGATTGTCAGGGTCAGGTCACTATAGTTGGTATTAGGGATAGTTTTGTAGACACCATGGGAATTTGATTTATGAAAAAATAGAATTGAGAACATAACCCTAAGGTAGAATCTCATGATAATTATAGAATAACATAATAAAATTTCATGTAGATAGAAATTATGTGATTTTAAAATGCATTAATGTCTGTATAATATATGTGGACGTGGTTCTGGAATAGATGTACATATTGATAATTACTCTGAAAAAGTACATCCCCCCTAACTCGAGTGTAACATGGTATATGAAAATGGTCCTTTTTGAAAACCTTTTTTGACACTCTTGGTGGATACACTAAAATAATTCAAATTTTATTTACATAAAATTATGAACAATTTGAATATATAATGAAAATTATTGAATTAGGTTATAATTATAGAGTTATATATAATAACTAACATGTCATTATTCAGACACCATAAATATGATTATATAGTTTGTATATTATTACAATTATTACTCATAAAATGATTTTTAGTTTTATTAAATTGATGGAACTAGAAGGAATCAAGATAAAATTGATCTTAATACATGGTTGTGGGAATGAGAAAACAAATAGAATTTATATAGGAGTGAAAGATATTGTGTTCTCACCAAATCTGTTTACTGAAATATTATTAATAATGTATACCTTAACCTACACCAATAATCACTAATAAAGAGAATGATGCAATATGTAAATATCTCATGTGGTCGAGACCATGGATAAAATAGGGATTGATTTCCATTATGAAATAAATGTGGAAGAAGACATATAAGAAAGTGTCTCAATAAAACATTGTAATGTTTTTTATTTGGGAAAGAAGGAAATAAGAATATAATTTTTGTGGAAAAACAAATAGTTTGGTGTAAGAAAATATAAACCATCATATGGATCCATTTATAGTTTTTTCCCTTAAATCTTAGAAACCTATGAATTACCCTATTCAATTCCCTATTCTATTTGAAGAACTCTCGTCCAAGGAATGACCTATGATGAAATAAATAGATAATATATTTAGGTATCAAGGTTGAATAGAAAACTATAGTTAAAAAGAAATTTAGTCATTGAACTTATTTCAAGGATTTCCATCTGGTTTATTTTTAAGATTATAATAAAAATGTTTTATTGAAAGTAAAATCTATAAGGAAATGGATATTGATCCCATGAAAGTACATTGATATGGGTTTCACACCTACCGCTAGCCTACGCAATGTCCTGTTTAAATTCCCATGGTTTCAGTTAAACAATTTAATGAATAAATCTTAATTATGAGACTATAGTTTTTCTTTTTTAGGTTTATATGCCAATTTCAAAACCATAATGGTTTTCAAAAATAGTCATTGAAATTTATAATGACTTTTTTAGTTGTATTTTTTTAATGAGAATCATAGTTATTCAAAAAATGATCTTTATTCTAAGATAATGTTTTCATGCTGTAAGAGATGAATTATATTTTGATAAAATAATAAACAAATGATGTAATTGTTCATTTTAAATTGAAATGTATAAGGTTTTTATATTTCCTTATATTCTTAGTGAATAAATTAATTCCTTAAATTTTCTAAATGGATCATAAAATAAAATTTCTATCATAATAACATTATTTTGGTTGAACCGATAGTCTTTTATATCATATAATATATAGGGCCTTATGGCCCTCAAGATTTCATTTAACATTATAATGTTTGTGACTGATGACTTCAATCAGTACCTATAAATATTTACACTTTTACTCTATTTATGTATCTCCACCTTCCACTAATATTCTCCATTGTCGAATACTAGTTATATGTTATTTTGTGTTCCCATTGAAAATCGCATTCTATCTTGTTAAGAGGATATTTTTTTTCACTTCTCCCGATGTGGCATTTTAAAAATGGATGACTTCAAATATACAATAATATATTTTTAGACGAATTATAAATTTTGAGGACCGAATTTAATTTGGGTATAGCTAATGTAACACCTTCAAAATTTTAAAAGGGGGGATTTTTTCAATTACATGTATGAAAAGACACACCAATCATAGAATAGACTATAACCTATATTTACATTATGGTATATTTAATATCTTAAGAAACATTAATTAAATATATAGCTTACAAGATTCCAATACAGAGTTATCTTACCTCACATGGAACAATGATTATCGTCGATGACTAAAATTACATGTAAGACTATGTTTTAATATATAACAAAAATATTCCAAGAACATTAATATTTAGTATTATATAACCTTTATATTATATTATTAGTTATTTATAGTATTAAATTAATAATGAAAATATATTCTTTATAAAATAATAAGATAAATTCATTCCCTAACCAATTAATTAAAAATGAAAATTTAAACCAATTGAATATAAAAGTTTTATTTTTTTCTCTCAAAGGCGATCTAATTAATAAGTTAAATTATTAAGAATTAGTAACTAATATTAATTAAATATAATGATATATATTATTTAAAATATTTATGATATTCATCCAACTATTTTGATAATTATAAAACTAAAAAAACCCAATTTTATGGGTAAAACCATATATTTTTAAAAAAATCACTTTTATAGCCTTATAATGGAAAATCCGTTTTCAAATACATTTTTTTTGTAAATATATTAAATTGGATATAAAAAAATAAAATTCTATTTTTATATAGGAACAAAAAAAATTCTTATGTTTTATTTACGGTATTTCTTTGAGATATTTCATTTTTTGATGAATATTGTAATATAAAAATGTTAATTCATAAACATCTTTTTCATCTAACATTTTTATAATGTAAAATTAAAATTTTGATTATATTTATAGTTTAATTAGACATATCATATATGAATTAATTCAATTTTTTTCATTGTAATAAATTTCACTCTTAAATTTTATATAAAAACATCTCGGAGATTTGAACATTTTTACATTCAAAACCTTCGTTATCATCTCGTATACGAGATTCAATTTGAGTTAATTTATTCCATGTATATGATATGAATTTGAAAACAAAATTAATATTTGGAATCATATTGATTTATATTATAAAATAAGTCCATATTTTTCTGAATATAATGATTAGTGAAATTAATTTAAAATAATTACAATCATTTTGATAAAATATAGCATAACCACGGACTGAACCCAAAACATATATGCCAAAATGACATAGATATTTTCCACAATACATATTTAGGCCATATATATACTATATAAGACCATTAATTTTATTTTTAACCTTATTGGATCCATATGAAATGGGTGAAACATGGGTGCAATTCCCTTTTCGAAATATTACAAGTATGCCACTCCTCCTCCACTATAAAAACACATTCACGCTTCCAACTTTATCACACATATAAATCACCATAGATTGCTATAAATCATCTATTATATGATCCCAAAATCTCAATACTAAATCTAGAAGAATCACATTTCGAAAAAATCGAACCAATGATGTCTTTTGGTATAAAAAACGGGTTACCTGAAAAAGAGATAACATTCTCCAATAATCGCGTTTATTTCATTTCAATATCTACCCCATAAATTATACTTATATATATTTATATAAAACAACATAAGTATCCCAAATATTATATAATGGTATTATACTTTGATTTATACCTAAAAATTCAAACACATCCATCTAATGGGATACACAATCATCGTTCATGTTTACGATATTTTACAACCTTGCAAACAAATGACATTCATTCTTCAATTTACCACAATTAAAGGTAATAATAGTGATAGAATTATTATTTATATATGTTATATATGATACTAATTAACTATTAATAAATAAATAATTATTATATGACACATACTCCATGTGTTCCACTTTGTGGGGATATGATAGCAACGTTTGTGGATGTGTGGACTACCACCTCCTTAAAGTAATGTCATTCATTGACAATATACAAGGAATTTATTAAGAGATGGTTTTAATAAAATTATTTGAAATATTAGATGTAAAAATAATACTTTAATTATTATATATATATATACCAGATAATTTTTTAAATTATACAATTAAATATAAGTAGTGTTCATGTGTACATATGATCTACAATCTCCATGAATGGTTCATTTCATTTCCTACCTCCAATTATTAAGGATTATTCTAATTACATATATAATGAATATATATGATAATTAAATAAATTTTTATATTCACTTGTTGATGATATAATTATCCAATTAATAGTAACAACAACTAACAGTTCAAGAGAGGCTCAAAAAATAGGCTTGTATCACCTGAAATTTTGAAAAAATGAAGAATGGTTAACAACCGTGTAATAATATATCATAATAAGTTAATATATGGTATTATAAATATAATTATGCTTATTTTATAATATAATGAAATTATTAATACCATTATATAGGATGTTAATAGATGTTCACCTTAAAGGAAATGTTATGTAAGGGATTCTGATATCACTTTAATTTTTGTGAGACATACCCCATTTTCACCACTTATTTATTTTGTGGGGTAAATATACAACATATATAGTAATTTATATAATGAATAAATTTAATTTAATGGTATTTAGTCTTTCATTTTATGTTATTTGTTTCAGGTGGATTATAATTCAAAGGATACTAAGTGGTAAAATGAATTTCCCAACACAATTCCTTTCATTGGGTTATATTACATCCTCAATGTCATTAATATTATGTGATTATGTTTATAAAGAATTTTGAACATATATAATTTTATGTCCACATGTTTTATGTGTATTAACAGTTTATAAACAAAATATAATAACTAATTGAGTCTCACATCGAAGTTATTGTTTTTTCAATGTCTTACTTCTCAAGAATAATTTATTCATGATTATTTTCACATGAATTACTATTTTATGAATTAATATTATTATTTTCTACTAATCAATATAATTTTATTCTTCTATGTTTATAAATAATATTTTTCAAGTAATATTTGTCCTTTCCAAAAACATTATGAATAAGGAATATTTTCACCAATTAGCTTACAAAAGGAATATACTATTTACTATGTATGACATGTACATAATTACCCACCATCATTTCATTGAGGATTCCTTTGAAAGGTTTAGAGTTTGATTTTTATATTAAATATTATTAAATTATATTTTGAAATAAAATTATTTTAAATTGATTATAAAAATAAAATATATTTTCATCAATAATTTTTTAAAGGATCCTTTTTCATTTCCATCAATCAATGAAAATAACCCCTTAATTCCACAATCCATGTGGGTTAAGTTCTATTGACACTTTCATTATTCACCTTATGAATGGTTATTGATATATGTTTCCATGGATAGTATTAACATTTCCTTATGTGATTCGATGTTGTTGTGGCCATGAAATGTTCACTTTATTGTGATCATTAGGCATTAAATTTTCCATAATTTTCCATATCATTTAACATTTATATGTTCATTACAGAAACTGTATACCATTTTTTTTATTTGGTAATTATATTCATTGTTTTTTTATTATATAGGGAAATATTGATAAATTCATATTCATTAGTAAATACATAAAATAGATAAGGAACGTTGTTCATTAAATAAATTTATTTTTCGATATATGAGTAATGCATTAGAAATGCTCTCTATAGGTTGGAGAATGGTTAATTAAAACCCCATGAATTATTAGTAGTCTCGTGAGAATGAATCAGTTGGTGAAACCACCTATAGTTTATTTCCAAGAAGAATATATGGGTTTTTACCCACAGATATAAACAGTCTTTTGAATGGTCTTGATAGTAGTATGCTAAAATGGATATTAAAATATTTTGATAGTAAATGGTTTCATGTTCCTGGGAAACATGAAATCCAATAGTTATGAATTTCATTAATTTAGTATTCAGTTCTTATTATATATGATAATTTTTCATATACATTAGCTATGGATGTTTTTCGTTGTTGGTTCATTGATAAAATGTCATGTGTTTCAGTTATTTTCCATTCCATATTTATTATTCCTTCTCTAGAATGTTTAAATTTAATGTTGTATTGATTATTTAACATTTCATATTATATATTCTAATTGATTCATTATCTATTCCACTCAACATACCATTATTAAGGATTTAAGCTCACCCATATTATGTTTCATATACCTCAGATTCCATGATCTGTACTAATTAATATATAAAACGATACACTCGATTGAATAAACTCTTTTCCATTGATTAAAATTATTTTAAATTTATAACATCCCTAACACAGGATCCACTAATCTAGTTCCTCTAGAGGAGTCTTTACATGACCAAAATTACACATTCCAATATGCAAAATGATTCAGACTAGTAGTGAGGGTCAAATAAATAACATACGGAGACTATACCATCTTTAACAAAGTAAAACAAAAAAGATAATATATTAAATTGAAGAAATATTAAATAATAAACTATGGACATTTATTTCCAAATCACCTTCCATCCAAGGTGAAAAAAAGATCCCAATAAAAAATATTCCATGACATCTTATCTCTAATGAAGATGAGTGAAACCAAAAAATAATTGAAACAGCTAAATCCCAAAAATGGGTCCTGATACCATATACGGATCCTCATCCTTTCACATCTGAAGCCCAACTAAACTCCCAATAATGGGGCCTTTTACCATGTATGCTCAGTTTCCCAATGGTTGTCTGAGCATGGTGTTAGTAGAGTTTAGTAGGCCACCACCAATGGTGTCTAAAAATATCTAATCTACCTAATAGTGTATGATATTATATAAATATAGATGTAAACAATGTAGAAATGGTTCCATTGGTATATCATCAATTAACTAACCGTTATAATAATTTATTTCTGTGGGTTAGGTGTTCCATTTATTCCATTATGGCCCATGATGATAAAAAAATATGGCCTAAGATAATAAATCAATCCCTTATCTCACTAGTACAATAATCATGAAATTAGTTTCATTTCATAAGCCATGGATCGTCATTCTAGTTAATCTCACCAATGTTTTGAAATTCTTACCTTGGTCCATCTTTCCACGTAGTCTTCTAATGAATCCATAGGATCCATGATCATTAGTCCATCACCATATCCTATGTGTTCCATGGTGGGGTTTAGAACATAATTCCAACCTGGCCCATTAGTGGAGCTTCAGTTCTTTATCCCACCCATCAAGCCATGTGCATATTCTTATTCATCCATTTACCACACATACCACATCAACATCACATACAATCAATACATATAACATTCACATTTCACATTTTCACTGACTGATGAATCATCATTAATCATTACCCACTTATCACAATTACCCTTTCATTAGAATAACCAAATTAAACCATTCATCAAAGGTATTCCTTACCAATTTTTTCATTTCAATTAAAAATTCATAAGTCTTTTAACACATTAAAAATAATACATCTAAACCCTTTTTTACCACATACCAAAAAATACCTTATGCCATTCCAAATAACTATAAAATATCAGTATTTGTACCCTTTATAATTTTATGTAGCTTTTCCTAAAAATATATCATGGAACTTAATTCAACACAAGTGAAATTTTTCCTAAACTCCCAATTTTTCCATTTTCGGGAATATTGTGTCACCCCATGGGTGGCCCTAGATTGGTCAAAATAAACAGAAAACGTCCCATGCGGATCAAGAGGAGTCTAAATAATTATTTCAATAGTAATTATACCAACAATTACTGAATGAAAAAAATGAACAAGAGGAGGGATGAAATATCACAACAGGCTTGTCCAAATCAGTAATGAAACTATTGGATAAAACCTGAAGTCCATCTACCTCGAATATAAAACTGAACACACCCTAAAAGGTTTCCTTATATATGTAATCAATAACCAATTTAATCCACAATCCTAGGTCCACTAGAAAATGTATGTCTTTAGGGATTTAGAAGAAGCTGAAAAAATACCCAAGACCCAATATGGAAAAGAGAAGCCATTGGAAGATATTACATACCCAGAGCTTCGATATACAACCAAAATCACTCCAAATGGAATATAAATGAGGGAGAAGGATCCAAAGGTGAAATGATGGTTTAAAATTATCATGATGTATAGAGGATTGAGAATGATGAGAAAGATTGGGTGTCAAAATAAATATCTAAGGTGGAATACTGTAAATTTTTCAATTTTTTATGGGTCACTATTTTCCCCCATGGTTTTCAAAACCATGCACAAACCATCCACCAAATACGATCTTAGGTAAGATGGGTCACATGGTTACCATTGGAGTCTCGCATAGTTTAAAAAACTATGCACCAACCAGGCCGAATTCTTTTGTCCAAATCCACATGGTTTGGCCTCCCCCATTCCCAATTTCACCTAAACTATGCACCCATCCTCCTACATTTCATGTTTAGGGTGAACTGTTACCTCTAACCATGTGAAATCCATGAAACATGAACTCAATGTACATATTCACTTTTCATTCAAGCCCCAAACACCTCGAACTCTCCTGAGCATCCCCCAACACCTGTTAACTATTCCATTAACCATACTTTATAGTTTAGAGCTGAAATTTTATCAAGGTCATACATTGATGATATATGGGATCTTACAATCCACTAATCTTATAACAAATCATCATAAGTCAACACTTCTAAACATCATTAAGCATATTAAGAGAATAGATCGTGTCACTGGGATTGCATAACAGATTCCCTTTCCCATGTCTATTCCTAAAAATTCCCAAAAATCTACCGAACTCAAACCAAAGGGATAGTCTTTCCCCACAACACCTTCTCTATATGATCCAAAATAAAAACCATATTTTCTCAAAGGATGAATAAGACTCAAGGTCAAAATATTCAAAATTTATCATGTGATATGGGTATTTGGGATACTGAAAAAGATGTCACACATGAACGACATCATGCATACTACTATACCACTATGGGGGAGCCAATCAGTACACCACCAGTCTGATCCTCTCCAAAATCTTGAAAGGTCCCACAAAACTATAATCCAACATTCCTTGTTTCATGAATCCTATGATGACTCAACATTTGTGGCCATAGAAGAAACAAAGGATCACCCACAACAACCTCAAGAGTTATATAACACTGATCACTATATGACTTCTACCAACTCTATGTTGTATGCATACATTTCCAAATCAACTGGATTTATTCTGATGCCTCCTAAATGAGACATCATTCCAAAAATTCTGATTCCCCTGCCTTTAACAAAAATAATTGGGATCTAAATGGTATTCTATAATATGCCTCAAATGGTTCCATATTAATCGAATCTTGAAAACAATTATTGTAGGAAAACTCAAAAAGAATATGATGATTCTCACATGATCCACCAAAATCATGACACACTCCCTTGGCATGTACTCTAACACCTAAATGTAATTCCTTGAATACCATTCCATCATTGAGTGATAGGTCATAGTCAATAAAACCTATGTACCTAGAACCTTCAGTATACCCTTCCAAAAACATGTTGTAAAACACTAGTCACCATCTGATAGCCTTTTCTATGGTACTCCATGAATCCATACTATTTCTTGAACAGACATCTCAACCAACTGATCCACAGTGAATGTATCTTGAATTGGAATGAAACATGCCAATATAGTCAACTGATCCCCAAAAACCCAAATTATATAATTCTTTTGACGTTTCCTATGAAGAAAACCCATGAAATCCAATGTCCCAACATCCCATATCCATTCCAAAATAAAAAAGGCGTAGTATATAGACACCTCGATGATGATGTTCAACATTCACCTACTAGCAGGTAAGGTATCTAACTATAAATCCCATAGACAATTTCTCTATCCCTGGTCACTAATACATTATATGATGTCCATGATACATTTTATTCAATCAAGGATGAACTTCCCACCTCGATGCATGAAACTCATGAATAAAATATTCTTTCATAAATGATGGAACAAAAACATGGTGACAAAAAAAAATGATCCCATCATCTCTAACAATATAACCAGAAGGTGACTCCCCACCTTTAAGACATTCCTCCAAACATATATATTTTTATTCTTCATGATTCTTCTATTTTATTTGACTCAGAAGACTGGAATCAATTTTCAATGATATAAGGTTAACATTCCCAATTCAATCATGTACCTCCAGATGCATCTTAGTGAACAAATGAATCATCATCCACTCAGAAATAGATTTATAGACTACCTGATTTTTATTCTTTTGACATAAAGAATTATCCACATTGTTTCTACTTCATTGAATGTACAACAATTAAAAGTCAAAACATTACATGTAATAAAGAAATCATTGCTACTAATGATTGAGATTATGTTGAAAAATGATGTACTTAAGGATCTTATGATTGGTATACATAGTAAACCATTCAACCATTATGTAATGTCGCCAATATCTTATGTATTAAACTAATTTATCTGATTCAAGATCATGCATAGTGTAATTTCATTAATGAGGTCAAACTTTTCATAACACATACATAGCCTCATGATTATCCTACATCAACATTTACCTAAGACCAACCTTGGCCGTGTAAGAACCTGGATCTTCATTTTAGGTATGGATCTTGATTTCGAGATTTTTGAGGAAAAAGGGGAGATTTTGGAAATTTTAAAAGTACACACTTTGTACATAGGAGTACACGTTCTGTACCGAGTTTCCACGGGTAGCCATGTACTAGCCATGTTGTGGATGAGTACATGGTCATTTAAGGTGACCTAGAGACCACCTACAGTGGGGGATGGTTGAGGCATGTACACGACGTGTACATTAAATAAAAATGTTAGGTAATTTTTATTTTATTTTATTAATCAGATAGGGGTCACGTCTAATCTTCATATTCATCTATATCTAATCTCGTTTCATCTCGGACTGACCGGGAGAGAAGATTATTCTCTAAACCAATGATTTGTTATTATTTCTCTGAATTGACCTCTATTAGTTGTATTTTAATCCCCTCTGTGACTTCTTCTTTTTTCTAGAGCCTCTCCCCCAGATTTATTCTATCTCTCTTTAATTATTCAATGATGAAATCTTTTGATATTTTTAAATATCTACGAAGTTATAGGTCGATTTATAGGATGAGGCTAGACTATATCGATTATATATCGTCAAGTTAGGTGTTTTGTTGCCTTTCATGGTTTATCGTTGAGTTTATATTCCAATGTGTCAATTACCCGTGTTTCATTTATTTCTATTAATAGAAATTAAACCATGTTTTATCTACCTTAGATTGATTGTTTGGTTAATGGGTTATTGTTGTGATATTATGTGAAGTCACATGTTAAAGGAACACACCATGGGTGTGTTTCATTATATCAATGTTTAGGGTTGTTTAGTCTCAGTTGCTTATGTGGCAGACATTGTTTCCATACCTTACATGATTGGATGGAACTGATTTTATCTTCATTTTTATTCCATGATTGTTATATGAATTGGAATTCTTTTATCAATGAAGTAGCAGAGATTACTTTTGGCTACATGATATTATGTATGCGCGATTTCATTACACAAGGTTGTGAGAACATGGTGTAGATATACCATAGAGGGAATTGACATTGAGTTCTCCCTCAGAGTGTCTTTTTTATTTCACCATACGAGACCGCATTGGGGATTGATAGTGAGTGATCCCTCAGAGTATTTATAGTTAACGTTAGGAGACCACAAGTGGAATTGATATTGAGTGATTTCTTAGAGAGTTTTTAGTTATTATGAAACGTCCATAGGGGGAATTAAGAGTGAGTTCTTCATCAAAGTGCCTTTTCCTTTTTTTTCATTACATGGCTAGAGGGGTTAGACTATGCTAGCTACCCATAGGGTTAAGGTAAGTATTTCTTGATTGTGGTGCATCTACCAATCCAAAACCCATGGTTGGATTCAGACTAGATAGTTATTCTTCTGAGATGCTGGTTTATTATACTTTCTTGATTAAATGTTGAAAAATAAATGATACTGTATGTGAATGGAAACTATAGGATTGGTTACATTAGTGTACTCCTAGTTTCATTGCTGCATTTCCATTTTGACCTTCTATGTATACTCCCTGACAATTAGGCATAGATTTTGTGGTGGTTTCCTATTGGAATTCGTCTCACACCATATTTGGGACATGATTTTAGACCAAAATAGCTTATATGGTTGACTATTTTGATAAGGGAAAGCACCCTTATTCATCAGGTACTTGATTTCTATTGAGCTAGAGATCATGTGAAAAAGCTGAGGCTTGCGATGCTACTTGAGATTACATGTTTTGTTTTTTACATTGTTTTAGTACTGTATTTCTACTATATTTTATTGTTTTTCTCTTTTCCAAGACATATTTTACATGCAACATTTATATATGTTCTATAGTTGTTATTTACTTTCAATCTTCTTCTGTTTACTAGATGTGTGGTATTTTGCTTCTACTACTTTGTTGTTTTTTTCACTGTGTTTCTCTACAAATGAGGGAATAGTTTCCCCACTAACACATCCAAGTCCCTCACTAATATTAAGCAGCCTCTAGCCTTTCGGGAAATGCTCTCGAGGCCAGGTGACTTACCGTGTACGGGGTACCGTGGGGCGGCACCCAGAATCGGGATATTAGAATGTAGTATCCCAAGTGGTTCATTTCTTCGTTGAATTATTTTCTAGAGCCAATAAACAAGAATATGAATTACTAGTTACTTTTTAAAAAGCTTATTTTGGATTAGTTAAACCATGTAAAGGGAAAAGTAATTTACCTTGATTACTACAAAATAAAATCTAGTTTTGAAATTGGTATTATTTATTTTATTTCACCATTGGGTGATTAACATGTTTTGAGCTGTTATGATTTATATCATTGTAGATCTATTTCATTTGAAACCTAATTAGAAGAGTGTATTCCATCTCATGCATCATATAGGCAATTGATATGGATAACATGTCATGCATTATTGTCATTCCATTTATGGAGCATTCCTGATTGCATGTTGTTGTGATAGATGTTGTGCTAGACATGCATGCTGTTGTGATATATTCCTTGATATAATACCTTCTATTTATAGCATGTATTGGTAAATGTAATGTTTCATTTGTATGGATGCCAAAATTCGGTCCCTAAGGTGTTATGGGCCCTCCTGGATCAGAATTTGGCGGATTAAATTGAACTTTAAATAAATTCTACTGTGATATGACATTAATATGATCCCAGACATTGATTCGCGGGGATTATGGGGCCCTACAGATAAGAATTTGTCACGTTAATGAATTTTTAGTGTTTTTATATACTTATAGAGTACTTTATGAAGAATATTGTCCAGAAAAACCAAAAATACTCATTGTGTGATGATTAGTACACGCCAAGTGGTCTACTATTCTGGAAGAAACTACTTTTCTTATATACACTCTTCGTACAGTATGTAATAATTGTGTAGTATTTAATTGTGTGACTGACTGTGTGGGAAGAGGCAAAGGGTTTGGAAATGTTTGGTGGAACACACCATGTACTAGGAGTACACATCGTGTTGTAGAGTCCATGTATCTAGCCATGTGACTAACGACACAGGTCGGTGAAATCCTTCTATTACACGTCGTGTCTAGAATATATATGTAATGTAGTTTTGTTTGAAGAGAACATGGTGGTTTATCCATGTAGAATAACTCACGAATAAGTGAAAATTCTGGTAGACACCAGGACATAGGAGGAACACGCCGTGTGTAGGGGTGTTACACGACTAGGTTTGGCTGAGGTACACACCCATGTTGAAACCTAAGGGAACACACCTTGAGGAGGGTTTACACGCCATGTAATATTTTTTTAATTAGAATGGTTTCTCCTCATATTCCATTATTATAATTGTATGTTTCAGTCCATGATAACCTTGAACTGAGGTGTGTGTTTGACCTTGGAGAGTCATGCCATCGAGATGTTCTCCAGTTTTATGTCACATACAGGGCAATGATCAGACACCAGAAATGATAGATCAGGGACAACCAGTAGATCGTCATTTCATGCTTGTCTTGGCACTGGTTGTTATACCAGACACCAATGCTACGACATAGTTTCGTGAAGGATTTGTGAGGATGATGCACGCCTTCTAGGGAGCATGGCATCCTGCCCTATCTACGGTACTATTGAGGTGTGTTTTTCAGCAGCATCCTCCTACTACTTCCTTATGAGATGGAGGATCTCATGATTTAGAGTCATGGTTGGAAGCCATTTTGTCTATCTTCGAGAATCTCGATATTCCTCCAAATAGGATAGTGAATCTCTCTATATATATGTTTCCAGATTCTTCCAAGATATGGTGGGATGTGATATCACAGGTGGGACTCTAGTCGTTTATGTCTTGGGATGAGTTCCAAAATACCTTCTACGTCTACATATACATTGATGCCTTTAAAGTCAACCATGTCTGAGAGTTTATGAGTTTGGAGCAGGGTACACTCCCAGTCATGGTGTATTTTTCTCACTTCACATACCTGTAGTGCTTCACACCCATTATGGGGGGTGATGAGTTAATTTCGATGAGGATGTTTGAGGATGGTCTCAGCCATGAAATCCGATCCTTGGTGAAAATCATCAGGTTGACATCCAAATCCGCTATATTCAACCAGGCCCTGATCACCAAGTGCAACCTAAGGAATTACGAAGATGTGGGCCAGGGCGGTTCAGCATCCCGATTTTCTACCATTCCGAATGACAGTAGTAAGTTCCACAAGGATTCTACATGTATATATTTGAGTTGGAAGAATTATTCTTCAGGTAGCCTGGTGGTCTGCTAACAATGTGGAAAGGGAAGACATAATAATCCTCAGTGCCCAAGTGACCCATTTGTGTGCCGATCCTGTGGAAAGATGGGACATATTCAACGTTTCTTGAACTCCCTCCTTCCAGTAGCTTGTGATAGAGGATCTATTTAGACTCCTCATATCGGAGTAAGACCACTAGTTCCCCATCAGACTCGGGTCTAGAGTTCTGCAGGCCATTCCGGATGAGGTGGTAGTCATTGTAATGGTGGTCAGACACAGGGCTTTCAATAGCAATATGGTGGATCATCTTAGGGATCTCAAAAATCTTCACTAGTTCGTGATGCAGGTCAGGATTTTTCACTGAATCAGATCTAGCATGACTATGATCATGTAATCCTTATGGTACTAGGTATTCTTTTAGTTTCCTTAGTTTTAGCTTCTTCAAATTTTAATATATGGGCTTCCAATAGCATTATTTCTGTTTCTGTTGTGGAGAGCCATGGGCTATGTATCTTTACTTATGCAGATATTATCATGCTAGACACTGCATTGGGGACTAAAAAGTTTATATTACATCAGTGTGATTAATTACCTCTTGAATATGGTGGGTGTCAATTCTTATGACCTTTATGTCTTAGAGATGATGGTATATGACATCGTTCGTAGCATTAATGGGTTAGTTCCCATCCAGGTTATTGTCGATTACCATCCCCATCGGGTGAGATTTAGGACAGTAGAGGGAGGGTACTTTATACACAAGGGTGAGAGGAATTTCAAGGAGAATAGAGCTAGACCAGAGAATCATGGGTTGTAAGGAGTCACAACCCAGATTTCTAGATTATATCTAGAAGACCGGGGGTCTTCACAGATAGATTTTTCTCCATTGGTTGATCATTTCAGTGATGTATTTCTAGAAAACGTTTTTGGTTTACCACTAGAGTGATAGATAGATTTATCTATTTATATTGTTCTAGGAGTGGCACCTGTGTCTGTTCCTCTTTGAAGGATGGATACACTAGAGTTATAGGATCTCAAGAAGTAGTTGGAGGTGTTATAGAAAAAATGTTTCATCTGATCCAGTACTTCTCCTTGGGGTTCGCATGTCCTTTTTGCAAAAAAGGCATATGTTACCCTCTAACTTTGCATGGATTATATAAAGCTGAACCAGTTTACTGTAAAGAAATTATATCCCTTTCTGAGGATTAATGTTCTCTTTAATCATCTTTGAGGATCCCAAGTGTTCTCGAAGATCGACTTGAGATCTGGTTATCATCATTTGTGCATTAGACCATCATATATACCTCTTACAGCCTGTCTCAGAAGGTATGATCTATACGAGTATGTGGTTATGACATTCAGTCTCACGAACACACCTGCAGTTTTCATGGTATTGATGAACCGAGTCTCCCATCCTTATGTAGATTCTTTTATGGTAGTATTCTTGGGTGATATCTTTTTGTACTCTCACACTCAAAACAACCATCAAAAACATTTTGAGATTGTTTTGATTACACATATAGAGAAGCAGTTATATGATAAGCTCTCAAAATGCGACTTTTGGAGGGATCAGATTCACATCATGGGTATTTTAATCTCAGAGACAAGTGTATCATCATACTCATAGATAGTGAGAGCAGTAGTTTTATGAGAGTATCTAACGAATATCTTTTATGTATAGGGTTTTCTAGGGCTGGATGAATACTATATATTCATTATACATGACTTCTCATTCTTATTAACGCCATTGATGGTCCAAACAATGAAGGGTGTGAAGTACGTGTGGGTATATTCCATCAATTATGCCTTCCAAGAGTTGAAAAAGTGATTTAATTCAGCACTGATACTGATTTTTCTAGAGCCGGGATATAGTTGCACTGTTTACTGTGATGCATCAGGTATCAGGCTGAGAGTAGTGCTTATATAGGGGAAGGTGTCCTTGAATATGGGTCTCTGCAGTTGATTCCACATGAGAGGACAAACCTGAAGCATAATCTCAAGATGGTTGTAGTTTTACATGCATTACGTTATTGGAGACATTATCTATTGGGAGATATTTTTGTGGTTTTTACAAACCAAAAAAGTATCAACTATATCTTTACTCAGAATGATCTAAATTTGAAACTGCAATGGTGGGTTGAGTACCTTCAGTCTTTTGATATTAATCTTGACTACAAGCTTGGGAAAGGCAATACAGTGGCAGATGCATTGAGAAGGAGGACTCAGATACATGTAGTTCAGGAGTGTAGTAGTGAGTGGGAGCTTATGGACCTATTCACGAAGATGCATTTACGAGAGCATGATAGAACTACTCTTCGGGGTCGATTATGATTGAGGCAAATATCATATTATGAAGGCCTATTCTTATGGGGGAGTGTGTTAGGGGAGGACCCTACTCCAAGATGAGCTATAGGTGAGGATGAGATCTTAATCATTCATGAACATTGGACGGTGTCAGCAGACATACATGAGGAGTTGATGCAGAATTTCCATTCCTCCATTTGCGAAGCTCATCTTGGTGTCACCAAGATGAATCGAGATCTACACTATCAATATTGGTGGCCAGGTATGAAAATAGATGTTTCGGGTTTTGTGACGAGATGTTCCAAATGTTAGTAGGTGAATGCATAACACTAGTGACTAGTCGAGCTTCTACATCAGTTACCCATTCCCTTATGGAAGTGGAATGATATCACAATGGATTTTGTGACAGGGATTCTGAGGTCACCTTGAGGGAATTATATAGTTTGGGTTTTCATTGAAAAGCTCATTATGGTTTCAAATTTTGTATTGATTAGGGATACATTTAGTGTTGATGAGCTGGGAAGGTTGTACATATGAGATATTGTACCTTTTCATGGGGATCCACAGTCTATCATTTCAGACAGGAATGCTCAGTTTACCTCTCTTTTCTGGAAATGACTATAGAGGGCATTGGGTACACATGTACTTTTGAGTAAATCTTACCTTCACCAGAAAGATATCCAGTTAGAGCGCATGATTCAGGTCGTTGAGGACATTCTTTGAGCATTCATCCTAGATTATGGAGGTCCTTGGTAGAAGCACATTTCTTTCCTAGAGTTTTCCTAGAATAATATTTTCCAAGAAACTATTCAGATGACACCTTATGAGGCTTTTAATAATAGGCCATGCCGATCACCCCTATGTTTGATAGAGGAAGGAGAGGCAGTTATGCTATGACCATGTCTTGTCCAGGAGACTGCAGAGTAGGTGGATTTTATTAAGAAGAGAATGACTACTTTACAGTCATGTTAGAGGTCTTACTATGATCTACGGATATTTCCTCTGGAGTTCAAGGTTGAAGATCTGGTTTTTCTATGTGTCACGCTGAGTTTTGGACACATGAGGATTAAGAGATAGGGAATGCTTTCACCAAGATACGTCAGGATGTTTGATATTTTGGAGAGATTACGACCTGTTGCATATCAGTTTCAGTTTCCTATGATGTATTGGTTTATGCACAACGTCTTCCACATCTCTCAACTACGATGTTACTTCTCAGAACCGTCTCATGTTTTACAACCCAAGGAGGTTGAGTTTGTGGTGGACACATCATTTCAGTTGAATCCTATCCGGATTGTTGATCGAAGCGTGAATGTTCAATTTGGTTGTTCTATTCCTTGGGTACGGGTATAATAGTAGCATGTGAGTGTACATGATGTGACATTAGAGAGTTAGGCCGATGTGTGATAGCAGTGGCCGAAGTTGTTTGAGGATTCTTCCTCGCCACCTTGTTTTGGAAATTTGGTGACTAATTTCTTTAAGGGGGGACATTTTTAAGAACCCCGATATTCATTTCAGGTATGGATCTTGATTTCTGTTATTTTGAGGAAAAATGAGTGATTTTGGAAATTTTATAAGTATACATTGTGTACTAATGATTACACATCGTGTACTAGGTTTCCACGAGTTTCCATGTATGGGATGTGTAACGGCCAAGTACATGGTCGTGTGAGATGACCTAGAGACCGCCTAATGTGGGGGCCGATTGAGGTATGTAAATTATGTGTACATTAAATTAACATGTGGTGTACTTTTTAATTTTATTTGGTTAATCTGATAGGGGACACCTCGAATCATCCTATTCATCTTCTTCTAACCTTGTTTCATCCGGGAGCGACTAAGATAGATGATTATTCTTTGATCTGCAGATCCATCAACCTTTCTCTGAATCAAAACTCCTCGGTTGTATTGGAATCCCCACAGTGAGTTCATCATTCTTCTAGATCCTATCCTCCTGATTTATTCACTCTCTCTCTCGAGAGAGAGATTAATTTCAGGATGAACGTTTTTGACTTTTTATTGATCTACGATGTTCAATGTCGATTTAAAGGTTGTAGTTCAACTATATCGATTGTACAACATCAAGGTTTATGGTTTGTTTCATTTCACGGTTTTTCATTGAGTTTATATGCCAAAGGGTCGATTACCCATGATTCAAGTATTACAAGTTATGGAAATCATACCATATTTTATATTTGATTGATTGATTGTTGTATTAAGGGTTTATTGTTGTGATATTATGTGAAAGCACATGTCAAAGGAACACTCCATGGGAGTGTTTCATTGTTTTAATGTTTAGGTCCATTTGGTTTGGGTTGCCTATGAGGGAGACTTGTTTCATTACCTTGCATGATAGGAGGGAAGGGATTGCCTCTTGCTACTTGTACATGCTTTTGATATGAATTGGAATTGGTTATCCATGTAGTAGTTGATATTACTTTGGGATCCTCAACATCCTATATGCACGGTTGAATGGAAAAGGTATGTGAGAACCTGGTGTAGTTAGACCACATGGGGAATTGATGTTGAGTGCTTTCTCAATGTTTCTGTATTAATTCATGTTATGAGACCACTTTGGGGATTGATGGTGAGTGATCCCTCAGAGTGTCTATAATTTACTTTGCAAGAACACCGATGGAATTGACATTGAGTGATTCTCAGAGAGTCTGTAGTAATTGTGGAAAGACCATAGGGGGATTGACAGTGAATGATTTCTCAGAGTGTCTTTTCCGATATTTTCAATAGTTTTCCATAGGGGTTAGACAGTGTGATCTACCTGCGGGTTAACATAAATATTGAATGTTGGTGATGTGTATTCCAAGCCAATGCACTAGCATAGATTCCGTTCAGTTAGGTAGTCTTATGAGATACCTGTTTGTGATACTTGGTTGATTAATTGTTGAACACCAAATGATAATAAATGTAAATGGAAACTATAGGATTGGTTAATTTTGTGAACTATCAGTTTCATTGATGTATTTCCATTTTTACTTGCTATATATAGTAAATGAATGATAGGATCAGTTCGTATTGTGGTTGCCTACAAGGATTTGTCTCACACCCCGTTTCGGTCATTATGTTGGACCTAATCTGATTAAATGGTTATAGGTAAAGAAAATGTAAAACAACCTTCTTCATCAGGTACTTGATTACTATGGAGATAGAGAGAAAGGGACCAAGATGAGACTTGTGATGCTACTAGAGTTTACTTCTTTTCTTTTGTACCATGGTTTATTACTATATTTCCAGCATATTATCTTGTTTGGCTACTTTCCTAGATATATGTGACGTGCATCATTTGTATATGTTCTCCAGTTGTTATTTATATTCAATCTTCCATTGTTTACTCGTTGTATGGTATTTCTCTTCTTCTAGTTTACTATTAGTTTCAAATGTGTTACCCTTTCAATTAGGGAATAGTTTCCCCACTATCACCTCCATGGCCCTCTCTACTAGTTGGCCGCCTCTATCATTCGAGGAAATTTGCTTGAGGCCACGTGACCTGCTCAGTACGGGGCACCTTTGGGTGGCACCGAGAACTGGGAAGTTACAGTACACATAAAAAAATAGGGTTTATCCCATTCCAGGCTATGGTAAAAGAAGAATCAGCATGGTAGGAAACCACTAATTTAACTATTGGAACTAATTATCACATATCACAAACCACTCAAACATGATACCTTTACTTTTCAACACCAATGTTAGTGATTCTAAATGAGAGAATTCATTATTAAACCTTTCATAAAAATACACCAATACTAGAAATATTCGGACATCACAAACATTCATCAAATTATTGCATGATTCAACTACTTTAACTTTCTTTGGGTCCACCGAAATAACATGCTCGAAGATGATGTGACCCGATAAATGATCTCTATAGATTTTTAAATGACATTTCGATATCATAACAAATATTAATGTTCTCTCATAGTGTACTAAGGATGATGAGATGATGTTTTTCATGATCTTCATGAATCATTGAGTACATAAAGATTTCCTTAGTTGAAATGACTACAAGCTAATCCAAATATGATTTATCAATTTTGTTTATCAAGTCCATAACTATTGTAGGTTCATTAGTCAATCAATATGGAATGACAAAAAACTCATACCACTCATACCGTCTCACGAAAGTTTTTTTGTGGCACATCAGAATGCCTTACTCTTCGCTGATGGTACCCCGACCTCATGTTGATGTTACAAAACACTAAGGAACCTATTATGTGGTAAAATATATCATCAATTTGGGAATTATGGTACCTATTCTAAACTATCATCTTATTCAGCCACCAATAATCAAAGCACAACCATAACAACCAATAAAAATTCATGGAAAAAATTATTGATGATCCCCATGCTGGCTTACTATGTCAAATAAACCCTTCATTCTCTAATTCCTCCAACTACATCTTATTCACATTATGTTATGTCGATACCATTCTATATAGTGTGATGAAAACCAGTTTGGCTCCCAATTGTAATTCTACCATGAAATTAATAGCTCTCTTGGGTGGTAGCCCCGAGAATTCCTCCAGTAACAAATCTTAAAATTGAAACACAGGAGGATGAAAGACATGGGATCTACTTCCCCATAATCAAGAAAGATAAAAGACACCTAGGAATTAAGTTCATCAAACTACTAAAAACTGGCCACAGATTGTATTCCCATACATCACATTCACCACGATGGACACACATGTCTCCCACAAGAGAGGTAAATGTTTCCTTGCAATGATAATAGTCAAAATGGTATTGATAAAATAACCTCTAGTCCATGCCTGAAATCAAATCAAAACCTAAAACATCACATTTGAAAAAATCCTTTAGAAATTGGTACCCACCAATTTAAAAAGAACAACCATTAAAATTCCTAATATTATCTGATCCCACCTTTAATAGTGTATCAGTCAACTCAAATTTGAAAATTCATTCATCTAATATTCCCAAAATAACCACGATCTAGGATGAAATAATAGAATATCTAGCACCTGAATAGAAGAAATACCTAGCAATAATGGATGCTAGACGAATCATACCTAAAACTATTGATGTCCTAGCCTCACCACCTCTAGGTAAAGGATGAATTTCCTGATGGTGACCTACCCATCTACACTGAGCCCATATTGAAACTCCCATTGGAACACAACCCTACTGATATGAATTATATCACCCATAGTATACAAATTATTCCACATCTTATGGTACAACCAGTCAGTCTCCAACTACCTACTTGATATGGGATAAAATACCCCTACCATTAATCTTTAATAACCTTAGGCCTCCCTAATTATCAACCAAGAGAGGGTTCCTATTGAACATATTCACATTCCCAAGTCTTCCACACGCTCTGAACTGATCTGGTGATCAGGAACATTCCATGCACACACGTCCCAACCAACCATACTAATTGCCGAAAATAAGATCACTTTCCTAAGAACATGGTTCTATTTTCTGAATACTCTTCCCACATCTATACTGGTGAAAACTCTCAATGCAGTGCTTATTAATGTCATATTCTCCACAAAAATGCTGCCCAACTGGAGTTATGCATCCACCAATAGAACAAACCTTGATATATTCATCCGAAAGAAGAGCCCAATCCATCACCAACAACAACCAAATTATGAGGAAGAATTAAATTTTCAGTTAATCTCACGTATAATTTCATCCTGAAAGCACCTTTAAAATTCATCCTCATCAAATACCAAAGATTGAAAAAACATTTCAAGTCCATGAAACATCCTGCATACTCCATTATTAACATGGTTACCTAGGTCAAACTCCTAAATTATATGGAATTATCCAACATCATGGTCACTGGGATGGAATTACATTGATCATTTTCCTTGATAATCATTCAAAACATATGTTCATCCTACCAAGGCTGAACTAAGATGTCCAACCAGTGGTTTTCATGACCTCTCAACATGCTGGATACTAACTTGAATCTCATCTCTGGAAAATTATATATGCAATCATGAATCATATGGATGGACTTTATCCTAATGTAAACTCTCTCTTGTCTGTCATCTCCTATAATGGTCAGATGGTGCTACAGCTGAAACTCCCTAGTCAGCTCAAACATGCGCAGTGCAACCCACTTTGAGTCTCGTTCCATCATCTGCATAAAATGAATGATGTTCTAATAAAAATTATATTATCCATTGATACCCAAAACCACAAGGTTCTATTTCTCCACCTCTAGAAATGTGTTCTTAGTGAAATCCTCTTATCTCCCAACTTACACATGACATCATGGTGGTGTCTTCATATAATTCTAAGGACACATCTCCGAAAACATAAAAAATTATTTTACATTTTATGAATATAAGAACCTCCAATAACCATATCCATCCAACTATATATACACTAACTCAATAGTCAACATCATGCATAGAACACTACCATCTTCAAAGCTTGTTATATGTTATGGTCAACATGGGTAAACCAAATTACATAGTAAAAAGACTTTTGTTAAACACATCATCATAATATTTCCTCTTAGGAACATTTTACATTACCAAAATCATTACAATAATCATTTAACTCATTTAAATATTTTTATTAAACATAATTCTTCAACCATTCTCTATATTTACTATTAGTTAACTATTTTCATCATGTTTATGAAAATACATATTATTCATGTTCTCAAGGAGGTGAAATTCATTCCATTGCTTATTCCCCAAATTCCCTTCCCTTTTGTGAATATCAAAATGCATGCAACCTATATTCTTATATGCTGAATATGATTCATTACTGCACATCCTCATTCCCTGCTGGTCATATAAAAAATATCAAAAAATTGTCACTTCACCCAACATGTAAATCACCCAATGGTGAAATATTATTCAACTATAACAACACATATAAGAAACAAAAAATTCCACCATGCACACATGGGATTTACCTCAAAAATGGGTTATCAACTCCAAAGCATGAGCTAATTCCCAAGATACGACACATCCTATTCATTGGATTACAATGCCAAATATTAATCCAAAAAAATGAAATTCTTTGATACCACCTTTTAACATCATTGAACCAAGATCCACTAACCTCATTCCCTAAGTCGAGATGTTACTTGTACTCAAGCATGCCTCCACGTACAATTGTGGTTGCTGACTAATAGCGATAGTCCAATATATCACATTATGAGACTATACCCTATTTAACATAGTAAGATATAAAAGATCATATAAAAATAGAGGAAATAATAAATAATAAATTAGATCCATGAATTTCCAAATCACCTTCCTTAAAAGGTTCAAAAATGATCCCACCAAAAAATATGTAATGAGATAATAATTTTTCCAAAGATGAAGGAAACCCCCACATAATAAAAATATCTGAATCCCTGAAACAGTTCCTCAGTAAATGTCTAGTTTCTAATCCAAGAATATCCCAATCCAAAATCAATTAACTATCATGAGGCCTTTTCCCTTATCCAGACATGAAACCATTAAAACTAATTGGGAACCCAATGGCGGACCGATCAGGGTGTGATTGAAACATAGTATACTACCACCAATGGTGTCTACAAAATATCCTGTCAAGCTGATAGTTCATGGAAGTACATAAATATTAAAGGAAACAAGGGTGAAAACCAACTATTAGTACATCCTCCTTTAACTAACCATTAAAATAATTTATGTTCATTGATTAGTTGTTCAATTTATTTCGATACAGCACATGCCAGTCAACCACTATGCATAGTGTAATAAATCCAGTTCCCTATCTGACTAGGATAACCATCACACATGGAATTTTATTTAACATAACATGGAGTTTCAATAAAGGTAATCTCTACCATTTTTACCATTTTTACCTTGGACCTTCAATCTAGGTAATAATCCAGTTCATATTTAGGGGCTAGGGCGTCAATCCATCTCCCAGACACATCCATTCTATGGTGGGATTTACAGAAATAGTCCATCTCAACATGTGGGGGGAGCCTTAGTCCTTAATCAAACCCATAAAACCAAGTGAATAGTCTTATTCATCCATTTACCACACATACCACAACACCATCATACACAATAAATACACATAATGTTCTCAATTCACATTTCCATAAACACATGAGACATCATTAAACCATTATCATTAATGAAATATTCTCATTTCCTTACCATAGACAATTGAACCCATTCAACATTATATATAAATAACCAATTTAGTAATTTTCATTTCTAATTCACAAGTCATTTGAAAAGTTCAAAATAATCTATTTCACACCATTTTATACCTCATTCGAAAGAATCCATTATGCCTTTTCCAAAAACTATACATAAAAACTATTAGATTGATTTATAATTTTAACTAGCATTTCCACACATTTATAATGGGTCTTAATTCAACAAAATTGAAATTTAGCCTAACCTCACAATTTTACATGTTTGGGAATATTAGTGCACCCCATAAGAGGCCTTGAGGGTTTAAATAAATTTTTATGAAGCTATTATTCCAAATCATACTCATGGAAAAATATTCATATAAAGAGGGAAGAAATATCACAACACACACACAAAAATCTGTAAAAAACTATCGGACAAAACTTGTAGACCACCTACTTGAAATTAAAAGATGAACATGCCCTTAACCATTTCCATAGATACATATTCAAGAAACTCATTATGAAAAAACTATATTTACTCTGAAAAGATAGGTTTTATGGATTTGATATATGATTAGAAAATCCAAAAGACCTCTTCTATAAATTATAAGAAAGATTACGATTTCACATATCTAGATTTTCGATCTGTATACAATGGTTCTCAAATAGAATATATATATTATAGATCCATCCTTGGGAGAACTTGAGGGTTAATTTTCATCACTAGAGTAGTAGATAATGAAGGGGGTGAATAATCATGGTGGGAACATAAAAATCACGAGGGGAAAACAGATTTATTTTGTCAAAATTTTAATGTGGTGCACAGATTGTTGGTATAGTTTTCTAATACAAGGGAAAACCATGTGCTAGATACTATATAAGGGAGGTTGGATCACACAGTTACCTGGGTAGGCTATCATGGTTGGACAAACAGTTTAGAATGCAACTGTCCAAATCTAAATAGTTCATTATTTTCCTTGGACAATTTCAACTAAAATGTGAACCCTTCCACTTTCCTTGCACTGTTAGGGTTGATGGGTTTATGAAATTTTTTTCCAAAAAAAATTCACGCACTGGATTTCCATTTTTCATTTTCTTTTGAATCCCAAACCCCCAGAATATCCCTTGGACACCTTCTAAAATTGGTAAACATTCCATTAACAAAAATTTGGAGTTTAGAGATGAAATTTAAATAATGTTATTCCTCGGTGTCTTGGTATTACATAAATAATTTATTAATTTTTAACAAAACATTCATTTATGTATCTGTATTACCAAGACTAAAAAACTATTCAATACATTTTTCACGACCCGACCCTACTTGGGCTCAAGCTGCAACTATCCCAAGCCCGCCTCCATAGGCCAGGGGCTGGCAACCAGCGCCGAAGGCACAACATCTCGGGGAGGCCTTTGCCTTAGTACCTGTACACACACACGTAGCACACTCAAAGCAATTGTGCAGAGTAAAAGAAAGGTCAAGAAGATTAAAAGAACAACTGTTATATATATATAAACCACAGATGTGCATCGACCTCTAAATAGTACAAGCATAATGTAAATTGAAAAAAAGGGAAAAAACACGCGCCCAACCAAAAATTTCCACAACCCAGCAACAGGTAAAAAAAGAAAAAAACTGTAAGGGTCCGCAACCTGAAACCCGACTCCGACCACCGCACGCGGTCCAAGCTCCCAAGATCCAGAGCTCCGCTGAAGTCACGACCATCGTATCTGTTGTCTGCAAGGGAACACCAAGTGAGGGAAAAGCCCAAGCAGGGGTGGGTATAAAAATACTCAGTAGGATACCCCGAAGGCTCGAGGGAGAAACAAAGGAGGTACCAAAGGGTGAGCAGTAGAGCGAACAGTGGAAAAGAATAGAAGTACAACAAAGAGTGCAGTAAAGAGGACAATAAAGAGTCAATCTCAACCCAACAAGAGAAAGGAGGTAGACTCGTCCAGACATAAGGTGATGGAAACAGTGAGAAGATGAACTTCCCGTCGAGCCTTCGCTACCTATAGCAGGAGAGTAGACTCGTCCAACCACGAGAAGCTATACACGGAAAGCACATGGCATACCCCGTGCGTCCTTGCCTTCCTAGAAGGAGAGTAACCAAAACTGAAGAAAAAGTTATCAGAAACAAGGTATATACAAAACCATATGCCCTATCATGAAGCTCGTACAAGACCATAAGGGGATCTTCATCGCGTAGCTCAGCCCAAGAAAATTGAGTCGCTAACAGTCCCCAAAGTAAACACCATCGATGCCCAGCATCCCGCACGTCTGCCCCGAACTACAAGTCAAGGGGCTCAAACCACCACACCTCGACAATATCCGCTTTGGACGACACTGACTCGCCCGCACGGTTTTAGGTCACGTCACAAGGACACATCTCAGTGGGGGAAAGCACCCCTCTACTTGAGAGTTCCGGGTAAAGGCAAACCAAACCTCGTCACTGCCCTGCAGTCGAGAGGTCTCCTCAATGTCATGGTCGTTACATCACTGACCCGTAAAACCAAGGGTCATGCTCCGATAATCACGGGGGAAAGCCACAGACTAGCCAAGTTTAAAGGACTGAGTCTAGAATGTCAACGGGTGTCCCACTGCCCAGCCCTGCTGGAGGGTACTTCATTATATGATTTTGGGTGACCCACTACGCAGCCCTGTTGGAGGGTAAACCCTAATACATCATCAGGCGACCCACTGCCCTGCCCCGTTGGAGGGTAGACCTAGAATAAGTCGACCGACGACCCACTTCCCAGCCGTGCGAGAGGGTAGACCTGGAACTAGACAACGGGTGGCCCACTACCCAGCCCTGCTGGAGGGTAGACCCTAAGAGGTCATCGAGTGACCCACTTCCCAGTCTCTGCTAGAGGGTAGACCCTAAGTGTGTCAGGTGACCCACTGCCCAGTCTCTGCTGGAGGGTAGACCCTAAGAGTGTCGGGTGACCCACTGCGCAGTCTCTGCTCGAGGGTAGACCCTAAGAGTGTCGGGTGACCCACTGTCCAGTCTCTGCTGGAGGGTAAACCCTAGAAGTTAGTGAGCAACACACTGCCCAGTCCCTACTGGAGGGTAAACCCAAAGAATTCAATAAGCGACCCACTACACAAAACTACTCTGGCCATCTGCACTGGTGGGTACAACACTGGCCAACGGAGTGGGTATCGGGCAACCACCCGACTCCGGAACAAAACAAGGGGAAACCACTCAAACCGGCTGATCTAAACCATCGAGCACAGAGTCAGGGGAAAAACCTCAATCGAGAACTGAGGGACCCTCTACATCACGAGAGGTCAAAAGTACGCAAAGCAGAACATGGCACACACATGGGGCCCACACGATGTGTGGCCCCAAGTCAACCCCAACCGAACTCACAAACGTTTTCAGGTACAAACAACCACATGTACCTCCAAGCATTCCCGTATACTCCCAGAGTATACCACATTCCATCCCAAAGGCTATCGTGCCCACACCACCCAACATCAACGCGAAGGCATAACGTATCAACTCCAACCTGCCACCTCAACGGTTGAAGCACATCCAACCACATCTTGTTAAGAATCAATTCACTCACACTAGAGTTCATGCGATCACACGCCAAGGGTTCTCTGTAAAAACCGCAAGAAGAACCACCACCGGGGCACCTTCATATTTCCACATTTAATAAGATCTTGCAAGAGGCTCCGCACGCCTGAACTAATTACACCGTTGTAATCCTCGCGGAAAAAATTGCGAGGTCGACTACTTACTCGCCTCCAACGGATATCCGACAAAAAAGTCACCAATACCGCCTCACGCCCGAACGACGTCCCGTGATCCCGAGCCTCAGCCACGAAAGCAGTCGGGCACATCGCACCATTGCGATCTCCCCGGGAATGCACATAAAAAAGACTGCTCACTTGAGTGCAACAGATATCCAGAGAAAAAGGTGCATTTTAGCACACCACACACGAGCGGTGCTTCGTGGGACCCGCATCCCGGTCCAGAAACACAACGAACATATTGCACCGTTGCGATCCTCTCGAAAAAGTTCACAAGATGGACTATTCACATGTCCAAAACAGACACCCTGTAATAAAGCCGGAAATCACTGTCAACTCCCGAAACAGCCCATGTGGGGCCCGCACCAGCGTGCAGAATTAAAGCAGGAAGACTGCGCCAACACGATGCTCTCGGAAAAACACCCAAAAACGATTGATCTCCCACCCTGAACGGACGTTCGATGAAAAAGTCGTGAAACGCTGCACGCAGCTCAAAAGATGGGTCCTAGGGCCCGACCCTCAACTTCGGCCTCAATGCTTGAAACAACCCTGGTAAACTCCACCTCGGTTCCAGGGTCCCAATGCCACTGACAACACTTAAAACGGACGTTAGATGGGTCTGCACCATCCAAAACAAGAAATCTCGGGAAGCCCGCTTAGCTGCTTTACGCACGTGTCGTGCCCCCGAGCCCCTCGTCTCAGAAGTTAAAACTCCCGGAACCACCTCAAAGAGTCCGTGTCGACGTCCGGTCTGCGCCACTATAGATGGAGCGCAAAACAAACACCTGTATCTTGAAATACGGGCGTCCAAAAAAATTCGAAGGGGGATCACCCCTGGGCCGGACCGGCCCAGTCCGGCCGGCCCGCCGAACCGCCGCCCAGCACCACGACTCGGCACCTCCCATGAGGCTCGCGCGTCCGCGCGGCCTGCTCCACCGACCGGCCAATTGGCCAGTCGCTTTCCTGTGGAGACTTGCCAATGACGGGTCCCGATCTCCCCGCGGGGTCGCAGCGCGACCCCGGTTGTCCCCTCATCGGCACCACAGTGCTCCCCTAGTGCCGGAGCCACCCGCGCCGCCTCCCTGAGGAGGTGCCACCGTACCACCGTCGAACGCCCGACGCCTCACTATGCCGGCCTGCTGCCACCGCCTAACCGCGACGCCGCCGTCTCCACTGGAAGCCGCCGCCGCCTGGAGAAACTGCCGGACCGCCATCCCTGCTCGCTAGAGCATCCAAAACAGCTGGACGTACACCAAAACCCATTGATCTTCGGTGGAGTGCTGCGGTCACCTCAGAGCTCGAATTTTTGATCCGAAACCGGCAACAGGAAGATTAGAAAAACTACTACCCAACTACAGGATTGGATCAAAGATCAGGCAGCAATTTGACAATGCAAAATCAGGACGAACATGGTGCGGGAAATAAAATGAAACAAAAATGACTCCTACCTATTGGAAGATGCCTGAAGCTTCACAGGGAGTCCGCCGTCGCACCGCTTCTTTTCCATAGTTGCCTCCTCGGAGGTGCCTCACTGGAGTGGAGGAGGAGAGGGAAGGGCTACCCAGGCGAAGAAGAAGAAGAAGAAGGGGGTGTTTAAGTAGAAAAATACTTAAACCATCCGCCTGGCACGCCCCGACTCTGCTCCCAACGCAGACAAAAAGGAGGTCGCCACTAGGGTAAAAATGACACTCCGAGCGGAACGGTGGTCTCGGAATCTGATTCCGAGCCTCCGTTTGAATGTTATAAAGCTGAATGCCCAAAGACACTAAATTACAAAAATGCCCCTGGGGCCATTTTTCACATACAATCCACGCCCGCGAAACATGCACCCCTAATAGGGTAAACGACACACTCCGAACTCAACGATTCCCTCTGTTTTCCCATCCGAGCCACTGTTGAAGAGATAATAGCATTTCACCATTAAACGAATTAATTAATTAATTTAATTATCCATCTAACATTCCAAAAGCGGGCGAGGGGTCCAAACGTCCTGCATCGACATGTTTTATGTCGTTCCTAGGGTAAAAACCCAATTTCAGACCCATCCTTACAAACGGATCTCAGGTTCGGATCACCATTTAGGAGTTATCCCATTTATTTGGATTTCCCATTATGAACGCACTGAAAATTTAATTCCAGACACTCCAAGGCTCGGAATCGCACGCCGTCTGAAGGCGCTGCTCTGGAATATCATTAGGAATATTCCAAAGTGGTTGGCAGCAAAAACCAGGTTCTTACATCATTATATCCTTCAATATTTTCGTCCCCGAAAAGAAAAACCAGGGAACAACTCAGGGTACTAAGCCCGCACCTGGCTCTCCCGTACCCAGATGAACTCTTGCATAGCTCTGCGTCACCACACACAGACCAAATGATTTGATCTGTTGATGCGAGGTCAGCCCTTGCTGATGTCGTGCATAGGATCAGACACACTTCTCTTCAGGTAAACCACGCGGGAGACATCGTGCACCCACTCCATGCTTTGGGGTTAGGGCAAGGCGTTAGGGAACCTCGCCATCCCTTTGCATGGTCTCAAATGGCCTGAAGGCTCTCGGAGGTAGCTCACCTCCCCAACTGAACCTCCACGACACACACAACGACTAGAATCACCGCCCGCACCTGGAAAAAGGCCCGGTGATTCCCTTCTTCAGAATATCCATATGTTGAAACACCCAAGGAGATCTGGTCACTCATGGTTTCACAGTCGATGTCCCATGGCCATGACTCTATTACATGCACGAAAGGTGAAGGAGTAGACAACATCGACCAGAGAAAAAGTTCCCACGTCTTTTACCTTACCAACGCAGTGTTACACCGACACCCTGCGCCACCCTGGTAACAACTCAAACAAGGAACCGAGAGAAAATCATTTCACACACAGAGACTATCAATTCTACTACAAAAAGTAGAAGCGCTGTAGAGCGTACCTCATACCACCTCATGCTCTGTAGGATCATAGACATCCAAAGCTCGCGGCTGTCTGCGATCCCAACCGTCAGCTCCCGGAGCCTGACGTGATCCGCCTAGCGGTGACGAGGAGACCTCGTAAGATCGTCCCCCACTACCAGCTCCTCCCGCTCCTCTTCTAGTACCACCTCTATGGGTACTACTCTGATCATGGCATTGCCTCCGTCATGGCGGGGCACCTTCTATCTTCCTAAAGCTCTCTGCATGCTTGGTCGGGCAGTCCCGTGCCAAGTGACCTTGCCCGACGCAAGCATAGCACTGACTCTCTCTGGGCTGCACTGGTGCCCTCCGGCATCAATGTGGTGTATGACCACGCCCCTAAGTCTGGTTGTCAGAAAGCCACCCGCGTTGATGTTCTGCTTGCCGATGCCCGCTAGCTGTGGCAGACATCTCGGCTCAAACGTGCATGCTACCCCCACCAACTCTAGAACATGACAGGAAGATTTATGTCACCAGCACCTATTCTAGCACCGCAGAATATGTGGAAATTCCCATGGGTACTATGACAGCACGAATCTCTCGACGGAGACCCTGCTCAAACTTCCACACTCGGGAGTTGTCGTCGTGGACCAAATCTGGGTAAAAACGTGCACGGTCTGCAAAACTAGCCATGTACTCAGCCACCATCATCCCTCCCTACTGAAACTGAAGGAGACCCTGAATCTAAAAGGAAAGCAAGAAGGAGGGGAAAAACTCCTCATGGAACAACAACTGAAAGTCACCCCACGAAAGCGATGACTCATCAAGAAACTGAGTCATCAGACTCCACCAATGCCGAGCTGATCCACGAAAAAGGTTGGCTTCCAAATCAACTCTCTGATCTGTTGGCATCTGCACAATCCAGAAATGGAAAACCACTATCTCCAGCCAAACCTCTGCTGCCTGAGGGTCTGGCTCACCACTGAACCTTAGCGGTCTCTGCCACTGGAACTCACGGAGCGCGCTCAACCTGCGCTCAAGCTCAGCATGCTCTTCTGAAGATGTCTTCTACTCAACAGGTGGGGGTTCTGCTACCGGCCCACCTGGAGAAAGGGGCTCGTATGATGGGTCCTGGACTGTGGCCTCGTATCTCACAGGGTCATCGTCATGCACCAAAGCTAGTATATTGGCTAGATATCTTCGCGGAGACATCCTGAATATTATCAAGGAGTGCCATAGTCATATGAGCATATATGTATATACCAATAAAAAAAATGGGGTGCTGACTAAAGAAGGACAGTCAAAGACTCAATACTATGTGATGCACAAACCAATTTTCCCTTAAACAAGTGTCTCAGCATACCGAGTCGACAAGCGGGTTATCAGTGTCCTGGTGAATGGATACGTCGGCCGCCGCACCATCACTGGACTCCCTGGCCTGAGAGCCGCTCTCGAGACATGTTAACACTGTTGCCCTAAATCCCAACCAATTCCTCTTTAGGGACGTCTGAAGAACGTCCCAAGGAACGAACCACATCTGATACCACTTTGTCATGACCCGACCCTACTCGAGCTCGATCTGAAACTACCCCAAGCCTGACTCCATAGGCCAGGGGCTGGCCACCAGCGCCGAAGGCACAACAGCTCGGGGGGCCTTTGCCTAAGTACCTGTACACACACACACGCAGCACACTAAATGAAAAAGTGCAGAGTAAAAGAAAGGACAAGAAAAGTAAAAGAACAACTGCTATATATATAAACCACAGATGTTCATCGACCTCTAAACAGTACAAGCTAAAATTAAAATGAAAATAAAAGCGGAAAAAACGCGCCAAACCAAAAATTTCCACAACCCGGCAACATGTAAACAAAGAAAACAACTGTAATGGTCCCCCACCTAGAACCCGACTCCGACCACCGCACGCGGTCCAAGCTCCCAAGCTCCTAAGCTCCACTGAATTCATGACCAACCAGTCCATCGTCTACAAGAGAACACCAAGTGAGGGAAAAGCCCAAGTAAGGGTGAGTCTAAAAATACTCAGTGGGATACCCCGAAGGCTCCAGGGAGCGACAAAGGAGGTACCGAAGGGTGAGTAGTAGAGAGAACAGGGTAAAAGAACAGACGTACAACAGAGAGTGTAGTAAAGAGTATAGTAAAGAGTCCAGCTCAGCCCAAAACAGAAAAGAGGTAGACTCGTCCAGACACAAGGAGCTGGAAATGGTGATAAGATGAACTTCCCATCGAGTCTTCGCTACCTATAGCAGGAGAGTAGACTCTTCCAACCACGAGAAGCTAGACACGGAAAGCACTTGGAATACCCTGTGTGTCCTTGCCTCTCCTGGAAAGAGTGTAACCAAAACCCAAGAAACGGGTATTAGAAACAAGGTATATACAAAAACATATCCCTTCTCAAGAAGCCCGTACAAGACCATAAGGGGATCTCCATCCCATAGATCAGGCCAAGAAAAGTGTGTCACCAACAGTCCCAGAAGTAAACACCATTGATGCCCAACATCCCGCACATCTGCCCTGAACTACATGTCAAGGGGCTCAAACCACCACACCTCGACACTATCCTCTTTGGGTGGAACTAACTCACCCGCACGGTTTTAGGTCGCGTCACAAGGACGCCTGTCAGTGGGGGAAAGTTCCCCTCACTTTGAGAGTTCCAGGTTAAGGAAAACCACATCTCATCACTGCCCCGCAGTCGAGAGGTCTCCTCAAAGTCAAGGAAGTTCCATCCCTGACCCGTACATCCAAGGGTCTGGCTCTGGTAATCACGGAGGAAAGACACAAAATATCCTTGTAGAAAGGACTGAGTCTGTAATGCCAATGGGTGTCCCACTGCCCAGCCCTGCAGTAGGGTAATTCATAATATGATATTGGGTGACCCACTGCCAAGCCCTGCTAGAGGGTAAACCATAATACATCATCAGGCGACCCATTGCGCAGCCCCGCTGGAGGGTAGACCTGGAATAAGTCGACATGCGACACACTACCCAACCTTGTTGAAGGGTAGACCTTGAACTAGATGAAGGGCGACCCACTGCCCAGCCCTGCTGGAGGGTAGACCCTAAGAGGTCATCGGGTGACCCACTGCCCAGTCTCTGCTAGATGGTAGACCTTAAGAGTGTCGGGTGACCCACTGCCCAGTCTCTGCTGGAGGGTAGACCCTAAGAGTGTCGTGTGACCCACTCCCCAGTCTCTCCTGGAGGGTAGACCCTAAGAGTTTCGGGTGACCCACTGCCCAGTCACTGCTGGAGGGTAAACCCTAGAAGTCAGTGAGCAACCCACTGTCCAGTCCCTACTGGAGGGTAAACCCGAAGAAGTCGATAAGCGACCCACTGCCCGAAACTGCTCTGGCCATCTCCACTGGTGGGTACAACACTGGCCAACGGAACACGGAGTGGGTATCGTGCAACAACCCGAATCCGGAACAAAACCAGGGGAAACCAATCAACCCTGCTAATCTAAACCATCGAGCACAGAGCCAGGGGAAAAACCTCAACCCCACTGGTCAACAATCGAGAACCGAGGGACCCTCTATGTTGCGAGAGGTCAAAAGTATGAAAAGCATAACACGACATGCACATGGGGCCCACACAACGTGTGGCCCCATTTCAACCCCTAACGAACACACAAACGTTCTCAGGTACAAACAAACACATGTACCTCCAAGAGTTCCCGTATACTCTTGGAGTATACCACATTCCACCCCAAAGGCTATCGTGCCCACGACACCCAACGTCAACGCGAAGGCGTAACATATCAACTTCAACCTTCCACCCCAACGGCCGAGGCACATCCAACCACATCTCGTTAAGCCTAACTTCACTCACACGAGAGTGCATACGATCACACACCAAGGGTTCTCTGCAAACACCGTAGGAAGAACCACCCCCGGGTCAACATCACATTTCCACATTTAATAAGATCGCACAAGAGGCTCTGCATGCCTGAACCGATTACACCATTGTAATCCTCGCGGAAAAGCACGTGAGGATGACTACTTACTCGCCTCCAATGGATATCCGACGAAAAAGTCCCCAACACCACCTCACGCCCGAACTGCGACTCGTGATCCCGAGCCTCGCCCCCGAAAACTGTCAGGCGCATCGCACCATTACGATCCCCTCGGGAAATCACGTCAAAAAGACCGCTAACGTGAGCGCAACAGATATCCAGAAAAAAAGGTTCATTTTGGCGCACCGCACACGAGCGGTGCATTGTGGGACCTACATCCCGGTCCTAAAAAACAAAAAACGGATTGCACCATTGCGATCCTCTCGAAAAAGTACACAAGATGTACTATTCACTTGTCCAAAACAGACACTCGGTAATAAAGCCGAAAATCACCATCAACTCTCGAAACATCCCTCGTGGGGCCCGCACCAGCATTCGGAATTATAGCGGGCCCACTGTGCCAACACAATGCTCTCGGAAAAACACCCAAAACCGACTTATCGCACGTCCCGAACGGATGTCCGATGAAAATGTCGTGAAACGCTGCACGCAGCTCAAAAGACGGGCTGTGGGGCCCACACATCAACTTCGGCCTCAACGCCAGAAACAAACCTAGTAAGCTCCGCCTCCGTGCCAGGGTCCCAACGCCACTGACGGCGCTTAAAACGGAAGTCAGACGCGTATGCGCCGTCCAAAACATGAATTCCCGGGAAGCCCGCTTAGCTGCTTTACGCAAGTGACATGCCCCCGAGCCCCTAGTCTTGGAAGTTAAAACTCCTGGAACAACTTGAACGAGTCTGCCTCGACGTCAGGTTCACGCCTCCGCAGACGGTGTGCCAAATGGATGCTCGTAGCTCGAAATACAGGCATCCAAGAGAATTCTAAGGGGGGTCACCCCTGGGCCGGACCGGCCCGCTGAACCGCGGCCCAGCCGCTGGGCCCAGTCCGGCCGAACCCGCGGGCCGCTGCACAGCGGCCCGGCACCTCCCATGAGGCCCATGCGTTCGCGCGGAATGCTCCACCGACCGGCCAGTTGGCCGGTCGCGTCCACTCGGAGTCCCACCATCAGCGGGTCCCGGTCTCCCTGTGGGGTCGCAGCACGACCCCGGTTGTCCCCTCGTCGGCGCCCTGGCGCTCCCCTGCCCCCTGAGCCGACCGTGCCTCCTCACTGAAGAGGCTCCCTAGCACTGTCGTCGAATGCCCGACGCCCCGCCGTGCCGACCTCCTACCACCGCCCGACCGCGACGCCGCTGCCGCCCGAAGATACCGTCGGACCGCCGTCCCTGCTCGCCGGAGCACCCAAAACCGCCGGACGAACACCAAAACCCACTGATAATCGGTGGAGTGCTTCAGTCACCTCGGTGCTCAGACTTTCGATCTGAAACTGGTGGCAGGAAGCCTAGAAAAACTACTACGTAACTACGGGCTTTGATCGAAGATCGGGCAACAATTTGACAATGAAAAATCAGGATGAACATGGTGCGGGAAATAAAACAAAACAAAAATGACTCCTACCTCTTGGGCAATGCCCGGAGCCTCACGGGGAGTCCGCCGCCACACCGCTACCTTTACAGAGTTTCCTCTCCGGAGGTGCCTTGCGGAGTGGACGAGGAGAGGGAAGGGCTACCCGGGCGAAGAAGAAGAAGAGGGGGGTGTTTAAGTAGAAAAATACTTAAACCATCCGTCCTGCACGCCCTAACTCCGATCCCAACGCAGACAAAAAGGAGGCCACCACTAGGGTAAACACGACACTCCGAGAGCAACGGTGGTATCATAATTTGATTCCGAGCATCCGTTTGTATGTTATAAATCTGAATGCCCAAACCCGCCAAATTATGAAAACGCCCCCGGGGCCATTTTTCACAGACTAGCCGCTCCCGCAATACATACACCCCTCCTAGGCTAAATGAAACGCTCCGAACTCAATGGTTCCCTTGGTTATCCCATCCGAGACACCGTTCAAGAGATAGTATAATTTCACCATTAAATTAATTAATTAATTAATTTAATTATCCGTCTAACGTTCCAAAAGAGGGAGAGGGGTCCAAACGTCCTACGCCGACAAGTTTTATGTCGTTCCTAGGGTAAACACCCCATTCCAGACCCATCCGTACACTCATATATCTGATCCGGATCAGCATTTATGAGTTATCCCATTTATTTGGCGTTCCCAGGGTGAACGAACTGAAAATTTAATTTCGGACACTCCACGGCTCGGAATCTCACGCCGTCTGAAGGAACTGCTCTGGAATATCATCAAGAATATTCCAAAGTATTTGGCATAAAAAATCGGGTTCTTACACCATTGATAGTTGATTCTTTGTAATCATGCTAATTAAATTAATGCACGGAATTGACTTTTGGAATAATGGGGTTGGGTCACTACATTATAAGAATATAATAGTTTGTGGAAGATACTATAGTTATTATATAATCATGTATTAATAATAATTTAATAAGGAATAAGTGGAAATAAGATATATTCACTCATTAAATAACATTACTTATACTTTGGGTATCCTCTATAGGAATACAAAAAAATATCATTCCCCTTTTTCATTACGTGAAAAACATGTACTCTAGGATAAGAGGATGGAATATTTGAAGTGATTTGGGTTGGGATTGGCTAATAAAAAAATCTAATTAATATTTGAATAAAATATAAGACTTAGTATCCTTTTATTGTTGAGGTTATTGGCACACTAATAATTATTGAAAAAAATGATTACCCATGTTTTCACGAGGAAGAAACAGTAAAAATTGAATGTTAAAGAAACATATACATGATATGTGATACATATTTCCATAAAATTGATTATATAAAAGTGATTTTTATTTTAACATGAATATTTCTAGTTTAACCCACTATAAGCCCATTTTTTCCTTAATCTCAAAAATTAATTACTACTATTTTCACCATCTATTTTGGTCAAAAATAAATTTGAAAATATTAGAAAATGGAAATTTTGATTATTCAAAATATTTAATCTATATTTAAAAATTATATTATCATTGGATGAAAATTTAATTTATTATTTATCCCACATACCTGATGAGAATGTGGGTTTTCAAATGGAAAATGGGGATAGGTTTACAATGTTTTTTCTATTAAGATTGTATACTAAAATTATTTCAATGAACTAAATTAGAATAATTAATATATAATTTAACTAATTATACTTTAAATACAATTAAAAATATGATTTTAATTTTTAAATAATTTAATTGAAAAGGCAGTTTTGAATTAAAATTTAGTATTTGTCACTATTCATTAATAAAACAAATTTTATAAAAATCTCAAAAAATAACCAACTTTAATTTTTTTTATGATTTTATTAATTAAACTAAATTTGTTAAATAAATATTGTAAAAGGTAAATAAAATAAATTAATTTTTTTTAAAAATGAGAAACTAATATATTTTATAGATAAAAATACTATTTTTTCAGAAATCATTTTTTATTTTGAAAATTTATTATTCTATTTATAATCAATATATAACCGTAATTACCCAGAAAAATTTGGTTATATTAATACCTACATGTTTATGGGATATATATATATATATATATATATATATATATATATATTAAAATTCATTTACTATTGGGTTTGCACATTTTGTAAGCTATCAAAAAGAAAAATTTAAATAATAATTTTTTTCTATTCTCTATGCTCGGTGTTATGTGTCTCATTCACTATCATATTAAAATTTCATATATTATAATTTTAGGGATTTATAATCTTGTTTTAATTTGAATTATTATGTTAATTATGTTTCCCACTGTTCATATGCGTAATGCGTTGGATTTAGTAAGTGATGGGTTGGGCCCACTATAGACCCTTAAGTCATCAGTATGTCTCAAGAGAAAAATTATATTGGGGTTGGTTGAGTACATAAAAATATATATAGGATATTTGGAATAAGGTCTCAATTCAATTTATATTTCCCTAAACAAGGCCTTGACAATATTTTTTAGATGTAAAACATTATTCATATCATAATTATGAATTTAGCTATTCATATTCCATGTGATTATTCAATTATTCAATTAGTAAGCATATTCATGTTTATGTATTCATGATATTGTTACTATTTTGGTGTAATTGTTTTTATTATGATTTAGTACTTAAAACATATTATATTTTTATTTATTATATGGAATATATTTCATTTATTTACATTATAATATTTATTAGGCATTATCTAATTAGAGGTTCAATTATATGCTTACCCTATCTAATAATATGATCTCACCCCATTTTTATGATTTATTTTCTATCAGACACATGGAAGTGTTTTTTGATTGATTTGTCTAGATAAAAGGAAAGTTATAATGGAATTGTCAATGAAACAAAAATTTTCAATTTATGTTTTCAATTGAAATAAGAGTTTGAAGTATGTTTCAAGATTGAAAATATTATTGAACTATTATATCGTTTGGGATATGATTCTGTGTATCATGTGCAAGTGGAATAAAGTTGAAACTAGATTCAGACTGCTAGGGTTGGTGTGAAATATTTGGAATCATAGGGTGTATAGTAGAATCCATGAGAAATATATTTATGAAGACATATATTGGGAACATAGACTAATGATAGTCATTGAATATAACTATATAATAACATCCTAATTTTTTATAAGGAAAATATTATGTTAATTCTATAAAATGAATCTCTTATGGGATACTAAACGTAGCCATGGTTCTAGAATACATGTACATATGGTATATAAATCCTAAAATTGTTCATTGGGAATGAACTAATCTTTACCTAGTGCATGATAACTAGCCTTTGTAAAAAAAGATTCTTTGACACTCACGAAAGATATACTAGGGATAATTCACATTTTCGTTTCACAAATAAAATGAAGGGCTTTGAAATAAATGTATCCCCAAATAACCATTCTTATTATTTTAATATTATCTATGCATTAATTGTCCAATTAATATATTATTTTCACTAGTTTTGGGAGTAGACATTATGTTTCGTAATTTATTTATCTAATATTGTGTGTTCAATTACATATAAATGGATCATAATTTAAGGAATGGAAATGTTTTAATTTATTATACACAATGAAGTGGTTTCACAGCTCAAAAAGATAATGAATTAAAATATGGTTCTATACCTACTTACACATATACTATAAAAATGTTGTGGTAGATGACATAGGTTATGAGGAATATCTTTTCCTAAATTGAGATTCTCTATAATCCACCATGTGATGTAAATATGATATACCATTTAATGTTTCATGAAACTCCATCATTCAATTGTTGAAACCCCCCATTTTTAGTTGAGAAATGTATATGTTAGTAAGAGAATATATATCACTCTGGGAAATATTTAAAGGGATAATATTTTCCTGGAATTTTATTATCTCTTAGGAGATATTGTTCAGTGGTGTTAATTAATTCATAACCCTATCGGTGGGGATGAAATTTAAATCAGGGATTGGATGGATATAAAGTTATTATTCTTTTAAAAATATTTTCCTAATGAGAAAGGAGCATATATGGAATGACAGTTCATGATTTGATGATTGAAAGAATATGAAAATGTTTCTATCCAGGAAGAAAACATTACAATGTTATAAAGTCATGTTGAAGATTAAAAAAATAATCCAAATTTTTAAATTGATAGATATATTGATGGTCTTAATACAATTCTTCATGGCCTCAAGTCTCCCAAAAATTATTATCATATGAGAAAATAGTATCATGTGCTCTCAAGACGGCGAATGAAGTCTCCAAGTCATATGGATTTTAAGGGAAACAATATTAGAAGCAGATGAAAGAGATAGAAAATGACAATGGCTATAATCGATTGATGATTTTCCCAATATGCTATTCTTGTGGAACAAAACTCCATAGAAAATAATTAAACTAAATACGATTTCTCATTAAGTGTGGAGAAAAATTTCACCATTCTCTTTGTTTGAAGGAAATAATGAATATAATAATGTGAAACAATTCCACTATAAGGATATGAGAAAATATAAAAATAAAATCTTGGATAATGAAGAAAATTTACCCCAAAATAATATAAGGGACCAATATAAATATTACTATATTACATTATTTGAAGTTTAGTAATTAGTTTTCATGGATTTGGATTCAGAATTTATGTTATTTGTGTATTTGAATAGATGATATTATAGTCATAATAATTATAAAATATATAGGGATTTTAATATAGTAGTATGTCAATATGGATATGAAATCATGCGTTGAATAGTAATAGGAAATGAGATTTATGGGAAAGATGAACGTCTTCGAAAAGATATGATTGAGGGAGGATAAGTATTAATATGTGGTAGATGATGAGATATTTATGAAAAATAGTTATTTATAATGTTTTTGTTAATGATATAAGTTAATCTAATCTATGAGTTGATGTAATTATGGTTTATTGATATTTTTTATCATTATTAGAATTATATAAATATTGTTCTAGAAAATGGAAAACACACATATTGGATCACCAAACCTTTCATTTGAAAAGTTTGAGGAGCTTGAACCCACTACCAATGGATTTTAATGGTTTTACATCTGTTGCTGGACGATGTTTATTACTGGTTAATAATTAATTGTTTTTAGAAAAAAAAATCATGAATAACGATTAACGCTGAACGAGGGGTATAACAATTATTGTTTATAAATTGATTTTTTATATTGAATGACTTTTGATAAACATATTGATTTTGAAAAATAGTTATAGATACATTTAAATACATGTCACACTTGTATAGATCATATGATCTTTTGAAAGTAAATTTTAGTGCTTCAGTCATAAAAAATTCATTTTATGAAATTCATTTCATGGAGTATGTGATGAACTGGAAGTTGATCAATGAATAATTAAGGGTTGAAATTGAGATTATGAAATTATAATTTGTCATATATATTTATTTATATTATAAAACATAAAAATAATTCTTCAAATAAAGGAGAAGAATATGTAAAAACAATGATATCACAATACATTCATTCATGTTGAACTGATCATATTTTAAACCATCACATATTTTTTTAGGCCCTTTAATTCAAATGATAATTCAATTTACCCTGATTAATGACCTCTCTCAATCTCTAGAAATATTTATTTGTTTCTACCATCTCCATATCATTACAATCTACCAATTTTCTCAAAAATTAAAACCCTTTATGTGTTTTTTACGACCTTCATATTTCCATTTTATGTCTTATATATAAGTTTTTTTATTTATTCATTTCATGACATGGGTGTTTCAATAATGGTTCTTTCAAACAAAAAATATTTGATTACCTAGAAAACAATTGAATTGTGGGGACCTTATTTATTTACAGGGGTAGAATATAACAATACAAGATATTATAATAGGAACATAAGGTTCAATAGAATAAATGACATGTAACACTAATATTTTAATAGAGTATATGATTTGTTCATTTATGAAATATTTATTTTTAAATGAATTAAATCCATTTGATTTTTTGAGGTGCACACAACACCAGGTTTAAAAAAATTCTCAATTTAAATATTTTTTAAAAATTACCATTATAAACCACATGTTATGTCTACTGTTATGAATATTATTAACTAAATTATGAAAAATGTTGTTAACTATTGATTACAGATAAAATGAGAATCATTAAAACAATTAGTATTTTTGGAATGACAAATTAGTTTTTAAAATAAAGTTTAGTCATGCATTGCGCACAGGGAATCAAATTAATTATTACAAATTTTATACAATTTACATGATAAAATTGACATTTTTAAATCAACATATCAATATTATATAAGGATGAATTTTGTGTATGTTTTTGAAATATATAAATTTTCAATGAATATTACAAAATTTTTAATTTTAATTTAAAAATTACTATTATTTTAAATTAATTATATATTTAATTTATATTTGTAACTGGTTTTAATGTATATTAAGTTCAATAATATAACTATTAATACAATTTATTTCATTAAAATAATTTCCATTTTGAATTTTAACATAAAATATAATAATGTTTTATACATTTTCTCTTTAAAAACCCACTTTCTCATCATGTTTGTGAGTTTAAATTTATGTTAGATTTTTCCATATCAAGGAATGAAATTTTGAAAAAAAAGGTTACATGTATTGAATTCAAATTAATAATATTATATAATATTTTCAAAAAAAAATCACAAAACTATATTTTAATATTAATTAATATTTCTTACAGTGGTTATGGTAATAAATATATTTAGAGGGAGGTTGAACTAAAAATATAAGATTTGAAATGAAATAAAAAATAAGTCTAAATTTTGGTTTTTGAAAATTCATCGACCATTTAATTTATAATTCTCTATAATAATCGATTTTTCACCCATATGAGTTGTGAAAAATTGGGGGTTCACCTTATTCTATTCAAAATTTAAATGTGTACTACTCACCTCACTTATAAAATGCCACAGAATATCCTCTCTTCTTCACACACTAAAACCCTAATGGATAATGTAATAACTATCCTAATAACCCCCGAATTCAATTCCCTCATATTAATGACTTATTATTAGTATAAATAAATCCTTGGAATGATTTTGAGGAAATACTATTGATAAAACAATAATGACATGTTTTTATTACATGTTCACGGTCCACATCCATCATCACTTACATCTAATGAGTTTCAAATCACCATTCAAGTGCATGATGGACTACTGCATAATGAACATACGTTATTCATTTTTCTATCACCTCCCCCAAAGTTGTGTATGATGATTTATATAACATATATATATGATATTTATTTTATAATTATAAATCTAGATTAATTATATATTTTTTATTTTCCATTTTGTTGGGCATACAATAATGTTCTTCTGGTGAATGGCATACCGCCTCCTCGCATTGCGTTGTGATTTGGTTTTCACTAACGCTTACCAGGGAAGGTTATCAGGACAATAAAATTATATTTTGAGATATAAATGACATAATTATGATATTAATTAAATTTTTGTCATTATTAAATGATAATATTTCATTTTATCTCATATCATTTTAGTTAGAAAAATATGAGAATGGGGTTTGTGTAGGTTTGGACTACATCTATCACAAAGTGATGTGACACACTTTTTTATCACCACACCATATGGTTGATATATATACATATATCTATATAATATTTTTTTTCATTTATGATATTATTATCATTATGGAAAGATAAAATATTACATTGTCCTTTCCATAATGATCATTGGAAATGGAAACGTTTCTTAGGTATATGTATGGACTACCATCTCTATGATCGTATCATAATTCATTTCTCAAAATGATCATTCACAATTAGACCTAAAATTATATTTTCTGTATAAATATTATAATTACAGAATTATTATTATTCATTATATTTGTAAATAACAACCTCTTTTACCATAGTCAACCAAGAAAATTTATTAATATCACAGAATCCAAATATCATTGAAACATCTGATGTATACTTAATTGAATAGGTTATTACATATAATAATGTAATAATTTATATAAATGGAATTATAGTAATGGAAAATGTTTTTTATCTTGTAAATAATTAATATAAGAATATTTTTTTGGAAGATAAAAATCATACATCGTGATTTGGGATCATGTTATGTTTTTCTCATATAACATTAACATTCATGAGACATTAATAATAGTCAAAATTAATTTATATTATTTTGTGTATATAGTTCTATTAATACATGTTCTATCCTAAATTAATTTATCTTCATGTTATATAATGTTTCATTTAATGTTATTTGTTTCATGTAGATTTTTATTCAAAGGTTAACATAGTGGTAAGGGATTATTTCAAAACCACATAATTATTCTATATTAATTATGTTAATTTATACCATGAGAGAATTATTATATATTTAACTCCTAAAATAAATAAATATTATTAACCTCCCATTATTCATGATCTTATTCAATTAAAAGAACAATTTTTTCATCTTTCGTACTTATAAATTTTGTTAATTTTTTTTACAAAAATGTGACATTATTCCTTTATTTAGGTAAAAGTAAATTTTCATCAAGAACAATAAATTATAAAAAAATAAAAAATGATTCAGATTTATAATAAAGTTTTATTAAATAGATTTTACCCATGTTTTAATTTTAAAAAACTATTTTAATGGAATTTTCTTACCATTTTCCAAAAAATGCGCATTTCGAAATATTTTGTAGTGAAAAAACAATTTCCATTTTAACCAATATGACATGAATGAAATTACCCACCATCCTGACATTATTTATTTGAATTAACCATATAAGATCAGAATTTTATCTTTAATGGAAATGTTTCCTAATATACTAGATAAACAAATTGTTTATTTGATTTCAAAAGAAAATATTTATGGCTATATATTATAAATTTTCATGTTTTAAAATAAAAATATATATTTTCAATGAAGGTTTATTTTCGTATAGTAATTTTTCAGGTGATTCATAAAAAGAATTTTCTATATAATAAATTACCCTTTGTGTTACATATTCATTTCTGGGGAGATACTCTAATGATAAAATAATTTTAATTTCTGTCAGTTTTTTATTATCAGTTTCACAAGAGATGTACAATATTGATACCATTAATTTTACTATGGATGGCTTGTGATTAAATTTATTCATTGGGGAAAATATTTACATTTCTTATTACTGTTTAGATATGAATTTTTGTGTTCATTACATTTCATCTCTTTCATATGTTGAGCACATTGGACTTCGTATGTACTAGCAAGGGCCTATAATATCCCCTCAATGCATAAATATGTCTCATGAGTAAGGTGTATTAGGTTCTGGGTGAGCCCATACCAAATATTATAGAATTAATGAATCAGGGATTCAATAGGATTTACATGTCATGTCACAAGGCCACAACATTATGATATAGAATACAATCTATTTTCATTCCTTAATTACAAATAAATTTATTGATATTCCATGTTATTATTCTATTTAATATAAAATACATGTTTTTTAAAGATCATTTGATTATTTATAATTATTTTTTATCATCATTTCATTCTTTTATACTATTATCAAGTTATTTATTAAATACCTTGTGTTTCAGCTCATTATCTAACCATATTGGCATGACTAAATTTAAATATAGCTTTAATTGTATTCTAACCTTTACTTTGAATCTAAGCTCAACCTATTCATATTTTTTTTTCAATAGGTTACAAGGATATCTTTTGTGATTGATATGAATGGGTATGATAAAGAAAATAATTGAATTATAAAGGAAAATAATATTTTTTTAATGAAATCAGTTTAATATTAATTTCATTGAAGTTTATAGTTAACCATGACTATTATACTGTTTTGTCCATTGGGATGTGATTCCATGTATATTATGAAAATGTAATAAAGTAGACACCAATTCTGGGATAATGGGGATGCGAAACAAAAATTTTAAAATTCATTAAAATATTTATGCCTCCACATGACATGATCTTATGATAAATTAAAATTTTATTTCATTGGATGACTTAAAATTATAGTAATTTACAGTTTATTCTATGAAACCTATTTCATTCCGTAATAATAATAACGAAATAATGTGAATTTAAGGATGTTAATAATTTTACTTTGATAAGGATATAGTTAAATGATGAATTTTTTGTGAAACATAATTTAATTAAATGATTTCTATGTGATTATTTTTTGACTTTTTATGATATTTGGGAACAGTTATGTGTACTTTTCCTTACGTACTGTTTTGGGGAAAAAATTAAATATTCCATCAATACTTTTGGTAAAGATAGATGTATCATCAGATATTAAGTATTTAAATGGTGTGTGAACCTAGTTTTGTATTAGACTGTTTCAACAACGAAAATATTTATTTTGATCCTTTTAAAAGAAATGATTGAATGGAGATTCAACAGAATACACAGTGATATTATTGGAACTGATCATTGACTACATAAATGATATTCTATGATTATATGTCTTTGAATAACTTATGTCTTGAGATTTTGGTATGTTATCATGACTCATGAATGATTATTAATGATTCTAAAATCTAATGAATTATGTTTTTATTGAAAATACTATATTCCAATATCATTAATGTTGAACATTCGTCTCTTTTAGAATGGCAGGTTCAATATTATATGAGGTAAATGATATAGGATCTATGGACTACCCATGATCAATATAAAAAATATATACCTATAATGATAATGAAATAATAAATCCTTCATAATTAAACCTTAATCAAGATCATGGTCCACTACATGAACAATATACTCTTCATACACATCATTGGATACTACTTGGATGGAATCCAGTTCTGCTATACATTCTTATGAAAACCATTATCCAGAAAGAACACACCATTCACACTTAAGGTATATAAGTAATACCAGCAAATAGTTGAATTTAATTCAAAATTTGAACCACAGTAAGCAATCTATCCTATAGATAATGTCATGCTCGTGATATCAAAGTATATAAAATACTAAAAATAATAAAAACTTCATATCACCACAACACATGAATGACACCTCTTAACATTGTATTTCCACTCTTCCTGATGTATTTTAAGAGTCAACACTTAGTGTAAATGTCAAAATTAAATCCCAAACTAGAAAAAAAATAATTTAGAAAGAGGTGAATGAGAATTCCCACTCTAAAATAGTGTATCATAAAGCATTGAGGTTATCAAAACTATGCCCCACACAGTTGAAGTAACCAAAAATCCATCATCCACAATCGAGTCTATAGAATAAAATAGACCATTCTCATATTCATATAACTACACCCAAAATCCATGAAATTCTCATGGAATTTATCACTACGAAATATTCTTTATAATTTATTCATTCATCCCACCCACCTTCATATACAAAATAAAATGATAGAACATGTTTATCCAACTATCCGCACCTTTCAAAGCCCGAATAGATTGTGTCTTTCCATAGCCTCTACCAATATGTATGTTTTAATAGAATGATTAAAATTATTCATGACTCACCATTATTATTCATTAAATGAAATCCCAAGGATAAATAGTTCTCAAGCACCAATAATGACTAGTCTATCTTAAATGATGGTATGCGAGAGATTTATGTCCATAATATTGAAGAGAATCCATCATAGAATCAATAATTCTTTATCACAACCCTAGTTAATAAGTTATGATATATATTTACTATCACCTAAATATGAACTGATATCCCCTCTTAGAAGGTCTTTAATTGTCCCCCTAAACAATGGAAGAATCCCTACTACTCTATCCTAAACTAACATATTCCCAATAGTGAGATCCTTATAGACTATGTCCAAATATGAGGCCAAGTAAAATTTCAAAGACCAGTGATTAACCAATTAATGAACACAGATCACAATTGTCTTGGTTGTATTATTCTCATTGACAAAAAATAGTGTGAAAAAATATATCATCTCCGAAAATTTGTGGCATACCATCAACCATGTTGGTTCTTACAGGTGCACTATGAACTCCATGTCCTTATCAAACCTTAACATATATTATAATAATTACAATGTGAAATTGGTATAGAATGTATTATTAGGAGAAAAAATTATGTATATGATATTGTTTCATCGAATCCCACTATATATAGGTATATTGAAGTATAATATACATAGCAAACATTACACAATGATTATTGAAATCTCCACGTTTTCAAAGAACTATTCAAGAATCTATAACCAATTCCTGGGATGATGAGGACCACACATGCCCTAGATTGATATAGGGTTATAGATTTAAAAATTGTTTTTAAAATCCACCATCATCCACCCAACATGATGTGAATGTTCACCTCCAACTGGAAAGATGGAAAAATTACCCGACTATGTAGGATCATCTTCCGGAATCACCAAATAAGATTCAAGATATTTCTTATTATATCTCTTCAATATATCTTCATGTCTAGTCTGAATATTCACTAAATTTTTGTGCATTATTTAATTTTTCAATATGTTGACACGTGGGACATCTATGAGGTTACATTATATGAAATTGAAATTTGATACTCAGAAACTCCATTAGAACATAAATATTATCAATTCATGAGAAATTAATAGTTTTGAACAAACCCATTGACAATAAATAGAACACCCTTGAGTCCTAAACCAAATTATAATGTATAGAACTCTTTGAAATTAACCATTTCCATAGATAAAAAAACATGAAACACGAACATCATTCATTTGTCCATTCAATGAATTATAGGTAATATCATGTTTTATTAATTAAATGTAAAAAAAATATTTGAAAAAATGATGAATATATTATTATAAGACTTTAACATTTTTTAGAACTATATAAAATAAATTAAAATGACTAAGTAGTGTGAACCTATATGTCTATACACAATGTGTGAACTCACACACTCTTGTTTTTTCAGCAATTTGAAAAAACAATAAGTTGTAACAACAAAACAATCCATGTGTAACCTCATGATAATATAACATCAAAAAACAATAAAACTGTCCCACTACCAAATCAACATAGTTATTATCTATATAGACATTGACTATAAGAAAGAATAACATCATAACTTAGATACTAAAAATATATATCCATTATAATAGACCAATTTAGTTGGATTGAAAATGGTATCTAATAAAATTTTGAGACACCTTGACCTAGATCAATAGGTCTGATCAGGAGAAAAAAAATTACAAATTAAGGATTCCCATAATAAAATATTTTGTGGACAAGCAATGATATAAAAAAAGACACTATGGGGAACCTATTACATAAAAATCAAAAAAAAATATTAATGAAACATAACATCTAAAGAAGTAATAAAAAATCTAGATCATGGATGAACACATGTATGATGTAATACAAACATCATTCCATGAAATATAATATTATTTTTCAATATCTTATATTTCAAGTAAAAAACAGCCCCCACATGTGGTATATAAATTTATATATAGTGAAAAACAAAAAATAAAAATATATATATACTAGAGATGGTATCAAATCATTTCATGTTGTATCCTGAATCAATGTATAACGAAAAAAATATGATATCTATCATAGGTCCCTTTGTAGTAGATAAACCCAATATCACAATGTATGTAAGTTATCTGTGATTCCCATGAAGGATGAAAAAATTCCTAGTCATTCAATAGTAATTGGACCTTAAAACACATGTTGATATATTATAAATGTGAATGGATAAAGAAATAAAAAATTATTAAATAATCAAAACATGTTGTGTCATCATTTTGTAAACATGATTCCATGTAACCATAGTGATACCTATATTGGTTCTGTACATTAATGAATGTGTATGATGTAAAGTTAGTATCCAATACAACAAAAAAATAAAAATATAAAGCATATTAAAAGTCATCATCATGAACACATTACCCATCCATTCTCACATAATGGAGGCCACATCATGAAAATCAACCCCAAACAATCAATGTCCATGCAGGTACATCACATCCCAATCCATTCCTTATAGCATATTGTTCACTCCATCCTCAGCAATTAAATAGAAGTGAAAAAGATTTAATATGAATTAATGTACATCAAACCCATTGGGACTCCTCACAAGAACCCATGTTTTACTTCACTGAATCATTCTAATATAAAAAAAAATCCAAATTTGGATCCCAAAATATCCAATAAACTATGTGAAAAACCCTTGTGTAAATATGGATTTAAAATTCACTACCAATATAAATATATACAGAGACCACTTGTATCACTATATAGGTAAATCATGGTCTATACAGACAAACCCCATCACTTTTATTCCACTTGTAGAGTTATCATAGGGAAACACATACACGTTTATTCAATTTGAGACACACATCATCCAACAAATGTTGTTAAATGGTATGCACTTACTACTAATAATATAAATAAGACCAATCATCAGGGTACAAGAACCGATTCAATCCAATAGCACTAAATCCATAATATAATAAAAAACAATAAAATATTATAATTTAGACAATAAATACCATGAAATAGAAGAAAAACGTTTCATTGTGGCCTTAAATGTTGTTAGAGTTCCCAACCGAGAGCCTCCACAAAAAAATACACTCCAAAGGAGAAAGAGATGAGAAAGAAGTGTCCAAACCTATCATGGATGAATCCCCATGGTGTCCTAATATATATGAATTATGTGGGTTAATGGAGGAACTATAATATTGTACACACCAATGAAATTACAATGATATCCCTTGAAAATCACAACGACTTATTCATGATGTGATTAGGTGGGTTCATCTAATGAACTATTGTAAAAAGTGTACCACCGAATTCATTAAACAAATATTGGAATAACCCCATGAGTTCATGGAGACTAATGATGAAACAATTGTGTTTCCCCTCTGTTTTGTCAATTATTTTGTGACCTGGATGTATTATGTAATCAATGACACATGTAGTAGAATATAAGTTGTAGGTTTTGTCTAATTTACTAACACCTTCTACTATGCAATCCAAACAACCCATATATCCACAAACCATCATGTTAAATCAATATAATGAAATTATAATGTATACCACCTTCTTATATGAGTTAGAAAATAGAGATTATTGAATATGATCCTTCTAACACAATATCATAAAAATTATGGTGAAATAAACTAAATTATCATTGAATAAATAGTGAAACAGATGTTTTACCCATATTTGTTCTTCATTCACCCAAATTAATGAGAAATTGAAATCTATTTCCACATAAAATATTTTAATGTATTTATCACAAAATAAATGATTATAGATACACCTTATCCACATTATAACTAAAATAGTTGACCACACACATTAATCAAATTCATCATTTAAGTCATGTCCCATCCTTATTCCCTTCACCACATACCCTATAATGACTTCAAAACCACATATATAAACTACAAAAACATGTCATATACGACACAAATATACCATATATCTACCAATATTCTTGATAAATATAAAATTACTATCATGAAATAACTTGAGAGGCATCAGAATTGTTCCCTCTTAACCATATATTTGTTAGTCTAACAACCATATCAGAACCATGTATTAATCAAAACCATATCATAATTATTTATAATGGTTAGTTATCACCACCTACTTTATACTGGGAGGTGGGTCATGTAATAAGGATTAATCATCCATTTCCATCACTTATATCATTGATGTTGTGAAAACCTGTAGAAACAATGAAATCATATATATTTCAGAAACATAAAAAAAACTAGTAAATATTATTATTAAATAGAAAAATACAATGAAATGCATGTACCAATGAAGAATAACCTAATTTATATCTCTTAGATATAACCAATCATAAATATTACCTACCATATCCACTTCGTTATTGTTTTCTTACATAAGAACTACTTGAATATATAATCACAACACATAATGAATCCCATCATCAGGTCCCATCACCCATGAAATTTCTTTTTGAACATATCATTACTAATAAAACATTTTTAATTTACACACTTTAATATGTTCACCATGATAATTTTCTTTCTATAATTTCAAGCTAAACATAGTATGATTATTTTATGAATAATAATTTTATGAAATATTATTTCTAGACTATCATTTTATACAATAATTCCATTGAGAATTTTTATTTATTTCTCGACGATAACTTCCATTTTCAAAGAAATTAAAAAATATATAAACATAAACTTCTTAATGAGACTGTAAATTTTATTACCCATATCAATAACATTCTCCTCTATGTAATTAACCAAAGATAAAATGTCTATAACTGTTAACTTCATGAAAATTTTGGTAATATAGAAATTATATAACCCAAATATAATATCAAAAAAACATCACAACAATATTGTAATGGCCTGGACCCTCCTGGTCTAGTACTTTTCCAAAATACAGTTCCACTAAACAGCTCCACCGAAACGGTGGCACCATGACGGGCGCACACCGGTCATAGTGGCACCACTTAAGGTGGAAATGTGATGGTGGCACCATGTGTAACACCCCAGGTAAATAAAGAATATGACATTTTCATATTTATCCATATTTTTGAATAAAATATTGATATGAATTTAAAGGGGATGCTATGCTCGATGGCGTACCCAACACGCAACAACGAGTTTCTTGGGAATCTTACTTTGCACTCTAATAATAAAATAATATTATTTTAAATGGTAGTTAACATGTAGCCGTTGTAATGGAGAGAATGGATAGAAATAACTAAAATATGATTATATATGTTTTTAAATGTTTTTACATTTATCCAATAAAGGATAGAGTCTTAAAAACGGAAAGAATTCAATTTTAGGCGTATATGCCCTAGTTTTCACTAAAGGTTCACTTATCACCTTTTGATGTTGATCCATCATTAAATATAGTTTTGTTCACTCCTAAACATTCTTTTGGACCTAATAAAACTCTTATTAAGAATCGGGACATCAAAATTTAATTTGTGTAAATTTTTGGTATCTTTCTGATAAAGTTCATTTATTTAATGAATAGTGTAAAATGTTGTATTTTAATTCAAAACCTCTTTTTAATATAATTTATTTATATGATTATATTATCTTTTGAATGGGTTTTAAATTGAAATTAGAATATATTTTTACCATTAAATCCAATAGTGGTCGTTGGAAATAATTTCACTTTGAAATCAGACTTAAACCAGTGTCAGTCTTTTGATACTTATTGTTTCATAAAAACATGCTATTTGCTCTGACAGTGGGAATTAATTATTAAATTAACTAATGTGACTTATATGTTTTGAATTTTGTAAAATAGACTTCATTTTTGAATTCGGAATATCAAATATAGCTTAGGGTGAATTTTTGGGATTTTTCTGAAAAACATCAATTTTTGATAAATAGTGACACCACTAAGTGGTACTTAAAAAAACTGATTTTTCCGTTTAAATGAAATTTTGACATCTTTGTGTTTTGAATTTCAAAAATCCAACATACATGGTCTTCATTAAGAATTAAAATGTGGTTCAATGGGATAAAAATAATTTTTTGGTGAATAGTAACTTATTAAGTTTTTAATCACGATTAGAGGTAATTAGTGTAGTTTAAGGTAAAAATAATGTTTTAATAATATGAAATGAACATAACACATGTCCTAAACTCATTGTACGTGTAATGGCCGACCACGACAAGCCATGGGTCAACTTGGGGACCCCATAGAGCCACTTTGGTTGGGAAATGACATAAATAACTTTTTATTTAATGTAAAAGTAAAAATGACACAAACATGATATGTTTTACTAAAACAATTTTTAAGTGGGGTTATACGAGTCAGATTTTTTATTATAAATAGTCATTGGAAAGCTAAAATGATTTCGTACATCATAGTAATTTTTTTTATAATATTTAGACATTAAATAAATTAAAGTATTTATGACATCATAATGATGCAGCGATGACATCATTATCCAACGATTTAAATAAAATGAGAAGATAATGTAAACTCTATGACCTACACTTGTCCAAAACTTATTGTATGGGTGGATTTCGAACCCTTATCACCTTATCCACGAATTATATCAATGTGGGACCTTTTAAAACCGAAACACATTTTCAAATAAAGTAATATTTCTTACTTTCCAAAAGTGCCCCTCCTCTCCTCTTATAAAAGGCCCCCACCTCTACCTCATTTCACACACTCCTCAAGACTTTGGATCGGCCAAACCCTGCCCATTTACTCTCTCCAAATCCCTCTCCTAATCCTAGAGGATTCCCTTTGGGCAGAATCCTTTCAAAGGAAGCCTTTAGGCTCAAATCAAAAGGAGTTACACTTTTAAAGGTAATTCATTCTCTCATGTTCATTTTTTTTATTTTGCTTCTCCAACCCCCTAAACTCTTTTTATTTACTTCTTTTGTAACAACACCAGTATCTTAAATATACTAGGATGTTGTTATAAGATTTATTCGAGCTACACTGTCACACAACTACATCAAATGGTTAATGAACATACGGTTTCCGTGGATGGCGAAATTCTGCCTCCCGAAACGATGATTGTTCAATACTCATTTAACACCTTCAAAGGTGGCCATTATGATTTAAATATTTTTATATATGATATATAATATGTTTATGTTTTCCTTAAGCTTCTGTTTTTTTCATTTTGGGCATACCTTTATGGTTTCCATTATGGGTAAACGCGATATCTTCATTTAAGGAAGTGCGGACCACCGCCCCCTCAAAGTGATTTGATTCGTTAAATACCATATGTGGGACGTATAAAGGATGGAACTATGATATTATATATGATATTATACTGGAACTATAATATACCTTTATATCATTATTATTCCATTCTATAAAATACGACATAGAAATGAAAGTAGCGTTCATGCGTACGTACGGCTTACCGTCTCCATGAACGGTGCATTTCATTTCATACCTCTAAATGATTATGTAATGTTATAAATGCATGAATGTACTGGATATATATGACATATATGATATCTACATAATGAATAAAATTCTGGATATAATAAAAATTTGGCCACACGAACAACATGTAATTGTAAGAAGTCCACATTCGACATAAGAACCAAATATCGGCAAAACAAATATTATTAAATTAAATGATTACATAATGTTTATGACATGGTAATAAGTGATATAAAAGGAATAATGAACTTGAAAAATGTTCTTAAGGAAGTATAAATTAACTCAAGTTTATTATTTAGGAGATTAAAGAACGATCGAGTCAAGTCGGACCCGAGGTAAGGGATCCTACACCTCTCTTTCTTTTTATGTACACTCTTTTATGCCATTCCTTTTAAGATCATCTTTCTTATGATTGGGATGTTATTTTATTTTACTACAACTTTACTTATTATGTTCATGTGATGAGAGACCCTATTCTCTCTCATCAATCCATTTTGGAAGTTTTGAGTGGCGCCGTTAGGCTGCCGAACTTTCGTAAGAGATCTAACCTCTCTCTTTCTTTTTAAGTACTCTCCTTTATGTCACTTATTTTAAGATCCTCTTTGTAATGTTTGGGGATGTTCTTTTATATTCCTCTTGCTGTAAATTTTATTGTAATGTGATGAGATACCCTATTTGATCTCATCAATCCATATTCAGAAGTTTAATGTGGCGCCATTAGGCTGCCGAGTTTTCGTAAGGGATTTTTCATCTCACTTTTATTCCCGTGAGATTTATGCTACATTTGCCACAAATTCCATTGAGTGTTATATGTACTGACCATTATTATACTCTTTGTGTAATATAATTTCTTTTATGAGTATTTACATCAATGATCTATTGTCCTTCTTTCATGGGGTGTATGTTTTGAAAGATACCCAAGTCGGTAAGGGAACCATTCACCCTCCTCTTTTTTAAAAGGCTTCTTTTGTTGGGTCTTTTAATTTACATATTTTTATGTTGGGATATGTTATCATATATCCTTATTGATGTAAATTTTATGTCCAAGTGATGAGATACTCTTTTTATCTCTCATAAACTAATTTTGATGTGATGTTGTTAGGCTGTCAAGGGAACTTTTTAACCCAATTTCGATTTCTTTGGGTTCAACATGTAGTCATTGAATATGTCTTCCATTGAATATGTGTGAATGAAATTTTATTGTTTTACACTTAATATCCACTTATATTTGGTGTATTTATATTTTTCACACATATTTTTGAGATTGATTTGCCCTTAATTTAAGGATACCTTCTTTATAAGGGATTTCATCACATTTGACATTTATATTAAGGGTTCATTGTTGTTATGCACCAATTCACTCTTATATGGTGTATATACTATCCTTTGGAATATTATATCATGAATCCATTTATTCTCATGATATTATAAAGTTATGATTAAATGTTATTCCTCAATTACTGTATTCAGGTGTTTCTAATTTTGGTAAAAACCCTTTGACCAAAATATCGCTTTAAATGTTTTAATGACTTGTTCTTATTAATATGCATGTTTTCAAAATGATTTTAAGGATTTATTTATATGGATATTAATGGTTTAAAATGTTAAAATCTTGAAGGTGGTATGGGACACTTTGATTCAAAATCTCTTTATTAAATGTTTTCAATGGTTTTGGAAATGGTTTCTTTTTGAACGGATTTATTATTTCAATATACTAAAATGTTATATTGTGATTGAAAAGAGGAAATGTTATGCTTCCTTTATTCATGTTTTATGTGATACTTTTATGTTATGGTTCTTGGGAATTGTTATGAAAACGGGTGGTTCCGTGATAAACTAAGGGCGGGTGAGCCCGATATAGCTCTCTAATGCATTGGGTAACGCGAAGGAGTGAAACGTTAAGGTTTCTCCGAAGAGATTTAGGGAATATATTGTGATGGGTATTCCAAACGTAACCAAGAGGGGTACTCCCTACGTAAGAATGTTATGAATGCCTCAAGTTACCTTTATGGCTTATGCTTTCTATGATTTATTCATGATTTGATATGCCTATGTTTTATGGGTAAAGTGTGATTTCATTCTAATGTATATATGAACTCATGTTTCCTTTCCATATTTTTATAACTCTTACTGATCTTTTTATGCTCATCCAAAGTTTTTGAAATGTTTTTCACAGGTCAAGGGAAAGGTACATGATGTGATTATAGTGTCAAGGATGTGTCAAGAAAGAATCTGTGATGCGAGACGCACGGGGTGGCCCGATCTTCACGGCGTAGGGCGGCGGATGATGGATGCGGTTTGGGGCTAAGTGACGAGTGAAGGGTATGGATAGTGGAAGAAAGTAGTCAACCTACGCTATATGGAGCGTGACCTACTACTTAGACAACACACTCAAGGGAGGGGTGTGATGGCCAATCCACACAACAACGCACTTGGGTTGAGGCACGGAATTGGGGGCTTTGTGAACTTGGATCACCAATCTAACTTGTAGATTGACAAGGAAAGAATACACAAGAGCAAGGGGAAAACCCGGGATAATCCTCACACAACGGAGAGAAACAAACCATAAGCTCTCAAATTAAGTCTTGAATGCCAATACAAAGCCATGGGGTGGCTATTTATAGCCAAGGGGGTGATACAATGGTCAAGGGTCTAATACCCTAAAGTCATAAAGTCTAAACCTACCTTGTCCCCTTAAAAGTCAAAAAGATAAAAGCCAACAAAGACTTTTGGAAAAGAAGCACACAACTTTCCAACATAGCCCACCAGATTTGACTTTGAGTGCATAGCCCACCGGATTTGACTTTGGTGTCCAAAGATGCCATTTCTAGAATCCTCCATGTGGGAAAGGCCTCCAAATTCGTGCAACCATGTGGGCCAAGTTTTAATCATCAATTTTGGGCTTGAATAAGTGATATTATAGGCCCATTTGCTCCATCCATGCAAGGTAATACCCATTGGGCCTTTAATGAAGCAAGATGAGCGCCCATTGAAGCATTCAACCTCTTTAATCTTCCTCGTGTCATTGGGCCTTGCAAATCCAATTCCTCCACCCGAGCAATCGACTCCGTGCCTTCCGCATGGTTCGCATCATCCTCCCCCTCTTGAAAAGGAGTCGTCCTCGACTCTTCATCCTCTACACCCAAAAAAGGAGAAAGATCAGAAACATTGAAAGTGGCACTTACACCATACTCACCTGGCAAAGCTATCTTGTAAGCATTGTTGTTAATCTTTTCAAGCACTCGGAATGGTCCATCACCTCGTGGCATGATTTTTGATTTCCTCTTTTCAGGGAATCTTTCCTTCCGCATATGAATCCAAACCAAGTCTCCGGGCTCGAACAACATTTTCTTGCGACCCTTGTTTGCACGATCCATATATTTTTGGGTCATCCGCTCGATATTTAACCTTGCCTTTTCATGGATTTTCTTGATGAATTCTGCACGCCCTTTCGCATCCATATTAACTGCTTCCTGTAAAGGAAAAGGAACTAGATCAATAGGCGCAAGGGGGTTAAAGCCGTAAACTATTTCAAATGGAGAATATTGAGTAGTGGAATGCTTGGCCCTGTTATATGCGAATTCCACATGTGGCAGACACTCCTCCCAATTCTTGATATTCTTTTTGACAATTGTTCGCAGAAGGGATGATAGTGTGCGATTCACCACCTCCGTTTTACCATCGGTTTGTGGATGACAAGTAGTGGAAAATAATAACTTTGTACCGAGTTTTCTCCACAAGGTCTTCCAAAAGTAACTAAGAAATTTTGTGTCTCGATCCGACACAATGGTCCTTGGCATTCCATGATGCTTGACTACTTCCTGAAAGAAAAGTGTTGCAATGTTAGTGGCATCATCTGTTTTGTGACAGGGAATAAAATGTGCCATTTTTGAAAACCGATCCACCACAACAAAAATGGAATCTCTCCCCCTCTTGGTCCGTGGTAACCCCACAATAAAGTCCATTGATATGTCCTCCCAAGGGGTGTTGGGAATTGGGAGAGGAAGATATAGTCCATGTGGGTTCAGCTTTGATTTGGCTTTATGGCAAACAATGCACTTTCCCACAAATTTCTCAACATCTCTAGATATCCTAGGCCAATAAAAATGCTCACTAAGAACACTTAGAGTTTTTGAAACACCAAAATGCCCCACTAACCCACCCGAATGTGACTCCTTTAGTAAAAGTAAACGGATAGAGCAATTAGGAATGAAAAGCTTATCAATCCGAAATAAGAATCCATCATGTAAATAGAACTTTTCCCAACTAACTCCAGGTTTACAATGTTCTTAAGGTTCTCTAAAATCACTATCAGTGGCATATAAATCCTTAATGTATTCAAAACCAAGAAGTTTTGAATCCAACAAGGATAAAAGAGAATATCTACGCGAAAGTGCATTGGCCACAGTATTTTCTTTACCCTTTTTATGCTTCATGACATATGGAAATGATTCAATGAATTCCAGCCATCTAGCATGTCTCCTATTTAGTTTATGTTGGCTCCTAAGGTATTTAAGAGCCTCGTGATCAGAATGGATCACAAATTCTTTAGGCCAAAGATAGTGTTGCCATGTTTCGAGTACTCTAAACAATGAATACAACTCTTTATCATATTTAGCATAGTTTAGAGTTGGGCCATTTAACTTCTCACAAAAATAAGCAATAGGCTTACCTTCTTGCATGAGTACTCCTCCTATACCAATTCCGCTTGCATCACATTCAATTTCAAAGGTCTTACCGAAGTCTTGAAGTGCAAGTAGAGGGGCGTGGGTGAGTCTCTCCTTTAGCGCATGGAAGGCTTTTTCTTGAGTTTTCCCCCATTTGAGAGGAACATTCTTCTTTGTCAATTCATTCAATAGTGCTGCTAGTGTGCTGAAGTCTTTCAAAAATCTCCGGTAAAAACTAGCAAGCCCATGAAAACTTCTTACCTGTCCAACGGATGTTGGAGTTGGCCATTCTTGTATTGCTTTGATCTTCTCGGTGTCCACTTCAACTCCATTGCCACTCACAACAAATCCAAGGAAAATAATCTTATCGAGACAAAATTCACACTTTTTTATGTTTCTAAACAGGTTTTCTTTCCTTAACACCTCTATGACTTTTCTCAAGTGATCTACATGTTCATGCAAAGTCCTACTATACACCAGAATATCATCAAAGTAAACTACCACAAATTTTCCAATATATGCACGTAAGACATGATTCATTAACCTCATAAATGTGCTTGGTGCATTGGTGAGACCAAAGGGCATGACTAACCATTCATAAAGTCCATGTTTTGTCTTAAATGCAGTTTTCCACTCATCTCCTTCTTTCATCCTAATTTGATGGTAGCCGCTTCTTAAATCAATTTTTGAGAAAATAGTTGAACCATTTAATTCATCTAGAATATCATCTAACCTAGGGATAGGATGACGATACCTGACCGTGATGTTGTTGATGGCTCTACAGTCAATGCACATTCTCCATGTTCCATCCTTCTTTGGTACTAGAAGGACTGGTACCGCACAAGGACTAAGACTCTCTCTCACATACCCCACATTCAACAACTCTTGAACTTTCCTTTGAATTTATTTTGTCTCCTCTGGGTTGGTGCGATATGCTGGGCGGTTCGGTAGTGATGCTCCAGGTATGAGGTCAATTTGATGCTCAATACCTCTAATGGGTGGAAAACCTGGTGGCACCTCTTCGGGAAACACATCTTCAAATTCCTGCAACAAAGACTCAACAACATGTGGCAAATAAGATGTTAATTTGTTAGTGTTCAACATCACCTCTTTGTACATAAGTACTAAGAGATTTTGTCGAGAAATCAAAGCTTCCTTAACCTCACTCTTTTTTGCCAACATCACACTTTTCTCTCCTCTCAAAACTTTTTCCCCTCTTGATTTTTCTTTTCTCTCCGTTTCTTTGCTTCTCTCATTTTCTATTTTTCCCTCATTCTCTCCTTTTTCATTTTCTCTCTTTTTTTTCCTCATCACACTTTTTTTTTCTTTTCTCTCAAAATGTGATCTTCTAGAATTTGCATGGGGGACATGGGGGTGAGGGTTATAGGTTCCCCTCGGAGTAGAAAAGAGTGACGGTTCAAGAAACCATCATGAGTAACACGCCGATCGTACTGCCATGGTCGACCCAACAACAAGTGGCACGCCTTCATAGGAACAATGTCGCACAATATCTCATCTTTGTACCTACCGATGGTGAACAATACCTTCACTTGCTTGGTGACCTTCAGCTCTCCACAATCATTCAACCACTGAAGTCGGTATGGATTTGGATGCCTTAAAGTCGGGAGTCCCAACTTCTCCACCAACTCGGTGCTCGCCACATTGCTACAACTTCCACCATCAACAATAACACTACATACCTTTCCATTGATCTTGCATCATGTATGGAAAAGGTTCTCCCGCTTCTCCTTTTCTCCAACGGTCATTTGTGCACATAAAACTCTTCTAGTGACAAGAATCTCGCCATCTTCCGCAAATTCTCCATTTTCAATTTCTGGAGATTCATCTTCCTCCTCTTCGGAGCTCTCTCCATCGGTCTACCATTCTCCATACTTGTTGATGATCATGGTGCGACGGTTTGGGCATTCACTAGCAATGTGACCCCTTCCTTGACATTTAAAACACCGAATATCCCTATTCCTGGTTTGATTAGCCTCAAAAGTAGGTTTCTTAGGTTGAAGAATTACCTTGTCACTTTTGCGATCAACCACCTCTTTTGCCTTTGATGGTTCTCCAATCTCATTCCTTGGATTTTTCCATGGTGTGAAAGGGGTAGTGGGTTTCCTCATGTTGCTCCTCCTTTTGATTTGTTGCTCGATCTTGGTGGCTTGGTGGATCATATCTTGTATCTCTACATGGTGGTACATCTCCACTTGATCCGCAATCTCCCGATTGAGCCCATGTAAAAACCGTGCCATGGTTGCCTCCGGATCCTCCTCAACGTTTGCCCGAATCATGGCAATTTTCGTCTCCTTGTAGTAGTCTTCTACACTCTTACTTCCTTGGATGAGGCGTTGAAGTTTGTTGTGGAGATCTCTATGGTAATGTGTGGGAACAAACCGCTTCCGCATGGTGAACTTCATGTCTTCCCAAGTGTTGATGGGACGTCCACCATATCTAGTCCCCTCCTTTTGAACTTGATCCCACCAAATTAAAGCATAATCAGAAAATTCAAGGGAAGCAAGTTTGACCTTTTTCTCCTCGGAATATGCATGGCATGAAAAGACCTGCTCAATCCGCATCTCCCACTCCAAGTATGCTTCTGGATCACTTTTCCCAAGAAAAGAAGGGACCTTCACCTTGATCCCGCCAAGTAGGTCATCATCATGTTGTCTCCTTTGGGCTCCTCTCGGTTGTTGGTACAACCTCCTCCTTTGTGGGACTTCATCAAGATCATCATCAAAGTTCACCATCTCCTCCTCCATGATGTGGGGACGACGTGGTGTGGGAGCGCGTCGTGGGTTATCATGGAACATCCTTGGGCTTGGTTTATTCTCCAATTCATCAATCCTCTCATGTAACACCTCCAACTTCCGATCAAGAATCTTCTCGAAGTGGCTCACCAAAGCTTGCATTTGGAATTGCGTAGCTTCAGGTGCGGGAGATCTACTTCGACTTCCTTCATCGCTAACATGAGCAATTTTCTTCCCACGATCTTCTGCCATGATAAGTTACACAAACACAAACACACACCAGGGGGGGAACACACACAATGATACACACTCACTCAGACACGTGAGATGTACACACTCACACAAGATGTACACACTCACACACACAAAGATACACACTCACGCACGCTATATATACACACTCACACGCACAAGATGTACACACACACTCACACAACAAGATGCACACACTCACACACACAAGATATATTTTTTTTTCTTATTTCTCTCCACTCTCAAAACTCAATTTGAATCCCAAGCTCTTATGAAATATATTACCTTGTTTAGGGTGATCAAGTGCCACAAATTCCTCCCCAATAAAGATTGTGTCGGGGGATGGTTTAACACAACCCGCTTGAGTGGTAAGGGGTTTAACAATGGTAAAGGGTCAAAAAGAGGGTGGAAAGAAGGGGTAGATAGGTGGATTGTGGGTTTTGCCCGATTGTGCAAGATAAGATAAATGAAAAAATATGAGCCAAATACAAAATGGGGATGAAGTAAAATGATGGAAAATGTTATATATGGAAATGGAAAGTGCTAATAATGTAAAGCACAAAGGAGTAATTGTATCCGCTCTTTTTTTTTGCTTTTTTTTGTCAATTCTCCCAAAAAAGTGTTGTGCTTGGAGTTTTAAAGCACAAGATGATTGAACGGAGAGTAAGACAAATTTTTTTTTTCGAAATCTCTCAAATAAAGGATGTGCTTAATTTTGAAAAGCACAAAATGATGAGTTGAGATTTTTTTTTTGCCAGATAAAAATCACATATAGAGAATTAAATGTGGAAAGAAGATGAATGAAAATTTGGCTCAATTTATAATAATCCAAGCTTGCACAAACTAGGACAATTCGGGAGGCTTTCAAGAAAAATGGATTTTTTTTAATGAATGGGTGAATAATATGGAAAGATAAGGAGGGTAATGGATAGAATTAAAGTAAATGAAGGGATAGATGCCTACCGTGTCAACCGGAGCTCTGATACCAACTGATGCGAGATGCACGGGGTGGCCTGATCTTCACGGCGTAGGGCGGCGGATGATGGATGCGGTTTGGGGCTAAGTGACGAGTGAAGGGTATGGATAGTGGAAGCAAGTAGTCAACCTACGCTATATGGAGCGTGACCTACTACTTAGACAACACACTCAAGGGAGGGGTGTGATGGCCAATCCACACAACAACGCACTTGGGTTGAGGCACGGAATTGGGGGCTTTGTGAACTTGGATCACCAATCTAACTTGTAGATTGACAAGGCAAGAATACACAAGAGCAAGGGGAAAACCCGGGATAATCCTCACACAACAGAGAGAAACAAAGCATAAGCTCTCAAATTAAGTCTTGAATGCCAATACAAAGCCATGGGGTGGCTATTTATAGCCAAGGGGGTGATACAATGGTCAAGGGTCTAATACCCTAAAGTCATAAAGTCTAAACATACCTTGTCCCCTTAAAAGTCAAAAAGATAAAATCCAACAAAGACTTTTGGAAAAGAAGCACACAACTTTCCAACATAGCCCACCGGATTTGAATTTGAGTGCATAGCCCACCGGATTTGACTTTGGTGTCCAAAGATGCCATTTCTAGAATCCTCCATGTGGGCAAGGCCTCCAAATTCGTGCAACCATGTGGGACAAGTTTTAATCATCAATTTTGGGCTTGAATAAGTGATATTATAGGCCCATTTGCTCCATCCATGCAAGGTAATACCCATTTGGCCTTTAATGAAGCAAGATGAGCGCCCATTGAAGCATTCAACCTCTTTAATCTTCCTCGTGGCATTGGGCCCTGCAAATCCAATTCCTCCACCCGAGCAATCGACTCCGTGCCTTCCGCATGGTTCGCATCAATCCGTTTTATATTTTAAATATGTTTCCATTGATGGGAAGAATGAATACTGTCTTTTATGTAACCACTTTGTTTAAATGTGGAATGTAATGCAAGTTTCATGATCTAATTCTCTAAAACTCTAAACCTGAAAAGATCCTAAATGTGTAATCTTGTAATAACTCAATATTAAGTAAGGATTAAGGCCGGGGACTTATAGTTGGTATCAAAGGCCGGTTTAGATAACTTTAGAGGTTAGGGTATTCTTTAAGCATAAGTGACATTACCATAATGGTTAGGATTTCAGAAAGAGTCCTAGTTTTGGATGAAGTGAATGAGTAAGTATATCTTAGTGTTTATCTTGCTCATTAGTACATGATGGTTTTGTTGATATAATCACACTGACCTTTTTGGTTTTAGTAAATGGATGGATCTAGCAGGCACCAAAGTAACAGTGGATGTGAAGGAAACTGTGACAGTTTTTTGAGAAAGCAACTGAATGATATGGGAGCTGCAATGAGAACTCTTGTGATTATCCTCAACCAACTTTCTGGAGTCATGATTGACCACCTAAACCATGGAGATTTCTCTAAGGCATCATATATGCAAGAAACAAATCCATACGGAAGTACAGGTAATAATCATAAAGGTAAGTGTGTTCAAAAACCTATGTGTCAAAGATGTGGAAAGAAACACCTAGGAAAATGTTTCAAAGGGACATAAATATGCTATAGATGTGGAAATGAGGGTCATAAAGCAAGAACCTGTCATGGAAAAAGGAAGCATCCAGTTGACTCGAGGAAAGGGAATGAAGTTCATTCTGAGGGATCAATTGAATGTTTTAAATGTGGTGTGCATGGTCATTATGCAAACACATGTCCTATGAAGAAGTTTCGTGAATGGGGTCACCAAGAGCGTACTAATATTCATTTACCAATACCTAATGCCATTCCGATTGAGGATGAAGAAACTGACAATGACCAATCAAAGGTATGTACTATTTCATGACTATTGTTTTCCTATTTTGGAATCTTAGGATATGATTCATGATTTTGTTTTTAGGAAAGAGGTATTTCGGAATAAGTTGGAAAGGAATGTATAATGGATCATGAAGAATGTTGAATGAGTAGGATGTCAACATATAAGGGCTTCAAGAGTTATGGTGAAATTCTTAAGAGTATTAAGTCTCTTTTGATGATGGGGTTACATTAGAAGACTTTTTATATTATGTGTAACCCTGATGTTTAATATAGGCAAATTTTATTCAAGTAATAGTTATCTTTTCTTTTGTGGACATAGTTATAAAAACCATTTGGGTTTATATGATCCTTACTTTTTAGGTAATTATGGGTTACTCTATGATATGATGGAAAATGAAAGGAATGAGATAAACATGAGGTTAAAATATGTTATGATTATTTTTGAAGTTTTTATCTCATTTTGGGGAATGTTTTAAGAATTATATATTTTTGGAAAAAAGACAACACGCAAACCGTGTGACAACCCATCGCGTCGGACAAAGCTGCAGGAATCGAACCCACAACCAAAGTGCGACTGGTATTTATCGCCTACCACTGGACTACGTGAAGTCCCTGGTTAGTTTGACTGATTCTTTTTGGTTATATAATTTTATGAATTAAGAGTAAGTTGATTTTGGGTTATTTATGAAAATGATTAACCTATCTTGGAGGATATGTGATTAGGTTAATTACTTTTTAATACGAGACTTTAGGAGCAACTGATGTTGTTTGGAGATAAATGTTACCATTTAACTTGGAAGACTATGTGACTAAATCCTTCAAATATTTGGGTTTCAATCTTAGATTGGTTTACTTTTAATAATTTTATGGAAAAATTGTTTATCTAATGGTCCCCGTTGAACTTTGGGTTTTGTTGGACAATTTTGGAGGTTAAGAATATATTTTCTTTTTATAAAGGGTTATCCTTTTCTAGATTATCTGATCTTGTACTAGCCTTTTTGGTTTTGGTTTTGGTTAAAGTCTAAAGACATGGGAAGTATATAGTTCTCTTTTGTGGATTAGGTGATTTTCTAAAAGTTGATTATAGTACTCTTAATGTGAACAAGTCTTCCTAAATATTCGCCTTTTGGAGAAAATATGAGTTTGTGTAAGGAATCTAATAAAAGTTGAAAGTCAACATGATAAGTGATTATGTTTCCTTATGAAGAAATTCCCCAATTAAAATTATCTTAAAACAAAAATGTTGTCTATTAACATTTCCTACAAGGGAATCGAATACCGTTTAACCCATCACAAGTTTGTGATTTTCTCATGGTTAACTTTCTCCTAAACATGTTTTCTATCACTCTCCATCAGAACATGACCCTTTGTTTTTTCCTCCATGTCCATATTTTCATACTGGGAATCCTAGTATGGGTTAACTCGGGTGACCACTGTGCTTATATTTCTTTATTTTAAAGTGATTGTTTTACCGACTCTTGTTCCGATGTGGGACTTTCAAGGATGTTTCCAAGCTCAATTTTAAAAATTGTGAGGACGCAATTCCCAAAAGGGGGGAAGGATGTAACACCCCAGGTTAATAAAGAATATGACATTTTCATATTTATCCATATTTGTGAATAAAATATTGATATGACTTTAAAGGGGATGCTATGCTCGATGGCGTACCCAACACGCAACAACGAGTTTCTTGGGAATCTTACTTTGCACTCTAATAATAAAATAATATTATTTTAAATGGTAGTTAACATGTAGCCGTTGTGATGGCGGGAATGGATATAAATAACTAAAATATGATTATATATGTTTTTAAATTTATCCAATAAAGTATAGAGGCTTAAAATACGGAAAGAATTCAATTTTAGGCGTATATGCCCTAGTTTTCACTAAAGGTTCACTTATCACCTTTTGATGTTGAACCATCATGAAATATAGTTTTGTTCACTCTTAAACATTCTTTCGGACCAAATAAAATTTTTATTAAGAATCGGGACATCAAAATTTACTTTGTGTAAATTTTTGGTATCTTTCCGATAAAGTTCATTTTTTTAATGAATAGTGTAAAATGTTGTATTTTAATTCAAAACCTATTTTTAATCTAATCTATTTATATGATTAGATTATCTTTTGAATTGGTTTTAAAGTGAAATTAGAATATGTTTGTACCATTAAATCCAATAGTGGTCGTTGGAATTAATTTCACTTTGAAATCAGACATAAACCAGTGTCAATCTTTTGATACTTATTGTTTCATAAAAACACGCTATTTTCTCTGACAACGGGAATTAATTATTAAATTAATTAATGCGACTTATATGTTTTCAATTTTGTAAAATAGACTTCATTTTTGAATTCGGAATATCAAATATAGCTTAGGGTGATTTTTTGGGATTTTTCTGAAAAACATCAATTTTTGATGAATAGTGACACCACTAAGTGGTACTTAAAAAAACTGATTTTTCCGTTTAAATGAAATTTTTCCATCTTTGTGTTTTGAATTTCAAAAATCCGACATACATGGTTTTCATTAATATGTAAAATTTGGTTCAATGGGATAAAAATAATTTTTTGGTGAATAGTAACTTATTAAGTTTTTAATCGCGATTAGAGGTAATTAGTGTAGTTTAAGGTAAAAATAATGTTTTAATAATATGAAATGAACTTGACACATGTCCTAACCTCATTGGATGTGTAATGGCCGACCAAGACAATCCATGGGTCAACTTGGGGACCCCATGGAGCCACTTTGGTTGGGAAATGACATAAATAACTTTTTATTTAATGTAAAAGTAAAAATGACACAAACGTGATATGTTTTACTAAAAAAATATTTAAGTGGGGTTATACGAGTCAGATTTTTTATTATAAATAGTCATTAGAAATATAAAATGATTTCCTACATCATAGTAATTTTTTTTATATTTTTTAGACATTAGATAAATTAAAGTATTTATGGCATCATAATGATGCAGTGATGACATCATTATCCGATGATTTAAATAAAATGAGAAGATAATGTAAACTATATGACCTACACATGTCCAAAACTTATTGGATGGGTGTATTTCGAACCCTTATCACCTTATCCACGAATTATATCAATGTGGGACCTTTTAAAACCGAAACACATTTTCAAATAAAGTAATATTTCTTACTTTCCAAAAGTGCCCCTCCTCTTCTCTTATAAAAGGCCCCCACCTCTACCTCATTTCACACACTCCTCAAGCCTTTGGCTCAGCCAAACCCTGCCCATTTACTCTCTCCACATCCCTCTCCTCATCCTAGAGGATTCCCTTTGGGCATAATCCTTTCAAAGGAAGCCTTTAGTCTCAAATCAAAAGGAGTTACACTTTTAAAGGTAATTCATTCTCTCATGTTCATTTGTTTTATTTTGCTTCTCCAACCCCCTAAACTCTTTTTATTTACTTATTTTGTAACAACACCAGTATATTCAATATACTATGATGTTTTTATAAGATTTATTCGAGCTACACTCTCACACAACTACATCAAATGGTTAATGAACATACGGTTTCCGTGGATGGCGAAATTCTGCCTCCCGAAACGATGATTGTTCAATACTCATTTAACACCTTAAAAGGTGACCATTATGATGTCACTATTTTTATATATGATATATAATATGTTTATGTTTTCCTTAAGCTTCTGTTTTTTTCATTTTGGGCATACCATTATGGTTTCCATTATGGGTAAATGCGATATCTTCATTTAAGGAAGTGCGGACTACCGCCCCCTCAAAGTGATTTGATTCGTTAAATACCGTATGTGGGACGTATAAAGGATGGAACTATGATATCATATATGATATTATACTGGAATTATAATATACCTTTATATCATTATTATTCCATTCTATAAAATACGAAATAGAAATGAAAGTAGCGTTCATGCGTACGTACGGCTTACCGTCTCCATGAACGGTGCATTTCATTTCTTACCTCTAAATGATTATGTAATGTTATAAATGCATGAATGTACTGGATATATATGAAATATATGATATCTACATCATGAATACAATTCTGGATATAATAAACATTTGGCCACACGAACAACATGTAATTGTAAGAAGTCCACATTCGACTTAAGAACCAAGTATCGGCAAAACAAATATTTTTAACTTAAATGATTACTTAATGTTTATGACATGGTAATAAGTGATATAAAAGGAATAATGAACTTGAAAAATGTTCTTAAGTAAGTAGAAATTAACTCAAGTTTATTATTCAGGAGATTAAAGAACGATCGAGTCAAGTCGGACCCGAGGTAAGGGATCCTACACCTCTCTTTCTTTTTATGTACACTCTTTTATGTCATTCCTTTTAAGATCTTCTTTCTTATGATTGGGATGTTATTTTATATTACTCCAACTGTACTTATTATGTTCATGTGATGAGAGACCCTATTATCTCTCATCAATCCATTTTGGAAGTTTTGAGTGGCGCTGTTAGGCTGCCGAACTTTCGTAAGAGATCTAACCTCTCTCTTTCTTTTTAAGTACTCTCCTTTATGTCACATATTTTAAGCTCCTATTTGTAATGTTGGGGGATGTTCTTTTATATTCTTCTTGCTGTAAATTTTATTTTAATGTGATGATATACCCTATTTGATCTCATCAATCCATATTGGGAAGTTTTATGTGGTGTCGTTAGGCTGCCGAGTTTTCGTAAGGGATTTTTCATCTCACTTTTATTCCCATGAGATTTACGCTACATTTGCCACAAATTCCATTGAGTGTTATATGTACTGCCCATTATTCTACTCTTTGTGTAATATACTTTCGTTTATGAGTATTTACATCAATGATCTATTGTCCTTCTTTCGTGGGGTGTATGTTTTGAAAGATACCCAAGTCGGTAAGGGAACATTTCACCCTCCTCTTTTTTAAAAGACTTCTTTTGTTGGGTCTTTTAATTTACATATTGTTATGTTGGGATATGTTATCATATATCCTTATTGATGTAAATTTTATTTCCAAGTGATGAGATACTCTTTTTATCTCTCATCAACTCATTTTGATGTGATGTCGTTAGGCTGTCAAGGGAACTTTTTAACCCAATTTCGATTTCTTTGGGTTCAACATGTAGTCATTGAATATGTCATCCATTGAATATGTGTGAATGAACTTTTATTGTTTTACACTTAATATCCACCTATATTGGGTGTATTTATATTTGTCACACATATTTTTGAGATTGATTTGTCCTTAATTTAAGGATACCTTCTTTATAAGGGATTTCATCACATTTGACATTTCTATTGAGGGTTCATTGTTTTTATGCACAAATTCACTCTTATAAGGTGTATATACTGTCCTTTGGAATATTATATCATGAATCCATTTATTCTCATGATATTATAAATTTCTGATTAAATGTTATTCCTCAATTACTGTATTCAAGTGTCTCTAATTTTGGTAAAAACCCTTTGACCAAAATATCACTTTAAATGTTTTAATGACTTGTTCTTATTAATATCCATGTTTTCAAAATGGTTTTAAGGATTTATTTATATGGATATAAATGGTTTAAAATGTTAAAATCTTCAAGGTGGTATGGGACACTTTGATTCAAAATCTCTTAATTAAATGTTTTCAATGGTTTTGGAAATGGTTTCTTTTTGAACGGATTCATTATTTCAATATACTAAAATGTTATATTGTGATTGAAATGTGGAAATGTTATGCTTCCTTTATTCATGTTTTATGTGATACATTTATATTATGGTTCTTGGGCATTATTATGAAAACGGGTGGTTCCGTGATAAACTAAGGGCGGGTGAGCCCGATATAGCTCTCCAATGCATTGGGTAACGCGAAGGAGTGAAACGTTAAGGTTTCTCCAAAGAGATTTAGGGAATATACTATGATGAGTATTCCAAACGTAACCAAGAGGGTTACTCCCTACGTAAGAATGTTATGAATGCCTCAAGTTACCTTTATGTCTTATGCTTTCTATGATTTATTCATGATTTGATATGCCTATGTTTTATGGGTAAAGTGTGATTTCATTATAATGTATATATCAACTCATGTTTCCTTTCCATATTTTTATAACTCTTACTGAGCTTTTTGTGCTCATCCCAAGTTTTTGAAATGTTTTTCACAGGTCAAGGGAAAGGTACATGATGTGATGATAGTGTCAAGGATGTGTTAAGAAAGAATCCGTGTTATATTTTAAATATGTTCCCATTGATGGGAAGAATGAATACTATCTTTTATTTAACCACTTTGTTGAAATGTGGAATGTAATGCATGTTTCATGATCTAATTCTCTAAAACTCTAAACCTGAAAAGATCCTCAATGTGTAATCTTGTAATAACTCAAGATTAAGTAAGGTTTAAGGCTGGGGCCTTATACCATGATAGTAGAACATTGAAACAGTGGCACCGTGACTGTGGAACCATTAGAGTGGCATTGTGTCCTTCCTTTTTGTCTTTGGTTCGGTTCCCCTGTTTTCCCAGTTTTCCCCCACAATGTATCTTTTAACGTAAGTGTGTTTTAATACCCCATTCAAATCCATTTAAAATACCATAAATGATATCTAAAATCCCCCAAATATGGGAAAACCTTAACCTACCAAATTTGTGGTTTTCCTCAGTGTCACACCATTTCCCCATACATTCAAGTTCCACCCCCATTGTGTGTTTTCTTCTGATTGAAGGAAACTGTTTAACGCACGGTTTTCATGGCCGCCTCTTCAATGGGAATTATTAAAGGAAAATTAATTCCATCGTGTGTAACCACCCAACCTCATGGTGAAACCACGATCCATCTTTAAATTCATTAAAAAATTCCATATCCCATAAACTTCAGTATATCACCTTTATATAGCATGAGAATTACTTTTTATTCTTCTTCATGGCTAGGTTTTTTCTTCTTGTGGTACATTTGGATTCCCCTTCCCGAGGCGAGTGGTGCACATTTGCAGGAGCCTTTACTACTCATTCTTGGAGTCCTCGATGCTCTTCCCTTAGAAGTGGCTCTTTCCTAGTCCTTAGGGTGAGGAGTTAAACGTCGATCTTTGATGTTCCAATTAGGGTTTTTCTTTTGTCTCTCATACTATGTATCATACAGGGTGGGTGTGCCATTATTTCTGTGTGGATGGATTAAACCAATATTTAATGAAGTTAATTAAAGGAATTTTAAATAATGAAGGGGGTGTGATCGATGTTTCTTCTATACTCATTATCCTGATTATGTGTTGTGAATTGTATGGCCTTAAGACCACTAAAAATCAAGACCCTTGGTGGTCTTTCTTTGTGCACTAATAAACCCCTATCTTCTGTAATGATTGAATGGATGTAACATGGGAATTTGGTTAATCACGTAAACTCGGCTGATTAAATGGATGTCTAGTGAACATCAATCCCTGAGTGATCACCCTGGTTAACCAAATAGAAATGGGGAACAAAATGAATGATGTGATTGTATGTAGAAACTCCCTTTCTCTGTCTTGGTGGTATGCGTGATTGTTCTTCTCGATGCTTTTGGGGTGATATGGATGGGGATGGTCCTCTATTGTTTTGCGATAGTTGTTTTCTGGATTTGAGGCCATGTGGGGTCATATCTTGAGACTTGGTTTGGTTCCAATACTTTGAGGGATCTCATGAATCCCTTTTGTTGTAGTGGCTTCCCAAGAGAACCGGGTGTGAATTATTAGTTTTCTGGTTGACTGTTTTCATTTCCCTGGCTTGTGGCTATGCCTGTGAGTTGCCCAGTAGTGAAAAATTTACTTAAATGGAATCACATGAATATAAAAACAGGAATGGTTCAAAGGGTAATTGTTTTCTGGGAATGAGTATTGACATGGTTGTGGATGTGGTGTTACTTATGAATGAGTAGTAACGAGGTGTTTGTGTTGGGCCGATTTTTGGAACCCTAGGCTGGGACGAGTTCTTGATACCTATATATATAATTTTAGTTCTTATTTTACTTATTTGTGCCCCACCAATGTTGATAACCTTGTCCCGAAAACCCCCATTTCATGGGGGAGGGTGTTTTTCCAACACTTTTATGAGTGGATGATTATTAGATCATTTTCTTCTCCCTTTCTCGAGTATCCCAAGATCCTTCAAGCTAGATGTGACGACCTAAGGTCCATTATATCCCCAGATTCTTTGGGAAGGGTAGTTGTGGTGTTGGCCCGGGTGTGTGTGGGTAGGTTGTTTCCCAAGTGTAATCAGGATGAGGCCCTGGTGTCTTTGGGAATCACGGTAGTGGTTCTGTCGTAGGTGTTTGCGGGCGTGGTTACATGCGGATGTTGTGGCCCAGGTGTTTGTGGGCGGGATGTGTGGTTCTGGTAGCCCAGGTGTGTGCGGGTGAGGTGGATGGTAGTGGGACTGCGGTGAGAATAGTGGGAGAGGTGTGATGCATAGGATGTATTCAATAACCTGTGGGGAAGTCGCGCGGGGTACCCAAACATCGATGTGTTATTACTATTACATTACATGACTTGTGTTATTTGGGGAGTGTTCCTCGGTGAGGTTTGGGTGGATATCATTCCTTGTTGGGTGTCTTGGTTATATATTTTCTCATGGGGCATTAGTATGCATCCCCACTTGTGCACAAGAGTCTTTGTTTTCCCTACTGATTATACTTGTATGCTCACCCTACATATGTAAAACTGCTTTCATGTTTCCTGGAGGACTTCAGGGATTGTGCGAGACCATACTAGTTCCGACGTCGGAACAATGGCAGTTGCAGTTTTTTTTTCTTTTCTTTGGTACATATTTTGTGTTTTATTGTACTTTTGTAGCATTTACATTGGACATGTATATGGGAGTGATTTTTCTTTTGGTTGTACTTTTACCCCCATTCTTGGTGTTTTTGGGATTTACTATCTTATCTCTCGATCCTATTAAATAAATAGGGTAATGCCTTCAATCTTGTGTGAAATTCTATAACCTTGATTCTAGTCGCCCCTCCAGGACATATTAATGGTGGTATCTCCTTCACCTTGAAGAAGGATGGGTCTGGAAATCTGATGTCCCTCCCCTCCTCTTGGTGAAGGCAGTTCGTGATAGAATGGTATCGAAGGAAATGAGGTTGAGAGATAGGTTAGAGCTCAGGGTTATGCATAGTGAGGATTTCATGAGATGATAGGGAAACAGTGTTAGGCTGTCTTGGTGCATGAATAGGCCATGGAAAACTGGAGAGGACACAACATTTTAGTGCCCCCTGTGATCCGATGCAAGGACTCTTGGACTAACGAACGTCCAGGTGAGGCTACAATAATTGCATGGTTGTGAACTTACGAAAGGTACATGAATCATATTGAACTGTGTTCTAGTGTGTCTTGGATATTTTTTGGATTAAATATTATAATTCTATGAAAAATTTAAGAGAAATCTTATACACTACACGGGCTTAGGCCTTCCTTTTTTACCATGTAGCTATGGCACCTGGTCGACAACCACGAGTAGTGCGGGAAATTGAGGCCCAGGAGGCTGTTTTTTCTGATCAGTAGAGGATTGACCGAGGGGAGGAGGAAGATCAGAGGTAGAGGACACTTAGTACCTTTCAGCGACAGACCCTCGGGAAGTACGTTGGAAGCACCTCAGACATGGAGACTGAGAGCTGGCTAGAGGAGTTGGTGATAGATTTCATCTTGATCCATGCTCCTACGTATTACAGGGTTCCTTTGGTTGTAAGATAGATGCAGGGAGAGTTGCGTCCGTGGTGGACAGTTTACCTATGGGAAAAGAGGGAGGCTGAGGTTATGTGGGATGACTTCGAGAAGGATTTATGGGTGGAATTCCTCTCTTCCACGATGAAGGCTGAGAATAGGTAGGAGCTACTCTCCTGCCAGCAGGGGAACATGCCAGTGAGAGAGTTTGGGATCAAGTTCAAGGATCTCCTTTTCATTTCTCCAGACCACTTTCCGGATGAGTATTCTTAGGAGAGACGTTTGGAGGAGGCACATCGACCTTCTATTTAGTATGTTCTCACTCTCTTCACCTTACTGATGTACTTGGAGGTGCGTCAGAAGGATGAAGTGGTAGAAAGGATGCACACGCTAGGAGGTGTGCTGTGAGAGGGAATCAAGTTGGGCTTGTCAAAGGGGAAGGCTATCAGTAGTAGGCCTCCAGCATCAGGGGACTCTAGGTTTCGACCAGTAGGGATAAGGCCCCAACAATTCCAATTTCGATCACTCTGTCCTCACCCTTTCCTTTTGGGACCAGGACCATGATGCATCATCTGTGGCAGAAGTGGGCACCTTTGAAACTAGTGCTTGGACTGAGTGCAGTACAGTGGGGGTGGGCTAGTGCAGCACCTACCTCAACAGCAGCAAGGACAGTGAGATCCCGCTCCTCCGAGGAAAGACGTTGCAGGAGTAGGTCGACCTTTGGATGCTCCTCAGGGACGTCGACCAGGGTGTGGCTGGGGAGGCGGCCAACAGCCGAGGGGTAGGGGAGATGGGCGTGGGATGTAATACGCTGCAGAGGCCCCAATTCTGGTAGGTCCAGAAAACGTTCGAGGTACGCTCATCTTGTTTAGTACTCCTGTCAAGGCCTTGTTTGATACAAGATCTTCACACTCCTTTGTTGCACCCAATCTGGCCCCATGCTCTAAGTCTATATGCTGAGAGATTTCTAGTGCCCCAGGTGTTGAGTACGCCAGTCGGAGGTCAGACTAACTTGTTTTTTGTTTTCCGATGGTGTATACCAATGATAGGGCCACATCATTCAACCGGGGATCTTCTACTCTTTCTGATACAACCATAAGATATCATCATGTGCATTGACTGGATGTTCTGTGTATCTTCCGTTATTGATTGCTTTCGAGGAAAGACTGTATTTTCGGATCTGGGTGGCCGACGTGTGACTTTCAACAGTGAGCAGGGTTTCCAGGAAGGCGGCCGGCGAGTGGAGATCATACTTTTCTTTTCTATATAAACTATCAGTGGAGTCGGTGAATAATGAGATGGTGGAAGTCCCAAGGATCATAGGTGAGTTAATATAGATGTCTTCACTAAATAGGTGGTGACTCTGCCACCGAGATGTGATGTTCAGTTTGGTATAGACTTACAACCTGATTCCACTATGATTTCCATGTCTCCCTACTAGATGGCGCCTTCTGAGTAGTGGGATTTTCAGATTCATATTGACGATATGATATAGAAGGATTTTTTTCGACCAAGTGCATCACCAAGGGGTGCTCCAGTATTGTTTAAAAATAAGGCATATGGTGGTCTCGAGCTATGCATAGACTACAAGAGACTGAACCAGGTAATGGTCAAGAACTGTTACCCTCTCCCGAGGATAGAAAACCTTTTCGACTAGTTGAAAGGGGTAGGATGGTTCTACAAGATAAACCTATGGTCAGGATATCACCAGTTGAGGGTGGAGGAGGTTGACATTTCAAAGACTTCCTTAAGGTGCATATATGGGCACTTTGAGTTTGTAGTCATGTCGTTCGGAATTATGAACGCACCATTTGTGTTCATGGGGCTCATGAACTCCGTCTTCCAGGAATTTCTGGACCGGCTCATTGTCGTGTGTATTGACGATATCTTGATCTACTCAATATTAGAGGAGGATCGTGCTGAGCATCTGAGAACAATTTTAGAGGTCCTCTGACAGCACCAACTCTATAGGAAATTTTCCAAGTGAATGTTCTGGATGCGAGAAGTGCATTTACTTGGACACATGGTGTCTGAGTAGGTAATAGTGGTGGACCCATCAATGGTCGAGGAGATTGTTTCTTGGGAAACACCCAAGAACGTGTTAGAGGTTAATAGTTTCCTATTTTTAGAAGGTTACTATTGGAGGTTCATGCCCAACTTCATTCGAGTTGTAGCACCTTTGATAGCCTTGACCAAGAAGGATCATGCTTTTATATAGAATGGGATAAGTGAGGCAAAATTTAGTTATCTGAAGGGGATGTTGGTTAGTGCACCAATGCTGAGGTTTCCAGAAGAAGGGGTGGTGTATAAGGTTTTATGTGATGCTTCAGGGAAATGCCTAGGGTGTGTGATGATGAAACAATAATGAGTGACCTCTTATGGGTCTAGGATGTTACATCCCCATGAGCATAACTATTCCACCCATGATCTGGAGCTTCCCTTGGTCGTGTTTGCACTAATGTTGTGGCGGCATTACCTCGTCAGAGAGTGCTTCGGGGTCATCACAAATCACAAGAGCTTGAAGTACATATTCTCCTAGAAGGACCAGAATTTGCAGCAACGAAAGTGTATGGAGTTCCTTCAAGACTACGACATCAAAATTTCCTACACCTCAAGAAAGGAGAAAGTGGTACCTGATACCTTGAGAAGGAAGTTGTAGAAGGATGCGGTTCGAGAATCGGCACATACATGGGAAGTGATGGAAGACTTGGATTCCCTACACCTCTATGTAAGGGATGATGGTTGTAGAGGTTGTCTACTTTAGATGACAGTGTTGTCCTCTCTTCTACGGAAGGTGTAAGAGTCTGAGTGGAGAGACATAGAGAATGAAGTGATGCATGATCGGGTTAACCAAGGCGATTCTCCAGAAGGGTGGTCAGAGGATGGTCAGAATCAGATTATTTTCCGAGGGAAGATGTTTTTCCTAGAGACGATGTAAGAGAGATTTCATAGTGAGTTAAAAAACTCACAACTGGAGGTACACCTAGGAGTTTCCAATATGCACCGGGGTGAAATGGGTGGTGGCAGAGTTCGTGGAAAGGTTCCTGGTGTGTTAGTAGGTGAAGGATGAACACTGTGTTCCAAGAAGTTTGTTGCAGCCTTTAGATGTCCTCGAGTGGAAGTGGGATGACATCTCTATGGATATCTTCAAAGGACTGCCCATGGTTCAAGGAGGTTGCGATGCTATCTGGGTAGTGGTAGACTGGCTGACAAAATCAACTCACTTTCTAGAGATCAAGGAGTCTTGTGCGATGGATGACATAACACGAAGATACGTGAATGATGTGGTGCAGTTGCATGGAGTTCTGAGGTCCATAGTCTCTAATAGGGATGAAAAGTTTACTTCATGATTCTGGAGGGGATTGCATCATGCTTTTGGCACTCACCTACATCTTAGCACTGCTTTCCACCCCCAGAAAATGGGTAGCCAGAGAGAACCATTCAGACATTGGGGGATATGCTACATGTATGTGTTTTGGACTTTATAGGATCATGGGAATGAAATTTGTACTTACTATAGTTTTCCTACAACAATAGTTATCACTATACCATTGGCATGGAATCATACGAAGATCTTTACGGGAGGCAATGTCACCCACCCATGTTCTAGTCAGAGGTCAGGGAAGCAGTTTTTCTTGTACCGGAGGTGGTGTAGATCACGACGGAGAAGGTTCAGCTTATACAGGAGAGGATGAAGGTGGACCAGAACCAACAACAGTCATATTCCAATAATAGGAAGATACCCTTGGTGTTTGAGGTCGGGGACCACATGTTCTTGAAAGTCTCCCATCGTCGTGGGAAACAGAGGTTTGGTAGGGGGAGTAATCCTACCCCAAGATTCATCAAACCGTTCGAAGTGCTGAGTTGGGTCAGCTAAGTGGATTATCAGCTAGCGCTACCACCGCCGCTCCTAAAAATGCACAACGTCTTCCATGTGCCTCAACTCCGACGGAATCTATTTGATGATTCACACGTCCTCAATTGGGGAAAGATAGATATCGAGGCCTGTGTAACAATTGTAGAAAGTCCTGTGAGGGTCGAGGATCGTGAGGAGAAGGTGCTCCTTGGATGAACCATTCCCTTGGTTCATGTGTTGTGGAGGCATGGTGGGATCTAAGAGAGTACCTTGGAATAGGATGCACAGATGCACGCCGAGTACCCAGATCTGTTTTGAGTTTTGTTCTGTTTTGATTGTATGTATTTTTTATGAAGCATTTTACCTGGTTACTATGGAATATTTTGGTTTACTTGTTCTCTAGAAGTGTGTGAAAAGTCCTGACTTCGGGTAGGGGAGGACACGATCCCTAATCAAGATGCATTAAGGTGGATGTTATTAAACCTGTGTGGGTGAGTCAGTGCCACCCAAAGTGGATAATATTTTGACAAAGAGGAAGAAATTATCTAATCCATATGACCAGATAGTTTGACGCTGGAATGTTGTGTGCTTAATTGGGGGGAGATGAGCGGTAGTGTATCCATAGTCGTTCGAAAGATAGATGAGGAATAGGTGTTCCTAGATGTCAACGAGGTTTACTCCTGGGAGGTATATTTATAGATGGTTGTTCGTACCCCTATTTTTTATTCAGGACTAGTTTTAATTATGTAGGGAGATAATAATTTGAGAGGTATCCGATGTAATGGAATGGACCCTCCTGGTCCACTACTATGCGAAAACACGGTTCAACCAAACGGCTCCATCAAAACGGTGGCACTGGTTATGGTGTCACCATGACGGTCGCACTGTGATGGTCGCACTTCAAAATGGTGGAACCGTGACAATGGAACTGTTACGATGGTAGCATGTCCTTCCTTTTTGTCTTTTCTCCAATTCTCATGTTTTCCCAGTTTCACCCCTACAATGTATCTTTTAACGTAAAAGTGTTTTAATACCCCGTTCAAATCCATTTAAAAGACCATAAATGATATCGAAAATCCCCCAAAGTTGGGAATCCCTTAACTTACCAAAATGTGTGGTTTTCCTCATTGTCACTCCCTTTCCCCATACATTCTAGTTATTCCCAAGTTTCGTGTTTTCTTTTAATTGATGGAAACCGTTTAACCCACAACTGTCATGGCAACCTCTCCAGTGGGAATTATTAAATGAAAATTAATTTCATCGTGTGTATCCACCTAACCGCGTGCTAAAACCATGATCTATCATTAAATCAGTTCAAAAATTCCATATCTCGTAAACTCTAGGATCTCACCATTATATCACACAAGATTTCCTTTTTCTTCTTCTTCTTGGATGGGTCCGTTCTTCCCGTGGAGCGTTTGGAGTCCCCTTCCCGAGGTGAGTGGTGCACATGTGTTGGATCCTTTACTGCTCTCTCTTTGAGTCCTTGAAGTTATTCCCTTGGATGTGGCACTTTCCCTGTCCTTGGAGTGCAGAGTTAAAGGTTGATCATTGATCATCCAAGTAGGGGTTTTCCTTCGTCTCTCTTAATGTGTATCATGCGGGGTGGGTATGCTATTGTTTCTATGGGGATTGGTGAAACAAAACATTAATGAAGATAATAAATAGACTTTTAATTAATTAAGGGGGTGTGATCAATGTTTCTGTTGTACTCCTTATCCTGATTATGTGTTGTGAATTGTATGGGCTTATTCCCATTGAAAATGATGATTGTTGGTGGTCGTTATTTATGCACTAATAAACCCCTATCTTCTGTGATGATTGAATAGATGTAACATTGGAATTTGGTTAATCACGTAAACTCGACCAATTAAATGGATGTCTAGTGAACAATAATCCATTTGTGATAACCCAGGTTAACCAAACAGAAAGGGGGAACATAATAAATGATGTTCTTGAATCTGGAAACTCCCTTACTCTATCTTGGTGGTATGTATGATTGTTCTTATTGATTCTAATGGGGTGATATTGATGGGGATATGATCCTATGTTGTTGTGTGATTGTTGGGTTGTGGATTTGATGCCATGTGCGATTGTATCTTGTGACTTGGTTTGGATCCAATACTTCAAGGGATCTCATGAAACCCCATTGTTATAGTGACTTCACAAGAGAACCAGGTGTGAATGCTTAGTTTGCTGGTTGACTTTTTTCTTTTCCTTGGCTTGTGGCTATGCCTGTTAGTTTCCCAGTAGTGCATAATTTAATTAAATGGAATCACTTGAATATGAAAACAAGAATGATTCAATGGGGAATTGTTTTCTCGGAATGAGTTTCGACATGGTTGTGACTGTGGTGTTTATTATGAATGAGTAGTAACAAGGTGTTTGTGTTGGCTAGTTTTGGGAACCCTAGGCTGGGACGAGTACTTGATACCTATATATAAAATTGATGTTCATATGTTTCTTATTCGTGCCCCACCCATGTTGAGTTCCTTGTGACGAACACCGCCATTTCATGGGGGAAGGTGTTTTTTCAAAAACTTTTATGAGTGGCTGGTAATTATCTCCTTTTCTTCTCCCTTTCTCAAGTATCCCAAGATCCTTCGGGCATGCTGTGACATCCTGAGGTCCATTATAACCCAAGATTCTTCAGGCAGGGTAGTTGTGGTGGTTTTCCGAGTTGTGTGCGGGCAGGTTGTTTCCCAAGTGGCATTTGGATGAGGCCCAGGTGTCTTTTGGTGTGGTAGTAGTTGTTCTGTCCCATGTGTTTGCGGGCGTGGTTATATGTGGATGTTGTGGCCCAAGTGTTTGCGGGCGGGTTGTGTGGCTGTGGTATCCCAGGTGTGTGCGGGGGGGGGGGGGGATGGTAGTGGGAATACAATGAGAATGGCAGGAGAGGTCTGATGCATTGGATGTCTTCAATAACTAGTGGGGAAGTGCCTTGGGGTATCCAAAAATTGATGTGTTATTACTATTACATTACAAGACTTGGGATATTTGGGGAGTGTTCCTTGGTGAGGTTTGGGTGGATAGTTTTCCTTATAGGGTGTTTTGGTTATCTGTTTTCTCACGTGACATTAGTATGCCTCCCCACATGTGCACAAGAGTCTTTGTCTTTCCCTACTGAGTGTACTTGTATGATCACCATACAAATGTAAAACTGCTTTCATGTTTCTAGGAGGACTTTAGGGGTTGTGTGGGACCATACTAGTTCGGACGTCGGAACAGTTGCAGTTGCCATTTTTTTGGTTTATTTGGTACTTCTTTTGGTTTTTCTTGTAATTTTGTAGCATTTACATTGGACATGCCAATGGGAGTGGTTTTCTTATGGCTGTACTTTTACCCCCAATTTTGGTGTTGTTGGGATTCACTATCATATCTCTTTATCCTATTAAATAAAGAGGGTAATCCCTTCCATCTTGTGTGAATTTCTATACCATTGGTAATAGTCGCCACTCTGAGGACTATTGATGGAAGGTTTTGGGTATCATTATCTCTCATTAAACTTGAAGAAGGAAGGGTCTGGAAATCTGTTGTCCATTCCCTCCAATTGGTGAAGACGGGTCATGACAAATATCCCACCACAAATAATAAAAAAAATCATGAGATGAATACTTTTTTTAAATTATTATTCTATTTATCTTCCAACATTGTGTGATTTATCTAACTGTAACATGATTTAATATGTAAATATCAATAAAAATGATATTTTTTGAAATTAATACAACAACTGGGACATTTTTCAAAAATTAGATATATAAAAAAAGCTAAACCACACATGTGAAAATAATTCTAACAGTTTTTTTAATTATTTGTATATTATATTCCCCACATCAAATTTCACATATATATGGAAGAAAAAATAATAATTACATAATCACATAATAAATAAAATATTGTATTTCCAAATCCCATACATCCAAAAGATATTTTTATAAATATAGGTCAAAACGTAATATGTATGCAATGAGAGATCCCAATGGACAAAATAATAAATTCTGAACACTACAAGTCAACCCCCACAACAATACGGTAGCCAATCCTAAAAAAAATCAGATAGTATTCTCTCCCATAACCCTTGAGAAGATATTATAAATGGGGAAGATGATACATTTTAATGATGGTACCCCATGATATATTCATTGAAGAATTTGATAAAAAATATTATAAATCCTTTTGGGGGGACATAGAAATGATAGAGATATTAATGATGGTTTAACTCCATCACATAGAGATATCATAATGAAACCCATTATATAATAAATGTATGAAAAGATAATTAACCTAGAATAAAATTTTAAATAGAACCCAAGTACAAAATATCTTCCCAATATCATTCCATAGGAAAATCGATAGACATCATACACCCATTACATGTCCACTCACTAATAAAAATAGAGGATTTGATGTCTGTGTTTTAATTTAATTTTCTAAAAAATAATTGAAGAAACTTATGAGTGAGGTTGTCTATTTGACTTATCTTATAAGATACACTTTAAAATGCATTCTCAAATTCCATTAACATCATTTTTATTTATAGAAGGAATTAAAGGTAATTATACACTTATTTGAAGACATTTTTTTAATAAAAATAATTATTAAAAAATCAAATTTTAACAATGGTTTTAACAAAATAAAATGTTCAATGTATTTTAAAAAATACCAACGCCATCAAAATCTAATATTCATAGCTTATAAATTTTGCTTCTCTTGATTTCAATTGAATATGAATGAACTTGGAGTCCGTTAATGAACCTGTCTTATCAATGTTAGTCTAATATGATCATATTTTAATAATTTATATTATTAATAATACATTTGTCATCCTTCACTCAAAAGCCTCAGTATTATTTAGTTACTAGAAAACATACTCCTTTCAAACCAAATTGTGGTTCACGTTATCAGTTGCTTCTTTTTATACATCATTTTAAAACCTTTTTTCGTAAATTCTATTTTCTTATACCTATGAACACCAACTTCATGGTACTTCATTTGAATGAAGTATATATTATTCATTATCAACGTAAAAAAAATTATGTTAATTTTTATTTTTGATGATAATTTATCATTCGATTACTTTTTAAATTTCATTAATATAATCATTTTTTTCTTTCTATTTTACTATAAACTATTACTATTTTGTTATAAATAGATTAATTTTATAAATTTTTTATTCTTATAAATATTTTTTCAATACAGTTTTTTTGTTAATGATTGTATTTATATTAGTTTTTCATTATTAATTTTTGTATGAAATTATATTTTTATTTAAAATTTTCAATTTATAATTTTTTTCATTGATATAATTATATTACATTAATTTGTTTTGTTGAAACTTGTTTTTATGTTTTTAATTTGATTTACAATAATTTATTCCTTTCATATTTATTAAAATATAAATTTTATACTTTTATATATTATTGATCACTTCTATTTTAATTATCAAGTGATATTTTTTGCTCATTATTAATAATTTTTTTATAATAAAATTGGAATTAATTAATTTTTTTGATTAAATGTTTTTAGGTTAAAATTTTAAAATTTTATATAATTTTTATATTTTTATATGGTTTAATATATTCACCTATTATAGTGTTATCTATGGTACAAAATGTATTTTAATTTCATAAATTTACTATTTATAACTTTTAAATATTAATATTACTTGGTTATTTCATGGAATTTGATAAATGAAAAAATAAAAATAAAAATATTGTTTTCATTCCATGAAATAGGTGGTTGATTATGGAAGTGTTAAATCCAGTTAAATCAATGTTCATTTCTTTTTTTGATCGTTTTAGATATAACGATACACTTTTTTTATCATATGGTGAGATAATATAAAAATCAGAAACAAATGTTGAAGAAAATATTAAGCCTGAGATAGAGGATCATATTAATGAATTAATTCATTATGTAGAAATTGAAACTATTGAATGAAAAATTTATCTTACATGGTTTTATGTAGATTATGAGATACCATTACTCATAGGTTCTAATAATTTTACATTTTATATAAGAATTTCTGAGATTAGTGAAATTATATCAAAAAATGGCCAGATTGATAACTGTGCTCTAATTTTAGTGAATATTAAAGTGTTAAATCTAGAAGGAAACAAAATCTAGATTCTAATTATTTCACAATGAAAAGATTATCCCCAATTGAATAGGGCTATAAAAGGATACATTATTTCCCAAATCAATATATGATGTACAAGAATTAATACTAATATTTTCGAATTTTCCTAAATGTGAGACCTAAAAATTTAAGATGGACGAAAAAGAAAACATTGATTTAATGTCAATTTCCAATATCAAACCTCCTCTTAATGATATTTGGTTCAATAAAATAATTCATCATTTGATGCACCAATTTCCAAATTCAAATGTTTAAAAAGGTTCATATTATATATATGATAGTTCATATTAGATGGAATCATACATCACTCTAGTAACTCACCGAAGTTTAAAAGATAAAAAAAATATTTTGTTTTGGAAGTGAATATTTAAATCCAAATAATGGAAAATCCATATATGTAATTACACCATATCATAGCCTCAATAGCTAACATATTTCATAGCCTTTTTATTAATTTTATAACTTTTCCAAAAATATATGTACGAATAAAAAATATGTTATTATGAGCCTGACTATTTTTTTGACAAAAATAACAAGGAAAAAATATTGTTGTATGTCATTCCCCATTGATTGATTTTTTGAAAATCCTAAGGGATATAGGTGAAATTATTTTATATTCAGAAATGAATGAGTATTTTCTTTTATGTGTTATGTTATTGTTCTCTATAAATTTATTTACATCATATTTAAACTTTTATAGATATGGTAATAATCAGAATAAGTCTTGTATCATTTTGAAGAAGAGACTTTATATTTTCAATTTTATAATGTAAGAATTATAGTGCACATGTTATATGAATGGATTTTATTAATTGATAATTATTATCATAGATTGCAAAAATTATTTAATAGTTTTGAATAATTTAATCCCCCCCCCCAAATAATTTTTAGCTAATGACTATTATGATAAGGTTAAATATATTCATTTCACATCTCTAAAGAAAGTATGTTTTTGAAATAATAAATATAAAAGAAACACTCTAATCACTTTTAAAAACATAGTTGGGTATTTTTGAGATAAAACTTAATATTTTTTGTATACATATTGAAAAAAATATTTGTTGGTTAGATTGGAAATTTTTTACATATGAATTTAAAAAAATAATGGATTTTATTAATGATTGGAATTCATATCCATGGGAATATGTTTAGAGTTATCTCCCACTATTAAATAAAAAGTAACATATTTACCTCTTCCTTGCAACATATAGTGAATGAATAAAGATGTAATTTTATTTTATTTTATACATGTTATTAATGTAATTAGTATATATTAATAAAATATGAGTAATTTGGTGTAGTAAAAGGATTTTAAATTAATATGTATGAATGTCAATGTATAGAGTTTCTTATTTTATAGTTACTATTGGTTTTACTATTTGGTATATTTCTAATTTCATTTTGACAGACTATCATATGTTAATGTTAATTTCCAAATCCATTATATAATTTTTTTAATCAAAATATATTTTATATTTGGGAGATTTATGTATACCTCACACATATTCAAGAAAAAATATATTTCCATTCGATAATTTTTTATATAGTTGTTCATCTGGTAATTTATATCTTTTGTGATATAAGAATATATTGTCCTATTTGTTTACATTGTATGTATCCTTTCAAATTATATATGATTATTTTGAAGGGTTTTGTTAAAATTACACATCGATCAGAGGGATATGTTATTCAAAAATATATTTAAAAGCTGTGACATTTTTTTAGACTAATTATTTTTATAATGTGAAGAACATTTCTATACCATCATCTCAACTTTTGAATGTTAATAGTCAAGGTTTAGGGATTTATGTATTAAATGTAATGATAATCAATAGTGAAGAGTTTATGTATGAAATTTTATACATTTTGATCAAAAAAATGTGGATAAAACAAATAAAACACCACATATTTCTATTTTAAATATAAGATATAAAAAATGAAAGAATTCCATAGAATGTGTGTAAAAAATTTGTTTCATTGTTAAAATAGAAAAAATTAAATTTTATCAAGATCAAAAGCATTTAAAGGTTCTGTATGGGAATAATATCTTAATTTTATAATATTTTTTAGTTTATAAAATAATGGTCAAACAATTTAAATAATAAATAATGAAGAAAAGTGTATTGTTAAAAATAGATAGGTATGGGTTTCCACAGATGCACCACATTTTTTTGTCAAAAATTATTAAAACACTATTTTTTCATCAATGAAATAATTTAGAGATCTTAAGGATATATGGTAAATTGGTATTATTAATTTTTATGGAATTTTTTTAAGTGAAACTAGGTTGATATTAAAATTTGTGTGAAACGCGATGATTATGGTGTTACACTCATTTATGTGAGATATATATAAAAATTGGGACCATATATCAGGTAAACAAAAGGAAACAAATTATCTTATATTATTTGACTTTTGAATGATCTATGTTATGTAATTTTTATATGTAAAAAAATCATTTCTTTGGTGAGGATAATGAAGAATTTATCGATTTATTTGATTTTTATTCATCTATTATGTTATTTATATATAATAATAGTGAACACAATGAATACAATGCCAATGCTATATGAAATGATCATGATGAAGGGATATGGCAATGCACTAAAATACACTCATAATTATTCACATATATACTTAAACAATATTACATTTTTATATAAAAACATTTAAAAAAATATAATTATATTTGGAATTTTAATTCAATATATATTTATTATGTATAAGAAGTTTATGTTAAATTTCATTTTAAATAGTAAGAATTAATCATTTTTTGTTGAAAAACCTGACATATATCATTAATTTTTGGTTTAATATATGCATATAAAAAACTTCTATATAACTATGGTGATTATATTTTGAAATGTATAACATTTCATTTATTTGGAAATAAATTATTTTATCTATATTTACCCCACATGAATGAAAAATATATTATTTTTCAATTTATTAGGAGGAGTTCTAAAAATTGTTTGAAAACTATCAAAATAGTGCATTTACTAAATTTTTATAAAACTTTTATTTTTAATCATAATTATTTATACATGTATTGAATTTTGATATGTGAAAATATAGGTCAAATAGAATATTTATTGATGATAAATTTTCAATACTAGAGTCAACTAAAATAAAAAATGATAAATTAATGGAAAATTTAGTTTATATTTGAAAATATTTGATTCACTTATATATATGATTGTTTTTATTTTATAGTTAATGATTCATTACCAAAAATTTCATCATCAAAGTGAAATGGAGTAATGTGGATATTATATTTGAATATTAATATTTTTTATAATCACAACTCAATAGATTATTTAATTCAATATTTTTAGTTACGCTATTTGATTTAGGTTTTTGGTCATAATATTTTTTTTAATCATATAATATGTATTACTATTTTTATAGATTCTGAATAATGTTGAGTTATATACTAATAAATTATGTACCTATATTCATCATTTTATTAAATAATATTTTATATATTGTTAAATTTTATCTAACATTTATGTATCTTTAATATGCTGTTACCACATTACTAACTAGACAATCATTTTATGGATTATATTGGTATTTTATGTTTCATATACATGGTTATATATATATATTTTAAAATATAATTTAAAAGTATTTTTAATATTAGAACATTATTTTCATCTTTTTTATAAAAAGACATGTAATAAAAATTATTGGAAATTCATCATAGGTTTTTGGATAAAAATAGACCTCAAAATATAATTTCCCAATAGGTTTTATAAATAAAATGTGCATTGAATTTTTTTATTCATTAAATTAAAATTAAAATTAAAAAATGAACACAGTAATTTACATTCAATATCAGTTTTATTATAAATACTAACATTGATAAACCATTGAAATTTGTTTTTTTTCTTTTTTGAATTCCTCTATCTCAAAACCAATTTGAAAATTGTAAATATTAACGTCAACGACATCAATGTCAGCATTAAATGGGTGATAATTAACCATATTGGAAATATAATTTTCTACTAGTCATACTGGTTTGGAGACCATAAAATACCCCACTATATCAACTAAGTAAACCATGTACCATGAACTATGCTTCTAGGTACTTTGTGGAATCTATTATCAATGACCTACACCCTAAACTAGGCCAATATTCTAGAAATCAAACCTTGGGATTTCTTAAATCCTTTCTAATACATTCCAAATTGTACATGGAGGGGCTAATGTTAAAACTGACTTACTATAGTTAACAACTCATTCTATCATAACTTCCCCATAATTGAACATCTCATCATTGAGATGTCCTGAGACACAACATCAACTAACCCATGAAAAAAATATGGGTATCCCTCTCTTTACATTTTTAATAGATAAATAATTTTATAAACACATTCACCAATAACCGATGACCATAATCTATAAACCCAATGGTAATAGTTACACCTATGAAATATCATCTCCTAATAAATCCCATATTCAATCAGATATTATCCATTATACTTAACACATTGATGTTACTATACCAAAAGATCACCCTAAAACCACAAATGAAATTCCTTAACAATAATTACCACATATCATATGTTATCTTCACACCTAACCTAACAAATGATTGATCACATTTAAATAGTTTACATTGTGAAAAAATACCCTTCATTAAAAACAAGAACCAACTATATGACAACATTACAATAACCATCATCGACTCTCCTTAGTATATAAATAATATTGTCTAAACCAGTAGTGCAGAGCCTTGTAAACCAGTTGAATAAACTCTAGGTAGATTTACAATCATGGATAGCTTGTTAAAGCACTATAGTGAACCCAAATCATGACCATGACATACTCCTGTAGAAGAACTATAGCGACTCCCACGTTTCATTTCACCTTTTAAAATCACATTAATATATGTGTAATAAAATCTATGAAATCCACATACATATTAAATTTCCATAAATACCTATAAATTCCCTATATTACCCTATGCTCCTGAAAAATATTGTGGCTAAAAAAACTACATATTATTATTCCCCATATTTTTGTCATAGTAACATATAATTGAATGCACTCTGCATGCAAGAAATGGTGATCTCATAATATAACAATAATGTAACTCCTCCTTATACCCCCAAAATCTATAGTATGTATCCAGGATACCTAAAAAAATACTTGGAACACTACAATCAAAAATATTTTCCCTTCTAGAAATTACTTTTTTACACCTCCATAAAAAATTCCACCATAAAATTGTTCACCTACACGCTAAAAGAAGGACACAATCTATGCTCAAACTATATCACCTTAGTGATATCATCTCCAACTAACATTGATATGAAATTGAACTGATTGTTCCATAATGAATCATATTCTATATCCATCATCTCCCTTCATATTAACTACATGATCTCATAGTTTTCATAAACTCTCAGCATCAACGAGGATATGTTTTCAATGATTAATTCCCCAAATAATAACCAAGTAATATCACAATGTCCATATATTTATACATAGATATCACACTAGTGTTTTTATTCTCCCATAAGTAAGTATATTACCAGCATCATTTCCCCCAAAATGTATATCTATATCTAGAAAATAATCCCATTGAATACCCCATTCAATAATTCGTCTTCCAATGGTATACCCTAGAGCTAAAACAATTGAGAATATTGAGAATATAAATCCATATTAAGATATGAGATTGATATATCACCACTATATTTCCATGTTTCATTTCTATAAATAAACAATATAATTATATACTTTTAAAATAAAATCATTGGTCAACAAGACTAGTCATCCAAGTTGGGTCTTGACATGGAGGAATATAAAATATTGAAATCAGTATCATGTAAAACTAAGCTACATAAATGTACAACATGGAATAAATGGTATTACATATCCAAAGTTCCTTAAATGTCAATAATAACATGTAAAGCTATATAATTGAAACATGAAAACAATATACATGTCCCTATGGGACCATCCATCACCACCAAGCCATCCCTCTGTGAATGTTTTGACAAATAGTGAATCCTTAAAATAACATAATTCACTTATCTTTACAATATTACTTCAAAAAAAATCTATATCTACACAATGTAAAATCATGGGTGTGATGAAAATATTAGTAATATTATATTGAAGAAGAAATTATTGTTTTAATTTTATTAATTCATTATAACTATATTTAATGAATAAAAATATTAGAAATAATGTTTTAAATAAAACCATATGTTAGAACATTCCATTGGATTTCATAATATCATTCCATATTCAAAATATCTAGGATTATTTTGTTAATTAATAAAACTATGTAAACATAGGTAAAACCAACCATAAATAATATTTAATATAAGTAGGGAGAAAAGAACTATAAAAATTACACTATGTGAAAGAAAATTTAAAAATGAAAAAGAAAAATAATTTTGATATAACCTTTAGGTATACACAAAAGGAATGAATGAAAGTATACAATATATTCCATAGGTATTTCCATGAAATATAACCTCTTATTTCCCTAAACAACTTATAGCGACATAAAACATCTTGTAGAATAAAAAACGCAGTGGGTGATAGTCTATTTCATGATTCACTTAATGAAATCCAATGGTATTGGTTTGTGAAATTTTATTTAGAAATTATTCTCACGTTTAATAATTTTTTGAATATTAAAACCCTTTTTATTCTAGTATAAATCATTCTTTTAAACTGGTAACCACCATTTTCTTCTTTCATTAATCACTTTGTGTTCCAAAGTCATTTGTTAATGTAAAACCCACATAATAACCAGAGTCTCATAAAAAACCATTACAATAAAAAATAAATAATTTAAAATTAATAACATAATATAACTAATATGTATATATAAAAATTAATAAATGAAAATCTTACATAGAGACACTAACCATCAAATTTGATGAAAAATAATTTCCCTTGAGAATGGATATTGGAAATAAGAAGAACAGCCTATGAAAAAAAATTCATGTGGAAAAACATAAAAGTACCAACATAAACCCAATAATATTCACAATACCATACATATATATGGCCAACACCATTACCATGAAAAATGAAAATTATGATGCATATTTAGAACATACCAACGTGAAGTGGTGAAACCATGCCTGATATCAAACATTGAATGAGGCGACACACAAGAATGAAAGTTACCTCCAACACACCTAAATTAATCCAAGGGTTAAGGAGGGTGGTCTCCACCTGGAATGTATATGGAATTAGGAATTAAAACGAAAGAAATTTACTAGTTTTATGGTTTAATGTAGTAAATACCCCATTTCTCATATATGCTGAAAAAATTAACCTTCAGTTAATTTACCTCATATTGATTAATTTATGGGGGAAAAGGAATTTATAGTGTAATAAGGTATTTTATAGAATCCAAGATTCTTATTCCATAATCTATATCATTGCATGTTTCCAGCGATTTATTGACACCATAAACACATAATTTATGTCATAAAATTATTATGTAGTAATTAATTGAAAAAAAATTAGTATAAAATCATAGAACATATTTGAAACCAAGAATAAAATTCTTAAAATTAAAAGAGACCTAATGTTTTACCCGATATATTAAAATTATCCCTTCCATACAATATTTTTGTCCCCTTAATGTCCTCAATATCCTACACTGTCATAGATATAAGGACATAGTAGCCTCATAAAAAATTATTTCTCCCATATATCATATTTATCCCATTCTCAATGTGATAGTACATAGATCACGAGAATTGTTTTATATTGAATTTACATATCTTTGTGATCTATAATCTTATAGGATGCTCAACCACAATGTTATTGGGACCATGATAAACATCCTCACAATCAATGAAATTGTAATTATTCAATTGAAACGTCCTCATATAGGAATCAATAAATATATTTAGGATTGATGTTATAGTTTATGGTAAGCCCAATCAACATGTCACCATATAATGTCATCCAATAATCTGAAAGGGGAAATCAAAAAGTATGCCAACGTACTGTTCATATCCAACTGATGGTTTCAAATGTGTGGTTAAATTATATGAGAAAAAAGATAACCAACCGCATACTCATGTGTATATTGTTGATGGTATTTATCTGATTTTTTATTAATTTTTTTGATGAAAAATATCATTCAGACGAAGTTCACCAATTTGGTCAAATACTAAAAAATGATTTTTCCAAAGCATGGGCCACTCCCTAAACTCTTCTTTTCTAAAGGAGATATAATGTCCCCCACATTAATTGACATAATGGTAGGAACATAAATCAAATAATGTTTACTATTGTTGTAAGAAAACATTTCTTGGGGGATATTATTTTCCCATGAACCACTAAAATATAGAACACATGCATGGATTATATTCTCATTAACCTATATATCCTTATTTTTATTTACATAAATAAAGGGAAGATTTAATATCATGGTTTTAAATTTTAACTCATCACCTCTTGGAAGCCATTCCAAATCATGGATGGAAACCACATGTCAGTATAAGAAACAATCACATATGGAACCCTATAAAGTCTTATAATCTCTTGAAAATTATGGTAGCCTTGAAATTCCACATTCATCATCTCCTACAATGGGGAATAAATTTTCTAATTTCCTAATTTGATCACTGATCACAAAATTTTTATCCATCCCATTATGATTATGTAGTAAAATAAAAAATAATTCCATTGAAATCTCATCCCACTTTCATACTAGAATGGGTAAGGTCTACACTGAACCTGCAAGACTGTAGTGTGCAACCTTAATTCCTTGACATGTAAGAAATCATTTTACAAAAAAAAATTATACATAGAAATATATACTAACATATTCTGTAATGATACATATTGGTAGTCCTAGGATGAATGGACTAACAAGAATGTTGTACTCTTTCATTCAATGCTATACTCATTGAATAAGGAATGACAAACTGGTTTTGGAAACACAATGATCTACTAGGAGATTGAGACCACTCAAATAAGGTTTCCCTATAATTTATGATTTTACTATATCACTAGAACTCAGTGGCATGCACTATAATAAGCCAATACATATAATAAAATTTTTCATCCGATTTTATCAAAGCATGGTACACCTACCCACTAGCTTCTTCAACTCTATATCACATATCAACAATAAAACTCACTAAAGACCACTATTCCAAAATTTCTTTCAAATAATGTGTTAGTAATTTTTTACTCAATGCATCAACAAGAACAATTAATTTCATAGGGGTATAAGATACCATTATTAGAAGTCTAAAGTCCCTCAACTATGTTTCTCCATTACACATTAAAATCTATCTTAGTGAAAATATAGGTCGTAATTTTGTGATTAGAATATAGTATAAATTGATCCCCAAATAGATAACGATGCAATGTTTTTAGTACCATCATAGAATAAATTTTCTCACCATCATGGTTAGGGTACTTATTTTTATGAGGGAATAACATGTGGAGATCAATAGGGAACCACCTATTTCCCTTTAATAAATATAAAATCCAAAATATCACTAAATGCATTGCAGAAGACATCATAACCTGAACCTGGATACTGAAAAATCAAAACATGAGTTTAATTCATCATAAATAAGAGTTTCCCAATTGTCCTTTAACACTTATCAATACACCCAATATTTATACTCTCATGGGATAATGTTTTCATAAGAGAAAAAATCATGGTTAAATACTAAAAAACCCACCTATAACAACCAACGAATCTAATGAAATTATGGATCTAACATAGTTTTCTATACCTCTTACAAGACATTACTAACTATATAATTTCTAGGTCTAGTAATATTACCTATATAGGGATAACAATCCCAATAGTCATTACATCTGGAATCCATATTTAAGACTTGGAAAGATTATTATACAAATTGTGTCACATCATGGTTCTAATAATGATATATACAAGTTATTGGTGTCATCCCTGAACATTGATTAATCCATAGTATCATATAAAAACATGACTATTAAAGGGTTTAACAACCAATGGAATATATTATTTTTCAATTCACTAAATACCATTAGATAATTAGTTTGAGAGAAATGAATTACCAGAAACACAAAATATCTATACTAGATCCTAAATGCTATATTAGCTACATCCTCTTTTTGGCCTCTCAAAAGATGGTTCCATGAAAAATGGTTGATCAATGAAATCCAATGATCTTCCCTAAGCTAATAAAACAAATCATCAATTATGGTAAAGGGATATTTTTTCTTATCAGTCAAATTATTTAACATTTTATTTTCAATAGAATGTTAGAAACTCATGTCACCATTATAGATAAGGTGATAGGAAAATCAAATGCTTACATTGTATAATGAATAATTCTCCAAGACATTAGGATCATGTGTTCTTATATTTTTTTCAGTTAGTAGGTTCCATGTGATATGATGTCTTTGAAATCATACCGGGAAGTAGTTAAATTATAAAATAGACTTCTCTATATGGTTTTAATCCATTAAACTAGACTAGAAATACCTAATTTATAAAAATACAACTATATAAAGTGGGATACATAAACAATAAACTACAACAACTAATAATATCTCCTATAAATAAAAATAGATCACCCCAACATAAATAACAATATCCACTTCTCATCCAGACCTACAATATAATTCACAAAAAAATACACGACTAACCCAATAAGGAGGTACAAAAATTATTTTATGATTATAGTAGTCGATCTGAGGTATAATGATGATTATCCAAACTATTCCCATAATCATTCCAATGATATCATTGGAAAGAAGAATGAAGTCCCAAACCACTTCGATGTCAACTATTTTTGCCTGAAATATGGGACATTTGAAAGCTTTTTCGAAACTCAATCTCGTTGGAATGGAATGATCCATCAATAAGAAGTATGATACAAATGAAATCCCAACACATAAACTAACATTAATGATATAAATGAATGAGTAACACCTAAATAAAAAATACAACTCCATCCATGGAAATATAAACATCGAACCTATAATAGTTGTCGTCCCTACTTCATATTCCATTTGTGTTTAATCAAACTCACAAATATATTATGTTGTTACTTTATCATTTATATTTATTAGAAACATACACCACCCTCCCTTGGAATTAGGATAACTCTCACCACCCATATAATAATTATATGAAAGTATTGAACCCTTGGGGAAATTTTATCCAACAATACATCCATTGGACATCATTCAAGAAAAATGAATTAAATGGATATATTATCATCATGGATTACATGTATTGGCATACTCTATAAACATAGAATGTTCCTGAAAAGGCACTCAAAACTATAGAAAACAACATGAAACTATTCTAAATAATCCCCTAAAATTTTTCCTTCTCTACCTTTTCTGGAAAGAGGAGACACCCTAACTAATAACCATGTCAATATAAAAACCACCCAAAACTATTATCCTGGATTTGTCTACCTCCATCCTAGATTCCTTATTTCTAACCTCCAAATATTATTTTAGGAACATGAAAAAAATAATTGACTGAGTACTTACCCTCAACACCACTATAAATATTTGATATTTCAAGTAATAATTATTATCATTGTCCTATGATATGCGGTACAATACCGAATTGTGGATTGAAAACTACAAAATGTTATTCTCACCTTTCCCTATATTCAAAACATATAATAGGTTTCCACGTATACTATCTCAGGAAAAAGCACCAGGATAATTATTTTCTTAAAGGATATCTATGTAAGATCATTATGAAACATATCCTGAAAAATAGAGTCCCTCTATATCCTACCGAGTCCCTCAAGAATCTACTTGGATAAAAAAACTATAGTGTTTTCAAAAGTATTGATAATGTTAAATATACACTCAATACATTCAAACCACTCATCTATTTCATGGGATTCTTTTGGGTAATAGATGATGGAGGGATTCAACAAGTGGTTCCATTCTTAATAACTTGTGTACACCTGTAAATTCCAGAAACTCACATTATGTAAAAATTTATTTATATAGTGGAAATATCATCAAACCACCTATATGGAATAAGGTGGATCCAACTAATCTAATCTCAAAAACAAATACATATATTTTTCATCATTATATATTTATTGGTAAAAGTTCTTTTTTCTCTGTAATGTTTTTTACCAAATAATTATCATGTAAATAAATTGTTCGTATTCATACATTCTGTAAATATTATTAGGATCGACAATAAATTTCTTTTTTAATTAAAATGATACTAAGATATAATATATATTTTTCAAAAGTATCATATAATGATTAATAAAAAAATTATCTATTAATTATATTTTCAACAATAATCCTTAAATTTATTATAATAAATAGAAATGTTTAATCTCTCTTTTTAAATTATATTTTGAATAAAATATTATATGATTGTATTAGAATATTTGTTTTTTAAATTTTTTATTATCTAAATTAGTCTTATTATATATAATAAATTTATAATATATGAATTAAAAAATTAAATTATTTAAACATTTTAAGACAACATAAACCTCCATGAATCATGTTAAAAATATGCCTAAAAGTTTTAAAACTCCATGAGATGATTCATTATAATCCTAACATCTCCATGTCATTTTTCAGTCCATGGGTAATACTAGTATAAATTTTAATTAATGTATTAAAATTTTTCCAAACCAATATGAACCCCCACCCCCTTTCTTGTTTCATTTTAAGACACAACACATTAATCCTCACTGAAACATCTTCTTCGCATACCATATAGAAAACTAGAGGCTTATTAAAGGAAATAACCCATCACCAAAATGAATAACATGAAAAAAAGTATTGACTCATGTACTTTTTCTCAGATAGTATAATATTTGATGATACACCATAATATATTCCTCACTTAAAATAAAGTGACATGTATATGTTCAATTCCCATGTAAATCTAAATTCCAATTAAATACAACATCAACATAAAATATGAGTTAATAATCATAAATTTATATTATTAAATGAAAAAATATATTAATTGAAATAATAAATAATCATTATTTAATATAAGTTATTTTCCAAAAGGATTGTAATAAAAGAATAACAAATAATTGATTGCATCAAATACTATTGTAAAATATTATAAAAGAGATAAAATGTAATAATAAAAAACATTATAGATGAATGTAAATGAACAATGAAATGTGTATCCTTCACAGTCCAAAATTATCAGAAATTTTTATTATCATGCAAGATTATTTAGTACTTCACAAATTGAATGACTTTAATAATTAAATCATTTTTCATATATTCACCACCTAGGATAAAAGATAAATAGAATAATTATCCAATGATATTTAATCATTAAAAAACTGTTTTAATGCTATAGAATAACACTTCATGAAATTATAAAATAGTTTCTGTTGATATAAACATTTATAATAACTTAAATTAATCACAATGTGTGTTTGATGACCATGAAAATAATGGTCCACAATAAAAATAATAAGTTTTTAACAATTAACATATAAAAATTTAATTCATACCAATGATTTATTTTAATGAAAACACAAAAACATCATGGGGAAAATTATATCAAGAAATATTTTGTCACATACTATCATATACAATTCATATATTTTTGTTTTAGGTTTGAAATGTTTTTTTAATAGCTTCAAAATATTAATTCACATTCAATGAACATTAAAACTTAAAAAATATAGAAAACTCCCCTGATGATTTCTATTATCCTTTCAAATGAACAAAAAATATCAACCTTTTCAATAACTACTACTAGGTTATCATCATCAAACCACCTATTCATGAAATACTATAAAAAAATAAATTTCAACATTAGAGTTCATTGAAAGGTACTAAACCTTAGGAAAAATATAAAAATTGAAACTAATGAGATTAATATTGAGTATGGTAATTTATTGATAACAAATTGATATAAAAATGTGTCTGAATCACACATCGTTTTTTAATTGATGACCAGTTAGATAATTTTTATAACATTACCAAAAAATTAGAATTATTACACAAGCTATTTTGACATTTATGTTCGAAATGAAATAGTTCTAGGATAAAAAGTAAAGGATGAGTGATTCAATGAATTCACCAAGAAAATGATTATAGAGAATTTGCGTTAGATGGATTGAACATGTGAAAACTCCAATTCTTTAACCATTACCATCATTCTAGGATAATGTAATGAACTCCCATTAGTGAAGAATGAATAAACATTTTGTACCTCAATGACCTTGCATTTAATTTTCGGTCTCTCCTCTAAGTGTGTTAGCCTCCATATGTGGTACTATTTTGAATTACATATTCTTTTATATATATAAAACAAACTACGAATTTCCAACCATTTTAAATAAACAACATTTCAGACAATTAGTTTATTCAATTCAATAATACAACAAAAGGACAACTAATTATCATGTTACTAAATTATAGATACCTCCTATATAACATCATTGTTCATCTCAAATGGTTCATGTATATAATTTTATTGAAATAGCCATGACTGAGTACATTATTAAATTATATGTTTAATTCATGTCATGTTTGTTAACCATGACTTTTCCCATCAGTTTTGGAAAATAATACATGGACACCTACTTTTCATGCATTCATTGCCCCTTATTTCACCACTAAATAATTTCTATCTTAATTATTAAATTATAAATTTAAAAGTAAACTCATATGGAAATCTTGAGAAGTCTTATGATGACTGTAAGGAAATAAAAAATATACCTACAGTGAACTACCCAAAAAGAAAAAAAATATCTCCACCATATATCTAGAATCACATATAAGATTGAGAACGATCGTTTAAACCCACATTAAACAAGAAAAAAAGCAATCCATTTAGAATAAATAAATCAACATATCAAACTAGTGAGTAAAATATATATAAATTAAAATAATTTTAACATAATATAATTAAAAAAGCTATTATTACCCTTTTAGGTACCTATTCAATTCAAAGATGTTGAAAATTTTAATGAACTACAACTGTGGAAAACACTAAATGTATATCTTCATCGTATTATCTTTTAGTAGAATATATATGTATCACCTTATATTATGACCATTTTCTAGGCTCAAAATCCTGGTTTATTATAATGGATGTATCCAACACCATAATCACAATCATCATATGACCCATTAAATAATTCCACATTAAAATAAATCAACCTTGTTCAATTTTGATCCACTATAAAAATACAAAATAATAGATTCAGTAATGAAATATAGGATAGAAACAATCACTATAAAAAATAGTGGTCACTATATATTATTGAACTCCTATTCAATTTAAAAAAATCATCTTGATCATCCCCTTATTGATAAGTTAATATATTCAATCATCAACATCACATCTTCAAAACCTATTAATTATAACATGAATCCATAAATCACCTCCAGAGACATCATAATATTATAAATTTAAATATTAATATTGAATGAAACAAATATCATCAATTGAAGACCTAATCCCAAATGTCTATATATTGTTCCTATATCTTCTATGATTCATTCCCAAAATCACCTATAAAAACTGAAATTAATATTAATCTAAAAAAATTACCATATAACTTGATGATCATATTACATGATTCAACCTCTAGTAAAACTATGGAATGTAAATTTTATCATTAAATAAAGATGAACTAGAGAACAACCAAAAAATATGAGGCCAATTAACAAACATGAGCATCACAATTATGAATTATTTGATAACATATTATAATTTTTTTCTTCAAACATAATAAATGAACATACCTATACAATCAAATATTGATGTTGATTTATTATGAAATTATAGTGGGAACTTATTCTAAAGGAAATGTAATATTACTATTTCTTAACCATATATATATATTTACCAATAATTTTATGAATTTAATTTCAATTCAAAATTTTCTTCAACATTTATATGGATTTCATCTATTGAAATATACATGGAATGAATTGTAAACAATTATAGCCAGTATAGGATTTAAATATAAAATTCACCAGTATATAAAAAGTTATATGTGTTAATATAAATAATTCTATTCCTTTCATATAATTACCTCAAATAATATGAGTCAAAAAATTAAATCACACATAACCTGAAGATCATTTTATAGGATTTAACTCTGGTAATACAACTAAACCCTAAAATGTACAATACAAAAAATACGAACTATAAAACAACCCAAAAATATGAGGATTATCCCATGACATAAGTATCATAGTTATGATACATTTGATACCACTTTTAAAACTTCGTATGCTATATAATTAGTAATTATCTATATTTTATCTTATTTAAGATGAAAATATTAGGTTTTATATTTTTTTCAAGTGTATCAATAATATATAAATGATTATATTAATTATAAAACCGTAGAGTTAAATGTAAAAAATATAGTAGTGGGGAAATCATCATTCACTGGGGTCAATTTAGATTTTTTTCTCATGATATCTAGTTCTATTTATTACAAAAACATAAGACAAAAAAGTCCACAAAAAGCTAATAATAACCTCAATTAACATGAATCACAAAAACGTTCATAGAAAAAATAAATACCAAATTGAATATATTGACAATTTGTAAAATTTTGAAACATTTAGATGTCAGTTATATCATTAATAACTGGATAAATATCTAAAAATTTAAGGAATGATAATTGACATACTATGATTCATTAACATGAAACCCTGACTATTTATGATCATGTAAATATATAATTGTGATCCTCTTAATATAACGTCAAATCAATTTAGATATCATCTTTCATATGTATTTCATCAAATTAAATCTATAATAATGCTTTTTAAAATCCTAAAATAGTATGAAAACTATGTATAAAATTTAATTGTATATCAACAGAATGATTGAATTAAATAAATATAATCAATTTAATAATAACAACGAAATGTAATCCTATGTTATTCAGGAAAATATATATCATTAATTTATTCCACATAACATAGTAAAAATGAATTGTAACAAAATACTGAAATGAAAGAAAACATTCATGTATTTAATAATGAATCCTCTTTTAATAAGATGATTTGGGGTGCATTCAAATAAAAAACTCTAAACCTACACCAATTAAAAATTTAGAATGCCTATTTATATTCTGCATTTTAATATTATTCCTGAATGAAGCCATTTATGTTCAACTAGAAATATATTTTTACCTATAATGATGCATATCATAGAGTTCATCCAATCATTATAGTATCATGAAAAAGTAATAAATATACATACATTATTTCTATAATTAATACTAAATAACATTCTAATGTGTCTATTAGGGGTGTATTTACTATTATATATGTTCATTCAGTATTCATAATTCCAGGATATCTTTATCTACTAGTGAAAAACTATAAAACAATGTCATTCTCTAATCATTTATTACTAGGAGTTGAAAAATTGTAATGGTCAATTAAAATTTCATGCACTTCTAATATGTTATTCAGTAACTAATTAATTTATATATCACATGATTATAGAAAAATTATAATTCAAGGATAATTTTAAAGACCCGGAAATTTCAAGGAATTTTTTTTTAATTTCTATGGAATTTTACGAGTATGCGGTTTCTGACATCACCTGATTCCGAGGCCCGGTGTGCCCGGAATCAATTTATGAAGTTTAGCTTGGGTACGTTCGGTGGACGTACGAGTGGGTTTTTCAATCTTTTGAACTAGTGCTCAGAATTGAAATATGATGGCACCGATGAACTCGCAGCGCCGGTAATTGTTTAGGGGGACCTTTGTCGTAGCTGCTTTTTGAGCAGGTTGAGGTTTAATAAATGGGATTTGATTAACATAGATAAATTTTGTTATGAACAAAATTATCTAAGGTGAATTTAATACTACAAAGGGGGAGTTAGAGGTGGGTCCCACACACACCTAACCTCCCATGGTAGGGTTTACTGTGGTGGGACCCACACAAACCGCTAACTCCTCACCACGCCATAACCCCCCCTTGACCTCTTAAAACCTCCATTGTAAATTCCTTGGAAACTTCCCTTCTTAATGAGGAGCCTCCCCACCTCCCAAACTTAATGAGCCAACTAATGGAATTTAATTAAACTTGACACCTCTAATACCAATTTGTCACGACCCGTCCCCCGGGGCCCGTGTCGTAACTACCCCAAGCCCGCCTTCCATAGGCCAGGGGCTGGAGACTAGCACCAAAGGCGTAAATCCCTATAACTGGGAAGGCGTTGCCTTTATAAATGTAAACAAAAACAAAACCAGAGTACAAGCGGAAGAAAACACTAAGTACAACAGTAAAAAAAGTTCTGAAAGTAGAAAGCGTCCGGAAATACAATCCAAACAGATAGGTACAACTACAACTGAAAGTAAAGTACAACAGAAAAGACAAGTAGCTAGAAGATGACACGCAGCTCCTGGTTCTTCCACCACAGTTCCTACCTAAAGGGTAGGTACAGATGTCCTCCTCAGAACTCCACGTCCAATCGTCCGTTCGTCTGTCTCCTCCGGGTACCGACTCATCGTGAGATCCACCTCCGGGTACTGTGCAGTCCTTGAACGCTCAGCCTACGTCAGCGCTGTCCGTCGTCTGCATCCAACACAATGAGGTGTGGGAATAACCCGTACAGGGGTGAGTATAATGATACTCAGTAGGGACCCCGAGTCTCTCAAGGTATCTCTAAATCCAACAATGATAACAACAAAGAAAAAACTCAATAGATAACCCTTACTTAGGTATAAGCCCATACTTATACCTAAGTTATCAAGTAACCAATCTCAAACATGAGGAAACAGAGAGGTTATAAAATCAACGGATAACCACTAGTTAGATATATGCCCATACATATACCTATGTTATCAAGTGACCCATCTCAATCATGAGGTAAACACATAGGTCATATACTCAGCTCAAACAAGGATTTTCATTATCGAAACAGTAACTGCTGAAGAGCTCCGTCTCTGACGAATACAGTGATCCTGTCATGACTCCGAGGTACTGCTCACAAACCATAGACTGCTGAGGTACTCCTCCTTTTGAGTACTACGGGTCTGCTGCCAACTACCGGGCACTCCATCCGCTGAAGGTCTACAGCCAAATACCAGACGCTCTCCCTAATAGCCTACAGAGGTACTCCTCCTATCGAGTACCGCGGGTCTGCGGCCAACTAACGGGTTCTCCGTCTGTCGTGGGTCTGTTGAAAACTCTCGGGCACTCCTTCCACTGCGCTAGTCGACTCATTCCAAGTCGAGTTGGTCAAGTAGTCGTCAGGTCTCAGCCGGCTACATAGTCTCTGTACTCTGCACGCTCGTCTCCGAGAGGGTCTGCTCCATGAGCTACAGGTCGATACACCATGTATCTCAAAGTTCCACGAAGAAGTATCTCAATGGACCACCTCGTCATAGGGGTCTCAACGCAAAAGACGGTGCGTCAATCAGACACCCAGTCTGTGAGTTATTATCCTTTTCGTCCCCGGGGCCTGGTTGGTTTTGTGTGCGAACCAACTCGGTTGTCACGACCCGTCCCCTGGGGCCCATGTCGTAAATATTTGGTATCAGAGGAGTCAGTTCTACCATAGAACATAGGACTCTGATATTTTTTTCCTTTCTATGAATCAATAGTGTTAAGCGTACTAAGTGTGGTTTTCAGTTCAGAGAGTCCAGTGTTGGTGCGGGCGGCCAACGTATCCATACACCAGGACCCTGACTTCTGATTTCCGACTCAGTGCACGAACATCCGGATTGTGTGTGTGTTTTCAAAAATTTCATTTAAAACAGCTCAAACCAGGTCAGCTCGCCAGGTAAATCGTTTGATCGTGTCATGTTTGTTTCTTTCAGGATACCTTCCCGCGGACGACCAGCTAGAGCCCTGAGAGTTGTACGTACTGACAGCCCACCGAGTGACGTGGCCTCAGAACAGGGCCCTATCCCAGTTGAGGCACCAGCGGAGGCACCAGCGGTACTACCACCCATTGGTCCACCGATACCACCAGCCCCAGCAGAAGAGACTACACGTCGCTTGAGTGCACTACACGAGTTCCAACGCTAGAGGCCACCTAGGTTCAGCGGAGAGACGGACCCCCAGGCAGCTAAGGATTGGCTGGAGGCTATGGTGAGAGTCTTCAGGCTAGTAGGGATGCCAGAAGACTTCATGGTGATCCTTTCTGCCAGCCTCCTTTAGGCAGCAGAAGGAAGATGGTGGAGCCTGCTGCTCAAGATGAATGACGAGGCGACAAATCTGTGGGCAGACTTCGAGAGCCTATTTCGTGCAGTGGTTGTACTTTCCACCCTTCGAGCGGTGCGTATACATGAGCTACTACATCTATAGCAGGGTAGAATGACGGTGTCGCAGTACTCAGTGAGGTTCATAGACCTCTCGTGCTACTCCACAGATATGGTATGAGAGTCGTTCTTCAGGGCATGAACCTTCGAGCAGGGGCTCAGATGAGATATTAGAGCTTATTTTGTTTCTCACAGCATCTTGACGTAGGCAGGGGTGTTGGAGCGAGCCCTCTTAGTGGAGAGTTTCCTTTCTGAGCAGTCTCTAGCAGCAGGACCCACCACTAGCCGGCATGCGGTATAGCCTTCTGCAGTGGGCAGTAGACAGATGACGTAGAGGTCCAAGAGGACCAGAACTACCGGTGGTCGACTGCACGACTCAGGTTCATTTGTGCGGTGAAACTAGGGTGGAGTCAGAGACCGTAATGCCAAGAGTGGGCAGTGTTACTTTTGTGGCGTTCTTGGTCACATGGCACGTGACTTTTCAACCCGCCATACAGATGATCAGCAGATAGATGAAGAACCCCTTAGACAGAGGCATAGATTTGATCAGGGCGGACCACAAGAAGCAGGTGGTCATGGAAGGGGAGCTGGCCGTGCATCTGGAGGTGGATGATGCTTCGAGGTGTTGCCACCACCACCACCAAGAGGTCCCCCCCCCCGACTGCAAGGAACAGGTGGACATGGGAGAGCTCAGCTTCAGGAAGCAGAAGCATACGACTACGGAGCTTCGGAAGTTGGCAGACAAGAGCGGGACTAGTTCCAGGCATGGGACCTCTGATCTTAGTGCTTCTTTTTTCCTTGTTGTCTTTGTTGTGTGTCTTTGTACTTGAGCTGCAGTAATAAAAGACACTTCTCCTTGTGACATTTGCTTCCTTTTCTTTTTGTGTTCTAAGAGGTCCTGGTTAAAACTGTTGACTTGACCCTCACTTTTGAGATTCCTACTGGAGGAGACCCTGTTACCTCATGCTGATGCCGAAAATGTGACACAACCCTCAGAGGTGAGAGTGACGGTTGGATCTCTTGGTATTAATGTCGAGGCCTTATGATGTCGTACATGGCATGAATTCATTCATTCATGTCCGGATTGACTATATTATGCAAAGAACGTGGTTCATCCAGGGGATGAGACCAGATTTCTTTTATCGGCAAAGAAGAAATATTAGCAGCTCTTGTGGGACCAGAGAAGGTCAAGGCCCCGATAGAGAAGGTCCAGATCATCCAAGAGCGGATGAGTACAACTCTAATCCGACAGAAGTCTTATGCTGACAAAAGGTAGAGACCACTAGTGTTCGAGGATTGAGACCGCAATTCCTTATGGGTCTCACCTCGACGTGGAATTATGGAGATTTGGATGAGGCGACAAGTTATGTTCGCACTTCATCGGACCCTTCAAGTTCCTCAGCAGGGTAGGCGAGGTGGTTTACCGCTTGACCCATCTACCTCAGTTTCACTAGGTGCACGAAAACTTCCACGTATCTCAACTAGGGAGATACGTGCATGACCCGACTCATATCATCGACCATGGGGAGCTGGACATTGGAGATGGGGTGGATTTTGTGGGGTTCCAGTAGAGGTTGAGGATCTACAGGAGTGGGTACTATGAGGACGGTCGATTCCTCTTGTGTGCTTTTGTTGATAGCACGGGAACCTCTAGGTGAGCACGTGGGAGCGGAAGGCTCAGATGTGTGCTCTGTACCACTTTTGTACCCCTAGTTTGTGTTAAAGCTTTATAAGAATGTAAAGCCTAGAGGTGGAAGTAATGTAAAACCTGGAAATTTCAAGGAATTTTTCTGCTTAATTTCTTTGAAATTTTACGAGTATGCGGTTTCTGAAGGTACCTGATTCCGAGGCCCGGTGTGCCAGGAATCAATTTCTAAAGTTTAGATCGGGTACGTTCAGTGGACGTACGAGCGGGTTTTTCTATCCTTTGAACCGGTGCTCAGAATTGAAATCTGAGGGCACCGATGAACTCGCAGCGTCGATAATTGCTTAGGGGGACCTTTGTCGTAGCTGCATTTTGAGCAGGTTGAGGTTTAATAAATGGGATTTGATTAACATAGATAAATGTGGTTATGAGAAAATTTATCTAAGGAAGGTGAATTTAATCCTACAAAGGGGGAGTTAGAGGTGGGGCCCACACCCACCTACCCTCCCATGGGTGGGTTTAGTGTGGTGGGACCCACACAAAACTCTAACTCCTCACCTAGCCATAACCCCCCTTGACCTCTTAAAACCTCCCTTGTAAATTCCTTGGAAACTTCCCTTCTTAATGAGGAGCCTCCACACCTCCCAAACTTAATGTTACAACGATGGGAATTTAATTAACCTTGTCACCTCTTGACTTTTTTTTTGAATGGCATGGAGATATTTTAAGAGAATGAGGCTTAATTTAATATTTGCTGGGTAAATATTTTGAGGGGAGCCTTTGTGTGAAGAAAGACGGGAGTTCCTCCTTCCTGAAGAACTTCATTCTCCAGCCTAGAACCTTCTCAATGAAGAACGACCACCAACTCTTCTTTTCCTCCGTGACAAGGGAGAAGTCGCCGACCGCGGTGATCATCGCCAACGACAACGTACCTTCCTTCTTCATCCCCGCAACAAGTGAGGAGACGTCGTTTCCTCCTCGGACGCACCCCGACGTCCATGGAATCTACGTCCGACCCCCGCGACGCCGTTCTCCGCGACACCCGACGTGCGACGTAAAATATCCAAGTAGGTGTTTGGTTTTGTTCGTAAATAATTCTTTGCATTCTTAGATTAATTTTCAGGCCACCTGTTATCAATTTAATGGGAGGAGGTCGGACTGCCCGAACATGGCCGATCCTCATCCCCCTTTTATGTTGTGTTTGTTGCGGCTCGAACAAAGGTGGCGTGGTGCAACGACACCACGCGGAAACAAGAAATAACGTGACGAAGAAGCGCGACGCCCTTGCACCGCGCCGTTGAAGCCAAACGAAACCGCGGCCGGGGTCAGGGCCATAGAGGTGATTCGAAGAATCCGCAGTTTGTTTATTGTTGTGCGGATCGATGGGCGACGACGAAGCGGGCCTTAATGGTGTTTGAAACTCTTCCCAGTGAAGATAGGGTCATGGGAGGACCACTGGTGAAGATGGAAGAAAAAACGGACCACCGGAGCGCGTTCGGTGGTCCACAGAAGGCGGAGGTGGCGCACCGCCATATCAAACCACCACGGCTGAGCTGGGGCGGTGGATGGAGAACCGAAACGGCCGAAGCCATTCTGGATTGGGCGGCGCGACTTATGTCGCGCCGGTTTCGCTCAACCGCGGGGGGGTTGTAACCCCCCGCTCCACGCTGGCCACATGGACCGGCCGCGCCGGTCCGGGCCACCCAGGCTGGGCCGGGCCGTGCCCTATTGGGCCGGACCCATAACCGGGTCCGGTCAACCCAGTTCGGGCCGACCCAGGGGGGTATCTTTTTGGGTCGGACCGGGCCCGAACCCCCTATTCTCGGTCAGTTTCGTTCAAAAGACTATAACATGGGCTACAGACCTCCAATCAACACACTATCAGCTGTGATGTGATCCATGGATAAAGAAGGTCGTTTCGGTATATTACACTCAAGGTTTCGGAGAACATGGGGTATGGCCAGGTTGGTTCGAACCCGAAACCAACCGGGGCCTTGGAGCGGAAACGCTTATAACTTGAGCTCCGGACGTCCGATTGATGTGCCGTCAACTTTGTTGGATTCCTCTTGATGAGACGGAACTTTTAGCATACTTATCCTGAGGTTTGGACACAGTTGGATAATGGGCGGGTTGGATTGGACCCGAAATCCAACCGGACCCTTGGAACGGAAAAGCTGATAACTTTCAGACCGGACGTCCGTTTGACGAACCGTCAGTGGTGTTGGTTATCACATTGACAAACGGTCCCTATGAGTATACCCTATTAGAGTTAGGGGTATAGTTGAGATACGGCCGGGTTGGTTCGCACACGAAACCAACCGGGCCACTGGGACGAAAATACTAATAAATCATAGACCGGGCGTCCAATTGACACGCTGTCTGTTGCATTGAGACCCCTATGACGAGGCGGTCCTTTGAGATACTTATTTGTGGAACTTTGTGATACGTGGAGTATTGACCTGTAGCTCATGGAGCGGATCCTCCCAAAGACGAGCGTGTGGAGTACGGAGACCGTGTAGCCGACTGAGACATGACGACTACTTGACCGACTCGACATGGAGTGAGTCGACTAGCCCAGTGGACGGAGCGCCCGGTATTTGGAGATAGACCCACGGCGGACGGAGCACCCGGTAGTTGGCCGCAGTCCCACAGTACTCAACAGGAGGAGTACCTTTGTAGGCTATTAGGGCGAGTTCCCGGTATTTGGCGGCAGACCCTCAGCGGACGGAGCACCCGATAGTTGGCAGCAGACCCGCGGTACTCGACAGGAGGAGTACCTCAGCAGTATATGGTTACTGAGCAGTACCTCGGAGTCATGATAGGATCATTGTACTTGTCAGAGACGGAGCTCTTCAGCAGTTACGATTTCGATAATGAAAATCCTGGATGGAGGTGAGTCTATGACCTATGTGTTTACCACATGATTGAGATGGGTCACTAGATAACTTAGGTATTTGTATGGGAATATATCTAAGTAGTGGTTATCCGTTGATTTCATAACCTCAATGTTTCCTCATGTTTGAGATGGGTTACTTGATAACTTAGGTATAAGTATGGGCTTATACCTAAGTAAGGGTTATCTGTTGAGTTTCTGATTTCTGGTTATCCTTGTTAGATTTATAGAGACCTTGAGGGTCTCGGGGTCCCTACTGAGTATCTTTATACTCACCCCTTCACGGGATATGCCCGCACCTCATTGTGTTGGATGCAGACGACAGACATCGCTGACGGAGGCCGAGCATTCGAGGACTGGACGGTAACCAGAGGTGGATCTAACGACAAGGCAGTACCCAGAGGAGACAGACAGATGGACGATCGGACGTGGAGTGCTGAAAAGGACATCTGTACCTACCCTTTAGGTAGGAACCATGGTGGACGAACCAGGAGATGTGTGTCGTATTCCAGATGCGTGTCTTTTCTGTTGTACTTTACTTTCATTTGTAGTTGTACCTATCTGTTGGGCTTGTATTTCCAGCCCCTTTGCACTTTCAGCACTTTTGTTACTACTGTACATAGTGTTTTCTTCTTCTTGTACTCTGGTTGTGTTTTTTTACGTTTATAAAGGCAACTCCTTCCCAGTTATATGGATTTACGCCTTTGGTGCTAGTCTCCAGCCCCTAGCCTATGGAAGGAGGGCTTGCGGTAGTTACGACACGGGCCCCAGGGGACGGTTTGTGACAAGAATGAAAAAAATGGATTGTGGGAGTGATACTGATGAATTATGGGGCATTGATTAAAGGAATCATAGATATAAATGAATGGTAAGGAAAGGAAAGGAAAGTGGGATGAATTGTTATTAGAAATGACTTTTTTAGATGAACTGAATTGGTTTGAAAATAGTGGTGATGGACCGAAAGGATGAATGATGTCATGATAAAATAAATTGGGCATAATGATGTGGAAAAAATGGATTAATCCATCAATTGTTTTTTGGTTTATCAGGGTATGAGATTTCAAAATGGCCTTAATTTGTTAGGATCAATTTGGTGATGACGTTAATGAAAAAAATATAAAACATTATTTTTGTAATAAAAAGTATATATTCAAAAATAAATAAATTATTATAGCCGCATAAACATCCATATATTTTGTTTATATATTATTAATTTATTTTTACTAAGATTCAACAGAAATTAGAATCATTTATCAATAATTTTACATTAGATATATTAATTTGATGAAATATTAATGAATTTTTAATGTTTTAATTCGGTATATAGAAATAATTTTTTTTTCAACATATGAATTGATTAATAAAAAAAATTATATTACTTATCAAATATAAATTTTAATTGATTACTTTATTGTATTGTGTGGGTACAGTGGAAAAACAATTATGATTAATAAAAATAATGATTTTTAATCTTATGTTTGTAGGATAATTATTTTTATGGTATGATATATATTGAAATTTTATTGATAATAAATGTATTTTGGGACAAAAAAATTATTATTAGAATATGTATTTATTGTTAAAATGAACTGTTTCTAATTAGAAAAAATAACGAACAAATGATATATCTATTTTAATTACCCATTTTTTCCAAGAACTATATTATCTGATAAAAAGATTATATTTTTATTGGGCATTTTTTGTAGTTTTCCATGGGAAAATAAAATTTTACCAATTATAAATCAATAATTTAGTAAAAATTTCCTATAATATAAATTTTAATCAGAACATTACACAATGGATTTGAAATTAGTAATAGATGGGGGAATATATAGACTTACCAATAGAGGCTCCATGGGAGATAAACAATCAAGAACATCCCACAAATATTATTAAATATATTTAGAATAAGTGGTGAATGAAAACAAAGTAGTTGGTTTCAAAAAGAAGCCTGAATACCCTGGTGACCTGATAACCGAGGCGACCCTAGCATATCCCAAAGGGCATTCTTGATCCCCATGAGTCGGCAACTAACACAAGGCATCATACAAAATGAATGTGTGACTGGTTTTTTCCCAAAAATTAAGGAATTAAAAGGAACAAGATAATATTCATATCAAAGGAAACTCCAATGGGAGTAATGTACCATATGTCAAGCATGCATTAATGCCTAATGTACTACAAGCGATGTACCAAAAATAGGATAAACATTCCAAGATCCAAAATACCCAACTGACCGTGTCCAAAACACTATAGATTTAATCACATCAATGAGATCCATTTCTCTTGGTAATACTTTGAAGGGGATAACCTACAATCTCCCGAATATCCAAGAAAGGTGTGAGCCAAAGCCCAGTAGGATTTTACCAAAGATTCCATAGTAGTTTCCAATATCAAGTTTACCGTGAATTTGATTTAAATTTGAAAAATAAATGGTTTGGCATTTCAAATTCATATTATACAATCCATGATTTACAATTTATATGATTATAATAATTAAAACTAAATGAACTTTTTTGAAATGAATTAAACAAACACATTTATATAAATTGGTTCATATTAATCAGAATGAATGTAAAATAGTTTATATCAATAGAATATATTCATATGAAATATAAAAAGCATGCGACATGGTCATACACTAAATAAGGTATGATAGTTCCATGATATAATGACTACACACTCAATGTGAACAGAAAATATGTACATATTCCCCCTTTAAACTTAATCCAAAGGGAAATCTTCACCATTACCTAAGGGATGTGTTGTGTTGATATGATGTTTGATAATTTTTAAGACAGAATGTGACATAAAAAATTTCTTAGTAACTACCTATGGAATTAAATTTCTTATCTATATAATAAGTAGGTGAAATTTATTTTATGAGTGCCTAAAACTCAATTAAATCTATTTCTCTATTTCAAATTTCCCAATTTTCCTTTTAAAATAATACACCAGTTCTTAGTCAAAAACAATCATTATCCCATGAAAACCCCATGGGGTTTCTATCAAAACCATTTCTAATACAATTTTTAAAAATTGATTTGAAATCAACTCACAATTCAATTTCAAAATCCAAATTAAAACATTCATGTCAACAAATTTAATTTCTCAAAAATTTTATATCCATTTCACAAACACACCCTAATTTACTATAATTGGGTGGGTTTTTCTAATATCATGCTAAAGAGACCCAAAACATGAATTCACACAAATTGGGTTTTTAATAAAATTATTGAATACAATTCATTCAATTTAATTTAAGTGAGGCATAATTTATATCAATAAATTTAGGGCTAATTAAATTAGAAACAACATATGAAACCATCTACCTTCTTTTATGATGTCATAAAGCTCGTAAAGGACCCCACCATTAATTTTGAAGGTCTGTAAGATCAAGGAACTCAACCTAGAAACATTATTTTACTATATTGATCTTAGATTCATCAATACCAAGATGATCTAACAACATCTATGACGAAAAGAGAAAGAGATTGGGAGACATCGAGAATTTTTACCAGGAGATACACATCATTGTCGCCAAAATGATCGATCACAAAACAAAGAGGGATATAGGGGTTAAAGGCTCCCAGAATCACATGGGGAAGGCTCTAGGTCATGATAAAGGAATCTTATAGAAATTCCAAATGAAGATTTCATCCATGATGCCTATTTAAAAACCCCTTAGGGATATTATAGAATGTGTATTCTACTAAAATTTCCATTAATTATATAGTCTTGAAATCCCTAAAAAACATATTACCGATTGCTTAAAATATACATAATATTATTCAAACAAAATCATTTAACCATATTAAAAGTCTTGTAAATATCTAGTATACTGAAGAACAAGCTGATTTTATGATGGGAATCCAAAAAATCTCTCAAATTACCATTATAAGTGTCTTCTATGTTCACTTTTAGACCTAACCAGTCAACAAAAAAGGAAAACCATAATATTTTTTGAAAAACGCCTATCATAAGTGTAATGGGATGTTAAAACCTCCCCACCATAAAATCATCTAGGCCGCATAAACCCTATATATGAAGCTTCCATATCAAAAAGGTAATCCATTGTTCTATCATGAGTTCCTCATGCTCGCATGTCTCATGATAATCCGAACAATGATTCCATAGAACCATAACTAATGGTATTTACATCTTATATAGTTCTATGGTTTTAGAATCAATTATCATGACTAGCACTATGGTCACGGAAAAAATAGTCATAATATCACGATCACTCCATCTCAAAATATTAAATGGATTAGATATATATATTTGGGGAAGAGATACATGGAATACATTATTTATCGATGTTAGATGTAGTTGTAGTTATAAAGGATTTAAATCTTCCTACACCTTCTCAATAACATAGAATGGTTCAAAAATTTGAGTAAAAAGTATCCCTTGCTTCCAAAGACGTTGATGAAACAACCATGGTGAAAAATTTAGGAAAAACTTGTCACCAAATAAGAATTCCAAATTTCTAGGGTGATTATCAACATTAGACTTATACTATCCTTGTTCCTTCATCACCCTATGATGAATCAACTAAATCATTGTTGTCATATCATGGGTGTGGATTTTTTGAAACAATGATCATTCACCAACCTCCATCCAACATAACAATTATTTTCAAGGTCATTCATACATGGCCTAAAAAAGGTATATCCTGATCATGGGCTAGTAGATATTGTTATAATAAAATCAAACTAGCCCCAAAAGAACATACCATTCTCCACCAAAGTTGATATCCCAACCACGTAGCACATCCTCATGAATCTATATTAATCGTTCTACTTGGCCATCCGACTATTGATGGAATACAAAACTCAAATAGCCTTGAGATCCCAGTGCCTCCTGAAGGTATCCTAAAAAATTAGATGTGTACTGAGGATCCCTATCAGAGACTATATTAAATAAAATTCAATGGAAATAAAAAATCACTCTCACATAGAGATTTCACAAATCCTCAAAATTGGTTATATTGAGAATGGGTATAAATTGAGTCAATTTTTTCAACCTATCATGAACAAACTATATCACATTATAATTATCTGGTTATGCATTAAATCATCCATAATGTCCATCGAGATCTCATCGCACATCTATGAGGGGACTTGAAATGGCTGAATCAAACTCAATGGTTTTTCGTGCTTGACCATCACTTTTAGACATGTATTACAATGATAAACAAACTCATGAATGACCCATATAACACCTAGCCACAAAAAATTATGCCACTTGTTATAGAACATAATCAGGATCCCTAGAGGCACATCCCACTTGGATTTATGATAGTCTCCCATCACATCCTTCGTTACCACAGACTGTACCACAAAATGAGTCTGATAACACAGAACACCCACTTTGTAGATCGAACAGAGTTTGATTGTTTTCATACCCTAAATATAGTCTTTAATGTTATAGAACTCATCATCATTTTTATTGTCCATAAGAATTATCTTTAGAAGAGTGAATATCAATTGGACACTAGATAAAAATTCCGTAGGCTCTGACTCATGGACTCAGATTTGAAAATGTACAAATAGAGTCATCAAATTCAACTATTTTGTAGATTCATTCACATCCTGGGTTAGATGTTTCATTCCAAATGAATTTTTAATGGAAATCCCTTTCCCCATGGTATATGCGATGTCAAAGTAGAAAGATTATAGGTATTCCATCCAATGCCTCTGGTGTAGATTCAACTATTTCTGTGGGATGATATAGCTCAATATTTTATGGTATGAATACATGGTAAACCTTTCTCTATACATGTAGTGATTCCAACACATAAGAGAATGCATCAAAGTATTAAGTTCTAGGTCATAGGTTGGATAAATAGTCACATGTGGCATAATTTGGGGAGATCTATATGAAACGACAAGATTACCATGATTGATAACATGGACTAAAACCCAATGTTTGACTCCATGATTGATGTTTCAATCACTTATTATGTCTTCCTATAACATGAAAATCACCTATTTCATGTTTTAAGTAACCATGTTACAAAGGTAACACTTGTCTCTATCCAAACATTACCCTGCTCAAATCTCTTAGTGATTCCAACAACAAAGGTAACGATGGTGTAAGTATCCGTCTCCAATTGTCCTCCATGAGTACATAACCATGATTCAGTCTCTTACATCATCCCATGGTGCACATCAACAAGGGGAAAGAAGCCATTTTAATATGATCTATACGAATTTCAAATGTTGGAGTCTCTTACATTGTTCCATGGAACAATACCATATTAGGGATAAAGTAACCATATAAAGTGGTGTATTCTCATTAATTAGGATGAATCAATGCTACCAAAAAATGATACAGTGAACCAAGACCAATGGAAAAGTGATAAATCTAAAATCACAAGTATTAAAAAAGAATATAACAATAAAATATTTAATTTTCCTTCATTAGAATAAATCACCCATGTGTGAACCACATAACCAAATAGTGAAATTTTATAATGTTATCATAATCCATGATGGTAAATGCTTCAAAATAAAAAATTTATAATTAATTTCCTCACAATTGGTGGATTCTATTATATAATGAAGAATCACTAATTTCACAATATATTAGGTTACTATTATTCAAAATTTAAATGTTATAATTAAAGTAGATTATAAGTATTTATAGTAAATTATATGTTTATTTGTAGGCTCCCGTCTCGGGTAGACACATGTAAGGTGTCAATTCCCATGGACCATTGAGGATCTAGAGGGAAGTGTAAATATATGAAAACTATTAAAGAGTGGGTTATCATATTTTTAAGGTCACAAATATGGTGTTCTAACATAATAATTATTATCTAACATACTAGAGAATATACAAACAGACATTGTGGATTTTTTCTAGAACACCCACATCAGAATTACAGTATACATATATAATCCATCAAAATATAATGTAGAAATAAAATTTTTCCATACCTCACATCAATTATTATAATGAATTTTGTAAACTAGGGTTCCCTAATGAAAAGGAAAGGTTAAATGAGAGAGTAATTATTACAATCAATCTCTTGATCTGGACTGAAAAAACCCTACGAGACACTGCTTATGGTATAGAGAGGAAAATATTACTGTTGTCTACAGAACCGATGTAGTCAATGTATGGAAGAATGTATCAATACAAAAAATAATTTAGTTTTTAAAATATGATTTTCATGGAACATTAATGATTTTTATAGGTGGTTCACTTGTAGAATACAATGACTCCCATATACAATGATAAATTAATTGCCTCAAATTACAAATCTAAAATAATATATTTCACATTTTTAATACATCTCAATGAATCACATTTAGATTTTTCAAGTTTCCAGAATCATGTATATAGTTAATGAAGTTCATGAGACCTTACCAAAACCAGTAATGCCCTTTATGTATCTCATGTGGTTTCCCTAGACTATTTCACACCATGAATTAATAATTCACAACATGAATTGGTTATACAGCTAGACATTTCCCATTTTTCTACATCATACATATGTAAAACACTTACCCAAGACTAGACTGACTAGCTCAAAGCATGATTTCGAAGGGCTAAGAAAAAATTTACCAAACCCACTAAGTACATGGAAGCATGCTCAATTTCTTTATGGACATACTTCCATCATCATTGATATCATAATAGCAATGCAAAAAACTCTACTATATTGATCTTCCCTTATCGCTACTTGATTCGTTAAATTTTTTTATCATGATTTTTTATCAATTTATATAATAAAAAATGCATAATTTGAATAGGTTATATATTTTACTCTAAAATTATGATTTTTGTAAATTTTATCATTTTAAAATTTCCATTTTTATGACATTAATGTCATATTATCAGGAAATAAGAATCAATGTTATATGTTTTTTAATGTAAAAGAAGACTTCACTAAGTTTTACCATGTTTTTTTAACTCCACATTAGTGAGGGAAACTATAAAAGGAAACTATACATATCCTAGGGAACACCATGCTCTCATCACTTTTTATTTTTTATTCATTAATCCACATTATATATATCTATGTACTCAATTATCAACTCAAAATCAGACAAAAAATATATATTTAGGATCTATACATAGAGTACATTACTGAATATATACTTAAAATCGTCTGTACATCACCATCATGAACTCTACACTGGATCTTAATGTTCGATCCATTGTGATATACCAGTAATAAAAAACATTTTATTATGATAAAATCAATGAAATACAATCATGATATATCTCAAATATTAAAATTTATACTAAAGTTAATAAAATGTTTTTGAAGATGTTAAATATTATGTTAAAATGAAATTCCATATGATCAGAGAGTTGATTATTTTCCCTACACCATAAAAAGAATTAAATAAAAAACTAATAGTAATTAATCCTCTCTCCAAACATGATCAATGAATTTTAATAATTATAAAATACACTTAAAATATAAAGAAGACTAGTGTACCTTCAACAAAAAATAACACTATTTATTTTCACGATGAACAACAAAAATATCATCACAAATACTTTCTAATTTTTCTTGAATATATCCATGGGATGAACTCTAATCAACAACCTCAAACACATCTATGTTTGTGACTTGTTTTCTATATCTTAAATGACATTTAATGCCATATCACCCTTTTGTGCCCAATACAATTTAATCCATAACAATCGTCCATGTATCACCACTATCCTTTACCGACACTTATTCACAAATTGATTACTGTAAAAATGAATATTTTGTCATTTAGTATCCAATATAGGAACATCATTCACTCCTTCCCATGTACATAGAACCAATATAACTATTTAAATTACACATAATAATAATGGAAAAATTACAAATATATATAACCATTTTCTATCAAAACCTAATCTACATCTGTTTGATATAGTTGGGAAGGGGTAGTTGTCATCTTTCATGTCACATATATCCTATATAATGAGGAATGATAAAAAAACCTAATAACATATATATTAATAAATAATATTACTCTATTTAGTTGATATTAAATATGAAATATAAATAAAATACAATTAATACATTATGATACATAAGGCCAACCTAAAGGTCATCTCTCATATTAAACACATCCACCATAATGGCCTACATCATTCACATTATCATTACAACCTGAATTTAATATATTTGACCCACATTTGACTCCAAAATATACAAAAATAATTCATCACCAGAAAATAACGACACCCCACCCATATAAATCCCTGTCAAAATATTCATTATTATTTAATAAGTGTCCATTTACCATACATATTGATTTCAATCCATAGAAATTCTAAAAAAAAACTTTTTTACATATGAATATTTTCACAACATTAATTTATATTTGTAAACACAAATTTCAATCAATAATAAAAATTTGATCTTCCATTTATTTTGTAATGAATCTGACCATGTAATGGAAAATAAACCATGTTTCTTCATGAAAATCATCACAAAATATATATATAGTATAAATATATATTCTTTCTATACTCCTCCACCAAATACCAAAAAACACTCAAGGAAATAACTATTATTTTCACATAAATTATATGAATTCATAAAACACTTGAAAATATATAATAAAAATAAATAATTCATGATTGTTTCACCTTTAATGAAGAAATATCATCTAATATTTATTTTTAGGATAAAATTACTCTTTTAATTTAAAATATTAGTGTTATATATATTTGATTATAACATGTTTCAACAAAATAAATATCTAAATAAAAAATAGTTTCTCCCAATTCACAAAGTGAAAAAATTATATATCAATATTTGGAAACATTAAATTGAATCTTGTAATACATTCATGATAACATTTTTTCCATGCATTTTTAATTTCTCATCTATAATCATCATTAGTTTTACCATATATCGTTACTAAATGATTACCAAACAATTTTAATTCCACAATAAAAATACAAATAAAATATATAATTTCTATAGACAATATATGAAACAGTTCATTAAATGAAGCAACATTAATGGATGTGGAAACTATGGATTGACAAAATAATGATACCCCATACAATCAATAAAAACCTAAACTCCTAAAATAATTATATGAACAAAAATATTCCTATAAAAATTCATCAAAATATTATATATCCTCTTATATGAAATTAATTTATAATGTATCAATGAATGTGGAATAGATTAAATTCTCATACCATATGATCATTATCTAATAAGGATAATGGTTAGTAACAACCAATGGATGTCCATTGAGAACCAATAAATAAAAAAACTAGGTTTAACAAAAGGATGGAGGGAATGAGAATAATTATTTAGGATAAAATAATATATATTAAACACTGTAAAAATATAATTATAACATAATGGTGGTTTCCATAATGCACAAAGGTTCGCCCTCATGAACCATGGAATAATCTCCTAAAATATAATGGGGTTGATACTATAAAAAATTTAGATAAATGAGGATGGTAATGATGAAATGATAAATGACACAATATATTGGTTGAAATCATGAAAATCATAGTGAGAGAATTTAAATAAATATCTTTCACATGAAAAAAACTAAACCAAGAACACAACACATTTATAAATTCATTAAAATAGTTAGAATATTTGAATTCATTTCCAAAACATATATGAAAAAACCCAATTTTCCATGGAAATCCAAATAAAATCACAATTAAAAAAACAAATATTATGATATGAGATCTATATAATAATTTAATGTCCCAAGATCCATGCTTCAAGAATTAACCTATGTCTACAACCTCACAAATCATTTTACAGTACACATGACTATTACAACCCATCTCTTTTATCAATCATTCAACACACGAACATATTTTTCGATTGTGTAATCCATGTCAATAAATAAATTTTTGTTTAAAAAAAATTATCCTCCATTATTATCCACATACACACCACCAAATACCTCCGTGAAAAGAACTATTAATATAGAGAATCAATAGAAATATATGACTCTACGTCAATGGGTTACATTCTTTGAATATGTTATCATTGTGGTTATTCTATTTCTTACAATTGAAATACCAAAATCATCATACAATGGATAATTTATTTAAATATTAGTGATATATGTATTATCCCAGACATAGAGTTCAGTATTATATTTTTTTCAATGAAATTTATTATTTTTCTAATCCATAGAAATTTTTCACATGAAAATTGGTTAAAAGGATATTATAAATGGAATCTAAACTATATTTTTATAAGATAAGAAGAAAATTTTTTAAATTTTTTTTAATTTACTAATAAGTGAAAAAATTATTTTCAATGAAAATTTTGAATTAATAAAATGTCTTGGAATTTTCATTTAATTGTATAAAAGGGTTTTGATATAAATATTACCAAACTATATCACCAGGAAGTGAATTATCTAACACATGATTTAGAGAATGTTTTGGAAATATATTCTCTAAATATATTGTGAAATAATAATTATGGATAAAAATAATTCCAACTTATAGAGCTGTAGGGTGTAATCAATATATTCACATAAAAATAAATCAATAAGATGCCAAAAAATACAGATGAAATTAATTAATGAAATTAATTAATGAAATTAATATTTTTTAATAGTACTATTAATTAAATGAAATAATGTTAGTCATTAATCTTATTATAATGATTCATAGAGTCTTGTAAATGTTTTCATTCTAGATTAATCTAATATTTTAAGATGTAGTGATGATGGACTTCATAATTATAACAAGCAATTAAATATCCTATATTTTGTAAATATTATACTAACTTTTTTTTATAATAGAAAATAAAAAGGGGAGAAAAAGATGATATGTGTCTAGATGAAAGTTTAATGTAATATAAAATTATGAAAAGATCATCTTTAATTTTAATGACTGATTGATATTTCATAAGTCATAATATGGAACATTATTACAAAATCAAAAGAATAATTTGTTTTATTATGATTGAGAATAATGTTTATCCACACACCTGAGTAATAAAAACATGTTTATGGATCTTGAAGAATATTTATTATGAGAAGTCATGAATATATATATACCTAACTATATTAAAATATATTAGTTACCCTATAATATCATATTTTATAGATAATTACGATGTTTAGTTTTAAAAAAATATCATATACTAATATGGATGCAGGGTCTCACCACAATAAATATTTTTAATCATTATCCTTATACATATAGGAAAATTAATATATTATTTGTTATCATAGGTCCTCATACATTATATTCTCATTTCATATAAATATGAATGGATCCTTGCCTTTGGTATATTTTTTCATTTAATATGAATGATGTGGTGCTAAAAATATGAGAAACATTTTCTAATTTTTATGATTGGGGATCACTATACCAAACATATATTTAATGAGTCTTTTAAAGTACATTAAAACCATGGAAAACAGAAACATTATTTATTTTAAGAAAATAAAAATGTAGTGAAAAATATCTAATTGAATATTAGTGTAATACTTTAGGCCATTCTAAAATGACATTCAAGTGTGACTAAAAAATATTAACCTTTTTGGAAAATTTGTATAATACAATGTTTCTCGGGACGAATATAAATATGGAAACCATAATGATTTATAGAAAAAAGGTTTTCACACTAATGAAATTGTAGAAAATAGTTGTTACTTTTTATTGGTAGATTATTAGTTTTAAAATACAATAAATGGACTATCACATTTCATTTTACAGTAATTTAATTTTTTTAACGGTTAATAAGGAATAAATCTACAACCCCATTTTGATAATTCTTTTAACAACCAATAAATATTATTTTTTTTGAAATGGTTAAAACATCTAATAATAATAATAATATGCTATATTTGGAAAACATATTTGGTAGTGGTTTTTACAACTATTTATAATATTGGTGTCCTTATAACATAGAAAAATATATTTTATTTATTGGCAGATTAAACTATTTTCAATTATTTTCATGTGGATTTTTTTCTTATTTTCTTAATTAGCGGTGTTTTTACAATATTTTATTAGAGATTTGATAACCACATATAAATTAGTAATGGTTTCCCATAATATTTTTTGTTTTATCCTTATCTTGTAGTAAATACATAGAAATATATCATCTAAGGCAATGAATGTCATTAAAAATTAAAATTCAATAATAATAATAATAATAATAATGTAAAAATAATATATTTAATTATAACAATTTATAATACATTGTTTATAACATCAAATAAAAAATATAAATACAAAATGTAAGTGAATTGTTTCCATCAAATGAATGATGATGTATTTAACTTCATTTATATGTTTATTTCATTGAACCGTCATTAGACTAATATAAATCATTCATTTATTGGATTTATATTCATAATTACATAGAATATAGACATGAATGTCATGATTTTCATCATTCATCACTATGGTGTATTCAAGATGATTGAACTAAAATTAAAAATAACATAGTGATGGTTTTCAGTGACCATTTCTAAAAACATTGCTAATTTAGCGATATAGAATAGGAATGTAGAAGGCTTGTTGACGCATGTAGGATAATTTAGGCATGATGTTGCAATGGGATTTCAGGACATGTTAGAGCATCATTTACACTTGTTTTATGGTTCATTTAGTAATATAAATATGACTGGATGGGCTGGTTATCCCTTTAGGGGGGGATAAGGCTAGCCTCCTTGGCCTATATGTGTGGTGTGTGTTTGTTTGAATGTAGTTATACCACCAATCTGCTAATATACATATACATATATATAATTTATATATATATATATAATATAAACATTTATATATAAACATTAAATATAAATTTAATGTATAAACATAAAATATAAACATAAACTATCATATATATATATATAATATAATATATATATACATAAAATTTAAAAATATATTTATATAATATATAATATATAATATAGATATAAAAACATTAACATCTAAAATATAAACTTTTATTTATAATATAAAATATAAACATATATAAATTTATATTAATATATGATAATATATACAAATATATTAATATATAAATAAATAAATATATATATATTAGTTCTATATATGGATGCATATATATAAATATATATAAACAGATACACATATCATTAGATATAATTATTTATATACATATATATATATACATTAATATTATCATATAATATAAACATAATATATATATATATCTATATAAAATAAATATATCTATATACTATAATATAATTTATAAATAAATATATATATATAAACATAAAAAATATATTATATAATGTATAATATAAACATACACAAATATAGATCTATATATTAATATATTAATATTAATATATATATATTTACAATATTAATTTTTTATATGATGAAATCATTATATATGTATATATATATCATAACAGAATGTTTAGTTAAATAATTAAATTGGGGAGTTGGTAACTCATTTCTTTTTATTGCCTAAAGTTCAGGGGTTAAATATGGGTGATGATGATTTCAAATTCCTTAGGAGGGTAAGATAGCTTGTTTCCTTTTCATGTGGGGGTGAACGGTAGAGGTAATGGCATATGGGATTGAGCATGGTGGTTTACAAGTGGGAGGTTGTGAATGAAAATATGGGAGAAGCTGGAATTTGGGTGTGTGGGGAGTGGGTGTATATGAGTGTATGGGAGAGGTGTGAGTCGAAGAAGTCATGGAGGCTAGCGAGGGTTTATAGGTCAAGGGGTGGGCATAGAGACAATATGCTATTATATTTTATATTATAAACAAAAATAAAAATAAAAATATAAATAAATAATAGTGTTTTTGTAGATTTTTTTTTCATTGGTATTATATTTTCCCATATAAATATATAGTAACATAAAAAAATTATACAATTTAAAAAATAATTTATCAATTTTTTAGAAACATAGGTAAATGAGGTGTTTCTAGGTAACTGTGTTTTTAAACATTGTTAAATAAGAAATGTTCATTTATCAATGTTTCTAAAAATCATTGGTAAATGAGGAGTCACTAATAACCGATTTTTATAATGGTTTTGAAATTATCAACTCTTATAAACATTTATAATTTTATATATTAAAAAATAGCCAAATTTGTGATGTTTATACAAATCACTATATTTAGACAACTCACTTAGAGATGTTATTTAGAAACAATGAAAAATAAATAAGTGACATTTTAAAATGTTTCTAATGCAAAAAACATCAATAATTAGTATTTATTTTATTATATATTTTCACCATTTTTATATTTAACTATATCCTTTGGCGCATTTACATATAATGATAATAAAATTACAAAAAAAATTAAATTATTTTAAATAATAATATCATATATATATATATATATATATCAGAATTTGTTTTATATAAATATACCATAATATCCATGATACAATCACCTAAGGAATAATCCACTCCATGTATCAAATATAATAGATGAAGAATACCCAACAATAGAAAACATGTTCTCTAGAGATTCAAAAAATTAAACTAGCTCTTATAATTTTCTAACTAAAAAAATTTATTGGGTGTGGTGCTAAATCTGGAACACTAATAAAACCAAGGGATTGTGAAGGCCTTATAGATAATGATTTGAGGGACATCCCAAGTCTCATGATGGGGATGTTTCAAGACCTAACATCACTAAATTACCTAGATACACATTTCCAAAATACTCATCAACAACATCCGCTTTAGAAATCTCTGGTGACATTTATGGTTTGGCATCGCATAAAACATTAATTTTAACATACAGATTAACAATTATAAAATAATAATGTTTAAAAACTAAAATAACAATTAATAACATTTTACCATATTCTCTAAGTTGTTTCACTAAAGTAACTTCCATCTTTATTATTATACTCATCGAATGATATCTAGATTCGCTAAAACAATCGGCTAACATCATATTTAATTATCTGTGTAATATAATATTAATTTTTAGGATATATAAAATAGTTAATATGAAATGAATATATATATATATATTGATAATTAATGTATTTCAATCCCCAATTTTGTCATTGTGAAACACTTCAACATTTCTATGAATGAAATTTTCTTTTCCTCTCTACTCAATAAATTTTTTATTGAAATTTCCTAAAAAATAAATTATTATTAATATAAAATGAAATATGACTATGAAAATATAATAATGAAAATATCACATACTCAAATCCCTTATATAAATCATTCAAATCCCTTACAACCAATGACATCCTCTATATTCTTGTCAACAAATCCAAAATCTTTTAAAACATTTGATGGATATTTAATGGTCTATCACTGAATGAACATTGTTATCTATACATGAAATAAATAAATTTTTCATAACCATTTAAAATCCATGTAGAATGTTATTGATTCATCCTCCATCCAATTGGAAAACCCAAAAAAAACTATATTTATAAAATATTTGTACTATAATATTTATTATAAAATCATATATGTTACCCATGTATCAGTAATAATGTCTGTGTACAATTTGTTTATAAATGGTAATGTTATTCTAGTTAATTAGAATGTTACTCTAATCATAAATTTTGGTGGGGAGGTTCATCAAATCAGATTACATGTCACGACCCATCACCTAGGGCCCATTTCATGACTACCCCAAGCCCACCGTCAATATGCTAGGGGTTGGCGACTAGCATCGAAAAGTAATGTCACTAAAAAGGGAAGGAATTTTCTCAAAAACATGTACACACACTGAGAGGGAACACCGCACAAAATTAACATAGTGGAAGAAGAAAGGTACGACTACAACTAACAACCTTCACGGAGTGTAAAAGTGAGTACCTAAAGTAAAGGTGAATGAATACAAGCCCAAGTAAAATGGAAGTACACCAAAAGGGAAAAAAGCTCATGAGGTCGTCTACCATGGGTCCTAACTGAATGGTAGGTACAACTCGTCAACAATTCTCTCCACATCTACTGGTCACCTCCATACACTGTCTGCTAATCACCTCTGAGCACTGTCAAGCCCTGACTCCTCAAGACTCAGTCTAGCATTCTGTTATCTACACAAGACACAATAAGGTGCGGGTGATGCCTGGGTAGGGGTGAGTATAAAAAAACTCAATTGGGACATTGAGACCCCCGATAGTCTCCCATAATTCAACAATGGAAAATCTATAAAGCATAATCTGAATTGCAGAGCACAAATCAAAAGACTGCTCACACAAGGTATAAATTATGTGCAAAATTATAAATAATTATCAATAAACATATATCATTTTATTCTATTGAAATGATCTGTTTCTAATCCACACAAGGTCTCTAGATACTTATCCACACATGGTCATTAGTTTCTTATCCACACAAGTTCACTCAATGATGATCCACAGAGGATCGCTCCGTGCTGATTGACATAGGATCACTAGGTGATGATCCACAGAAGATCGCTCAGTGCTGATCCCCACATGATCACTCGGTGCTGATCCACCCAAGATTGATCAGTACTAATCAACAAAGGATCACATGGTGGTGATCCAAAAGGGATTGATCAGTGCCGATCCATATAGGATTTCTCGTTTCTAATCCACATAGGATCGCTGGGTGCTTATCCTAACATGATCGTTATTTATTCTTTACATCACATCTAGGTACGTCATTCCCATAAATAACACGATTGAATCCAGGATGATCCGCATATCAATCCATCGCTCGTACCTCGACAGCCATGAAAACCCATTGAGAAGTAAACCTATGATATTCCATGTAATAAGGGTTCCAATGTAATAGAAGACTTGTCAATCATATGCCCGGTCTGTAAGTTATAGGCATTTTAGTGCCGAGTCCCCGGTTTGATTCATGTAAGATCCAACCCTGAAAAACTCTAACATTCTCTTAATCTCTCATGGGATATCTCAAATGATTCTCATTGTTCAAATGGTTCCGATGTTGTAGACAGTTTGTCAAACGGACGTCTGGTTTAGAGATATGCCCATTTAAGCATAATTGGGATAAAAGGGGTCCCGGTTCAGTCTGACCTGGTATGGGAAACCCGACACTGCCCACTTCAATGCGTCCGACGAAGGACACCCCCCTGTCTTCCGCGGTGTGGTCAGGCTCCACCAATCCATCACGACATGCGGGTGTCGACCGCCGCCTCCCTCAGTCTCCAGTTCCACCATGCCGTTGAAACCTCTGCAGGCCACCTTTGAAGCTCCTGTGGTCCACTTTTATTCATGTCCATTCCAACGGCCCTCCCAAGATGGCACTTTCCTGGCACAACCCTTGGTTACACCATGCCGCCAAATAATCTGGTTGTCCACAAATAACGCCACCACAACCGAGTTCAGTAGAGCGTTTGGGCCATGTTTGTTTGGCATGCACCTTCCGCGTTAGCATAAAAACTTGAGAAAGATATTTTAATTATAAAAATTTCCATAAATATATCATTGCAATATCTTTCTGCATTAAATAATGAAACACAGATCAACATGTTTTACAATCAATATGTGTTCTTATTAATATTCAAGAATGAGGTAAAGGGGTGAAAATAATAATATAACCCCTACCTCAAGTTCGTTGGAAGGAATTGCAGAAGAGAATGTAGTGTCCATCTCTGAAGCTATTTGTCGGTGTTTTTCATCTCCAGTTTTTCCCCCAATGATGGTCGCTCGATCACGTTCTTCATCGAAACGGAAAGTCATCGGCGCTTCGTCAGAGAATCCTCTCATAGCTCTCAAAAAACCCAAGCCCGAGCTCAGATTAAATAGCAGGGGAAGGTGGATATTAACGCATCACATGATTAATGAGGTTCACTAATAATTATAATTAATGTACCTCTTAAATCTCTTAATAGTGGGGTTACACAACCCATTATTTCTACCAATGGAGCGGTTACAGAATTTAATAGTCAATCTATTAAATGGTTTTACGATGCACTGTGATCCCACCACCATTTTTCCAACGGTTGCAAAAAGAAAAATAATATAACCTTTAGTTATTTTATTATTTTTTTGTAAAGTCCAAGAAATTATCTTTTTCGTCCGACCCGTGCCGGTCAAATTTATGCTTCCATTATGAGAATTACGACATTGTAGATCCAACAGTGCCTTCATATTTTTAATCCGAGCACTGGTTCAAAAGATATAAAATGCCACGAACACATTTACCGTATATACCTTAAAAAATTTCAAAAATTATTAACAATCACCCTTGACCCATGTCAGTCAAGGTTAGGTTTTTTTAAGGGTATCACGATCTCACATGCTCAACAGTAATCTCTGATTTTCCATCTGAGTTTCCATTTAGGAGTTAAATAATTTAACATTAAAATAATTGTTACTTAATTATTTTATTTATTTCCAAAAAATAACTTCCACTACTGGACCACACTATCTAATTTTAATATATCCCTAAATAATGAATACCCATAAAAGATCAGAAGTGGTCTTAGATTTTTAGTCAAATGTCCATTCGTGGGTTATAAACATATGAAAAATTAAATAATTTTATTAAATAATTTTATTTATGGTTATACCATTTTATTGTTTTCTCACCAGAGGCCTACTCTGACCAAACATAAGTCACACCTATGGTAACCCCACCTTTTTGAATGTAATGGTTCACTCAGATTTCTAATCTGGGAAACCGTTTAAGATTTATTCAACTATTTTAGGAAAACCCCCCATGCGTGCTATTTTAAATATATCATTTTTCGACGAATCATTACGAGCACTTTGGTCCTTGGAATCACATGTCGCCCAATTTCACAGTCTCATAACAATTCCATATAACAATAATAATTATACATAAATTTAGGGACATTACATTTTTTGCACCATTGGGCTTTATTTCCCCAAAGTCAAAATAAAGGAAAATCAAACAAATGAGGGTATTGAGCACAAATCTGAGCCTCCCGCTCCCATGTTCTCTTCTAGAGATTCTCGTGATTCCACTAATCTCACACTAGGGGGTTCTACCATTCACAAAGGAATCACTCCTGTTGATCGTCTCTCTCCATGGAGAACTCCGTAAAAGTCTCCACATCATCAAAGTACAACTTTCCCTTGTCCATAACATGCGATGCATAAAGCAAAAATATCCTTAGATGAAAAACATGGAAAACATTATGAAATCGGTGCATATATGGGGGAAGATTTAGGTGGTACTACACCTCACCAACTCTACTAAGAATCTGGAAAGGTCTAATAATCACAGAGATAGTTTTTCACCCCAGCCAAATCTCCAAAATCCTCGACAGGGTGAGACCCATAGGAAGACATGGTCTCCCACCTTGAACTATAAGGGTCTCCATCTTCTATTTTCAAAAAGACTAATGCCCACTCTGTATAGTCTACATACTATCTTTGATCATCTGAACCTTCTCAATGGTAGCATGTACCATCTATGGACCCAAAAGTGATGAATCCCTGGGGTTTCTCTAGAATAGAGGTGATCTGAATGGTCTCCTATACCAGGACTCAAATGATGCTATGACAATGGTGGATTGATAACTATGGTTGAATTGAAACACTACCTTTGGTTGGTGATCCTCCCAACTATGACGGAAATATAGGGCCTAAAGCATGAAGCATGTCTTCTAAGGTCTGTATGGTCCACTCCGTCTGACCATCAATCTGGGGATAAAAAGTTGTGCTCAAGAATGGTGAAACTTGGTGCACAGCTGTCACTTGCTGAAAAATGAGGCATCATGATACAAAATCATCCACCAATTTCTTCATCACTTTCCACTAGTACTGAAGTCAGAGGTCTTGGTACATCTTTTCCAAACCTAGATGTATCACTAAAGGGTATGTGCAGGACTCCCTCAACACCTCCTCTCATTGGGTCACTTGTACCGTGGTGCATCCTCTAGAAAAGGATGATGTGCTTCCCAGCATCATAAAATATTTCAGGAGCTCATCCTATGGATACCTAAGAACAGTTGTCCGGAAAGTCAAATTCCCCAAGCTGTGTCTCTCGTACCCACTAAAGGAGTTGGGGAGTGATAGTCATGGACTAGAGGTATGTTTCTCCATCACAATCCATGAAGGATAACTGCAACGCAAATAGCTGCTCCAACGCCTCACTTAGAAACTGTATACCAGACCTCCTGCTGAGCGTGTATTTCACCACGTCCCCCTTACCTTGAGTATAGACAATCATGACGTCATAATCCAAGTGGAACTCCAACCATCGTCGCTAACTCACTACTGAAAAGCTTATGAGAAACTTTCCAACCACGCGAAAGGCTACCCCTTTAACCAATTGATGTCCCCATCGACCCATTTGTAGTTGGTACATGCTGTCCACAACCACTACGTTATGGTGCTGATAGTCCACACATAACCTCAAACATTGGGTATTACTATTTCCTTCATCATTAAGTGATCCAACTATACTCGCAGCTCACAGTGCTCCACGAGAGGCATCCAATATATAGTTGTAGATATTAGTGTCATACCTAGGTATAATACATTTGATAATTCCCTCTCCCTGTGGGGTGGATGTAGAGACCCGATGATTGACGTACATGGACATTACATTACTTTTTCTGAATTATTAATACATAACAAAAACAGACACACAAGGATCGTAATAGTTTAGTGTCTTGGGAAACGTGGAACGTAATCTTCTAATCGTGGTGAAAGAACTTCAACATCTCCCATAATGATCTTCCCATTCTTTCGTACATAAAACCTTTCTTTATATCCTAGGGAAAAGAAAACATAATAAGGGTGAGCTCAAATGCTCAGTAAGGGAAAACATAGAGAACATAAAACAATCCATAAACATTTGAAAACAAAAACGTGAACATGAAATTTAAACATCAAAATCTTGAGCAAAGACATAAATCATGGAAGTATGTAAGGAATATATCATAATGGAACATCAACCATTATAAAATATAATGGGAATAAAACATGTAATTTTGGAAACCATTCAACACATGTAATGATTTCCATAGTAGCCAAGGCATTGCTGCCGAGACCATCTTAGTGGACAAAGTCCCTTTCTGAATCGAGTTCACTCCTTGTTTCAGTCTTGTATTACTGAACCGGTTTAACTTGTCGTTCCATCCATGCCTATCTCATGAGATATAAATCATTACCCAATGCATTGTAAATATATATAGGTCCCACCCATGTCATAATTAAATCATTCTTACTTGTGCCACAAAATAAACATACATCATTCATAATAACCCAATAAATAAAATGGGTTTAATAAACATCATCCCATCATTACATAATCCTTATAAAAGAAATGGAAATCATTTCATCATAAGAAAAGTGAAACCATGTAAATCATAGATACATGATACTTGAAACATGCACATATGAAATAATGTCATCTTAGATGACAAATGGTTTTGATAAAATACTTGAAATGAATTCTTGAGGAAAATATCCTTTCTTCTTCAAAATCATTTTCTTTTCACAAAATGCCATGCAAATTTAAAAGAATAGGATTTTGTTGAAAATAGTCATGAAATATTTTGGAGTGATATTCATGAAAATAAGGCATTATAAAACCGTAAAAATCCTTTCATGCCGTATAAGTCAAAAAAACATTCTCCTCGTACTTTTGTAAGAAAAGTAAAAAAAGTACCGCGTAACGTAAACAAAAAAAAGATTCCTTACATACCATGTAGTAAAAGTCAAAAATGGGTAAAAATTAATTTTAACATACACAAAAACAATTTTATAAATCATGGACATGGATGATATAAATAACCCCAGTAAATACTTACGAATAAGCAATCTCTGATAAAAATGAGATTTGCAAAATTATCCCTTACATTAGGTCTGATATGCTTCGTACGTATCCAAAACTCCTGTAAAAGGATTTAAATAATTTCATTGACTTACTACAGAATCATATTAATTTTTATTATATCATATATGGTTCACTTATGACTTTATATTACCCGTTCTTTTGTAAATTCATGTTAAAGTAGCGTTTTGGGAAAAATAGTTTCATTTGTCGTTCGTGTTTTTACTAGTAATTATTCATATGATTACTTAGATCATGATTACTTACATCCATAATGTAAAACATGATTTATATATAATATATATTCATAATATACATAATAGATCGATAAATGGAAAGAAATAAACCGTTCATTGAGACGGTAGGCCGTACGTACGCCTGAACGCTGTTTTCGTTTCCTTATTGAATTGAATGGAATTAAGTAGATGAAATAAATATATATATATACATAAATCCATTAGCATTATTATGTCATATATTTCATTATTACTTATTATATATACTTTATAATCATTATTTAATGGTTAACATGGAGAGTGAATCTCATCGCGTCGTGGAGACGGTAGTCCGTACGTACGCACGAGCGATGATATCATTCCCAAGATCGTGGAATTGTAATAAAGTGTATGTATAATATTACAGAATCAATATCACTTTACAATAATCATATATATTCATTACTTTTACCATTATACCTATCCAAGTAAGGTGGTGGTGGAAAATAGATTACACCACGTTGTGGAGACGGTATTCCGTATGTACGCACGCGCGGTGATTTCGTTTTCCCTATAGTGGATAGATGGTGAAATATGGTTGTTTCATAATTATAATAACATATCAGTATATGAGTGATACAGATGTTATTAACTAATAATGAAACATCTAAAAAATAAGAAGTGGATGAAGAAATAAAGATGAAAGAATCGGTAATGGACATTACCTCTTCTTTGAAGCGCCTCTTTGAGACCTCCTCTTAGGGCACTAAAATTGGTCTTTGAAGAATACCAGGACCTCTAGGATATTTCTAGGGAAGTGGAGAAGATAATTTCTCAGGTTTTGGCCGAGCTTGAAGGCTCAATGTGGTGTGAGGAAGAGAGGGAGGAGGTGCCCTTTTATAAGGGAGGAGAGGGGCACCTTTGGAAATATAAGAAATATTAGTTTTTATTAAATTCCAAGCCCACTTAAAACATCCAAAATGACTCATATCAGAATATTAGATGAGAAATGGTTGTGATCTCATTAACCAATAAAATTTAGACATTTTAGGAATTTATTTTAAACATTATCAACTAGATTTATCCTTATTTAATCAATTTAATTTTATTTGTGGTAATAACATTCTAAATTTTAAATTATAACAAATAATTACTTATTTGTAGTGAATTGTCCATAATTGGATACTTTATAAAATTTTAGACAATATAAATTTAAATTTATAATTTTTAAATATTTTTTTGATTTTTAAACAATTTTATAATATGTTATAATTTAAAAATAGTGTCAATTTTGACACTATTCATTTATTTGAATTTAAATAAAATATATACAGAAGATGTGTTCTAAATAAAAGATTTAATAGATTCATAAAATGTCACATGTATCTAGAAAATTAATGGAGTACATTAAATAGTTCATATAATATTTATTTTATTATTTTTAAAACCATTTATTTGGTTTATCTCTTAATAAAATAATTACTACAACATTTTTGTATAATTATTTAATATACATATATGTTGCATAAAAATTAAAAATAAAATACTATGATGAAGGTAAATCTATTAAATTTCACAATAATACTTTTACTTGAATTTATAATCTTAAAATACCAATATTTAAATTGTTATATTTATTAAATTATGAAGGTGAATACTTTTGCATCATTTAAAATAAAATAATATAAGTGTCATAATCGCCTTAATAAGGATCCAAATGGTCAAAAATTAGGCAAGTGGATTATTAGGTTTATATATACACTAATGATAAGTTTTGTGAAGATTTTTGGGCCTTTTGATATGTATTACTATTTCAATAAAAACAATATTATTGATTTTTCACTAAATAAATAATTTTTTCATCATTAATGTAGAAGATAATAAGGCAATTAAATAACTCTTAAATATTTAAAATAAATTACCATGACAAAGAAAAACATTTTATCTTTCAAATGAGTATTTATAACCGAATTTATATTCTGTATAAACTTATATTAAAAATACATTAATTATTAAAGTTGAGTGAGACATATTTCACTTTCCTTTAAATAAAACAAACTAATGGTCTTAATCACCTCCATGTGGCTTCTAATTGATTCCATTTAGACCCAAATATTACTTAGGTCAAAATATAATCATCCAATTGTATTAAGACAAGTGTTTGGGTAATTTTATAATATTATATTTACCCTTAATTACCTGATTTAACTTTTACTATGGTAAATAAAATTTACCGTAGTTACTAATCATAATGCCCAAAAATAAAAAGTAGTTTACTAATATAATTTGGACCCACTGATTCAAAATATGGAATCCATTTTTCCAAATTCAATACACATAAGTTACAGAAATTAAATTAAAATTAATCACGTTGTCGAAAAAAACGGGTTTTTCTTTAAAACATTGCAAAAGATTGAATTTATTTAACCTACGAATTCAATGTAAAATCAATTCTAATGACATAAATTATATTCACTGTTAAAAATATATTCTATTTATAATTTTAAACCATTAAATATTGTAATTTAACCACATAAGTTATTATGATGAAAAAAGTTGTTTTTAATTAAAATATTGCGTGTTTTTACTATTCATTAAAATATGAAAGTTATCAGAAAAATATCAAAACTTTATCCAATGTAAATTTTTATATCCTGATTCAAAAGTAGAATTTTATTTTGTCAAATTGAAATTATAAACATGTCAAATACTATATTTAAAGTGGGTGTGCCATTAAAAGGCGGCAAAACTGCATTTTTTGAAAAATACATATTTTACCTGAAAAATTTATTTTGTTCTTATACCATGCTCTAGAAAATGTCTAAGATGAATAATAATGTAATAAGATTCAAAATTTAGTTAATACTATTCATAACGGCTAGTTCATAATAATATTATAATAATATATTGTTGTTTAGTAAAACCTGGTATTGCGTATAACACATGCTATCGAGGAAGGTTGTGATTGCGTGTAATGCAAGCCAAGTTAGGGATGCGTGTTTTGCAAGACTCCTTTGTTGTTTCATATAATATAATCCAACCATTTTTCATTTATACATTGAATATATATATATATATACACTCAATGTAGCGTAGAATGACTATTATCAAATGAACATGAAATTGTGTGTAACACAATATAAGAATAGTGATGCGTATACTGCAAGCTAATGCGGTGTTGTTTATAGCACAAGATAATCTTGTTGTAGCATAAAACACATGACATCAAATAAATTAAAAATAAATCTTATCATAAAATATCGGGTTGTTACATTCTACCCCCCTTAAAATGAATTTCGCCCTCGAAATTCATCAGGGTTATAAATGGTTTAATACTTGAAAGATTCTTTAGTAGAAACCCACGTCATAAAAAGGGAATACCAAAACCTATCTTTAAAAACTGAAGTATGAGATGTAATGGTTACCCAAATTAACCAATCACTAGTTTTCCACATAGGAGACCATAGGTGAAAAAATATGGATATGGAAGAAAAATCTAACCATCATGTTCTGATGGAGAGTGGTAGAGGTCATGGCTATAAAAAAGACAACAATCACAAAGGCATAAATTTGTGATGATCTAAGGTACCATCTGATTCATCGGATATAAGGGCACTAGGAATTTTTTTTTGGTTTTCAAGATCATTTCCCTAAAGTTGATGAATTAAAACAAATACTTACATGATTTTGGTACAATCTCATTGTTGTTCGTGAGTTGAACAATTTCCACATCATCCCTTAAAGAAATGAAGATGAATTTTTTATTCATGATGTGTTAGCAGATCATGTGATAGAATGATGGTTCATTCCATCTGTTTCAAAGAAAAGGTTAGCAAAAGTTATAAGTCCATCTTATGGTTAGATTAATCGTATATGGTTCCAAAAATGAACTTATGCTTCACATATCATACCGCATAATAAAATAAAACTAGATTATACTAACCAGGGACTTCATGTATGCCAGTGGTAGGCAATAAAGGCTAGTCGCACTTTGGTTGTGGGTTCGATTCCCACAGCCTTGTCTGACGCGATGGCATGTCGCTCGTCCTGCAGGATTTCCTTTATCTAAAACTACAATATAAATAATATCGGAAAAAAATCTAGCCATAAAAAATACTAACTTATTTCCAACATAATTCATTCCAATCTTTAGGCTTATCCAAAATACATATGTCCAATCTCATAGTATAAAGAAAACGATTACTTGAAATGTCATCAACCAAGCATGTGAATACCATCATTTATCCCCCAATATCTTGTCGATCACATTCCAATCATTTAATACCTTAATCATGTATTCTCTTGAAAAATGAATACCCATTAAACCTTAGTGAAAACATGAATGCCTTCAAAAGTTAACTCTTTCCACATTCCAAAATCACAAAAAATATATATACTCAAACCATGATATGACCTTCTCTTTATATCAGTCATGAGCTCATGAATACTATCAAACATTTAATTTTCTCTTTATCCCATCATTATGCGCATATCATCTACTTTCCAAAAATATCTAAATAACCTTTCATGGTCACTAGTACCATTCATCATATACTTTCAAAACTTAAGGAAATACAACAGTGTAACAATCCTTATATGTATCTTTATTCAATATTACCATGATATTACTTATACAACATTACACTTGATAAACATGTAATCATTCCACTACCTTCTTAAAACATTGACTGAGCTTCAACAATTATTTCATCTCACATATCATTTGCAGTCTCTTCATCATCATCAATATAAATAATACCCATATGACCATACTGATTATCTTCATGATACTTTCCCTTAGGGAATTGGTTTGCATAATGCCCATACATTCCACATTTAAAACATTTAACCATTGTTGATGTCGTAGAAATACCATTATCCTTGTCCATGGTGTTAATTGAACCTTTTCCTTTGCACTTACTGTATTTTTTTCCTTCTTTTCCACACCCAAATCATCTTCCAGTTCATTTGAAACATTCTCCTTTATGCCTCATCACATATGATTTACATGAGGCAAATTGAACTTTCTCTCCTCTATGATAATCATGAAACTCCATATTTCTATTATTAGCCGAGTCAGGAAACTTACCAAAGTTGAGTTTATTGATCATATTATGAGATTGAGGATTCGGCATAATAATGATGTTTGGACTTCCAAATCCCATTTCATTTGGTTGCTCATGAATTATATCATTCCATTGTCCATCATATCCTCCATTATCGTGAATCGTCTTGTTTCCATCCAAATTATAAAACCCAAAAAGAATAGTGTGAGAGGAAAAAATCATAATAAAGGGGGAGTAAATTCAATATCTAACATCTTAAGTTTAATCTAATATCGTTACCATAATTCTAGGACTATAACCTATACTTATACTTAACCTTAGGGACATCCCTAGACATACCTTAGAAATATCTCTAGGGATCTCACTAATGTTTTCGCATCCTAGATTCCAAAGGTTGACTAAACCTTTCCTCTGATACCAACTGTAGAGACCCGATGCTTGATGTACATGGAAATTACATTACTGTTGTGGAATAATTAATACATAACAAAAACAGACACACAAGGACCGTAATAGTTTAGTGTCTTTGGAAACTTTGAACGTAATCTTCTAATCGTGGTGAAAGAACTTCAACATATCCCATAAAGATCTTCCATTTTTTTCTTACCTAAAACCTTTCTTTATATCCTGGGGAAAAGAAAACATAAAAAGGGTGATCTCAAGTGCTCAGAAAAGGAAAACATAGAGAACATAAAAAAATCCATAAACATTTGAAAACAAAAACATGAACATGAAATTTAAACATCAAAATCATGAGCAAAGACATAAATCGTGGAAGTATGTAAGGCATATATCATAATGGAACATCAACCATGATAAAATATAATGGGAATAAACCATGTAATTTTGGAAACCATTCAGCACATGTTATGATTTCCATATTAGCCAAGGCATTGCTGCTGAGACCATCTTAGTGGACAAAGTCCCTTTCTGAATCAAGTTCACTCCTCGTTCCAGTCCTATATTACTGAACCGGTTTAACTTGCCATTCTAGCCATGTCTATCTCATGAGATATAAATCTTTACCCAATGCATTGGAGGGAGATATAGGTCCCACCCATCTCATAATGAAATCATTCTTACTTGTGCCACAAAATAAACATACATCATTCAAAATAACCCAATAAATAAAATGGGTTTCATAAACATCATCCCATCACCACATAATCCACATAAAAGAAATGGATATCATTTCATCATAAGAAAAGTGAAACCATGTAAATAATAGAGACATGATACTTGAAACATACACATATGAAATAATGTCATCTTAGATGAAAAATAGTTTTGATAAAACACTTGAAATGAATTCTTGAGGAAAATATCTTTTCTTCTTCAAAATGATTTTTGTTTCAAAAAATGTAATGAAAATTTAAAATAAAAGGATTTTGTTGAAAATAGTCATGAAATCTATTGGAGTACGATTCATGAAAATAAGGTTATATAAAACCGTAAAAATCATTTCATGCGGTATAAGTTAAAAAAACATTTTCCTCGTACTTTTGTCGGAAAAGTCAAAAAAGTACCTTGTAACGTAAAAAAAAGAAAGATTCCTTACATACCATGTAGTTAAAGTCAAAAATGGGTAAAAAGGAATTTAAACATACACGAAAACACTTTTATAAAACATTGACCTAGATGATAGAAATAACCCTAGTAAATACTTACGAATAAGCAATCTCGGATAAAAATGAGATTTGAAAAATTATCCCTTACCATAGGTCTGATATGCTTCGTACGTATCCAAACCTCCTGTACAATGAAATAAATAATTTCATTGACTTATTACAGAATCATATTAATTGTTATTATATCATATATGGTTCACTTATGACTTTATATTACCCATTCTTTTGTAAATTCATGATAAAGTAGTGTTTTGGGTAAAATAGTTTCATTTGTCATTCGTGTTTTAACTTGTAATTATTCATATGATTACTTAGATCATGATTAATTACATCCAGAATGTAAAACATGATTTATATATAATATATATTCAGAATATACATAATAGATCGATAAATGGAAAGAAATACACCGTTCATGGAGCCGGTAGGCCGTACGTACACATGAACGCTGTTTTCGTTTCCTTATTGAATTGAATGGAATTAAGTAGATGAAATAAATATATATATATATATATAAATCCAGTAGCATTATTATGTCATATATTTCATGATTACTTATTATATATACTTTATAATCATTCTTGAATGGTTAACATGGAGAGTGAATCTCATCGCGTCGTGGAGACGGTAGTCCGTACGTACGCACGAGCGATGATATCATTCCCATGATCATGGAATTGTATTAAAGTGTATGTATAATATTACAGAATCATTATCACTTTACAATAATCATATATATTCATTACTTTCACCATTACACCCATCCATGTACGGTGGTGGTGGAAAATAGATTACCGATTCTTTAAAATTTATTTCTTCTTTCACTTATTATTTTTTAGTTGTTTCATTATGAGTTAATAACATCAGTGTCACTCATATACTGATATGTTATTATAATAATGAAACAACCATATTTCACCATCTATCAATCCTATGGAAAACGAAATCACCGCACGCGCGTACATACAGAATTAAGTAGATGACATAAATAAATAAATATATATATACATAAATCTAGTTGCATTATTATGTCATATATTTCATGATTACTTATTATATATACTTTATAATCATTCTGGAATGGTTAACATGGAGAGTGAATCTCATCGCGTCGTGGAGACTGTAGTACGTACGTACGCACGAGCGATGATATCATTCCCAAGATCGTGGAATTGTATTAAAGTGCATGTATAATATTACAAAATAAATATCACCTTAAAATAATCATATATATTCATTACTTTCACCATTATACCCATCCATGTATGGTGGTGGTGGAAAATAGATTACACCACGGCGTGGAGACAGTATTCCATACGTACGCACGCACGGTGATTTCGTTTTCCGTAGGACGGATAGATAGTGAAATATGGTTGTTTCATAATTATAATAACATATCAGTATATGAGTTACACTGATGTTATTAACTCATAATGAAACAACTAAAAAATAAGAAGTTGAAGAAGAAATAAAGTTGAAAGAATCGGTAATGGACATTACCTCTTCTTTAAAACGCCTCTTTGAGACCTCCTCTTAGGGCACTAAAATTGGTCTTTGAAGAAGACTAGGACCTCAAGGATATTTATAGGGAAGTGGAGAAGAGAATTTTGGCAGGTTTTGGCTGACCTTGAAGGCTCAAAGTGGTGTGAGGATGAGAGGGAGGAGGTGCCCTTTTATAAGGGAGGAGATGGGCACCTCTGGAAATATAAGAAATATTAGTTTATATTAAATTCAAAACCAACTTAAAAACATACAAAATAACTCATATCCGAAGATTAGACGAGAAAGGGTTGTAATCTCATCATCCAATAAAATTTAGACATTTTAGGAATTTATTTTAAACATTATCAACTTGATTTATCCTTATTTAATCAATTTAATTTTATTTGTGGTAATAAAATTCTAAATTTTAAATTATAAGAAATAATTACTTATTTTTTGTGAATTGTACATAATTGGATACTTTATAACATTTTAGACCATATAAATATAAATATATAATTTTTAAATATTTTTTTGATTTTTAAACAATTTTATAATATGTTATAAAATAACAATAGTGTCAATTTTGACACTATTCATTTATTTGAATTTAAATAAAATATATACAGAAGATGTGTTCGAACTAAAAGAATTAATAGATTCATAAAAGTTCATATGTATCTTGAATATTAGTGGAGTACATTAAATAGTTCATATAATATTTATTTTATTATTTTTAAAACCATTTATTTGGTTTATCTCTTAATAAAATAATTACTACAACATTTTTTTATAATTATTTAATATACTTATTTTTTGCATAAAAAGTAAAAATAAAATCCTATGATGAAGATAAATCAATTAACTTTCATAATAATACTTTTAATAGAATTTATAATTTTTAAATCACAATATTTAAATTGTTATATTTATTAAATTATGAAGGTGACAACTTTGGCATTATTTAAAATAAAATAATATAAGTGTCATAATCGCCTTAATAAGGATCCAAATGGTCAAAAATTCGGCCAGTGGATGATTAGGGTTTATATATACAATAATAATAAGTTTTGTGCAGATTTTTGGGCCTTTTAATATGTATTACTATTTCAATAAAAAACTATATTATTGATTTTTCACTAAAAAAATAATTTCTGCATGATTAATGTTGAAGATAATAAGGTAATTAAATAACACTTAAAAATTACAAATAAATTACCATGACAAAGAAATAATTTTTATCTTTCATATGAGTATTTGTAACCGAATTTATATTCTGTATAAACTTATATTAAAAATACATTAATTATTAAAGTTGAGTGAGACATATTTCACTTTCCATTAAATAAAACAAACTAATGGTCTTAATCACCTCCAAGTGGCTTCTAATGGATTCTATTTCGAACCAAATATTACATAGGACAAAATATAATCATCCAATTGTATTAAGACAAGTGTTAGGGTAATTTTATAATATTATATTTACCCTTAATTACCCGATTTAACTTTTACTATGGTAAATAAAATTTACCGTAGTTACTATTCATAATGCCCAAAAATAAAAATTAGTCTATTAATATAATTTGGAAACACTCATTCTAAATATGGAATCCATTTTTCCAAATTCAATACACAGAATTTTCAGAAATTAAATTAAAATTAATCCCGTCGTCGATAGAAACCTGGTTTTTGTTTAAAAAATTGCAAAAGATTGAATTTATTTAACCTACGAATTAAATGTAAAATCAAGGCTAATGACATACATTATATTAAATGTTAAAAATATATTCTATTTATACTTTAGAACCATTCAATATTATAATTTAACCACATAAGTTATTATGATGAAAAAAGTTGTTTTTAATTAAAATATAGCGTGTGTTTACTATTCATTAAAATATGAATGTTATCAACAAAATATCAAATATTCATCCCATGTAAATTTTTATATCATTATTCAAAATAAGAATTATATTTTGTCAAATTGAACTTATAAACATGTCAACAACTATATTTAAAGTGGGTGCGCCATCAAAAGGCGGAAAAAATGCATTTTTTGAAAAATACATATTTTACCTGAAAAATTTATTTTGTTCTTATACCATGCTCTAGAAAATGTCTAAGATAAATAATAATGTTATAAAATTAAATATTTAGTTAATACTATTCATAACAGCTAGTTCATAATAATATTATAATAATATATTGCTGTTTAGTAAAACCCGGTATTGCGTACAACACACGCAATTGAGGAAGGTCGCGATTGCGTGTAATGCAAGACATGTTAGGGTTGCGTGTTGTGCAAGACTCCTTTGTTGTTTCATATAATAGAATACAACCATTTTTCATTTATACATTGAATATATATATATATATACACTCAATGTTGCGTAGAATGACTATTATCAAACGAACATGAAATTGTGTGTAACACAATCTAAGAATAGTTTTACGTATACTGCAAGCTAATATGGTGTTGTGTTTTGCACAAGATAATCTTGTTGTAGCATAAAACACATGACATCAAATAAATTAAAAAGAATACTTATCATAAAATATCAGGTTTTTACAGTTGAAACCCTGGAAAAATCATTTAAATGAATTTTACCACACTCTACCACTACTATGGGGACCCGGAAACTAAAAAAACCTATGGCCATGGGGGTGACTCTGGCCGACTCAAGAGTGATCATTTCCACCTTCCTATGCATGAGTTTATCCCATTCTTCCTGGGTTTCCTTTTTTTTTCAGACCAATGAAATACCCAATCCAATGTATTGGATATACCACACCCATTTTTCCTAAAATAATCAATCTTAGGATGATATACAGATGAGAAATCCATACCCAAACTAATGCCATAAGCCCTCAATGATGCAACCTAGAGGTTCCAACTGAAACTCTCTCCTCCAGGGTCAGATCACACCGTCGTCATATGTGTGATTGTGGAGTTCCTCCAATAGGTATCTCAAAACTCAAGGGTCAAGTCAATGGTTTAACCAGAAACTCTATGTCTTGAACCAAATTTGGGATGAGGAATGATTATCACCTACGTTTATTAATACAACAGCTAGTAGTAAACACATACCGTACCTCTAATAATTCCTGGAGCCCATGGGTCACACTCTTTGAAAACATGAAGCTACCCCCTTCCTCTATCATCTAGCTCCCTAATACTGGTGGGGACCACATTGGGGTGGTGGTTGTAACATGTCAAAATTTATACCACCTCCTGCTGCCCTCCTAGCTCCTCTTCCATGCCAGCTGCCCTGCAGATTCACATGTTCCAATTACTTCATCTTCTCGAAACTTTTTACATGTCCAAGTCTTCGAGACTGACGTCGGTTTAATTCATTCCCACTACTGTCATTCATTACCTATATATACTCATCCAAATAAATTTCAACCACAAAGGTTCTCCCTAGAACCATAACAGAATTATGAATTCAAAGAAGAATTGTTATTGCTCAGATTCCCCTAAACAATTTTATCTCGGAGGTCCGAGCCCTGAAGCATTGGTCGTATAATATTGATCATGTACTTAGAATTGTAGGTATTCCTCGATGAATACTCAGTTACTGAAATGTTGTCCTGTCAAAACTGTAGAATCTCTTAGGAACACAAACCCTGTTGATTTTTATGGAAATAGACCCCTTCTCTGAGTAAGGATATCAAGATCTATCCATAGAAAAGTCACCTAATCGTCAGATAATGGTAATATGAACCCTGTCATCACCCATATGAGAAACATAGAATGATCACTACCTGGACCACCATCTTATCTAATGGTTCCCTGGCTAGATGGAAACTCGGTCACCACCTTAGTTCATTACATAGTCACATGTGAGTCAGGCTCGCCTCAGAACCTGAGGGGTATCTATCACTGAAACTCATGTATTTCACATAGCCTATATGTTTCCTATATAGTTACACTAATAGTAACCTGTAATCAGTGAGATGTGGTATCACTGGGACACCACCCGAAGGTACCATCTAAGGAAACTATCCCTGTACCGAAGCCTCGTCACTCTGCAGACCATCCTCAATGTCACGCACTAGAATCCTGGCTATATGTCTGCGTGGAGGAATCATGATAAGGAATTAAGATGAACCATAGTCAAAAGGGTATACCTGTTGAGTTGGCTAAAATTATATCAATAGAAAAAACATTCACAAAACAAATGAAACTAGTGTTTTTGTGTACCGATTCGGAAAACAGAATTCAGGGTCCTGGTGTATGGATACATCGTCCACCTCACAAACACTGGACTCTCTGAACTGAAACCCAAAATCAAGACACATAACACTATTCCTCCATTGAAACATAGTATCTTGGTTCTTCTGGTAGAACTGACCGCCCTCTGATACCACTTTGTCATGACCCACCCCCCGGGGGTCCATGTCGTGACTACCCCAAACCCACCTTACATAGGCCAGGGGTTGACGTCTTTCGCCGGAAAAGAATATCCCTAAAGGTAAGGAATTTACTCAAAAAATGTACACACACATACATGGAACACCTCCCACATGTAACACACTGGAAGAAGAAATGTACAACAAAAAAAACCCCTGAGTGTAATAGTGTGTAAGAAAAGTAAAGGGGCCAGAATAAAAGCCCAACTAAAAGGGATGTATATGAAAAATGTAAAACATATCCTTAGGTCATCTGCCAAGGATCCTACCTAAAGGGTAGGTACAACTCCTCACAAATGCTCTCCATATCTACTGGTAATCTATGCACACCTTCTGTCAATCACCTCCGAGGACCATTAATCCATAACTTCTCAAGTCTTTGTCTTACTATCCATTTTCTGCATAGGACCAAACATGGTGCGGGAAAATCTAGTGAAGGGGTGAGTATAACAATACTATGTAGGGAAATCAAGATCCCTGGTAGTCTCGCATAATTCCATAATGGAAAATCCACAAATCATGATCTCAAACACAAATAAAAAAACAACTCAGACAAGGTATAACTTATGTACATAAGTATAGACGATTAGCGGTAAAGATCGATCATCTTATTATGTTGGAAGGCTCTATTGTCGATTCACAAAGGGTCACTAGATGATGATCCACACATGGTCGCTAGGTTCTAATCCACACAAAATTGCTCGGTGCTCATCCACATAAGATCACTCAGTGCTCATCCACACAGAATCGCTCGGTGCTGATCCACAATGGATTTCAAGCTGCTGATCCACAGAGGATGGTGCAGTGCTGATCCACACAGGATCGCCCAGTGCTGATCGAAATAGGATCTCTCAGTTCTGATCCACACAGGTTTGCTCGGTGCTAATCCACATAGGTTATCTCGGTGCTAATCCACATAGGATCGCAAGGTGATGATCCATATAGGATTGCTAGGTGTTGATCCACACAGGATATCTATTCATTCATCATGTCACAGTCATCCAAAATATTTCCAAACATATCACACTTTATTCTAGGAATATCTTTTCCTCAATCCATTGTTCTTAAGTGAACTTTCACAAAAACCGATGAAGATGTAACCCAATGATCCTCCATGTTATACGGGTTACAAATCAATAGATGGTGTGTCAATCTAACGCCCGATATGTATGTTATAGGAATTGTAGAGATGAGGGCCCATTTGGATTCGGGTACGATCCAACCAATCCAAAATCCAACTTCCTTTTTCCCTCTATTGGATTATCTCAAAAGGACCTCTTATTCCCAAACATTCTGTTGCTGCATACGGTTCGTCAAATGGACATTAGGTTTACAATATATGCCCATTTAAGTGAAATTCGGCTAAAAATGGGTCTCGGTCAGGTCCGACCTGGTTGGACTTACTCGACCTAGCCCAGTGGGCCAGGCCCAAAGGGGCTGGACATGGATTGGTTTGTCGGGGCGTGGTCCGGCCGGCTGGGCCACAGTTGCTTCCCGGCCCACCCGGCGGGGCGTGGCCTGCTGGCCAAGTGTGGGGGTCTACTCCCCTTCTGAATGACAGAAGTTGTTCGGGACATCATGGTAGTAGCACCGGTTGGTGCCGCCTCTCCCAGCCGGTCCCATTGGACCGGTAACCCGTGATACATGCGGACCACGATTCCACCCTCTGATATGGCTAGAAGATGCTACCTTTATCCATGGTGCACCTCCGTAGTGCGCCGCTTGGATCAACAACAACGCTGGATGGTTCTGCACTCCACTAGCTGGTCTTCAAGGAACGACCCTCTACGGAAAGACGGGCGCAAGTTCGCCCTCTACATCAGCCTTCCACCACATCACGTCACCCTGCTTCAATGCGGTCGATGAAGGCCGACCACCCACTTTTCCACCGCGGTGCCGCCATTCCGTCACTGCCTATGGGTGCCAGGCACCACCTCCCTCGGTCTCCAGTGCTGACATGCCAGTGAATCCTCCACGGGCCACCGATGAAGCTCCGTTGGTCTACTTTTATTCTCATCCATGCGTACGGCCCTCCCTGAATGGCGCTTGTGCTGCCCGGCCCTTGGTTCCACCTTGCCGCCAAATAATCCGGTTGTCCACGAAGAACGCCACCACAACCATGTTTGCCGGAGGGTCTGGGCCTCGTTCAATTATCCCACTCCCTCCACATTTTCATAACAAAATATGAAGGATATTTTAATTATAAAAACTCCCATAAGGAAAACCCCACAATATCCTCCCACATTTAAGAATGAATCATAGATCAAGTCATTGGATGTTTGTTCCGTGTTATTCATAACATTCCAGAATGGGGTTATGGGGTGAAATCAAGAATATAACCCCCCCCCCCCGACCTTGAGTTCATTGGAAGGCGTTATAGAAGAGAATGGAGTGTCCACGTCTAAAGGTGTTCATAGGTGTTCGTCGTCGCCCATCGTTTCACCCAATGACTATCACTCGATTACGTTCTTCATTGGAGCGGAAAGTTGCTAGCGCTTCATCAGAGCTTCCTCTTGTAGCTCTCCCAAAACCCAAGCCCATGTTCATATTAAATATAGGGGAAGGTGGAGATTAACGCATCACACAATTAATGAGGTTCATTAACGAGTTTAATTAATGAACCTCTTAAATCTCTCAACGGTGTGGTTACACCTCCCATTATTTCTCCCAACCGTGTTGTTACTCAATTTATGAGTCAGACCAATAAATGGTTTGACATTGCACTATGGTCCCACCACCGTTAGTCCAAAAGTCGCAAGAAAAAAATTAAATAACCTTAAGTTATTTTATTATTTTTTTTGTAAACACCACGAAAATAACCTTATCATTTAATCCTTTCCGGTTAATGTTAAGCTTCCCTTAATTGAATAACGACATTGAAGATTCAACAGAGTACTCATATTTTTAATCTGAGAAAAATTTCAATAGATAGAAATCTCCACCCGCACGTTTACTGAGCGTATCTTAAAAAAAGTTCATAAATTGTTAACAAACACCCTCGACCTGCGCCGATCAAGGTTAGGCTCTGTCTAAGGGGAACATGCTCTCAAGAGCTGAATGATACTATCAGATTTCCAATCCGAATTACCATTTAGAACATAATGAATTTAACAATAAAATAATTGTTACATAATTATTTAATTTACGGCAAAAAACTATCTTCCATTGATGGCCCACGCCGACCAATGTTAGTATCTGCCTAAAGAAATAATACCCTCAAGAGCTTAGCGGTTGTCTCAGATTTTTAATTCAAGTCACCATTCGTGAGTTTGAAGCATTTGAAAAATAAAATAATTTTATTTAATTATTTTATTTACGGTTATTCCATTTTCGTGTTTTATCACCGGAAGCCTACGCTGACTAAACTTAAGTTGCGGCTACGGTAAACTCACCTTTTTAATGAAACAGTGCCATCATATTTCTGATCTAGGCACATGTTTAAGAGTTATTCCAATTTTTTAGGAAAGCCACTGATACACTCTATTTAATACATAACATTTTTTGACGAATCATTCAGTGCACTTCGGACCTCAGAATCACTTGCTGTCAAATTAATATGTCTCATAATAATTCCATATAATAAAAAAACTATGGATATTTCGAGACATTACATTACAAAAACCCTAATTATTCTTTTACAATCCACCATGACTATTTGTAGGAAATATGAAATTGTAAAATGAAAATATAAACAATTATTTATTTAGCCTAATTTTTTTCTTATGTTGTTTTATTTTCATTAATTATTCCTATCCATTAAATAATTAAATTCAGTGTTTAATAAAATTATTGAATAAATAACATGTTTATAATGAAATAATGACTGATAAGAAGTTATGGGTGACATAATATGTGATGTAAAATAATTCTGACATTCTAATAGACTCATTTTCCATGTGCATTCATCAATGAGATACACTATATTAGTAAGTGGGGTTCATTAAATTGTATACGGTGTAACTAATGGTGTTGAAAAAATAACTAATGAATTAAGTTAATCATATGATTTTTAATGCTTCAACAAATTCAATCATCTTCAATAATCTATAAGTTTAAATAATAATAAAACTAGGTAGAACATATGAAATGATAGAAGAAAATAATAATTTGTGAATTTTTCAAAAACAAATTGATCAACTCTAGGTTTTTAAACAAGTAATTTTATTCTAAAAAAATCATAGTTTTTATCATAATATAATTATTACAATATAAAATAAAAATTCATGACTATATTAAATTTTCCCAACAAAATTATTTTTATTCCTTAATGGATAATGGAAAAACATCACCCTGATAAAATTTAATTCCAATGTAAGAATTATTATTATTTTTTAAATAAAATATCTACAATTATTCATGAAAAGTTATTTAAAAAAATTGTGAAAAAATAATTAGTGATTATAACAATTTCGATGATTATATAAATCATCTACTATAGTGAACAAAATAAAAATTAATTAGTCCATGAAAATACAATTGAATATACAATTTTTTCATTTATAAATTAATTTTAACTCCCTATTTAGTAAAATTTCCTCTTATTTATCCTCTCATGAATATATGAGAATTTAAATGTCCTTATAGGTAGTAAGAGGAAAAACTTCATATAGATGAGTTTACTATTAATATAATACTATTTATCATTATCTTTTATATTATTCGAGTTTCTCTATTTAAAATAGAATACAACACTCTACACATTTATAACTATACCGTTAATATAATATACCATTTTAATTTGCAAATATATAATATATATATCATTCTACTCAAAATCTCTTGTGTCAATAAATTTATTTCTGATAATAGAAGTATTTTATAAAAAATATTTCATTTTTCCCCTATTAATATCCATCCATGTGAATTATAATATCCCAAGATAAATGTTTCAAAGATAATATAATTCAATATTAGTAATCGAAATTTAATTATATCCTAACTCTATAGAATAGTTGATATAATCTAAACATTTAGATAGATTATCAATATGCAGGATCAAATTAAATTGGATAAATACAATTTTAAATGTTATTTATAAATATTTTATAAAAAATATATATTTATAATATTATATTAAATATAAACCATTCAATATTATATTTTTAATATATATTTGTTTTTTTCCTCATTTAAATATATACTCGAAAAACTGTCGCTTCAAACATTTAATAATCCATTGAAACCCATTACACACCAATCATCTAATTAGGAATATTTATTAGGGAATATATAAATAATTAGAAAAAAATTGAAATGATTCATACCTTGAATAAAAACCAAGTAATTTTAGTCTTCCCCCTTAAGGGAGCTGGTCATAGAGTTAACCAGCAAATGGTGTTGAAATGCTATCTCAGAACAACACTTGCCACTAATCATGTATGTCAACCTCCCCCACCCAAGCCTCATTCTCTACCCTAATGTGTTTCCAAAGAACACATTATAAATGGGAAAACCTATCATGACCAACATTTTTCCTCTATTAAATGATGAATATAGGATTCTCTTCAAAAGAATCATCATCATCTAACTCCACATCTAAGGGATCAAAATTATAGGATGGGTATCGATAATATATGATAATCTATAAAATGAAGTCGACATTATGCATTCTATTGTAGCACTGAGGAAATATAAACTGATAGGATACCATCCATACTCTCTCCAAAATCTCAATCGGCTCAAGAATTCATGTTGAAAAATTCCCTTTACTAAGTATCTTTCTATTTTTATGCCTTGCAGATACGCATAATAAAACAATATCCCTAGCCTAGAACTCCATATATTGTCTATGGTAATCGTCATTATATTTTTATCCATACTAAGATATATAAATCATCTCTTCAATAAAGTGGACCTACTCTGAAGTCTCTAAAATGAAAATAGGACACAATACTAATGCATCTCCTACCATTAACTAGTATAGGGTGAAAGATATGGTCTACTGAATGAGGCCTCATATGGAACCATATGAATCATCTCCGGAAAAAAATTACTATAGAAGAACATAAAAAGAGGGATATTATTTTCCCATTAACCACCAAAATGATGTAAAACTTATAGAATAATAACCTCTAACACCTATATAGTATGTTCTGACTAACCATCTGTTTGAGGGTGATAGTGTATGCTCATAATCACCTATTAATCCTTATCCTTCTACAACCCTTTAATGAACCTCAATGAGAAATGAGTTTCCCTATTAGAAACGATCAGAGTAGCGACCCCGTGTAGTAGTATAATTTCAAAAACATATATTCTTCCCATATCATAAACATATAATGTCTCTCAGACATGATGATAGTGGGACACATTCTTCAGTAAGTCCAAAACTTCCCAAACATTGATGCTATGATGAGGTAGGCATGTTAAGTCGATTAAGTAATTCATCAAAACATAATTCCATTTCCATTCTAGGAATAATAACTAGAGTAACAGACTAGAATTCCACTGGTTCTCTCCCCTGACCATGTGACAGGTGGAACGCATATTGATTAAAAAATTTATTTGAAGTATCATCCCATTCTACCAATATTTTTGGTTCATGTTATGATATACCTTGGAAAACTTGCATTCAATTCCTGTTGTGATGTATGTGACTCCATCATCAACTCATCTCCCATATATGTGTGAACCAAGATACAAACATGTATACATAGGATGTCTTCATAATCGGTAGTCCAATCTATTGGGAGATCCTCCCTATAAATACTATCTCAATGGACCAAGCACTGAGGGTTTAAAAACAACCCCATATTCACTCCCTACAAAAGTGATTAGGTAACATGGAACATCTAAACATTTTCATCTAGTATTTTTATAAATAACCTGGGTTGATTTTTAGATTAGTAATTGAGATGATGCGTGATTCTCGGTATCGTTGTTCCTGAAAAAATTGATTTAAAAATATTAATCTGTTTACACTAGGTGTGACCTAACATTGAACTCAAAATGGATCCTTTACACTAGGTGTAACCAAAAATTGGTCGACACATGTCATCTGTAGAAAAATCCACGAAGGACCTAACCATAAATTATATAAATAATAATATTCTATTATTTTTAAATAACAATAACTTTTTAATGGTTATTCAGATTCGAAATATGAGACCTATGTGGAGTTTGAAATTTGTTGTTTTCACTAGTTGTGATTTATCTTTTGTCAACGCTATATTTTTGTAAAAAAGTTTTCTTGGGAGGTATCAAAAATAAAATAAATAATAAAATATATATTATTTAATGCATTGGATTTACTTCTAATAATTCATTTTTTGAAATTTTATTATTATCACATAAACCTTGTAATTTATTTAGATTCTATGAGAAATAACCATTGGAGGGATCCTCTGAAGAACTCTCTTGATCAAATGATAACGAATCGTGGATCGATGATTAATGTGCAGCTAATTCAAAGGAACCTCACCGATCATGATGACACAACAAGAAATAATCATCAATTTATTTAAATCAATGTAGTGTGGTTATTTATTTGTGGTCAATCCTCATTCTTTATTTTCACGATGAAGACAAGTGAATCCATTAACAGATTGATCAATGGTTTGATCATTCCAGAATGGTTATAAATGAAGGGATTATTTTAGGGGGTTTCCATAATGGGTTATTAGATATTAATTCCTATTATAACGATAGTGGATTGTGTACAACACAAAAAATTCCGAGTTATATTCATCAGGGTGTTCATCTAATTTCTATCCCTCATTATATGTGTTTTTCACTGTTGGACCCCCATGGAAACGGTTCAATGTTTCTGCTGGCTCCGAACGTGATCAAACCCATGGATTGGAGGAAAACCAATAGTAGATTACATTTATTAGATAAGGAACCAACAAAACAACCTTTACAATCATTTTGATATCAATGCTTCGTAGGTTAGTTGATGGTCCATGGTAGGGTCCATCGGTGTAGGTTAGGCACAGCAGTCTGGTGAGGCGAGGAGGTGAAAGTGCAGCGATAAGAGGAGGTAGGAATAGATGATGGTATTTCTGGTGGATTGGTCTGTGTTTCACATTGACGATATGAGTTACAAGACTAGGATGTGGAAAATATGGGTTGTGGAGGTAACACGACACAGTCTATGGGATTCAGTGGAGCGGGTCACGAGATGCAGCCTGTAGCCGTGAAACGCAGTGGCGGTGGAGGCTGCGTGGCATTCGACGGAAGACTGCATGATGAGGACCGGGATAGTAGGAATTCTGGGATGGGTTACATAGGCTATTTACCATTGATATGGGTTAGGCACATGAATGTCGGTCAAAGGCACAGTGGAGCAGGCTGGGCCCAACAGGTTGTGTCTAACACAATGGGCCGGGTCGGACACCACGCACCGGGTCAGACATCGTGCTCATTGTCAGAAACATTGAACCATGTTGAACCAAAGGATACTGGTGTGGGATATAGACAATGGTTAACTGTGGAGGTTTACAATGAGAACTCCAAATTGGGTTGTTAACCGCATTGGTTGACCGTCATGGTCAGTGGAACGACCATGTGTTCGGTCCATAGACCCATTGACCCCCCTTCCTCTAGAATATAAAACCCCCATATCTATCAAACATTATCTCTTTTTGAATATATATCTACTGTGTTGGGAAACTAGTATTGTGATGATCCTTTTGAGATATTGTGGCGAGTTCTTATCTTGGACTAGTATAAGGGTGAATGCATTCCCTCGGTCCTTTCCTCGAGGGTTTAGTATAGTATTATTTCCACATAACTGGAATGCAATCCCCTCTAAAGGCCAAATATTATAGAGTGTTAGGTATCCCCCCTCATTACTATAGTGTGATCCTCTATCTCCCATAGATGTGTCTATGGTATCGGGTAACAATAGTTATTAGGGTGATGATCCTCCACCTATCGGGTCTCATCGATAGGTACTAACCCCCGCAATGACCCACAAAGGATCTGACCCACAAAGGATCAATAGGTAACTAACCCCCGCAAAGACCCACACAGGATCAGACCCACACAGGATCTGTAGGCGCTGGCCAACACAGGAACGCTGAGCGCTGACCCGCACAGGATCGTACCCACACAGGATTAGTAGAACTAACCCCCAAAGGATCGCTGAGTGCTCTAGTCGTCGCCGTCGAATCCACTGAGGATCTCTGCACAGTCGTCGTCGTCACAGTAGCAGTCGCAGCCAGCTCTAGGGTTCCTACACATAGCAAGCTCGTTCGGGAGGGTCCGCTCCATGAGCCGAGAGGCTGATACATCAACTAAAACATAGTCCAGAGTTGATGTATCCAAAAGTTCCATATCGTCAACAGGAACTCAACGTTGCAGACGGCGCGTCAATCGGATGCCCGGTCTGAGAGTTATTGGCTTTTTCGTCCCAGGGGCCCGGTTGGTTTTTAAGGAAAAACTGACCCGACCGTACTCCAACTGCGTCCAATCCTCGTTCGGAATAATCCAAAAGATACTTCTCACTTAGAGGAAAACAACAAAGTCGACGACACGTCAATCGGACGTCCGGAGCTCAAGATATGAGCGTTCCGCTCCGAGGGCCCGGTTGGTTTCGTGTACGAACCAACCGGGCCGAACCCAAAGTATTCCGAAACCTTGAGTGTAATATACTGAAATGACCATCTCGATCCAGTTATCGTATCACCACTGACGGCACGTCGTTCGGAGGCCCGTAGCTCATGTTATGAGAAAAATACCGAAAAGGTCTGAAAACGGGGGGTCTGGGCCCGGACCGACCCTGCCAAACCCCCCCTGGGTCGGCCCGGCCGGGGTGGCCCGGCCCGGCCTGGGTGCGACCCGGCCTGGCCGGCGCGGGCGGGCGGCGCGGAGTGTGCTGCCCCCCGCGTGAAGAAGAGTCGCGGCCCCCGCGTGGGGCTGCTCGGTGTCACCGGACACGGCTTAAGCCGCGTCCCTGCCTTCGGTTCCATGCGGCCGCGGAACCGCACCCCGCCGCCGCGTCTTCAGCCACTGCAGCTCCGTCCGGTGGTGTGCCGGGGCGCCGCCACCGCCGGTGGAGTTCTCGGGCCACCAGAGTTGCTCCGGTGGTCCGATTTCATTTCCGTCTGCGTCGTAGCTCATCCTGGGTCCCGTTCTTCACTGTGGAATCAAAAAATCGTCTCTGTGGCCCGTTTTGTCATCGTCCTCCGTTCCAAAAACCAAGAACAAAAGGGCGGTGGGTTCGGACTTTTTGTTGGTCCACACCCACCGCGTTAGGGGTTTGAAACAACACCATAATTCCCAGCAATTAATAAACCTCGACCCGCAATAATAATTCGTGGACCAACTTGTTAATTGGTTGGTCCGCGTTCTAGCCTTGGAGGAAAACAACATGGGTATTATAATTTTCAATATGACCCCTACCTCAACGTCGTCGTCAGACATGAGTTCGTCGCGGAATTGACCGTCGCGGAAGAAAGGATCATCACGTCGCGGAAAGGCGTCGCTGTCGTGCGGTACTCAGCGTCGCGTAGACAAACTCCAAGGATAAAGAACACACAGATTTAATTATAACAATTAAATCCATGTTCATGTTATAATCCACAAAGAATTGAAAAGGACCGCAATCCCCTACCTCAAGATGCCGATCGAAGATTGTCGCGGGGATGGATCGTCGTGGAAGAAGCGTCACGGAGGGAGAATCGTCGACGTCACGTCGTCGATCTCCGGGGGCCTGGCGGTCTTCGTCACCCTTCGTCGGAGGTCGGCGTTCTTCACGTTCTTTGTGTTCGTCGCGTTTCATCGCGTTCTTCACGAAGGTGGATGAAGGACTTAAAGTTTCTGTCAAAACCTCTCAACGAACAATCCTCAAAAAGAAAAGTGTGGGTCTCATTTCATTACATGCCAACAAAAGAAAACAGGTTAAGAAACGAAAAAATTAATTCATAGAATTATTTTCAACGAATAAACTGCCCAATTAATAGGAGCGTTTAAGAGGTTAGAAAACGCATCAGTTCACTTTCATTAAAAAGGGTTTTCGCGGGTGCGTTACTTAGCGGAAAAGAAACGGCGAGGCTCGTGCGGGGCCCACCTCAAAAATATCCTACCAAGAGGGTAGGATATTTTGAATTGCACCCTATCCGCTTTAACTCAGCTTAAGCAGCTTTAAGTGGCTTTTAATTGGCTTTAAGTGAAATAAAAAAAATGTTGTCACACCACTTTATTTTATTTCATAACTTAACCCCAAAAATTTAAAAACCACACCCAAGAAAACGCAACTCCGGAAGAGGCGTTTCTAAGCAAATACCGGTGCTGCGATTCCATCGGTGCCCTCCAAATTTGATTCCAAGCACCAGTTCAAAAGTTAGAAAAACACGCTCATTCGTTCACTGAACGTACCCGAGCCAAACTTCAGAAAATGATTCCGGGCACACCGGGCCTCGGAATCAGGTGCTGTCAGAAACTGCGTTCTTGTAAAATTTCAAAGAAAATTAAGAAAAAAATTTCCTTGAATTTTACGGGTATTTACGTCACTCCCACCTCAGGGCTTTACGTCCCCGTAATGATACATCATATGCTTGGGAAACAAATGTGGGTACTGAGCACGCATCTGAGCCTCCCTCTCCCAAGTGCTCTCTTGGAGGTTCCCGTGATGCCATATGATTCGCACTAGAGGAATCGACCGTCCACGTAGGACCCGCTCCTGTCGATCCTCGATCTCCACCAGGACCTCCCTAAAAGTCCACCCATCATCTATGTCCAGCTCCCCATGGTCAATGATGTGTGTTGGGTCATTCACGTATCTCCTCAGCTGAGATACGTGGAAGACGTCGTGCACCTGGTGCAACTGAGGTGGTAGAGCCAGGCAATAAGCCACCTCGCCAATCCGGCTGAGGACCTGGAATGGTCCGATGAAGCGTGGAGACAACTTGCCGCCTTGGCCAAATCTCTGTAATCCACGTCGAGGTGAAACACACAAGAAGACGTGGTTGCCATCCTTGAACTCTAGTGGTCTCCGCCTCCTATCAGCACAAGACTTTTGTCGGCTCTGAACTGTCCTCATCCTCTCTTGGATGACTTGGACCTTCCTGGTCCTACTCGAGCTGCTGAGATTTCTTCTTTTCCGAGAAGAGAAATCCGGTCTCATCCCCTGGATGAACCACATTCTTCACCTAATATAGTCAATCCCGTAATGGATGATACAAACCCATAGCAAGGATGACGTCGTAAGGCCTCAATACTACTACCAAGAGATCAAACCGTTACTCTTGCCTATAAGGGTTGAGTCACACTGTCGGCATCAGTGTGTGGTCACTGGGTCTCATCCAGTAGGTATCTCAAAGTCCGTACAAAGGAGTGATTCCTCGTCGTGCACCTGGAGTATCAAGATCCACCATCTGTCTACTGTCGCGTGCAGCAGGCTCGCTATGAGGATCACCATGAGGTCTGCTGGTGTCCTCACTAACCGGAAAACTCGCACCACTACCTCCAGCCAGTCCTCGGCTGCCTGGGGGTCCGACTCCCCGCTGAACCTGGGTGGTCACTGGCACTGGAACCCATGTAGTGCACTAAGGCGATGTGCATCGTCAACGGCTGGGGCTGGAAGAATCGGTGGCCCGATGGGTAGAGGTACCGCCGGTGCCTCAGCTGTCAAAAGGCCATGTACCGAAGCCTCGTCGCTCGATGGGCTGTAGTCACGCTCAACTCTCGGAACCCTAGCTGGCTGCCGTTGTGGGGCCATCATGAAAAGGAACAGGTGCGCCACGGTCAGAACAGTATACCTGGTGAGATGACTTAAAGTAACCACAAAGAAAACTTGAAACACACACGCAATTAATGTTTTCATGTATTAAGTCGGAAATCAGAAGTCAGGGTCCTGGTGTACGGATACGTCGGTCGCCACACCAACACTGGACTCCCTGTACTAACAACCACACCCAATATGCTAAACAGTATTGCTTCACATAGAAAAAGATCAGAGTCCCAAGTTCTGTGGTAGAACCGAACGTCCCTCTGATACCAATTTGTCACGACCCGTCCTCGGGGCCCGTGCTGTGACTACCCCAAGCCCGCCTTCCATAAGCCAGGGGCTGGCGACTAGCACCAAGGTGTAAATACCGGTAAAAAGGGAAGGAATTGCCTTTGTAAAGTAAACAAGCACCACAGAGTAAGCAAGTGGAAGAAGTAAACACTAAGTAAAAACTGGTACAACAGTATGTGCGGAAAAGTAAAGGGGGCCGAAAATACAAGCCCAACTGTAAAGTAAAGTACAACTGGAAGGGAAAATAGCAACTGAAAAGTAAAGCCGCAACGCCGAGCTGTCCATTGGAAATCCCACCTGAAGGGTGGGTACAGATAGCCTCCACAGCTCCTCGGGTCCAGCCAACCGCTCCGAGTACGTCCCACCCAGTGGTCCACCTCCAGGTACCATCCTGCTCCGCAAGCCTCCACCACGATCAGCGATGTTCGTCGTCTGCAACCAACACAACGTAGTGCGGGCATAGCCCGTGCAGGGGTGAGTATAAGCTACTCAGTAGGGACCCCGAGACCCCCGAAGGTCTCCCAGAATCCACAAATGATAATCCACTAAGGAAAGAAGCAATCACGAAGTAACATCCGACACTGCTTAGGTATATGCCCATACATATACCAATGTCATCAATTCCCGTTCGGCTCCAACATCCAAGCCCAAGTACAACCCAGTCCACACAGGAAAGAAAAACGTAAATCCACACAGGATAGCACAACACAATCCACAAAGGAAAGAAAAACGTAAATCCACACAGGATAGCACAACACAATCCAAAAAGGAATGAAAAACAGGGTTTTAACTCACACGGGTATACTTCTTCGAATGATGATAGAGATGATCACTGATCAATCTAAGTCGTCGGACCCACAAAGGATCGATAGGTACTAACCCCCACAATGACCCACAAAGGATCTGACCCACAAAGGATCGATTGGTAACTAACCCCCGCAATGACCCACACAGGATCAGACCTACACAGGCTCTGTATGCGCTGGCCCACACAGGACCGTTGAGCGCTGACCCACACAGGATCAGACCCATAGAGGATCGGTAGCACTGACCCACAAAGGATCGCTGAGTGCTGTAGTCGTCACCGTCGAATCCACTGAGGATCTCTGCACAGTCGTTGTCGTCACAGTAGCAGTCACAGCTAGCTCTAGGGTTCCCGCACACAGCAAGCTCGTTCGGGAGGGTCTGCTCCACGAGCCGAGAGGCTGATACATCAACTGACACATAGTCTAGAGTTTATGTATCCAAAAGTTCCGTATCATCAACAGGAACTCAACGTCGCAGATAGCGCGTCAATCGGACGCCCGGTCTGAGAGTTATTGGCTTTTTCGTCCCAGGGGACTAGTTGGTTTTTAAGGAAAAACTGACCCGACCGTACTCCACATGCGTCCAAACCTTGGGCGGAGTAAGAGAAAAGATCCTTCTCACTTAGAGGAAAACAACAAAGTCGACGGCACGTCAATCGGATGTCTGGAGCTCAGAATATGAGCGTTTTCGCTCCGAGGGCCCGGTTGGTTTCGTGTACGAACCGACCCGGCCAAACCCAAAGTATTTCGAAACCTTGGGTGTAATATACCGAAACGACCGTCTCGATCCAAGGATCACATCTCCGCTGACGGCACGTCGTTCGGAGGCCCGAAGCTCATGTTATGAGAAAAATACCGAAAAGGTCCGAAAACGGGGGGTTTGGGCCAGGACCGACCCGGCCCAACCCCCCTAGGTCGGCCCGAACCGGGTCGACCCGACCCGGGTTCGGGTCTGACCCGGCCGGCGCAGCCCGTCTTGTCCGGGGTGTCCCGGCCCGTCCTGGGCGCGACCCGGCCCGGCCGGCGCAGGCGCGTCCCAGCCACCAGGGTCGGCTCGGCCAGCCACGGTCGAGCGGTGCGGGGTGTGCTGCCCCCCACGTGAAGAACAGCCGCGGCCCCCGCGTGGGGCCGCGCGGTGTCACTGGACGCGGCTTAAGCTGTGTCCCTGCCTTCGGTTCCGCACGGCCATAGAAACACACCCCGCCGCCGCGGCTGAAGCCCCGGCGGCGCGCCGGGGCGCCGCTGGTGGAGTCTACAGGCCACCGAAGTTGCTCTGGTGGTCCGATTTCATTTCCGTCTATGCCGTAGCACATCCCGAGTCCGGTTCTTCACTGTGGAATCAACAAATCATCTCTGAGGCCCATTTTGTCATTGTCCGCTGTTCCGCACACCAAGAACAAAAGGGCGGTGTGTTCGGACTGTTCGTTGGTCCGCACCCACCATGTTAGCGGTTTGAAACAACACCATCTTGTTAATTGGTTGGTCTGCGTTCTTTCCTTGGAGGAAAACAACATGGGTATTATCATTTTCAAAATGACCCCTACCTCAACGATGTCGTCAGACGTGATTTTATCGTGGAATTGACCGTCGTGGAAGAAAGGATCGTCGCGTCGCGGAAGGGCGTCGCTGTCACACGGTACTCGGCGTCGCGTAGACAAACTCCGAGGGTCAAGAACACACAGATTTAATTATAACAATTAAATCCATGTTGATGTTATAATCCACAAAGAATTAAAAAGGTCCGCAATCCCCTACCTCAAGATGCCGATCGAAGATTGTCGCGGGGATGGATCGTCATGGAAGAAGCGTCGCAGAGGGAGAATCGTCAGCGTCACGTCATCAATCTCCGGGGGCCTGGCGTTCTTCGTTGGAGGTCGGCGTTCTTCGTGTTCTTCACGTTCTTCACGTTCTTCGCGTTCTTCGCGAAGGAGTATGAAGGACTTAAAGTTTCTGTCAAAACCTCTCAACGAACAATCCTCAAGAAGACAAGTGTTGGTCTTATTTCATTACATGCCAACAAATGAAAACAGGTTATGAAACGAATAAATTAATTCATAGAATTAATTTCAACAAATAAACCGCCCAATTAATAGGAGCATTTAAGAGGTTAGAAAATGTGTTAGTTGACTTTCATCAAAAAGGGTTTTCGCGGGTGCGTTACTTAGTGGAAAAGAAACGGTGGGGCTGGTGCGGGCCCCACCTCACAAATATCCTACCAAGAGGGTACGATATTTTGAATTGCACCCTATCCGCTTTAACTCAGCTTAAGCAGCTTTAAGTGGCTTTTAAGAGGTTTTAAGTGAAATAAAAATAATGTTGTCGAACCACTTTATTTTATTTCTTAACTTAACCCCAAAAATTTAAAAACCACACCCAGGCAAACGCAACTCCGGAAGAGGCGATTCCAAGAAAATATCGGCGCTGCGATTCCATCAGTGCCCTCAGAATTTGATTCCAAGCACCGGTTCAAAAGTTAGAAAAAACCGCTCGTTCATCACTGAACGTACCTGAGCCAAACTTCGGAAAATGATTCCGGGCACACCGGGCCTCAGAATCAGGTGTCTTCAGAAACTGCGTTCTTGTAAAATATGAAAAAAAATTAAGAAAAAAATTTCCATGAATTTTACGGGTCTTTACACATAAATTTTTTTTCATAGTTATTTTAAGTACCAATGAGTATTAATTGGTAATATTAAATTAATATTTATTGAATAATTAGAGGAAAACAAATTATTATTGGTATATGAGAGAAAAATTAATCAATTCCTCAAAGAAATATATACACATAATAAATCCAAAATAATTATTAGATTTCAAAATAATGGATTTCTACATTTGTAATTTTAAATCATAACACCCATTGAAGAAAATATTCAAATAAAAGATTAAATACCATGAATATAATGAAATAAATTAATTAACATATCAGTGAGGTAGTATATACACCATGAAAATTAAATAATCAAAGAATATGTAATTTGTAATTTGTATATAAAAGTGAGCTGTGAAATCTCATACATTGAGTCTAGACATATTATATAAATAATTTATCTCCTGATAATATGATAATATCAATTAATTTTTTTTATAAGAAATATTTTTGGGTCTTATACATTTTACATGAAAAACATAAATCCTAAATGTTAATAACATATTTAATTCTATATTTTATTACATCCATTTCAGGTATTTTGAGGGCACTTATATCATCATTCAAAAACCACATCGGTGTGTTGAACAAGGTCATGGAATTATTTGTTACAAAATATCCATAATAATAATCATGAAATAGGAAAATAAAATTACTATAAAAGTATACATTTAAGAATAACCATGATATATGGTTTTGAAAAATTAACTACCATACAATCAGTGAGATGGTAGGTCGTACATATGAATGTGCAAGGATTATATTTTTCAACGATATTGATGGAAATAATGTAAATTTTCATTATCATCCCTTAATGATCCTAATATAAAAAATATAAAATTACTTCTTTTAATATTTTTACATATATCATCCATGTGAAATGAAAAAAAAGTATAACATCGCATCACAGACGGTAATTCACAGTAAACACAATCAACATTCTCATTTTTCAATGGATTATAAGAAAAGAAGGTATATGATATGGTAATTTTCAAGAATTATTTATATATAATAAATAAATAATATAAAAATTAAATCCATTTTCATGATAATCCATGATATTAAATGATGGAAAATAAATTACATCAATTCTCGAGTCGGTAGTCTGTCATATAAATGAAGGATGTTTCGTTTCACATTTGACAGAAAGGGAGGGTGGTTTTTTATGACGTTAAAATATTAATTTCATTGTATAATTTATTTAATTTTTACATTTATATTACCATGATTAATTACTATTTTAGGGAGGTGGATGAAGAAATAAAACAATGAGGAATTAGATAAGAATGAATCATGTTCATCAGACCACTTATTTAACATTATAAAAAATGTATTCCAAGATTTAATTTATTAGCATCCCAGGGATTATATAAAATGAGTAGTGTATTAAAGAAGGTATTTGGGATATTATTTTATGAATATAATGGTATGTTTTTGTAAGGTCTATGATATAAGAACCATTTTACTTTGAGAGGAAGTTCACATTTTAAAATACCCAAAAATAAAAAAATGGGATGTCACTTTCAATCCATGCACCTCCAAATTTAAAATTTAGTTATTTGAGGGATGAAATGGTCCTAAAAAACCTCCCCCATTACATGGAATACATTTTTATACATGTTACTCCCTTCCCCTGATCAGTTTAAGATCTCGATAAGGAGTTTCTAAATATATCATGGTAACAAAATTTTACTATTTTCCTTATTTATCATCATTAAAAAACTAAATTAATATCTTATATAATATTTATTGAAATTATTTATTCTATTTAATATATTTTATATAAATAAATTCATTGGGGTTTTAACATTGTTTGATAATTAAACCCACAAAATGTAATGAAATTTTTTTTTTCATGAACAGAGTTTTTTTTGAAAGAGATGATCTTACATTAACTATATGAATAGATTTAAAAATTTTATAAATTTAAATTCTTACAAAAATATATAAGAAATATAAATCTAATTAAGTTATTTCCTTAATATGTTTTCCTTTCATAAATTAAAATGGATATATTGTATTCATTTAATAATTGTTTGTAGAAAATTGCAATTTTGGCATAAAAATAAACTTAAAATAAAATAATGAAAAATTACGATTCATATGAAATAAAATACATTTTTATAAATAATATAGTTAAATTGTAAATTTATTACCAGATAATTAAAATAATTTTACATTAAAAATAATTTAATTATTGGAAAAAATTTAATATTTGGAAAAGCAGTAATTTTAAATATTCTTTTAAAAATAATACAATTTAAGAAAATCTAAAAATATCTCCATAAGATAATATTGATATGATTTCTGATAAAATGATTTTAATTTTATAAAATAAAATTTCAACATATTCAATAAATTTAATACAATACATAATTTTTTCAATATAAATCATATTTTATGGAAACAAATTATTTTGAAGAATAATATATCATTATTAAAAGGTCAAAAATTATTTTATGATAATATTTCAGTAAATAAATAATTTGTAGGAATATAAAATTTATTTCATAAATGTTTTTGTAATATTCATGAAAAACAATTTAAAGGTAAGGTAATAATGTTCACGTTTAAATAATAATATTTTTATATTATATCATGGTTCATATAAATTCAGTTTTGCAGGTTTAATACACAGCTGAACATTGTTATATTGAAATCATTGGGTATTACACTATAAATATTTATCTATTCTCTCATAAAATTTTAATTATTTTCACTCATTATTTAATGTATTATCATTTATCTATGTTGTACATAAATTTAAAAACCACTTCCAAATCATCAATATATATATACGATATTTTCTTACTGGAAAATCATTAAGTTATATCATGATTTATTAACATCCCCATTATTTTATGTATTTTGTTTTCCAAAAAAACTATAAAACTACATCCTCATTGAGTAACCTCCTAAATTTATAGTTGAGGAGGGATAGATCAGGATACTGTTTTATGTGGATGATCTAGTACATCCACTATACTATTCAACAGATATTCCATTTTAATTTTAAAAAACCTCCATATTTTATCCCTCAATATTATAGAGACCATACTTCATCTAAAAAACATTTACAAATTTCTACCCATAAATTTATTATTATTTTTTAATTTTATAATCTACAGTTAAACACATTTCTCTCTTACACTTATCATCAACACAAAATATAGTGGTGATATAATATATGATATAGGGATGAAAATATTATATAAATAATACATTGCGACCTGTTTCGATGTAGATTGAAAATATTTGATACCTATATCAGAAATTTCCAATATACATGTGTCCATTATATCTAGAAAATTTACACATTTACATTATATAAGATTGAAATGAAATTATAATTTAGGATTTTTTTGGGACTCTAGAGTAAATTATTATAATGACACTTCTATAGATAAAATAGTACTCCAATGATGTTCATACTTCAAATCTCATTATGTGTGATCCTTTTATGTGTCCCATAGAACATTGACTCTATATTTGGATATTTGAACCCTTGAAGAACATATTTTATTAAATTTTTTATCATGCATTAAGAATATAAATATACATTTATATATAATTACTTCATTGTTGTAATGACCAAAACTATTATTAATGAAATTGATTCTCTATATAATGAAAATTATTATTATATAAAACGATTATATAAATCATATCGACATCCTTGGTTTTATTTTTTTGGATATAAAAATACCATTATGAAATTTTACCATTGCTAATATATCCATTGAACAGTGATCAGATGACTAGTATAAAAATATGACTTTAAAAAATCCAATTTACTCCGACAAAGGAAGTGATGGACTCAACCTGGTAGAATTTCGCAATATGAATACCATTTATCGGATCATAGAAAGGAGGTAGAGTCACTATATTTTCTCTTGACCAAGACCAAGCTGAGCTTCAACACGTTATGTTAGAACAAAACTGCCTACGGGAGAAGTGAAATTTAATATAGATTACAACCTGAGAGATGTTATCTGAGCCGCCCCATGAGTTTTTTAACATATCAAACCTTACCATTAGGTATTATGATGTTTTTATATGGGATTATGTAACAATATCATAGCACTATGATCATGTTCTTTATTTTCTACATAATGAATATATATTCATTTCATTCTTGTTACTTTGATAATGTGTTTTAAAAAACAAATAGTATTTTTAGTTAATATTCAATTACGAAATCAATTTTCATGAATTAATGGATTTATTAATTAAATAATATTTTAATAAAATATTATTATTAATAAATATTTTTTATTAAATATAAATGATCGTATTATTTTTCTGAGTACATTTGTAATTATTATTATGGTATGAAAAGTCTATTTTTTCCAAAACCCCATAATTTTCAGTAAATGTAGGTTTGTTTTTTAAATGTGAAAATTAAAATATTTATAAAATTATTTAGAAAAAATGAATATTATTTTTTGAATCAGGATGTTGAAATTATATAACGATGAAATTTTCAAACTTTTCTGAGATAGTAGAATTTTTGGGAAAAAATTAAATACCATTTAAATATATAATTTGTTTTATGACATTATATTGACCCAATAGTGATTTAATAAAATACTATAAAAGGTATTTTTGGCCAAATATGTTTAACCATTAATATAATTTTATTATAGATTTGTTTTATTTATTTTACAAAGCCTTAGTTAACCCTCCAAGACATATAAAACATTTTAACATTTTAAAATGATTTCCTTGAGAATCTGAATCCCTTCTACATAAAAAAAGCTTAATATTTAAATATTTTCGGACATTGGCCTTATAAAATAATGTTTTCCAATCCCATTTGGAAAAATACATGGCAAAAACCACGGGATGGTCTGTGGTTCTGATTAGTTAAATGTGTACTATCCAAAGACAAATTAATAAAAAAAATCCCTCTAATTTCCTATATAATCATTCTCAATCTCCCATTCCACTTCACTGAAACCATTTGGATATCGACCAAACCATGCCCTCCACTCTATATAATCCTCCCAAGGCACCTCATGCTACTAGTAGTCTTCTCTTAAGACTCTCCCAAGACTTTATAATCACACTTCCAGGTTAGGGATTTATTCCTTTCTCATTTTTGTCAAAATTTCATTATATTTTTATACACATTTATTCTCCATAAAAAATGTTGGTGTTTGATTTAGAACATCCCAAATACATACCTCCTTATGTTATAATGATTATAGACATCTTTATATCTCATTAATTCCTCACATGTACAATTGTTACCATGCTGAAATTCAGTAAGGAATTTCTCTCTTCTCATTTAAATTCAAGATATTTGTTTATATTATGCATCTAAATTCCATTGAATATGATGGGATATTATGTTCAATGACCACTTACTATACATTTAATGTATAAATTATGAGATTCCCATTTATCTCTCATCATCCCATTTTACGATTTCTATTTGACAACGTTATGCTGCCGAAGTTACACAAAAATATCCATGCCAAAATCAATGTGTAAGTGAATACCATACACATTTCTCTATAAAGGGTATTAAAATTTATGAACATTTACCTTTTTATCTAGGAATTAAATTTCTTTATTACAAATCCCTAAATTTTGTAACGCCCCGACCCCAGTTACCAGAGTCGGTGCATTATTACGTATCATTGGCATGATCATAAGGGATCATATCCCGAAAGACCGATCAGTTTAGTATCCTTTGAAACACTAGATATATTAATAAGTGTTACATTACATAATAAAATGAAATAAAACAACAACATCTTGTCCCCTTTGTACACACTTATCCTTTATACTATCCCTTCAGGTCATTCATAAAATACTTCTTCACATCCTGGGGAAAAATAAAACATAGAAAGGTGCGAGCTCAGATGCTCAGTATGGATAACAATATAGCAGAAACATTCATAAATAACCATAAACATTTAAGGAAATTTATAACTAAAACAAAATATTTTTAAACATGAACTTCAGCATAATATGGAAAAGATAAAAATCAAAAAATTCCATTTACAAACTCACATGGATATTCTACTAGTCTAATAATCACATGAAATATCAATAAACACTTTCATAATAAGGGATTGTATAATTCCAGACTTTTATAACCACATATTTAAGGCCTTGTTCCAAGACAACAAATAAGATTTTGTCAAGGCTTTGTTCCAAGACACTAGTTTGTCTCATGCGACCTACTGATTCATCATGGAGCTATATCAAGCTCCACCCGTCACTTATTAAGTCCAATGCATTCCTCATTCGAAAAGGATTAAACATAACATAAACATTCATATTAAAACTAGCATACGAAATGTCAATACTTTCTCTATAAACCATCAATGGTATAAAAATAACACATCCACTATCAAACATATCACAAAACCTTCAATACAATATGGAAGTTTTGTATCAAAATAAATCAAGTTCAAATAAGCTTAAAATCCATCAAAGGATCTTGACATAGATGAAATATACACTATTTGAGAGAAATATCTCCTTTTTGAAATCATTTGAAAGTCACATAATTATTAAATAAAACCATTATTTTTAAAATAATCTTATAATCTTGTAAGGGATGTTTTGGAAATTTTATAATGGTGTAAAATAGTCGTACCCACCATATAATTTAAAAAAAGACATTCTTACATTAATTTTGCCGAAAAGGTTAGGAAGGACCTTGTTTGGTAAACGACAGAATGATTCCTTTATAAACATCTTAATAAAAAGTCAAATAATGGTATAATGGACTTTAACCCTTAGTCTAGTAAATAGTAAAAAAATTTGAAATACATTTTTAGAAACATGGATGTGGATTATAAAGATGTCCCAGTAGATAATTACGAATAAACAGCCTCAGGTAATGAACGGATTGTGAAATAAACCCTTACCTTGTACTTTTCCTTAGTCGATGGTATGTTAACCTCCTGTATAATAGTTAAAACATTGTTATTAAATTATAAAAGATCCATATACATAATTATGATATCATATATGATCTTCTAATAATGTTTTGTTAATAATATTTTAGTATTATTGTCGTTTCGGGTGTTAACTGATTCATTTCCTTTATATGCTTTGTTACATAAGACCTGTTGGTTATGGACAGGTTGTATCTTATTCATATATATAATGATATTATGTCCTTTAAAATTATTTTTAATCATCAAATGAAAATTATTCTTGAATGGATACAATGGGGAATGAATGTCATCGCTTTCGTGGAAATGGTAGTCCGTACGTACGCACGAGCAACAATTTCATTATTTTGATATTAAAATCAAATATTATTGGATGTTATATCATATATAAATAATAATTATAATGTTATATTTATTATTTACATCAATTAGACATCATTATCATACCCATCCAAAATAATAATGTTTGGAATAACAATGACACCACGACGTGGAGACGGTAAGACGTACGAACGCACAAATGTTGACACGTTATAAAGGAAAGATAGAATAATGAATATGGTTGTACCGTATTTATAATAACATCATAGTATATAGAATATTCTGGAGTTATTATTTTATAATTTAAATAAAACGGAATGAAGAAGTGGAAGAAGAAATGAACTAGAAAGAGGGTGGTGAAAACATTACCTCTTCTTCAGGTTCTTCCTTTTGATTTGATCAAAAGTGCCATTTAGGTTGTCTTTCTGATCAAACTAATGCCTCTAGGATGAAGTTAGGATAGCTTAGAGAGTATTTGGGTAGGGGTTGGCCTTTTCAAATGGCTTTGATGGTGTGAAATTGGGAGAATGGGGAGTTCCCTTTTATAAGAGGGGTGAGGGGCATCTCAGGAAAAGTTAGAAATATTATATTATAAAAAATTCATATTCGTTTTCTAAAGGCTCCAAAGTAAATTATTTAGAGGCTAAGGTGGGGATGGGTCGAAATAAACTCATGAAAATTGGATTTAGATGATTTGGGTCATTATATTAACCTTATCATTTAGATTTAACTCTATGTTAATTAGTTTGACATTTACCAAGTCTCTTTGTATTATTAACTATATGGATAATAAAATTACTATAAAAATCCAAGAGAACCCCAAGTGGTTCATTATTATTATATATAGCCTTATATAAGTCATTTGGCAGAAACATAGATTTTTAGGAATATTATATCAATTAATAATATAATATTTCTTTTAAAAACTCTTTTATGTCAATTTCGACAATATTTGGAAATTGATTTTTGTGATAATCATAAAAGAATGATTAATTCGAAAAAATTTAATTAAATAAATCCTAAAATGTAATATTAGCCTATAAAATTAGTCTAATTCATAAAAAGTCTCAAATTATATTTATTTGGGTATTTAGAATATCAATTATTTTTATATTTCATTAAAAAGGTAATTACTGCATCACCATTGTGTCATAAATAAATTAAATTATTTAATGTCTAATAATTATAAATAAAATAACATTATATAGGAAATATTTATACATTTCTAATGAAAATTTATAATCTAATTTATCTTATGTATAACACTATATTAAAAAAAAATTAGTTATTAAACATTGATTTTAACTCTTTTAACTCTTCTTTGAATTAAATAATAATAAATGTCCTAATCTAATCCAAGTGGACCAAAGAGCATCATATTTAACTCATAAGGTTAATTTTGGTTGAATAATAATTATCTAATGGAATTAGGACATGTTCCAGGGTAAAACAAATATCATTTTTATTTAATTACCCTATTTACTTTTAACCGTTGTAAATAAAAGTAAAAAGTTACTATTCACCAAAAATAATTTTCATCTCATTGAACCACATTTTACTTACTAATATCAACCATGTCTCTCGGATTTTTGAAATTAAATTCACAGAAGTTGTAAAATTATGTTTTATGAAAAATTCAGTTTTTTAACTACCACTTAGTGGTTTCACTATTCATCTAAAAATGAAGTCCTTCAGAAAAATACCAAAAATTCACCATAGGATAATTTAGATATTCAGAATCCAAAAATGAAGTCCATTTTGATAAATAAAATATATAATATTTCAAAAAGTGGGTATTACTATTCATAAGAGCTCGTTTGATTGGTTTTGGTGTGTTAGAACTCGAGATGCGTACAACACACACTACTGTATTATTCAAAGAGAAATGTACCATGGAAGCTTGGGGTGTTACATTCTCCCCTCATTCAAATAATTTCATCCTCGATATTTCTAGAATATTACTACATAAAATGACTCATGTGGTTCTTCATCATAAGTTCCTTAGTTTCCCATGCTGCCTCTTCCATCTTATGGTTTCTCCATAGAACTTTTACCAGAGGAGTCATCCGGTTTCTCAACACTTGTTCTCGGGTATCAAGAATCCTGACGAGATCTTCGCAATAAGATAGATCGGGTTGCAATTCTAATTCCTCATAGGTGGGTACATGCGTTGGGTCAGGCATTATTTTCTCAACTGTAATACATGGAACACATCGTGAACTTTGGAGAGACTTGGCGGCATTGCCAAACGGAAAGATACAACCCCAATTCATTCTAGAATTTTGAAAGGTACAATGTACCTGGGACTCAATTTACCCTTCATAGAGAAACGTATAACTCCCTTCCATGGAGATACCTTTAAGAAAACATGATCACCGACTTGAAATTCCAAATCCTTCCTTCGATTATTGGCATAGCACTTCTTCCGACATTAAGATTCTTTGATGTTGTTTTGGATTACCTTCACCTTCTCCATCGTTTCCTCCAGAAGTTCTGGACCAACGAGTTTTCTTTCACAAACATAATCCCAACACGTTGGTGTGCGGCATCTCTTTCCGTATAATGCTTCATATGGTGCGATCTGAATACTTTAATGGAAGCTATTGTTAACAGAAAATTCTACAAGAGGTAAATATTGATCCCACATAACCTGAAAGTCAAGTGAGCAGGATCTCAACATGTATTCTAAGGTTTGAATAGTGCGTTCTGATTGTCCATATGTTTGATGGTGGTAGGTAGTGCTCATACGAAGTTCAGTATCCAAAGCCTTCTGAAATTTTTTCCAAAATCTTGATGTGAAATGGGGGTCACGATCAGAAACAATCGATAGGGGTACTCCATGAGGTCTCACAACTTCATTAATATATAATCTTGTAAGACGTTCAAGTGGTATATCTTCTCCTATAGCAATAAAATGTTCTGACTTGGTAAGACAATCAACAATGACACATATTGCATCGTTCCTTCTAGGAGTCTTTGGTAGTGCCATGACAAAGTCCATCATAATATTCTCCCATTTCCACTCAGGTATGGGAAGATGTTTCATGACTCCTCCAGGCTATTTCCTTCCAGCTTTCACTTGTTGACAAACCATACATCTTGACACAAAATTAGAAATCTCCCTCTTCATGTTGTCCCACCAAAAATGTTTCTTCAAATCTCTATACATCTTGATGCTACCAGGGTGTATAGAGAGATTGGAACTATGAGCATCATCCACCAATTATTTTTTTAGATCAGGTATATCGGGAACACAAAGTTTCTTCCCAAATTTCAAAATTCCATCTTCATACACTAAGTCACTCATTCTCCCATCATTCACATCTTTAATCCTCTTTTGAAACTCTTCATCATCGGTCTGAGAACTCTTTATCATTTCTAGTAAAGATGGTTTGGCAACCATTTGAAAAAGTATCAATGTTTCACCTTCCATTGTTATTCGCATATCCATCTTCAATAGATCCATAAAAATAGGATCCCTTTCAACTCTCATCTTGTTCAAAACACAATGATCATTTCTTCTCAAAGCATCTGTCACCTTGTTTGCCTTCACCGGGTGGTAGTGTATAGTGAAATCATAATCCTTGAGTAATTCAAGCCATCCCCTTTGCCTCATTTTGAGTTCCTTCCATGCGAAAATATACTTCAAACTCTTGCGATCGGTATATATCTCACACTTTTAACAATAGAGATAGTGTATCAATTTTTTCAAAGCAAAGATCACAGCTGCTAACTCAAGATCATGAGTAGGATAGTTTTGTTCATGAATTTTTAGTTGTCGTGATGCATAGGAAATAACCCGATCATTCTACATAAGGACACAACCAAGTCCTTTCATTGAAGCATCACTATAAATAATAAATCCATCATTACCTGATGGTATAGTCAATATAGAAGAATTGAATAATGTTCTCTTAAATTCTTAGAAACATTATTCACACTCTTTTTTCCAAAAAAATTTAACCCCTTTACGTGTGAGCTTCATTAATGGGATTTCCAATCGGGAAAAATTCTGGAAGAAACGTCGAGAACAACCTGCTAAACCAATAAAACTGTGTACCTCGGTTATACTCGTTGGTGCTGGCCAATCTTGGATTTCTCTTTTCATAGAAGGATTAACATAGATTCCATCCTTAGAGACAATATGGCCAAGAAAATAAATCTCTTGAAGCCAGAATTCACACTTGCTAAACTTCCCATATAATTCATGTCTTCTAAGAGTCTTTAGAATAATGTGCATGTGATTTTCATGATCTTCGTAGCTTTTTGAGTATACAAAGATATCATCAATAAATACCACTACAAAGTCATCAAGATATTCATTCAATACTCTGTTCATTAGATCCATGAAGACAGAGGGTGCATTAGTCAATCCAAAAGGCATTACTGTAAACTCATAATGCCCGTACCTGGTTCGAAATGCTGTTTTCGGAACGTCTTCCTTCTTCACACACAACTGATGATATCCAGATCGATGGTCAATCATTGAAAATTATTGAGATCCATGAAGTTGGTCGAATAAACCATCGATGCAAGGTAGGGGATACTTGTTCTATATTGTTATAGCATTGATCTCCCTATAGTCAATGCACAACCTCGTAGATCCATCTTTCTTCTTAACAAAAAGAACAGGGTATCCCCATGGAGAAACACTAGGGAGAATAAATCCCTTATTACTCAACTCCTCTAGTTTTTTCCTCTGTTCCACTAATTCCACAGATTCCATTCTATAAGGGATCTTCAAAATGGTCCTTGAACCAGGAATTACGTCAATGGATAACTCAATTTTTCATTCTGGATGTTGGCCAGGTAAATCTTCTAGAAACACATCAACATATTCTTTCACAATAGGTACATCCTCTATTTGTACATTCCTTTCCTCACTCACAGTCATTTCATTCTCTTCCTCCCCAAAAATTAAATTTAGATGAGCTACTAGGGGTGGATCTAGATAAGAATCAAGTGGTGACGATTCTGCACTAAGGATAAGGTGTTGCTTATCATCATCATCAAAAATCGCAACCTCCCTCTTCTTATAATAAATATTCTCATCATAGTTCGATAACCAGTCCATACCGAGGATTATATCAATCTCAATCATAAGAATCACGATCAGATCAGTAGATGAAGAACATTTATATGCTCTAATGGGAACTGATTCAAAAAACTTTGTTGCAACGATACTTCACTTAGGAGTTTTAACTGACAACTCCCTTGTTAAATCAAATTGGAAATATCTAATTTTCTTAGAAAACTATGAAGATATGAAACAGTGTGATCATTCATAATCAAATAAATTATTGGCTAAACTTGAGTAAACCATTAAATTACCTGCCACTATATCTTTTAGAGCTTCTACCTCAGCAGTAGTGATAACAAATGTTTGGCCTCTTCTGAGGCAAGTTTCCCTGAAGCTTAGGACATTAATTTGACTAATGTAAAATCTCTTTGCAATTGTAGCATTGAACATCGGTAGATTTATTCTTCCCCTTGTAATCACGAGCTTGGTGGCCTTTTTCGCCACACTTGTAACAGACTCCCATACCCTTCAGACAAGTACCAGGGTGCTTCTTCCCACATTTACTACAGGATGGATATTCAACATTTCATTTCTTCCCTTTATTTCCATTTACAGAGTGATCAATAGATCTCTTCTTCTCCTGCTTTTGTAAGGCTTAATATTTTTATAATTCTTTTTCCATCTAGATAGAACATGAGACAATGTCTTTGTACGTTGAGAATGATTATGATCCTAATGATCAAAAGAGAAATGGTTTTAACCCATCAAATAAACGATCAATTTTACTCCTTGGTTACGTATATAATCTGCTGCAAGCCTAAGTAACCTTGTCAAGTTAGCTTCATACTTTTCGACATTCTCATACTCCTTTTGTCTCAGACATAGAAATTTCATTTCCAGATCCACTCGATGGTCATGAGTAAAGTATTTTTCTAATAAAATATCTTTAAAATCCCTCCATTTCATATTTGATACTTAATCTTCATCCTTTGTATTCTGAATTAATGACCACCATTGATCAGCATCTCCAATGAGGTGGTAAACTTCCATGACAACATTTTCCCTTTCGCAACTCCCCAAGTCATGGAATATTTTCTCTAAGGAATTGATCCATTGCTCAGATACTAGAGGATTTGTACTCCCATTAAATGTTGGTGGTTACTGCCTCATGAAGCGATCTAACATTGACCCTCCATACTACGGATCAGGGTGCTCAATACGAGTAAGGTTATTATTCATAACCTGAGTGAGTTGTCCTAGTATAGTAATAAATTAATCAGTGCCAGTTGTATCATCAACTCCACTATAATTATCTTGAGTAGGAGGGAAATCCCTACATGGAGTCCGTGCATTGATACGATTTCCATTCCTTCCACTAGGCACCATTTTTAAAAATGGAATAATCTAGATTAGTTTATGAATCGAAATAGATAATTCCATACTTTTAAAACACATAACATTAATTGAACAATTTATGGATATAATACATAATCATAAAAATGTTTTCTTTGAGGATGTATATACTAATAAACCCTTAATAATGATTTTTAAAGAAAATGAGAGTTATCCTAAGCATATCCCCCAGGAGTGTCGTAACCATGAGTGCAGCAAGGCCCATTATCGTGCACCAGTTCCCCTTCGAGTCTAGCTCAAAGCGGTGTTTTCATGTTTTACCCCTAGGTACATCTGTGCCAGAGCCACCTCTACCTACCCATATCCATATAGGGATATATTGCTCGGAAAACTCACAAAATCCGTACAATACCAAAATTCTAGGAAGTTCTTATATAATAATCCTCAAAGTCCATCTTATGGATATGTGCTCTAATCAGAGTTTACCTAAATCTATTTCCCATGGTTTATTACTAATCTTCCTCTGATACCAACTATAACTCCCTGACCCCAGTCTCCCAGAGTCGGTTCATTATTATATATCATTGGCATGATCACAAGGGATCAAATCCCGAAATACCAATCAGTTTAGCAGCCTTGGAAACACTAGATATATTCATAAGTCTTACATTACATAATAACATGAAATAAAACAACAACATCTTGTCCCCTTTTTACAAACTTATCCCTTATACTATCCCTACAGGTCAATCATAAAATACTTCTTCACATCCTGGGGAAAAATAAAACATAGAAAGGGGTGAGCTCAGATGCTCAGTAAGGATAACAATATAGCGGAAACATTCATAAATAATCATAAACATTTAAGGAAATGTATAACTAAAACAAAATCCATTTAAACTAGAACATCAACATAATATGGCCAAGATAAAAATCAAATAATTCCATTTACATAATCACATGGATATTCTACTAGTTGAATAATCACATGCAATATCAATAACCACTTTCATAATAAGGGAATGCATAATGAAAGACTGTCATAACCACATAGTCAAGGCCTTGTGCCAAGACTACAAATAAGATTTTGTCAAGGCCTTGTTCCAAGACACTATTTTGTCTCATGAGACCTACAGATGCATCGAGGATCTATAGCGGGCTCCACCCGTCACTTATTAAGTCCAATGCAATCCTCATACGAAAAGGTTTAAACATAACATAAACATTCGTATTAAAACAATCATACGAAATGCCAATACTTTTTCCATAAACAATGAATTGTATAAAAATAACACATCCACAGACAAACATATCACAAAACCTTCAATACAATATGGATGTTTTTTATCATAATAAATCAACTTCAAATAAGCCTAAAATCCAACAAAGGATGTTGACATAGATGAAATCAAAACTATTTGAGAGAAATATCTCCATTTTGAAATCATTTAAAAGTCACATAATTATCAAATAAAACCTTTATTTTGAAAATACTCTTATAAGCTTATAAGGGATGCATCGACGATTTTATAACAGTGTAAAATAGCCGTACCCACCGCTTATGTTAAAAAAAGACATTCTTACCTTAATTTTTTCGAAAAGGTTATAAAGTACCTTGTTTGGAAAAAGACAGAAATATTCCTTTATAAACATCTTAATAAAAAGTCAAATAAGGGTATAAAAGACTTTAACCATTAGTATAGTAAATAGTAAAAAAGGTTTGAAATAAACCCCTACCTTGTACTTTTCCTTAGTCGATGGTATGTTAACCTCTGGTATAATAGTTAAAACATTGTTATTAAATTATAAAGGAACCATAAACATAATTATGATATAATATATGATCTTCTAATAATGTTTTGTTAATAATATTTTAGTATTATCATCCTTTCGAGTGTTAACTGATTCGTTTTCCATTATATACTTTGTTACGTAAGCCGTGTTTTTTATGGATAGGTTGTATCTTATTCAGATCCATAATGATATTAAGTCCTTAAACATTATTTTTAATCATCAAATGAAAATTATTCTTGAATGGATATGATGGGGAATGAGTCTCATTGCGTTCGTGGTGACGGTAGTACGTACGTACACATGAGTGACAATATCATTATTTTGATATCAAAATCGTATATAATTGGATGGTATATCACATATACAAAATAATTATAATGTTATATTTATTATTTTCATCAATTACACATCATTATCATACCCATCCAAATAATAATGCGTTGAATAACAATTACACCAAGACGTGGAGGCGGTAAGTCGTACGTACGTACGTATGGTGACACGTTATTCAAGGATGGATAGAATACTAAATATGCTTGTACCATATTTATAATAACATCACAGTATATAGAAGATACTATAGTTATTATTTTATAATGGAAATAACATGGAATGAAGAATTGGAAGAAGAAAGGAACTTGAAAGAGGGTGTTGAAAACATTACCGCTTCTTCAGGTTCTTCATTTTGATTTGATCAAAAGGGCTCCTTAGGCTGGCTTTCTGATCATACTAAGGCATCTAGGATGTAGGTAGGATAGTTTAGAGAGTATTTGGGCAGGGTTTGGCCGAGTCAAATGGCTTTGATGGTGTGAAATTTAGAGAAGGGGGAGTGCCCTTTTATAAGAGGGGTGAGCAGCACCTTAGGAAATGTTAGAAATATTATTTTGTAATACATTCATATTCGATTTCTAAAGGATCCAAAGTAAATTATTTTGAGGATAAGGTGGGTATGGGTCTAAATAAACTCAACCAATAGAATTTAGATGGTTTGGGTCATTATATTAACCTTATCGTTTATATTTAACTCTTAGTTAATTAGTTTGACATTTACCATGTCTCTTTGTATTATTATAAATATGGTTAATAAACATACTATAACAAGCCAAAAGAACCCCAAATGGTTCATTATTATTATATAAAACCTCATATAAGTCATTTGTACAAACATTAGATTTATAGGAATATTATATCAATAAATAATATAATATTTGTTGTATAAACTCTTTTTTGTCAATTTGGCACTATTTAGAAAATTGATTTGTCAGAAAATCATAACGGAATGATTACATCGAACAAAGTTAATTAAATAAATAAAAACATGTCATATTAACCTATAAAATTAGTGTAATTCATAAAAATTTTCATATTATATTTATTTGGGTATTTATAATTTCAATTATTTTTATATTTCATTAAAAAAGTAATTACTACATCACCATTGTGTCATAAATAAATTAAATTATTTAATGTTAAAAAATTATAAATAGAAAATCATCATTTAGGTAATATTTTAAGATTGATAATGAATATTTATAATTGAATTTATTTTGTTTATAACTCTATATTAAAAATGTTTTAGTTATTAAAATTTGATTTTATCTCTTTTAACTCTTCTTTAAATTAAATAATAATAAATGTCCAAATCTAATCCAAGTGGACCAAAGAGCTTCATATTTTATTCCTAAGGTTGTTTTGGTCGAATTATACTTATCCAATAGAATTAGGACATGTTTCAGGGTAAAACAAATATCATTTTTACCTTTAATTACCCTATTTACTTTTAACTGTGATAAATAAATGTAAAAAGTTACTATTCACCAAAAATTATTTTCATCTCATTGAACCACATTTTACTTAATGATATCAACAGTGTTTCTCAGATTTTTGAAATTAAATTCTCAAAAGCGGTAAAATTATGTTTTATGAAAAATTCAGTTTTTTAACAACCACATAGTGGTTTCACTATTCATCAAAAAATGAAGTCTTTCAAAAAAATAACAAAAATTCACCCTAGGCTAATTTCGATATTTATAATCCCACAATGAAGTCCATTTTGATAAATAAAATTTATAACATTTCAAAAAGTGGGTATTAGTTTTGATAATGGCTAGTTTGATTGGTTTTGGTGTGTTAGAACTCGAGGTTGCGTACAACACATGCAACTGTATTATTCAAAGAGAAGCGTACTGTGGAAGCTTGGGGTGTTACAAATTTTTTAATAAATTATGATGTCTAATGAATCAATGTTTTGTGATTGATGTGACAGACTAATGAATAAAATGAAATGTTTTAGAAGGGTGCACCCCGATAGCGCTCCAATGCATTGGGTAAAGAATAGTATCATGATATGTCTTGTGTAATGAGTTTTGACTCATTCTAATTCAATTGAAATATAGGGTTTACTGATGATACATGTGAAATGAACCTTGGATAATTCTAATATCATATTGAATGTTGTTTCCACATTTCCATGTTATGATAATTATGTTATATCATTCCTTTATGTTCCTGTTTCTCTTATGATTTTTTGATATACCTATTTCCTAAAATGTATTTTATTCTTCATGATATGCCTTTTTTACTCCCATACTATGCATTATGGCTCACCCATTTTACATATATTTCCTCATGTTATCCCATTCAATTCTAAGTAGGAGGGAATTTTGTGGTCATGTAAATGAATTTTTCATTAAAGATGTTGTATTTTTACGTCTTATGTTTTCATGTAATGTCCTTAATTTCAGAAGACACAACACCTCTCAATCCTTGGAGTTGTCTTAAGTGCATGTTTATGTAATAAATCATGTTTATTTGTGAAATAAATAGAAGGGTTGTTATTATTGTTTTATTCACAATGTATGATTATTATAATACATGAATATTTTCATATCACTCATATTTGTTCTCTCCCTTACCAAAGTGATGTTATAGTTTAACTCATTTATTTTTAAATATTATATCATTATTCAGTTATAATAAAATTATAAATTTCAATTTTTAGTGTAGAATAATCTTTCAATCAACTATTATGTTAAAAATACCAATATTTTATCACATTCATAATATAAATACTAGTTCCAGTATTAAATTACATATAAATAAATTATATGAATTGTAATTTTTTCATAATTTTGATGGATTTAAATTTTTTGCTACTTCCACATCCTAGGAAGGTTGAAAATAATAATTAACTGAGAAACCAAATCATAGTCTTCATTAATCCTCTATCTTCCCCAAAATCTTATTATATAAAATAATATTTCAAAATATATTTTCATATGAAAACCATACAAAATAATAAGTCCAATACATTTATAGAAACATATTTTAAAACTATTTATAGTCTCAAAGGTTTACCTAGAATATCTGTGTTATATAATGATGTTTCTATAGTAACATAATATTAATAAATTTCTGTAATTATTAGATTCGATACTAGTTGGGAATTCACGATTTTAATTAAAAAATAATTGATATTATCTTATCTATTAATGTCTTGGTTTTCCTATGTAATAATTTTTTTAAAGACAGGTTTTTTATCCATTACATTTTTAATACAATGTTATTTTTTCAATTTTCGTCTATATGATAATTCTAATGAATGTATTTAAATAGTATCCATTACTTAAACTCTGATTTTATCCCTTTATATTCCATGTATAAGATAAATTTTACATCTAACCGATTCATTTATTCAGTTATCAATCATTACATTCTATATGACACCTTGGAATGGATTTTTGTAATAATCTTTTTTCATGAAATAACTTCTCTAATCGATGAAGATTAATTTTTTTTTGAAAATATTATTATTTTCATTAAGTTTTAATTTACTGAAATATAATTAAATTTATTTCTTTAATCAATGAAATGATTATTTTGGATAGGTTATTAGAGAAAATATAGGAATTTATGATTATTTTAATGATATTTGACATTCTCAAAATAATAATATTTGGTAACATATTGTTAAAATTGTTGATAAATTGACTTCAACGATAAATTATATGCATCCTACACCATTTCATATCTTGAACTATGATCATATTTCTTTTTGGAAGATTTATTTTTAGACATGTAAGAAGAATTATATTCCCTTGATTATTAATTCTTCAAAAGAATATTCTCTTTTTATGTTCACAAGTATAAAGAAAATATATCATTGTATTTTTTATCTTGTAAATATGTTTAATAATACTCATCAAATTCATTATATATATATAAATGATTTTATAAAAAACATAAATCTTCTACGAAAATAATTCCAATATATGGATGAGGTTTTGTTTATCCAATTTGAGTATAAAAATTGAAAAAAATGTATACATAATAGGTCTCAAAAGAATATGTTGAAACATAACATAAAAATGAATAGGAAAAAAATTAAAATTTTATTATGAATTCATCCATTCCACGACCTCCCCTTCTATGGATCATCTTGTTTATTTTTCTTTTGTAAATATATTGAATTATTTGATCTAACTAATTTAATTCTATTTTTGATCATTTTAGAAGATAATTTCACGGATTAAAAAAACATATCATTGGATTGTGGGATGGTAGATTCATTGTTTATTAACATATTAAATCTTTTGAAAATTCACATCACTTTTTCAATGAAATATATTAAAAGGATCTTATTGACATTGAAATCAATTAATGATAAAATTTATTTTTGAATTATATTTCTAAATATTTATCAATTTTAATGAAAATATTAATATATTATGTCAAAGTTTATTTTGTTATATAGGATCATAATGGTATATATTATGTCAATTAGACGAACATAAATAGGAATTTAAAAAAAATTATTTAGTGTATACCTCATATTAAGTGGGGTTTTCTGATGAATTAGATGCTCAATTTCTCTAACAATATTTTCGAATATACATCTAAAATGAATCATTACTATTTTTATAGAACACTATTTTCCTCTTTTTTTATTATTATTTATTGTGGTGTAAATATTTTATACATTGAAGAGAACTAGTGTTTAGAAAACTTATTGAAAAAAAACACATAGTTGAGTATAAGTCCCTTTAATTGACAATTTTTTTAGGTTTTATATTGATCTTGGAGATTAGAATTTTATTGTCTCTCGGAATTACAAATATTATTTATGATTTTCATAATTTTATTTCTTTTCATAACTTATGATTTTATATTTTATCTTCTTTTGGTTGACATTTTTTATATCATTTCTAATAGAAAAAATTATACCTATAAAATAACTTCAAATTATATTTATATTTGTTATTATCTAACTTTTGGAATTAACCTGTTTTCTTCTCATTAATGTAACCATGAATACCTTTCCTATTACAATAAATGAGAGCATGAATAAAAAAGTTATAAATATTCAGGTTCCTCCTATAGCTTAGGGGAGTTAGATAAAAATATTTATAATTTCAAATATATACCCTTTATTAATAATAATAATATAATATAAGATTATGAATTAATTTCCTAATTTTTCCTAGACAATTAAAATGGAGTGCATAATTGTAGAGATTAATACATTAAATAATAATTAACTTATACAAATTATAAATTTGAATTTATATCATATATTTTTTTTTAAATTGAACACCTAAAGAGAGAATTAGAATAATAGTTCCTATATTATATTAATTTATTTACTAAATTATTATTTTGATGGAAATTTAATATATTTATCCTTAATATCTAAATAATATCAAAGAATTATATTATTTATTTATACTAATAATTTTTTTCTAAAATTATATATCTAAACATTATCCTTTTAAAAATACTACAATAATTTTTGTAGTACCACCAGTTTGTGGTATGTAACCCTTACTTGATTATCTTCATGGTTTTAAAGTTTGGGGTGATGAATGGGAGAGTCAGGAAAACATTGAATGATGTTTTTAGGCAAAGGGGAAGTCTCACGGGCGACGCACGGTTTGTCAAACCGTGCAGCCAAACTGTGCATAGTTGACACTTTTAGGTAGTGGCTCGCGCACGGTTGGAGCATGGTTTGATGAGCCCATGTAAGGAGGCCATGCGAGGGTCTGGTGAGTCAGTGGCTAATGCGCGGTTAGCGCACGATTGGTCTAACAGTGCGAACTGACCTTGCGGTAACTTAAATGATATCCTAAAAAAGTGGATTTCATACATTTTATCCTCTAAATGGCTCGTTTTTTCTCCTAAGAATCCATAAATCGGGATTTTTCTTCTCCTAAGGTCAAATAAGGTTCTCCCATCGTCCTGGAGGTGATCTGAATGCTTCTCTTGGCGAATCGAACCAGATTCTTGAGGTATGTGATCGTTCGTCATCGTTCTTGATTGGTTTCTTAGATCTACTTAGATCTAATTCATCTATTATCTTAGGTTCTTAGATCTATGCCCATTATGGATAGATCTTGGTGTGTGTATTCCAAATATGATGAGATTTGGTCTTGTAATTTCTAGGAGAAAATATCTAAGGTGGGTTCATGGAGAATCGACCTGGTTTTCTTGAGCGTTCTTCGTTCGTTGTGGTTCTCATCAAAACCTTTGAGGTAATAGGCTTCACTCTTGACTCAACTTGTTAGAATTGATTATATTAGTTTCAAAATGGTTAATTTGAATGATATTTATTGTAAAAAGTGTGGAATAAATCTTTTTTAGTGATGATTTATGGTTTTAGTGAAATTGTGAAATCATGGTGAATTATTGGGCGATGTGATCTAGCTTCTTGAATATAAAAGGTTGATTTTAAATTATTTATTTTATTGAAATGTTAAATGGATTAATGAAAAATGGGTTTTCAATAAAAATGGGGTTTTATTGAAAATTGTTTGGTATTTAAAGGAATTTGATGGAATTGGTTTTCAATAAAAAAAGGAGTTTAATTGAAATGGATGACACATTGGTTTTGGCATTGTTGTAATGGAATAATGGTTGTGAGTATTCAAATTGAATTTTGGATGGATAAGGTTTAGGGGTCTCCCCCATCAGTGTTGGGGTGGATAAGGGTTAGGGATCTCCCCCATCAAACATTCATATTGCATTCGGGACGGATAAATTTTAGGGGTCTCCCCCATCAGTGTTGGGATGGATGAGGGTTAGGGCTCTCCCCTGTCAAACATTCATATTTAATTCACAACGGATAAGGGATAGGGGTCTCCCCCATCAATGTTGGGATGGATAAGGGTTAGGGATCTCCGTCGTCAAACATTCATGTACATTTGGTTCAAATAAGGGTAAGAAGTCTCACCCATAATTGATGGGATGGATAAGGGTTAGGGTTTACCCCACTTCTAGGTAGAATTCATGGTTGGTTGCATGGATTTGTGGAATGGTTGGGTGTGCCAAAAAAGGATCTTGAGAAATGGTTTTAAAGCTTGTTTAGTTATTTTTCTAGAAAAATAACTTGTTGGAAATATTGGTTTCAATTACACATGTATGATTTTGGTTATAAACGGTTTTGGAAAATTGTTTATATTTGGTTACAAACTATTTTTGTAAATTGTTTTATATAAAATATTTTATATAAATGTAAATAACTTTTCTATCCTAGTGGCATGAGTAGGGAACTCATTGGGGAAAACCTACTATGTTTTATACTCACCCTTGTTTTGGAACTTTGGTGATTTTGAAGATTATTTCCTCCGGGATAATGGAAATGGTAATGTATCACACGTATATAGCACTACCTTATGACGTTTGGGATGTATGGTGATTGTGGATCTTGGGGCATGTGGAGATTGGAGTCCTATGGTATTTTGAGTGTCTTGTATCATTTATCCGTTATGTACTTTGATAGTTGGTTATTATTCCGTTGTTGCATACTTTGATGTGGTTGTGAGATACATGGAGTTGTTGAGTTGTATTTCGTTTGTTAATGAATCATATATTGAATATTTGGTTATTGTTGGTTGGTTTATTGGTTTATTTATTATAGGCTAAATCATCCCCAAATTTTATTTTAAACACTTCATCATTTGTTGACAGCCTTTGGTATCTTGGGGATGTTGCTTAAGGACTAGTAATGACTCATTGTACTCTCAAGCCAATTATAATTGGTGGGTCATTACAAATGGTATCAGTCTGGTCCTTCATTGGTGGTACAACTGGTATTGGCTTGTTCGGTCCTTGCCTAACATGTAGTCATCGATGTTCTTATTTTTTGAGGTGAAATCCCTTCTTGTCTATTCTATGGGTGGGAATCTTAGAAAGAAGTAGTATTGTTGAACATGAAATGTATATCATAAAAGAGGTAGCTGACCCTTTTATACTGAACTTCACATTACCAGGGAGTTGGGTAAATAAGTTTTTGGAGACACTTCTAGAATTTTGAAATCTCATTGTCTTGGGTTTAGCCAATGAGATGATAATGAAATACAATTTGTAGGAATGATGTCCCAATAGTATTTCATATCTCATTATGAGAAATGATTTATGATTTCGTGCAAGGTGTGAATTTTTGAAAAAAATGCAGAATTTTTTTTGGAAATGAAGGATTTTGAAAAGTTGAATGATTATAGTATTTTGAAAATGATTTAATTTTCCTTAGCATGTGGAGTGGTTTCAAAAATAGTTGAACATGGGAAAAAGTATGGTTTGGAAAATAATGTTGGGATAGTTGATGTGACAAAATTTGAATTGTTAAGCCATCAGTTGCTAGACTGTGAGATTGATGGAGTTTTTTGTAGTTTTAGAAAATGGCTCCTGGTATGTGTTGTCAAAACCAACAAGAAGAGGTTTTGGAGAATGTGGTTGCACCTAAACCAGGAGTGAACCAAGAGCGGGTTCAGATTATTGTCCACGATTTTCATTCTGTGGATACAGGGAACCGATGGAATGAACCAAGGCATGTGGATCATACCATCAAGTTATTGAAGAAGAATCCACCAAACATTTGAGTTTATGCTGAACCCGATAAGGCAGAGTTGTGGATACCTAGGATGAATCGTATCTTTGATTTCATCGGCACACCATCAGAGCTCATGGTCATGTTGGTGTCATATATTCTTGAGGATCCTGCACATCAGTGGTGGGATTTAGCGGTGTAGGCTAAATTGGATGAAGGAATTACATGGGAGGATTTTGAGGAATTGTTAAATAAATAATTCTATCCTCACATGTTAAATATCTAGAAAATGATGGACTTATTCAGCCTTAAACAAGAGAGTATATCTATCATAGAGTATGTGTCTAATTTCGTGAATTTAGTCCATATTTTCACCAGAATTTTCGGCAAGTGCGCCTTTGAAGGCATGCATCTTCGAATCGGTGTTAAGGCAAGAGATTCGATCATAGAATACAGTACTATGTATTATGGATTATACAGAGATGGTGAACATAGTGACAATTGCTAAACGTGATATCTCTCGATCGATAGTAGGAGGAATGATGATACCTACAGGAAATGGTGGGAACTCAACCGCTGAGAACAAGAGGAAAAGGGACACCTATTTCCACGGTGCAAGTGGAAATCAGAACCAGATGACTGGTTCAACAAACCACCCTCCACGACCCTAGAGCAAAGCATGTTTTTTTCAATGTTTTTTTCTTTACCACATAAAGAGATATTGTACGGAACAACCTAGAGAATGTAATAATTATAACAAGATGGGACATATTCAGTGTTATTGTCGTAGTGATCCATGTTCAGGTGCTCGAGACACTTCTCAGCTATCGCAATCATCGTATGCTTTTATTGGACGAGGATAGAAAAATCAGGCTTGTCAGTAGAGCAGAGCTAGACATGGTGATTCTAGAAATACCATGACTCCTCAACTAGGGAAACCTCAGCAAGGAAACAATGAGAACAATATAGTGAAGAAGAAATTGTATGGATCTGAGCAGATGATTTACGATGATCAGGCTTGAGCATATACATTAAGAGGTACGATTCTTTTAAATTCTACATTTGTGAAAGTGTTTTTTGATACTGGTGAATCACATTCCTTCATTTATTCTCATGCTATTGACTTTCTTTGGTTAAAACTGGAAATGATGTCTTCTCTTTTAAAAATGAAAACTCCCCTCGGTGAAAGAGAATGTCAAGCCTTTGTGTGTATATCATGTGCTATAAATATTGATGGAGCTGAGTTAAAATGAGACTTATCGATGTTGGACATGGATTTCTATGACGTAATCCTGGGTATGGATTGGTTGACAATGTTTAAGACTCACATCGACTGTTATAGGAGAATAGTTAGTTTCATGACTGAGGACGACATCGACCATCTCGTCAGAGGAGAGAGGATGGTAAAGAAATGGGAAAAGAGATTTTTGGCACCAATGCTGGGAACAATCTCTTAACAGTTAGTAGCGTTTACTTTGGCATCAATGGATGAGATCAAGGAAAAAAATTTGTAGTAGTTGTGGATCAATTTCCAGATGTATTCCCTGATAAATTCTCTGGGTTACCACCTATAAGGGAAGTAGAGTTTATGATTGATCTCATTCTGGGACATTTCCTATTTCTCTTCCCTATTATAGGACAGCACCAACAGAGTTACAGGAATTGAAAGACCAGTTGGAAGAGCTATAAAGCAAGGGTTTCATTCAACCATGTATGTATCCATGGGCAGCACCGATTTTGTTCGTGAAGAAGGAAGTTGGAACTCTTCGGCTTTTTTGGATTATCGTAAGCTTACCCAAGGTAGGATAAAGAATAGATATCCACTTCAACACATTGATGATATATTCAATCAATTAAGGGGAGCTCAGTGTCTCTCCAAGATTGACTTGAGATCAGGATATCACCATTTGAGAGTTTGGAAAGAGAATATTCTAAAGACAGCTTTTAGAAGTAGATATGAACACTTTGAATTTGTATTCATGCCTTTCGGTCTAACAAATTCACCTATAATCTTCATGGAATTGATGAAACTGATATTTCAACAGTATATAGATTCTTTTGTTGTGGTGTTTGTGGACAAAATTTTCCTCTATTCAAAGACATGAGATGATCATGAGGTGCACCTGGAAACATTGTTAAAAATATCGAGATATCATTGTTTGTATTCCAAATTATCAAAGTGTGATTTTTGGAAACAGGAAGTACGTTTCCTTGGCCATGTCATTTCTGAGAAAAGTGTTTCTATTGATCCTGAAATGATAGAAGTCATTATCTCTTGGCAACCACCGAAGAATGTGTTTGAGATACGAAGTTTTCTTGGTCTAGCTAGTTACTAAAAATGCTTTATGCATGATTTCTCATGACTATGTTCACCAATGACAACTCTAAAAAATAAGAATGATCCATTTCAATGGAAAAAAGGATGTTATAAGTCTTTCGAGGAACTGAATGTTCACCTTGCATCAGCACCTATCTTGACCTTTCCAGAATCAGGACAGAGGAATGTGGTGTATTGTGATGCTTCATGATCACGGTTGGGTTGTGATCTCATGAAAAAAGATCACGTGGTTGCTTATGGTTCAAGGCAGTTGAGGGTGCATGAGAAGAATTACCCAACACATGATTTGGAGTTAGATTTAGTTGTTCATGCTTTGAAAACATGGAGTTTTTATCTCTTTGGTGAGAAATTTACTTTTTTATGGATCATAATAGATTGAAACACATATTCTCACTGCGATATTTGAATCTAAGGAAAATGAGGTGGATGGATTATCTCCAAATGTTTGACTTCAACTTGATTTACACACCGGGGAAAGGAAATTTGTTGGCGGATGCATTGCATAGAAAGTCATATGCATAGTTAGTGAAAGAAGCTTTAGATGAATGGCAGTTGATGTCAGTCTTAGCTGACATGCATGCAGAATGTGAAGACTGAGATGTTGTTGCAGTTTTCCATTCAGCTACACTTGTTCCTGATTTAGTAAAAATTATCAAAGAATCACAAACATCTGATTCAGAATGTCTAGTTTTATGTTCAAAACTAAATGGTGGGGAGTCTATTGGTGGATGGAAACTGGATTGGGGTTCAGTTTTGTGTTTCAGAGATCGTATGGTTGTACCTATAGTTTTTCAGGAAAAACTCCTTCATGAATACCACTATTAAAAATGTGTTGTACATCTAGGTACATAGAATATTTATAATGCGTTGAAGGCACAGTTTTGGTGGATCGGCATGAAAATGAAGGAATTTGAGTTCATCTCGCGGTGCTTAACTTGTCTGCAGGATAATGTAGAGCACCAGAGACTAGCTGGTATGTTACAATATTTTCCCATCCTAGCGTGGAAATGGGATCAAATAACAATGAATTTTGTTACAGGACTTCCATGAACGGTCCGGAAACACGATGCAATTTGGGTGATAGTGGATAATCTAACCAGGTCAGCCATGTTCATCCCTATTTGTGAAACTCATAAGGTGGAGGATCTTTCAAAAATAAATATCCGAGAAGTGGTAAAGAGTCATGGTGTATCGGTGTCTATAGTGTCATATAGAGATCCAAGGTTCACATCTTGCTTCTGGAAATCATTACAGTAAGACCTTAGAACTCAGTTGACTATGAGCACCGAGTATCATCCTCAAACAGATGGTAAATCTGAGTGGATGATAAAAACATTTGAAGACATGTTTCAGGCTTGTGTAATGGATTTTTGTGGCTCATGGGAGGATCATATACCCTTATTGGAGTTCTCATACAATAACATCTATCAAGCCTCAATACCCATGGCTCCGTTTGAAGCATTTTATGAACATTCCTATCATTATCCACTATGCTGCATGGAAACAGGTGAAACATCACTAGTGAGTCCAATCATTGTCTGAGAAACAACAGAGAATATCTAGTTGATTAGAAAGTAAATGGATACAGCTCAGAGTCATCATAAATATTATTCAGATCATCATCTAAGACCATTTTCGTTCGTTGTTGGTGATCATGTCTTCTTGATCATCTCTCCAAGGCTTGGACATTGTCATTTTGGGAGGCAGGGCAGGTTATAATGTGTTCCATGTATCCCAATTGAAAAAGTATCACCCTGATCATGACCATGTGATCAGATGAGATCACGTTGAGCTAGAACTGGATGCATCACTGGTAAATATTCCAGTGTGGATCATGGATACACAAGAGAATGTCTTGAGGGGGAAAATCATCAGTCTAGTATGGGTTTTATGGAAACATGGTCAGATTCAAGAAGAGACTTGTGAATGTGAGAATGAAATGAAAGAGCAGTGGCCGAAACAATTTTTGGATAGCAAGGGTTGTCAAGTTTCTGAGGACGGAAAGACCAATGGTGGGGAGAATGTAGTAACCCTAGTTTCTATTATGTAACCCTTACTTGATTATTTTCATGGTTATAAAGTTAAAGGTGATGAATGGGAGAGTCTGGAGAACTTTTAATTATGTTTTGAGGCAAAGGGGAAGTTGCACAGGCTACACACGGTTTGTCTAACCGTGCATCCAAACCGTGCATAGTTGACACTTTGAGGCAGTGGATCCTGCACTTTTGGATCACGTATTGAGGAGGCCTTGTGAGGAGGTCATGTGAGGGTCTTCCAAGGTATTTTCTAACACACGGTTATTGCACGGTTTTCAAACCGTACGAACTAATTGTGCGAGCACTTAAATGAGATCCTAATAAAGTGGATCTCACACTTTTTACCTCTAAATGGATTTTTTTCCTCCTAGGAATCCATAAGTCTATATTTTTCTTCTCCTAAGGTTGGAGAATGTCCTCCCATAATTTCAGAGCTGATCCAATGGCTTCTATTGGAAAATGGAAGCCGAATTCTTGAGGTATGTGATTGTTCATCATCATTCTTGAATGATTTCTTAGATATACTTAGATCGACTTCACATTTTCTCCCAATATCTAAGATCTACACTCTTTATGGGTTGATCTAGGTGTGTGTATGACAAATATGATGAGTTTTGGTCATGGTCATGCTAGAATAAGAGATCTAAGGCAGGTTCTTGGAGAATTGACCTGGTTTTCTTGAGAGTTCATAGTTCATTAGGGTTTTCATCAAATCCTTCAAGTTAGGAGGCTTCACTATCGACTCCTCTTGTTATAATTGATTTTCTTAGCTTCAAATTGGATTATTCTAATGGATTTTATGGTGAAAATTAAGGAATAAATTTTCTTTAGTGGTGATTTATGGTTTTAGTGAGATTGTGTAATCATGGTGAATTGTTGTGAAAAGTGATTTAGCTTCTTGAATTTAAAATGATGATTTTCAAATATTTAATTTCATGAATTCTTAAATGGTTTGAGGAAAATTGGTTTTCCAATAAAAAGGGTGTTTTATTGAAAAAAAATTTGTATTGAAATGACTTTGATGGAATTGGTTTTCAATAAAAAGGAAATTTTATTGAAATGGATAACATGTTGGTTTTGGAATTGGTGTAATGGCATAATGGTTATGTGTATTCTTATTGCATTCATGAAAGATAAGGGTTAGTGGTCTCCCCCATTAGTTTAGGTATGGATAAGGGTTATGGATCTCCCCCGTCAATCATTTATATTGCATTTTGGACAGATAATGGTTAGGGGTCTCCCCCATCAGTGTTGGTATGGATAAGGGTTTGGGCTGTCCCCGTCAAACATTCATATAGCATTCAGGACAGATAAGGTTTAGGGTTCCCCCCCATTAGTTTTGGGATGGATAAGGGTTAGGGCTCCCCCCGTCAAACATTCATTTTAATTTGGGTCGGATAAGGGTAAGAAGTCTCCCCCATCATTGTTGGGATGGATAAGGGCTAAGGCTTTCCCCCTCTTCCAGGTAGCATGCATGGTTGGTTTCATGGGTTTGTGTAAAGGTTGGGTGTGCCAAAAAGGGATCTTGAGAAATGGTTTTAAAGCTTGTTTAGGTATTTTTATAGAAAAATAACTTGTTTGAAAAATTGGTTTCAAGTACACTTGTATTCTTTTGGTTATAAATGGTTTTGGAAACATGATTATATTTGGTAATAAATTATTTTGGAAATTTTTTATATATAAACTCTTTTATATAAATGAAACTAACATTTCTATCCTAGTTGTATGAGTAGGGATTTCATTGGGGAAAACCAACTGAGTTTTATACCCACCACTTCTTTGGCAGTTTGGTGGTTTTGCGGATTTTTTCTTCCATGATAGGGGAAATGGTATTGTTTCACATGTATGTAGCACTACATTGTGATGTTTGGGATTTTCGTTGATTATAGGGCATAGGGATTTTAGATTATTGAGTCTCGTGGTCTTTTTAGAGTCTTGAAATGTTTATCCGCTGTGTACTTTGATACTTGCTTATTCTTTTGATGTTGCATACTTTAATGTGGTTTTGAGATACATGGGGTTGTTGAGTTATCATTCGTTTGTTCATGCATCATATAGTGAATATTTGGTTATGGTTGTTTTGTTTATTGGTTTATTTATTAAAGGATAAATCGTCCCCTAGTTGTATTTGAAACCTTTCAGCATTTATTTCCAGCATTTGGCGTCTTGGGGATGTCACTTAAGGCCTACTAATGACTCGTAGTACTGTCAAGCCAATTATAATTGGTGGGTCATTACAATTTTTTGAGTAATATTTATTTATATACATTCGCCATTTTTCCTCTATAGAAAATAACTCCAATGAAGTCTATAAGATGAAGATAGCCTAACGATATATTTAATTTTTATGGTATAAAAATAAATCTTCTTTATAGAGTAAATTTATTTAGTATTATCTTTTATCTTCATGTATTGATTATTATAATTATTAATGTGTTCATGTATGTGATGAAAATTAAAACATTTAATTTAATAAAGACACACAATTTCTTGTGTGGGTCATATTATGGAATATAATCTATCAATTCTTCATGAAAATATAATTCTATAGAGTATAATTCAGTTCATATATTAATTTTTAACATTTACTAGTCATCCCTCAAAAAAATACCTATATTAATAAACATTTTTATTTAAATTCTTATCGAATTTATAGAGGACATTAATTAATAGAAAATATTTTATTAACTAAGTAGAACATTAAATTTTAGAAAAAAATGATAAATTTCATGTGTGACCCATTATCCTTGATATGCAATATTCCAAGGATTATTAATCATCCAAAAACTATAAATAAAAAAATTCTTGTCTTCAACATAATTACAAAATTTAAAATAAAGAGAAATTATATTCATGAAAAATTTCAAGAGGAAAAGAAGTATAATGAAGTTATGTTTGACCTATATATCAAATAAAACCTTAATTTACTAGTTGAGGTAAATAAATAGTGTTTCATAGTTGTAAAAATTTTATATGTTTATAATAATACTATGAAATTCAATAAGATATTGATTAATTTTGTCCATTTATTTAAAATGAATTCAATTATTCTCGTGATCTGTTTATATCATGTTTTTTCAATTTAATTCATTAAAATAGAATATTTGTTGATTTCTCAAGTAAGAAATTATAAACTAACCATTATCTTATACTATGTAGATGAATAATATGTAATTAATGATTTAATATAAATATATTATTTGTATGTTGATGGTTTCACAACATATTTGTTTGAGGATTAACACCACAACCGGATTTATATACACCATAGTGTCCCCGACATATGAATAGAACATGTATTATAATGATGAAAACATAGTGTACTACATACCATTCCTGGATAGTGGATGGTGAAAATAATATATTCACTATTTTTCCATCATTAATTTATTTAATGTTATGAATCACATTCCCCTTAATAAAAAACTCATTAAAGTAAAAGAGTTTTGAATCATATTTTGAATATATTTTTTAAATTATAAATTCATATAGGATGTATTCCTTGTAAGTTATTTCATTGGAAGTAAATGATTCTATAAACACTCTAATTTATACTTCCCCTTATGAGATGTATTATATTATAAATTATTTTAGGGTAAGATTTACCTGAAACATCTTTAGAATTAATGTAAACCATGGTGTGTATTGACTATTATTTTTATTTTCATTGGTCATTTTTTCACATAAAAATCATATTCCAATATTAATAGGATAATGTTCATTATCATTATCTTGTATAAAACAATACCCAAATATAAAATTAATGTAGAAATTATATCATGAATTCCAAATATGGGTATTCATTATTATATACAACTGTTGGGGAATCTAAGAAACATCCACACAGTTTTGATCTCGTATATCTAAATATATTGTACTCAATTTAGAAAAATGAAATGTACTGGAAGGGTGGACTACCTATCTTTAGGCACTCCCTACTATTTTCTTATAATGAACATAATTAACATAAATATAAAAATATTTTATTACTTATATACTTATTATACATTTTTTAAACATCCGGTTTTATCTTTATTCAGAAAATGATTCTATGAAACCTTTCTTCATCATATTATAAATTGATGACATGTTATATTCTAATTTTCATACCAAAATAATTTTTTATAAGTAGAGATCAACACCTCTATGATATGGTGGAATCTATTTCATCATCAATATCCAGATGAAAACCTTATCTTCATTCTAATGAATATAATTCAAAAACATTATTATAATTATTATTTTATATTATTCATAACTGATGTAATAGTGTATATATTTGTCTTATCACCTCATATATCAATGAAAAATATTTGGAAATATGTTTCAAGATATATCATATTCTCTTCTAAAAACCATTTATAACAATATTCTTTATATCCTCCTTATTCTCTCCAAAATATTTAGGAGTATATTTTTACATTATAATTCCTCTCATCCTACTAATATATTGGATGAGATCAATTCATCACCTCAACATAATTTCCAATTAGTAAATTTGTTCCGAATTAATATCACATGGTTATATAGTCAAATTTAATTAAAATCAGTCTGTAATATACTATTAAATTACTGTGACTTTATGGTTCATGTTTGAATCTATCATGTGGTTTAAAACTACTAATTCATTGTGAAATATCCATTGATGCATAATGGTATTCACCGTCTAAACCATTTTTCATAGTCCACCATTCACTATATTCTAGCCAGATTCGACAGATAGATCTATAATTTCAGTCCTAATGCCTTCTATTTGAAATTTTATTTAATCATTACTCGACTCTTAAATTCTTTTTATACATGAAAACTATTGTCGCATGATCTACTCCCCATCAGTGAAATTTCATTTAAGATAGTCACAAAAAAATTGATTAAATATATTCAAATATTCTATGGTGTAACCAACATTTATGTTTCCTAATCACTAAAACATCCCAAACCATTAAAATTCACATAATCTATTTTATGGAAAAATATTATTTATAGGTAGTGTGATTTTTGTTGATAAAATTAATTGATATGTGTTGTGGAAAGGAATGGAACCATGGTAAAATCATCTCTCAATCTATTAATAATATTAAAAATACCTTATAAACTATATGGTAAGGATGATTTGTTGATTCATGTATTTATGATATTCTTTACATGCATTTCAACCTCGACACATTTGAACATTGATAAAATAAGGTGGAACTTCGATTTGGAGCATTATTTTGACTTTGAATGATCCCTCAAACTTATAACAAAAATATCGCATACCCATTATTATCCACTACTCATTAAAATACCATGATAACTTCACATTGTATGGTCAATATACATTAATAATTGTTAACATCACACTGTGTGGACCCACAATTTCTTTCTTTTAGTAACTCTTTACTGTCAATCCATCATGACATAAATGATGAATATTTAACTACCCCCATCTAAACATTTTTTATTATACCATAGTAGGTAGTTTCCATATTTATTATTGATATATTTTTTAGTACTCCAATACTTCTGAAAATTTTAAACCTGTAAACCTTTTTGGACCTTATCATGTGTTTTTTATTTTTCATGTTATATATGAAATGTTAGTCTGCCATAATATTTCATCTACAACCCTCTAAGACTTTAATAAATTTATCCAGAACACAATTTATTTAATGAGATTAGTCTATCTTTTACTATACAAAAAATCTTGTCCCACTATGTATTCTAATAAAAAACTTAATGATTCACTATGAATCCAGTAGAAAACATTCTATTGGTTTTAAAATTATCCCCGTGTTGATTTTTTTAAATATATTTCAATAATACAACCTCAATAAAATTCCTGAAAATTTCCCACAGGATATAGATTTTTCATTCCATGAATCCCCTACCTTTGAAATCAATATTAAAAGGTCATTCTATCATGATTTTTTCACCGTTCCGTATATAAGAGGACCAACTACTATTTTCACATCACCTTTCTAGTAGAATATTTAATGGGGTGTTCTTATACATATTATTAATATCTCTCATATATATATTTTTATTGTAATTCTCTACACCTAAAAACTATATAGGGATATCTTTATCATCTTTTACTCCACCATGATCAATAAACTACATCCTTTGGTTTTCTATTAAGCACCATAATTGTTTTTTTTTTGAAAGCTAATTTTCATGAAATCAATATTTATAATCCTTTAATGTCTAAATAATTTCCCCAAAATAGAGATATATATTACAAATATGATTTATTTTATTGGATATATCACTTTTAATTATGTCACTAACAATTCTACTAAGACTAAAAATTTAGATCTCATAGTAGGGAACATTATTCTATGAAAACACTCTCACAGTTTTTTGTGTCACTCAAAAAAATTTGAAATATTAGAATCTCATGATTCCTTATATGTTACCAAATCATTATATGCTATCAATATCACTTACACTGAACCACCATCAAATAATGAATAATTTTTTTGATTGACATACGGAATGGTGAATAAATTTACACCAATAGTTTTTGATAAAATTATGTTACCACTGTTAAATTCGTGATATTTATTTCTTTATTTGGATACAGAATCTTTATAAAATTCAAATAAGAATATTAGTTCTCACCACTAAATACCCATTAAATCCCCACTTTCAACTAATAATAAATTTTTAACTTCATTTTTATTGGTGAAAACAACTATTAGTAATGATATTTTCCACCAATAGAATCTCAGTATCGTAAACATAATAAGATAATGAAAAATATTAATACTTGTAAATTTAATAATTAAAATCATATATATTATTTCATCATTTATATGGTGGTAAGTCACCAAAAAATATACGTCTTTATGTGTGTTATTATTTCATATGGGCATTTCCCAATATTATAAATCCAGATAATGATTCTCTATATTATGTGCTCATATATCTCAATATGAAACATTCATGTTTAATGTTTGAAACCTCAAGTGGTTGATTGTAAATTTTTTTACAAATATAAATTCAATGATCCAATGATCCAATGATCAATCATGAATAAAATTTTATAACATAATAGATGTTCAATTCTCTATTTTCTATTGACCATATTTTACTATCATCTTCACACAATACATACCACCCATTCTAATTTATACACCCCATGGAATAGATATCACCCTTTATCCTATACAAATTTTGGTAAATATTTGATGAATATAAATCCTTGGGGATAGGTAAACCAATGAAAACCTTAATTTTAGGACATTGGTTGGTTATGATGGAATAACCCATTTTTCCCAGATTCACCAGTGATTTTGTTATTTTCAGTCTTTCAATACCTCTTTGGTATATTTCATTAAAAAAATTGACATGTTGTTTGTAGAGACCCAAAGCTAGTCGTACATGGACATTACATTAATTTTGCGGAATACTTAGTACATAACAAAAACCCACGCACAAGGATCGTAATAGTTTAGTGTCTTTGGAAACTCAGAATATAATCTTCTAATCGTGGTGAAAGATCTTCAACATCTTCCATAAAGATCTTCCTTTTTTTATACCTAAAACATTTATTTATATCATGAGGAAAAGAAAACATAAAATGGTGAGCTCAAATGCTTAGTAAGGGTAAACAAAAGAAATATCAATCACATCATATTCATAAGAACATAACATTTTGGAAATCTTAACCTACAAAAGAGAGCATAATTTCATAACATGGGATAAATCATAGTAGTGAAATGAAATCCCAATAATCATAACTTAAAACATGAAACTTTGTGGCATACACAAATAATCATAGATAATAATATCATATTAGTCAAGACTAATTTCCAAGACTATCTTAGTGGACAAGGTCCCTTTCTGAACCGAGTCACCCTCGTTTTAGTCCTGTTTCACTGAACTGGTATAACCTACCATTCCAGCCATGTCTATCTCATGAGATATAAAATCTTTACCCAATGCATTGGGGGGAGATATAGGTCCCACCCATCTCATAATGATACCATTCTTATGTGTTCCACAAAATCATAAATCATACATCATTGCATAACCCATGTAATAAAAATGGGAATCTTAAACATCGGGACATCATAAAACAATTCATATAAGATAAAGGAATTCATAAAAATAATTCCATCACAACATAATCAAATCAATGTAATAATAGGGATAGAAACAGAACCCTTTATTATCTTAAATGGAAAATAATTTTGATAAAACACTTGAACTCCATTCTTGAGGAAAATATCCTTTCTACTTCAAAAACACTTTTCCTTTCTTAACATGTCATACAATTTTAAACTAAAAGAAGTTGATTAAAATTAATCTTGAAAACATGTAAAGGAATCTTCTTTGAAATAATGTTTTAAAAATCCATTCATACCGTATAAGTTAAAAAACATTCTTCGTACTTTTGTCGGAAAAGTCAAAAAGTACCTCATACGAAAAACGACAAAAGATTTCTTTCATATCTTTTACTAAAAACTCACCGAAGGGTAAATTGAATTTTAAAAATTGTAGGTGGATGGAAAAATATTAAATTTTGAGGAAACATGTATATGGATGATAAAATACACCCCAGTAAATTTTGAAGTATAAACAATCTCGGATAAAAATTGAGATTGCGAGATTTTCCCTTACCTTAGGTCCGATTTGTTTCGTAAGTGTCTGAACCTCCTCTTCTTTGAAGCGCCTCTTTGAGACCTCCTCTTATGGAACTCAAATTGGTCTTTGAGGGAGACCAAAACCTCTAGGATGTTGCTAGGGAAGTGGAGAAGAGAATTTGGCAGGGGTTGGTCGAGCTTGAAGGCTCAAAGTTGTGTGAGGAAGAGAGGGAGGAGGTTCCCTTTTATAAGGGAGGAGAGGGGCTCCTTTTGAATAACTAAAAATATTATTTTATTATAAAGTCATGTTCGGTTTTAAATAGCTCCAAATTGATTTATTTCTAGGCTAAGGTGGGGATGGGTCGAAATCCTCTCATCAAATAGAATTTAGACAAGTTTAGGTTCCTATTTTAACCTTATCATTTAGATTTAACATTAAGTTAAATAAATTTACTTTTATAGTGTCTTCTTGTGTTCTTATACTATAAAGTTAATAAACTTACTATATCAAGCCAAACAATCCCCAAGTTGTTTATTATTAATATATATAACCTTATCTAAGTCATTTGGCCGAACCTTAGATTTTTAGGAATAAAATAACAATTAATAATATAATATTTGTTTTAAAAACTATTTTATGTCAATTTTTACACTATTTAATAATTTATTTTTGTGAAACTTATAATAGAATGATAAGTTCGTAAAAGGTTAATTAAATCCATACTAACATGTCATATTGACCTAGAAAATTAGTGGAATTCATAAAAAGTCTCAAATTATATTTATTTGGGTATTTATAACATCAATTATGTCAATATTTCATTAATAAGATAATTACTGCATCATCGTTGTGTCATAAATAAATTAACTTATTTAATGTCTAAAAATTACAAATAAAATATCATTATGTATTAAATATTTTTATATTTCTAATGAATATTTATAGTCGAATTTATCTTATGTATAACCCCATATTAAAAATTATTTACTTATTAAACTTTGATTTTAACTATTTTAACTCTTCTTTAAATAAATTAACAATAAATGTCCTAATCTAATCTATGTGGGCCTAAATGGTCATATTTTATTCCTAAGGTTGTTTTTTGTCGAATTACACTTTTCCAATAGAATTAGGACATGTGTTAGGGTAATAATAATATCATTTTTACCCTTAATTACCCTATTTACTTTTAACCGTGGTAAAAAAAGTAAAAAGTTACTATTCACCAAAAAAAATTATTTTCATCTCATTGAACCACATTTTACTTACTGACATCAACCGTGTCTCTCGGATTTTCCAAATTCCACTCACAGAAGCGGTAAAATTAAGTTTTATGAAAAATTCAATTTTTTAACTACCACTTAGTGGTTTCACTATTCATCAAAAAATGAAAGTTTCCAGAAAAATACCAAAAATTAGATCTAAGCTATATTTGATATTATGAATTCAAAAATGATTTCTATTTTATCAAATTCAAAACATATCAGTTGCATTAATTTATTTAAAAATTAATTCTCGTCGTCAAAACAAATAGCGTGTTCTTAAGAGATAATAACTATCAAAAGATTGACACTTGTTTATGACTGGTTTAAATGTGAAATTACATTCAATGACCAACATTGTATTAAATTGTAAAAATATATTCTAAATATACTTTAAAACCACTCAAATTAATAATTTATCACTATTAATTATTTCGATTAAAAAGTTGTTTTTAATTATAATTTTGTAATTTCACTATTCATCAGAATATGAAAATTATCCGAAAAGTACCAAAATTTCACCTTAGGCTAAATTCGATACTCCGAATCCAAAAATGAAGTCCATTTTGAGAGCTAAAATTTCTAAAATTTTAAATGGTGGTTATTACTATTCATAATGGCTAGTTTTTATAATATTTTAATAGCATATCGTTGTTTAGTGAAACTCGGTATTGCGTACTACAGATGCTAACGAGGAAGTTCGCGATTGCGTGTAATGCAAGGCAAGTCAAGGATGCGTGTTGAGAAAGCTCCTTTTGGTGTAGCGTACAACACAAGACATTAATGAAATTAAAAAGAATATTTTTCATAAAATCTCAGGGTGTTACATTGTTTCATTATGTTCTATGGCTTGGGATATATCTCTATAGTGAGAATAATACTAATTTTATAATTTTACTCTATTGATGATTCATTAGAACATCCTTCAAGATTCTACTAAAATAGGGGGGATCTTCCACTGAACATCACCAAATTCATTTTTTCTGATTTTTAATCCACTAATTCATGCCTCATGACTATCCTCTTCAATTTCCATGTGAAAAAATATTATAATTAGTTTTCTTTGGTTAATCATTCTTATCATTTTTCATCACCATCCTTACAAAAATATTATAGTCATTCTAATCTTCATCCTTTTCTTTATTTATTTCAATTTAGTTGATTGTATGTGAATATTAATTATTTACCAGTGCGCCTTAATTTTAGCACAATGTTTTTTATACCTAATAGTAATTATATTTTTATGTCTAGAAAATTTTATTCAGGTAAAAATCTATTCCTATATGTTATATGAATTGTTGAATTCATATTTTCTTCATTAGTTATTATACATGTACATTATCTTAAAATAAGACTGTGGTTAGTAAAAATAACTAATTTCCCAAAGTAATTAGATTACATGTAATTACTTTTATGTTGATATATTGATGAAGTAGTTCTACTTAAAGCATTATTCACATTATCTTCCATCCACTCACTCATTTTGTAACATATTTATTTAAAATAACAGAAACACCTAGCTTCCATATCCTACGATACTTAATTTTCAAATGTCTATTGATTCATATTACAATATATAGAAAATAGGTTAGATAATTTTTTCTTTATTTTATTAAGTATTACATAGGTGTTATATTTATCTTATCAATATTGGTATTAAAACTCATTTAGATCTCTATGTCCCCCTCATCCTTCCAAATTAATTGGGAGTGCATCACATTTAAATATGTGGTATATTCTATTCCAAATTGTTTTATTTCTTCTACATGTGTCTTAAGAGGGGAAATTCTTGCATTCACATCATACATTATGGACATTTTTTCCTAACTAATATGATACTTATTTAGATAGATCACATTTTAAATCAATATTTTTAATGATATTAATTATATCTTTATTAAATTTCACATCTAATATATTCATCATTTTTCCCATGATAACATGTTAATTATTTTCTTGTACATATTCATAAATATTCTCCAATTGATCCACCATCTCATTGAGGGACTAGAAAAAATCATTATCACTACATAGACAGTCTCAGGATATCCAATAATATACCTGGATGATAATTAAATAATCATACCCTTATCTGCTATAGTCCTTGGGTATTTTAAATATTCATATTTACATACAATTTCTATAACATGGTTATAAAAATATATCACATTAGAGTCATAATTGTTAACCTCAATTTAATAGTCGAAATTCATTCATTTTATTATTAATTTTCATGTTTTTAATTCCATTTTTTCATAAGGAATTATATAAAATCCCTTTTCACCTTTTCCCTTAAAAAATAGTTTTTAATTCTTTTCTTAAGGTAGATATCACAAACTCATTTTCCATTACATTTTTCTAGAAACAAAATCCCGATTCATACATATCTAAAAATTAATAGTTTGGTGAGATTTTTTTTGTAAACATCAATGGACATTGAACTATATTATATATTCTCAATCCTAGCATCAAGAATTCACTCACTATGATTAGTTAGGTCAACATCACAGTGATTGTACACCTTGACTGTAATGGAATATGCCTACCTGATTCGCTACATTGTGGGTTTTGGCCATTAGTAGAGTTCAGAGGATGCTTGGAAGGGGTTTGGTGATGTTTGGTTTCTAAAGGATAGAAGAAGGGGGATTACACATTGTGTAATGGGATTATGTGACAAGAACTTATGATTCAAATTTTTTCATGGATGATTCATAATGTGTAATATTTCAGGGATCAAATAACAAAATAAAATTGTGAGCTGATGAATTTTTCGGTGAAAACCATTTCCTTAGTGTTATACAACATGAATTGAGATTACACATCTTGTAATAACCCGATCATGTATATTTTTAAAAATATTTTTCAGCTGAACCATCATTATTTAAATTATGGTTTCGTTTTTCCTCTCATTTTGGGGGAACCCTAGGCACCCAATGGTTATCTTCAAGATCATTTCCTCCTCTTCGATATGTTGTTCCCAATTGATATTTGTTGGCGATACATAGTCAATTCATGTTGATTTCTATTCTCTTTATCATAAATTTACTTCTGTTATTATTTTATTTATCAATTGTGGTGATGTTTTTTTTGTTTAGGGGTGAATCATGTTTTGTTTTTTTGGATCCTTAGTGCGGTATAGGTAGATTTGTCATTGTCGTGGTGCTGTTGTAATTCAAGATCCTTATTCCTTGACCTACAGTGTGAAGAAATTTGAATGATTCCTTGAGGTAGGGTTCCCTTCATTAATCTCTATAGTGAATCATGTGAGAGGGGTTTGACTTAAATATTTCTGTTAATCAAGGTTGTTCCATCCTAAATTAATATAGATAATTTTTTATTTGAAATTGAGAGGCAAATGGGGTTTTTTTACATGATTTTACCACATTGATATTGTTTATGATCTTGTGATTTATTGGGCTTGATACCCTAATGAAAATTGTGGTTTTTAGTGCATTTTTTTGGTTTGGATACATCTTTTCTATTTCATTCCATGACTGAGATTTTATTTGGAATAACACTAAAATAAAAAATTAGCTAACCACGTATACTCGTCTACAAAATGGAAACACCATGATCTCCCAGTTATGTGACAACAGAAGGAATAAAAGGTGGAATTAAAGATTTTATTCCTTATTAAATCTTAAATGTGTTTGGAATTGTTTCATGGGGTCATTGTTTTGGAATGGTTAGGCATAGGGGGTTGGTTTTGTTGATAAGGAAACATGGGAATGGTGCGATTATGCAGTAGGGTTGCAGATTTGGTTGTGTTATTTTATGTTGGTGGTTTTGGTCATGAGTTGGGGGGTTTTTTGTTGGAACAGTGGTTTAGGAAGGATAAATTTCAATAATTATAGTAGAATTTGGTTTTGGATTTTTTTTCATAAATAACATGGATAAAGATTCACCTTGTGTATAGGGGTCATGGTATGATGTTTAATTAATGTGATGTAGCTTTCACTTATCTGGATTCCTCACCATCTAAGGCGATTGGTTTTTCTTGCATGATTTTTTTCATGGATGATGGTCTCTAGAATGGTGATGGAATGAATAAATAACTATTTAATAATGAATGTAACATATTGGGATAGATAGGTTAACGATATATAAATTGTTAAATTAATTGGTTCTAAATTTGAAATGGGGTATGTGGCTTGTTGTGTGGTGTTATGTATTTATAAGAAACATTAAAAGTGATGGTGTTGTGGGTTGGGAAGTTTTTTTCAACACCCATAGGATGGGCTTGACTACTTCTTATTGAAAATATATACTTTTATTATCTTTTTTATTTCTATGTGCACCCCACTTATGTTGAGCACTATGTGACGAACACCCACATTGTCCCGGGGGTGGGTGTCCTTAGAAAAATCGAGTGGGAGGATGGATGGACACCCACTATTCCTTGATCACTCTTCATAGAGATGAATTCCCATGTTCCATTAGGCATGATGTGTTGAGATTTGGTAGCATATGTGTCTGCGGGTGAGGTGGTTTGTTTCCCAAGTGTCTTTGGGATGAGTTCTGATGTGTTTTCCTAGGTGTCTTTGAGATGAGTTATGATGTTCTTTCCCAGGGGTCTTCTGGATGTGATTTTAGGTGCTCTGAGGCATATGTGTCTATGAGTGGGAAGTGTTTTGAGTCCCATGAGTGTGTAGGTGGGATGACTGGTGAGGCCCTGGTGTGTCAGGTTTGGATATGATGTTGTATATTAGGATGATGTGAGAGGGCCATGATGTTTTTAATTATGGTGTGAGAGAGGATAATCAGTGGGAATGTGGTATGGTGTACCCAATCATTGATAATATTTATATTTTATTACCTTACATGCATTTCTTTTTGAGTGTGCCTTAATGAGGTTGTGATCGTTAGTATACCTGATTAGTTACGGTTTGGCACTATGGGTTTCTCACTGGTGCATTAGTATTCCTTATTCACATGTGCATGAGAGACATTGGTTTTACAACTGAGCATACTTTTATGCTCACCCAACATATATATAAATATTTTTAGGTTTCTATGAGGATTTCATGGACCACTATAGACCATTCTAACTTGGATTCTTGACAGTTGTTGCATCACAACATAGATATATTTTTTGGTATTTAATTTAGAGACATTTTTATTTGTACCAGTTCTATTATAAACACAAATGTGGGATGGATTTGGATATATTGATATTAATTATTGGATTTTCATTATGAATGATGCATCATAACCCTTGATATTTTTTTAAAAGGTTCATGCCTCTAATATTGTGATATTTGTACACCCTTGGTTATATTCACCAAAATGGGGCCTACTAAAGGTGGTGCTCGGGGGGATCACTATCTCCCTATATTCATTTCTAGATATGGATGGGTATCATTGGAGGGTGGGGTTCATGACTGAGTGGAATTATATATGTTTTTGATAGATAGAATGGATTTAGTGTTAGGAATAGTGAGTATTTCATGTTGTGGTATGGAGATAGTTCTAGTTGACCTTCGTGTGTGACATAAGCCTGGGAGACTTATGAGGACACGAGATTTTATGCCCCCCATGATCCAATGCACGTGCAATGAGATTTTTGAATGTCCACGTGAAGTCGACCAAATTGTTAGGTAGATACATTTGAAATGTACTTTAATCATAATGGCATGTGTTCTTATTTGAATAGGGTTGTTTTGGGAAGGTCACCAATGAAAAAATAAATAAAAGTAATTGAAATGAATCTTAATAAAATATCATACTACCATGGAAATATAAATTATTATTCACCTCTTAGTTATAGTTCTTTGTTTTCACCCACCTGTGGTATTGGTAGTCTAGGATCAGCAAGATGATCTTGTGGATCATCATAGGGTTGATCTAGTTTATGAGGATGACTAGTGGTAGAGGACATTGCATTCATTCTAGTGGAAAGCATTGGGAAATTAAAAGGGATGTGTTTTTAAAGTGGAGACATATATTTTGATAGAAGAGAAAGAGATTTACTTTGGTCTGATCGGGGCCTTTATAGAGTACATCATCCCTTTAGTTGATATTCAGATATGGGGAGTTCCATGTCATTGGCAGATGCGGTATTTGGTAGTGTCTAAGGAGGCATAAATTCTTTTGGTTTACTTCTTAACGGAAATCTGAGAATAATTCCTTTCTTCAACTGTGATTGTTGAGAAGAGGTGGAAACTACTCTCCCTTCATTATGGGAGTATGTCAGTGCAAGATATGTAAATTAATATCAAGGGTCTACTACACATGGCCTGATATATTTTTTCAGATGAGATGTCGTGTGAGATACGTTGTGAGGAGGAACTCCAACCTTCTATCCATTATGCAGTTACACGATTTATGTTTCTGAAGTATCTAGAGGTTCACAGAAAGGAAGAATTCATTTATCAGATTCACTGATGAGGAGTTCTACCATAAGAGGGAATCCAACAGAGTTCTTTGAGAGGTTGGGTTGTCGGTTGCAGATCTCAGGCTCAAGGACCCTCGAGTTTTCGACTGGTAGGGACATGACCTCAGCAACTTATTTCCTAGAATTTTTGTTCCATTAGTCCTTATGCCTTTACTATGGACTTTGGGACGATTTGTTCCTTCTATAGGGTTTACAACCATCTTCCTAATCTGCTCCTGATGGCTACTCATACTCATTTTGGTGGAGGTGGATAGGTGAAGTGCTAGCCTTACTAGAAGTTGTTGGAGTGATTGTTTTAGCAGTAGAGGCAGTGGGATTTTTCTTTATTGAAGGGATATGGAATAGATATATATCATCCTTAGGATAGTCCTCAATTTTAGGTACCATGGCCTGAGAATGGCTGTGGTTGTTTTCATCAGCAAAGATGAGGAGGAGTTGGGCATTGTATGTTGCATGTAGTAGAGGCATCAGTTCCAGCGAGGCTAGATATCCTTAATGGTATTATCAGTTTTTTCATTACCCATACAAGACCCATGGTTGATTCATGAGCTTCTTACTCATTTGTTGCACCATATTTATCCCATTATATTGTACTATACATATAGTGGTTTCTCATTCCCCTAGTTTTGAGTACACTAGTTGGAAGCTAGACCAGTTTCTTTGATGATTTATGTGGGTGTAGACTGCTGATGGGGCCATATCAGTCCCATTAAGATCTCAACTTACTAAAGATGAATCCAAATGATTTCCACCATTTCATCGAATGTTTTCATTCTATATTATTTATTATATACATATTTTTCATGGGCAAACATTTATTCAAATGTGGATAGCCAACGTGTAGTTTACGTTAGAGAGTGGGTTATTAGGGTGGGACGTTAGTGTGTGGAGAACCTTCCTTACTTATTGGATGATCTTCTAGTTGAATCAGTGGACACTGAAATGGTGGGGGATACCAAAATCATTAGGGAGTTCTAGTATTTTCTCCTCAATGAGGTTATACTACTACCACCTCGATATGATATTGATTTTGTGATATGATTGTTACATGGTGCTTCTATAACATCGATATCTCCTTAGAATATGGATCCTTCAATCTTGAATAACATGATGGTTTCAATAGATGATATGGTGTTTAAGGGATTTATATGTCCGAGTTTGTCATCACGGGGATCTCCCATGTTGTTTTCAAAGAAGGTGGATGATGGTATGATGTAGTGTATAGATAAATGGAGGTTCAATCAGGTGATAGCCAAGAACTGTTACCCTCATACAAGGACCAGTGATCTTTTCTACTTGCTGAGAGGGGTATGATATTTTTCTAAATCAATCTGTTGTTTTGAGGTAACCATTTGAGGGTGAAAGAGATAAATATCCCAAGGACTGCCTTCAGATGAAGGTATGGGCACTTCAAGTTTGTATTCATTCCATTTTGTGTAATGAATTCACCATTAATGTTAATGAGGATAATGAAATACAAATTCCATGACTTCCAAGACTGGTTAATCATCATATTCATCGATAATATATTAATATACTCCAAGTTAGAGGTGGAACATGCTAAGAATATCATTATTTTATTATTGTTTCTTCAACGCCACTATCTTTATGGAAATTTTTCCAAGTGTATGTGATGGACATAAGAGGTGAATTTCCTCAAGAATTTTGTCTCTTAGTAAGGTGTATCAGTAGACCTGTCAATGGGTTATGTTTTCTTTTCATGGGAATCACCCATGAATGTGGTAAAGGTTCTCAGTTTTATTGGTCTCACATACTATTATTGGAAATTTTTACCTGATTTCTCTCATGTTTTATCCCCATTTATATCTTTGACAACGAAAAACCTAGATATTTGTGGATTGATCAGTTCCAGGAATCTTTCTCTTACCGTAAGGGGATGTTATTTAGTGCTTCAATGATGTAGTGTCCTGAGGATGTGTCGATGTTTGAGGTGTTTTGTAAAGATTCACCTCTGGGATTTGGATGCGTGATGATTCAATAGTGGGGGTGATATCTTATGGGTCTAGGATGTAATTTCCCCATGAGCATAACTATGTCACCCATGATCTGAAACTAGAGGTCGATGTGTTTGTTCTGATGTTGTTGTAGAACTATCTCATTGGGGAGCACTTTGTGGTCTTCACATATCATAAGATATTGTGGTATATTTTTTCCCAGTGTTATCTGATCTAAAACATTGTAGGTGGATTGAGTTTCTTCAAGACTATGATTTTGAGACCTCCACACCATAGGAGGGAAAATTTCGAGGCTGCTGGTTTGTGAAATATGCCACGAAAGGAGGAAGTTTTTCGAGGACCTATATATGTTTTGAAAGATATTGATGTGTTGGACACCTTTCACTTATATTCATGTGTGGATGGTGTTCCAGGATATTAGATTCAGAAAATGTTGTAGCCTTCTCAAATGCGATAGGTGCAAGAGTCTTAGTGAGGATGATCAGAGGCATATGTGTTGGATAATTGTTTTGTCCTGGGTGATTCTATAGAGGGATGGTCATAGGATGGTTAGAATCAAATTTTATTACACAGAAGGTTTTATTTTTTGATAGCAATTCCCAGTGGAGTCCATTGTTAGTTTCGTAGCTCACCCTTTGAAGTACATCTAGGGGTTTTCATGATGAACAGTGGATTAAAGGTGAAGTTTTGGTGGAATTGGATGAAAAGTGTTGCGGAGGAGTCTGTGGAGAAGAGCTTGGTCTACCATTAGGTAAAGTATAAGCAACATGTTCTGGGTGTTTTTTTGTAGCCATTAAATGTTGTCGAGTAGAAATGGGATAACATATCACTATAATTTGTCACAAGGTTACCTAGAACTCAAGAGGGATGTGATGATATATTGGTGATAGTGGATGGGTTAACAAAATCAACCATCTTAGTAGCGATAAAGGAATCATGCATAATAGACTCATTGTCAAAGAGGTATTTGGAAGAAGTGGGTCAGTTGCATGGAGTTTGGAGGTCCATTGTCTCATATCGAGATATTCAGTTTACATCACAATTTTGGAGGGGATTTTAGCACACTTTTGAAACTCAGATACACCTCAAAACTTCGTACCACCCTCAGACATATGGGAAGATAGATAGGACTATCCAAACATTGGATTATATGTTATGGGAATGCGTCCTAAACATTGGAGGATCTTGGATATGTATCTTTCCTTTGGTAGATATTTCCTATATATTTTTTTATCACTCTACCATTTCCATGGCATAGTTTGAGGCCTTTTATAAGAGACTGTTGGGTTCTCTGTTGAGCTAGATTGAGGTTGGGGAGATGTCTATTCTTTGTCTTAATGTGGTGCAGAGCATGACCAAGAATGTTCATGTTGATCCCGAGAGGGTTAAAAAATTGAAGAATCTGTAGAATTCATATGTCAATCATAGATGGAGGCCCTGAGAGTTCAAGGTTGGGGACAACATGTTCTTGGTTGCTTCCCAAAAATTGGGGTAAAAGTTTTTTGGCAGATCCAGTAATATTATCACAGGTTCATTGGACCCTTTGAGGTGTTGGAGCGAGTTGGGGAGGTGGAATATTGTTTGGTATTGGCAACACTGTGGGAAAAGATCCATGACGTCTTCCACATCTATCATATGTATCGGTATCTATGTGATGAATCTCATTTCATTAAATTGGGAGAGTTGGAGATCATGGATGATGTGACATTTGTGGAGTAGCCTGTGGAGATCCAGGATCAACAAGATATGGTGCTATGTGGAAACACCATTCATTTGGTTCGTGGGTTGCGGTTTTATGGTGGTCATGAGGAGATTACTTGGGAGTGATAAACACAGATGTTTTCCTATTACCCAAAGATTATATTGAGTAATTTGGTGTTCTTTTTTGTTTTATGAAGTGATTTTTGGACACTTTCGTTTTATGAGATGAGTAGTTTTCAAGTTTTATTATTGTTTCTATTATGTTTTGTGATAATTTCTTGATGTGTGGAAATAATAAGACCTAATTCCTAATTGAGAAACATTAATTTTTATGCTATTAAACCCATGAGGGAGAGTTAGTGGCACACATAGTGGATAGTATCCTGACATTGAAGACATAATTACTTGATTCTTGTATTCCTGATGATGGAGTTTTTAGTTGTATGGTGTTGCGGTTCATTAGTTGTAGTGGTTGTTTGGTTATGTTAGGGGTGGGAGATTTTGGTTTTGGTCATTTGGTTTGGTTTGTTTAGTCGGTTGCACTATATGAGCTAAGATGATATCCTTGAGAGGTATCTCACGGGATAGTTGTTCATTCCCATTTTACATTTAGGAATTGATTTGGATTTTTGAGGGCAAGAATCATTTGAGAGGTATTTAATGAAATGGTTTTTTCCTTCCTACTCCATTACATTATGGTTTTTGGTTGTTGGAATATTTTGAAGGAGGTTCTGAGGGTGTTTTGAGTGGTTTGTTTGCTGAATACTAGAAGAAGGGGGATTTCACTTTGTAAACTACGGTTTCACAATTTTTCTTGGAGGTTTCAAATTTTTTAATTTTTCAGGGTTCTACAAATAAAATGAAACAAAGAGTTGATATGTTTTTTTCAAAAAAGGTTCCTTGGTTATTAATAGATGTGAAAGGGGATAAGAAGCCATGTAATACCCTAGTCATGTACAATTTTAAAATTTTTTTGTTGATGAACCCACATTCATTCATCCATAGTACCTTTTTTCCTCGCTTTTTGGGTGAACCCTAGGTTCCCCGAAGCATTCATCCATCCCTTCTCCTTCCCCATCGAACTGTTGATCCTGGTAGATGTTAATTGGAAATATGTGGTAGAATCGTGGTTGGTTTCCTTCTCTTTAACATTAGTTTTGTTATTTTATTTCCACAGGGATCCACTATAGTGGAGTTTATTTGTATTGGGGTGTGCATGATGTTTTTTTATAATATATCCTCTATGCGGTATCGGTTGATCTACCATTTTGGTGGTGTGGTTGTGATGGGCAAGCATTCTACCATTCCCTATTATGGAAAGTAACTAGAAGGCTTCTTTGATGTAGGATTCTATACATTTCTCTCTATTGTACTTCATGAAGGAGGGTTTTTAATTCTATATATTTGTGGATTATGAATATTCTAACCTAATTGAAAATAAATAACTGTTTATTTTGAATTGAGTGGAATATGGGGTTTGTTCACATGCTTTTATAACATTTATAAATCAACTATGGTTGTTTCGTAGATTGATATTTTCTTGGTATCACCCTAAAAAATGGCTAACCACGTATACTCGACTAATAAATTGTTTCCCAAGGATCTTCTAGTTCCATGATATCCAGTAAAATAATAAGGTGAATTAATGAAGGCATGCCTTTTTTATTATAAAATATGGTTTTAATTGGTTCATAGGGTGATTTTATTATGGATACATCTATTCGGAGGGGGTTGGTTTTGTCGATATGGAAATCTAGGAATGGTGTGGCCATGTTGCAGGGATACAGATTTGGTTGTGAAATGTTATATTTATGGATGTGGTTGTGAGTTGGGGAACTGTTTTGGGTTGGTATAGAGGTTTGGGCAGGATGAATTTGAAGTATGAAATATGTGGTTGGTGTGGTGGTATCTCAATTTACAACCTGATGATAGCTTTACCGCATGTCTTGGTTCATGGTATGATGTGCCTTTAATGTGAAGCCATGTTCATTTATCAGGATTAATTACCACCTAATGTGACTATTTATATTTGTTTGATTTTTTTCATGATTGATAGTTTGCAAGGTAGTTATGGAAAAAATAAATAAATTTTTAATAATGTTTCGAACATCATAGGATAGTTTGGATAACGGAAAATAAATAGATAAATGAATTGGTTCGAAATGCACAATGTGGTTTGTGTCTTATTGTGTGGTGTTGTGTATTTAGAAGTGGAAAAAAAGTGATAGTGATGTGAGTTGGGTAGTTTTTTTAAACCCATTGGTTGGGCTTGTGTTCTTGGTATTATTTATGTATATATAATTTTATATTTCGTGTGATTAATATACACACCCCAACCTAGTTGAGCACTATGTTTCGAACACTCCCATTTTTATGGGGGAGGGTGCTTTCCCAAAATATTTTTTGGAGGATGTATGGATTTCAACTTTCCCTTCCCTACTACCTCTTCTAGTAGATGACTGCCCCTGTTTATTTGGGCATGATTTGGTGAAATATCGTAGCCCAGATGTCAAATGGCGATGTGGTTTGTTTCCCAGGTGCTTCGGGTTGAGTTGTGATGTGCTTTCCTAGGTTTCTTTGAGGTGAGTTTTGATGTTCATTCCTAGGTGTCTCAGGGTTGATATTTGATGTGTTCTGAGGCCTATGTGGGTAAAAGAAGGATGTGTTTTGAGACCCATGTGTGTGTGAGTGGGATGTGATGATGTATATTCAGAATAGGTGGGTAACCTGGGAATTTTTTAGGTGTGATAGTGGTTAATCAGTGGTATTGTTGTCTAGGGTACCCTATCATCAATGTACTATATATTTTATTACCTGAACTGCGTTATTTGGTGACCATGCCTTGGTGATGTTGGGATGGTCTCTATACTTGCTTATTTGCTTTTTGGTTCTGCTATTTTCTCATGGGTGCATTAGTATGCTTATTTCAACTGGGCATAACAGACATTGGTTTTCCAACTAAATATTCATGCATTATCACCCTATATATAAATAAATATTTCTAGGTTTCTTGGAGGATTTTGTCGACTATGAAGGACAATACTTGTTCAGATTCTTTACAGTTTCTTTATCGTTTCTTATCTATAGTTTTCATGTATTTACATTGGAGAGTTTTGTATTTGTATATGTTCTATTTTACACATTCATGTGGGAATTTTTTTGAGTTTTTATATTATTTATTTGAGTTTCATTGTAGAGGATCCATCTTATCATCTTCTCTTGTTTCTTAAAAAGGGTAGTGACTACCATGTTGTCGGTTTTTTACACCCATGGTTCCAGTTGACAAACTAGTGCCTACTAGTGGCTAGACTTAGGTGTCATTATCTCCCTTTCTTCATTTTAATTGTAGTAATGGTATCTTTGGAGGGAGGGTGTAATGACATTGGCCTCGATCTCAAAACATTGTTCGAGCATTCTTATTTCAAACAACCAACCATAAATTTTCAATCCTCTAAAAAAATATGGTCATTCCAAAAAATCTATGTTCATAGTGAATCAAAATACATATAGATATTAAAATTCACATAATATCAATGTTCTCCAATTATAGAACATATTTAGAATAGATTGAACCTATGAACAGTAATAGGAGGTTTGAGATGAATCAATCCGTGTATGGACTAAAATGTATCATATAATTTTTTTACCCTTATGGATTTTATTCCAATTTCAGTAGCAACATGTTTTTTTCTTTATCTATTATGCCTCCGACCCCAAATATAATATAGTGTAACATTTAATGTACGAAAATAGAGAAAAAATATATTACATGTCTCAATATTAATTTTATATCCAATGAGCATGAAAACCATTTTGTGCATGTGTATCAAAATCAACTATAACTACTATTACTAAATAAAATGTTTTATATTGTTGCATTGTAGATATAGGGGAACTATCAATTAATTTATACACATTCACTACTTTATGAAATTTGTTGGATTATTTATAGGAATTCTGTTCTTCATCAAAATATTATTGAAATGGGGGTCTATCTCTGATAATCAAAATGTATTGGAATCCATTCATCATAATTTTCAAAAAGGATTATTTGTTAATATATTCTTCTCTAGGTTCTATTGTTTTAAATTGGATGAGATCAAAACCTCTATACGAGGGCCGAGTCCGTTTTATCTTCTATATAATAGTAATAACCTTATCTCCTAGTAAATAATAATAATTCCAAAGTGGAAATAGATTTTTCCCTATCATTTCATCTAGAAGAATATAATACATTACATACTCTTTTTTTATTCATATTCTATTGATGAAATTTATATGGTAATTTCTTTCATGTTATCTCCAAACAAATTCTAAAAAGCAGATATATCAATATGTTCTCTATTTTCACTATTTTTCTCCAAAAAATATTGCATTCAAATTATAGATTTTCAATTGACTTCCCCTAACCAAAATCATGGAGAAATCCCACTCCACCTAATTCTCTCCTATCATTTCAGGTGACTCACATGAATATAGTGTGGGAATATCATTAAAAATAATATTAATTAACACTTTAAATGTCAATCCAATATTTGAAATTTAAATTCTCGGTTATTAACTATCATGTGGAGTGGAAATAACCTCCTTTTAGTGAAATTTCCCTTATATGATGTGGTCATCGATATCTTATTTATATAGATATGTGGTCTCTATCACTATGTCCTCGCCTAAGTCAATAATATATATATATATATATATTTGAAATTATTTCATCTAGTTCAAATTACACTAAATTGTAGCTCAACTCTTCAAATCCTTCAATCATTTAATCACATTATAGTGTGACCTCCCCCCCAAGGGTTCAATGTCCTATATGTTCACCATAAAAAATCCATTCGATCTTCAAAATTCATTTATTCATTGATTAAACCACTTATTGTAATATGTATGTTCTTAAACTTCTAAACATACTAGATTTCACATAATCATTTTCATAAAAAAAAACTTATCTTGTGGTGTGTCCAATGTATTGATTATACTATTTGTTACATATTACAATAGAAATTTTTAGCATGGTTCAATCATTTAAAAATCAATAAATTCAATAAAAAATACAAATAATCATTATAGAATTTTAATTTTGATAAAAAATTTATCATTAATATTCATGACATTGTCCATCCACTTACATTGTGGTGTTTCGAAAATCCATTTCCTTGTGGTTTAAATCATTAAATGTTTCAGAAAAATTATTCTCTTTATATTTAAAATTATAATCTATAACACTCACTCTCTACTATACAAATATGTATCATGGTGTTTCCCAAATGTAATACCACTACAAAATTCATAATACTCTCATATGTCTTTTCCAAATCAATTGATTCTTCATTTAATCACTCCTTATTATCATGAATTATGGGAACCTTCATTGAGATTATCATTTCCCTCGAGCCTAACATCCTTAAATGAGTATAGTCTGAGAGATTTTCATCCCTGATTTTCATTTCAATTTTATGTATTATTATAATATGCCACGTCTCACATATCCTATCATGGTGTGTTCCTTATCATACATCATGGTTTCTTCTAATTTATTGTAGAATTTATTATTTACATCACATTTAATCAACAACTCTCTAAGACATCAAATAATTTATCCCCAACACCACATACTAATTATGTGTATTCGTTAGTTACTAGATAAAAAATAAACAATAAATTTTTTTTTCACAATATATCCATTAATTGAAAAGATATATATTATCTACAAAATTTTAGTTCTAATAGATTTAATTTTAATTTTTTTCTTGTATTACTAATTTAATAAATATTCAATTCCTATTTTACCCCTTAAATGTTATGAGTTATATATCAAATCTTTTTTCCTTTGTCTTTGTGAGGTTATGAAGCAAGATGATATGGTATTTAAAACTATTTATATAATGGATTAAGTTATTATCTTATATTATTTTCTTATATTAATAAATTATCATTTGAATGTTATTATAATTTCATTAGGGACATATTTATTTATAAGTATATGGAAGATGTCGTTCTAGATGGAATTCAAAAGAATTTATTTTATTGGGTAAACTATAGGATCTATATAATTTCTTACTATCCATTTTCTAGGATAAATATTTAATATATATATATATATATATATCATTTTTTAAATATAATACAAGGAAATAATTACTGTTGTGATTAACATGTTATTGTTTGACTTAAAAATGTAACCATATTTATAAAACAACATAAATTATTTGAGAGTGAGATGTTATTATAATTTAATATTAAATAATTATATTGCAACATGTCTATCCAGATTATTATTAAAAAAATAGAAATCACAATTTGTTAAATAATTTAATATAAAGAACATTAAAAAACTTATCTTAGTTTGTATCAACATCACTAACATTACACAAATAGATTGAATATGGATTAATGAAAATTTATAATTTTTTATAATTTTAAAAATTAAATGATGCACTTATGTTATTCTTCCCTAAAACAAAAAATATATATTTTACCATGGAATAATGGACACATCCAATCATAAAAATCTAGCAATAATATAGTCAAATGAGAATATATATGAAACCTATCAATGTCACCAATGATCCATTTCTTGATAATATTAATAATATATTCCTCTTACTCAATCAATGATTACTATTTTTGGTTTCAACCATTATTTTTTCTTGAATGAAATAATTCAAAAATGTAACTAATGATCGCATCATTAATATTAAAATTTTTATTACTTTATATCTAATAAAATCATTTATAAATAAATCAAATGTTGAGAAACCTAGTTATAAAGATATGTTGTCCCTTCCCATGGGAAATTTATCAATTAAATACATTCCCAAACCTCAAAATAATTTTTTTCAACAAATAATAATGTGGTTATTTGTGGATCTCAAAATATTCTTTACATCTACTCAATTAATAAAATGAGATATAAGATAATAAATGGATCATCTAACTATATTATTTTTATAAATTCATAGTTAATATTATTTACAAATATAACAATGTATTGAAATATAATGATGTGGTTGATAATTTAAATGTGTATCCATAATTTGAAAATGTTATGGAGATATAAATAATCATACCTTAATAATTTATTTGAACTAATTAATTAAAAAATATTAAATTTTAATCACTATTGGAATTGAGATATACCAAACAACCACTACAAATAATGAAATAATATGAAAACCTTACAAATATATAGAGAATAAAATTATACAATTTATATTATTAAACCGTCCTAAAATGAAGAAATCCTTGTACCTATAACCTTGATCTGATAGTCATTTATTAAAATATTAATATTATATATTTGACTCAAATACAAAAGATATTAAATTTTAGTAGTATAAAAATAATCTGTGTATAAAAGAATATTATATTTAATTGGAAACAAACGTACATCAGTCCAATACATGAAAAATTAATATTAATCCATGATTATAGATTGATAATTTTTAGGAGTCATTATTGATTTATAAGGATATGGGGAAATATAAAAAGTTTTATATTTCATTATAATTGTTACACCGCATGATTTTAATTGAATAAAATTATTATCAATAGAAAATGGGACATCCAACACCAATCATAGAAAAAATATAATACCCCACTATTTCAAGTCAAATTTTTTATTTTAAATAAATTATATATCCTCAATATCTTTTGTTAAATGAAACATTTTGTTTAGGATGTGTTACACATGTCACCGAGTTTATCTGCAAAAAGACACATTATTGAAATATTAATTTTAAAATCGATTGTTTTCACATATACATTACCAATGTGGGTATGGATAACCTTTAAAAACATGTGAATGAATGTAGTTTACACATGTTCATTTTTTATATATTTATTATAGATAAAATTATACCGATTTTAAAAAAATTAAAATATTACTGAAAAATGGATGCCTTTTTCTAAAAGACACTTTAGATATGATTTTCACACATAATGTAAAATAAATTATTTATGACCAGTATTAAATATATTTGAAAAAATTAAAATTATTTTTTAAATCATAACATGAAAACTATCATCGGGTGTATTTTTTTTAAATTAGCATTTTGTAATGAAATGTGAAAATTATTAATTTTATTTTAGAGTGAATTTATATTTATATCTTTTATATTGATAAATTATATTTTTTATCTTTTATAAATTATAATTATATGAATTAAATAACTATTAACTAATATATCTCATTTTTATATAATTCATATTTAATTATGATATAATAACCATTAAAACATTTGAAGATTGTCTCTTTGAAATCAAACATTCTCATCACGTTTGCAAGATTAATTTTAAAATTAAATTTCATAATTATGTGAAATGAATTTATAAAATGGGATAAATTTTTAAAATCATAATTATTTATATTTATAAAAATTTCAAATTATTTTTCTAGCCAAATTAATATTGAAAATACAAAATATTATTTATCACTCTAATGGTAATAATTTATTTACCATGGGGTTAAACTAAGAATATGAGGGCTAAAATTGACCTTAAATCTTTTTTAATAACCATTTCATTCATAAACATCAATATAATTTAATATTGGTAAATAATATCGCATTTTTTAAGACTTCTTATTTATAAGAATGTGGGTATGACTGAATCATTTCATGAAATTACAAGGGTTCCACTCGGCTAACTTATAAAAGGCCAACCCCTCCTGGAATTTCCAAACCATCAATCATCGTTATATTGGTCAATACCGGACAAAGTCACTTCCCAAATTACCTAATATCATATTGTAATACATTATTTGGGCTGAATTACATCCTATTATGAATTTTGTGTAATCCTAATTTGGATACACTAAGAAGGGGTGATGTTATTCAATTAGTGTATTTATTTTATTCCAACATACACCATTATCAATTTTAATTATAATAAGATGATATAACATAAAAAATATATTAAATATAACATATTATTTTTATAATATGTTAGTTTGATAAAACCACCTCCAATTCCATCTAATGGGTCATGAAATCAACGTTCATTTGTACAGTGGTATATGACCTATTGAGCCGATGTCATTCATTTTCCATTACAACTTATCAACGTTCGGTATGCTGATGGATAATTTTTTTATGATATTTATAATTTTTTTATACCAATTTATTTTTTATATTATATATATCATTTTACATTCAATTCCTTAGGGGACACGAAAGGGCTAATCATGTGTATGAAAAATTACCGTCTCACGAAGTGATGGGATTTGTTTTCACTAACGCTTTACATGGATGGAAAGAAGGGTAATTATATTGAATAAATTTGATATAAATGGAATAATTTTTATATTAATGAAATATTTATAATTTTATAAGTTAATATATCATTTTAATTCTTACATTTTCACTCACTAAGAAATTATAATGTTGATTATGGTTGTGTAGTCTACTGACATCACGAAGTGATGTGACTCCATTTTCCTCATCACACCACATATATAATATTTATTATATTATTTAGATAATTAAAATGGTATTTATTATATTACATACATTTTTTAAGGATAAAATAATTCATTCCTCATTTCCATAATGATCATTGGAAAATGGAACTCTTACTCATGTGTACGTACGACCTACCAAATCCATGATTGTAATAAACAACATTTATCTAACCCAAATTTTATGATTTTTATTTAAAGTACAATGTAAGTATTAATATAATAACTATTCCAAAACTATTATTTTTAGATGATTGAAATACTTTCTCCTTTTACCATTGTTATCCTACCAAAATCAATTTTGATACATGAGCTAAATATTATCAAAACATATAATGTAAATTTAATTGATTAAGTATTCAAATAGAACATTTTAATAAGTTATATAAAAGTAATTTTAAAATTTAAAAAAGGTTCTCAATAATGTAAATAATCAAACAATATATATCATTTTAAAATATAATGACACACGTGATAATACATACTCCTGGTAAATTACATCCTCTTATTTTCATTTGATTGATCCATTTTTGTAGGTTATGAACCTAATTTTTAAAAGGATTATATATATCCATTTAAAATTATATATCATGAATTTAGAAATTATAATGATATAAACTGTTTTTTTAAATGTAATTAATTATTGGAGTTTATAATTCAAGTGTTTCCAAACTGATAAAAAATAATGATGTTAAGAAAAACTATTTAGTGATAATTTACATATCTTATAATATCATGATCATAATATTAATTTATTTTTGTTATTATATGGATATAATATAGTTATAAATTAAATTTTTTATCTCTTTTTAATTTATTTCAATTTATTTAAAAACGAATCATTTTTCATTGTTTGTATAGTATATTTTAAAAAATGAAAAAAAGAATGTTCTATTTTTAACATATACTATGACAATGAAAATTACCATAATTATGACAATTATATTAATTATACCATCCTTTAAAATCATTAAGGTTTTATTAAATGAAAATTCTACACTCTCTTTTTTACTTGAATTTTGAATTCGAAAATATTATTTTATTAGAAAAGTGTATTTTTATATCCAAAAAGGAATATACATATATACATATATATTTTTGTCTATGTTTAAAACATATTTTCAATTGATTTATATTGAAAAATTGAATGAATAAAATATTTTATTTAGGATATGGTACTTGAGGAGTATATGAAAAAACAGGTGATCTCACTGCAACTTATACATAGAATTGTGCCATGTTATAGTTACATTTGACCCCAATATTGGTTAAATGAAGGCTTCAGACACACTATATATCATAAAAATAGTTGATCCTCATACAACTTATATAATGTGTTGAGCCTCATTATATCTCATAGTTGAGCTTGACGTATATAATACAAAGGGTGAGACCTATTATAGTGTTCCAACGCATTGGGTTATGATTATATTATATGTAAATATTATGGTTGTTATATTTATAATTTATTTGATATGGTTTCATAAATATTATTCTATATGTCTCCAAAATGGTGTTTTAATAGCTTACTATGGGGTATAACAAATTTTGAGAAAAATGCGTTTGATTTTTCTTCAGAAAATTTATTATTTCATATAGTTAAGGAAAATTGAATGTTAGGGAAAAAATATGTGAATTTTCTTGTTTTTCCTTGGACCAATGGTTATTGATAGTTTTTAATTTTTATTACATTTACTTTTAGCCTCAACAGATGTTATATAAATTTTATCAAAATGTTTAAGGAGGGGAAGGGGAAGGGAAAAAATCCTAGTTTAATGTCATGGAAATTTTCAATGAAAAAATCGTTATTTATATAAAAAGTTCTATACTATTGAAAAAATGGAGACTAATAACATATATATTCTTTAATTTTAATTGTTTTTAAGTATATTTATAGACATATAATCAAGAAATCATAATCATAAAAGGTCCTCAAATGTACGATAATGAATTCATAATTGAAAAATCAATATTTTTTAATGTATATGGAAGGAAATTTATTTTTTGAATCGTATCATTTGTTAGATATTGTTAGTGGATAGGATATTGTTAAATGAATTCCCTTAAAATATTGTAAATTATGGACATGTTGAAATGTTATAAAATTTTAGGATGGCCATATTGCTACACATAACCTATTACTATTCATGATGGTGTTATATAGAGAAAAATTGTTTACTATAGTGGGAGGAACTAAGAGGAAAATATCCATCCAAATTATCATACTATGATGGTTGGCATTGAAAAAAAACAATTTGATGAATTTATGAATCATTTTACATAATCTATAAATGCTGTTGGCGTCCATGCCAGATAGAAAAATTATAAACCGCTGCAAAACATATCTATAGAGGATAATTTAATGGTTAAAAATTTGAATTCATTAAATGAACCATCTTACATTGTGGTAGTTATATGATGAATCAATATACCAGAAAATTTATTTGAATTCATCAGATCATAAGAATTTCAAAAGGTAAATCAATTTATTTTTCTTTAGAAGGTTAAGTTGATTGATATTGTTCATTAATTAAGATTTCATTGGAAAAAATATTATCTTGAATCTATAGAATGGGAAACAAGTAAGAATATCGTAATGAAATGGCCCTAGTATCCCAGAGTTGGTGCCATACATTATTTCATTGACCTAGATACAAGATGGGAATCCCAATTGACTATTCAGTTTAGTTCTTTGGAAACCAAAAACATTTATTACCCCAGTATTACATTGGGAATATAAAATAAACAACAATATATAATTTAAGCTCATAAAAATGATCCTTGAAAACTCATCCAAATATATTTTCTTCATAACCTGGGATATGAAACAAAATAAGGTTGAGTTGAAATGATCAGTAAGGGTTATGTGAATTGGAATAAATCATATATTAATAACTTATAATCATCATGTAAGTTTAATTATTGATACACATGTAATTTTTCAATAACTTGAGCATAATATTGATGGAAAAAGATATAGTCCAATAATTTCATATAAATAATCACATGATCTTGAAATATGACCATGTATAATATTACTAATCTGATAATAACATGGAACCACAATAATGATGGAATAAATAATTTTGGCTATCTACAATATTATAATTGATATTCATGATAGTTACGGTAATGGCCTATCTTCAAGATAGATAAAGTACTTCTGATGAAACAAATCTAATTTGGATACTTTATTCATATCATGAGACTATTGATGCATCAAATGGATTTTTTTATCCATTCACCAACGCTTTTTTAATTTTAAAATTATTCCAAATATATTGAACAATAAAGTTAATTTAGAAACAACGATCCTTATCATCAAATATCTATATTGAATAAAAGATACATATTTAACAATATTTCAAAGATATTTTAATAAATGTAAAATAAAAACCATGTGTCAAAATAGTAAATAGTTTTGTAAATAAAAATATTAATTGATTATGGGTATTCATATAAAAAATGTGTAAATAAAACATAATAAAATCAAATGTAATTTCACACATAATCATAGTATGAAATAATATTTTATGTAGATGTTTAACAAAAGGAATGAATACTGAGTTATAAAATCCCTTCCCTCATTGTAATCAGTCAAATTGTATACACCATAAAAGTAATATTAATAAAATGAAACTTTTAATACCAAGTTGATAATGGGATTCCTGACATGAAATATCAATGGTCTTTTTATAATGAACTCAAAAGAAATTCGTTCGAATAAGGTATATATCTAAAAGAAATAAATCGTGAGACACAAAAACCCTTACCTTTCACTTTGATTTAGTTCAATACAATTCACCTCGTATAAATTGGTTCGAATCATGTTTATAATTTTTACCAACACCATATTCATATTTATTGTTACATATATGATTTAATAATTTCATCTAATATTTTTTTAATGGTTCTGGCCGAAGCCTCATTTTATTATTAAATGAAATATCTTTTTTTTGTCCAGATAGAGGAAGACCCATTACATTTCCCGCAGTCCCAAGACCAAGTGGCCTGAATACACTGCATGAACACCTATTTTTTCCAATAGATCCCATTAGTGAATAGTTCTACTATCGTACACTGGCTTCAACAGTACCACCACTGCTACAGTTCCTGCTACAATGCCACCGTCACTACAATGTCATTATTGCTGCAGTTCTTTCATTTCTTCAATACTAATATAGTGCCCCTGCTATTGTATTACTACAATACCCTAAAATTATTCCCTTCTCGGATATGATTATATATCATTTGGATGAAAATAAGGACCCTTTAATAATATCTCATTATTACCCTTGTTTAACGAGTTAATAGATTAATTCTCCTATAAATTTAATGCCTTTTAAGTCTCCATTATTGTTCATAGAATATCATTTAGTCATCTTAAGATTTATATTTTTGTAATATATGATATACATTTTAATTATAAATTTTTTTATTATGATTATTGATTTATGAACATGGAAATGAATCCCATCATGTTTTGGAGAGAGTAAGTTGTACATACACCTGGGTGATTGTATCATTCCCTTAATAGTGACAGAGTATAGAAGTGGATGGTATATTAATATTTATAAAATAAAAAAATCATAATTATCATATATATAAATATTTTAAATTATTATACCCATCCAAGTAATCTAGTGATGTAAAAAAATTACACCATTGTGTAGAGATTGTAATTCGTAGGTACTAACATACGATGATTTTGTTTTACGTAACATGGATGGAAATTGGAATATGGTCTTCCAGTAATATTAATAAAATCCAGAAATATATATATTACAATATTTATTAAATTATCAGGGAACACACATGAATAGGAAATGTAAGATGAAATAGACATGAAATTGTTGGTAAAAATGATTTTTCACAACCCCCACCCTCCAAAGATGACCCTCCTAAGCTGAAAATGAATGAGGAGATATAATGACCCCCCCAAGTCCCAACTCTAGTTGGTCCTTGAGTGGAGAATAACACCAATCATATAGAAATCTCAAAAAATGGGAGGCATTACCCTTTTTATAGAATCCAATATCAGGAGATAATATGTTACAACTTCAAACAACTACAAAAAATATGTATATAGATAAATTAAAAAACAAAAACGTTCGATATGAATGTTAAAAATGTAACTAATACATAATAATGATTCTCCAATGCAAACACCAAAAGAAATTCTAAGCACCGACACAAAAACTATCCCCGGTGATTGAGCTAGTAAGGTCCAACATAGTCATTATAATCCTCCTAGAAACCTAAATATAATTTTATATATATAGGGTGAGCATTCATGTACAATCAGAATGGAAAACCAACATCCCTCATGCACATGTGGAGAAATATACATATCCCCCCTTGAGTAACAGTAGAAAACAAAGGAACCTAGCAAGTTATACGAGCCACCCCATCCTCACCAAAAGAACACTCGCCAAATAAAGAATGTCATGTATAGAAATATAGAGAACATCAATAATAGGGAACCTCGCAGCACTTTCCCACATATTAGCCTCTCTCACACCCTAACGAAAAATGTCCCAGTGCTCTCACCTCTCCATAAATAACATCACAACCCCCCCCCCCCTCACACTCCATGGCCACATATCACATCTCATCCGCACACACCTAGGACAAAAACCACACCAAATACTAATGACACTAGGGAACTACACGACATATCATTCTAAAGAAACTTATGATAAAAAACAATCCCACAGACACCTAGGCCCCATAAACAAAAACCAGCCCAATATGTCTTGTGCTATCACCAACTGGAAGAGGGATAATGGAAGAGCTGGTGGTGATGCATCCATTCTCACATAGGGATGTTTGGGAAAGGCACCCTCCCCCATAAAAATGGGAATTTTCAGCATGTATTTCAGAATTAGAGTCGGGTTCATATAGAAAACAGAAGGAAATAAAGGCATATATATAGGTACCTTACACTCATCCCAACCTATGGTTTTCCAAAAAAACAACCAGCCCACAAAACACCCTTTACTGCTACCTCTAAATGCATGTAATCAGAATGAATGATGGTCACTTCCAAATTGAAAAAATAAATATGCCAAAAAACCAATCATTTCTTTGTTATTATGCATTTTATAGTTATTCCATCCCTACTTGAGAAACTAACAACCACAAAAAACAACTTGCCTCACATCCAAGACAAAGAAAAGATGAAAATAATGATAAAACCCCCCACATCACACTTCCTTCCCACTTAGCACCCAATCCATCCACATCCATTAGAATTCACTAAATTCATGTCGCCTCGTCCATTACCTCAACAAGGAAACCTCCCACTTATATCCAAACCTCACAACATACCTCATCACATATATACATGGTATCCCCACTATATAACAACACCTCACCATGTTACATAAATATAACAAAAGATGAATCTACATCCATTCCACCCAACCACTTTCCATCCATTCCACAATCAACCAATCTCTCAACTTGAGAGACCATTTCACCCTCAAACCATAAAAAAATGTCTTTCTCTCAACAGTAACACCACACAACCCGTACGAAGAAAAGAAAAAAAAATCCACACACAACATCTAGCCATACCAAATAAGGAAAGGCCTGTATATATTTAACAGACATATTCTTTAATTACACTTTGTTAAATCTGGGGTTATCACATAATAGTTTTTATCCTTCATCATGAATTTTATTAACCTGATATATGTGATTAATGATTTTTTAATGTTCATTTCCATTTAATAAATAATTAACAACAAGTATTCATGAGTCTGGTGTGCAAATAGAGACCACAACATCGATAATTATCAGAAGGCATATGACCAATACAAATGAAAACATGGATCAATGATAATAGATAAACCAACATAAGCTTCATTATCATCTTCACCATAGTCTAATTATCTTTGTAATAGCCTTAAATAAAATTGGGATTTGATCGTATTCACAAATTAAACCAATTACACTCACCTTTTTTAATACATAATTAAAATTTAGACAAATTAATTCCTACCTCATATATTAGATGATCATCAAGTCATCATTACTCAAAAATAGGTGGTTTGACAAGTAGTAGGAAATACTCTAATAGAAAAATCGATCGATGTCTATATCAAACATGTGTCTCCTTGAGGATGAAATGATTTAGTTGCATAAAGAGAAAACGGAAGGGTTCACGAAAGAGAGGATCTCGACATTTGAAAAAGATAGATCCTATATCAATGGAAGGGAACCGTTTTGAGGGGCACTACAATCAGATCGTGGTCAAGACCATGTGGATTGGTCATTTCAATGACCCATGGGAATTAGGATATTAAATATATAATTTACTACCTTTTTAAATGCCCTTATAAATGCACAAACAAGGTTTGAAACTCAATATTATTCAAATAAAATGTTAAAGGGGTTTAATTGAAAAAACATGGGAGATCTAGAAAATTTTGTAAACTATCAAAAGGTGTCCCTGGTGGCTGAGACACCGATGTTGGACCACAGATATTGTGGAACTGATGCTGATCCTACAATAAAATTGAGATACAAATGTGAGATTCCATTGCTGACCCACAAATGATGACTCATCGACACGACTCACTGATGTGACCCAATTATAGTGAGTCATCGATGTGACCTACCAACAATGAGCTTCTCAAGCAAGCCACCAATGTTGAACCACTAAAGGTTAGTCAGTAACACAACTCACAAGTGAAACCCACTGATGACGCCCGACCTATAGATGCAAAACCCACGGCTTTTTGACCTACTGATGGAAGACTAGATTTTTGTTATGCTTGAAATTAGTCACCAAGAATCCAAAGATTACATCAAACATAGGATTTTAATAGTGGAATGGAATAGATAGTTCTATGCCATTACATTAGATTCCTCTCTAACTTTTATCGCACAAAATAATTACGAACCAAACCTAGAACAAAGAGTGGTCTGGAAAACAACCTTGTGAGATACCACTCTTGGATATTTCTGCGCTTGAAACACCTCTACCGTTAACAATGTTCAATAAAAAACCACCATATCTTGACATATCAATTAGGGAATTCCTTCATCTATGTCAGGATACTATCCTTTTTATGTAGCACTGACTATTCCACATGGGTTTAATAGAATCTCAATTATTGTGTCTCAATTATGAATCAGTTCCACCCCTATCTACATGTTATGACATCAACACACATTACAGAACAAGAGAGCTACCCATCATATGGAGAACAAGGATCAATAATTACATCACAAATAAAAACACAAAACAAATCTGTGTACTTGGAAGACATATGTGTCTCCCTTTCCCAAGTAATATCTTTAATAACACCATGCCTCCACAACACATGAGCTAAAGGAATGGTTCATCAATACATCCCATTTTCCCAATGATCCTGGATCTCCACTTGCTACTACACAATCATTGTGTCACCCTCAATATCCATCTCTACCAACTCAATGAAAATGGAGTCATAATTATGATACTAATGGATATGGGAGACAAGATATATGTTGTGGAATTTCTCCAACTACGGTGGAAACACCATCTAATATGCCACCTCACCAAGTCGCCCCAAAAACATGAGGGTTCTGTTTAAAAAAAGAGAAAGCATAGACCCTCTACTGAACCACTTATTCCCACATCGATGGTAAAACATTAAGACCATGTGTTCCCCAACCGTGAACTCAATGGTCATCCTCCTAAGATTGGAATATGACTTCTTTTAGTCATGCACTGCCTTCATATACTCATGAATATGTTTATCCTTCTCAAGCGTACTCTCCACCACATCTGTAACAAGAAAAGATACCTCCCTAACATTTATCCATAACAAAGGTGAATGAAAAGGCCTTTAGTACAAGACTAAAAATGGACCCATTCTAACGAAAGTGTCACGACCCGTCCCGGTGGGGCCCGAGCCACAACTCCCCATGCCCACCTCCAATAGGCCAGGGGCTGGTGACTAGCACCGAGTTGGAATGCTAATAACAAGGGAGGAATTTCCTATAAACCTATACACATACATACACAACTCCAAACCCACAAAGATGAAAATTAAATACTAATGAAAATGGAAAATGCATGCATACACTAAAAACCCAACCAACAGAGTACGACGTGAAAGTAATGTATAGTAAAGTAAAACCTGGGCCAAAGGTACAAGACCGCCATATGAAAGTTTTCAACAAGTCCAACCTACAATGAAACGTACTCGGACTGCAATCCGTAGCTGTAGGAACACACCTCGGCCTGTCTAATATCACTGAGCACCGTCTGGTCCTGGTCCGCCTAGAATCCTATCAAAGGCTCGGTCATCTGCACAAGACACGACACGTGCGGGCAAAGCCCGTGTAGGGGTGAGTATAACAATACCCAGTATGACACCCCGAAACCACAAAGGAATACAACAAGGGAAATACTAAAAAGTAAAGATACAGTCAGCTCTACATAGTATATGTTTATAGAACGTATAACAAGAATATCCAAATATACTCATACACAAACGACCATCGCAAAACCACCACTAAGATCCAGCTCACATATTCCACTAAGCACATAACCGGGAGAACACACTCCTAGGTCTGAAGAGAGAGAGACTATGTACTCGTTCCTAGAGAACACACTCCACAAGTACATGGGAATATGATGCTCAGATGAGGATCACAACCAATAGCCATGGGGTGATTCCAAGAACTTAGTCTCAACTAATCTGCTAAGAAGAGGATCAGTGCCCGGTTAAGGTAGGTCACATAGATACCAGGAACTCTACCTAGGGTATCATGAATAAATAGAGGATTTGTCTCTATGCATCACAGAGGGGATTCCAACAACCTTATTCAGGAAGTCCTGCTGAAGGGATCATACTCCTATACGTAGGAAATGATACTAGAACCTTCAGGGGAAAGACCAAGGGTACGAACTCTAAGAAAGCTAGTCCATGTCACAGAAGACACGTGGATCAAGCCATGTAAGACAGGTTACATGGCATGTAGTATGGTAACACGTCGTGTTCCTTGACCAAAGGTAATTCCTGTGTAGATGGCATGTGTCATCCTTCCAAGATGTGTAAAACTCAACTACACAGCGTGTAGAAGGATCACACTCCGTGTTCCTTGACTCTGGGTACTGCCCGTGTAAACGGCCCGTGTCATTTGGCTGGTCGGATAAATGTAACTACACAACATGTTGAAGGATCACACACTGTGTCCGAGCGCCTGGGGCTCACTCCATGTACGCTGGCCAGGTGCTCGTACACAGCCTCTATCCGTGTCGCCTGCCCGTGTACCAGTTACGGGGTATCTCGTGTATCTGGCCAGGGAGGGGCACACACGCCGTGTCCTTGGCCGTGTACCCAACCCGTGTCCATGTACTCCTTGAGTACACACCATGTGGTCTACTGATGAAGACACTCCGTGTAGCCCATACTACACGCCATGTAGTCAGGATTTTTCCAGAAACATCGTCTTCCTCCTCACGCTGCGGCTGATCCTCCGAATCTACGATTTCTTTTCCATTTGTCCTTATACTCATGGGATTGGTATGTTTCATCATATGAACACCAATATGGGTGTTTTCGGTCATTAATTCGGATCATAAACATCCAACGATCCATCCAATGAAAAATTCCCGAGAACCGATATCTCTCGATCCACTCCGAATCGTCCGCTAAAACCATCGTCGCACATCCCCAAGATCACTATGATGTCGATTATTCTATTTGGGATCATTGCGTCATAGAACGGATGCACAATGATCTGTTTTTCATCACCCCGCGATGAACGTGGAGAATGATCATGAAGAACACAAGAATTTGGGGAAGAAGAACACAGCAAATCGAGAGGGAAGAACCTCGATCGATGTTCGTGTCAATCTTGGTCCATCACCATTAGAACGTTGAATGAAACCAAAACAATATCAAGAATCATATCCCCAAAATCCTATAATAATCCCAACCTGTAAATACGATCGATCCATGGGCTAATATGTTTGTGGATTAGTCCACGTTCGTCATAGGAATCAAGAACGGGGATGGAATCCAAAAACAAAAATCCTACCTAGATCCACAGCATTTTTTGGCGAAGATCTGGTCGTCACGTCGTCGTTTCCAGAGAAAATCGTCAAGAACGTCGTCGCCACGTTGGGAGGTTTTATCCAGAGCCTCCAGAACCTCCAAGGGTTTCAGGGTTATGAGGTTTGTAACCCTGGACCTCTAGACAAGCCATTATTTAAAAATGATAATAGATATTCGCTGTAACAGATTTAATAAAATATCACCGCAAATAAAATAATTTTTATTTAATATTTTATTATAGTTACATCCCAAAAACTAGATTTCACCACCGTCCTACGCTAGCCGATGTTAGGCCTCACCTAAGGTAAAATATCTACTCTAAATGCAACGGTGCCCTCAGATTTCTATTCCAAGCACCCATTCAAGAGTTATTACACTTTTTCTAGAAAACCACATGCGCACGTGATTTAATTATTTAATTAAATTCAAACATTTGTTTCGGGATCACCGGGCCTCGGAACTGCATGCCATCTCAGAGCCTGGTTCGAATTAATTCCCATTTAATATTAAAATAATACATGGAGAAAATATGGGTCATTACATCACACCCACCATAGGGCATTACGTCCCCGAAAAGCCAAATCAAAGGCTACTAAAAAAGATGTGGGTACTGCACATGAATATGAGCCTCCCGCTCCCACGTGCTCTCCTGGAGATTCTCGTGCTGCCACCAGACACACACTAAGGGAATAGCTCACCAACGAAGAATTTTCTCTTGCCGATCCTTGATCTCCACCGGGTACTCAGAAAAGGTTGCTCCATCATCGATATCTAGCTCGCGCTCATCGATAACGTGTGATGGATCATTCACACACCTCTGTAGCTGCAACACATGGAAGATATTGTGTACCCGGTCCATCTGAGGTGGTAGATCCAAGCGATAAGCCAGCTCACCAACTCTAATCAGAATCTGAAAAGGGATGATGAATCTCGGAGATAGCTTGCCGCCACATCCAAAACTCTGCAATCCCCGTCGATGTGAGACCTGAAGGAACACATGGCCTCCCTCCTCGAACTCCAAGGGCCTTCGTCTCCTATCGGCATAAGACTTTTTCTGACTCTGCACAGTCTTCATCCACTCCTAGATGACCTCCACCTTCTCTATAGTTTCTCTCACCATCTTTGGTCCCATGAGTGCTGACTCTCCTGGGTCAGTCCAGCAAAGTGGTGACCTGCAAGGTCGCTCGTACAAAGCCTAGAATGGTGCCATACCAATAGTGGAATGATAACAGTTGTTTTAAGAAAACTCCACCATTGGTAGGTGATCCTCCCAGCTATGACTACAGTCAAGTATGCATCCTCGTAGAATATCCTCCAGAACCTCGATGGTCCGCTCCTTCTGACCATCAGTCTGGGGATGAAACACTGTGATTAAGTGTAACTAAGTCCCAAAATCTTCCTGCAATCCCTTACACAACTGGGATGTGAAACGAGAATCATGATCTAAGACGATCTTGGATGGTACTCCATGAAGTCGAACTATATCCTGCTCGTAGAGGCACCCCATGCTCTCTACCGAACTCTGCTCTCGTATGGATAGAAAGTAGGCCGACTTGGTTAGCCGGTTAATGATCACCCAGATCGCATCGTGTCCCCTAGACATATGTGGTAAACCCTTCACGAAGTCCATGTATATCCCATCCCACATCCATTGTGGAACCTCAAGGGGATGAGTCAAACCTGATGGAACCTGGTGCTCGGCTATTACTTGCTGAAATGTAAGGCACCGAGAAACAAACTCTGCCACACTCCTCTTCATTCCTATCCAACAGAACTGACGTCAGAGGTCTTGGTACATCTTTTCCATGCCTGGATGTACTGCTAATGGAGATTTGGGGAACTCCCTCAGAACCTCCTCCCGCAACGTCACTGGTACTACTATATGCTATCTGAAAATAAAAATGTGCTCCCCACCTTATTAATATCCACCAACAGCATCACCTTTGGATATCATAACACGTAGAGTCCCACAGCTAACATCCTCAAGTTGTGCTTACCTAACTCACTGTAAGAGTGGAGGGGTAACAACCATAGGATTAATGTAAGATCCTCATCTCTATCCACAAAGGATAACTGTAAAGTGGCCAACTGCCTCATTACCTCATCCAACAACTGCGAACTGAATCTCCTACTGAGAGCATCTGCCACAATGTTCCCCTCCCCAGGAGTATAAACAATCTCAATGTCGTAATCCTAGAGGAACTCTAGCCACCTCCTCTGTCTCAAATTCAGATCCTTCTGAGAAAAGATATATCTGAGACTGTTGTGATCAGAGTAGACAATAAAACACTCGCCCATCATGTAGTGCCGCCACATCTTCAACGCGAATACTACCGCTGCCAACTCATGATCATTGGTCTCATAGTTCTACTCAAGTGGCCTAAACTGACGTGAGAAATAGGAAATCACCTCTTGCCTCTGCATCAGGACACAACAATGCATGGTTCCTGATGCCCGACATAACACTATGTACTTAACACCCTCTTCTGGTAGTCTCATGATCGGGGTGCTCGTCAGACTCTATCTCAACTACTGGAAAGCCTGCTGGCATCTCTCAGTCCACACGAAATGTTGCGCCTTTCCGGTCAAAGTTTTCATGGGTGATGAAATCCTGGAGAAATCAAGAATGAATCTCTAATAGTAACTTACCAACCCAAGGAAACTACGTAGCTCTGTCACGCTCCAGGGTGGCTCCAATGATAACACTGCATCTACCTTGGCTGGGTCCACTGCTACAACATCTGCATTGATAATGTGTCCTAGAAAGTGAAACTCTTGTATCCAGAACTAACACTACAAGAGTTTCCCGTAGAACTGGTGCTCTCGGAGTGTGTCCAAAACCATCCTTAGGTGCCTCGCATGCCCCTCCTCGGACGTAGAGTACACAAGTCTATCGTCGATGAAGACCACTATGAACCGGTCTAGATAGGGCTGAAAGATCCAGTTCATGAGTCCCATAGACACGGCCAGGGCGTTCGTCATGCTGAAGGGCATCACCAAGTACTCATAGTGATAATAGCGACATCTGAAAGCCATCTTCGGTACATCCTACTCCCATACTCGCAACTGGTGATATCTAGATCGTAGATCAAACATCAAGAACCATTGTGCCCCTCTTAACGGGTCGAAGAGGTCATCGATTCTCAGTAGTGGATACCGGTTATTCATGGTCACCAGATTTAGGCACCGGTATTCCACACACAGTCTCAAGCTCCCGTCTTCCTTTTTGGCAAACAACATTGGGGCTGGCCAGGGTGAAACACTGCGTCTCACGATACCCTTCTTCTAAAAGTCATCCCACTACACCCTCAGCTCAAGAAGCTCTGCAGGAGCCATCCGATACGCTGATGCTGATATCTAGGTCGTCCTGGGTTGCAACTCAATGCATAAATCTATCTTCTGACGGGGAGGTAGTTCGGGGACATCCTCCGAAAAGACCTCCTCATACTCATCCACTACTGCTGGAAACTATAAACTCATAACATCTGCTGCGCCAAGGGCTAGGATATCCAACTGATGTTAAATCGGTTGTGCCTTCCTATGCACGAGTCCCTCCTATGCTGTCTGGGTCACCTTTTCCCCGAAGAATGAGAACCTCATTCCATCACTGAGGACACACCGCACCCTTCTCCTAAAACAATAAACCTGGGCATGAACTGTGGATAGCCAATCCATAGAAAGATTGGCATCGTAAGGCCTTGACGCTATCACCAACAGGTTCCAACAGAAACTATCACTTCCATGGGTCGGTTCACAATGTCTGTAAACGTGTTTTATCTCTGAATCTTATCCAGTCAGTGTTTCTAAGCATAAGGGTCGAGTCAACGGATCAACTGGAATCTCAAGGTCTCAAAAAAGATAAGAAGATAGAAAAGAATGACTAAAACCTATGTCTATCAGTACGGAAGCCAAAGTAAAAAAGACACATATTTTACCTCTAATCATTTCGGGAGTACCTAGGTCATAAGCCTCCATTGCCTACAGCTACCCCTACCTCTGTCCACCAGCTCCCTGAGCCTGGGGTGGTCCTCCTCCGGATGGTTGTGGTAATGGTTCAAAACACCGACCACCTCCAGCTGCTCTCCCAGCTTCTCTACTGCGTCCTCCTCCCCACAGATCTGTCTACTCCAAACGTTGTATCTTCCTTGGTGGTCCATCCACTACTCACATGTCAGTAGTAATGTGGGTCGGAAAATCTCGTGTGAGATTCCCCCTTCCGTCACATGAGTAGCATCGCCTCTCCCGAGGCTGGCTGGATGCGCCCTGAGAACCCTGTATGGCAAATCCCCTTTCCTGGGATCTCATCTGAAAATATCTCTTGTGCTTGGGTCCCTGACATCGGCTCCCTACTACCGAGGTCTCTGCTCCAGCTTGCCCACTACTGACAACTGACGGTTGTCTATGCTCTGCCAAGAAGCTCTTGACCACCAAAGCCCGCTCGAGCACCCCAACATAAGTAAGAATGCTCATAGGGATGAAGCTAGATCAGATATATTTGTTCAATCCCCGCTCAAATGTACAAGCGCTGAAGTACTGATCTCTTACCATATCCATCGAGTACCATGAGAGGTCGGTAAACCTCGATGAATAGTCAGCCACCATCATGGTTCACTACTAGAGATGAAGAAGCTTCTGTATACGCACTGCTCTCAGGGTAACTGGTGAAAACACCTCTCTAAATAGATGCACAATATCTGACCATGCAAGAGTCGCCTCATCATTAGTCTGTAACCTAACCCCAGCTGAACCGAAACCCTTATGCCCCAAAAACCAGAAACCCCGGACCACAACTCTGCTTCGTATGTAATGATGCTGATTCCCCACTCGTGATAATCTGGTCATATCCAAAGTCCTCTTGAAAACCTCTTCCCTCGCTAGCACCTCATGATATGTTTTCAGTACAAATGGGGTGACCTTGCACTAGATCACTGGACGCAAAGCCTCCTCAAAATGTCTCGCCCTGGCCTTCTCATCTGGAAACAGGTCCGAAGCATATCATAAAAGGTTCCAGAAATGGATTCCAAATTCACAAACACTGGAGCTCCCCTATCGAAGGGTAAAAAGCTACTGGAGACTAGACGCCTTCGCAGTTGAAGAAAGAAACTCGACTCAAAACGTGTCTCGGAACTCCTCCCATGAGATCACTAACTCCTCACGATCCCCAAGGAACAAGAACCACCACTGCCTCGCTGCTCCATGCAGCATCGTCACAACCAAGGACACCCAGTGCTCCTTATGAGCACGAATCGAACTGAAGCTGATCTCAACCTCCCCTAATCAGTCTTATGTGACTGCATTTGAAACAGAGCCCTCGTACTTCTTCAGAATATGGCGCTGAAACTCTCAGAGTGCCTTCCTCCAAGTGTCGTCTTTGTCAACCGTTACCCTGCGGCGATCTGCTCGAACATCCTGCTGGACATTTTCACTGCAAACCTGACGAGGACATCGACCTGGAGAAATACTTATAAAATAAAAAACCATTAGAACTTCTAAACAAGGAATATGGAAGACTGAACTTTAATTAATTAATTATTTTCTTTTATTTGTTTTTGGATAACCTATACCATGGTCTACCCATTCAAACACAAGAACAAAGAAGAATGTTGCATGATCCTTTCCTAAGTCCCTACCCTACAACTAGTATCACATTGATTAGTATACATTGTAAACATAATGGTCCTTACATTAGATAATATGGGGACCTAAACTCCTATGTGTCAGCTTGTCTCCATTTTTTACCTCACTTGCTAAACTAGAATGACACTATTTCCCCACCAACCAATGCAACCTCAGCTATGGCTAACATCATACCCCATCCGATCCATCAAAGATACCTCTGATACCACTCTATCATGACCCCCTCCCCACAAAGTGTACCCCTCCTAGGCCAGAAATGTGATAAGGGAGTTAATGACCCTCGAGTCCCGCCTCTTCTAGGCCCCGGGTTGGTGACTAGAACCGAGGGTATAATAACACAAAAATGGGAGGCATTACCCTATATGAGAATACACGTGGAAGAGATAGATAAGATAGACACCAACCAACTCCAACTCTAGTAGTAGTATAAATAAAAAACCAAGTACACATATGAAATTTCATGAATATTTACTACAACTTAAAGGGGAAAAACTACAAGTACCCAATTGAAAGTAAAAACAACAATAACCACCAGCCCGAACAGCTCTTGCAACCCCGAGATAATAGAAACCATATTGATCTCCAACCTTCCGAGTGACTTGAAAAACAGTGTATATATACATAAGGTGAGTGTAACAGTATACTCAGTAGGATCCTCCCCGAATCCTCTCGTGCAAAATTAGAGAAAGAATGCTAAAGAATAGTGAACAACAAGTGAATCTAACTCTTCACCTAAATAGGTATACTAAGTTCCCAAACTCACCATGTCTACTCTCACCAAGTAACAAATAAAATAATTTATCATATAATAAAGAATATAAAGGGTACCCCACTACTAAATTCCCACTGGTTTTCCACTTTTCCCCAACATCGCACGTCCTAAGCATCTCTCTCCAAAAATTATTACCCGCAGACACCTGGGCGAAGCACCACAGTATGCACCTCGTGCAACAAAACCACCACATCCACATACCAAAGTAACCAAGTAGTTTCTGAGAGCCACCACAGCTCACATAACGTGTATCATACGTTGGGTATTGTACCTCAAGCCATTATAGCCCATACACCAAGTAAGGATCCTCAATCCATCACAGCCTATACACGTTACACCTATAGTAGTCCATAGAAAACTATATCCAGAATATATGTGTGTGAATAACCAGAAGCCATTACAACCCTCTACACACATATATGTGAAAACTATCCAATGTTATTATAAGCACAAGTAACTACCAAGAGAAGAGAGCAGGGTCAAAAGGGGTAGTCAGCCATCCAGCCTCCCACTGGAATGTTGGAGAAAACACCCCCAGGGCTCAGAATCCCTGGTGTGTCAATTTCCCTTAATGACTGGGTGGAGTAGCGTATAGAAACACAAAAAGTACAGGATATATTATATCTCACAACCACACTATGGGCATAACCTAGTCTTAGAAACAACTGTAGATAACGTCTCTCAGACTTCGGGGTGCTACTTCTAAGACTAGGTTTCCTATAAGCATACAACCATTTAAATTTCTTTATTATATTACTCCATTCCCTTTTTATCAGTTCTACATTACGTTAATTAATTCATTAAACATTAATTAACCATGAACATTTCCAAATTAAATGTCATTAGCATCACACCCAATGTCAACTGTAAAATTTCAACCTCAAAATTATGTTCCAGCTACTCCATCCCCATGGGTTAACACCATTTATTCAATTATTCATTATAGAATCACTTTCCCAAATTCCCAAGAATTCTTGAAAAAAACATTCTATGCTACTAAACACAAGGGGATCAACATGGTGAGTAGATGTACTACCTTTTGAGTAATTTTCCCTTATAGAAAAGGCTTATACCCATCCTTCCTTGAGAATATAAACACGGAAAGCACGTGGCATACCCCGCGTGTCTTCGCCTATTTCGGAAGAAGGGTAAGTAAGACCAGCTTCCTTGAGATGTTCAGAAATGTAAAGCAGATAATCAACCAATAAAAATCATCAATCATACAACAATCACAACCATATCATTCCATCATCCCAGTGGTCCTCTCGGACACCCATATGCATAAACTGATGCATCTCGCCACTCTAGGCATCATCTGCTGCCCCATCCAAAAGTCTCCATGCCCCGTCATATCACAACTTCCATCCAGGCTCACATCACAACATAGGCTTCAGGAAAACAAAAATTACATCAATTGGGCTCTTGGCCCTTTGAAAATCAAGAGGGTAACTCAGAACCCTTTAAGGAATTATCAAACAATCAGTTCTTTAATCCATATTGAATTAATAGATTTATTCTTCATATGTTCAAAATTCGGGAAACCTAATCAGTAAGCTATAACAAATAATTAAACATGCTTACTGCGCCAATTAATCCCAATTTATGTTCCTTACCAATTTTCATTAAGAAAAAACAGCTAATCAAAGCTATCATAGAAATAACACTATCTAGAAAAACATGAGGCAATAACATATGATCTATATCAATTTATTTATCCAGTTATAATATTTATTATGTAAATTCCATTATCCTGCAGTGGGATTAAGCATGCTAAAAATACAGTTTCACAAAAAAGAAAAGATAAGAAAATAATCCCCTAACTCAAACAGATCATGGAGTTCTTTATACGAGAACAACCACACAACGGGACACGATCCTCTAGTCGTGACAACTGCATCCAACCGAAGATTCCACGGTATGGCTGGACCAACCAAAACCCAAGAAAACTCCATTAGATGCATGGAGATTACATGCTATAATATGGAATGGAGAGACATGAGAAGATGATCCCCAAAGGTACGACGATGAAACATACCTTATATCGAAGATTGATCGATACTGCTTGGTTGCATCAAAACAGAGTAGAACCAATTCTAGGAGAGAAGGTTTGATTGTGCAACTCATATTAGAAGGAATGGGATGTTCGAGCGTCTCACACTCGAGAACAAGGAGAATGAATTACGGAGTAATATATCATGTCCCTTTTGAAGATTTAATGGGGTGATGGTTTAAGATACACTTAATTCCCCATTAAAATTAGATCGCATTAACCCACATGGTTTGACCAAGTAAAAATATCCGGATCCATAGGAATAATTAATATAGGATTTATGGCCTTTGAATCAGCCTTAAGAGTCCGTAAAATAAGGCATTAAATGTATTTTACGTCAAAGGAAACGTCTAAGGGGTGAAACTGTAGGAATCTGGAAACATTGTACACCTATTGTTACTGTACACCTACCGGTACTATACACCTACCATAAGAGGTTAAAGATAAAGGTTACCGATAGAACTCACCATTCTAGAAACATTGTAGAGATACCGTTACTGTACACCTACCGTTAGAGGTTACCAATAGAACTCATCATTATGGAAACACTGTACTCCTATCGTTACTATACACCAACCGTTACTATACACCTATCGTTAGAGGTTACCGATAGAACTCACCATTAGAGGTTACCGATAGACCTCACTGTTAGAACTGTTCACAAAACCACACCGATAGACTGTTCACAAAACCTAACCGATAGAACTGTTCACAAAACCTCACCGATAGAAATCTTCACAAAACATCACTGATAGAACAGTTCACTGAACCTCACTGATAGAACTATTCACAAAACCTCACTGATAGAACATTGTTCACAGAACCTCACCGATTGAACACTATTCACTGAACCCCACTGATAGAACACTGTTCACTAAACCTCAACCATAGAACACTGTTCACAGAACCTCCCCGATAGAACACAGTTCGCTGAACCTCACTGATAGAACTATTCACATAACCTCACCTATAGAACTGTTCACTGAACCTCACAGATATAATTGTTCACAAAACCTCACTGATAGAACACTGTTCATTGAACCTCACTGTTAGAACAATTTTCACTGAACCTCACCGATAGAACACTGTTCAATGAACCTCACCGATAGAACTTTTCACTGAACCTCACTGATAGAACTGTTCTCATAAGCTCACCGATAGAACACAGTTCACTAAACCCTACCAATAGAACACTGTTCACTGAACCTCAATGATAGAAAAATGTTCACCGAACCTCACCGATAGAACACTGTACACTGAACCTCACCGATAGAACACTTTTCACTGATCCTCACCGATAGAACACTGTTCACTGAACCTCACCGATAGAGGACTGTACACTGAACCTCACTAATAGAACACGGTTCACTGATCGTCACCAATAGAACATTGTTCACCTACCGTTATAGGTTACCGATAGAACGGTTCACCGATTGAAATGTTCATAGAATTTTAATTTTGGAAAAGTGTTTGGTATAAGTCACCTTGACCTCCCGGAACACCTTAAACACCACTTTTTCACCACGTAATGGACCAGAGATATAACGAACCAAGTATGACGTACATATAAATTAAATTAATTTTTTGGAATACTTAATACATAACAAAAACCAACACTAAGGATCATAATAGTTTAGTGTCTTTGGAAACATGGAACATAGTATTCTACTCATGGTGAAAGATCTTCATCCTCTCCCATAAAGAACATCACTTTTTGTTTTCTTGCCAAAAACCATTCATTATATCCTGGGGAAAATAAAACATATATAGGTTGATCTCAAATGCTCAGTAAGTGTTATCATGGAGAAAATCAAACAAACCATATACCTTTGAACATAAAAACATGAACATAATATTTAAACATCAAAATCATGAGAAAAGACATAAACCATGGTAGTACGTAATGCATAGATCATAATGGAACAACAATCATGATAAAATTTCATGGGAATAAAACATGTAATTGTGTAAAACCATTAAGCATACAATATAATTTCCATAGTATCCAAGGAATTGTTTCCAATACCATCATAGTGGACAAAGTCCCTTAATGAACCGAGTTCACTCCTCGTTCCAGTCCTGTATCACTGAACCGGATTAACGTTTTGTTCTAGCCATGTCTATATCATGAGATATAAATCATTACCCATCTCATTGGAGGGTGATATAGGTCCCACCCATCTCATATTGAAATCATTATTACGTTTGCCACAAAACAATCCTAAATCATTCATCATAACTCAAATAAAAAAATGGGTTTCATAAACATCATTCCATCATAACATAATCCATGTAAAAAAATGGATATCATTTCATCATAGGAAAAATAAAACCATATAGACATTATTCTTGAAACATAAACATTCTAAAAAATGTCATCTTAGATGGAAAATAATTTGGATAAAACACTTGAAATGAATTCTTGAGGAAAATATCCTTTATGCTTCAAAATCATTTTCTTTTCACAAACTGCCATGCAATTTTAATAGAAAAGGATTTTATTGAAGATAATCATGAAATCTTGTAGAGGAAGCTTCATGAAAACAAGGTATTATGAAACTGTAAAAATCCGTTCATGTCATATAAGTTAAAAAAACATTATCCCCGTACTGTTAACAGAAAAGTCAAAAAGTACCACGTACGGTAATGAAAAGAAATATTCCTTCCATGAAACAAAGTAAAAGTCAAAGAGGGGTAAACATGACTTTAAACATAAATGTAAGAATATTATACACTTTATGAAAAATATTTTATGGACAATGATGAAAAATATAACCCTAGTAAATACTTACAAATAAAAAATATCAGATAAAATGAGATTAGAAAGGTTATCCCATACCTTATATCCGATATGCTTCGTCTGTATCATAATCTCTTGTATAATGATTTAAATAATGTCATTGACTTATTACAGAATCACATTCATTGTTATGATATCATATATGGGTCACTTATAACTTTATTTTACCCGTTCTTTTATAAATTCCATGTTAAAGCATCGTTTTGGGTAAAATAATTTCATTTATCGTATGTGTTTGGACTTTTTGTTCATGATATTGTTACTTATTTCATGATATTCTTACATACAGAATGTAAAACATTATTTATATATCCATACATTCAGGATATATATGTATATAATTAAATACACCGTTCATGGAAACGGTAGACCACGTACGTATGAACGCTCTTTTCATTTACTTATTGAATTGAATTAAAGTAGATGACATATATATATATATATATATCCTATAGCATTATTATATCAAATATTTCATTATTATTCACACTATATAATCATTCTTTAAATGTTAATCATGGAGAATGAATCTCATAACGCCGTGGAGATGGTAGTCCGTACGTACGCATGAGCGATGATATCGTTCTCATATTTATTGAATGGAATTAGAGTGTATGGTAAAATATCTCAGAATCAATATGATGTTATTATAACCATATATAGTTTTTATTTACACCATTATACTCATCCAAGTAAGGTGGTGGTGGAAAAATAGAATACACCACAATATGGAGACGGTATTCTGTACGTACACATGCGCGGTGATTTTGTTTTCCGTAAAATGGGTAGAAGGTGAAATGGGGTTGTTTCATATTTATAATAACATATGAGTATATTAGTGACACTGATTTTATTACAATATAATGATTCAACTAAAGAAGAATAAGTTGAAGAAGGAAGAAACTTAAAATAATCGGTAGAAGATATTACCTCTTCTTCAACGCACCTCTTTTAGGCTTCCTATTAAGGGAATAGAGTTGGTCTTTTGAGAAGACCAAATCCTCCATAATGTTTATAAGGAAGTGGAGAATAGAAATTGTCAGGGTTTTCCCGAGCTTGAATGCTCAAAATGGTGTGAGGAAGAGAGGGGAGGAGGTTCCCTTATATAAGGCAGGAGAGGGGCATCTTTGGAAACATAAGAAATGTAAATTTATAATAAAATGAAAACCCACATAAAAACCTCAAAAAATGACTCAATTATATGATGAGATGTGATATGGTTGTGATCTCATAAACCAATAAAATTTGGACATGTTTAAAGTCTATTCTAAATCGTATCAACTTGATTTATCATTATTTAATCTATTTAATTTTATTTGTGGTAATAAAACTATAAATTTTAAATTGTTATAAATAATTACTTACTTGTTCTGAATTATCCATAATTGGATAATTTATGACATTTTAGACCATATAAATTAAATTTATAATTTTTCAATGTTTTTTTGATTTTTAAACAATTTTATAATATGTTATTTTTATAAAATAACAATTTTGTCAATTTTGACACTATTCATTTATTTGAATTTAAATAAAATCAAAACAGAAGATATGTTCGAATTAAAAGTTTAAATAGATTAATAACCTGTCATATTAATTCATAAAATTTATTGATCACATTAAAAAGTTCATATAATACTTATTTTAAAAAATTTTAAACCATTTATTTGATATTTCAACCAATAAAATTATTTCAACATCACTATTGTGTCACCTTTACTGATAATAATTTAATCCCTAAAAATTATAAATTTTTTTTTGCATGATGTAGATAATTTTATTAGATTTCTAGATCCTATTAATGTTCTATGTTTCATTAATTTTATCACTAAATTAAAATTATTATACTTATAAGATTTAAGAGAGTGAAATGTTTTAACTTTCATTGATTTTAATAATAATTAAATTATTTTCATTGAAAAAAGTCCATAAAATGAATCTATTCTGACCCATAGGTTATATGGGTTGACTTTTTGTCATCCAATAGAATTTTTTCAGGTGTAAGTGTAACTTTATAATCTTATTTTTACCCTCCATTACCTAATTTACCTTTAACTCCAGTAAATAAAAATTACCATAGTTACTATTCATAATATCAAAAAAATAAAAGTAACCTATTAACATAATTTGGACCCACTGAATCCAAATATTGAATCCATTTTTTGAAATTAAAAACACAGAAGTTGCAGTAATTAATTTAAAATTAATCCCGTTGTTAGGAAAACATGTTTTAAAAGTTAAAAAATTGCCAAAGATTGAAATGTTTTTACCTATGAATTCAATGTAAAATTAATAGTAATGACATAAATTATATTAAATGGTAAAAATATATTCTATTTATACTTTAAAACCATTCGATATTATAATTTAACCATATAAATTATTACAATGAAATAAGTTGTTTTTAATTAAAATTTAGCGTCTTTTTACTATTCATCAGAATATGAAAGTTATCAGAAAAGTATCAAAAATTTATCCAAAGTAAATTTTTATATCCTGATTCAAAAGAATAATTTTATTTTTTCAAAATGAACTTATAAACATGTCAAAAACAAGATTTAATGTGGGTGTTCCATCAAAAGGCAGCAAAACTGCATGTTTTGAAAAATACTTATTTTACCTGGAAAATTTATTTTGTTCTCATACCATGTTCTAGAAAATGTGAAAGATGAATAATAATGTTATAAAAATAAAATTTTAGTTAATACTATTCATATTGGATAGTTCATAATACTATTATAACCATATATCATTGTTTAGTGAATCCCGGTATTGCGTATAACACACGCTACCGAGGAATGCCGTGATTGCGTGTAATGCAAGACAAGTAAGGGTTGCGTGTAGTGAAAGACTACTTTGTTATTTCTTATAAAAGAATCCAACCGTAATTCATTTATACATTGAATATATATATATATATATATATATAAACACTCAATGTTCCGTAGAAAAACTTCTATCAAATGAACTTGAAATTGTGTGTAACACGATCCAATAATAGTGTTGCGTATACTGCAAACTAATACGGTGTTGAATATAGCGCAAGCTAATCTTGGTGTAAAGTACAAAACAAGACATCAGAGAAATTAAAAATAATATTTCTCATAATATATCGGGGTGTTACATTCTACCCCCCTTAAAATTAATTTCACCCTCAAAATTCATCGGGGTTATATGGGGTTTACTACTTGAGAGTTTCTTTCATAGAAACCCACATCGTAAAAACGAATACTAAAACTTAATTTTAAAAAGTGAAGTAAGAAATGTAATGGTTACCCAAATTAACTCATCACTGGGTTTCCACATAGGATAACATAGGTGAAAATATTGATATGGAGGAGAAATCTAACCTTCATGTTCTGATGAAGAGTAGTAGAGGACAAGGCTATGATGAAGCCAACAATCACAAAGCCATAAATTTTTTATGATCTAAGGTACTATCTGATTAATCAGATATGAGGGCACTATGTCAACATTTTTGGTTTTCAAGTTCATTTCCCTGATGTTGAATATTTTTTGAATTAAAATAAATACTTACTTGATTTTGGTACAATCGCAGAGTTGCTCATGCCTTGAACAATTTCCACTTAATCTCTTAAAGAAATGAAGTTTAATTTGTCTTTCTTGAAGTGTTAGCAGATCATGTGATAGAATGATAGGGAATTCCATCTTTCTGAAACATAAGCTTGGGAAAAGTTATATACATAAGTCCATTAATCGTATATGGTTCCAAAAATGAACTTATACTTAATCTATCATCATGCTTAATAAAATAAAACTAGTTTCTACTAACCAGGGACTTCCTGTAGGACAGTGGTAGGTGATAAAGGCATGTCGTACTTCGGTTGTGGGTTCGATTCCCATAACCTTTTATGACATGACGTGTTGTCGCCCATCCTGCATGTTGTCTTTTTTTCTAGAACTACACTATTATAACATTACATAAATAAGATCGAAAAAATTTCTAGCCTTAAATAATACTATCTGATGTCCAACATAATCCATTCTAATATTTAGACTTATCCAAAATACATATGTCCCATATCATAGTATAAAGAAAATGATTACTGGAATGGTCACATAACAAGCACGTGAATACCATCTTTTATCCCCCATATATCATAATATATATCTTGTTGAATACCTTAATCACGTATTCTCTTGAAATATAAACTACCATAGAACCATAGTGAAAACATTAATGCTATCAAAAGGTAACTCTTTACACATACCAAAATCCCAAAAAATCTATATACCCAAACCATGAAATCACTTTGTCTTTATATCAGTCATGAGCTCATGAATACTATCATACATATTATTTTATCCTTATCTCTTCATTATACGCATTTAATCTGCTTCCCAAAAATATTTCAATCACTTTTCATGGTTACCGGTACCATAAAATTACTGAAAACCACAATTGACCATACATAAATATTCAAATATTCCATGATACTACAACATTATTTTGGAAACCCATCACATAAACAGTTTATCATTCCACCACATCATTTTCATATTCAACATCACCAATAGTGATTGCATGTGACTTCCTTTTTTCTTTTTCCTTAAGAGGTTCCTCATGTCGATCATCATTAACCCTTGTATTAGGGAATTTATTAGCATAATGCCCCATTTCCTTGCACTTGAAGCATTGAAGTGTTGGTGGAGCGTTCTCTATAGTATTTTCTCTATTCGCATCATTAGAAACCTTTTTCCCATTACATCAGCACTCAGTTACCTGAGGACCTTCCTTTCCACACTTGAAACATTTTCTATTACCTTTAAGACAATATCCACCATTCTTCTTTCCATACTTTGAGCATAAAGAATCATTCACCATTTTTTCACCATTGTTCTGAGATTTTTCCTTGAACTCCGTCTTTAGTTTCCTGTCAAAACAATGAGATGGATATATAACACCAACATCCAGTTCTTCTTTGATAGCACAACACAAAATTTCTTCATATCTACTAACGTCTCTTATAGCTAATGCCTTTCAAAGACTCGGTTTTAAGCCACTATAGAATCAATCAACTTTGTTTTCATGTTGGATGATAAATCCAGATGCATACCGTGCAAGATGTGTAAAATTCACCTCAAATATACCAATAGATTCATCATCCTTTTGCTTAAGCTCAAGGAAATCCTTTTCCATCTTTTTTCAAAGAATACGAGGGAATTAATTATTGAAAAATAAGTTCTTGAACTCATCCCATTCCATGGATTCTATTTCACCTTGGGGCCTTGAATTCTTAGTTAGAGTCCACCACTGGTCTACTTCACCTTCTAAATAGTAAACATCCAGAATGAATTTTTCATGTTCTGAACATAGAAGTATGGAAAATATATTTTCAATGGTACTAATCCATTTTTCAACAAAAAGTGGATCAGAAGACCCACACAAAGATGGTGGACGTTGCCTCATGAAGGACTCAATAGAATATTGTTCCCTTCTCTTCTCATTCGGAAGTCCAGAAAGATTCATATCTTTTGTAAGTATAGCAATAAGATTTCTCACTCCATCTCCCATAACATTGGCTTGTTCAGGAATACAATCATTTCATTGCCCATTACATTGATCAATATGGTTCCTTCGGGTTCCAGCCATCGTCTAAAACCCAAAATAATATTGTAAGATGAAAAAATCATGCTAGGAAAACTACATAATAAGTGGGAGTACCTTCAATATCTAACATCTTAGGATTAATTCAAAGTTCGTTACTCAAATCCTAGGACTATAACCTATACTTATACTTAACCTTAGGGACATCAATAGACATACCTTAGAAATATCTCTAGGGATCTCAATAATGTTTTCGGATCCTAGTTTCGAAAGGTTGACTAAACCTTTCCTCTGATACAAACTATAACGACCCAAGATTTACGTACATAGACATTAAATTTCTTTTTCAGAATACTTAATAGATAACAAAAACTATCACTCAAGGATCGTAATAGTTTAATGTCTTTGGAAACATGGATCATAATCTTCTAATCATGGTGAAAGATCTAAAACATATCCCATAACGATCTTCCCTTTTTGTTTTCATACTTAAAACCTTTCTTTATATCCGGGGAAAAGAAAACATATAAAGGGTGAGCTTAAATTCTAAGTAAGGGTAATCATGAAGAAAATCAAACAAACCATATACATTTGAACTTAAAAACATGAACATAATATTTAAACATCAAAATATTGAGGAATGACATAAATCATGGTTGTACGTAAGGAATAGATCAAATGGAACTTAAATCGTGATAAAATTGCATGGGAATAAAACATGTAAATGTGTAAAAACATTAAACATACGATATGATTTACATAGCAGCCAAGGCATTGTTTCCAAGACCATCATAGTTGACAAAGTCCCTTACTGAATCGATTTCACTCCTCATTCTAGTCCGGTATCACTGAACCAGATTAAGTTTCCGTTCTAGCCATCTCTATCCCATGAGATATAAATCTTTACCCAATGAATTGAAGGGAGATATAGGTCCCACCGATCTCATATTGAAAATATTCTTACGTGTTCTACAAAACAATCATAAATCATTTATCATAACCAAAAGAATAAAATGGGTTTCATAAACATCATTCCATCATAACATAATCCATGTAAAACAAATGGATATCATTTCATCATAAGAAAAATAAAACCATAGAGACTTTATAGATGAAACATAAACATACTAAATAATGTCATCTTAGATGGAAAATAGTTTTGATAAAACACTTGAAATGAATTCTTGAGGAAAATATCATTTCTACTTCAAATTAATTTTATTTTCAGAAAATGCCACACAATTTTAAAAGAAAAGGATTTTATTGAAGATAATCATGAAATCTTGTGGAGGAAGCTTCATGAAAACAAGGCGTTATGAAACCGTAAAAATCTGTTCATGCCGTATAAGTTAAAAAAAACATTCTCCTTGTACATTTTACAGAAAAGTCAAAAAGTACCACGTATGGTAAACAAAAGAAAGATTCCTTCCATAACACAAATTAAAAGTAAAATAGGGGTAAAAATGACTTTAAACATAAATGGATGAATATTAAACTCTTTATGAAAAACATTTTTTGGACAAGGATGAAAAATATAACCCCAGTAAATACTTACGAATAAACAATCTCAGATAAACTGAGATTGGAAAGGTTATCCCTTACCTTATATCCGATATGCTTCCTATGTATGAAAATCTCTTGTATAATGATTAAAATAATTTCATTGACTTATTACAGAATCACATTAATTGTTAAGATATCATATATGGTTCACTTATGACTTTATATTACCCGTTCTTTTTTAAATTCCATGTTAATGCAGCGTTTTGTGTAAAATCATTAAATTTATCGTACGTGTTTGGACTTGTTGTTCATGATATTGTTACTTATTTCATGATATAATTACTTACATAATGTAAATCATGATTTATATATCATATATATTCAGTATATATATTTATATAATGAAATACACCGTTCATGGAGACGGTAGACCGTATGTACGTATGAACGCTCTTTTCATTTCCTTATTGAATTGAATGGAAGTAGATGACATATATATATATATATATCTATATATATCCAGTAGCATTATTATATCATATATTTTATTATTATTCAATCTATATAATCATTCTTGAATGGTTAATCATGGAGAATGAGTCTCATCGCGTCGTGGAGACGGTAGACCGTACGTACGCACGAGCGATGATATAGTTCTCATATTTATTGAATGGAATTGGAGTGTATGGTATAATATATCATAATAAGTATGATTTTATAATAACAATATTTCATTATTATTTACACCATTATACCCATACAGGAAAGGTGGTGGTGGAAAAACAGATTACACCACGGCGTGGAGACGGTATTCCGTACGTACGCATGCGCAGTGATTTTGTATTATGTAGGATGGATAGAAGGTGAAATGGGGGTGTTTAATATTTATAATAACATATCAGTATATTAGTTATACTGATGATATTACAATATAATGATTAAACTAAAGATGATGAAGTTGAAGAATAATGAAACTTGAAAGAATCGGTAGAAGAGATGACCTCTTCTTCGACGCACCTCTTTTAAACTTCCTCTTAAGGGACTAGAGTTGGTCTTTTGAGAAGACCAGAACCTCTAGAATATTTCTAGGGAAGTTGAGAAGAGAAATGTTCAGGGTTTGGCCGATCTTGAATGCTCAAAATGTTGTGAGGTGGAGAGGGGTGGAGGTGCCCTTATATAAGGGAGGTGAGGGGCACCTTTGGAAACATAAAAAATATTAATTTATAATAAAATGAAACCCCACTTAAAAACATCCAAAAATGACTAAATTATAAGATTAGATGATATAGGGTTGTAATATCATCAACCAATAAAATTTGAACATGTTTTATGTTTATTTTAAACCTTATCAACTTGAGTTCTCATTATTTATCTAATTAGTTTTATTTGTGGTAATAAAATTATAAATTATAAATTATTATAAATAATTACTTATATATTGTGAATTATCAATAATTGGATAATTAATGACATTTTAGACCATATAAATTTCACTTTACAATTTTTTAATATTTTTCTGATTTTTAAACAATTTTATAATATGATAATTTTATAAAATAACAATAGTGTCAATTTTGAAACTATTCATTTATTTGAATTTAAATATAACCAAAACAGAAGATATGTTCAAACTAAAAGTTTTAATAGATTAATAACAAGTCATATTATTCTATAAAATTATGGTATCACATTAAATAGTTCATATAATATTTATTTTAGTATTTTTAAAACCATTTATTTGATATTTCAATCAATAAAATAATCTCAACACCACAATTGTGTCACCTTTAATGAAATTATTTAATCCCTAAAAATTCTAAATAAATACACATGATTTAGATAATTTTATTATATTTCTGGAGACTATTTACGTTCGATGTTTCATGAAGGTTATCACTAAATTAAAATTATTATACTTATAATATTTAAGAGAGTGACATGTTGTCACTTTCATTGGTTTTAATAATAATTAAATTCTTTTCGTGGAAAAAAGTCAATAAAATGAATCTATTCCGACCCATAGGTGATATGGGTCGACGTTTAGTCATCCAATATAATTTTGACAGGTCTAAGGGTAATTTTATACTCTAATTTTTACACTCAATTACCCGATTTACCATTAACTGCAGTAAATAAAAATTATTGTAGTTAGTATTCATAATAAATAATTAAAAGTAACCTATTAACATAATTTGGACCCAGTGAATACAAATATGGAATCCATTTTTCAAAATTCAAAACACCGATGTTGCAGTAATTAATTTAAAATTAATCTCGTTGTTAAGAAAATGTGTTTTAAGGGTTAAAACATTTCCAAAGAATTAAATGTTTTTACCTATGAATTCAATGTAAAATTAATGGTAATGTCATAAATTATATTAAATGGTAAAAATATATTCTATTTATACTTTAAAAACATTATATACTATAATTTAACCATATAAATTATTACAATGAAAAAAAATTTTTGTAATAAAAATAAAGCGTGTTTTTACTATTCATCAAAATATTAAAGTATCAGAAAAGTATCACAAAATTATCCAAAGTAAAATTTTATATCCGGATTCCAAATATTAATTTTATATTGGAAAAATGAACTTATAAATATGTCAAAAACTATATTTAAAGTGGGTGTGCCATCAAAAGGCGGCTAAACTGCATTTTTTGAAAAATACTTATTTTACCTGAAAAATTTATTTTATTCTCATACCATGTTCTAGGAAATGTGTAAGATGAATAATAATGTTATAAAATTAAAAATTTAGTTAATAATATTCATAATGTCCAGTTCATAATAATATTATAACCATTTATCATTGTTTAGTGAAACCTGGTATTGCGTACAACACACGCTATCGAGGAAGGTCATGATTACCTGTAATGCAAGCCAAGTCAGGGTTACGTGTAGTGTAAGACTCCTTTGTTATTGCGTATAATAGAATCCAACCATATTTCATTTATACATTGAATATATATATATAAACAGTCATTGATGCGTAGAATAACTTCTATCAATCAAACTTGAAATTGTGTGTAACACGATACAAGAATAGTGTTGTGTATACGGCAATCTAATACGGTGTTGCATATAGCGCAAGCTAATCTTGGTGTAGCGTACAACACAAGATATCAAAGAAATTTAAAATAATATTTCTCATAAAATCTCATGGTGTTATAGGAGAGGTCTGGGCCATTACACCATCCTTATAAATATTTCATATTTTATTAAATTATGAAAAATATTTCCCTTTTTGTAGGTATCTTGGAATCAGAAATGGGATTTTGAATGAATTGCATATTTTTATATTAAAAAATGTTTCATTATATATTTCTAAAGCGTTTTTTCTAAATTTTTTTGATGAAAAATTAAAAGAAATTTTTTTCACGTTGATGATATGGTACTTTATAATTATTTGAAAATATTAGTGAGCCCAACATAGAATATACGATTCTTTGATCACCATTATAGCACACCGTTGATCCTGATTTAGAATATATGAAGGGTTAACACCATTATTTATTATTAAATATAGATGAGCCTAATACATCTTATATTAATTGTTTGAACCCATTTATAGTTCATCTGTGAGCCACATATGTCATATACAAAGTGTGAGACCCATTATGTCACTCCAATGAATTGGTTAATGATTATATATGATATTGAATGTATGGTTATTACAAAAAAACGATTTAGAGAGGTATTTATGAATATGATACCCTATGAAACTAAAAAGGGTTATTTAATTTATTGATATCGGTTTTGATGTATTTTATTGAGAAAAACGTTGTTTTATTCATGTGAAATTTTCATATTTCATTCACTAAATGAACATTGATTATAAAATAATATCTGATGTGATTTTATTTTATTTTGACTATAATAATGGTATTCATTCCTTATTTAGGTATCTTAGTGAATGTATTATCATCATCTTAGGATTTAATAAAAATCAAAGGGTCTAAGGATGGATAATTGAAGGGAAAAATGAAAGTTTAATGTCATTGATATCTTTTTACTAGATTAAATCATAATTTATATTAATTTTTTTATAATGGAAAAAATTGATAGTATTTGTAAGTGTCTACATTGTATGTTATGGTTTTTTTTTATATTTGGATTATGATCTTATTCGATAAGAATCCAAACCTGAAAAGATCCTAAAATAAATGTGAATTTATTATTGATATAAATGTTAATATTTTGTAATGCTTAAGGATCGGTCATTATAAAGATGATTTGAAAACATAAAAATCAGTATGAGATTATATAAAGCTGACATGTGATATATGGTAAGAAAATATATAAATGATTTCATTTAATTGATAACATGAGAATTAAATATACATTGCTGAAATGAATATGGAAAAATTATTAACATGGATAACTATAATAGATCAAATAATGATGTACTATAATGGATGTGTATTAAACAAAAAGAAAATAGTATAGGAAAAAAAGATACAATCATAGAACACCAAAAAACCATAACAAAAGAATTATGGTGTTGGTGATCAAAAACACAGATTTCAAATTAAAAGGCATCAAGAACCACCCAATAAAGTTGGGGTGAACTCTAGATGTCAAACAATAGGATCATCCACACTTTCCAAATTAAATGACTGCTTCATGCACGCCATACACTAAATTTCTTCCATTATAAACAACGAGGTAGGCCAGTCCAGATGAAACATTGAAGCATCAAAGCATGCCACTCCAGGTTCAAAAGAACCAACAAGCTATATGCATCTACTGTTGTCTCAGATTTATGCCACCCAAGGGAAATTATCCACCTTTTTGATAGCCTGGATATCTTGCTCAAAAGATAAGACAACCAGGATGATGTTTTCACCACAAGAGGATCCTTCTGAGACTTTAACAGACCCATGCATTCAAATTATGCATCGAATAAGAAACTCCATGAATTACAGTTCCAGAAATTCTCAATAATGATTGAAAAAAAGGCCGCTCCAGTCATGTAAGTATAAACCACATATGAGTAGAAATGAAAAATGATAACAGTTATGGGAATAAGAAGAAAGATCATATATGCTGAAGCCCAGTAAAAATGAAGGAACATGTGACTTGTAAAAAAGAAATGTTATCACCACAAGAGTCCCTTTCCAAGACACAAACTAATCCATGTATTCTAGTTGTCTCCATTGAAAACTAGTGCGTAAATTATCAACAAGGATCGTAGAATATGAAACTACATTCTGGTTGAAAAATCATAGATATAGACCACTCTAAGGAAGCTGGATGAATGAAACAAACAAAATAGGACACACAATGTTATTTCAAAACTAAAAAATGTAATAAACCACACATGCCAACATCATCCAAAGATGAGATAAAATCTTAAAAATCAATAAAATGTAAATAAAACACCAAAAATGCTATTTTTTAAACAAAATTAATATGAAAAATAATATACAACTAACACAAGTCTAAAAATTGGAGACTTATCACAATATCTTTTATGAAAAGGAAGAAGATCATCATGAACTTGATCATACCAAGAAAAATAAACTCCATTGACACGTTTATTTGCAAGACCATCATCAACCGAATTGGATTCCCTATAAATGTGCGTGATAATAGGGTTCAAAAAATAGATTATCCAAACATTTAATCCAAAGATTAGTTAGCTTTGAAAAAATCAGAAAGTCCCAACATGACGGTAGAGATGACAATAGTATAATCACTCTTGATCCATAAATTATCGCATCCACAATTCATAGAATATTCCACCACAATGATAATTCCAATAATTTCATCCTCATGTAATGAATTATGGCCACAAGAACCATGAAAACATATAAGAACACCCCCTTTATGATTTCTGAAAACAGCACCATATCCAAAGAGCCTCGAATTTCCTCTAAAAGCTCCATCAGAATTAACTTTTAACCATCCAAAAAGTGGTTCCTTACAAAAAACGTCAAATGTTTCATGTGGGGGCTTGATGATTCCCTTGACGCCAATTCAGTTCAGTACAGACAAATCATGAACCAGGTTGTTTCCAAAAAATGCTTATTTGGTATTTCTTGCATTGCATACATGAGAAATAATAGCTGAAAAAACCCCACTAACAGAGAATGAAAAGATTTCCTGAATCACCTTATTTCGAGAAAACCAAATAAAATGAATAATTTCCGTAGCAGCGAATTGAAAAGATCTAGAAATTGGGGAGAGAGAGTAGTTGAATGCAAGCATTTGACGAATTCTTGAATAGAAGACACGCTAGGCATAAGGATTTCAAAGATATCATAAATAGACTTCCACATGGATGAGGCAGTAACACCACTAAGAAAAAATGTTCAATTTATTCCCTATGTTTATGAAAAAACACACATGATGAATTGAGTGAAATACCACATTTTTTGAAGGAAATAATAAGTAGTAAGTATCCCATAAGACAATCTCCAGGAATATACTATAGGAGAAGGTCTAGTAAATTTAATATTTAAACCCACCATCCACTTATAACCTTTATTTAAAGAAAATGAATGTATATAATTTATTTAGAGGACCACAATCCATGGACAACCGGTTCCCTTTCCCAAAAAAACTTCTCTTTTAATGAAATAGTAGCTTTTGATAATATTAACAATACGATTTGGGAGAACCCCTATATTATCAAGATGATCAATAATCATGGCATCCAGATCAACATTGAAATCATCATTCATCAAGGCATCAACAAAGGGATATCCAGTCCAGTTGGCCTTCCAAAAGGATAAAGTTGAATTCCCAGAAACTATCTTTCTAGCATGAGATTCAATTCAAGAAAAATGGGATTTAAAAGCAGGCCAAACTGATGAATCCAGATGATTAAAAACTATATTCTTGATCTTATCCCTGAATTTTTTTCAGAGAAAGTCAATGGACTTATAATTACTATTTACAAGCCTCCATTTGAATGAATCCTGTAAAGAATAATTAAACATATCATGATTTTTTATACAAATACCCTCTGTATCATAGGGTTTACAAATATTATTCCAAGAGACCATAGCTAATTTCATTTCTAGAATGTTCCCACTCAAAATGAAATTTTTAAAAGAAACATTAATGCTCTTGATGAGAGAGACCTTCCAATTATAGACCATGAAAGAATAAACAAACATAGAATTAATTACATCTTTGACAAAACATACACAACCCATCAAGAAGAGAGGAATTCCCTTCCAAGTGGAATGATACCATTAGATTTTACTAAGAATATCAGAAAACTAACATGCTTTAGGCCTCCCCCAAAACAAAAGAAACACCCAAATATGTAAAGGGAATTTCTCCTTCATGAATACCCAATTCCCCGACAATTCCCTTCTTCCTAGAAATCAGATAATTCCTACCAAAGTAAATGAAGGACTCACTCAAAATAATATCATGACATGATTTTTTTCATAATAAAAAGGGACCCCTTAATGTTATTAATATTTCTATTATACCCTTTAGTGAATAGAATGATATCGTTATAAAATAACATGTGAGTGGGAGAAAAAATTCCTCTACCAACTTGAATAGACTCTGTTTTACCATTTCCAACCATAATAGAAAGTAATGTACTAATATAATCCTCTAAAATAGAAAAAATGATGGCTGAGAGAGGGTCACCTTGTCTGATACCTCTAGAAAAAAAATATCCCTCAGGGGATCCATTAAACATGACAGATATACGAGTCGACTCTAAAATTATTTTAACCCAAATAATGAAAACATCATCAAAACTAAAAAAAATACAGAACCATATAAAGGAATTTCAATTTTATAGTAACAAAAGCAATTCTGACATCCAATTTGAGAGAAATATTATCATCCCTTGTGGATTTCTTAAGATGGTAAACACATTCCGATGTAGTAATGGGGGAATCTTTAATAGACCTACCCTTAATAAATCCATAATGATTAGGGGAAAAAATATCACTAGAAATAGAGGAAAACCTCATGGCCCTGATTTTTCAAATGATTATAATAATTTTGTTGACCTAGGAAATTAGCCTAAAAAAATGAAACTTTTTGGCATTCTCCATCATTGGAATGAGAGAAAGGAACTAATCATTCAGACCCTAATTGAGAGATCCACCATTAAAAAAACTAGTAAAGAACCTGCAAACATCAACATGAATGACATCCTAGTATATTTGAATAAAATCACAAAACCATCTGGACCATCGGAGCTATCGGGATTTAGACAGAAGGTAGCTTCCTTGATTTAAAAGTCCAAAGGGATATATGTAAGGATAAAACTATCCTCTTGATTGGAAATCCTGGTAATAATACTATCCACTGGATCAGCAAGAGGGAAATTACCATTGAGGATATCCTTATAATAAGTAATAACATGCTAAGAATGATCCTTTGTTTTATCAAATACATAATCATATTTCTGACCAAAGAAAGAGGCCATTAGACCTTACTAATTCTCTACAATGAGTTGAAAAATTTTGAGTTTATTTTAGTATATCTCAACCAATTAGCCTTAAAAATAACTCTTTGCAAATAATATTTGAGATTCAATGAGTTATTAATCTTGTAAACAAGATGATTCTCACCCAAAACATAATTAGAGAAGTCATTTGAATAATTCTTCTCTTACATGTGTGGAAGAGATTCCTCAAGAGAGAAAATTTTAGAGTTGAGGGAGCTGAATCGAAATTTACTCAAGAATTTAAAATATCTTTTAAGGAGTCGGATCTTGATGTCATAAGTGAATCTTTGTCCCAACCATTCCAAGAACTCCAGGTTTGTTCGAAAATTGTTTGGCACTCAGGATGATTTACCAAAGCATTATTTAATTGAAAATTAAATGAAGGATTGGGATCATAACTCACAAGGTCAACCAAAATGGGGGGATGATCAGAATTAATTCTAGAAGGAGTCATACAATAAATAGATCGCCATGAATCAAGATAAGACTCATTGAAAAAACCCCTATCGATTCTACATGCAACAAATCTATCTAAAATATTCGTGTACCATGTTTACATAGGCCCAACAAGGTTAAATTCAATCAACCCATTATCATCAATGCAATATTCGAAATATCTCGATGAAATGAAGTTAGTCATGGCTCCAATCATCTAATTAGAATTCATAATTTTGTTAAAATCACCAAGGATAGACCAAAGACTAGAGACTAAGGAGTTTAGAGATCCAATATCCATCCATAAATTCGTATGGTGCTGATAAATGATATGGGCATAGATAAAAGAGAAGAAATGTTAAATCCCAATCTAATTGAAGGAGCATGTAACATGATGATAACTATTAGCAGTCAGGGAAATATTATTTCTGAAACAATGAGCCAAGACCCATAATATTTTAACATCCTATGAACATTTGTTATATTCCACAAAGTGAAAGCCCAGATTTTCAATATTAAAAATAATTGGAGAAGAACCTATTTTAGCTTCTCACAACCCATTGAGAAGGGGCTTATGATTTTGAATAAATACCCTAAGGGATATCATGGTATCATTATTTTCTAGTACCTAGTAATTATAAAATAGAAACATCATTTAAATATATGATCGAGAAGTCCCCCCCCCCTTTTTTGACACCCATAGTTACCTACTTTTAGGACATAGGAGGAATTTTTTCCTTTCGCTTAGTACTAGAGGACACTTGTAAGAGATCACTTATATCCAAATTACGAGTGGTTCTTTTTAATTTTTTAACACCAATAGTGTGAGTGTCCAGTGTACCTTGCGATAAATTAGGAACCCCCATATCCTATAATGTAACATCACTGCTGGATGAAATAGGAACAAGAATTTCCACTCCCTCTATAGCATAATAGGTATTGGAAAAAGCTGGATCCACGATCAAGCTATCTAATATAATAATATTAATCATGGAAGAAACTCCAACAACCTTAACTGGGGAAGTGACACGTGAAATAGAGGACACAATAGAATTAATAAAACCCTAGGAAATTCCATAAGTCTCACTATCATATAATGATACCTCAAGGGCACAATTATTTTCATCAAAAGCATGCCTCAATGAACTACCATCCAACTATTTTCCTTAATAAAAAACCAGGTTATAAATCTTAGAGGAGATGTTCTGTTCTAAAATATGATATCCCATGCACTTTTATCATCCATAATTACCCATTTCTTTACTAATCCTAGCAAGAGGATTAGGGTGATTAGGAATCCTAACTTGTTCAACATCTTCAGAGATATCTACCCAGGATTTGTTAGAAGTAACTGTAACATTGGAAGGAACAGGTATATCCTTTGAGGGGCCCTCCTTTTCCAAAAATACATTCTTAGTTTTTTTATTCTTGTTAACTTCCTTCCAATACTTATCTTTGGTAACCTCAATAACATTATTTTAAAGATTCCTACAATTCACCACAGTGTGACAAACAATCTTGAAAATGTCAAAAAAATGAGGGACATGTTCATATTAAATTTTAACATCCATCTTATTACCAATAGCAATAAAAATAACATTATCCAATCATTTGGTTTCCAAATAAACATCAAAAAGAATTCTAGAAAAATATCTAGGATCCCCCTCTAATGATTTCCAATCCATTCAAATAGGATTTCCAATGCATGAAAAAGGTCATTAATGATCTTAGGATGCTAATACATCCAATTGAACCCTTGATGTTTTATCAAAATATGGGTGTTGGTTTTCTTAAGATTAAATGGATTGAAATTAACATACCATTTGGATAATCTAAAATATTAATGTTTGAGATGTAGGTTTACAAGATCCCAAGCTCTATTAAAAGCATTGCTCGATTGAAGAATTAAATGATAGAAACCCCTCCCAATAAGAATTAATTTTAAATTATTGAAACCCCAACAGTGATATATTCTATTTTTATGGTCAGAGTAAGTCCATGGTTTATCAAACATGGGATAAATAACCCGACCAATAATTGAAAACGTCAAAATATCAATCCATTTTTGCAATGTCCCCAGATCCATGATTACAAAAAAACATCCATTTTCAAGTCTGCTAGTGTAAAAGGATCAAGACGTACCTCTTTTTCTCATATCAGAAGAGCCGAAAATAGCTCGGAAAAAGAAACACATTACATTCTCAGTGTAGAAGAATATATGGGATCTGATGAGGAGACAATAACTTGTGTTGAGATATGATCATCCTTGAAAGAAAACTCTCAATCCGGACTGAATGAATCCATGATGTGAATCAAATAAAAATCCATGATTGAGGGAATATGCCATTCTTGGGTTGAAAGGAATGTTCTTCTGCTCTTTACATCACTCTTTAGTGTGAGTGATATCCTTTTTTGAGTGAAAAAGTGGGTAATTTTCATCATCTAATAATTATGGAATACATAATAATAGAAATCATAACTATATCAACAATTCCTTCTTGAAAAAATCACAAATAAAGGGTAGGGATACAAATATTATCCATTACTGGTTTTCCTAATGATACCTAAGAATAAATTTCTAGGGATATATAAGTCAATGAAATACACATTACATAATAATTATATTATATTAATAATACAAAATCTATAGATAAATAACTTATATAATAATGTTCTCAGATGAACCACACACATGGACATAGTTATGCCTGAATGCCTAAATGGATCAATGGCCTTAATTTTTTATTATAACCCACCATTCAAGGTATGAGAGGGTACCATTACATGACCCATTGGCTTAGAAATTTTATTTCCCATAGGCTTGAATACATTATAGGACTCATAGGACTTAAGGAAAGCATACAAACTATGACTACTTGAAACCACCCCTCCCCAGTATCTTCATTTTGATAAGATATACACCTTTGTAGGGCTGTTCAGATAGTTGTCTGGTGTAGTGATGGACATGCCCAGTATCGATGGAAATTACATATCCTCTCATTTGTACAAATCTGTCAGCCCTGCTCTAGTGAATGCATCCTACTCTTGAATCCTCCTATAGAGTTGGTTGCTTGTAGAATCTATCTTGGAATCGGCATATCAGCTATCCCTGAAGCCCTTGAGGTGGACTGAAGGAAATTAAGTGGCCCAAAGGCCTTAATGGTGGCCCAAAAGACATACTGACCTGAAGGCATGGGTGGCCTAAAGGGCTTAAGGATTCTATGCCCAAACCGGTGGCTCAAGGTGAATAGTTCCGACTACTACATTACCGAATAATACATGACATAGTAACTGCTATAGTGTCTGCTCTAGCGCCCTCCCTACATTACTACAGTACCTACTATAGTAGTGCTACAGAATCCCAGTATTATTCCTCCTACTTGTTTTGAACGTGGGTCCTGTGGATTCATGTAGATAGAACTCTCAAACTGAGTTGATGCTCAAGTGCAAAATAACTACAAAATTAATATTTTTCGAAATATAATAATGGATATATGTCTAATGACCCAAACTTGACATACATGTACATTACATATATTCTGCAGAATATGTAATATATTAAACAAATATATCCCCAAAGATCATATTAATTTTGTTTCTTTGAAAACATTTTACATAATCTTCTAACATGGTGGAAGATCTTTGACATCTCCCATAAAGGTCTTCCCCATTTTCTTACTACCTAAAACCATTCTGTATATCCTTGGGAAAGGAAAACATAAAAATTGTTATCTCAAATATTCATTAAGGGTAAAAGTGGAGAACATAAATCAATCCCAAAACATAAAAATGTAAATACATGAAGACATCGTTTAAATATGAAAATCTTGAGTCATGAAATAAATCTTTGAAGTACGTAAGGATAAGATCACAAACATACATTAACCATGATAAAATATAATTGGCCTAAAATATTGAATTTTGTGAAAAAAATAAGCTCATAAAATGATTTCCATAGTAGCCAAGGTATTACTTCCATGACCATAATAGTGTATAATGTCCATTACTGATGTATGTTTACTAGTCATTCTATACGTGTTACTGAACCATATTTACTTGTCATTATAGACCTATATTACTTAATCAGATTTACTTATCATTCTAGTCAGGTCTATCTCATGAGTTATAAATATTTAACCAATGAATTAGAGGGAGATATAAGTCACATCCATCTCATAATGAAGTCTTTCATACCGGAGCCATAAAAACATAAATCATTTATCATTGCATATCAAATGAAATAAAATGGGGTTCCTAATCATACTTCCATTTTACTCGATATAAAATAAGCAGATCTCATAAAAATAGTTCATTCATAAATAAAATCAAATAAAAGTAATAATAGGGATATAAATATAAATTTTTTTCATCTTAGATGGAAAATAATTTTTTTAAAACACCTGAATTTAATATTTGAAGAAAATATCCTTTCTTCATCAAAAAAACATTATCTATTCTGAAAATTCCAACCAATTTTTTTTAAAAAGTATTTAGTTGAAAAAAATGAAATTTTTTAGAATAAGATTCCTCGAAATAAGGAATTATAATGATGTAAAAATCTGTTCATTCCATATAAGTTAAAAAAATATTCTCCTCGTACTTTTATCAAAAAATTCAAAAAAGTACATCATGTCGAAAAACACCAAAAGATTCCTTTCATACCATTAAATAAAATTTTTTCAATTAGTAAAATAGGATTCAAAAAATTGTAGTATAATAAAAATAATTTTACATATTTAGGAAAGTGGATGTGGATGATAAATATAACCCAGTAAATAATTACGTATATATAATCACAAATAATAAGGAGATTGTGAAATTATCCCTTACTTTAGATCTGATATGCTTAGTATGTATCTAAAACACTTGTATAATGGGTTTAAAAAAATTATTAAATTTTAACAGAACCATAATAATATATATTATATCATTTATGATTCATTTATTACCCTTTCATTTATAAATTCCATGTTAAAAGCAATGTTTTTGGTAATAATAATTTTATTTGTCGTACAAGATTTGACTTGTTATTCATGATCTTATTAATTAGATCATGAAATACATTCTTCCATAATGTAAAGAATGATTTATATAACTTATATATTTATTATATAAATATATATAATAGATAGATAGATGATATGAAATACACCGTTCTTGCAGACGGTAGGCTGTAAGTACGCATGAACAATGTTTGCATTTCCTTATTGATTTGAATGGAAAAAATAAATGAAATATATATATAAAAATTATTCCCGTATCATTATTATTTCATTTAATTCATGATTATATATTTTAATTACTTTATAATTTTTTTTAATGGTTAACGTGGAGAAAGAATATCATCACGTCGTGGAGATAGTAGGTCGTACATACACACAAGCGACGATATCATTCACTAGATGGTTAAATGGTTTGAAATTTGATGGTATATTAATTATAAAGAACATTTTCCTTGTTATACGGATTATTTAAATCCATTATATTCATCATTACACTATCCAAATGATGTATTTTGGAATAACAAATTAAACCACGGCGTGGAGACGGTAAGTCATACTTACGCACGCATGGTGATGTTTTTATTCATAGGATGGATAAAATGAGGTATAAGGTTGTCCCATAATTATAATAACATATAATCATAGAGAAGTGACATTATTTTAATTTCTTATGAGAACAACATAATAAGAGAAAGTAAAAGAACAAATGAATTTTGAAAGAGGGGATAAAACATTCACATATTTTCAAATATCTCCATTTATTTATAGAAAAGGTCTCCCTATGATGGATTTCATACCAATGTGTGAAATCTAGGAGGAATAGATGGATATTGGGATGTTAATTTATAAATGTTTGTATTCGAAAAATGGATTGAATGGTGTCAGTAAGTGGGTAGAGGTTGTGGCCTTTTATAAGAGGGAGGATGTTCACTTTAGGAAAGTCTTGAAATATTAATTTATTATAATTTTTTTTATAATTGTCTCAAACTAATTTATTTTTATGATATGTTGATTATGTGTCTAAATAATCTCAACCAATAAAATTTATACATTTTTTTAGTTTATTTTAAATCTTATCATTTTCATTTAACCTTATTTAATCTATATAATTTTATTTGTAGTAATAATATTCTAAATATTAAATGGTTATAAATATTTACTTATGTGTTACAAATTTTCCATAATTGGAACATTTATGATGTTTTCGATGACATAATTTTAACTTTTTAATTTTTAAATATTTTTGTGATTTTTAAATAATTTAATATGTTGTTATTTTTATAAAATATCTACAGTGTCAATTTTGACACTATTCATTTATTTGACATTAAATAAAATCAAAAAAAGAATATAAACTGTAACCATAATATTTAATACACTCCTAACATTTCATAATAACATAGAAAATTCTTATAGAACATTAATTAATTCATATGATTTTTTTAAAACAATTTATTTGTTATTTCTATCAATAAAATAATTTGTATATCATTATTGTGTCACCATTAATTGTAATTATATAATCTATAAAAATTATAAATAAATTAAAATGAAGTATATAAGTTCATTTTATTTCTAGATACTATTTATTTTCGATGTTTTATGGATTTTTTCACTATATTAAAATTATTATACTTATGAGATATAAGAGAGTGACATGTTGTCACCTTATTTTGTTTCAAATATAATTACATCACGTTTATGGAAAAAGGTGGATTAAATGAATAAATTTCGACCATAATGTGATATTGGTCGACTTTAATTCATCCAATAGGATTTTTCCAGGTGTTAGGATAATTTTATTATCTTTATCATATTTTTTGTTACCCTAATTTAACTGATTTACCCTTAAATGTGGTAAATAAAAAATATCAGTGTTACTATTGACAATATAAAATAATGAAAGTAACCTATTAACATAATTTGGACCCACTAATTCCAAATATTGAATTAATTTTTAAAAATTTAAATCATATAAGTTTCATTAAATAATTTTAAATTAATTCCCATTTTCAAAACCTGGAAGCATGTTTTTAAGAAACAAAAACTATCAATTTATGTCAAATTTAAATTTGAATTTACATACAATTGAAAAAATTGGATTAAATTATAAAAATATATTCCAACAATACTTTAAAAAAATTATAAATACAATATAACTATTTAAATAAAATAGACGAAAAGAAAATTTGGAATTAAAATGCAGAATTTTTAACTATTCATTTAAATATTAATTTTATCAGAAAATTACAAAAAAATCAAACATAAAAAATATTCATGTACCACTCCCAAATAAGGTTTTTAGTTTTTCAAATAGAATATATAAATGTGTAAAAAACTTGATATAAAATTTTTTCACTATCAAAAGGCGGTAATACTGAATATATAGAATAATAATACTTTTTTTTGAAAAATTTAATATTTATTTATATCATGATCTATAAAATACATATGATGACTATTGATGTTATATAAGATTCAAATGTCTATAATTCTATTCATAACAACTAGTCTATATCCCAGTAAATAATGATATTTTAATAATATATCATTGTATAGTGAAACTCAGTATTGCGTAAAAGGCAAGATATCAAGGAAGGTCACTATTGCGTGTAATGCAAGCCAGGTCACTGTTACATTTAGTTCAAGCTTCCTTTGGTATTGCGTACAAGGAATAATAATACGTTATTGCATATAACACATACTAATATTGGTGGGTCATACAACATATGAAATAAAACAAATTAAAAAGAATATATCTCATAAAATCTCGGTGTGTTACATAATACCCCAATAAAGTGAAATTTTCCCTCAAAATTTGTCAATGTCATAAATGGTTTACTACATGAATGATTCATTCATATAAACCCATATTATAAAAAATAATAATTAAACTTTATTTTAAAAATTAATGTTAGAAGCATAACGGTCACCCAAATTAGCTCATCACTGGGTTTCCTCATAGGAGAACATAAGTGGGACGTGAAAACATGTATACGTAAGAAAAATATAACCATCATGTTTTGATGGGTAGTGATCATGAAAGATGTTTGAAGAACTCTAATAACAAGAAATCCATAAATCTGTGATGATTTATGGGACCATCTAATTCATCGGATATTAATGTATTATGATAAATTTTTTGGTTTTCATCTTTATTTATTAATGTTTAGGAATTTTTCATGACAGTAAATACTTACTTGACTTTGGTAAAACTCGCCATTGTATGTGCCTTAAAAATTTAGACTTTATATCTTATTTAATGAAATGATGTTGAATTTTTAATTCTTGAATTGTTAGGAGATCATGTGATAGAACGATATGTCATTCCATTTGACTCAACCAAAGTGTTATCACAGGTAATAAAATATGCAGAATTCCACCTATAGTGAGATAATACATTAATCTAAAAAACATAAAACAGATTATAACTTATTCTCTCCATAAATGGATAACATTACAATCATTCCAAAAACTAAAAATATTATATATTAGAATGAATTGAACTAAATCGACAGAATATTTATCTCCCATATCTCAAAAGTGAGTTATTTTTTTCACATTCCAGACATGTGAATACCTTATTCATGTCTTCTATTAAAATAAGGTCATAACACGAATTACTGTTGAACCATAGTGAAAACATTCATTCTTTCAAAATTATCACTTTCCCCATACCCAAAATACAAAAAATTCAACATACTCATACCATGATATCACTTTGTCCTTTTATTAATCTTGAGGTCATTAATACTATCAAAAATCTCATTATCTTCATATCCCATCATTATGTGCATATCACGTGCTTTCCAAAAATATTTCAAGGACATTTCATGGTTAATAGTACCATATAATTATGGAAAACAACAATGGACCAACACATATATATTCTAATATTCCATAATACTATGAAACTGTTTCAACAACACTATTTCAGAATACCATTACATAAGGACATAATCATTCCACCATTTTTTTGTCATAATCAACATCACCAATAGTAATTGCATGTGATTTTCCATTTTCATTGGCCTTAATAGTTATATTATGTCTATCATCATCATTCACCCTTGTATTTGGAATTGGTTCCCAAAATACCGCATTTCCTTGCACTTGTAGCAATGATGTGTGGGTGGTGCATTCTCTGTAGTATTTTCACTATTCAAATCATTACGAACTCTTTCCAATTACTTCAGAACACAAAATCTTGATGGACATTTTTTCATCACATAAAAAATTTTCTCGATCCTTTAAGATAATATCCACCATGATTTATTCCGCACTTTGAGCATTAGGAAGCATTCTAATTCTTATGACCATTGTTTAGAGATTTTCTCTGGACCTTCATTTTTCTTCTTCTCAAAACTGTGAGATAGATATGTAACACTGAAATCCATTTCTACATTGATAGCATAATTCAAAATCACATATAGATACTAAATACTCATATATTTAATTTCATTTAGGCCTTGGTTTTAATCCACCGATTAATCAATCAGCATTACTTTCATGTTGGATGATAAAACTAAAAGCATACTTTGCATGTTTTGTAAAAGTTACTCCGTATGTACCAACAGATTCATCATCCTTTTTCTTCCTATAAAGAAACTATATTTCCATATTTGTTAAATGAATATGAGGGAAGTAATTATTGAAAAATAATTTCTTGAACTCGTCCCATTCCATGGATTCAATTTCATCTTACTACCTTGTATACTTGATTAGAGTCCACCATTGGTCTTCTTCACCTTCTAAATGATAAACTATCGAAATGAATTTTTCATGTTGTAAACAACGAAGGATGGAAAATATTGTTTTAGTGGTACTGATCCATTTTTCAGCAACAAGTTGATTACAAGACCCACTTATAGAAGGTGGGCGTTACCTCATGATGGACTCAATAGACTCTTGTCCCCTTATCTACTAATTTGGAATCCAAAATGATTCAAAAGTTCTGTAAGTATAGAATTATGATTTATCATTCCATATTCCACAAAATTTGGTTGTTCTGGAGGAAAAGTATTTCATTGACCAGTGTAGTGATCATTAACAAAATTCCTTTAGGTTTCAGCCATTGTTTAAAACCCAGAATGAATAGTGTGAGAGGCTAAAATCATACTAGGAAAACAACATAATCAAGGGTGAGTTCATTCAATATCAAATATATTAGGTTTAATATTAGGCTATTCATGATCATTACCATAATTATAGGACTGTAACCTATATTTAGACATAGCCTTAGGGACATCCCTATACATACTTTATACGTATAACTAAGGATCCCACTGATGTTTTCAAATCCTAGTTTCCAAAGGATGACTAAACATTTTCACTAAAACCAACTATAGTGACCCAAGATTGACGAACGTGGAAATTAAATTTCATTTTCATAAAACTTATAAATTTCACAAATATATACCCAAAGAACATATTAGTTTAGTGTATTTGGAAAATTTGATCATATTCTTCTAACCTGGTGAAATATCTTCAACATCTCCCATAAATATCTTCCCATTTTGTTTTACAATGTAAAATGTTTATTTATATCTTGGGAAAAAGAAAACATAAAAAAGGTTTGATCTAATACACAGTAAGGGTAAACATGGTGAACATAACAAAGACCATAAACATAAGAATGAAAAAACATGAAAAGAAATTTTAAATATCAAAACCATCAATCATCAAATATATCTTACAAGTACATAAGGAATAGATCATAAAGGAACATTAAACATGATAAAATATCATTAGCATAAAATATGGAATTTTGTCAAACAAATAAGCACCTAAAATTATTTCTATAGTAACCAAGGCATTGCTTCCAATACCATCATAGTGGAGAAAGTCCATTACTGAATCAGGTTTACTTACTGATCTAGTCATGTTTATCTCATGAGATATAAATCATTACCCCATGCATTGTAGAGAGAAATATCTCCCACCTATCTCATAATAAAAACATTACTACATGTTACACAAAAACATAAACCATTCATCATAGCATAACCCATGAAATAAAATGGGTTTCATAAACATCATTGCATCATAATCCATTTGAAATAAATAGATTCCATAAAAATAATTCCATCATAAACACAATCAATTCAAATTAATAATAGTGATAAACACGTAATGTTTTGTCATCTTAGATGGAAACTAATTTTGATAAAACACATGATTTTATAATTGATGAAAAAATCCATTCTTCAGTAAAAAAAATTTATTTCTCAAAATTCAATGCAATTTTAAAATAAATATATTTAGTTCAAAATAATCAAGAAATCTGGTAGACGATGCTTCATGGAAATAAGGCACTATAAAGATTTAAAAATCCATTCATATTGTATATGTTAAATAAATTTCGTCATACATTTATCAAAAATGTCAAAAAGTACCTCATATCGAAAAATACAAAATGATTCCTTTTATACTATCTAATAAAAATTTTCCAATCGGTAAAATTTACTTCAAATAATTTTAGAAGAATGAAAATTATATTAAATATTTTGGTATCATTGATTTGGATGATAAATATACCCTAGTAAATTCATACTTATAAATAATCTCAAATAATAATGAGATTGTGGAATTATCCCATACATTAGATCTGATATTCTTCGTATTTATCCAAAACTCCTAAACAGTGGGTTTATACATATTATTAACTTCTAACAGAACTATAATAAAATTTATGATATCATATGTGATTCACTTATTACCCGTTCATTTATCAGTTCTATGTGGAAGCAACATTTTGGGTAATAATAATTTTATTTATTATACATTCTTTGACTTTTCATTCCTGATATTATTACTTAGATCATTATTTACACACTTATAGAATGTAAATCATGATTTATATATCATATATATTTAGTAAATATATATAAAGTGATGGTTGGTCATACGTACGAATGAACACTATTTCCACTACCTTATTGAATTGAATTGAAGAATGTAAATGAAATATATATTTAGATAAATAATGAAGAATTATTATGTCGTATATTTCATTCTTATATATTATATATACTTTATAATAATTCTTGAATGGTTAACATGGTGAATAAATATCATCACGTCGTGGATACGGTAGGTCATTCGTACGCAGGAGCGATAATAGAATTCAGTTGATGGTTAAATGATATGAAATTGGATGGTTTATTAATTACAATGAATAATTTTAATATTATATTCATTATTTATATCCATTATTCTCATCATTATAACCATTAAAAGAATTTATTGTTCAACAACAAACTACACCACAACGTGGAGATGATAAGAAATACGTACAGTCGAATGGTTATATTGTTATTAATAGGATATATAAAAGGATGTATTAGGTTTTACCATAATTATAATAAAATATCATCATATAGAAGATAATTTATTTATTACTTTATTATGTGAACATCCTAATAAGAGGATGTAGAATAAAAAATGAATTTTGAAAGAGGTGATAAAAAATTACCGCTTTTTCAATTATCTCTTTTTGATTTTCACAAAATGTCGAACTATGATGGTTTTCTTCCCAATGTGTGGCCTCATGGAGGAAGGGAGGAATTTTGGGAGCTTATTTGAGTGTATTGTGCATGAGCCAATGTTCTTTAATGGAGTGAGTAAGTGGGTAGAGGTGGTTTCCTTTAATAAGTGGGAGGAGGGGCACTTTAGGAAATTCTTGAAATATTAATTTATGATAAATTGATTTATAGTTTATCAGGGACCCAAACTCATTTATTTATAAAATAAGATGATTATGGGTCGAAATAATATCAACAAATAAAATTTATACACGTTTTATGTTTATTTTAAACCTTTTTATTTTGATTTTTCCGTATTTAATCTATATAATTTTAATAGTGGAAATAATATTCTAAATATTAAATGGTTATAAATATTTACTTATGTGTTGTAAATTGTCCATAATTAGATCAATTATGAATTTTTAGACCATAAAATATTAAATTTGTAAATTTTAAATTTTTTTGTGATTTTTAAATAATTTAATAATATGTTATTTTTATAAAATATCAATTGTATCAATTTAAAGACTATTCATTTATTTAACTTTAAATAATATCTAAACATAAGATAAATTAGAAAAAAATATTTAATATACTCCTAACATGTCATAGTCACCTATAAAATTCATGGATCACATTAATTAGTTAATATGATATTTATTTTAAAATTTTTAAAACCATTTATTTTAAATTTCTATTAGAAAATAATTTCTACATCATTATTGTGTCATAATTAATAGTAATTATTTAATCTATAAAAATTATAAATAAACTCAATTGAGGTATATAATTTTATTATAATTCTGTAGACTATTTATGTTTGATTTTTTGTGAAATTTATTGTCACGACCCTTCCCGGTGGGGCCCGAGCTGCAACTCCCGAAGCCCGCCTCCAATAGGCCAGGGGCTGGTGACTAGCACCGAGTAGGCATGATGCTAACATGGGAGGTATTCACTATAAACCTATACACACACACACACACACACACACACACACACACACACATCTCCAAGCCCACAGAGATGAAAAGTAAAAACTACTAAAGATGGAAAAGGCATGCATACACTAAAAACCTAACCAACAGAGTATGACATGGGAGTGAAGTACATTAAAGTAAAACTCTGGGCCAAAAGTACAGGCCCACCAAAAGAAAGTCTGCAACAATGTCCATCCTGTAGAGAAAGGTACTGCGACTGCAACCCGTCGCCGAAGGAACACACCTCGGCCTGTCTGATCTCACTGAACATTGTCTGGTCCTGGTCCACCTAGAATCATGTCAATGGCTTGCTCATCTGCACAAGACACAACATGTGCGGGCAAAGCCCATGCAGGGGTGAGTATAACAATTCCTAGTAGGACACCTCGAAAACCACAAAGGAAATACAACAATGGAAAATACCACAAAGAAAGGTACAGTCAGATCCACACAGTATATGTCTACAGAACATATAACAAGAATTTCCAGATATACTTATTACAAAAACGACCTTCACAATACCACCACTAGTATCCAGCTCGAAGATTCCACTAAGCATACCATCAGGAGAACACACTCCTAGGTCTGAAGAGAGAGACACGAAGTACTCGTTCTTGGAGAAAACCCTCCACAAGTACCTTGGGAACATGATGCTCATGTGAGGATCACAACCAAGTCATGGGGTGATTATGACAACTTAGTATGAGATAATCCGCTATGTAGAGGATCGGTGCCCGGGTAATGTTGGTCATGTCGATACCAAGAACTCTACCTAGGGTTCCAGGAATGAATAGAGGATACGAATCTATGTCTCACAGAGGGGATTCCAACAACTCTATTTAGGGAGTTTTGCTGAAGGGATCATACTCCTGTGTAAAGGGAATGATACCAGAACCTTCAGGGAAAAAGACCAAGGGTACGAACCCTAAGAAGTCTAGTCCAAGTCACACAAGACAAGTGGCTCATGTCATGAATAAAAGGTTACACATCATGTATTATGGTTACACACAATGTTCCTTGACCCCGGGTACTGCCCGTGTAAACGGCCCATGTCCTTCGTTCAAGCCGTGCAAAACCAAACAACACAGCGTGTAGTAAAGTACACGCCGTGTTCCTTGACACCAGGTATTGTCTATGTAAACGGCATGTGTCCATCGGCTTGTTGGATAGAAAGCAACTACACAGCGTGTAGAAGAAAATCACACGCCGTGTTCGATCACATGGGCTCGCTCCGTGTACGCTGGCCATGTGCTCATACACGGTCTCTGCCCATGTCTGTGTTGCCTGCCCGTGTACCAGTACACGGGGTATCCTGTGTATCTGATCGGGTCAGGCCGGGGAGGGGTATACACGGCGTTTCCCTGGCCATGTACCCTTCCTGTGCCCGTGTACTCTCGGAGTACACGCCGGGTAACCCTACTGACGAACACACGCCGTGTAGCCCATACTACACAACATGTAGTTGGGATTTTTCTAGAAACTCCATCTTCTTCCTCATGCTTCGACCGATCCTCTATATCTTCGTTTTCTCGTCCGTTCATCCCGATACTCTAGGGTTTGGTTCAACTTATCATACAAACATCGAAACGGGTGTTTTTGGTCTCCGATCGGATCATAAACCTCAAAAGATCCGTCCGAAGACAAACGCCCAAAAACCTGAATCACCCAAACTGCTCTGAATCGCTTGCCGAAACCATCGTTGCACCTACGTGGAATTACTTCGGGGTTGGATCATGAATCATGGATCGCTACACCAACAAACGAATGTGCAACGATCGATTTCCTTGAAGAATGTGTAGAATGCAATGAAGAACGTGAGGGAGAAAATAAACAAGAATAAACAAGGGGGGACAAACCTCGATAGTTGTTCGTGACGATCTAGGTTCGTCTCCATTAGATCAAAACCATAACAATCAATATATTATAAATCCAAAGTATTTTTTTTCCTGATAAAACTCCAAATCGCACCCACCCGCAAAATGATCGATCCGCGGGATAATCTGTTCGTGGATTAGTCCGCGTTCGACATAGAAATAAAAAACGGGGGAAGGAGATATCAATAACAATTATCCTATCTGGATTCACTGCGTTTTTTGGTGAAGATTCGCTCACCGCGTCGCCGTTGCCGCGTTGGGAGGTTTTCTAGAGAGCCTCCAGAGCCGCCAAGTGTTTCAGGGATTGTGGTTTGTAACCCTGGACCCCCTACGCAAGACTTTATTTAAAAAGAAAAAAAAGATACAAGATTTAGAAGATCTCATCGTAGAAACTAGATTTAAATAAAATATTTAAATAAAATATTTAAATAAAATATTTTATTACTGTTTCTTCCAAAAACCCGATTTCACCACCGACCTGCACCGACCGATGTTAGGCCTCACCTTAATTAAAATATCTATTTTAAATGCAACAGTGACCTTAGATTTCTGATATGATAACCCGTTCGATGGTTATTCAACATTTTCAGGAAAACCGCACGCGCGCGAAATTTAAACATTAAATTCAAACATTTGTTCCGGGCTCACTAGGCCTCGGAAATGCACGCCATCTCAGAGCTAGGCCTCGAAATAATTCCCATATAATATTAAAATAATACATGGAAAAAAATCTGTGGCAGTACAACACACCCACCTTTGGGATTTTACATCCCTGAAAATCCCAAAACAAGGGCTACTCAAAAAGGTGTGGGTACTGCACGCGAATATGAGCCTCCCGGTCCCACGTGCTCTCCTGGAGATTCCCTTGCTACCGCCGGGCACACACCAAGGAAATAGCTCATCCACGAAGGATCCTCTCATGCCGATCCTCGATCTCCACTTGGTACCTAGCAAAGGTCGCTCCATCGTCGATGTCCAGCTCGCCCCAGTCGATGACGTGCGATGGATCATGCACATTCCTCTGTAGCTGCGACACATGGTAGAGGTTGTGTACCCGGTCTATCTGAGGAGGTAGAGCCAAGCGATACGCCACCTTGCCAACTCTACTCAGAATCTGAAAAGGGCCAACAAACCTCGGAGATAGCTGGTCTCCTCGGCCAAATCTCTGCAATCCATGTCAAGGTGAGACCCAAAGGAAAACATGGTCTCCTTCCTCGAACTCCAAGGGCCTCTGTCTCCGGTCAGCATAAGACTTCTACTGACTCTGTGAAGTCTTCTTCCCTCCTTGATGACCTGCACCTTCTCTGTAGTAGCTCTCACCTTCTTTGGGCCCATGAGTGCTGACTCTCCCGGGTCATTCCAGCAAAGTGGTGACCTCCAAGGTCGCCCGTATAGAGCCTCTAATGGTGCCATACCAATATTAGAATGATAACTATTGTTATAAGAAAATTCCACCAGTGGTTGGTGATCCTCCTAGCTATGATCAATGTCAATTATGGAAGCCCGTAGCATATGCTCCAGGACCTGGATGGTCCACTCTTTCTGACCATCAGTCAGGAGATGAAACGTTGTGCTCCAGCGTAACTGACTCCCAAAAGCTTCCTGGAATCCCTTCCACTACTGGGATGTGAAATGAGTATCACGATCTGAGATGATTGTGGATGGTACTCCATGAAGTCAAACTATCTCTTGTACATAGAGGCATCCCATGATCTCTACTGAACTCTGCTCCCGTATCGCTAGGAAGTGGGCCGATGTGGTGAGTCGATCAATGATCACCCAGATGGCATCACACCCCCTAGACGTACGTGGTAAACCCATCACGAAGACCATATATATCATGTCCCACTTCCACTCTGGCACCTTAAGGGGCTGAGTCAAACCGGCTTGAACCTGGTGCTCAGCCTTTACTTGCTGACAAGTAAGGCACCGAGAAACAAACTCTTTCACACTCTTCTTCATTCCTGGCCACCAGAACTGACGTCGGAGGTCCTGGTACATCTTTTCTAGGCCTGGATGCACCACCAAAGGGGATGTATGGAACTCCCTCCGAACTTCTTCCCACAACTCCACTGGTACTACCGTGCTCCCTCTAAAAAGGATAACATGCTCTCCACCTTCTGAAAATCCATCAGCAGTATCTCCTATTGATATCTGAGCATGTGGAGTCTCACAGCAAACATCCTCACGATGTGCTTCTCTAACTCGCTGTAAGAGTGGAGGGGTAACAACCATCGACTATAGGTAAGCTACCTCATCTACATCCATGAAGGACAACTATAAAGAGGCCAACTGCCTTGTCGCCTCATCCAGCAACTGCGAATTGGATTTTCCACTGAGAGAATCTACCACCACGTTCCCCTTCCCAGGAGTATAAAACATCTCAAATTCGTAGTCTTGGAGGAACTCAATCCATCGCCTCTGTCTCAAATTATGATCCTTATGAGAAAAGATATATATGAGACTCTTGTGATCAGAGAAGACGGTAAACCTCTCGCCCATCAGGTAGTGCCACCACATCATCAATGAAAAGACCACCGCTACCAACTCAAGATCATGGGTCGTGTAGTTCTGCTCGTGTGGTCTCAACTAACGCGAGCCATATGCAATCACCGCTTTCCTCTACATCAGGACACAACCAAGCCAGGTTCCTAATGCGTTTTAGAACACTATGTACTTGACACCCTCCTCCGGTAATCTCAAGACTAGGGTGCTCATCAGACTCTGTCTCAACTGTTGGAAAGCCTACTGGCATGTCTCAGTCCATATGAAAGGATGTCCCTTTCAGGTCAAAGATGTCATGGGTGCTGCAATCCTGGAGAAATCAAGGATTAATCTCCGATAGTTTCCTGCCAACCCAAGGAAACTCCGCACCTCCGTCATGCTCCGAGGTGGCTCACATTCTAGCACTGCCTCCACCATTGCTGGATCCACTACTACACCATCGGATGAGATAACGTTCCCCAGAAAGGGGACCTCCTGTAACCAAAACAGACACTTCGAGAGTTTCCCATAAAACTGGTGCTCTCGGAGTGTGTCCAGAACCATCCTTAAGTGTCTCGCGTGCTCCTCCTAGGACACAGAGTACACAAGGATATCATCGATGAAGACCCCTACAAACTGGTCTATAAAGGGCTGAAAGATTTGGTTCATGAGTCCCATGAACACTGCTGGGGAGTTCTTCATGCTGAAGGGCATCAAAAAGTACTCATAGTGACCGTAGCGACATCTGAAATCGGTCTTCGGTATATCCTCCTCCCATACTCAAAACTGGTGATTGCCTGATCGTAGATCAACCTTCTAGAACCATCTTGTCCCTCTCAACTGGTCAAAGAGGTCAATGATCCTCGGTAGTGGATATTGGTTCTTCACGGTCACCTTATCTAAGCGCCGGTAATCCACACACATCCACAAGCTCCCATCCACCTTCTTGGCAAACATCATTGGGGCTGCCCAGAGTGAAACGCTGGGTCTCACAAATCCCTTCTTATGCAAGTCGTCCAGCTGAATCCTCATCCCATGAAGGTCTGAAAGAGCCATCTGATAAGCTGATTCTGATAACAGGGTCGTCCTGGGTTGCAACTCAATGAAGAAATCAATCTTTCGATGGAGAGGTATCCCAGAGACATCCTCCAGAATTACGTCCTCGTACTCATCCACCATTGCAGGAAACTGGAAACTCGTATCATCTGCCACGCCAAGGGCTATGCTAGCCAACTGATGTGAAATCAGTTGTGCCCTCCTATGCACGAGTCCATCCTGCACTGCCTGGGTCTCTCTTTCACTGACAAAAGAGAACCTTGTCCCATCCCTGCGGACACACCGCACCCTTAACCTAAAACAATCAATCTGGGCATGAACTGTGGATAGCCAATCCATACCAAGAATGAAATCATAAGGAATCGACGCTACCACCAAGAGGTTACATCCAAAACTCTCTCCTCCAAGGGTCAGGTCACACTGCCTGCAAAGGTGTGTGATCTCTGAATCTTCTCCAGTCAGTGTTTCTAAGCGTAAGGGTCGAGTCAATGGCTCAACTAGAATCTCAAGGTCTCGAACAAGATAAGCAGCCAGAAAAGAATGACTAGAACCCATGTCTATCAATATGTCAACCTAAGTAGAAAAGACATAGATAGTACCTCTAATAATTCAGGGAGTACCTAGGTCATAAGACTCTGTCGCCTGGAGATGCCCCTGCCTCTGTCCACCAGCTCCCTAAGCCTGGGGTGGACCTCCTTGGGGTGGTGGTGGTAAAGGGTTGAAACACTGACCACCTCCAACTGCTCTCCAATATACTCTGCCATGTCCGCCTTCTCATGGATCTTCCTGCTCCACACGTTTCCTCTACCTCAGTGGTCCATCCACTGCTCCCGTTTCAGTAGTACGGCGGGTCAGACAATCTCGAATGAGATGTCCCCTGCCGTCACATGAGTAACATCACCTCTCTCGAGGCTAGATGGATGCGCCCTATGAACACTGTTTGGATAATCCCCTGTCCTGGGATATCCTCTGGAAACATCTCCCAGGACTGGGTCCCTGACGTCGGCTCCCTACCGCAGAGGTCTCTGCTCTAGCTCGCCCACTACTGACAATTGCTGGCTGTCCCTGCTTCTCCAGGAAGCTCTCGACCACCAAATCTTGCTCGACCACCCCAACATAAGTAGGAATGATCATAGGGATGATTCTAGCTCAGATAGCTCTGTGCAAGACCTGCTCAAAAGTCCGAGCTAAGAAGTACTGATCTCTGACCATAACCATCGAGTACCACGAGAGGTCGATAAACCTCGATGAATAGTCGGCTGCCGACATTGTTCCCTACTAGAGCTGAAGAAGCTCCTGTATGCGTACTGCTCTCAGGGTAACTGTTGAAAAATCCTCTATGAAGATATTCCCAAACTCTAACCATGCAAGAGTCGCCACTTCGTGAGTCTGGATGACCAAACTCCACTATCCCCCTACCGAGCCCTGCAGATGGCTCGCGGGCGGGATCACCATCTGGTCTGCTGGTGTCCTGACCAAACAGAAGACTCTGGGCACTGCCTCAAGCCAGTACTCTACTGCCTGAGGGTCAGGCTCACCTTGAAACCTGAGGGGTCTTTGTCTCTAAAACTCTTGGAGTGCGCTCAGCCTTTTATCCTCCTCCAGTGGTACTGTGGGCGCTAAACAGTGCACACAGGTGGTGGAATAACTAGCACATCACCTGGTAGTAGAACTGGGGGATCTGGTCCCTATATTGAAGCTTCATCACTGAGGGGGTCATCCTCATGATCGATCTGCTAGATCCTAGCAGGTGCGTGTCATGGAGGCATCCTTTTTAAGAAACAAGAATTATCACAGTCAGTGAGTATATCCAGAGAGCTAACTCAATAAGGACATGGAAGCCACAACCCACTGTTATTTTGAAGCTTGTACCATTATTTCCTTCCATGAAACACGTGTTTTCTTGTTCCGAGTCGAAAAGAAAGTCATCAGAGTCCTATTGTATGGATACGTCTGCCGCCACACCATCACCAGGGTCCCTGGCCTAAGAGCCTAACTCGAAATACATAACATTGTTGCCCCAAACCAACTCACAGACTCTTGGTCCTAAGGTAGAACCAAACACCTCTGATACCACTCTTTCACGACCCGTCCCGGTGGGGCGAGAGCCGCAACTCCCCAAGACGGCCTCCAATAAGCCAGGGGCTGGTGAATAGCACCAAGTAGGCATGCTGATAACATGGGAGGCATTGCCTATAAACCTGTACACATGCACACACATCTCCAAGCCCACAAAGCTGAAATTTAAAAACTACTAAATATGGAAAAATCATGAATACACAAAATATCCAACCAACAGAGAATGACAGGGGAGTGATGTACAGTAAAGTAAAACCCTAGACCAAAAGTACAAGCCCACCAAAAGAAATTCTGCAACAAAGTCCAACCTGTAGATAAAGGTACTGGGACTACAACCCGTCACCGAAGGAACACACCTCAGCCTGTCTGATCTCACTGAATATCGTTTGGTCCTGGTCCACCTAGAATCCTGTCAAAGGATCGCCTGTCTGCACAAGACACGACACGTGCTGGCAAAGCCCATGCAGGGGTGAGTATAACAATACCCAGTAGGACACCCCGAAAACTACAAAAGAAATACAACAAAGGAAAATACCAAAAAGAAAGGTACAATCATCTCTACAAAGTATATGTCTACGGAACATATAACAAGAATATCAAGATATACTTATTATAAAAACGACTTTGCAATACTGCAACTAGGATCCAGCTCGAAGATTCCACTAAGAATTCCATCAGGAGAACACACTCCTAAGTCTGAAGAGAGAGACACGGAGTACTCATTTCAGGAGAACACACTATAAAAGTACCATAAGAACATGATGCTCAGGTGAGGTCACAACCAAGTCATGGGGTGATTATGACAACTCAGTATGAGCTAATCCGCTAAACAGAGGATCGGCGCCCGGGTAAAGTTGATCATGTCGATACCAAGAACTCTACCCAGGGTTCCAAGAATTAATAGAGGATCCGGCTCTAAGCCTCACATAGGGGATTCCAACAACTCTATTCAGGGAGTTCTGCTGAAGGGATCATACTCCTGTGTAATGTAAATGATACTAGAACCTTCAAGGAAAAATACCAAGGGTACGAACCCTAAGAAGGCTAGTCCAAGTCACAGAAGAAAAGTGGATCAAGTCATGAAGAAAAGGATACATGGCGTGTAGTATGGTTACACACCGTGTTCTTTTACCTTGGGTACTGCCCGTGTAAACGGACCGTGTCCTTCATTAAAGCCATGAAAAACCAAACTACACGGCGTGTAGTAAAGTACACGCCGTGTTCATTGACATAGGTTACTGCCCATGTAAATGGGCCGTGTCCTTCGGCTTGTTGGATAGAAAACAACTACACGACGTGTAGAAGAAAGTCACACGCCGTGTTCAAGCACCTGGGCTCGCTCCGTGTATGTTGGCCATGTGCCCGTACACGGTCTATGCCCCTGTCTGTGTCGCCTTCCTGTGTACCAGTACACAAGGTATCCCAGGTATCTGGTCGGGTCTGGCTGGGGAGGGGTATACATGACATGTCCCTAGCCGTGTACCCTTCCCATCCCCGTGTACTCTCAGAGTACATGCCGAGTAACTCTACCGACGGACACACGCCTTGTAGCCCATACTACAGGGCGTGTAGTTGGGTTTTTTCCAGAAATACTCTCTTCTTCCTCATGCTTCGGCCGATCATCTAGATCTTCGATTTCAGGTCTGTTCATCCTGATACTCCATGGTTTGGTTCACCTTATCATACGAACAACGAAACTTGTGTTTTTGTTCTTCCAATCAGATCTTAAACCTCAAATGATCCATCTGAAGAAAAATGCCAAAAACCTGAATCTCCCAAACTGCTCTGAATCGCTTGCCAAAACCATCGTCGCACCTCTGTGGCATCGCTTCGGGGTTGGATCTTGAATCTTGGATCGTTGCACCAACAAATGAATGTGCATCGATCAATTTCCCCCAAGAACGCATAGAACGCAACTAAGAACACAAGGGAGAAAAGAAACAAGAATTAAACAAGGTGAGACGAACCTCGATCGTTTTTCGTGACGACCCAGGTTCATCGATGTTAGATCAAAACCACAACAATCAATAGATTATAAATCTCAAGTATTTGATTTCCTGATAAAACCCCAAATCACACCCACCCGCAAAACGATCGATCCGCGGGCTAATCTGTTCGTGGATTAGTCCGAGTTCATCGTAGAAATCAAAAACATGGGAAGGATAAATCAATAACCATTATCCTACCTGGATTCACTGCGTTTATTGACGAAGGTTCACTCGCCGTGTTGTCATCACAGTGTTGGGAGGTTTTCTCCAGAGCCTCCTGAGTCTCCAAGATTTAAAAGATTTCGTCTCAGAAACAAGATTTAAATAAAATATTTTAATTAAATATTTTATTACTAATGCTTCCAAAAAACCCGATTTTACCACCAACATGCATTGACTGATGTTAGGCCTTGCCTTAGGTAAAATAGTTGTTCTGAACGCAACAGTGCCCTCAGATTTCTGATCCAAGCACCTGTTCGGGAGTTATTCCACTTTTTCAGGAAAACCGCATGCACGCATAATTTAAACATTAAATTCAAACATTTGTTCTGGGCTCACTGGGCCTCAGAACTGCACACTGTCTCAGAGCCTGGCCCCGAAATAATTCCCATATAATTTTAAAATAATACATTGAAAAAAAATCCGGGACATTACATTTATCACTGTATTGAAATTTCTATACTTATAATATATAAGAGAGTGACATGTTGTCACTTTCGTTTGTTTTAAGTATAATTACATCCCTTTTGAGGGAAAAGTTCCATTTACTGAATCAATTATGACCTATATGTGATATTGATCAACATTATTTAATCAAATTGTATTTTTGATGGTATTAGGTTAATTTTATTATATTTATCATATTGTTTTTTAGAAACCGCTCGGAGGCATGCTCTCGGTGGAACCCTAGATGGCATAGCGCATGAGCTCGCTGCGGGAGGCCCCCTCTGAGCCTCAGTCAGGATGGGTCAATGTCTCTCCTCATCCTTCGATATTTGATCCCTCTACTTTCCCTGATTTCCCGGAGATTGAGGTATGCTCTAAGGTTCCGAATCGGGTGAATGATGAACTCTCTGTCCTGATTTCTTCTCTGGAGTTTGCGAAGGCGATGTCATGGCTGGATCTTGTCCTCATCGCAAAATTTGGAAAGAATCGACCCACAATTGATAGCATTCATAGGTTCTTCTCCTCTTCCTGGAAGCTTAAAAATCAACCATTGGTAGGGCTGTTAGATTTGATGGGTTAAAATTATCAATTTTTCACTAGTCCTTTGAGTTTCATCTCTATCGTGATTCTCGGACCACGGTGTTTTGGTAACGCTTCCTGGACTTGCTTTACCTTTCCAAAACCCTATAATTCTATGTTTCATTGGAAATTTGATCGGTCGTTTCCTATCTATGGACCCGCAGACCTGTGTCGCTTGGCACCTAGCTGCCCCACGAATTTGTGTTGAAGTCGACGTTTCGATACCACAGGTTTAATCTGTGTGTGTTGTGGTTGAGGGTGATATCTTATGGCACAAACGTGTATGATTTGAGTTGTGGAAACCCTTGTGTGTGAACTGTGGTCTCCTTGGTCACTCGGTTTCCCTCTGTCGCCGCATTCCTTGCCACATAGAGGATGACACAATGCAACCTCTTGATGCTCCAGTGTTTCACACTACATGAGAGGCATGTGGATTGAAGGATGCTATTATTGATGCAACTACTGGAGAAGAATTCTTTGAGGCACCAGGTGCTGCTACTCCTGATCTGAGGAAGGAGTCCAATGGAGGCGTCAATCCATCGGTTAGAGTGGTTTTTGACAGATTGCAGCACGATCTCAATTACAGTGCTACTGCTAAGTCAGGCACATTGAAGGAGATTTCAGATTCTGAATGTGGCAATAGGGTGTCGGGTAAGGGGAACAATGATGTTGGCCTAAAGGAAGGTTGTGTCATATCTCTAAGTAATCGCTTTGCAGAGTTGTCTGATCTGGATTTCAATGATCATGAAGCACAACACTCACCTCATGATATGATCACAGCTAAATATGATAAGATCAGTCATTTTGATAATAAGGGAATGGGGGAGGATACTGGGGACCTAGCTGTCCTGATACAGGAGTAACCAAATGATTTATGTGGTGGGCCACAGAAGTGTGAACTTATGAATCTGGAGAAAGGGGTTCCTGAAACAGAAGCTGGAAAAGTTTCTGAGGAAGTGCTGAATGAGAATGCTACTTTAGAGCAGCACGATGTCGAGGAGATATCTTTGGATAGGCATGAATGCCTAGAGGAAAGCGGAATGAATCAGAACAATGTGGAGTATAGTCTGTGTTTGACACCTGTAGATGGTAACAAGGAACCATCCTGGGGTACAGCCTCCTCGGTGCATGAGAGCTCTCAAATGATGTATGACGGGAAGGAGAACCAAGGATGTTGTCCAAAGGGTCATATGAAGGAATCATATAGTGATATTATTAGGAATGGGGTGAAAAGGAACAAATTCAATGGAGCTTCCACTGCTCCCCCAAAGAGGAAACCCAGAAAATATTACTCCAACATGCCGGGGACCATATCCACCAGGTCTTCTACAAAAAATGGAAAAGTGAAAGACACGGGTCAAATGAGTGGATGAAGCAGGACCATTAAACTCATGTCCCCACTGTAGTTACGTTGGAGGGAGCAATACATACAAATGTTAAGTCAATACGCTCCGCATACTGAATGGGAGTCGGCGGATCTGGATGAGTCCTCAGAAGGTGGTGGTGGTGACATCATTGATGCGTTCTGATATAAGATGTTGTGAGGTATGTTGTTTTTCTTTATTTTTTTCCTCTTTACTCTGTAAATTCTCTCCTTTTTTATTAATATATTTTTTTGGGGGCTAGGCACTCGGCCTAGTCCTGTTCCTTCATTATTTTTATCGTAAGTTTTTAGATTTACCTTTAATTTTCATGAATAAAGCTGACTGTAGTTACTATTCATAATATCAAAAAAATATAAGTAACCTACTAAGATAATTTGGATCCATTGATCTCAAATATGGAATCTAATTTAAAAAATTAAAAACATATAAGTTGCATCAATTAATTTAAAATTAATTCCCTTTATGAAAAATGAAAAGTGCATTCTTAAGAAGTAAAAACGATTAAAAGATTGTAAGGTTTTTATTTTCAATTTAAATGTGAAATCACATCAAATGGAAAAAAATGGATTAACTGATAAATATATAAAAAAATTTAAAAAAATTAAAATCATAATCCAACAATAAATATAAATTATATGAAAAGAAAATTTTGAATTAAAATGTATTATTTTTCACTATTCATTAAAATATGATTTTTGATTATAAAATAACAAAAATTCAACCAATGTAAATTTTGATATGTTTCTTCCAAATAAGTCATTTCTCTTGTAAAATAGAATATAAAAATGTTTTCGAACTAGATTTTAAATTGGTGAACCATCAAAATGCGGGAAAACTAGATTTTTTATGTAATACTTATTTTATCTGAAAAACTGAATTTGATCTTATATAATATTTTAGAAAATTAATAACATGAATGTTAATGTTATATAAAATTTAATAGGTTGTTAATAAAATACATATTTTCTTTCTTATAACCAATTAAATTATAATATATTAATAATATATCATTGTTTAGTGAAACGTGATATTGCGTACAACACATGAAACCGAAAAGATCGCTCTTGCATGTAATGCAAGCCAAGTCAGTGTTGCGTTTAGTGAAATATTCCTTTGGTGTTGCATATACGAAAAGATAATACGGTGTTGCATATAGTTCAAGAAAATCATGGCGGAGCATACAACACAAGAAATCCATAATATTAAAAAGAATCTATCTCAAAATATATTAGTATGTTAAAATATATAAGGAAGGATTGCAATGAAAATTGACCAGTATATCTATCATGGTTAAAATAAATTAATAAAATTATAAACATATAGTATATTGAAATTTAAAAAGAATGTATAAATATAAATTGAATGACAATGGAGTAATTAAATTGTTTACTTTCTTAGTATAATGATATTAATAAGAGTTAAACATTGAATACAATAGTTTATAAAGGTATGAGATCAATGGAATTATAAAAAAAATCCTCTAAATGTAATAATTTCTTGATACAAATATTTTAAACACATTTGGGATATATATATATTCAGTAATGAAAAAACCATAGAAAAATTTCTTTGATTCTGATGGTTCACATCATTAAATATAAGATTCATTCCCCTAATGAGTAGATAGTGGTTTAGGAAATTATAAAATATTCATTATTCAATGGGAAAATTACACCTAATACAAAGAATACATATATAATACGGCCAATTAAAGGAATAAACATTTAATTTTCATAATGGATTTAAAGGTAATGAAATTATTATCATTATTGTTGCATATAAAAATATTATAAACAAAGAAAATGGTAACATATAATTTATATTGCAATAATTTTTTTCTTATAAAATAATTATTAAAAATAATATTGAAATTTAAATTCAATCAATTGTGTTATTAGAGATAAATGAAGAAAATATATTATAAAAACATAGAATTAGAAATATCTCTCTAATAGTTGAAGAAGAAAACTATATTGCCTTAGTTCCTTCATGGAAGGACTCATGAGAGATAAGATTAGAGGAATTCCATGTTAAATTGATTTATGATGATAAGTATTGGCATTATAGGTGGATGTTCAATTAAAAGAAAGGATTTCTATTTAAATTTAAGTAGACATACACTTCGTAAATTTAGAGAATTTAATATTTCCAAAAAAAATAAACAATGGGTATGGATAATATTATTTTATATTTAAATCATTGTTTTTACATTTATTAATTAATGATTATAGATATATTAATTTTTGAACTTTTTATAATGAAATAAAATTTCAACATAATAAATTCATTTTGATACCTATAAATAAATTTTAGGAATTAGAAAATGATTTTTTTGTTTCCAAATTGATTTTCAATTATTTTAAATACACTATAACTTTGAATAAAATTATGTTAGGTCATGAATTAATTTATACTTTCTATTATATTCATTTTCTGTAAAAATGATTTTATAAAAAATTAAATATTGATATAATCTATGACCTTTCAAGATATTATCATTCTATTTATAATGATTTTGAGGCATCCCATGGATTTTTTAGGTGGATAGATGTAAAGGGTAGAGTTTCTATCTTTATGGATCAAAATTATAATTTTATATATTGTGGTAGAGTCTTTTTTCTGGAAACATTATTGGATATTTTTATATTTTTATATTTCTTATCCAATTTAGTTTAATATAATGATATTATAAATTTAATTCAATATTTCCATATAATTCATGGTTTCTAATTTTTATCCTAAAAAACATATGTGTTTTAATTTAATATTTCATAGGGAGATCATTATTTGGTTGCTAATGGGATGTGACTGGTTTGGGTTATATTTTAAGAATTTTTGAATTCTATGGTGGAGTGATGTCCATTTTGGTGAGAATGTCATCTAGATATATATAGTGAATCTATATGGGAAGTATGGATGTGTTAAATTATCATTTGAAGAAGTGTGTCTATTTTGGATGTGTCAAGATTTAAAACAAAAAATTTGGATTTTTCGAAAGAGATTTTCCATGGTGTGGTGATGGGTGTGATATTTTAATGTTGATGTGAAAAATTGGGAAAGTCATAGTAATTTTTAGGTAGAAATAATGGTATTTAATTGTTGTTATATGGTTTAATAACATTTTATGGTGTTAAATTAATGTTTGAAATAGTTTGGGTGGTCCCTGAAGGTTATGATTGATCTTACATGGGTGTTGAGGTTTTGTTTAATGTAGTATATCTATGTACATATACTATTTTAAGATGACCACTATAGTTCAAAATTTATTGAAATTTCAATAATGTTTAGTTTATATTGACATTTAAAATATATGAGATTTCATATAATTCATTGAATTATAGATTAATGGTAATTATGGAAGACTCCATGCAATGGTGGGGTTTTTAAGACGTTATCAATAAATAGTGTTCTACATTTCTCCTCAGTTTGAATTAGTTTCTATTCCACCACCACTTGAATACCCCAATTCATCATTTTTTCCATCTTGACATATATCTTTTGAATTTATTCATCTTTATTCATGGTTTTTGATCTCCCTTAATTTGTTGTACACATTTTTTATTCTTCTATTTTTCTCATCATTCACATGTTTTCTTATTCAGGAAAAATTATTTTAGTGGGTTTTCTTTAGTTTTTTAATGTTCTAATGAGGTGTTTACATGTACAGGTCATGTAATGGATATGTTTGGGTTCAATGGTTCCTCATACCAGGTATTTTTATTGAAAATTGTTCCTTGATTAACTAATGTGGTATAAGATTTGATACTTCTCTTTCCATATTTTTTAGATAAAAATTGGATTTTTCTAGATTTGATTTCATTAGGTCGATAGTGTGGATTAAAATAAACATGTTCAATTTTATGATAAAAATAAATTAATTGTTAATGGTTAATTCACACGTTCTTTGAAAAATAACTTGGTATTTTTATATGTTAATGATTATATTGATGTCATTAAAAGTTGAATATTTTTACCTCTCTAATATCAATTGCTCATAGTTTAATATGTTTGAATTGGTATCCATAAATATATAATAGCAGAAAGGCTATAATATTTATAAATATTGAAATATACATTTATGGAATTAATTTATGTGTTTTAACATCATAAATAATTATATAGATTGATTACTAATAGGTTATATAGAAAATAGGTTGTGCTTAATCAGAGTAAATAAACAGGTTTTATTTTTATTTTTTCAGTTGTATATATTATCGGCCGATATATGATATTGTGATAACTTTTCGTCATTGTAGATATTCCCATCACCGTATATGTAGATAAACTAAATTGTTTCAATAAGAAAATAGAGTTTCCTTGGAAACTAAAATTTACTTTAATAATATGTTATTTCAGAAGTATGTAATTAATAACATCAATAATAATAATTATAACATTATTGTATTAATGATGGTTATCCGTGTGGGTGTTGGTTTTTATCATAATGGTAGTTTTTATGTTATGGTTGGATATAGGGTAATGTTGAAGTATAGATGATGAAGTGGGGGTTTAAATTTTAGTAATATGTAAGCAAAGTAGATTTATATATGTTGTTATAGTTGTTTCCTTGAGATATACTAAGGTTATGTTGATATTTCTTTAGTGGATGTAGGGTTGTACTACTGTTGACTAGTGGCCTAGAATATGGTTGAACAAAAAAAACTGGTTAATGTATAATGTTATAAAACAGTGAAATAATCTTATATAAAGTGGGTAATGGTAATGAATAGATTGGTTATCATAAATATATGTTAATGGATACAATAAATAATAATTTGAATGCTGAATATCTATCAATGGAATGTTACTTATGAATATAATGACTTTAAATAAGTAAAAATTAATGGATTAATGAATATATCAATAATTTAAAATTATTATTTTTTGAAATAATTATGACGATTTTATTTAAATGGTATGTTAAAAGTGATTTTTTTGTTATTTTAATGGAAAAATTGTCCTTGATTTTTGGTATAGTAATGGAGGCAATTGTTAGCTAAAGATAAAGGTAGTGCGGTAACTATTATGGATAATAGTATTTATTTCATTTTATAAATGCATATTTTATGTTTATGTGTGGGATTTCTATATGTTGTTTTTTATTATTTCTTACGCACCATCAATAAATAATGATAACCATATTAACACAAAAAAATTGAGTTCCAATTGTTTTTTCATCTTCAATGTTGATGAGAAAGTGGATGGCTGACTATAGTGTCTTCTTAGCTCTCCCTTCCTACAGTGAGATGTTGTGTGTGCATATCTGTGATATCATGTATTGTAGTTACTAGTTGTGTACACACATGTGAAGTGTAAGGGAACTAGATTCAGATATATATATATATATATAACATCATAGTAGATGAAAATTCTTTACAAAAAATGATGACCTGCACCAAAATAATATAGGTATAGTGCCTTTGGAAACATGGAATCATAAACAAATATATCACATGTGAACTGAATATTATCCCATTATTTTCTTTCTAACTAGAAATCATCATTGGCTTAAAATACATAAAAGTTTTATTCATAATTTATAGAATGTATTGATAATAATTTGTGAGATCATATGCTCAACAATAAAAAACAAAAGGACATATCAATGATAAGATATTCATAAAATTATTATCATGGTAGGATAACATGAGAATAAAATTTGAATAAAACACCCTATATATCAATGATATAATCATGAGTCATGGTATAAATCATGGAAGTTTGTAACATTTACATCGTAGAGGAATCAAATAACATGATCCACGACAACATAAAAATTTTATAGGTCATGGATTTTTGGCATACACATAAGCATAGAAAACAATTTCTTGAGTAGTCAAATATCAATTTAAAAAATGATATAGTGGATTGGGTTCACTCCCAAAAACATCATAGAAGTAAAGGATTATTCTAAAGACCATCGTTTTGGAAACAATTCCCATTAACAAAATGGTTTTAATCTTAATTAAATTTTTTTAATTCACAACATATAAATATTTTCCTGATTTATGGGGGGGAAATATAGTACCCACCAATCACATATTTGAAATAATCTATATGTATTCTACATGATCTTAAAACCACCATTATAGCAGAACCCATGAATAGAATTGGAATCAAAATAAATAATCACATCCTAGACGTTCAAAATAAATCTGTTTTATAAAAAGTTACATTATTGAAAAAATCATGAAAATGAAACGAGTTTCTAAAAAATCTTATCACCATACAAATAAACCATTAATAGATGTAATAAGAATATTATTTCTATATCATATCCATTATAAATCACAATTAACATCAACGGATGTCGTTATTTATGGAAAATTATATCAAAGAATCACATGCAACATTTCATGGTGAAGGTAAACATCAATCATTGTAAATAATTTTTTACAACATAATATTTACAATAAATATTCAAAATCATTTTCCTTGAATATAACCTTGGAATCATTAAAAAGAAGCATTACACATCATTTAAAATATTTCATGAAGAGGATAAACATTCTAATTTGTACAAAATATTCAAAACATATAAAATCTTGAAAATTAATTTAATTTAAAATATACGTTGAATCATATAAAAGAATATATAATTTATTTATTAGTAATTATTGATCAAAATTTTATTCATGTTATACAAGTTTAGAATAAATTCATTCTATAGTATCTTTAATAAGAAAAATATGAATTGTTTGGAATATGTAATGATGATTACATATAATGAAATCTGTGAAAATTTAATAATGGGTGAAAATGCATATAAAAAATAATTTGGAGAATATTAAGTAATTTAAAAAAATCAGAAAACATGTGTATGGGAGAAAAAGGTTTTCATATGAAGGTAGAAATAAATTTTTTTAAACATTTTAATGAATATTTGTCTATAAATATAATTGTGAAGATAAATAAATTATTCTCATGTAATAAATTGATGATATGTAATTTAATTAATTTTACATAAATATATATCATATTATTTCATCATCTAAATAATAATCATAAATACTCCAGATAAAAAACGAGAATGCCACGTCAAAACCTTTCCACATTAGTAAAATATTAATTGAAAGCCCCATGAAATTATAACATTAAATGAAACATAAAATATAGTTAATATTAGTAAATTCAGGATATAATATTTGAAAGGGGATTTCGGTAGAGAACATAAAATCTTATATTTTCATAACATAAATTTTTTATCAATTATGGGAAATTGAGAAACAAATCCATCAATGCTTTGGTAATCTATATTATAGTAAATAAAATTTAATTGAGACAATCATATGGATATAAAAATCCAAATAATGTTATCGAGATGAATCCTAAAATAGAACCATAGGATTTATATACACCACATAAAGTTAACATGTGGTGGATATGGAATGTGTCTCACATAAAATAATACTGAGAGGAAATTCTATTCTCATATGTTTTGTGCTTCTTTGTACAGGATAAAACATATTGTATAATTAATAAAGGATTATTATACATATATATTATATATATATATATATGATTTATTAATTTCATTTTATTACCTGTTTATTAAAAATACATTGGGAAAATCACATTTCTATTAACAACAGATTTTTTTCATGTATGTTTACAAATTCAATTTTTTGTCCACTTATATTTTACATGGTTATATAAATTAATAAAATTATAAACTTATAGTATATTGAAAATTAAAAAGAATGTATAAATATAAATTGAATGACAATGGAGTCATTAAATTGTTTACTTTCTTAGTATAATGATATTAATAAGAGTTAAATATTGAATACAATAGTTTATAAAGGTATGAGATCAATGGAATTATAAAAAACATCCTCTAAATGTAATAATTTCTTGATACAAATATTTTAAACAAATTTGGGATATATATATATATTCAGTAATGAAAAAACCATAGAAAATTTTCTTTGATTCTGATGGTTCACATCATTAAAAATAAGATTCATTCCCCTAATGAGTAGATAGTGGTTTAGGAAATTATAAAATATTCACTATTCAATGGGAAAATTACACCTAATACAAAGAATACATATATAATACGACCAATTAAAGGAATAAACATTTAATTTTCATAATGGATTTAAAGGTAATTAAATTATTATCATTATTGTTGCATATAAAAATATTATAAACAAAGAAAATGGTAACATATAATTTATATTGCAATAATTTTTTTCTTATAAAAAAATTATTAAAAATAATATTGAAATTGAAATTCAATCAATTGTGTTATTAGAGATAAATGAAGAAAATATATTATAAAAACATAGAATTAGAAATATCTCTCTAATAGTTGAAGAAGAAAACTATATAGCCTTAGTTCCTTCATGGAAGGACTCATGAGAGATAAAATTAGAGGAATTCCATGTTAAATTGATTTATGATGATAAGTATTGGCATTATAGGTGGATGTTCAATTAAAAGAAAGGATTTTTATTTAAATTTAAGTAGACATACACTTCGTAAATTTAGAGAATTTAATATTTCCAAAAAAAATAAACAATGGGTATGGATAATATTATTTAATATTTAAATCATTGTTTTTACATTTATTAATTAATGATTATAGATATATTAATTTTTGATCTTTTTATAATGAAATAAAATTTCAACATAATAAATTCATTTTGATACCTATAAATAAATTTTAGGAATTAGAAAATGATTTTTTTGTTTCCAAATTGATTTTCAATTATTTTAAATACACTATAACTTTGAATAAAATTATGTTAGGTCATGAATTAATTTATACTTTCTATTATATTCATTTTCTATAAAAATGATTTTATAAAAAATTAAATATTGATATAATCTATGACCTTTCAAGATATTATCATTCTATTTATAATGATTTTGAGGCATCCCATGGATTTTTTAGGTGGATAGATGTAAAGGGTAGAGTTTCTATCTTTATGGATCAAAATTATAATTTTATATATTGTGGTAGAGTCTTTTTTCTAGAAACATTATTGGATATTTTTATATTTTTATATTTCTTATCCAATTTAGTTTAATATAATGATATTATAAATTTAATTCAATATTTCCATATAATTCATGGTTTCTAATTTTTATCCTAAAAAACATATGTGTTTTAATTTAATATTTCATAGGGAGATCATTATTTGGTTGCTAATGGGATGTGACTGGTTTGGGTTATATTTTAAGAATTTTTGAATTCTATGGTGGAGTGATGTCCATTTTGGTGAGAATGCCATCTAGATATATATAGTGAATCTATATGGGAAGTATGGATGTGTTAAATTATAATTTGAAGAAGTGTGTATATTTTGGATGTGTCAAGATTTAAAACGAAAATTTTGGATTTTTCGAAAGAGATTTTCCATGGTGTGGTGATGGGTGTGATATTTTAATGTTGATGTGAAAAATTGGGAAAGTCATAGTACTTTTTAGGTAGAAATAATGGTATTTAATTGTTGTTATATGGTTTAATAACATTTTATGGTGTTAAATTAATGTTTGAAATAGTTTGGGTGGTCCCTGAAGGTTATGATTGATCTTCCATGGGTGTTGAGGTTTTGTTTAATGTAGTATATCTATGTACATATACTATTTTAAGATGACCACTATAGTTATAAATTTATTGAAATTTCAATAATGTTTAGTTTATATTGACATTTAAAATATATGATATTTCATATAATTCATTGACTTATAGATTAATGGTAATTATGGAAGACTCCATGCAATGGTGGGGTTTTTAAGACGTTATCAATAAATAGTGTTCTACATTTCTCCTCAGTTTGAATTAGTTTCTATTCCACCACCACTTGAATACCCCAATTCATCATTTTTCCATCATGACATATCTCTTTTGAATTTATTCATCTTTATTCATGGTTTTTGATCTCCCTTAATTTGTTGTACACATTTTTTATTCTTCTATTTTTCTCATCATTCACATGTTTTCTTATTCAGGAAAAAATATTTTAGTGGGTTTTCTTTAGTTTTTTAATGTTTTAATGAGGTGTTTACATGTACAGGTCATGTAATGGATATGTTTGGGTTCAATGGTTCATCATACCAGGAATTTTTATTGAAAATTGTTCCTTGATTAACTAATGTGGTATAAGATTTGATACTTCACTTTCCATATTTTTTAGATAAAAATTGGATTTTTCTAGATTTGATTTCTTTAGGTCGATAGCGTGGATTAAAATAAATATGGTCAATTTTATGATAAAAATAAATTAATGGTTAATGGTTAATTCACACGTTATTTGAAAAATAACTTGGTATTTTTATATGTTAATGATTATATTGATGTCACTAAAAGTGGAATATTTTTACCTCTCTAATATTAATTTCTCATATTTTAATATGTTTGAATTGGTATCCATAAATATATAATAGCAGAAAGGCTATAATATTTAGAAATATTGAAATATACATTTATGGAAATAATTTTTGTGTTTTAACATCATAAATAATTATATAGATTGATTACTAATAGGTTATATGGAAAATAGGTTGTGCTTAATCCGAGTAAATAAACAGGTTATATTTTTATTTTTTCAGTTGTATATATTATTGGCCGATATATGATATTGTGATAACTTTTTGTCATTGTAGATATTCCCATCACCGTATATGTAGATAAACTAAATTGTTTCAATAAGAAAATAGTGTGTCATTGGAAACTAAAATTTACTTTAATAACATGTTATTTCAGAAGTATGTAATTAATAACATCAATAATAATAATTATAACTTTATTGTATTAATGATGGTTATCCGTGTGGGTGTTGATTTTTATCGTAATGGTGGTTTGTATGTTATCGTTGGATATAGGGTAATGTTGAAGTATAGATGATGAAGTGGGGGTTTAAATTTTAGTAATATGTAAGCAAAGTGGATTTATATATGTAGTTATAGTTGTTTCATTGAGATATACTAAGGTTATGTAGATATTTCTTTAGTGCATGTAGGGTTGTACTACTATTGACTAGTGGCCTAGAATATGGTTGAACAAAAAAAACTGGTTAATGTATAATGTTATAAAACAATGAAATAATCTTATATAAAGTGGGTAATGGTAATGAATAGAATGGTTATCATAAATATATGTTAATGGATACAATAAATAATAATTTGAATGCTGAATATCTTTCAATGGAATGTTACTTATGAATATAACGACTTTAAATAAGTAAAAATTAATTGATTAATGAATATATCAATAATTTAAAATTATTATTTTTTGAAATAATTATGATGATTTTATTTAAATGGGATGTTAGAAGTGATTTTTTTGTAATTTTAATGGAAACATTGTCCTTGATTTTTGGTATAGTAATGGAGGCAGTTGTTAGCTAAAGGTAAAGGTAGTGCGATAACTATTATGGATAATAGTATTTATTTCATTTTATAAATGAATATTTTATGTTTATGTGTGGAATTTCTCTATGTTGTTTTTTCTTATTTCTTACGCACCATCAATAAATAATGATAACCATATTGACACAAAAAAATTGAGTTCCAAGTGTTTATTCATCTTCAATGTTGATGAGAAAGTGGATGGCTGACTATAGTGTCTTCTTAGCTCTCCCTTCCTATAGTGAGATGTTGTGTGTGCATGTCTGTGATATCATGTATTGTAGTTACTAGTTGTGTACACACATGGGAAGTGTAAGGACACTAGATTTAGATATATATATATATATATATATAACATCATAGTAGATGAAAATTATTTACAAAAAATGATGACCTGCACCAAAATCATATAGGTATAGTGCCTTTGGAAACATGGAATCATAAACAAATATATCACTTGTGAACTGAATATTATCCCATTATTTTCTTTCTAACTAGAAATCATCATTGGCATAAAATACATAAAAGTTTTATTCATAATTTATAGAATGGATTGATAATAATTTGTGAGATCATATGCTCAATAATAAAAAACAAAAGGACATATCAATGATCAGATATTCATAAAATTATTATCATGGTAGGATAACATGAGAATAAAATTTGAATAAAACACCCTATATATCAATAACATAATCATGAGTCATGGTATAAATCATGGAAGTTTGTAACATTTACATCATAGTGGAATCAAATAACATGATCCACGACAACATAAAAATTTTATAGGTCATGGATTTTTGTCATACACATAAGCATAGAAAACAATTTCTTGATTAGTCAAATATCAATTTAAAAAATGATATAGTGGATTGGGTTCACTCCCAAAAACATCATAGCAGTAAAGGATTACTCTAAAGACCATCGTTTTGGAAACAATTCCCATTAACAAAATGGTTTTAATCTTAATTTAATTTTTTTTAATTCACAACATATAAATATTTTCCTGATTTATGGGGGGCAAATATAGTACCCACCAATCACATATTTGAAATAATCTACATGTATTCTACATGATCTTAAAACCATCATTATAGCAGAATCCATGAATAGAATTGGAATTCAAAATAAATAATCACATCCTAGACATTCAAAATAAATCTATATTATAAAAAGTTACATTATTGAAAAAATCATGAAAAAGAAACGAGTTTCTAAAAAATCTTATCATCATACAAATAAACCATTAATATATGTAATAAGAATATTATTTCTATATCATATCCATTATAAATCACAATTAACATCAATGGATGTCGTTATTTATGGAAAATTATATCAAAGGATCACATGCAACATTTCATGGTTAAGGTAATCATCGATCATTGTAAATAATTTTTTACAACATAATATTTACAATAAATATTAAAAATCATTTTCCTTGAATATAACCTTGGAATCATTAAAAAGAAGCATTACACATCATTTAAAATATTTCATGAAGAAGATAAACATTCTAATTTGTAAAAAATATTCAAAACATATAAAATTTTGAAAATTAATTTAATTTAAAATATACGTTGAATCATATAAAAGAATATATAATTTATTTATTAGTAATTATTGATCAAAATTTTATTCATGTTATACAAGTTTAGAATAAATTCATTCTATAGTTTCTCTAATACGACTAATAATAATTGTTTGGAATATGTAATGATGATTACATATAATGAAATCTGTGAAAATTTAATAATGGGTGAAAATGCATATAAAAAATAATTTGGAGAATATTAAGTAATTTAAAAAAATTCAGAAAACATGTGTATGGGAGAAAAAGGTTTTCATATGAAGGTAGAAATAAAATTTTTTTAAACATTTTAATGAATATTTGTCTATAAATATAATAGTGAAGATAAATAAATTATTCTCATGTAATAAATAGATGATATGTAATTTAATTAATTTTACATAAATATATATCATATTATTTCATCATCTAAATAATAATCATAAATATTCCAGATAAAAAATGAGATTTCAACGTGAAACCCTTACCACATTAGTAAAATATTAATTGAAAGCCCCATGAAATTATAACATTAAATGAAACATAAAATATAGTTAATATTAGTAAATTCAGGATATAATATTTGAAAGGGGATTTCGGTAGAGAACATAAAATCGTATATTTTCATAACATAAAATTTTTCTCAATTACGGGAAATTGAGAAACAAATCCATCAATGCTTTGGTAATCTATATTATAGTAAATAAAATTTAATTGAGACAATCATATGGATATAAAAATCCAAATAATGTTATCAAGATGAATCCTAAAATAGAACCATAGGATTTATATACACTACATAAAGTTAGCATGTGGTGGATATGGAATGTGTCTCACATAAAATAATACAGAGAGGAAATTCTATTCTCATATGTTTTGTGCTTCATTGTAAAGGTTAAAACATATTGTATAATTAATAAAGGATTATTATACATATATATTTCATATATATATATATATATATATATGATTTATTAATGTCCTTTTATTACCTATTTATTAAAAATACATTGTCAAAATCACATTTATATTGACAATAGTTTTTTTCATGTATGTTTACAAATTGAATTTTGTGTCCACTTAAATTTTACATGGTTATATAAGATACATAAATATAATCATGTCATAAAAATAATATATATTTAGTATATATGTATTTTTATAACAAATAATTGTTATATATACAATATGTAATATGGTTTTCATGGAGATGGTATGCCTGATGTGTGTAATAACCCTATTTTAATTTTTTAAATTGATGTAATTAAAAACATAGTAATATATTAACATCAAAAAAGGAATGTTTTTTGAAAATTTATTCATAAATATCCTTAAAAATATCCTTATTACATTATCTGTAGAATCATACAGGATGTAAAACCGCAATATTTCACGACACGTTATCTTCAATAGCTTGTACTGCACATAACACTAACTTGGCATGTGTAACACAAAAGATTGAGTTTCTGCGAAACAAAAAATTCTTCTTGTAATTATTTAAATGATATAATTATTACTTATATATTCAATATAGTAACATAAATAGTAATAAATAATTTTTACTTTTTATTTATAATGTTTTCACATAAAAAAAACATACTTATAATGAACTGTATACGTGTTGGTAAAATAGTTATATGTCTAGAAATACTATTTTCTTAAATGAGCTAATATTTATGTACTTTTCTAAAAAATGATAAAATTGAATTGAGACACTATTATAAATTTAATTTGGTAAAATAGATTCATTTTTTAATTCATAATATCAAAATTAACTTAGAATTTATTTTTCTTATTTTTCTGAAAAGTTTCAATTTTTTATTATTAATGAATAACACTCCTTTATTATTAAAAAAGAGACTTTTTCATTTAAGTAATTATTTTACATTAAATTTATTATAAAGTAAAAATAGATAAATAATATATATGTTAACCCAATTTAGGTCACTATAATCATTTTTATAATGGAATTTGATATTAAATCTCATTAAACTTTTTTTAATGTCTTTTTACCCTCCTTCTTTCCACATTTATAGATTTGCATTAAACGTAACATTACCCCATCTATGAAATGAATTTCAAAAAACTAACATACCTGGCTGAATTAATTATGCAAATTTTTTTCAATATGATCAAAATAAATTTTTGGTGAAGAGTAATTTTTAAAATTATTTACCATGGTTATAGGTAAATAGGGTAATTAAAGGTTAAAATAATATTATATGAACATAAAATTACCCTAAAACTTGTCTTAATTTCATTTTATAACTGTATTTCGACAAAAAAAAATATTAAGTAAAAAATATGATCCATTTTAGGCCTCATGTGTTTGATTAATATTTTTATTCTATTTTATTTAAAGAAGACTTAAAACGTTCATATTGAAATGTGAAGAACTAAATACTATTTAATAAATGATTATACATAAGATAAACTATACTATAAATATTTATTGGAAATATATGAAATTTATCTACATCATGAATATTTATTTATAATTTGTAGACATTAAATAAATAAATTTTATTGCAAAACAATGATGAGGTAGTAATTTGTTTAATAAATGAAGGATCAAATAAATCACGGTAATAACTTTAAAAAAATATAATTTGAATTAATTTATGTCATAGATAACTTTTATTGATAACTAAGACATGTTAATGACATATTTAAAGTATTTTTTCGAATTTATAATGTTGTTTTGATATTTTTAAAAATTCAAATATTGAATAGTATTAAAATTGAAAAAATGACTCTTTAAAATAAAAATAATTTATTAAATGATATAAAAGTCACAAACATATAAGCTTCATACAACAAACTTTTATAGTTCTAAATATGTAATAAATGATCTAATTGAGGTTTTTTTCATTTTATAGTAATTATATTAACACTATAGTGTAAAAATACAAGAAGACACAGTTAGAGTTAAATTTTTTAACTAATGGTTTAAACCGAACGATAAGGATAATTTTATGTCATAAAAATATATAAAATTAGTTGGTTGATGAGATTTTGAATAATAATAAACTAATACTATAAATAAATCACTTTTATGTATTTTAAATAGAATATAAATTTTAAATAAATTAATATTATAAAAATATCTTAAATTTCCCTTCACCTGTCTCATAAATGGGAACTTCTCCTTATCTTTAATTCACACCTCCAAAGCCATTTTTCTTTGAAAAAACGGAACTTTTCTTCTCCCAAACATTATCACTTAATCCTAGAGTCCATAATTTGGGAGGAAAGCCAACCTATGGAGTCTTATTATGGAAATCAATATGAAACACTCAAAAAAGAGGTAATTGTTTTACCAATTCAATTAAATTTTTTTCTTATTCTACTTCCTCTTAAAATTTTTTAATACTAAAGAAATTAATATAGAATAAACAATAATATTATATTTTTTTATTATTAAGGGAAAAAATATTTTCTTTTTACCATTCCTACAAAAAACAATATCACTATGTGTGCGTACGTACAACTTATCGACTCCACGCCATGGTGAATTTTTTTTCATGTAAACATTATTTTTATAGGTATAAAAATGAATATAAAGGATGAAAATAATAAATATAACATGATAATGTTTCTTTAAATTGAATATTCCTTCTAATTTCATACCATTTAACCATTAATGAAATGATATCATCGCTCGTACGTACGTACGAATTACCATCTCCATGACCCGATGAGATTCGTCTTCCACGTTCACCAATAATGAATGATTATAAAAATATATATAATTAAAAGTATGAAATATATTTACTGATAATTCTACTAATTAAATATAAATATATATATATATATTATTTATATACTTCAATTCAATATGATAAGAAAATAGAAACATCGTTCATGTGTACGTACAACCATACATCTCTATGAATGGTGTGTTCCTTTTCATTTATCCTTATATTATATATATTTTCATACCGAATATATATGATATATAAATCATTTTTTATATTTTGTAATTTTTTAAATTATGATCATGGTAATAAGATCAAGAATAACACGTCAAAACACATATGGAAAACAAAGCGATTATTATGCGAAATGTTTCATTAACATTGAAATTATTAATAAATGAGTAATATAAAGTCATAAATGAAAAATGTATGAAATAATAAATATTATTATGCTTTTATTAGAAAGTAGTAATAGGTTTTAAAAAATTATACATGAGTTTCAGACATGTACGAGGAGTATCAGACCTATGTTAATGGAATTCCATCTAACTTTTAAATATTATGATATATAATGCATGTTCACCACTTATTTATTGTGTGTTGGGTATGTACTTACCATATTATATCTAAAATCTTGAATACATTTTCATCATGGTATCAAAATATTAATTAGAAGATATCAGTCTTATTATTTAATTTTTCAATGTTTAATGGGATGGTTTTAATATTTAAAGAATCAATCAATTCTCCATTTCAATATTTTTTATATTAACATACATATTTATTTATATGTATATAAAGGATTATAAAGAAAATTTTAGGTCATTTTCTATGTTTATTAAAGAAATTAAAAAATAAATCTTTTATGGTTTTTACATAAGGGTTAATTTCACAACCTCATTATTATCCGAGGTTGTTTATGCATAAGTATCTACTTAGACATCATTATCATCCATGTAAATGTTTCTTAAAATGTATTTCAAAATATTATCAACACTTGTTTAAAGTCATTTAATGCATGTTTAAATTTTTATAAAATGTTTTGAATGGAATATTTCCATCGTTTTCTAATCAAGTCAATTTGTGGCCATCTTTATAAACTAAGGACATAATATTTTTTTAGCTTATACGGTGTGAGTGGCTATTTTCCAACATAATGGAACCTTAATGTTGTTAAGCTCCGCATACAAGATTACATGGTTATTTTCTAAAATTAATATTTTCATTGGTAATTTCATAGATTTTAAATGATTTCATAGAAAAATGGATATTTCTGTTAAACAGTTTTAATGAACATGTTAGAATATTTTGATCTATTCCAACATCATTTATTGAATTTTATGCTTAATTGAGGTTGATTTATTATGAAACAATCATACATATTGTATTTAAGGGTTTATTATATGTTTTAATATATATGTTTTATTTTGATACCATTCATGTTCTATAGTTAAAATATTAACATTTCATTTGCTATTTTTACCACGAATTTTTGTGTTATGTTTCCCCCATCTCAAACGAGGAATAAATTGGACATAGAAAGAAATGGGTTGGGGATCAGTTAATAAAATCACTATGGGTTGGGGACTAGTTATTGAATTCCCTATGGGTTGGGGACTAGTTTATGAATTCCCTTCATTGCATCAATAGTTATCAAGGGACAATATAATTTGGTTTTTGACTAACATCTTACTCATATGTTCTTGGAATGAGGCTTTGAAGGTATGTTTGAGATTATGAATTCCCTAATTATTTGATTAGTTTTTAGTATTACATGTGATTTTTAGACTATTAGAATGTCCATGTGAATTACTAAATTGCATTATATGATTTATTATTTCCATATTATGTTGAAGGTTTTGTTTATAAGGAATGTGTTTTTATACATTCCATAAATGTTTATGATTTTTTATGAACCTTCTACTATATTTTTTAACCTTATTAAGAATCAGAGCTCACACCTTTCTTATATTTTACTTTCTAGTATACCCATAAGTGTTTTATAATTGATATACAGTTTTATGCTAGGATAATAATGATGTTCTCAATGAATTTTCCATGTTGAAATTTAGGCTTCGAATTGTAATGTAATGTTCATGTATGTACTATATTTTTCATGATTTATAAATAGTTGGTCCTTCTATATTTGATTCCATGAAATGATTCCAATGTAAAAAAATAATGCACTAGATCCAGGAAACTGAGATTGGGGATTTACTGTTGGTATCAAAGGAATTCTAACAATATAATTGAAAAATAGATCTAGAAAACATATACTAGGGATCGTGGCCTTAAGATAGAACTTGAGGATAAGTATATAGGAACATCCTAAAACTTTGGTAGTATAGAGATTATTTGGGTATTCTTTGAAAATAAATACCAGTTTTGATACAACACGTGGAAATGGTTCTGGAAAAGATGAACCTCGGAATAATAACTATAACAAGGTGTTCCAATATTGAATTAGGGTAACCTAGTACAGGACAATGGTCCTTACTGCACACCTGGATTGACACTCATCGGCGATATTCTTAGGATAATTCACATTTTCTTGACCAATAATATGAAGGATTTTTTTTAAATGATGTGAATGAATATCCTTGTTGAATTCTATGGTGTTTTGATTTAAAATAAGGTGTAATAAGATTTTTTAAATGATCCTATGATTGTTATTACTCACACTCTACTTTTTGGTTTTAGTCAATGTCTAGATCCTAATGAATTCATATTATCATTGAACATGATGTACAAGCGAGAAAAGGTGGGGGAAATTAGAAACCAAATGGAATTTTGATAATATTGAAAGATATTGTGTTTCCTCCTTTTATTTTTTTCAATAATATTATTAACAAAATTTACATTAACTAACTCCCAATCTCACCAAAGAATAGAAAGGCAGAAAATTATAAGAGTTATAGTGGTGGAGACCATTTGGGATAGAATGTTCAATTTCATCATGATGTAAATGTAGAAGGATACCCCAAGGAATGTGTCACAAAAGAACAATAAAATACATAATGTGTGGGAAAGAAGGATATAAATAATTGGATTGGTGATGAAAAATGAAGAGTACAATGGAAGTAAATAAACGGGATCATATGAATCCATTTACAGTCACTTATTGTAAATGTAGGGGACCTAGTAATTACATATGTCAATGCACTATTCTATTGGATAACCAGTAGGCCAAAGAAGGACCTCTATGGAAATAAATGGATGGTGACATGTTTAGAATTATTAATGGTCTTTTGATGATGGGAGTACATTGGTATAATTTATTTTAGTTTGTGTAGCCATGGTGTTTATTATGTGACCTTTTTAATCGTTGAATAAATTATCTTTTATTCTGTGGACATAATTTTAATGGTATAAATAAACTTGAGGGTTTATATGATTTGGTGTTAATTACATCATATTGTATGTTGCGATGAAAATTTAATTTCATGTGATAAACTATGAGATTAAAATATGTTATGCTTATTTTTTTAGATTTTATCTCAATTTGTAATGTTATAAAAATAAAATAGGATAAAAAAGGACACCATATAGGAAGGGTGGAAACCCATCATGTCCAACACAGCCATGGGTCTTGAATCCAAAAGTAAAGGGTGAAAATGGTGAAGAACCTACATATGGCCTATGGGAAGTTCCACGTTAGTAATATTTTTTCTTTTTTGGGTAAATGACATTATGTAATAAGAATAAGTTTATTTTGGGAACTTATGTTTTATCAAACAGATATCCTCAGTATGGGAAAATGATTTGGTAATTATGTGATAAATGTTTTTTGAAATACGTTCGCTATTTTGGGTACTTTAAATAATAAAGATGAATAGAATACTATGGAATTTTATTTGAGTAGTAATGATTGGATTTTATTTTTAAAGAATATATGATTTTGTTGTGGACATATAGTTATTTTGGTTATTAATGAGAATGATTAACCTATCATGGAAAAAATGTAATTAGGTTATTTTCTTTTTGGTATGAGACATTAAGAGTCAATATGTTATTTGTAACACCCCAAGCTTCTACGGTACGTTTCCCTTCGAATAATGCGATAGCGTGTGTTGTACGCAACCTCGAGTTCTAACACACACCACAACTAATTAAACTAGCCGTTGTGAATAGTAATACCTACTTTTTGAAATCATATATATTCTATATTTCAAAATGGACTTCATTTTTGGATTCGGAATATCAAAATTAGCCTAGGGTGAAATTTTGGTACATTTCGGATAACTTTCATATTTTGATGAATAGTGAAAATTTCTAAATTTTAATTAAAAACAACTTTTTTAATCAAAATAATTAATAGTGATAAATTATGAATTTGAGTGGTTTTAAAGTATATTTATAATATATTTTTACCATTCAATTTAATGTTTATCATTGGACATAATTTTACAATTAAACCGAACATAAACAAGTGTCAATCTTTTGATAGTTATTATCTCTTAAAAACACGCTTTTTGTTTTGACAGCGGGAATTAATTTTAAATTAATTTCTGCCACTTCTGTGTTTTGAATTTAGGAAAATGGATTCCATATTTGGAATCAGGATGTTCAAATTGTGTAAATAGGTAACTTTTATTTTTAGACATTTTGAATAATTACTGTGGTAAATATTTTATTTACCATGGTTAAAGGGTAAATCCAGTAAATAAGGGTTAAAAAATAATATTATAATAATACAAAATTACCCTAAAACGTGTCCTAACCTTATTGGTGGACACATACCCGACCATGAGCATCCTTGGGTCAATTTGGGGACCCCTTGGAGCCACTTGTATGTGGTAGGGACACATTATATTAATAAAGTTAAAATAAAAATAAAAATGGCATAAACTTACATCTTTTAGACGAACAATTTTTACATAGGGTTATACATGTTGGATTTTCGATTATAAATATTCATTAGAAAGCTAAAACGATTTCCTACATAATGATATTTTATTTATAATTTTTAGACATTATATAATTTATTTTATTTATGACACAATGATGATGCAGTAATTACTAAAATGGTGAAAAATAAAAATAATTGATCTTATAAATACCCAAATAATTATAATATGAAACTTTTAATGAATTAAACTAATTTTCTATGATAATATGATATATTAGGATTGATTTAATTGACTTTGTTCGAAGTAATCAATCTGTTAGGAGTTTCACAAAAATCAACTATTGAATGGTGTCAAAATTGACATAAAAGAGTTCTTAAAACAAATATTATATTATTAATTGATATTAAATTCCTAAAAATCTAAGGTTCGGCCAAGAGACTTATATTATGATAGGTTCCTCATTAATGGACCACTTGGGGGTCGCTTGGATGTATATAGTAAGTGTATTAACCATATTATATAAAAATACAAAGAGACATTGTAAAAGTGAAACTAATTAACTTAGAGTTAATACTTAAAGATAAGGTTAATATAAGTACCCAAACCTGTCTAAATTCTATTGGATGAGTTGTTTTCGACCTATACCCACCTCATCCTTTGAATAGTCAACTTTGGAGCCTTTGTAAACCGAATATGAATTTATTATAAATTAATATTTCTAACTTTTCCAAAGGTGCCCCTCACCCCTCTTATAAAAGGGCACTCCTCCTTCTCATTTCTTCACACCTTCAAAGCCTTTTGGTTCGGCCAAACTCTGCCCAAATACTCTCCCAACATCCCTCACTACAACCTAGAGGCCTTAGTTTGATCAGAAAGCCAACCTAAGGAGCCCTTTTGATCAAATCAAAAGGAAGAACCCGAAGAAGAGGTAATGATTTCACCACCCTTTTCTAAAGTTCATTTCTTCTTCCACTTCTTCTTCCTTTGTTATTACCATTCTGAAATAATAACTCCAGTATCTCACATATACTGTGATGTTATTATAAATATGGTACAATCATATTCAGTATTCTATCCACCCTTTGAATAACATGTCACCATACGTGCGTACGTACGGCTTACCGTCTCCACGTCGTGGTGTAATTGTTATTCAATATAATATTATTTGGATGGGTATAATAATGATGTGTAACTCATGTAAATAATAAATATAACATGTTAATGATTCTTTATATATGATATACCATCCATTTATATATTATTTTAATATCAAAAGAATGATATTGTCGCTCGTGCGTACGTACGGACTACCGTCTCCACGAACGCGATGAGATTCATTCTCCATCGTATCCATTCAAGTATAATTATCATTTGATGATTTAAAAATGATGTTTAAGGACTGTATATCATTCTGGATATGAATAAGATACAACAACCATGGCTTATGTAACAAAACATATAAAAGAAAATGAGTAAGTTAACTCCCGAAACGACGATAATTCTAAGATATTATTAACAAATCAATGTTAAAAGATCATATATGATATCATATTATTATATATGATTCTTGTATAATTTAATAACAACTATTTCACCATTATACAGGAGGTTAACCTACCCCAACCAAGGAAAAGTACAAGGTAAGGGTTATTTCACAATCTCTTCAATATCCGAGGTTGTATTATACGTAATAATCTACTGGGATCTCTTTATCATCCACATCCATGTTTCTTCAAAATGTATTTCAAAACATTTTTACTATTTACAAGAATATGGGTTAAAGTCATTTATACCCTTGTTTGACTTTTTATAAGAGGTTTATAAAGGAATCTTTCCGCCGTTTTCAAAACAAGGTCCTTTTTAACCTTTTCGACAGAATTGAGGTAAGAATGTTTTTTTTAACTTATACGGCGGGTGCGGTTATTTTCCGCCGTTATAAAATCGTCGAAGCTTCCCATACAAGCTTATAAGAATATTTTCAAAGAAAATGTTTTATTTTATATGGATCTTAAATGATTTCAAAATAAAAGGAGATATTTCTTTAAAAAGAATTTTGATTTCATCTATGTCAACATCCTTTGATGGATTTTAAGATTATTTGAAGTTGATTTATTATGATACAAAACTTCTATATTGTATTGAAGGTTTTGTGATATGTTTGACTGTGGATGTGCTATTTTTATACCATTCATAGTTTATTGTGAAAGTATTGACATTTCGTATGCTAGTTTTAATACGAATGTTTATGTTATGTTTAAACCTTTTCATATGGGAATGCATTGGACTTAATAAGTGACGGGTGGAGCCCGCTATAGCTCCTCGATGCATCGGTAGGTCTCATGAGACAAACTAGTGTCTTGGCACAAGGCCTTGACAAAATCTTATTTGTAGCCTTGGCACGAGGCCTTGGCTATGTGGTTATGATAGTCTGGCATTATGCATTCCAACATTATGAAAGTGGTTATTGATTTTTGCATGTGATTATTCGATTAGTAGAATATCCATGTGAATAAGTAAATGGCATTATTTCATTTTACTTTTTCCATACCATGTTGAAGTTCAATTTTAAAAGGCTTTTGTTTTAGTAATGCATTGCCTTAAATGTTTATTCTTATTTATGAAAGTTTCCGCTATATTGTTATCCTTACTGGGCATTTGAGCTCACCCCTTTTCTATGTTTTATTTTTCCCCAGGATGTGAAGAAGTAAATTATGAATGACCTGCAGGGATATTATGAGGGGATAATAGTGTGGATTATGGAGACATTATGTTGTTGTAGTAGTTTTCCATTTTATGATGTAATGTAAAACTTATGAATATATCTAGTGTTTCCAAGGCTACTAAACCAATCGGTCTTTCGAGATTTGATCTTTCTTGTGATCATGCCAATGTTATGTAATAATGCACCGACTCTGGGTAGCTGGGGTCGGGGCGTTACAGTTGGTATCAGAGGAAGTTTAGTACAAACCTTGGAAGCTAGATTTAGATAAACTCTGATTAGAGCACGTATACCTAAGATGAACTTTGAGGATTTGTATAGAAGAACTTCCTAGAATTTTGGTATTGTAGAGATTTTGTGAGTTTTCCGAGCAATACATCCCTGTCTGGATACGAGCAGGTAGAGGCGGCTCTGGCACAGATGTACCTAGGGGTAAAACCCGAAAACACCGCTTTGAGCTAGACTCGAACGGGAACTGGTGCACGACAACGGGCCTTGCTGCACTCTTGGTTACGACACTCCCGGGGGATATGCTTAGGATAACTCTCACTATCTTTACAAATCATTATGAAGGGTTTATGAGTATATACTTCCTCAAAGAAAACATTTTTATGATTATGGATTATATCCATAAATAGTTCAATTTATGCTAAGTGTTTTATAAGTATGGGATTATGTATTTTGATTCATAAACTGATCTAGTTTATGCTATTTTTTAGAAATGGCGCCTAGTGGAAGAAATGGAAACCGTATCAATGCACGCACTCCATGTAGGGATTGCCCTCCTGCTCAAGATAATTATAGTGGGGCTGGTGATGCAACTGGTGCTGATCAGCTAATCACCATACTGGGACAACTTACTCAGGTTATGAATAATAACCTTACCCGTATAGAGCACCCTGATCCGCAGCGTGGAGGATCAATGTTAGATCGATTCATGAGACAACAACCACCAACGTTCAATGGGAGTACAAATCCCTTAGTAGCTGAGCAATGGATATTTTCCCTAGAGAAAATATTTCAGGCTTTGGGGAGTAGTGAAAGGGAAAAAGTTACCATGGCAGTTTACCGCCTCACTGGAGATGCTGATCAATGGTGGTCATTGATTCAAAACATGAAGGAAGATGATGAAGTATCAAACATGGAATGGAGGGAGTTCAAAGATCTGTTTTTAGAAAAATACTTTCCTCGCGACCATCGAGCAGATATGGAAAGACAATTTCTGAGTCTGAGACAAAAGGAGGATGAGAATGTCACAAAGTATGAGGCTAACTTTACAAGGTTAGCGAGGTACGCTGGTGATTATATTCGCAACCCAAGAAGTAAGATTGATCGTTTCTTTGATGGGTTAAAACCATTTCTCCGTCGAGCATTAGTCTCACAATCCTTTTCATCGTACGAAGACATTGTCTCATGTGCTATCAAGACCGAAAAGGAATTCTCTAAGTCTTATGACTTTAAAGCAAAGCAAGAGAAGAAGAGACCTGCTGATCAATCTGGGAATGGAAATAAGGGGAAGAAGGGAAAGGTTGAATATCCATCTTGTGGTAAGTGCGGGAAGAAACACCCCGGTGCTTGCCTGAAGGGAATGGGAGTCTGTTACAAGTGTGGTGAAAAAGGCCACCAAGCTCATGATTGCAAGGGGAAGAAGGAAGCTACCAACGTTCAGTGCTACAATTGCAGGGAGATGGGGCATTATGCAAATGCATGTCCTAAGCGTCAGGAGAACTTACCTCAGAAAAGGCCAAGGGATCAAGGCCAGGCTTATGCTATCACTACTGCTGAGGTAGAAGCTCCGAAAGACGTGGTGGCAGGTAATTTAATGGTTTCCTCAAGTTTAACAAATGCATTATTTGATTCTGGATCATCGCATTGTTTCATATCTTCCCAGTTTGCTAAGAAAATTAGATATTTCCAATTTGATTTAATAAGGGAGTTGTCAGTTAAAACTCCTAAGGGAAGTATCGTTGCAACAAAGTTTTGTGAATCAGTCCCCATTAGAGCACATAAATTTTCTTTATCTGCTGATCTCATCGTCATACCTATGATTGAGTTTGATATAATCCTCGGTATGGACTGGCTTTCGGACTATGATGCGAAGATTTATTGTAAGAAGAAAGAGGTTACGATTCTTGATGATAATGATAAAGAACACCTTATTTTTAGAGCAGAATCGTCACCACCTAATTCTTATTTAGATCCACCCCCTGTAGCTCAACTTAATTCAATTATCGGGGAGGAAGAGACTGAAATAACTGTCGGTGAGGAAAGGATTGTTCAAATAGAAGATGTACCTATTGTGAAAGAATTTGTAGATGTATTTCCGGAAGATTTACCTGGACATCCTCCAGAACGAGAAGTTGAGTTTTCTATTGATTTGATTCCTGGATCAAGGCCTATATCGAAGACCCCTTATAGTATGGCCACTGTAGAGCTAGTCGAACTAAAGAAACAACTATAGGAATTGAGTAATAAGGGATTTATTCGCCCTAGTGTTTCTCCATGGGGAGCCCCTGTTCTTTTTGTTAAAAAGAAAGATGGATCTATGAGGTTATGTGTCGACTACAGGGAGATCAATGCTATAACGATAAAGAACAAGTATCCCCTACCTCGTATTGATGATTTATTTGACCAACTGCATGGAGCTCAATACTTTTCAAAGATTGACCTTCGATCTGGATACCATCAGTTGTGTGTGAAGAAGGAAGACATTCCGAAAACAGCATTTCGAACCAGGTACGGGCATTACGAGTTTACTGTAATGCCGTTTGGATTGACTAATGCACCCTATGTATTCATGGATCTAATGAATAGAGTTTTCAAGGAGTATCTCGATGAATTTTTGGTGGTATTTATTGATGATATATTGGTATACTCCAAAACCTACGAAGATCATGAAAATCACTTGCGCATTATCTTGAAGACTCTGAGGAGGCATGAATTATATGGGAAGTTTAGCAAGTTTGAATTCTGGCTTCAGGAGATTTCTTTTCTTGGCCATATTGTCTCAAAATATGGAATCTCTGTTGATCCTTCTAAGACCAAGGCAATCCAAGAATGGCCAGCACCTACGAGTATAACTGAGGTACGCAGTTTTATTGGTCTGGCAGGTTATTATCGACGTTTCATCCAGAATTTTTCCCAATTGGCTAACCCATTAACGAAGCTCACACGTAAAGGGGTTAAATTTGTTTGGACAAAAGAGTGTGAAGAATGTTTCGAAGAACTGAAGAGAAGATTAGTCAATGCTCCTATATTGACTCTACCATCGGGGAATGATGGGTTCGTTATTTATAGTGATGCATCGAAGAAAGGACTTGGCTGTGTCCTTATGCAGAATGATAGAGTTATTGCCTATGCATCACGACAGTTGAAAATTCATGAACAAAACTATCCTACTCATGATCTCGAATTAGCAGCTGTGATCTTTGCTTTGAAGATATGGAGGCACTACCTCTATGGTGAAAAATGTGAGATTTATACTGATCACAAGAGTTTGAAGTATATTTTCTCACAAAAAGAACTCAACATGAGGCAAAGGAGATGGCTTGAATTACTCAAGGATTATGATTGCACGATACACTACCACCCGGGGAAAGCAAACAAAGTAGCAGATGCTTTGAGCAGAAAAGACCATGGAGTTCTGAACATGATGAGAATTGAAAGGGATCCAATTTTCATGGATCTAGAGAAGATGGACATGGGAATAACCAGGGAAGGTGAAACATCAATTCTTTTTCAAATGGTTGCCAAACCATCTTTACTAGAAAGGATTAAGAGTTCTCAGACCGATGATGAAGAATTTCAGAAGAAGATTAAAGCTGTGAATGATGGGAGATTGAGAGACTTTGTGTATGAAGATGGAACTTTGAAATTTGGAAAGAGACTTTGTGTTCCCGATTTACCTGATCTGAAAAGGGAATTACTGGATGATGCTCATAGTTCCAATTTCTCTATACACCCTGGGAGCACCAAAATGTATAGAGATTTGAAGGAACATTTTTGGTGGGACAACATGAAGAGGGAGATTGCTGATTTTGTATCAAGATGTATGGTTTGTCAACAAGTGAAAGCTGGAAGGAAACAGCCTGGAGGAGTCATGCAACCTCTTCCCATACCGGAGTGGAAATGGGACAATATTACGATGGACTTTGTCATGGGGCTACCAAAGACTCCTAGAAGGAACGATGCAATATGGGTTATTGTTGATCGTCTTACCAAGTCAGCACATTTTCTTGCTATAAGAGAAGATCTACCCCTGGAACGTCTAGCAAGACTATACATTAATGAAGTTGTGAGACTTCATGGAGTACCCCTATCAATTGTTTCGGATCGTGATCCCCGTTTTACTTCAAGGTTTTGGAAAAGTCTTCAGAAATCCCTGGATACTGAACTTCATTTGAGCACTGCTTACCACCCTCAGACAGACGGACAATCAGAACGGACTATTCAAACCTTAGAAGACATGTTGAGATCTTGCTCACTTGACTTTCAGGGTATGTGGGATCAATATTTACCTCTGGTAGAATTTTCCTATAACAATAGCTTCCATTCGAGTATCCAGATGGCACCATATGAAGCGTTATACGGAAAGAGATGTCGTACACCAACCTGTTGGGATGACGTCGGTGAAAGAAAACTTGTAGGTCTAGAACTGGTGGAGGAAACGATGGAAAAGGTAAAGGTAATCCAAAATCACATCAAAGCAGCTCAAAGTAGGCAGAAGAGCTATGCCGATAATCGAAGGAAGGATTTGGAATTTCAAGTCGGTGATCATGTTTTCCTAAAGGTATCTCCGTGGAAGGGAGTCATACGTTTTGGTAAGAAAGGTAAATTGAGTCCCAGGTACATCGGACCTTTCGAAATTCTAGAACGAATTGGGGCTGTAGCTTACCGATTGGCAATGCTGCCAAGTCTCTCCAAAGTTCACGATGTGTTCCACGTATCTCTGTTGAGAAAATACATGCCTGACCCAACGCATGTACTCACCTATGAAGATTTAGAACTGGAACCCGATCTGTCTTATTGCGAAGAGCCCGTCAGGATTCTTGATACAAGAGAACAAGTGCTGAGAAACCGGACGACGCGTCTGGTAAAAGTTTTGTGGAGAAATCATAAGATGGAAGAGGCAACGTGGGAACCCGAGGAACTTATGATGAAGAACCACCCGAGTCTTTTTATGCAGTAATACCCTAGAAATTGCGAGGACGCAATTATTTGAAGGAGGGGAGAATGTAACACCCCAAGCTTCTACGGTACGTTTCCCTTCGAATAATGCGATAACGTGTGTTGTACGCAACCTCGAGTTCTAACACACACCACAACTAATTAAACTAGCCGTTGTGAATAGTAATACCTACTTTTTGAAATCATATATATTCTATATTTCAAAATGGACTTCATTTTTGGATTCGGAATATCAAAATTAGCCTAGGGTGAAATTTTGGTACATTTCGGATAACTTTCATATTTTGATGAATAGTGAAAATTTCTAAATTTTAATTAAAAACAACTTTTTTAATCAAAATAATTAATAGTGATAAATTATGAATTTGAGTGGTTTTAAAGTATATTTAGAATATATTTTTACCATTCAATTTAATGTTTATCATTGGACATAATTTTACAATTAAACCGAACATAAACAAGTGTCAATCTTTTGATAGTTATTATCTCTTAAAAACACGCTTTTTGTTTTGACAGCGGGAATTAATTTTAAATTAATTTCTGCCACTTCTGTGTTTTGAATTTAGGAAAATGGATTCCATATTTGGAATCAGGATGTTCAAATTGTGTAAATAGGTAACTTTTATTTTTAGACATTTTGAATAATTACTGCGGTAAATATTTTATTTACCATGGTTAAAGGGTAAATCCGGTAAATAAGGGTTAAAAAATAATATTATAATAATACAAAATTACCCTAAAACGTGTCCTAACCTTATTGGTGGACACATACCCGACCATGAGCATCCTTGGGTCAATTTGGGGACCCCTTGGAGCCACTTGTATGTGGTAGGGACACATTATATTAATAAAGTTAAAATAAAAATAAAAATGGCATAAGCTTACATCTTTTAGACGAACAATTTTTACATAGGGTTATACATGTTGGATTTTCGATTATAAATATTCATTAGAAAGATAAAAAGATTTCCTACATAATGATATTTTATTTATAATTTTTTGACATTATATAATTTATTTTATTTATGACACAATGATGATGCAGTAATTACTAAAATGGTGAAAAATAAAAATAATTGATCTTATAAATACCCAAATAATTATAATATGAAACTTTTAATGAATTAAACTAATTTTCTATGATAATATGATATATTAGGATTGATTTAATTGACTTTGTTCGAAGTAATCAATCTGTTAGGAGTTTCACAAAAATCAACTATTGAATGGTGTCAAAATTGACATAAAAGAGTTCTTAAAACAAATATTATATTATTAATTGATATTATATTCCTAAAAATCTAAGGTTCGGCCAAGAGACTTATATTATGATAGGTTCCTCATTAATGGACCACTTGGGGGTCGCTTGGATGTATATAGTAAGTTTATTAACCATATTATATAAAAATACAAAGAGACATTGTAAAAGTGAAACTAATTAACTTAGAGTTAATACTTAAAGATAAGGTTAATATAAGTACCCAAACCTGTCTAAATTCTATTGGATGAGTTGTTTTCGACCTATCCCCACCTCATCCTTTGAATAGTCAACTTTGGAGCCTTTGTAAACCGAATATGAATTTATTATAAATTAATATTTCTAACTTTTCCAAAGGTGCCCCTCACCCCTCTTATAAAAGGGCACTCCTCCTTCTCATTTCTTCACACCTTCAAAGCCTTTTGGTTCGGCCAAACTCTGCCCAAATACTCTTCCAACATCCCTCACTACAACCTAGAGGCCTTATTTTGATCAGAAAGCCAACCTAAGGAGCCCTTTTGATCAAATCAAAAGGAAGAACCCGAAGAAGAGGTAATGATTTCACCACCCTTTTCTAAAGTTCATTTCTTCTTCCACTTCTTCTTCCTTTGTTCTTACCATTCTGAAATAATAACTCCAGTATCTCACATATACTGTGATGTTATTATAAATATGGTACAATCATATTCAGTATTCTATCCACCCTTTGAATAACATGTCACCATACGTGCGTACGTACGGCTTACCGTCTCCACGTCGTGGTGTAATTGTTATTCAATATAATATTATTTGGATGGGTATAATAATGATGTGTAACTCATGTAAATAATAAATATAACATGTTAATGATTCTTTATATATGATATACCATCCATTTATATATTATTTTAATATCAAAAGAATGATATTGTCGCTCGTGCGTACGTACGGACTACCGTCTCCACGAACGCGATGAGATTCATTCTCCATCGTATCCATTCAAGTATAATTATCATTTGATGATTTAAAAATGATGTTTAAGGACTGTATATCATTCTGGATATGAATAAGATACAACAACCATGGCTTATGTAACAAAACATATAAAAGAAAATGAGTAAGTTAACTCCCGAAACGACGATAATTCTAAGATATTATTAACAAATCAATGTTAAAAGATCATATATGATATCATATTATTATATATGATTCTTGTATAATTTAATAACAACTATTTCACCATTATACAGGAGGTTAACCTACCCCAACCAAGGAAAAGTACAAGGTAAGGGTTATTTCACAATCTCTTCAATATCCGAGGTTGTATTATACGTAATAATCTACTGGGATCTCTTTATCATCCACATCCATGTTTCTTCAAAATGTATTTCAAAACATTTTTACTATTTACAAGAATATGGGTTAAAGTCATTTATACCCTTGTTTGACTTTTTATAAGAGGTTTATAAAGGAATCTTTCCGTCGTTTTCAAAACAAGGTCCTTTTTAACCTTTTCGACAGAATTGAGGTAAGAATGTTTTTTTTAACTTATACGGCGGGTGCGGTTATTTTCCACCGTTATAAAATCGTCGAAGCTTCCCATACAAGCTTATAAGAATATTTTCAAAGAAAATGTTTTATTTTATATGGATCTTAAATGATTTCAAAATAAAAGGAGATATTTCTTTAAAAAGAATTTTGATTTCATCTATGTCAACATCCTTTGATGGATTTTAAGATTATTTGAAGTTGATTTATTATGATACAAAACTTCTATATTGTATTGAAGGTTTTGTGATATGTTTGACTGTGGATGTGCTATTTTTATACCATTCATAGTTTATTGTGAAAGTATTGACATTTCGTATGCTAGTTTTAATACGAATGTTTATGTTATGTTTAAACCTTTTCATATGGGAATGCATTGGACTTAATAAGTGACGGGTGGAGCCCGCTATAGCTCCTCGATGCATCGGTAGGTCTCATGAGACAAACTAGTGTCTTGGCACAAGGCCTTGACAAAATATTATTTGTAGCCTTGGCACGAGGCCTTGGCTATGTGGTTATGATAGTCTGGCATTATGCATTCCAACATTATGAAAGTGGTTATTGATTTTTGCATGTGATTATTCGATTAGTAGAATATCCATGTGAATAAGTAAATGGCATTATTTCATTTTACTTTTGCCATACCATGTTGAAGTTCAATTTTAAAAGGCTTTTGTTTTAGTAATGCATTGCCTTAAATGTTTATTCTTATTTATGAAAGTTTCCGCTATATTGTTATCCTTACTGGGCATTTGAGCTCACCCCTTTTCTATGTTTTATTTTTCCCCAGGATGTGAAGAAGTAAATTATGAATGACCTGCAGGGATATTATGAGGGGATAATAGTGTGGATTATGGAGACATTATGTTGTTGTAGTAGTTTTCCATTTTATGATGTAATGTAAAACTTATGAATATATCTAGTGTTTCCAAGGCTACTAAACCAATCGGTCTTTCGAGATTTGATCTTTCTTGTGATCATGCCAATGTTATGTAATAATGCACCGACTCTGGGTAGCTGGGGTCGGGGCGTTACATTATTTAGAGTTAAATGTCAAAATTTATCCTGGAAGACTATGTGGTCAATTCTTTTAGATTTTTGTTTTTCAACCATAGTCTATATTATTTTTTAGGATGTTTAGTTATTTGTTGAATGATCAATGATGAACTTTTGGGGTTCTAAAGTACATTTTTTAAGATTAAATTTTTAAATTATATTATCTTTTACAAACATTATTTTTATGGCTTATGAGATTATCTAAAAGTTTAATCTAGTGCTTCAAGTGTAAAAATCCATCTTCAACAGTCATCATTTTGAGAAAAATCAGATTCTATGGTCGAAATTTATTAAAGGATAAAACACTATTCATTAATTAAGTATGTCTGATTCATTATGTTCTTAGTATGTGATGTAAATGAATTATTCAACTCTAGCAGAAATATCATAAAACAAAAAAAATCATAGAACTTTATTTTTCAACGAATCAAATGGTCCCTTGGATCATCACCGAGTTATAACTTTCTAACTGTAAAGTTTCTCTTAATAATGTTCTCCATTACTCTCCCTCAGAACATGATGGTAGGATTCTAATTAATTTCCATATTTTCTTATATGGAACACTAGTATGTGTTATCTCTAGTGAACTTTGTACTTCCCATTATCTATTATAAAATGGATGCATCCATAATCCTTTTATGATGTGCAATTTTAATAAAGATATTTTGGAAATTCCAACCAATAGTTTTCGATTTCAAGTTTAGATTGTGTGGAAACATTTTATTGAATAAGGGCAGAATGAAACACCACAATATTTCATGGTATGTTATCTTCAATTTCTTACATTGCACACAACACCAACTTGGCTAGCGTAACAAGAAAGATTGAGTTTATGTGAAACAACACTTTAATGTTATAATTATTTAAATTATATATTTAGGGCTTATCCATTAAATATATTAACTTAAATAGTAATAAATAATTTTTAAATGTTATTTATAATGTTTTCACATTAATAAAACATATTTATAATGAATTGTATAAGTTTTGGTAAAATAGTTAAATGTTTAGAAATACTGTTTTATTAAAGGAACTAAATTTTATTTACTTTTTAGAAAAATGATAAAATAAATTTTAGACACTATTAGAAATTTAATTTGGTAAAATAGAATATATTTTGACATCAGAATATCAAAATTATCTCAGGGATAATTTTTTGTGTTTTTTAGAAAACATTCATGTTTTGATGAATAGTACAAAACACTACATTATTGTTAAAATGTATAATTTTTCATTTGAATCATTATTTTACAATAAATTGATTTTAATGATATAGTAGATAAATTATACACATATTTGAACAAGTATGGTCATTGTAATAATTTTTATAATATAATTAAACATAAAAATTTGTTGAACTTGTTTTACGTCTTTTTACCTACCTTCTGGCCACATTTACAGATTATCGTTAAACATAGGTTTACCAATTATGTCAACTGAATTTGGAAATATTTACATACATGTTTGTAATCAGTATAAATAATGTGGTTCAATAGTATCAAAATATGTTTTCATGAATAGTAACTTTTGAATATTATTTACCACGGTTAATGGTAAATAATGTAATTATTGGTAAAAATAATTTGATAATAATATAAAATCACCCTAAAACCTGCCATAATTTCATTGGATGACTATGTTTTGAAAAAATTCAATATTATTTCAAGAAATATGATCCTTTTATGCCATTTTTTTTTACGATAAATGGATTTATTTTATATTATTTAAATAAGAGTTAAAAGTATCATATTCAAATTTTAATAACTAAATAAAATTTAATATATGGTTATACATATGATAAATCCTACTATAAGTATTCATTATAAATATAATAAATTTATCTAAATAATTATAATTTTTTTAAAAAAATTAGAAATTTAATTATTAAATTTATATTATGATACAATGATTATTATGTACATTCATTATTAAAGGAATAATCCAATAAATGATATTAATGATAATAGAATAAATATAATTTGACATAACTAATGACATACACTAATTTTATTAATATATTAGACATGTTAGTGACATATTTGAAGTATTATATTTACATAATCATGCTTTTTTATATTTTTAAAAATTAAATTATTTAATAGTATTAAAATTTACATAAATGATACATTAAAATAATTAAGATTTTATAAAATGATATTAATGAAATAAAAATATAAGATTCATAAAACTAAATTTTATTATGTAAAATATTTCATAAATGATCCACTTGGGGTTAGTATATTATTTTATAGTGACTATATAAATCTATAGTGTAAAATTTGAAGAAGACATGGTACGAGTTAAACTATTTAACTAATGGGTAAATCCAAAAGATAAGGTTAATATTAAGAACTAAACATGTATTAAATTACTTAGTTTAGATTATTTCCTGTAATAATACTCTTATCTGAAAAATAAATCACTTTGGATGTATTTGAAACTAAAAATAGATTTATAATAAAATAATAATTTAAAATTTTCTTAAAGTTCCCTCACCTCTCTTAAAAAAGGGAACATCTCCTCATCTATAATTAACTCCTCCAAATACCTTTTTCTTGGCCAACCCCATCCGATTTTCTCTCCCAATATCCCTCACTTCACCATAGAGTCGATACATTAGGCAGAAATACATTCTAATGTTTCCTTTTCTACAAATCAAAAGGAGACACTCAAAAAAGATGTAATTGTTTTACCAATTCAATACAATTTATTTTCTTCTTATACTTCCTATTACAACATTTTTCCATACTAAAGAAATAATTATATAATATAATATATGATGAAATTTAATTATAATTATTGGAAAACCATATTCTTCTTTTTACCCATCATACAAAAAACAATATCACTATGCGTGCTTACATACAACTTACCATCTCCACACCATGGTGCAAACTGTTTTTCATGTACACATTATTTATGTCTGTATAGAAATGAATATAAAGGATGTAAATAAAAAATATAACTTATTATGGTTTCTTTAAAATTCATATTTCATCCAATTTTATACCATTTTACCTTTAAGGAAATGATACTGTCACTCGTGCGGGTGTACGACTTACTGTCTCAATGATGTGATGAGATTCGTCATCCACGTTTACCATTCAAAAATGATTATAAAAAATATATATAATGAATAAGTATGAAATGTATGAAATTATTATGCTATTGGTATAATATATATATATATATATATACATATACATATACATATATTTTATTTATTTTCTTCTATTCAATACGAGAAGAAAACAGAAACATCGTTTCTGCGTACGGACGACCAACCGTCTCCAGGAATTGTGTGTTTTCACTCCATATATCTATTTACTTTATATATTTTTATACTGAATATATATGATATTTGAATCATTTTTTATATTTTTTAAATTAGTAAATTATGATCTATGTAATAAGATCAATAATAACAAGTCAAAACACATATGATAAACAAATCGATTATTACATGAAATGTCTCTTTAACTAGGAAATTATTAAGTAATAGGTACTGTAAAGTCAGTTATGAATCATGTATGATATCATATATATTATTATGGTTCTTATAGAAGTTAATAATATGTTTAAAAACATTATAATGGAGTTTTGGACACATATAGAGTCTATCAGACCTAAGGTAAGGGAATTCCATCCAACTTTTAATTTTTGTGAGATATAAGCCATGTTCAGAACCTATTTATTATGTGTGGTGTATGTAATTCCCATATTATATTTAATATCATTAATACATTTTCTTCTTGGTATTGAAATATTAATTTGAAAATATCTGTCTTACTATTTAAATGATCAAAGTGGTATGGGATGATTTGAATGATTAAGGAATTAATCCTTCCCCAAATTAAATATTTTTGATATTATCATTAATATTTATTTATTTTTATACAAAGGATTATAAGTATCATTTTATATCTATTTTTGTGTTTATTAAAATATTTTCAAAAAAAATACTTTTAAGGTTTTTATGTGATGGTTAATTTCCTAACCTAATTATTATATGAGTTTGTTAATACATTTGTATCTACTATGAAATCTTTATCATCCATGCCCATGTTTCTTAAAATGTGTTTAAAAATATTATCAAAAATTGTTTAAAGTCATTTTTTACCATGTTTGACTTTTTATAAAAAAATTGAAAGTAATATCTCCATCATTTTACAAGTGAGGAAATTTATGATCTTTTTGTCAAATTAAGGAAAGAATGTTTTTTAATGTATACGGCACAAGTGGTTATTTTCTGTCGTTATAACACATTAATATTTCTAAGATCACATTTTAATATTACAAATTTATTTTCCAATGTAAATGTATTCATTTATAATTTTATATATTTTAAACGATTTCAATGAAAAATGGATTTTTTTTCTCGATTATTTTTAATGAACTTATTAGATTATTTCCATCTATGTCAACATACTTAGTTAGTTTTTATACTTAATTATGGTTGATTTATTATGATAAAATATTCGATATTATTTTTAATGGTTTGTGATATGTTTGACTGTGGACGTGCTATTTTGATACCATTCATGGTTCATAGTTAAAGTATTAACATTTATTATTCTAGATTTAATACCAATGTTTATGTTATTTTTCACCATTTTCATATAAGGGATGCATTGGACATAGAAATAAATTGGTTGGAATTAGTTAATAAAAGCCCTACTGGTTGGGGAGTGGTTAATAAAAGACCCTTGTTGTGTCAATAATATTAATTATACATACTAATTTGGGTTTTGAGTAACATCTAACATGTATGGTCTTTGCCTAAGGCCTTGAAAATATGTCTATTATTATGCATTCCCTCAATATGAGATTAGTTATTGATATTACATGTTATTATCGAACAAGTAGAATTTATTTTTGAATGATTAATTGGAATTTATTAATTTATTATTTACATATTATGTTGAATCTTATGTTTATAAGGATTATGTTTCATTTTTATACTTTTTTTGAAAGTATATTATTATATAATAAGCTTATGCAATATTTTTTTTACCTTACTGAGCATCTGATATAACCCATTTCATATTTTGAATTTTTCAAGGATGCTAAGAAGTGTTTTGTGATTGATATTCAGGGTTAATCTATGATAATAACTGTGTCTCAACGAATAATCCATGTTGAATTCAATGCATTGAATTGTAATGTGATGTTCACATATGTAATATATTTTCCATAATGTCTAAACTGATCGGTCCTTCGGGATTTGATTCCTTGTAATAATTACAATTTAGTAATATAATGCACTTGAACCAGGCATCTGGGATTTGGGCATTACATGGAAAAAATAGAATAACATCACTCTATAAGATGGTAGTCTACCAAAGACATGAGAGACACTATCATATTACCAAGAAATTGAATGAAAATAGGTTAATTTTGTATCATAATTATAAAGATAATATTATTTGATAAATTTTATATAAATATGTTAAATCCTACATTATAACCAACTTTGCAGGTTGGAAATTGAAAAAAATTGTATTTTTATATAAGGAAGCAATTCTCCACACAAAAAATTGAATGTTTAGTTTCCAATTTGTTGGAAGAATATTGGGATATTGGTTATTAATTTAACATAATAAAATAATTGTATTTATTATATAATTGTGTTTTTATATCACTATATTCTGAAATGAAATTAATGGGGTGGAGTATGATGTAATACCGAAAGACATGTTTAACAATTTTACAACTTATTCGAACAACCTCCTTAAAATTGCTGAAAAAATTATATGAGGGTTTCCTAATAAAAAAATCATCTAGGATGCGATTAGTTATATAGAAAATGTTACTTTTGAATGTCCTGGCTGAACCACTGGGTTTTTTATGTGTGAAGATGAAAGAAGAAGGGTTTCCTTTTATAAGTGGGCGATTGGACACAAAATGAATTTATGGAAAGAATAAAGTGTTCCCACATTATTTATGAATAAATGGTCTCCATAGTTAAAATGTTTAAAAACATAGAGGTGATAAGGTTCAAATATTGATGTAAACTGGGTGTTGGAAAATTTTCAATATCATTTTACCCCTTATCATTTTAGTTTCACCCCTGGAAAACCCATTTTAACCATGTGTGTGATAAATATTGTTTTATAACTTTAATATTAATTATTCCACGACATTAATATCTAAAACATATATATTATTAATTTTTGACATTAAAAATATGGAATCTAAATTTCAAAATTACATTCATTTAATGTTCTAAATGAAATTTAATATTAATCTGGTAGACATGATAATAAAAGATGTCTACCAAAGATAAAATATTAAAAAGTATAAAAATTTCCTATATAAATATTCAATATCAATTTTATTTCAGCGAAATAAATTTTATTATTAAATACTAAATCGAACTAATTGTACTTTTAAAACTGTGTTAAAATAATTTGAACAAATAATCCTATTATTAATTTTTTATAATATGAAATGAAAAAACATTTGTGAGATAATATGTTTTTTGAAACATATATGTAAATTACAAAAAATTAAGTAAATTTTAATAATATGTTTTAGTTAAGTAAAAAATTACACCTTATACTTAAATAGTTTTTATCCATAATCATTAATTATAGTTTATAAATTTCTTTTTAAAAAATTAATATTAATAATATATTGTGGCTCATTAAATACTAGGTGATCTGTGTAACAAAAGGAATTAAATTATATAATTGTATTAGAAATAAATATGTCATAAAAACAAAGGGTGTTGTATTCCATCCCCCAAATAAAGTATTTCACTGTATAGATTCTATCATGTTGGTAAGAACAAAATTGTATATATCTTATTGATTACATTCTCATGTTTCTATGTAGCATCCTTAATCTAGTGGTTTCACCAAAAAACATTGATGAGGTGTGTGGTCTTATTTCGTTAAACAGTCAATATATGATCAAGATGGTCCAAAAATTACTCAATATTATAACTTTTTGATCCAATGATATGAACTCTGAGTTTAGTACTTGTGATGATCTTGTTCAACTTCCCCTACAACGATACATGAAACATATCTTGAACATGATAGATATTCGGTGGATGGACTAAATGATAACATACCATTCTAATATGTTTACAAATTTAAAAGGGACATGTTTATCATGATATTTGTTTTAACATTATTAATCCATGAATAAATTTAAAGAAACACCTTCACAGTAACATCAATTTATAGATTGTGTTTCTGATTATTAGTATATCATTTCGGTATAATTTGTACCAAAATTAAATACTAATGAATGGATCTAACCATTTCTTCCATTTATTTAGATAGCTTGTGTCCCAATAGATTTATTTCTGCGAATTCATCCTAGTTCATTGGATTTGTACACTTAGTTCCATATAATTCTTCATAAGGATCCATCTAAATTCTAATGTGAAAGTTACTTTAGTATGAATGTTCTACTACATGAAAGTGTTCATCCAAATAAAAATCGGAATATATAGAAAATGGTTATAATATATCCTCTAGGGTATGAATATTTCTCTCAGACTGATCCTTTATAGGAAGATGAAACACAGTACTAACAGAAATTTCTACATCATGGGCCTACTGACGACTTCACCATAACATAGTGTTAAACCATTGATCTTAATCCAATATAATTGATTATCATACTCCCTGGAATATTAACACTTACTTAATATATATTCTACAAATCATATTGAGAGAGAAATCATATACGACTGATATGAATAGTTATTAATTGGTGACATGATAGGATATATTACCTATAACATTGTTCCTTTTAAATGTTTTGGGAAACCAATGACACAATCCATGTTGATGTTTTCAAAATTTCATTTTGGTATCTATTATAGTTCTTACATCTACTTAATCATTTATTTCTCTACTATAACATGATAACATACCCTGAAGTGAGAGACATATTGAACAATATCTATTTTTTTCTTTTCTCACTCTAAATAATATATTACATAAGATTGTGGTAGTTGTTATTCCCTTTTCACCCTTTGGTTGTGTGTTCAAGACCAACGACCTTACCTGATGCAATAGTTTGTCACCTATCTTGTAAGTTATCCTCTATCAAAAAAATAATATTATAATTAATATTAAATTCATAAAATTAAATAACTCTTAAACACATAAAAAACAAATATAAGGTAAACCTATGAGGTCAGATGTGATATTAATGAAATCCCCAACAAATATAAGGTAAATAATCCAAAAATAATTTTTCCACTAAAACATATACAAAACCAAACAATTGTATTTCTATAAATTTCTCCCATAATATCCATGAAATATGTAAATTACCATCACATAAATCATACAAAAGGTTTTCTATCAAATTGACATTATGATTAACTATAAACTTATATACACATGATGTTGTTCATAACTCTTATGGTAATCATACATGGTGATATATATGCTTCCCGAATATAATTCAATATTTATTCCTCAAATAGGATATTATCATATATAAAAAATTCTTTGAATATTGGTATGAGTCATTGACAAATAGATTATAATATGTGATTTCATTATTCCATTATCTATATAGAGGGAAGAAATTACTACTCAAAAGATCACCATTTTCCCTATAGAATACACAATAATATTTCTATAGGGCTCATTCATACAAAATAATTCATGGAAATCAAAAATAATGAGAGGGGATAAGTATATAGTATAAACAATGGCATCAATGTCATTTTCTAGATATTTTAACTTATATTTATTAATGGTTTCAATCTAGGAGACATTGAATGTGGGAATTTCCACATCAAATTTATCAAATTTATGATGAAAACCCCTCTATTCAAGAAATATAGAAGATTATAAATTACCAATTTTTATAAAACATATCTCGATAGCCTCATATGAATAATTCATGGTGATTTTGATAAAAACTAAACATACATATAAAATCAATATCAAATCAGACATCAATGATGATTTTATAAGAAACTAATGTAAAAAATTTTCATGCCTTGTATTTAATAACTATTTCACAATAAACTGATATTGAAATTCATAGATGGGTCTTCCAACATTTATTTTTTATAAAACTATTTTGGAATGTATTAATTTTTTAAAAATTTATTAAAAATATATTATCTCTCACCTAAAATCTCAAATCCAAACAAGAAACAATACACGTGAAAAAAATGCAATAAATAATTCATAAAAATAATTGATAACTTTTTTAATTTTTTTTTATTATATAGATCTAAATAAATATAAATTTAAAAATCTATTACAGAAAAAAATATTCTAAAAAATATTTTTAGCGGTTGTTCATTTCATTGGATTAATTTTAAAAAGTATTTCCCAAAACCTAAAAAGTAAAACTATTAATAACATAGACTATTATATAATTTCCTTAATTAAAGGTTTGTAAATAAACCATCCTTTTCAAAATCGATTACAGTTATGGTTAATATTTTCTCATAAATTAATCATGAAGAATATTTTTCACAATCAAAATTCCCTTTTTGACAGTGAAAATAAATTTATGAAACTATGACTCTAAATAAATAATTTAGATATGTAGAAAATGTCAGGTATTCACAGATATAAATAATATTTACCTAAACATTCCCATATTCAATTTTCTTATATCCACTATCGGATTAAATGCCTTTTAAAACCCAATCCATGACCCGTCGTATATTAAATATTAAATATAAAAACTAATTTAAATTAAAAACTATATTGCTATATAATATGTGGTATAAAATTTAACTTACATCTTTTAATTTTTTTTTCTTCAAAAACCACCCAATAAAGTGAATAAAAAATATACATTACATTATTTTTTTTAAAAATATACATAACAACCAATGTCCAAAAAAATATTCCTCATTAATAAAAATATAATTAAAAGTTGTTCATAATTATATATTTTGTTTCTTACTAATCAAGTAATCAAATAATCCAACATGAGATGCCCATTATTTTCAATCATTCATATATATAATGAATGATAAAATAATGTTTCAAATATTTCTTTTTCTATTTTAATGTATTCGGGTTCACGAAGTATGAGAACAAATGTTCAATCATATTGGATGAAAATAATGTGGAGAAACCTCATTTGAAAAAAAAATTGGTAATATAAAATATGATTAATAATTGAAGATTAATTGCATGGAAAACAATTGCCGCACTTGTATAGTTAACTGGTCACTCATTAAAACATCAATGATATAGGTTTTAAAAATATTTGACGCATAATCACTTCTTCATATAACATCACTCAATAGTTACGTATAATCATTATTCAATATTAGTAAAAATATGATAACAATGTTACCCAATGATCTTCTTGAGGAATATATGAAGGTAGTGTAATATTATATTTTTATATCCATTATTGTGATGACATAGATATTTGATACTCATCTATAAGGTACGTGAATGAAATATTATATGTTATTTTGAATATATTGATAAATAAAAAATGATAAAAATCTCAAACCATGTATATCAGCTTAAGAAAATGACTAATTTACAATTTATTAAATGACAAATAATCTATCAAACTATGGAATCCTCCTATATAGCTAGTGGAACTAGATCAGTCAAATCAATAATATCATTCACCTATATTCATAGCTAACCCAAATATATATGATCATGATTTATGTAATCACCCCAATGATGTACCATTGTCATGTTCTATAATTAATTACATGGAATCCATAAGAAGAAACTAAAAATAAATGGTATGGACTGAATGTGTAGGTTTTGAATCAGGGTAGGAAGGCTATTCAAGTCATGATGGTTGTGCTGAATACATCTAACTCAACCACACTAAATGAATAACCAATACTGACGATTCTGAACATATATTGACAAATTCAATAGTCACATATTATCCTTGACTAAATCTATGTCATCCCTATATTCTCCCCTGTCGATGTCATGATGGGTGTGTATCAATTTTTTTAATGTAAGACACCCACCTTATTCCAATTATCTCCCGGATTGTTATAGATTTCCATAAGAATATATAGGAATATCCATGATACCCTACGATATAAGGGTCCCCTATACCAATTTATCTTGAAGGTCATCTGGAAATATTTCTTTTAAAATTTAAATTTTGAATGAAAGGTTTACTAAATAGTATAATTGTCGAATGTAAGAATTAATAATCTTCAATCTTATTAGCCACTTCCATTGATGGATCAATAATATACATTCCTTTGATTGAAATTCTCTCACCATTCTATTTTTCATGATGAGTGGGAGGATATGGATGGTTGACTTGAACCACCTCAAATCTAGTACACGATTTTGATCATAATTGACTGCGTTTTTCACTAATCATTTGTTACTCAATTAATAGACAACTTCAGCATGATAATGATTGAAGAAATAAATTCTCAGACTGCATCCCTTGTATTGTTATCAGCAATTTTTTATATATACAATATATATATATGATATAAATTAATGGAAATTACCTCAACAAATAAATTTTAAGAAGACCAAAAACATACCATCAGATATTCTTCATGTCAACATGAGATAATTTATGTCATATCTCATTAAAAATAATGTTATATTTAATGAATTGATCATTATCATTTTTAGTCACAAAAATATATGTTGAAATTACAAAATTGTCTCAAAATATCCTCATCTATTTTTCACAAATGATAAACACTTTTTTAATTCTATTTAGGAATTGAATGAATAATTTCATCTATAATTGAGAGAATAAAATATTAACAAAAAATAAAATATTTAAATAATTATAAATCAAAATAAATAGGTTTATAAATTTTATATGTAGTGACACCAATAGAAGAACATTATCATTATATGAAATGATCCTATGGTTAGTGAATAACACACTAATCCTACAAAAAAACTTTATTGACAGGTTGGTCATATACTTTGTGTGTACCATCCTGGTTCTGGAAGACACCCAGAGGCGCCCCGTACCACATTGGACAGATGACCTGAAGTGCATTTCCCCAAAACGCCAGAGGCCGACGAATAGCAGTGAGGGGCTTGGGTATGATAGTGGGGAAACTATACCCTAATTGGTAGAGTAACACAACAGAAATAAAAATATAGCAATAGTGGAAGTAGTAAACCTACATACAACAATGAACAACAGAAGAATATAAAAAATAATAATTGGAGCACATATATATAAATGATTCATGATACATATGTCTAGGAAAGCATCAAAACAAGTCACAACCCTGAAATGCAGTACTACACCAAAGTACCCAAAGAAACAGATAAACTCCTCAGCATCGCAAGTGTCAGCTTGGACCCATGCTCTCCAGATACATATCACACAAGTACATGATGTAGAAGGGTGCATGCCCTTATCTATACCAACAATAATATAATCTGTTTGGGCCCAAAATCCTAACCCAAACACAGTGTGAGACTAAATCTCAGTAGGCAACCACCCATAGATATGTGCCTAATAGTCAGTGAATATATAAGGTAGGTAAGAAGTAAACATCAGTAGTAAACAAGAAGGTACTCAATAGCAACCATTCCTACAGTTCAAAAAATCAAAATCACATAGCAAGTAAACAATGAATCAAAGAAGGTAACCCTCTGGGCAGTACTCACAGCCTAACTAATATGGTTCAACCTAAACAAGACAAGAAAGTAGCTATGCACAAATGAAACCCTCTTGGATGTACACATAGCATATCCCCTCTAATTAAGTCATAAGTATATAATAAAGAAACTCTGAAGAAGCACTCTCAGTCAATTCCATGTATAGTCAAAAGTGATAAAAGAATCTATGAGGAATCTCACTTGGTCAATTCCACTTATAGTCTAAAGTGATTTAAGACTCTCTGAGGAATCCCACTTGGTCGTTTCCCCTTATAGTCTATAGCGGTAAATGACTCTATGAGGAATATTTCACAGTCAATTCCCCTTAAGTCAGACATGATTCAAGACTCTCTGAGAAAGTTCACACGGTCAATTCCCCTTATAGTCTACAGTGGTAAAAGACTCTCTGAGGAAGCCCACACAGTCAATTCCCCTTATGTCAGACATGATTCAAGACTCTCTAAGGAAGCTCGCATGATCATTTCCCATTATAGTCTACTGCACCAGGTTCTCACAGCCCCGTGTAAGTCAACGATTATATCAATTCAATATGAAAAAAGTAGTCTATATGAATTATACGGCCAAAAGTCTATAACATAACAAAATGTCATAAGATCTACGAAAACATCTAAAACGTTCAACATAAGATAACTCGAAAAATAGGAGGATTCATGAATCAAAGCCCTAGGATAAAGAAGAGATTACCTCTACAGTTCCAAAAAAATTGATTGAAGTGAAATCAGATATCAGACATAGGATCAGGGGCTTGAAGAAGAAGCACGGTTGTACGGGTTCTCTCGAACGAACAAAATCTAGAAGAAGGAAGTTCTGTCTGTAAGACGCTACCTCAGAACATTTATGAAAAAAACAACATACACGATGTGTACATCATGAGTACAAGACGTTTACTTGCCTTATCTGTACTCCACTTTAGGAGGCCTCCATGTCACCCCACATGTTCGTATGCAAGGCCGCTACACAGCCAGCACACGACTACCTGTGATAACCGAATACACAGCATGTACTTATAAAGTACACATTGTGTAGTCAAGAATTTTCCAAAAACTCATCTTCTTCTAAAAACACCAGAAAAATAAAAACATTCCTAAAAAAAAGATCTGGGTTCTTAAAAACATCCCCCCTTAAAGAAATTTGTCCCCGAATTTTCCGAGCAATGTAGCACAGAAGAAGAAACCCCGAACATCTCCGACCACTACAAACGTACATCGGCCTCCCTCTCCCAAGTCTCATCTTTTACTCGCTTGTGCTACCATAGCACCCATACCAGAGGAACATACCTTCCATGTATAACCTTTGTACATCGATCAACAATCCAGATAGGATGCTCCTCGAACGAGGCATCCACCTCTAACTCAACATCCTTAGGTTGAAAGACATGAGATGGGCCTGAGAATTAACCTCAAAGCTGAGAAACATGGAGGATGTTGTTCATAACATGGTACCTCTAAGGTAACTGCAACCGATCAGCAACCATTCCAATTCTCTCCAACATCTCAAATGGCCTGACGTACCTCGGCAAAAGCTTACCCTATCTCTTAATCCTTTTGTGTCCCAACCTCAGTGTGACACACAGGAAAACCTGATCCCCGACCTCGAAATCCAGAGAATGTCTCAAATTATCATCATAAGACTTCTGACGAGACTATGCAGTATCCATCCTATTCTGAATCAACTATATCTGCTCTGTGGTCTCCTGGACAAGACGAGGTCCCGGAATAGCTGCCTCTCCGGGCTCCAGCTAACATAAGGGTGATCAAAATGTCCTACTGTACAATGATTCATAAGGTGCCATCTGAATAGTTTATTGAAAACTATTGTTGAAGGTAAACTCCATTTGAGGTATATGATTATCCCAAGAACCTCTAATATACAGGATGCATGCTCGGAGCATGTCCTCGAGCACCTGAATCATACGCTCGGACTAGCCATCTGTCTCGGGGTGATAAGTTGTACTCAAAAGCTCTTGTGTAACCAAAGACATCTGAATCCCCTTCCAGACCCGAGAAGTAAAACTTGTATCCCAGTCTGAAACAATGGAGTGTGAAACTCCATGTAGATGTACAAACTCTCGGATGTACAACCATCCCAGATCATCAATAATGAAAGACTCTTTGATTGGAAATATGTGATAAACATTCGTAAGTCTGTCAATGACAACCCACACTACATCATTCCCTCAAGGCAACCTCGGCAAACCGGTCATGAAATCCATCGCAACATAATTTCACTTCCACTCGGGAATGGTTAACTACTGTAAAATCCCTACCCGTCGCTGATGATCTGCCTTCACCTACTGACTGGTGGAACACCTCATGACAAAACTTGCAACATCTATCTTCATACCTTACCACCAATACAGATGATGTATATCACGATAAATCATGGTGATGCCAGGATGAACTGCCCAAATAGATGAATGAAAATCCTGCATCATCTCCCCGTGTATGTCTGCTGACACCCATACATACCCCGGGAAACACAAGATCTCATCCTCGCCTATGGTCTATCTAGGAAGAGGGTCCTCTCCTGACATGCTTTACCATAGGACTAGGCCTTCTGAATCTGATTGCTACCTCATTCTCACTCGATCAAGCATAGTAGAGCTAACAGGTATAGATGATAGAAACGTCTGCCCATATCTATCATGATCACCTAAATTCATCTCAGAGAACATAGCCATAAGCTTCCACTCACTACTAGCCTCCTGAACTGCCTGTATCTAAGTTCTCATGCTCAGCGCATCAGCCACTGTGTTTCCCATCCCCAGTGTATAGGAAAGCTCAAAGTCAAAGGACTGGAGGTACTCAACCCACCTACGCTGTCTCAAATTCAGATCACGCTGATTGAAGATGTACTTGATACATTAGTGGTCGGTGAAAACCAAAAAATTATCTCCCAGAAGATAATTTGTCCAACAACGTAAGGAATGATCAACAGATTCCAACTAGAGATAGTGCATCGGGTAATTCCTCTCATGTGGCCTCAACTACCGAGACCTGTATGCAATGATTCCATCTCCCTGCATATGCACAACTCCAAAATTGATAACTGATGCATCACAGTACATGGTATAGCTCTTTCCCAGCCCCGAAAGCACTGGTATCGGTGCTGAATTCAGCCTCCCCTTCATCTCCTGAAAGGATGAATCAAAAAAATCTTACCATAAGAACTTGGAACCCTTATATGTCAGGCCTGTTAGTGGAATTGATAAGCGTGAAAAGTAATGTATGTAGCGTCTCCAGTATCCAACCATCCCCAGAAAACTCTTCTCCTCAAATAATTTCTTCAGATGCTCCTAGGAAACTACTGCTGTCACATTCTCTTGGACTACTAACAATCATGTCTCTGAGATAACATAACCCAATAAGTGAATTAGATCCATCCAAAACTGGCATTTGGAGAGCTTAGCGTATAACTGGTGCTCTATCACTATACTCAAAATGATCTCATTATGGGTAGCGTGGTCATGTCATGTGAGAGAGTACACCAAGATATCGTCAATGAAGACTACCACAAAAGAATCCAAGTGTGGATGGAACACTCGGTTCATCAGTGTCATGAAACCTGCAGGCGCGTTCGTGAGACCGAACGGCAGAACCACATACTCGTATAGACCATACCTGCTCCGGAAAGCTGTAAGAGGTATATCAGATGGTCTAACACGCAACTGATGGTAATCGGATCTCATGTCATTATTCGAGAACACTCGGGCTCCTCGAAGCTGATCAAAGAGATCATCAATCCTCGGTAAGGGGTATTGGTTCTTGACCATCAACTGGTTCAAATTCCGATAATCCACACAATGTTTGTGGGTATCATCAGCCTTATTCACAAAAAGGACATGCTAACCCCAAGGGGAACTAATGGGTCGGATGAAACTCATTGTCTACAACTCCTCCAACTGCTTCTTGAGCTATTGTAACTCTGGTGTAGACATCTTATAAGGAGGAATGGACACCGTTGCTGCTCTTGGCACAAGCTCAATTGAATAATTCTACCTCTCGCTCTGGAGGTAAACCTGAAATGTCATCTAGAAGGACATCCCTGAAATGATCCACTACTGGAGGAAAGTCCATCTGTGAATTCCCCTATTTATCTAGATATATACTAGCAATCTGGACAATAACTCCTCCCAACCCATGATGCTATGGTCCTCGTCTACTCTCTAAGACATCCCATTTGCCCTTATGAAAAAAATGATCCACCCTCTGGTGATATGAAACTCAACCTACGGTGATAGAAATCGACAACATCTAGATATAGAACTAACCAGTCCATTCCGAGAATGACATTATAGCCTCTCATCTCTAGGACATAGAGATCCCAAAGGAAGTGACACCCACCAACCTCAAGAGGGAACTCCTTGAACTATCATACACTAGATGTTCTCATCCCCTAATGATTTTCTAGTGTCAAGATATCAGATGAATAAAGGATACAGAGCCCAAGGCTCTCGACAATAGCAACATATATAAAGCTATGGGAAGCCACTGTGTTGAAAAGAGAAGAAGATAAAACTGAGGCAACTATAATGGTACCTCAGACTGTAGAGGGTTCGGGATCCTTCTCATATTGTGTCTTCTCCACTGAAATGTTCTGGCCTGCTCCACGGCCTTGTGACCCTACCTAACCACTCTAAGCTGATCGACCTTGTTGTCGATGATATCCTGGCGATTGACCACCATGGCCGTGACCAACACCTCATCTTAAATGGTCAGAAGAACTCCATTTCCCATACTAGTGAGAAACTGGTGGAGCTGCTCCTGTATGAGGGGTCATAAAAGAACCTCTATCACCAGCTTCTACTGAGAAGATCTAAAAAAAGTTCTAATGATGTCCCATATTGCCGCAAGATCAGCACTCCATTGGGTCTCTCTAGAACTGCGGCCTCGTATGCCCGCTCTTGCTGCACTGGTAGCACACCACATGGCTACCAGAAGATGCATCCCACCTACTTGGATATCCTCGTGCAGCCTCCTTGCGACGCTTCCTAATATAAAATGATGAATAATTATCCTTGGATGTTTAATGGCCATGGATCATAGCTCTATAATCTCTCAGGTTATGCTCCTTGATCAGCGCCTGGTTGACTATAAAGGATATCGAAGTCAACCTGAAGATGTCAACCTGGGATCAGATATCCTACTTGAGACCATCTTCAAACTTCTATGCAAGGAATAACTCACCTCCCCCTAGGACGGGTGTAAAGCGCTGAAGCTCGGTGAAATAAGTAGAATACTCCACATCAGAAAGAGTAACCTTCTCCAGAAAAATGAACTCTCGGGCTCGATCATCCCTCAGGATCACTGGATAGGAGTAGTCATTGAAAATATACAGGAACTCATCTGAAGACATATTCTTCTAGCGTCCCGCCTGTGATATCGCATCCCACAACCTCTTGGAGGTGTCTCGATGCATGTAGGTAGCGAGATATAACCTCCTCTCTGGAGGCATATCCAGATGGTCGAAGATCATCAATATGGATTATAGCCATGACTCTGCAGCCTGGGGTCCTCCATCCCCTGAAAAAGTGGTAGGATGTTGCTACTGAAAGGCCTGTGTCAACACCTCCACAGACGAGGCAGGTTGCAGTGCCCCATAGAGAGTATGCATCATCCTCATAAAACCCTCCCTGAACTGTTCATCGACACCTGGGTATGGTATAACTGCGAGTGCCAAGACTGACACAACTGGAGGATCTACAGGAAGTCCATGATCAGCCATATCCAGTGTCTGATTGTCTACCTGTAACTAGAGTACAACCGGACGACGTCTCGGTGTAATGAATTTATAAGGTAAAACACACACCTTAGGTCATGTTTAACATGAACCAAAACATAGAAGATCAGAAAGGGAATAGGAAAAAGAAAACATTCATTTTTACAAAACATGACTACATGGCGTGTATAACAACTACCCGGCGTGTTTTCTTAAGCCTTTCATTTGGGCATGTACGTCTTCCATCCAAGGTCATGTAACAACCCAAACACATGGCGTGTTGTCCTAAAACATGGTGGGTACTCGAATCCTCTTCAACTTCATATGTCCTTCTACATGACTAACCCACACGGTTCTCATAAAACACGACTACATGGCATATTCCTTCTAGACACATCGTGTACTAGACAAGATTCAACGACCTGTGTTGTTAGTTGCATGACTGGTTACATCGATCAATCTATAAGGTGTGATCTAGGTGCACACGGCATGTAATTTAAGGATTTCTTTGGCCCATGTTGTTCATTGCACGGCTGAATACTTTGGTTACCTAACATGACGTGTTCAATCCTGACATGGTGTGTATATATTAGGTTTCATCCATCCGTGTCGGTGGTCACACAGGTAGACACTGGTTCTCTACACATGGCGTGTACATACTGTACACGGCATGTACTCATCAATATTGTCACAACCCTGTGTCTCAGCTCACATAGTACGGGACACGGCAAGATCCTACATGGCGTGTACATACACTACACGACGTGGGCGTAAGAAACGTTTCTTCTCAAACAAAATAACACACGGCGTGTATACATCATTTACATGTAGTGTTTTATGGGTTTTTTAAAGAGTAAGCCTCACAAACTACCCTGAAGCCCAAAAAACACTGAAAACGTACATTTAAGTGCCAAATTATGATCTGTGAGGGCCCATACTCCCCACGAATCAAAGCATGGATTCATATATATGTCATAAACAAGGAACAAGTCAGTGATCCACCAAATTTCAATTCATGAGGGCCAATAACACATCACGAACCAAAGTTTGGCATTCATTCAAACAAAACCTTACACAAAGCAATACCATATCAAAAACAGTTATTCTATCAAAGCATCTATCACAATAGAATGTATATCTAGCACAACATCGATCATAAAAACTTGAAATTTCTAAAGCACCCTAAATGGAATGGAAAGAATTCATGACATGTGATTTCTAGAAAGTGCGTATATGATGCATGAAATGGCATACCCTCATATCATTAGGTTGAAACAGAAATAGAACCTCAATATGAATCAACAATAATAGCACAAAGCATGTGATTCACCCAACGGTGAAGTAAAATCAACTATAAAATTGAAAAATCAGAAACAATTGTAGAAAATGAGGTTAATTAGCCTTCCCTTATACACAAGTTAGCTACTCTCGGGCACAACTTATTAGTAATTACCAATTTTGTCCAACACCTGTCTATAGGATCCAATCATTAATTCAATTATAAAATAATAACTCTGATATAACTTTGTAACATCCCGATTCAGGAACCCACCCAGAGGCACCCCGTACCCGATTGGTCACGAGACCTCATGCACATTTCCCCAAATGCCAGAAGCCACCAACTAGCAGTGAGGGCCTTGAGTATGATAGTGAGGAAATTTTTCCCTCATTGGAAGAGTAACATATATGAAACTAACATATAGAAATAGCAGAAGTAGTAAACATACATACAACAATAAACAGTGGATGACTAGAAGAAATAACAACTAGATCACACATATATATAAATAATGCAAGATATATATTCCTAGGAAAGCATCCAAACAAGTAATAATGCTGAAATAAAGTACTAAACCAAAGTACAAAATAAAAAAGGTAAACTCCTCAGCATCACAAGCCTCATCTTGGTCTCATGCTCTCCATCTCCAAAACACTCATGTACCTGATATAGAAGGGTGTTTTCCCTTATCTATACCTACAAAAATATAATCTGTTTGGGACCAAAATAATGACCCAAACATGTTGTGAGACAAAATCCCAGTAGGAAACCACCCAAATATTTGTGCCTAATAGGTAGTAAATATATATGGAAGGCAATAAGTAAACACTAGTAGTAACCAAGTTGGTACTCAACATCAACCATTCCTACAGTTCAAGCAATAAATATCACATAGCAAGTAAACAACTAATTAAATAAGGAAACCCTCTAGGAAGTACACATAGCCTAACCCCTCTAGTTCAACATAATCAAGACGAGCAAGTAGCTAAGTACAACGGCAACCCTCGGGTAATTACACACAGCCAATCCACTCGGTTTCAATCACAAGGATAAAACAATGACAATCTGAGTAAGCACTCTTAGTAAATTCCCTGTATAGTCAAAATTTATAAAAGAAACTCTAAGGAAGCTCACTCGGTATATTCCCCTTAGTGTTTTAAGGTATTTAAGACTCTCCATGGAAGCTCACTCGGTAATTCCCCCTTATAGTCTACAGTGGTAAAAGACTCTTTGAGGAAGCTCACATGGTCAATTCACCATATGTAAGACATGATTCTACACTCTCCGAGGAAGCTCACATGGTAAACTCCACTTATAGTCTACAGTGGTAAAAGACTCTCTGAGAAAGCTCACAAGGTCAATTCCCCTTAAGTCATAAGTGATTGAAGACTCTCTGAGGATGCTCACACAATCAATTCCCCTTATAGTCTACTACACTAGGTTCTCACGGCCCTATGTAAGTCAACAAGTATAGAAATGAAATACTGCAAAAGTAGGCCTTAAGAACTACTTGGCTAATAGTCTACATTATAACATCATGTCAGAAGAACAAGATATCACACCCACCTACAACACTAGGCATGGGAAACTGGAAATAGCCCAATAAGAAAAGTTATACCAAATGGTCATAAATAGTACAAGCATAGGAAAACACATTCATAGCTTAGATAACATCCCTAAACACATTCAATTATGCTCTACTCAGGAATACAAGCAAGAAGGAAAACAGCAGGGCTAAAACAGTAAACGCGAAATACCCCGTTCAGTGGTATTTGGCACAATTGCACATAATACTCAAATACATTCAATGGAATGGCACAAACCACCTACCTAGGTGTTGGGAGATCAATACAATTCAGTCTCAGGGATTGAATCACCATAGAACGCCAAATATCTACAAAAACATCTAAAACGTTCAACATAGGACAACTCGAAAAGGAGGAGGAACCATGAATCGAAGCTCTAGTAGAAGGAAGAACTTACTGCTGCAGTTCCAATGCAATTGATGGTGTTCGAATCAGAGATCGGACGGAGGCTCATGGGCTCAAAGAAGAAGTGCGATTGTACGGGTTCTCTCAAACGAACAGAACCATGAAGAAGGACTTTCTCTCTGTCAGACGCAACCTCATTGCATTTAATGAAGAAAACAAAATACACAGTTTTTACTTCATGTGTACACGGCGTGAACCTTACTTTTTTTTACTATGCTTTAGGTGGCCTCCAAGTCACCCCACATGGTCGTCTGCAAGGCCGCTACATGGCCAACACATGACTACTACGGTAACCGAATACACAGTCGGTACATATAAAGTATATGACGTGTAGTCAATAATTTTCCAAAAACTCATCGTTTTCTAAAAAACACCAGAAAAAGAAAAACATACTTGAAAAAGAAGATCCATGTTCTTATGGTGTGGTCTTTTTTCTAGTTGGGAAGTCATTCTCATCAATGTTAATTCTCACTCTTTTCTCTCCATGAGTGATTTCATGTTTTGGTAAATGCATAATACCAGTAATATTATTACCTAGTCTCACCCTGTGAGGAGAAAAATAAGAGACTTATTATAGTTATATATATTTAAATGAAAATGTATATTCCTTTGTCTCCATACCGCAGTGTCTGTAAATTTGAAACATGTATGATGCCTCAATTAACGTATGTTTACCATTAGATTATTTAAATTAAATAAATTCAAAAAATATATTTAATTTATATCAAAATTTACTTACATGAATTGGTAATAAATAGATCTTGAATGTTTTTGAACTAACCCGGAGGTGGTGGAAATAGTGATAATGATGTAAGATTTATGAGAAGCATATAAGCACATATAATAATAGTCAATTTAAAAAAGAATATGTTTTAAATATGTAACTTATTTATTAAAAATAAGAAAAAATTAAATACAATTTTCCACAAATAAATTAATCCAAAGTCATTATACAGAAAAATATATAACTGATTAAAATAATTAAATAATTAACATAATATTTTTTTAGTGGTAAAATATAAAAAATAGATAAAAAATATTTACCTAAATACGTAGGAGAGTTATTTAGTGTTTTCACATAGTCTTTAGACATGATAATTTCATATATTTGGGAGTTTATATACACAATAGTCATTATTGTCATATGAAATTCATGTAGTATAAAAAACCTCATATAAATCCAAAACAACAACATCATCATCATTATGCAAACGAGTTTCCATCCATTTAAAACTGATAGAACACTGATCATTTAATCAATAAACAACATATAAAGTGTTAAATGATGGCCATTAACCCATGATTTTTAGGAGATCTCTTATCATCCTGATTTTTTGTGTAAAATGTGTTACTATTTATATAAAACACAAACCATTTAACATCATTGTGATAAATTCCCCCTACGAACAATTAAATTTTTTATGATGAAGATATATCAAGATTACATCCCATTTAATCAATGAAATAAATTTTTTTTTGATCATAATCCACATTTCATTTCATTTTGGATATCATACCTTTAATCCGGAAATATAGGATGATATATATAGTTGATCCAATTTTTTTTTGTTCAAAATGTATATGTGATCATGTACCACTTCATCTTGTAGAATGACCCTTTTCTTAAATAAATGAATCTGAATAAATTAATTTTAATCTATAAAATTTCATGATATATGGTTACAAAAATAATTAGATCATATAAATAATATGTATATAACTCAGTCAGCTCTCCAAATAAAAATTATTGATTTATAGTGGAATCCAATATATAGGCAATTTTAACCCATCCATTCAAACTTTTCAAATATATTTTAAAATAATACTTCCAATGAGAATAAAAGATCCCATATATTCTTATATAATGCACCAAATGAATCACTAGATGAACCATTGTATCAATAATCATAAGTGGGAATGAAATTTTTAATTGAAAAAGTATGAGTGTTGCAACATTCTCTAGTATATTTAAAAAATTTGTATAAAACAACATTGCTAAAAATGTATTTAAACAAACAAAATCACATGATGGTTATAATTTTAATATTTATCAACAATACACCATATAGTGTGATGAGTAGATATTGTTGCATCAATACATGATAGTCATGATATTATTTTATATCAAAAATTTAGAATCATTCATTGAATCCAAATTCGTCGCATTTGAAAAAAAAATACACTCAGTACATTAATACCATGAAGTCTTTGAAATGTATTCATATTTTCAATCCTCCATAATGAGTGACAAGCTATAGGTAATTATATTTTATTTCCATTCATAGTTTGATATAATTCATAACATATTCGCATGGATATAAATACTAATATAAAATACAACATATCCTTTCTTCTTTACCTTTCTGTCTAATAGTGTTCCAATCAAACTGTAAGATATGTTTTTCCAAAGATTCATAAAATAAATGCAATGTTTTTTCTCAAAAAGTATCTTATAGGGTTGTTTTTATAAGATAAGCTATTTAAATAAAATAATTTCCTGGTGACCAGAACATTTGTTCCTTCCAAATGTGAAATAAATATTTTCAATCTTGTCATAATAATCATCATCTCAAAATGGTTTTTGGGGTATTAAATTCCAATAAAAAATTTAAATTTATTTTTCAATATATGGTTTGGGTGAAATATTTGAAAATAATTTTGATGTCGCATGTACACTATCTTTATTCAATTCTTCTATTGGTAATATGAAATCTGTTCCTCAGGAATTGGAAATTCTCTATGCCTTTATACACTGTATCAAAATATGTTTCCATATACGTGAAAAAATTTTATAGTGAACATAATTATTTGATGTAAAATAAAATAATCCATATTATATTCATTATAATTTAAAACTCATATATCCCTTAGATGTTTAAAATAATCAATCAATGGTGAATGATACACATTATTAAATTTTCATGGATATTTTTGTCTAGAAATCATAAATTTCACCATGAAATGTATTTTCTTTATAAATCTCCATGGGGGTTTTATAAAATAATCAAAAATAGTCCATTAATTATGTTAGAAAATGATGATCCTATATATATTCATTCAACATATGAACAACCAATTAATATATTTCTATCATCATATACAAAATTAGTAAATGTTTTGTAAATCCTCTTCCACTGTGATGAATAAGTAGGGTGACATACATTACCATGAAATATTCACTCATTTCCATGGAATATTAACTATTTTTAATCATTTTAACGTTGAAATATTTTCTTAATATGCTGAATTATTTTAATGATCCAAATTTCATTTCCAGGATGACTGATTCTAATACTTGAGAATGAACAAGAGATGATATTGTCATCTATATTATATTAATATATCACAAATTTAGGATATATTTATATTCATTAATATTGAATTTTATATGAAAAACAATAATTTTAGACAATATGTTTCTTTTTATACCCCATTCCCATTGGTTACAATATCTTATTAACCTCATATTTAGAATTTGGAAGCTCACTTCCTTCATGAAGTAGCTCTTTGAAATATTGATGAAAATTAGATAATGATTTTTCACTCCACCCATTTATTTATATCTTGTGAAATATTAATAGAAATGAAGATAATATTATAAAATTAGTACATCCATAAAATTATAGTTTCTTAGAATATATATAATCGTTCAACACTTTCTTTTTTCTCGATGGTTTCAATACCTAAATCAAGAAATAATTCTCAATTATGGTCCTCTGGATCATTCTAAATATTTTCATCAACATTATATATTTTATTTTTTTCATTAACCACTGTAGATATATTGTGTATAATTATAGATAAAACCATATAAAATTTTATGATACATGTTATCTATAGAATTTACCATTATCAATTTCAAACACATCAATCATGGATAAACATATTGTCATAGTTTTCAAGATTTTGTTTATAAAATTCAAAGAAATTATCAACTCTTTTTCATTATATGTAGTGAATCATTATAAATTTATCCAATTATAATCAATTAATTACATAATATAATAAAATAAATGTCAATATATTGAAAGATATATAAATTACAAAAATTATATAAATAGAAAAATATTTAAAATAAAAACATATGATCAAAAAAATAAAAAATTGATATCTATTTGATCATAAAAAATTACATAATCAAAAAGGTATCGAGTTATTGCATCATTACAAAATAAAATTTTTTGGAACATCAAACGACCATACGTGAAATTATTTATGCTATATGATTTTTTTGATGATTTATATAATTTTTTTTGGGATGAAATATGATACAGACAACATAATACATTATTTTAGATAATGAAAATATATATATAATATATATGATATTAATCATTATTATAAAAAATAAAATCTATATAGGGGAATTAATACTATATCACAAAAGAAAAGAAGATATTATTTGACTAGTTAAAATGCTGAAATGATAACATAAATATCATTAAAATTTAAAAATAATAAATTTAAGGGAATATAAATCATTCAGCATATTGAAAATGAAAAATTAAGTGGAAATATTAAATTTTTAAATAATATAAGTTACTTTTTTACTAATGAAACCAATTCTATATATTCATGGTTCATATATGAACTATATAAGCTCTATTGTTAAAAAATATACCAGCATGAAAAACCTTATAAAATTAACTGCATTGTTTTGATGAATAATTTATGGAAATAAATAATATAGAATTAAATAAATTTCAACAAAAAAACCACAATTGAGAACCAAACTCACAAAAAATAAAAACAAAATTATAAATGAAATGTAGAAAAATATTAATTAATATATCTTTTAAAAAATTAAAATATAAATTGTGGATGTCAATAATGCATAATAACTCCATAATTTTGATAAACTAAATCAAAGTCGATGAAAAATGAATAATTGATGGTTGATTAAATAATATCATGTGAAGAAACAATGAAAAATACGAACTAGGTAAAACATTAAAAATTAGTTGTGGATCTACCAGAATACATTCAGGACCATAAAAGAAAGATGCTAGATACAATATTGATGAGAAACATTCTGATATGTAAAATAAAATTGACTTTAAGAGATGATTGAATGATGTCCAGGGTATTAGGCGGTCGTCGGGTTCCATCATAGCTCACGATAGAGGGTATCATGTGAAAATGGTGGATTCGAGTTTTCAAAAACAATTATGAACATTTAATCTATTTTTTGACAACTAATGATAGTGAATTTATTAAAATAATTTTAAGGATAAGTTTTATATACAAAATGTTAAAATTAAAATCCAAAATCGTTAAACTTTTTAATGAAAAACTAATGTTTTTTCTTAACATTAAATTTCGGTTTTTAAAAAACAATATTGGAACCTCATACTCATATATAATATTTATACTGGTAAGTGTTCCCTAATTATCATGACTCAATTAAACCATTTTGATCACAAAATATTACCACGTTTAATTATATAGTAGAGGTTGTTGTGTCTAATCATTCTCATTATCCATAGGACAAGCACATTGATTCTCATAATTCCCATACTCCTTATAGTAGAAACATTTTAATGTGTTTTTTGAATTCTATATAGATTTTCCTTTTTCAATTCATTAGTTAAATTCATATTATCAATCAATAAATAATTTTATCAATGATTTTCCTTCAAACATATAAATAATTTACACCTCCTTTTATAAAATTTCATAGAGGTTTTTCATATATAATGAACCTAAGGGAAATATCATCATATTTTCTCTATTGTATTTAGTGGTTCTTATAAATTAAATATTTTTTATTTTCTAAACCATCTAATTGATTTGTAACCCTTATATCAAATTATTCATTGATATCATAATAAATTATATCCTCATTATTATGAATTTCCCTTATGGAAATATCCTTTTAGTGACTTTTTTATAATCCACTAAAAATTTAATCAACATAAAATTCATTCTAGTTGATAATAAATGATGTGTATGAATATTTTTTCTAAAATTCCCCACATAGGTACTAATGGATTCTCCATCCCACATCCATAACTCATATAATTCCATTTTAATTTTCATGTGGAAAATTTGAGAAAATTATTGATTGAAATATTTTTTCATAAACTCATGCAATTCTATAGAGTCAACTTCATAATGTTGACTCTTATTTGTGGTAACATTCCACAACTAATCCACTTATACTTCCAAATTAAAGGCAACCAAAATGAAATTTTCAATCTCCCATAACAATAGTACATAAGATATATTTCCAATTGTAATAATCCATTTCTTAGTAACTATTGTGTCACAAAAACGAAATAAATAAGGGAGATGTTTCCACATGAAGGACCCAATATAAAATTTTCCCTCCATTATGAATTTCAATGTTTAGTATGATTCATAGCGTTATAATTCTATGTTATCATAGAAAATATATTTCAATTTGATTCCCCGATAACATTTTGTCCCTCCGAAGGAATATCACTGCATATTCCATCGAAATCAGCAATAAATGTTCCCTCCATGATCTATCCTTCAACAAATCCTAAAAATTATAAAGTACGAAAATCTATTAATAATCCTGAATAATCATGTATAAGATGTCAGAGTCATGAAAAATTAATTCAATTCTACAACACTTTTTGTTTTACAAATGTCATTCATGGTCATCATCTATTCAAATCCTTCTTGAATGTTCATAATGAAAATTTCGATTAACCATACCATATATCCCTAGGAGTGTTAAACTAGGTTCCTAGTATGGTTAATTATTGAGTGCCCAGTTACACTCTCGTTAAGCTAGAAACACTTCTTATTGTGGTTAAATAACCTAGGTAATTTTTGTTCTAGAATAACAACCACTTTTAGTTCTAGAGTGATATCTATTACGAGAAAATCCACCGAAATATTTTCCAAATAAAGACATAAGTATATTATCCTGTATGTAGGAATATCCTATCTTTATCACTAATTGTTTTTCAAACTAGTTTCAAAGGTCTAACTAAGCTATTCTATAACACCAACTGTACAGACCCAAACTTTTTTATAATCATGTTTAGGAAAAATAATTCTTTGATTTTCTTGTTCATTTTGATTTAGTACTTTCGATATATATATATTAAATATGATAAAATAATCACCAGAATATTATCGATAATTTTAATAAAATATATAAGTTTTACATATTTATATTTATATTTTTGCATGAATGATTGCGATGGAAAATGAAAAAGACATTTCATGGAGATGGTAGGTTCCACATATGCATTAATGTTGGTTCCATTTTATCGACAGATGAAATAAAAAAATTAAATAATATATTATCATTGATGAATAATTTTTATGTCGTATATATCACATATGTTTATTATATATGTCCTTATTACCGTACTTGTAAAATATTATGTGGGAAATAGATCACATCACTTCACGTAGAAGACGTCTACCATAAATATGAGAGATGTTATCATATTTTCACAGAATTAAAATTAAAATGGTTATAAATTATATCATAATTCTAGTGGTATATTTATTTCATAAATTTCAGAAAAATGATAAATATATAATTATAATCATCTATGATATGTGGTGATAGAAAATGAATTACATCGGTTCATGAGGCCATAATACATTATACACATGATTGACAATTTCATTTCCAATTTGGTGTAATATGAGAAGAATATTGTTTATTACATAATCCTAGTAACACATATTTACATGTGATATGATGTTTCTACTATATCATAATATTTGGAGAAAATTCGATGTATTTTGGGAATGACATAAAATAAAAACACGTGTTTATGAATTTTACCTCTTCTTTGTTGAACAAGTTTATGATTATACCTAAAGCCTTCATTAGAGAGATTCATGACCAATGTAAGGCCTCTATGAATATATTATGGAATTAGGGAGAGTATTTTTTTAGTTCAATCCCAAACCAATTAGTTTTTTAGGAGTGAATTGGATAGGATATGTGGTGGCCTTTTATAATTTGTGGAAAGGACACACCTAGAATTTTTTTAAAAAAAGTGTACCCATGTTATTTAGATGAACAAATGCTATAAAATGGGATATTATCAAAAATATTATATGAAAACGTCCAAATATGTCTAAAAATGGGGTTATAAAAGTTTCTATGTTATTTAACACAATATATTTTTCATTTATCCCCCTGGTAAACAAATTTAAAACATAAAAGTGGTAATAAATTTTTAATATTTTTAATTTTTATTACTATAAAAATTAATGTAAAATAACCATATATTATAAATGATACTAATCATAAATATTAATTATGTTATTCCTAACTAAATTCAGATAAATGGATAAATTTAATTTTTTAGTAAGACATTAGACGAGATGATAAATCATTTTTCCAAATAAATTTTCAATTAATGTTATAAAAGATAATAGATAAAAATTTTATTTGAAAGTGATTAAAATGAAAATAAATTTAATAATATATATATTTGATGTAATTTTACTTTTAAATATATCTTGAAATATCTGGGTCGTATTTAAATTCATTAAAATTAAAGGAAATACTAAATAAATATAAATATTTTTAATAATCCCTTGAATTTGCTTTTTCACAAAATGTTCAAAACTTCACATGAAGATAATATTTTCCTATATATATAAATTTCCTTATTCATTTTCATTTTTTAAAATAAATTTGGTAATATTAATTATTTTTTCTAAAAAATTGATTGAAAATTATTTCTTTAGAAGATATAATTTTCAAAACAAATTAATACATAGAAAAAAATAATTTTTTTCTCTATATGGTTTATTTATATATAACATGAAACATAATATTTTTTACTTGTTATTCAAATTCACACCATAATTGTTATAATTTTATTTTTCAAATAGAAATTTAGGTAATATATCATGATTTGACCATTGATTCATGTTACACAAGCTATCAAAGAGTTAAAATTTAATCAAAAAATTCATAAAAACATTGTGTTTAATATGATGTAATCACTCATAGTTATGAAATACATGTATATGAGGTTTAAAATATTTTATATTTATAGTGTAAAATTGTATCCATTATGTTATATATTAGGGTTATTACATGTGTGTTTATATTAAATCAATAATGGATTACGGTGTAGTGGGTAATTACATTGTATCTCTGTTTTAGAATATGATTATAGTGACGTAATGATGACATGTTTATTTTAATAACAGTTTGTATATAATGTGGTTTTTGATTTATGGTTTTAATTGTGAATATAATGTACAGTGGCATGGTTGCAGAAGTGATGGAAGATCTATGAAATTCCCTATTCCTGTCGAAGAGATACAATCATACTGGTGAGTGCTTCAAGGTGACCTCCATAAAATATTTTATTTTTATAATATATTATCTACTATCTGTACTAAAACAGTCTTCCTCAATGCCTACGTGTTGCCTTCCAAAAGCTCTATGTCGCCTCCTATTGCAAAAAAAACATCCTTCCCAATTACTTTCCTCCCGCGATGGGATTCACAAATCCCCCACAAAACCACAATCCTGCGATCCTGTTTAGTGTTTCTTCTGTGCATCTGTTATGTACACCACTCAACCAAATTTCCTCTCATGTCCTCCCTCCACTGCCTTCCGACTCTCGACGAGCTTTCGGTTTCCTTCGCGTAGCCTGAATAACTTGACAAAGCCTACGGTATCAACCGTGGTTCGGTATGGTTTGCGATCGACTGCTCTTACATTCAAGTTTCTTCCCATATTTCTTATCAAAAATCACATCATAGACCCTTTCTTCCCTCCATCATTATTATTAGAGAATTAGTAATCTGCATCGACTCCAGTAACTATCTTCCGGCTCGCGATTTACTCAAGAGCCACTCTGCTTGAAATTTCACGCTCTAAATTTCCGGCTAAAGATTTCAGAGTAACTTCGTTATCCTTAGATAGTGATTTCCATTATAACTACTCCTGCTCCCTCTCCCTCTCATGATTTCATGCTCGTAATTTCCCTTCAAAATTTCCCACTCTTGATAGCCCTTATTCGCAATTTCCCTCCTTCGCATCATTCCCCTTTCAATCCAGTATGAATCCATCACTTCAGACCACCTCATACTTTCTATTTTAGTGGGTGGTTCAATGTCTCACCCGGAATTTTGTAAATTATGATTCATTCACTACCATCCTACTAGTTTCTATGGAAATGAAGACAATTGTGCTGGCAGTCAGAGTTCTCCATCCTCAACTATTCACATCTTTCGTTTTCGAAGCATAGTTCGGCACCTCTTTCACATTTCTCCTCCCTCTAGCACGGTTTTTGGGTACCCTTTTGATAACCAATTCCTCCATTGTCGATTCATACTAATACTATTTATATGGCCTCTATATTCTCAACAGTGATTCCATGTTATCCATGAATATCAACTCTGTAACACCCCGAGATTATATGTAAAATATTCTTTTAATTTCATTAATTTCTTGTGTTGTACGCTACACCAAAAGGAGCTTGCAAAACATGCATCCTTGACTTGCCTTGTATTACACGCAATCACGACCTTCCTCGATAGCGTGTGTAGTACGTAATAACGAGTTTCACTAAACAACAATATTCTATTAAAACTAGCCGTTATGAATAGTAATAACCACTTTTTTAAATTTTGTAAATTTTATTTTTCAAAATGGACTTCATTTTTGGATTCGGATTATTGAAATTAGCTTTGGGTGAAATTTTGGTAATTTTCGGATAACTTTCATATTTTGATGAATAGTGAAAATTACTAAATTTTAATTAAAAACAACTTTTTCAATTGAAATAATTAATAGTGATAAATTATTAATTTGAGTGGTTTTAAAGTATATTTAGAATATATTTTTACAATTTAATACAATGTTGGTCATTGGATTTAATTTCACATTTAAACCAAACATAAACAAGTGTCAATCTTTTGATAGTTATTATCTCTTAAGAACATGCTATTTGTTTTGACGACGGGAATTAATTTTTAAATTAATTAATGCAACTGATATGTTTTGAATTTGGTAAAATAAACATCATTTTTGAGTTCATAATATCAAATATAGCTTAGGCCTAATTTTTGGTATTTTTCTGGAAACTTTCATTTTTTGATGAATAGTGAAACCACTAAGTGGTAGTTAAAAAAATTGATTTTTCATAAAACTAAATTTTACCGCTTCTGTGAGTGGAATTTCAAAAATCAGAGAGACACGGTTGATGTTAGTAAGTAAAATGTGGTTCAATGAGATAAAAATAATTTTTGGTGAATAGTAACTTTTTACTTTTTTTTACCACGACTAAAAGTAAATAGGGTAATTAAGGGTAAAAATGTTATTATTATTACCCAAACACATGTCCTAATTCTATTGGATAAGTTTAATTCGACCAAAAAAACCTTAGGAATAAAATATGATCATTTAGTCCCACTTGGATTAGATTAGGACATTTATTATTATTTAATTCAAAGAAGAGTTAAAAGAGTTAAAATCAAAGTTTATTTACTAAAAAATTTTTAATATAGGGTTATACAAAAGATAAATTCGATTGTAAATATTCATTAGAAAGATAATAAGATTTCCTACATAATGGTATTTTATTTATAATTTTTAGACATTAAATAATTTAATTTATTTATAACACAACGATGATGCAGTAATTATCTTATTAATGAAATATTGACATAATTGATGTTATAAATACCCAAATAAATGTAATTTGAGACTTTTTATGAATTACACTTATTTTATAGGTTAATATGACATGTTAGTATTGATTTAAGTAACTTGGTTTGAACTAATCATTCTGTTATGATTTTCACAAAAATCAATTACTAAATAGTGTCAAAATTGACATAAAATAGTTTTTTAAAACAAATATTATATTATTAATTGTTATCTAAGGTTCGTAAAAATGACTTAGATAATGTTATATATATTAATAATAAACAACTTGGGGTTCGTTTGGCTTGATATGGTAAGTTAATTAACCTTATAGTGTAAGAAAACAAGAAGACACGGTAAAAGTAAAATTATCTAAATGATAAGGTTTAAATTGATACCTAAACTTGTCTAAATTATATTGGATGAGAAGCTTTAGAATCCTACCCACCTTATCATCGAAATATATCAATTTGGAGCTATTAAAAACCGAATTTGACTTTATAATAAAATAATATTTTTAGTTATTCCAAAGGTGCCCCTCTCCTCTCTTATAAAAGGGCACCTCCTCCCTCTTTTCCTCACACCACTTTGAGCCTTCAAGCTCGGCCAACCCCTACCAGGTTCTCCTCTCCACTTCCCTAGAGACATCCTAGAGGTTGTGGTCTTCTTCAAAGACCTATTTTTAGTGCCTTAAAAGGAGGTCTCAAAGAAGCACTCCGAAGAAGAGATAATGTCCGTTACCGATTCTTTCATCTTTATTTCTTCTTCCACTTCTTCTTCTTTAGTTGTTTCATTATGAAGTAATAAAATCAGTATCACTCATATAATGATATGTTATTATAAGTATGAAACAACCCTATTTCACCATCTATCCATCCTACGGAAAAAGAAATCACCGCGCGTGCCTACGTATGGAATACCGTCTCCACGCCGTGGTGTAATCTATTTTCCACCACCACCTTACATGGATGGGTATAATGGTGTAAATATTAACTATAAATAGTTATTAGAACATCATACTGATTCTGATATATTTTATCATCCACTCCAATTCAATTCAATAATTATGGAAACAATATCATCGCTCGTGCGTACGTACGGACTACCGTCTCCACAACGCGATGAGATTCATTCTCCATGTTAACCATTTAAGAATGATTATAAAGTATATATAAGCAATAATAATGAAATATATGACATTATAAAGCTACCATATTTATGTATATATATATTTATGTCATCTACTTAATTCCACTCAATTCAATAAGGAAACGAAAGCAGTGTTCATGTGTACGTACGGCCTACCGTCTCCATGAACGGTGTATTTCTTTCCATTTATCGATCCATTATATATATGTATATTCAGAATATATATTATATATAAATCATGTTTTATATTCCGTAATTAAGTAATCATGATCTAAGTAATCATATGAATAATTACAAGTTAAAACACGAACGACAAATGAGACGATTTTACCCAAAATGCTACTTTAACGTGAATTTAAAAAAGAACGGGTAATATAAAGTCATAGTGAACCATATATGATATAATAACAATGAATATGATTCTTTAATAAGTCAATGACATTATTTAAATCATTATACAGGAGGTTCTGACACTTACGAAGCAAATCAGACCTAAGGTAAGGGAAATATCACAATCTCATTTTTATCTGAGATTGTTTATACTTTAGTATTTACTAGGGTGTATTTTATCATCCACATCCATGTTTCCTAAATATGTTATATTATTTCCATCCACCTACAATTTTTTAAATCAAATTTTACCCTTCAGCGAGTTTTTAGTAAATAATACAAAAAGAATCTTTTGTCGTTTTTCGTACGAGGTACTTTTTGACTTTTCCGACAAAAGTACAAAGAATGTTTTTTTTAACTTATAAGGCATGAATGGATTTTTAAAAAATTAATCCAAAGAAGCTTACTTTACAAGTTTTCAAGTTTATTTTTAATCAAATTCTTTTAGTTTAAAATTTTATGACATGTTAAGAAAGGAAAATGTTTTTGAAGTAGAAAGGATATTTTCCTCAAAAATGGAGTTCATGTGTTTTATCAAAATTATTTTCCATCTAAGATAATATAGGGTTCTGTTTCTATCCCTATTATTACATTGATTTGATTATGTTGTGATGGAATTATTTTTATGAAATCCTTTATCTTATATGAATTGTTTTATGATTTCATGTTGTTTAAGAATCCCATTTTTATTACATGGGTTATGCAATGATGTATGGTTTATGATTTTGTGGCACACATAAGAATGGTATAATTATGAGATGGGTGGGACCTATATCTCACTCCAATGCATTGGGTAAAGAATTTATATCTCATGAGATAGACATGGCTGGAATGGTAGGTTATACCGGTTCAGTGAAACAGGACTGAAATGAGGGTGACTCGGTTCAGAAATGGACTTTGTCCACTAAGATAGTCTTGGCAATGAGTCTTGACTAATAAGATATGATTCTCTATGATTATGTGTGTATGCCACAAAGTTTTATGTTTTAAGTTATGATTATTGGGATTTCATTTAACTACTATGATTTATCCCATGTTATGAAATTATGCTCTCTTTTGCAGGTTAAGATTTCCAAATTGTTATGTTCTTATGAATATGATGTGATTGATATTTCTTTTGTTTACCCTTACTGAGCATTTGAGCTCACCCTTTTATTTTTTCTTTTCCCCAGGATATAAAGAAAGGTTTTAGGTAAAAAAAGGGAAGATCTTTATGGGAGATGTTGAAGATCTTTTACCACGATTAGATGATTATATTCTGAGTTTCCAAAGACACTAAACTATTACGATCCTTGTGTGTGTGTTTTTGTTATGTACTAAGTATTCCGAAAAAGTAATGTAATGTCCATGTACGTCAAGCTTTGGGTCTCTACAAACTCCTTCAAGCACACCTCCAAATTATAGAATGAATTTCTTCAATTTACATACATGGAGAAGGACGAACATAAGAGTCATATCATTTATGGCTCAATAAGGTTTGATCCTATTGTTTTTTAGCAACAAATTATTCATTTGGATATTATATATGGTTAAGGTCTCATCAATTTTTTATTGTGTAGAACTCAAGGGGTTAATGATGCAGTGATAATCATGTGCTTTTGGAGTTTTACTTGATAGCACATGAAATTGACTACAATCTGTTCAAATTTGTGATTACTAAAAAGCATGTAAAGAATGAATATATTGATGGTAATATCACTAACATAGATAAATTATTATAATGTCATAATTATTTGAATGAAACTATTTTTTAGAGGGGATTCAAGTTTTTGTTGCAGGTTTTTTTGGTCCATGAAAAAGATGAACCGATTATTGGTGGCTATGAGTCTTATACATATTTTAATCAATTATTCCTCTAAATGACTGCTTTGTAGTTTAAATTTTGACATGTATTTATATAGTAATATTTTATTTATACTATTTATATTTTGATTTATTTTATTAGACCTGATAACCATATGTCTAAACAATCATTTCTTTTTCCATGTTTTCAAATCCTAATCTACTATGTTACAATGGATATTTCAACATGCATGATTCATTGATTTTATTGCCTTTTCTTATTTGAAATGTCTATTATTTCATGTTTATTATTTAAATTTGTTGAGAATAAATTTTAATTCCTCTTCATATATAATTTATTCCTACTACTACATTGATGATGTCTTAGAACTATGGGAAGACATGTTTCAGAGATCTTTGGAGGAGATGTGGTAGATTTTGAACATTGATTCTATTTTGAGACTACAAGAGTATGGAGTTTACTATGTATTGTTTTTCAATTCCTTTTGAGTTGGGATCAGATACATGTAGATGTTGATTCAAGAAGTGAATAATTATGGGTTGAGGTAGTTGGGACGTCCTATATTATCTGAAACTACAAATTTTTGTTTCTTCTCCACTCACAAATACAGGTTGGGATTTCCCTATTCCACAGAATCAACCCATTTCCAAACGCATCACGTATACAGTAATTTCATCTGCATATCTACTCTGTCAAAATTTTATACACTTTTCATCTTTTAATTTGACTCTATTCATACTAATTTCCCATTGTGTTTCACAATTCATTTTAAATCCATCTTCTTTCCTGACTTAGTAATTAGGTATCTACTACATTTTTTTCCCCACATTTTTTTATAACATTTTCTATTGAGAGAGAAGAAACGGCCAACGATCTACAATAGGCCTGCTTAGCCACATGTTATTTTCAATTCACTGCAAACATTTTTTATTATTTCTTAATACTCTTTTGATGAATAGAATATAAACTAAAATCATTTTCCATTTACTATTTTGTAAACATTATTTAAGTGTTTCAAGAATCCATATTACTCTCAAACAACATCCATAAGTGTTGGTCTAATGAAAGAAGAAATTAAGCAACTATTGAGATCAAATAATTAACACAGTATGATACAGCCAGTCTGAATTTGAAGGGAACATCAGTGCGGTTAAAAACATTACATACTGTCAGATTTTAAAACCGTATTTCAAATTTTCCCATTTGTGAGAACATTAATTTCTGTTTTCATGTTTTCAAAATAATATATACTATGTTACAATGTCTATTTCAACTTTCATTTTTCTTTGATTTCATTTTCTTTTCTTATATGAAATCTCTGTTACATTTTGTTTACTATTTATTCAATTTAGAATAAATTTTAATTCATGTTCATATATAATTTATTCTTACTACTACAGAAATTAATTCTGAGAACAGTGGGATGATATGTTTCATTATATTGAGCAGAACAACATTACATTTTTTTCGAATGATGCAGAAAAATATTATTTGAAATAATATTGAATTGTCCCATACTTTTGGTTACAGACAAAATTTTATTATTTTAATATTTTCATGTTGTTGTAGTGAATTTTTTCTTTAGGTGTTTCATAATTACGATTATGTTATGAAATTGGCTTCTCTTTTAGAAAGGGTTGTTCTTCAGGGCATTGTGGGGTTTCCAACTATAATGTACTGGAAAATATGAAAATTCTCCTAGAAAAATCTATTATAGATGAATGTATTCCAGGGGAGCTTACTCTCTTGGATACATTTCCATCCCCACTTACCTATATATATTGTTCTATAACCAAGTCTGTAAAGATCTTGGATGTTTTGTTCCATGTATATTTTTTGACTTTATCTCCTGTCGATACAGGTTTTCAATGTATACATGGATGTTCCAATCATGAAATGATATCCCTAAAGAATAAGGTCTACATGTATCACTTCCTTTATGTACAGATATTTTTGACTGTGTCAGACAATCTTGAATATGAAGATTTAGTAAAAAGGTACAAGGTGATTATCCATTCTATTTTCTACTATTTTAACGATCTCTATATTTAATCATCTTTTGTTGTAATATTCTATACCACTAATTTATGCATTAAATATATTCAATATAATGAATTTTAATGACAGGTTTTGATCCTGCAAACAAGGGGAAAATGTGAAGTAAGCTAGATTTAAAGGAATAAACCATCGTGGAAGGTATAATGTGAATATCATTAAAAAAATACAGTTTTTGTTACCTCTAACACCCTTTGTTTGAAAATTTAAAACTTGTGTGAAAATATTTTGTAATATTTTTTTGGTTTCAAGAATATATCCAATATGTTCAAATTCACATGTACATTGTTCATGTTTCAATGATCATTAATATTAATTCCTCTTTGAATTGTCTGTTACTTCATATATATTATTTTTGAATGGTACAAATAAATTTTTATTCTGTTTCATATAAAATTGATGTTTACTACTATTGTGATGATGTCTTAAAAACTTATTCAACTATTAGTTATAATTTTAATAGTGTGTTAATTCCTTTATAGGTTATTTTTTATGCAAATTTTGAATGCACACATATGATATGATCATAACAACTGTTCTATAATGAGATTTGGTGATAAATCATCAGTAAACATGGCCATTTTTGGGATAGTCTTGGTCTAACATACCAAGTCACATGGTGGAGTTTGACTTCAATTTTTATAAACATCCATCATGGAAAGGGAAGTAGTGATACATTTTGTAGTTGTGGATCATTAGAAATTAGTTGCAGCACTCACATTGGCTTATTTTTTATTATTTGATAATGTTGCATGAATTGGATGTCAAATCTAACCTGCATGAAATTAATCTTACCAATGAACATATCTGGAACAATCAGTTTACCTATATGGGTTTGTTTGTTATCATTATACATCATATAGGATGATTTTCCAACACCATTACACTTAATTTAGTTTTATTATGTAGATGTACTTCTATGAAAACATAGTACATTAAACCAACCAGAACCTTATGTTAACAAACACACCCCAATATTATCAAAGCCAATAAATGATAAATATGGGTATCCACAATGTTTTTAGGATGGGGAACTTCCTAATCAGTGAAATGTTGATATTAGCTGCTATGGATGTAACAATTTCGAGGAAGGAGAGAATACTGTATAAAACTGTTTTAACACGTTCTGTACGCTACATTACTAACTTATTCTTCTATCTTTTATTCTTTTCTTTTATTTGGGTTGGATTTATTTTAACCGATTGACATATTTTTATGTTTTAGTGCTGATACTTTAGAAAGTTGATCTTTTCTGCAGAACTACCATTTTGATGTTTTGAGGTTGCAGAAAATCAGCCACACCAGCACGTCACTGATGGTAGTGCATCATTTTGGTGCAGTGCCGATCATGGACTGCTTCTATGGGAAATATATTCTCAAACACCACAATCAAGTATGTAATGGAGACATCCCCTCAACTTAGGCACTTCTCAAAGAATCCTTTTCCAGATGTATAAACATTTTTTATGATCACTTTGTACTTTTCTAAATTTTTGATCTATATATTCCAGCACATTTATTTCATTAACTATTCTATAAAAGCATATACATATAATCAGTTTTGTAATTTTTTCATATAAAGTTATTTCTGTATGCATTATATTGTTCTTCTATTTATTTTAATGTTCCATATATGTAAATTAAGTAAATTTATTTTGGGACTTATTTGTAAATAGATTATATATATTATATATTTCAAATAAGTTCCCTCATGGATACATGAATATAGAATACAGATAATGGATTCCTGTTATTGGAGACACTTGATGCATTTAAATAATTAATTGAAAGCAAGTGATGGCGGTGTCACGACCCGACCTCGGGGCCCGTGCCGTGACTACCCCAAGCCCGCCTTCCATAGGCCAGGGGCTGGCGACTAGCACCAAGGCGTAAAATCCCGGTAAACAGGGAAGGCATTGCCTTTATAAGTAACAACCACCACATAGTCAGCAAGCGGAAAGTAAAGTGCAGAAAAGTAAAGGGGGCCGGAATACAAGCCCAACTGAAAGTACAACTGAAAAAGTAAAGAACAACAACTGAAGAAAAGACGGCGGCCTCGTGTCGTCCACTGGCAATCCCACCTGAAGGGTGGGTACAGATAGCCTCCAGGCTCCTCGGGTCCCACGTCCGCTCCGAGCACGTCCCGCCCAGTGGTCCACCTCCAGGTACCGTCCTGCTCCACGCCCCAACCGTGATCAGCGCTGTCTGTCGTCTGCAACCAACACAACAAGGTGCGGGCATAGCCCGTGCAGGGGTGAGTATAAGCTACTCAGTAAGGACCCCGAGACCCCCGAAAGTCTCCCGAAATCCACAAAGGATATAGCACAAAAGAAAGATGCAATCACGAAGTAACATCTGACTCGACTTAGGTATATGCCCATACATATACCTAAGTCCCCAATTCTAGCTCTGCTCACGAGCTCAAGAACAACTCAATCCACAAAGGAAAGCAAGACTCAAATCCACAAGGAGAGTAAACAGTAAATCCACATAGGATAGTTCAACACAACCCACAAAGGAGAGTAACATAAGATTCAGCTCAACCAGGTATACTATTTCAGATGACGTCAAAGATGATCACTGATCCATCTAAGTCGTCGGACCCACGAAGGATCGATAGGTACTAACCCCCGCAAAAGACCCACACAGGATCGGGCTCACACAGAACCTGTAGGCAGTGGCTCACACAGAACCGGTAGTAAGGACCCACATAGGATCGGGCTCACACAGAACCTGTAGCACTGATCCACGTGGGATCACTGAGTGCAGTAGTCGACGCAGTCCACTGAGGATCTCTGCACAGTCGTCGCCGCAGTCCACGAAGGATCTCGGCTCTGCCGTCGCCGCAGTCCACGGAGGATCTCTGCTCTGCCGTCGTCGCAGTCCACGGAGGATCTCTGCTCTGTCGTCGAAGTCACAGCCAGCGCTAGGGTTCCCGCACACAGCGAGCTCGTTTAGGAGGGTCCGCTCCACGAGCCGAGAGGCTGATACATCAACTGACACGTAGTCCGAAGTTGATGTATCCAAAAGTTCCGTATCGACAACAGGATCTCAACGCAACAGACGGCGCGTCAATCGGACGCCCGGTCTGAGAGTTATTGGCATTTTCGTCCCAGGGGCCCGGTTGGTTTTTAGGGAAAAACCAACTCGACCGTACTCCGCCTGTATCCGATCCTCGGGCGGAGTATGCCAAAAGTTCCGTCTCACTTAGAGGAAACTACCACAGCTGACGGTACGTCGATCGGACGTCCGTAGCTTAAGTTATGAGCGTTTCCGCTCCGAGGGCCCGGTTGGTTTCGTGTACGAACCAACCCGGCCGAACCCAAAGTCTTCCGAAACCTTGAGTATAATATACCGAAACGACCGTCTCGATCCAAGGATCGCGTAGTCGCTAACGGTTCGTCAATCGGAAATCCCAGTCCCAAGATATGGGCGAAAGACTGAAGAGGGCCCGAAACGGGGGTTCTGGGCCCGGGGCGACCCGGCCCGAACCACCCCTGGGTCGGCCGAACCGGGTCGGCCCGACCCGGCCCGGCCGACCGGACCGGCCGGCTCGGCTTCGGCCAAGCGGCCGAAGCAACCGCCGCGGGGTTGACCCGCGGCTTGGAGGAAACGCGGCCCCGCGGGGGGCCGCCTGTCACGCGGACGCGGCCGGGCCGCCGCGTCCCTCCCCGGTTCCGCGCGGCCGCGGAACGCCGCGGCGGATCTCCTCCACGGCGGCGCGCCGGGCGCCGCCGCCTCCGGCCGCCGGGCGCCGCCGCCGCCGCCTTCCGCGGGCCGCCGGAGTTGCTCCGGTGGCCCGTTTTGCCTCCCGTCTGCGCCATTGCTCCTCCCGGGGGCCGATCTTCACTGCGGGATCAACGGATCGCCATTGCCGCACGGTTCGTCTTCGTCCGCCAATTCCGCACAACAAAAGATCGGCGGAGGGTTGCCGGGTCTTGTTCGTTAGACCCGCACCCTCCGCGTTAGTCATAAACAACGGGAGAAAGGGGCTACAACAATTTTTAATCATGATAAAAATTGTTCACTCCTTTTTCTTTTAAACGGCATTTCAATTTTAATTAATTGAAATTATTCATGCCGGTTCTTTATTCAAAAAGAGATAAAAACACGGGAATGAATCATCAAGAAAATAAACCCCTACCTTGTCGTCGTCGTCGGACGAGAGGTCGTCGCGGAATCGCTCGTCGCGGAAGGAGGGGATCGTCGCGTCATCGCGGAAGAGACGTTCGTCGCACCGCGGGAAAAGCGTCGCGCCGACGATCTCCGGATCTAGAACAAACGGATTTAATTAATTAAATCCGTTGTTATTGAAATTAAAAAGGGAGAATTTAAACGATCCGATTCTCACCTTAGTTGCCGAACGAGGATCGGCCGCGGAAGAAGTGGCGTCGCCGAAGAACGTCGCGGGTAGAGCTCGTCGACGTCGCAGATCACGGTGTGCGTCGTCGAATTCCGGTCGCCGGCGTTCTTCGCGTTCTTTGCGTTCTTCGCGTTCTTCGCATTCTTCGCGGGGAGGGTGGAGGTTCAGAGGAATTGCACAACGATAGCAATCCTCCAAAATAGACAAGTTGTCTATTTTATTATTTTGCCAACAAACGCAAAACGCGTAAGTAACGACCCATCAGTTCGTTGAATTAATTCAACGAGCGAAACAACCCATTTAATTCACGAAAGAAACAACCCATTTAATTCACGAAATAAACCGCCCAATTAAATGGTCTGTTAAGAATTAAAGAAAACGCTTCGGTTGACTTTTCAGTTACTTTGACGGGTTTTCGCAGGTGCGTTACTTAGCGAAAGAAACGGCGGGGCTCGTGCGGGCCCCACCGCACAAATATCCTACCAAGGGGTAGGATATTTCTGGATAGCATCCTATCCAGTTCAACTCAGTTCAAGCCGCCTTTAAGTGACTTCCAAGCAGCTTAAGTGAAATAAAATAAAGTTGTCGCACAAACTTTATTTTATTTCTGACATAAAGCCCCAAAATTTAAAAACCACGTCTGAGCAAACGCAACTCCGGAAGAGGCGTTTCTAAGCAAATACCGGCGCTGCGATTTCATCGGTGCCCTCAGAATTCGATTCCGGGCACCGGTTCAAAAGATAAAAAAACCCGCTCGTCCGTTCACTGAACGTACCCGATCCAAACTTCGGAAATTGATTCCGGGCACACCGGGCCTCGGAATCAGGTGCCGTCTGAAGCTGCGCTCTTGAAAAATTCCAAAGAAAATTAAGAAAAAAAAATTTCCTTGAAATTTGCGGGTCTTTACATTACTCCCACCTCAGGGCTTTACGTCCTCGTAAAGATACATCAAAAACTAGGGGAACAAATGGGGGTACTGAGCACGCATCTGAGCCTCCCGCTCCCAAGTGCTCTCCTGGAGGTTCCCGTGCTGCCATCTGACGCGCACAAGAGGAATCAACCGCCCACGTAGGACCCGCTCCTGTCGATCCTCGATCTCCACTGGGACCTCCGCAAAAGTCGCCCCATCGTCCACGTCTAGCTCCCCAAAGTCGATGATGTGCGTCGGGTCGTGCACGTATCTCCTCAGCTGAGACACGTGAAAGACGTCGTGCACCCGGTGCAACCGAGGTGGTAGAGCCAGGCGATAAGCCACCTCTCCTATCCTACTGAGGACCTGGAAAGGCCCGATGAAGCATGGAGACAACTTGCAGCCTCGGCCAAATCTCCGTAAACCACGTCGAGGTGAGACACGCAAAAAGACGTGGTCGCCATCCTCGAACTCTAGTGGCCTCCGCCTCCTGTCAGCATATGACTTCTGCCGGCTCTGAGCTGTCCTCATCCTCTCCTGGATGATCTGGACCTTTTCTGTCATGTCTCGGATCATCTCTGGTCCCACGAGTGCTGTCTCCCCAGGGTCTGTCCAGCACAACGGTGATCTGCAGGGTCTGCCGTACAACACCTCGTATGGTGCCATCCCGATGGTGGAGTGGTAGCTGTTGTTGTACGCGAACTCCACCAAGGGTAGGTGGTCCTCCCAGCTGCGACCAAAGTCAAGAACACATGCACGGAGCATGTCCTCGAGTGTCTGTATGGTCCTCTCCGTCTGACCATCCGTCTGAGGGTGGAAGGCTGTGCTCAGATGGAGCCGCGTCCCGAACGCCTCCTGCAACCCCTTCCAAAGCCGGGAAGTGAAACGAGCATCTCGATCGGAGACGATAGACGATGGCACACCGTGAAGCCGTACGATCTCCTGGACGTAAAGACGTCCCAAGCTCTCCACTGAGCCCTGCCCTCTGATGGGTAAGAAGTGTGCCGACTTGGTGAGTCGGTCGACAATCACCCAAATGGAGTCGTGACCTCTGGAAGTGCGTGGAAGTCCAGTCACGAAGTCCATAGATATGCCGTCCCACTTCCACTCCGGGACCTCCAAGGGCTGTACCAAGCCTGCTGGTACCTGATGCTCTGCCTTCACCTGTTGGCAGGTGAGGCATCGTGAAACGAACTCTGCCACAGCTTTCTTCATGCCCGGCCACCAGTGCGGTCGTCTGAGATCCTGGTACATCTTCGCCACTCCGGGATGCACCGCCAAGGGAGAAGTGTGAAACTCTCTCAGCACCTCCTCTTGTAAGCGACTGGTACGAAGGTACGTCCTCTGAAAAGGATGTCATGCTCTGCTCCAAGGGAGAAACCATCAGGCGCCTGACCTGAGGATATCAGTGCACGCCGGGTCTCACAGTCAGCGTCCCCACGCTGAGCCTCTCTGACCCACTGTAGAAGTGGAGGAGAGACTGTGAGAGACTGAAGAAAGGCTGCTCCGTCTCTATCCACGAAGGATATCTGTAAGGAGGCTAGCTGCTACGTCGCCTCCTCAAGTAGCTGAATGCCCGTCCTCCTGCTGAGGGCATCGGCTACCACGTTCCCCTTCCCAGGAGTATAGACTATCTCAAAGTCATAGTCCTGGAGGAACTCAAGCCATCTCCACTGTCTCAGGTTCAGGTCCTTCTGAGAGAAGATATACCTGAGACTCTGGTGGTCAGAAAATACTGTGAAGCGCTCGCCCATCAGATAGTGCCGCCAAGTCTTCAGAGCGAAGACCACTGCTGCTAACTCTAGGTCATGAGTGGCGTAGTTCTGCTCATGCGGCCTCAACTGACGTGATCCGTAGGCGATCACGGCCCGCTCCTGCATCAGGACGCACCCGAGTCCAGTCCCTGATGCATCGCAGTAAACTACGTATCCAACTCCCTCCTCAGGCAACCTCAAGATAGGTGCGCTGGTCAATCTCTGTCTCAGCTCCTGGAAGCTCTGCTGACATCTGTCTGACCACACAAAGGGTTTCCCCTTCTTTGTCAAAGCTGAGAGTGGTGCCGCAACTCTGGAGAAGTCTGGCACAAATCTCCGATAGTATCCGGCTAGGCCCAAGAAGCTCCGCACCTCTGTCACGCTCCTGGGTGGCTCCCAAGCTAGCACTGCCTCGATCTTCGCGGGATCCACTGCAACTCCCGCCTCAGAAATGACGTGCCCCAAGAAATGGACCTCACGTAACCAGAACTGGCATTTTGAGAGCTTTCCATAAAGCTGGTGCTCTCGGAGCGTGTCTAGCACAACTCGCAGGTGGTAGGCATGCTCCTCCTCAGTCGTCGAGTATACCAAAATGTCGTCAATGAAGACCACGACAAATCGGTCGAGGTATGGCTGGAAGATCCTGTTCATGAGGCTCATGAACACTGCTGGAGCATTGGTTACAACGAAAGGCATAACCAAGAACTCATAATGGCCATACCGACACCTGAAGGCCGTCTTCTGCACGTCCTCGTCTCGAACTCTGAGCTGATGATAGCCTGACCGGAGGTCTATCTTCGAGAACCACCACGCTCCCTTGAGCTGATCGAAGAGGTCATCAATCCATGGCAGCGGATACTTGTTCCTCACTGTCACCTGGTTCAGGCGACGATAGTCGACACACAGTCGCAAGCTCCCGTCCGCCTTCTTGGCGAACAAAATCGGGGAAGCCCAGGGTGAAACACTGGGTCGGATAAACCCCTTGCTCTGCAAGTCCTCCAACTGTACCCGCAGCTCTCGAAGCTCGGCGGGGGCCATCCGATATGCTGGAGTAGATATCGGGGCTGTCCCGGGGTACAAGTCGATGTAAAAGTCTACCTCTCTACGAGGAGGTAGCCCTGGAACGTCGTCGGGAAAGACGTCCACGTACTGGTCCACCACTGCAGGAAAAACTGGACTCCGCATGTCCACTGCTCCTAGGATGAGGCTAGCCAACTGATGAGAGATGGGCTGCACTCTCCTCCGCGGAAGTCCATCATGTGCTGCAAAGGTTCCCTTCTCACCGGTGAAGGTAAACCTGCTCCCGTCGGTGCGAACACATCGCACCTTGCGCCTAAAACAGTCGATCTGGGCATGAACCGTGGATAGCCAATCCATGCCCAAGATGACGTCGTAAGGCCTCGACGCCGCTACAAGGAGATCCCAGCCGAAGCTCACGCCTCCTAGAGTAAGCTCACACTACCGGCACCAGTGCGTAATCGTCGAGTCTGCTCCCGTAGGAGTCTCTAGCCGTAAGGATCGAGCCAACGGCTCAGTCGGAATCTCCGAGCTCCGAACAAGGGCAGAGGCTATGAAAGAGTGACTCGCTCCTGTGTCTATAAGTACTGCAGCAAGGGTGGAATAGACACAGATCGTACCTCGAATCATCTCTGGCATGTCGGGGTCGTAGGCCTCCACTGCCTGGAGCTGGGCCTGTCCCTGCCCGCAAGCTCCCTGTGGTCGAGGTGGCCCTCTTGGTGGTGGTGGGGGTAGAGCCTGGAAGCGTCGCCCACCACCCGCTGCTCGGCCAGCTCCTCTGCCTCGTCCGCCTCCTCCCTGCGGACCGCCACGGTCGACCCTCTGCCTCTGCCTGGGTGGCCCCTCCACCGTCTGCTGCTCCTCTGGTCGGCGATTCGGGCAATCACGAGCCATGTGACCCTGCCCGCCGCAGGAGTAGCACAGCCTGCCTCTCGGAAGGCTGGCACTCCGCTGTGTGCCCCGCACCGCTGAGCTGGTGTCCTGAGGCCGTCTGCGTGGGGGTCTGGTCTGCCTGGACCCGAGAGTCATCCGTCGGCTACCTGCTGCCGAAGACTCAGCTACCTGCCGCCCTGCACTAGGTCTCGCCGCTGAAGAAGGCTCTGCCAGGAAGCTCTCGATCAGGAGGGCTCGCTCCAGCACTCCCGCCTGGGTCGGAATGCTGAGGGAGATTAGCGACGCCCGAATCTCCTGTCGCAAGCCCTGCTCGAAGGTCCGGGCCCGGAAGAAGGGGTCCCGTACCATGTCGGTCGAGTAGCGAGATAGGTCAGTGAACCTCGCCGCGTACTGAGCGACCGTCATGCTGCCCTGGCGCAGCTGGAGAAGCTCCTGGATATGCACCGCTCGGAGGGTGGCCGGGATGAACTCAGAGCGGAAGAGGCTCTCGAAGTCCGCCCAGAGCAAGGATGCCTCATCGTGAACCTGGAGCATCAGGCTCCACCATCGTCCTGCCACCGCCTGCAGGAGGCTCGCCGCGAGAATCACCATGAGATCCGCTGGTGTCCTCACTAGCCTAAAGATCCGTACCACCGCCTCTAGCCAGTCCTCGGCGGCCTGGGGGTCCGCCTCACCGCGAAACCTGGGCGGTCGCTGGCTCTGAAACTCATGCAGTGCCCTAAGGCGACGTGCATCGTCAGCGTCAGGTACTGGTAGCATCGGTGGCTCGGCGGGTAAAGCTACCACCGGTGCCACTGCTGGCAAAGGGCCCTGCACCGAGGCCTCGTCGCTCGGTGGGCTGCCGTCGCGCCCTACACTCGGAACCCTAGCTGGCTGTCGTCGCGGGGCCATCCTGAAAAGGATAACAAGAGCACCACAGTCAGAACAGTATACCTAGTGAGCTGGCACAAGTAATCACAAGGAAAACTTGAGACTTTCATGAAGCAGATCAGTATACCCGGTGAGCTGACACAAGTAATCACAAAGAAACTTGAAACACACACGCAATCAATGTTTTCATGCATTAAGTCGGAAATCAGGAGTCAGGGTCCTGGTGTACGGATACGTCGGCCGCCGCACCAACACTGGGCTCCCTGAACTGATAACCACACCCAATACACTAAACACTATTGCTTCATATAGAAAGAAAAGACGATCAGAGTCTGCGGTAGAACAGACAACCTCTGATACCAATTTGTCACGACCCGACCTCGGGGCCCGTGCCGTGACTACCCCAAGCCCGCCTTCCCTAGGCCAGGGGCTGGCGACTAGCACCAAGGCGTAAAATCCCGGTAAATAGGGAAGGCATTGCCTTTATAAGTAACAACCACCACAGAGTCAGCAAGCGGAAAGTAAAGTGCAGAAAAGTAAAGGGGGCCGGAATACAAGCCCAACTGAAAGTACAACTGAAAAAGTAAAGAACAGCAACTGAAGAAAAGACGGCAGCCTCGTGTCGTCCACTGGCAATCCCACCAGAAGGGTGGGTACAGATAGCCTCCAGGCTCCTCGGGTCCCACGTCCGCTCCGAGCACGTCCCGCCCAGTGGTCCACCTCCAGGTACCGTCCTGCTCCACGCCCCAACCGTGATCAGTGCTTTCCGTCGTCTGCAACCAACACAACAAGGTGCGGGCATAGCCCGTGCAGGGGTGAGTATAAGCTACTCAGTAAGGACCCCGAGACCCCCGAAGGTCTCCCGAAATCCACAAAGGATATAGCACAAAAGAAAGATGCAATCACGAAGTAACATCTGACTCGACTTAGGTATATGCCCATACATATACCTAAGTCCCCAATTCTAGCTCTGCTCACGAGCTCAAGAACAACTCAATCTACAAAGGAAAGCAAGACTCAAATCCACAAGGAGAGTAAACAGTAAATCCACATAGGATAGTTCAACACAACCCACAAAGGAGAGTAACATAAGATTCAGCTCAACCAGGTATGCTTTTTCAGATGACGTCAAAGATGATCACTGATCCATCTAAGTCGTCGGACCCACGAAGGATCGATAGGTACTAACCCCCGCAAAAGACCCACACAGGATCGGGCTCACACAGAACCTGTAGGCAGTGGCTCACACAGAACCGGTAGTAAGGACCCACATAGGATCGGGCTCACACAGAACCTGTAGCACTGATCCACGTGGGATCGCTGAGTGCAGTAGTCGACGCAGTCCACTGAGGATCTCTGCACAGTCGTCGCCGCAGTCCACGAAGGATCTCTGCTCTGCCGTCGCCGCAGTCCACGGAGGATCTCTGCTCTGCCGTCGTCGCAGTCCACGGAGGATCTCTGCTCTGTCGTCGAAGTCACAGCCAGCGCTAGGGTTCCCGCACACAGCGAGCTCGTTTAGGAGGGTCCGCTCCACGAGCCGAGAGGCTGATACATCAACTGACACGTAGTCCGAAGTTGATGTATCCAAAAGTTCCGTATCGACAACAGGATCTCAACGCAACAGACGGCGCGTCAATCGGACGCCCGGTCTGAGAGTTATTGACATTTTCGTCCCAGGGGCCCGGTTGGATTTTAGGGAAAAACCAACCCGACCGTACTCCGCCTGTATCCGATCCTCGGGCGGAGTATGCCAAAAGTTCCGTCTCACTTAGAGGAAACTACCACAGCTGACGGTACGTCGATCGGACGTCCGTAGCTTAAGTTATGAGCGTTTCCGCTCCGAGGGCCCGGTTGGTTTCGTGTACGAACCAACCCGGCCGAACCCAAAGTCTTCCGAAACATTGAGTATAATATACCGAAACGACCGTCTCGATCCAAGGATCACGTAGTCGCTGACGGTTCGTCAATCGGAGGTCCCAGGCCCAAGATATGGGCGAAAGACTGAAGAGGGCCCGAAACGGGGGTTCTGGGCCCGGGGCGACCCGACCCGAACCACCCCTGGGTCGGCCGAACCGGGTCGGCCCGACCCGGCTAGGCCGGGTCCGGTCCGGCCTGGGCGCGGCCCGGCCGACCGGACCGGCCGGCTCGGCTTCAGCCGAGCGGCCGAAGCAACCGCCGCGGGGTTGACCCGCGGCTTGGAGGAAACGCGGCCCCGCGGGGGGCCGCCTATCACGCGGACGCGGCCGGGCCGCCGCGTCCCTCCCCGGTTCCGCGCGGCCGCGGAACCGGCCGCCGCCGCCGTGGCTTCAGCCGCGGCGGATCTCCTCCACGGCGGCGCGCCGGGCGCCGCCGCCTCCGGCCGCCGGAGTTGCTCCGGTGGCCCGTTTTGCCTCCCGTCTGCGCCATTGCTCCTCCCGGGGGCCGATCTTCACTGCGGGATCAACGGATCGCCCTTTCCGCACGGTTCGTCTTCGTCCGCCAATTCCGCACAACAAAAGATCGGCGGAGGGTTGCCGGGTCTTGTTCGTTAGACCCGCACCCTCCGCGTTAGTCATAAACAACGGGAGAAAGGGGCTACAACAATTTTTAATCATGATAAAAATTGTTCACTCCTTTTTCTTTTAAATGGCATTTCAATTTTAATTAATTGAAATTATTCATGCCGGTTCTTTATTCAAAAAGAGATAAAAACACGGGAATGAATCATCAAGAAAATAAACCCCTACCTTGTCGTCGTCGTCGGACGAGAGGTCGTCGCGGAATCGCTCGTCGCGGAAGGAGGGGATCTTCGCGTCGTCGCGGAAGAGACGTTCGTCGCACCGCGGGAAAAGCGTCGCGCCGACGATCTCCGGATCTAGAACAAACGGATTTAAATAATTAAATCCGTTGTTATTGAAATTAAAAAGGGAGAATTTAAACGATCCGATTCTCACCTTAGTTGCCGAACGAGGATCGGCCGCGGAAGAAGAGGCGTCGCCGAAGAACGTCGCGGGTAGAGCTCGTCGACGTCGCAGATCACGGTGTGCGTCGTCGAATTTCGGTCGCCGGCGTTCTTCGCGTTCTTCGCGTTCTCCGCGTTCTTCGCGGGGAGGGTGGAGGTTCAGAGGAATTTCACAACGATAGCAATCCTACAAAATAGACAAGTTGTCTATTTTATTATTTTGCCAACAAACGCAAAACGCGTAAGTAACGACCCATCAGTTCGTTGAATTAATTCAACGAGCGAAACAGCCCATTTAATTCACGAAAGAAACAGCCCATTTAATTCACGAAATAAACCGCCCAATTAAATGGTCTGTTAAGAATTAAAGAAAACGCGTCAGTTGACTTTTCAGTTACTTTGACGGGTTTTCGCGGGTGCGTTACTTAGCGAAAGAAACGGCGGGGCTCGTGCGGGCCCCACCGCACAAATATCCTACCAAGGGGTAGGATATTTCTGGATAGCATCCTATCCAGTTCAACTCAGTTCAAGCCGCCTTTAAGTGACTTCCAAGCAGCTTAAGTGAAATAAAATAAAGTTGTCGCACAAACTTTATTTTATTTCTGACTTAAAGCCCCAAAATTTAAAAACCACGTCTGAGCAAACGCAACTCCGGAAGAGGCGTTTCTAAGCAAATATCGGCGCTGCGATTTCATCGGTGCCCTCAGAATTCGATTCCGGGCACCGGTTCAAAAGATAGAAAAACCCGCTTGTCCGTTCACTGAACGTACCCGAGCCAAACTTCGGAAATTGATTCCGGGCACACCGGGCCTCGGAATCAGGTGCCGTCTGAAGCTGCGCTCTTGAAAAATTCCAAAGAAAATTAAGAAGAAAAAAATTTCCTTGAATTTTGTGGGTCTTTACAGGCGGGTTATGCCGGGGGAGAGGAGGGGTAATAGATAGGTGACGACTGCAATGCAAGGATGGGCTGGATGGGGGGGGTGCTTCACTAGAGGTCAAAGGGAAGGGGAGGGATAGGGCAGTGATGATGGGCTAAGCGGGGGACAGGTAATTCCCTATCAAGCAGGTGTGGATTATATTTTTTTCCCCACTTAAACAGTTTTCAGTTTTTCAAATATGTCATTATTGTTTTCTGATAGATTCTACCCGGTTACCCTTTTCTATTATTTATTTCAATTAGTAGTTATTTTTGTTTTTCATATAATTTATTTGTTTTCATTGAATTTTTGTACAGTTTTTTTTCATAGATGAATATCTTAAAAAAATAAGCCATTTGATTACGATATGATTTTTTCACTTCACTGGATTAACCAGTTATTTTTTCATAGTAGTATGTATCATTTACTCAAATTAATTTCTAATTCTAGATTGCAGGGATCAATATAACTGTCAACAATCATGAAAAACTGCAACTCTACATCAATGGTGCATGGTGGTACTAGGAGGATTTTTACTGCACATTTTGATGACATGAATTGTAATCTTATATGAACACCCACTGTTGTTGAAAATCATGGTTCCTATTTATGTTGTCAAACATGTATCTTCTACTGAAACAATATTGATGTTATCTTATCATTGTTAAATTACATTCCATATTTCTATGTCAAAGGTGAAACTGTATTGATGTTCACTTACCATTATTCTGTTTCACTGTTGACCTATTTCAAGTATCTACAAATTAGATTTTCAAACATTCTTTATATGAATAAATTTATAATTTCAATATATTATTTATTAATTTTGATTCTGTTTCACCATTGGTTCCTTCATTGTTAAATTTTTACAAAAGGTTTCTTAGTATATAAATTTTGTTCCTCAATTTCTGTAACTTTAAATCCTTTTTATGTATGTCATTTTCTTTTCAATTATACTTAATATTAATATAAACTAATATGTTTTATAAATAGTAATATATAGTTAATAATAAGAATTATTCTATAGTGTCGTGCATCGGACGGGCGGAGTACTGGTTATACCTATAGTCAATATTGGGTGAGCATGCCTTAGTAATGTTAGGTGAGTAATGGATGAGAGTAGCTCTATGTTAGTTGTTTAATTCAATTTATTATTATGGAAATGTGTTTTCTATTGATTTTAAAAAGAAAATTTGAGGTGGAATATACTAAATATAAATTAATAATCACCCAAATACACACACACACACAGATATATTTTTATATATATACATATATTTATGGTTTGAATGAGGGATTCTATGATCAAGGAATAATGTAAAATCATGTGGGGATTATAGATAGTGTTATTGTTATCTACTTAATAGTGATTTTGGTATTCTATATATTATACTAAATTGTGTTTTATTCCATTTATATTCATTTTTAATTTGATTTGGAATCATATAATGGTGTTAATATGTGGTATTCAATATTTTCATTAGATTTATTAGGGATAAACATCACATAATAGTGTTTTTATTCCCTCAGTATTAATCCCTACCAATTTCTTATTAGATTTTGGATTTAGATGTAATTTTTGACTTCACATTTAGCATAGTTGAGACTCCAAGTTAGTCAGGTCCTAATAATAAAATCATTTAAAAATCTAATATTCCCCAACAGATATAGTTGAATATTATATTTAGAAAAAGTTCAAAATGGGAAAATTCATAAATATGATCATTAGTTAGATTTAAATATAGTAAAAAATTTATCATTACACCATAAATTAAAATATTAAATAAAAATAGTTTAATTTAGAATCATACATGGATTAAACTATTTATCTAATGCTTAAATCCAAAAGATAAGGTTAATTTTATAAACTAAACATGTATTCAATTACTTATTTTGGGTGATTTTATGTAATAATTATGTTATCCTAAAAATAAATCACTTTGGATTTATTTGAAACTGAAAATAGAGTTATATTAATTTAATAATTTAAAATTTTCATAAAGTTCCCTCACCTCCATTAAAAAGGGAACATCTCCTCATCTTTAATTAACAACTCCAAATACCATTGTCTTGGCTAACCACATCCCATTTCCTCTCCCAACCTCCCTCACTTCACTATAGATTCTATACATTAGGTAGAAATACATTCTAATGTTTCCTTTTATACAAATCAAAAGGAGACACTCAAAAAAGAGGTAATGGTTTTACCATTTCAATTCAATTTATTTTCTTCTTATAATTCCTATTACAACATTGTTCCATACTAAAGTAATAATTATATAATATAATATATGATGAATTTTAATTATAAATATTGGAAAACCATATTATTCTATTTACCCATCATATAAAAACCAATATCACTATGCGTGCGTACGCACAACTGACCTTCTCTACACTATGGTGCAAACTGTCATTCATGTACACATTATTTATGTCGGTATAGAAATGAATATAAAGGATGTAAATAAAATATATAACTTAATATTGTTTCTTTAAAATTTATATTTCATCCAATTTTATACCATTTTACCATTAAGGAAATGATACTATCACTCGTGCGTGTGTACGACTTACCTTCTCAACGATGTGATGAGATTCGTCTTCCACGTTCACCATTCCAAAATTATTATAAAAATATATATAGTGAATAAGTATGAAATATATTACATTATTATTCTAATGGTATAATATATATATATATATACATACATATACATATACAAATATTTTATTAACTTACCTCCATTCAATACGATAAGAAAATAGAAACATTGTTTCTGCGTACGGATGACCAACCATCTCCATGAATTGTTTTTTTTCACTCCATATATCTATCTATTTTATATATTATTATACGGAATATATATGATATATAAATCATTTTTTATATTTTTTAAATAAGTAAATTATGATATATGTAATATGATCAGGAATAACAGGTCAAAACACGTATGATAACCACCCTGATTATTACATGAAATGTCTCTTTAACATGGAAGTTAATAATAAATAGGTAATGTAATGTCATTTATGAAACATGAATTATATCATAAATATTATTATGGTTCCTATAGAAGTTAATAATATGTATAAAAACATTATACAGGAGTTTTGGACACATATAGATTCTATCAGACCTAATGTAATGGAATTCCATCCAACATTTAATTATTGTGAGATATAGGCTGAGTTCACAACCTATTTCTTATGTGTGGTGTATTTAATTCCCATATTATATTTCATATCATGAATATATTTTCTTCTTGGTATTGAAATATTCAATTCAATATATGATGCTTATTATTTAAATGTTTAAAGCGTTATGGGATGATTTGAATGATTAAAGAATTAATCCTTCCCCCCGATTCAATATTGTTGATATTATCATTCATATTTATTTCTTTATATATAGAGGATTATAAGTAGAAGTTTATATCTATTTTTATGTTTATTAAAATATTTTCAAAAATAATAATTTTAAGGTTTTTATGTGAGGGTTAATTTCACAACCTCGTTATTATATGAGTTTGTTAATACATCTATATCTACTAGGACATCTGTATCATACATGCCAATGATTCATTGAATGTGTTTCAAAATATTATGAACAATTATTTAAAGTCATTTTTCCCATGATTGACTTTTTATTAAAAAATTTAAAGTAATATCTACATCGTTTTCCAAGTGAGTAAATTTATGACCTTTTTGTCTAATAAAGGAATGAATGTTTTTATCGTATACTGCACAAGAGGCTATTTTCCACCATTATAACACCTTAATAATTCAAAGATCACATTATAATATTAAATGTTTATTTTCAAAAATTATTGTATTCTTTTATAATTTTATATATTTTAAATGATTTCAATGAAAAAGATATTTTTATCTCGAAGAGTTTTAATGAAATTATAAGATTATTTCCATCTATGTCAACATCCTTTGTGGGTTTTAATGCCTAATTATGGTTGATTTATTATGATAAAATATTCCATATTTTTTTGAAGGGTTTGTGATATTTTTGACTGTGGATGTGCTACTTTGATACAATTCATGGTTGACAGTTAATGTATTAACATTTTTTTATTCTAGATTTCATACCAATGTTTATGTTATGTTTCAACATTTTCATATAAGGGATGCATTGGTCTTATAAAGAAATTGGTTGTCTATTATTTAATAAAATCCCTACAGGTTGGGGAGTGGTTAATAATATACCCTTGTTCCGTCAATAATATTAATTATACATACTAAATAGGGTTTTGACTAACATATGACCTGTATGGTCTTGGCGGGAGGCCTTGAAAATATGGCTATTGTTATGCATTCCCTCAATATGATATTAGTTATTGATATTACATGTGATTATCAAACAATTATAATTTCCATTTGAATTATTAAATGGACTTAATTAATTTATTATTTACATATTATGTTGAATCTTATGTTTATAAGTATTTTGTTTCAATTGATACTTTCCTTAAAAGTATATTATTATATAAGAATCTTATTCTATGTTTTTTACCTTACTATGCATCTGATCTCACTAATTTCTTATTTTTTATTTTTCAGGGATGCTAAGAAGTGTTTTGTGATTGATATCCAGGGTTAATCTATGATAATAATTGTGTTCTCATTGAAATATCCATGTTGAGTTCTAGGCATTGAATTGTAATGTAATGTTCACGTATGTAATCTATTTTCCATAGCTTGTAAATTGATCGGTCCTTCGGGATTTGATTCCTTGTAATAATTTCAATGTAATAATATAATGCACTAGTACCAAGAATCTGGTATTGGGTTATTACATATGAAAATAGAATAACATCACTCCATAAGATGGTAGTCTACAAAACACAAGAGAGACACTATCATATTACCAAAAAATTGAATGAAAAAAGGTTAGTGTGGTATCCCAATTATATAGATAATATAATTTGACAAATTTCATATAAATATGTTAAATTCTTCATTATAAACAACTTAGAAGGATGGTAATGGAAAAAAAAATTATTTTTCAATAAGGATGTAATTCTCCATACAAATGATTGAATGTTTAGTTTCCAGTTTTTTGGAAGAATAGTATGATATTGGTTATTCATTTAACATAATAACATCATAGTATTTTTTTAGTTAATTGTGTTTTTATATCACTATATTTTTAAATGAAATCAATGTGCTGGAGTATGATGTAATACCAAAACACATGTTTAACAATTTTACAACTTATTCGAATAACCTCCTTAAGATTGCTAAAAAAATTTTATGAGGGTTTCCAAATAAAAAAAATCATCATGGATGTGATTAGTTATGTAGAAAATGATGCTTCAAAAGGACTCGGCTGAACCATTGGGTTTTTTATGTGTGGAGATGATAGAAGAAGGGATTCCGTTTATAAGTTAGTGATTGGACACAAAATGAATTTATGGAAAGAATAAAGTGTACCTACATTATTTATGTATAAAAGGTCTCCATAGTTAAATTTTTTGAATCATAGAGGTGATAAGGTTCAAATATTGATCTAAAATGTGTGTTGGAAAAATTTCAATATCATTTTACCCCTTATCATTTTAGTTTGACCCTGGGTAAACCCATTTTAAACTTGTCTGTGATAAATATTATCTTCTACTTTTAATATTAATTATGCTATGACATTAATATCTACAACATATGTATTATTAATTTTTCATATTTAAAATATGGAATCTAATTTTCCAAATTACATTCATATAAGCTTCTATAAAAAATTAAATATTAATCTTGTAAACATGATAATAAAAGAAGTTTTCTAAAGACAAAATATTAAAAAGAATAAAAAAAATATATTAAAATTAAATATCAATTTTATTTCAACAAAATAAATTTTTTTATTAAATATTTAATTGAACTAATTTTACTTTTAAAACCATATTAAAATAATATGAACAAATAATCCAATTATTTTTTTAATATATGAAATGACAACATTTTTTTGAGGAAATATATTTTTTTGAAGCAAATATATAAATTAAAAAAAATTAAGTAAATTTTAACAATAGTTTTTAATTATGTAAAAAATTATACATAATTTTTAAATAGTTTTTACCCATAATCATTAATGATAGTTTACAACTCTTTTTTAAAAAAATTAATATTAACAATATATTGTGGTTCATTAAAAACTAGATGAACTGTGTAACAAAAAGAATTAAAGTATATAATTGTGTTAGAAAAAATATGTCATAAAAACACAAGGTGTTGTATTCCCTCCCCCAAATAAATAATTTCACTGTTGAGATTCTATTATGTTTGTAATAACAACATAGTATATCTCTTCTTGATTACATTATCGTGTTTCTATGTAGCTTCCTTAATCTCGTGGTTTCACCGAAAACATTGATGAGGTGAGTGGTCTTATTTCATTGAACACTCAAATATATGATCAAGAAGATACAAAAATTACTCTATATTATAATGTTTTGATCCAATGATATGAACTCTGAGTTTAGTACACGTGATGATCTAGTTTATACTTCCACAAAAATGATACATGAAACATATAATGAACATGAGAGAGATTCGGTGGAAGGACTAAATGATAACATACCATTCTAATAAGTTTAAGAATTTAAAGGGGAAACGTATATCATGATATTTGTTTTAACTTTATTAATCCATGGATAAATTCTGAGAAACACCTTCACAGAAACATCAATTTTTATATTGTGTTTCTGATTATTAGTATATCATTTCTGTATAATTTATACCACCCTTATATACTAATTAATAGATCTAACCATTTATTCCATTTCTTTCAATAACTTGTGTCCTAAAAGATTTATTTCTCCAAATTCATCATAGTTCATTGCATTTGTACACTTAGATCCATATAGGTGTTCATAAGTATCCATCTAAATTCTATTGTGAAAGCGACTTTAGAATGAAAGTTCTACTACATGAAAGTGTTTATCCAAATAAACATATGAATATATAGAATATGGTCGTAACATATCCTCTTCGGTATGAATATTTCTCTCAGACTGATCTTCTATAAGAGGATGAAACACAGTACTAACAAAAATTGTTACATCGTGGTCCAACTAAAGACTTCAACAGAACATAGTATTAAACCATTTATCTTCATCATATATAATTGATTATCATACTCCCTATAATATTAACACGTACTTAATATATATTCTGGAAAGCTTATTGAGAGAGAAATCATATACGACAGATATGAATAGTGCTTAATTGGTAACATGATTGGCCATATTACCTATAACATTGTTCCTTTTAAATGTTTTGGCGATACCAATGGCAGAATCCATGTTGATTTTTTCAAAATTTCATTTTGGTATCTATAATAGTTCTTACATACCCTTAATCATTTATTTCTATAGTATAACATGATAAAATACCATTAAGTGAGAGACATATTGAAAAATACCTCTTTTTGTCTATTCTCACATTAAATAATCTATTACATAAGATTGTGGTAGCTGTTATTCCCTCTTCACCCTTTGGTTGTGTGTTCAAGACCAGTGGCCTTACCTGATGCAATAGGTTTTCACCGAGCATGTATGTTATCCTCTTTCAAAAACAATAATAATATAAATAATATTAAAGTCATAAAATTAAATAACCCTTAATTACATCAAAAAAATATAAGGTAAATCTGTGTGGTCAGATGTAATATTAATTATATCCCCAATAAATATAAGGTAAATAATCCAAAAATAATGTTTTCCACTAAAACATATACAAAACCAAACAGATTTCTTTCCATAAACGTCTCCCATAATATCCATGAAATATATAAATTACCTTCCCATAAATCATACAAAAGGTTTTCTATCAAATTTACATTATGATTAACTATAAACTTATATACACTTGATGGTGTTCATAACTCTTATGTTAATCATATATGATGATGTATATGATTCCAGAATATAATTCAATATTTTTTCACCAAATGTGATATTATCATATAAAAAAATTTCTTTGAATATTTCTATCATTCATGGAAAAATATAATATATTATTTGATTTCATTATACCATAATCAATGTAGAGGGAGGAAATTAGTACTCAAAATATCACCAATTTTAACTAAATGATGAATAATAATATTTCTATAGGGCTCATTCATACAAAATAATTCATGGAATTCAAAAATAATGAGAGGGGATATGTAGATAGTATAAAAATCAGCATCAAATTCATTTTCTTGAGATTTTAACATCTATTTATTAATGGTTTCAATTGGAGGAGACATTGAATGTGAGACTTTCCACCTCAAAGTTAAAACATTTATGATGAAAACCCCTTGATTCTAGATATATAGAAGACTATAATTTACCATTTTTATAAAACATATCTTGATACTCCTCCTAGGAATAATTCTTGGTGAGTTTGATAAAACCCAAACGTACATATATCATCAATATTAAATCAGACATCAATGTGGATTTTATAATAAACTAATGTCAAAATTTATCATGCCATGTGTTTAATGACTATTTGACAAAAAAATAATGTCGAAATTCGTATATGGGTCTTCCCACATTGATTTTTTATAAAACTATTTTGGAATGTATTGATTTTTTATAAAAGTTATTAAAAATTATATAATCTCTCACCTAAAAGCTCAAATCTGAACAAGAAACAATATACTTGAAACAAATACAATAAATAATTCATAAAATTAATTTATATCTATTATAATTATTTTTAAAAATATAGAAATAAAAAAATATAAATTTATAAATCTGTTACAGAAATAGATTCTAAAAATTAATTTTAGTGGTTGTTCATTTCATGGGATTTATTTGATAAAATATTACCAAAAACCTAAAAAATAAACTATTAAGAAGATAGAAAATTATATAATTTCCTTAATTAAAGGGTTGTAAATAATCTATCCTTTTCAAAAACGATTATAGTAATTGTTATGATTTTCTCATAAATTAATCATGGAGAATAATTTTCACATTTAAAATTCTCTTTTTGACAGGGAAAATAAATTTATGATACTCTGACTATAAATAAATAATTTAGATATGTAGGAAATGTCAGGTATTCACAGATATAAATAATAATTACCTAAAAATTCCCATATTCAATTTTCCTATATCCACTATCAGATTGAATTCCTTTTAAAACCCAATACATGACCCATTGTATATTAAATATTAACTATCAAAACTAATTTAAATTAAAAAATATATTGCTATATGATTTGTTGTATAGAAATAAACTTACATTGTTAAATTTTTTTTCTTAAAAAACCACCCAATAAAGTGAATAAACAATATACATTACATTATTTTTTGAAAAGATATACATAAAAACTAATTTCCAATAAAAAAATAAAATATTCATCATTAATAAAAATATAATGAAAAGTTGTTCATAATTATATATTTGTTCTTACTAATCATGTCATCAAATAATCCAACATGAGATGCCCATTCTTTTCAATCATTCATATATATAATCAATGATAGAATCATGTTTCAAATATTTCATTTCTATATGAATGTATTCGGGTTCAAAAAGTATGAAAAAAATGTTCAATCATATTGGATGAAAATAATGTGGAGATACCTCATTTGAAAAAAATTTGTCAATGTAAAATATGACTAATAATTGAAGATTACTTGCATGGAAAACGATTGTAGCACTAGTATAGTGAACTGATCACTCTTTAAAACATTAATGATATAGGTTTTAAAAATATTTTATGCATAACGTCTTCTACATATAACATCACTCTATATTTAAGTATAATGATTATTTAGTATTAGTAAAAATGTGATAACAATGTTACCTAATGATCTTCATGAGGAATATATGAAGGTAGTGTAATATTAAATTTTTATATCCATTTTAGTGATGAGTTAGATATTATATACTCATATATAAGGTACATGAATGAAATATTATATGTTATTTTGAATATATTGATAAATAAAAAATGATAAAAATCTCAAACCATGTATATCAGCTGAATAAATTGACTTATTTTCCAATTTATAAAATGAACAATAATCTATCAAACTATGGAAACCCCCTCTATAGCTAGTGGAACCAGATCAGTCAAATCAATAATATCATTCACTTCTATTAGTATGTAACCCAAATATATATGATCATGATTTTTGTAATCACCCAGATGATGTGCCTTTTCAATGTTCAATAATAAATTCCTTGGAATCCATATAAAGAAACTAAAAATAAATGGTTTGGACTGAATGAGTAGGTTTTGAATCAAGGTAGGAATGCTATGCATGTCATGATGGATGTGCTGAATACATCAAACTCAACTGCACTAAATGAATAACCAATACTGATGATTCTAAAGTTATATTGACTAATTCAATTGTCAAATATCATCCTTAACTAAATCTATTTCATCCCTATATTCTCCCCCTATCTATGTCGTGCTAGGTGTGTATCAATTTTTTTAAAGTAAGACACCCACCTTATTCCCATTAATGCCCGTGTTGTTATAGATTTCCATAATAATATATAGGAATATCCTTGATACCCTGCGATATAAGGGTCATCTATGTCAATTTCTCTTTAAGGTCATCTATAAATATTTCTTTTTAAATTTAATATTTGAATGAAAGGTTTACTAACTAGTAAAATTGTTGAATGTAATAATTAATTGAATTCAATCTTATTATCCACTTCCTTTGATGGATCAATAATATACATTCCTTTGTTTTTAATTCTATAACCATTCCATTTTTAATGATGAGTGGGAGGATATGGATGGTTGACTTGAACCACCTAAGATCCATTACCCGATTTGGATCTTAATTGACTATGTTTTTCACTAATAATTTGTTACTCGATTAATAGATAACTTTAGAATGATATTGATTGATGGAATAAATTTTCAGACGGTATCCCTAAGATTGTTATCATCAATTTGTTTTATATATAAAATATATATATGATATAAATTAATGATAATTACATCAACAAATAAATTTTAAGAAGACCAAAATCAAACCATCAAAGATTCTTTCATGTTAACATGAGACAATTTATGTCATGTCTCTATAACAATAATGCTATATTTAATGAATTGATAATTATCATTTTTAATCCCAAAAATATATGTTGAAATTAAAAATTGTCTCAAAATATCCTCATCTATTTTTCAAAAATAATAAACACTTTTTTAATTCCATTTACGTATTGAATGAATAATTTCATCTGTAATTGAGAAAATAAAATTTAAATAAACATATAATATTTAAATCACTATAAATCAAAATAAATAGGTTTATAAATTTTATTTGTTGGGAATTCCATAGAAGAACATTATCATAATATTAAATGATCCTATGGTTAGAGAATAACACACTAATCCTACTAAAAAACATTATAGCTAGGTAGGTCATATACTGTTTGTGTAACATCCGGGTTTTAGAAGCCACCCAGAGGCGCCCCATACCCGGTTGGTCAAATGGCCTCAAGCGCATTTTACCAAAATGCCCGGGGCTGCTGAATAGCAGTGAGGGCCTTGGGTATGATAGTAGGGAAACTATTCCCTCATTGGCAGAGTAACACAGCGGAAATAAACATATAGCAACAACGGAAGCAGTAAACCTACATCAAGCAATAAATAGTGGAAAACTATAAGCAATAATTATTGGAGCAGATATATATAAATGATATGGGATTCCAATGTCTAGGAAATCATCCAAGCATGTCACAATGCTTATGTTTTTGCACTAAACCAAAGTACAAAAGAAAATAGATAAACTCCTCAGCATCGCAAGCGTCTACTTGGTCCCATGTTCTATAGCTCCACAGCACTCGAGTACTTGATGTAGAAGGGTGCATGCCCTTATCTATACCCACAAAAATATAATCTGTATGGGCCCAAAATCATGTCCCAAACACGGTGTGAGACTAAATCCCAGTAGGAAACCACCCAATGATATGTTCCTAATAGTCAGTGAATATATATGGTAGGAAAGAAGTAAATAGTAGTAGTAAACAAGAAGGTACTCAACAAAAACCATTCCTACAGTTCAAGCAGTCAAAATCACATAGCAATTAAATAGCTAATCAAAGCAGGTAACCCTCTAGGTAGTACTCAAATCCTAACTCCTATGGTTCAACCTAAACAAGACATAGAAGCAGATAAGAACAACGACAACCCTATAGGAAGTACACATAGCCTATCCCCTATAATTTAGTCATAAGGATCTAACAAAGAAACTCTGAGGAAGCACTCCCATTCAATTCCCCGTACAGTCAAATGAGATAAAAGACTCTCCGAGGAAGCTCACTCAGTCAATTCCCCTTATAGTCTAAAGTGATTTAATATTCTATGAGGAAGATCACTCAGTCATTTCCCCTTATGGTCTATAGCGTTAAAAGACTCTATGAGGAATCTTTCATGGTAAATTCCCCTTAATTGATACGTGATTGAAGAATCTCTATGAAATCTTGCACGATCAATTCCCCTTATAGACTACAGTGGTAAAAGACTCTCTAAGAAGCTAACATGGTCAATTCCCCTTAAGTCAGATGTGATTCAAGACTCTCTGAGGAAGCTCACACTGTCAATTCCCCTTATAGTCTACTACCCCAGGTTATCAAGGCCATGTGTAAGTCAACGAGTATAGAAATGCAATACGACCAAAGTAGTCCTTATGAACTACTTGGATAATAGTCTACAGCATAAAAACATGTTAGAAGAACAAGATATCACTCCATCCTACAACACTAGGCATGGGATACTAGCAATATCCCAACATGAAAATCCAGAACAAACGGTCATAAATAGTACAATCATGGGAAAACACATCCCTATCATAGAAAAAATCTCTAAACACATTAAATTAACCTCTAATCAGGCATACAAGCAAGCAGGAAAATAATAGGGCTAAAACATCAAATGTGCAATACCCCATTCAAGGGTATTGGGAAAAATTGCACATAATACTCATAGAATTTCAACAGAAAGGCAAAAAACACCTAACTCGGCATTGGGAGAACAATATACTTGAGTATCAAGGCTTGAATCACCTTAGAACGCCGAGGATGTACGAAAACGTCTAAATTGTTCAACATAGTATAACTAAAAAAATAATATGAATCATGAATCAAAGATCTAGAAGAAGGAAGAGCATACCGATGTGGTTCCAACTCAATTGACGATGGTCAAATCAGATATCAGATAGAGCATTGGGCGCTCTGAGAAGAATCGTGATCGTACGGGTTCTCTCGAACGAACGAAACCAAGAAGAAGGAAGTTCGGTCCGTCAGACGTGACCCCGATGCGTTTCTGAAAAAAACAACATACAAGGCCTGTACTTCATGAGTACACAACATGTACTTACCTTTTCCGTAGTCCACTTTAGGTGGCCTCCAAGTCACCCCATGCGGCCGTGTGCAAGGCTACTACACGGCCAACAAAAGGCTACCTGCGGAAACCCAATAAACGACGTGTACATATAAAGTACACGACGTGTAGTCAAGAATTTTCAAAAAACTTCTCTTCTTTTAAAAAACACCAGAAAAAGAAAAAAATAACAGAGAAAAAAAGTTCTCAGTTCTTACAAACATCCCCCTTAACGAAATTTGTCCACGAATTTCCCGAGCCAGGTAGCACAGAAGAAGAAACCCCGAACAGCTCTGGCCACTACAAACATACATCAACCTCCTTCTCCCATGTCTCATCCTGTACTTACCTATGTTTCCATAGAACCCATACTAGAGGAACAGACCTGCCATGGAGAACCTTCGTACTTTGATCAACAATCCGGATAGGATGCTCCATGAACGACACATCCACCTCTAACTCAACCTCCTCGGGTTGAAATACGTGAGATGTGTCTAAGAAGTAACGTCAATGCTACGAATTGTAAAAGACGTCGTTCATAGTCCGATACCTCTGAGGTAACTACAACCGATAGGAAACCAGTCCAACTCTCTCCAACACCTCAAACGGCCCGACGTACCTCGACGAAAGCTTACCCTATCTCTTAATCCTTCTATGTACCAATGTCGGTGTGACACACAGGAAAACCTGATCCTCGACATCGAAATGGAGAGGTCATCTCCACTTATAAACATAATACATCTGAGGAGACTGTGTAGTATCCATACTCTTTGGAATAAACCCTATATACTCAGTGGTCTCCTGGACAAGAAGAGGTCCCAGCATAGCTGCCTCTCCGGCCTGCAACCAACAAAAGGGTGATCATCATGGCCTACTGTACAATGTCTCAGAAGTTTCCATCTGATTAGTTTCGTGAAAAATATTGTTGTTGGTAAACTACAGTAGAGGTATATGCTTCTACCAAGAACCTCCAAAATCTAGGATGCATGCTCAGAGCATGTCCTCGAGCAACTGAATCATATCCTCGGACTAGCCATTTTTCTGGGGGTGATAAGATTTTCTCAAAAGCTCATGTATAACTAAAGCCTTCTGAAGCCCCTTCCATACCTAAGAAGTAAAACGGGTGTCCCAGTCTGAAAAAATTGAGTGTGGAACTCCATGTAGATGTACAATCTCTCTGATATACAACTGTCCCAACTCATAAACAATGAAGGTCTCCTTAATCGACAATAAGTGAGAAACATTTGTGAGTCTGTAAATGACAACCCAAACTGCATCATTCCCTCAAGTCGACTGCGGAAAATAGGTCATGAAATCCATCAAAACATAATTCCACTTCTACTCGGGAATGCTTAACTACTGTAAAAGCCCTACTGGTCACTAATGCTCCTCCTTCACATGCAGGCTGGTGAAACATCTCATGAAGAAACTAGAAACATATCTCTACATAACTGGCCACCAATACTGATGTTGTAGATCATGATACTTCTTGGTGATGCCAGGATGAACTGCCCAAACAGTGGAATGAAATTCCCGCATCAACTCCTCATGTATGTCTGCTGACATTCATACATGCCCCGAGAAACGAAAGATCTCATCCTCGCCAATGGTCCATTCAGGAAGAGGGTCCTCTCATAACACGCATTCCCGCAGGACTAGGCCTTCTTAATATGATATCTGCCTCATTCGCACTCGATAAAGAAGAGTAGAGGTAACAGGTATAGAAGATAGAAACATCTATCCCTATATGTCGTGCACCTCTAAATTCATCTTAGAGAACATAGATATAAGATTCCACACACTTCCAGCCTCCTGAACTGCCTGTATCTAACTTCTCATGCTCAGTGCATTAGCCACTACATTGCCCTTACCCGGCATATAAGCAAGCTCAAAATGGTCTCAGGCCACCTTTGCTATCTCAAATTCAGATCATGCTGAGTTAAGATGTACTTCGGTCATTTGTGGTCGGTGAAAACAACAAAATTCTCTCCTAGAAGATAATGTCTCCAACAGCGTAAGAGATGAAAAAATGCTTCCAAATCGAGATCGTGCGTCAGGTAATTCCTCTAATGTGGCCTCAACTGCAGAGACCCATATGCAATGACTCCATCTCCTTGTATAAGCACAGCTCCAAAACCGAAACTTGATGCGTCACAGTACATGGTATAGCTCTTTCTCAGCTTCGAAAATACTAGAATCGGTTCTGAATTCAACCTCACATTCATCTCATGAAAGGTTGACTCACAAGAATCATACCATAAGAACTTGGAACCTTTCTTAGTCAGGCCCTTCAGTGGTGCTTCTATATGTTAAAAGTCATGTGTGTAGCATCTGTAGTATCCATCCCGGCCCAGAAAACTCCGCACCTCAAAGACATTCTATGGATGCTCCTAGGAAACTACTACTCTCACTTTCTATGGGTCTACAACACTCGTGTATCTGAGATAACATGACCCAAGAAGTGAATCCGGTCCATCCAAAAGTCGCATTTTGAGAGCATAGCGTATAATTGATGCTTTCTCAGGGTGATCAGAACGATCTCAATATGGGCAGCATGGTCGTGTCATGTGAGAGAGTACACCATGATATCATCCATGAAGACTACCACAAAAGAATACAAGTATGGATGGAACCCTCAGTTCATCAGTGCCATGAAAACTGCAGGCGCGTTCGTGAGACCGAACGACATAACCACATACTCGTATAGACCATACCAACTCTGAAAAGCAGTATGAGGTATATCAGATGGTCTAATGTGCAACTGATGGTAACCGGATCTCAAGTCAACCCTCGAGAACACTCAGGCTCCTTGAAGTTGATCAATGATATCATCAATCCTCGGTAAGGGGTATCGGTTCATGACAGTCAACTGGTTCAACTTCTCATAATCCACACAATGTCTGAGGGTACCATCCTCCTTCTTTGAAATAGTATAGGCAAACCCCAACGAGAAGTACAGGGTCGGATGAAACCCTTTTCCTCCAACTCCTCCAACTGCTTCTTGAGCTCCTATATCTCTGGTGTAGCCATCCTATAAGGAGGAATAGACACTGGTGCCGCTCCTGGCACAAGCTCAATCTAAAAGTCTATCTCTCGCTATAGAGGTAAACCTGAAAAGTCCTATGGAAATATGTCCCTGAAGTGATCCACCACTGGAGGAAAGTCCATCTGTGAGGCTCCCTAGTTATCCAGATATTAACTAGAAATATGGGTGGTAAATCCTCCCAACCCATGATGCTCTGGTCCTAATCTACTCTCTTGGACATCCCATTTTCCCTTATGAAGAAACGATCCACCCTCTGGTGATATGAAACTCACCATACGATTATAGCAATCAAAAAAAGCCTGAAAGGGGACTAACCAGTCCATTCTGAGAATGGCATCATAGCCTGTCATCTCTAGGACATAGGGATCCCAAAGGAAGTGACACCCACCAACCTCAAGATGGAACTCCTTGTACAGTCATACACTAGATGTTCTCATCCCCTACTGAGTGTCTGGTGTCAAGATATCATATGAAGAAAGGAAACAGATCCCAAGTCTCTCCACAAAAGAAATAGATATAAATCTTTGGGAATCCCTTGAGTAGAAAAGTTATGACGATAAAACTGAGGCAACGAGAATGGTACCTCAAACTGTAGAGGGTTTGGGATCCTGCTTCTATTGTGTATGCTCCACTACAAAGGTCTGGCCTGATCCATGACCATGTCACCCTACCTAACCACTTTGAGTTGATCCACCCTATTGTCGATGATAACCTGGCGACTGACCACCATGGTCGCGACCTCCACCTCAGCCTGAATGGCCAGAAGAACTCTATTACCCAGACTAGTGAGAAACTGGTGGAGTTGCTACTATATGAGATGTCATAGAAGAACCTCTATCACCAGTTTCTGGTGAGAAGATCTAACAAAATTGGTGAATATTTCCCATATTTATGCAAGATCTGCACTCCACTGGGTCTCTCTAGCACTACGGCCTCGTATGCATGCTCCTTGCACACTGGTAGCACACCACTAGGCTATTAGAATATGCATCCCGCCTACTTGGATTTCCTCGTGTAGCCTCCCTGCGATGCTTCCAATTATAAGATGGTGAATCACTAACCCAGGATGTTGAACTGCCCTAGCTCACCGCTCTAGAATCTCTCAGGTTATGCACCTTGATCATCTCCTGGTTGACAATAAGGGATATCGAAGTCAACCTATATATGTTATCCTTGGATCAGATATCCTGCCTGAGTCCATCTTCAATCTTTTGTGCAAGGAACTACTCATCTCCCCCTGGGAAGGGTGGAAAGCGCTGCAGCTCGGTGAAACGAGTAGAGTACTGCAGAATAGAAAGAGCACCCTTCTCCAAACTAATGAACTCTCAGTCTCGATCATCCCTCATGATATCTGGATAGAAGTAGTCATTGAAAATATGCTGGAACTCATCTCAAGACATATTATTATAGTGTCCCGCTTGTGAGATTGCATCCCACCACCTCTTGGAGGTGTCTCAAAGCATGTAGGTAGCAAGATTGACCCTCCTCTTTGGAGGAATCTCTAGATGCTCTAAAATTGTCAATATGGCTTCTAGCCATGACTCTGTAGCCTGGGGTCCTCCATCCCCTGAAAAAGTGGGAGGATTCTACATCTTAAGGACTTCTGTCAACTCATCCATAGATGGGGAAGGTTTCGGTGATCCCTAGAGAGTCTGCATCATCCCCATAAAACCTTCCCTAAACTGTGCATCAGCACCTGTGTCAGGTATAAATGATGGTGCCAAGACTGGCACAACTGGAGGATCAACAGGAAGTCCTTGATGAGCCATATCCGATGTCTGATCGTCACCCCGTAACTGGCGTACCACCGGAAGACGTCTCGGTGGCATGACTCTGCATGGTAAAATGCACAACTTTTGTTGAGTTTAATAGGTACCAAAACATAGAAGTTCATAAAGGGAACAAGAGAAAGAAAAATTCATGTTTTACAAAACACGACTACATGGCATGTATAACAACTACACGTTGTTTTATTTTAATCCTTTCACGTGGGATTGTACCTCTGCCAACTGAGGTCATGTAACACCCCAAACAAACTATGTGTTGTCCTGTCACATGGTTTGTACTTGAATCCTCTTCCCCTTCTCGAGTCCTTCTACACGACTAAACCACACGGTTCTCTTAAAACACAACTACACAACGTGTTTGTTCTAGAAACACCGTGTACTAGACATGCTTCAATGACCTATGTTGTTAGTTACACGACTGGCTACACAGATCACTCTATAAGGCATGCTCCAGGTGGACACAGAGTGTACATGAAGGATTTATCCGATCCGTGTTGATCATTACACAGCCGAATACTTGGGTTACCTGACACGACATGTTCAATCCTAAAATAGTGTGTATATATAATGTTTCATCCATCTGTGTCATTGGTCACATGGGTAGACACTGGTTCTCTACACATGGAATGTACATACTGTACACGACATGTACTCAGCAAGATTTTCACAACCCCGTGACTCTTCTCACATAGTCAGTGACATGGCTAGAGCCTATAGGGCGTGTTCATACACTACATGCAGTGTACTTAAAAATAGATTCTTCCCGAACAAAAGAACACATGGCATGTATTAGTCATTTACACGCTGTGTTTTGTAGCTTTTTCTAGACAGTAAGCCTCAGAAACTTCCCCGGAGCCCAGAAGACATTGAAATCAGACATTTAAGTGGAAAATTATGATCTATGAGGGCCCATACTCCCCACGAATGAATGAATGGAATCTTATATATGTAATAAACGAGGAACAAGTAAGTGATCCACCAAATTTTGAATCACGAGGGCCCATAACACCTCACGAACCAATGTTTGGCCTTCATTCAAACAAAACCATACACAAAGCAATACCCTATCAAAAAATAGGTATTCTATCAAGGAATTTATCACAACAGCATTCATATCTTGCACAACATCTATCCCAACAACATGAAATTGCTAATTCACCGTAAATGGCATGGAAAGAATGCATGACATGTGATTTCTAGAAAGTGTATATATGATGCATGAAATGGAATACCCTCATATCATCAGGATGCAATAGAAATAAAACCTCAATAGAATAAAAAAAATAACAGCACAAAGCATGTGATTCACCCAACTGTGACATCAAATCAACATTAAAATTGCAAAATCAGAAAAAAATGCAATAAACGTGGTTAATTAGACTTCCCCTACACACGGGTTAGCTACTCTCAGGAAAAACTTATTAGTAATTACCTATTCTATCATATCCCTAGATCTATGCCCCAAACATTAAGTCAAGAAGAAAATAATCCTTCTGATACAACTTTGTAACATCCCGATTCAGGATCCCACCCAGAGGCGCCCCGTACCCGGTTGGTCACATGGAATCAAAAGCATTTCCCCAAACGCCAGAGGCTTCAAACTAGCAGTGAGGGCCTTTGGTATGATAGTGGGGAAACTATTCCCTCATTGGAAGAGTAACATAGAAAAAATAAACATATAACAATAGTAGAAGCAGTAAACATAGATACAACAATAAACAGTGGAGGACTAGAAGCAATTACAACTGGATCACACACACATATATATATAAATGATGCAAGATACATATGTCTAGTAAAGCATCCAAACAAGTCACAATGCGGAAATATAGTACTAAACCTAAGTACAAAATAAAACAGATAAACTCATCATCATCACAAGCCTCATCTTGGTCCCATGCTCTCCAGCTCCAAAACACTGAAGCATCTGATGCAGAAGGGAGATTTCCCTTATCTTACCTGCTGCAATATAATCAGTTTCGGCTCAAAATAATGACCCAAACAGGGTGTGAGACAAAATCCTAGTGGGGAACCACCCAAAGATTTGTCCAAACAGTCAGTGGATGTACATGGAACGCAAGATGTAAACTACAGTAGTAACTAAGAAGGTACTCAACATCAAACATTCCTATAATTCAAGCAATCAATATCACATAAAAAGTAAAACACTCATCATAGAAGTTAAACCTCTTGGAAGTACTCACAGCCTAAACCCATTGGTTCAACCAAAACAAGACAAGGAAAAACTAACTACAATGGAAACCCTCTGGGAAGTACACACAACCTATCCCCTATGGTTCAGTCATAAGGATAAAACAGACTCTCTGAGGAAGAACTCTCATTCAATTTCTCGTATAGTCAAAATTTATAATGGACTCTCCAAGGAAGCTCACTCAGTCATTTCCCCATAGTGTTTTAAGCTATTTAAGACTCTCTGAAGAAGCTCACTCGGTCATTTCCCCTTATAGTCTACAGTGGTAAAAGACTCTTTGAGGATGATCACACGATAAATTCCCCCTATGTCAGACATGATTCAAGACTATCTGAGGAAGCTTGCAGGGTCAACTCCCTAATAGTCCACAGCAGTAAAGTACTCTCTGAGGAAGCTCACACGGTCAATTCCCCTTATGTCAGAAGTGATTCAAGACACTTTGAGGATGATAGCATGGTCAATTTCCCTTATATTCTATTACACCAGGTTCTCATGGCCCTGTGTAAGTCAACAAGTATTGATATTCAATACGGCCAGGGTAGGCCCTAAGAACTACTAGGATAACAGTATACAACATAACATCATGTCATAAGAACAAGATATCACTCCATCCTACAACACTAGGCATGGGAAATTGGCAATAACACAACAAGACAAGCTATACCAAATGGTAATAAATAGTACAAGCATTGGAAAACACTTACATAGCTTAGAAAAATTCCATAAACACATTAAATTATGCTCTACTAATGCATTCAAGCAAGCAGGACAACAACATGGCCAAAACAGAAAATGCACAATACCCCATTCAGGGGTATTGGGGACAATTGCACATAATAGTAAAAGACATTCAATGGAAAGGCACAAACCACCTACCATGGTGTTTGGAGATCAATATACTTGAGTCTCAGAGATTGAAGCACCTTAGAATGTCGAAGATCTATGAAAACATCTAAAACGTTCAATATAGGATAACTCAAAAAAGAGGAGGAATCATGAATCAAAGCTCTAGAAGAAGGAAGAGCTTACCGCTGCGGTTCCAAAGAAATAGATGTAGGTCAAATCCGAGATCAGATGGAGGCTCGGGGGCTAGGAGAAGAAGCACTAATGTACGTGTTCTATCGAACGAACAAAACATAGAAGAAGGACGTTCTGTCTGTCAGACGCGACCTCAGTGCGTTTAATGAAAAAAATACATGGTGTTTACATCATGATTACACAGCATGAACATTCCTTTTCGGTACTCTACTTTATGCCTCCTCCAAGTCACCCCACACGGTCTTCTGCAAGGCCGCTACATGGCCAGCATACGGCTATTGCGGTAACCGAATACATGGCGTATACTTATAATGTACAAGACGTGTAGTCAAGAATTTTCCAGAAACTCCTCTTTTTTTCAAAAACACCAGAAAAAGAAAAACATACCTGAAAATGAAGATTTAGGTTCTTACAGTGTGGTATTTTTTCCAGTTGGGAAGTCATTCTCATCAATGTTAATTGTCACTCTTTTCTCAACATGAGTGATTTCATGTTTTGGTAAATGAAAAATACCAATTATATTTTTACCTAGTTTCACCCTGTGAGGAGAAAAATAATATATTAAAATTATATTATAAATATAACATTATTTTTATTATATTACTTACTTACTATAGTTATATATATTAAAATGAAATTGTACCTACCATTTTTTCCATACTGCAGTGTCTGTAAATTTGAAACATGTATGATGCCTTAATTAACGTATGTTTACCATTAACTTTTTGATATTAAATAAATTCAATAAAATATATTTAATTTATCTCAAAATTAACTTACATGAATTAAAAATAAATAGATCTTGAATGTTATTGAACTAACAATGAGTTGGTGGAAATAGTGACAATGATGCTCGATTTAAGAGAAGAATATACGCACTGATAATAATAGTCAATTTAAAAAAGAATTTATTTTAAATATATACCTTATTTATTAAAAATAAGAAAAAATAAAAAACAATTTACCACAAAAAAATTAATCAATTTTCATTCTATCGAAAAAAATATAACTGAAAAAAATAATCAAAAAATTAATATAATATTTTTTAGTGGTAAAATATAAAAAATATTTTCCTAAATACGTAGGAGAGTAATGTAGTGTTTTCACACAGTCCATCATCATGATAATTTCATATATTAGGGGCATTATATACAAAATACTCATTATTATCATATGAAATTCAGGTAGTAGATAAAAAACCTTATATAAATCCAGAACAACAACATCATCATCATTACACAAAAGAGTTTCCATCCCTTTAAAACTGATAGAACACTAATCATTTAATTGATAAATAATATATAATATCTTATCTTCATATATCCCCATGTTAAATAGTTCCTCTTTGATACAAAAAAAATTCCAATAAACCAATTTAAAAAGATAAGAATTAGTTTTCTCATGAACATTACTATCAAACCTGTTTCACAAAAAAATTATTACTCTAAATTTATGATAAATATTTTTCATTAAATACCAAAAAACTCCAATATAATTCAATGGCACTGAAAATGGGTTTTTACCTATTTCACTTGAAAATTGAAGTGTTAAATGATGGCCATTAACCCATGATTTTTGTGTAAAATGTGTTACCATTTATATAAAACCCAAACCGTGCGACGTCATTGTGATAAATTCCCCCTATGAACCATTAAATTTTTTCTAATGGAGATATATATTTTATGAATTCCCAATTAACCAATGAAATAAATTTCTTTTTTTGTTCGATCATAATCAACATTTCATTTCGTTTTGGATATCATACCTTTAGTCCTGAAATATAGGATGATATATATAGTATACACAATTTTGTGTTGTTTAAAATGTATAAATGATCATGTATCCCTTAATCTTGTGCAATGAACATTTTTTTAAATACATGAATCTAAATACATTAATTTTAAACAATAAAATTTAAAGATATATGGTTACAAAAATATTTAGATCATATAAATAATAAATAAATAACTCAGTCACCTCTCCCAATAAAAATTATTGATTTATAGTGGAATCTGATTGATAGGCAATTTTAACCCATCCCTTTAATATTTTCAACTATATTTTAAAATTATACTACCAATGAGAATAAAAGGGCCCATATATTCTTATATAATGCACCAAATGAATCCCTAGATTAACCATTATATCAAAAAACATAAGTGGGAAAGAAATTTTTAATTGAAAAAGTATGAGTGTCACAACATTCTCCAATATATTTAAAAAATTTGGATAAAAAAACATTGCTAAAAATGTATTTATACAAATAAAATCAGATGATGGTTATAATTCTAATATGTATCAAAAATACACCATGTAGTGTGATGAGTAGATATTGTTGACTCAATACATGATAGTCAAGATATATATTATATGAAAATTTTAAAATCCATCATTGAACCCAAATTCGTCGCATTTGAAATAAATCCACTAAGTACATTAATAACATGAAGTCTCTGAAATGTATTCATATTTTCAGTCCTCCATAATTAGTGACAAGCTATAGGTAATTATGTTTTATATCCATTCATAGTGTGATATAATTTTTATCATATTCTCATGGATATAAATACTAATATAAAATGCAACACATCTTTTCTTCTTTACCTTTATATCTAATAGTGTTCTAATCAATCTGTAAGACACATTTTTTCCAAGATTCATAAAATCAATGCTATGTTTTATCTCATAAAGTCTCCTATAGGGTTCTTTTATATGATACTCAATTTCATTCAAATATTTTCTTGGTGACCAGAACATTTGTTCCTTCCAAATGTGAAATAAATATTTTCGACCTATCATAATAATCATCATCTCACAATGGTTTGTGGGGTATTAAATTCCAAGAAAATTTTAAATTATTTATTCAATATACGGTTGGGTGAAATATTAGAAAATAATTTTTATGTTGCATGTACACTATATTTCATCCATTCATCTATTGATAATATTAAATCTGTTCTTCTGGAATTTGAAATTCTCTATGACTCTCTGTACTGTATCCAAATAAGTTTCCATATACAGGAAAATATTTTATAGTGAACATAATTATATGATATGAAATAAAATAATCCATATTATATTCATTACAATTTAAAACTCATATATCCCTTAGATGATTAAAATAATCAATCAATTGTCAATGATACCCATTATTAATTTTTCCCGGCTATTTTGGTCTTGAAATCATCAATTTCACTATGAAATGTATTTTATTTATAAATCTCCATGGGGGATGTTATAGTATAATAAAAAATAGTACATTAATTATGTTAGAAAATGAGGTTCCTATATATATTCATTCAACTTATGAACAACCAATTCATATATTTCTATCCTCACATTCAAAATTAGTAAATATTTTATTAGTCCTCTTCCACTATGATGAATAAGTTGGGTGACTTACATTACCATTACATATTCACACATTTCCATAGAATATTAACCATTTTTCATCATTTTAATGTTGAAATAGTTGTTTAATATGTTGAATTATTTTAAAGATCCAAATTTCATTTCCAGGATGACTGATTCTAATACATTAGAATGAACAAGAGATTATATTTTCATCCATATGATATTAATATATACCAAATTTAGGACATCATTATATTCATTGATATTGAATTTTATATGAAAAATAATAATTTTAGACAGTATGTTTCTTTTTATACCTCATTCCCATTAGTTACAATATTTTATTTACCTCATATTTAGAATTTGGAAGCTTATTTCCTTTATGAAGTAGCTCTTTGAAATTTTGATGAAAATTAGAGAATGATTTTTCACTCCACCCATTTATTTATATCTTGTGAAATATTAACAGAAATGCTGATAATATTATAAAATTAGTACATCTATAAAATAATGGTTTCATGGAATATATATAATTGGTCAAATGTTTCTTTTTTCTCGATGGTTTCAATACCAACATCAAGAAATAATTCTCAATTATGATCCTCTGGATCATTCTAAATATTTTCATCAACATTAGATATTTAATTTTTTTCATTAACCATTGAAGATATATTGTGTATAGTTATGGATAAAAACATATAAGGTTTGATCATACATGTTGTCTATAGAATTTATTATTATCAATTTCATACACATCAAACATGGATAAAAATATTATCGTTGTTTTCAATATTTTTTTAGAAAAACAAAAGAAATTATCAACTCTTTTTCATTATATGTAATGAATCTTTATAAATTTATCCAATTATAATCCATTAATTACATAATACATTAAAATAAATGTCAATATATTAAAAAAATATACATTTAGAAAAATATATATGTAGATAAATTTTTAAAATAAAAACAATGATAAAAAAATCAAAAATTGATATCTATTTGATCATAAAAAATTACATAATCAAATCTGTATCGAGTTATTGCATCATTACTGAATATAATGTTGTGGAACTTCAAATGACCATACATGAAATTCGTTATGGTATATGATTTTTTTATTATTTATAGAATTTTTGTAGGGATGAAATACGATATAGAAAACATAATACATTATCATTAGATAATGAATATATATATATATTATATATAAGTGATTAATTCTTATTTCAAAAAATAAAATATATATAGGGAAACCAATACTATATCACAAAATAAAAGAAGATATTATTTGACTTGTTAAAATGATGAAATGATAACATAACTATCACACCAATTTAAAAATAAAAAATTTAAGGGAATATAAATCATTCAGCATAGTGAAAAAGAAAAATTAAGTGGAAATATTAAAATTTTAAATAACATAAATTACTTTTTAACTAATGAAACCAATTATATATATTCATGGTTCATATATGAACTATATACGCTCAATTATTCCAAAATATACCAGCATGCAATAAACCTAATAAAATTAACTATGTTGTTTTGTTGAATAATTTATGATAATAAATAATGTACAATTAAATAAATTTTAACAAAAAACCACAATTGAGAACCAAACTCACAAAAAAATAAAAAAATTATAAATGAAATGTAGAAAAATAGTATTTAATATATCTTTTAAAAAAATAACATATAAATTTTTGATGTCAATAATGCATAATAACTCCATAATTTTCATAAACTAAATCTATGTAGATGAAAATTGAATTATGGATGATTGATTAAATAATAACATGTGAAGAAAAAATAAAAAATTAGAACTAGGTAAAACATTAATCATTTGTTGGGGATCTACCAGAATACATTGAGGAACATAAAAGAGAGATGACAGATATAATATTGATGAGAAACATTCTGATATGTAAATTAAAATTGACTGTAAGAGATGATTGAATGATGTCCAGGGTATTAGGCGGTCGCCGGGTTCCATGTTAGCTCACCATAGAGGGTATCAGGTGGAATATGTGGGATTCGAGTTTTCAAAAAAAAATTATGAACATTTAATCTATTTTTTTGAAAACTAATGTAAATTAATTTTTTAAAATAATTTTAAGGATCAGTTTTATATACCACATGTTAAAATAAAAATCCAAAATCTTTTAAATTTTTTAGGAAAAACTAATGTTTTCCCTTAACATTCAATGTTGGTTTTTAAAAAACTGATATCGGATCCTCATACTCATATATAATATTTCTTACTGGTGAGTGTTCCCTAATTATCATGACTCAATTCAACCATTTTGATATCAAAATATTACCACTTTTCCTTTGATAGTGGAGGTTTTGGTGTCCAATCATTCTCCTTGTCCATAGGATAAGCACATTGATTCTCATAATTCCCATATTACTTATAGTAGAAACATTTTACTATATTTTGAGAATTCTATAGAGATTTACATTTTTTAAAGCATTATTTAACTTCATATCATCAATCAAGATATAATTTTATCAATGATCTTTCTTCCGACATATAAACCAGTTACACCTCCTTTCATAAAATTTCATAGAGGTTCATCCTGTACTATGATCCTAATGGAAATATCATCATATTTTCTCCATTGTATTTAGTGGTTCTTATGAATTCAATATTTTTTATTATCAGAACCATGTGATCGATTTGTAACCCTTATATCCATTTATTCATTGATATCATAATAAATTATATTGTCGTTATTATGAATTCCCCTTATGGAAATATTCTTTTCTTGAAATTTTTATAAGCCACTAAAAATTTAATCAACCTAAAATTCATTCTGGTTGATAATACATGAAGTGTATGAATATTTTTTTCTAAAATTACCCACATAGGTGCCAATGGATTCTCTATCTCACATACATAACTCATATAATTCTACTTCGATTTTCATGTGGAGAATTTGAGAAAATTATTGATGGAAATATTTGTTCCCAAACGCATTCCATTCTATAAAGTTAACTTCAACTTGATGACTCTTATTCATGGTAACATTTCACCAGTAATATATTATCCTTCCAAATTAATGGTGACCTACAAAAAAATTTAAAACTCCTACAACTATAGTATAAAAGATATATTTCATATTGTACTAATTCATTTCTTAGTAACTAGTTGGTCACCAAAACCAAAAAAACAAGGATGATGTTTCCACATAAAGGACCCAATATAAAAATTTTCCCACCATTATGAATTTGGATGTTTATAATGATTCATAGCTTTATAATTCTATGTTATCATAGAAAATATATTTCAATTTAAGTATCTAATAACATTTTGTTCCTCTGAAGAAATATCACTGTATATTCCATCGAAATCAGGAATAAATGTTCCCTCCAGGATCTATCCTTCAGTAAATCCTAAAAATTATAATGTACGAACACTATTAATAATCCTGAATAATCATGTATAGGATGTCAAATTCATGAAATATTATTTTCATTCTACGACACTTTTGGTTTTACATATGTTATTCATGGTCATCATCTATTCAAATCCTTCTTGAATTTTCATAATGAAAATGTCGATTAACCATACCATATATCCATGGGTGTGTTAAATTAGGTTCCTAGTATGGTTAATTATTGAGTGCCCAGTTACTCTCTCATTAATATGGAAACACATTTTTGTGGTTAAATTACCTAGGTAATTCTGTTCTATAACAACAACAACTTTTAGTTCTAGAGTGATATCTATTACTAGGAAATCCACAAAAATATCTTCAATACCAAGACATCAGGATATTATCCTATATGTAGGAATATCCAATGTTTATCACTAACAGTTTTTCATACTAGTTTCCAAGGTATAACTAAGCTATTCTATAAAAAAAACTGTACAGACCCATACTTTGTTATAATCATGTTTTAGGAAAATAATGCTTTGTTTTTTATGTTGGATTCGATTTAGTAGTTTTGAAATATATATTTTAATTGTGATAAAATAATCACAATAATTTTATTAGTGATTTTTGTAGAATATATAATTATTACATATTTATATTATATTTTTCCATGAATGGTTGATATGGAAAATGAAAAACACAATTCATGGAGATGGTAGGTTCTACATATGCATTAATGTTGGTTCCATTTTATCGATGGATGAAATTAAGAGATTAAATAATATATTATCATTGGTGAAAAAAATTTAAGTCATATATATAAGATATTTTTATTATATATGACTTTATTTCCTTCCTTGTATAATATTTTGTGGAAAATAGATCACAACACTTCATGTGGAAGAGGTCCACCATAAAATTGAGGGATGTTATCATATTTTCACAGAATTAAAATTAAAATGGCTATAAATTATGTCCTAATTCTAGTGGTATATTTATTTCACAAATTTCAGAAAAATGATAAATTTATAATTATAATCATTTATGATATGTGGTGATGGAAAAATAATTACATCAAATCATGACGCCATATTACATTATACACATGACTGATAGTTTCGTTTCCAATTTTATGGAATATGAGATGAATATTGTTTATTACATAAACCTAGTAACACAAATTTACATGTGAGATAATTTATCTATTATATCATAATATTTGGAGAACATTCGATTGATTTGGGATTGAAATAAAATAAAAAACATGTGTTTACGAATTTTACCTATTCTTTGTTGAACAAATTTAAGATTATACCTAAAGAATTCTTTAGAGGGAATCATGACCAAAGTAAGGACTCTAGGAATATATTATGGAATTAGGGAAAGTATTTTTTTTCACTTCCAAACCAACTAGTTTTTGAAAAGTGAATGGAATAGGAGAGGTGGTGGCCCTTTATAATTTGTGGAAAGGATACACATGGAATTTTTGAAAAAAATGTACCCATGTTATTCAGATGAACAAATACTCTAAAATAGGAAATTATCAAAACGATTATAAGACTTGGTTTAAAAATTTCAATAAATGGGGTTATAAGAGTTTTTATTTTAGTTAACACAATATATTTTTCAATTATCCCCATGGTAAACAAATTTAAAACAGAAAAGTGGTAATAAATTATAAATATTTTTACTATTTATTATTATAAAAATAATGTTAAATAACCATATATTATAAATGATTCTCATTATAAATATTAATTATATTTTTCCTAAATCAATTCATAGAAATGGATAAATTTAATTTAATAGTAACACATTAGACAAGATGAGAAATCATTTTTCCAAATCAAAATTCATTTCATGTTTTAAAAGATAATAGATCAAAATTTTATATGAAAGTGATTAAAATGAAAATAAATTGAATAATATATATATATATATATTTGATGTAATTTTACTTTTAAATATATCTTAAAATAATTTGGTAGTATTTAAATTCATTAAAAGAAAAGATAATACTAAATAAATACATATATTTTTTACTAATCCCTTGAAATTTGTTTTCATAAAATGTTAAAAAATTCACATGAAGATAATATTTTCATATATATATATATAATTCATTATTAATTTTCATTTTCTAATATAAATTTGGTAATATTAATGGTTTTTTCTAAAAAATTGAATGAAAATAATTTCTTTAGAACATATAATTTAAAAAACATATTAATAGATAGAAAAAATAAATTATTTTTTATCAATATGGATTATTTATATATAACATGAAATAAGATATTTTTTAATTGGTTATTCAAATTCACACCGTAATTATAATAATTTTAATTTTCAAATATTATTTTTAATAATACATCATGATTTGATCATTGTTTCATGTAACACAAGCTATCAAATAGTTAAAATTCAATAAAAAAATAAATATCAAAAAAAAATTGTGTTTTATATGATAGTTATGAAATAAATATATATGAGGTTTAAAATATTTTATATTTATAGTTTACAAATGTATCCATGATGTTATATATTAGGCTTATTACATGTGTGCTTATATTAAATCAATAATGGTTTATGGTGTAGTGGGAAATTAGGCTGGATCTATGTTTTAGAATATGATTATACCGATGTAATGGTGATATTTTTATTTTAATAACAGTTTGGATATGATGTGCTTTTTTATTTATGGATTTAATTGTGAATATAATGTACAATCACATGGTTACAGAAGTGATGGAAGAACTATGACATTCCCCATTACTGTCGAAGAGATACAAACTTATAGGTAAGTGTTCAAGGTGACCTCCAGGAAATATTTTATTTTTATAATATATTATTATACCTAGACACAATATTGGGTGAGCCAGCCTTAGTAATGTTAGGTGACAAAAGGATGAGTGTAGCTCCATGTTAGTTGTGTAATTTAATTTATTATAATGTCTATGTGTGTTCTATTGATTTTAACAATAAAATTTGAGGTGGAATATAATAAATATAAATTAGTAATCACACAAATACACACACACACACATAGATATATATATATATATATATATATATATATATTTCTATTTCAATTGAGGGAATTTTGATCAAGGCATAATGTAAAATCACATGGGGATTATAGATGTTGTTATTTTTATCTACTAAATAGTGATTTTGGCATTCTATATATTATACTACACTGTGTTTTATTCCACTTATATTCATTTTGAATTGGATTTGGAATCATATAATAATGTTCATATGTGGTTTTTAATTTTTTCATTGGATTTATTAGGGATATACCTCACATCATAGTGTTATTATTCCCTCAGTATTAATCCCAGCCAATGGATTATTAGATTTTGGATTTAGATGTCATTGTTTACTTCACTTTTAGCATAGTAGAGACTCTAAGTTAGGCAAGTCCTAAAAAAACATTTAAAATTTTACTATTCCCCAACAAATTCATTTGAATATTATATTTTAAAAAAAGTTCAAAATGGGAAAAATTTATAAAGGTGATCATTAATTAGATGTACATATTGTTAAAAATTTATCATTACATTATAAATTAAAATATTAAATAAAAAGAGTTTAATTTGAAATCATACATTAAGTGTTAGAATTTAAATAAAAAAATGTAAGAAATATTTTACTATATTACATTTATATTTATCTAATTTCATTATAATTCATTGATACTATGAATATTTATCAACAATATTATTCTAGTATTATATTATTTTTTACACATATAAGTTACACATTATAATCACATACTATTCTAACTATAATTATACTATTCCAACAATCACATTTCCCGTACAATAGTCATATAATAAATTATTAGTAAATATAATTATAAAATATAAAATAATCTATATAATTCACTTAATTTTTTTAAAATGATCAATACAAGAATTATGTATTCTTTAGAAAAATATTTTTCCATTTACACTTCATATTGTATGATGAATACGATCTATCATATTCGTATATTATTATGTTGTTATATATATATTTTTTTGTAGTTTTATTGATAAAAATGTCATAAATATCACTCTTTTGTTTTTTATACTATGATAAAAAATAAAAAAAATATAGCTTGTGATGGATATTATTGTAAAATAAGCAGTAATGATTTCTAAATATCCTATCAGAAATCTAGTTAGGATTTTAATTAAGATACATGTCCTGACATAATAATTTTCTATTAGTGGCGAGTATATGAATTGGTTCTAGAATTCACTTCCACTGTAAAGAAACATCAATGAAATATTTAATTTATAACGGTTCTGTGGTATACCAAAATGATAATCCCTAATTATAATTATTATTGAAATAACAAAACTTCATTTATATATTGAACTTAGCATCCAATTCAAACAAATAATTATAACACACTTTTATATTGAATCAATCAAGAATTTGAAGGCACAATATTGACACATTATATCTTTCCTATAATTTTTAGAATGAATTATTCATATACATTATGTTCTTTTTAATGTTTTTCTAGATACCTTTTACATTATTTTTTATCTTCCTGACTAGTCCGTGGATACTTATCATACTTTCTCTATATACATCTCAGTGTTTTGGAGGATGTCTTCTTTTCATAATATAGAAAATTGAATAGTTGAACTTTCTTAATTGGGTTATAATTATTGATTTATGAAAATTATACATTATATTGATACTTTTCCCATGTCTATTTGAATTCATGTAAGCAAAAAAAAACCATTCCTTCAAATATATTTATTGAACATTAATAAAACTCAAAAATGTAGTGATAATAATCATACACAAATATATATCATTGTTCAATGAATTATTAAGGCACCATTAATAATTCAATGTAAAACAAGGTTTACGAATATTTATTATTGATATATACGTATAACAAATCCATATAAATTTAGGAATAAAATGTTTTATAATTCACTTTTGGGATAGATCCTCTCTAATTACACAGAATTTAATAAAGTTTATAAATAATAACATTATTACACATATTTCATCAATACACATTGATGTGTTTGTAATTCAAGAAATACACTATATTATGATATTCTATCACTTTCACAATGGTATATAGAGATATTTCCTTACACCCTATAGAATACCCCTCTTAACGATTTGTTGTTGCAATACAATGAATCATGGAACATTGTTAGTAATTTCCCACATTATTTAATGTTAATATAAATATTCTCATAAATTACTATATCTCATGGTTCTACCATGACATATAGTGATATTCCAACTATGATCTCTATATAGAACAACCATCTCCAATAGAGGTATTGATAATATACTTACTCAAATTATTAACAACAAAACCCCATATTAATACGCTATTTTTATCTGTCACTTATCGTCTATATATATAATCATGATATAAATAGTTTTACCTAATAATGAATGATTCTTTATTGATAATATATATATGGCTTCAAAATTACATATCGAAGAAATGATGACTATATTTCCGAAAAATTAAATTTTCAACATTAATATATATCAATATTGAAAACATTCTTATTCTAGTGAATAAATAACCATGATTATTCCAAAATAATGTGTCACATACCCTCTTATATTTATCAATTTGTAGTACATTTTAGATTTTTTTTCTTCAATTTATCCGTCCGATTTTTTTTTCAAGAAAAAATATCTTTTTCAGAATATATACTTTATTCTATTATTATTCGAATAATGGTCATATATTTTACCATATAGATAACATAACAAATTCATAGAGGAGATATTATATTTTCCATAAATATAATATGTTTTTGAATCCTATTTCACGGGTCTGTAATTGTTTTCATGTATATGAAACAACTTAATACCATTATATAATTACAAAACCTAAGTCATTTTTCATATTAACTGCTATATATAGATAATTCGTCATTCAGTGTTGGTAATGTTATTACGAATGATTTGATTAATCCTTTTTTATATTATTGAATCAATTCTTCATACTCCTCCCCCCATGTGAATTTGAATCTTATATATATATATATATATCATATTTTATAATAAGTATTGTAATTAACAAATTTTTTCAAAAAATAATAGATTGTATCTAGATAGTGGATGGAATATACATAATGTAGTCATGTTCATTTTTTGTTAATATTTAATCACAATGTTATATGAATGGAAATTAAATATTCCATGAAAATAAATAATATAGGTAAATATTTATTCCAAAATTCAATACTATAGTATGTTCCAAATAAATCCATTTATCATAGGCTATGATGAATAATCTATAATTTTATTCGAAATTGAATATTTATATTACTGTATATTATGATGAAAAAATTAATAATACAAAAAATATCAATATAATCCATTTATAATCTATTAAATATATGATAATCATGAATTATCACCATCTAACCTCTTAAACCCCAACTTGTCCCACAGTTAGGTTTACTGTACAACATCGGGTTATACCCTAATTGTCCCGGTGCTTGTAACGAACAAAAATAATTCATATAATACAAGGCATTCCATATCCTAATTTAAACCTAACACAAATCTCATATCTCAAATAATGTATCATATAATCAACAAATAATGATAATATTAACATAACAACAAAATATCAATATTTTTTAAAAAATAACAAAAAATGAAAACAACACCATATATGAAAATTAATAAATAAATAATAGTACAATGAAATAATGAATAAAAATCAAATGAACCTTTATATAAATTATAAAAATATCTATACATAATGAATTTAAATATCATATTTAATTTTCCCATCATCGAGAAACAAAATTATGTAAAAACACCACTAGCTTCACATCAAACATGGCTTCCAAAAAATTATAAATTGTCTTTATAGATAGAACAGTTGTTCGCACATTTACATGTATATTGGTGAATATAGAATTATTTAATTAGATTCTCGAAAAAAATAATAAAATTGAAAAATATAAACCTATTTCATAAAAACCTATTGAATCTGTCACCCATATATATTTTTTTTGTATCTTTATAGGAAATATTAAATTAAAAGAACAATCAGAAAATAAATAATGATGAATCCCAACAGAGTGTTGGATATTATCAATATATTAGGACATAAAATATTAAAATTATAGATATTTCAAATAAACCATCACCCCACAATGATTAGATATTTGGGTACCATATATTTTTGAGATATATATATATATGTGTGTGTATGTGTCTGTGTGTGTGTGTATTTCAATTAACTACTAAACATGTTAGAGGACTTTTACTTCATCAAGTTATATAACTATTGAATGAGGAATTATTGTCCTAATGGTTTGAGGAATATCTGTTTTTTGGTGGATTATCAAATTCCATCAGTTGTATAGAGGAATGTGTCCTTAAAATAAGTATTCTTACAAAGGATTTTTGAACCCAATTTCTAATAAGTGGATTCTCAATATAATAAACCAACTCAAGTAAACCATCAATGTCTAACAGGTTAGCAGTCTAGAAGGCCTGATTTATTGTTATAATTTTCCCCATGATGGAAACTAGTTCCTATTTATCAAGACTAACTATGTGAGAATTAATTTATGATATTATACCATATTGGTGTGTGGAATAAGTTTGCCGAAATATAGAAATACAAGGGGTGAAAGTTAGAGAAATGAAAATACATAAATAAATGTAGAGGAAAATTAAGGGGGAGGGGGATGATCAATTAAGACCCCAAGTGGGATAGCCCCTTAAAATACTAATTATAATTCACCAAAAATGTTGATCAATCTTTTGATAATCCATCCTTGCATTCATTCACAGACCCAAGAAACAGAATCATAATAACGCTAGAAAACACTCAAATTTTAAATTAATCTTCAAGAAGTACAACAAGGTGTCTATTTATTTCCAAATGAGAAGAATACATGTCAAAATACCTATCCCAAAGAAATTTAATGCCTATCCCCAGAATTTTACATTATTTACACTTTTCCATGTCTTTATGGGATGACATATATCTAAAGAAGACATTTTGGAACAACCTTAAAGATATGAAATATTCCCACCAAAACATTGGAGACAAGGGGCCACCACTTTTGGAATCTGGATATTTCCTTCATGAGAGTGGATAACAGTTTGTTAATGAATTTTGGTGGTCAATTTAGGTTCACTTTTGGGATTTAATAAGTGTGATTAAATTCACCTTTTCAACAACCGTGCATGCATGTTGGGCAACCACATGTATTTTTTATGGAAGGACATGCATAGATTCCTTAATTGTCCTCTTTCATCCATGTTTAATTAGGCCACCAATCCCATGCAATGAGTCTTGTTGGGCATAAATTCATGTGGAATAAATAGTTATGGAAGAAGGGGAAATGGAAATTAAAAAAATAAATGAGGGAAGGGGAATGATCAATTAGGATCCTAAGGAGACATTCCCTATAAAACCCTAATCATAAAAAGAACCACTAAGGTTGATCACTACTTCGATGAGATTTACTTGCATTTATCCAAGATCACAATAAACACAAGCATAACAATACTAAAAAATACTAAAATTAGAAATTAACCTCACAGGGGTACAATGAGGTGGCTATTTAAAGCTAAATGAGAGGAATACATGTCAAAATACCTATCCCAAAATAGTTTAAAGCCTATCCCAAGAATTTAATTTGTCTAAACATGTCCCTTGATTTAGTGGACAATATATATCTTATGAAGAATTTTTGGAACCACCCCAAAGATGTTGAGGATTCCCACCATGACATTGGAGTCAAGGGGCCCACCACTTTTTGACTTTAGATATATCCATCGTGCAAGTGGATTACAATTCGTGGAAGCAATTGATTGGGCTATTTAGGTTCACTTTTTGGATTTAATAAGTTTGATTAAAGGCCCATTTGATCCTACCATGCATGCATGTTGGTCCTCCTCTTGTAATTTCAAAATTAAGCCATGTAAAGCCTCTTTCATCCTTTTCATTCTTCCACATGTCATTGGGCTACCAGTCCCATGAAATGGGTCTTGTAAATTTATGCGCCTTCGAACCTCTGTGTCATTATCACTCTCGAATCATCAATGCAAACGCACACCATGATTCACATCATTCCCTCCCTCTTTAAAAATATTAACCCCCGAAGATGCATATTCAAAGGGAAAGAGATTAGTAACATTAAATATTGAACACACATTTTAATACATAACAGGTAATCTAGTCTTGTAGGAATTTTCATGGATTTTCATTGAAACATGAAAAGGATTATCTCTTTGATGGATGATAGTTGACATTATTTTTTCCAGAAAACCGTATTTTTAGAAGGTATTTCCACACCGAATCACCTAGATCAACTAGAAAATGTTTAAAACACTTCTTTCCACCATCACCAAATTACAGAAATAAAGACACGTCAAATGAAGGAAAATAATTATGAATTTCAGTAATCTCAATTTACCCATCCTTACAAACGAGGAAGAACACATTCTTACCAAACAAATCACATTTAACCTAACTTCTTCAAGAAAATAATCTCACCTTTTTCACAACACACATTTTTTCATCTCTTTGATGTCCCTCATATATTTATATGTCACTCTTCTCTCATTTTTTCTCTCTCAATTTTTCCACTCTTCATATTTTCTCTATTTTTTCTCTATTTAATATTTTTCTCAACTCATCACAATCTTTTCTCTCACTGTCATTTTTACCTTTCTCAAATTCTCATTCATTCTTTTATTTTATATTTTTTATTATTCTTATATCCTCACATGATCTTCATTAGATGGTATGATATTTAATTAACTAAAATAAATATTTATACCACCTAAAACAATGGAGAAATAGTAAACATGGCCATTGTATATAATCCTCATAACAAACTGCCATGTCCCCCAATAAATAAATGTCCCTCTTTCATTATAGGAAAATCACAAACCACCAAATTGTGAAATTTTTCAATGGGAAAAGAAACTATGGATTTTTTTGACTCTCACTTCCCTACATTCATTAAACCTCTTCATCCTATAAGCTCTACGATGATTTAGAGTATGCATAATCAACTTCTCCACCAACAATGTACTAGTCACATTAGTACAACTTTCACTATGAATGATAATACTACATACCATATCCTTAAGGTGACATATAATTTTAAAAATGTGTCCACACATCTCCTCAACATGACCATATGTTGGATTAATGTTTAGTGCTCCTATTTCCACCAATGTGTCTTCATTTATGGGTTCTTCAACTTCCACAGATAAAAATTCCAACAAAGGTGTCATTTCAACCTCACTACATATCCCACCATAGGTGTCCCCCTTATCCAAAAAAATTAGTGTCCTTTTTTGGGAATTTAGAAATGATATGTCCATGTCCTCGGCCTCTAAATCGCTTAATATCAAAGGATATAGAAGGGAAATTTGTTTTACCATTTACATTCGAATCCAAAATGAAAAGACTTGTTTTTGGCCTCATCTCTTTGTTTTGGTAGAGATTATGAATCCTTTAGTTTTGTTTCATCCCACTTAGACATCAATTATGGCACTTTTTGATCATAATTCAAATCATAATGGGAACTTACTTAAAACCATTGAGAATATAATTGTTTTTATACCTTCATCACCTCATAAATAAAATCATTCATGTCAATGTAGCTTCGATTTCCACCAAATCTGTAATTGGTAGACTCAAGCCATTGATGAGACAAGCCATGGTATCATTTTTATCCTCCACCAAATTATGTTGAATCATAAATATATCCATTTCAATATAGTATTACTCAACAAAAATGGAATACATCACATGATTTTGTAACATAAAATAAAAAACTCAATAGTAATGACTAGAAATGTACATTTTTTTTGAAATACTATCTTAATTTCTTCCAATGATTGAATTGGGATTTTTACATTACATCACCGACTCACCTGTAATTATTCCCACAAAAAACATGCATAATCATTGAACTCATTCACATCCAAAAATACCTTCATCTCCAGCTAGTATTTGTGAGGTCCAAACAGATGTTCAGCCTTCTATTCCCACTCCAAATAATGATTTGGATCACTCTTCCCTTGAAATTATGGTAGTGTCATTTGGATGCTTCCCAACTCACTTTCCCTTCTAGCCCCATGCTTCCCGTGCCTTGGAAATGAATCCTATAAATCAATGTACTCATCATCACCATCATCAATATCAGCCCTTCACACATCTATTAAATATGACTATCTTTGAAAATCATTCCACCTAGCATCCAACCATATTAATTGGTCATCCACATCTTTCATGAATCATTTGAGGTAAATATCACTTCTTTCTCCCTCACATTCTATTTTTTTAAATCCTCACACACTCCTCTCTATCTTTTGATATCTAAAAAAGTATCTCACATTTCCTAGAACAAAAACTTGGTTCCTATATTTTTTATTAAATAGAATGAAGAATAAAATTAATAAGATGTAATTGAATAATGAAAACATTAAAAAAACTTTTAAAATGCTTTGAATCAATGGAGTCCAAGAAATAGTATATGTATACTGATATGGGAGAAATTTTTATGGTTGATGGATATATATGGATGAGTTAAATAATATGGAAGGGATATATTGGAGTAGAGATCCACATAATTTTTGCTAAAGATCCAATAAAGGATCAATAAATTTTAGTAGTTTTTTATTTTGTTTTATTGTTTTATTATTTTTGATTTTGATTTTTTTCTTCTCTTTTTCTTTTAAAAATAAATCAACCATTAGAGGGTTCTAAATGATTTTATATTAGTGTGTGTCTTACAAAAATATGAAATTATTACAATGAACAAATACCATAAAAAAGATTCAAAAGTATGAGGAATGGAATTTGTGGAATTTTTGGAAATTCTAGAATTTCTGGAATTTCTATAAGACAACAACATTCAAATAAACTCTTTATGCTCGATTGAATTTCGTCTTGGAGATTTTTAAATTTCACGAAATTGAATCTGTAGCATGAATTGATTCATCTTTATCTCAAAATACATGAATCATATTTCAATGTTTCCAAAGAGAGAATAAATTTAAGAATCTGAACTATTAAAATTTCATATTATAGGTCCTGCAATTTGAAGAAAAAGTCATAAAATAGTGGAAGGAATTTACATACAGAATTGGTGATGTTCAAATAAAAATGAAATAAGGAGAAAAAAATAATGGGACTGAAACGAAAATGAAGAACCTGATTTCTGGTTCAATGATTTGATACCAAATGTCATGATAACGTATGGGCGTGTGATATCCATTTGTGGGAATTAGGAAACACAAGGGGTGAAAATAGGAGAAATGAAAATGAGGGAATAAATACATAGGAAATTATATAGGGAAGGGGGTGACAAATAAAGAATCCAAGGAGACTTCCCCCTTAAACCCCCAATTATAAAGTGACACAAAGGTTGATCACTCCTTTGATAAGCCATACATTCATTCATTCAAGAACATAAGAAACAGAAGCACAATAATGCTGGAAACCACTCAAATTCGAAATTATGATTTAATAAGTACAATGAGGTGGCTATTTATATCCAAATGAAAGGAACACATGTCAAAATACATTTCCCACATATTTCTAAAGCTTATCCCCCCAAATTCGAAATAGTTTACACTTGTACATGTCATTAAGGGACAATATATCTTGAAAGAAATAATTTCGGAACCACCCAAAGACTTAGATGATTCCTACCATGACATTGGAGACAAGGGGTCCACCATTTTTTGATTTTGGAGATTTCTTTCAAGAAGGTGGATTATAATTTTTTTAATCACTTGGTTGGGCCATTTATGTTCACTTTTGGGCTTTGATAAGTGTGATTAAAGGGTCATTTGATCCCCCATACATGAATGTTGGTATTCCACTTGTATTTTTAAATAATTTCCATATATAGCCTCTTTCAATATCCATATTATTCCACTTTTAATTTTGAATCCAATACCAAGAAATGAGCCTTGTACATTTATAAACCATCCAACCTCTGTGTCACGATATCTCACGACTCCTCGATGCATATGAACACCATGATTATCATCATTTTACCATTGGAATACAGTAAATATCTCTATATATTCCTTCCAATAATTTTTCATGACCTGTATAGGGATCAAATTTCCACAAAACCAAATAAATATTTACAACAATATAAAACATTCCAACTATATTATAAACAAGAACATCAATATAAACCATATACAAAATAGATAAATATATAGAATTAATGACATATAAAGTATTATATAATTACACACGAGATTCATATTATATACCAATAAAAATTAGACAATACATGTTGCAATTCTAAAAGCACCGGAAATAGAGGATCCTAACATGTCATGTCATGTTGTCTGATTTTGTCATATTCAAATCATTAGAACAACAACATGAAAGGAGATATAACACAAAAAAGTCAATGTATGGGGATATAATATTTTAAATTTACATGTGTCTAAAAAATGATATCTTCATACACCCAATGTAATATTAATCATATGAGAAAAACTTAATAGGATACAACCATTAATCTATATCCACCAATTAATATAGAAAAAAAATTAATATTAAAAAAAATACTATTTTGAAAAACATTCTATTTGAAATATTTAAAAATACATTACTTTTAATAAATCGATCCATGATGTGATTGACATGAAAAATATTATCACAATGATTAAATGATTTATGAAATAGAATACACTGCTTTATAAATAAATAACTATTTAAAATGGAAAAAACTTTTTAGGAGATCAAGGAATATGCGGAGAAACTGACGTCTTAGGCCTATGAGTTCTAGTTTCACAGGACTCGCTCATAGAACATTTTTTATCTTATTACAACCAAAACATGTACTTAGAAAATACCATCTTAAGGAAACATCATATATGATACCATACTTGAATAGTTGATAATGGTTTGGAAGAACATATCACAAACCCAAATGCAATTCATCTCCCACATTCTCCCATAAGAACATTCATTACAAGAACAAAAAACCATTGGGAAATAATGTTATTCAAAAAACAAATTTAAATCTTTTTATATCCCATTTAATGATATCTTGTTTTATTAATGAATTTATCAATCTCCATATATGTAAAAAAAATTAAATAGAAAACAAAAACAGTTCAATTTTTTAACACATGAGAGGAAAAATAATATATCATGTCTATAAAAACATAGAAATTAAATTTTAAAATTATATATTAATAAAACCTATTAAATACTAAATAATAATTTTATAATAAATGAAAACACTATAGAAACATAGATACCCATATAGAATTTAATGATTTTTCATAGACATTGTAAAATATCACTATGAGGGATGGGGAATGATCCACACCGACCTACAGATTAATGAAACCATCCAACCCCACATATTAATATATATGATAAAAAACTTTTAGACATTATAGTTATGGAGATGTTACATAAATGGGGGAACATGATATTAGAGGAATGATATAAAGTGAAAACCATTAAAATATGGAATTAAATCCTTATATTCTCCAAAAAATACAAGTATAACTACTATTGAATAATGTGGAAGATTGAATAATGGATGGGGAGACCTGACTGATTAAGGGAACAAAATGATATATATTGAGGGATAAAACCATAGATGGTTAAAATGTTATTTTAATTTTTTACCAATAATGTTTAGGCCACATGGTTTTTCCACATGGTTTTCCAATCTATGGGCTAAATATATCCGATTATTCTCAATTTTTATTTGAGTATTTTGGTTTTTTAGAAGTTACCACAATGATATTTAATCCATTCGGAAGATATATAATATTTAATTGGTTCCCTCATATCTCTAAAACATAGTCATGCACATGGTTTTCACTAATACTATGCTAAAGGAATTCTGCCTGACATTTTATAAAATTTTTCCATATTCAGCCTCTCACTTATGCAAAAATAATGACAAATAATATTATAAATATAAATATAATATTAACCATTTATATTTTTATGACTAAAATTCTCTTTATATTTATAGTTTTTGGCCTTAAATAGTGCAAAAGGATCAACATGCACAAAATGATGTGGTTGCACCGCTTTTATATATTCTTCCATTTACAAAGACTCAAGGGTATCCTAACCATTATTCCAAAAAAGGTGTATTAACTTAATCAATTTATATCATAACACATTGACATGATACAGTAGAATATAAATATTTATCTTACCCACAAAGGTGTTGGGTTTGAAGTCCAAATTACCATATTCCACTATGTGATATTGGGATAAATAGAATATCATATTCTAGGAAACATGGAATATGTCATGGATTGAATAAATATATAATATCAAGGTTATGTATAATGAAAAAAAAAATCCAAATGAAAAATAATCATGAATATATTAAAAAAATGTGTTGTTTTCTTACCTTACATCCCCATATGATGATTCTCCAGAGGAGGATATACCTTAAGGAATATTTTATCAAAAAATAAAAACTCTAACTATTAATGAAGGTTAAATTTTTAATACTTATTGATAATTTAGCTATCTTTGACTATTTAAATGAAATTCTCCATTATCATGGTCTCATGGATGATATTTGGTCCCATAAAAAAATACTCCCCCATCTCAAAACAAAACAAAGGGTATTGACCTGGCTACCTATATAACGATTCATAATGATACATTATTTACAAGCCATGATGGTTGTTATCATAGGGTAAATCATCCATCAATATATTTTTCTCCGATTATTTTCGAAGGTATACTAAAATTACAAACATTCCCTGGGATACATATACTACCACATTTTTTTTATGCTCAACTCTTTGATGATGAGGAAATGTGAGTATTTTGATAACAAATGGAATATATCACATATATTATCCAGAAAACGTGGATAAATGGTAATATAACAAAGAAATACATTGTTTTTTCATTCCATATTCATAGTTTGATTTGAATATTATATAATAACCCAACCTAAATATGGTTCTTCTCATTGATTCTGTAATAGGTTTTTCAATGACATAAAAATATTCATCTGATCACCACATTTTAGTCTACCATTATAGACATCTAATATAATATAAAATATTGGTATCCCATGTGAAAATGACCTAACTATAGTGGTTTCCAGCACAAATTATTTTATACAACTCGGAGGTAATACCATAATCATTTGGAATATTAACTATCCATAGAGAGATTGAGAAGAATAATTTTATGAATTCCCAACATTTATGATTACCTTATAATACTAATAGTCCAGGTATGATTCCTTCCAAAGGTGAATCTGATCATCAAGAGGAGATGTGCTATTTTTTCGTGTTAAGAGAACTCATTAACTATCCACTTCCTATCCAAATGATTCTCACTGACAATACTCATCAAACCAAATTCTACCGAGACACTAATAAATTATTCCTTTATGATATGTGTAAATTATAAAATTCTCCATGATAATGTAATAGATCCATGTTATTAGAGTATGCATAACTTCCAAAATGTCATGAATTTTTGAGTGTGTTATTTATTTTCATGATGGTGAACGTGATTTGATCCATTTAGTACCATGTGGTTAGGATATATTAGGACACACCAGATCCCAAATCCATAAATATCACTATAAACTATTTAACCAATTCATGTATTCATTATGATAAAAATTGGAACTTATTCCAAAACTAAAATATACTCTTTAGTGGACTTTTAAATTTTATCCCTCAATTGAAGCATTAAACATTTCTATGTTACTACTATGACAGGAGAAGATAACAAGTAAAAATGAATCATGAATCACATCAAATATACTAGTAGGATTAAGATTCTCTTGATCACCAATATTTTATTATATCTATCCCATGATTAATTTTCTTTGATATTCTCCTCCACTGCTAAAATGAATTTTCCTGATAGAATATGAACATATAATTTCACCTCCTTATTCAAGAACTTTAATTTTGATAACTTCTCATAAAAATGATTTTCTATCACATTTCCCAAAAGAATTTCATGGTTTTCCAAATGTTATTCATCAATTTTAGAGTAAAGCAATAATATATCATTAAAATGATCTCAATGTCGAATAAATAGTGATGACAGATTTGATTCATCATATCCGTAAATACTATAGTGTAATTATTGAGACAAAATGGAAATATAACTACTCAAAAAGACCATATCAACTATAATATATTGTCTTGGGAATTTCCTTACCCCTTTCCTCAATATTTTGGTAACCACACATTAATCCAATCTGTTAAAACCACTTGGATACTATTAGATGATCAGATATATCATCTATTTTAGGAAAAATTAAATTATTTCTAATTGTCACCAAATTGTGATTCTGGAAGTAAATGTAATGTTAGAGGATTCCATCAAAATTTCATTAAATATTAATCGACAATTATGATGGTAATACTCTGAGTTGAATGTATCACTTTTTCAAGATTTCATCTAGTTGAACCATTAACTCCTTCAACAATTCAAGGACTATTTGGTATGACAGATAGGAAATGGGGAATATCCCCATATATTGGTAAATAATGGAACCTATATCCTAAATTGATGAAAGTGAGTAACATTTATCAAGGAATTTCTTAGGGTTCATATCCATCACAAATTAAATGATTAATCATGACCACAATTTAATGACATCAAGAACATTCTCCCAAAACTGACTTAAAAGATATACTTCAACTACGAAGATCTAACCAAATTTTCCGGACATGGGATCCCACTCACCTTGAATCATGTGAGTTTTTTGGGAGTTAGTTAAATAGAAAATTCATGAAGTAGAATTATATTCTATTATTAACAGATTACATACAATCCATAGAGCCAACAAAGTCATATTTGTTTATATCCAATAAAATGAAATCCCAAACAACCTCAATATTAGTGATGATCACAACACTAAAATCACATTATTCATTACTGTAACACCCCAAGGTTTTGAAAATAAATATAGAATGCAATTTTATAATTTATCCATTAAACACAACTTTGACTCTTCTATGTTTTGAACTTTGAAAAATTGTCATCTAGAGTTGTGTTCAGTAAGTCATTTTGGGTCGGGTAGAACAAACTTGATTTTTGGTGAATAGTAAAATACCCTTGTGAATAGTAATATGAATAGTAATATAACCCTTATTAATAGTAAAAAATAATATTACTTTATTTTCTTATGATAATATGATAATGGGATCTTAATTAATTTTTCAATGTCACATAAAACTAATTGCACTTCAAGATTATTATTTTTCGAATTAACTATGACCTTATTTAAAAATTAAATTAACAATATTTAGAAAATTATTTTTGAAAAATGTAGTTGACTTTTGAATTCTACACGTCGAAAAATGGTATGGGTTAATTTTTTGGATTTTTCTAAAATACATGAATTTTGTGAATAGTAGAAATACAATTTTGCGTATGCGGTAGTTTAATGACATAATAATGACATAATAATTTAAATACAATTCTGTTCAACTTGTTTATTGTATCCTAATACATGAGGTGTCCCAAGTGGCTAATTCCAAGAGAAAATATCAAGGGCAAGCCCATGGTTTGGAAAAAACCACTAATGAGGTGTCATTTTGAAATTATTAACAAATTACCTCTCTTTTCCTATAAATACCCACTCATAAATTCGTTTTCTTTCATTCCAAATACCTCATCCTAGATTATCAGGTGGTTTTACCTCTCTAGAAGTCCTCCGAAGGTGTCCCTAATCCCCCAAAGTTCAATCCTTCAAGATCTAGTAGTTACTCTACAAGGTAAGAGATCCCTTATTTCTCTTCTTCAAGTCGACCCTTATTTTATGTTAGCTATTTGAAAATACATTTCTCAAATGTTGGGGTTTGATTTTATTTATTTTTCCTACTTTCATTTTGATTTCAATATGATGAGATACCATTTTTTCTCATCATTTGATTTTTGGAAATTTTAAGCGACGTCGTTAGGCTGCAGAATTTTTATAAGAATCTCTAAACTTTTATTCTATTTTCAAATTCATCTCTTTTATTTTTCTCTCCCCACCTCCTCTGTCCAAATGATCATGAAAACTCCAGTATCATATATGTAATGTAATTATATCATGTTAATGGAAGATCAATAATAAATATTCTTAATCCCTCCCTTTCAGTTTTATAAACGAAATCAACGTCCATGAGGTTCTAATTTATAGCCTTCGTGGACAACAAAGATTCATCCTTCAATTTATTCTTCATTACTAGTCATGAAACCATATTCATGGTTGAAATATACTATAATATATGTGTTATAAGATAATTAATAATCAGGAACCAGAATATGTACATATAATTAATTTATATGACAAAACCAGTTCATAATATTCCAAATACCGCCGAATAATCGAAGTGGTGGTCATCTAATGATTCATTATCATTCCATGTAACCAAATGACAGAAATGTACATTAAAAATTCTGGATGTTCATAAATAATTTTTTATTTCAATTCTGGATATTTACATCCATTCCACTTCCTTACATAAAAGCAAGTGAACCGAATATGAAAATAAAGGAAACGAACACCCCAGAACGCCATAATTAAATACAAAAACATATCAATAAGTGAATAAATGAACGAACAAGAATTATGATAAACTAAATAAATGCTTAATAGGTTCTGAAATTATGTTATTAATATGTATAATTTCATATTCTAGGAATTTTAATTCAAGAGGAGAACATATTCAAATTTAAGGTATGGGTTTTCCACCGGAATATCCATTTTCATTTGGGGTACTTTCGTTGTCAAAAAACCTAAATGTAATTCCTATGTATTGTTATGTACTCATCATATATTATGTTTTAGTATCATAAATTAGTCTAAAATCTAGAAACATTCCTTAATTTATGGATGGATACACGTTTTTAAAGGAACTATCAACTTCCTTCCAAAATACAAGCCCGATTTCAAGGGATGTTCTTAAATTATTATCTATTTTCAAGGGCACTATATAATCTGTTATGTGAAACAATTATCTTTATAAAATCACTCATTTGATTATGAAAATACCATCTTAATTCTCTTCTAGTTTTATAAAAATATTTTCCAAAAGAACTCTTCTTTTCCAAATAAAAGAGTACTTATCTCATGAATTGCTTAATGATTTTGTAAGAGTGTTTTCATCTAATTTGACACTCTTGGTTATTCAAAGTTAATATTGAGTTTAATCATTTATTAAGTCATATACAATATTTTATTGAATGGTTTGTGACTATTTTTATTGTGGACAATCTATCCTAAAACCATTCATCGTATTACTTGGAATGTTAAGAGTTTTTGGGAATGTTAGTTACATTTAATCTGATAGTTTCAATATGAATGTATATATTATATATGTTGATCCCCACTCATATAAGGAATGAATTGGACTTATTATGGAACAGGTGGGGCCCACTATAGCCCCTCTATGTATCGTTTGGTCTTATGAGACAACTAGATGTGGAATTGGACGAGGCCTTTCCCAATGTGATATGGATTTTGGCTGAGGCCTTAATCATTAGATGTCTTGGTTGTGGCCTTGAAAAAATGTTTCAGAATTTCCAGAATCATGCATTCCATAATTATGAGTTTCGATATTGTTATTTCATGTGTTTATTCAACTATTATAATACTCATCATTATGTTTTATTATGTCATTATTCACTCAATTCATATTCTTGCCATAATGTATTCAAGTTTACTATTGAAGTCATGTGTTTTCAATTATTCACCATGTCTAATGTTTATAATATATTACGTTGTATTTCATACTCTTACTGAGTGTTTTACCACACCCATTTCTTATGTTTCATTTCTCATGACATGAAGAAGTTTATTATTAATCACATGCTGAAATAACCTAGGAATTTTGATTGTTGTCTAAGGAGTTTCTATGTAGTATTTCTCTTCCTGTTGTCATATCGAAATTATGCATGTATCTTGTTTCCAATAATACTAAACTACTCGGTCCTTCAGTATTTGTATTCCTTGTATGTATGCCAATGTAATAAAACAAGGCACCGGCCCTGGGAAATTGGGGTCGGGTACTTACAGTTGGTATCAAAGGAAACTTTAGTACAAAATATGGAAACAATATTTAGAAAATGTAGTTTAGGGAAGAGCCCCTAAGATAGTATTTGCGGATAAACATACAAGAACTTCCTAGTATTTTGGTAATAGATTATGTGGATCATTCAAGCAATACATCCTTGTCTGGATATGAGCAGGTAGAGGTGGCTCTGGCACATATATACCTAGGAGTGAATGCTCCGACAAGGAGTTTCGAGCTTGACCTAGGGTATCCTGGTATACAACAACGGGCCTTGCTACACTCTTGGTTACGACACTCCCGGGGGATATGCTTTGGATAATCATCATTTTTTTACAAGCCATTATGAAGGATTTAAATGTATATTTTCCTCAAAGATACCATGATTATGATTAAGAGATTAGCTATTCATAAAATTTCAATTTATTGTTAGTATTTTACTATATTAATATTATAAATTATGATTCATACCCTAATCTAAGTGCTTTCCATTATTTAGAAATGGTGGCTAGTAGGAGGAATGGAAACTGCATGAACGCACGTGTCCCCGATAGGGATTTTCCTCCAATGCAAGATAATTATTTTGGAACTGGTGCTAAGATACTCTTAACTATACTAGGACAACTTACTCAAGTTATGAATAATAACCTAACCCTTATAGAGAATCCGGATCCACCACATGGAGGAGCTATGCTAGATCTCTTTATTCAAAAACAGCCTCCATCATTCAATGGGACTACAAACCAGTTTGAAGTAGAGCAGTAGATATATTCCCTTGAGAAGATATTTCTTGCTTTGGGATGTAACGAAAGAGAGAAGGTTTTCATGGCTGTTTATCATCTAACGGGTGATGCGGATCAGTGGGGGTCCTTATTCCCAAATACAAAAGAGGAGGAAGAAATAGAAGATATGGAATGGAGGGATTTTATGTAAATATTCATAGAAAAGTATTTACCTCATGAAAATTGAGCACATATGGAGAGGAAATTCTTGAATCTAAGGCAGAAGGAGGATGAAAATGTTTCCAAGTATGAATCCAAATTTACAAGGCTGGAAAGGCATTCTGCGGACTACATACGTAATCCCAGGAGAAAAAATTATCGATTATTTTATGGTCTAAAACCATTCCTTCGAAAGGCACTTTTCTCCCAAAGATTTGAATCATATGAAGATATAGTGTCATGTGCTATCAAGATAGAAAAATACTTCTCTAAGGAATATGAATTTAAAGGAATGAAAGAAAATAAGAGGGATGCTGAATACCCTGGGAATGGAAATAAGGAAACATGGAAGAAGGGAAGAGTTGAATTTTGATCATGTGAAAATTTTGGAAGGAAACACCCCAGTGAGTGCTTAAAAGGCAAAGGAGTATGATACAAATGTGGTCAGAAAGTCCACCTTGCTGGTGATTGTAAGGGGAAGAAGGAAGTGAATTATGTTAGATGCATTAAGTGTCAGGATATGGGACATTATGCTAATGATTTTCCAAAGCGTCAAGGAAATATGCAACAGAATAGGCCAAGGGAGCAAGGAAAAGCATATGCGATCACAACTGCAGAGGTTGAAGTTCCACGTGACGTGGTGGCAGGTACTTGGATCGTTTCATCAAACTTAGCCAATGAATTATTTGATTCTAAATCATCGCATTGTTTCATATCTTCCTAGATTTCTTAAAAAATTAGATATTTCCAATTTAACTTAACAAGGGAGTTGTCACTCAAAACTCCTAAAGGAAGTATCACTACAACAAAGTTTTGTGAATCAGTTCCTATTTGGGCATATAAATGTTCTTTATCTGCGGATATCATTATTATACCCATGATTGAGTTTTATATAATCCTCGGTATGGATTGGATTTCGAACTATGATGCGAAACTTTATTTTAATAAGAAGGAGGTTAAAATTTTCGATGATGATAAGGAGTACCTTATCTTTAGAGAAGAAACATCACCACCCGATTCTTATCTAGATCCACTCACTGTAGCTCAACTAAATGCAGTTATCAGGGAGGAAGAGAATTAAATAACTATTGGTGAGGAAAATAATGTTCAAATAGAAGATGTACCTGTTGTGCGATAATATATTGATTTCTTTTTAGAGGATTTACCTGGACATCCTCTAGAGTGGGAAATTGAGCTTTCCATTGACATAATTCCTGGTTCAAGGACCATATCAAAGACCCCATACATAATGGACACTATATAGATAGTGGAGCTAATGAAAAAACTAGAGGAATTGAGTGATAAAGGATTCGTTCGACCTAGTGATTCTCCATGGGGAGCCCCTGTCCTCATTGTCAAGAAGAAAGATTTATCCATGAGGATATACATTGATTATAGGGAAATCAATGCTATTACAATAAATAATAACTATCATATACCATGAATTGAGGATTTATTTGATCAACTTCATGGATACCAATATTTTTCAATGATTGATCTTCGATATGGGTATCATAAGTTACTTGTGAGGAAGGATAATGTTCCAAAAACAGCATTCTGAACCATGTACGGGCATTATGAGTTTACAGTAATGCCTTTTGGACTAACCAATACACCGTCTGTTTTCATGGATCTCATGAATAGAGTCTTCAAGGAATATCTTGATGAATTTTTTGTGGTTTTTATTAATGATATCCAGGTATATTCCAAAATCTATGATGATCATGAAAATCACTTGCGCATTATACTGAACACTCTTTGAAGACATGAATTATATGGAAATTTTAGCAAGTGTGAATTCTGGCTTTATGAAATTTCTTTTTTTGGCCATATTATCTCCATGGATGGAATCCTATTTGATCCTATGAAGATAAAGAAAATCCAACATTTCCCCATGCCAACAAACATAATTGAGGTACGCAGTTTGATTAGCCTAGCAGGTTATTATCGACGGTTTGTGCAGAATTTTGCCCAACTGGATAACCCGCTAACGAAGCTCACACGTAAAGGGGTTAAATATTTCTGGAAAAAAGATTTTGAAAAGTATTTCAAATAACAGAATAGAAGATTATTCAATGCTCTAATATTGACTCTACCATTGGGGAATGATGGGTTTGTTATTTCTAGTGATGCTTCAAATAAAGGACTTAGTTTTTTCATTATGAAAAATGATAGGGTTATTGCTTATGGATCAGGACAGCAAAAAATTCATGATCTAAACTATCGAACTCATGATATTGAGTTAGCAGCGGTAATCTTTACTCTGATGATTTGGAGACATTACCTCAACAGATAAAAATTTGATATTTATATAGATCACAAGAGTTTTAAGTATATTTTCTCAAAGTAAGAACTCAACATGAGGCAAAGGAGATGGCTTGAACTACTCAAGGATTACGATTGCACGATACACTACCACTCAGGGAAGGTAAATATGGTGGGAGATGCTTTGAGAAGAAAGGATCATGGAGTTTTGAAAAAGATGATAATTAAAAGGGATCCTATTTTCATTGATCTAGTAAGGATGGATATGGGAATAACCATGGAAGGTGAAACATCAATGCCTTTTCAAGTTGTTTCCAAACCATCTTTACTTGGAAGGATAAAAAGTTCTCAGGATGATGATGAGGAGTTTCAAAAGACGATTAAAGCTTTGAATATTAGGAGACTATGTGACTTTGTATATGAAGATGGAATTTTGAAATTAGGGAAGAGACTTTGGGTTCCCGATATACCTGATCTAAAAAGGGAATTGTTGGATGATGCTCATAGTTCCAATTTCTCTATACACCCTGGTGGCATCAAGATGTATAGAGATTTGAAGGAATATTTTTTGTGGGACAACATGAAGAGGATTATTTCTGATTACATTTCGAGATGATTAGTTTTCCAACAGGTGAAGGCAGGAAGACAACAACCTGGTGGAGTCATCCACCCCATTCCCATACCTGAGTGGAAATGGGATAACATCACGATGGACATTCTCATGGGACTACCAAAGACTCCTAGAAGGAATGATGCAATATGGCTCATTGTTGATCGTTTTACCAAGTTAGCACATTTTCTTGTAATAAGGGAAGATTTACCACTTTAACGTTTATCAAGAATATATATTAATGCAGTTGTAAGGCTTCATGGTGTACACACATCAATTGTTTCTGATCGTGATCCCCGTTTTACATCACGATTCTGGAAGAGTCTACAAAAGGCCCTAGATACTGATCTTTATTTAAGCACGACCTACCACCCACAATCTAATGGAAAATCAGAATGGACTATTCAATCATTGGAGGACATGTTTTGGTCTTGTTCACATGATTTTCAAGGCATGTGGGATCATTATTTAGCTCTCGTGGAATTCTCCTACAACAATAGCTTCCATTCATATATTAAGATGGCATCCTATGAAGCATTATATGGGAGGAGATGTCGTACAACAACTTTCTAGGATGATGTTGGTGAAAGAAATCTCGTGGGCCCAGAACTTGATGAAGAAACAATAGAGAAGGTGAATATTATCCATAACCATATAAAAATAGCCCAAAGTAGGCAGAAGAGTTATGCTGACAACTGGAGAAAGGACTTGGAATTTCAAGTGGGAGATCATGTATTTCTGAAAGTATCTCCTTGGAAGGGTGTATTATGGTTTGGTAAGAAAGGGAAACTGAGCCCTAGGAACATCAGACCATTTGAAATCCTGGAATGAATTGGAGTCGTAGCTTACCATTTGGCAATGCTGCCAAGTCTATCCAAGGACCAAAATGTGTTCCACGTGTCAATGTTATGAAAGTACATGCCAGACCCAACAAATGTACTCACATATGAAGAAGTAGAAATTGATCCCAATCTATCTTATTGTGAAGATCCAATCAAGATTCATGATACTAGATAACAAGTATTGAGAAATTGGACGACTCGTCTGGTAAAGGTTCTTTGGAGGAACCATATGATGGGGGAAGCAACATTGGAACATGAGGAGCATATGTTAAAGAAATACCCGAATATTTTTAGGGAATATTCTGTAAATTTTGAGGACGAAATTTTTGTAAGGAGGGGAGAATGTAACACCCCATGGTTTTAAAAATAAATATAGAATGAAATTTTATAATCTAGCCATTAAAAACAACTATGACTCTTCTATGTTTTGAATTTTGTAAAATGGTTATCTAGAGTTGTGTTCAGAAAGTCATTTAGGGTCGGATAGAACAAACTTGATTTTTGGTGAATAGTAACATACCCTTGTGAATAGTAATATGAATAGTAATATGACCATTATGAATAGTAAATACTACTATTACTTTATTTTCTTAAGGTAATATGTTAATGGGATCATAATTAATTTTTCAATGTCACATAAAACTAATTGCACTTCAACATTGTTATTTATCAAATTAACTATGACCTTATTTAAAAATTAAATTAATAATATTAATAATATTATTTTTTAAATATGGAGTTCACTTTTTAATTCTACACTTTGAAAAATGATAGGGGTGAATTTTTGGGATTTTTCTAAAATACTTGAATTTTTTGTGAATAGTAAAAATAATGTTTTGGGTATACGGTAGTTTAATGACACAATAATGAAATAATAATTAAAATAAAAGTCTGTTCAACATTTTAATAGTATCCTAAGTCATGAGGTGTCTCAAGTGGCTAATTACATGGGAAAATATCAAGGGAAATCCCATGGTTTGGATAAAACACTAATGAGGTGCCCCTTTGAAATTATTAAAACATTACCTCTTTTTCCAATAAATACCCACTAATCCATTCTTCTTAATTCATTCAAAATACCACATCCTCGAAGCTCTGATGGTTTTACCTCTATAGGAGTCCTCACAAGGTTTCCCTAAGCCCCAAGTTCTAATCCTTCAAGATCTAGTAGTTACTCTACAAGGTAAGAGAATCCTTCTTTCTCTTCTTCAAGTCGACCCTTCTTTTATGTTAGCTATTTGAAAATTCTTTTCTCATATGCTGGGGTTTGATTTTATTTATTTTTCTTACTGTCATTTTTATTTCAATATGATGAAATAAATTTTTGTTCTCATCATTTGATTTTATGAAATTTTATGCGACGTCGTTAGGCTGCCAAATTTTAATAAGAATCTCTCAACTTTTCGTCTATTTTCAAGTTCATCTCTTTTCTTTTTCTCTCCCCACCACCTCTGTCCGAATGATCATGAAATATCAAGAATCATCTATATACTATAATTATGTCATGTGAATGGATGAACCATCATAAATATTCTTACTCCCTCCTTTTCATTTTTATATACGAAATCAACGTCCATGAAGCTCCAATTTATAGCCTTTGTGGACAATGAAGTTTCATTCTTCAATTTCTTCATCATTACTGGTCATGAAACCATATTCATGGTTGAAAAAGACTATAATATATGTGTTATAACTTAATTAATAACCAGGAACCAGAATATGTACATATAATTAAGTTATATGACAAAACTAGTTCATAATATTCCAAATACCGCTGAATAATCAATGTGGTGGTCATCTATTGATTCATCCACATTCAATGTAACCAAATGATATCAATAGACATTAACAATTCGGGATGTTCATAAATAATTTTTAATTTCAATTCTGTGTATTTACAACCATTCCACTTCATTACTTAAAGGCAAGTGAACCGAATATGAAAATAAAGGAAACGAACACCCCAGAATGATATAATTAAATACAAATACTTATCAATAAGGACATAAATGAACTAACCATAATTATGATAATCTAAATACATGCTTAATATTTTCTGAAACTAAGTTATTAATAAGTAAAATTTCATATTCCATGAGCATAAATTCCAGAGGAGAACATATTCTTATTTAAGGTAAGTGTTTTCTACCCGAACATCCATTTTCATTCGGGGTACTTTCATTGTCTAAAAACCTTAATAAAATTCCTATTTATTGTTATGTACTCATCATATATTATGTTTTGGTATCATATATATGTATACAATCCAGAAAACTTGCTTAGTTTACATATGGTTACACGTTTTAAAGGAAATATCAAATTGCTTCCAAAATACAAGCCCGATTTCAAGGGAAGTTATTAAATTCTTATCTATTTTGAAGGGCACTATATAATCTGTTTTTGGAAACAATTAACTTTATAAAATCACTCATTTGATAATTAAAATATCATCTTACATCAATTTTGTTTTTATAAAAATATTTTCCAAATGAAATCTTCTTATCAAAATAAAAGAGTATTTATCTCAAGAATTGCTTAATGATTTTGTAAGAGTGTTTTCATCTAATTCAACACTCTTATTAATTCAAAGGTATTATTGATTTTAATCTTTTATAAAGTCATATACAATATTTTATTGAATGGTTTATGACTATTTTTATTGTGTACAATCAATCCTAAAACCATTCACCGTATTATTTGGAATGGTTAGAATTTTTGGGAAAGTTAGTTACATTTCATATGATAGTTTCAATATGAATGTATATATTGTATATGTTGATCCCCACTCATATGAGGAATGTATTGGACTTATTATGTGATGGGTGGGGCCCACTATATCCCCTCAATGCATCGGTAGGTCTCATGAGACAACTAGATGTGGAACTGGCCGAGGCCTTTCCCAATGTGATATGGGTTTTGGCCTAGGCCTTAATCATTAGACGTCTTGGCTGAGGCCTTGAAAAAATGTTTCAGAATGTCCGACATTATGCATTCCATCATTAAGAGTTTAGTTATTGATATTTCATGTGGTTATTCAACTAGTCTAATACCCATCATTATGTTTTATTATGAAATTTTTTACTCAGCTCATATTCTTGCCAAAATGTATTCAAGTTTATTATTAAAGGCATGTGTTTTCAATTATTCACCGTGCCTAATGTTTATACTATCTTCCATTGTATTGCTTACTCATACTGAGAATTTGAGCTCTCCCCTTTCTTATGATTCATTTCTGAGGACATGAAGATGTTTATTATGAATGACATGATAAAATAACCTAGGAATTATGGGTGTTGTCTAACGTGTTTCTATGTAGTATTTCTCTTCATGTTGTAATATCAAACTTCTGTATGTATCATGTTTCCAATAATACTAAACTACTCGGTCCTTCGGGATTTTTATTCCTTGTATATATGCCAACGTAATCAAATAAGGTACCAGTCCCTGGAAATTGGCGTTGGGTCCTTACAATTACTCTCTCATTTATTAAAATGGAATACATATATACCAAATGTATAAAAATTGAAAATAAATATCACTATAAACTAATGTATATAGCTTTTATATATTTTTTGGATAACCCAATAACAAATAATTCAATAACCTTAAATACATATAAAAATTTCTACCTCAGATGGTTGGTAGCCCTAGCACCAACTCCCTTATCTCATAGTCTAATGTATATCAACTACCATAGATACATAAATTATATGGATTCACGGTGTATTTAGTGTCCACATTACCTTAGGGATGATATCCATCCAAAAATAATGAATCTGATGGCCCCTAGGAACCCCTATAATTAGTGGAACCCACTATACTACTATATGGAGTGTACTAGAAATATCATTGGAGATTTCCAATGTGACCAAATCGATGGGAAGTCTTTAGGACATCCTATGAAATATTTTATTATACCAATTTATCCTACACTAATAACACCCAATGAGTCATCTACTCAAGGAATCCATTGTCATAAGGTCAAAGGGATGTTTCACAATATATCTACTAAAACAGTGTGACTACTCATGATTCCTATTTTTCTCTATGGGGAACTTTACATCCAACCCCTTTTTCTAGGGATATAGCTCGTAACAATAATCTCTTTTGTATATTCCCCTTTCATAGATTTTGTTCATAAAATTTCATTATATATTTTTATAAAAATGATTATTATCATACACAAAATTTATAAAAAAACCCTGTAATGACCAAGGATTTTAATTAATAGATAGGGGAACATTTTTTTGTAATATTCCAATCATTAAACAAACACACACCAAAATACCATATTAGTTTTGTTCTATTGGGAACTTTGAGTCGTATAAAAATAGTACATAATAAATCTAAAACTTATCCCACCCATTTAATGATAACAAGAGCGCATTTTTACATATCATACTTAATGAAATTATTCATTTCATGGGGACAGTAATCCTAATAATGGGTGAGCTCTGATTCTAAAAAAAGTGTAAATAAGTGAGACATGTAATGATAACATGAACTTAAAGGTATGATTAAAAAAAGAAAATCATTTTAATAGCATACCCATCTTGGAAAGGATCATATAAAATAGTCATGGAATAATGATTTTCATTTCATAAAACATGAATCAAAAGGGTTTAAAATTTATAATCAATTAAAAAATAACATAGAAATAAGACATGGAATTATGGTAGACACACAAACTTGTAAAATTATTTCAATGGTAGTCAAGGATTGTGACCCAGGATATCATATATATATATACATGTATCGTAACAAAGGATACAATATATATATATATATTCATTATATATGTATTTATTATGATCCAAAAATTTTAGAAGTTGAAAATATAATACAGAGTTAATGAAAATGGTAGATCGTATGTATGCATGAACTTTGTTTTCACATTATTGTCATATTAAAATAAATAAATGTATGTGATATATTATTAAAAAAGAAATTTTTTATATCATTTAAATCACATATTTTTATTAAAACTATCCTTAATTTATTCCATTTAATACATGAATGAATCACATCGCTTCGCGAGTCAGTATTATTCCGTACACACAGATGACATTATCGTACTCCCCCAAAATTGGAAATCATTATGATATGAATGATATAAAAATTTAAGAATCATAATAACATAATAAAAATGATATATTTAATATATAAATAAAAAATTCATCATCATTACCAGCATTTCAATGTGGTAATTGATGATTGAATGACATCGGTTTGCGAGGTATTAGTCTTCCATACACACTGATGATGATTGTGTATCCCATTTTATGGTTGTGTGTGATGGTATAGTTTTTATACATAACATAAAAAATATACGTGGATTGAAGTTAATTACATTATTTTATAAACATGAAATTAAAATAATTTAAGGGGTTTATGGAAGAAATAGAAAAACATTCTTCGATTGACGTTACCACTACTTCAGATGTCTTGTTTTGTACTACATGAATGGACTTCCCAGGTTGGATTTCATCAAAAAAATCATCTATGATAATGGTAGGTCTAATGGGAGGATATATTGACTATTATTTGTCCAAAAATAGGTTTTTAAATGCAATTAAATTAGAAAAATACGTTTCCTTTTATAAGAGATGGCTATGGAACTTTTGGAATTTCTCAAAATATTGATTTTTATATGTTTAATATCAATAAAAATACTTCCCATATGGAATGATAAGGTGATATAATGTTTTAATCTAAAAAACCAATATATTTTAGAGAAGTGTTAATTTTATTTTATATAATATCACTTTGATTCTCCCGTTGTTAAAATATTTAAATTTTAAGTACATTAACATCTTTTTCAGTATTAAAAGGATGGAATATTGACTAATAATGTGTAAATTGTAAATAAATGTTAAATTTATTAAATTTACACATTTTATTAATCCCTTTTTCCTTTTAAAATATTTTCTTTATTTTTAAATAATTTAATAAAATTTCACTTTCCTAAAACATCATTAGTGTCAATTTTGATATTATTCATTACATTGATTTTCAAAAAGTCAACATAGCACGATAACATTGAAAAAAATCATTTAATAAACCCCTAATATTTAATATTATCCAATAAATTTCTTTTCGAACCTAAAAAATTAAAATTTTATTTCTATAATATTTATAATATCAGAAATTTGATTTTTCCAATTATTTGAATAATTAATGCATCTGAATTGTGTAATTATTTATGATGATTATATCTTCACAAAAAATTAAAAATAAATTCCAATTTTATATATATTCCCATAATCATTCAGAATAATATTTATATTATTTTATATCATATATTTAACCCCATATTTAAAAAAATTATACATATTAAATTTAATAGTTTGACATTTTATTGGTCTCTTTGATTTTAATAAACCCTCTATAATATTCATATAAAAGTATCTAATAAATAATTCATATTCAATAAATTGTTTTTAGGGGTATAATTAACAATATCAAATAACATTTGGTCATGTTTATTTTAATTTTATAATATTTGTAATACTATATTTTCTATTAATTACCAAAATTACCCTTAATAATGGTAATAAAATTACTAATTTTATTAATCTTATTTTGCAAAAAAAAATAGAAAATTGTAATAAATTTTTACCTTATGATTCAAAAACTAGAATCCAATTTTTCAAATTCCAATAACATAATTGGATAAAATTATTTTAAATATAATCATTTATACATGGAACAATAGTTTATTATTAAAGTGAAAATGTTCAAAATATTACTATGTTTTTAAAATTTCTATTCAACATAAAATTATTAAAATTACATAAATTTTATTAATAGATGTATAATTAAACTATTTTTACTTTCATGAAAATTTTAAATACAATTTAAAATAAAAAATTACCTAATCCAAAATAACATTGTGTATTAAAAATCAATATTTTCACAATGTTTTATTAGATGAAACTTTATAGGAAAACCCAAACTATTCTCCATAAATAAATTTTTAAATTATTAAAAAAAATTCATTTTTACAAATGAAATTTATAACTGTTTCAAAATTTCATTTTGAAATAAGTCTACTATTAAATGAAGTAAATTCTAAATTTTAGTTAAATTTAGATTTTTACAATTAAAAATGGGTTTCTTCATATTTTATCCCTATAAAACATATTGGATGAATTCAAAAAAAAATATTGAATATATATAATTTAAACATAATTATGATAAATGATTTATATTTAATAAATTAATTTATTATGATAACCCACCTTTGTGGGAAAAGATAGTTTTTTCATAAAAACAAATCCTTCATTTTCAATTCGTTTTTTATCATTATTTGTAATTTATTTTTGTCCCAAGCAGTAATTTCAAAATTAATTTAATACTATTAGTTAATGCCATTCCAATGGAAAGGTGATACCTATCATGATATATTTTTTATTTCCTTTCGATAAAGCTTGGTTGGTTGTGTGGAAAGATTTATTAATGGAACGTGTTTTTGTATGTAAATCAAGGAAAAATTACTCTTACATGTACCACAAGACAAACATTGGGTTTCATGTAGTGAATTATTTTGTTCAAATAAATCTTTAATTGGTTTATCATGTAACACAATTCATCAAATAATATTATTTTATTTGAAAAAATTTTATAAAAATTAGGGTTTCTACATTCCTCCACCCTTAAAATGAATTTCATTCTAAAAATTAATCACAAAATTAAAAAAATGAAGTCACCTCTCCCTAATTATGTAATCATGTTCCCACATGTCTTCTTTAAATTGGTGATTTCTACATGAAAACGTTAACTAGGTGAGTTGTCTGGTTTTGTAGAACTTTTTCTCTACGATCTAGAATTTCTATCAGTTTATCCTCAAAAAATATTTTACCCTAGTGGTAGGATATATGAGATTAGTAAATGTGGGGGATTAGATATTTTATTCCACATATTATATACATTAAAAACGTCACAAAATAGATAGATATTTGGTGGAATCATCGATTGATAAGAAATCATTCCAAAATGATCAACAACATAAAAACCAACATTTCATCATTGCAATATCAATTTCAACATAGAAAATAAAATTTTTTTGTTTGATAATTCCATTGTGGGAATCCAAATTTGAAAAAATCAATACTAAAATTTATTTTAAAATGGTAAAGTTAGAATCGTAATGGATACCCAATGTAACTCATAACTAGGTTTCCACATATGAGACCATGGATGAATACAGTGATTTAGAAGAGAAAACAATATATGGAGTTATGAGGGATTGTAATAGATAACAATTCAATTATACAATTTACCATCATAAAATGTTAAATCGATGATGATTTAAGTAATAATTTTATTTATCCAAAATAAAGGTACAATGATAAATTTTTTTCCAGATACTTTTCCTAATGTGGGAGAATTTTCATAATAATGTATACTTACATGATTTAACAGAATATTCTAAGAACAATCCCATCCATCTACTGTGTCATTATCAATTTCCTATTCAAATAATACTTCAATAAATGAAGATAAAATTATAATTCATGAAGAACTAGTGGATCAGAAGATCCATAATCGAATGTTAAGGTATTCACTCTATGAAGAGTAATAATCAAATAAAAATGGTTATTACAGGTTATCCAATACGAATAAATAATTATATGGTTAAATAATACATCAGTATATAAATACTCATAAAAATTACACATAAAAAATTTCAGAAATGGTAAACCTTAAGAATAGTAAAATATATTAAAATATGTAACTTTTGATAAAAGGATACTAAATTTCCAAAATCAACTTATCTTTAATCCCAAAAAACTTTATTTTGTGGTTAATCGTCATGCACAAATCATGTGAATACCATCATCCCATATTCTCTTAAAAATGGTAATAACCTAAAACCCCATATTGAATATACACAATCTCCTTTATTCATTATATAACGACATTTATCATTTAAAAACATTTTCATTGGAATATATTGTTAATCCATTCACTAATATTATATGTGATTTCATTATTCTATAATTGATTTAGATTTCCCATTGAACATTCACTAGAGGATTAAAAAAATAATATTTTTATATTCCATATTCAATTAAAATAAAATATGAAATTCCCATCAAAGTATAGTAGGATTACTATTCTGTAATTACTACGATTAACATAATCCATTTTGATTGTTTATTATTTCCCTTTGGAATTTTCCCTAATAGGGGTTTTGGAATTCCTTCCATATTATTCCCTGCATAGAGGAACATTTCATCATAATTCCCAAACTCATGTCAATTGAAACACATAATTATAGGATACACACTATTTGGATCTTTCTCTTTGATCAATTTACCTAGTCAGTCAAATTCTTTAAGGCCTTCATAGCCATGCATACAACACATACCAGTTCCCTTAAGACAATTTCAGCCATATTTTCTTCCAAAAAATGAGAATTAATAAAAAAAATATTCTTATCTCAACATTTTTTTTGATTTCCCGTTGAATTTTTTCTTTGTTTTATTATCTTTATAATGATATTGATGGGAAACATTAATATACCTTTTTCTATGATGAATAAAAGGAAGGTACTTACTAAAAAATATGTTCTTGAACTCATCCCACTCGAGGTGGACAATATCTTCTTATTTCCTCATATTTATGATAAATTTCCTCCACTAGTTCACTTCACCTTCCATGTGATAAGGTCCCAACTTATATTTTTCACATTCTGGTCAACAGAAAATGGAAAATATATTTTCCATCATACAAATGCATTTACTAGAAATTAGTGGATCAGTCAATCTAGTAGATTATGTTGGGTTTATCCTTAATAATTCTTTAAGAAAATGGTGTTCCCAAATTTGGTCATTTGGAATATAAATATGATTCATGTATTAATAAGGTTTTTATTCATAGAACAAGGTTTTTTGTCCCGTAATCCAAAAATTTCTTTTCTCAGGAGGGCCATCATTACATTTTCAATATCATTCCTCATTAACATGGTTCTATTAGGTTCCATACATTCACTAAAACATGAAATAATAACATGAGCGACACTAATCATAGTCATCAACTGACATAATCAAGTGAAACAAACCACAATGCTGGAATACAACAGTACTAAACCAAAGTACGATGGAAAAAAGATAAACAGTTCCTCAGCATCGCAAGCCTCATCATGGTCACATGCTCTCCAGCTCCACAGCAAGTCATGTACCTGAAATAGAAAGGCGTTTTCCCTAAACTATACCTACATCAATATAATCTGTTTGGGACCAAAATCATGAACCAAACATTGTGTGAGACTAAATACTAGTAGGCAACAACCAAAAGATATTTTCATAATAGTCAGTGAGCATACAACAGGTAATAAGTAAAAGAATGCAGTAAACAAGTAAAACACTCAGCAATAACAATCCACAGTTCAGGGTATTAAATTCATATTTAATGAAAGTAGCTAATCAAATCTGGTAACCTTCTAGGAGTACTCATAGCCTACCCCTCTGGTTCAACCAAGAAAAATAAGCAACCCTCTGGGAAGTACACACAGTCTCACCCATATGGTTAAGCTTATGTCTAGAATCTCTAAGGAAACACTCACCGTAAATACCCTCTATAGTCTCGTATCTGTACTAAAGGCGCTCTGGGGAAGCACTCAACATCTCATTCCCCCCGTGGTCTGCTTCGAGAAACTACATAAACTCTGGGGAAGAACTCAATGTCATATTCCCGCTTTGGTATCACATCGTAATTATAAAGACACTCTAGAGAAGCCCTTATGTCCATTCTCCCTATGGTCTACTACACCAGGTTCTCACGGCCCCGTCTAATTCCAAAAGTAACACAAAGCGTAGCGGCTAAAGTAAACCTCAGAAAAGTAGTACACGGCGTGTAATCATAATATGCATGGCATGTACTTCGAATATTTCCAGAGTTTCCTCTTTTTTCTGAAAAAAACCCTAGAAAAGGAAAATCATACCTAAAAAAAGGTCCGAGTTCTTACAAACTTCCCCCTTTAAGAAATTTGTCCCCGAATTTCTCTGGAAATGCGTGCAGAAGAAGAATCCTTGAACAGCTCCAGCCACTGCAACCGTACATTGGCTTCCCTCTCCCATGTATCACCTTGTACTCACCTGTGCCGCCATAACTCCCATACCAGAGGGACAGACCAGCTGCGGAGAACATTTGTACTACGATCGAAAATCCAGATACGATGCATCCACCTCTAACTCGACCTCCTCAAGTTGAAAGACATGAGACGAGTCTGAGATATAACATCGAAGATGAGAGACATGGAAGACGTCGTGCATAGACCAGTAGCTCTGAGATAAGTGAAACTGATAGGCATCCTTCCCAACTCTCTCCAACACCTAAAACGGCCATAAGTATCTCGGTTAAAGCTTACCCTATATCCTAATCCTCTCGTGTCCCAACCTTGGTGTGACACATGGGAAAATATGATCCCTGAACACGACCTCCAGAGGTCATCTCCGCTGATCAACATAATATTTCTGATGAGACTGTGCAGTATCCATCCTCTTCTAAGTCAAATCTATCTGCTCATTGGTCTCCATGACAAGACAAGGTCCCAACATAGATGTCTCTCCGGCCTCTAGCCAACAAAAGGTTGAACGGAATAGCCTACAATCAAAAGCCTCATAAGGTTCCATCTGAATAGTCTTCTGGAAATGATTGTTGTAGGAAAACTCTACTATATTTATGTGTCTCTCCCAAGAACCTCCAAAATCCATAACGAATGCTCGGAGCATATCCCCAAGAACCTGAATCGCACACTCGGACTGTCCATCAGTCTGGGGATGGTATGTCATACTCAAATGTACCTATGGACCCAAAGCCTTCTAAAGACCCTACCAGACCCGAGATGTAAAATGTGCATCCTTGTTTGATACAAAAGAGTGTGGAACTCCATGTAGACCTATAATCTCTCAGATGTACAACTGTCCCAACGGATCAACACTAAAGGTGAACTTGATCGGAAAGAAGTGAGAAACCTTCGTGTGTCTTTCAATGACAACCCATACAACGTCATTCCATCGAGGCGACCTTAGAAAACCTGTCCCTAAATCCATCGTGACATCATTCCATTTCCACTCAGGAATGGGTAGCTATTTTAGAAGTCCTAATAGTCGTTGATGCTCCGCCTTCACCTGCTAATAGGTGGAATATGTCATGACGAATCCGACAACATCTCTCTTCATACCTAGCCACCAATACTGATGGTGTAGTTCACGATACATCATGGTGATTCCAGGATGACCTTCCCAAACAGAAGAGTGAATGTACCGCATCAACTCCTTGCGTATGTCTGCCAACACCCATATGGTCCCCTGAAAACGCAAGACATCATCCTCACCTATGGTCCATCTAGGAATAGGGTCCTCTCCTGACATGATTTCCCATAGGACCAGGCCCTCTGAATCTGATATCTGCCTCAAACATACTCAATCAAGAAGGATAGAGGTAATAGCTATAGAAGAAAGGAATGTCTTCCCCTTTCTATCACGCACCCCCAAATTCATCTTAAAGAACAGAGCCATAAGCTGCCACTCACTATCGGCCTATTGAACTGTATGTATCTGAGTCCTCCAGCTCAGTGCAATATCCCACTGCATTGCCTTTCCTAGGCGTATAGGCAAGCTAGAATTCAAAGGACTGAAGATACTCAACCCTCCTTCGCTGCCTCAAATTCAAATCACTCAGAGTGAAAATGTACGTGAGACTTTTATGGTCTAGGAAAGCAACAAAATTCTCTCCCAGAAGGTATTGTTTCTAACAGCATAAGGCATGAACAAATGCTTCCAACTCGATATCATGTGTCGGGAATAACTCTAATGTGGCCTCAACTACCAAGACCCGTACGCAACAACTCCGTCTCTCTGCATAAGCACAGCTCCCAAACCTACCTGAATAATCACAGTACATGGTATAGCTCTTGCACGGCTCTGTAATTACTAGTATCGGTGCTGACGTCAACCTCCCCTTTAGCTCTTAAAAGGCTAACTCGCAAGAGTTTGACAAAGGAATGTCGCACCCTTCTTATTCTTGGTCGTCAGGGGCGCTGCTAAGTGTGAAAAGTCTTTCATGAAGCTTTTGTAGTATCCAACTAGCCCTAGAAAAACTCCATACCTCAAAAATGTTATTCAGCTACTCTCAAGAAACTACTGGTCTCACTTTCTCTGGGTCTACTGATACTCCAGTCTCTGAGATAATAAGACCCATGAAGTGAATCTGATCCATCCAAAAGTTACATTTTCAGAGAATAGCATATAACTGATCCTCTCTCATTGTACTCAGAATTATCTCAAGATGGATATCATGGTCGCGTCGAGTGCAAGGGTACACCAAGATATCGTCCATGAACACTACCACAAAAGAATCCAAATATGGATGGAACACTCAGTTCATCAGTTCCATGAAAACTACAGGCGCATTCTTGAGACCGAACGACATAACCAAATACTCGTATACACCATACCTACTTCGAAAATCTGTAAGAGTTATATCTAATTGTCTAACATGAAATTGATGGTAATCAGATATCAGGTCAATCTTATAGAACACTCGGGCTCCTCGAAGATGATCAAAGGTATCATCAATACTCATTAAGGGATATCGGTTCTTGACCATCAACACGTTCAGGTTCCGATAATCCACACAAAGCCTGAGAGTGCCATCTGCCTTCATCACAAATAGGATAGGCGAACCCCAAGGTGAAGTACTGGGTCGGATGAAACCCTTTTATTGCAACTCCTCTAACTACTTCTTAATCTCATGAAAATCTGGTGTATCCATCCTATATAGAGGAATAGATACCAATGCCACTCTTTGAACGAGCTTAATCGAAACATATACCTCACGCACTGGAGGAAAACCTGAAAAGTCCTCTTGAAAGACATCTCTAAAACGATCCACCACTGGAAGAAAGTCTATCTGTGAAGTCCCCTGGTCACACAGATATAGTCTAGAAATATGGTCTGTAAATCCTCCTAACCCATGATGCTCTGGTCCAAATCTGCTCGCCTAGACATCCCATTCTCCCTTATGAAGAAACAATATGCCCTCTAGTGATATGAAACTCACCCTATGGTGATAGCAATCAACAACTACCTGAAAGGGAACTAACCAGTACATCCCTAAAATGATATCATATCCTATAATCTCTAGGACATAGAGTCCCCAAAGGAAGTGACATCATATAAACTTAAGAGAGAAATCATTGCACTAACGTACACTAGATGTTCTCGTCCCCAACGGATTGCCTAAAGTCAAAATATCGGCAGAAGAAAGGATACAGATCCCAATGCTCTCGGCAACAGCAACAGATATTAAACGATGGGAACCCCTTGTGTCAAAAAATGAAGAAGATAAAATTGAGGTGACTTGATTCGTACCTTAAACTATAGAGTGTTCGCGATCCTCCTCCAACTCACTCTACTCCAATACAATGGTCTGTCCGTCTCCACGTCCCTATGACCCTGACTGACCACTCTGAGCTGATCCACCTTATTGTCACTGATATCCTGGATACAGACCACCATGGCTGCGACCTCTACCTTGGCCTGAATGGACGAAAGAATTCCAGTTCCTAGCATAGCGAGAAACTAGTGGAGTTGATCTTATATGTAGAGCCATAGAAGAACCCATGTCAGCAGCTGTTGGTGAGATGATTTGACAGAAGCGCTAAATATGACACATCTTACCGCATGATTGGCACTACAATAGGACTCTCGGGCACTACGGCCTCATTCTACCGCTTCTCCCGCACTAGTATCACACCACCTGGCTACCAGAAGATGTATCTCGCCAACATGGATCTCCCCATGTAGTCTCCCTACGACACTTCCTGCTATCAACTGGGGAAGAACTAAATCTGGGTGTCAAGTAGCCCTGGCTCCCAACTCCAAATTCCCTCATGTTACACTGTGTAATCATTGCATGGTTGTCGATGGAAGTGATAGATGTAAAGTTGAAGTGAGAGGATTCCCTGTATTAGACCATCCTTGAACCTCCTTTCTAGGAACAACCCATATCCTCCCAAAAAGGGTGAGAACCACTGATACTCGGTTAAACGAGCAGAATACTCTATAAAAGAAAGGGTACAATGATCTAGGCTCGTGAACTCCTCAAGCTCGATCGTCCCTCAAGGTCTCTGGATAGAATTAATCATAGAAGATGAGCTGGAACTCCTACCATGCCATAACCTACTGGTGACCCACTTGTGAGATCATGTCCCACCATATCTTGGTGGAATCTCATAGCATGTTGGTAGCGAGCTTTACCCGCCTTTCCAGAGGAGTCTCCAGATGTTCAAATATCGTCAGTATGGATTGCACCCATGAATATATAGCCTAAAGTCATCCTTACCCTGATAAGGTTGGAGGATGCTACTGCTGGAAAACCCATGTCAAGTCTACCATAGACGAGGCAGGATGCAATGCTCACTGGAAGGTCTAAATCATCCTCATGAATCATTCCATGAACTGTGCATCAGTACCTTCATATAGTATAACTTATTTTTCCAAGAATGGAATAGAAGGAGGAATTGTCCTAAGACCCTGATCAGCTGTATCCAGTGTATGATCATCACCCTGTAGATGGCAGACAACCGGAGGATGTCTCATTGGAATGACTATGCAAGGTCAAATGCACACCTTAGATCAAATTTAATAGAAACTAAAACATAGATGTTCATGAAAGGAACAAGATAAGGGAAGCATTCATGTTTAACAAAAAATGACTACACGGCGTGTATTTCCCCTACACGGTGTGTTCCCTTAAGTCATTCACATGGGCATGTACTCCTGCTACGACTAGTCGTGTAACACCCCAAACACACAGTGTGTTGTCCATATATATGGCATGTACTTGAACTCTATTCCCCTGCCCGAGTCTGCTTACGCAGCTAACCCACACGGTCCTCTTAACCCAAGATTACACGATGTGTTTAGTTCAAACACGGCATGTACTAGATAAGCTACGATGAACCATGTTGTTAGTTACATGGCCGACTACGTGGCTCACTCTACAAGGCGTGCTCCCTGTGGAAACAATGTGTACTTGAAGAATTTATCCGACCTGTTCTATTCGTTACACGTCTAGATTCTATGCTCAGACGACACGGTGTGTCCAAAACGGACATGTCGTGTATGAGAGGGGATAACACCGACCCGTGTTGTTCGTGACATGACTAGGAACCTAGGCTAGACCACGTGATATGTAAAACTGGAACATGGCGTGTTCTCACAAAAAACCCCTATCCCGTGTCTCTGCCAACACGACCTATAACATAGTTAGAGGTTAAATGGAATTTAGATAAAGTACATGGTGTGTACTTATGAAAAATTGATTCTTCCTGGATAGGAGAAGTCATTGCATGTAGTCAAATATACACGACATGTATTCTGTGGTTTTCCAGACTGTACTCCTCAGAAACTACTCTGGATCCTAGAAAACACTAAAAATGAACATTGAAGTTCTAAATTCCGATCTTTGAGGTCCCATACTCCCCGTGAATCAAATTTTTGCATCCTATACAAGTCATATACAAGGAAAACAAGTCAATGATCCACTAATATCCGATTCAGGAGGTCCCATAACACCTCAAGAACCAAAAAATTTCATTCATTCAAGATAGACCATACACAAGAAATACACATCGCATGCAGGTATTCTATGAAATCATATATTACAGAAACATGTATATTATACACAACATATATCACAAAAACATGCAATTTGAAAATGCACCATAAATTTCATGGAAAGAATGCATGAAATGTGATTTCTAGAAAATACCTATGTGATGCATGAGATGGAATACCCTCATCTCATCGGGTTTCTACAGAAATAGAACCTCAAAAATATCAATAAGAACTACACAAAGCATGTGAATCACACAAGGTCCAATCAAATAAACTATAAAACTAAAAAACCAAAAAAAATTTAATAATCGAGGTAAATTAGCTTTTCCTTGTACACGAGTTAGCTACGCCTGAGAACAACTCATTATTAATTTCCTATTCCGTCCTAACCTGGGATATAGGTTCAAAATAGTATGTCAAGAAGAAAATATTCCTCTGATACCACTTTGTAACGTCCCGGTTCAAGAAGTCACCCAGAGGTGCCCCGTACCCGGTTGGTCACATGGCCTTAAGAGCATTTCCTCTAACACCAGAGGCTACCGACTAGCATCGAGGGACTTGGGTGTGATAGTGGGGAAACTATGCTATCATTGTAAGAGTACACAATAGAAATAAATAAATATACAATAGCAGAAGATGTAATAATACATACAAAAGTAAACAGTTGAATACTGAAGGACATAAACTCGAGAACACATATATAACAATGATGCATCATACATATATGTCTAGGAAAGAAGAAAAAACCAACCACAATGCTGGAATAAAACAGTTCTAAACCAAAGTACGATATAAATATTATAAACTAATCCTTAGCATTGATAGCCTCAGCTTGGTCCCATGCTCTCCAGCTCCACAGCAAGTCATGTACCTAATGGAGAAGGGAGCTTGCCCTTACCTATACCTACAGCAATATAATCTGTTTGGGCCCAAAAGAGTGACCCAAACAGTGTGTGAGACTAAATCCCAGTATGAAACCACCAAAAGATCTGTTCTTAACAGTTAGTGAGTATATATCAGGTAATAATTAAAAGAATGCAGTAAACAAGGAAAACACTCAGCAGTAACAATCCACAGTTTAACGCAGTCAATTCATATTTCAAGCAAGAAGCTAATCAAAGCAGGTAACCCTTTGGGATTAATCATAGCCTACACATCTGGTTCAACAAAAAAACAATAAACCCTATGGGAAGTACACACAGTCTCACCCCTCTGGTTTAGCTTAAGTATAGACTCTCTGAGGAAGCACTAACCTTCAATTCCCCCTATAGTCTCGTATCGGTACTAAAGGTGCTTTGGAGAAGAACTTAACTTCTCATTCCCCCTGTTCCCCGTGTCGAGGAACTACATACACTTTGGGGAAGCACTCTACATAAAATCTCCCCTTTGGTCTCGCATCATAATTATAAAGACACTCTAGAGAATCCCTTACACCCATTCTCCCTATGTTATACTACACCAGGTTCTCACGGCCCCGTATAATTCAAAAAGTAATGCAAAGTGTAGCGGGAAAAGTAAACCTCAAGAACTACTTGGCTAACAGTCTAAGGCATGTCATCATATCAAAATAACAAACACTCAATCCTATAGATAGTAGGCAAGGAAACTGGAAATAGCTTAAGAGGAAAAGCTAGACCAAATAGTCATAAATAGTACAAGCATGGGAAAACACATCCATATCATAGCAAACCACCCTAATCACATTCAAATAACTTCTACTCAAGCATACAATCAATGTAGGTAGACAACATGGGCAAAACAGTAATCATGCAAAACCTCATTCAAGGGTATTGGGTAAAATTGCATAAAATACACAAGACATTCAATGAAAAGGCACAAACCACCTTCCTCTCTGTTAGGAGATAAATATATGTGACCCTCGAGGCTTGAATCACCTTAGAACGCCGAAGATCTACGAAAAAATCCAAAGTTCTCAACATAGGATAACATGGGAAATAAGAGGAATCATGGAATGAAACTCCATAAAAAGGAAGAGCTTACTGTTGCGGTTCCAATTCAATTGATGGTGGTCAATTCGGAGAACCGATGGCGTCTTCGGGTTTTGGAGAAGTCTTGGCACCGTATGGTTTCTCACGGCCGAACGAGACCTAGAAGAAGATATTTATGGAAATTAGACGCGACCCCAGTCCATTTAATAAAAAAAGAAAATACACGGTGTTTACCTCTTGAGTACATGGAATGTACTCGCATTTTTCATACTCCGCTTTAGGTGGCCTCCAAATCACCCTCACACAGCCATGTGTGTTACCATTACACAACATGAACATGACCTTATGCAGCAAAGCAGTACACGGCATGTAATCATAATGTACATGACATGTACTTTGAATATTTACAGAGTTTCCTCTTTTTTTCTGAAAAAAAACCACAAAAGGAAAACCATTCCTGAAAAGAAGGTCCAGGTTCTTACAAACGCCACCCTTAAAGAAATGTTTCCCCGAATTTCCCTAGCAATGCGCGCAGAAGAAGAAACCCTAAACAGCTGCAGCCACTACAACCGTACATCGGCCTCTCTCTCCCAAGTCTCATCTTATACTCACCTGTGCTGCCATAGCACCCGTACTAGAGGCATAGACTGGCCACGAAGAATGTTTGTACTACGATCGACAATCTGTATATGATGCTCCACAAATGATGCATCCACCTCTATCTCAACCTCCTTGGGTTGAAAGACATGAGACGAGTATGAGATGTAACGTCGAAGATGAGAGACATGGAAGACGTCGTGCATAGCCCAGTACTTCTGAGATAACTGAAACCAATATGCATCCTTCCCAAGTCTCTCCAACACCTCGTATGGCCCGATGTATCTCGGTGAATGCTTACCCTGTATCCTAATCCTCTCATGTCCCTACCTCGGTGTGACACACTGGAAAACCTGATCCCCAAACACGACCTATAGAGGTCGTCTCTGCTGATCAGCATAAGATTTATGATGAGACTATGTAGTATCCATCCTCTTTTGAATCAAATCTATATGCTCATTGGTCTCCTGGACAAGATGTGGTCCTAACATAGCTGCCTATCCAGCCTCCATCCAACAAAAGGGTGATCGGAATAGCCTACCTTCCAAAGCCTCATAAGGTGCCATCTGAATAGTCGTCTGGAAATGATTTTTGTAGGAAAACTCTAAAAGATTTTTGTGTCTCTCCCAAGAACCTCCAAAATCCAGAACGCATGCTCAGAACATGTCCTCAAGCACCTGGATCGTATGCTCGGATTGGCCATCACTATGGGGATGGTATGTCATACCCAAAAGTTCATATGTACCCAAAGCCTTCTGAAGACCCTACCAGACCCGAGAAGTAAAATGTGCATCCTTGTCTGATACAAAGTAGTGCGGAACTCCATGTAGACCTATAATCTCTCGGATGTACAACTGTCCCAGTTGATCAACACTGAAGGTCACCTTGATCGGCAAGAAGTGAGCGACCTTCGTTTGTCTGTCAATGACAACCCATACCACATCATTCCCTTGTGGAGACCTCAGAAAACTGGTCCCTAAATCCATCCTGACATCATTCCATTTCCACTCGGGAATGGGTAGCTATTGTAGAAGTCCTATTGGTTGCTGATGCTCTACCTTCACCTACTAACAGGTGGAAGACCTCATGACGAATCTGGCAACATCTCTCTTCATACCTAGCCACCAATACTGATGGTGTAGTTCACGATACATCTTGGTGATTCCAGGATGAACTGCCCAAACAGAAGAGTGAATGTACCATATCAACTCCTTGCGTATGTCTTCCAACACCCATACAGGCCCCTGAAAACACAAGACATCATCCTCTCCTATGGTCCATCCAGGAATAGGGTCCACTCCTGACATGATTTCCCATAGGACTAGGTCCTCTAAATCTGATAGCTACCTAAAACGTAGTCGATCAAGAAGGATAGGGGTAATAGCTATATAAGAAAGAAAAGTCTTACCCTATCTATCACGCACCTCGAAATGCATCCTAAAGAACAGATCTATAAGATGCCACTCACTACTGGCCTCCTGAACTGCATGTATCTGATTCATCCTGCTCAGTGCATTGGCCCACTGCATTGCCTTTCCCAGGTGTATAGGCAAGCTCGAAGTCAAAGGAACGAAGATACTCAACCCACCTTTGCTACCTCAACTTCTCAGTGTTGTACAGTTTCTCTTGGCCGAACAGGGCCTAGAAGAAGATAGTTATAGCGGTTAGATGCGACCCTGGTCTGTTTAATGAAAAAAAGAAAATACATGTCGTGTACTTCATGTGTATACAACGTGTACTTTCCTTTTACATACTCCATTTTAGGCGGCCTCCAAATCACCCTTAGATAGCCGTGTGTGTTTCCGTTACATGGACAAAACACGGACTCCTGCGGCAAAGCAGTACACAGTTTTTACTCATAAAGTACACGACACGTACTTCGAAAATTTCTAGAATTTCCTCTTTTTCACAAAAATACACCAGAAAAGGAACAACATACTTGAAAGGAAGTTCCGGGTTCTTATAATAGAAACAATAAAAATTGGTTCATAATAAATCTATATGTTCTCATGTCTATTTATATAAAAATAGTACCCTTTTGACATATCAAAAATAATAAATTTATTCCAATACTGGGGAAGTGAAACATAAGAATAGGGGAGATGAAATTCCTAGTAAGGGTAATGAATGGAGATAGATAATAATAACAAGAACATAAGGTTTTGAGAACAATAGAAATACATTCTAATATCATACCATGCATGTAAAATATTATATCAAATAGTTACTTTATAAATATTGGATGTTCATATGAAATGAACCATAACAGAATATATTTAATAATCCATGAAAGTATAACATGTTGATCATTTATTTACTCAACAATTTCTGTAATATATATTTTATTTTCTCACAAATTCCCACATTTCTATTAAAAATGAATTTACTCTTACGTGAATTTCAGGAAAGTATTTTTCGGGAGAATATATTTTATATAATTATATTCATTTTGTTTGACCATATGGGATAATTTTTTGTAATATTTTGGTTGTGTTTAAATTTATTATTAAAAAACTTTTCATACCCTATGTTATTAATGACAATGTATTGTTTAGAAATGCTACATTTGATATATAACATATGGATCATGTACCCTATGCTATTTTAAAATTATGAACAAACAACCTTATGTTTGTAATGAACCCAATGTTTGAGGAAAAAATATTATGTTACATAAACCCTACTTTAGAAATCAATTGTACATTGTCAACCCTATGTTTTTTTTCAAGTCACATGAAGGAACACAATGTTTTACTATTCAATGAAAATGTTTAAAATATTCTATATTATCTATGATTTACGCAGCAGTCATGGTGGATGTAAAGACATATTCAATGTTATTTTATGACCAACTAAATTTCACATTATGAATATTTCATAGGATTCTATTAAATTGATTATATCATTATTATTCTAATGAGATGTCATGACTCTCATAATTATATTATTTCATATATTAACAATTTATAGGGCAATATTTCTGCAACTAGTTTGAACTGCATCTATTTAACCTACTGTATTAATATCATGATGATCTTCAAGGGAATAAACAAAGGAGATGGGATATTCATAATGAAAATGTGTGTCTCATTTCCTATAGAAATACACTTTAAAGACATACATGTTTTTATGTATCTGATCAACTCACTGTTGTGGATGTCGTTTCTACATAATCTTATTGTTACATCTACTTCAATAAGATCGAAGATGCATTCCCAAAATATACACATTAGAGACAAATTTTTTTAAACATCTATATGTTATATTCTCAATATCTATTTGAAAAAATCCTCTACATCATTGAAGATCTAGTATTTACTGTGTGATATTATTATTTAAATACATTTTTCAGTTTTGGCAGTAATGTTGATGTTTAACATGTGTTATAAAAAAATGTCTATTTATTTATTGGAGGATTGACTACTCATACTCATTAATTATTATATTTAAACTTCTTGCGCTAAGTTGTGAATTTATGGTTTCTTATAAATTAACCATAAGGATCTGTAAAGGCTTATTGTATGGTTTCAACTTCTTGTAGTAAGTTTTAAAAGTCTAATGATAAAAGGAAATTTCTAGTTAAATCACTAATAATGATGAGAGTGTGTTAGTGGATTATACTATGTGATCATTGTACCTTTAACAACTATTTATCCCTGTGTTCATTTCCTTTGTTTATTTCCACTGATCACTCATATATTAGTGATAAGGAATGAATCACATCATGAAAAGAGTTTTTCTATATGGTAATAATTATTTTTTAACAACACAATTCTATCACTCTTATGTCGTTGTCTTTATCATCTCCATCCCAATGAAAATATTTGTTTCAGTGGAGTAATCAATAGGTATATTTTCATATTGAATATTCTATTCCTATAAAAAAAAGTGGTACAAAAAAGATCTATAGAATATTTACTAGCTCTGAAAATTGTGAAATATATATTTAAATGAATACATCATGAAATGGATGATTCTAGATAATGTATGTCGTTGATCCCTGCTCCGGATTTTAATGGATAAAATTATGGATAATGGAAATCCCATATGACCATTTATATGAAATATCATGGAATAATTAATTATTTATTGGCTGTTAAACCCAATGATATTCATATGTAGGACTTGGAATATTGGAATAATGATCATGTAAGAGAATATGATCTCAATTCAAAATCCATGAATTCTTTGGTGTGTAGTTTAGTAACTAGTAAATTAAATCAAGAATCATGATGTCATAGTATATATAATATGTGGTAGAATATTTTAGATTCCATTGAAGGAAATGAGAATATCAGACAATTATGGTGCACAACTATGAAATTAATGTTGGATATGTTCAGAATGTATGAGGAATAAACTATAACTCAGAGTAATAGATGATAGAAAGATATTGTCAACAATGTTTCCTCTATGGGAGATACAATTTCACAATAATATAAATCATTAAGTGGACTTAGAGTAATATTCTAAAAAATTAAGGGATTTTCTATAGCTATATTTAAATCTAAAATAGTGAAAAAATCCTGAATGAATTGATTGGAACATTTATAATGTATGAAGATGAGATACAGGCTAAAGATGAAAATCATAAACAATGTGAAGATTATTCTATTAAAACAACCATGAATAATACATATGATTCATGACTTTCATATTTAGATAATGAATTATTAGATATTTCTAAAATATTGTAGAAACTTTACAAAATGAAAAAGAAATGGATTGGAGAATATATATGCTATGAATGAAATGAAAGGGTCATACAAAAGATATCTATCCTTTACATAAGGCTCTGAGGAAAGACCACTATATGAGAAAAGGGATGAAATTAATAAAATATACATAGATTAATACTTCTAGTTTTCAATAGTAATCATATATAGATTATAAGGCTAATCATAAAAGAAAAATAGTATTTCTTATGTCTCATAATGATGAGGTAAAATCATATTACTCTCAAAACACTAGTTATGAGAAATAATATTATGATTAATTAAATATGTATTTAGTTATAGTATAATGTAAATATGAACCAATAAATAAAATCATAGAAAAATTATAAAATCTCATGATATTTATCTATTAAATAAATTAAACTTATTAAAATTGGGAATAGATTTAATTTCCAGTTCTTCTAAAATTTTTGTTGATTTTCATGACCCTAAAATTACATAATTATAGACTAATTCTAATAATTAAGAAAATTCTTCTAATATGATTATAAAAGGAGAAATATATTTAAATAAAATACATGGAAAAATTAGAATCTTGAATTAAATATTTGGAATATAAAGTAATATTGAAAGACCAAAACTATACAAAAATGATTCTATAGTTAATTTAAAAAGAAAAATAATGTATACTATTAAATATTTTTTATTTCCTTATTGATGGAAATTATTAAAATCATTGTTCTTTCAATATAATACATATTTATGTTGTCAAAATTTTCTATTACTTAATTGAATTGTATAACATGAATAGTAGATTCCCAACACAAAATAAACTTATTTTGTTGTCTGGAAATTTAATTGATAACAATGCTGGACCCAAAGGAATATATGTACTAGAAAGACCATTGATTTAATGTTTATTAGGATTTTAACTCTAATATCTATCATAAAATATTTATGTGGTTGAACGATTGATATATGAAAGTCTCTCCTGAAGGAGTGAACAACTCTGAGGTATTTCGTTATCAAAAAAACCTTAGCAAAAAAATCACTATTCAAGGAAGTATTTCATTTTCATATATCTATATGGTTCTGGATCATTTAATATTCTTTATATTAAGAGAGAAATATCTCTCAAAATTTAATACATACTTTTCTTTACTCTTAAAATCATTTCTTATTCTATTTTTATTATATAAATAACATGATAAAAATTTGAAATATATTTTATACTTTTTAAAATCATTTGTAAGATACTGTATTTGTTTCAATTATGAAAATTTTATACTTGTAATCATTAAGAAAATTAAATTATATGCATTTTTCTTGAAATTTTATTTTCATAGAAAATTGGAACATATTTCTTACATAGTATGTCTTTTCAAAAAAAATTAAATATGTAATTATTATTCTATATTTTTTGGCAAAAAAATAGGAAATGACATCTTCATTGTGTCAGATAAAAATTTTAATATTCTTAAAAAATATATTTATTTATATTCCTTCTTCTTTGGAAAAACTTTTTAAAATATCACCATGAAATCTGGAGACAATGATAGGAATGTATATTGTACTTAAATTTCTGATGACAATAATTCTTACAAGTGGGAAAATGCCAATCCTTATAATTTGTTAAAAGAACAGTCCATTTTTTATGTTGATGATTTGTTTCAAAAATATTTTTTTATAAATAATGATGTTCAAAATCAAGTATATCTATAAATATATTCATCTAAAATGGATTCTGAAAAGATTCAGTTTATTGTTATAACCTTTAATGAAGAAAAAGCATATCATCATACTGATTTGGAAGAGTCTAGAAATTATTATAATGAGAAATATAAATGACATGTATCCAAAGTGGGTTCTGATTTAATATGTATGTAATATCATATTATAAAAGATAATTAGATATTAAAAGTGTATATTAAAGAGTTAAAAATATAAATTTTATGTCAGATGGAGTTTCTCATAAGAGAATATGTTACCATGTTAGATCTTGATAAGATGTGACGAATTCAGTATGTAAAGTGTTCATCTTCTTCATATAAAAAATAGTAGATGATCATATAAGATTGGAATAATTGTCATGTTTTTGAGTTGATTTAAGAAAAAAAATCATTATTTTAAAAGTTTATTGAAACAGTATACTTCTTCTTAACTAATCGTTATTCTTTTTTAATATATTTAAAATCATTGGTATATGTGTTTTTTAGTAAAAATAATTATATAAGTTGTTTTATAATTTCATTTTAATACTTTAATACTTAACATTGGTAAAATTTAACTGAATACATAATAATTTTATTTGTGTAATTATTAATCATAATAATTTAATTTTTAAATATTTATTGCTTAGAAATTTTATTTTATATCATTAAATATAATTTCCGATATGGATTAAGGGGAATTTTAGAAAAATAATCATTTTATTCATTAATTATTTCATCATTATCACTTTTCAAATATTTATTATATATTATTAAGAAATCAAGAATTCTGGGGGAGTTAGTTTTACAAATCATATCTTGTTGGTGTCACGAAATGGGAGAGAGTATTATTGTTCTACTATTATCATTAGGGGGGATTGATGGAGAACATATAATAAAGGAGTTTTTTTATCCTGAAATTTTTCTATTAAGGGAAATTATATAATGGAATAATACGGATATGTTTTCATTAAATGGAAGAAATAATATAATATAGAGGAAAAATTAGAAAATGAAAAATGGGGAAATTTATATTTTTTTCAATTTTTTTAATTTTATATATTGATTCATTGGATTTGTGGTCATAAAACAGAGGATATTTTTGATCATGTGTTGATTAATAAATTCCATTATTTTTTTTCATGCTCACAAATTCCCACATTTATTTTACCATTTAATCAACATTAATGTAAATTTTGGTAAATTTTTATTTTTATTAATATTTATTATAGAATTTTATTCAATTAAATGATCCACTAGAAATATTAATTACAGTATTGGGGCCTTATTTAGACTTACTCTAGAAACATTATTCGTAGCCTACATCAGTATGAAAAATGTATTTTTTTGGAACCCAATTTTTTAAATAGAATGTATGGATCATGTACCATGTACTATATGAAATGTGTGGATAAATAACACTATGTTTATTAAGAACGCTCTATTTTAGGAACAAAATGTATGTTAAATAAACAATGCATTTGTGATCAACTGTATGTTTTCAATGCTGTGTTTGGGGTTTTTTATCACATGATGGAACCCTGTGTTTTACTAATCCACAATAGAGATTCAAATATGTAGTTTTTTCTTATATTTATGTAGTTGTATTAATGGACGTAAAGACATATTCAGAGATATTTTATGATTGATTTAATGTCTTGTTATGATTGTTTTAAAAGGCACATATTCAAAGGAGAAAGTCATTACTATTATTATATGGAGTTATAACTCTGTAGATTGATTTTATAATTCATATATTAATGATTTATTCTGCAATATTTATGCATTTAGTATGACCTTAAGTTGTTAAAACTATTATATAAATATCCAGGCACACTTCATTATAATATTAAATAGCAGATGATATTTACCTAAGTAAAAGTTGGATGTCTTTTGCTTCAGAGCTACACTTTGGAGACATATAGGTTTTCATCTATCAGATGGACATATTTTTGTTTCTTTTGTTCTTACTTAATCTTATTGTAGAAAATTCTTTTATGATAACAATGATGTATTATTTAGATATATGTTTTGGAGACATAAATTTTTAAACAAATGTTTACTATTTTCTCTATCTCAATTTGAAAAAATCTTTTCTAACATTGAATACATATTTGACGTATGCTATTGATGATCTGAATAAATTTGATAGTTTCATATGTAACAATGATGTTTATCCTACATTTTCATTAAAATCAATCTCTAATGATTTTTTGGAGGTTTAAATGCTCGTACCCAGCCATGGATATGTGTTAGATTCATTCATTAATATGTGGATTTACAATTCAATTTAAGAGAAAAATATGTATTTATAAAGAATTATTATAAGTTTTTAACTACCAGTATATAGTTTTAGTGGTCAAATGATAAGATTATATTTCCAAAAAAATTAACTAACTTGTTGAGATAGTGTTAGTAGAGTGGACATAGGGATCATTGTTCCCTGGGCCACTATACATTTCTATATTTATTTCCTTTATTTATTTTTCATTACTCACTCATATTATAGGGACAACGAATAGATCACTATATAATAAGAGATATACTATGAATTTATCAATGTATTCTAGGAACAAAATTCAACACTCTAGGTCTTTTTCTTTTTTGTTTTTATCTCATCCTAACATAACATAGATATATGAAATCTAATTTTTCTAGATAAATAAATATATAAATAAATGTCTATAGTACTCCAGGATCATGGAAAATGCTATCATAGTTGAACAGTTTCACTCAACAAGCCATATTTTTCATAAAGGATCAATCCAATGACCATCGTAGTAGTCAAGTTCCAATATCATGGCTATATTAGTTTCCAGGTATAACTCCCAAGTCAATATTAATTAAAAAAATTCTTTTACAAAACCAAGATCACTCAACATTTCATCCATTTCAACATAATTAAATATAATTCTTTACCTAATTCACTGGTGGTAGATATATGCCCACCCATCAAATAATTAAATACATATACAAGTGTGCCACAAGAACATAATGCATTCATTTTAAATATAAACTAAACATAAAAATAATAATGATAGAATCCTTGAATATTATCCCCAATAAAGAATATGTATCATCAATAGAATACTTCATAGAAGATAAATTATTCTGATTGATATTTTAAAAAAAATTGTGAGAAAATATTTCATTCCTCATTGATGCGAGACGCACGGGGTGGCCCGATCTTCACGGCGTAGGGCGGCGGATGATGGATACGGTTTGGGGCTAAGTGACGAGTGAAGGGTATGGATAGTGGAAGCAAGTAGTCAACCTACGCTATATGGAGCGTGACCTACTACATAGACAACACACTCAAGGGTGGGGTGTGATGGCCAATCCACACAACAACGCACTTGGGTTGAGGCACGGAATTGGGGGCTTTGTGAAATTGGATCACCAATCTAACTTGTAGATTGACAAGGCAAGAATACACAAGAGCAAGGGGAAAACCCGGGATAATCCTCACACAACGGAGAGAAACAAAGCATAAGCTCTCAAATTAAGTCTTGAATGCCAATACAAAGCCATGGGGTGGCTATTTATAGCCAAGGGGGTGATACAATGGTCAAGGGTCTAATACCCTAAAGTCATAAAGTCTAAACCTACCTTGTCCCCTTAAAAGTCAAAAAGATAAAAGCCAACAAAGACTTTTGGAAAAGAAGCACACAACATTCCAACATAGCCCACCGGATTTGACTTTGAGTGCATAGCCCACCGGATTTGACTTTAGTGTCCAAAGATGCCATTTCTAGAATCCTCCATGTGGGCAAGGCCTCCAAATTCGTGCAACCATGTGGGCCAAGTTTTAATCATCAATTTTGGGCTTGAATAAGTGATATTATAGGCCCATTTGCTCCATCCATGCAAGGTAATACCCATTGGGCCTTTAATGAAGCAAGATGAGCGCCCATTGAAGCATTCAACCTCTTTAATCTTCCTCGTGTCATTGGGCCTTGCAAATCCAATTCCTCCACCCGAGCAATCGACTCTGTGCCTTCCACATGGTTCGCATCATCCTCCCCCTCTTGAAAAGGAGTCGTCCTCGACTCTTCATCCTCTACACCCAAAAAAGGAGAAAGATCAAAAACATTGAAAGTGGCACTTACACCATACTCACCTGGCAAAGCTATCTTGTAAGCATTGTTGTTAATCTTTTCAAGCACTCGGAATGGTCCATCTCCTCGTGGCATGATTTTTGATTTCCTCTTTTCAGGGAATCTTTCCTTCCGCATATGAATCCAAACCAAGTCACCGGGCTCGAACAACATTTGCTTGCGACCCTTGTTTGCACGATCCATATATTTTTGGGTCATCCGCTCGATATTTAACCTTGCCTTTTCATGGATTTTCTTGATGAATTCTGCACGCCCTTTCGCATCCATATTAACTGCTTCCTGTAAAGGCAAAGGAACTAGATCAATAGGCGCAAGGGGGTTAAATCCGTAAACTATTTCAAATGGAGAATATTGAGTAGTGGAATGCTTGGCCCTGTTATATGCGAATTCCACATGTGGCAGACACTCCTCCCAATTCTTGATATTCTTTTTGACAATTGTTCTCAAAAGGGATGATAGTGTCCGATTCACCACCTCCGTTTGCCCATCGGTTTGTGGATGACAAGTAGTGTAAAATAGTAACTTCGTGCCCAGTTTTCTCCATAAGGTCTTCCAAAAGTAACTGAGGAATTTTGTGTCTCGATCCGACACAATCGTCCTTGGAATCCCATGGAGTTTGACTACTTCCTGAAAGAATAGTTGTGCAATGTTAGTGGCATCATCTGTTTTGTGACAGGGAATAAAATGTGCCATTTTAGAAAACCGATCCACCACAAAAAAAATGGAATCTCTCCCCCTCTTGGTCCGTGGTAACCCCACAATAAAGTCCATTGATATGTCCTCCCAAGGGGTGTTGGGGATTGGGAGAGGAAGATATAGTCCATGTGGGTTCAATTTTGATTTGGCTTTATGGCAAACAATGCACTTTCCAACAAATTTCTCAACATCTCTAGATATCCTAGGCCAATAAAAATGCTCACTAAGAACACTTAGAGTTTTTGAAACACCAAAATGCCCCCATTAACCCACCCGAATGTGACTCCTTTAGTAAAAGTAAATGGATAGAGCAATTAGGAATGCAAAGTTTATCAATCCGAAATAAGAATCCATCATGTAAATAGAACTTTTCCCAACTAACTCCAGGTTTACAATGTTCACAAGGTTCTCTAAAATCACTATCAGTGGCATATAAATCCTTAATGTATTCAAAACCAAGAATTATTGAATCTAACAAGGATAAAAGAGAATATCTACGTGAAAGTGCATCGGCCACAGTATTTTATTTACCCTTTTTATGCTTGATGACATATGGAAATGATTCAATGAATTCCAGCCATCTAGCATGTCTCCTATTTAGTTTATGTTGGCTCCTATGGTATTTAAGAGCCTCGTGATCAGAATGGATCACAAATTCTTTAGGCCAAAGATAATGTTGCCATGTTTCTAGAACTCTAAACAATGCATACAACTCTTTGTCATATGTAGCATAGTTTAGAGTTGGGCCATTTAACTTCTCACTAAAGAAAGCAATAGGTTTACCTTCTTTCATGAGTACTCCTCCTATACCAATTCCACTTGCATCACATTCAATTTCAAAGTTCTTACCGAAGTTTGGAAGTGCAAGTAGAGGGGCGTGAGTGAGTCTCTCCTTAAGTTCATTGAAGGCCTTCTCTTGAGTTATCCCCCATTTGAAAGGAACGTTCTTCTTTGTCAACTCGTTCAACGGTGCTGCTAATGTGCTGAAGTCCTTCACAAATCTCCTGTAAAAACTAGCAAGCCCATGAAAACTTCTTACCTGTCCAACGGAGGATGGAGTTGGCCATTCTTGTATTGCTTTGATCTTTTCAGTGTCAACTTCAACTCCATTTCCGCTCACAACAAATCCAAAGAAAACAATCTTATCGAGACAAAATTCACACTTTTTTATGTTTCCAAACAGGTTTTCTTTCCTTAATACCTCTAGGACTTTTCTTAAGTGATCTACATGTTCATGCAAAGTCCTACTATATACCAGAATATCATCAAAGTAAACTACCACAAATTTCCCAATATAGGAACGTAAGACATGATTCATTAACCTCATAAATGTGCTAGGTGCATTGGTGAGACCAAAGGGCATGACTAGCCATTCATAAAGTCCATGTTTTGTCTTAAATGCTGTTTTCCACTCATCTCCTTATTTCATCCTGATTTGATGGTAGCCACTTCTTAAATCAATTTTAGAGAAAATTGTAGAACCATTTAATTCATCTAGCATATCATCTAACCTAGGGATAAGATGACGATACCTGACCGTGATGTTGTTGATGGCTCTACAGTCAATGCACATTCTCCATGTTCCATCCTTCTTTGGTACTAGAAGCACCGGTACCGCACAAGGACTAAGACTCTCTCTCACATACCCCACATTCAACAACTCTTGAACTTGCCTTTGAATTTCTTTTGTCTCCTCTGGGTTGGTGCGATATGCTGGGCGGTTCGGTAGTGATGCTCTAGGTATGAGGTCAATTTGATGCTCAATACCTCTAATGGGTGGCAAACCTGGTGGCACCTCTTTGGGAAACACATCTTCAAATTCCTGCAACAAAGACTCAACAACATGTGGCAAAGAAGATGTAAAGTAGTTAGTGTTCAACATCACCTCTTTGTACATAAGTACTAAGAGATTTTGTCGAGAAATCAAAGCTTCCTTAACCTCACTCTTTTTTGCCAACATCACACTTTTCTCTCCTCTCAAAACTTTTTCCCCTCTTGATTTTTCTTTGCTCTCCATTTCTTTGCTTCTCTCATTTTCTATTTTTCCCTCATTCTCTCCTTTTTCATTTTCTCTCTTTTTTTCCTCATCACTCTTTTTTTTCTTTTCTCTCAAAATGTGATCTTCTAGAATTTGCTCGGGGGACATGGGGTTGAGGGTTATAGGTTCCCCTCGGAGTAGAAAAGAGTGACGGTTCAAGAAACCATCATGAGTAACATGCCGATCGTACTGCCATGGTCGACCCAACAACAAGTGGCACGCCTTCATAGGAACAATGTCGCACAATATCTCATCTTTGTACCTACCGATGGTGAACAATACCTTCACTTGCTTGGTGACCTTCAGCTCCCCACAATCATTCAACCACTGAAGTCGGTATGGATTTGCATGCCTTAAAGTTGGGAGTCCCAACTTCTCCACCAACTCGGTGCTCGCCACATTGCTATAACTTCCACCATCAACAATAACACTACATACCTTCCCATTGATCTTGCATTGTGTATGGAAAAGGTTCTCCCGCTGCTCCTTTTCTCCAACGGTCATTTGTGCACTTAAAACTCTTCTAGTGACAAGAATCTCTCCATCTTCCGCAAATTCTCCATTTTCAATTTCTGGAGATTCATCTTCCTCCTCTTCGGAGCTCTCTCCATCGGTCTCCCATTCTCCATACTTGTTGATGATCATGGTGCGACGGTTTGGGAATTCACTAGCAATGTGACCCCTTCCTTGACATTTAAAACACCGAATATCCCTATTTCTGGTTTGGTTAGCCTCAAAAGTAGGTTTCTTAGGTGGAAGAATTACCTTGTCACTTTTGCGATCAACCACCTCTTTTGCCTTTGATGGTTCTCCAATCTCCTTCCTTGGATTTCTCCATGGTGTGAAAGGGGTAGTGGGTTTCCTCATGTTGCTCCTCCTTTTGATTTGTTGCTCGATCTTGGTGGCTTGGTGGATCATATCTTGTATCTCTACATGGTGGTACATCTCCACTTGATCCGCAATCCCCCGATTGAGCCCATGTAAAAACCGTGCCATGGTTGCCTCCGGATCCTCCTCAACGTTTGCCCGAATCATGGCAATTTGCATCTCCTTGTAGTAGTCTTCCACACTCTTACTTCCTTGGATGAGGCCTTGAAGTTTGTTGTGGAGATCTCTATGGTAATGTGTGGGAACAAACCGCTTCCGCATGGTGAACTTCATGTCTTCCCAAGTGTTGATGGGACGTCCACCATATCTAGTCCTCTCCTTTTGAACTTGATCCCACCAAATTAAAGCATAATCAGAAAATTCAAGGGAAGCAAGTTTGACCTTTTTCTTCTCGGAATATGCATGGCTTGAAAAGACCTGCTCAATCCGCATCCCCCACTCCAAGTATGCTTCCGGATCACTTTTCCCAAGAAAAGAAGGGACCTTCACCTTGATCCCGCCAAGTAGGTCATCATCATGTTGTCTCCTTTGGGCTCCTCTCGGTTGTTGGTACAACCTCCTCCTTTGTGGGACTTCATCAAGATCATCATCAAAGTTCACCATCTCCTCCTCCATGATGTGGGGACGACGTGGTGCGGGAGCGCGTCGTGGGTTATCATGGAACATCCTTGGGCTTGGTTTATTCTCCAATTCATCAATCCTCTCATGTAACACCACCAACTTCCGATCAAGAAGCTTCTCGAAGTGGCTCACCAAAGCTTGCATTTGGAATTGCGTAGCTTCAGGTGCGGGATATCTACTTCGACTTCCTTCATCGCTAACATGAGCAATTTTCTTCCCACGATCTTCTGCCATGATAAGTTACACAAACACAAACACACACCAGGGGGGGGAACACACACAATGATACACACTCACTCACACACGCGAGATGTACACACTCACACAAGATGTACACACTCACACACACAAAGATACACACTCACGCACGCAATATATACACAATCACACGCACAAGATATACACACACACTCACACAACAAGATGCACACACTCACACACACAAGATATATATATATATTTTTGCTTATTTCTCTCCACTCTCAAAACTCAATTTGAATCCCAAGCTCTTATGTAATATATTACCTTGTTTAGGGTGATCAAGTGCCACAAATTCCTCCCCAATCAAGATTGTGTCGGGGGATGGTTTAACACAACCCGCTTGAGTGGTAAGGGGTTTAACAATGGTAAAGGGTCAAAAAGAGGGTGGAAAGAAGGGGTAGATAGGTGGATTGTGGGTTTTGCCCGATTGTGCAAGATAAGATAAATGAATAAAAATATGAGCCAAATACAAAATGGGGATGAAGTAAAATGATGGAAAATGTTATATATGGAAATAGAAAGTGCTAATAATGTAAAGCACAAAGGAGTAATTGTATCCGCTCTTTTTTTTTGCTTTTTTTTTCAATTCTCCACAAAAAGTATTGTGCTTGGAGTTTTAAAGCACAAGATGATTGAATGGAGAGTAAGACAATTTTTTTTTTTTCGAAATCTCTCAAATAAAGGATGTGCTTATTTTGAAAAGCACAAAATGATGAGTTGAGAGATTTTGTTTTTTTCCGGATACAAATCACACATAGAGAATTAAATGCGGAAAGAAGATGAATGAAAATTTGGCTCAATTTATAATAATCCAAGCTTGCAAAAACTAGGACAATTTGGGAGGCTTTCAAGAAAAATGGATTTTTTTTTGAATGGGTGAATAATATGGAAAGATAAGGAGGGTAATGGATAGAATTAAAGTAAATGAAGGGATAGACGCCTACCGTGTCAACCGGTGCTCTGATACCAACTGATGCGAGACGCACGGGGTGGCCCGATCTTCACGGCGTAGGGCGGCGGATGATGGATGCGGTTTGGGGCTAAGTGACGAGTGATGGGTATGGATAGTGGAAGCAAGTAGTCAACCTACGCTATATGGAGCGTGACCTACTACTTAGACATCACACTCAAGGGAGGGGTGTGATGGCCAATCCACACAACAACGCACTTGGGTTGAGGCACAGAATTGGGGGCTTTGTGAACTTGGATCACCAATCTAACTTGTAGATTGACAAGGCAAGAATACACAAGATCAAGGGGAAAACCCAGGATAATCCTCTCACAACGGAGAGAAACAAAGCATAAGCTCTCAAATTAAGTCTTGAATGCCAATACAAAGCCATGGGGTGGCTATTTATAGCCAAGGGGGTGATACAATGGTCAAGGGTCTAATACCCTAAAGTCATAAAGTCTAAACCTACCTTGTCCCCTTAAAAGTCAAAAAGATAAAAGCCAACAAAGACTTTTGGAAAAGAAGCACACAACTTTCCAACATAGCCCACCGGATTTGACTTTGAGTGCATAGCCCACCGGATTTGACTTTGGTGTCCAAAGATGCCATTTCTAGAATCCTCCATGTGGGCAAGGCCTCCAAATTCGTGCAACCATGTGGGTCAAGTTTTAATCATCAATTTTGGGCTTGAATAAGTGATATTATAGGCCCATTTGCTCCATCCATGCAATGTAATACCCATTGGGCCTTTAATGAAGCAAGATGAGCGCCCATTGAAGAATTCAACCTCTTTAATCTTCCTCGTGTCATTGGGCCTTGCAAATCCAATTCCTCCACCCGAGCAATCGACTCCGTGCCTTCCGCATGGTTCGCATCACTCATCAAAAAATTCATTTTAATTATCAAATATTATAAAATCAATTTCCATTGAAAATATCCTTGAAAATTTATAACTGAATATTTATGTAACATCCCATGTAATTATAGTATAATTTTTTTTTCATAATTATTAATAATTATGAATTAGATATTAATTTTAATTTATAAAGAACACTATGTATGATAGTGTAATTGATACGCAACAATGGGTGTCTCCCAAATCGTATGTTACACACAAGATTGAGTTATACTGAAAAATAATGTAATATTAATATTGTTATTTAATTTTATAGTAATCACAGAGCTATTATAATGGTGGGACTGAATGATATTAACTAATTTATGAAAATATGTTTTAAATGTGTTTATATAATAATTCATTCGTTAAAAAATTAATTTGAAATTAATATAAAAACCAATTGAATATAAATGATGTGTTTTTATGGAAAAATATTTCAGTGAAAATAATTATGTTTATAAAACAATAAAGAACACATATGTATACTATTAAGGTACTTTATATTAAATATGATTTTTAAAACACATCTTATATGTGTTCTATCCATAATATATGAGTAAATTAAATTTTATGAATAAAAGAAGTATTTTTCAAACAAGGCATGTTTACTATTGGTGGAGAACCCTTTTTAAATCTAGTTTTTTCACTTTTATATGTTATACATGACAAAATATAATTAATATTTGGATTAGGGACATAAATATTGTAAAGACCCAAAATTTTACATGTAATTTTTTTAAATTATATGGGAATTTTACGATTCTGCAAAAATTTACAGCACGTGATTCTGAGGCACGGTGTGCCCGAAATGACTTTTGGTGATTTGTTTTGGGTATGTTCAGTAAACATGCCAGCGGGTTTTTGACTTTTGGCGCTTTGTTTTAAACATGCCAGCGGGTTTTTGTAACTCTTGAACTAGTGCTTGAAATTGAAATATGGGGAAACCGTTGAACTCGTAGCATCAGTTTCCTCTTTAAGAGTCCTTCACCTCCACTGCAATAAGTTGAGGGTGAAAGATAGTTTCTGGACTTTTCATGGGAGAAAATAAAATAAACAAGCTTTATTTTATTTTTGAATTTTAATCCTCCCAAATTGTTATTGGTGGTGGTTACAACCCGAGCATGAATATTCCCGACTTGAATTCAGGGTTGGGGACCACCCGAACCCTTCTTTAATGTGGGAAAACCTTCCATCTTCAATTATTTAATTGTTCCAGCTTTAATTAGTTAATTGTGCCAACATCAATTAATTAATTTTTTCAACTATGTTTAATTGATAGAAATTTTTTTATTTAGTTGGCATTTCTCGTCTTCTTGATAGGATTTTTTTGAAAAGGATAGCTTAGAAATATTGTGGAGAAACAATCTCTCCAACGAAGAGCACTTTCTCCAATAAAGAAATCCTTTGAAGGAACCCCAATGAGGAACATCATCAACAAACATGAACCGATGTCTGTACTTTCCTCTCCTCACTGACGTCAATGAGAAATCGAGGTAGGGATTGTTTTTTTATACCCCAGACAATGTTCTTGTTGTTCATCTTTATTTAAGAACAATTATGCCGCTTGCTACCATTCTAAAGCGGAGGGTGCATGCCAAACAAACACGGCCTGACTTCCCCTCATCCTTTGTGGTTTATTATGGTCTTGAATCAATGGAGAAGAACCGAGTTGAGTGAGGGAGTCATCATAATGAAGAATGGGCCACCGGGGCGCGCCCAGGTAGCATAGGAACCTCGCTGGCAACCCATACCGGTGACCGGCACTGGTGGGGCTCGGAAGCGGCGGCTGTGGTAGAGCAAGGTAATGGGCCACACATAGCCGACCAAATGAAGGGGGAGGCATTGCGCTAATGTGCCACTCGGCATGCAGGATCCATGACACGAGGCCGTTGTGGCGAATGAGGGTGGCTGCCTCGCTGCCGGACGCCAGTGGCAGCGCGGCGCGCGACCTCGCCGCGGAGGAGCACTGCTCGTTCAGCCAGTCGGGGAGCTGAATGGGACCCGGGGTCCCGTATGTGTGCTGTCGGTGCCACGTGGCACCGGCCCGTCAGCTACCCAACCCAAACGGCCCAGCCGTTCGGGGTACCCAGGGGGTTCCTCCCCTTGGGTGGCGGTTAGGGCAGACCCCACCACGGGGCCACCCAGATGCGGACCTCCAGCGGGCCGCCCAGCGTGGGCCACACTACAGGCTGCCCAGCGAGTCGGGCCATGATGGTGGGTCAGACCGGGACAGACCTAGTGGGACGGTCCGAATCCCGAGGGTCGGGTCGGACCGAGGACCAGACCCGGGTTGGGCAGGGTCGACCTAACTGGGTCGGACCGAACTCGGACCATCTTCGACCCTTTCCACTCTTTCGGCCATAACATGAGCTATGAGCGTCCATTTGATCATCCTTCTGAGGAACAGGAAACATTGGATCGGGCGGTTATTTTGGTATACCCCACACGAGTCTTGGATAAATTTGGGGTACAGTTGCGTTGGATCAAAAAAAAAGAACTGGGCCCTCGGGACTAAAAGGCCAATAACATATAGACCGGGCGTCCAATTGACGCATCATCTATTACGTTGAAACCCCTTTTTCATGGTGGTCCTTTGGTATACATCTTCATGGGACTTCGTGAAAGTTGGAGTATCGACCTGTGGATTGAGGATCGGAACCTCCCAGAATCAAGCAAGCTTAGTGCGGGAATTATGTAGCTGGCTGTAACATGAGAAAGGGATCCTATGTGGGTCCCTGATTTGGGATCCTACGTGGGTTTATGTTTCAATATTACACCTGGATACACTAGAGTAATCCATGTGGGACTACTCTAGGAACCTACATGGGTCTGTTGTACTAGGATCCTACGTGGGTCTGATGATTTAGGATCATGTGTGGGTCTTCCTTTCAAAAGAGTAAGATGATTCAGTTGTTATATCTAATCATATATAATACCATAACTATGTTATACTTTTTGTGAGCTAAGACCTTATAATTGTGGTATTCTTCCGTGTGGAATTACGTTTGTTATATTCCTCAATGTTTCATTACCTTTCTAGTACTTAACATCAGGGTGATACCTTCTTGGTATACTTCATTGTGGCTTTAACTATGTGGTACGTACCTTTGAGGTGTTACCTTCATGGTAATCTTTCCACTGTGGAACAGTTGTGCTTTGGGATTTTGAGTTGGACCTTGTGTTTCCACATGAATGTGATGGTTATACTTGATAAATTCGGTATATGTATGGGAATATACCTATGTATGGTTGACTATTATTTCCATGCATTGTGGAATAATCCTTTGTGGATTTTGTGAGACCCTTGACGGTCTCAGGGTACCTATTGAGTATAATTATACTCACCCCTGTACATGCTACACCCGGACCTTGTTGTGTTTGGAGCATACAACAGAAAATGCTGACAGAGAACGGTGGTACCAGGACTGGAGGTAGCTCGGAGGTGGACATTAGATGAGGTGTACTGCAGAGATGACCATTCGAGAGCTATACCTACCCTTTATGTAGGATCCATGGTGGGTATTCATAGAAACTATTCTGGTATACTTTTACATTGCATTTTTCCTGTACTTTCCAAGTGGCCTTGTATTCTGGCCCCTTTTTCATACTGTACAGACTCTTTTACTATATAGCTTACTTGTGTTAATATCTTGTTGTGTGCTTGGTTGTGTGGTTTTACAAGTTATAAAGGGAATTCATTCATGGTTTTAGGGAATATTCCTTTCGGTACTAGTCGCCAACCCCTGGCCTATGTAAGGCGGGCTTGGGGTAGTCATGGAATGGGCCTCGGGGGACGGGTCATGACAAATTGGTATAAGAGGAGTCGGTTATACCATAGAACATTGGAACATTATCTTTTAACGGAAATAGTGTTATGTGTTAGGAGTGTGGTTATTAGTTTAAGGAATCCAGTATTGGCGCAGCGGCCGACATATCCATACACCAGGAACCTGACTTATGATTTCTGACTCAGTTCATGAAAACACAGATTGTGTGTGTTTTTTGAAAAGTTTTAATTGTCATCTATTTGATTCAACTCACCAGGTATAAATTATTGACCTTGGTGCACCTGTATTATTTTTAGAATTCCTCCACCTAGACAGCCAACCAGGGTTCCAGATATAGTACACGATGATAGCCCACTGAGCTACGAGGCCTGAGTGCAGGGACCTATTTCAGTAGAGGCACCAATAGAGGCACTAGTGGTACCATTACCCATTGATCCACCAATTCCACCATCCCCAGTAGTAGAGAGTGAATGCCGCTTGAGCACGTTTCACAAGTTCCAGCACCAGAGGCCACCCAGGTTAACAGGTGAGATGAACTCACAGGCGCCTGAGGATTGGATGGAGGTCGCGGTGAGAGTCTTCCAACTGGTAGGGACACGAGCTGATCTCATGGTGATCTTTGCTGCTTGCCTTCTACAGGAAGCAACAATAATATTGAAGATCCTGATGCTCCTGGTTCACGATGAGGTGACACTCTTCTGGGTAGACATTGAGAGCCATTTTCGGGACATGTTTTTCCCAGCAACCCTACGCGTAGTGCGCATACACGATCTTCTCCATCTACAGCAGGGCAACATGAATGTGGCTCAGTACTCAGTGAGATCACCGACCTCTCATGCTACTCCACTATTATGGTGCGGGACCCATTCTTCAGTGCCCGGACCTTCGAGTAGGGACTGAGTTGGGAGATCCGAGCTTCGATGATTTCTCTTAGTATCCCGACACAAGAGGGGGTGTTAGAGAAACCCTTCGTAGTTGAGAGTTTTCTTTTTAAGCTATCACCAGTGGTGAGACACACCACCAGGCGTCACGTAGTTGAGTCTTCTGCCACTAGAATCAGACAGATGTCATAGAGATGCAAGAGGACCAGCCCTACAGGTAGACAACCGCATGATTTAGGTTTGGTTATGTGGGACACCCGATATAGATTTAGTCATGCAAGGAGCATGAAATGTTATGAATGCGGTAGCCAATGTCACATGGATGTTGACTGCCTGACCCGTCATATAGATGATCAATAGATGGTCAAAGGGACGCCTAGGAAGAGATAGAGGTTTGAATGAGGAGGTCCATAGGGAGCAGGTGGTTGTGGCAAAGGAGCTGGCCGTGGAGTTCGTTGTGGGTGACAATTTGAGGATTTACTGCCACCACCACCAGGTTATCCACCCCGACAATAGGGAGTAGGTGGACAGGGGAGAGCTCTGCTCCAGGACACTGAGGCCTATGGCCATGGTGCTCTTGAGATGATACGAGTTACTATATGTGTCTACTCGACCTTAGCTGCAGAACTTATAGACACAGATTCTAGTAATTCATTAATTACCAATGCCCTCGTTCGGAGATCAGAGATTCTGGTGGAGTCATTGGCTCAATCTTTATAGCTATAGACTTCTACAAGAGAGCATTCGATGATTACACACTGGTTCCAATAGTGTGAGATTAATCTATGAGGTGAGATCATCGGATGGGATCATCTAGTAGCAGTGTCGAGGCCTTACGACATCATCCTGGGTATGGAATGGTTATCTATAGTCCTTGCTCAGGTTGACTGTATTAGGAACAATGTGTGGTGTATCCGCATAGATGGAAATAGGTTTACATTCACTGGAGAGAAGGCATCCATTGTAGTACATTATGGACTTACCCGGAGGAGATGACATTGATCAATCATCAGTTGGCTAGAATTACCCTCAGAGCAGTATATGTAGAGAGTTCGAGCTATCTTGTAGTGGTGGACCAGTATACGGATGTCTTCCCTGATGATGTTCTAGTTCTACCTCCTCACAGTGAGGTGGAATTATACACTGACTTGTACATCGGGACAACACCAATATCTACACCAGCGTATCATATGGATCCCCCGGAGCATCATGAGATGCTGGTACAGGTGGAGGACTTACATGGGGAGGGGTTAATCCGGACCCAGTGTTTCTCCCTGGGAAGACCTGATTTTGTTCACAAAGAAGAAGTATGGGAGCTTGATAATTTGCGTTGACTATCGAAACCTACACCATGTGACCGTGAAGAACAAGTACCCACTCCTGAGGATTGACGAATTCTTTCATCAGCTGAAGGGAGAACGGTGGTTCTCAAAGATAGACCCCAGGTCAATAAATCTCCATATCCGAGTATTATATGAGTACGTACAGAAGAATGATTTTAGATGTCGGTATGACAATTATGAGTTCTTGGTTATGCCATTCGGCATGACAAATGCTTCAATTGTGTTCATGGGACTCATGAAGAGGATGTTTCATCCATACCTTGATCTCTTTGTATTAGTCTTCATTGACGACATTCTGATCTACTCAGCTACAGAGTAGGAGCATACCTATCATTTTTAAGTAGTTCTTCACACACTTCGAGATCACTATATCTATGGTACGCTCTGGATGTTCTAGTTCTGGATCTAAGAGGTTCACTTCTTGGGACATGTAATCTCGGAGGCTAGAGTTGCGGTGGATCCAACGATGATTGAGGTGGTACTTTCTTGGGAGCCACACATGAGTTTGATGGAGGTACGAAGTTTCCTAGGTTTGGACGGTTACTATCATAGATTTGTGCCAGAATTATCAAGAGTTGTAGAACCCTTATCAGCATTAAAAAAGAAGGGGAAACCCTTCGTGTTGTTGGAGAGATGCCATAGGAGTTTTCAGGAGTTGAGGTAGAGGCTGACTAGTGCCCCCATCTTGATCTACTGGAGGATAGCGTTGGGTACTTAGTCTACTACGACACATTAGGATCTGGGATCAGATGTTTCCTGATGCAGGAGTGAGCATTTATCGCATATGGTTCTCAACAGTTGAGATACAATGAGAAGAACTATGCTACCCATGACCTTGAGTTAGCATAAGGAGTATTCGATTTGAATTTGTGGTGACACTAACTGATGGGTTAGAGTTTTACAATCTACATTTATCACCAGAGTCCCAGATATATCTTCTCCTAGAAGGACCTGATCCTAAGATTACAATGTTGGCTTGAGTTACTCCAGTACTATGACTTCGAGATAGTCTATACTCCTGCGATGGGGAACATTGTATAAGATGAACCCAGTAGGCGATCTGGTATACAGCTGCTAGGAGAGGCGACGGAGTAGCTGTACGCTTTGTAGATATCCTTTATGGATCAAGATGGAGCATGTTTTCTTCAATCTCATACAGTCACTATATCACTTATTTGAAGATTCAGGGAGGTGCAGCGTGGGGACATAGATTGTGAGGCTTGACGTGCTCGGATATCCACATGCTAGGCACCTGATGGGTTTTCTGAAGATGGGGAGCACACCATCCATTACAGAGGACGTACCATGGTACCATTGTCGCTTCAGGAGGAGGTGTAGAGGGAGTTCTACGCATCCCCTCTAGCGGTTCATCCGGGAGTGGTGAAGATGTAGCAGGACCTCTAACAACAACACTAGTGGATGGGAATGCAGAAAGTAGTAGTAGAGTTTGTCTCTTGGTGCCTTACTTGTCAGCAAATGATGGTGGAGTATCAGGTACCTGTAGGCTTTATTCAGCCTTTAGAGGTCCCACAGTGGAAGTGGGATGGGATATCCCTGGACTTCGTGACAGAACATCCGTGTATATCCAGGGGTCATAAATCTATCTGTGTGATCGTCAACCGACTCACCAAGTTGGCCCACTTCCTACCGATCAGAGAGAAGGGTTCAATAGAGAGCTCGGGACGCCTCTATCTATAGGAGATTGTGCGGCTACATGGAGTACCCTCATCGACTGTCTCTGATCATGATGAACGATTCAATTCTCGGATTTGGAAGGTGTTGCAGGAAGATTTTGGGATGCAACTTCGTTTGAGCACTGCCTTCCATCCACAGATGGATGGCTAGACTGAGCGGACCATTCAGACCCTAGAGGATATGTTGCGTGCTTGAGTCCTAGACATTGGTCGCAACTGAGAGGATCAATTTCCCTTGGTGGAGTTTTCATACAACAACAACTATCACTACACCATTGGGATGGAACCATTCGAGGTTCTGTACAGCCGACCTTGCAGATCGCCTTTGTGTTTGATTGTCCATGAGGAGTCAGTACTCGTGGGATTAGAGATGGTATAAGCTATCACGGAGAAGGTGAAAAACATCCAGGAGTGGGTGAAGACTGCACAGAGTAGGAAGAAGTCCTATGCAGATAATAGATAGAGACCTCTGGAGTTCAAGGATGGTGACTACATCTTTCTATGAGTCTCACCCGGATTAGTTTTGAGGAGATTTGGCTGGGGTGACAAGTTATCTCCAAGGTTCATCGGAACTTTTCAGGTCATCAATAGAGTTGGCAAGGTGGCTTACTACTTAGCTCCTCCACCTTAGTTGTACTGGGTGCACGACATTTTCCACGTATCCCATCTGAGGATATACATGAATGTCCGTTCACACAACATTGACTGGGGCGAGCTGGACCTCGATGATGGGGCGACGTTTACAGACGTTCCAATTGAGATTGAGGTTCAATAGGATCAGTTCCTACATCAGTGGTCAATAGCTCTTGTGTGCGTTCGTTGGCAGCACTGGAACTTCTAGGAGAGCACATGGTAGTGGGAGGCTCATATTCATGCTCATTACCCCCACTTGTTTCCCTAGTTTTTGTTTTGAATTTCAAGGACACAAAGCCCTGAGGTGGGGAGAATGTAAAGACCTGGATTTTTCATGTAATTTTTTAAGTTATATTGGAATTTTTAGAGTCTTCAAAAATTTATGGCACGTGATTTCGAGGCCCAGTGTGCCCGAAATGAATTTTTAACTTTTTTTCAGGTACGTTCAGTAAACGTGCGAACATGTTTTTATAACTCTTGATGTAGTGATCAGAATTGAAATCTGAGTACACCGTTGAACTCATAGCACTAGTTTTCCTGTAAGGAGACCTACACCTTGACCACAGTAGGTCAAGGGTGAAAGATAGTTTTCTAACATTTCGTGGGAGAAAATAAAATACACTGGATTTATTTTATTTTTTAATTTTAATCCTCCGAAATAGATAATGGTGGTGGGTACTACCTGAGCTTGAAAACTCCCGATTTGAATTCAATGGTGGGTACCACCCGAACCCTTATTTAATGTGGGAAAAAATTCTAAATTCAATTAATTAAATGTGTTAACTCTATTTTATTGGTATAAATTTTTTTATTAAGATGGTGTTTCTCCACTTGGTGGGAGGATTTGTTGGAAAAGGATATCTTGAGAGAATTGTGGAGAAACAATATCTCCAACGAAGAACACTTTCTCCAATGAGGAACTTCATTGAAGTAACCCCATCGAATAACATCTTCAACGATGACAAACTGACATTCATACATTCCTATACTCACTGAAGTCATCGAGAAAGTGAAGTATGGATTTTTTTTATACGCCAAACCATGTTCTTGTCGTTCTACTTGATTTAAGAAAAATTATGTCGAATGATACTGTCCTAACATGGAGGGTGGGGTCCAAAGAAACACAGCCCGAACACTCTAAAAAATTTGTGGTTTATGATAGTCTTGAACCAATATTGATGACCTGAGTCGAGTGAGGGAGACTTCACAATGAAGAATGGGCCACTGGGGTGCGCCTGGTGAACCGAGGAACGTCGCTGGCAACCCGTACCGGCGACCGATAACTGTGGGGCTCAGAAGTGGCGGCCTGCACTCCAACTTGCCGTGAAGACATCCGGGAGTGACCGTGCTATCATAGAAGGGCCGCAACCCATTGGTTCTGGCATAGAAACAGTGATGGTTGGCGCACGGCTGACCGCACAAAGGGTATGACGGTGCGCGACCGCGCCGCCAGGCGGGAAAGAGTCGCGGCACGAGGCCGCGGTGGTGAAGGAGGGTGGTGGGATCTCTGCCAGCCACTGTTGGTGGCATGGTGGTTGACCGTACCATAGAGGAGGGCAGGCTGTTCGGCTAGCTGAGGAGTCGAGCGGACTAGGGGTTCCACGTGTGAGATGTCGGTGCCACGTGGTGTCGACCGGTCTGCTTCCCAACCCGAATAACCCAGTCGTTCAGGGTTCCTAGGGGGAAACACTCCATGGGTGGTGGCTAGGGAAGACCCCACCACAGAGCCCCCCCAGCTACGGGCCTCCAGCGGGCCGCCCAGCACGGGCCACACTGCGGGACGCACCGCGGGCAGGGACAGACTCAGCAGGCCGGGTTGGATCCCGCGGGTGCAAAAAACAATAGATCGGGACTGTCCTTTTGGAATACCCCACATGATTTTTGGATAATGTTGCAGTACAGCTGGGTTGGATCGAAAATGAATCCAACCGTGACCTCAGGACTAAAAGGCGAATAACTTACAGACCGAGCATCCAATTGACGCACCATCTATTGCATTGAGACCCCTTTTTCATGGAAGTCCATTAGGATACTTCTTCGTGGGACTTCATGGAAGTTGGAGTATTGACCTATGGCTTGAGGATCGGACCCTCCTATAATCAAGTATGTTTAGTGAGGGAATCTTGTAGTTGGATGTAATATGAAAAAGGGATCCTCTGTGGGTCTCTGCTTTAGGATCCTACGTGGGTCTATGTTTTAATATCCCACATGGATCCCAATTAGGAATACACGTGGGACTACTCTAAGATCCTACATGGGACTGTTTTACTAGGATACTCTCTGGGTATAATTATTTATGATCCTACATGGGTCTGCCTTTCAACAGATTAAAATGATTCAGTTGTTACATCTAATCATATTTACTACCGTACCTAATTTTTACCTGGTGTGAGCTAGGTCCTTACATTTGTGGTATTCATCTGTGTGGAATTTACTTTGTGGTGCATACCTTCATGGTAATACCTTTGTGGAATACTTCTTTGTGGATTTACCTATGTGGTACTTAACTTCAGGGTGTTACCTTCGAGGGGTTATTTTTGGGATAATCTTTCCTCTGTGGAACAATAGATCTTTGGGGTTTTGAGTTGGACCTTGTGTTTCCTCATGAATGTGATGTGTATACATGATAACATAGGTATATTTATGGGAATATACATCAGTATGGTTGAATTTTGTTTCCATGATTTGTGGTTTAATCCTTTGTGGATTTTGTGAGACCCCTGAGAGTCTTGGGATCCCTACGGAGTATCGTTATACTCACCCCTGCATGGGCTACGACCACAACTTATTATCTTTGGAACAGAAAACAGACATCGCTGATGGAGGACGAGGGTAACAGGATTGGAGGTAGCTCGGAGTTGGACATTAGACGAGGCGTACCAAAGTGACAACAGTTCGATAGTAAAATCTTCCCTACAGGTAGCATCCTTGGCGGGTATTCACATGAGCTATTCGGGTTTACAAGTACATTTCATTTTTCTTGTACTTTCCAATTGGGCTTGTATTCAGGCCCCTTTTTCTTACTGTACACACTATTTTACTATACTATTTACTTGTGTTCATACCTTGTTGTGTGCATGGTTGTGTGTGTTTATAGGTTATAAAGACAATGCCTTCCTGGTTTTAGGGAAAACACCTTTCGGTGCCAGTCGCCAACCCCTGGCCAATGGAAGGCGGGCATGGGGTAGTCACTTTACAGGCCCCAGGGGAAGGTTCATGAAAAATATTTAAATTGAATGAATTTTTGGTATTTTTATGATAATATTCATTTCTTTAAGAATAGAAAAAAAAAATATTGCATTTTCTTTCAAAAATGATTTTTCATATAATTTTATTATATTGATAGAATTTTATTTTATATGTTTTTAAGGTATTATTGGATAATGTTTTATTTGTTAATCCAATTTAGTTATGTGTATTCAACTTCAAATTAAAATTAAATAGAAATACTATGTGAACTTTTGAACGTTTTACAAAAAAAAATTCTCGATCTATCAAAAGGATTAATGTTTAACCTAACATAACCACTTATATGAATTTATTAATCCAATACAAAACTAAATTTTTGTAAACAGTAAGGAAAATTTGGTCCAATAGGATCAATCTAATTTTGGATAAGTAGTAACTTTTGTATTTTACTTGACATATTTAAAGGTGAATATGGTAATTAAAGGAAAAATTATTATTATAATATTGTAAAATTATAGTGAAACATTTAATAGTATTATTAGTTACATAATTCTATTCCATGACCATCCATGGGTGTAAATTGTTACATTTGGAAGATAAATGGGGCTGAAAATTATATCTATAACATTTAATTTAATGTAAAGGAAAATATCTCATAAATGGGTCTCTCCTTACTAAATCAATTTTAATATGGAGTTATATAAGTGGTATCTTTGACTATGAATATTACATACCAATCCAAAAATATTACCTACATCATGTTAATTTATTTATAATTTTTAGGAAATAAATACCTAAATTAAATAGTGACACAATCTTGATGCAGTAATTGGTTTACTAAAGATTGAATAAAATATATTATATTAATAATATTAAAGTAAATATAATTCTAAATATTTTATACCATATAATAATTATATGGAGGACTATTACATGTTAGGATGGATTTAATTTTTTTATTTCAATGGAATAAAGTTGTTATGGGTTTTTTATAGTCATGTATTGAATAGTGTCAAAATTGACACAATTCATAAAATAAGTTTTAAAATATCCAATTTATTGATATGAAAATTATAAAAAACAAGATTCAACAAAAAATATTACAAACCTAGAAAAATGTTCTTAATGACACATTTATTGATCTTTTGGCATGATTTGGTTATAATTTTAAAACTCTATGGGTACATTACATGATAAAATGATAAGAGTAATAATGGATAAAACAAAAAAATATGGATTAAAATTTATAAAAAAATGTCTAATTATCATTGGATTATTATCTTTCAACCTCTCCTAACACTATATTTGAACAAAATCGAAATTTACCCATTTGGAAATGAAATTTACTTTATATTAATTTGATATTTTTAATAGTTCCAAAGGTGTACCTCCCCTCTCACATAAAAAGACACCCATTCCTATTTATTACCCACAAATACAAATCCTTTTGGTTCATCCTTTATCTACCAAAAACCCTTACTATATTTTCACCCCACATTCTTGAGGCCCTATTTTAGTGACAACACCCTCCTTATAGGTGTTTAGGTTTTTATCATAGGTGATCAACCGAAGAAGAGGTATCATTTTCTTTATGTTTTTCTATTTTATTTCCTCTTACACTCCCTTAAAATATAAATCATCCGTGATGAAATAATATCTCTAATATACTCAATATACATAGATGTTATCATTATAATATCATAACCTAAATCTATCCCCACTTCTATTAAATTGGTATGCAATTAATCACTCTTGCATTCGTGTGAACTATAACCTCCACGAATTGAACTCATTCATTTTCTATAACTTTCTCACATGACTGGTTATAATAATGGAAATAATTTTCATCTATAATATTAATGGATTATTAATAATTCTATGACAATTATATATCAATTATGTTCTTACATTCCATGCACTTATAAATGATTACTTCATTCGTTCGTACGTGCAAACTGTCACCTACACAAAGCGATGTGATACATTTTTATTCCTTATATCACTTATATGTTATATATATATAAGTATATTTAAATTATTAAAATTATATTAATGATGGTATGATCATTATGGAATGATAATATACTACATTCCTCATTTCCATTGCGATCAATGAAAAACGAAAAACGTTACTCATACGTCCGTATAGCTTAACGTCTCAATGATTATGAAATTGTTCATTTTTAATAACCATTTATAGTGGATTGATTTAAAGTTATAATTTATGTATAAAAATTATAATAATATCATGAATATTATTCCAGAGATTAATTAATTATGACCACATGGACTAGTGACATCAAACCTTGTTCATTTTGGACTCAAGTACCGAATATCAACAAAAAGTCTTATATGAAATTAAATAATTATATAGTTTTTATAACATGGTAATAAGTGATATAAAAGAAATAATAAATATGAAAAATATTATAATGAAATTATAAATTATCCTATGTTTAATATTTAGGTTGATAATGAATGTACGAGGTTATTCGGAGTCGAGGTAAGGGTATTCATCTAAATCACCTTTCATTGAGGCGTATTTGGATAATATACACCACCTTATTTCAATGGGTGCATAATTAACACCAATTCCATTTATTTTAATTAAATGGTTTTCTAAATAAATCTTTTCCTAAGAATAATTTTTCAAAAAACAGAAGAAATGTTTTTTAAATCTACATGAAAACACCACTCCCCCCCCTTCGTGACCATTATTTGGTATTTGGGTTCCTCTATAATCCTTGATGTTTTAAAAATGTAGATAAAAAAATATTCCCTTTTAATGTATTTTGGTATTGAAAATGTTTTCAAGAAAGGATTGATTATTTAAAAATCTTGAAATGATATTTTGTGATTTCTAACCAAAATGTTATTTTTTCTTTTTGACTTGTCAATGTGTTATGATTATGTTATGGTTCTTGAGAATTTCATACGTATATGGCTGTTTTACTGATAAACTGATGGTGGTTCATCCCGTTATAGCTCTTCATTTCATTGGGTAATGAGATGGAGTTAAACGATATGGTTCTCCTATGATATTTAGTGAATATACTATAATGGGTATTCAAAAAGTAACCATAAAGGTTACTCCTATATACCTGTGAAAGATTAAATATAAGAATGTTATGGAATCTAGAAGATACCGTTATAATTTAGGATTTCTAATAGATTTTTTTGGAATATAATTATTTCATGTAGTGTGTTTAAGAACATATTTCTTATAGTGAAATGTATGATTTTGTGAAAATGTATTTATGTGTTTTAAATAGTCATGTAAAAATGGTTTCTTTATTTCTATTATCTCCCATTAATGGGATTTTTATTCTTATCCCATGTTATGAAATGATTTTCACATGATATAAGGGATAATAGTGTCAAGTATGGGATTAAGGGAAAGCTAAGATGATTACACATGAAAAGAAAATATGATTCATTTTAAATGTTTTTAGTTTATAAAAGAAAAGCATTATTTTGGATTTTTACACATTATTATGTATTTGTTTTGGAAGAAGTATTTAAAACTCTTTACCCAAAAATATCCTCAAAATGATTTCTTATCTAAAATCAATATTATGAAATGTTTAATGATGTGGTGTTATAGTTGGTATCAGAGGTCAGTTTAGATAGTTTTAGGGATTACGAGTCTTGTTTAAACTTATGGTAAGTTTCTAAGTCAATTATTTTATTTTAATTTATGTTATATAAAATTTTTAGATCAAGGAAATTTGTTCCTAATGTAATGAGGATGATCTGAAATAGAATTCATATCTCTACCTGGTGATTTTCATGTTATAATTATTTCATAGTCATTTCCGGATGATTTGCAAACATTATCTTACATTAAACTCACTTGAAAGAATTTGTTTGAGATATCAAACACCAACACTATACCTCGATACCATTATGTATCATGGGTTATTTTTAATAAAATCCTATTTCTCAACATTCTCATATTTTCAAAAAGGTAAATATTTTAAATGCATTTTTAGATATTTTACATGGTCACGAAATTTTGAGGAATATTATGATTTTGAAAAAATTGTGGAATAATGAGACCCCTGTTCAAGATATTTATGCTTGATTTTAAAATATATAATTTCAGAACACATATATTTTATTTTAAAAGTTCCATTAATTGAATGATTCCCGACAAATGTGTTCTGATTCTGTTTTAAAAATCACGTTTTACAGATGTTCGGAAATTATATTCCATACATGATTATTTTCAAAAACTATTTTTATGTGATCTTCAATACGATGAAAGATGTACAAGGTGTACTTGGATAAAGGAACCAAGTAATTTTGAATAATCTCTAATGAATTTTTTCAATGAATGGACCTTCTATCTATGTAATCAAAATTGTGATGAATCCTGGTGGACACCATGATCAAGGTATGATGTTTTTTATTTTGATATTTTTTATTAAATTATATGGAGGTAAAAATGTATAAGACTTCATTAATTAAGATGTTGATGTCATTAAGAGGTGGGATGAAAATTAGAGGTACTTGAAAACCATTGATATCAAAACATGTTATGGTAATTTTTGAGTTTTACAAAAAATGGACAACCCGTAAGATGGTTGACAACCCATAAGATGGGTGATAACCCATAATATGGGTTAAAAACCATAATATGGGTGGAAACCCATTACGTTCGGAGTGTCCGAGGAGATCAAACCCACAACTTAAGTGGGTAAATTGTGCATCACTTACCACTGGCCTATGTGAAGTACTCAGTTAATATTTCATTTTATTTTTAGTAAAATGTGTTTATGGAATAAGTATAAGTTGATTTTTAGAACTTATGTTTTATCGAATGTATATCCTTGTTATAGTAAAATGATATGGGGATTAGGTGAAAAATGTTCTTTAGAAGAATTTCACTACATTAGGAACCCTATATACCTAAGGATAATAGAATACAATAGCATAATATTTGAGGAGTAAAGGTTGAATTTTATATTGGAAGAATATATGTTTTTATTGTGGACTTATTTATATTCGGGTTATTTACCAAAATGATTACCCTATCTTTCTGAATTTGTGAGTTTAGAAATTACGTTTTTGTTATGATACATTAAGAGTGGGTGATTTAATTTGGAGATAGATTTTACAACTTATCTTGAAGGATTATTTTATAAAAATACTTCTAATTTTTTGTGATTTAATCTTAATTATAAAATTTTTATGTAATTTTAAGGATAATTATTTATTGAGTGGTCTATGTAGTACTTTGTGAATCACTTTCCAATTTTGGAGAATAAAAGTAGGGATTCTTATTTTTTATTTTATTTTATTTAGGTAATTATATTACTTTAACAATTTGGATTATGTTAATGTTTAAATATAAGATGAATAGATAGTTAATAGGTTTTTATTATGTGATTATCTAGATAATTATTCTATTGCTTCAAGAATGAAAAAAAATCCTCTTAAATACTCATCATTTGTAGAAAAAAGATGAGTTTTTTATGGAATCTGATTAAAGGATGAAACTCGGCTTGTCCAGTAAGTGTACTTCCTTATGTTAATTTTCTTTGTAGTAAATGAATCCCAAAACTCTGAAAATTATCATAAAAAATGGTTTGTATTTACTTTTGAAACTATGAAATCGAAGAATATATAACCCAAAAATATTTTTTGTTCTTTTTATTGTTAACTATCCCCTAATCAGGTATTTTATAACTCTCTATCAGAACATGATTGTTACATTTTCATCTATATCCATGTTCTTCTACATGGAATCCTAGTATGTGTTATTCAATGTGACCTTTTTACATTACTTTATTTATAATAAACTTATTGTTTCATTGGCACTTTTTTCGATGTAGGATTTAAGTGAAATAGTTTTTAAAAGTGAAACCATAGTTACTAAGCCTAAATATAAAATTATGGGGATGCAATTTTAAATACGAGGGAAGGAGTAAAATCCCATTTAATTATTGAATAATAATTGTTTATATTAAGTAATAATTTCTAATGAGAACATAATTTTACATTAAAAGGGACACTATGTATGATATGGTACCTGACACACAACAATTGGTTTCTCCGAAATCTTACATTGCACACATGATTGAGTTGTACTGAAAATAATATATTATTAATATTATTATTTTAAGTTGTTGTTATACCACAGGAGTTAGAATTGAGGAAATGAATGATACTTACTAAATTAACAAAATAGGGATGAAAAAATTTTATTTAATGTTTCATTGTTAATAATATTAATTAAAAATAAAAATAAAAACCAATTAAATTTAAAGGATCTTTTTTTATGAAAATAAATTTAAATGTGATTCATTGTGTTTATAAAATAATCAAATCACCATTTTTGGATTATATTAATGACATAGAAATTAAATATTATGTTTAAAATTCATGATATATTTTTATTGAAAATATATAATAATAAAATTAAATTTATGAAAAAATAGTATTTTTCAAAAAAAGGTATTTTTATCGCATTTTGATGTCGAAACCTTTTTAAACATATTTTATTCACGTTTATATTTTATATTTGAAAATATAAACTTATTATTTGAAATAGGGAAAATAATATTTACTTTGGATTAATTTTTTCTATTTTTATGATAATATTGATTTTTTACTGAATAGTTAAAAATACTGCATTTTATTTCAAAACTGCCTTTTCATCTAATTTTTTTATATTGTTAGATTATCATTTCATATTTTTATAATGGATAATTTGATTATATTCATATCATTTAATCCAATTTATTACATTTTATTCAATTTCAAATTAATATTAAATTGAAAAAAAATGTAAACTTCTTAATGTTTTACATAAAAACTTGTTTTCTCGATCCATCAATTGGTTTACTATCAATCATATTTTAACCACATTAGTGAATTTAATTTTCCAAAAATGAAATAAATGGATGTAATTACAATGAATATTTTTGTCCAATATGATATGAATAATTTTTTGGGATAGTAGCTTTAGTGTTTTATTTAGCACATTAATGGAATGTTGGGTAATTAATGGTAATATTAATATTATAGTATTATATAATTACCCTAACACATTTAATAACATCATTGGATGAGTTATTATATAAAATAACCATCATTGGGCCTATATTGTGACACTTTTAAGCCACATGGGCCTGATTATGACATTTTATACATTTATTATAAATTAAAGTCAAACATATCATTAATATGTCACTTATTGATAAATTAATTTTAATAAGGGGTTATACAAGTGATATATTCAACTATGAATAGTAAATAGAAAGATAAATATATCACATAAATCATGGTATTTTATTTGTTATTTTTGAGGAATTAAAAAATAAATTTAAATAGTGACACAATGATAATAGAGAAAATAATTTATTAAAGAATAATGAAAATAAATTAAAATAATATTATTAAAAAAAATATAGTTTTAAAATTTTATACCAAAAAAAAATTATATGGATGAATATGAAATTTTATTGTTGATTTAATTTAGTTTTTTAAAAATAATCAAGATGTTATTATTTTCTAAAAAAGTCGTGTAATGAATAGTGTCAAAATTGACATAATTCATATCTCAAATTATAAAATACATAATAAAATGATACAGAATTTATAAAAATAATATATTATACCAGAATTTTTAGGTATCAATTAATTTTTCATGAATGACTCATTTATTTTTCGTTAGGCATGATTTTTTAAGTACTTTAACTCTCATAGTGTAAATTACGTGATAAAACAGTAAGAGTAAAAAATGTTAAATCAAAATGATAAGGATTAGAAATTATTAAAAACATGTATAATTATAATTATAATAACATATTTCCACCCATAATCATCCTATATTCGAACTAAATCCACTTTTACAAATTTTGAATTGAAAATAAATTTTAATCTATTTAATATTTTTGATAATTCCAAGGGTGCCCCTTCCCTCTCATATAAAAATAGACACATTCCTCTCTATCAATCACACTTCCCAAAACATTTGGATCTACCAATGGCTACCTAAAAACCTTCCATTAATCCCTCCACACATTCTTTAGGACATAGTTTAGGCAAAAAAACCGTTCCATGGGGGTGTTAAGGTGTACTTCAAAGGTGATCAGCAGAAGAAGAGTTATCCTTTTCTTTTCATATGTCTATTTTATTTATTTTTTCCACTTCCTTAAAATATTTTTCTTCCTAGATGAAATAATAACTCCAATTTTCTAAATATACGGATATTTTTTCATTATAATATTATCACTTAAATCGATATCCACATCCATTACTTGGAAAATGAATTAATAATTTGTGCGTACATGTGGACTATCACCTCCACGAAACGATCTAATTTGTTTTCTCATAATTGTTTATCATGAATGGTTATAATAATGTAATTAATGTTCATATTTGAAATTAATGACATAATAATCATTATAATACAACAATATATCAATTATATACCTACTTCCGAAGAACATAAAAACGTTATCATCGTTCGTGCGTACATGTGGACTATAACCTCTACGAAGCGATGTGACTCATTTTTTTATATAACATATATTATATATATAATTATATTTTAATAAATAATATTATATTAATTATGTTATGATCATTATGGAAAGACAAAACAATACATACTTTTTTCCATAGACATCAATGAAAAATGGAAAATGTTACTCATGCGTACATATGACTTACTGTCTCCATGATTTCGATGTTGTTCATTGTTCATAACCATACATAACGGATTCATTTAAAAGTGTAATTAATGTATAAAAATGATAATAATATAATTAGTTTTATTCTTTATATGATGTTATTATGACAATATATACTAGTGACATCAAACCATGTTCATTTTCGACTCATGTGTCGAATAACGAAAAAACGTCCGATATGAAGTTAAATAATAATTTAATTTTAATAAAATGGTAATAAGTGATATTAAAGAAATAATGAACATTAAAAAGTTTCTAATCCAATTATAAATCAACCTACATTTATTATTATGGATGATAAAGAACGTACATGATGATTTAGACTCAAGGATAGGGACCTCGCCTGAGTCTCCTTTTATTGAGGCATATTTCGAAAATATACACCACATTTTTTATAGATTTTAAAATTATCCCATTTGAATTTAATTTCATTCAATTTTTTTCAAAATGAATTTTTTTCTATGATGCATTTTACTGAACAAAAAAATGAATGTTTTTTTAATGTATGCGACGATAACTACTTTTCTGACCGCTGTGAAAATTATTTGATATTGGGTTTCTTCTATAAGCATTAATGTTTTAAAAAGGAAAATAAATGACAATTTCCCTTTTTCATGTATCTATGTATTGAAAATGGTTTTTATAATGGATTGATAATTTCAATATCTTGAAATGATATATTATTATTAAAATATGGAAATGTTATTTTTAATTTATGCTTATTAATGTGTTATGATTTTGTTATCGTTCATGGGTATCACTTTTTTATACGGGTGGTTACATGATAAACTATGGTTGGGTGATCCTGTGATATCTCTAAAGTGAATTGGGTAATGATACAAGTTAAAATGATTTGGGTTTTCTATGATAATTAGGAAATATATTGTGATGTGTTTTCCTAATGTTACCATGATGGTTACTCCCTATATCGTTTTGAAAGCTATTGTGTATGTATGTTATGGATGTTAAAGTTACAATTATGATTTTTTATTTCTGATATGTCTTTCTGGAATATTATCATTCCATGAGGTATTTTAAAGAACTTTTGTTTTATAGGTGAAAATTATTATTTTTTTGAAAATGTTTTCATGTGTTTAAAATATTCATGTACTAACAGTTTCATTATTTCTATTATGTCCCTTTACTGGTCTTTTTATCCTCCTACCACATTTTTCAATTTGTCACAAAATTTAAGGGAGAATATAATCAAGGATTGTATTAAGGGAATTTTAAGATGATTAAACATGAAAAATAAAATATGTTTCATTTTAAAAGTTTTTGTTTTATTAATGAAATTGATACTATTGGAGGTGTCCACATTGTACTTCTATTGGTTTTTCTATGTATTAGTTGTGGACTAATTATCTAAAAATCTAAACCTGAAAAGATACTCAAATTAAATTCTTTATGAAGCCCAAGATTATGTAACCTTTAATATTTGGGGCTTATAATTTTATCCCCTATTTAAGAAAATTTTATTACCCTTTCCATGGAAATGATTGAAAATCATATAAAAAAACAAGAATACCAATTTTTTATATAATAAATATTCGAATGAAGTGATAATAAAATTTAATAAAAATAATAATTTCTTGAAAATAATGATATTAATTATCTAATATTTCAATTTGAAATATATACACCTCATAAGAGTATATATGTATATAATGTGACATGTTTCTCAAATAAGGAATATTTAAAAAAAATACCTTACTAATTTGGTTGATTTTTTACCTCAATCCCCATGGAAGAGACATAATCAAATTGGAATGTAAACAACCTTATATTTAATGATAAGAACGTCAATTACTTTAATTCTTTTTATATATACCAGAAAAATGAAATGAGTGGTTTATATGAAATAAGTCTCCCATAAATTAAATTTATACTAGAAACTAACTTACCTAAAGTCTTGACTTCTTTGGCACGTGATTAAATCACATGTATAATAAATAATTTTTTTTAATACATATACCATATAATTATATTCAAATAAATAATAACACATACAATTTACTTGTTACTTTATATTAATATTTTATTAAAAATTCTTAATTCAATTTATGTTTCAGGTAATAACATATTTTTTTCATACATGTATTGGCATGTTATTAATGGATCTATTATGTATATCATGATTTCATAGAATCTATAACGATAAAAATTATTTAAATATAAAATATATATTCATTATAAACTTATTTATGGTTACTAAAATGAGTTATTTGTTAAAAATAATATACACCATTAATGGAGATGGTGGGATGTACATACGCATGAACATTGTTTTAATTTTTTTCATATTAAAAGAAAGAATGTTTTATGATCTATTATCAGTCCAGAATAATTTCTATGTTATACATATCACAAATATTATTTCAAACCACCTTTATACATTCCATGTCATTCGTGAATGATTGACATCACTTCATTTGGTGGTAGTCCTCCGTACACATGAACAATGTTATCAAAATCCCCCAAAATTGAAATCATGATGACATGTGTGATATATATATATATTGGAATATAATAATAAAATCATAAATAAACTATATATAATATATAAACTATGAATACATAATTATTGTTAACCATTAATGGTGGTAATGGATGAACGAATGACATCAATTTAGGATGGGGTAGTCCTCCGTACACACGAACGACGATTGTGTATCCAATTTGTTGGTAGTGTGTGGTGTTCTATGTCATAATAAAAACATTAAAAATCTCAGTGTATTTATGATACTTAATTTATTATATAATCATGATATTAAATAAATATAATGGTTTTTTGGAATATTGATAAAAATAATCATTGATAAATGATACCTTTTACTCAAGTATCTCATATTAGTTTCACTAAAAGAATTGTGTGGTTGGACAGATACAAAAATTAATTCATCTTATATGGATGGAGGGATATTGGGAGAATATTTATAAATTATTTTTTTGATGAAAATAGTTTTTAATGTATACAAAATGAGCATAAGATGGTAACATTTATAAAATAGGGGAGGGTACTATGCGAATTTCTCAAAAGATTAATTTATAATAAATTCAGTATAAATAAAAATACATCGAAAAGTACATGGATTATACTATAATATTTGAAAATGTTTTAATCTCATAAATTTTTATATATTATACCACATTTTGTGTTATTTTAGACCATATCACTTTCATTAACCCCTTGTTAACCTATTTTTATTTTTACTACTCAAACAACTTATTCAATATTAAATGGGATTAATATTAAATTATATTGTCTTAATGGTTCCAAAATATTCCATTTATGTAATTTTATACCACATAATAAACATAATGACTTTTTTAAAATATTTCATCATTTATCAATAATTTAATAAAATATTATTTTCATAATATATTATTGGTGTCAATTTTGATACCATTCATTTCATTGACTTTATGAAAATCAATAAAGAAATGCAACTTCAATAAAACTAATTTAATACCCACCTAATATGTCTTATTAACATAAAAAATCCATTAAAACATAAATTAATTTATATTATATTTCTATTAATATTTCTAATATAATTCATTTGATTTTTCATTAATTAAATAATCAATGCATCATAATTGTGTAATTATTTTTGTTAATTATATCGTCATAAGAAACTAAAAATAAACTCCATTATATAGATAATCCTTTTATATTTAGTATTAAAATTTATAGTTTAATATAATTTCTATATATCCATGCATTAAAAATATTATACATATAAAAAGTAAGAGTGTGACATTTCATCACTCTCTTTAGTTTTAGTAATATCTAAGTGATTTTCGTGGAAAAGTTTCCATTAAATAATAAAATTATAATAAATAGGTATTATGGGTATAGTAATATTAATCCAATAACATTTGTTCATGTTATATAAGATTATTCTAATATTTATAAAACTATTTTCCCCTAAAATTATGTGATTTACACTTAACAATGGTAAAAATTACTATGTTTTTTATTAATATTGTCCAAAATTAAAATGGAATTATTTAATAAATTTAGACATTATTATTAAAAAAAATGGAATCAATTTATAAATTTTCCCCACACATTAGTGGGTATATTAAATGTAAAATTAATAATGTTAATTTGGTGATAAGTAGGGTTCTGATGTTTAAATATTCAAACTTTTACTAAGTTATATATCTACATTCATTTTAATAATGATTCCAACGATGTAAACTGAATTTATAGAAATATTATTAAACTATTGTGACATTCAAACCATTTTAAAATATAATTTAACATTACAAATAATTTAGCTGATATGACTATATTGAATTAAAATTTAGTATTATCAATTCTCATCAAAAGATAAATATATTTAGAAATAAAAACAAAAAATTCACCCTAAGATAATTTTGACATTAATCATTCAAAAAAGAAATTATTTTTTTAAATAAAAAATTATGAATGTTATAATATTTAGTATTAAAAAATAGCTTCCATTTGAAATAAGTATCATGGAATTAGAAAAATATTTTTATACACAATAATTCGTTTGTGATTGATTTATACCTATAAAAAATATTGGGATGATTAAAACATATTTCATTGAAATTATAAAATTTATATTTTATCAAAATCATTCACATATGGTTACTAATGTAGTTAATTTTGATAAAATACCATTTTAGGAAGAATAAATATCTATAAAATTACATCCTTTATTTTCAATTGGTTATTTATATACTTATATTTTTAATTTTAATCCCATGAATTAATTTCACAATTTAGTTAATAGTATTCATTCTAGGAATTATAATGTATATGTGATATATAACATGATAAAAAGTATATATTCAGTAAATCATGGCCTTGTGTGTAACACAATATATCAAAGAAACTAATTATTTTATATAACACAAAGAAAAATTAGACTTCTTTGTACCATAGGACAAAAACAATTATTCTTATAGTGAATGATTGTTCATAAGGAATTATTGACTTCATTTAGCGTGAAACACAATCCATCAACGATTTATTATTTAATTTGAAAAAAAATATAATTCATAAAAACTCTGGGTGTTACATTCTACCGCCATGAAATACATTTCTCCCTCAAAATTCATCACTCCAATAAGAAAAAATGAGGATACCACTACTTATTAACAACCTTTTGTTAACACATAGCTTATTTAAACTTGTAGTTTCTACACAAAACATTAACTAGGTGAGTTTTCTTATTTTAAAATAATTTCCACTATGGTCTATAATTTCTACTGGTTACACTTCATAAAAATGTTCTTTCTCCAGTTGTATAAAGTCTGAGTATAGTAAATGTTCTGGATAATGTATTTACTTCATCAGAATATATACACGGAAGGTCTCATGATTTTTAGAGATCTTTTTTTCGAATCATCAAATGATAATCTACTATTTTATTATGATCAAGAATTTAAATAATGAACCTTTTCCCTTATAATTTGAAATAGAACATAGAAAATCCATGTTTGGTGTTTGAGAATTTATTTGTGGAAACCCCACATTGTAAAAATTAATAATTAAACATCTTTTTAATAGGGAATGTTTGGAACATAATAGATACCCAACATAACTCATAATGAGGTTTCAACAGATGAGAACTTGGTGAAAACATGGACATTGAATTGAAAAATAACTATCAAATATGTATAAAGAGTGATATAGAACTTGGTAATTATAAATTTAACCATATAAAAATGATAAATATATGATGATATAAGGGAACATTTTATTCTTTATAAATTAAAGTACTATGATAACATTTAATCAAGGTACTTTTCCAAAAATTGAGCAATATTTATAAGAAGATACTCATACTTGATTTTCATCCATGTTTGTATGATCCCGAAATTTTCTAAATATTACTCATGAATTTTATAAGTACACTTATTCCTTATTTGAATAATTTTTTGTTTGCTTAATAAATTTAGGTGAGTTTCGATGTAATTTTGATAAAAGATTAAAAGAAAAAGGGATATTAATGGTTGACACACGGTGTGGGAAAATAGTATACCACAGCCCAAAAAATCAAGATACCCTATACTATAGAGGTTCATATTATTGGTTTATAGTTTTACAAATTGTGGTCCCTGGATAAAGTAATTATGGATACCTAAAATAAATAGTACATGGTTGGTGCATGGTTATAGAAAACAGTGTGGACCAACCTAGCAATATGTGTGTATGAATTAATGTCTACAAAAAATTAATTTAAAAGCTACATGAGCCCATAATATTCACATATTTCAACCTCCATTGGACATTATGAGGTTTCTTATATTTTTGGAGCTTCTAGGAGGTATTCCAAAGAAGTCCAACCTCTGTTCATCATGATTTGATGCTCGGATCAAAGATCCTCACCTTTTATGTTAAGTGGATCATATCTTGTTAATTTCCCATTCATCATCATTACATCTCTCATTTTTTCATGGGAAGTATTCTTTTATTTTACTCTATCAAGATGCATATTTGGATAATCACGATCTAGGATCGTGGTTCTTGATTTATAATTTATGAGGTAATTAATTTTTGACCTTCATTTATGATTTAGATCAAGAACCAGAACTATGTCATTGTACAGTTCAAATTTTGGGATTCTTCATTAGGTGATCATTCATAAAAAATGAGGTTGCTGATATAATATTAAAATATCATTGTCATGTGTTTTATTTATGGGTATGTGATTAAAGAATTGTTATGGTTATTTTAGTAGGTGTAATTATTATATTTCATTAATTTTTGTGTTCAATTAATGAATTGAGTAAATTGGGTATTTTATTGAATAATTTTATATTTTTTGAGACAATAAATTAGTTAATTAATTATCAAATGATTGAAGTGTGGAATTGGGAATATTTAATTATTGGGTTAAATTTTGAAATGATGAATTATAAACTGGTTATAATTAATTAGTGAATTGATTATTTAGTGTTGATAGTCTTTTTGAATAATTAATTTCTGAATTAATTATTGGACTTTATATGGTTCATTATATATTTAATTGATTTAATGTTTTTATGTGATATTTTAGGGTTTAATTAATTAATGGTATTAATATGGCTAATAAATCATTATGTTAATTGAGGGAAATGCATGTGATTAATCAATAATTTGGTAAATTAATGGATTTGGATTGATTAATTATTGATAGAATTATTTAATGGAAATTGTTGTTATTAATTAATTGTTTGATCCATTAATGGATTTTTTTTGATTATGTAATTATAGAATTAATTATTAGAAGTTGATGTGATTAATTAATTAATAAATTAATTATATTAATGATTTGGGATTATGATGGAATGGAGTAGAATATGGGACAACTAGGCTGTGAGAGTGAAACTGATAACAAGAACCATGTGAGCCTATTGAAAAGGATAATGTACTCCTGTTGATATGGAAAATGTGAGCATATTGGGAGGCATGTCTTCGGATCTTCTATTTTGATTTCCAAGGGGTTTTGGGAACTATTGGTGTTGGTCTATGCGAATGATTTCTAGAGATTCATTCTTTTCTTAGAAAGAATTTATGCCTTATTTAGTCTTACTCAAAATAAAAACTTGATGTTAGAGCCCTAGGTTCACATTACTCATGTCATATTTATTTAAATGTTTTATATATTTTATCAAATATAAATTGTGATAATTAATAGTTATATTATAATGCCCTGACCCTAGAGGTCTCACGATGGTGCATTAATTTAATAAATTGGAATGATTACAAGGAATCATATCATAAAGGATTGATTAGTTCATCAGTATTGGAAAATTGATTAAATACATGAAGTTTACATTACAATTATAATCATAATATAAAACATAGTTAATTCATTGATAATACTTTTTTCACCTAGAATAACCATACATATTAATCATAATACACTTCACGACATCCTAGGAAAATAAAACATCAGAAAGTGGTGATCTCAGAAACATAGTAAGGGTATCCAATATAGTACAAGAATTCAAAAATAATCCTTAAATTTTAAGGATATGTATAAAACTGAAACACATGCCTTTTAAACATATGATTATGCATAATATAGGAAGAATAAATCAAATAATTCCATATAAACATTCACATGGATATTCTAATAGTCGATTATTCACATGTAATAATATTAACTATTCTCATAATGAGTAAATTCATAATGATAGACATCATAACTACAGTATCAATGCCTCATGCCGGTACCATACATAAATGGGTAAAAATTTAGTTTGTCTTATAAGTCTTACCGATGCATCGAGGGGCTATAGAGGACCACTCCCATCACATACTAAGTCTAGTAAATTCCTCATATTAAAATGGTGAAACATAGAAAAAATAATCATTCATATTATAAACTTTTATTTGAAATATTAATACATTAACCATAAACTATGAATGGTATCTAAATAACGCATCCCCAATCAAACTGATCATAAAAAATTTATTAAAATATATAAATTGTCATCATGATATATCTACCTCAATTAAGTTTAAGATACAAAAAATTATTTTTACATATATTAAAATACTCTATTAAAATCATTAAAAATATCATGAGACAAATACCCCTTTTCATTTGAAATCATTTATTCAAAATCAGAACACTTATAAAAGAATACATTTAGTTAGATATTTTTTATTCAAAGTGTCATGTACCACTTTGATACTTTTCAAAGGAATAAACATTTAAAAACATTTATTTGCATTTAAATAAAACCTTAATTTTTTTTGAATAAATGGACATTAATGAGAATGATTTAGAATAATAAATCATTAAAATAATTAAAATGGCGTTTTAGTTAAAGAGGCCCTTACATAAAACAAAATATTCATTTTGAAACCATTCGAATGTAATTAAATATAGACATAAATTTTTTTATAATACATTATATACATATAAGTATGTATGTATGATAATATCATGAATATTGAAATGGATAAAATTCATTAAACATTCAAGATGTCCCATGACAATTTGATCATTAAAATAATGAACCCAATATCTTCATGTGAAAATTTAAATTCCATGATGATAAATTTATTCATGATATTAAATATATTAGGGATATTACGTACACCACACATAATAAATAGTTAGTTAACTTTTCTTATAACTCGCAAAAATTAAATGTGAGATGAAATTCCCTTACCTTAGGGTTGATACTCTCTGTACATTATTGAATGTACATAATAATTATTTTAAATATATTATTAACATCATCCAAAATCATAATAATATTTTTGATATAATATATTATTATTTATGATTATATAACCAATTTATTTAAAATTCCACGTTAATCAATGTTTCGTGTAAAAACTAATTTGATTATCATTGGTGTTTTGACTTTTTATTCTTGATTGTATCAATTAGACCATAATTTACATACTCCTAGAATATAAAACATGATTTATATATCACATATATTTACAATATAAATATATATAATGGATAGAAATATGAAAAGGAATACATCATTCATGGAGATGACAGGTCATACGTACACATTAACATTGAATCAATTTACTTATAGTATGAAATAGAGGAAAGTAAATATGTATATATATATATATAGTATAATTACAGTAGAATTGTTATGTATTATATTTCATAAATATTCATTAGCTATATTTTTATAATCATTAATTAATGGTTAATCTAGATGTTGAATCTTGTCATGTCATGGAGATGATAAGCTTACGTACACATGAGAGATGGTATCATTTCTTTAATGGTAAAGTAGTAAGGAAATGGGCGGTTTGTTAATTATAAAGAATCAATATCATGTCACTTTGATTGTTTATATCCATTATATTCATCATTATACCCATTAATATAATGTAGTGATGACAAATACGTTACACCCCTTTGTGGAAACGGTAATCTGGGCATATAGAGGCATGGTGATATTGTTTTTTTAGGATGGGTAGAAGGAAGAATAAGGTTCTCCTGTATATTTGATATTTCCATTAATAAAATAATTAATTCTTTAATATTTTTTAATTATTGGTGACCATTATTTTTCCTATAATATTTATAAATAAATTACTATGATCTATATAATTCTTTTCTCCCTCTTAAAACTATAAATGATCGAATTTATTTCTATGATATCCCTATATTAAAATTATTGACCATATAAGTAAAGTGTGTGTGAAATGTTGTCACATTCTTTAATTTTAAAAATATCTATATCATTTTCAGGGTTGAGTTTCTACTAATTGATTCAAAATCATTCATTATGATATATTTATCATTATCTTAGTTAGTTAGATGAAATATAAATTTTTATGAATTTTATATCATTTAATAAAATATTATATATTTTAAAATATATTAAATGTAAATTTTGAAACTATTCAATAGTTTTCATTATTCAAAAATAAAAGAAAAATAATTATTCAAACCAAGACTTCTATAACATTAATAAAATGTCCAATTCATCAAAAAGAATCATGGATGACATTAAATCAGTCAAATAATTATTATATTGATTTTATGAATATCATTTATTGGATTATTCTTTTAATAAATTAATTACTATGTTATCATTGTATTATCATTTAATTTAATTATTTGTTTTCTGATATTATAAATAAATTAAAATATTGTAGTTAAGAATTATATATTCTTATTTACTTTTTTTAGTCAACTATATCTTTTATATAACCTCATATAAAAAATGATATTTTTATTAAAATTTAAATATGTCATTATTAACTCTTCGTTAAAAAATTATAATAAATGTCATAATCCAACACATGTGGTTCAAAAGAGATCACATTTTCGACCTAAGGTTGATTTGGGTCGAAAAACACTTATCCAGTGAAATTAAGAAATGTGTTAGGATAATTTTATATTATTATAATATTATTTTTACCTTTGATTACCATATTTATCTTTATCATTAATAAAAAAATTCAAGAGTAACTATTCACTAAATATATACTGATCCAATTAGAACACATTTTTACACTGATTTCAACCATGCATGTCTATTCTTCAAAATTCAATTTTCCTAAGCAGTAAAAATCTATTCAGCTCTATCCTATATATGTGTCTATATGGAGGGTTAAAGAGACCTTTAAAAAGTTCAATAAATTATTATATATAATTTTACAGTTAAAATTAGTCCAAAAACCAACATTGGATTAATATATGTGTTATTTATCTATTTTCAGTTTTAAATAAATTATATTAAAATAAATATTGAAATGAAAAATTCAGTTGCTAACAACAATGTAGAAATTTTTGAAATTCCTCAAAATTTGAAACATGCAGAAAAATTACAAAAAATCACCATAAGATAATTTTGATTTTACAAATTCAAAAATGATTTCTATATTGAAAAATGAGAAATATGATTTTATAATGTGGTTAAAAATATTCATATCAACATTTAAATGTCTAGTTTAGTTGTTCATGGTGCACTCGAACTCAGTGTTGTGTGTAATAGAAGTTATCAAATTTCATTAATAAGATAACATTCAATGAAATCATTGGGTGTTACATTCTACCATACTACAATAAATTTCATCCCCGCAATTTTTGAATTCGGGTTTTGTAAATGGAGACTGACAATTAAAAATTCCATTTGATTTATCAAAAAATGTACTAGGATGTCATTTATAGTTTTAGGATCCATTACCTTGAGATGAACAATTATTTTAGTATTCAGATAATAACATAATTGATTTCTTTCCATGTCATAGTAATAATGTCATCCTTTGGGTGTTTTTCGATCTATTTTTACTTCATCCCTTACTTCAGGAAATGAATGATCAAAATCATGTTTTCACACCAGATGCACATTTCATAAATCTTAAGGATGATAAGTATTTCCTTAAACTACTAAATTTTATCTAAAACAAAGAAGGTTATCCCAACGTATCCAAAAAATTATACATAATCCTCAAACAATAATATCCAGTGTTCAACATACTCCATTCCAACCTTAAGTCTTTTCCAAAAATACTTATGTCCAAGTTAATATTCTAAAAAGTTCTCTAAATTTCAATAATCTTTCATAACATCAGATTCCTGAAACAAAATAATGTATCTCTTATTAATAAATACCTTTGTACCCTAAAAACCCTTAATGAGACAATTCATTACTTGAAATATTTTATTAAGATGTACTCCCATATAATCCTTATATATTTCATGATACTTATAACCACAGAACCATTGATGTAATAACTCATGAATCGAAACAAAAAATAATCATAATCATTAACATAAACTCAAAAACCCTTAACTACACATCAACATCATATTCCTTAATACCTCATTCAACAATGTTTTTTGTAGCCTCTTCATTAAAACTAGTATAATCATTTCATGTATTACCTTGTTGATTCAAACCATTCACCAATACTCAAATCATAATGTGAGAAACATGAACCAAAGTTTTGTAGTCATGAAGAATCATTTTTAGGATTTATAAATAGTGGAAAAATTTTATCAATCCATTTTTTCATAAGATTAACTTGGGTTATCTATTACCAAATCTAAAGGATTATATTCTATACATAGATTTATCATCAAATTCAATCGCATTGTTATATTTTCCAATCTATTATTTATAAATAAATTTTTCAATATTGTTTCTAAACATACTCTGATGATAACTGTAATTCCCCGACCTCTGAAAACTGGAGTTGGTGTCATATTTTATTACATCAGCATGAATATAAGGAATAAAATCCCAAAGAACTAATCAATTCAGTAGTCTGGGAAAATTTATTATATACATGAACATTACATTACAATTCAAAACATAATATGATACATAGTTAATTGATTAAGAACAACATTATTATCCTAAAATAAACCTATATATACAACATAAAAAACTTCATGGAATCCTTGGAAAATATAACATATGAATGGGGTGAGTTCAGATGTTCTGTAAGGGTACACAATACCGCCAACGATTTCATAAATAGGTATGAAATTTTAAGGCAAGGTATAAAACAAAAACACAAGCCATTTAAACTTAATCGTAATAATAATTTGGGAAGAATAAATAAAATAAAAACATTTAAACATTCAAATTAATATACTACTAGTTGAATATTCACATGTAATAACAATAACTAATCACATAATGATGAAATTCATAATTTCAGAAATCATAACTACATCATAAAGGCCTCATACCGGGGTAAAAACACAAACTAGTCTATCTCATGAGAGCTACTGATATATCGATAGTCTATAGCAGGATATGTTAATCACATATTAGTTCCAATAAATTAATCATATTCAAATGATAAACATCAACAACATAATCATTATTATTAAAAAATTGTATACTAAACAAGAATACATTAACCATAAACCAAACATGGTATCTACATAGAACATCCATAATCAAACTGATCCTAAACCATTCAAAAAAAATCTGAAAAATGGTATCATAAGTTATAAACCACAATTAATAATAAGATCCAAACAAATTATATTGACATAGATGTAAATAATCCTTTAAAATCATTCAAAATATCCTGAGAAACATACCCCTTTTTCTTGGAAATCATTTACTCAAAAGCGGCACACGTATAAAAGAAAACATTTAAAAATAAATTTTTGAACCAATCTTTCCCATACCACTTTGATACATTGTAAATGAATCAAAATTATAAAACATTCATGTTTATTTTATTAAATCCTTAACCCCATTTTAAAAAAATGAATATTAATGAAAATGATTTAGAAGAATAAATCATTAAAACATTTATAATGATATTTGATTTAAAGTGTCACTTACATAAAACACAATTTTAGTTTTGAAATAATATTAATGAAATTAAAAATAGACATAAAATTTTCATTACAATCCTTTATATATATATATAACTAAATATATATGATAATATAAATAATATTTAAATGGAGAAAGGGTTAATTCTTTAAACATTCAAAGCATCCCATACCAATTTGATCATTTAAATAATAAAACCAATATTGTCAAGTAAATATTTCAATACCATGAAGATTAATTTATTCATGATATGCAATATAATAGGGGTAGTACATACAACACACACAATAAATAGGTAGTGAACATGGCTTATATCATAGGAAAATTAAAAGTGAGATGGAATTCTTTTATATTAGGTCTGATAATCTTCGTACGTGTCCAAAAATCAAGTATAATGGGTTTAATCATATTATTATCTTCTACCAGAATCATAATAATATCTTTCATATGATATTGGACTAATTTATGACTGTATTTCCAATTTATTAACAATTCCATCTTAAATAAATTTTTTAGGTAATAATAGATTTGTTTATCATGCGTGTTTTCATTTGTAATTCTTGATTGTATTACAATGATAATAATTTACATAATTTCAGAATTTAAAACATTATTTAAATATAATATATATTCATAATATAAATATATATAATATATAGAAATATGAAATTGAATACATCTTTCATAGAGACGGAAGGCCATACGTACGCATGAATGTTGTTTCCATTTTCCTATCATATTAAATGGAAGCATTTAAATATATATAAATATATATAAATATATTATTAAAATATACTTATAATGTCATATATTTTATACTTATTAGTTATATATATTTTTATAAACATTCTTGAATGGTTAACATTGAAGATAAGTCTTGTCGCGTCGTGGAGACGGTAAGTCGTATTTATGCACGAGGAACAATGTCATTTCTTTAATGGTAAAGGGGTAAGGAAATTGATGGTATGTTAATTATAAATAACAAATATTATTTCATATTTATTATTTATATCCATTATATTTATCATTATATAAATTTAATGAATGTAGTGATGAAAAAATGTTACACAATGACATGGAGACAGTATGTCGTACGTACACATGCATGTTGATATTGTTTTTTTCAGTGGGTAAAAGGAGGAATATGCATGATCTATAATAATAATTATAAAATATATTCATATACATAATACTAGAGTTATTTCATTATTATAAATACAACATAGGAAGAGGTAGCAGAAAAAATATATATCATTGAATGAGACTGTAAAACAATTACCTCTTCTTCATGTGTCTCTTTTTGATTTGCACAATAAGACTCCATAGGTTGGATTTGTGCCCAAATTTTGGAATCTAGGATATTGTGAGGGAATATGGGAGGCTTAATGGGAAGGTTTTGGCTAAAATAAAGGCCTCTATAGGTGTTAATAAAAGAGAAACATAAGTTCCCCTTTATAAGAGAGGTGATTGGCACTTTAAAAAAATATCAAAATATTAAATTAATATAAACAATTTTGCAATTCGAAATGGATCCCAAGTAATTTATTTAAATTATAATATGATAATGGGACAACATCCTCTTAAAAAAATAATATTTATACATGTTTTTTTCTTATTTTAAACATTATCATTTTAATTTATCCTCATTAAATCTAATTAATTTTAATTGTGGTAATAATATTTTAAATATTAAATGGTTTTATATATTTACTTATATGATGTAAATATAAAATATATGGAAAATTTATGAAATATTAGACCTTATAACTATCACTTTGTAATTTTTAATTTTTTTGATTTGATATTAATTTTATAAAATGTAAATTTTATAAAATATCAATATTTTCAATTTTGACACTATTCATTACATTGACAAAAAATAAAATTCAGACATAATATATAATTGAACCGAAGAATTTAATAAAATCATAAAAGTACATTCACCTAAAAAAATCTTGGATGACCTCAATTATTTCAATTTATATTTATTTTAATATTTTTAAAATCATTTATTTTATATTTCTATTAATAAAATAATTACTTCTTCACTATTGTGTCATTATTTATTATACATATTTAGTATCTAAAAATTATAAAAAAATTACAATGATTTAGATAATTCTATAACCTTTCAATATATTATTCATGATCACATTTATCTGCAGGTTATCCATATATTAAAATTATTGAACTTATAAGAAATGAGAGTGTGACACTTTGTCACATTATTTAATATTAGTAACATCGAGGTCATTGTCATGGAATAGTTTCCCTTAAATGATTCAAAATAGACCTTTATGATATATATAAAATTATCCTCATGATTGGGCTAATATATAGATATTTATAAATTTTATATCATTTAATAAAATTTTATATAATTAAAAAAATCATTAATATCAATTTTGACACTATTCATTATTTTATCTTATAAAAAAATCATATAAACAAGTTATATTCAAAAAAATCCTTATAAAACATTAATAATATGTACAATTCATCAATAAATTTTTTTTTTGACATTAACTCAATCAAATTATATTTATATTTAAATTTTGAATATAATTTATTTGATTCTTATATTAATAAATTAATTACTAAATTATCATTGTGTCAACAGTTAATATAATTTTTTATGTTCTAAAATTCTTTATAAATTTACATATGGTGGATAAATTTTTTAGCTTTATAATAATTATTTATATTCGACCATATCTCTTATAGAACCTCATATTAAAAATAATAAAATTATTAAAATTTAAATCTGAAATTTTTAATTCTTCATTAAATAAAGATTAACAAATGTCCAAATCTAAATAAGTTGCCTAAAATGGATCATATTTTCAACAAAAGGATTGTTTGGGTGGATAAACACTAATCCAATGAAATTATGACATGTGTTAGGATAATTTTATATTATTATAAAAATATTTTTTCAATTAATTACCCCATTTAACATTAACTCTGATAGATAAAATTGGACAATATTAATCATCGAAAAATATTTGGATCCATTTAGACCACAATTTTCATATTTATTTCAATAATATTTATCAATTTTTTTAAAATTAAATTCATAGAAGTGATAAAATTATGTTTAATGCAAATTCAAAAAATGTGGCTAGAAGGCGGGTGAAAGACATTTTCAAAAGTTGAACAAATTTTTATTTCTATATCTATTATAAAAATGGTTCCAATGACCAAAATTGTATTATTATATTTTTTATTTATCTATTTTGACATAAAAATAAATTTAAAATAAAATAAATATTTAAATGAAAAACTTAGTTATTAACAACAATGCTGTATTTTCAGTATTCGTAAAAAATTGTAACTATTCAGAAATAATACTAACAAATCACCCTAAGCTATTTATGATTTTACAAATTCAAAAATGAAGTCTATTTCGGATATTAAAATACATACATATCTTAATGTGTTTAATACTATTAAAAATTGCTTTTAAACAGTTACTCTAGTAATATCATGGTGCGCTCCGAACACAGCGTTGCATGCAATTTATTCTATAAAATTTCGTTAAACATATTTTGTAACATGAAATATTTGGGTGATATGTTCGCTGTCATTAAATAAATTTCATCCTCACAATTTAGAAATTCAGGTTTGGAAAGTGGGGTTTGACTATTAAAAATTCCATTATTAAAATCCCACACTAGAATAGGGGTCGATAAAAGTTCGAATTTAAAATTATTAAATAGTAGTACAAAGGATAACGAATATAATTCATACAAGGGTTCCATGTAGGAAAAAATTTACATGAAAGAAAAATGTACAAGGGTTCCTTATATCATGTAGTTATGATGGAGAGGGATAGAGAACATGGTTAGAATGAAGTTAACTATTGGAAAATTATAAATCTATGATGATATAAGGGACCATTTTATTAATCAGAAAAAGTACGAGGATATAATTTTTAGTTTCAGGATCCTTACCCTGGAGTAAAAGAATTATTTTTACTATTCATATAAGCACTGAATTGATTTTTTTTCACGTCTTAAGCATAATCCCATGATTTGGTTGTGCTTTGATCTATTTTCTCTTCATCCATTACTACATGAAATGAATGTTCAAAATGAATTTTTCTTTCCTAGAGAACTTTTTATAAATGATAAGTCCCGCATGTATTTTCTTCTTCCTCTAAATTTTAAATAAAAAAGTTCATATATGCGCAAATTATCCAATAAATCGCACATTAACCACAAACAATAATATTCATGGTTCAACATTCTCCATTATAATCTTATGACTTTTCAAAAATAATTCTATTGAAATTAACAGTCTTTAAAGGTCTATAAATTTCCAAAATGAATAATTACAATAGATTCCCCAAACCAGATAATGTTTCATTTATTTATAATTACTTTTGTACCCTCAAAAAACATAATCAAATAATTCATGCTACCAAAAACAAGATGATGATTTAATATATTTCAATACTTATATATTTCATGAATCTTATAACTATAGAATAATTAATATATAATTCATCAACCAAAATAAAAAATAACTTCAATCATTCCACTTCACTCATAAACCATTAACTACATTTCAACTCATATACCTTAATTCCTCCTTCATCTCATTTATCTTTTGTAGAATCTTCATTATTAGCAGTATAACAATTTCATGTATAACATTGATGATTTTAACCATTGAACAATACTAAAAGCATACTATGAGAATCACTAATCTTAGTCATGTAGTCATGAAGAATCATTTAAGGGATCTCTAAATTGTGGAATCTTCTTCTTAATCGATTTTTCTATTGGATTAATAGAAGTAATACATTACAAAATCTAAGGGGTGATATCTTATAATTAGACTTATCCTCTAATTCATTTATAGGGTTATGTTTTATAATATATGTTTTCTAAATAATATTTCCATGGTTGTTCCAAAACATCCTTTGATACCAGATATAATTCCGAAACCTCAGAAGCATAGAACCAGTGCCATACTTTAATACATTATCATGCTTGCAAGGAATCAAATCATGAACGACCAATCAGTTTAGCTATCTTCAAAAATTGATTACATACAAGAACATTACGTTACAATTCAAAACATAATATGAATCGTAGTGAATTATTTGATAATTCCATTTTCTCCTAGAATAAACATGCATATTAATCATGAATGCTTATTAAAATCCTATTAAAATAAAATATAAGAATTGGGTGAGCTCAGACGCTCTTTAAGGTTAAACAATACAGCATAGGATTTAATAAATAAGCATGATCTTTTAAGGAGATGTATAAATCTGAAATATAAACTAGTTATATATAACATACATAATTAAATGGAATGAATAGATTAAAAAATAACATTTAAACTTTCAAAAATATATTTTACTATTTTAATATTCCTAGGTAATGACAATAAATGATCTCATAATGAGGGACTTCATAATGTCTAACATAATAACTACACATTCAAGTCCTTATGAAAATACCTTATATAAATGGTTAAAACCTAAAAATAGTTTGTACAATGATACCTAGCGATGCATAGAGGGGATATAAAGGTACTGACCCGTCACATACTAAATCTAGTAAATTCCTCATATTAAAATGGTGAATCATAAACAACATAGTCATTTTTATTAAAAACTAGTATATTAAATTTGAATACATTAAACATAAAACATTAATGGTATCTAAATAGCACATCCATAATCAAACTGGTCATAACAAATACAATAAAAAATGAACATTTATATCAAAATACATCAAAATCAATTAATCATAAGATCCAAAAAATGATGTTGACGTAGATTAAAATACTATATTAAAACAATTATTAATATCTAGAGATAAATACAACTTTTCCTTCCAAATAATATATTTCAAAGCGGCACACATAAAAAAGATGATATTTAAAAATATATTTTTTAATTAAAGTGTCTCGTACCACTTTTATACCTTTTAAAATAGTAATCATTTTAAAACATTCATGTACAATAAAATAAATTCATAATACCCATTTTAAAACATAGGAATTATATTGAATTATTTAGAAGAATAAATCATTAAAACATTTAAAATATTGTTTTTGATTAGGAGTCCAATAAAAAAGAAAAATATTCTTTTGGAAATCATTTAAATGAAATTAAAAATTGATCTAAATTTTTTTTCTTAATATTTTTTGTTGATAAATATAAATATTAATGATTATATCACAATTTTTGAAATAGGTAAATGATTAATTCATTAAACATTCAAAGTGTCTCATACAACTTTGAACATTTACATAATATTCCCAATATCATCCGATGAATATTTAATCACCATAAAGATAAAATTATTCTTGATATAAAATATAATAGGGGCAGTACATACATCACACAGAAGAAAAAGGTAGTGAACATGGCTTATATATCATGAATATTAAAAGTGAGACATTATTCTCATACCTTAGGACTGATTCTCTATTTACGTTTCTGAAACTGTTGTATAGTGGTTTTAAACACATTACTAAATTTTAACGTAGTCATAATCATTTCTATGATATCATATATGATACCATTATGACTATATCACCCATTTATTAACAATTCCATGTTAAAGAAATGTGTTGGGTTATAACTTCTTAGTTTGTCATATGTGTTTTGACTTGTTATTATTGATCATATTACATAGATCATGATTTAATTACATACAAAATGTAAATCCTATTTTATATATCATATATATTCAGAATATAAATATATATAATTGATATAAATATAAATCGATTAAATTATTGATGGAGATGGTTGGTTGTATGTATGCATAAAAGTTCTTTTTGTTTTCTTATCGTATTACATGGAAGATAGTACCTGTGTATATATACATAATATATATTCCACTAGAATTATTATTTTATATATTTCATAAATATTAAGTATAATTTTTTTATCATCTTTCTTGAATTTTCCAGATGGAGGGTGAATCTCATAGCATTGTGTAGAGAGTAAGTCGTATGTACCCACAACCAATGGTATCGTTTCCTTAATGGTAATGGGGTAAGGAAATGGGTGGTATTTTAATTATAGAGAATAAATATAATGTCATAATTATTATTTATATCAATTATATTCATCATTATACCCATTTAAATAATTTATTGATGAAAAAACAAATTACTGCACGACGTGGAGATCGTAAGTCGTACGTACGTGCTCTTGGTGATATTGTTTTTTTCTAGGATGGGTAAAAGGTGAAATATGGTCATCCCATAACCATAATAACAATCAGAAATATATATAATACTATATTTATTAATTTATTTGGGAAATAACATAGGAATAAGAAGAATACGAAGAATAGAACTTTAAAAGTGTACGTAAATCAATTGTCTCTTCTTTGAGTGTCTCCTTTTGAGTTGCACAAACTATCACCATAGTTTGTAATTATGCCAAAATTATTACCTTTAAGATGAAAATATGGATATTGGGAGGGTAAATGGGCAGTTTTTGGAAAATATAAAGGGCTTTATTTGTGTGAATAAAACAGAAGGATATATTCCCTTTTATAAGATAGTCGGGGGAAATTATGGAAACCATCAAAATATTAAATTAATATAAGTTAATTTTCAATTACAAATGTCTCTAAATTTAAGTATTTTAAATATAATATATATATGGGTCTATATAATCTCATCCAATAAAATTTAGGAGTGTTTTCATTTTATTTTAAACATTATCATTTTCATTTATCCTTATTTAATCTACATAATTTTAATTTTAGTAATAATCATTTAAATATTAATTGGTTATAATTATTTACTTATATGATATCAACTAAAAATAAATGGAAACTTAAAAAAATTAGACCTTATAAATATCACTATCTAAATATTATATATATTAACGATTTTTAACTAATTTAATAAAATTTTATTTTTATCAATTATAATTAATGTCAATTTTTAAACTATTAATTACATTATGTATAAATAATATCAAAAAAATATATTCTATCCAAACTATTTAATATACTCAAAAAATGATATATTCAACTATAAAATTCGTTTTTTACATAAAATAGGTCAAATTATATTTATTTTAAAAAATTTAAAATCATTAATTTTATTTTTTTTGTTAATAAAATAATTATTTCTTCACTATTGTGTCATTATTGATGTAAATTATATTACATCTAGAAATTATAAAAAATTACTACGATAGAGTTAATTATTATATATTTACATGTACTATTCATTGTCGAATTTATCATCTCATCATAATTATATTAAGATGATAGAACTTATAAGAAATGATAGTGTGACCCTTTATCACATTCTTTAATTTTAATAATATCTATGTCATTATCATAGCCATTTTTTCCATAAATGATTAAAAATAGTTCATTATGATATAATTAAAATTAATCTAATCATTTTTCTACAATATATTTATTTTTGGAATTTTTTAAAATTTAATAAAATATTATTTATTTTAAAAATATCATAAATGTCAATCTTGACACTATTAATTATTTTTTCATATAAAAAACTATAATCAACAAGATATATTAAAAACAAGACTTATAAAACATTAATAATATGTTGAATTCATAAACCAAATATTTTATTTCATTTAATCTCTCAAATTATATTTATATTATTATTATAAATATCATTTATTTGATTCTTCTTTTAATAAATCAATTACTACATCATCATTTTGTTATCATTTAATGAAATCTTTGTTTTTTAAAATTATAAATAAATTACCATAGTGTATATAAAAATTTTATCTTTCTAATTATTATTTATTGTCAACAATAACTCTTATATATCCTTATATTAAAAATAATATATTTTTTAAAATTTATATATGACTTTTTCAATCCTTCTATGGATAAAATATAATAAATGCCACAATCTAACACATATTTCTTAAAAAGGAACATTTTTTCAAAAAAAGGGTGGTTTTGGTTGAAAAACACATATCCATAAAAATTATGACCAGTGTTAGGATAATTTTATATTATTATAATATTATTTTGACCTTTAATTACCCTATTTAACTATAACTGAGGTAAATAAATTTCGAAAATTACAATTCAAAATAATATATTTTGAACCTGTTAGAAACAAATTTTCATACTAATATCAACAATTTATTTCTATTTTTCAAATTTATATTCACGTAAGTAGTAAAATTACTTTTAATGACAATCCTGTAAATGTTGCATGAAGGCGGGTATAAGAGTTATTCAAAAGGTCAATAATTTTTTATATCCAATTATATTATAAAAATGGTTCCAATGAACTAATTTTGATAAATATATGTATTATTTATCTATTTTTACTTGAATATAAATTTAAATTATAATAAATATTTAAATGAAAAATTTTGGTGTTAACAACAATGCAAAATATTTCACTATTCATAAAAATGGAATCTTTTCAGAATAATTAGCAAAAATTCACTTTAATATAATTTTATTGGTAAGAATTCAAAATTGAATTCTATTTTGAAAAATAATATATCTAAATTTTATAATGTTGTTAACACTATTCATAACTGCTTTTAAACTGCTATTTTGGTAGATCATTGTACGCTCGAACTCGGTGTTGCGCGAACGTAAGCTATCAAATTTATTTAAAAAGATAACAGAATGTGATTGCATGGGGTTTAAAAAATAATTCATTAATATATATCATATCCCTTGGGGATATTTCAAACATTATCATGATCCAAATATGTTATACATGTTTGGGTGTTCTCGGGAACCCATGTGTTTATGTGATTAAAAAAATTCATAATGTGATAAACTATTTTTTATGCATTCTATGTATCACCATATACAAATGAATAAACTATTATTGAATATATATTTTTTAGATATCATTGGTGGTGGCCTACTGGGTTGTTCTCAAAACCTACTTGGGCTTCCAAATTGGCATCTGGATAGGATTTATTATTAGACAATAGGTTAAGAGAAAGGTTCCTGTGTTTTATGGGTAATTTGGATGTGTAGCTTGGATGAGGGAACCATATTTGGTTCAATACCCACTTGGTATTCATTAGTGTCTTCATTTAATGTTTTAATTTTAGAAACTAGATACATACATTAGCATGGCATGTTATGTACGATAGTTGGATATTTAATTTCATGCATTTATTATCATGATATATTGGTATTTTCATCGTTGTACATGTTTATGATATTGTCTATTAATTTATCCTGGTGTATTATTTGGGTAAAAGATTTTATAGTCTCCCCATGATAGATATATCAATCCCTCACTACCAATTGTAAGCCTCTGGTATATGGGTTGGTGTTCTTGCAGTCATGTGAGAAACTGGCTCGGTGAACCAGTATGTGGCACCTTGGCAGGGACGTTACATAGTGGTCCCAGAGGTGTTTTTTCCATTACATAATTTTTATTACAATTTTGGGAAAGGTTGATAGGAGTCTATAAAGATTTAGGGATTGGTTATGGGCTCATTCATGGTAGTTAAAAACCTATATACGAAGAAAACCCATGTACTCTGGGTTGGATTGTTGTTATTGTATTTTGCTTTTACAGTTGATGATTATGTCACATTAGGTGACACACTTGTAGTGTGATGTGATTATTGTTTCTGAAGATAGTTTAAAATTGAAACATGGCTTGGCATGTCATGAGTTTTTAGCCTCCAAGAACTATTCTATGCATTAAGGATTATTTTATTTTTGAAATGTATCAATTTAGGAATGCATAGGAAAACAGCTTTTGGGTACATTGATGAACATAAAAATATTTTCCATTATTGTGAAAATGAACAGAAAAATGGTGTCGTATATGAATTTAAAATGGTAAAATGATGATGGCATTTTAATAAATTGTAATCTAGTAGAATGTGATTAATTAGAATGAGAATACACTTTGATAACCAAGACCTAGGTGTAGAATGGTTAAAGGTAGTTTTAGCACCGATGTTTTGACCACATTGAGTGATTTGGGGAAAAGACTTATTGTGACTTGTAATGATTTTATGCATACAGAAATTGGAAAATGGTTTTTATGAGTGTTGATTATTATATTTTGAATTATAGATATATGCCTCCTCGGTGATGTTTGTTTATAAGAGATCATGAGTATGTTTCTAGAGATTCTCTACTAGTATTAAAACATGGGGCACCAATAGTGCCACTTGATGATGTAGGGGATACTTTTTTAGATAACTTCTCTTGTTTCATTACATTATTTGAAACATAAATAGGGTGGGTTCGGAAGAGTATGTATGATATGATGAGGGAGTTTCGTTTGATGCACTATGCAACCTTCACTAGAGAGGGAGTCCCTAATGGATCAATATTTTGGATTGAGTCTACCCTAAATATACATGATTGTAAAGACCTGGAAATTTCATGGATTTTTTTTTCTTAAATACTTTGGAATTTTACGAGTCTGTGGTTTATGAAGGAACCTGATTCTGAGGCCCAGTGTGCCCGAAATCAATTTTGGATGTTTTGGTCGGGTACCTTCCGTAAACGTACGTGCAGGTTTTTCTATACTTCAAATAGGTGCTCAGAATAGAAATATGAGGACACCGATAAACTTGCAGTGCCGATATTCAATTAAGGATACCTTTACCGTAGTTGTGTTTTTTACTGGGTGGAAGTTATTAACTGGGATTTCATTAAAATAAATAAAAAATTACATGTTACTTAATTTTTGTTAAGGGGGTGGTTATCTTCTCTAAAGAGGAGTTGGAGGTGGGGACCACACCCCACATAACCTCCCTTGGGAGGATATAACAAGGCATGTGGGCCACCTGAACCCAAACCCCTCAACTCCCCCTTTAACTCCCATGAACCCCCATTAACTCTTAAACCTTCTACCTCCCAAATTCTCTCATTAATACGCCAACACCATCAAATTAATGAATTAAGCTCCCTAATTAAATGATTCATTTGAATTAATTTGAAATGCAAGGAATTATTATAATATAAGAGAGCCTAATATTTTTTTAGCCTGGGAAAATATTTGTTGGGAGACTTTGGGAGAATTAGAAAGAACAGATTTCTCTTGACGAAGAACGCTGATTCCACAGAAGATCGACAGCGTCATTTCATTCTTTCTTCAACCAGGGCAATAACGTGAGGCGACGTCCATGAGGAACTCCGTCTTCCTTCCTCTTCCTCCACATCAAGGGAGAAGACTATGTCCACAAAGGACATCGGCAATGATTACATATTTACCTCTGATGTTGACCGAATGACGTCCATCTTCTGTGACACCAACATCTGTGTTGCCAACTAACGAAATTTGAATCAATGTAGGGGGTTTTGTATAATTGTAAATGAATAAAATTATAACTCATTCTTGATGAATGCATGGTTTCTTCTTTGGCCTTTCGTTATCACCTAAATCGTAGGGAATGGGCCGAACCAACACGGCCTGATGACCCTTCGTTGAATCTTGATTGTATTGATGATGGAGGTGGAATGCGAAAGAGGTCGGTGGAACAATAGCCACTGTCACACCACGCAAAGAAACGCTGCATCCAAGAGGGTCGCCGTAGAGGAAGCACAGAGTCATCATGTCATGTCAGCGATGTGGATCCGTGGACAGGGTGGGCTGCGGCATAGAAAGCATAGGGCCATCGCGCCGTGCTGGTGGAGTGGGGTCGCGGCCAGGCCAGGAAACAGTAGAGGAAGCTGGCTCCATCACGCCGGTTGTGAAAAAGAGAACGCGGCCCGCTATGTTGGCTGCTCGGCTGGAGAAAACCGGACGGCTACTGCCGGCCCTACTGGTGAACCGCGGCACCCGCAGGTGCTGTGTGAAGGAGATGTGGCCCGCAGTCCGCGGGCTGCTCAGACGAGCCGAACCAGCCGGACACCTACCAGCCGGGCTGCAGGAATGCTACGCCTCTTGGCGCCGCGCTGCGTAGAAGACCATGACCCATAGTCTGCGGGCCGTTCGGCGAGCCGAACCGGCCGGCTGCCTACCGGTCGGGATGAAGGGAATTGTGGCACCGCTGGGGGCCATGTGGGAGAGATAGCGGCCCACTATGCGGGCCGCTCTTTCTGAACATAACTGGACGGCTTCGGCTGGCCGGGCAGCAAGGAGGGGAGGCACCTCCTGGCACCGCTGGGCAAACTGAACCAGTCCTCTCCACGGGCCAAGTACGTCGGTGGGCCTCGCCCCACCAGGCCGGGACGACCCCCCAACGGGATGAGTCCCATAGGGCCAGGTCCGCGAGTGTGTCGCGCCCCATGGGACTGGACTGACTACCTAGCTGGTTCAGACCCGCCAAACCAGGTGATTCTGACCCCCCATCTGGGTCAGACCCACCGAACTGGATCGGGCCGACCCCCAGCCCACTGGGCTCGACGGGCCGGGCCCGTTTCACTTAAACATGAATAACTTCTAGACCGTGCGTCTGATCGACGTGCCCTTTATGACACTGGTACCCTTGATATGAGGCGGTCCTTTTTAAATAATCTTAGTGAGTTTTTAATGACATTGGAAAACGGAGGGGTTTGGATCGATCGTAAATCCAGCAGGGCCCCTAGAACGGAAAATCCAATATCTCTCCGGCCGGGCATCTGATTGACGCGTCGTCTGTCGCATTGGGATTCTTTTGATGATAAAGAACATCAGAATACATCAACTCAGGACTTCTTTGATGTCTCGATACTTGACTCGAGGAGTGGACCCACCCAGAATCGAGCGTGCTGTGTGCGGGAACCCTAGAGATGGCTGCAATGACTTATGTACCAGAATCCTGTGTGGGTTCGATAGCGATGACTACAGTTCTGTAATCCTACGTGGGTTCGAAGATGATGAGATAGTTGGACAGTATCCTATGTGGGGCCGAAAGGTTAGCTGGACTATATCCTGTGTGGGTCCAACAGCTTAGATGAGATAGCTAGACTGTATCCTGTGTGGGTCTGACAGCTTAGACGAGATAGCTGGACTGTATCCTGTTTGGCTATAATAGCTTAGCTAGACTGTATCCTGTGTGTGTGTCACAACATAGATGATCCAGTGGCTACATCTGATCATCTATATCTCTCTACAATTGTGGCATACCTGTGTGAGATAAGTCTTTACTTTCAATCATTATCATCGATGTGATTGACTTTACTTCCTATGTGGAATGTGTTGTGATTGGCCTCGAGAGTTGGAGGTAGGCTGTGAATTGTAACATAGTTATATGTATGGGCATATACCTATGTAGGGTTGGTTGATACTTCATGATTTTATCATTCTTCTGTGGTTTATCCTATGTGGATTCTGGGAGACCTTCGGGGGTCTCGGGGTCCCCTACTGAGTATCGTTATACACACCCCGGCACTGGCTATGCCCTCATATCGTTGTGTTGGTTGCAGACGACAGACAACACTGATCGAGGCATAGAGTTGTAGAGGTGGACGGTACCCAGAGGTGGACCACATGGCAATCCGTATTCGGAGCAAACGAACGGACATGGGGTACTGAGGAGGCCACCTGTACCCACCCTTCTGGTGGGAATCCAGGAGGACGACTCAGTAGTTTTTTTTACCCTTATGCAGTTGTACTAGATTTACAGTTGTTCTACTTTACTGTTGGGCTTATTTTTATGGCCCCTTACCTTTCAGAACATACTTTTTTATACAGTTTTATTTGGGTTTACTTTTAGTTGCGTATACTACTTCTTGCATTCATGTTGTATGTGTGTTACAGTTTTAAAGGTAATGTCTTCTCTTTTTTATAAGGGATTCACCTTTGGTGCTAGTCGCCATCCACTGGCCTATGGAAGGTGGGGCTAGGGTAGTCACGACATGGGACCCGAGGATGGGTCGTGACAAATTGGTTTCAGAGGAGTCGGTTCTACCGCAGAGCATAGACTCTGATTATTTTAAAAGCAATAGTGTTAAGTGTTAAGAGTGTGGTTATCAGTTTAGGGAAACTGGTATTGGTGCAGTGGCCGACGTATCCATACAATAGGACTATGAATTATGATTTCTAACTCAGTGCACGAAAACATTGATTGTGTGCGTGTTTCCTTTAAAATGGTTTCTTTGTGATTACTTTATTTCAGCTGACCAGGTATACTTTTTTGACCGTGGCGTACCTTTTTATTTTTAGGATGGCCCCACGAAGGCATCAAGGTAGGGTTACGAGTTACGTACGATATGGTATCCCACTGAGTGACGAGGCGTTGGTGTAGGGCCCCATCATAGTGGAGGCACCAACGGTACCACTACCTATTGGTCCACCGATACCATCAGCTCTAGTGACAGATACTACATGCCTCTTGAGTGCATTTCACGAGTTTCATCGCCTGAGGCTGATTAGGTTCCGGGGAGAGACGGACCCACAGGCAGCTGAGGACTGGTTGGAGGCTATCGTGAGAGTCTTCAGATTGGTAGGGACACCAGCCGACCTCATGGTGATCCTTGCCACGAGTATCCTCCATGCAGCAGCATGCAGATAGTGGAGCCCGATGCTCCAAGTGCATGACGAGGCATCGTTACTCTGGGCGGACTTTGGGAGTCTCTTCCGCTAAGAGTTTTTTCCATCCGTCCTTTGTGCGGTGCGGATTCCGGAGATACTTCATCTACATCAGGGTATCATGACAGTAGCTCAGTACTCAGCGAGGTTCACTGACCACTCGCGGTACTCCACAGATATGGTACGAGACCCATTCTCCAGGGATCGGACCTTCGAGCAGGGACCCAGGCATGAGATCGGGGCTTCGATGATCTCCCTCAGCATCCCGACGCAGACGGGGGTGCTGGAACGAGTTCTTCTTATAGAGATATTTCTTGCTGAGCCGACACCAGTAGGGCGACCCACCACAAGGTGACACGTTGCGGAGTCTTCTGTAGCCGAAAGTAGACAAACACCATAGAGGTCCAAGCGGACCAGACCATCAGGTGGATGACCCCATGATACGGGTTCGGTTGTGTGGGTCACATGAGATTGAGCCAGATATATGACGATAAGGTAGAACATTGCATGCGGCGGGTAGGGCCACATGGCTCATGACTGCCCGACCTGCCAAACAGACGAGCATCATACAACAGAGGAACCTCCCAGGCAGAGGTAGAGGTTCAACCGTGGTGGTCCGCCAGGTGCAGGCAGACCTGGTAGAGGAGCTAGCCGAGCAGCAGGTGGTGGTCCGCTGGGAGCAGGCAGACGGGGTGTCTTTCACGGAGGTCCCAGTGGAGATTGAGGATCGATAGGGGTAGGTCCTGCGTGGATGGTCAATTCCTCTGGTGCGCATTCGTTGGTAGCATTGGAATCTCCAGGAGAACACATTAGAGCAGGAGGCTCATATGCATGCTCATTACCCACATTTTTTTTTCCTAGTATGTGTTGTAGCTTTACGGGGACATAATGCACTGAGGAGCGAGTAATTTAAAGACCCGGAAATTTCAAGGAAATTTTTTTCTTATATAATTTGGAATTTTATGAGTTCGCAGTTTCTGGCAGCACCTAATTCCGAGGCCCGGTGTGTCCAAAATCAATTTCTGAAGTTTTGTTTGGGTATATTTAGTAATGGTACGTGCGGGTTTTTCTATCTTTGGAACCAGTGCCCAGAATTGAAATTCTAGGACATGGATGAACTCGCAACACTGGTATTCTCTTAAGGGGACATTTAGCAAAGATGTGTTTGGTCAAGAGTGAGAGTTAATTTTTGGGGTTTTATAATAAATTAAATAAAATTGTTGTACACAATTTTATTGTTTAGGGGTGGTTATTTCCTCCAAGGAGGAGTTGGATGTGGTTCCCACATCCCACGTAACCTTCCATGAGAGAATAATGTGTCTGTGGGGCCCACACTAGCCTAACCCCTCAACTCCCCCTTTTAACTCCCTTAAACCCTTCTCTCTTAACCTTTGAACTTCAACATAATGGTGGATCCTTCCCACCCTCCTCTCTTGAATGTGCCAACACACTTTCATTTAATGAATAATTAATTGGCACCTCTAATATTTGAATCATTTTGAATTGCATGGAAATTCTATTTTATTGGGAGGCCTTTTATTTTATTTTCATTGGAAAATATTTTATTAGGGAGGCTCGGGAGAATTAGAATAATTAGGTTTCTCTCTCGGTGAAGAATGGTAGCCACCCCCAAGAACGAAATCCTCTTCAATGAAGAATGCCGATTCCACCGAAGATCAATGACATTTCTTCCTTCCTCTTCCTCCACGATAAGAGGGAAGATTTAATTTCCTCTTCGGACGAACCCTGAAGTGAACGGAATCGACGTCCATATTCCGCGACGCCCGACCTATGCAATGCTTGTCTTACATGGCTCGTCGACGTGCAACGTAGCTTGAATCGAGGTAGGGCATTTTTTTATGATTTTAGTTTAATAAAATTATACTATTATCATTGATGAATGCAAGTGATCATCTATGGCCATTTGATATTGCCTAATGTTGAGGGCACAGGACGAACAAAAACAGCCCGACGAACCTCCGAAAATTATTTTTTATTTTGGCGGTGGTGATGGAGGCGGCGATGTCAGCGACCAGAGGTGATGGCGGCCACGCACCGGCCACGTGCAGATGAACCGCGGCCCACAAATGTGGGCCTCTAGGCCGAAGAAGAACTGGCCAACATTAGCCAGCCGGGCTGGAGAACCGCGGTGCCAAGAGTGGTACCGCGCTGCGGAGACCCACGGCCTGCTTCCGTGGGCCCCTTCGGCAGGCGAACCAGCAGGCGGGTGAATCAACCGGCAATGTGGGCCACCTGCGTCAGAGAAGAATGCCTGGGCAGGAGGGGTCGCGCCGCTCGGTGGAACAGTTTCAGAAAACCAGGGGGGCACCACTAGGCCAGCGGGCCGGGCCACCTGCCGCCGGGCTGGGCCGCACCCCACCGGGCTGGGCCGCGCTCCACTGGGCCAGGCCGACCCCCAGCCGGGTCGGAACCGCTGAACCGGGTCGGTCCGACCTGCCAGCCCACTGGGCTGCTGGGCCAGGCGCGTTTCACTTAAATGTGAATAACTTCAAGACCACGCGTCCGATCGAAGTGTCGTCTATGGAACTGGGATTATCATGACGAGGCGGTACTTTTTTCTATACTAAATGTGAGTTTTGGACAACATTGGAAAATGGCCGTGTTAGAATGAGCGTAAAATCCAATCGGGCCCCTGTAATGGAAAAATCAATATCTCTCAGACTAGGCGTCCGATTGACACGCCATCTATTGAGTTGGGTTTATTTTGATGAGAAAACTTTTAAGGAGACATCAAATCATGTCTTAGTGATAGTTGATGTATCGACCCCTTTGCTCGAGGAGCATACCCTCTCGGAATCGAGCATGATGTGTGCGGGAACCCTAGAACTGGCTGCGGCTGTGATGATCACTACAGTACTAGAATCCTCTATGGGTTCGACGATGAATAAAACTGTACCAGAATCCCGTATGGGTCAACAGTTCTGACAATGTTTCTGGACCAGTGTCCTGTGTGGGTCTAACAGCTTAGATGAATCATTGACTACATCTGATCGTATTTATTACTGTATAATATCTGGCTTGTATCCTGTGTGGGTCCGACTACTTAGATGAGATAACTGGCCTATATCATGTGTGGGTCCGACATCTTAGATGATCCAGTGGATACATCTGATCACCTATATCTCTCTATAAGTGTGGCATACCTGTGTGAGCTGAGTCTTGATTTTCAATCATTATCATCGATGTGATAGACTTTACTTCCTGTGTGGGAAGGGTTGTGATTGGGCTCGAGAGTTAGAGATGGGATGTAATTGACAACTTAGGTATATGTATGGGCATATACCCATGCAGGGTTTGTTGATACTTCATGATTGTATATTTCTTCTTTGGTTTATCCTTTGTAAATTCTGGGAGACCTTCGTGGGTCTCGGGGTCCCGTACTGAGTGTCGTTATACTCACCCATGCATGGGATACGCCCGCACATCGTTGTGTTGGTTGCAGACGAAGGAAATCACTCATATAGGTAGATAGTTTTGGATCTGGATGGTACCCGGAGGTGGACCACTTGGCGAGACATACTCGGAGCGGACGGACAGACCTGGGGTGCTGTGGAGGCCATCTGTATGCACCCTTCAGGTGGGATACCCAGAGGATGACTCAGTAGTTGTTGTTTACCTTTCTGTAGTTGTACATTAGTATAGGTCTTGTATTTTAGGCCCCTTTCCATTCAGCACATACTTTTATACAAAACATTACTTAGTGTTTACTTTCACTTGTGTACTCTGCTACTTGTGTTCTGGATGTGAGTGTGTTATAGGTTAAAAGTCAATTCCCTACCTTTTATATTTATTACGCCTTTGGTTCTAGCCGACACCCCCCGGCTTATGGACGACTGGCTTGGGGTAGTCACGACATGGGCCCCGAGGACAGGTCATGACACACGGAACCCGCAGGTGTTGTGCGGAGGAGATGCGGCCCGCAGACCGCGGGCCGTTTGGACGAGCCGAACTAGCCGGCCGCCTTATAGTCGGGATGGAGGATCATGGCACCGCTTTCCCCCGCGCTGCGGAGAAGACTACAGCCCGCAGTTCGCGGGCCGCTCGACAAGCCGAACCGGCCGGCCGAATGCCGGCCGGGCTGAAGGGAACCGCGACGCCGCTTTGCACCGCGTGGGAGGGACAGTGGCCCTCTGTGCAGGCCATTGCACTGGACAGAACCGACCAGCTTCATCCGACTAGGCAGTAAGGTGGGGCGGCGCCGGTTGGCACCACCGGGCGATCCGAACCGGCCCGCTCCACGGGTCGGGTCCCCGGGTGGGTCGCGCCCCACCGGGCCGAGCCGACCCCCCAATCGGGTCGGACCCACCGGACCGGGTCCGCTGGTGGGACTTTCCCCACCGAACAAGGTCGACCCCCAGCAGGGTCGGACGCGCCAAACCGGGTTGAGCCGACCCACCATCCGGGTCGGACCCGCCGAACCGGGTTGGGCCGACCAGCCAGCCCACTGGGCTTGACGGGTCGGGCCCGTTTCACTGAAACGTGAATAACATCTAGACCGTGTGTCTGATCGACACGCCCTCTATCGAACTGGGACACTTGATATGAGGCGGTCCTTTTGTGATACTCTTAGTGAGTTTTGTATGACTTTGGAAAACTGACGGCATTGGATCGATCGTAAATCCAATCTGTCCCCTGGAACGGAAAATATGTCTGATTGAAGTGATGTTTGTCTCGTTGGGTTTCTTTTGATGAGAAGGAACATCAGGATATATCAAATCAGGACTTTGTTGATGTATCGATACTAGACTCGAGGATCAGACCCTCTTGGAATCAACCATGATGTGTGTGGGAACCCTAGATCTAGCTGTGATGACTTCTGTACCAGAATCCTATGTGGGTTCGAAAGCGACAACTACTGTTCTAGAATCCACCGTGGGTTCGAGGACGACGAGATAGCTGGACTGTATCATGTGCGGTTTTGACAGCATAGCTAGACTGTATCCTATGTGGGTCCGACAGCTTAGATGAGATAGCTGGACTGTATCCTGTGTGGGTATGACAGCTTAGGCGAGACAGCTGGACTGTATCCTGTGTGGGTCCGACAGCTTAGCTGGACGGTATCCTCTATGGGTCCAACAAATTAGATGATCTAGTGGATACATATGATCATCTATATCTCTCTACAATTGTGGCATACCTATTTGAGCTGAGTCTTGACTTTCAATCATTATCATCAATGTGATTGACTTTACTTCCTGTGTGGAATGGGTTGTGATTGGGATCGAGAGCTGGAGTTGGGCTTTGATTGGTAACATAGGTATATGTATGGGCATATACCTATGTAGGGTTGGTTGATACTTCAGGATTGCATCATTATTCTATGTTTTATACTTTGTGGATTCTGAGAGACCTTCGGGGGTCTCGGGGTCCCCTAATAAGTATTGTTATACTCACCCCTGCACAGGCTACGCCTTCCAATCGTTGTGTTGGTTGGATAAGACAGACAACACTGATTGAGGTAGAGTGTTGTAGAGTTGTACTGTACCCGGAGGTGGAGCACTTGGTGAGATGTACTCGGAGCAGACATGCAGACATGGGGTGCTGAGGAGGCCATATGTACCCACCCTACTGCTGGGATTCCCGGAGGATGACTCAGTAGTTGTTGTTTACCCTTCTGTAGATGTACTAGCTTTACAATTGTTTTACTTTACTGTTGGTCTTGTATTTATAGCCCCTTACCTTTTAGCACTTACTTTTGTATACATTTTTACTTTATATTTACTTTCAATTGCATATATTTATTCTTATGTTCAGGCTGTGTGTGTGTTACAGGTTTAAAGGCAATGCCTTCCCTTTTTATCAGGGATTCTCCATTGCTGCTAGTCGCCAGCCCCTGGCCTATGGAAGGAGGGCTTGTGGTAGTCAAGGCACAAGACCTAAGGACGGGTCGTGACAATGATCATATAGAGTCTCTTTCTGAGAGGAGGATTAAGTGGGCTACTTATATTCTATGAGTATTAGGGAAGCATTAGTGGGACGTCTGGGATCTTACTGGAGAGGCTAACGACATGTTATTGAAGTGCTTCTTGGAGAGGATCTTCAAGTACTTCTACACAGAGATGCTGAGGCATGAGAGAGTGAGTGAGTTCATATTGTTGACATAGGGGAGTATGACCATGATGGAATATGTTTTATGTCTTATATATTTTGAGTGTTGGTTCTATAAATTTTATGAGAATATTCTACTATGGAAATGTGGTTTCAAGATAGACATAAATGTAAAATTAAGTCCTAGGAATACATCTTTAGGATAAAGAATATTTCTATTGTGGTGAATCATTCTCTCATTATTTAGTGGATCCTGAAAGAGTCTTCCAATTGAGGATATGTGTCTTCTTATATATGATTAGGAGGTAATTATTCGGAGATTATGAAACATTTTTATGAGAAAATTAACCAATGTAATGGAAAATAGAGTGTCCAGGGAGAAAATTCTATTAACCATGATTTCTTTCATGTTATTTTATACTATTGTGGATGGTTGGGAAATTTCCATAAACATTGTCCCCGACCACTAGTGGAGTTCCGAACCTATAGAACGATGGAAAATATTCATAGGTCTAATGATCCTGAGATAGATAGTTTGGGATGATGAAGCTATATAGAACTAGGTTGTGGGAAGGCTGTCTTCTTCACAATATCAATCTGGCAGCTAGAGTTCTACTAGTGGTGGTAGAAGAGGTGTTGGATGTGTTTCTTCTAGAAAAGAGCACCAATATCAATAGAGTGGGAAAACATAGGGAATTAAGACTACATCATAGGGGAGGGGGACATGACAGTTTCATGCAGTATGACCTACACTTGTGGATATCAAGGCTAGACCATTGACAATGATAGGTTATATTCCTATTGATTCTACATTAGATAGTTCCTTATTTAATATAATTTCCTATCATTAATTTATATATAATAAAGATAATGTTTTGAGCCTGGATGTGAAGTTTGTTAGAGGGGATTTGACTATAGATACACAATCGAGAATATGGTCTAGAGACATCTACTTGTGTAGAGGATGTTCTCTTCAGATCAGGGATTATAGTATTATCTAGGATCACTATATCATTATCATTTTAATTTTTAACATCATTATGGGTATGGGTTGGAAAGTCACATATCGAGAATAAATTTTTATTTCCCATAGTAGAGAGACCTTTACCTCTCCTAAGGGTGATAGTTATATTCAACATGGATAATGGGATCTCCAAGAAGATAGAGTAAGGGAAATTTCTCAACAACTAGAAGAGATCACAACTCAAGATGTATGTTTATTGCTAGATGATGGAGTAGTATATCATGATGTCTTCCCACCTAATGTGGAATAGTTTTCAGATGTTTTTCATAAATACACATCAAGATTTCTAGTAGAGAGAGATTAAAAATTCACTATAGATCTCATGCTTATAGCTTAGTATTTTCCAGTCCACTATAAATTATACCACCATTATTGCATGATGATCTCCTAAAACAGTTGTAGGAGTTGGGGGATTGGGTATTTAACCATCCTTGTTTGTCGACTTGGGGGTCACCAATGTTTTTTTCAATGATGGATGACCAAACTATATGCTTGTGTGTTGATTACCAGAATATGAACTAGATGAATATATGGAACCAGTTTCCTCTTCGTTTATTAATGATTTATTTGATCAGTTGAGAGGATCTTGAATGTTCTCTAAAATCAAATTGATATTGGTTTACCATCATCTATGATTTTATACTTCTTATATACTAAGAACTAGTTTCATAAGAAGGAATTTACAATATATTTTTGTCAAAATGCTCTTTGTTTAATGAACAAACCTATAGTGATTATGGAATTGATTAATAGAATCTTCTATCTGTACTCAGATTATTTGATTGTAGGGATTCAGTATGAAATATTGGTGTACTCCATGACTCAAAATGATCATGACCAACACTATGAAATTGTCTTGAGTATACTAATAGATAATCAACTATATGCCATGTAATCTATGTTTCAGTTTTGGATTGATTAGTTATATTTTTTTGGTCACATCATATCGGAGGAATGTGTGTTCGTGGACCTAGAGAAGGTTCATGTAGTGGTTTCATGGGAGAATCTCATGAATGTTTTTGATATTATTATATTTCTTGGTTTCTCAGGATTATAATTTTGGTTTATACAAGACTTCTACAATTTTTTATCACCCCATTCAGGATGGACCAATTAGGGGAATAGTTTGAGGTATCAGAAGAATGGGGGAAGGTCGTCCAGGAGTTGAAGATGTGTTTGACCTAATAATTGATCTTGATCCTACCGAATCCAAGTGTGGAGTACATGGTGAGTTTTGATTCTTCTGGTATCAAACATGAGGCTATGATGATATAAGGGGATCAATATAGCATCCCGCCTTTTTATCACATAATGATTTATTACATTTTACAAAACGGAGGATCATTAAGGTTTAGTGTCTTAGAAACCAGGAAATTAAAACATGAAAACATAAAACATTCTTCTTAAACACTTGAAAGGCTTATCCTCATGTTCATACTAGGTTCATTACTACATATCCTAACCTGGGGACATACATCAAAAGAAAGGGTGAGAAGAAGGCCCAGTAAGGGAAACAAGGGGAAACATTTAACATGTGAACTTGGGATACATCAACAATGTCATGAAAAAAAACATTAAGGCATGAGAAATAAATCATGTAGCACATCATAATAAAAATAACATTTTTCATAACTTGAATATGTGGCTACAAAATTTAAAATTGAAATTCATTCCGTTTCACCAAGGTCCATCCCCAAGGTGTCATTAAATATTACCAAGGTTATTCACCAAGGTATCAGTCTAAAAGGTCATCTCTAGAGATTAAGTCCTTACCCAATGCATTGGATCGCTATCAGTTCGCACCCTTGACATGTATTTATTATCATGTGAGACACATATATCATCATCAATCATTTCATAAACAACCCATAAAGTATAAAATAAATGGGTTTCATTTCATAATCATAACGTTTTAAAACTGCTTTAAAGACATGATCTTTATTTCACTTTAAACCCAGAGAATGGGAAAGCAGGTCTCATGTATGTAAATCCCAAAATTTAAAATATAAAAACTTGGTATATATGGGAATATCCCTATAGAAGAGATAGATTTGAGTATTCACATAATAAAATAAAATAACATTTCAAAAAGAGAGAGACATTTTGAGACGGAAATTCTGCAGCATAACAGCTATGTTTCGGGGTTTTAGAAAACATTGAAAAGAGAGGGGACATGGGTAAAACATTCATAAATGATCTGTAAAAAAGTAGGGGGACATAATATAAAGTATTTGAGGAAATGGTAATGAAATTTGAAAGATATACCATATGAAATGAAGAACATGAAAGGAAGAAAAAAATAAGATTTCTCTTATGAAAATTCGGCAGCCTAATGGCGTCACATAAACTTCAACAAAAATGAATTGATGGGATCAAATAGGGTCTCTAATAATATGAACATAAAAGTTCAGTATGATAGATATACAGAACATACCCCAACATAATAAAAAGGAACTTGATATACTTGAAATGTAAGTAGAACTTTGAAAAATGAGAAAGGTGAAAGAATCCCTTAAAAATTCGACAGCCTAACGGCGTCACTTAAACTTCAACAAAAATTAATTGACGAGATCAAATAGGGTCTCTCATCACATGATCATAAAATATCAGTATTATATATAGAGAGATAATACCCCAAAATAATAAAAAAATAACTTGAAATACATGACATGAAAGTAGATCTTTGGAAAATGTGAAACGTGAACGAATCCCTTAAAAATTTGGCATCCTAACGGCGCCACTTAAAACATCCAAATACTGAATTCAAGAGATCAAATGGGTAATCTCAGCATATTATCATTAAATATCCATATGATAGATATAGATATCATACCCCAACATAATAAAAAGTAACATGAAAGACTTGACATGAAAATAGATCTTGAAAACGAGAAGGGTGAAAGAATCTCTTAAAAATTTGGTAGCCTAACGGTGCCACTTATAAATTCAAAATACTGAATTGAAGAGATCAAATGGGCACTCTAATAATATGATCATAAAAGATAATTATGATATATATAGAGATCATACCCCAACATAATAAAAAGTAACTTGAAAGACTGGACAAGAAAATAGAACTCTAAAATGAGAAGGGTGAAAGAATCTGTTACAAGAATTTCGGCAGCCTAACGGCGGCACTTAAACATTTATAAAATGAAATGATGAGAGTAAGTGGGGGTCTCTCATCATATGAACATAAAAAGGACAGTATAATTAATATAAAAGAACATCCTTCAACATAATAACATGGAGCATAAAATAAATGACATAAAAGAGATCACTTGAAAAGAGAGGGGTCAGATCCCTTACCTTAAAACATAACTCTTAAAACTCAAATGTTGGGACCTTGAGCGTTTGGGGGCACCTTTGGAGGACTACTTTGGAGGTAATGAGACCTGAGCTTCGTTGGGGGAGATACTGGAGTCGAATGGATTAGAGTATGGCTTGGTATATATAGGGAATGTGAGGGGACAAGGCATTAATGGCCAAGCGACACCTCATTTGTGGTTTTGGAAAAACTATGGGCTTGCCCATGGTATTTTCCCATGGTATTTGCCCACGGTATTGGCCACTTGGGACAACTCATACCTTATTTTACTATTCATAAGTCGACCATATTTAATACATACTTAATACATCATTTAATGATGTCATTAAACACCCGTAACTTAAAAACTGTATTTTCACTATTCATCGAAAATTCAACTTTCTCAGAAAAATCCCAAAATTTCACCTTAACCAAATATAGATGCTCAGATTTCAAAAATGAACTCTATTTTATAAAAATAAATTTCTAAATAATTTTTATTTGATTTTTAAATAAATACACTACTTACTAAAAATTCATTTTTTCCGAAAAATCCCCAAAAATTACCTTAACATAATATCGATGATCGGAGTTCAAAAATGAAATCCATTTTATAAAAATAATTTTCTAAATATTTTTAATTTAATTTTTAATTAAAAAAACACTACTCACTCGAAAAAACTAATACTAGACTAATACTTTATGAAATCGTTATTTAACCATTTTATTGAATCTCATTTCTTAATCAAGGTGACTAGATTATATTAATAATTTTTTTAAATGAGATTACTAATCCATTTTGTCACATTACTAATCCTAAGCATAAAATCACTATTCATAATTTACTATTCATCAAAAATCAAGTTGATATTATTAGACTCTAAATTTCGTACTGAACATAATTTTAGAAGACCATTTTTTGAAAATCATTACACATTTATAATTATTTAAGGTTTACATAAACATTTTTAAAATATATTTTTTATAAAATTCATCAAAAATATGCATATTATATTTTTCCGGTCATTTGAAAATTCATAAACTTCATCATAAGAAGAAATCACAATTTTTATTTAAAACAAAGGATTACACAAGGCAGTTACGGTCTCCTTACAAAGCCCCTTATCACACCAGCATAGGACCTATGTGTAAGGTGTTCTATGGTGAGGGAATCCAAGGGAGGCTCGGCCAACAATGCACGAGTAGTAATTTCTATCAGTTTGAACTTCTCACGAAGGCGATTCCATTCTAGCTTCACATGATATAAGTTCGGCTTGGGTTTGGTCCAGAGCAAAGCCCAGTGCTACTACCTCCTTCCCAAGTTCTATTAGATGGGCTTCGATTGGTCCAAGACTACTGGGTGAGGCCATCGAATCTTATTTCTATATTAATTAACCAAGATTTCTTGTATTTAGATACAGTAATTGAAACGTTTAGTTTCCAGCGGTCATATTGACCAATGGTCATATAACAGTCAAAACCCAACGGTCTCATTTTAATTATACTCATGTTATCAAATGAAACAGTTTTGTTGATTATAAAAAATAAAATAACACACAAAATTAGGAAACAAGATTTATTCAAAATTCCGGGTCGGTACAATCTTCCCCCCTTAAGAAATTGCGTCCTCACAATTTTTAAAATTGGTTTTTGTAATTTCATTGAAAGTCCCACATTGGAAAAGGAGTCCGTAAAACTTTTACTTTAAATGAAAGAACGGGAAGTAAAAAGGTCACTCGAGTTAACCCACATAAGGATTCCATGTAGGAAAACATGGACATGGTGGAGAAAACAAAGGGTCAAGTTCTGAGGGAGAGTGATAGAAATCATGATTAGGAGAAAGTTAAGCATGAGAAAATCCCAAACTTTTGATGTGTGTAAACGGTCATTGATTACCTAGTAGGAAACGTAAACCAACAACATTTTTGTTTTACGTTCCTTTTCATAATTTTGAAGAATTCATTTACTACATGGAACAAAAACATAAGGAAATATACCTACCTTTAAGTAGAGTTTCATCCTTTAATAAGTCTCTACCAAAACTAATCTTTTCTCCAAATGATCAGATTTCAAAAACACTTGGTCTCATCAAATGCACAAGAACCATCTTCTAGAGAATCACATAATCCACAAAAGATTAACTATATATTTCTTCTATCTTTAAACATTATCCCAAAAACAGAAAGGGTAAGGTAAAACAACTCTTCAAAAAGAAATAATCCCATAAGAATGGAATCGAATTTTAAATCTTCAAGGATCCATGGTACTACCCAAAGTTCATCATAGACCATTCCATAAATAACTGTCCTTAAAAATCCTCAAAATAAACCAAACTAAGATTGAAACCCAAATACAAGAAGGATTTGATAACATAGTCTTCCAAGGTAAACATTATAATTCATCTTCAAACAACATCAACCACTACTAACATCTTATAACCAAAGTAACTAAAATAAACATATTTACATCAAGATAGGTTAATCATTTCCATAAGTAACCTAAATTACTATAAGTCCACATTAAATTCATAGGTTCTTAAAAATATAATTGAACCTTACTCCTCAATGAAAACACTATAGTAATCTATTTACCTCGATCATATAGGGTCCCCAAAATAGTGAACGTTTTCCAAAATAATAATCATCTTTTAATACAATAATCTTCTCTATCATATTAATACGGAAATCATCGCATTTCCCATCACATTAGTTGTTGGGACATGTTATTCCATTTCCCACCAATAACTAAGAAGAGAAAGTATAATTAGGGGCTTAAATACTAAGCCAATAATCATGAAAAGGAACTTAAAGCATATAAGGACAACTTGTAGAAGAAACATATACCCTAACTTGTGATCCCCTATGTTTCAAACTAGGTTATCCATGATCATATAATCTTATGTGAATATTTATTTTATTTTATCTTTGTTCTTTTAATAATGGTTCATACTAAGCTTATGAATTTACCAAAGCATATCCCCTAGGAGTGTCATAACCAAGAGTGCCGCAAGGACCGTTGTCGTGAACCAGTTCCCATTCGAGTCTAGCTCAAAGAGGTGTTTTTCGGGTTTTACCCCTTTGTACATCTGTTCTATAGCCACCTCTACCTACTCGTATCCTGACAGGGATGTATTTTCTTTGCAACCCCTTACTCAATACTCACCAAAATACAAAGAATATTTCCTATATTTAAACTTTTCTATAGGGTTCTTCCTAGAGTTTTCATATCCTAATTTCCACAAATAACTAAACCATCCTTTGATACCAACTATAGCATCACTCCTTTTTATCACATAATGTTTCATTACATTTTACAAAACCGAGGATCTTTAAGGTCTAGTATCTTGGAAACGAGGAACATAAAACATGAAAACACAAAACATTATTCTTAAACACTTGAAAGGATTCTCCTCATGTTCATCCTAGGTTCATTCATGCATCTCATAACCTGGGGAAATATATCCAAAGAAAGGGTGAGCATAAGGCCAAGTAAGGGAAACAAGGGGAAACATTTAACATGTGAACTTCGGATACATCATCAATGTCAGGAAAAAAACATTAAGGCATGAGAAAGAAATCGTGAGGCACATCATAATAAAAATAACATTTTTAATAACTCGAATATGTGTCTAAAACATTTAATATTGACAATATTTCTGTTTCCCCATGGTCCATCCCCAAGGTGTCATTAAAAATTACCATGGTTATTCACCAAGGTATCAGTCTAAAAGGTCATCTTTATAGATTAAGTCTTTACCCAATGCATTTGAGTGCTATCAGGGCTCACCCTTGAAATGTATTTATTATCATGTGATCCACATATATCATCATCAATCATTTAATAAACAACCCATAAAGTATAAAATAAATGAGTTTCATTTCATAGTCTAACGTTTTAAAACTGCTTTAAAGACATGATCTTTATGTCACTTTAAACCCACGGAAAGGCAAAGTGGGTCTCATGTATGTAAATCCCAGAATTTAAAATAGAACAAAGGGGTATATATGGGAATAACCCTATAGAAGAGGGATATTTGAGTATGCACTTAATAAAATAAAAGAACTTTAGAAAAAGAGAGAGACATTTTGAGACAGAAATTCTGCAGCATTACAACTATGTTTCGGGGTTATAGAAAACATTGAAAAGAGTGGGGACATGGGTCAAACATTCATAAATGATCCATAAAACCATAGGGGGACAGAATATAATGTATTTTATGACATGGAAATGAAATATGTAAGATATAACATATGAAATAAAGAACATTAAAGGAAGACAAAAATAAGATTTCTCTTATGAAAATTCAGCACCCTAACTGCGTCACTTAAACTTCAACAAAAATGAATTGATGAGATCAAATAGTGTCTCTCATCATATGAACATAAAAGTTCAGTATGATAGATATAGAGAACATACCCCAACATAATAAAAAGGATCTTGAAATACCTGACATGAAAGTAGAACTTTGAAAAATGAGAAAGTTGAAAGAATCCCTTAATAATTCGGCATCCTAACGGCGTCACATAAACATCAACAAAAATGAATTGAAACGATCAAATAGGGTATCTCATAATATGAACATAAAATATCATTATGATAGATATAGTTATCATACCCCAATATAATAAAAAAGGCACTTGAAATACTTGACATGAAAGTAGATCTTTGAATAATGAGAAAGGTGAACGAATCCCTTAAAAATTCGGCAGCCTAACGGCGCCACTTAAAACTTCAAAATACTAAATTGAAGAGATAAAATGGGGTATCTAATCATATGATCATAAAATATAAGTATAATATATATAGAGATCATGTCCCATCGTAATAAAAAGGAACTTTAAAGACTTGACATGAAAATAGATCTAGAAAACGAGAATGGTGAAAGAATCCCTTAAAAATTCGGCAGCCTAACAGCACCACTTAAAATTTCAAAATACTGAATTGAAGTGATAAAATTGGGTATCTCATCATATGATCATAAAATATCAGTATTATAGATATAGAGATCATACCCCAACATAATAAAAAGGAACTTTAAAGACTTGACAAGAAAATAGAACTTGAAAATGAGAAGGGTGAAAGAATCTGTTACAAAACTTTCGGCAGCCTAACGGCGGCACATAAACTTTCATAAAATGAAATGATGAGAGTAAGAGGGGGTCACTCATCATATGAAAATAAAAAGGACATTATAATGAATATAAAATAACATCCTCAAACATAATAACATGGAGCATAAAATAAATGACATAAAAAAGATCACTTGAAAAGAGAGGGGTCGGATCCCTTACCTTAAAACGTAACTCTTAAAACTCATTGGTTGGGACATTGAAGGCTTGGGGGCACCTTGGGAGGACTAATTGGGAGTTAATGAGACCAGATCATCGTTGGGGGAGAGTTGGGAGTCGAATGGATAAGAGGATGGCTTGGTACTTATAGGGAAAGTGAGGGGACAAGGCATTAATGGCCAAGGGAAACCTCATTGGTGGTTTTGAAAAAACCATGGGCTTTCACATGGTATTTTCCCATGGTATTGGACACTTGGGATACCTCATACCTTATATTACTATTCATAAGTCGACCATATTGATTACATACTTAATACATCATTTAATGATTTCATTAAACACCCGTAACTTAAAAACTGTATTTTCACTATTCATCGAAAATTCAACTTTCTCAAAAAAATCGTAAAATTTCACCTTAACCAAATATAGATGCTCTGATTTCAAAAATGAACTCCATTTTATAAAAATAATTTTCTAAATATTTTTAATTTAATTTTGAAATAAATACATTATTCAACGAAAATTCATTTTTTTCAAAAAAATCCCCAAAAATTACCTTAACATAATATCGATGCTCTGAGTTCAAAAATGAAATCCATTTTATAAAAATAATTTTCTAAATATTTTTAATTTAATTTTTAATTAAGAAACACTATTCACTCGAAAAAACTAATACCTGACTAATAATTTATGAAACCGTTATTTAACCATTTAATTGAATCTCATTACTTAATCAAGGTGCCTAGATTATATTAATACTTTCTTTAAGTGAGTTTACTAATCCATTTGGTCACATTAATAATCCTCATCATAAAATAACTATTCATAATTTACTATTCATCAAAAATCAAGTTGTTCTTATTAGACTCTAAATTCCATACTGAACATAATTGTAGAAGACCATTTTTTAAAAATCATTACACATTTATAATTATTTAAGGTTTATATAAACATTTTTAAAATATCCTTTTTCTAAAATTCATCAAAAATATGCATAATATATTTATCCGGTCATTTGAAAATTCATAAACTTCAACATAAGAAGAAATCCCAATTTTTATTTAAAACAAAGGATTACACAAGGCAATTATGGTCTCCTTACATAGCCTTTTATCACACCAGCATAGGACCTAAGTGTAAGGTGTGCTAAGGTGAGATAATCCGAGGGAGGCTCGGCCAACATCGCATGAGTAGTAATTTCTATCAGTTTGAACTTCTGGATAAGGCGATTCCGTTATAGCTTCACACGATGAAGTTCGACTTGGGTTTGGTCCAGACCAAAGCCCAGTGGTGCTAACTCCTTCCCATGTTCTGTTAGATGGGCTTCAATCGGTCCAAGACTACTGGGTGAGGCCATCAAATCTTCTTTCTATATTAATTATCCGAGATTACTTGTATTTAGGGACAGTAATCGAAACGTTTAGTTTCCAGCCCTCATATTGACCAATGGTCATGTAACAGTCAAAACCCAACGGTCTCATTTTAATTATAGTCATGTTATCAAATGAAATAGTTTTGTTGAGTATAAAAAATAAAATAACACAAAAAATTAGGAAACAAAATTTATTCAAAATTTTGGGTCGTTACAATCTTCCCCCCTTAAGAAATTTCGTCCTCCCAATTTTTAAAATTGGTTTTTCTAATTTCATTGAAAGTCCCACATCAGAAAACGAGTCAGTATAACTATTACATTAAAAGAAAGAAAGAGAAGTACAAAGGTCACCCGAGTTAACCCACACAAGGATTCCATGTAGGAAAACGTGGACATGGAGGAGAAAAATAAAGGGTCATGTTTTCGGGGAGAGTGATAGAAAAAATGATTAGGAGAAAGTTAACCCTGAGAAAATCCCAAAAATTACCTTAACATAATATCGATGCTCTGAGTTCAAAAATTAAATCCATTTTATAAAAATAATTTTCTAAATATTTTTAATTTAATTTTTAATTAAAAAACACGATTCACTCAAAAAACTAATACTTGACTAATAATTTATGAAACCGTTATTTAACCATTTTAATGAATCTCATTACTTAATCAAGGTGCCTAGATTATATTAATACTTTATTTATGTGTTATTACTAATCCATTTGGTCACATTACTAATCCTAAGCATAAAATCACTATTCATAATTTACTATTCATTAAAAACCAAGTTGATCTTATTAGACTCTAAATTTCATACTGAACATAATTGTAGAAGACCATTTTTAAAAAATCATTGCACATTTTTAATTATTTAAGGTCTACATAAACATTTTTAAAATATCCTTTTTCTAAAATTCATCAAAAATATGCATACAATATTTATCCGGTCATTTGAAAATTCATAAACTTTATCATAAGAAGAAATCCCAATTTTTATTTAAAACAAGGATTACACAAGGCAGTTACGGTCTCCTTACATATCCCCTTATCACACCAGCATTGGACCTATGTGTAAGGTGTGCTAAGGTGAGATAATCCGAGGGAGGCTCGGCCAACATCGCACGAGTAGTAATTTCTATTAGTTTGAACTTCTCACGAAGGCGATTCCGTTATAGCTTCACAGGATGAAGTTTGGCTTGGGTTTGGTCCAGAGCAAAGCCCAATGGTGCTACCTCCTTCCCAAGTTCTGTTAGATGGGCTTCGATCGGTCCAAGACTACTGGGCGAGGCCATCGAATCTTCTTTCTATATTAATTAACCAAGAATACTTGTATTTAGAGATAGTAATCGAAAAATTTAGTTTCCAGCGGTCATATTGACCAATGGTCATATAACAGTCAAAACCCAACGGTCTCATTTTAATTATACTCATGTAATCAAATGAAACAGTTTTGTTGAGTATAAAAAATAAAATAACACACAAAATTAGGAAACAAGATTTATTCAAAATTCTAGGTCGTTACAATCAATTTTTGGTGTATGGGTCTCATAAGTTGAGGCCACTTGAATGTAACTACCCTAAGCATGACCTATAATAAAAATATGTTGTTTAATATTTTAATTATTGTCATCATTATATTTGGAATGAAAATTTTACAATGATTAATTATCCCAAGATCATATGATATATCACTTCATAGTGAGATTTGAATATCCCGAAGTGGATATAGGTTGAGTATGTCTAGTAATTTTCTTTTGAGCTAGCATATATACCTTGGAAAGGAAACTGTGTGGTAGATGCTTTGAGTAGGAAAACATAGACACAATTTTTTCGAGAGTCTAGTGTTGAGTGGAAGATGATAAATTTTCTTGTTGAAATGCATCTGATGGTTAGGAGTGTTAAGAGAAGCTGACTCTCATATCAATCTCAATGGATTTGAAAATTTGAAGACATATTAGAGATATGTACTATGAGGATCCTATGTTCTTAACTCTAAGGAAAATCCTTGAAATTAGTGATTCACCATTATATTAGAAAATATACAAGGATGAGAACGTCTATGTCATGAATTTGGTAGATTTACCTTTGAGAATGAAAGATGTGATAATGTGGGAATTTCATTTCATGGAGTGAGTGGTACATCCAGGTGTAACAAAAATGTACCATTACTGTTGAAGATAGTTTGGGTGCCCGAGCATGAAAAATGAGATATCGAGGTTCATGACACAGTTCCAGACCTTTCACAATGTGAAGGTAGATCATCAATGAGCTGGAGGTTTTTACAACAATTTCATATTCTAGAATGGAAGTGGGATGAAATAACTAGGGATTTCATTGTGTTTCATCCGATGATGAAAAGGAACAATGATGGTATTTCGGTTATGGTTGATCTACAGAAAAATGTAGCTTATTTATTACCTATATGAGGGACGTTCTCAACAGAGTATCTATGGGGCTTGTATGCTCAAGAGATCGTCCTTTAGTTAGGGGTTACAAAAACTAGAGTTTCAGACTATTACTCTCATTTATCGTCATGCTTCTGGTAGTGTTTATACAAGGTTCTCAGTTTACAGATATTATTGAATATATCTATCCACCCAAAGAAAAATTGGAAGTCAGATTGTATTATATAGGTACCTAGGGATATACAGTGAACTTGTGATCATGACTTCTGTAGGTCTTAGGAAAATAACATAGATTTCTTGGAATATTATTATAAATAATTTTTTAGAAAACAATACATATATTCCCATATGAGGTTCTATATGGTAGGCCATATAGATCACCACAATTTTGGTTGGAGGTAGGGGAGTCAGAATTGTTGGGATTGAATCTCATGCGGGAGACATCAGATCATGCATAATTAAGTTCGAAATGTATGGCTCTTGCTTAGTGTAGACATAATTCATATGATGAATCAAATTTATGACCTCAATACTGTGCCGAGGAATATCATGTATTCTTTTTAGTGTCACCTATGCTGGGAGGCTCCAGGATGTGGAGACATATAATAATAGAAACTAGGTTTGTTGGACCGTTTGAGGATGTGGAGAGAATCAGGATGGGAGAACTCTAGTTGGTTCATATAAAATAATACCAATCTATGCATTTTTTTTCTATATATCAAAATTTTTATAGTATCACCCTGACTACTCTCATGTGATTTCCGTGGATGGCGTTGATCTTGATATTGATTCGACTTTTGAGGAGCATATGATACGTGTGTTGGATTATAGTGAGAAATTGTTGTGGGGAAAGACCATGGAAACAGTTTGTCTGTCATTGAAACATAAGCGTTTGCAGGAGTAAATAGTGGAAATGTATGTGGGATTAGTGGACCTATCATTTTAACTCAGAATCGTAGAGGAGATTGTGAGTAAAGGTCAGGGATGCACTCTTATAAGGTTAGGAGATTGTAAGATCTCTATCTTTTCTAAAGTTGAGTCATGCTTGTTTTGAAGTACTATTTTGTAAATATTTGATTACTTTTTGTTTCAGTTATAACATGGGGAATGTTTGGGTGGATTTTATAAAATAATTAATGACAAATTTTTGTGCATGTTTCGCAGATGGTTAGGGAAAAAAATGCACCTCGTCCCAAAAAACTATGAATACATTAAAATTTGTGGTTTCTCGAGCTGATGCATTGTTCATAAAATTTTTCACCTTAAAATAAGTGACCATTCATCCTTAAAATAGAGGGTTCATAGTTTGTGCATTGTTAGGGAAAACCAGGCTCCACCAACCATCTAACCATGCACATGAATTAATGTCCTTGGAAAATTATTTTCAAAATTCATAGAACCCCCAAAACAGACCTATCTCATCCCCCATTTGACCCTAGGAGGTGATTCCTTTTTTAGAGAATTATGATGGTATTCCATGTCCATTGAATTATTTTCATCCTGATTCAAATTCCGGATCGAAGATCAACAACTCTCCCATTAAGTGGATTATATCTTATTGCATTCTAGTTAATCTATCTTCCCTCTCCCATTCTGTTGGTGGGAATAAATCTTTTATTTTTTAGATATTGGTCTAGATTTCATGAATACAGATATAGGCTTGTAGATGTATATTCTAAACTAAAAAGATTGTTATTTTTTATCTTGATTTTGGTTTTAGATCCGGAACCTAATTTATGTCGTTCAGTTTCAAAAAAATTTTGATTTTCAGTATGGTGATCGTTCATCAATAAATTATGGTAGGGTGTCTATTATTGGAATCCCATCATTATGATTTTCAATTAAAAGTACGTTATTTTAGAATTTCTCATGTTCTTCTAGAAATTAGAATTCTTAGATTTGATTAATTAATGTGGTCAATTAATTAACTAAGGAATTTAGGGATTTTATTGAATAACTAGATTTTTGAATTGATAAAATAAATTTCTTAAAAAATTTTAAAAATATTTTAATGGGGATATTTATTTTTTGGGTAAATGTCAGAATGACGAATAATGAATTGGAAATAATTAAATGGTTAATTAATTGTTGACTGTTTAATTTTTTTCAACAATTAGTTGTTTAATTAATTATTGGACATTTTATAGTTAATTAATTCTTTCATTTATTATGGGATGAGATGATATAATCAATGGTTGAATTAATTAAATTGGTTAAAGTGGTTAATTAATTGTTTGGATAATTAATGGAAATGGTTGTGATTAATTAATCATTCAGTGAATTAATGGAAATGGGTTGATTAATTAATTTTAGAATTAATTACTTGAAATTGACGAGATTAATTAAATGGTGTGTTAATTAATGTAATTGGGTTGATTAATTAATTATTCAATTAATTAATGGATAAATATTTAATTAATTTTTTGATAATTTAATTTATTGAATGATTTCATATTATGTTTTCATGGACTCCAACATGGGATAACTAGGATGTGAGCAAGAAACGGATGAAAAGGACTGTGTGATCTTGTTTTGAGGAAGACCATGAAGAATTACATTTTAATTTCCAAGGGGTCATGAGAACTCTTTGATTTAGGTAAGGGGAAGGATAGTGAGAGCCTCCCCTTTTCATAAAAAGAATTTATTCTTTGTTTAGTCATACTCACATTAGACCCTTGAGGTTATATCCATAGGTTCACATTACACATGATGGATTGGTTTACCTATTTTATATATCATATCAGATATAAAATGTGATAATCAATTGTAATGTGGAATTCATATATTGGATAATCCTTTGGGATATTTTAGACTCTGGCACGAACCGAAGCATGTATTGAGGCTTGGGTGTCCTCAAGAATATGGTGGGTTCATGTGATTAAATAAATAATATTTAATAATTTTATATACTATTAATTTAAATATTGTTATTATCTCCATAAACAACCTCATACACTATAATTGATGGGATTTTTTAAGACACTATTGGTGGTGGGAAACAGAATTATAATCGCACCCTGCATAGACTCTCTAATTGGTACCTGGATAGAATATGTTGTTGCTGTATATGTTAATAGAAAGTTCATATGTTAAATGGATTATTTGTTGTTGGATCTTGGATGAGGGAACTCGATATAGTTCAGGGCCCACTTGGAGGTTGTCGATGTATTTATTTTCATTTTTCATTTTAGACATTAGATAGGTAAAATTGCAAGGAATTTTATCAACATTACTAGGATAATTTATTTCCTACATTGATTATCTTGATATTTTCATAATTTTTAAGATTTTATACATTTCTGTTATAGTATATTTATATTCTATGTTGTATTACATTGATAAAATAGGGTATATTCTCCCCATTATCGAGTTATGAAACCCTCCCTACTAGTTAGTAACCTCTCAAATATGGAAAGGTGTACTTGAGGTTATGAGACCAACTAGTTTAGGGAACCAATTCATGGAACTCGAGCAAGGATGTTCTAATTTTTTAAACATAATCTCTTCCATCAGTTGTGTCCATATCAATTTTTATTTCATCTCTTACTGCCTGAAATGAAGATGAAATTTTAATTCCCAAGTAACTAGTGAAGCATAAGATCTATAATGGGTTGATTAGTTATTCTTTCATCAGTTAATATCCTTTCACATGGGTTATTATAATTTATCCAATATGAAGAATTCTTAATATGGTCATATAAAATAATAATATCTAAAACCTCATCGAATTTTTAACTTACCTAATTTTTATAATTAGTTACCCATATGAACCATTCAAATTACATAATTCAAAATATATCAAAGAAGGTTACTAAATTTCAAAAATAATATTATCATTAATCCCCGAAACAACAAGATTTCTCTCTTAATAAAAACATAACAATCATGTCAACATCATCCTCATGTGTTCTTTTGAGAAATCTTAATATCCTATAAATACATATTGAAAATACACATGATTATTTATTTCATATATAATCACATTGCTTATATGAAACATTTTCATTAGAATCCTGTCTTCATCCTTATACTGATAAAACATGTGATTCCATTATTCCAAAATATATGTAGTTAATAAAATGAAATATCACTAATGTATGAGTAACAAGATTTTAATATGGATTATTTATTTAAAATAAAAAATGAATTTCCAAAAAAAATAAACGAGGATAAGTATTCTATATTTTTCATGGTTCAAAAAATCCATTAATATAGCATTTGAATCTCATTATCCTTTTTCCATAAGAGGGTTTGTGTCATAACGTCTATATAAGTCAATGGATTAGCAAGCTTATTATCATAATGCCCCAAATCATTAAAATTAAAGAACTTAATTACATGAGGTGAAATCAATAGAGTTATCTATTTTTTCCAATTACTTCATCATTAAAATGATCGATGACATTCTTAATCACACATAACACATTTACAAATCCTTATAAAATAATTTACTCTATGTTCTAATCCACACATTTATCATAACCTAAATATAATATTTTTTATCCATACCTTTTAGAGTTTCATTTTATTTATATATTTATTTTGTTATCATATCAAGGTTATTGATTGGAGTCACTAATCTACCATTTTTAAGATGAATATAAGGATGTTTCATACCAAAAAAATTATGTTCATGAACTCATCCTAATCCATGGAGTGAATTCTATCTTGTTGACTCATATTCCTGATAAAGATCCACAACTATTTCCCTTCAAAATCCAACTAATATGTTACCAATGTATCTTTTTTGTATTTTGACAGACTGATAATAGAAAATATCATTTCTACATTATAAATCCATATCATAGTAACTAGTGTTCCATTATTTCCACTAAAATAAGATGTATTTTTCATTAAGAATGAATGAAGAAAACATTTCCCCCTTTTTTCATTTGGAATCTCATCATGATTGATGGATTGATAAGGTTGTGGGGTCATTGAAAAAATATTTTTTAATTATGTATCCCTAAACATTCAGTTTCTCAAGGGGGCCATAATTGAATTTTCCATTATATTCATTAGAAAAAACGGTCATTAAGGCTTTATCCATTGAATAAAAAAAGAAAACATTGCACGATCAACATTACTCATTGTAATACATAATCAAAGGAAACATATTATAAAATTTTAGTCTACAACACCCTATATTTAATTATATGTTATTCATGATTGTTACTAAATCACTATTACTATAACCAATACATGGACATTTCCATTAGAATTATATTAATGGTTACTCCTCCTAGTTTCAAATAATTGACAAAAGAGTTTCTAAAATACAAACTATAACGACCAATGATTTTAATACATATACATTGAATCATTTTTGTGGAATATTTTATAATTTACAAAGACATATTCCCATAGACTGTATTACATTTGTTCCATTGTAAACATGTAATCATAATATATTAGTTTATAATAAGTCTACAACTTCTATATCCCATTTCTTTATAACTGGAACCCTTTTTTCAACATCATACTAAATAGATTTCTCCATATCCTAGGGGAAAGAATTATAGGGAAGTGTGAGATAAATATCACAGTAAGGCTATATAAGGGTGATACATAATAATAACATGAACATAAGGATATAATAAAATATTAAACATTCCCTATAGGTTAAATATCCTCTCCAATTGTCATGGGTTAAAGATTTCAATTCATAATACATGCACCATAAAGGTGTCAAAAGCATAAAACATGATGTAATAATAAATAAATAATGCATATAATTTTTTTAGACCCTTAAATATATAAAATTATTTCCCTAGTTGTCAAGGATCTCAAACAATGCCATGTTAGTGGAATGGGTTCACTACCCAAAACATCTAAGTAGAAAAGGTTCACTCCCAAGACCACTTTATTTGTCATGGTTCACTCTTAAGACCGTATAAGTATTCAATGTCTACTCCAAAAACTAAATTTACATAAAATGTCTTATACTGAATAGTGTTAGATCCGAATTTAAACACTTTCTATCTCATGACATTTAATTCATTACCAATACATTGGAGAGAGATATATGTCACACCTGTAAAATAATGAAAACCATACATATGTGTGACATAAGAATATAAATCATCCATCATAAACATAATCTATCCATATAAATAATAATATTATAATGCAAAAATCATATACCCAATTCACAACAAGTAACATGAAAGTAATTCATCTTAAATGGAATATGATTATAACATACCTTTTGAAAACATTTTTTGATGAAAATATCATTTTATCTTTTTATGAATATTTTTCAATTTGTAAAACAATTATAAAAAATTTTTCCCTGAAACTATAATTTTAGACATATATGAGAATATTTTAAAACATTTTAAAACATCTTTTATATTATTTTCCTTGAAAATTCTTAAAAATCATTTTTAAAAACAATTGTAGAAATCATTATTTTTGAATGAAACGGATTCTGATAGAAGAGAGAATATAATTAAGTGAAAATTACAATAACATTAAAATAAAGAGATTCATGGTACAACACTTATATGAAAATTTTATACACTTCATAAATGAATATTGGTGTATAATATAACAAGTTTCTCAAGAAAGAAAACTTTCTAGAAAATTACCTTACCCATTTGGTATCTTTCGAGCCATAATCCCCATGAAAGAGAGATAATCAAGCAGATATGTAAATACTCATAATTTTATGTATGTGGATCATATATTACATTATTTGTTATTACATACCCCACACAAAAGACACGAGTGTTGAATATGGTATAAGTCTCACAAAAATATATATTACATTAGAAACCTCCTTACCTTATGTCTTGAATTCATTCTACATGTTAAAACCAATTGTATAATAAATATAAATTTTTTATACATCATAAATAGAACTATATTCTTATATATAATTCTATATGTTACTAGATTATGACTTTATATTACTCATTTATTACTAATTAGTTGTTAAGTTTATGTTTTTAGTAATAAATGCTTTGTTTTTGTTCATGTTTTGACTTGTTAGTTTTGGGCCTCTTACTAAGATCGTTACTTATTCATTTATACAATTATAACCATTGTATAAATATCATATATAAATATATATATTCATTATATATGTAACATCCTAAGATTTTATGAAATATCATATTGCAAATTAATTTAAATTCATTGATATCTATTGTTACATGCGATGAACAGTTTATCGTGCATATTACTCAAAACCATGTTCATTAATCATTTCAGGTAAAATCGTGTTTTTCTATTACTAGTTTTATATGCAATGGTTTGTCTTACTCAACAATAATATATTGTTAACCTGATTATTTAATATAGAAGTAATTATATTCCCTTTCTGTTGGCGGGTGTGAGTATGACTTACTATATTATGTTTAAATAATTTTATAATTTTTTTTGAAATTAACCCAAAATATATTTTTGGCATGAAATTCTAATTAATCTAATTTTAAAAATAAAAGGATATATATTTTTTAAAGGAAATTTTTTTATATGAAAAAAAAAATCTTTTTTGAGACATAAATATCAAAATTTACATTGGTTTAATTATTTACATTTTATAGTGATTTTTCATTTTTTGATGAATTGTTAAAAAACAACATTTTAATTGAAAACAGTTATTCCTTATAAATTATATGTGTAGTAATATTCTTCTTAGTTAAAATTAAGTATCATTAAAAATAAAATATTTTCCATTTATGAGTCATTTTATATTTTATAATGAACATATAGACCCCTCAATAGTAAAATATTTTTTAGCACTGTTATCGTTAAAGTAGTGTTGTTGCACATTACATGTGTTTCTGCTAAAATTAATATAAAACACAAATGGGATTTATATTTAATAAAATAGTTTTAATATTTTATAATTATTGGTTCAAAATTTTATGTTAATTCTCACATAAATTTTCACTTAATGGATGATGTAAACATATTAGAAAATTGGTTATCTACATGAATAATTAAAATGAAAAAAATATGAAAACTCAATGAATATGTAGAAATAATAAAAATTATTTTATTTTTGTATGATGTCAGTGTGGATATACCATAATTCCAATTTACTCCATTTATTTTCATTTTTAAGAACATGATATAAGGGGGGTCTCCAAACAGTGTTTACCCATTTATATTTATAATAATATCACTCCTCATCCACTATAAAAAGTCACTCATTTTCCCCACTTCATCACACATGTAAATCCATTTTATTCATCCAAAACCTAAACAAATAATCTCTCTCCTCTCACCCTATAATCCTAAATTTGAGCATCAATCAATCCAATGAATACCTTGGCTGCATAAAGAGGAGTTACCTAAAAAATGAGGTAATATTCTTCAATGTGTGTTCATGATAAAAGTATTTCTCCACCAACTCAACTGTTCTTATTCAATGAATGTATAATAACATATGTATCATAAAAATAATTCTATTTTTTAATGTGATGTTTTATACCTACACCTACTCACTCTTCCATCAAATGGTTAACAAACATACCATTTGTGTGTGTGGAGAACATCCTCCCCAGGAAATGATCTCGTTCTTTTTTCCTTTACCACATATCATGGTTAGGATATATGAAAAAAAACTTTTTTTATATGATATATATATAATTTATTTTTTCATGAAATTTTTTGTATTTTTATATGACATGTACCATCATTATTTCCATTTTTGAAAACATGATAACATCATTTGTGGACATGGGCACTGCCGCATCTTCCAAGTGATGTGTTACATTCAAACCTTACATGGAATGTATTTAATTTGGTTATAATTTAAAAACATTAAAATAAATAGAATCTATATTATATTAATAACATAATTAACATTTTATAAAAATAATATATTGTTTTCCTTATTACCCTTTCACATAGAAGAAATGTTATAACATCATTCCTAGATGTCTAGAAAACTACTTCCTCGATGCAATGTGATTCATTTTAGATCACAATAATTCTATATATTAGTATATATGATTAAATAATAAGTAATTTATGATATAAATATCATTATGGAAATATAAACTCTACTTTAATAATTTATATAGTGATAACTAAAAAATATAAATCTTACTAATGCGTACTTACGACCTACAGTGTCCATGATTATAACATTGGATAATTTATCATTACCATATTTTATGATTGTTTTTTGAAATAAAATTTAAGTATAAATTTGATAATTATGTCATTATTATTATTATATATATTCTTTAATAGTGACCCCTCTTACCATAAATGACTTAACAATGTCTTTTCTAACACATAAATCTAATTTGGTGATAAGATCTGGCATAATAATTATTGATTATGAAATTGTATATAATATTTTTATAAATTAAATTAAAGTAATATAAAACAAAGAAATTTTTTTAATGATAGTAAATATTTTAAAAATGATTATTATTCACTAATATACTATAAATTCATGAAACATTGAACTCAATGAAAGGGATTACTATCTAATTTTTATTTTCATGAGACATGCATCATAATCACCACATATTTCATTGATGTAATGTACCTACTACCAATTTAGATATATTATACCATTAACTCATTTATATTCATGTTATTTAAATGTTTCATTTTATGATTATTATTGTTGGGGGTTCCAACTCATATTCCACCACAACCATATGGGTGTTTCTAGTATACCTTTTATTTATGCGAGACTTAATACATATTAACCACTTATTTTTATTATGTTGTGTATCAACTACCCATGAATTTATTTGATGAATATTATCCTCAAATTTATAAAGTTTTAAATATATATTTTAGGATAACTCTTTTATGAGGTTTATGGTATCAATGTTACCATATCAGTCATAGATTTTTGTCGTAAGTTTCCTTCTTTGAGACATTTCTTATCATATAAACATATCTTCTTTTATAGGGTCTATATACAAGTCCTTTGAAATAATTTAACATTAATATTATTATTCATATGATATTCTAATTTCATTTGATTTTATTCCTTCATGAGTTTCACGATTCAAATGTTTCAAAGTGGTATGGGATGCATTGGAATGTATAATAATTATTTTCCTCATTAATTTTTTTAGATATATTTTCATTGTACTTCAATTGATCAACCTAAAATATCCTTTTTATTAATTTTCATAAACTATGGATATTTTTTATTGATAAAACCCTTAAAATTTTATAGAAATATGGATACTATTTCTATTATATTATTATAGAAGCAGTTTCTTTTCCACTGGCTAACAATGTTTCAAAGAGATTCCTATAGAACCCCATTTATTTTCATGGGTTACTCATTTAGAATGATATTTCTATTGAACTCTTTTCATTTATATGGGTTAATTGTGCTACAAAGAGATTTTTATTTGAGAAGTTTATCTTCATTAGCTTAATCATGATTCAAATTGATATTTTTGGAACCCTTTACCATTCTGTGGGTTACTTATGTTCAAATAGATTGCTATTGAACATGATTCCTTTCCATTAGTTGATCAGTTTTAATGAAATTTTAATATAACATATCTATTTTCCCTGATTTAATAAAGTTTTTATTAGTTTCTCCATTGAATTTATGAAAGGTCATATATGTGATGTTTTTTTAATAGTACATGGACATTTTATAGGAGGTTATGTGATAATCCAATGTAGGGTTATACCGTGATAGACCATGGATAGTTGTATCCATCATAACCAATCAATGCCTCGGGTATAGATGTTGTATATATGGATATTAAAATTACAAGAGTGACATTTATAGAAGTTAACCACATGGTTTTTACATTTTAAAGTGTAAAAAGTTTAATGATGTCTACTGATTCATTAATATGTTTATTTATGCATTCAAAAGGTTTACAAGGTTTATAATTATCGAGAATTATTTTACATGGATCATGATTATTAATTATGATGAACCTTTTGTTTTTCAGGTTTTCATATTTAATGGTCTATGTGTTTATCTGTATGAGTTCATTTATGATTCTTGTATGAAATTTGATAATTTCATTATACCATTATGCACACATATTCTTATTAATGACACATTACTATTAATTCTTATGACTACCATTACTGGTCATCTGAGATCAAACCTATTATGTTTCATTTTCCCTATGATTTAATGAATTATTTTTAGTGACTAATTCTATTAAGGGATTTCATAATGATGAAACTTATTACCTACTATGAAATAAGGAAATCTGGGTTAAATGATAGATATTTACTTTTGATGACTTATGAGTCTAAGTTGATATGAGTTTTTTATGTAAGTGTTTTTCCAATTCAGTAATACTCAAAACCCGAAATTTCAAAGAGGTTGTATATGATGAATGTTTTAATTTTTATTTTGAAGGGTTAATTGAAAAAATTTGGTTCCAATTTTCAGAATCAAAACTATAAATGTAAAGTTATGGATTTTCGAAAAGGATCCAAATATCTTGGTTCTATGATTTTATAGTTGGTATCAGAGGTTGATTCAGATAAATAAAGTGAATAAGATATTTTAATAGGAGGTTATATTAATAGTTATTCTTACCATGATAAAACTATATACATATGATTCATCATAAGATAAATTTCTTATGAAACCCCATTTTAGGTTTTTAGGTTTTAAAATTTTAGTTCCTAAAAATGACATTTAATGAGAGCTGTTATTGGGTTGAAGATTAAGGTTTAAAGTGAAGTATTCCTATATATTTTTTAAATATATTTTAATGTATTTATAACCATTAGGTTTTATGTGATCTTATATATTGATGTAATTATGGGAAAACAAGTATTATCTTACAGATAACAAAATGATTCAAAAGTGATTTGGTGACAATGTGGATAATGTTACTTCAAAATAATATAACTAGATTTTGGTCCTGAAATTTGGGAGGTATGAGATACCCCTGAGGTTAATACACTATTAAATTTATATATTAGTGTATAATTTAATGGTTACTCAATTTAAGAGCTATATTACATGTGCTAACAATTTTTTAGGTTAAAGTATAAATACATGTGGAATAACTTGACTATACCTTTTATTTATATGTGGTCTTTAAAAGTTCATTTTAGTGCCTTAGGTTTTAAAACATCATGTCATAAGCTCATCATTTCGATAAAAAGAATTAGTTTGTTGTAAATTGATTAATGGTTGAAATTCTACTCATCAGGTTAGTATATTTCCTATTGATCTACATGTTATGTGAATTCATTAGCTGTTGGGAAAACAACCTTTAAATGAAATGTTACACAATTAACATCTTTTCTGATGATATCAATATCATTCTACACATGTATTTGGGTTGTGTTTTTTTACATTCACTTCCTCTTGACCATGTTCTATATCAATATTTATTAGTCAATGAGAATTAGTTTTACCTTCCAAATCAAACTTATTATTTCCAACCTATGTTCTCCTTATATTGAATACTAGTTATGCATAACTTCTAGTGTACTTTATGTTTCTCACCCTCCATTTTTAATATAATTAATTACTTACCCTCTTTATGACGTGGAATTAAATAAAATAATTAGATGACTATTAATCCCCTGATATCCAAGGAAAATTAGGAGGGTGAAAATCTTTTTGAGGAGGTAGGATGTAACTTCCCAATATTTAATGAAATATCTTCTTATAAATTAATTTAAATTCATAGATAAATTTTGTTACATTTAATTAAATTTTTTGGCTTTTCATTTATGAAACAATAAATTCGTATGTAATTTCATGTATCATTGATCTTCTTCGATAACAAGTCTTACACTCAAGTACGAGTCTTACTGAATAATATAATATAGTTGATATTGTTATCTAATATGGAATTAATTTCCAAGAAATTATATCGGATTATGTGAGTAAGAATATATATATTATTATTACACATTTTTACTAAATTATTTTACTTTAATGAATAGTATTTTGTAGATATAATTTTAGAATAAATCTTTTTTTACGCATAAAAAATGTATTTTTAAAAAAGTGGTTATTCCTCCTTTTAATGGAGAAATTATTTTAAATCAAATATATTAAAATTTTATAATATATATATATTATACTATAAAATTAATTTTATGACTTGGAATATAATAATTTATATTCCATTGATTTTTTGGAATTTTTCTAAAAATATTTAATTTTTCATGAATAGGGTACAACACTACATTTAAATTGAATCCTAATTTTTCATATAATTTATTTATGTAGATAAATAATGTTTTAAATTATTTAAAAGTATACATAGTATGTTAATACATAAATAAGTCCTTCAAATGCCAATTGATTCAATTTCACCTTGAAATTCAATATAAAAACATTGAATGTTTTACTCTTTTCTCCTTAAAAACCAGATGTCTCACATCATCTCTCGGATTAATTTTAAATTCATATTATACATTTCAATGAATTGAATTTGAAAAAACATATATAGTTATTATGAATAATTATGATATAAGTGTTTATTATAAAAACCATAATTTTTACACAAAAAAATAGTGAATGTAAATATATTTAATTACAATGACTAAGGTAAAAATAGGTTCGCATAATGATTAAAAATATAAATTTTATAAATGTACCAAGTCATGTTAAACCCCCATTTATTGATATATTTATACCCTCAACACCTTATTGATTATTTTTATATGTTATTGGGAGACTATTCCACAAAAATGACCTATATAATATGTTTTGGGAGGATAAAGAAATAAAGTAACATTTTGTACCTTCAACACATGAAATGTTTTAGACTAGGGAAGAAACTATATAGGTTTGGTTATAAATATTAATTTGGAAAATATATGAGTTATTTTTATCAGAATAATTCATTTATAATTTTTGTAGGTGATATAATTACATTAAATTCATAACAAATTCCAATGTATGGATTATTTAGTTAATAATGAAATAAAATATATAATATTTTATGAAATGATTTAAAATTTATAAAAAGATCATATCCTTCCAAATTATTTTTTTTAAGAAATATTAATTTTTATCCATTTGTGGCCCAATTTATTTTTTATAAATATCATATTTTCCAATAAATAGTAAAAATTTTGTGAGCATAGTTAGAGGTATTGTGGTGTTTTATCATAATACGCATGTTTCTATTAAAATTAATCTAAAAAACATATATTATTTTTTTATATAAATTATATGTAATGTTCTTTAATTATTGGTTCCAAAAATTATTATAATTATAACATTAATTTATTCTAAATTGGTGAATTACATAGGTTAAAAACTAACTACCTAAATGAAAATGAAAAATGAAAATATAAATAATGAATCATATTTAATATGGAAAAAAATTATAAAAATGATTCTATTTTTGCAAGGTATGATTTTTTCTATACCATATATACCATTTAATACATTAATATTTTTATTTTGGAATAAAATTATATAATAGATACATCCAAACAGGGTTAACCTTTTTATATTTAAAAGAATGTCACTTCCCATCCACTATAAAAAGGAACTCACCCTCCCCACTTAATCAACACTCTATTACCCTTTGGCTCCATCAAATCCTACCCAAATAATCTAAATAAATTCCTCATATCACCCTATAGTCCTCCCAATGTGCATAATGCCAATCACGAAATTGATTGCGTGCATGCCAAATGGTGTTACCCAAAAAAAAGAGGTAACATTCTTCAACACATAATTATGATTAAGTTCATTCTCCACCAATTGAATTCTTATTATTCCATGATTATATATAAAAATAAGTATACTAAATATACAATTAATTTTTATGTTATATGTACTATTTAAAACAATACAAACATCCATTAAATGGGTAAAATACTTACTGTTCATGTGAATTGTGAACTACCACCTTGCGAAACGATGTCAATCATTTTTCCATTACCACCAAAAATGGAATGGAATTATGATTGAAATACTTTTTATATATGATAATTATGATTTATTAATAATTCTATTATTTTTATATAAAACACAACATCATTTTTTAAAATTTTTGTAAATACAATAATATCATTTTTGGACGTGGGACTATAACATCCTCAAAGAGATGTGATCTGTTTACAGTTCATATAGAATGTATTAAGGATGGGTTTAATGAAAAATGTGTGAAAAAAATAAAATAAGTATTATAATCATGACATAATTACCTTTTTGGATATATAAAATATCATTTTCTTTATTACTTTTTCACAAACTGAACAACTGATAACCTTGTTCATTGACATGTGGACTACCGCCTCCTCGACACGATCTGATTCCATTTACATCACAATAATTATATATATAATTATATATTATTAAATAATATTATATTTATGATATAATAATGATTCTGGAAAGATAAACGTGTCTTTCCTTTTATCCAGAACTATCATTGAAAAATGAGAATGTTACTGATGCATATATACAACGTACTTTCTCCATGATTATAATGTGGGGAAATTTTTCAAAACCATTGTTCTATATTAGTAACAATGGTATGAATTATGCATAAATATTATAATTATTTCATGATGATTATTATTTACATGTTCTATTAAGGGCCGTGTGGACAATAGTTGACATACCAAATTCATTTTTGATATATAAAGTGAATATGGTGAGAACAACTGGCTTAAGGATTATTGAATAATAAATTATATATAACATGATAATAGGTGAAATAAAAGTAATATTAAAAATGAATGATTTTATAAATAAGGTATATAATAATCATATTCTTGTTATTCATGATGATAGATGACAATAATGACAAATTGGACTCAATGTAAGGGCTTTGTGTCTGACTTTTATTTTCATGAGGCATACGTCATCAACACCTCTTAATTCATTTTTTTGGTGTACATGTTTTTAATTTTGATGTTATATATAATTATTTATTTCTTTTTATTTAAAATTTTTATTTTATGATCATATGTTTTGGGTTTTATAATTAAATAGTAACCACAATTATAATGGTGTTTCTAGTCTCGCTTTAATTTTTGCGAGACTTAATTCACCATTTTTTGTTGTGGTGTAGTTTCTCAAAAACCAATGAATGTATATGATTATTATTATACTTAATCTTATTGGTTATTTCATATACATATTTGTATCTCTAATTTTTTAGGATTATAGTTTCATTGTTACCAAAGCAGTAATTCATTTTTCTCGCAATTTTCCTTCTTTGAGATGTTTGTTATGTTATACACATATCCTCTTTTATAGGGTGTATAAACATATCAATTAACATTATTTATCTTTACTATCCTAAATATCATGATATTATAGGTTTATTTAATGTTATTCCCTCATGGGTATTATGATTCAAATGCCTCAATGTGGCATGGGATGCTTATAAATATTTAAAGACTATTTTCCTCATGAATCTTTTTAATGATTTTTTCAAATTATTTACATTCATCAATGTCAATGACCATTTTTAATACTTCTCCCCCACCATGGGTAATTTTTATTGATAGTATGCTAATTATTTTATGGATTTATTAATATTTTTTAAAATATATTTTTATGTATGATGTCTTTTTCCATGGGATAATCTTGTTTCAAAGAGATTATTATGGAACCCATTTCTTTTCCATGGGAAACTCATGTTCAATGAGATTACATTTCAACCCATTTCCTTTCCATGAGTAAATCATGATTCAAATGTATATTTTTCCATTATTTAATCATGTTTCAATGAGTTTTTTTTTAAACACATTACCTTTTTAGGGGCCACTCATGCTCAAATATATTTTTATTGAACCCGTTTTTTTTCATGGGAAAATCCTGATTCAAAAATAATGTTATAGAGCCTATCCATTTTCCATATTTTAATCAAGGGGTTATTTTCTTCTCCAATGTGTTTATGAAATATTTTATGTGTGATGATTTTTAATGGTACTTTTATATTTAACGGTTTGTTATGTGATAAAATAATTACAGGTTGTTCTGTGATAGACCAACGATGGGTGGGTCCCATGATATCCCTCCAATGCCTTTGGTTATGAATTCAGTCATATTATTATTCCATTTGTGTTATTTAAATGTATTCAAGTCGATCGCATGTAAAATAAATTTACAAGGGCGAAAAGTATAATGATGTCCCAAGACATCTTTATGTATTTCATTTTGATTAACAAAGATTTATAATGTTTATAATGATGGCACATGATATTTGAATCTAATGACTCTTTTATTTGTGATGTTTTTATATTTTATGGCCTCTGTATTTATGGGTATGAGTTATTTTAATATGCGATGAAAGACCCACTAGGAAGTTTCATACGAACCTTGAACATTTTCCGTGCTTTGAGCAACTAGATCTCCACAAGAAAACAAATAAAGGTGTTTTACAAATACTGAAAATGATAAGGAAGAGGGAAATGGTCAAGGTAGAACCCAAAGAGAACTTGTCTCTATGAACTACAAGAACAAGATGCCACAAAGGAGACCAATACTTTGATAAGTCAAGAATTAATCAAGATCACAAGTGTTTCAATAAAAACTCACCATAATAACATTACCTTCATTCATGATATCTCAAGAGTACAAGGGGTTGATATTTAGAGCCAAAGAAACATGAAATTATAATAACACATGGGGTGACTCTTTACATTAGTATAATGGCTATTTTTCCATTGTCCACAATTCTATAGGATGCTTTTGACAACATTGGCACTTGACCTTGACTTTAGGAGACAAGTAGCACTCCGTTTTGGAAAAGTAAAGGCAAGTAGCCCACCACATTTTGGCATTAACGATTCCATGGTGAGGTGGGCTTGAATATTCGTAGCACCACTTAGGCTGGATTTTTAATGGAATTTTTGGGCCATAATTAATGTATTTATAGGTGCAGATTCTACCCCTATGGAAGAATTTTTTTTTCCTCCACTTTGAATTTCATGATTAATCCATTTAAGGCCTCCTTCATTTTATTGGTCTTGTACCATGTCATTGGGCCTCCAATTCTATGTAATGGGTCTTGGCCACTTGTGTTAATTCCACCCACCTAGTCATGTCTGCCTCGAACCCCACGATGACCATGTGTGACATGATACTCATCATCTCCTCCCTCATCAATTGGATTCATCCTCGAATCTGAAAATTCAAAGGGTGAAAGATCATGAACATTAAAGGTAGCACTAACATTCCCATACCTATAGGGTAACCCAGCCTTATAGGAATTATCATTGATCTTCTCTATGACATAGAAAGGACCATCTCCTCATGGATAAAGTTTTGATATTCTTTTCTCTGGGAAAATCTCCTTCCTCAAGTGTACCCACACCCATTCTCCTGGTTGAAACGCCATTTTTCTCCAAACATTGTTGGCGTGTTTCTCCACTTGTTCATTCTTCCCCTCAATATTGGCCTTTACCTTTTCATTATGGTCCTGCACAAACTTTTCCTTTTTTCTCCATCCATATTTGAGAATTTATTAGTAGGCAAAGGTAAAATATCAATTGGAGTTAATGGGTTAAAACCATACACAACATCAAATTGTGAGGAATTCGTAGTGGAGTGGATCACTCGATTATAAGAAAATTATATGATAGGAAAGCAAATTTCCTTATGTTTCAAATTCTTTCTAATGATGGCATGTAACAATGTTGAAAGTGTTCTACTGACCACCTCGGTTTGACCATCTGTTTGTGGGTCTGTAGTGGTGGAGAACAAATGTTTGGTACTTATTTTTTTCCACAATGCCTCCAGAAGTGGCTAAGTATTTTTACATCCCTATCACTCACAATGCTCTTGGGTAAGCCATGAAATCTGACCATTTCCCTGAAAAAAATCAGTGATATGAGTTGAATCATTGGTTTTAGAACATGTAATAAAATGATCCATTTTACTAAACCAGTCCACCACCACAAAGATGATATCCTTACCTGATTGTGATCTTGGCAATCCGAGCATTAAATACATTGAAATATCAACCCAATGAAAAGAATAAATAAGAAAAGGGGTGTATAATACATGTGGAAGCACTTTCTACATTGAATGTTTACACACATTAAAATTTACACAAACACTTACTGCATCCCTACGCATGTGAGGCTAATAAAAATAATCACTCAATAAGGAAAATGATTTATCAACCCCAAAAATCCCCATTAATCTTCCCCCATGAGTTTATATAATATGAAATTCATGCATGGAAGAATATGGGACACATAATTTTTTTTCCAAAAATGAAACCCATCATGTTTGTAAAAATAACTTTTCCCGTGTTTTTGACACAAAATCAAAATTTCAGAAAAATCCACATAATTCTCATAGATTCTTTTCAAAATTTCAAAAAAAAGTATTTTAGCATGCATATAAATGATAAGAGAGTATCTCATAGACAAAGAATCAGTAAAAACATTTTATTTTCCTTGTTTATGCTTAATGATACGTGAAATGTTTCAGTGAATTCAAGCCATCTTTCATTAAGGCGTACAATTCATTTTTCGTTGTTCATAAGTAATGTTTCCAATTTTCTAAAGTTATTTTGAGGGCATACAATTCCTTTTCATAGGTATAGTAGTTCAGTGATTCCCCATTAATCTTCTCACGAAAGTAGAAAATAGTCTTATACTCTTCAATTAAAATATCCCCAATTCATATTTCAGAGGCATCACACTAAACCTAAAAAACAATACAAAAGTCTCGCAGAATTAAGAGATGTGAATTGGTCAACATACCTTTGAGCATGGAGAAGGCATATTCTTGAGCTTTTCCCCACTTGAATCTCACCCCTTCTTTGACCAACTCATTCAATGGTGCTGAAATGGTCGAAAAGTCGCTCACGAACCTTCAGTAAAATCTTCATGTACATGGAATATCCTCACCTCATTAAAATTCTATGGTGTTGTCCAGTCCCAAATCGCCTTCACATTCCCTTCAACGACACTCATACCATCAGATACTACCACAAAACCAAGGAAATAAACTGAATTTAAACAAAATATACATTTTACTAGGTTTTCAAACAATCTATTTTTCTTAAGAGTCTTAGAAACACATTTCAAATGTTCCTGATGTTCATCAAGGATCTCATAATAAACCAGGATGTCATCAAAATACACAACCAAAAATTTCCTAATGAATGGATAGAAAACAAGATTAATTATTTTCATGAATGTACTAGGGGTTTTAGTTAGTTCAAAAGGAATAACTATCTATTCATATAGTACAAACATAGTTTTAAATGCGGGTTTCCATTAATCTACCTATTTCATTCTAATTTGATGGTATTAACTCATTAAGTCATTTTTTGTAAACAATCCTGTTCCATGGAGTTTATCAAGCATATAATCCAAACACGGTTTGGGATAGTGATACTATAACATAATTTTTCTGATAGCTCAACAATCAACACACATTCTCCACTTACCATCTTCTTTTGGGACATGAATTACTGGTACCAGACATAGACTCAAGCTCTTTCAAACAAATCCCCTCCTTACAAATTCTTCCACCTGTCATTGGCTTTATTGATTCTCCTCTAGGATAGACCGATAAGACGATCGATTTGGAAGTGTTGGTCTAGGGAGGAAGTCGAGGTGGTGCTCAGTACCCCGCAAGGGACGTAAGCCATAGGCAATTTCTTCTAGAAATAAATTACAAAATTCCTGCAAAAGAGATATAACACTATAAGGCATTAAAAGGTTAGGAGAGTTAGGGTAAAACATTATACCTTGCATAGAAGAACGAGAGTTTCCATCCCTTATAATGCCCCCTCTTTCTCTCTTTTTCCTGAAAATAAACTCACTTTTCCCTCAACAATCTTATTTTCACTCTTATTTTCACTCATATTTTCAACTCTTCTATTTCCCCCATATTTTTTTGATTTCACTAAACAATCTATTTTCACTGTTATTTATTTCACACTTGTTTACTTCACTCTTCTCATTTTCTCTATTTTTTATCTCATTTCTTTTTATCTCTTCTCACAATCTATCTCAATCCTCATTTGGTCTTCATATGATTGCAAAGGCCTCAATAGAGTAAGAATAATCGTCCTCCCTTTGTACTGAAAAGAATATAGTTTGGTGTATCCATCATGTGAGACCCTCCTATCAAATTTACAAGGTCTTCCCAAATTAATGCTGCTAGAATGCACGAGAACAACATCATATAACACCTTATCTTCATAATTCCCAATAGAAAATAGAAGCGTGTTCTTGCTTAGTCCCTTTGACATTGTAACCCCCCCAAAACTTATGTTTTATATACGGATAATTTTTATGATTGATGTCATCTATTACCAGATAAATGCTTGTTTCTTAAGGAAAATAATAATATGAATTAGATGAAATGGAATAAAACACACAAAATAGACGTAGGGAATTTTATTCAAATAGGAACACCGTAGTGTTTACAATAAACTGATATTAAAAGGGAAATCAAGATAACCAAATATACTTATTAAAACCCCTATTAAGATCATAGGGAGACCTCCCAAAACAACGAGAACCCTGAGAAGATAATAGGGGTCCTTATTATCCATCATAACAAACACAAGAACATCCAAAGTCACTACGACCATGCTAACCACCATTGGTACAATGGGAACCATTTTTCCTCCTTTGAGTTTTATAACACCCTAAGGCTTGATTTTATATGACACTAATCTGACCATTGCCCCGAGTGACCATGGAATCCTAATAGTTGTAAGTATAACCATTGTCCATGTTGGATAATTAATTGAAAACATATGAGTATACTTTAGTGCACTAAGTAATTAGGTTGTAAAATTATAAAAAACTACTCCTAACCTTGAACCTTAAGAGGAAATAATGAAATGTTTTGGATTATACAATGGTGTTTTTGAAAAGTAATAGGGAAAACAAAATGTGTTGTAATTAAATAAAATTCATATTTTTCATTCATTATCTTAAACTATGATTAATTTCTTTTAATTGATTATATTTCTAATTAATCCTTTTTTTGACCATTAAAACACTAGTATAAGAATTATTATTCGATTTATAACTATTTATGTTAAATGTTTAGTGTTTTTAGACAACCTCACAAAATACATCCAACTTGTAATCATTAACCTTCAATTTTTTTAAAAACCCATGTTTAGAAAGGAAATTTCTGTATAGTAATTTTTTGGTTGGTTGTGTAAAAATTTGGGCCGCTAGGGCTAGCCCTTAATTGGCCAGGCCATGGGAGGCATTTCACTCAAAGTGGCTGAGCCTAGCCCTCAACCCATGCCAGGGCCAGCCCCAGATCAGTCGTAGGTCACTTGAGGAGTGCACCAGAGAAAGCTTGGGAGAACATGTGTGTGTGCTGTGCGGGCGTAAGGTCGCGGTGTTCATGGGAGATCACAGGAGCGCTTTTCTGTGCGCAGCGTGTGCGGGCGCTCTTGGGTAGGCCAAGGCCTGTGGGGGAGGCGGGGGCCCATGTGTAAGACCCCATGTGTGTGTGATGTGTTATTGCTAGCATTACGGGAGGTTGAGGCTTATAAAGGAGGTGCAGACATCCCACTGTTTCGATGTGGGAAGAATTTTTCTAGGTGAAATGAGATCCTGGCCTTCAGATCACATCGCACATGATTTGGGCTGCTGATCCCGATCCCAGCTTTGACCCTCATGCTACCGCATAATATCATTTCATTTACGTGGACCGTTGGATCATCCATGGTTTTAATCTTACCCATCTGAGAATTTTAAAATGCCTCATCATCTTTGGGTCGTCCGATCAACTCAGATATAATCTGAGTCGCTCATTCATTTAAAACCTGTGGACGTACACCATCCCTTAGATAAAGGATGGACCCTATCTGGACCACCCATTTTTTCTCCCGATTTCTTCTAGCGGCGCTGTCTTCTTCCCCGCGACGTGCCCCAAACCAGTATACCTATATCATATTTTGTCACCGTTTTCTTCACCTTTTCAGTCGTCGGACCCTCCTCTCACATGGTTTCCAAAGATACCTCTCCATCTAGTCTTTTTATAATCCATGTTCGCCTCAGATCCCATGAAACTAGTATTAAAAAAATATTGATATTTTTTGGGTTAGAAAATACATCTGAGGAACCCCTAGGGTTTTCCTTCGGTTCATTGCACTCAACTTCTAGTGAGCTTCAGAAACCTCTTCCCTAGCTCCTCCTCCTCCTACTCCTCAAGCTAAAGTAAGTGTTTACTCTTTGTATTCCTTGGTTTTATGTTGTATGATCATATATATTTATATATACTTGTAAAACTAGTAAACATCATCATACAGTTTCATTCTACATTCCTTATATGTTTCAGGATCTTCCATTACAATGTATTAACAACCCTAAGCATGGACACCCCATTCAAATCTATGCCTTAAGTACATAATCGGTTATATAAATAAACATGTTTATGAAAATATATAGGCATATTATACACTTCCCTTAGTTTTTCTGAGCCCGGATTTAATACATCTAACTTTGAGTTTCAATGTTATTAAGGAATTAATAAATCCAGGGATCTGTTGTTAATAAAATGTTTTACACCTATTCATTTGTGTTCTTTAATATATTTTGATAATACATATACATGCGGTATTTAAGCACTTCATCTTTAAATTTTTAGTTCTTAATTTTAATAATCATGCAAGTGTCGAATAAGAATGGTATGAGATATTTATGAGTATGTGTGGACATAAGACAACTTCAAATCCTTAATTGTATTTACAAAAGATTCAAAAGTCTTGCGAATAAAGTACTCATCATAGCCTTCCAAATGTTTTCTTTTGATGTTCTTCGTACATGTGTGTAAATAATGGGGGAATTCAACATCATATTCACATGTTCTAATTACTCTTCACCTTTTATGTTAAATGATAATTTTTAAGGTTGGGTTTTATACTTTTGAGCATTAAACATTTAATGTAGTAATAAATGATTATTTATAACAAATATTTGAGAAAATGTGAGTTTAGTACCCAACATGAAATGTAATGTTTTCCTCTTTAATTATTATGTTGAGGTTACCACTTTATTTATTATGTCAGTCTACCTCTCTATTAAATCATGAATGTTCGTGATTAATATGGTTCTAGACATTTTCATTTCATGTGGTCAATTTTTTATTCCTTTTTGTGTTAATTGACATCAAAAGTATTGTTAAATTATGTACCAATTATTCAGTTGACCACATAATTCATAATCTTGTGCCAGAATCACTGCATATGAATTAATGTGAATGAATTTAATGTTAAACTATTATGCCATTTCCTGAGTTTATGGATTTAATTGATCAAGGTGGTATGGGACACCATGAAAAAAATTAAAAGTGAATTTAGAAACCATGTAATTTGTACACATGTTATGATAAGTGATAAGTTATTTAATAAATCAAAGTGGTATGTGCACATTGATTTATGAAGTATGTGGAATGAATTGGACTTTTTATGTGACTGGTGGGGCCCACTACAGCCCCTCGATGCATCGGTAGGTCTCATGAGACAGCTATCAGGGTAATTAGTCGAGGCCTTTCCCAATTATGGGTTCTAGATTTTGGCGAAGGCTCTAATCACTAGACCTCTTGGCACGAGGCCTTGACACAGTCCGATATATGCACTTTCCTCATTATGACTATGTAAATTAATTAACTAGAGGAATATTCAACTAGTTTAATATTCCTGGTTAAAGGGATTATGATTATGAGAGTTTCAAGAAGTTTCAGTATGACATATTGATTATGCATTATTCATTGATTTTATAGACATAGTATATAACACAATAGTAAATTATGAAATTGAAGTTATTTTTTATGTGAAACTCTAATTATTCATTACTCTTAGTTGTTTAATTTGTGCTTACATATTATTATGTCATACATGATTGGAATTTCTTTTATTCAGCATGCCAATGTTCAAATCACGTATCCTTGTAATTATGCTACCATGTTTCTAGTTTAGCACTTTTATTATAACATGTTGCATGTGATACAACCTTCCATTAAGAATATTGATTTATGTAATGGTTTAAATAATGTTTTGAATGGTTATTTTGGGTATAGTATGTTGTTATTAATCCCCTTATGGGGCATTCGTATTCTGACCCTACATTTTTTATTATAATTTTCAGGTAATAGATTTTAACAAAAGATTCATTTCATCAGTAGCTGTTTTCTCAGAGCCCGAAAAGATTCTGATCCTCTATATGCCACCGGCTCTGGGTACTCGGTGGCTGGGGCGTTATAGATATTATTAGAGGATCCAGTTTGGATAAATCTGGAAAACCAGAACTAAAACAATATAAAATTTACTCATGCAATACTAAGAACAATTTCATCTAAATTTTCAAATGGAAAATAAAAGTGCTAGTCTTTTGTCTCATCCAATAGAAGTATCAGAGACCATAGTCAGAAAATCATGTTTAGAAAACTATGAGACGTTTGAAAATATTCTTTTATCATGCAAAACCCTCTACCTATTATCCAACTCTCCCCGTCTACTCCAACTTCATCAAGGAGCAGGTTTCGTCTATTACCTCATGATGAATGCTCAATTCCCATTCTACATACATCAAGGGAAATAATTTGAGGGTATCTTTAAATGTTTTACCATGGCTAATTTTTTTTCTCTTACGGACTTTGAAAAATCTTCACAAGGGGGTGACCTCCGGGCATCATATCTATGTCAAATTTTGACCTATGGTCTCTGTGGACAAGTTATAGACATTGAAGCCCTTGAGAACAAGACTAATCATTTGCATTGTCGACATAAAGTTCATACTGATGACGATCAACATGATACCCGAAATTATTCTCTCATTATGAATTTTAGATGTCCACATGCAGATAATCTTATTTTCTCACGTTGCGTTTGGATGAAGGATATAGAATAATTTAGAACTGCTTTGGGGATCCGTTTGACTAAGAACTTTGGAAATCCCAAACACCGGTGGAATCTTTGTGAAATCATCTTAGGGGATGACAGGAAATCCACACTAGTGTTTTGTTTGAGGGAGCAAGAAATTATTTAATATCATGAGTTTTATAAATCATGTCTAAATGAATGATGTTGAATTATCTGTTTTGACATACATTTATGTAAAACAATGACTATGTTTAAAAAATAATTTCTATACTGAAGGCTGAATTATTAAATAAATTTCAGAAAAAAGACATGAGTTCACCAATCTATCTTTTATCTCTTCCTACCGAACTGTTAGAGATGATAATCATCAAGACATGCTCTGAGGAGTACCTACCCTATCCCGAAATACGTCTGACTTGTAAACAACTACATCGGTTGTAGAACTGCCTAAACATTCTCCATCATTACCAAGGAAATAATCTTGTCTATTAACGTGTGGCAATTGCATAATTTGCGTTATACAGGAAAAGAGGGATGTTCGATGAAGCCCTTTTCCTATGTTTCACTCTGGATGATAACTACCGAGCTGTAGGTAAATTCCTAGAAGATGCTTTAGATGGTGAACACCGAGCGACCTACCAATTATAGGTTCTGAGTTTTAGTATGTACAGAGAACACCACGAAATCAATATTTTCATGAACGATGAGATACGTGGGACATATAGGGATTTAGTCCAAACTGAAATTTCCAACCTCAAAACTTTTTGTGCCTCTTTATGGAAGGACAAGTGCTTTAGGCATAGGTACGACCCCAGCAGTTCACAGTGTGTTTGGGCCAATGAGATCGATCATCTGAATACTACCTTAGGAATCCAACTGATTTCGTTAGAACCTTACCATCGGTGGTGTTCCTGGTAAAGGGACTTCAGAACTGACGTGTGTCTAGTGTTGTTGTGGTTTGTGTATGAACATTTTAGAATTGCGAGGATGCAATTATTTTTAGGGGGAATAATGTAACACCCCAAAAACATTTGTTTCATATAAGGATAATTTTTATGTTTGATTTCATCTATTACCAGAGAAAAGCTTGTTTCCCAAGGAAAGTAATAATATGATTTAGATGCAGTGGAATAAAACACACAAAATGAATGCAATGAATTTTATTAAAATAGGAACACTGTAGTGTTTACAATAAAACAATATTAAAAGGGACATAAATATAACCAATGATACTTATTAAAAACCATAATAAGATCACATAGAGACCTCCCAGAACAACTAGTACCAAGAGAAGATAATAGGGTTCCTTAGTATCTGTCATAACGAACATAAGAATGACGAAAGCCACAGTGGCCACGATAACCACCAATGGTACAATGAGAATTTTTTTTTGTCCTTTGAGTTTTATGACGCCCTATGTCTTAGTTTTATACAACACTAATCTGACTGTGGCCTTGGGTGACCATGGTATCGTAAAAGATGTAAATATATCCAATTTCCACATTGGATAATTAATTGAAAACATATGAGTATACATTAGTGCACTAAGAAATTACGTTGTAAAATTAGAAAAAACTACTCCTAACTATGATCCTTAAGAGGACATAATGAAATTTTTTGGATTATACAATGGATTTTTTGACAGGTAATAGGGAAAAACATGTTGTAATTATATAAAATGTAGATTTTTCATTCAGTATCTTAAAAATATTATTAAATTCTTTTAATTGATTTATATTTATAATTAAACCAACTTTTGATCATTAAAACACTAGTATAGGAATTTTTACTCGATTTATAACTATTTATGTTAAAAGTTTAGTGTTTGTATAAAACCTTTAAATATACTTCCAACATGTAACCATTAACCTTCAAATGTTTTAAAAATCCATGTTTAGAAAAGAAAATTTCCATATAGTAAATTTTTGTTGGTTGTGTAAAAATTTTGGCCATTAGGGCCATCCATTTTTTTCCAGTCCAAGGGAGGCATCTCACTCAAGGTGGTTGAGCCTAGTAGGCAGTCCAATCCAGGGCCAGCCTGAGATCAGGCATAGGTCACACGAGGAGCCCACAGGAGCAATCTTGGGAGCGCATGTGTTCGCGCAGCGTGGGCATAAGGTCACGGTGTGCATGGGAACAGGAAGGAGAACTTGTGTGTGCGCAACGCGGGTGGTCATTCTTGGGTAGTCTGAGGCCTGCGGGGGAGGTGGGGGCCCGTGTGTAAGGCCCCCTTGTGTGTGTGTTGTTTTATTTCCAGTGTTGCGGGAGGCTGAGGCTTATAATGGAGGTGCGAACATCACACTATTTCTATGTGGCAAGCATTTTTCTTGGTGAAATGTGATCCTGGTAGTTGGATCACATCGCGCGCGATCTAGACTACTGATCCTGATCCCGGGTTCAACCCATAAGCAACCGCGGAATATCACTGCATTTATGTGGACCTTTCGATCAACCCTAGTTTTCACCTTGACCCTCCTAGAATTTTAAAACGCCGCGTCATCTCTGGGCCATCCGATCAAATCAGATATAATCTGAGTTACTCATTCTTTTAAAACCCGCGGACGTACCCCATCTCATAGATTAGGGTTGGACCCGATCTAGACCTTTCATTTTTATCCCGATGTATTCCAATGGTGTTGTCTTTTTCCCCGTGGAATGCCCCGACCTAGAAGCCCTATACCCTATCTTATCACCGTTTTCATTACCTTTTCAGTCACCAGAACCTCCTCTCACACGGATTCCACGAAGACCTCTCCATCTAGACTTTTTATAATAACAGTTAGCCTCAGATCCCTTGAAACTAGTTTTAAATATATATATATATATATATATATATATTATAGGTTTGATTTATAAAATACATCCGAGGAACCCCTAAGGTTTTCTATCGGTTCTTTGCACTCAACATCCATCATGCTTCAACAACTTCTTCCCGAGCTCCTCCTCCTCCACCTCATGATAAAGTAAGGGTTTAGTCTTTTTCTTTCTTTTTTAGGTTTTTGGAACACATATATTTATATATACATGTAAAAATATTAAAAATCATCATACAGATTGAGTCTATATTCCTTAAAAGTTTCAGGATTTTGAGTTACAATGTATTAAGAACCCTAAGCATGGACCCCATGCAAATCTATTCCATATGAATAAAATCGGTTATATAAATAAACGTGTTTATGAAAAATATAGGTATATTATACACTGCCCTTAGTTTTCATGAGGCCAGATTTAATACTTCTAACTTTGAGTTTCAATGTTTTTATGGAATTATGAAATCCATGGAGTCGTTGTTAAGAAAATGTTTAACACTTGTTTATAGATGTTCTTTAATATATATTGATAATACATATACATGTGGTTTTTAAGCACTTCGTCTTTATACTATTATTTCAAAATTTTAAAAATAATGCAAGTCTCGAATAAGAATGGTATGAGATCCTTATGAGTATGTGGGGACGTAAGCCAACATCAAATCGCCAATTGTATTTACAAAAGTTTCGAAAGTCTTGCGAAGAAAGTAATAATAATATCTTTCCCAATGTTTTATTTTGATGTTATTAGTACATGTGTATAAATAATTGGGGATTTGAACTTCATATTCACATATACTAATTACTCTTCACCTTTTATTTTAAATGATAATGTTTAAGGTTGATTTTTATACTTCTGAGCTTTAAACATTTAATTAAGTAATAAAAGCTTATTTATAACAAATGTTTGAGAAAATCTGAGTTTAGTACCCCACATGAAATGTTAGGTTTACCTCATTAATTGTTATGTTGAGGTTACGATTTTAATTATTGTGTTCAGTCTACCTCTCTATTAAATCATGAATGTTCTTGATTAATATAGTTCTAGACTTTTTCATTTTATGTGGTCATGTTTGTATTCATTTTTGTGTTAATTGACATCACAAGTACTGCTATCTTATGTACCAATTATTTACATGACCACATTATTCAAAATCTTGTGCCAGAGTAACTACATATGCATAAATGTGAATGAATGTAATGTTAAACATTTATGTCATTTCGCGAGTTTATAGATTTAATTGCTTAATGTGGTATGGGACACCTTGAACAAAATGAAAAGTGAATTAAGAACCCATGTAATTTTTACTGCCGGTATGATAAGTGATAACTTATTTAATAAATCAATGTGGTATGTGCACTTTAATTTATGAAGTATGAGGATTCATTGGACTTAATATGTGATGGTTGGGGCCCGCTACAGCCCCTCGATGCATTAGTAGGTCTCATGAGACAACTAGAAGGGGAATTGGTTGAGGCCTTTCCCAACTATAAGTTATGGAGTTTGGCCGAGGCCTTAATCACTACACGTCTCGGCATGAGGACTTGACATAGTCTGGCGTATAAAATCTCCTCATTATGACTATGTAAATAAATTAACCATAGGTATACATGACTAGTATAATATTCCTGGTTAAAGAGCTTATGATTATGAGAATTTCATGAAGTTAAAGTATGGCGTATTAATTATGCAATATTCAGAGATTTTATAGAAAGAGTATGTAGCCCAATAGTTAATGATGAAATCGAAGTTATTGTTTTATGCACAACTCTGATTATTCATTACTCTTACCTATTTAATTTCTGGTTTCATATTCTTATGTCATAGATTTTTGGAATTTATTTTATTCAGTATGCCTATGTTCAAATCTTGTATCCTTGTAATTATTCTAGCATGTTTCTAATATAGAACTTTTATTATGACATGATGCATGTGATACATATTTCCTTTAAGATGATTGTTTTATGTAATGGTTTAAAGAATGTTTTCAAAAGCTATTTTCGGTATAGTATTTTATTTTTAAACCCCTTACTAGGCATTCGTATCCTCACCCTACATTTTTTATTAAAATTTTCAGGTAACTGATTTTAACAAAAGATTCATTTCTGTAGTAACTAGTTTCTCAGAGCCCAAACTGATTCCAACCCTCTGTATGGTACTGGCTTCGGGTACTCAGAGGCTGGGTCATGATAGACATCTCCAATTTTATTTAACCATTTAAGCCCTAAGGCCTATGATGTCTCATCGTATCTAATCCCAATTTATCAACCACCAAAACACTTGCTACGTTTTTACAACTAACCCCATAAATAATCATACTACATACCTTTTCCATGACAGGGAATATTGTATTAAAAATGTGCTCCCTTTTCTCTTGATCATTATATCCTTCTGGTTGAGCCCCCAAAGCACGCCTTGACATAAGAATTTATCCATGTACGAGGATTTCTACTTCCACATCTGAATCATCCTCAAATGATGGAATTTTATCTTCTCATATTCTAACACTAAGAACATCTCCATCATCCAAAATAATCATTGTCCTCTTGTTTGTGCATTGTGAGGCAATATTTCAAAATCCTTGACATTTAAAATATTTGATATCTCATGATTTCGAAAAAACTTACCCTCCATTTCACCTTTGGATTCTAGGAAGAATAGTTTTGGTTTGGGTAACTCCATTGAATCATTTTTGTGTTCCCTTTCATGCTCTTGGGATTTAGAATACTTAAACGTGAAAGAAGATATATAATTCATACCCTAATATGTAGGGTTCATCCTTCATGACTTTACTTGCCTCTCCTTTTTGGTAGCCATGTGAAGTATTTCCTCCATGTCCATGTAGTGGTGCAAGTCCACTATGTCCCGAATGTCATGGATGAGCCCATACACAAACATTTCCATGGGGCCACTCTCTCGTCATCAATATTCACCCGAGTCGTGATGATCTCCATATCATTGTGATACTCCTCAACACACATGTACCCTTGTTTCAAAACCATCAACTTGAGGAACAAATCATGACAATAGTGGATAAAAATGAACCTCTTACGCATTACCACTTCATCTCCTCCCATGTTTGGATGGGTCATTCTCCACATCGTTGTCGACTAATTTGTAGTTGGTCCCACTAAATACTAGCATAGTCGGTGAATTCGAGGGATGTTAACTTCACTTTGTTTTCCTGTGAATATGTATGACAACAAAAAACATGTTTGACCTTTCTTTCCAATTCCAATTAAGTTTCTGGATCATTCATACCTTGGAATGAAGGGATCTTCATCTTTACTCATCTTAGATGGTTGGCCTACCTCCATGGAGGATGATTTATCATAATTGGGGACTCGTGATAATCGGATAACTCATCCTCTTCTTCAATAACCCATCTCCATGGTGGTTCTCTAGAATTGGAAGGGGATTGAAGTTCATCCATAAACACATTCATCCATTGAAATTCTTCTTGAATAACCCTCATGAAAAAATTAATGTCTACTTAATTGGAGTTACTCACCTCCTCCAATAAGTTATCCTGTGAGAAAATTGAAAAGAAATTAAAATAGACCCCATACACTCCCTCACATGTTTACACTCAATGTTGGCTTTTATCAAAATGTAAAACTCTTCCATTTTACCACCTAGCATGATTCCTATAGCATTCTAACAAAATTTAAATAAATCACAAGGATCATTTAAATGTTTAAAACACAAAATATAATTCAAAGATAAAATTAAAAATGGATTCAAGATGAAAAATTTTGTTAGGGGAAGAAAATGGATGAAGAAGAGTTAAAATGGGATGTATAATTCAATATGTTGCAACTTTTCTTTTGGATCCATTTTTTATTTTTTTTGGGATCTTTTTTTTAGTAAATGATGCAGAAAAAAGATTAATTTTTAAATATTTAAATGTAGGAGAAGTAATAGTTTGAAACAACAAAGAGAATCAACGTGAGATTTGCGTGTTTTTAAAATTTCACAATTTGTCCCAAAATTTGAACCCACTATATCACTCCATTTAGAGAGTTGATTTTTCTAATTCCAAATGGAAAAGAAATATGGGATTCTATACTTCAAGAATTACATATTGTACATCTAAAAGTAATAATAAATGGAATCCTTAGGTGATGAAAAAAAATGGACTAGAATTGATGTCGGCCCGATTCGAAGTCAAATTAAAATGGAAGAAATGATAGTAAAGAAGGATCTGGATTTCATGAAAATGGGATCTAATACCAAATGATTTGTGATTGAAGAACCACTAGGATGTTTCCAATATTCCCTAGTTGAGCACCCATATCACTGTAAGAAAACACGTAAATGTGATGTGCGAATAGTGAAAATGATAAGGATGTGGGAAATGGTCAAGGTAAAACCCAAATAAAACTTGTCTATAAGAACCCAATACACAAGACACCACAAATGAGGACCAATCCCTTCATCAGTCATGAATTAAGCAAGAACATAAAAGTTTCTGGAAAAACTCACCATAATAACATTTCCATCATTAATGATGTCTCAAGTGTAAAAGTGGTGGCTATTTATAGCCAAAGAGACTTGAAATTCAAATTATAGATGGGGTGGATTTTTACATTAGTCTAATGGATAGTTTTCCATATTCAAAATGCCCATAGGATGATTTTCAAAACAATGGCACTTAACAATGACTTTAGAAGACCAGTAGCACACCCTTTTGGAAAAGTAATGATAAGTGGCCCACCACCTTTTGACTTTGAAGAATCCATGGTGGGGTGGGCTTGAAAATTTATAGCACCTCTTTGGATGGATTTTAAAATTCATGTTTTATCCTTATTTAATGTATTTTTAGGCCCGTATTCATCCCCAAAAAAGGGTGTTGGGCATCCTCTTAGAATTACATGATTAATCCATTTGAGGCCTCTTTCATTCTTTGGTCCACTCCCTCATCGTTGGGCCTCTAATTCCATGCAATGGGTCATGGCCACCTGTGTGCATTCCACCCTCCTCATCAAGTCTATCTCCAAACTCACAATACCCATGTATTCCATGATCCTAACCATATTTTATGATTAAATCATTCACATTGATTATGTCACCATACCCTTATGTACACATATTCTCTTTAATGTAATTTCATTGTCAGTTCTTATATTTACCCTTACTGGTAATCTATTCAAACCATTCTAATTTTTCAATTTCCATATGTTATATGTAATTATGTTGAAAAATTTAAGTCTATAATGTTTTTCAGAAGAATTATTTCAATGACATATAGTGAAATACGAAATGCTTGGTTAAATAGGAGAAATTTACTTTTCATGACTTATGATTCCATGTTTATATGCTTCGTTTATATAAGAGTTGTTTAAAATTCAATAAAACTATTACATAATTGTTTCTTGAGGTTCTACATAATCTATGTTTTCCATTGGATGGTGTATGGTTTCCAATAAAAAATTGGGTCTCAATTATTGGCATAAATGACAAAAATTTAATGTCATGTATTTTGTTAGATGATCCTTGAGCATGGGTTATGGGAATTTAAAATAAAGGTATTGATTTTGATTAATGACTCATCAGGGTAGAAAACATAACACACTATTTTGGAAGAGGGTTGTCCATACTTATGAATAATTTTTATTTTAATATTTTCTCCTATTAAAAGAAATAATATTATTTCACATGTTATCATTCAAGAATAAATTTTATGTCATATATATATCAATTATTTTTATTAAAACCATCCTTAATATAGTCCATTTAATTCCTGAACGAAAAAAAATTCTTCATGAGGTTGTTTTTGTCCATACATATGAATAATGCAATCATATTCCTGAAAAAAATTAAATACATGAACATATATGTGATATAAAAATTTCAAATTTATAATAACATCAAAAAATAATGAATATCATATATAAACTGTAAACCCAAATTTATTCCAAATGTTTAATGGTAATAAGGGGTGAATGAATTACATCAGTTCCTTAGGTGGTAGTCCATTATACCCACAAATTATGATTGTGTATACCATTCGATGGAAGTGTGTGGAGTTATAGGTCATACTGTTAACATAAAAAAATCAGTGTATATTTAATATATTTGTGTTTTTATATATACATGACATAAATATAAATTAAGGTTACTATGGAATAAATATATCAATAATTTCTGTAGATAAATGATACCTCTTCTTTAAGAATTTGTTTTTGGTTGGCACCAAAATACTTCCTCAGTTGGCTTTATGCCAAAATTAATTCCTCTAGGATTAAGTTAGTGATATTTGAAGGTGATTTAGATAGGTTCATTTCAAACCAAATATGTAATGAATTGTGAAGAAAATAGAATGGATGGATCCCTTCTATACAAGAGGGGAGGTCCCTTTTGAATTTTCACAGTAGATTATTTTATAATAAATTGAAAATCAATCATAATACATTAGAAATTCAAATAATTTGAAGCTACAACAGGTCAATTTTGTAATATCATGATACAAAATATTTTAGTCACATTTTGATATTACATAAGTCTTTATCATTCTGATTCACCCATAGTTAACCTATTTTTATATTAATTATGGTATCAAAATATTCAATTTTAAGAGGTTATAATTTTATTATATGTTATAAATTGATTGTAAAGATTCCATGAATTATTTTTTATAACTTATCATATTTAAATTTTATTTTTAAAATATTTCTTTATATTTAAATATATAAATAAAATATGATTTTCATAAAATATCATTACTTTTATTTTTTATACTTTTCATTACATTAACATTAATTAAATCGATATATAATGATAAATTTGAACCAATTGACTTAATACATCGATAATATTTTTAATTTACCTACAAAATATGTTTAAAACATTAATTAACAATTATTATATTTATAAAAACATATCTAATATCATTTAATTGATTTTAACATTAATTGAATAATTATTTCATCATCATTGTGTAATTATTAATGATAATAAGTTATTGACTAAAAATTTGAAATAAATTTCCATGATATATATAGTCTATTTATATTTATAAATAATATTAATAGTTGAACATATCTTCTATGTAACCCCACTTAAATAATATTATTCTTATTAAAAGTAAGAGAGTGACATTTGGTCACTCCCTTTGATTTTAACTATATCTATGTCATTTTCAAGGAAAAGTTTCAATTAAAGAGTTAAAATTAAATACATATGATTTTGAGCTATAATTAATTCATACATGATCATTTAGACAAATGTTCGGTTATTTTTATAGTATTTATAATATTATTCTTACCTTAATAAACCTAATTTCCCTTAAATATGGTATTAAAATTTCTATGTTTATTATTCATATTTCCCAAAATAAAAGGGTCCTATTTTCTAAATTTGGATATGATTATTCCAATTATGGAATAATTTTTTCAAAATTACAAACAAATAAATGGATAAATTAATTTAAAATTAACCTCATAGATGGGGTGAGAAAGGGGTTTTAATGTAAAAATATTGAAAAGTTATCTATGTTTCTAGATCTTACATCATTATTAAAATTATTCCAACCAATCAAGTTAAATTAATTGATATATAATGGATGTATTTTTACCTTATAAAAAATTTGATATATATTTTCACATTATATATTATTTAGTTGAAAGGACCATTTTGAGTTAAAATTCATTATTTTCACTATTCATCTGGAGATTAAACTTTTTAGAAAATACCCAAAAATCAGCCTATCATAATCATGAAATTAATTTTTTTTTAAAAAATTATATTTTATAAACTAAATTATAACTTTTTAACAGTTTTTTTTAAAATGTTTATTAAAAAAGAAATTTTTTTTGAGAAAATACAGAATTTATGCTTAAAATGGGGGTTTTCATAATTTAATCCTATAAAACATATTATATGAAGTAAAAAATATTTAATTTTATATATAACATATAAATTTCATTATTATTATTAAATTATAAATATTAATTTAATTTATTAAGAATATAGTAATTTAAGCAAAATAATTTTTCATAAAATCACATCATTTATTTTCAATTGTTTTTTATATTAATTTCTAATTTATTTGTATCAAAATAATTAATTTCATAATTAATTTAATACTATAGATACCAAATCCTTTTACATATAACATTTCATGACTTTAAGCATAATTATTCATCAGAGTAAAAGCCAAGGATTGTTTAGTCTAGTGTCTTGGAAGACTAGGTACATAAAACAAAAAACATAGGGCTAAAAACACTTCTTTATTTATTATCCATAAAGTGTTAAAAACTCCCTTTTATCCCTTATATCTGCATAGGGTACCCAGGGGATCAAATTAACAAATGGATGCACTGAAAATCGCAGTAAGGGACAGAACATAAGGATACATCTTATGCACATGAGTTTGGAGGCATGACATAATGATATCAAAAGAAAGGAAAATATGAAATAATATCATATAAGCATGGGATCATATAAACAGGGAATCATATAAATTTGGCATAATTATAATACATTTCGTTACTACGGGTCATGGTTAACCGCCAATCTCGATTCCCATTTTAGTACGGGTGAAGGCTAACCGCCAATCCTGTTTTACAACACATCTCATGAGATATAACATTACCCAATGAATTTTGGTGCTATCTGGGCACACCCATCTTAACATTTTCAAGAATATTAATTCCATATATTTATTATATCCACATGAAAAATCACACATAAACAACCATACCTAAACATAAGGGTACCCACATAATGAATTGGGTACCATAATCATGACATAAATCATACTCAATGGGCGTATCATGAAAGTGTCCATGAATGAAAAGTATTATAACATACATGGACTTTCATAGGGTAAAATTGTATTATAACTTGATATGTTATGTCAAACAGGAGTGAACACATAGAAGGAATGTATTTGTGAAACATTAGCATTAAAAAAATTTTGTGCGGTTTTAAGGAAAATAGTATAGATCTTTTAAAATAGTAAAGAAGAAAATCTTTTATATAAGACTAAAATTGAACCAATATGGTTTTCATATATAAAATAATTATTTTATAAAGAAAATTGTGTATTAAAACATAGGATAGAGTTCACTTGAGATTGGGAAAAAATTCAGGAAGTTCCTTTAAAAAGAGTGTGCTTATTGAGAAGTATCGGGGAGGGATTCAAATAAAAGCATGTTTATCCCAAAAAGAGAATGAGAGATGGATCGTGGAACATGTTCTTGGAGCATATAAACAGAATGTATATGTTGTAGATAAAAATAAAATACAAATACATTTTGGTAAAACGAATGACAGAGCATCCCGAATGAGTTAAGAAAGTTCGGGTAGAATTCATTACGGTTTATCGGTATGGTGTTGGGTGTACCCAAGAGGGATTTATGAGGGAGGGAACTGGTTTATCATAACTTATAAATCATGAGGGATGTATGAGGGAGGTGTGAAATAATACCCCATCTTATGGTATTACACAGAAAAGGGATTAGCATAGAGGAATGTCTTGATTAAGAGTGAAAAGGATAGGATCCCATAACTTAAATCAGTTGGTGATCTCCAATTGTTATTAAAGACATTAATAAAAAAATTAAAAAATTTAATTCTTAAGTCCAGAACCTCTTATATTTGTAATTGATTTATTATAAACCTGTTTTTTCATTAAAGGCCTTTAAGATTAGTTAAAAGGTTCAATTTCATTGTTCAGGCTCGTTTGTTTACATGGTTTTAAAAGATCGGTTCACATATATTCAAGTTTGAAAAAAATGAAATATGGAAGTGGTTGTCCAGAAATTAAGATAGATTCTATTAGTAAAAATACATGAGGTCACATCTTTTTAATTTAATTTGGTTACTTAGAGTGATGTCGAATTATTATATAAAAACATAGTGACAACCATTTCTGTTAATCAGTGGGTTTGATTACAAAGAACATGGTTTTCTTTATAAGATAACACCATTTGTAAAAAATTGTTACAGAACTAGAAATATGATATATTAGATATAAAATAATATATTTCAACCATAACTCAAATGGTTTCTCAACCAGAATTAATGATAATAGAAATAGATAAACTATTTTCCATGAATGTGCTAAATTAGCACATCTCAAACGTTGATTTCAGTTTCCTCAAATAAAAGGTGGTTAAATGAGAGAATATAATGAAATATACCATTATAATGAAAAAATTCCATTACTTGTATGTTTCTAGATGTATCATAGTATTATGGTGAAGGGAGGTGAGGAAATAAACAAAAAGAAAAGAACTTAAATGAAATAAATGAATTGAAAAGAGGAATTTACCTATTAAGACTTCCTCCTTTGCGAACCTCTTAAGGGGAGAGGTTTTGGTATTTTGAAGAGTCTAGGAGATTTTGGACGTGGGGGAGGATATTGGGGAGAGATTTGGGATGAATATTAGCAAGGCACAAGGCCTGAGATGAGTGATGAGAAGTGGGAGTGAGGGGGGTTTAATATTGGAGGAGAGAGGGGATTTCTCAATATAAAATTCATTAATTTATTATTTCCCCACAAGACATGGAATAGTGAGGCTTCCATGACCAAGAATAGTAAATAAGTCACGTGAGTTATAGATTTTGGTTCTTACATCACATTTGATGTTATGAATAGCATATTTGAATTATAATATTTTTATACGGTAAATTAATGTATTTTACTGTTCATTAAAAATTCATGCATTTCAGAAAAATACCAAATATTCACCCTAACCATTTTTTGATGTTTAGAATAAAAAAACTGAAATCCATATTTTAAAAAATAATTTTCTAAATATTCTTATTTTAATATTTAATTAAAAACAAAACTTATTATCGAAAACCAGTTTTAAAACGTTCCATAACTTATTCTAAAATATAAGAATATCTCACTTTCAACATGAATATTATTTATATATTATCATAGGTAAAGTTACTATTCATTAGGGCATATCACTATTCATAAGGGTTGGTTACTATTCACCAAAAAATACGTTTTTTCTTATCGGACTCCAAATAACTTACTGATTGCAACCGTGTATGTCATATTTTCAAAATTTCCAACACATAAGTGACAAACTTATGTTTAAATGTAACATAACACTTACTAGTTCATTTTGTTGTGTTTTCATATGATTTTATGACATATTTATAAGAAGGGAATTTCCATTGAAAAACATTGGGTCATTACATTCTTCCCCCCTTATTAAATTTCTCCATCGAATTTTCATTTTACAATCAAGGGCAAAAACAGATGTGGGTAGTTTTCCTTCATCGCTTCCTCCAGTTCCCATTTTCCTCTTTGTACTTATGGTTTCTCAATAGAACCTTGCCCAATTGAGTAGTCTTGTCGTGTAGATCTTTGTATCAACAATACATGATCTTCACTAGATGCTCCTCATATGAAAGATCATCCTCCAAATTCACCACCTTGGAAGGGAGTACAAGTGAATGGTCTGGTATGTACTTACATAAGTGGGATACATAGAAGTCATCATGTACTTTTGACATGGTAGGAGGAAGAGACAGTCGCTAGGAAATAACTCTGACTCGATCAAGGATCTTGAAGGGGCTAATGTACCTAGGACATAACATCCCTTTCATTCCAAACCTCATGACATTCTTCCATTGAGATATGTGTAGAAATACCATGTCTCCAACTTTGAACTCAAGGTCTCGTTGATGGTTATCTTCATAACTCTGCTTTCGACTTTGGGCTGCATTGGTATGTTGCTGAATGGGTTTCACATTCTCCACCATTTCTTCCACCAATTCAGGTCCTATAAACTTACGCTCACTGACTTCATCCCAACACACTGATGATCTGCACATTTTCCCATAAAGGGCTTCATATGGTGCCATTCAGATGCTTGAGTGAAAACTGTTGTTGTAGGAGAATAGAACTAGTGTAAGATGTTGGTCCCATCCTACATTGAATTCCACAGAACACACTCTCAACATGACTTAGAGTGTCTTAATAGTTCACTCAGATTGGCCATCAGTTTGAGGATGATAGGATGTACTGATGTTCAGTTCAGTGCTCTTAGCATGCTGGAGACTTTTCCAGAACATTGAGGGGAATCTTGGATCACAGTCGGATACAACAGATAGTGGTAGTCCATGCAGCCTTATGAATTTTTTGATGAAAATCTGTGAACATTAATCTAATTACAATTCCTCTCGAACCGCAATAAAGTGATCTGTTTTTGTAAGACAACCCACAACGACCTATATAGCCTTATTTCCTTTGGATGTCCTTGGAAGGCTAGTGGAAAAGTCCATGGTAATGTTCCCCCACTTTCATACTCGTATGGGTAGTGGCTGCATCATCCCCTTAGAATTTTGTCTCCCAACCTTCACTTGCTGACATACCAGACACTTTGATGTATATTAAGAAATCTCCCCTTTCATATTATCCCACAAAATTTTTTCCCAAAGATCTCAATACATCTTTGTGCTCCCTGGGTTGATAGAGACAGTCAAGATATGTGCATCATTCAATAGCTCCATATTTATCTCCAGATCGTATGGTACACATAATCATGTCCCAAATCATACAACTCCTTTCTCATCAACTATGAAATCAGATGATTTACCATTTTTAACAACTTCCACCATTTTATGAATTGCCAAATCTTTTCTTTGAGAATCCATTATTTTATCCAAGAGGTATAGTTGAGCAATCATTTGAGATCAGATTGATGATGTTCCTCCCTTAATGATTCCCATGTCCATCCTTTGAAAATATAAGACGATCAGATCCTTTTCCATTCTCATCATTGATAAAGATGAAAGATCCTTTCTACTTAGAGCATATGACACCTTTTTTCCCTTATGAGGATGGTAGTGGATTGACCAGTCACAATGCTTAATGAGCTCTATCCATCTTCTCTGGTGCATATTAAGAATATTTTGTGTGAATATATATTTGAGAATCTCGTGGTCATTATATATCTCACACTTCTCCCCATAGAGATAATGCTGCCAGATTCTCAACACAAAGATCACAGCCGCCAACTCCTGATCATGCATTGGATAGTTTTCCTCATGGAAATTCAATTGCCCTGAAGCATAGGATATCACTTTATCATTTTACATCAGCACACAACCTAATCCCTTCTTAGAAGCATCAGTATATAGCCCAAAGTGTTCTCCACTTGTAGGGAGTGTGAGTACTGGTGCAGTGACAAGACTCTTTTTCAAATCCTTGAAACAGCCTTCACATTCCTATGTCCTGACAAACTTTAATCCCTTCTATGTTAGTTTGTTCATTGGGGTTTACAATCATGAAAAGTTCTCACAAATCATCGATAATTTCAAGATAGACCCTAAAAGTTGTAGATATTTGTTACAAAAATTGGTCTAGGCCACTCTTCAATTTCCTTCATCTTGGAAGGGTCCACAGATATCCCTTTCTGGTGATAACACGCCCCAATAATGATACTTCCTCCATCCGAAACTCACATTTAGTGTACTTTTCATTCAAATTATCTCTTGAAAATATCTTAAACATAATTTTCTAATGCTCCTCATAGTCCTCCTTAATTTTTGAGTATATCAGAATATCATCAATAATGAATACCATTAATTTTTCAAGGTAATCTCTAAAGACTCTATTCATTAAATACATGAAAATTTCTAGATAATTAGTGAGTTCTAAGTGAATCACGATGAAATCATAGTGTCTATTCCTCATTTGAAAGGCAGTCCTAGGAATATCTTCCTTTCACACCTTTAAATGGCGATATCCCGACTGAAGGTCTACCTTAGTGAAATAACTGGCCCCATGAAGCTGATCAAACAAGTCATCTATCTGTGGAAAGGGATAATTTTTCTTTATAGTGGTTTTATTGAGGCCACGATAATCAATTCAATGGAACATTGATCAATCCTTATTCTTGATGAAGAGGACCCACACACCACACGGTGAAGCACTGAAGCATATAAAACCCTTCTCCATATTCTACTGTAACTGCTTCTTCAGCTCTTCTAGCTCTACAGTTTCCATTCTGTAAGGTGTCTTTGAGATGGGAAGAGAACCAGGGATAAGTTTATTTAAGAACTCAACCTCTCGGTCTGAAGGAAGACCATGAAACTCTTCAGGTAATACGTTAGTGTAATCCCTCATGATGGGCATGTCTTCATTCATGATTCTCTCATTTGCCTCAATCATTTGAGCTTGATATGCATGCTCATAATGAAGAAATATCCAAATTTGAGACGATGATTTGAAAATAGATTCATCTTCCTCCTTACTCTTGTAAATAATTGGAGGATGCTTCTGGATGTGGACAGTGATCTACCTTTCCCGGAAGTTGATATTGGCTTTGTATAAAGACAGGAAATCCATTCCCAAGATAGCATCAAACTCCATTAAAGAATTTATGAGGAGATTTGTTGGGAGGTACAGTCCAAAAACATTAACTGTGGTGGAGTTATAAACCATGAATGCAATGATTTTCCCATTCACTATTCTCATAGATAAATTTCCATAAAAATTTTGAGGTAGAGTTTTTATAGTTCTACTAAACATGAAAGATATGAAAGAATTTGTAGAACCATAATTAGATAGTATGTTCTCTCTTCATGAATGAATAACTAGTGTATCTGTCACCACATCATTGTCCGGATCCACCTCAGCAGTAGTGATAGAATAAACCCTTCCTTGTTGCCTTGGAGGTTTTTGTTGATTGCCTCTGAAAACCCTCAGCTTAGGGAAATTGTTTTCCTTATTTCTAAGCACCTTGTATTTGTAACACTACACTGTAGGATGAGTGTTTATCTGATTCATCCTTTCTTCTTCAACATTAGTGGGATTTTTCTTATCCCTTTGGAACTACTTGACATGATGACCAAACATTCCGTATATGAAGAAATTCATGATTCCCTTAAGATAGTTACTAGGATGCTTCATCTAGCAATTTTTGCTAGGGGAAAAGGCATGCTTTATTCCATCGTGATATTTTTTTGATGAAACACCCATGTTGTTCTCCATTTTCTGCTTATTTTTATTAGGCCAACGAGTTTACTAAGAGTCTCCAATCTCCATTTCATCCTTGAGGGCACAACATAAAATATCCTCATAACTTTCGACGTCTCGAATCACTAACTATTTTCGTAGAATCGGCTTTAGTCCACTATAGATGTGATCCAACATGCTTTTAGTGTTCATGAAAAATCTAGAGGAGTACCTTAAAAGCCCTGTAATGTTTTCTTCATACACCCCGATGGAATCATCTTCCTTCTGCTTGAGTCGGAGGAAATCTCATTCCATATTGAGATGGAGGGTTCGAGGAAAATGTTTTTTGAATAACATCTTTTTGAATTAATTCCAATCCATGGAATCAATTTCCTCTTGGGTATTTGTATTCTTGATCAATTTCCACCACTGATTAACATCCCCATCAAAATGATAGACTGACAGTACCGCCTTCTCCTCTTCCGAGCACTACTAGATGAAGAATGTATTATCAATGGAGTTAATCCAATGATCCGCGAGGAGGAGATCATATGATCCGCTAAACATGGGAGACCTTTTTTTTCATGAAGTATTCTATGGCAGCTTTCTCTTTCCATGGAGGAGGCGGGTGTTCTGCCTAATTCAAATTATTATTCATTACTCGAGCCAACTGAGAAAGTATGGTCATGAAGTTTTGAGCACCCACTCTGGTCATATTAGGAATTTCATTAGGGAAATATTCCCATTTCCTATCAAATTGGTTGTTGGAATGTGTTCTTCTATTTCTCACCATTAACTATGAAAAAGATAGTATAACTAGAGGTCTTGAATACTTAGCTGTTGAGCATAAATGTAAAATTTTAATATAAATGTATAATCTTATAAAGGAGAAGTATATCCTATCTTGTTATTTATTATGTTTAAATATAGGTTATCCTCAATCTATTTCTCAACTTATATTCTTATGGGATTTTTTCCCTTAATAATGGATTGTATTAATCTTGTGAATCTACCAATGCATATCCCCCGGGAGTGCCATAACCAAGAGTTCATCAAGGCCCATTGTCGTGTACTAGGATACCCCATGTCAAGCCCGAAACTCCTTGTTAGTGTTTTCACTCCTAGGTACATCTATGCCAGAGCTGCCTCTACCTACTCATATATAGACATGGTCATATTTGCTTTAAAAATCACATACATGAAACTAACCAAAATTTAGAGATACTTTCCTCATAATTAGTCTCATACTTAAGGTTCTTACTAAGGTGATCTATTTCGAATCTCCAAAAATAACAAGACCATACTCTAATAAAAACTATAGTGACTAACGCCTTTTACATATAACATTTCATGATTTTAAGCATAATTAATCATTATATTACAAGCCAAAGATCGTTTAGTCTATTGTCTTGGAAGACTAGGTACATTAAACAAAAAACATGGGGATAAAAAAACATCTTTATTTAATATCCATAATGTTCTCCTATATTCCTTTGATCCCTTACATATGCATAGGGCACCCTGGGGAACACATGAACAATGGTATGAGCTGAAAAGCCCAGTTTGGGAAAGAACATAAGGATAAATCTTATACTCATTAGTTAGGAGGCATGAGATAATGATATAGAAATCATGGAAGAGATGAAATCATATCATATAAGAATGAGATCATATAAACATTGAATCATATAGATGTGGTAGAATCATAAAAAAATTCTTTATTATGGGTCAAGGCCAACCACCAATCCAGTTTTCCATTTTAGTACAGGTCAAGGCTAACCTCCGATCCCATTTAACAACACATCTCATGAGGCTTAATTTTACCCAATGAATTGAAGCGCTATCTGGGCGCACCCATCTCAACATTTTCATGTATATTCTTTCCACATAAATATTATTTCCACATAAATAATCACACATAATCAATAGTACAAAAACATAAGGGCACCCATAGAAAGAATTGGGTACCATAATCATGCCATAAATCATAAGCAATGGGTATATCATTAAAGTATGCATGAAAGAAAAGGAATAGAATATTCATGGGTTTTCATACGGTAAAATATTTTTATAACATGATATGCGATTTCAAGCATATGTAAAAACATATAAGGAATGTATTTGAGAAACATTAGCATTAAAATATTTTTGTGCGGTATTAAGGAATCTACTATAGAGTTTTTAAAATATTAAAGTCGACATTATTTTATATAAAACCAGAATTGAACCAAGATGCGTTTAATATACAAAATAATTATTTTATTAATACAATGGTTTCTTAAACATAGGATAGGGTGAAATTGAGTTTGGGTAAAAAATCGGGAAGTGCCTTTAAAACGAGTGTGCTTATTAGGAAGTATCACAGAGGGATTCAAATAAAAGCATGTATATCCCCGAATGAGAACCAGATATGGATCTTGGATCATGATTTTGGAGAATATAAACAGAATTTATAAATTTTACTAAAAATGAAAAGACAACTATATTTTTTTAAGAAGAAAGATAGAGAAACCTGAAGGAATAATGGAAGTTTGGGTAGAATTCATTACGGTTTATTGGTATGTTGTCAAGTGTACCCTAGAGGGCTTGATGAGAGAGGAAAGGGGTTTATAATCACATATAGATAATTATGGAAGTACTATGGAGCTCCTAAATGATACCCATCATATGGGATTACACAAAAAATTTAATAACATATAGGATAATCTTGATTAAGAGTGAAAAGGAGAGGATCTCTTACCTTAAATATATTGGTGTTCTCCACATGTTATTAAAGACTTGAATAAACAAATTAGGCTTATGAATACATAAGTATAGAAAAACTTCTATTTGTAATTGATTTATTATTACCCTTTTTAGTTCATTCAAGGCCTCTTTCATTAGTTATAAGGTTCAATTTCAGTGTTCGGGCTCGTTTGTTTACATGTTTTTAAAAGATCGGTTCACATATATTCAAGTTCGGGTAAAAATGAAAGATGGAATTGGTTTTCTAGAAATGAAGTTATATTCTATTAGTGAACATACAGGATATCACATGGTTTTAAATTAAATTTGGTTACTTATAATGAAGTTGAATTATTATATAAAAACATAGTGACAACCGTTTTTTGATAATCGATGGGTTTGATTAAAAACAACATGTTTTGATTTATAAATTAATACCATTTGTACAAAAGGGTTAAAGAACTAAAAATAGGATATATTACATATATAATAATTTTGTTCCACCATAACACAAATGGTTTCATGACCATAGTTAATGATAATAGAAATTGATAAACTGTTGTCTTTGAATGTGCTAATGTAGCAAATCTCAAATGGTGCATTCAATTCATTCAAATAATAGGCGGGGAAAGGATAAAATATATTGAAATATATCATTAGCATGAAAACATTAAATTACATGTCTGTTATTGGATTTATCATAATATTATGGGGAAGGGAGGTGAGTAAAGAAACAAAAAGAAACAAACTTAAAAGAAATCATGGAATTGGAAAGAGGAATTTACCCCTTGAGACATCCTCCTTTGAGAACCTCTTAAGGGACAGGTTTTGTTATTTTGGAGAGGCTAGGAGATTTTGGACTTGGGGGAGGATATTGGGGAGATATTTTGGAAGAATATTGGCAAGGCACAAGGCTTGAGTGGATTGAAGATAAGAGAGAGTGAGGGAGTTTTTATAGTGGAGGAGAGATGGGATTTCTTGATATAAAATTCATTAATTAATTATTTCCCCACAAGAAAAGGAATAGTGATGCATCCATGCCCAAGAATATTAAATAAGGCATGTGAGTTCGATATTTGGGTGCTTACATCACTTGCTATGTCAGGAATAGTGGATTTGAATTATAATGTTTTTATATGGTAAATTAATGTATTTTACTATTCACTAAAAATTCAAGTATTTTAGAAAAACCCAAAAAATTCACCCTCCCCATTTTTAGACGTGTAGAATCCAAAAATGAAATCCATTTTTTAAAAATAATTTTCTAAATATTATTATTTTAATATTTATTTAAAATTATAATTTATTATCGAAACCCAGTTTTAAAACATTCATTTACTTATTCTAAAATATATGTATATCATATGTTCAACATGAATATTATTTATATACTATCACAGGTAAAGTTACTATTCATTAAAGTATATCACTATTTATAAGGATATGTTTCTATTCATAAGGGTAGGTTACTATTCACTTTAAAATAAGTTTTTCTTATCAGGCTCCATATAACATACTGATTGCACCCTTGTATATCAGATAATTTAAATTCTAAACACAGAGGTGACAAACTTTTTTTTAAAAGTCACATAGAACATTGTTGTTCATTATGTTTTGTTTTCATGTGATTTTAGGACATATTTATATGAAGTGATTTTCCATTGAAAATATTGGGTCGTTACAAATACTATTCATTAATTCCATTATAATAATTAGGTGATAACATTCATGATAAAAATTATATTTTGTTCGTAAAACAAGGTCTTCTATATAAACAAATCTATTTAAGGAGCTCTTCGATGTAAGTTGCATATGGAAAGTATTTTTCTGAAGGCATGGTAAGGAAAACTCTCTATTTTTTATTGCACACAATTGTGAATAATTAATGATTTACAAGGTGTATTCAAAAACATAATCTATCATTGAATATTATTTTATTTTTAATAAATATTTCATACAAACATGGGCTGTTACATTCCACCCCCCATAAAATAAATTTTCCCTCGAAAATTCATGAATATAATAAAAAAATTCAATAACTCTACATTACCATATCTTCATGTTCCCATGTATCTTCATCAAACATGTCTTTTAACCAAAAAACGTTAAGCATGTGATTTTCCATCTATTGTAGAACTTTATCAATATGATCTATAATTTTTACCTATTACTCTTTACAATAATGATATTATCCAATGGTATGACCACTATGTTTAGTACATTTAATAAATCATATATATAATTCTTCAGACGATATACATGGAACACATCATGAAATTGAGAGATAATTGGTGGAAGCACAAATCCATAAGCTACCATTATGATACAATCATGAAATTAAAAAAGTAAAACACATCCTTTCAATTTCCAATTGAACATAGAAATTCAATGGTGGATGTTTGAGAATTTCATTGTGGGAAACCAACATCAAAAAATTGAACACTAAACCATCCATGAAAAAGGAATAGTATTAAACTTAATGGTTCACTTAATTAATGCATAACTATGGTTCAACATAGGTGAACAATTCTGAAAACATATACATTGAAAATATAATTAACTATCAAGTTATAATGGAAATTGATAGGGAACATGGTCATCGTAAAGGTAAACCTTACAAAATAATAAATCCTTGATGATGTAAGGAAACATTTTCTTCATTGAAAATGAACGTGCTAGGATAAAATATAGTTCTCAAGATACATCTCCTATAGTTGAATAATTTTCACAGGAAGTTATATGTACTTAATGAAATTCGATTTTCTAAGAACAATCTCATCAATTGGTTATATTGTGATCAATTTTATCATCATATCTCACTCTCTGAAATGATGTTGAAATTGTATTTCCTAGAGAACTAGTGGATCATAAGATCTATAATTGGATGATTAATTATTACTTATCTCTCATATTGTCATCACAAACAAATTGTTAGTACAGGTTATCCAATATGCAGAAATATTCATTTCTTTATATAAAATAATAATATCTAAAACCTCAACCAATGTTCAATGTAATGATTTTCATAAATTTTTAACCTTGTGAACCATATAAAAAATTAATATCTATAGAATTACAAATAAGGATACTATATTAATATAAATCAACATATCGTTAATTCCCCAAACAACATTATTTATCACTTAATCCTCAAATACTAAAAATCTAAATACCATCATCATGTATTCTCCTAAAAGGTGAAAAAACACTTAAAAACCAAATTGAATATTCACATTATTCATCATTCATTATAATAGAAATTTTCTTATATGATTTTTTTTATTACAAGATTGTATTTATCCTTGTACATATTGAATATGTTATTTCATTATTTCATAATCCATTTATATAATAACATAAAATTTTACTAATTCTTGAATAATAATATTTTTATAAGGATTATTTACTCAAAATAAAACATGCTAATCCCAATATAGTTGAGGATGAAACGTAATACCTAATTATCTGTGTTAACATCATCCATTGTGATAGCATAACATTTCACTTTTCCTATTTCCCTCATATTTTTTTGTGACATACCACCAAATTTAGTCCTTGAATAAATGAACTTGTTATAATAACACCCCAAATTCTTCTAATTAAAACACTGAATTATATGAGGTGAGTGCATTTGAGATTTCAATTTTTTTTAATTGCATTAGAAGTCCAATACTCGAAGACCTTCTTTCCCGCAGTTAAAATAGATACCATTCCCATCAATAAAAATTACATTCATGTTCCATTCAACACATTGAACATATTGTGAATCTAATATTCTTCTCTCTACTATTTTCTATGTTTTTGTTGAGTTTTTTCAATATTTTCTTATCATAACCATGGGAATTATGGTAAAATTCAATATCTATATTTAATAGGATTATTTGGAAGGAACTTACTGAAAAATATGTTCATGAACTATCCCCAATCGATGGATTCAATATTATCTTTCTCCATTATATTCATGATAATTTTCCAGCAATAATATTCGTCACCATACACATAACTAGTAAAAAACATAACATTTTCTCATTCTAAATAATAGATAATGAAAAATATCTTCCCAGTGCTACAAATCCATTTACCGTTAACTTGTGTATTGGTTATTCCACTAAAACAAGGTGGAACTTCCCTATTAATGACTCCGTAAAAATGTGTTCAATCCTATTTTCATTTGTAATATTTGTATGATTAATGACTCAATAAGCATTTTTGGTCATAGAAAGAAGGGTTTTCATTCAATATTCTATAAATTTAGGTTTCTCATGAGGGACATCATTACATTTTTCATTTCATTCCTCATTAACACAGTTAAATTATGTTCAATCCATTTGATAAAATAGAAAACCATAGTGTAAGAAAGACTAATCATAGTTATAAAACAACATAATCCAGGGGAAATTGGATATAAAATTTCAATAAACGATAGCTTAGGTCTAATTATAGTTAATTCATTACTATTACTAAAACAAAATGATTGTAACCTATAAGTAGACATTTCCTTATAGATATTACTAAATATATCTCAACATAGTTTGCAATATATGAAGACCAATTTATATAATACCAACTATAATGTCTGAGGATTTTCATAAATACACATTACATCATTTTTTCAAGTATTTCATACGCTAAACAAACACACTCCTATTGAGCATGTTAGTTTCATCCCTTTGGGAGCTGAAAGAAAAATTATTGGTTCTTATAAGTTTATAGTTTATCCTTCATATTTTATGATAACTAGTTTTCTATTTATACATCATACATAATACCTTTCTTTGTATATTTGTTAAAGGAATCATAAGAAAGGGTGAACTCAATTTCTCAATAAGGGTTAATAAGTTAGATATATACAAATAACATGAAAATAAATATATATTTATATATATGAATAAAATATAAACATTTGAATAGAGTACCCTACATTTCAAACATCATATACATGATTCATGGAATAAATGTTGGTAATACATATGATATGAATCCCAAGTGAGTCAAAATCATTAAAATTAAATCCTATCATAGATATAATACTTGTAATTTTGATAGACACATAAATATATAAAATTATTTCAACAGTAGTCAAGGATCATGACCAGCTATCTTAGTGGAATGGGTTCACTCTCATGAACTTCTTAGTAGTCAAGGTTCACTCCCAAGACGATCTTATTTTTCAATGTTAACCAATAAGAACATATTTGATATAATGGATCACTCCCAAATATATCTTAATGGAATAATATATTCAGTGAATTAGGTTCACTCCCAATTTAATCCATGTATATCCCATGATATATAAATCATTACCCAATGCATTGGGGGGGAGATATAGGTATCACTAGTCAAAAAATTAAAACAATATAGATGTGTTCCATAAGAACATGATGTTGGGACCATGTTGGCTGATGACGTTGTTGGATGAACGAAGTATTGTATTTTTTGTCAATAACGTTTGATAATTTAGGAAATCACATCACTTTTTATAAGTGGGTGAGGAAAGATAGGAAATTTATGATACTTTCTACGATAAATCTGATGATGATTTGATGGTCTCTATTTCACAAAGATCCTGAGTTGGTTAGAGAACTTATGATGTAATAATTATGGAGGAAATGTGGAGAAATAATTCGTCTAATCAGCATGGTTGGTCTTGGAGAAGCAGGATTCAATGGTGGTGCAGTTTCCCAGTGTTTGCAAAAATTTTGGGTCCAAAATTTGGAGTTGTGCAAGCATCAAGAAAAGTGTATTCTCTTGGATACCATATCAAAATATGGAAAATGAATGAATTTTGTGATGGCGGGCTTCACGAATTGTATTTCAAGATTACATGAAGAATGTTGACTGTGTTCTTCATGATTACGATGAGCTTTGTGAATGGTAGAGGTGACAAGCTTTGTAAAGAAGTATTTGCGGCACAACAGAAGAAGGATCATCATGGTAGTGTGAAGGAAGAAAGAGAATTGTGGTGGTGAAACTAAAGAAAGAGAATCAAGGAAGCCCAATGGATTTGATGGCACACTTCGTGATTACGACAAACATCATGAATCCGAAAAATAGCCATGCTTCTTCACAAAACAGAGTGAATTTCGGTGGAAATTTGGAGCTCTATGATTTGATGATGGATTGGAACTGAGGTCTCTAGAAGGTCTTGAATCAGTGGGAAAATCCTATTAATTGTCCCCAACCCCCTCAAGATAAGTAGAGATACATAACAGGAATGTTAGAGATCTCGAACTGTGAAGAAGGTTCGCGAAGGAAGCGAGATCCTCGAAGGCAGTAAGCTCTGCGAAGAAAAGGAGCTTCTTAGTGAGAAGTTGAAATTTGGGAAACAAGAATGTTTCAAAGACCAATCTGTGCTCCATGAAATAGTGAGCTCGGTAATCTAGTGAGATTTTTGAACTAGAGTGCTTTGCGAACTATAGTGATCCACAAAGGTGCTCTACGAGCTGAAGACTTGAGTACCCAAATTAAGTGGGATGTGGTCTCAAGTGGATGAATATATTACTAGGGTATAAGAATAATAATTATTTCGAAGCCCTAGTAGTTCTTATCATCTTCTAGATAGGAAGGAGAAGAGTTTTTTTTTCATATATCACATTTTTGAATGGTTATCAATAAACATAGAGATATTGCATTTCCATATTTGTGCTAAGAGGGTGAACACATACTTTAGGATTATCACCCATGTACAACATGATAGAAAGGTAATATCCTACTCATTGTATTCCTCATGAAAGGATTGTTTTCTATTATATTGTGTGGTATAGGATTATTTCCTTACCATACCAAGGAAGTAGCAACCCTTGTTGAGTAGCGAACCTTGTAAATCTTGTTTTCATGTGGTTGTGTGCGTCCACAAGGGAAAGAAGTCTTTAACAGGAGGAGATGGTTATTTAAAAAAGGGGATACATAAAATAAAAAGATATCTCATATTCACCCCTCCCCTATCAGTGATATTTAGATATTGATTGGGTAACATCAATTGGTATAGAGCCAGGTTCCCTTTGATTGTTCATTGTTGATGTTTTGAAGAGAAGTTTTGATGGAGAATCTGAAATGTGTGAACAGTAATTGGATTCTGATATTTTATGGGAAGAATTATCATATCTAGAAAGATAGAATGATGAATTATCTTATATATCCTAGATATGAAATTCTTGAAACTACAACCGAAGTATTTCTTGCTATTTATGACAAGGTTCCTCTTAATCCTACTTATAAGATTAATCTTGAGAATGATGGAACAACTAAAAATTAATTACTCTCATTACATTCTGAGAGTTAATTTTTAAGTGTGAAAGGTCTTTTTAATGCCAATGGAATCTGGGACAAACTGAAAAACATCTATGAAGTAAATACAAATGTGAAGAAGGAAAAACATAAAATCTGGAGGCTGAAGTATGACGACATAAAGATGGATGAGCATGAATCAGTTGAAGACTTCATTACTAGGATAAATGAAATTTTTAGTTAAATCAAATGTCTTGGTGAAATGTTGGATGATTATACAATTATTGAAAAGATCATGAGAATAAATCCAAACAAATTTGATGCTAATGTTTCATCATTTAAAGACATAGATCCTGAAACATTATCTTTGGATGATTTTCATGGCACCCTCATCACATATGAAATGGGAAGGGAGTAGACTATGAAGAGAAACAGAAAAGATGATAGAGAAATTACTTTTAGGGTTGCAATGAAATAGAATTCAAATAAAATTATTATTGAAGATGAATCTAGTGAATCCGACTCTGAAAATGAGGTATGCCAAAAAAATTATGAAATATTGTCCTTATTTTCTACAAATCTGAAAAGAGGCACAAGGATGTACAAAGGGAAACTCCGAGTGAAATGTTTTGAATGAAGAGATGTTGGCCACTTTTGGATAAATTCCCTCAAAAAGGGAAATATGAAGATAATTTTGAAGAAGAAAGAAGACCATGAAGGTCATTGAAGAAACAGGGTGGAGAAGATAAATATTCTTGAATAGTTAAGGATAAAATGTTCTGTAAATCAAAATGAACAAGATTTTTGTCCAAAAATAAAGAATATGGTCATAGTCATACTGAATTTGAAAAATATGTTCCTGAGAATGCTAGGGAGAGTAAATTTTTGAATAGTGAATATTGATTACTATGAGAGTAGTAGTAAAGAAGAAGAAGCAACTCAACTTTAACAGTATCTAAAAGAAGATATGAAGGGATATTTGAGAAAGATCAGAAGGCTTGAGAAGGAAAACATTAAATTGAAAAATGGAAACTCTTCATCAAATGGCCATGAATGTTTTCTTAGCAAGAAATAATAAATTGAAATAGAGAATGATTATCTAAAAAATTATTTTGAGAGAGAAATGAATCGTAATGATCATCTGGATGTAAATATGAAGGCAAAAGAAGATGTGTTGGAACTTGTCCAACAAAAAAAATTCCAAAGTTGAGGAATGGAAAAAAAGGTTCAAAAACTGTGTTACAGAAGTTGGTGAAATTTTGATTAAGAATGAACCTTATAAGGATAATCAAAAGTTAACTTTAAAGGTTGAAAAGAAATATGGTACTGGTTATGATAAGATAAATTTTAGAAAGGCTATGTATGTGGTCAATATTAGGAATACTGATAAATAAGAAGCATTTAAAATCTTATGTCCATATAGAATTCTTCTACAACATGTTCTGGTAAGGATGAACAGATATCTATGATGATGAATAATGTTACACTTGAAAATATAAAGGTCGGTGGTCAGAAGAGTTCTAGTAAGAATATTGTTGAGAATAATATTCACAACTCCGGTTAATATGGATTTTTCCTAGGGAAATATTCATTCTATGGTTACTGCTGGTATTGTGGTGGATTCAGACACATGTAAAAAATGTATTGGTTCAACCAAAAACATTAATACTATTCCACAATATTTTAAAGATAAGGAATGTGAGGATTCAATATCTTAAAAAGAAAAAATATCAAAAGAAATTACAGAAGGCATATAAGTAGTTTGATGTGAATGTTGAGAATAGTTTCCAACCACTAGAAACTATTTGTGAAAGATGTGATCAACCTCGACATCTTGCTAATGTTTGCCTAATTGTGTTACCAGAACAGTAAAATTATTTCAATTCTTAGAGGATCGTGATTTTAAAGGTTAATGAAGAAAGATATGATAAGTCTGAAAAGAAAGAGTGCTTGGTTGTCTGGACAGAACACATTGACTTGGCTGGTAAATTGGAGGAGGCACAACAGAATGTGGAAGAAAAGGATGAACAAAAAGCTCTTGTTGTTGAAACCACTTTGAAAGAAACAAAAGGAGAACATCCATTGATTCATGATAGTGCGTGTTCCTCTAATATGACAGGATACTTAAAGATACTGACAAATATCAAAGAATTCAAAGAAAGAATAGTGACATTTGGTAACGATGAATCATTAAGGGTTAAAGGTGTTGGATCAGCAGAGAGGAGATGATGAAATTTTTATTTCATATTCTTCAGAAGGAGAATGATATAGATGTCTCAATAAATAAATAGGAATAATTATTGATTCATTAGATGTGAATGTTATTGAAAATGTTGAGATGGAAAGGAAATCATATGCTGATGTGGAAGTTGAGTAGGATAGAGAATATTTTGATAAGGATTATAATAATGCTTCAAACTATTTTAATTCTACTCGTGAAGAGGAATCCCAACTCAGCAATCTCAATTGATGCACATGATGTTCAAAAAACTCATCCTAGGCTGAGGAAACAAGTCGAGGCTTAGAACATTATTGGAGATCAACATTAGAGGGTTCAAAAAAGAAAAAAAATGAATGCTATAACACATACATCCCTTTATAAGAATTTTGAACTGAATGATGTAAATGAATAATTTGACCATCCAAAATGGGTTCTGGATATGAATGAAGAGCATGATCAGATAGAGAAGAATGATGCTTAGGAACTTGTACCCAAGCCAGAAAACAAGAATATTATTGGTATAAAGTGGGTTTTCTGGAACTTTCTTAATGAATAAGGTAATGTAATTAGAAACAATGAAATATTGGTTTGTAAAGGGTATTCATAAATTGAAGGCATTGATTATGATGCAACCTTTTCTTCAGTAGAAATATTAGAAACATCAGAATATTTCATTATATTGCTCCCCAACGAGGTTAAAAAATCATTAAAATGTATTTAAAATCCTCATTCATGAATGGTGACCTTGATGAGGATGTTTACATTGATAAACCTTGTGGAATTATTATTGGGAAGGTTGAATGTTATGTGTACAGGTTGAAGAAGTCTTTGTATGAGCTAAAACATGCACCAATGGCATGGTATTCTAAATTGGATACTTTCTTAAAGAAGATGAATTTTAAGAAAGGTAGAGTTGACATTAATCTTTACATCAGTGAGTGTTAGCTGTTTTCATTGATAATAATTTTTTATTTCGAAGACATTATCATTGCTTTGAATGATGAAAGATCGTGTGCGATATATTCTGAGGAGATGATGATGTTATTTGAGATGACCGTGCAGGGGGGAATTAAATAATTTCTTGGGATAAAAATTTCACAGAAGAAGAATCATGTTTCTCTGTCTCAAGAAAAGTATGCCCATGAACTTCTTAAGAAGTTTGGAGTGGAAAATTCAAAACCAGTTTCCACACCAATTTCAATGGGAACAAAGTTGTATAATGATGGAGAAGTCAGGGATGATGATCAGAACGAGTTTCAACAGATTATTAAAAGTATTTTATATTTGACTACATTAAGACCTGAAATCATCTTTGATATTACTTTATGTGAATGATTTCAGAGAAGTCCTAAAGAATCACATTTGATTGCTGGAAAATTAATTCTCAGATGTATCAAAGGCACAAAAATTTTTGGAATCAGGTATGATTTATCAGGAAATATTTAACCATTTGGATATTCATATGCTGGTTGTGTAGGAAATGTTGATGATCGAAGATCATCATCTGGTGCGGTTTTCATTCTAGGGAAAAGTTGTGTAAGTTGACATACCATGAAACATAATTTAGTAACTCTTCGAATAGCCGAAGATGTGTATTTTTCTACTACTCAAACTACAACTCAACTACTGTGGATGAAGACTCGGTTGGAAGATCTACTTGTTGTTGTAAAGATACCCTTTCCCTTGGGCTGTGATAATCAAAGTGAAATCGATCTTACAAGGAATCTGGTACAACATTCTTATTCAAAACATATTTACATAAAGTACCACTTCATCAAAGAGCAGGTAGAGAAGAATAAATTGGGGCAGGAGTATGTTCCTACATCTGATATTGTTTTTGATATATTCACAAAACCATTACCGAAGGAACCATTTTCAAAATTTAGGTTGTACATGTGTGTCCAACCTCTTTCTCAACAAGGTCGAGGTATGTGTTTATGCCCCCTCTCTAATATTACCATTGTATATTGTTGTCAAGGGGTAGAATTTTAATATATCTATCCTTATGGAAGAATGCATAAAGGGGGAGTTTTGGGTAAGCTATGAATTCAGCATGTAATTGTGTGAAATTTTCTAACTGTTTGATTGAATGGTTTCAGAATGGTTGTAGAGTGTTTGTAGGGAACATTTTTTGTTTGCAGGAATGTTGATGAAGGCTGGGGAGGAAATATGATGTGATGTAGTTTTAGAGTCATTTATTTTGGAGAGCATGGTCTTTCTGTCAATAATCCTGGTTTCCTACGTTGATTTAGCTCATGTAGGTTTCGAATTGTTTATAACTGGCCCGTTTCTTAAGGTTTCAATGTTCAGTGATTTATGAATCATTATTGAAAAAAAAATAAAAAGGTTAATATTGTCGGGACCAAGGTGGCTGATGAAGTTATTGGATGAATGATGTATTGTATTTTGTTGTCAATAATGTTTCCGAAGAAAGGAAATCACATCACTTTGTATAATAGGGTGAGGAAAGATAGGAAAGTTATGATACTTTCCACGGTAAATCTCAAAATTATTTTCTAGTATATATTTCAAAAAAATCATAATTTGGTTAGAGAAATTATGATGTAAGAATTATGGAGGAAATGGGGAGAAATGTTGCAGCCAATCAACATGGTTGGTCTTGGAAAAGTAGGTCTCAAAGGTGGTGTAATTTCCCAAGGTTTGCCAAATTTTTGAGGTCCATAATTAGGAGTTAGGAAAGCATTGATAAAAGTGTATTTTCTTGAAGAGAAAACAAAAATATGGAAAAGGACTGAATTTCAGGATGATGGGCTTCATTAAGTTTATTTATCGATGACATGATGAATGTTGATGGTGTTCTTCACGATTACGACATGCTTTGCAAATGGCAGAGGTGAAGAGCTTCATAAGAAAGCATTTTGGCATAAAGGAAGAAAGAGAATTGCAGCGGTGTGAAGGAAGAAATAGCATTGTTGCTCTGCAATGGAAGAAAGAGCATCACAGCGGCCCAAATGATTTGACAGAATGCTTCATGATTACGACGAGCTTCGTGAATCCGAAAAATAGACATGGTTCATCGTGAAACAGAGTGAATTTCTGTGGAAATTTTTGAGCTCTTTAATTTGGTACTGATTTCGTGGTGAGGTGGCTGGAAGGTCCAAGTGTCGGTGGGAATAGATTACAAATAGGTCCCTCAGGAGAGGTCGAGAGACTTAACGAGAATTTTAGAGCTCTCAAATTGCAAAGAAGGATCATGGAGGAAGCGATCTCTGCAAAGGAAACAATATCTACGAAGGTAATGAAATTTGCGGAAAGTCATTGAGATTTGAAAAACAATAACATTTGAAAGACTAATCTATTCTCCATGAAATAGTGAGCTCTACGATCTAGTGAGCTTTGTGATCTAGGGATCTTTTTGAACTACAGTGATTTAAAAAGCTAGGATCATCACGAAGGAGACTCACGAAGGAGCTCTTTGAGTTGAAGATTTGAGTACCCAAATTAAGTGATAAGTGCTTTCAAGAGGATCAAGATATGACTAGGGTATAAGACTATGTATTATTATGAAGTACAAGTAGCTCTTATCAGCTTCTGAATATGAAATAGAAGAGTTTTTTTCATATAATATATTTGTGAATGGTTGTCAAGAATCACATAGATTGTGATTTACACTATTTGTGATAAGAGTATGTACAAATACATAAGGATAATCTCCCAAGTACTACACGAGTGAAATGGAATATCCTACTCATTGTATTCAACATCAAAGGATAGTTTTTTAGTGGATTGTGTGGTACTTGATTATTTCAGTTCCATACCAAGGACGTAGCTACTCTTGTTGAGTAGTGAACATTGTAAAACTTATGTTCATGTGGTTGTGTGTGTTCATCAGGGAAAGAACTCATTAACAGGATGTGAAGGTTATTTCAAAAAGTGGAAGAATAATGGAAAAAGGTATCACTGACCCACCCCTTCCCCCTCTTAGTGATACTTGGATCCTGACTGTGTAACATTAAAAGAATCATTTATCATTAAAATAAACTAAACATATAAATAATATAGATATAATCCAGAAATCATAAAACTAATAAAGCATAAGTAATATCAACACAAGTCATCATAAATGAGAAAAAAGAAATATTCATTTTAAATCATTTAATTATGAAAATAACCATTCCTCACTCGAAAATGAAATTTAAATCGTTAAACATTTATCAAAATTATTTAATTTAAAATTGATACAAAAATATATAAAGGAATATTTTAGAACCATTTTAATCATTTTTTAAATCCTTTTCCTTGATATTCATTAAATCAGTTTTGTAATCATTTTTAGGATACATTCTTTTTTGAATTAAAAAATTCCCCATGACGAGAGAATAACATTACCTAGAACACGAAATGACGTTAAAATAACGATATTCATGATACACTATTTAAAATATCCAAATATGAAAAATGTAAAATAATATAGGTTCATAACATAACATCTGTATCAACACAGTAAAAATGAGTCCAAATTACATTAGGAATTTGGTAACATTATTACTATAAACATCATGTAGGATAAATCATCAAATAAATATGTTTATACCCTATAATTTTAGGAAAATAACCATATATTAACTTTATTGAAATTATATATTCTATTGAAAAGAAACAAGTGGTGAATATGGAATAATTCCCCTAGAATTAATAGTGAGACCTAAAACCCCCTAACCTTAACTATTGTCTTCCATCAGAAACATTAAAACACGAATTAAAATAAACATAAGATTATTATAATTATAACACCATACTGTATTCATATATATAAAAACATATATGATTTACTCTAATAGAATATTATCCATTTATTTATAATTTAATTTTAATGTCATGAATGGGTAATAACAACTTTGTTTTTCGTACATGTTTTCTATTGATATTCAGGGTCCTCTTACAACGATATTTATTTCATCATCTCCATAATAAAAAAAATATATCAATATCAAATACATATATATAAATATATATATTTATTTATTTATATATAATCAGTATATATGTATTTATGGTGATTCCTAAATCATCGAGGTAAAAAATTAATTACATTGTTCATGGAGATGGTAGGCCGTACGTATGCATGAACATTTTTAATATTTTTTTCATATTAATAGAAGAAAAATAATAGAATTTATTAGCATTCCATAAACATTTTTATATCATATATATAACACATGATTATTAAATCAATCGTTACTACATTCCTTGTAATGCGTGAATGAATCACAAGGCTTCCCGAGGCGGTAGTCTATTGTACACTTGAATGAAATTATCAGATTCCCAGAAAATGGAATACACAAATATGTGTGTGATAAAAAATTCAATAAGTTTAATAAAATCATTAAAATGTTGAAAATAATATATAAATTATAAATCCATCATTATTCCTAACATTCAGATGAGTTATTGGATGAATGAACAACATCGGTTCAAGAGTAAGTTGTATTCTATAAATGAGATTGGGTATCACAGTTGATGGATGTTTGTGGAGTTATAGTCCATACCCTTATCATAAATATTCTATGTATATTTATGATAATTATTTTTTTAAATAAATTTGAAATAAGATTAATTGAAGGTGTTTAAGAACAATATCAATCAAAAATGTTTTTCGATGAATGTTAACTCTTATTTAGGTATCTCCATTTAGTTTTCACCAAATTACATCCATGTATTCATTTAATCCCATATTTATTCTTCTACTATGAATTTAGGGAATTTTTCATGAGATTTGGACATTATTTTGTGAATCCAAATAGGATTTGAAGTGTGAAGATAATGGAATTAGATGTGCCTTTTATTAGGGAGGGGCGGGGTTTTAGAAATTTCTGAAAAGTTTAATTTAGATTTAATCTAATCTCAATAAAAATAACATAAAAATTACATATATTAAAATATAATATAATCAATGTTGTTAATCTCATCAACCAATATATTTTAAAAAGGATTAAGTGTACTTTTAATCATTATCATTTTGATTAATCCTTAGTTAAAATATTTTAATTTTAATTCATTAATAACATTTTAATATTAATAGCACAATATATTTACATATATGGTTAAAATTTTACATAAATATTTGATTTAGTAAATTTTAAGACAGTATCATAATTACTTTTATTTTTTGAATATTATCATGATTTTTAAATAATTTAACAAAATATTATTTTCATAGAATTTAATTAGTATCAATTTTGACCATATTCATTACAATTACACTAAGGAAGTCAATGCATGCAGACAAAATAAAAAAAATTAATACACTAAAAACATGTCATGTTTACCAAAAAAATTCTTTTATAACCTTAATTAATTATTTTTTTATTTATTTTAATATTAATAATATCATTTAGTTTAGTTTTTCTTTAAATGGATAACTATTGCATCAGCATCATGTAATTTTTTATGATAATTATTTCTTCACTAAAAATTTATGAAAAATTTTCATAATGAATATAGTTCTGTTTTATTTATGATTAATATTTATACTTTATGATATATTCTATTTTAACCCACAGTAAATGTATTTATGTTATTAACAGTATGAGTCTGGAATTTTTTCACTCCAACTAATTTTGATAATATCTATGTGATTCTCATGGAATAGTTCCCAGTAAAATATTAACAATAGATAATTAGGTTTTATGAGTAAAAAAATTACTACAATATCATTTGTTAATGTGTAATGGTAATTTTATAATATTTATAAAATTATTTATACCCTTAATTATCTATTTTACCATTAACCCTGGTAATTAAATTACTATGTTTACTATTCATATTTTCCAAAAATAAAAGAAAATTATTTACAAAATTTCTAACTTATTTTTCCAAATATGGAATCCATTTTTCAAAATTCCATACATATAAATTTATAAAATTATTTTTAAACTAATACCAGTGATGGGGAGAGAAAGAGAGTTTATAAAGGTAAAATGTTCGAACAATTACAAATTTTTTATATATAAATTAAAGAAAAAATAATTAAAATGTAATACATTGAATTAATTTAAACATAGGTTAACTATTGATACTTTAAGACAATTGAAAAATATTATTTAATATTTTCAATTATTAAGATGAAAATTACTTTTTGAATTAAAATTCTGTATTTTCACACTCCATCAAAGGATGACACCTTTCAGACAAAACCCATTAAATTTCAATAAGATAATTTTGAAATTATGATTTAAAAGAAATTATCTTGTCAATTAAAATTTTAAAATGTTTCGTACATTAGTTCTCAATCATGTCTTCCATTAAAAGTCAGAAACTTTTTTTAGATAAAAACGTATTGTTATCTTTAAAAAGGGGTTTGTTCTTATGTTATCCCTATAAAACATATTTTATGAATTAAAAAAAATTTAAATAAATATATAAGATATAAATTTTATTATGAACATTCAATTATATTGTTGAGTATAATTTATTATGATAAACTATCTTTTTTAAAAATTATTTTCCATTAAAACACATTAATTATTTTCAATTGGTTTTTTATATTTATTTATTATTAATTTGTATACCATGAATTCATTTCATAATTCAATTAATATATTTAATTAAATCCATTCCAATGGATAGGTGATGACTATAATGATAAATGATATATTTTTGTTTAGTTAAGCTCGATTTTGCGTTAAACACAATCTATTGAAGGAACTCATTCAAGTGTGTAATATAATAAAAAATTAGTATTTCATATATCACAAGAAAATCTCTGTGTTTTGTTTTGTGAAATATTTTTTATAAAGAAAGACTGAATTTGTGTAGTTTGTAATATAGGGTATTGGAGAATTTTAATTTATTTCAAATAAATAATTCATTAAAACTCACTGTATTTCAAAATTAATATAAAAACAATGCACATTATATGGTCATTCATGGTGGAGACAAGTGAGAGATTAACCATCTTGGAAATCCATCTCAACTACAACATAATAAAAAATTCACCATAATTCAAAATCATATAATCAAAATCTTTTATCCACCAACAAATTCTCTAGGTAGTACTTATGGTTAATAAATAATTTGAACCTAGTCCAAGTAAAAACATCATCATGTAAGGAAAAAAAACCAAATTCCACCCCCATTGGGTCAAAACATTTTATATATAATTCAGTAACACTTTTGGAAAGGAATTATATAAAATTAGAAGATATGTTCAATCATTTCCAACAAATTTTCATATGCATGGATCCCTAAGATCCAGTGGATCATGGGAGGATTATCCTTTTTGAATTTGAGGGCATGACATATTGATGGAATATTCCATTTCCCACAAATATACATGCGTGACTGAATGGTTTTGTTCACTAATTCATTATTTTGTGAGCTCATAAGGATATTTTTAGAATGATAAATCACTATGGCTACCTCCCTCTGATTTCTAGAGGACAGTGTAGGTGGAATGATCTAAACACATAAAACAAAGGAATCCTATCAATAAAAAATTCATTAAAAATAATATCACTAATAGAAAAATTGCTCATAATCCTCCCAAAACAAACCATTTAAATAAATATTATAAAAATAAATGAAATTACTCATAATGAAATGACTAATACTAAACCGTTAACAACAATTGTGACTCATGTTTTGACATGAAGAAGATCTTATTAGTAACTACCATATTCTTTCAGTAATGTACTGAAATTAATACACCATACTACCACATGATGGAATATTAAGTGTGGATATGATACCATTTTGTTAAGAATCAAACTGTTTCAAATTTCTATATCCCATGGATTGGGATGCTACAAATATAGATACTCTTTCTTGATCATGCTAGTAAGGAAACTAGTATTAAGGTATCACATGTGACAATATAGGAAAACATTCACCCTAAAAATTTATTAAATCATTAAAAGGATTCCGGTCGAGAATTGGGTATTACCGGAATAGAGATCATTCATCTATTCAATAAAATAAATTAGTGCAACAGTAAAAACCATTCCAAATATATTATAATTAGAATAATTACATTAAACTATAAAATTCACCAAAATTTTATTGACGTACTTTTTAACATGCATGACATAAATATATATGATATTCAAAATATATTCACTGTATAATTATAAAATATAATAATATTAGTCAAAATACAGATAATAGATTATCATATAATTAATATCCCTATTTTCTCATTTTTTTTCATTTACAACCCCATGCTCACACAATAGAATGTTACATAACAAAAAGAATAAATTCTATAGGAAAAAATTCCTTTTATATTACCACTATTAGACAAAACCAAGTCATCAATCACCCAATGTCATATGTAGGTTGTGAGGAAACACATCATATGATACAAATATCAATTTATATATTACCCTTCAGAATTAAAACCATTGAGAATATATTAAAATAATTATTTTTAAATTAAATATATACGACCTATTTTACAAAGTCATTATTTTTCATAAAATAATACATAATGATAGGGATCATAAATTAATAAAATTAAAAAGTACAACTAAATACAACAAGATATATCCAAGTTACCATAATCAGTTAGAACATGGGAATGATATTAAATCATTTCATAATAAATATAGGTATATGTTCCAATGGGGGATATCAAACCAACAAGCATTAGGTTTAAAATATTTTCTGTTGGAACACAGGTCAACCTATGTGAAACTAAATAAGAAATAAGTCATAGGACTCTAGAAGAAAAACAACAATCAAATACCAGTAAGTTATATGACATATTTTGTATAAGCATCCACCATAATTGCATACACCCATGTTCTTAAATGTACAACAATAACCACATTCATCAAAAACAAAAAATCCCATGGTAATGTTGTAACAATTCTAAAAAAATACCAATTAAAATTTTATTTCAAACTCATATAATGAAAATACTTTTAATTAAGATATTTTTTAAAAAACATTATTGGAATGAAATATATTTACAATGGAAAATAAAAAACCCATTTTTCATACACATTCATGGGATTATGAAAAATAATGAATAATATCCCTCATAAAATTAATGTAAACATAATATATAAGTTAAATAAAATTAAAAATAAATATTAATTATATAGAAATGTAAAACATCAGATATGTGGAGAATGAATCCCTAAATGTGATGGATTATTTTATGGTTTGAAAACGGTCACCATGAGGGAAGAAGATAGATCCTCATCGAAATAGATCCCAATGAAGACCATCAAATCATAATCCCAAACACAAATTTCAGAAATTCCTGGATATATGGATTAGAGGGATAATACTAATATGGATTAACATAATATTATAGGATGGAATGTGAGGGAACATGATAGAAAAATGAATAGCATCATGTTCATAAATTAAGACCCCATAGAGAACCACTAAAGAACAATGAGAAGAATGCCTCAGTACTGGGTGAGCTGGTTCAAATGAGGGATGAAATGCGAGATGTTGAGTGTTATAAACTAATGGGTATATAACAATATATTATAATTTCATCATAAATGGGTAAGTCATACTCACTAGATAAATTATTTTCTAAATATTTTTCAACCATGTAGGTAACCCCTCTTGATTCTTTTATGGTGTAACATCTCTTGAAAGGTCTCAAATTTTGGAAAGACTACGAAGAGACCAAGTTAATTGATAATAGTCACCCCCACTCCTGATATCATGGTCATCCATATATTTATTACAAATTATGTTCTATCAATTCTCCTAAGGTAGTTTTCTCCAAATTCTTTATTTTCAACATTCAAATCTATAAAAAAAATCCTTAATAAATAATTAGATACAAACATGTTACCTGATGTGTGTCATAGACACCCATGATCAATGATGAGTTCACATCATGATAGTGTATATAGTGGAGCTAAGACCTCTTATATATAGATATATATTGGTACCATCCATGTGCTTTATGAGAACTGCATGACTGAACATTATGATGTTCTCTAAAAATAGATGATCTATAAACATCTAAAACACCTTAAAACATTCATTTAGATTGATGGATAGACTATTCATATTATATTGAAGTTAAAACACTTAAAATAAATTTTTTTACCTGAATTGTCGATCTCAGGGAGATGATATCTAAAATAATATTTGGAGAATATTAAAAAAATCTTTAACAGAGACACCATTGAAAAATTGAGTAATATTTTGTTGTGTAATTCCATCAACAATTTATTGCATTTAACATACACTATGTGTTCTCTACATTGATTTGTGTCTTCAAACCCTGAGTTATCAAAAAATGTACTTCATGTATCATTTAATATAATTCATTAGATATCGATTGTTCTTATATTCTTTGAACTATTTGTATTTTTCTTCATAATCATGATTGGACACATGTATTAGTCATATCACTAACTCAGATAGGACACGCACATTTCAAAAATATATTTGGTGTACGTGATGTTATCTGGGAGTCGATAACCCATAACATGGTCATGTTATTTAGTTGAAAAGAGAATATGATTATTATTCACATTTCACGTGATTATGATAACCGTACATTATCATTCCATCATAAAACCATATTTGATAACCATTAAATCCTATGATACCACATTTGTCTAAACTTTTGTACTCATTATAGATATCTTTCCACCCACTATCATTTGTGGCATCATCCATCATCATCACCATATGTATATAGAATCACAACGAACCCATTTATGAGATACAATGTCTCCCACAATCATATTCTCATAAAATAGTTTAAAACCTCATGATTTATATCAATTGTAACTTATTATTCCAAACCTTCAATGTCCCTCTATGATCACAGAATATATAATCAACTAATTTCACATGAGAGAAATGAGTAGGGATGGTGAGTGTAATCATTGGTGGCTGGGGAGAAATTGATATCCGAACAGTTGTTGACATGACCTATGATCAAAACCAGTATGTATGCACTAATCATGAATTTCATATGTAAGGTTAAAAGGTAGGTGGTGGTTAGTAATATTTTATCAACCTATTCTACAACCACATACTCACATAAATCCCAATTAAATTTTTCATTTAAAAGAAAATATATTAATAATGATTGGGGGAATAGTGAAAAATATATGAATACGAAATGTAAATCAATTTATGGATCAAAAAGTAATTATATCAAAAAATACCTACATCAATTGTGGTTCATCAATGATCCATTGTGTGGGATTTAGTCAAAGGATTCATCAAGTATTAGTAAACCAACATAACACTAATCCTTTAGTGATTTCATTAAAAAAAATAATTCATGAATTAGAGGATTAGTTGTGTACATATATATATATATATATGGTTATTATTAATGTATAATTTCCATAAAGTCCCAAAATGTGGTTGAAATGATTCTTATAAACACATTAATAATTAAACCTCCCTTTTTTAACCCTTATCCCAATAAAACATGAGTTGTAGATTTTAATTCGTGAGATCCATTTAGGGGATATAAGGGATTTAATCTCATTCATATGTATATGATATTATTACAAAAATTAAATGGAAATATATTATGATATCCAAGATGATGAAATAAAAATACTCCAACTTGGAGATGAAATCGTTAAATTTTTGTAATAAAATTCGAAGGGGTTTTGAAAAATATCTAGGTTATTTTATAATTAAATCCATTATGGACTATCATCATAGAAAATAAATGTAACTCAAAATGATGAGATAAATAAAAATGTTTTTGTATATAATAATATCATAATATCTTATATAGATTATTATGTTTCAATAAGATATTCACCAATTATATTACAATCAATAAATTTTTTTTCTCTCACTAGTCGATGATTGTTATTGGGTACTCTTTAAAATGTTGGTACACCAAAAATTATAATCAATTTAGTCTATTATGTGTTGTAGTACATTTTTTTCCTCCAAAAATACAAATCATTTTGGATGTTGATCACTCAGTCTAGTTAAGAGGATAAGAATATCTACAACCAAAATTTTTAAAACTCACTTAGTTAATGGAATGCCTTAATGAATCTAAAGTATTCAATTTTTAACTATCCAAATCCATCTCATGATATGTAATGGAATTTCATTTAGGATCTCATTATCTCATTCCTAAAACAGGAAAATAAATTTTATTTGTCCTTATAAGGACATATAATATCTATGAGTTTCCCATATACACTCTTAGATCTGCTACACCTTCTATATTAAAAAAATATATGAAATCATGAACTATTTCAGGTGAATCACCTATAAATAGTCCCATGAGTGGTCACGTGCAATTTCTCCCATATGAAGCCTCAAATTTTTAATTTTCAATAATATAGTGCTAGTTGTTTTGTAAATGAAGCTTATTATGGGTAGGATATGTTCCAATATTTGGAAAAAATCACAAACATAAGTTCCCCATATTTTTTCATATCGTGGCTAGTAATCATAGTTTATTCATCAATTTTGACTAGAATTTCATACTAAACAGAATATGATTCCCAAATACCTCTGATAGGATTAGCCATGGATAAAAAATGAAATTATTATATTGAAACAAAATGGTTATTATAGTCACTCCATGAATCTGTATATTCTTATCCATGAAAAAACATCCCAAACACTCTAGTAATATATATTCATGAATATGAATGACTTGAAATTGTAAGGTCTACTAATGAAATATTTTATTGACAGCATCATAAACAAACATTTAATGATTAATTTTTTTAAATCCTATTAATATAGATTTCAAATTACACTAGCAGACCATCATAGGAAGGCATAAACAATCAATGTTCAAGTGAGTTTACATCACCCACTGACCATTGGTGTGGTCTAATAAAATTGTTGAAACACTCCTCCCAATTTATGGACATTTTATTCTATTTATATGTTGTTTGGACATATTCATCATAGATCTATTCACTAACAATTTGGATGATTTAAATGACCCTTAAAGCATTGATGAATAACTCAAACAGAATAGATGTTTACCCCTAGTAGAAGGTGATGTGTTCCCAACATTTAAATTATCATATAAGTATATCACCTAAGAATAATTGTTCATATAAGATCTCTCACTCAGTGTGTCCAAGTTATATCTCCAACATTCAATAAATATGTGTATAGTCATCAACCATCAATCAAAGATAAGAAATTTAACCCTCTAATACCAAAACCATTTACATGATGATTCCTATACTAAATAAGTAAATTTTTTTCTAATAATATAATTATCCACCACAGTTTCCTTCATAAATTTATGTTCTATATTATATTATTAGTCATGCTGGATCACTATCCATCACCTCTATAACATGATGGAATGTATTAAGATGATATGCACCATTGAAACATGTGTAAAATTTATATATTGAATCAATATTATAGAATTTAATACATACTTGTATTCAAGGAGTACAATACATATACATGATATTTCTAATGGGTTATGTATATTTTTTCAAGGGTTATCTATAGTCCTGATCCATTATGATATTATCACACATCGTAGAAATGATCTAGAGGTCCCATAGAATTACATTTGAAAAAATAATTCCTATAAAATATATAGAATATAAGTACTAGTCGACCTTGGTATAATAATCTCAAAATATTTCTAGCATCATTCAATGGGATTTAGAATTTTGGTAAGGGAATCCATGGTAGTCATAACCCTACATAGGTATGAATAGAATATCATATAGTATCATAAAATCCCATGAAATTTTTTAAACTCAAAAACCATCCATTTTGGGTCCCAATATATCAAATCATCAATATTTATGGGTTTGATGGCTAATCCCCCATTTGAGAATACATGACCTATTAAATTGGAATCGTTATTATAGAATTTTCACATTAAATGTTTTCTATAAAATTAGTTCCCTCAATGAATGATTAGGATAATACATATATTTGGGAAAAAATTATCATACACCAAAAAATAATTGTGCATTAATATTGTGATTGTAATAGGATGTGATTCTAAAAAAGAAACATTATTCTTAATATCATGCAAGGTATGCCCCATTAAACATAAAGAGGTTATTAACATTATTATTTAAATGTGACCACTATCATATTTCCATTGGAATGGAGGATTAAATAAGATAAAAAAATATGAAAAATATAGTCTACACATGTTTACAATAGGAATTTCTTAGTGAAGAAATCATTATAAATTAATATAAATAACAAATTGAATATAAATTAAGGGTTTATATATAAACTATTTTTAGAAACAAATGAAAAATTTTCATAATAAATTAAATTAATCACTATTATTAAAAAATATAAATTACATTTATGTCTTATGTAAAATATTTTTTTTCAATTCATAAAAAAGGTTTTATTGTTTTAGATATTTATAATCCCTATTTTATGAATAGAATTCTACATTTATCTAAAAGGAAATTTTGTCACATTTTAATGGTTCTCATTTGTTAAAACTAAAATTTGACACTTTAGAAAAATTAAATTTGACAAAAAAAATATATTTTTTAAATAACAATATAATTTTTTTTAATTTATAAATTTTGGAATTTTTCATAAATGTTTCTTTTTTAATGAATATTTAAAAATAGAGATTTTTAATTAAAATTTGAATTTTCATATAAATTATTTTTAATGTGAAATAATATTTTAAATTTGTTTTAATTTATAATTAGTTCCATAATACATAAATAATATTATTTTATATCATTGAAATCAATTTCACATTTAAATTCAATAAAAAAAATCAATATTTTAATCTTTTTTACTTAGAATCCCCCCCTTTTCATTTTATCTACGAGATTAAATTTAAAAAACTTTATCCATTTATTTGAATTGAATTTGGTAAAATTGATTCTAGATTTGGAATAATAAGGTACACATTTGTTTTTAAATTCATTTAAATTTTTTAGGAATAAAATAATTCCTTGGTAAAAACAAATATTTACTGTTTTACAGGTAAAAAATGAAACGGGTTGCTGTTAAAATGGGAAAAGATTAAAATACCAAAATATTGAAAATTTTATGGTTTTTTTGTTATTACATCAACCTAAATAGACAGTAAAATATTAATTTTCACCCAAATTCTAGTTAATTAATTCCACCTAAATGTGGATGGATTTAATTTTAAAATAATCATTATTTAATACCTTACACCCACCCCTATCAAGTAAAAATACCACTTCAAACAACCAAATTTCACCTCACATGACTTGAATATCCTCAAATATCTACCAAAAAATCTCATCCTCTCTATCCCCAATTCCAAGTACTTCAATTACCACAAAACAAATCGAGGATCCTCGAGGGTCATTCAAGGTGTTAATATTAAATAAGTTATTTTCTAAAATACCTCTCTTAATGTCTTTTCTATTTATATTTTCTCCCCACCTCTATAATCAATAAAATAATGATAAATCCATAATCTTTTATATAAATGTGTTTTTATTTTCTAAATGAATATCTCATATAAATTTCATTTCTTATCTACTTTTATTCAACGAAACAAAACTATTGTACAAATTATGTCAGTTTACCATCTCCTTGAATAATGATTTTTCATATCCCATTATCTCCAAGATGGATAGTCATAAAAGTGTTATTCTATTTAAGTATGATTGAAATTTTTATACTAAAACCTATTTAATAGTATGGTACATGTATAGACATTTAATATTAATTAAGATGAAACTTGTACATGATGTTCACAAAACCATGAAAATAAAGTAATCATTTATCATTACAATTTTAGGTATTGAATCAACCTCGAGAATGTAAAAACAATAATAGATGGAACTGTTAATACATCTGTATATTAGTTAATACTATTTCATTAAACTTATATTGTTTTAGTTCCAATGTAAATGAACACTTATCATATTAAAACAGGGATCTAACCCGGAACCCATGAATGGAAGGCACCTGAAAAAAACAAAACAAATTAATGAATGGGTTGTAATGTGTTATTAAAAGGTAAAAAATGTATTATAGATATGAATATAGTTCATTAATAAGTCAATAACATTAACTAATATATTATACAATAGGTTCGTACACATTTTAAGGAAGTAGAAAATGAGGTAATGGATTTCCAAAACAAATTTTCATTCATTTGGTTAAACTTATAATTCATTATTTTTTCACGCTATGATTTGGTGTGAAATGAAATATTATTATCTAAAAGTTTATTTACAATTTTTTGGTTGAATAACAGTAGACACACATAATCTATTCACTTGATCACTGATAACTTCACACGAGACTCTTTAACTATAAAATGCTTTAACTATGTTGAATATTTATTTACATAAATCATTCTTTTTCTTGTCCATGTTTTTGAACTGTTTTTAATGAATGTATGTTTTTTTAAATAGGAAATATATAATTTATCACAAATATTTTAAAAAGTGATATTTTTCATGTTTTATGTTAGTGATATCCTTTTGAAAAATTTTCTTTTAATATCAATTTTTAAATAAACTCAAAAAAAATGTTTTATAAATTATATGTCATGAATGTATTTTCCCACATTCATGAAATATTAATGATTTGAATATTAAAATACAGTTGGAAATTTTATTTTCATATAATATTTTTTCATATATGATTTCACAACATTGTAATATGACATAGAAATGGATATTTTATTTTCCTCAAGAATGTTTCTTATAGGAAATATTTATGTTTTATTCTTATGTTATGATAATTATGGGGTGATCTAGTTATATATCTTCAATATATTGTTTAAATGGAATGAGTTAACCAGGTAGGTTTCTCATAAGAGATTATAGGATTAATATAATGGTTATTACTCCAAATGTAACTATTATGGTCACTCCATATGAATATAAGAGGGATACTATATATGTAAGAGTGATATAGAAAATGATGTTCATTTTTTACTATATATTTTCATGATTCTTTCTAATGAGTTTTTATGAAATATGATTTTTTTAAAAGGTATTGTACTAATCATTTTGAATATATTATTAATTATTGTAATGAAATATTATGTTTTTATGAATTTTATTTTTATGGGATTTTAGTATAATAATGGCTTCCATTTGTTTATTTCTATTATTGCAGATTTTATGATTATACCACATTTTATAATGGTTTTCATAGATCATAAATATTGGTGTGGATAAATAAGATGACATGATGACATTATTGATGATTTTTTATCAAAAATAATTCTTTATTTTAAAAGGGTTCCATTTGGATAAAAAATGGATAGTGATTTTAAGTTCCGACATTTAATTGATGGTTTTATTTTGTAGTAGTTTTTGCTAATTATGTAAGACTAAAAACTAAATAGATCTTCGAATGTGATTTAATTTTCTTAAAAACTAAGTTATGTAATCTCCATGGTTGGGAAATTATAATGGGGAACCAGTTTATATGTGTATAGAAAAATCAATTTACAATTCACATAGTTATAGAATATGAATTTAATCCCCCGAATGAAACTACAAGGACTTCAAATTACCTATATTTACACTTAGATGTTATATTCTGTATTTTCTCCTCGTGTTCCAAAATCTGATTATAATCATAGTCTTGGATTTTCATAAATAAAAAATTTTATATCCTCATCTAATAGAATAGTTTATCAATCCTTGGAAGAGGATATTTTATCTTTGAAGTTATCTGGTTAGGAATATATAGTGAATACCAATCCTATATATCAAATCAATTTTGACAGTGAACACTAATGGAGCTACCCTTATAAAAAATTAGGTAGAAAAAACCCATTTTTCTTGATTTCCACCTTCCACATGATAATTTTAAAATTATTTTTATCATATGATTTTTAATGCTTTATGTTCCAACATTCTTAATAGTTCATATTTATTAGTTTAATTTATGAGGAAAAAAATACATAATAACACATTAACCTAAGGGAACTATATATATTTATAATATTTAGTGGTACTGTATATTATTAAACAACATTGGCCTTTGAATGGTCAAAATTTATTTTATCCTTAAAGAAAATATTGTGAAAGATAATTCTTTTGGGATTTACAATTAATAGTAACATAATTTCATTATACCCCATATTCCATTATTTTCAAAATATGAATATTTTAATTTTTCAATAAAAACCGCATATTTTATAGTATATTAATCTATAATTAATAAATACCATTAAATTTAGAAATTTTATAATATAATAATCTGGTCATAATATTTAAAGCTCTGATGGTGTATTTCATTATCCAAAAGTAATAAAACAAGATGAAACCATACCTTATACAACAACTAAACTTTACTAAGTCATACTTCTATCATTTAGTTAAAAATAACCAAAGTAAATTTCATTGCTCTTTATGATTTCAGTCCATTATTTTTTATCAAATTTTTCATCATTTTTTAAAAATGTATACAAAATGTTAAATTAAAAACATCTAATTTCATATAATTTATGAAATAACTCATATACCCACAAAATTTCCTTGAAAATATTATTGGTACACTTAATGGTGATATTCTACAATATATGAATCCCATGTTACATACTTATGGTAATTTTATTTTTAATTTCTAAAATTCCATAAAATATATTATATAGTGTATCATATATATATATATGTGTGTGTGTGTGTGTGTGTTTGTTTGTTTCATCTGGAATTTGATCAATTAATTATTAAACTTCAGGATAAAATGGATATCCTAGTAGTTCCATTGGATGTAAATTAATTTAATCAAACACAGATGACAAATTTTCTATTCATTACGAATCCTTAATATTTATTTATCTATTTTTCCCTTCTAACTTCTCTATTAAATTTCATTTATATGAGAATATCATGGGGGGAAATTTCAAGACTCATGAAATTAATTATCCACATTAAAAATATTTTTACACTATACTAGACCTACATGTCGTGATCTTCTTATCTTTATAAAAATAATTTCTTTATTAATTGTTACATATTCCATATAATGAATTATTTTAATGTAAAACCTTCAAATAAATAATCAGATTATAGTTAGATAACCAAAATTATTTATAATAAAAATACCACCAAATATATTTTATTAGAAATTTGATTTCTAATATTTATTTAAGATAGACATTCCTTTAATAATTTTTTATTTAATATTCATTATTCTTACTAAACAAACACATAATAAAATAGTAAATTGATTTATAATTGAATAGGGTATAATAAAATATTTATTTTATGATCATAGTTCCTAATAAAAAATCAATTTTTACAGGAACTATTACAATTTTAAATATATAATCTTTCATTTTCACACTCAAAATGTATTAAGATATCTATAATTGATGAAATAGTTACTAATCTGAATTGTTCCTCTTCATGTTGAAATTTAATCACTGGATATTTTAATATTATATCATTATATTTCACTAATTTCATTCATGACCTCATATATACACTTCTAAGAAACACTAAATCTCCTAATTAATGTCCCATGTTGTTTTTATGCATCTTTACTGAGTGTATGTAATTCAACAATCTCAATATACTTCATTTAAAATTAATTTAAACATTTTTTGCATACATTTTTTCATCTTCATTCCTTTATAAATATATTACATAGATAAATTATGTTTTGTGTTGATATCACAAGTGACTATATTCTCATTTTTAATATTTTTAAACCCACTAATAGACTTCATGTGATTTGACTTAGTCCATCAAATAAGTGGTAAATATTTCATTTTTGATTTTTTTAGAATCATAATTGAATTTATATAATTGTAAAGATAACCTTATATAACATAATATTTTTCAATTTATTTTTAAAAATAATAAGAATTTATATTAAATATCATTTCATTAATATTTAGAATGATATATTTAATTTAATGTGTCCTTTAAAGGATTCAATTACATTATTTCTATATTTTTAACATTCTATGATTTTTAGATCAATAGCCACTATTTATCATCATATCCACATAGAATATTTACAACCATGGTAATCTTCTCTACTTCACTAAATGACATGGTGATGAATAATTTCTCTAATGACTTCATCGATTAATTTACAACTAATGTATTAAAGGCTATATTAAGGGATGGATGTTTTTTCCTTGGGAAGTAATTGATTTATTTTTTACTCATACTGAGGAAACATTTTAAACCATACAAGAAATAAAATTTATAATAATCCATTTTATTATCCCAATGTGACACTTTTATTAACTCCAATAACAATATTAATTGTTTTCATTAAGTTAATCCCTATAGTGATTATAGGTGATGACATGATATTTATTACTTCAAAAAAGATTCATGTCTAGGTAGTTGAGTATGATAATTATTTTTAATAATGTAGTAAATAATATTTTTAAATAAATAATTATTATACTTTTAAATTATAATATACATTATAGTATAATTTCAATAATTTTATATGGTTTTATCATAAGGGTTTTTTTCCTAACTACATTATTCTAAATGTACATCCTATGGTTTATAATAAATTTGGTTGGATAAAGACTATAAAACCCCTTACTATAGTAACTCATGGTTTTAATTGAATTATTTGAATTGAAATATATTATATAAGATCCAAAAATATTGTATTCAAATGTTTATTAGACTTCGGAGAATATATTCATACATGGGAATAAATTTACAATATTAAAGCAGTTTACATAATAAAAATACATGAAACTTTATTATTACTCTTTATATATACTTAGATCATATACAGTATTAATTATATTAATTTAATGAAATATTGAAAAAATAAACTATTTTAGATCATATACTCAGTATGGGATAATGTTTAATAGAAGCTACTATTAAATTAACATGAAATATATAATAGGGTTGGAATAAATAGTCAAATGATTCCATGTAAATAAAAATAAGAACATTAATTATTAAAGGATGACATGATAATATTATAAAATAAATTTAGGTAAACTAAATGATATTCTGTGATATAAATCATGATATCATACAACAACAAAATAATTTCGTGGCCTTCTGAGAAGAAATCATAAATAATGGTTACAGATGGACCAATTACCCTATAATATTTATCCCATTAGGCATGTTGATTCATAATGGGGGTATATAATTCTAATCCCCTTATATCATTTAATATGTTCAATTAATCAATTATATAATTTTAATGGTCAAACATCACACAATATAATGTTTTTTGTGGAACCTATGATATATATATGAATCTTAATTAGATGTTATCTATATAAAAAATATTCGATACACTAATATTCTATGAATCACTAGTTAAAATAATAATTTAGATAAGTATGTTTGTATATGTCAAGAAAATTATAAATTAATTGATCATTAATATTGAAAATGAAATTACTTATATTAATGGTATTATATGTGACTAATGTATTAGGTTACATTAATTGTATAATTATAATAAAAATAAAAAATTATAAAGAAATATAGTTTTTAGTGGTATGATAGCAAAAATTGCTTACAATCCACTTAATATTGTATCACATTGAGAAAATTTGAAATTTTCTCTCTCAAAATATTTTAATTTCGTCAATTGATTGTGTTCCACACACAACTAATTTTTAACAACCTATAATATAGTATAACGTTATATCCAATATATTAATTTGGGGGGTCTTAATATGACACAAAACATTATTAATATCATATGTTTACTAGTGAAAAAAATAATTCATTTCTTATCAATTGATTATAAATAAATATTAAAATTATTTCAATGTAAAAGTATTTTTTTGGAAAATCAATTTATATACGGGGAAAGCCTTTTTATTTTTATAAATAAAATGATACCCTATAGGTGAATTATTTTAAATATATTTTTATATTATTTACTCAATAAATTTTTTAATTGTTTATCTAATTCTTCTTTAAATAATGTGATCTAGATATATCCATCCCACTTCACAGAAACAATAATTTCATAAAAATATGATTCAATTGATTTTCATCAATTCTAATACATGTAATTATTCTATTATTTCAGGAAATTTAATTGAATAAATGAAAATAAAATTATATAATCAACCTAGTATTATCATATAGATAATTATTTTTAGTTTCTTGGTAATTTAATTTTTTGAATAGTGAAAATACATACTTTTATTAAAAGTTTACTTATAATTTCATGCATTTAAAAATGTTTCTTTAGTTTGAAATTGGATAAAAAGGTAAATTATTCCAAATATATTACTATTAATCTAATAAATATCATTGTAATTAATTTCATATTTAAATTTTACATAATATCATTGTATTCTTATGGAAATATTTTCGTTGGAAACCAATGTTTTCATCACGTCTATAAGATTAATTAAAAATTAAATTATCCTAGTTAAGGGAATTGAATTTGTTAAAATTGGTACCATATTTGTAATTTGAATAACCCATAATATTAAATATGAACAACATAATTTACTTTTATAATGAATATTAAAAATATATGAAATTTTATATAATTTATATGGTTCAAATGATTTTATTGAGAGGTTATACCAAAATATAATTTTATTTTTGCAAATAAATATCTTCCAAATTATATTTTTTAGTAATATTTCAATGCATAGTTATATAAAATTATAATATATTTCCATTTGAAATAATTTTTTCGGGGAATTGAATTATCAATTGGTAATATTTTATGAAATTTCCATTTTTATTCAATCTTCTACTTATAAAATGACATAACGACATTTATCCTATATGCTCCACCATTCATGATATTTTTGGTTGAGACTATACATTCAAAAAACCCTCATGTATATGCCTCCCAATGACCATGATTCCATGGTTTGATAATGAAATTACCATAGTAGGGAATTCTGTACATACCTAAAGAGGTTCTCTGAAGAAGATGTATAGTTCTTAAAAATGAATTTTCATTTTAGTTATTCCTCTTACACCTCCACATATTATCAAAATAGTTTCAAATAGTAAAAAAATATATTCTTAATATTTCTTTGTTATTATGTTAATTAAATATCATATATTCTTCTCCAAAACCAATAAATTGGAAATGAAACAACTGATTGTGTTTATCGAGGAATTTCGCCTCATGAACTGATGTGATTATTTATCCTTCGCCACATATGATAGATGAATATAATTATATATTTATAGTATCTATATCATATTAATTAAAATTATATAATTATTAATTTATTCTATCACATACACCTTCTTACCTTACAATTCATCAAACAATGACAACTCCACTCATGTTTAGGTGTGGAATACTACCTCCGTGAAGTAATGTGACAAGTTATTATTTTTATTTTGAATAATATGGTAATAATAATATATTTAAGAAATAAATATTATAGATATTATAATAAAATAATTATATAAAGGTGATTTACAATATACTATTCTATTATTTCCATCGGCTAAAAAAACTGAAATAGTGTTTATGTGTATATACAACATGTCACCCTGAACAGTGTAATACATTTCATTATCCCAAGCATCAATGCAAGAATATATATATATATATAATTAATATATATTATATTTATATACTTATTAAAATTCTATAAATTTTGGAAAATTATAAATGTACATGGGAAAAAATATTAATCAAAACACACAAATGAAAAATGATGTTGTTATTACCCATAAAAGTGATTTCAAAAATGATTTATTAAAAAAGGGTTATAAAAGATTATATTTAAATACTATATGATATGATATATATTATTATGGATCATTAATAAATTTATTATAAACCTATATTTATTTTATTTTTTAAATTTTTATAATGGATTTGAATAAATGAGGTAAGGATGTTTTTACTCACTTTTATTTCTATGTGACACATGCCATTTGAACCACATCATTCTATAGTGTGGGATTTATATTCCCATGGATTCAATTAATTATTATTATTATTAATATTTTCATATATAGATATCCATATATGTTTCTTGAGCAGTAAAAAGTTTATTTTGAATTCATCATTACATTTGTTTTGAAAATCAAAAACTCTTTCTTATATACTTAAATACTAACACTATTTTGTCCATATTATTTCAAGAGTTATTTCATAGAAAACATATATATTTTCTCATACATTGAATTAGTTTTAAACTATTCATATATGTAAACATAATTTATTTATTACAATCATCTATATGGTTATAGAACCAATCACGATTAGACTGACCTTTGTCGAATTCATTTTAAGACATTATATATTGTATTTATATTGAAAAATGTTTTAATTTAATTTTCAATTGGAACTGATATCATCAAATTCATACTCATAAAAACCATCATAATGAAATGCTCTATGGAAATCCATCGAATTGACTAAATGTTAAATTTTGAATATAGCATACTATATTATATCCTAATGGAAATCCTAATATACTAAAAATTTGTAAAACAAAATAATCTTGTGCATTCTATTACAATATTTGTAAACAAAAATATTGTCAGGAATTCATTTATAAATTACTGTTGAAGTACTAGTTGTCCAGGTTCATATGAATATCTCGGAGAAAATATTACCTTTGTAAGGTCAAATAGACTACTGGAATCTCACCTATGAATATCTAACCATTTAAAGTGTTAGACATAAAAATTTTAATAGAAAACTTTATAGTCACTCTTCTGATTTTTTTGTGTGAGAGATCATAATTTAACAAGATTACATAGCTTGTTCCTTATTCTTCTATTCTTTTTCAGTTAGTTTTTTCTAATTAGTTTGTATATCTGATTGTGAATATGGTCAAGAGATTCCGAGGAAAGAATGATAGAATCTTATCATCTTTATTGAGGAACTGTGCATATAGAATTATTAAATCTGATCCATCATATAAAGGGCTTGTGATTATAGGAAGATAGAGGTGCTAATCAATTTATTAATATAGGGCTTGCAGGGATAGAAACACAGAGCGGATAATCATATTAGGGGATTTCCCTGGTAAGGGAAAGACCAAATTTCTAATAATTATAAATAAGGAACATTATCTTATGTTATTGGATACCCTTCAATTTGGATTAAAATAATTATATTACATTATTTTATTTTATTTTCATGTTTTTCATTTATGTTGTAATAGTATGTGAATGTGAATTCTTATATATTCATATTTTTATTTTTATTTTGTTTATTATAATAAATCAAATTACAACACATTTGTTTTAACATGTATTAAATTTTAAAAATAATATTATACTGATAAGGATTAAATACCCTTTCATATTGAATCAACGACTATACATTTTAATTTCCTATAAGCCATAAACCAAGAACATGATAAGATCCTTTGTCTTCCAATACTTGGAATCCCTCAATATGATGTATTAGATTCTAACTTTCTATAACCAAAAACCCTTGATCATTATGATCTGATTCTATCTTCCAATCCTCGGAAGCCGTTGATCCTAATAAAAATCATAAACACAATGAAATAACAAAAACAAACTAAAAAATGAATATCAGAACAAGGAAAAATTTGATCACTCTTGTAAACATCGTATCTCTCACATTGAAAAAATAGAACTCTATCTATACATGTATCTTCCATAATTAATATGTCAAACTCTTCAAATGAACATCTATTTGTATGTGAGATTCCAAGGTTCATCATGATCCTCTAATTGTCATATTTTAGTGTAGTTTTTGACAAGGACATATAAAAATATCACTTCAACAATCATATTAAAACTGAATGTATCACATCGTTTTGTTTTACAATTATGTTAACAGAATGCATGAAATAATTTTTCATTAAAAAAATTGAGTATATAAGGTATTCCATTATAATATAACAGAGTCTTCCTTATTCAGAAAATAATATTTAGTCAATACAAAGGATTTCCATAAATTCTTTCATTACAACTATTTTTTGAGTATGAATCTTATGATAACGATTCTGAAGTAATATCTGATTATGACATTTTTCATTATGAATACATGATAGAATGTCTTAAATCTGATTTGATAAATGTGAGTATGATCATGGATAGATCTATAACCATTATAAGGATGGTAAGGATTAAATTTTGTTTAAATATAGAAATAATTTAAAAATAAATCTTTGAATGTTAGAATATATTTTTTCTATGAATGGATTCTTGAAATAATTTGGACATTTGAGTGTTAGTATTTAACTTTTTAAGTAGTTTTTTTATTTTCAAAACAAAAGGAAAGATAATTTCAAAAATAAATTTTAACATAAATTTTTTTTGTATTTAGAAAGCATAAAGAAAAATATATAAATAGAAAATTAGTTTGAAAAAAATAAGTTTATTATAATTTAGGTACATCATATTCACAATTACACATTTATACTTATCTCCCCTAGAGTTAATAACTCATCTAAATACAATAGTGAATATGTGTAACACCCCCTATGGATAAGAAATCTATTAATGATCATATTATCTTATTTAGAATTTTTTATCCCCATTTATTGGATCATCTCCCCCATTAATAAAGAATTCTACCTTTATATAAATTTATCCCCCATTATGATATACATCAAGGAATTGGGAAGAGTCTTATAACACATAAAATGTTTTATAGAAACATCTATATGAAACAAAATAATAAAGTACATGACCTTATAGAATAAATCAAATGTCATTCAACGAATAATAAAATGGAATAAATTCATTCAATTTGTATGTATATGAAAATGTGTTTTCTTGATATTCCCCAAAAACATTCACCAAGAGTTTTATGAAATTTTTTTTCTTCGACATCAATGATATGACCATTATCTTAATATTTATAAAATATTTTCTATCTTCTTCAATCATTAAAATAAACTCTTCCTGATATTTGTTTTTCTTTATCATCAAATGTATCCTTTACACTTCAATCAGTATCCTTTCACCATGTTCCTTAACATTTTGTTCTTAATTGTGAATGTTTTCTTCTAAAATATTTTTCAGATCATTATGGTATTTGACTATTTTTGAAATGAAATCATTATAAATCTTAAAATAACATATTTCCTCATTGTGTATTTTTAATCTTGAAATCCAATGTATAAATATCTTTAATAATGTTTTTAAATCATTGATATCTTGATTCTGTTATTAAAATGAATTTTTAAACTAATTAGAAAACATTCGTTTGTTGTCCATGCATTTCGAAAGAATAATAAATGCACCATCAAATATATTGAAGGACTTACTATGATTTTCAATATTCTTATCATGAAGTTTGATATTGATACCAACTCTTTTAGAACATTTCCCCATCTTGATACGACTCTTTATCTGAGGCTTGACATTTTATATAAAAATATTGAAATTAGAATGGAACTATATCATCATATCTATCAAATATTTTACTAAATTTGTTTCTTTTATTTGATTCTCAATAACCAAATCATCAATTTTATCCATCCATGGAATGTAGGGAATTGTTTTCTCTAAAGTGTACACTGTATAATAGATGTAATAATGACCCTGAGAAATTATCATATTTGGTGAATCCCATTCTGAGTGATTAGTTCTTTTTCTGGAATTGATATCTACTTGAAATGATTTTATTTTTTCCATTCATTGAATTTGATTTCTTATTAAAATTAGAAATTTCAATTGCCTCAACAATACCTCTTTTGCTTCCATCATCCATTTCAATTTGAACTATTTCATCATCCTTTGAAAATTCACCCTCTTGAAAATATGGGAATTATTATTTTCTTTCCTAATAGACTTATCTCTCTAATTTTCCAAAATGGGTAGTGGTTTTGAATAGGCATGAGATGTCCTCGTAGATAGTTTATCAAAATTATTCTCCACTTCCTTCCCTTTGGAATTTTATATCCATTTTTCATCTACTTTCCAGACTTCATTTTATTATTCTTCTTCTTATTCTCCTTGTTCTTATCTTTATTCTTCTAACTCTTATATTTTTTTGAGGATATTATCTTCTTCATGATCATTATCATGTTCCACCATATATATATAATAAACTAGTAACATAGTTGGTACTCTAAATTTAAATTACATTTTCCAGTATGAATTAATTTTTTCTCTACCAAAATTGAATTTCCTTTATCAACAAGTGTGGGAATATCAACATTAACAATATATGTTTCTAGAAACACTAAACATGCATGTCTAATTGGTAGAAAAACATTTTAATAAGTTGATTCTAATAAAATCATCAATCTATCAGGGAAATGTGGTAATGATACCTTCATCTGATGTTTATATTCATTTTTTGATTTCTAAAAACTTATTTTCTGTAATTTTTTTTCTTATAGATTAAGAAGGGATTCAGACTTTATCTTCTTTTGAACGTTCTCATAATTCTATTATTTTATAGGAATATTTTCATCTGATGTTAATACATATGTATTCATCTCAAACAGATTTTATTCTGTATAAAAAAACTTCATTCTTTTTATTTTGTCATCACTTATTACAACAATCTTTTATCTAATTGTTTTAGACTTGATCAAAATTTTGAAATGCCTCCATATTTATGTAGTCATCATACTAGTAACATATAGAAACATTATATTATGAGACATTATTGAACCATATTTGGTGGATTTTATTATTGATATTTGAAACCAACTATATTTATCTTTCTCATGTTTAATAGGTAATCCAAGAAAAATATGATAGATACATTCCACGTATCTCTATCTCCTATTTTTTGAATATAAAAAAACATGCATCCAAATGGATAATAATCAATTTCAATGATAATATATTGATTAAAATATTTGTTTTCATGTTTCAAATTCGATTTAAAAATAAAAAATTTCAATAATATTTTGGAAATTGTTAAATTTTATTATGTTATTTACAATGTGGAACATTTATTTCCCATAATTATTTTTTTTATGATCGTTGAATTTTATTTCTATTCACCATTTTAAGAAACACTTTTTTCAACTCATTCTACACTTTGTATATGTTCCAATTATATTATCACTATTATTTACCTATATTTTGTTTTATGATTTTGATGTAAAGGTGTCTATTAAACCTATTTCTTATCAATTTGTCATGATTATGAAAACCAATTAATTTATTGAATTTTAAAAAGATAGAATATTTTTGAAACCCATTTTTTAGTGTATTCTTTGATGAGTGATTTATAATTTTTTGGATCATAGATGTTTAATTTTCAATATATCGCTAATGTACCCATTATAATATATCCCGCTTAATAATTGGGTAATGATTGATATATCATGACATAAAAAAGACTAAAATAGCATGTGAACTGATTTTAGTAAAAGATTCTGTACATAAATTTATACTTGAGAGTGGGCCATAACTACTATGATGGTTTGTTGAGTGAACCTGTTCAACTATATTGGTTTTGGAAAGAATACTTGACTGCTAAGGAAAACATTTCTAATTACTGCATTTATGGAACACATATACATCTTATACCAAATTTAAGTTTTCCTGGCTCATATTCATTGTTTCCTTTTTGATTTGTGTCTTAATAAAATTCAGGATTTTTCCTAGAAATCATGTATATGATCTACGAAATATTGGTTATGAATTTAAAATGTTATTCACTATTTATCATTCCCTTTTAAAAAAGTTATGTATATTTCAACCTTATTTACCCTTAATGAGAATAAGAGATAACCAATTCTTTTGTAAAACTTTAGCATAGATTATAAACAAATGTCTTAGGTAGGAATGTCTTTGAAGGGTTGTAGTTATGAGGTACTAGTTGTTTATCAATCCATGATTCCAATAGAACTATGCCAATATGATAGTTGTCTTGATTGTTATGTTATGTAATCAATATTAATCTTTTTATATGATTTATTTATGTTTGTAAATTATTGTTCTTGACTGTTGATATCAAGGTAAGCATTAGTTATTCTTTATAAACAATGATGATAAAACCTTAGTAATAACCCTAGGGATAAGACAAATTATAAGAAAATGTCATGGAATTTCATGAAGGATAGAGTGAGTGGTTTCAATTAAATTAAATCCATATAAAGATAATAATTATGGACTTGGATCTGTGAAAGTAATACAAATGGATAATAAACCTGAAAATGGAATATTGGGTTTTGACTCAATCATCACCTTGTATTTCATAATGTGCCTTATTGCACAACTAGTTTAACACTCTTAAGGGAAATATTTTAGAAATGAAAAAACTCTTTATTAACCATCGTGTAGGATTTTAATAGATGATAACCTCAAATTAACAAGGTTAAGACTATAGATTCATATATTTATAGGATGATGTAATGATTAAAAATCAAATTAATTATTTTTCATTATTATGTGGTTCCCTGCAATATTAATTTCTTCTCATATTGTTTTTTTGTTAATTGATGGAACTGAAGGAACCATTTTAACTATGAATGTGAAGGAAAATTTATGGATTTTTCTGATGGGGAAACAATCTTAATTAGATATATAATAAATATTATTGTCCATTTTATCACAAAACAATCTCAATCTATGTAATAGGTTTAACTTCCAAATGAATAAACAATGGAGCAACACACTATTGAGTCCTTCATGAGGCATCATCCACTATCCATTAGTGGTTCCAATGAACCAATAATTGATAAGAAATGTATTATTACATTTGAAATTACATATATATATTCTATAGTCATTAGATCATTAATAAATCATTTTGTATGTTTATTTCTTGTAAGGATAACAGGATCAATTGTTTAATCTTATCATGAATTAGAAGACATAATAAGACATGTAATCCATGGAGTGGCTTGTGTTTTCAAAATTATTTTTGACTAATTACATTCCTCATATTCTTTATGGGAATATGTTTTAGGAATTCATTGAATTAACCAAAAGTATTATAATTCATATGGTACGTATGAGGCAAATGTTATAAAATATGTTAGTTTTGATTTTGGGGTTATCATCTATCCAAAAAGTAATCTAAATTGATACTTCAGTGTCGTAAAAACTAGTATTCAAATGGACTTAACCAAAACGGACATCAGTTTCTATAATGAATTTGTTCAATATTTTTTCATATTGGAAATAGAGGTTGATGTTAACTGTCAATATGATTTTTTTGGTAGGAAACAAATGATATAAAATCATGGAAACCATAGAAAACATATAGGGAAGTATGTGACAATTCCTTTTTGATCGATGGGTGGAAAAAAGATGGTGTAAATTTTATAAAAGATACTATTAAATGATTAAAGTATATAGATGATTGTCATCTAGTGGCTGAATAAAGATTTTATGTGAAGATATTAGCTAATGATGTGAATAGATAGAATACTGCATAGAATAAAAAACACAAACTCTAGTGTCTTGAATGCATAGAGTGTAAGAATTGTGATAACGAATGCTAAAATACGAAGGATCATTATAATGATTCACATAAGTAACAATTATCCCTATATATAATGGAAAATCTCATGTGGTCACTATTTTTTTTGAATGAAATTATTACAATGTGGTGAATAGTAAAACTACCCTCCACTATAGAACTAACTATTTCATATTTGACTATGTATCTGCAAATACATTTTTAGATGAAGAATTTACTATTTGTATCACAATACCACCTCAATGATTATATATTGAATTAGTAGTTAAATCCTCTAACACAATGATGATCACATGTCATGTCCAATATTCTTCTCTATTTATAGGTATGTGGAATTTGGTTCCAATAAAACAAGTTATTCTCCCTCATTTTGAAATGATGTTATCTTAAGAATCAACTTGATTTCTATGTATAAATCCCAAATAATTTTTTTGGGAAAGGAATTCATGTTTCATATTTTAAACCCTCCAATGATAATTTATCATTGAGGTTATGTATGATAAATTATGATTGAAATCAAAATAACTTTTATGGTCTCCCATAAATATTTAAATGTTTTTTATATTATATGGTTTTGGAGAAACTCATCATAGATGATATTCCTATTGTTTAGAGGTTTTCAACATCTTTCTGGATAAGATTCATATTATTCATCCAAATCCTTAATTTGAGATCTCAATATAATATTTATATAGTGCAAGAACTATTTATAATATTACCTACAGAATAACCCAAATTAAGTTGATGTAATTGAAGAAGTAACTCTGGTAGAATATTTACAATTGTTCAATTTTGAAAATATTTTTACACTGTGGGGAACTAATTAATTTTATAATATTAATTATTGTTTATTGAGACTATGAATTTATAATTAGGAAAGGAACAAGATCACAATCAAGAACTAGTATTATAGACCTCCTAACAGTGACTTGTTTTTCATCTATTTTGAGGTAAATAATTTTCCATGATTGAAAATTTTTTCTTTGTCATTACATCAGTGTATAAAATGGGGTTATACCCAAGGAAATATTTTTTACAAGGTGTAAACTCTGTGAATAAGTAGTGGTTCTATTTTCTATTAATAATGCACAAACTCTATTCATGGACTTAATTTATATAATCAATTGAAATTACCTTGATCAGTTTGTGTCTGTCATTATAGGAAATTGGCACATATATTTATAGATAAATAAAAATAATGAAGATTTCGTGTTAATTATATTGAAAACAATGATTAAGGAAATGTTTTATGAAAATTGTACTTGGTGTAAATTTTGGATACTAAATGGTTAATTTTTTGGTCATATATCTCAAGAGAAGGTATTTTATAGATCTGTATATGACATAAGTTATAGAACGTTGTTCCAGACCAACCACTCTGACTATGATATTAAGTAATCCTACATTGAATTTATATTATAGATTATTTTTTAAGAATTTATGATAACCACCAAATCAACATATCATGTTATCTCAAAAGGGATCCATGTTAATTTGGAAAAAATTAATTTGAAGAAAATTTCAAGGAAATGAAGAGATTTGTATTAATTACCAATGTAAATTGGTTACCCTTCCGTGGGGATGAATTTTTAATTTATTATGATTCATTAAAAAATGGAATGGGATGTGTTATCATTATGAATTTCATATTTATAGAATATGCCTCATGAGAATTGAAGGTTCATGATAAAAATTACTCATCATATGATTAGCTATTAATTGTGGTATATTTTCATTAAATATATGTTGTAATTACCATTTCTGATAATGATGTGATATATATATGGATCAAAAAATATAAATTATATATTAAGATATAAGGAATCGAATAAATTCTAAACAAGATTGTTGGAACATGTTACCTATTATGACTTCCAAATAAATTTCCCCCCACATAAAGAGAATAAAGTGGCTGCTACTTTGACTCGAAAGGATCATGATATCTTATATATGAGAATGATCACAAATGATCCAGAATTTATTGAGTTTCAATGTGTGGATATTAAATTCCTGATGTAAGGGGATATGTATTTTATTTGTAAAATTGGGGTTGAACTATCTATCATGACCCGTCCCCTGGGGAATGTGTCGTGACTACACCAAGCCCACATTCTATAGGCCAGGGGATGGATACAAGTACTAGAAAGGCGTATCCATATAATGGGGAGACATTTCCTTTAAACCTGTATAAACACACACACTGGGAACACAACAAGAAGGAACCCAAAGTAAAATTCTGTAGTAAAAAGTGTACTGAAAGTAAAGGTCCGAAATACAAGCCAAACGTAAAAGTACAAGCACAACTAAAAAGGGGAAAACAACTCCTGGATCGACCACCAAGGATCCTACCTGAAGGGTAGGATTAGCTGACAATCAGTGTTCCTGCATCACATCACGTCATATGGTCCATCTATGAGCACCGTCCAGTCCTAGCTCTCTCAACCTCAATCAACACTATGTATCATCTGCACAAGACATAACAAGGTGCGGGTGAAGACCATGTAGGGATGAGTATAATAATATACAGTACTGACCCGGAGACCCTAGAAGGTCTCCCAGAGTTACACAAAGGAAAAAACACAGAGAAAGACTTCAATCAGAATGTACAAAGAAGTCATTAACTCTACTTAGGTATATGCCCATACATATACCTAAGTTATCAAAATATACTTTTCTCTTACATGAGGAAACATAGGGTCCAACCTCTATGCCATTTTCACAACAATTCCACGGGGGAAAAATACCACAACTGTAACACCACGAAGCTATCACCATGAAGGTAAAAGTACAACATACGTAACCCACAAAGATAACAACATGAAGGTAAAAGTACTACACAGGTAACACCATGAAGGTAACACCATGAAGGTAAACGTACCAAATAGGTAACACCATGATGTTAACACCGCGAAGATATATGTTCCACATAGGTGAAGACTCAGCTCACACCAGGTATATAAGTAAGTAATATAAGTACATATGATTAGTTAATAAGCTAGATCATATATTTTGTAGAGAGGCACTGTTACTGATTATACAGAGTCTGACCGATACATGATTGATATGTACTAACCCCCACTGACCCACACTGGATCTGACCCACACATGATCAGTATGCGTTGTCCTACACAGGATCGCTGAGAACCAACCCACACAAGATCTAACCCACGTAGGATCGGTAGGAACTGACCCACATAAGATTACTGAGTGTTGACCCACACTTGATCTGAAACACATAGGATCAGTGCTGACCCGCGCAAGATCTCTCGGTACTATCCTCCGTATGATCTGTCACCATCCTACACCTTACTGCCAGCCACTGGATTCACGCTCATAGCACGTTTGGGATAACCAATCCCCAAGCCATTTTTCATGACTTTTCCACCAAAAATATCAACTAATAAGTGTTCCAAAGTACCTCTATGTTGTAAGGGTTCCATCGCAGTAGACAGCGCGTCAACTGGAAACTCGTTCGGTTAGTTATAGGATCTTTAATGCCGAGGGTCTAGTTGGATTCAAGTATGATCCAACCTGGCCAAACTCCAACATCCTCTAAATCTCTCGTTGAGTATCTCAAAAGGATTTCCTCATCCTAAGGGTTTCATCATTTCATAAGGTTCATTAAACAGACGCCCGGTCTGTTAGTTACACCAATTTCTATGAAACAGGGGTCATCATACCTTGGTCCTACCCGGCTCGGCCGGGCCCGCCAAAATATTCCAAAGGGGCCTCTTCCTAACTAGGATCCCAATGCCACTGACCACATGTTGAATGAACACCCCATTTTTCAGTTATGGGCGTTTCATTATTCGGCGACTGGTTGGGTCTGGGCCTGGTCCAACTCAGTCATGCCAGCCTAATGCAATAGGTCGCGGGGTCTACCTGACCCTGCTCGGGTCCGTCCCACTAAGGGTCATCCTAGTTCACTAGGTCCGACCCATTGGGGTTGGCACAGTTCATTTCGCAGACCCGAGCTGTGGTTGGCCTGGTCCGTCTGACAGGGCACGACCCACTTGTGTTGGCCCACTAGGTCACTGGTTTGACCCGTCATGATGGTGGGTCCGGTCTGATGGGTTGTGGGTTGGGTCCAGTGGGCGGGTCCTTTCGGCTAGGTGGGTCTCGCCTGCTCGGCCAGCCCGCGTCTGCGAGAAGGTGGACTGGTCTTCCTAGCTGGCCCTGAGGGCGCAGGGCCGTTTTGGACAGCCGGTGGGGCGCTGCCCCATCACATAATGGTCGACTGTTTTGGCCAACCATGGGGGTCGGCCAACCTGGAGCAGTGTGGTGTCTTCCCCACTCTCCACCCGTTGCGGCTTCATGTCGTGTCCTCATCCAGCAGTACATGACGGTACGCCTCTCCCACTCCACCTTTCGCAGATGGCTCGAGCCAGCTGTCTTATTCATCCGATGCGGCTTTGGCAGCGGCCCTTGTCCACCGGTGGTGTACGATGGCGTGATGTACCACCTCTACGGTCGGCCGGTGTTGGCTGCACTGCTAAGAGACATGGAATAGTTCCACAGCCTTCGCCAGCGGCGTGCGACGGCATGCCCCCACCATCATGGCCAGCAGGTGTCGTCGTACCATCGATCTTCCACAGAGAAATCAAGGGTAAGCAAGGTACCATAGGTTACATGCCATGTTTGTTTGCCCCACGCCCTCTACGTTAGATTGAAAACAATAGTGAGTAATTGGATTCCACAAGCACTTAAAATTATAACAAAATGAATCCATACCTCAAGATCGTTGGAGTGCCTCTGCGCTCGAGGAAGAGTCGGTGTTCGTCGTTCGGTGTCGCTCGTCCCTACCCACTAGAATTGGCTCCGTTCTCCAAGTGGTTGGCATCGCGGAAATATAAAAGGACTTCGTCTCTTGGTGATTTCATTATAATACCTCTCCCCAAGCACCATATATATAAAAGAGGTGGAGGGTAATTAACACATGAGGAATTTATGGGGGTTCATTTAATATGAACCTTATCAATTCCAACGGTGCTATTACAATGGGTTTGAGGAGTCAAGCCACTTAATGGAAAGACACATCATTGGTCTCGCCATTTCCGCTTGTCTGTTCGATGAATGAAAGAAAGAATCAAAATAAAAATGTTATTTTATTATTGTTTTAAAAAGTCCAAAATCTCACTTTTTCTCTAAATATTCTACTGTCGGAGTGAAACCTCCCTTAAGAAAATCATGGCCTTGAGGATTCAACTACGCCCTTATATTAATAATCTGAGCGCCGATTCAAAATGTAGAAAATTCTTCCCGTGCATTTACTAAAAGTACCTTAAAAAAGTTCCAAACTTCATTCTGGGAACACCAGGCATTGGAATCATAGGCCATCAATTTTCACAGACTCGAAATAATTCCATATAATTAAAAAATTACATGTAAACTCTACGTATTTCCATTCTACCCATGATAGGTCCATTCATCTCCGAAAGACACAACATAAACTAAGGAAACAAATGGGGGTACTGACCAAGAATCTGAGCTTCCTGCTCCAATGTTCTCTCTTGGAGGTTCTCGTGCTAGCAGTTAACGCGCACCAGAGGTATCGACCTACCATGAAGGACCCGCTCCTGTCAATCCTCAATCTCCACTAGAACCTCCATAAACATTGTCCAATCATCAATTTCTTTCTCACCATATTCGATGACATGAGATTGTTCATGCATATACCTCCTCATTTGGGATACATGGAAGACGTCGTGCACCCTCTCCAACTGTGGTGGCAGTGCAATGCGATATGCTACCTCGGTAATCCTCTAAAGTATCCGAAATGCTATGATCAACCTTATACAAGGTTTTCATCCTCGGGCAAATATCCCCAAACGTCATCGAGATGAGACCTGTAGGAATTCATCCTCTCCCTCCTTGAACTCCAAGGGCCTCTATCTCTTGTTAGCATAAAGCTTCTGTATGCTCTTTGTAGTCTTCATCCACTCCTAGATGACCAGCACCTTCTTAGTGGTAGCCCTTAAAAACTCTGGACCCATAAGTGCTGACTCCCCTGGGTCTGTCTAGAATAGAGGTGATATGCAATTTCGAACGTATAAGGCCTAAAATGGTGCCATAATGATGGTGTAGTGATAGATGTTACCATATGTGAACCCCACCCTGGGCAAGTGATCCTCCAAACTGTGGAAAATATATTGGATGCAAGCACGTATCATGTCCTCCAGTGTCTGTATGGTCCACTCCATCTGACCATCTGTCTGAGGATAAAAGGTGGTGCTCAAACATAGATGAGTCCCAAAAAACTCCTGAAATACCTTCTACAACGGAGATGTAAAATGTGTGTCACAGTCAGAGATGATCATCGATTTCACCCTATGAAGACGTAAAATATCATGTACGTAGGGGAGTCTCATGCCCTCTACTGATCCCTTCTCTCATATGGGTAAGAAGTTGGATAACTTGGTGAGTCAGTCAATGATCTACCAGATAGAATCATGTCCCCTGGACATATATAGAATCCATGTCACAAATTACACAGAGATACAATCCCACATACCCTGTGGAACCTCTAGTGGATGCGATATACTTGTTGGAACCTGTTCCTTGGCCTCCACTTGCTGGCAAGTGAGGCATCTTGAAGCAAACTATGACACTACTTTCTTCATCACTTGTCACAAGTAATGACGCTTGAGGTCCTGGTACATCTTCTCCACCCTAGGATGTACATCTAAAGGGGATGTATGGAACTCCCTCAACACTTCCCCGCGTATCACTACTAGTACCATAGTGCATCCCATGAAGAGGATGACATGCTCCCCACATTATGAAAATCCATCAGGTTCTTGTCCTGAGGATATCTGGGCACGTTGATCCTCTTAGTCAACATCCCCATGCTGTGCCTCCCGAACTCGCTGAAGATGTGGGGAAGTGATAGTAATAGACTGGAGGTAAGATATTCCATCTCTATCCACAAAGGATATCTGCAACACGACTAGCTTTTGTATCACCTCACTCAACAACTGTATTATAGACCTTACTGAGTGTGTCTGCTACAACGTTCCTCTTTCCAGGATTATTGAATATCTCAAAGTAATTGTCTTGGAGGAACTCTATCTATATCCATTGTCTTAGTTTTAGGTCCTTTTGTGAGAAGATATACCTCAAACTCTTTTGATATGATTAAATCATAAACTGTTCACCCATATTGTAATGTTACCACATCTTCAAGGTGAAGACCCTCGATGATAACTCCGGGTCATGAGTATCATAGTTCTACTCATGCAATCTCAACTACAAAGAGCCATACGTGATCACTGATAACATCTGCATCTAGATACATCCAAGTCCCATCCCAGATGTGTTGCTATAGACTACATACCCAACACCCTCTTCTAGTAGCCTGAAGATGAGATCACTCGTCAGTCTCTGTCTCATCTCTTGAAAACAATGCCGAAATCTATATGTCCACATGAATGACTGTCCCTTCTTTGACAATGCTGAAAAAGGTTCCACAAATCTAGAAAATTTGGGTAAAAATATCTGGTAGTACCCAGCCAACCCTAGGAAACACTACACCTTGGTCACACTCTTGGTTTACTCCCAAGCAAGCACATCCTCTATCTTCACTAGATCCTCTGCAACTCCAGCCTTTGAGATAATGTATCAATGAAAGTGGATCTCCCGTATCCATAATTGGTACTTCAATAGTTTCCACAAAGCTGGTTCTCTTGAAGTGTATCCAGTAATATATGTAGATGATAGGCATGCTCCGCCTTCATTGATGAGTACACCAATATGTCTTCAATTAAGACCACCACAAATCGGTCGAGGTATGGCTAGAAGATCGTGTTCGTGAGTCCCGTTAACACTACAGGGGCGCCGGTCATGCCAAATGGAATAACCAAGAACTCATAGTGGCCAAACCAACTTCACAAGGTCGTCTTCTTCACATCCTCATCTCGTATCCTGAGCTGACGATAGCCCGATCTGAGGTCAATTTTAGAAAACCAATGATCTCCATTCAGTTGTACGAAAAGATCATCAATCCTTGTAAGTGGATAATATTTCATAACGTTCACCTGGTTCAGGCGCCGATAGTCCACACAGAGTCTCAATCTCCCTTCAGCCTTCTTGGAGAACAAAATCAGGGCTTCTCAAAGAGAAAAACTGGGACTTATAAACCCCTTCCTCTACAAGTCCTCCAACTCTACCCGTAACTCACGAAGCCCCATGAGGAACATCTGATATTCTGGTGTAGATAGTGATGCCATCCCATGGTACAAGTCGATATAAAATTCCACCTCTGTGTGTGGAGGTTGTCCCGAAACAACATCAGGAATGACATCAGCATACTGGTCCACCACTACATAATAGTTCAGACTCTCAACATCAACTTCTCTGAGATTATGGCTTTCCAAATGATATGTGATCAGTTGCACACTCCTCCATGTAATTCTATCATGTGATACAAAGTTTCACTTCTCATCGGTAAAGGAAGACCTGGTCCTATCCACAAAGACACACCTCACTTTTCTCCTAATACACTCAATCTAAGCATGGACTGTGGATAACCATTACATACCCAAGATGTCGTCGTAAGGCATCAATGCTGCTACTAGGAGATCCCAGCCTAACCTATCGCCTCCTAAACTAAGATAACACTGTCAGCACCAGTTTTTAATTGTCAAATAATCTCCCATAAGAGTCTCCAGCTGTAAGGACCGATCCAAGGGATCCGTGGGAATCTCTAAGCCTCGAACAAGGGTCGTGGAAATAAACATGTAACTGGGACCTATGACTTTAAGTATTGCAGCTAAGGTGGAGTAGACACATATCGTACCTGTAATTAGCTCTGGAGTGTCGTGGTCATAGGAATCAGCTTCCTGAAGTTGAGCTCATCCTTTTCCTCCTGCTCCTTGTGGTTAGGGTGGACCACCTAGAGGTGGTGGTGGTAGAACCTCAAATCATCGCCCACTTTCACCTACATGGACGACTCCAATACTATGTCCTCCGCCCTGTGGAACTCCTCACTCGAACCTATTCCTCTTTCTAAATGGTCCCTCGAACTTCTAATGGTTGTCTGTAAGGTTGCTCAGGTAGTCGCGTGCCATGTGACCCTACCCGCTGCATGAGTAGCACTGGCAGATCCTCAACTGTCCTCCTCTATTCTAAGAGACCCACACCACTGACCCTGTATCCTGTGGCCATCCACCATAAGGTCTGTACCAACTTGTCCCATTATTTACCCATCTACTGACTTCTATGGATGGCGCTACAACATGACGTCCAATGGTGTATCTCGTTGTCGATGCCTTCTCAGCTATGAATATTTCCACCAAAAGTGCTCGCTGCATCACCCTAGACTGTGTCAGAATACTGAGAAATATCATCGATTCTCAGAACTCCCATCGGAGACCCTCTCAATGTTACATGCCCTGAATAAAGGGTCACTTAGCATTTCGGGTGAGTAATGGGAGAGATCAGTGAACCTCACCAAGTACTAGGCCACGTTCATGCTTCCTAGATGTAGGTGAAATGACTCATGTATACGCACTGAGCATAAAGTCACTGGGATGAAATTTTCCCTGAAAAGGTCCTCGATGTATACCCAAGTGTGGTTTTCCTCATCGTTTAACTTGAGAGTAAGACTCCACAATCTCCTAGATTCTCTTTAGAAGATACTGGTAACCAGGATCACCATCAGATCAGCTAGTATCCCAACTAAGTGAAAAACTTTGGCCACTACCTCCAGCCAGTCCTCAGCCGCCTACAGATCTGTCTCACCTTGGAACCTCAGAAATCTATGCTATTGAAACTCACGAAATGCGCCCAGTCGGCATTCACCCTATACTGGTGTGGCAGGTGGAATCTTCTTCCCAACTATTTATGGTGATACTGGTGCACCAGCCAATGGTATTATCGTCATAAGAGGACCCAACACTGAAACCTCATCACTCGATGGGCCGTCATCGTGATCTCTCTTTAGAAACCTAGCTGGCTATCTACGTGGAAACATACTAAAAGAAGAAAGGTGAACCGTGCTTAATAAGTTAATCCTGTTGAGATGACTCAAAGAAATCATATTAAAATAAATTAAAAAACACACCTAATCATTGTTTTCATGCACTGAGTCGGAAGTCAATGTTTTGGGTCTTGGTGTTTAGATACATCGACTACAACAAAGACATTGGATTCCCCACACCGAAAACCACACTAATTACACATAAAACTATTCCAACATAGAAATAATCACAGTCTTTGTTCTTTGGTAGAACCAACTCATTTGATACCACATGGAGTCGGAATAAAAGCACAACTGGAAATTACAAGTACAACTAAAAAGGGGAAACAAATCCAGGATCATCCACCGAGGATCCTACATGAAGGGTTGGTATAGCTCATGATCAGTAGTCCTACGTCACGTCATGTAAAATGGTCCACCTCTGAGCATCGTCCATTACTGGCTCCCTCAGCATCAATCAACGTTGTCTGTCATCTACACAAGACACTAAAAGGTGCGGGCGAAGCCTGTGAAGGGGTGAGTATAACAATACTCAGCTGGGACCCCAAGACCCCTGAAGGTCTCCCAGAGTTCCACAATGTAAAAACCACAAATTAAATCACAATTAATGAAGTATTCATAAACTCTAATGAGGTATATGCCCATACATATACCTATGTTATCAAAAGATACTCATCTCATACATGAGGAAACACAAGGCTCCAACTTCTAATCCTTTTGCACAAAAATTCCACGGGGGATGAATACACTGAAGGGAACACCATGAAGGTAAAAGTAACACACAAGTAACCCACGAAGTTAACACCAAGATGGTATAATTACCACAAAGGTAACACCATGAAGGCAACAACATGAAGGTAAAAGTGCCCCACTATTAACCCCTCAAACATAACACAACGTAAGTAAAAGTAACACATAGGTAAAGACTTAGCTCACAACAGGAGTATAAGTAAGGCACATAAGTACACCTGATTAGTCAAGAAGTAAGATCATCTATTTTGTCAAGAAGAACTAAAGATAATTATATAGAGTCATACCCACACAGTATCATTAGTTACTAACCCTGACTGACCCACACAGGATCTGACCCACACAAGATCAGTATGCGCTAACCCACACATGATCGTTGAGCACTGAACCACATAGGATCGGTATACGCTGTCCCACATAAGATCAATGATAGCATACCCACAAAGGATCTGACCCACATAGGATCGCTCAGTACTAACCTCCGTATGATCTGTCGCCAACCTCCGCCTCACTACCAACCACTAGATTCCCCCTCATAGCACCTCTGGGAGAACCGATTACCAATCCATTGGTCGTGACATAACTACCACGAAGTTCCATGTATAATTTTTCTAAAGAAAGTCCATGTTGTAAAGGATACATCGCAATAGATGACGCATCAACCAAACACCCTTTGATTATGTTAAATGCATTTTAATGTCGAGGGCCCGGTTTGATTCGGGTACGATCTGACCTGGCCAAACTTCAAATTCCTCAGAATCTCTCGTGGAGTATCTCAATATGACTACATCGTCCTAAGGGTTTTGGCACTACAGACATTTCATCAAACTGATGCCCAGTCTGTTAGTTACAACCCTTTATGTGAAACAGGGGTGATCATACCACGGTCCACCCAACTCGGTCGAGCCTACTGGAATATTCCAATGGGACTGCTTCCGAAAAGGGATCACAACTCCAATAATGGAATGTCGAACTGACACCTAGTTTTTCAGTTATGAGCTTTTCTTTATTCAGGGACCGGTTGGGTCTACTCCCGGTCTTACTCTGTCAGGCCAGCCCGAGGTAATGGGTAGCAGGGTCTACCTAACCCTGTTCTGGTCCGGGATACTAAGGTTCAGCCTAGTTCACTAGGTCTGGCCCATCAGGGTTGGCCCTCTTTAGTTCGTCGGCCTGGTCCACGGTTGGCCCCACCCATTGGGGGGTTTCGGACAACACACGTTAGAAAACTAGGTCATGGGTTCGACCTGGACTGCTGGAAGGTCCGGCCCAATTGGCTGCCCCATGTTAGGCACCAGTCCTCTAGAAGGCAGACTGGTCTTCCCATTTCACCCTCTGGGTACGGGACCATTTCGACTAGCTAGTGGGGAACTTCCCCACCAGGTAACGGTCGCCCGCATTGGCCGACCAGGGGGTCCGCCAACCCTGCACAACGCGAGGGCCGCGTCATTCTCTACCTATCGCGGCTTCAAGCCACGGCCTCCTCCAGCAGCGCACGACACGCGTTCCGCTCTGCCTTCGCCTTCCGTGGCTGGTTCGATCTGACCGCCTTCTTCATCTGTCGTGGCTTCGACTGCGACCCATGTCCACCGGTGGCAAGCGACGACGAGCTGCACCACCGCCACAGTCAGTCGGTGCTGACCACACTGCTAACATCCACGGTTTATTGTACGGAATCCTCCTATGGCGGGCGATGGATTTCCACCTCCATCTTGTCTGGCTGGTGTCATCGTGTGGGCGGTCTTACAAGGAGAAATATAGGGTAAACATGGTAGCAGAGGGTCAGGGCCAATTCATTTGGCCCATGCCCTCTGCATTAGCTTGAAAACATGAGGTAGGAGAATGATTCAACAATCACGTGAAATTATAACAAAATAATAACCTACCTCATGATCATTGGAGAGCCTCTATGCTTGAGAAAGTGTTGGTATTCGTCAATTGGGGTCGTTTGTCACCGCCAGCTAGAACCGACCCTATCCTCCAAGTGGTTGGCATCGCGACACTATACCAGGATTTCGTCACTTGGTGAATCCCTACCAGTACCTCTTCCCAAGCTCTATATATATTGGATATGGGGAGGGTAAGTAATGCACGTGGAATATATGTGGGTTCATTTTATATGATCCTTCCAAATTCAAATGGAACTATTATAAATGGTTTGAGGTGTTAAGCCTTTTAATGGATTGAAACGTCGTTGGTCCTACCGTAGCCGCTTTTCCGTTGGAGGAACGAAAGAAATAACATAATAATGTTATTTTATTATTCTTTTAAAAAGTTCAAAATCTATCTTTTTCACCATACTTACTGTGGTCGATGTGAAGCCTCCCTTTAACAAATCCCAGCATTGCCGATTCCATAGTAACCTCAGATTTTTAGTCTGATCATCGGTTTAAAATATAGAAAACGCCGCCCACACGTTAACTGAACATACCTTAAAAAAGTTCATAAATTCATTTTCGGCACATCGAGCCACCAAATCACGCGCTGCTAGTTTTCACAGACTCGAAATAATTCCATTTAATAAAAAAATAAATGGAGAATATTGGTCATTAGACAATGTATCCATGTGAAGATTTTTATGATTAGAAGGTGGATTCAGAGCTATAAAATAAGGTGAAAAATATACCAAATATTAACTATGATCAATTTTGAATGAATTGTTATGTACATTTTCTTTGATTTATTCTTACATTATTTGAATTACATGTTTATTAAAAAGTTTCTTTATAAATTATCCATTCATTCTATTTTGAAATCACAAACACTTTCTTAATTATTTGATTACAAAATCTTTTTTGTCCAATGTGTTTATTAAATGTTTTTTTAAAAAACATACACATTTACAATACATTGAAATTAATATAAAGTACACATGAATAAAAACTAATAAATTATCATTATGATTATTATATTGAGTTTGAAAATGATGTTCATCAGATCTACCTTTATCAATTGAGATATATTTATTTTTGTGTTGACATTGTATAGAAGATAGTCTTCATAATCAGACTAGATATCGGAACTGATAAAAATAGGATTCACACTGATGGAATTTATTGTAATGATTTTATTTAAGAAAAAACATCCTAATTACTAGAGTTTTAATTTTAAATAAATAATATTTTATATCCTATTGCAATACCATTTACATCAAACATTTTTATATCAAACCGAGGTAGAAATTTCTATTAAAATATATACATTGGAGTGACATCAGGTGAACTGTTTGTAAAAAACATAAAAAATTTTGACAGTTACGAAGGAAATATTATTGTTTTGTATTTTCCTATAAATACTAGCACATTTAAAGAGTTATAAGGAGTATTCTGAGAAGCATGTATGTTGTTTCAAAGCGATTTCATTTGTATAATTTTCTTTCCCATGAGAATTGAAGATTTAAAACGTGAACACCTTGTTCTTAGTTGTTTTAATGGTTTACAGTATTCAGTTTTTTAATCATTGTGTCCAATTGTGTGAATATTGTCGAGCGTTTATGAGGATAGGAAGACAATGATTTTATCTTCTTTATCTAGATTTTACATGGATATCATGGTAGAAACCGATCCATTAGATCAAGGGATGATGAGGATAAGCATATTGGGAAGCTAGACATTGTTTTGAGGGCTTGTTGGGATAGGGAGAAAAATCGATAATCCTATTGAGGGATGTCCTTGATAAAGAAGGATAATAATTATTGTATGTATAATACAAGGGACGATTATCCTAGGATATTGGGTACGCTAAATTTTTTGGTTAAAAAAGTACATTCATTCATATTAAATTTTTTGTTACAATTCGTTCATTAATATTCATATAGTAGAAAATGCTACTTTTATATTCATAATTTCATTTGTATCTTGTTTATCATAGTAGTCTAGAATATGATCTATTTGTTTTAAAATGCATTACTCAATGAATATTATTAAACTCTGAAAATGTTATGACTGCTAACTGATTATGATTTTATACATTGTTAAGGTAGAATCAATTTCACATTAATACCAATGTAATATATATCAGAAACTACTTGATTACAATATTTTTTCATGTCCCAAGGGAAAGTGGGACTTCCATTTAAAAACATAAGAGGTTTTATGAATATGATTTGTTTATATTTTTTAGTCCATGAATCATTTATTGTTAAAAAAACGTTTTTAAACCTAGAATTCACCCCTCCTATATTTAGCCATATGTATATTCATTACAATACAAAAATTAGTATCAGTGTATGCTTCCACTACTCGAATATTTCTAACCCATTTTATCATTTACTATTGTAAGTCTATTTATTTATTCTTATAAATTTTTTGTTTATATATTATTATTATAGTAATGTGCATTGTAGAAAAATAATTTTTTTATCTATTTTAAAAGATGATAGCACATAATTTAGGATTCATAGATAAGCAGAATCGACCTAGAATACAAATTTTTAATGGTGTTGATTATGAATACTAGAGGTATATAATGAAAAAATTTGTGATCAACACAAGAGTACATAATTTTTTAATGGTCATTAAAGATTACAAATGTCCTCATAAAGATGTCATAACATTTACCAATCCAGAAAAACGGAATACTAGTTGAATTAAAAGTTAAGTGATACATTACTATGTTCAATGAAAAGAAACATATATGTCCCTATATATTCTTATGAACAAGATAATAGTATTTAGAATAAGTTAGATATTACTCATTTTGGGACTTCAAAGTATGTTGAACCCTAAGATTAATGCATAAATCTTACTATCATGCCTTTGAATATCTACCCAGTGAATTTATTAAAAAAAATCATCAAAGGTTCATTAAAATATTATGTAGTCTACAATATATGGGATATAAAGCGTTAGATGAAAAAATTATTATAGATAAAATAATCCATATCATTCCTAATTAATTTGAATCTATGAAAATTGTTGCTGATGAATAAAGGAATATAAAAAATCATACACTTGATAACATATTCCGAACCCCTTTGAAATATGATGTATGGGTAAAAATAGATGATGAGAAAAAAAGAAGAAGAAAGGTGTGGTTTCTTTCAATACTACTACAGTTCCTTCTATATCACTATCATAGAAACATGATTTTATGTATTTTAGGAATAAAAAGGATTTTATCAAATCCAATTCTAATGATTCTAAACAATCCGATAATTAATTAGCTAATATTTCTCAAATGTAGAATAAGATAGTTTAGAATAAGTATTTTTATTATAGATATATGAAAATTATAAAATTACATGAATGATAAGAAAGATTATGAAGTTTATTGGTATGGATGTAATGGATCTTGATATATGAGGCTGATTTTTTCTAAAACTGAAAAATAAAGATAGAAAGGAAAAGAATTCTTATAGGAATAAAATAATGTATTACATGTCAAAAGTAATGAAATTCCTAAAATCTAATGATCCTAGAATTATAGTGGAGTAGACTCTTTAGAAAATTATTCTGAAAATGAATGTTCTAGTCAGGGGAACATTGGTCTTCTTTCAGAAATACAATATGAAAATCTTTGTTCTTTGTAAAAGGTAGTCACCACTGAGAACCTTACAAATTTAACAATTATTGAAATCCAGATTCCAATGTTGAGAATGATTCTAAATATCTGTATGAGTATTTTTATGCATCATAGGATAATACACATTATTTATATGAACAAGTTTCCCATTTTACAAAAAACTTTTATAATGAATAATGAAATGTTTGAATAAAAACATGCTAAGTAAATTTATAGGATAAATTTTATAACAATATATGTATCATATAATTCTAAAAATTATTATATTATTTTTTTCAAAAATGGTACTACTTAAAAAAAAATTCATGTGTTGTTTCCAAAAAGAATAGTTTACAAAATAGTTTCAAAAACTCAATTCCAAAAGTATTAGGAAATTGGATAAGAATATAGTTATCAAACTAAAGTCTGTAATTTCTTATTTATAGATATTATTTTCAAACATTACTTCATGAAAGGTTGGTTTTTATAAAATTTTTAAGGAAATTAGTGGTCATGGTACTAGTTATAGAATAGTGAGTAGAAATAGAAAACCTATTTTAAGTAACAATTAATTTTTTTAGAAAATTTCACCCTATTTTACAAAATTCCAACATGGTTGTCATAGGAATAAACATTTTTTCCTTAATAAAACTCAATCATTAAGGTTCCAAAACCCATTTTTCAAAACATAAGTGGATTCCTAAAAACAAATTCAGAATTTTCTGGACCTATGATATTTTGAGTTCCAAAAGTCTAGTTATTATGTTTTCACCAAAAATTTTATGTACTAAAAATAAGAACACATGGAACATGGATAGTGGGTTTTCCAAATATATGATTGGTAAAATTTATTTCCTTCAAAATATTATTAAGAGGAAATATGGAAAAGTTATCTTTGAAGATAATACTCAGGGATAGATTATCGTTTTAGGTAATATTCTTCTTCATAGAAAATAATAAATTTCCAATTTTTTTGTTTTTAATGGCCATAAACACTACATTATAAGAATAAAAAAATTATGTGATGAAGGTGACATTATGAATTTTAGGAATGATAAATTTTTAGTACACACTTCAATGGATGATTTAAATATTTCTATCCATCCACATGAGAATGTATACACCGTAAACATAGACGACTATAAGAGCCAATACATACCTTTACTTAGTCTAATAGATGACAAATCATGGTTTTCTAATTGATGGTTAGGACACTCCAACATTAAAAACATATTCACGGTGACTAAGGAAGGAATTTTTAAGGATTTTCTAGAGCATATATTTGATTCTTAAAAAGTTTTAGAACCATTCCATTATGATGAACATAAAAATTCTTGATTTATATATATATTATTGAAGTCTCAATTTCTTATTATTTATAGTTAGTGCAAATGGATTTATTTAGTGCAACACAAAATGGATGTATTGGGGAAAATTACTATTTGTAATTTTTTTAGCTGATGATTACACTAGATGCACATGTGTCTATTTTCTAGAAAATAAATTTAAAGACTATGCTTATTTTAGATCTTTTGTAGCCAAAGATTAAAATGAGAAAAACCTTCCCTTGAAAACAATTCATATTTATCATGGTGGAGAATTTTTAAAATCCGATTTTTATACTTTTTATAGTACAAAAGGCATTAAACATAACTTTTCACCTCCTATAACTCTCCGATAAAATTGTGTTATTGAAAGAAGAAATCATATTATTCAAAAAATAACGAGAACCATGATGAGTGAATATTAAATTACTAAAATTTTTTTGGGGTGAAGTAGTTATTAATTCTTTTAATACTGTAAATTTATTTTTAATTAGAACTTTTACTAATAAAATACATTTTGTGTTGTTAATAGGATGAAAACCAAATGATTCTTACATGATATTATTTGGATGCAATGTATTCATCTTCAATATGAAAGCTAACGTACAAAAATTCACACCCAAATATGATGAAGGAATATCTTCAGGTTATTCCACTACTTCTAAAGAATATAGGGGTTTTAATAAATGTTCATGTATAGTTTATGAAACAACACTTGTCAAATATGATGAAAATAATAATTTTTTTAAACAAACCCAATCAAAAACCTCATATGTGTTTTCTAATATTAAATTCCAACCATTATTAAAATATACAGCTAATATGATCATACTCAATAAAATGATTCTTAATTATTTACAAAGTAAAATTTTTTAGCTTCAGTTTATGAATGGTTTTAAAAAACCTAATTCAGTTGACTCTTAGAAATAATCCTAGTGATAGTATCATTGGTGATGTGAATCGAACAATTTGTACAATAAGTTCCTTAAAAAATGATGTAGTGCATATTTCCTTTCATTTCTAATTTGAACCTAACAATCCTAATGTGTATTTAGGTGATATGGATTGGATTGAGGCTATATATCATTAGTTAAATGAAATTGAGAGTATTAAGGATTGGACCTTGGTTAAAGGACCTAAATAAACTTCTATAGTTGGTGTAAATGGGTCTTTAGAAATAAATGTGATTAAAATGGAATAATCCTTAAAAATAATGAATGAAAATATGGTAATGGTTATAATCCTCAGGTGGGAATATATTATAACGAAAACATTTCTCCTCTAGTAATACTTCAATCAATTCGTAATCTACTAGGCTTTGTAGAATTCTTTAATTTTAATATTCTTCAAATGGATGTGAAGTGTTCATTCCATAATTTTTATGTAGAAGATGATGTTTTTGTTGCAAAAACTCATTGTTTTGGGGATTCAAAAAATCTATACTACGTTTATAATCATTGAAATGATTTATATGAATTTTTAAAAGCCTGTAGATCCATCTATGCATGATTAAAATGATTTTTGTTACAGTTCAATTATGTTAAGGGAACCACTAATCCAAATCATTTTATAAATAATGTTAACAAAAAAATTATGATTTAAAAAATATTTGTTGATGATATTATATTAATTTGAACTCATCAATATTTTACTAATTCCCGGGAGAATATTATGACATCTGACATTGATATGTGTGTGATGGGTGATTTAACATTTTCATTGGTTTTAAAATTTCTCAAAAACCAAAAGGTAATAATATATCTTAGAATATTTTGGTAAATTATCATCTTAAAAACTTTTGACATGGAAATACTAAAAGTATAGGTCCTCCTACCAGTACCTCAAATACAGTCAATCTATATAAAGTTGGGAAGCCACTTGATCAAACAATTTTTATTAGTATGATACAAAGTTTAGTATATTTAATATCTAGTCACCCAGAATTTATATTTTTAGTATACATATATGAATGTTAACAAACTATTCCAATGGAATTCTATTTTTATGTAATTAATAAAATATTTCATTATCTAATGGAAACCATGTATGGATGAATTGTCTATTATTCTGGAAAAGATTTTGAATTATAATTTTTTTGGATGATCACCTTGGTGGTTATATAATGGATAGAAAAACTAAATCTATGACTTTTCATTTCATTTTATATTCCTTATTTTTTTCATTTTACATAAAACACACAGTAGAACCTTAAACTACTGAATTCAAATATGTGGGAGATTTACGTTATTGTTCTAAAGTGTTGTGGATACAACACAAACTCCCTGATTTTGGAATGAGTTTTACAAAAACAAAATCTATGTGACAATATAAGTTCCATAACATTTTCTAAAAACCCTACGCATCACCCTCATTAAAAATGAATATATAATTGGCATAACATTATTACAGTTCACACACTTAATAGAGATATCATTTTAAAATTCATCAGAACAGAAGAACAACATTATGATATTTTTACAAAACCATTACGTTCTAATGTATTTGAATATATTAAATAGAAGCTATGAATTATCAATGTAATGTAATAATTCATATATACTTCTTATTTACCTATATATTTACATTAAGTTACTCTTATTAATAAAATGAGTATATATGAATGTTTTTTTAAAATCTATTAGTTTTTTAAAATTCATGTTCTTCGTATATTTTTCCTATTTTGGTTTCCAGAAACTTATTATCTTTTAATATTTTTGGAGTCATGTTTCTTACAAGAACACTCAGACTCAAAAAAATCCATTGTATTGTATGACTCATGTTATCCAAAATCCATCAGATTCATAGAATTTCATATTCAGTCCATCATGATATGTTAGCAAAATTCATTATTAAGAATATGTTTTCATACCAATAAATCTCTACTCAAAATGGTATTATTAAATTATTTTTATTACACTTTTCCATTGAATTCAATTATAATCTTTATTTTTAGAATTCATTTAGAATTTATTTTCACCGAATATGATTATTTTAAAAAAAACCTCATGAGTTTATTTTATTATTTTCAACTTTTACAAATATTCACAACCCTCATATGAGAATATTATAATGTCAACTGTTAAATTTGAACAATATTTATCCATCTTTTATATATAGGGGACACCCCCCCTATGGGTCTAACATCATTTTCAAATATTTCTATCTTAAGGTGTAGTGGTGTTTAAGTGTCTCACTCCAAAACTTTCATTATGATTGATTCCTCAGTATCAGGCCCCAATACGATGGCACCTACAATGGATTTCCCTAAATTATTAGTTTTCATGGAATGGATAGTTGTATAATCTTATTATGATATGTATGATCCATCATTGGGAGGGATTATTTATTTCCATTATTGGAAATCATTATGTCTTGAACAATATATCTCTGATAATGAGTTTTTCTATTTGAATCTCATAAGAACCATTTATGAATATGTAATGTTTTTCATTTAATATGTAATGAAATATTATATTTATAAATTTATGACAAGAGTATAAGGTTACATTTAAGGAATCTGTGGGATTCCTATGTACTCAATTAGAAGGGGATTCTTTCCCCCCTCTCAAAACTACTCGATTCTATGGGTACGTATAAAAATGATGAAGCTAAAAAATTATTATTTAATACAATCTTAGGAGATGCACTGATAAATAGCCTCACACATCTTTGACTATATAATATATTAATAACACATTGGATATAAAAGTTTATGGTTCCAACAAATGGAGATTAAGATACATTGAAAGTATCTGAAATCTTCATTTTGGATTAATTTTTTAAAATGAGGAATATTATGAAGGAAAATGGCGGAGAGGAAAGATAGGGATCCATAATTTGGCCTAGACCAAAGTGAAACATTTTCTATAAAAATCCTTGGTGATGATACCCATGAAAATGAAGAAATATAGAAGAAGTATAATATGAAATATCATAGTGAAAGAGTTTTAAATTAGTTATTGAATGGTATGGAGGCTGCCTCACCTAATAGTGTTCTTCCTTTACAAAAAATGTTTCCTAATGTAATTTTTTATTTCAATGAGACCGTAGAAGTTGATTTCATTTCTCCTTCAGTTATTGAAAATTAAAAAAAGAAAATATGTTTTTATTAATGTGAAAGAGGATGATTAAATTGATCAGGTATAAGAAGACATCCAGGAATATAAAGAGGAATGAAGTGAATATGATGAAGAGTAAAATGATAATAATAAAGAGGATACATGTGATGTTGATGAAACTCAAAAGTATAATTATTCAGAGGAAGTAAATTTGTTCAATTAATATGATGTTGAAGAAACATTTTCTAGGAATAAATAATCATTATAAAAAATACCCTACGATGCAGATCAGCCTATTTGATCTGATAGTGCACAACAAATGGAATCAAATGCTCCTCAATCTTCATCAAATTTTGATTAGTATGTTGAAGTTCGTGATGTTTTTATGATAAAAAAATTGGAATAAAATGGTTTGAAATATATTGAAATATTATTTACAAATCAAGTCAAAGGTAAAATAGGTCAAAAGGAAATTGGAACCATCTATATCATACCTACCAGGGATCAAAAAAATGTTCAACCGGATTTAGTCAGAATAACTTCTTTGGAAATAGTATATTTTATTGTTTACACATTGAAAATACTTGATGGTATAATTCCTTATTTCCAATATATAGTCTCATTGTATGGTTAATTGGTATTTTTTTAAATAAAAAACTTGACATGAGAAACATGTTGATATAAATAATGATAAAAATTGATGCCATGTTAAAATCAAAAAAAAATTGCTATCAGATTCATAGAAAATTACATCGATAAGTTATTAAGTGGTATCGTCCAGTAAATATAAATCCAAATCATTTTTATAAGAATTTAGAATGTATATGGAATTTTATAAAACATTGTATATAATGTTTTTTCCAATTAACAAAGGATTTGATATAATTGGTAATGATTGTTTATACATTAATGAATCAATCTATATATTTTACCAACTCTATCAATGAATCGAAAAGAAAGATGTGGTTTTTTGAGTTGGAGATAAAGAACCTAAAAAATCATAATGATGAATTTAGTGCTTAGAAAAAATAATTCTCACAAAAACAGCATGTTCAAGAATAGAAAATTTATATAGATGATGAGAAACTTCATATTTAATATGAAAATATCTAGATCAATGATAAAAATATTCAGAAGTTAGACCAGGAATTAAATGAGTTCAGAAAAATCAAATCTATCATAAAATCATGGATTCAAAAGAAATATTATAACCTTTTTCCTTTGATTTATTTTTCTTTTAATGCTTTTTGTAAAAATTGTCATCAGTGATGGAATTTTTCAACTCATTACAAAATGTTTGAATATATCCAAATTTTTATTGATTGAATGTAATTTATTTTTTTGGATGATCATGTACATCACTGTATTCTCTTGAATATTTGTTTCTCTAGCACTTTTTAGGTATTACAGGACATTCCCCATTAATTTTTCAAAATAAAAAATGGTATACTATTATATAAAGAGGGATATGTTTTAATTAATGAAGAGAAAAATACTTATAGAATATAACTAAAAAAGAGTATAAGATCATTGGGGGAGTCTTTATCCTAAAGGAGAGTTAGTCATATTCATTATTATATTCATAAGATTTATAAAATCCATGGGAGAAGAGTATTAATGTCTTATTATGAATATAATGTTCTTAATATAATAATGAACATATTCTTTTCTATTTAAGTATCTATTTATGCTTTGGGTTTTCTTCTTTACAAAAAGGGGGAGATTATTTAGTCAAAAGTTTCATTATGACTTTTCAATTCATCTTATTTTGGAAATCAAAAAATCTTACATATATATATGATTACTGTCTATTTTAAATCCAAACATTTTATATAATGTTTTTGTAGAAATCATAATCCTTTACCATTCCAAGAAATTATTATAACGTATTCATGAGTACAAATTTATCCTTTCTTATTACGATTATTATATTATTTATAAAACCAAATATAATCAGATCCAACTCTAAGAAGTTAAATTTAAGACATTATTTCCCAACTTTGTGATAACAATAGTCTTGTTAATTGGACTTGACATTGAATATGATAAAAATTAAATTCACACTCATAAAATTTATCGTAATAAAATTATATATGAAAATCCATCAATATGACTAAATTATAAGTTATAAATACAAAACATTATTTTCTATTATATTTGAATACCTTTAAAATAGAAAATGTTTATATCAAAATGATATCAGGATTTCTGTTATGATATAGTCGTTTGAGTCCTATCAATCCAATTCGTTGCAACCAAAATAGACAAATATGTCCATTGGGAAGGAAATATGACCATTGGGGATATTTCTATAAATACCCAGCAATTTGAAGTTTATGAAGGAGTGTGCAGACAAGAATTCTGAGTATTACAGATTGATTTTATTTGAAAATTTCTCATTTATTAAAACATTGAATATTTCAACAGTGAAAATATTTTTCATAACTGTTGTAATCATTTAGTGTCATATTCCTTATAATCGTTGTGTCTAATTATGTGTATACAATCCAGGGATTTCAAAACTAGTAATAGAGAGTTAAGATCTTCATGATCATGGGATTTTGGGGATAAAAAGATAGATTATGATCCATTGGATTTGGGGCTACTGAGGGTAGGTAGACAGAGATGGTTGATCATCATATCTAGAGCTCGTGGGGATTGGGTGATTGCCTTATCATCAAATCCATTTCTTTACTTATAGAGTAATGATACAAATTCTTGTATGTATAAAAAACGATCCTTTATCTTAGGTTATTGGATATCCTACACATTGGGATACAATAACTGCATTAATTTGTTTTTCTTGTTTTAGTACATGTATTTTATTTCCACCGCATATAATAGAATGTTACAGTTTTTTTAAGTCTTTTAATTTTCATCTGATTTATCCAAATAGCTATGATTATGATATATTAAATTTACTCTGAATTAATTTGTGAATATAATTAAACTCTTGTCATATTAAAAATTCTTAATGATTATGATTCCATATGTTGTTATAGTGGAATCAATTTTTCATTATGACCTATGACTCATATATCATAATCTACGTGATTAGATTATTTTTATCGGACCCAATGTCTACGTCCCATTTCCATTTAAATACATAAGTGGTTCTATGAATATGAATTTTTTAACATTATCAAACTATGTTCCATTTATGGTTAAAAATTAATTTTTGAACATATAATTCACCCCCTCTTGTATTTTGGATATATTCATATACATTATGATCCAACATAATGGGCTATTATATGTGTCTCATTTTTCTTCTATACCAATTAATCTGGAGACTAAGAATATTAAAATAGATCTAAAATAAAAACATTTATGTGAAATGTGAATAGATATATTGATGAATATGTATCTTAGTTCATGGAATTTATTCAAATTAATACTGAAAGGTGGAATTCATATTTTATATTACAACCATTACCCACAGTGGAGTTGAAATGGGAAAACACCTCCATGGATTGTGTCATCAGACTACCCAAAATTTGTAAATCCCATTATTCTATTTGGGTTGTAGTCGATCACCTCATGAAGTAAGAAGAATTCAGTATAATCAGATGTAATTTTTATCTAGTTTTCATTTTTAGGTTATGCATTCATAATGTGGTAATATTGAATTGAGAACCACATTCTATTATATCTGATCAAGATTCTAGGATTACCAAAATGTTTCAGTGAAATATTTAGTAATCCATTTATATAGTGTTGAATTTTTCACTATGAATCCCACTCAAATATATAGTTAGTCTGAGAGAACTATTCAACTCATATATAATATGTTAATACCATTTTATATGGATCTTTCAGGTTTTTTTATCATAACATTCCTCAAGTCATGTATTCAAGAAACATCATCTTTCACTCGATAACTCAGATATCTCCTAATAATGACCGATATAGAGATAAGTGTTGAGAACCTATCTACTGAGATGAAGTTAGAGAAATAAATATATTGGGACTTCAGATAGTCGATTAAATTCAGTGGACGGTTTTATACATTTTCTAACATTTAAGGGATGAACCATATTGATAGAAAAAATAGGCCAGTATTCATTTGAGGGATCTGGTATACACTCTTTTTTTGAAGGTTCCTCTATGAAATATCTGTGGAATAATATTATAATATTTTGAATGAATTTAATATTAATCCCTAGTTTTATTGTCCCCATTATGAATCCCGAATGAGAAAGGGGTATCTTAAAGCATGGTGCTTCCACTTAACATATATCATATATAAAATGTGTTACATGTAACTCACCTGAGGAACTACATACATTAAACATCACTTATAATAAACTAAGAGGTTATTTAATGAATATTATATATCACAATAGGAACAAATGGTGGAGATTATTGATCTTATAGAGAATGTGATTTGAAACAAGAACACTCAAATGGTAAATGTTTTTGGAGAAACCAAAAATTTGATGAATCTAAATGGGTGCTTGAGGATATGTTGTCGTTGAAGTATCCACATGTTTTTTTATCAGAGTGATACAATTTGGGTTTAAAATAAAATTTTCTAGGTGGCATAATTTTTCACCCTAATATTTTATGAAATAATTTTTTGGAAATAAAAAAAAAATTTCTTGAAATTACGTTACACGCAACACTATGTTTTAACGAATATTAATATAGTATATCATTATATCATATTCAATAAATAAGTTTTTTCAACTTGGAAATCAAAATTTATTAAAATTATATAGTTTTTACATGAATTAAAAAAATTCTAGTCATATCAATAGATTATATATTCTAATAATTGTCATTTTAATGTTAAAAAATGTCATTCTGCAAAACATTTTTTTCGATAAAATAGTTTTTATAATAATCAACAAATTAATTCGTATTTTTAATTAAGATTATTAAATTTAAATATTATTTATTCAGTCACATATTTTAACACTCTTGTAATATTTTTTCAGTCATGGGATAAAAATAAATCTTGTTTTATGCTTAGAAACTAAATTTTTTCTAGAAATTGGTTTCATGCTATTTCTCATACATATTTTAAAAATTAATTATTATAATTAATTATATTTTATAATAGAAAATGTGCTATATTTTTTAAATAAATATTTCAAATTATCATATAGTGATGTATTGATAATTTTTTAAATAAATAATTTTTCGATTAATAGGTAAAAATAATATATTTTATTAAAAACTACCATTTCATTTAAAGAATTTAAAATAATGAATTTAATTTTAAAATGATTCAAATAATCCATTCATTTAATTATGTTATTACTAATCAATATATGTCATTATATTTATTTCATTTGGAATTTTTATACTATTTGTGTATGATTATGGGATCTTTTTCATTAAAAAACCAATTTTTCATCAAAATTTAGTGTTTAAATTTAAATTAAGTTATGAGATTTCATTGAATTAATTTGGGTAAAATGGATTCCACTTTTGGAATAATAATATTCAATATTAGTTAAAAATTCCAAATTACCTTTTTCCATAATTAATAGTAAAATATTAAAAATCCATTATTGGAGTTAAGGACAAAATGAATTTACTAAGGGGTAAACTAAAAGATATGGGTCTTTTTCCAATTAAACAAGAGAAATTCCTTAATTATAAAATTATTTTAAGAATATCATATCAATCCATTGAATCTATGTAAATTTGGAAGTATTTTTCTTGGGAATGACTGTCAATTTGGTTTTCTTTAGGAAATGTCCCTATAGGTTCCCTCCCCCACGTATAAAAGGACAACTTCTCTCCAATACTATAATTTCTGCATATCAAGGTAAATTTTTCATCAATTAATTTATAAAAAAACACATCCTAACATCCCACCGCATGAAATATAATTTCTTAATGGATTATGTTACCATTCTAGGATGAATTTATGTGTAAACCAAAACATGTTCCCAAATTTATAGGTTTACTCGCAATCCATGCATTTTCATTTTATTTTATCCACCGTGACCATTAAATATTCTAAAAATATAATAAAATTTTAAGAAAACTATAGAAAAAATATATTTATATTATATCATATAAATTGGCTAAAACATATCAATCTCTTTCTCAATCAAATGGGAAATGAAACAGTCGATTGCGTATATGGTAGACAACAACCTCACAATGTGATGTAATTAATTTTCCATATTCACCAAAAGTTGATGGATATAATTATATATTTATATTTTATATATAATATTTATTAAAAAATTTCTTATTTATTTAATATATTACATATACTTTCATTCCTTTCAATTTTTTGAACAACTATAATGTTACTTATACAACTCCCACCTCCAAGAAGCGATGTGATACATATAACATTTAATTTTCCACATTGATGGTAATAACTATACACATAATGAACATATATATGTAATATATTGTTTAAAAATGATAATGTAATGTTGAGTTATTATACACATTCCCCATTTTCTATTCATCAAAATGGAAATAGTGTCCTTGCATGTGTAAGGAATATTGTCTCCATGATTGGTGAAATAAATTTATTTATCTATATTTTTAATGGGTAAATATATACAATTATACGAATATATAATGAATATAACTTATATTTATGTAATGAATAACATTTTTTATATAATAGAAACAAGTCCATGGTACATGAAACAAAATTACCACACAAAAACATACATGATAGAAGAATTAATTATTTCATAGAATGGTGATTTTAATAAAGACTTTTCATTAAATGGTTGATAAAAGTTTATAAGTAAATAGTATACATTATAATATATATGAGTATATATCAATAATATAATTATAAGTAGAACTATATTTGTTATACCGAATGTTAAAACCAATATGATGGAATTCTATACTTGAGCCAATTGATTTTTATCTCACCTTTATTTCTGTAGGAGAAACACCATATTCACAACATGTTTATATTTTTGTTTGTGTATACATTACATGAATGTAAATTTTGAATCATATTATAATTATTATAGGATATAAAAATCTATATAATGTTCTATATTCATCATCCTTACAATTCAAATTTTACCAAAGTGTTAATGGTTTTACATTACAATCTCATTATTTATCAGGATTGACAATGATTCAATTTCCAATGAGGGAATATTAATATATATCCGACCATAAAATAATAAATTGTATTCTCTTTAGGTTACATCATGAAATTAAATTTTTTTATGTTAATTTTATTCTCTTTGTATACTCAAGCATTAATTTTTTTTTAAATGAAATCAAACTATATTTTACTCAATTATTGAATATATATTGTCTTAAATGTTCATGGATTCTAAATATATAACAAAAAATGTAAATTTTATTCAAAAAAATTTTTTAAATTTTTTTAATGCTTTTTTGATATTTTAAAAAATATATTTAATGTAATCTTCATATCATTAAAAAAATGAGGATGTGTTGAATTTTACCAAAAATGATAAAGTAATCATTGTATTAACATATACAACATGAACAATATTTTCCAATGTTATAAATACAAAATGATTTAAATAATATTTTACTTATTCTGAATGTTATTTTAAATGATTATATTTTATTTGAAATTTGGGAAATAATTATATTTTAAAAGGACATTATTAATGTTTAATGGCTATTTTCCTAAAGAATTATGTTTTTATCTATTAATTTTATTTCTATTGATCAATATAAATAACCCCTGATTCTATAAATGATTTAATGGGGATATAATCTAATGATACGATCCATATTTATTCTCATAATGGTATATGATTATGAAGACCATATTTTTATGAATATTTTTTCTATTCTATAAGTAATGCATATGAAACCAATGTCTTATCAGATATTATGTTATGAAGAAATGTTTTTGAAACACATTTCCATTATATAGGTTATACTATAATGATTTTTTTATATTCTGGAACACATAGGTATGGTTTTCATTATGTGATGTTTGGGTTGTGATTTTTATATCCCACAAATTAATTTTTTTAATGATTAATATCTCATGAGATAAACTAGAATGGAATGTTGAGTAGAGCGTATTCTGTAAGGGTATATGTCCACTATGAATGACATTAATGTGATGCTTGAGGAATATGTTGGTTTTTGGAGTGAACCCATTATAATATCAATCTTATAATAATAATCATTGACTAGTAAAATAATTATTTTCTAAAAATATGTGTATACCATAAAACATTTTCTTATGCCAATATTATGCTCTCATGGACCATGATCTTTCATTACATTACGATTAATTATATATGATGATCAATGATTTATACCATGAGTCATGATTATGATAATTCATATTTATAATATTGTTTATTAAATGTTATTTTTCTCTTCTTATACCCTTATGCTCATGTTATATTGATATATCTCATGTTTACCCTTACTGAGCATCTGATATCAGCATTTTTATGTTTCCATTTCCCCATAGTTGTAGTGAGTGGTATTATGAATGATATTTATGTTAAGGATTCATTTTATAAAAAACATATTGCTTATATTTCAATTTTTTAAAAAGAACTATACCTATAAAATAAATGCATGGATTATTATGTTATTTAATGAATATTAATCTATTAAGATGTTATACGTATGTATGAAACATGATTTTCACTACATATATGTTATTGTAATGTGTCATACATACTTGATATAAATTAGGGATACAATAACATCATAATGATAAAAATATTGGTTAGAATCTTTGATATCCTGGTTCACATATTCTAAATTAAAAAAATTTCCACCTTATACTAATAATAGGATGAATTAAATATATTTTATTCATCATTCCATAGATCGAGTATTCCAATTTCATATAATACATCCCAAAATCCAAAAACACATCGAATTTGTATTGTGTTGGATGGTGGAGTTCCTATCTATAGAAATATTATGGAATTATAATGACATATGATAATGAAATATTTGGAGGGAATAGTAATATATGATTCAAAATATAATAAAGGATTAATATTAATGAAGAATTAAAATTTTTCATATTATAATTTAGTGGAATAAATAAGAATAATAAAATAAAAATATACTAAAAATATTCAAAACATAAGATCCTATATAACTTCTTAAAATATGTGGAAGAGAAACATGTAACCATACATGCATCATTTAATAAGTATAAAGTGTCAATATGTGTGAAGAAGTATGATCATTTTTTTGGGGATAAGATTTGAATGATAGGTCAATATTTGTAGAATGTGAAATAGAATTGAATAAAAAAATTCAACACAGTTTTTTAAAGTCTATGTTATATAAAATTGATTTCTGTTGACATACCATTGGTTTTGGATCATGGATACATACATTTAGATATTGTTTTGTTGAAATTTATTAATTAATCGACCAACTTACATTTATTTATATTATTTATACTATAATGATATTATTTTTTGTTAATGAATTTTTATTATAAATATAAAATACTTTTTGGACAAGGTAAATTTCATTTATTTGATTATGATATTTAATTTAATATTTTCAAATAGATTATTTGGAGAAGTATAAAAATTACATAACTGAGTAATTTATAATATCCATTACATCATTTTTCCTCAAAATTATTTCATTATAGAAATCATATACGGATACAATACCTTACACTTTACTCAATGATATAACTATCTTAGAAACATCTCAAAATTTCATCATTGAATGATTTTAATCAAAAAAATCTAAATATTAAATAATTTTAATGAAATAAATTATTATCCATTAAAAATTGTTTTACAATATTAAATATAAAAAAACACTTTATGATCATATATTTGGTTCCATATATTTAAATCCTATTTTAGGTAATACTTTCTATTATAAGTAGTATATAAATAATTATTTTATCATTAATTTATATTTGTAATATTATTTTATTATATATCGTAATTTTGATATTATATATATTACATGAAACATATTTAGTACACATAATTGCAATACTACTATTCTATGAGCAATTTTACTATTTTAACTATCAACTTACCCAATTATTGGTCATACTGTCAATTATAAATATAGTTCAATCAAACATATAAAATCATTCATATATTTATACCGTTATCTATGAAATATCCATTCAATTAATTATCTATTTCATTATAATAGTAAATTAACATTTATATAGTTATTATATATATAGTATCATCTTCCAAATTCAATATAATGGTTATTCAATATAGTAATTTTTTATAGTATTCATTATATTCATTTTAGTGAATGTAACTCTTTTTTTTATACCACATATAAGGACCAAGACCCCAGTTTCCTGGATCTGGTTCCATATATTAATATATTTTCCTAATTAAAATAAAGTATTGTCCTGAAGAAGGAAATAATTTTGTAGTTTGGAAAACAATATACAAACATAAGTTCACTATTACAAAGTGAAATGAAATACATAATATTAATTCCAATGGAACCATCTATGATTCCTAGATTATTCCTAAAAGTAATTCATAATATTCAGCTTCACAGCCTATGGAGAAATAAAACATAAGATAATGGGTTAGCTCAGATACTAAGAAAGCGTTCATAATAGAGAAAAAGTTATTATAATCATTAACACCACGCATGGTGAATAACTGAAAACACATACCTTTGAAAAGTATACTTCAACATAATATGGAAGGAATGAAACTTGATTAAATAAGGTCATATTAATGATCATGAAATAATGAATAATAAAAATTTATATTATACTAGTAGAATAATCACACGGTTTATAAATTTCTAATACCATAATGAGGGGATGCATAATATCATACTTCTGAAATATATTTTCAAGGCCTCAGCCAAGATGTCTGAATGTACTAGGGCAATCCCTCAACAAAAACAATATTCTGTTTTGTCTCATTATATATAATGATTCATAGAGGTGATATAGTGGTCCCCACACATCAATTTCTATGTCCAATTAATTCCTCATATGAAAGGGGACAAACATAAACAACATGAGCAAATGAAATAACATTTCCCAATATGTACACATAAACACTAACCATTCATAGTAGTATGGTAAATGGTATCAAGATAGCACACCCACAATCAAAATAATCATAAACCATTACATAAAAATATATTAGATGAAGAAAATAATATAACAACCTCAATAATATATAATATTAAATGTATGTGTTGATATATAAAAAAATAATCTAATAAAATCATCGATGAGTTTTTTTAGAGAAATACCCTTTCACTTTGAAAAGAAGAGGTATTTTGGAAAAATATTTTCAAAATAATAGAAAATATTAAGGTATTTATTACATTTGGAAATGAGTTTTTTTATAAAAATAATAGTTTCTTAAAATAAACTATAGAGTTAACTTGAAAATAAGTATAAAATTTGGAGGTTCCCTTGATTCGTTCTTGTTTATCTAGAAGAATTGTGAAGGATATTTATAAAAAAAATTAACCCCTAATAAAATAAATATGTATTATGATTGGTACACATATAATTAACATTACCACATAATTTATAGGGATTAAATATGAATAATTATTAATTTAATTAGGATTAAGATAGAAAATGAGTAACCCAAAAGAAAATGGTGGGTCGGGTTGAAAACTCATACCTTATGTACGAATGAGTTACGAACATGATCAAAACAATATATATAACCAAATAAAATACATTAATTAATTTATTAATAACTTTATATACATGTATTTGATTTAGTATAATTTTATTAAGTTCATTTGTTTCCTTTTGGATGAGTTATAAGATAAAATTTTATCATTTGAGAGCATTCAATTCTTTAGTTTTACTGATCGGTATACTTGTATATTAGTATGATTGTTCTTGTAGAACTAGAATAATTCTCCAAAATTGAATTTATATTATACTAATGAACATCATGAATATTTAATGGTGATATAATTGATTTGGTTATATGGTATGAGTATTAATTATTAGATAAGCCATTTAGTGATAATAATTCTGATTTTTACGGAGGTATTTCGATTAGAATGAACTAGTTTTGTTCTATTATTTAGTATCATGAAAAGTTGATGGTTATAGAATCATTACATAATATATAATAAATATTTTATAATCTGGTTCAACCATAAAAATAGTTTCATTATTGGCATAGAAGGTGAAATTTAAGAATGATGTTTCGTCATCCACGAAGGTTGTAAATTTGCACCTCTCGGACAGTGGTTTATTTTTTAAAACATGATAGAGATATAGATTAATGTGATTGATGATGTTTCTTACATTATCATAATATAATTATTTTATATAGATGATATTAGAGTTATCATGATTATTTGGATAGAGGGGTTGAGGATATAATAAGGAATTAAGAAGGAACATGATGATAAAATAAAAGGAAATGGAAGTGGATTTTACCTATTGGATACTCCTCCATTATAATCTCCTTAAGGGGATGGATTTTGGTCTTTTTGGAAGACCAAGATCTCCTATAATACTTTATATTCCATTATATTATTGTTTTCTTGGATGTGCGATTGTGGGAGTTGGCAGCGACACCACTAGATGATTATAGTGACACACTGGTTGGCGATGGATCTGCTGGTTCGTGAGTGGCGGGGAAATCATTGTGGGATCATGGTGTAGTAGGTAGGTCATTAGTCGATCTTTATTTGGGGACTCATTTATTTTTAGAATATAACAACATCATGGGTGCCAGTGATGGTGTGCCTTGAGATAAGGTGACTGGAATCGGTGGGGTTTCTACGCTTTTGTTTGCAAGATACGTTGCAGATTTGGGATCCCAAAGGATGGTGGTCTTAGATTGTGAATAAGAGGTTATTTATATTATCAGTGACTATATTAGACATCAATCATGATACTGGGGGGGTGATTAATGGTTGGAAATGTTGTGTGCGTCAGTGAGGACTTCAGAAGGATGAACATACATTGGGAAGACTTGTTTTCAGTCTTGTACAAGATATATTTTCTTGGGATATGAGAATTGCATGATAGAGGATAGAAGCCATTCAGTGATGGATATCTATCACTTTAACCTTATAAATACTTTTTTTGGAATCATGATGCATGTATTTTGTTGGATTCATTCTCAATGCAGGCAGATGCAGTTTGGGATTTCAGGGTCTTTTTTCTATTTTATTGGGTCATGCACCTAGAAATTCATATTTTTTGTCACATAATAATCCACATGTCATGTATTTTATTATAATTATTTTCTATTTTCATTAATAAATTTTTAGTTACGAGCATGCTTGAGTCCTGAACATTTCTGGTACTACATTTTACTATTCACTAAAAAGACATTTATTTCATATATATTCTAAAAATTAGCCCTAACTATTTTTTAATGATTAGAATTAATAAATTTACTCCACATTATGAAATAAAGTTTCTAAATATTTGAAATTTAATTTTTAAATAAAATCATTCTTTACATGAAAAATGCAGATTTTAAATTTAAAAAGTTTTTACAGTAGTTTTAAAAATTAACTAATGACTCAAAAAATTATCCTAAATTCATAGGAGAAAAAAATTATTTAGGAATACATTTTATGAAAGGTGATTTTAATTTATGTCAATTTATTAATTTTTATTTATACATAAATATTCATTACTCACAAAAATACTAATACTTAATTATTTATTTTTAAAAAATTTACTCTCATTTATAAGGTGCCTAAAATTTATTTCTACTTACATGGGTGAGGTTAATATTAATAAGGGTACATTACAATTTTTATTGGTAAAGTTACTAATAATGAAAAAATTACGCCGACCCTATTAGACTATATATATCATAATGATCACAGCCATGTATGTCATCTTATTAAAATTCAAAACATAGAAGTGGAAAAATTATGTCTAACGTCTAGATTCTCATATAAAAATGTGTTTATTTCATAGAGGCGCAGAGAGTCATGAATTCTATATTAAATATATTTATAAAACCATGGGGTGTTACATTCTTCCCCCCTTACAAAAATTTCATCCTCGAAATTACCAAAATGTTACCTCATAAAAATATTTGGGTAGTTATTCATCATATGATCATCTGCCTCCCACATCGCCTCTTCAATTTTATGATTTTGAAAGTACCATTACTAGTCAAGTCATCTGATTCCTCAGCACCTTTTCTTTAGTTTCCATAATCTAGATAGGCTCTTCACAGTTAGATAAGTCATGCTCCAATTCAATACATTCTAAAGTGAGTACATGTGTTTGGTCTAAAATGTACTTTCCCAATAATGAGACATAGAATGCATTGTGTACCTTATAAAGGATATGCAGAACTCCCAAATGATAATCCACAGCTCCAATTCTCTCTAGAATTTCAGAAGTTCCAATGTACATGGGACTCATTTTCCCTTAATTACGGATTCTTATAACACCCTTCCATATATATATTTTAATGAAAACATGGCCTCCCACTTAAAATTCCAAATCATTCCTTAAATTATCAGCATATTACTTTTTCGTATTTTGACATTCTTTGATTTGGGTTTGAATAGTCTTTACATTATTTGTTGTTTCAGCCACAAGCTCTGGGCCCACATGCTTTTTATCCTCAACTTCATCCTAACATGTTGTTGTATGACATATATTTCCACACAATGCGTGATATGGGGTAATTTAAATACTAGAATGGAAACTATTGTTGTTGTTAAACTTCTCAAACCGTAAATATAGATCTCATATACCTTGAAAATCATGTAAAAATGATCTCAACATATCTTCTATCATTGGGATCATCCTTTATGATTTCTCATCATTTTGAAAATGATAAGAAGTGCTCAAATGAAGATCAATATAAAAATCATTATCAAGACAATTCTAGAATTTTGATTTAAATCGTGGATCACAATCTGATATAATTGACAGAGGTGCTGCATGAAGATCCAAAAAATCATTGATATAGATTCTTGAAAAGCTCTCTAGTGTAAAATCATCCCTTATAGTGAGGAAATGTAAATATTTCATAAGTTGAAAAATAATTACACATATTTCATCATTTATTCATAGAGTTTTTATAATCCCATGATACATCACATGGCGATTTCATCACATTTCAATGTAGAAATAGGTAGATGTTTTATAATACCTCTATGATGGTTTCATTCATCCTTCACATGTTGAAATACTAAACATCTCAATACATAATAAATTTCACACTTCATGTTTTTCCACAAGAAATTTTCTTTCACATTTATATACATTTTAGTGCCACTAGGGTGTATAGAGAAATCCATTCTATGGGAGTCATCTAATAACTCCTTTTCATATCGATTATATAAGAGACATATATCTTCTTCCCAAATTTTATAATTTCATCCCTTCACCCAATTTCATCCAACATCCCATAATTCACACATATAATTTTCTTTTAATGATTCTCATCATCAGACTGATAAGATTTAATTATTTCCAATATAGATGGTTTGGAACCAACTATAAAATTAATGATGTTTCACATTCTTAGAAAATTCATATATCCATCCTCGCTAGATCCATGTATGAATGATACATTTCAATCCTCATTTTGATCATAACTCCATGATCCTTATTGATCATTTAATTTTCAACCATATTTGCCTCACCTGGATGGTGGTGTATTGAAAAATCATAATCCCTATGTAGTTTGATCCATCTCCTTTTCCTCATGTTGAGGTAATTCTGTGAGAAGATGTATTTAATGATCTTGTGATCAATATATATCTCACATCTTTCACCATAGAGATAATTTATCCATATCATAAGAGAAAATATTATAGCTACTAACTCAAGATCATGAGATGGTTTTTTTTTAATTTATTTATAAATATCTTGATCCAAGGGTAATAACTCTATCATTATGCATAAGGACATAACCATGCCCTTTCATTGATGCATCAATATAGACAAAAAATAAACCATTTCCTGATGTTAGATTCCGGATCAGAGCATTCAATAATATCTTCTTCAATTATTCAATATATTATTTCAAATACATTTTTCAATATTACATAACCCCTTTACGAGTAAGATCAGTTAACAGGTCAGATAATTAAGCAATGTTCTAAAAGAAATGTCGATAATAACCTACTAAACTAATAAAACTATATACCTCATTTAAATTCATTTGTGTTTCCTTTCTTGAACTAATTTTTTGCTTTGTTGGGTCCACAAAGATTCCATCCTTAGTGAATATATGGAAAAGAAAAGAAAATATTTGTATCCAAAATTAATATTTACTAAAAAACCCATATAACTCGTTTCTTCTAAGTCTCTTCAGAATAATGTTCATGTTAATCTAATGTTATTCATATATTTTGGATTATAATAAGATATCATCAATAAATACCACCAAAAAGTCATCAATATATTCCATGAAAACCTTATTCATTATATCCATGAATACAAAGGGTGAATTATTTATCTTAAATGGAATTACTATAAACATGTATTGACTTAACCTAAATCGAAATGTTGTCTTTTGAATGTCTCCATTCCTCACACAAAATGGAGGACCTCCAAATCGAATGAAATTCAATCAAAATTATTGGGCTCAATGAAGATGATCAAATAAATTATCAATTCAAGGAGGATGATATTTGTTTTTTATGGTAATAGAATTGACCCCCCTATAGTCAATGAAGAGCCTCATAGATCCATCTTTTACTTAACCAAAATACAGGATCTCCCCATGATGAAACACTAGAGTGAATAAATCCTTTATCACTAAATTTCTCTAGTTTTTCATTAGTTCTACTAATTCCACTATTGTAATTCTATAATTGGTCTTTTTAATATTCTTTAAACCAAGGATCAATTCAATAGAGAACTCAACTTCTCGTGCTGGTGGATGTCCATGTAAATCCTCTGGAAATACATCAACACATTATTTGATAATATATACATCCCTATTTTGAATATTTCTTCCCTCACCCATGGATATTATGTTTAGTTCCACCAAAATACATTAATTCAGTAGAGATAATGGGGCTGGATCTAGATAATAATCATGTGGTGATGTTTATTCTGTAAATATAATGGATTCTACCCCATTATCACAAATTTTTATTTACTTCTTATTACAATTTATTCTAGCATCATATTTTTAATGAACTCTCATTCTAAGGATGACGTCAAATTCTACCATAGATATGATGATAAAATAAATTGATAAACCATAATTATTTTCCATAATGGGGACTCCCTAACAAATCTTTGTTTGAATTAGAATTATATTAGGGGTTTTTATTGGCATATCCCTTATGAAGGATAATTGTAATTATAAAATTTTTAAAGAAAACTATGATGATTTAGAGGAATTCAATTGATCAAAAATCAAATAATTCATTGGACAAGTTTGAGGAAATTATTATCGTACCTACCACCACATCATTAGGCACTTGAACATCAGTAGTTGTGATTGAATAAGAATTTACCTTGCATTCTTGGCCATCTCTGGGAAAATTTTCCTTGATACCTTGGAAAATTATTGGAATAATTTCCAATATCATTTAAATTGTAGCATTGAACATTGTAAACGTCTTTCTTTCCCTTTCTATTATGAGAATTGTGGCCAATTTTTCTTCTTTTGTAATAGTCCTTTTCTTTTTAAGCAGACTCCTGGGTGTTTTTTATCAGAAGTATCACATGTTAGGAAACTCCCATATTTATTCATCAATATATCCAATATTTTCTCTACCACCCTATACTTATATTGATATCCTTTAATGTCATAATACATAGAGAATTCATTCTCTATCTTGGTTGTACATGAGACTGTATCATCATATTATGAGAATGTAGCGGAAACCAGTTCCCTTTAATGAAATGGTTTTCAAACTTCCCAGAATCAATCACTCTTGATCCTTGGATTACATATGTATTCCATAGCATGAATTTATATCCTTGTTTAATTGTCTTAAAACATTGAAAATTTTTCATCATATTTTTGTTTCAAACTCAATAATTTCTTCTCCATACATTGACAATGTTATCGAGATAAATATTTGTCTAAGGAAATTTCTATTAAGTCCCTCCATTCCATTCCTTCTATTTATTCCCCCTAATTCTTGTTTTGAATTAATGATCACTAGTGATCCAAAAGCCCTGATAGATGATAAACTTTCATGATAACCTTCTCCATTTTGGTACCACCCAAAGTGGTAAATATCTTATCTGAATAACATTTAAACAACTCTCCTATGAATGGATTTTTAGTACCATTGAATAAGGGAGGCTGTTGTCTCATAAAGTGGTCATACATTTATCATCCACATTATTGTTTTGGGTTCCCCAAATGGGTAATGTTATTGTTTATAACATGAGTCAGTTGTAAAAGTATATTTATAAGTTTCTCATCACCTGTTGTAGCTCCGGATCCAACATCATTTTCTTTCTTAGTGGGAAATCCCTACATGGGATACACACGTTCATATGGTTTACATTACTTCCACTAGGAACCATTTCTAAATAATTGAATACAATAGATTTGGTTATGAATAATATTGCATAATCTTTACTAGAAAAACACTTAACAAAAATTGAAATCCTATTCGTAGCTAATACCATAATCATACACATGGTCACATTGAGGTAAATTTTACATTTAAATACTTCATAATGTATTATAATGTAGATGTGATTTATCCTAATAATATCCCCTAGAGGGTCTAAGCATGTTCATAGTAAGTCTAGTTTTTGTGTACATGGTTACCCCAAGTCAAGCCGGAAACACCTTATCAGAGTCGTTACTCCAAGGTACATCTATAACAGAACAATGTCTAGTAGTTGTATATAGATAGGGATGTATTTTCTATAAACATACACATAATCTCTCCTATAAAATTTATAGGATGTTCTTATATGTTTATCATCAACGTCTATCTTCGGGGTTTGTTCCCTAATCAATTGTTTCTAAATATTGTATCAATGTTTTCTACTAAAAATCCTCTTTTAGATGTGTAGAATTAAAAACATAAATCCATTTTTGGAAAATAAATTTCTAAATATGTCTAATTTAATTTTTAAATAATATATTAATTTATTAGAAAAAATAACATTAAAATTATAACTTGTTTTATAACACATAGAGAAATTAATCAAGGTCACATAAAATTTTATTATGTCCATAAAAAATTGAGGGAATAATTTTTGATTAAATTTCATTAAAATAAATGTCCATTTTAAAATTTTAAAATAATTTCAAAATTTTAATTAAAATATTTTTATCATATAAAAATAGCAATACTTATACTATGATCATTTTTCCACCTTTAAGATGTTTTAATTGTATTTATACATTCATGGGTGATGTTTCTATTTTTTTTCTAATTCACTATTTATTACATTTCATCACTATTCATAATGGTATGGTACTATTCACCAGGTTGTGTTACTATTCAACAAAAATAATGTTTGTCTTATCAAACTCTAAATATCATGCTAAACGCAACCGTGCATAAGAGTTTTTCAAAATTCAAATCCTAGAGGTAGAAAATTTATGTTTACTAGAAAGGTTATAAAATGATGTTCTTGTAAAGACATAGTTTTTTATGAATTAAATATTAAATTTACATTCAAGGTATAGGGGTGTTACAACACTCGCTCATCCACATGATCCCAGCTTCATATCACCATGATGTTATCACCTCACCTTATTTCATCCGCAAGTGTCATAATACCCTCACATCCTCTTGATCCATCCCCATGTGTTAGTATCCAATCACATCCCCTTGATCTGATCCCCAACTCCTGAGTAAAGCCTCTCCTCCCATCAATCCCAACCATAATAACCACAGTTTATATATTTTCTATTCGGTTGAATTGTTGTTAATACATATTTTTTATATACATTGATCATTTAAATTCATTGAATCACAATCATTCTATTTGTTAATTAACAATTAATGAAACTATAATTTTGTTATAATTAGTATATTTTAAGGACCATCATATCCTATTTTATATTTCTATTTTATGATAATTTCAATAATCATTTATTGATGTGTTATGTAATATTCAATTTCTCATGTAAAATTTTCACTTTTTATATATTCATTTACCAATAGTTTTAATCATTTGTATTCTTGAATATAAGGAATTTTATTTTGATATATTTTTCATTGTTGATTTTTTTGTAATATATGAAAAATATTCCAACCATATGGTAGCTCTCAATATTTGTTTTGTAATTTGTATTAATTTTTTCAATGATATAATTGAATGAAAAAATATTCTATTAATTATATTAAAAATATTTTATTTTGTGAATTCTCTTTGTGAAATGGAACATATACAATTATTAAATTTTATTATACTATACTATATATCATGAATTTATAATTTTATTATTTTTTCCATATGTATATTATATTATTCGAACTTTATATTTTCAAAATTATTTAATTTCAGTAATAATTTTTAGGTTTCATTTTTTAGTTCTTTCATAAACATATGAAAAATAATTATTTACATTACCTTGGAGTATGTATAAATATCATAAATTCATGATAAAATTTTCATATATAGAAATTAAAAAATTATTTCCTAATGGAAGAATAAAATATATATGTCCTACATGGTATTCCAGAAAGTGGTTTAAAAGAGATGAACATTATAAAAATTTGATTTTGAAACGATTTCTTATTTGATGTGTATGGCGGATTTGGAATGATGAATCTAATAATATAGAAATATAAATATTATTCAAACAATATATTCAAAATTATACTATACTAATAGTAGGGAAAATTTATAGAACATATTTGTTGATTATTTGGGAACAATAGATATATAAGGTGAATACCATAACATTTTAATAGATTATCATGTTAATTTTTTAAGTATAAATATCTTGAACAACCTAGCTATGAAATCATATGATTTTTATGAACTTATTGATGATATAAAATCATGAGTTTTATAAGGTGTGTGAAAAATATTAAATTTTTTCAAATATAATGATATTGTATCATGTTATGTTTTTATTTTCAATTTAAAATATAAAGTGTTCCTCATATTAGATTTGTTGCATTATAATTTTTTGTAATTAAATGATCCCTAAATCATTTTATTAGATGAATATTGTAATAAATATGTTGGGTATAAATTATTTGAAGATAAATTCATTTTATAATGAATTAATTTTTCATTGGGTATCATATTTAGATAAAAATGAATATAAAATTTCAAACTTGTAGGAATCAACAATTAAATACTGACACTAGGATGACAGAACATGCTACTTCAAATATTTAGAGAATGAAAAGTGATATGAATGTTTTATATTAATTTTCCTTGAAACCAAGATTAAAAATATTATTCACATTTATAAAACTATATATTATTTTACATGGAACTGTATGAGGAAAACAATGATGCCTTAATTTGTCACACCTTGGATTTCAATTCCATTATTTGTTTCAAATCCTTTTTTGTTCATAGATTTCTCTCAGATCTCGGGTGTTTCAGGATTAGATTTTTGATGTATCTTGTGTTTATGAGGTATGTCCTTGGACTTGGCGGTATTTTATGAGACTAGTACTCATTTTTTCAATAGTTTTGTATTAGGTAGTGGTGATTTGGAGTTTGTTTTGGGACACTCATAGTGGCACCACTTGTTGGGTATGTTGTTGAGGTTTTTTTGTAACCATTAGTTGGACGAGTCTTGTGGTTAAAATGTTGTTTCCATTTGGTTATTATTTCCCCAAATTCATGGCGTATCTATCCCCCTTTTTTCTCCCTCAAACCACCATGAAATATGAGAAGAATTGATGGTTTTTTAGTGGCCAGATCAAGCTGTAGGGTTTGGCTATACGGTGGCAAACCGTGCAGCCAAATTGGCCAAGGCTGTCCAGGCCATTAAAAACATTTTGAACATCTAAGTTTACCGTTTAGGAATAAACCCAAATCCATCCCATTCTTCCCCATTTCGTCCCTCCCTCTATGGGAGGCCTCCAATCTCCCACAATCTCTAATAGAACCCATAATTTTTGGGTTTTTTGTGGGGAAACGTCAGGAATCTTCAAAGTTAGTGATTCCTCCTTAATTTCTTCCATCTTCCTTTGGTTTTCATTCCTATTTTGTGATGTTCCTCATTTCCAAAAGTTAGGGTTGCATCCTAGGGTTTGAATTGGTGTCATTCTGGTCTATTCATGTGGTCCAGGGCTAGATTTTTCTTCCTTGATGTGTAGCGGTGGTGCGGTTGATGTTTCACGCCAATATTTGAGGGATTCGACGCTTTTGGTAGGTTATTCCATGTGTAACCATTTTATTATTAGTTTTAATTCTTGTTTTATTAGTTTATCATGTTTCTAATATGTTTTTTGTGGTGATAAAACTATTTTTGATGACTTTGGTTAAGCGTTTAATTTTATATTTGCATTTTAGCTTGAAATTGTGTGATTTTCAAGATTGACTCATGGGGTAATGTTTGGGTTTATTTTATAACATATGAATGTTATTTATTAGAGCTAAAAGGGTATTCTAATTTTGTTTTGTTAATGAGTTAGTGTCATGTGGGCCTTGAGATGGAGTTTTTGAATGGGTTTAAGTGTAAAACCATGTTCTTCTTCATGAAAGTGATTTATGAAAACATGTGTTTTTCATGTGTATTTTTTTGGTATTATTTGAGGAATTTTTATAACACTTGGGGGTGTTTTAAAATTTTTTATGGCTCAAAATTTTGTTTTGTATTGTTATTGATATGATTGTGGTCTTGAATGCGGGTTTTGAAATAGGGTTTCTATGTAAACAATGGTTATACCTCATGTGTTTTTTATGAAAATTGTAAATGTTTTATTTGGTTATAAAAGTCGAAAATTTGAGTACATGTACTGTTTGGTTGAGTCTATTCACTGACTATGGTTTTTTGAATGGTGAAGGGGTAATTTAATATTTCATGCATTTTTAGAATGTTTTATAAATTTTTGAAATGTTTTACTACATTTTTATGTGTGTGCAAAACATGGTTATGGACTATTTCATGTGATTTTGATGATAAAATGAATATTGAAGGTGATAAGGGTATTATTTTATTTTTGTGTGGGATGTTATGTGAGTTTTAATATCTATTAATTGTTTTATAAAATTGTTTAAAGGATTTTTGTAAGTGTTAATGAATTGTGGAAATTGTTGGAGGCTATTTTGGTGTGAGTTTTATTTCAAAATATATTTGACTAAAAAGGGGGACGATGTGACTTGAGTGGTTTAAATGTGATATTTTTGGTGAATTTATGATGTGAATGTGTTGTTTTCATTTGAAAATTAAATTTCTCGTCTTATTGATCTTTTTTGAGAATAAGGGGAAACCCAGGTATCTAGGCGGGTAGATGTGTACAAGTATACTAGTGATCCCATGGGGTTTTTCCTATGTTTAACATAGCATATTTGACACTAAAAACCCTAAATAAATGATAATTATGATGATGGGGGACCACCAGGTTATGTGTATGTTCTCTACCAGTGGATCGTGCACGAGAATGAATATTTGTGATGATTACTTTCACCGAGATATGAGGTACCTAGGACGAATAGTAAGCTAGTGCCTAGGGGTTATTTCCCATTGCTCATTCTTATTAGGTGATTTGTGGTTAATTTAGACAGACAATATTATTTTATGGAAAATTTAGTATCTTTGGAATTTATTTTAAATGTGTTGATTCTTTAAATTATCCCACATGAAAACTGTTTTTAATTTATGTTGCACCTTTTAGAACTTGTAAGTATCCTTTCATGTTTATGAAAACATGCAAGTTTTTCATCTTTGAATTCATATAAAATGGAAAATCGTAGAGGTGGTAGCATACTAGGATTTTTCTCACACCCTACTTACACCTTTGGGTGTCAGTTGACATGCTTATTTTGTGTCACTGGTTTGGGTACAAATTTTTTGCATTAGTTCAAGTTTTTACTTGTTGTTTGTGATGAAGTGATGTGGAGATGGATTGAGGGTGGTGCCTCTTTCCATGTGGATGTTCTTGGGTTGACTTTATTTTTTGTACCATTGTAATGGTTTTTAAACATTGATTTAAATTGTGTAATTCAGTTATGATTTTTTGTAATAGTTGTTATGGTATGAAAAATATAGATTTGGTTTCTTGGGTTTGTTTGTTGTTTTATTTTTTAAACATGGGTAAACCATTCCCAGTTTTCAGTTTATTATACCTGGGAACTTGTGCTAGCCTTTGAGGATTAGGAACACCCTTTGTGCCCTGCCATGGGCTTGGTATGGTGCTGGTTTTTATGGAGACCAAATTCAGTTCATGAAAAAATGGTATCAGAGCAGGTTCGCTCTCTTTGGGTTATGTTATCTGGGGAAGAGTCGGGGTAGCATGGATCTAAGATTTATTGGACTTGACATTCTATTTATTGGTAGTGTTCATGGCTAGGACACCACATGATGGGATTCAAGTCACCTAGGGATGTCTGGATTTATCTGAGTCCATTGGGTTTTCTTGGTTTGATGGTGATTAGGGGAAATGAAAAGAGATTTGGGTTAATGGTCTCAGTGAATTTGCAGAGCCAGGAAAGCCATGTGGAGTTAGAGATATTTACCTAGAAACTTTGTGTGACAGTGAAGTGATTGGAATATGGCTTCCAACCATATATCCAAGTCGCCCACTGAAACTAATTTCTCTTCGCATTGCCATGTGTCCTTTAGTATTGGAAACAGGGAAGTTTTGTTTTAACAAATATTATATGGTTTTATGAAGCGTAATGTTTTTTGTGAAATGTTTTTTTAATAAAGAGAGAATTTATTGATTTGTGAAATGGTGGAAAAAAAAATTCAGAATTTTTTTGAAATGGGAAAATGGTGTGTTTACACCTCTTTTGAAACCAGGAAGTATTTAAAGATGGTTTTGAAAATTTGTCCCCAATAGAGTTTTCTAAACTATTGAATGGTGTTTTAATGGGGATGAGCTGTTTTAAAATTAATGTGAATAACTTGAAAGTGAATTCTTATCTGAATGGTTGTGCCTTTATGAATGGTTTTTTAATCTATAAACTGGGATTTGGATCTCGTGGTTAGAGGTTTGAGAAAAATGAATTTTTGTTTTAATGTTTTTGTTTTGAACATTTGGATGATTTTTTTTAACTTCCAGTTTTACCATGAGCTACCACATGCATCGGGATTATATGGGATGATGGATGGTTAGTGTCTTGACTGGATGAGTTTCAGGATGTATATGAAGAGGGTTCCTAGCGTGGCATTGAAACATGAATGTGTGAGGCCCTTGGGGAACCATTGGGGGATACAATAAATGATGGACCATTCATTTTCAAAAAGATTATTTTAATGGAAAACATGTTGTCTTGATGACTGCTTTGGGATGATGCATCCTATTTTTTTTTTTAAATGGAGATGTTGTGGGATGTTTTGAGTCCAAGTACCCCTCCTGTTTGAATGATGTTATGGGTTTTTCTTCTGTCTGTAAGCTGGGTTGAAAGGCTGGATAGTGGTCTCTTCTGAGAAAGGTTTGGGAAGCCTTTACGGTGGTTCCCCCCATCTATTCAATTCTAGTTTTTGTCATGTTTTGACCAATGGAATAGATTGGTTGGGTCCTTGGGTTCTCTCGTTGGGTAAGTTATTCCCCAATTAAGGGTTAGTGAACGAATGAAGTGAAACCCAGATTTTTTCGCCGTTGGAAAATCCTCCAGTTGATCAATGTTAGAAATCTTTTCTTGGGCTTTGATGAATGATTCATCACCATTTCCTTTTCGGTTTTTAGGATCCTCATGTAGCGGAAGAGTGCTTGTGGAAGGGTGAAGGTGACATTAGTTTCTTAAGTTACCTGATTTGTCGAGGTGGAAGTGGTCTGGGGTTGTTAGTATGGATGAGTATCCAGATTGTTTCTAAGTGGGAATCTCAGTCCTTCATAGTCTATTTGAAACAAGAGTATATGATAAACCACTAGTGTGGAAAATCTGGTCATGAGAGGCAATTCTGGACACTTTTCGGAATCATGTGTTGTCTGGGACTTGGTATAATATCCCTTTCCTTGTATTGTTCCTATGAGTCGCAATGGTCATGTTCAGTGACGCCTTGTGATGTAATGTGCTCATTTGACTGTAAAGGTGATGAACAAGCAATATTCTATGAGTAACTGTTACACTAAAAGTATGTATCCATTGGAAAATCATCAATTCTTCTGTCTTAGAGTAACGTGTTTATATGTGTACTTTCCATCTATTGCTTCTCACCATATGAAATAATGTGTTATGTGTGTGCATCTTCTTGGACCCTTTTCACTGAAATGTCATGTTTTAGAAATGTGATTTATGTAGTGCATTATACCCTAGAGAACCCATCTGGGATTGCTGTGTAGTTGTCTGTAGAACTGGGTTGAGTAGTTTTGTTCAGGGGGGTTTCTAAAGCCTTACTACACGGCCGAAGAAGCTTCAATCATTTGAGCTCCAGCCATAGGTCTGAGAGAGAAGCGGTTGTGTAGTCAGGGGAAATACTAGGGTCTTTCAAACCCTTGAACAAAGTCATCTCCTTAGTATGAAAGATATGAAGAGTTTAAACCTCTGATGTCTTCATCATACTTCTGTTTTTCCCATTCGGTGGAAAGATGTGGAGGGCCTCATCCCCATGATATCTCCCAACGACTTTCTTTTACCCTTTGTTTTCCTTTGAGTTGTAGGGAAAGGTTTCAAATTTTTATAAAATGTTTGAGTGCACAGTTAGTATTAATCATTCCATTTAAAACCATATATATAAATGGATCCCCATGGTTAGTGCACGATTTCCAAAACCATGAGGACTAACCATGAGGCCATCCAAAAATGATAAATTTGGGTTCTTCCTATACCGGCTCATACTGGTTGATTAAGATGGTTGGTTCATATGGTAGGGAGACCAAATATGTTTCTCATGTATGTTCCTTTGGAAATTTTTAATGGAAGTCTACCCCTTTTTTCCGGGAGTCCATTTGGGAATCCCCCTATTACTGTCCCGATTATGTCTCGAGATAATTTAAGTATTCTATTATGGCGGGGATCCCATTTTTGTCCCCCATTCTAGTAACTCATATAGGTACTGGGACTGTGCTTGGTGGTAGGTAATCTAGTTCGGAGCTATCTAACTACCTATATCATCTATGGGTAAACTTTTTTATTGGAGAACGCCCAACTGTTTGGTTAAATCAAGTTAATTATAACCTTGTTCGTTATTGTTATTAATTTGGGTAAATTGCTGGTATCTTTTTCAAATATTGTTTGAGGAGTTTTCATTTGGGATAGATTATGAATGTGATTGATTTTTTATGAAAGTATTTTATGTTTTGGATTGTGAGAATATTCATTCCTTAATGTATCACTGGAGGTGTGATTGACTTTGGGGAAAAGTATGGAAAATGAGTAAATCCTGGTTTATCAGTTGGGTTTTGTTGTCACTTTGACCTTTATGTGGATTCTTTAGGGTGGAAAACATTATTGTGGGTAGAGTTTTCACACCCTGATTTTCAATTCCATGTATTATTTCAAATCCTTTTTTTATTAGATTTCTCTCGGATCCTAGGTGTTCCGGGTTAAAAAAATTTATGTCACTTTTTTTGTTGATCTATGACTGTTGTCTTGGGGGTATTTTATAATACTTTGCCTCATATTTTTTCAAAAAAAATTATTAGGTTGTGGTGATTTGGAGTTGGTTTTGTGAAACTCTTAGTGGCACCAATTTTGGGGTAAGTTGTTGAGGTTGTTTGTACCGATGGTTTAGATGAGTCATGGGGTGAAAATCTAGTTATATTTTGGGTATTATTTCCCCAAATTAGTGGACTATATCCCCCCCTTGGTTTCCCTCTTGGAACCTCTTGAAATTGTAGGAGAATGGATGGTTTTTGGGCGGCCAGAACAAGCCACACGGTTCCAAACTGTGTAGGCAAACCATGCAAGGTTGTCCAGGTCATTAAAAACATTTTGAATATACAAGTTTTCACTTCCGAAATAAACCCCAATCTACCCCAATCATCTCTATTTCGTTCCCTACCTCCATGGGAGGCCTCCAAGCTCCTTCAATCTCCCCTGGAACCCATATTTGATGGGATTTTTTGTGGGTATACTTCAAGATTCTTTAAGGTCAGTGATTCATCATTAGTTTCTTCTATATTACTTTGGTTTTAATTCCACTTTATTGATGTTTATAATTTATATATGTAATGGTTCGACCTTAGGGTTTTAATTGGTGTATTTTTGTTTGAATCTTGTTTTCTCGGGCTAGATTTATCTTCCTTAAGGTGAGGTGGTGGTGCGGTTGTTGTTTCATGCAATGTTTTGAGGGATTAAAAACATTAATGAGGTGATTCCGTGTGTAACAATTTTATAATGAGTTAGATTTCTTGCTTTATTAGTTTATCATGTTTCTAATCTATTTTGTGTGGCTTGAAAGCTATTTTTATGGAATTTGGTTAAAATTTTAATTTTATAGTTTCATTTTATCTTGAAATTGGGTGATTTTCATGTGTAACGCTTGGGGTAATGATATGGGTGTATTTTATAACATATTCAATTTATTTATTAGTGTTAAAAGGGGATGAAAAATAATTTTGGTTAATTCTGTAGTGTAATTTGGGCCTTGAAATGGGGTATTTGAATTGGTTTAATGTGTAAAACCATGTTGTGCTTCTTGAATGTGATTTTTTGAAAATGTGTGTTTTTCATGTGTATCTTTTTTGGTATTATTTTAGGTTTTTTTATAACACATGGGGTTTGTTTAATAAATGTTTTTAGGGCATCCAATTCGTGTTTGGATTTGTATTGGTATGTTTCTGTTCTGGAAAATGTGTTTTGAAATGGGATTTGTGTGAAAACCATGGTTATACCTCTTGGGATTGTTTATGAAAATTGAAAATATTTTATTTGGTTGAAAATGGTGTAATATGGTGTACATGTACTTTTTGGGGGATTTTGTTCACCTAAAATGGTTTATTGAAAATTGAAGTTGTCATTTAAGATGTGAAACATTTTTTGAATGTTTTATAAATTGGAGAAATGTTTTACTAAATTCTGATGTTGGTGGGAAACATTATTGTTGACTATTTCATGTGAGATTGATGATAAAATGAATTTTGAAGGTGACTAGGGTTTTATGTGATATGTTTTTTGGATGTTATGCAAGTTTTAATATCATGTAATTGTTTTATAAAACTGTTTATAGGATTTCTGGAAGTGTTAATGAAATGTAAAAAGTGTTGTGGGCTATTTTGGTGTGAGATTGTTTTCAAAATCAATTTTAATAAAAAGTGGGATTATGTGACATGTGTAGTGTAGATGTGGGAAATTTTGTTAAGGTGACATTTGAAAGTGTAATTTTCATGTTCAAATTATATTTCATGGCTTGTTGGTCTTTTTTTAGAAGAAGGGGGAAACCCGAGTATATAGGTGGGCGGGCGCGTACTAGTATGCTAGTGATCCTATGGGGTTTGACCCCAGTTTCAGGTAGAATGTATGATGATTAAAACACTAACAAAACTATGATGTTGTTGATGGGGACCAATAGGTTATGGGTATATTCCTTACTAGTGGTTGATGCATGAGAACATATATTTGTGATGGTTACTATCACCAATATATGAGTTACCTGGGACCCATAGTGATCTAGTGCCTATGCTTATTTCCCATTGGTTGTGATCATTAGATGATTTGTGGTTACAATTGGAATACGATGTTATTGGCTGGAAAATTATGTAGATTTGGAATTTATTTTAAATGTTTTAATTCTTTAAATTAGCCAACTTAACCACTATTTTAATTTAAAGTTGCATCTTATAGAAAATGTAACTAGCATTTCATGTTTATGAAAACATGCATGTTTGTCATCTTTAAATGCTTATCACATTGAATATCGTTGTCTTGGTATCCTAATGGGATTTGGATCACACCCTATATACACCTTTGGGTGTAATTATAATTTTTTATTTTGTGTTATAGGTTTGGGTACAACTTTTATGCATTGATTCAAGTTTTTACCAATCGTTCATGATACAGTCTTGTGGGGATGACTTCAGGGCAGTGCCTCTTTCCATGTGGAGGTTATTGGGATATCCATAATTGGGTTTTTACCTTTGTAATAGTATTTAAAAATTGTTTTAAACTGTGTAATTCAGTTCTTAATTTTAGTGAAAATATTTTTTGGATTGAAAAATCTAGATTTGGTGTCTTGGGTTCATTTGTTATTTTATGTTTTTAAATTCGGGTAAATCATTCTTATTTTGTAGTTTATGATACTTGGGAACATTTTCCATCATTTGGGGATCTGTAATGCCCTTCGGGAATTATCAAATGACATTTATGGTGCTGGTTTTCATGGTGGCCAGATTCGGTTCATGACAAAATGCACCATCAGGTGATTCAAAACCTTGAAATTATTTTGATTCAGGATATCCAAATTTATCTAAAATCCAAAAAATGTAAATTTTGTATTCATTAATAATAGATTTAGTCTATTTGGTACATTATGTAATTGTAATAACCTATTTATATTTATTTTGATCCCATGTAATTTTATATCATGGACTTGAAATCAAAAGTCACATTTTACTATTTTGATGATTATTCAAGGAAATAAGCCGTGAAAGGATATTAATGAATAGAATTATCCCCTTATATTAGAATTGATATAGTTATGGGACAATTGTTTTGATACATTAGATGAATTGATGAAAAAAATGTTTAAACGATATGCTTCTCCCTTATGGACAATCAATGAATTTAAAGGGTGTGAAAATTTTCCTTGATTGAAGTCTCATTCTTGTCTAGAAATTCTGATTTGTAAAATTTATTAAAATTCTAATAGTCTATCATATATGAGAAAATATTTTTCAGTTTTAAATTTTAAATTCTACTATGTACCATAGTGAAATTTATTTAATAATTCCTTTTTTGTGTGGACAAATTGTTTTCCCACCAAAAATATATTATAAGGACCAGAAATCATGACTTAATTACCAAATATTAGTTAAATATTTGGGAAATCATATCAGTTGACCAGATGAGAAATATAGTTCTTCCACTATAAAAGGAATTAAGACTCAAAAATGGAAGGAAAATATATATTTTTAGACATCCTTATTGGATTATATTGATGTTACATAATAATCATTATGATATGAACATTGAGAAGAAAGTGTGTCATAATGTTCATTTTTTCTATAGATAATGATATGTCATAAATGAAGGATGATCGTAATTAATGAAATGACATATATGAAAATAATATTTAATGTGATATCTATGAAAAAAGAGAAATCAACTCACATATGATAATTTTTGGTTTAAAAATACAATGAGAAATATATGTTGTTTTGAAAATAAAAAAATATTGATGTACATAAGGAATATTGAAGTAAATTTTAATTATGTCATTACATAAACAAGTATAATTTACATCGACTATAAATTCATTAATTTCATGTTTTGATGGAATAGCTGATAACATTGGTATTGCCTAAATTATTTTCATGATAATAGAAAATAGTTATAATTGAGTTTTCCATGTTCTTCAAAAAAATATATGAGAAAAATATAAAAAATTATTTTATTAATGAAATTTAAGGAATTAATTGTATGAAAATAAAATTTCAACTTTTATGATTGTTTCTCATCCAATTTCACATTGATGATTCGATATAAAATTAATTTAGCTGTGGCAGATACATTTTTAGGAAATTTACACATTAAATGGCTGAATCATAAAGAGAGGTATTGTGTTTATAAAATTTCCTCATTGTTGAATTTTGTTACCCATATAATGACATAATGTTTTATTATGTATTCTACATTTTACACTATAGACATATGAAGTCTTATCTATAGAAAAAGTTTGTATAAAATTCCATACAGTTGAAGGATAACATATGGATAGTTTAACATTTTTGAATATTAATTTTTATGAAAGTATGATATGATTCAATCCATTTGATTGTGTTGAAAAAAAAATTATTTTCAAACCTATAGTAAATTTTAAATCCTTGAAACTCCAGTTCATAGAATTTGAAATATATCATAATTTTCACTAACTCATTAGAACTCATAATAGTCAATTTATTTTTTCTACAAAATGAGGTTATCTAATAACCTTTCATTAGATAACATGGGATAAAAATGTAAAAATCATAATTCGAACAGAAAATGATACTTATGTAACAAAATATATGAATAACTATATTATTGTTAGGTTTTCATGTTTTTTATGTTCATAATATGTTTCTTTTCTATAATATATTTATAATTATCATTTCTAAATACCAATTCATTGTATTCATGTTTTTAGATATTTAATATTGATACTCATGTTGATTTCTATGATTGTTCTCATTATTTAACTCGATCATCATTGATGAAATCTAGTATATTTTATTCATACAAAATTAATTAAATCATTTTTAACATATTTATTATTTTAGGAAAGAAAATAGAAACAATATTAATCAATTTTAAAAGTTGGGATATTAGGGAATAATTATTTTTATTATTGAATTAAATTATAATGGATTCCATTCTGTTGTGTAATATAATTTCAAGTGGTTATATATTAACTAAGGTGTAAAAATAGATTTTTTATTGTTTAATAATGTACACATATATTGATTGATGGATAATGTTGATAGTGGAATACGTGATCCTTATATTTTGGCTTAAGAAGATAAAATGTCATATTCTGTTGCTAATGGAATCAATGAATGGTGACATTTTATAATCCATTTGAAATTGAGATACATGAACTATATAGGGGATAGTGCTAATGAATGGTTTTATGATAGTGAAAAATGACAATGTTAATAAATTTATATATTTATCCATAAAGTAATTTGAATTCCTATTCATGAAATAAAGGGATAAGATGAGGAAATCATGTTATTGGTTAGTGCTGATAAATTATTTTGATTTAAAATAATGTATGTTAAATCACCCATTAAAATGGTAAATTATTTTTTGATTATTTTTTAATATATTAATTCGTTCGTTATTTTTTATCATTTAGGTTATTATCACTTTAATATGACAAATATGTATATTTTTCATAATAGTTATGCTTGGAAAATCATAAAGTAAACATTTATTATTAATTGTATTTGTAATTTAATTTACATTGTGCCTCGAGAAAGTTTTAAATAATTCCCTTTTCGTAAAATAAAAAGGCATAAATTTTTTATTACATTTAACAATAATGATAATTTCATATGAAAATGTAGTAGATTTAATAATGAAATTAATTATTTAAAAAATCAAAAATTATTTCAAATTTTTATATTAGTAATTTTATATTTTAAATCTTAAATGTTATTATTTCATGTAACATTTGCAAATATTTTTACTACATTAACTATTTATTTAATGGTAAAAATTAATAGGGAAAATTGGTACATATATCATAGTCGTACTATAAATTTGGATAGAGGGACACCATTAGTGATGGTTCGGAATATATCAGGCACACCCCCTAAAACTATATGTATCTTTCCCATTGGAATGGTGTTTATGTAAGTTACTATTAGAACATAATGTTACTCCTTCGATGAGAATCACTAGACTACATATATTTTCTCACATATACCATCATGTGGGTATTGGCCACTGACTGGTGTTGGATTTAATATTGTTTATGAATTAGATATTACTTTCATAATTATAATAAATATTGTATATGTTTTTTTTAATTTATATAAATAAAAAAATAATATAATAAAATAAGGAAATAGAATATTTTATGGCTCTATAATTTATAATTTATTTTTCAGTTTGACTAATTTGTGGTTCCTATGTGTGATGCTAAAAAAATAGTGAAATATTTATGAAATTTTTTATATAAATGATGACCATATCTATTATATATCATTAAGATAGGAATGTTCCAATTAAATAGAATATTTAGATATATGATTATATTAAGAATTTAAAAGAAATTAAATATTTATCAACTGTATAATTATTATATATTTCTATAACCCTTATTTTTCAAATAATTATTAAATTACTTTTTTATTGGATGTTATTCATTTAGATGTGGATGAAACCATTATTATTCAATGATATTTCAAAATCATAGGAAAAATTTAAATATTTCTATTACATATCATGGTGTGAGTTTAGTGGATTCTCAATAAGTCTTTTATATTTGTATACCAAGGTCTCATAAGGGATTCATAGGGAGAAATGGAAATAATATATAGTTAAGAAATCAAGAAATTAATATAATGTGTTATTTATTTTGATATTATATTTATATGAAATGTAAAATAATATTAACAATTTAATTTTATTAAATATTAGACAATTTATTATTCATTTTTCTGGAAATTTATAATAGAAATACTGTTATTATAGAGAAATAGGTAATGCCAAAAAAAACCGGGCCATTGATTTTCACATAGAGAAGATCGAGAAAGGTAAAATTTTAATTAATATAATATATATGTATATAATTTTATATAATAAAACTATAATTGTGTATTTTGTACATTAGTGATATAGACATTGCTCGTTGGAAATGAGTTTGATCTTAATGGGTTATGATTCGATGTTCATACAAAGCCAGACGATAGTTATGTGAATGAATCTACGTAGTAGAGTTTTGAAAACTATTGTAATTTTGGTTTTAATTTATTTTATCCCTATAATTTTTTACTCTTAAATATATTGGGTAATGTTAATGATGAATTGGATTTAAATCCATCAATAATATCACTAATCTCTTAGTGGAAGGTTATAACATAGGTTCTGGGAAATAAGATTCTATTTTCTTTATGGTTGATTAGTTCTTGAAAATCTGTTTCATGTTTCCTTGGGAGGTTCTTGACATCATTCTAGGTAATGGTTCCTTAAGACCTAGGTCCAAGTATTACTCATGATTCAACATCACAAAAAAATAATGTAATATTAGGGAAAAATGTATTTGGGAATGATTCACGCGAGAGAGTTATTAATGAGATGATAATTATAGTAGGTGTTCCAATGTCTATATTATTTCAATACAAGATACATAGTATTTTAGTTTCCAATGAATCTATGACATTGATGTCTCAAAATAAAAACACAATAGTTTATATTTTCATAAAATTTTTATTTAATATAATATAAATTATGTTTTTATATTTTATTATTGTAGGAAATAGAGGCTAGAAGCTATCAAGATGTGTGTTGGGTATCATCTCTAGGAATCTATAGGGATTTAGTTTTAATTTTCAATATTCAATGATGATTTATTGTTGTTATGTCGATGCATCATCATATTGATGTGGAATTTGAATAAATTGATTCGTTATTTTATTCCTATATGAAATATTCAATATATTGTGTGTTTATTAAATCATTTAATAGTTTTAATGTCGTTTTTATAATGTCACAATAATTTTTTTCTCATGTGATCTTGTAATTGTGTGTTTTGAATTTATGTATTATCATCTTGAATTGTTGGTTTAGGATTCATAATTTATATCGATATCCATATTTTTTTTTAAAATTCCACTAATATTGGTAAACTACACATTATAATTTATCGATGGATCCAATCATGACAAAATGAGCTAATATATATTTAACCATAAATAATACTTTTAGTTTTTGAATCATTTATATATAAGTAAAATAATTAAATTTAATTTTAACCATTATAGAGTGAATATAAACCTATTCGAGTCAGACCCATTGAGTATAAAAATTGTGCAATTATAATTAATTCATTATAGTTTAATCCACAGAAAAACTATGAGATATGTATAGGTTCCATAAAATTTCTATATAATTAAGAAAACATTGTAGTTAAATTAACAACATACAAAATGCGGTAGTATTAAAAAACATCATAAAATCATCAATGGTATTTAAAACTGCATTCTAAATAAAAAAATTTGGGTATTACAATTTTCTGATAAATTCAATTATTTCGTTATTTATTTAAAATGATGATTTCATTGAGAACTAAAACTAGGCTTCCTCTAGATATATCATTTCATGATAAAAAAATAATGGAATATCAATCTTTACTATTCAAATACAAGTGTCTTGAAATTAATGTCATTACTCATTCTAATATAGTCTACATTGGAATCTATCTAGAATTTCCTTATTAAATAATAAGAGAAAACAGAGAGTCTCACTATTGGATTCCCTTAATGTTAACTCATGGAGAATAAAGATAATATTTGATCTAATAATTTTCACATTTTTATATTTTTAATTTATGTTTATATTAAAATAATATCATGATTAACATTAAATTATTTTAAACTAAAATATAACCCCATATCCCATTATATATATATATATATACTTTTAGATAGCATAGTAAATCTAATAAAAGTTTTTTAAAAAATAAAATTATTTTTGTTATTTATAAATATATATCATGTATTAAAAAATTACTAATTTTGACCACAATTCCACATAATTTTTTCAGTTATAATTTCTCAATCCCTCGATATATTTATTGAATTCTAATTCTGAAAATAATTTACTATATTTGATAATGTTAAATTATTTTATTATCTAAACATAGAAAACAAGTGAATACCATTAGATATCAATCTAGCTCACATATATTGATCATTAATAACATATAACACGATTGTGATCAATATACATCAAATTGATATCAAACCATATATTGAGAATGATTCTATTCAAACACATCAATGCAATCGAATAAAATGAAAAAAATTTATAATCATAACAGAAGAATAATTGATCACCATATATCAGTGGATGTTTTTATAATACAAAAAAATGATTTGTACAGGGAATAATATTAAAACCCTTTAGTGAATTGGAAAATTAGTATCAATGAAAATATTTCTTTAAATGAAGTTAATTAATATAATCTATTTTTTATATATATCATAAATATGTATATATAAGTGTGGTATCCAAATTTATTTAATATTAAAATTTCCTTGATTTACTAAAATAATACTTCCATTGATCATTGTGGATTTTTATTTTAATTAATATTTTCAATCTAAAATAAAGGGACATAAAAATATTCATTCATATCATTTTAGATACGAATTAAATATTTATAATTCAATTAATATCATAAAACTGATTCAAATACTCAAACCAGATAATTTTTTATAAGAATAACATTCCAATTTTTTTATCTGAACTATAGGTACACAATTAATAAAATACATTAATAATGATTTGAAGTAAAAAAAACCAATACATAGGCTTATATATTGGAATGCCCAATGATACTGCCATACTGTAGAGGTAATTTAAATAATTTATTCCTAATAATGCAATCCCTTAGAGACCACCTCTATACTAATTAATTTGAAGATATAGGAATTTTTATTATACCCATGAATATCTTATCACACTTCATCTATGTGCTATTAAAATGACACGTCTAATGTAACACTACGATTTTTATGGATTTTTTTGAGTACATTAAAATTTTATTTCTATTTTGGAATTACCTAAGTAAAAAATTCCATCCCCACATAACAGACCTTTCATATATTACATGGAAAATTGAGTTTCATAATGATACATGTAACACTGTTGGTTCAATGAAACATCATTTTATTACTATAATTATTTGAATGAGATAATTATAACGTATACATTAAACATATTAATATTAATAATAGTAAAACCATTTCAAATATTTTTTATACTTGTTTTATATAAATAAAATATAATGATAATGAAGTATGTAATATTTGGTTAAGCCCTTATATATTATAAAATAACATTTTCTCAAACAATCTAGTTTTCATGCCCTTCTCTGAAAAAAATAATAAATTTTATACAAATGATGAATTTTAATTTGATAATTTAAACTAAATTATTTAATTTAGAATGTTGAAATTATCTTAGGGTGAAATTTTGGTAACTTTCTACGAATCATCATTTTTGGATGAATAGTGAATAATATTCAATTTTAATTCTAAAATTATTTTTCATCTAATTTACATATATGTATAAATTATTTTTTAAATATTATTCAAAGTTAAATTAAAAAAAAAATTTCATTAAATCCAATTAGGGTCATTGGAATCAATTTCGTTTTGAAATTGGATATAAAAACATAATAATATATTAAATATTTTTACATAAAAAACATGCATTGTCAACCCGACTGGGGGATTAAATTAAAATTAATTTCCTCCACTTCAATGTTTTGGAATTTGAAAATTTATTTGATAATTTTAATTAAAATAAATAATAATTTATAATAATTTCAACTTATTTTTTGATAAAATATTTATTGAATGTAATAAGAATTATTTATAGAGATTATGTTAAAACTAAGCTTAACTAAGGAATAAACCATAAATTTAATACCCAAAAAAACCTCGACAATATCAAAAAACAATTTTATATACCTTATTTATCCATGAAACGTCCATTATGGATTTTTTATAACATTCGTTAGGTAAAAATGTGGGTACAACTAACTTGTTTTCTAAAATAACATGTGATTTCTTTCCCTTCTCTATAAATGGCTACAATATCTCCCCCTTATTAAAACCTCTCAAACCACATAGGATGGGAAAATCTATTCCCAATATACATACCAACATCCCTCCATTCATCATTGAATCCTCTGTTTTATCATAATGTCTTCCAATTAATTCTTTTGGTACAAACCAAAAGGAGTTTCCCAATTAAGAGGTAACGCCTTCTCTCAAACTCCTTTCTTTTGTTTTCCTTCTCCATCTACTCCACTATCTTTATTTCATTATTGTAAATTATCATCTGTATCTTTAGTAAAGGATTATTTGGTAATTATATGTATTCAAAATAAAGTTACACTTTCATCCATCTAATGGATAATAGGAATATTGTTTACCTGTACGGCGAACCACATCCTCACTAAATGATGATTGTTCATTTTTACATTACAACATATATGGTATATGTTTCATGGAAACTCTATTTAAAAATGTTATATTAAATATTTATTATATCTTTATGATTATCTATTCATTTTTCAACACCTATATTTTTAATTTCCATTTTTTCGTAAATAATTTAAATTCATTTGTGGAAGTGTAGACTACCGCCCCCACAAAGCAATGTGATTCATTCACACACTACATATATTGTATTAAAGATGCGTTTTAGGAAAATATATTATATATATGACATAATAATGATACTAGAATTATGATATATATAAATATATATCTCTTAATTTATTTCATTCAATACGGTAATTAAAAAATGAAATAGATTTCATGCGCCCATATGGATTACCATCTCAATGAATAGAATATCACATTTCATACTTCTCTATTATATAATTAACAATCCAAATATTTAAAAATAAATTTAATAGAGAACTTAATCCATGAAACACTGATTCTATAAGAAATAACACTTTGTTATTATAGTTATTTAATGGCAATAGTTAGAACATATCCATTAAACATAATTTTTCCGCTTTGTGAATTGAATTTTGAAAAATGGGAATACATGGTTGTGGTTACTAATGTATTTAGAGACTAATAGGATCAACATAATTTTTTGGTGAATCTTAACTTAACCTTAGGAATATTAATTTTTCAATTTTTGAATAGTAAAATAGACAATTAAATAGTATCCTCACCAATGAAAGAAAAAAATAAATGTATCCATATTATAAGTTACAATATGATTTAATGATGTCAAACTATATATAAAGAAATAGTTTAAAAATTCTTAATTAACTGTTGCTATTTTTGTATGTCATTAATAAAAAATTAAAATTTTATGATTACTTTAATAATTAAAAATAAAATTTATTTTCATAAATGTATAAAATAAGTTAATAATTTGTTTTCTCATGAATATGAGATAATATTATGATACCTTAGCTATATTTTCATAGTGTTATAAAATCAGTTATAATTTTATAATTTGTATTTATGAAGGATATTATGATTTCATTTAAAAACAATATTTATCATATTTAGAAAACTATTTTCATAAAATGGAGTTAATTTTTTAATTCTACAAATCAAAAAATGGTCATGGTGATTTTTCGGGATTTTTCTGAAATACTAGAATTTTTGTGAATAGTAAAATATGATAATTGATAAATATATGAATTATGGATTCATTGATGAAGTATGAATGATGTAATAACGATTTTATAAAACACCCATGATCTAATTACTTTATTTAGTCTCAAGAATCAACCATATTTCTTGTCTTTAAAAAAATAAACTAATTAATAAAACAATAAGAAACCACATATCACATCCATTATAAATACCACCCATCTCCACCTCTTCCCATCACACCTCTAAAGACTTATGAGTCGTTAAAATTCTCATAAAATATCCTCCTAACACCCTCCCCCACATCAAGGAGTTTTTTATCTTAAGAAAATGCCAAAACCAATCTCTTAATGAGGTTCTCATGATGTAAATGTAACACCCCGAGATTTTATGAAAAATATTCTTTTTAATTTCATTAATCTCTTGTGTTGTACGCTACACCAAAAGGAGCTTGCAAAACACGCATCCTTGACTTTCCTTTCAATACACGTAATCGCGACCTTCCTCGATAGCGTGTGTAGTACGCAATACCGAGTTTCACTAAACAACGATATGCTATTAAAATATTATTAAAACTAGCCTTTATGAATAGTAATGACCACTTTTTGAAATTTTATAAATTTTATTTTTCAAAATGGACTTCATTTTTGGATTCGGAATATCGAAATTAGCCTAGGGTGAAATTTTGGTATTTTTCTGAAAACATTCAATTTTTGATGAATAGTGAAACCACTAAGTGGTAGTTAAAAAAACTGAATTTTTCATAAAACATAATTTTACCGCTTCTGTGAGTGGAATTTTGAAATTCCTAGAGACACAGTTGATGTCAGTAAGTAAAATGTGGTTCAATGAGATGAAAGTAATTTTTTGGTGAAAAGTAACATTTTTTTTACCACGGTTAAAAGTAAACAGGGTAATTAAGGATAAAAATGATATTATTATTACCCTAAAAAATGTCCTAATTCTATTGGAAAAGTGTAATTCGACCAAAAAAAACCTTAGGAATAAAATATGACCATTTAGGCCCACTTGGATTAGATCAGGACATTTATTATTAATTTATTTAAAGAAGGGTTAAAATAGTTAAAATAAAAGTTTAATAAGTAAAACATTTTTAATATGGGGTTATACATAAGATAAATTCTACTATAAATATTAATTAGAAATCTAAAAATATTTCCTAAATAATTATATTTTATTTGTAATTTTTATACTTGAAATAATTTAATTTATTTATGACACAATGATGATGTATTAATTACCATAATAGTGAAAAATTAGAATAATTGATATTATAAATACATAAATAAGTATTATTTGAGACTTTTTATGAATTAAAATAATTTTCTAGGTTAATATTACATGTTAGGATTAATTTAATTAACTTTGGTCGAAGTAATCATTCTGTTATGAGTTTCAAAAAAATCAACTATTGAATAGTGTCTCAATTGACATAAAATAGTTTTTAAAACAAATATTATATTATTAATTGTTATTTTATTCCTAAAAATCTAAGGTTCGGAAAAATGACTTAGATAAGGTTATATATATTAATAAAACACAACTTGAGGGTCGTTTTGATGTATATGGTATGTTTATTAACTATATAATATAAAAATACAAAGTGACATGTTAAATGTCAATCTAATTAACTAAGAGTTAAAACTAAAATATAAGGTTAATATAGGAACCTAAACTTGTCTAAATTCTATTTGATGAGAGGATTTAGACCCATACCCACCTTATCATAGAAATAAATCAATTTGGATCTATTTAAAATGAATTTGATTTTATAATAAAATAATAGTTTTAGTTATTCCAAAGGTGCCCCTCTCCTTCCTTATAAAAGGGCACCTCCTCCCTCTCTTCCTCACACAACATTGAGCCTTAAAGATCGGCCAACCCCTAACAATTTCACTTCTCCAATTCCCTAGAAACATCATAGAGGTTCTGGTATTCCTCAAAGACCAATTTTAGTTCCCTAAAAGGGGATCTCAAAGAGGCGCTTCAAAGAAGAGGTAATTTCCGTTACCGATTCTTTCATCTTTATTTTTTCTTCCACTTCTTATTCTTAGGTTGTTTCATAATGAATTAATAAAATCAGTATCACTTATATACTGATATGTTATTATAATTATGAAACAACTTTATTTCACCACCTATCCATACTACGGAAAACGAAATCACCGCGCGTGCGTACGTACGGAATACCGTCTCCACACCGTGGTGAAATCTATTTTCCACCACCACCTTACATGGATGGGTATAATGGTGTAAATAATAACTATATATGAATAATTTAAATTGATATTGATTCTGAAATAGTATACATACACTCCAATACAGTCCCATGATCATGAGAACGATATCATCACTCATGCGTACCTACGGACTACCGTATCCACGACGCGATGAGATTTATTCTCCACGTTAACCATTCATGAATGATTATAAAGTATATATAATAAGTAATAATGAAATATATGACATAATAATGATACTGTATTTATGTGTATATATATGTATGTCATCTACATAATGCCATTCAACTCAATAAGGAAAAGAAAACAGCGTTCATGCGTACGAACGGTCTACCATCTCCATGAACGGTGTATTTCTTTCCATTTACTGATCTATTATATATATGTATATTATGAATATATATTATATATAAATCATGTTTTATATTCTGTAATTAAGTAATCATGATCTAAGTAATCATATATATAATTACAAGTCAAAACACGGACGAAAAATGAAACGATTTTACCCAAAACGCTCTTTAACATGGAATTTACAAAAGAATGGGTAATATAAAGCCATAAATGAACCATATATGATATCATAAAAATAAGTATGATTCTGCAATAAGTTAATAACATTATTTAAATCATTATACAGGAGGTTCGGACACATACGAAGAAAATCGGACCTAAGGTAAGGGAAAATATCACAATCTCATTTTATCCGAGATTGTTTATACTTTGGTGTTTACTGGGGTGTATTTTATCATCAACATCCATGTTTTCTCAACATTTAATATTATTTCCATCCACCTACAATTTTTTAAATCCAATTTTACCCTTCGGTGAGCTTTTAGTAAAAGATAAGAAAGGAATCTTTTGTCGTTTTTCATACGAGGTACTTTTTGACTTTTCCGACAAAAGTATGAAGAATGTTTTTTTAACTTATACGACATTAATGGATTTTTAAAAAATTATTTCCAAGAATCTTCCTTTACAAGTTTTCAAGTTTATTTTTAATCAACTTCTTTTTGTTTAGAATTGTATGACATGTTAAGAAAGGAAAAGTGTTTTTGAAGTATAAAGGATATTTTCCTCAAGAATGAAGTTCAAGTGTTTTATCAAAATTATTTTCCATCTAAGATAATAAAGGGTTCTGTTTCTATCCCTATTGTTACATGGATTTGATTATGTTGTGATGGAAATATTTTTATGAATTCCTTTATCTTATATGAATTGTTTTATGATGTCACGATGTTTAAGATTCCCATTTTTATTACATGGGTTATGCTATGATGTATGGTTTCTGATTTTGTGGCACACATAAGAATGGTATAATTATGAGATGGGTGGGACCTATATCTCCCTCCAATGCATTAGGTAAAGATTTTATATCTCATGAGATAGACATGGATGGAATGGTAGGTTATACTGGTTCAGTGAAACAGGACTAAAACGAGGGTGACTCGGTTCAGAAAGGGACTTTGTCCACTAAGATAGTCTTGGAAATGAGTCTTGAATAATAAGATATGAATCTCTATGATTATGTGTGTATTCCACAAAGTTTCATGTTTTATGTTATGATTATTGGGATTTCATTTCACTACTATGATTTATCCCATGTTATGAAATTATGCTCTCTTTTGAAGGTTAAGATTTCCAAAATGTTATGTTCTTATGAATATGATGTGATTGATATTTCTTTTGTTTACCCTTACTGAGCATTTGAGCTCACCCTTTTAGGTTTTCTTTTCCCCAGGATATAAAGAAAGGGTTTAGGTAAAAAAAGGAAGATCTTTATGCGAGATGTTGAAGATCTTTCTCCACGATTAGAAGATTATATTCCGAGTTTCCAAAGACACTAAACTATTACGATCATTGTGTGTGGGTTTTGGTTATGTACTAAGAATTCCACAAAAGTAATGTAATGTCCATGTACATCAAGCTTCAGGTCTCTACAGTTGGTATCAGAAGAAAGGTTTAGTCAACCTTTGGAAACTAGGATGCGAAAACGATAGTGAGATCCCTAGAGATATTTCTAAGTTATGTCTAGGGATGTCCCTAAGGATAAGTATAAGTATAGGTTATAGTCCTAGAATTGCTCTAACGATCATAGAATTAAACCTAATAAGTTAGATATTGAAGGTACTCCCCCTTTACTATGTTGCTTTCCCTAGCATGATTTTTGCCTCTCACACTATTCTTTTTGGGTTTTAGAAAATGGCTGGAAACAAGATGATTCACGATAATGGAGGATATGATGGAAAATGGAATGATATTCTTCATGAGAAACCAAATGAAATGGGATTTGGAAGTCCAAACATCATTATTATGCCGAATCAGCAATCTAATAATATTGTCAATAAAGTAAAATTTTGTAAGATTCCTAACTCGGCTAATAAGAGAAAGATGGAGTTTCATGATGATCATAGAGGAAAGAAAGTTCAATTTCCCCTATGTAAATCATGTGGGAAGAGGCATCAAGGAGAATGATTCAAAGGAACTGGAAGATGCTTTGGGTGTGGAAAAGGAGGACACAAAGCCAGTAAGTGCAAAGGAAAAGGTTCAGTTAACACCAGGGATGAGGATAATGTTATTTCTACGACATCAACAATGGTTAAATGTTTTAAATGTGGAATGTATGGGCATTATGCAAACCAATGCCCTAAGGGAAAGTCTCATAAAGAGAATCCGTATGGTCGTATGGGTAGTATTTATGTTGATGATCATGAAGAGACTACAAATGATATGTGAGATGAAAGAATTGTTGAAGCTCGATCAATGGTTTAAGAATGTAGTTGAATCATGTGTAATGTTGTATAAGTAATCTCATGGTACTATGGAATAAAGAGACATCTAAGGATTGTTACACTATTGTCTTTCCTTGAGTTTTGAAAGTGTATGATTAATGGTACCAGTATCCATGAAAGGTTATTCAGATATTTTTGGAATGTAGATGATATGTGAATAATGAAGGGATAAGAAAATAATGAGATGTTTGTTTGTATTCATGAGCTCATGATTGATATAATGAATAATTGATATCATGGTTTGAGTATATAGAATTTTGAGGATTTTGGTATGTGGAAAGTGTTCAATTTTAACTGCATTCATGTTGTCACTAAGATTTAATGGGTATTCAAGAGAATACATGATTAAGGCCTTTTAATGTTTGGAATGTGACCAACAAGACATATCTTATGATATATGGGGATCAACGATGGTATTAGATCTCTGGTAATCGTTTTCACTATATAATGAGAGCAGACTGCAGTATTTTGGATAAGCCTAAAGATTGGAATGGATTATGTTGGACATAAGTTTTTATTGTTTAAGGATAGAAGTTTTTCAATATTATTTATGGGATGTTATAGTAATGTAGTTTTAGAAAAAGGAAAACCTGCAGGACAGGCGACAACCCATCGCGTCGGACAAGGCTGTGGGAATCAAACCCACAACCGAAGTGCGACTAGCCTTTATCGCCTACCACTGGCCTACAGGAAGTCCCTGTTTAGTAGAAATTAGTTTTATTATATTAAGTAGTATGATATATGAAGTATAAGTCCATTTTAGGAACCATATATGATTAATCTCACTATAGATGGACTTATGTATTTTGATAACTTTTCTAACCTTTTGTTTGAGACAGATGGAATGACCCATCATTCTATCACATGATCTGCTAACACATCACGAATGACAAATTCAACTTCATTTCTTTAAGAGATGAAGTGGAAATTGTCCAAAGAACGATAAATGGTGAGACTATACCAAAATCACGAAAGTATTTCTTCTAATTCCAATTTCATCAACTTTAGGGAAATGATCTTGAAAACCAAAAATGTTGTCCTAGTTCTCTTATATCTGATGAATCAGATGGTACCTTAGATCGTCACAAACTTATGGCTTTGTGATTGCTTGATTTTCCATAGCCATGTTCTCTACCACTCTCCATCAGAACATGATGGTTAGATTTCTCTTCCATATCCATATTTTCACCTATGTGGAAACCAAGTGATTAGTTTATTTGGGTAACCATTACATTTTATACTTTTGTTTTTGAAGATTGGTTTTGGTATTCCTTTTTATGAAATGGTTTTCTATTAATGAAACTCTCGAGTAGTAAACCATTTATATCCCCGACGAATTTCAAGGGTGAAATTCATTTTAAGGGGGGTAGAATGTAACACCCTGAGATTTTATGAAAAATATTCTTTTTAATTTGATTAATGTCTTGTGTTGTACGCTACACCAAAAGGAGCTTGCACAACAGGCATCCTTGACTTGCCTTTCATTACACGTAATCATCACCTTCCTCGATAGCGTGTGTAGTACGCAATACCGAGTTTCACTAAACAACGATATGCTATTAAAATATTATTAAAACTAGCCGTTATGAATAGTAATAACCACTTTTTGAAATTTTATAAATTTTATTTTTCAAAATGGACTTCATTTTTGGATTCAGAATATCGAAATTAGCCTAGGGTGAAATTTTGGTATTTTTCTGAAAACTTTCAATTTTTGATGAATAGTGAAACCACTAAGTGGTAGTTTAAAAAACTGAATTTTTCCTAAAACATAATTTTACCGCTTTTGTGAGTGGAATTTCAAATATCCGAGAGACACAGTTGATGTCAGTAAGTAAAATGTGGTTCAATTAGATGAAAATAATTTTTTGGCGAATAGTAACTTTTTTATTTTTTTTACCACGGTTAAAAATAAATAGGGTAATTAAGGGTAAAAATGATATTATTATTACCCTAACACATATCCTAATTCTATTGGACAAATTTAATTCGACCAAAAACAACCTTAGGAATAAAATATGACCATTTAGGCCAACTTCGATTAGATTAGGACATTTACTATTAATTTATTTAATGAAGGGTTAAAATAGTTAAAATCAAAGTTTAATAAGTAAATCATTTTTAATATGGGGTTATACATAAGATAAATTCGACTATAAATAATAATTAGAATGCTAAAAAGATTTCATACATAATGATATTTTATTTGAAATTTTTAGACTTTAAATAATTTAATTTATTTATGACACAATGATGATGCAGTAATTACCATAATAGTGAAAAATTAGAATAATTGATATTATAAATACCTAAATAAGTATAATATGAGACTTTTTATGAATTAAAATAATTTTCTAGGTTAATATGACATGTTAGGATTAAGTTAATTAACTTTGGTCGAAGTAATCATTCTGTTATGAGTTTCAAAAACATCAACTATTGAATAGTGTCTAAATTGACATAAAATAGTTTTTAAAATAAATATTATATTATTAATTGTTATTTTATTTCTAAAAATCTAAGGTTCGGACAAATGACTTATATAAGGTTATATATATTAATAAAATACAACTTGAGGGTCGCTTGGATGTATATGGTAAGTTTATTAACTATATAATATAATAATACAAAGCGACACGGTAAATGTCAATCTAATTAACTAAGAGTTAAAACTAAAAGATAAGGTTAATATAGGAACTTAAACTTGTCTAAATTCTATTGGATGAGAGGATTTCGACCCATCCCCACCTTAGTTTCGAAATAAATCAATTTGGAGCTATATAAAACCGAATTTGACTTTATAATAAAATAATAGTTTTAGTTATTCCAAAGGTGCCCCTCTCCTCCCTTATAAAAGGGCACCTCCTCCCTCTCTTCCTCACACAACTTCGAGCCTTCAATCTCGGCCAACCCCTGACAAATTCACTTCTCCACTTCCCTAGAAACATCCTAGAGGTTCAGGTCTTCCTCAAAGACCAATATTAGTGCCCTAAAAGGGGATCTCAAAGAGGCGCTTCAAAGAAGAGATAATTTCCGTTACCGATTCTTTCATCTTTATTTCTTCTTCCACTTCTTATTCTTAGGTTGTTGTATTATGAAGTAATAACATGAGTATCACTTATATACTGATATGTTATTATAATTATGAAACAACCTTATTTCACCATCTATCCATCCTACGGAAAACGAAATCACCGCGTGTGCGTACGTACGGAATACCGTCTCCACGACGTGGTGAAATCTATTTTCCACCACCACCTTACTTGGATGGGTATAATGGTGTAAATAATAACTATATATGAATAATTTAAAGTGATATTGATTCTTAAATAGTATACATACACTCCAGTACAGTCCCACGATCATGAGAATGATATCATCGCTCGTGCGTACGTACAGACTACCGTCTCCACGACGCGATGAGATTCATTCTCTACGTTAACCATTCATGAATGATTATAAAGTATATATAATAAATAATAATGAAATATATGATATAATAATGATACTGGATTTATGTGTATATATATGTATGTCATCTACTTAATGCCATTCAACTCAATAAGGAAAACAATACAACGTTCACGCGTACGAACGGTCTACCGTCTCCATGAACGGTGTATTTCTTTCCATTTACTGATCTATTATATATATGTATATTCTGAATATATATTATATATAAATCATGTTTTATATTCTGGAATTATGTAATCATGATGTATGTAATCATATGAATAATTACAAGTCAAAACACGGACGACAAATGAAACAATTTTACCTAAAACACCTTTTAACATGGAATTTACAAAAGAACGGGTTATATAAAGCCATAAGTGAACCATATATGACATCATAAAAATAAGAATTATTCTGTAATAAGTCAATAACATTATTTAAATCATTATACAGGAGGTTCAGACACATACAAAGCAAATCGGACCTAAGGTAAGGGAAAATATCACAATCTCATTTTATCCGAGATTGTTTATACTTTGGTATTTATTTGGGTGTATTTTATCATCCACATCCATGTTTCCTCAATATGTAATATTATTTCCATCCACCTACAATTTTTTAAATCCAATTTTACCCTTCGGTGAGTTTTTAGTAAAAGATAAGAAAGAAATATTTTGTCGTTTTTCGTACGAGGTACTTTTTGGCTTTTCCGACAAAAGTACGAAAAATGTTTTTTTAACTTATACGACAAGAATGGAATTTTAAAACATTATTTCCAAGAATCTTCCTTTAGAATTTTTCAAGTTTATTTTTAATCAACTTCTTTTAGTTTAGAATTGTATGACATGTTGAGAAAGGAAAAGTGTTTTTGAAGTATACAGGATATTTTCCTCAAGAATGAAGTTCAAGTGTTTTATCAAAATTATTTTCCATCTAAGATAATAAAGGGTTCTGTTTCTATCCCTATTATTACATGGATTTGATTATGTAGTGATGGAAATATTTTTATGAATTCCGTTATCTTATATGAATTGTTTTATGATGTCAGGATGTTTAAGATTCCCATTTTTATTACATGGGTTATGCTATGATGTATGGTTTCTAATTTTGTGGCACACATAAGAATGGTATCATTATGAGATGGGTGGGACCTATATCTCCCTCCAATGCATTAGGTAAAGATTTTATATCTCATGAGATAGACATGGCTGGAATGGTTGGTTATACCGGTTCAGTGAAACAGGACTAAAACGAGGGTGACTCGGTTCAGAAAGGGACTTTGTACACTAAGATAGTCTTGGCAATGATTCTTCACTAATAAGATATGATTTTCTATGATTATGTGTGTATGCCACAAAGTTTCATGTTTTAAGTTATGATTATTGGGATTTCATTTCACTACTATGATTTATCCCATGTTATGAAATTATGCTCTCTTTTGCAGGTTAATATTTCCAAAATGTTATGTTCTTATGAATATGATGTGATTCATATTTCTTTTGTTTACCCTTACTGAGCATTTGAGATCACCCTTTTATGTTTTCTTTTCCCCAGGATATAAAGAAAGGGTTTAGGTAAAAAAAAGGAAGATCATTATGGGAGATGTTGAAGATCTTTCACCACGATTAGAATATTATATTCCGAGTTTCCAAAGACACTAAACTATTACGATCCTTGTGTGTGTGTTTTTGTTATGTACTAAGTATTCCGAAAAAGTAATGTAATGTCCATGTACGTCAAGTTTCGGGTCTCTACAGTAAGATTCAAGTGGCAATACCGTCTTCATTTTCTTTTCTTTTCTTTTCATGTTCCTTAATTATATTATTCTATACTCACCTACCCTCAACCAAATGGTATCATAACAATAATACCTTAAAAATATTGATTTTTTTATGCTAATGGAATAATTCATCATCGTCCCCCCTTTACAAAACAATGAATCATCGTCTGTGATGTGTTAATTTATCACATTGAAGGGAGATGATGTTTTTAATTTCAATTACCATCATCAAGGATATTCATGAATCCATTTTTTATTTAAAACAATTATAATATATTAATTATTTATTATTTATTTTTCAATAAATATTTTTTTTACATTATATTAATTGATAAAAAATGATTCAGTTGTGATCAAAAACCCAAAAAATAAACCCAAATGATTATCATTAACCATTTATCTAATTATTCATCATCATTCCATAAAAAATGATATATAAGACCTATTTATCATCTTTAAGATCATTGATAACATATAAGTTTAATTACTAATAATTACACCCACTTTACATGACCTTTTGTACATTTATAGAAGTAAACCGATCATGAATCTCAAGGAAACCAATGCTCCCATATGATGAAATTGAGTCTCTTAACCAATTAAAAAGTCCATAAAATAACTTACCAAATTTATAATAAATAAAATTTATTTATTTATGGTTTTGGTATTACTAATTAAGGAATCTCATTTTTTTATCTATGAAATTAAGCTCAAGCGAAGAACACCTTCTGACTTAAGGTTAAACATTCTACTCAAACCTCCATTATTCCATTTGGTAAATCATTTTTTATTTTTACCTAAATTAAAATTGATTTTTTATGTACATATTCTAAATGTTTTTTATATTCTAAACTCATTTTTCAGGATCCATTGATCCTTATTTTTTCGTAATATACATGTTTTTAAAGAGTTCCCTACTCGATTATTCTCAATATGTAATCCCAATTTAATGGAACCTCATGATTTTTTAACCAATTTCATGTGATTTATATAATATATTTTTAGAAACCTTTATTTTTATAAAATCACCCATTTTATTATGGAAGCCTTCATGGTTCACAACGGGTTTTATATAACATATTATACCCTTTCTATTTTAAATTTACATTTATATTTTCCTTAAACCACATTAAAATGTTTTACTTCTAAATATTCCATTACAATAAAAATTATTTATCTTTAGTTATACATAATTTATCATTTTATATGCCTATTTTAATGTATTATTTTCTACTATGATCAAAATACATTCTTTCATGGAAACTTTTATGATACACCCATTTGTTATGCCTTATGACATGATTATAATATCCTTTTCTTTCAATGGATTACCCTTACGTTTATGTTTGATTCCATATGTATGATTGTTCATATGGAATAAATATTCATGAAAATGTAATGATGGGTGAACCTAGATATCACTCCAATTCATTGGGTAATGTTCTCTCTCCTGAGACGTTATGTGAAATAGTCTTGGTTAATAGCCTTGTTTCGTGCTCCATATGAGAAATAGTCTTGGTGGATAGCATTTACTTGTGATCCATGTGGATAATTCTTGGTGGTTAACCATGACACAATGATTACACATGTTATGCTTCCATAGGTATATACATTCCTTTTCTTTCATCTTATTATACCTTATAACACATGTGTTATGATTTATTCTTATATATATTCCCTTACTGGGATTATTTAACATCCCTTTGTTCATGTTATCCCTAAGTTATCCTATGTTTTTGTAAGGTATCAAAAGATGTTATCATCTCATAATGGATGAAAAATAAAAAAATGTTCTATTTAGTCCCATTTTTTTAGTTTAATGTACCCATTCTTCCAAATACACTAGTACTTACAATCCTTGGCATGTAATTTGATAGTAAATTGCGTTAAAAATCTTGTAATGATATGTCTAAAAGGATAGGGTTGTTATATTTGGTATTATAGGATGGTCTAGTTATATTTAGATATTATTAATAGATAACTTTAGTAAGAACATTTGGGATAAGACTATCTCTAAGAAAAAATCCTTAAATTTTTCAATGGTTATAATAAGTGGTTTATCAATATAATATATCCATGTATGGATACTATATGTGGACATGGTTCTAGCATAGAATTAACTAAGAGTAACAACTCTGAAAATGTTTTCCGGCATGACTCAGGGTAACCCGGTACACGACAACAATCCTTACTACGCACCAGGTTTGACACTCATAAGGGATAAGATTTGGTAAATTAATAAGATCCTTATAAGGAATTATTAAGAGAACAAAAAAATACCACAAGATTATAGTTTTGGAACTAGATTGTGGATAACCTAGATGGAAACCTCGGGAACCACAAGTTAGGATATAATTTTCATTTACATTTTTTTCTTTTTATGATTAATGTATCCATTGTATATTCTTATTAGATAAGTAGTCAACTCCTCTCCTATTTTCACCATGGGATGTAAAACGAATTTTTGAGGGAAAAATACATAAGGGGGAAGAATGTAACACCATAAAGTTTTATAAATAAATTTAATATAGAATGTAGTTCTAATCACACTGAATTTCTATGAAACAACACTTTGTTGTCATAAATATATGAAGGATATAGTTATATCCAAGAAATAAAACAAAATATTTCTACATTGATGTATTTAATTTTAAAAAACTAACATACACACTTGTTATTAGTAAGATATTTACAGTCTCATATGATCAGCATAATTTATTGGGTGAATAGTACCTGGCATTTGTCATAGTAATGTGATAATTATAAATAGTAAATCAAAAAATCGAATAGTAACACAAAAAAATTAATGTATAAATAAAATTTATCCCTATTATATTTGATAATATGATATTATTAATTCATAATATATGTAAATAAATATTTCAAAAATTATTAATTAAGTGATGGTATTATTATAAGTCCAAATATCTAATTACAATTTTATGATTAATATAAAAATTTAAAAGAAAATTCATTTTCATAAAATGAATTCATTTGTTAATATTTTTTCATTCATGATTATTAAATAATTTTACGATACATTAGTTATATTTTTCAAATGTTATAAAATATGTTATAAATTTAAAATATGCATTTTTTGAGTATATTATAATTTAAATTAAAAAATAACTTTTTCATAATTAGAAAATTATTTTCAAAAAATGGAGTTCATTTTTTAATTATAAATTTTGATAAATGGTTATGGTTTATTTTTTAGAATTTTTTGAAATACATGAATTTTTATGGAATAGTAAAATATAATAATTTACTATAAATCATAAATACGTGAATTATGGAGTCGTTAATGATGTATGGATGATGTAAGAACAATAGGTTCAAAATCACATAATCTAATCTCATTATTTAGTATCATGAATCAACAATATTTCTTTTCTAATGAAAAATAATAAAATAATGAATTAAATAATGAGAAAACACCCCTCGCCTCCACTCTAATTACCACACCTCACCACCTCTTCTCCTCACACCACTAAATCCTTGTTCCTTGACTAAATTATGGGAAGATATCCTCCAAGACCATCCCCCATGTCCATAATCTGTTTTTCTATAATTAATACCAAAAAAATCCCATATGGTTCTTCTCAAGAAGAAGGAATCAAGAGGTAACAACCTCTTCCTTTTTTTTATTTTCTTTTCATATTATTTTTTTTTCTTTTTCTCTCCTCAACTCCCCTCATATAAATGGTATGATAACTCCAATAACATATATATACTGTAATTTTGTTATGATAATGGAATAATTCATCATAATCTCTCTCTCTACCTCCTATTTACTAAAAATGTAAACAACATTCGAGATGTGTTAATTTATCACAATCAAAGAAGACGATGTGTTCAAATTCAATTACCATATTCAAGTCTAGTCAATAAATTTTTTTTGTTGTTGATCCAAATTCTATTAAATGAATTACATCATAACTAACATTAAAGAATCATTTTCTACACCTGATATTATTTTATAAAAAAATGGTTTCATTGTGATTAAAAACTTCCAAAATAAACCCAAATGATTATCAATTACCATTTATGTAAAGATTCATCCTCATTCCATAACCCAAATGATATATAATACTAGTAAAACCTTTTTAATATCATTAATAACATATATTTTCAATTATGGATAAATACACTTACTTTAAATGACGTTTTGTAAATGTATACAAGTAAAAAGATAATGAAGACCAAGGAAACCAATGCTCCCAATTGATGAAATTAATTCTATGTTAACACCAAAAAGGCCATAAATGAACGTAGAAAATTTATAATAAAAAAAATAAATGTATAATGTGTTATGGAATTATTAATTAATTCTTCAGTATTTATTATCTAGGACACTACGATAATGTCAAGAACACCATCAGACATAATGTAAGGGATTCAACCCAAGCCTCTATTATTCAATCAAGTTATTATTTCTAGAATTTTATCTAAATTACATTCTATTTAATTATTGTGAAAATGGTATAATTTTTTTCCCCAAAATCATATACCATGATCCATTCATACTTCTTTTTCAGGGATATACATGTTTTTAGAAGGTTCCCTACTCAATTCTTCCTAATAAGTGGACCCAATTTACAGGAACATCATGAATTCTTTCCCAATTTAATGTGAACTCTATAATATGTTTTGAGGCACCTTTGTATTTCCAAAATAACCCATTTTATTATTATTTTTTGTTAAAATTATTGTTTAATATAAAATATTATTCGGTTTTCTATTTTATTTTCTCTTTACAATTTTCCTTAAACCTCACTAAAATGGTTTTGTTCTAATGTTTCATAAACACTCTTTTCAAATTATATGAATTATTTTCGACACCATTTATCATTATATATGAATATTATAATTTAATAATGGCTATTTATTTTTTAAATACATTCTGTCATAGACAGTATTATGATACACCAATTTTTTATGCCTTATGACATGACTTTGATACACATTAAATTCAATGGGTTACCCTTATTTTTTCTGTTTGATTCCTTATGTATGATTCTTCATGCGGTATATATATTAATGAACCTTTTATTATGGGTGAACCCATATGACACTCCAATGAATTGGGTAATTTTTAGAATCAAGAGATGTTATGTTCAATGGTGTTGGTGGGTAGCCTTTACTCGTTCTCCATATGTGAAATGATCATGGTGGTTAGCCTTGACTCATGATCCATGTGCTATGGTCTTGGTGGTTAACCATGGATCATGGCACTTCATGTGAAATGACCCTTGACTCATGATTATGTCATGTTATATGTTGTTTCCACATCTCATATGATTCCATTATTAAAAATTGTATGATTCTTTATGTATATCCATTCCTTTTATGTAATCTTATTATGCCTTCTAACCTATGTTATATGCTTTAATATTATGTATATTCCCTTACTAGGCTTTTAGCTCATCCCTTTGTTCAAGTTATCCCTATATTATCATATGTATATGTAAGGTCTCAAATTATGTTATGATTTCATAATGGATGATAAATAATTATTTGTTTTATTTAGTCCCAGATTTTCTATTTTTTACCCTATCTTCCAAACTCACTAGGATTTATAATCCGAGGGTTGTAATTTGATATTTAATTATGTATAAAATATGGAAATGATATGTCTAAAAGTCTAGGGTAACTATAATATATATTATTATAACACACTTATAATTAATATACACGATATTTATATGATGATGTAAATTTTTGAAATGATGGTATATGTATATGGACCAAATATATAACAAAATAAAACACATGCAATGGAAAAATTTAATATTACATGAAATGAAACCTTAACATAGTATTGTTAGCAACATGGTAATATAGGGTCATGATAAAACCATATATAGTATTAGATATAAGAGTATAGTTTTTTAAATGATGTATAAAATAATTATATTTATTATACTAGTGGTTTGAATGAGTACGATTATAGTCAAGATACAGGGTAAGGAGTTTTCATCTCAAATTCTATTTCCATGAGATATTTTCTTTAATCCCCACAAATTATATTGGTGTAGTGAATATAGCTCACATGTATGTATTATATGCTGATTATTCTTAAATTTATTGGTATTAACATATCCATTATATTAACATTCATTCATTGGGATTATGCTTCAAGAGTTACAAATTCGATAAGACAAATTTTTCTCAATTTTCCTTCATTGAGAGACATGTTTTGGTAGGAACCTCCAATATTTTTTGATGTGTATACAAATTTTTTTTAAAGATATATCAAGAATATAAATTTTTCATTATATTTTTATGCTTCATTTAATTATCTTTTCTTAAATTATGATTATTATACCAAGTAACCAAGTGGTACGATTTTAGTGGAATAATCTCATCGCTTTTAAAGATTGATTATGTTTATGATCCATTTGAAGAAATATTATGATCCATCATTCAAAAAAACTCATAAAATTTATTATCCCTTATTTATTCAAGATATACTCGTGTATTAGTACAAATTTTCACTCTTTGGTACATAAAATAATTTTTTTTGCAATATCTTATTGTCCCTATCTTAATTTAAAAATAACTATTTTTCAAAAACAATGTTTTAAAAAATATTTAGAATGAAATATAAAGCCAATTTTTAATGAAAAATTAATATTAATTTTATTATTTTTTTAAAAAAATCCATTAAATTTTTTTGAAATAAAATATAAATGATTTTTTTTTTCAAAATTTATTATGTTCTATAAAACATTTTCAATGAATAAATGATATTTTTGTTAGATTTATTTTTAAATATCATTAATTTTTTTTCCCATTTATGATAACATTTGGTGTGGTTACTAATACACTTAGTATGGAATTAATCTTAGATTATAATGATATTATTTCACTGAATGGATTATTTTTAATGGCATGATTTTGATGGAAGTCGTTTCTGTTATACGAGTTACATGATTTCAAATCCAAATTATTTTCATGGGTTATATGCTATATAAACCGAATTCTTTTCACAGGTTATGTTTATGATGAAAGGATAATGAAACCTTTTTTAATGGATATTATATGATTATAGGTTTATAATACCCATTTGATATAGTGGGTTGTGATATGATTATATATGTTCTTGTGTAACATGTATTGTGTGGTTTCATTATGAGATAGGTGGTACCTATATCTCCCTCAAATGTATTGGGTAACTATTCATATCTCATGAGTTCGATATGGATGGAATGAGGGGTTAACTCAATTCAGTATTACAGGTCTAGAACATGAAATGATCATGGATTAGTAATATAGGGTTGTAATAAGGGGTGAACTCGGTTCAGTAATGCATGGCTAGAATGGGGGTGAACCCTGGTCATTTAAGGACTTTTCCCACGAAGATAGTTTTGGCAATAATACATTGGATGCTATGGAAATTGTATTATATGATTTTTTTCCCTCTACAATTATATATTTTTATTTCTATGTTTTCATTTCTAGTATTTTGTTTTTATTTCCTTATGATTCATGTCTTATGAATTTCATTGCTTTATTCCATGATTCATGTGTATGATCTTTTATGTGGATGGTATGATCTTCTATCTCCCAGATCATGTTGTCATACCCTTATGCTCATTATTATTTTGACATATCTCCCTTGTTAATCATTCCAGAGAATATGATCTCGCCCCTTTTTATATTCTCTTCCCATATGTTATGAAGTTATATATTATGTATGATGTGTCTAATAAGGTTTCAAGTCAAGAAGGACTTAGCTGGAAATGATATAGCTCATTCATGTACTAGTTTTTATCCTTCCATGCCTCCAAAGGTACTACAATAGTATGGTCTCTGGGCGTCTATTAATATAATTTTTTAAGCATTCTACACATTTTCTTTAATGTTAATGTATGAAAAGTTAGGGTTGTTAAAGTTGGAATCAGAGAGAAGAATTAGTTATCCTTGGGAAACTAGGATGAGAAACCACTAGTGAGAATAATAAGGACACATCAAAGGATATATATATATATATAAGGATTAATAATTTTATATGAAAATGTCCTTGAATTTTTGTATAGGATTGAGTTATTGGTTTTCTAGTAATAAATCTATTTCTAAATAATAAAAGTGGATGTGGATCTGGCACAAATATACATACAGGAAATAAATCTGATAATATATTTTTGGCCTGACTCTAGGTAATTTGGTACATAACAATATCCCATATAGCACACCTAGTTTGACACTCTTCGGGGATATGCTTTGGAAATTCACAGACACTTCATGAACCATCATGATGTATTTAAATAGATTTTTTCTGTGAATAACCTAGGATAAACCAATAGTGTCATTGATTATGTATGTTTTCAAAATTTAGACACCATATAAATGACTTTTCATGATTTTTTGGTTCCTCATTATGAAAATTGTATCTTAATCTATGATTTTTTTATTCAATGGCTGGAACCCAAAAGGAAACCTGTTATAGTTGTCTATGATAGAAAATGAAATTATTTCACTCCAATGAAACCGAATGCAATGGGAGATGAAATGAAAAAGATAATTACTATGCTCTTATAACATTCTCAAGATATGAATCATGGTTTACTTGAAAATGGGAACATGAGGGAATAACATTCTATTGAGACTATCATGAGGTAACATCCACCTTCTTTTATAGGTTCATAGGATCCACTTGTTATTGAGAAATGGATCAATAGTACAGAAAGGATATTCTCAATTCTCCATTTCATGTAGCATGATTAGGTTATTATATCTATTTATAAGTTATAAGGTGAATTAGATAAGTGGTGGACTCTAATAAGGAATATAATGCAACATTATGAGATTGAATCCATGGACTGTGATGAGTTTATGAAATAATGTTTCCAAAAGTACCTTCCTTGAATTCTTCTTTCCAAGATGGTGAAACTGTTCCATGAGTTGAAGAAAATGGATGATGAATCTGTTGTTACATACAAGTTTAATTCCACAAGACATGCGGTATAAGGAACCAACCTTAAAACATTACATTATGATGAATTAAATGAATAATTCACATTGGGAATCTTTTTAGGATTAGATTTTTAGATAATTAGGCTATATGTATTCCATTACATCTAAAAAATAAAAATTAAACAGTTCTACTTAGTTTCTATTTTTTCATAAAATAAAAACTCTTGAAAAAACTAGTCATGTCTAGTTCCATGTTATAGACAGCATGAATTTTCCTTGATCCCATCCTTGACCCTATTTATCTTTATGTCATGTGAAAATAATTTCAAAACATGGGATGAGCATAAAAAGATCAGTAAGGGTTATAAAATAAAAAATGTAAACATTAGTCAACCAAATGATATTCTTTTTAAAATACCTCATGAAATAATAAGATTTATTAATAACACATAGAAAACATAAATCATAAAGGTAACATGTGGCATCCATATCATACTTACATTGTAGCTATCACAACTACATAGGGAGTTACGTTGGAATACCCATAATAGAATATTCCCTAAATCTCTTAGGCGAAATATTAACGTTTAGCTCTGTCACATTACCAAATGCATTGGACTGCTATTATGAGCTCACCCACCCTAGGTTTATCACAGAACCACTTGTATACGTAAATAATTTCCAAGAACCATAACATAGTGATAACATATAACATAATGATAAAGGAAGTATAACAATTAAACCTTGAAATCAAAATATATCATTTCAATATATTGACACAATAAATCCATAAAAACCCCATTTTCAATACCAAAATACGTTCAAATAGTATATGGTATTTATTTTTTTCAGTAAAAAACATTACGACTTGTTACGAAAGCCAATGGTCAAATAATACTCGCGGCGGCGGAAAGGTTGTTGTCACCGAGAACGGTAAAAAGAAACTTTTTTTTTAATTTATTAAAATGATTCTTATAGAATATATTACCTTTGAATGAAATGAAATGTCAATGGTTTTTATAAACCGTATAAAATAATGTCGTGTATAAATAAAAATATTCCTCAATGAAAGGAGATTGAGATGAAGCCTCTTACTATGTGTCTGACTTGGCAAGGTCATTTTTTAATCTCCTAAATAATAAAATAATGTAAATTTCAACTTTATTAAGATCCTTTTTCAAGTTTACTATTCCTTTTATATCACTTATTACCATTTTATAAACAATATGTAATCATTTATTTTAATAACGGTCATTTTCTTGATATTTGGTACTTGAGTCAAAATTGAACTTATTATAATTACATGTTCTCCATGTGGTCATAGTTCTATTATCTCCAAAATGATATTCATGAATTAGATATCATATATATCATATATATCCAGTATATATATGTATTTATAACAGTACATAGAATTTGGAGATAAGAAATAAAATGCACCATTCGTGGAGATGGTACGTCGTACTTGCGCATGAACGCTACTTTCATTTCTATTTTCATATTTTAATGGAATGAAAAAATAATTATACATAGTTATATTATATTTCCTGTATAATATCATATATAATTTCCTTATCTCCATCCTTTATATGTCCCACATATGTTATGAACGAGTCATATCACTTTGTGGGGGGGTGGTAGTCCGCACATCCTCAAATAAAATTATCGTGTTTACCCGTTATGGAAACCATAATGGAATGCTATAAATGGAAAATTCAGAATCCATGAAAAAATATAAATATAATATATATCACATATAAATATTGTTCCATCTTAATGGCCACCATAAGTGATGTTAGGAGAATATTGAACAATCATCATTTCGTGAGTAGTAGTTCATCATCCACAGAAACATTATCTTTACCCATTGGATGGATGTGTGTGTAAGTGTAGATCAAATTGTTCTCATAAAAAACCTAGAATATTGATGATACTAGTGTTTTCATTAACTAAAGTAATAAAAAGTTTTTAGGGGGTTGGAGAAGTAAAATAAAAGAAAATACGTTAAGAGAATACGTTACCTTTGAATCGGGTAACTCCCTTTAGTTTGAAACAAAAAGTTTACTTGAAGGTTCTTCTACCTATAGAATGGATTTTGGAGGAGGAGATAGATATTTAGAGATTATTTGGGTATATTTTGATGTTCCAAGGGGATTGATATGTGTTAGTAATGGTTTAGAAGTGATGGCTTTTTATAAGGGGGAAGTGGATTTTTAGGAATGTTTGAAAATATTATTTTCTAATATAATTATTTTATTTTTCTAAAGATAAAAAACTCATTAAATTATAAGATAAGGTGACTCATGTTTGACATAATATCATATAATAATAATTGGATAGGTTTTGGATATTTTTTAATCTTTATAATCATATTTATTTAAATCCTTCATTAATGAGGTAAACACGGCATCATTATTTTGTCATAAATAATTTTATTCATTTAATGTATAAAAATTATTAAAAAACAACATGATATAGGAATTATTTTTATAATTAAAATTTATATTTATAGTCGAAGATATAACTTATATAACCACATGTAAAAACTGATTTACTAAAAGATACATTTTAATGTTATTTTTTCCATTACATTAAATTAATTAATATAAAGTATCATTATCACTATTCTGTGACTCCATGGGGTCCCAAAATTGATCAATGATTTCACATGGTCGGACATGTATCAACCAATAGGATTATGACACATGTTATGCTAATTTAGTATTATCATAATATTATTTTTTTAACCTTATTTACCAGATTTACCCTTTAAACATTGTAAATAAAATATTTACTGAAGTAAATATTCATAATATCTAAAAATAAAAGCTACCTATTTACACAACTAGTACTGGCCCATGAAATAGCATGGCTTATTCGATTAATGATTGTTCTTTTAATAAGTATTAATAATTATAATTGTTGAGAAGAACCATTAATGTTGACTAAATAGAAAGGTGCTTGATTAATGGTTTTACTTATAAAAAGAATTTTTATTTATAAAAGTTGAGAAGAAACAATAATAATGACTAAAGAGTGAAAGTCAAATCCAACATAAGACAGTGATTGTAAAAATAAAACCGACAAATGTGAAAATTACTGAAATAAATATTGTAAGTTTAGAAAATCTATAGAACAAAAACTAATGGAAATCAGTCAAGCAAAATGAAAATAATAAAAAATGACCAGAATGAAAACATGGATTTCCCAGCCATAGTTTTGAGGAGTAGTTCAACTGTAGAGGTGTTTTCATCCTGTTTGGAAATCAAGGACCTGCTCCAAACCATTATTTGAAGATAGCCACCTGAAAATGGAAATAAAATAATGAAATGTATTAACGAAATTTAACACCATAATGATGTTAGTAGGTTACTTATGATGGAAGAAAATGGAGTTAAGACTAAAGAAAACAAAAATAGAAGATGCTCGAATAGGGGAGGTGAAGATCAGAAGGTGTGAAATTTACAAATCTGTTGAAATAATTTGAACTGAAAATTTACTACTATAAATATGACAGACTCTCATAGCACTGCCCCTCCCCTTCCCCTCTGCCCAGCAACCCCTCCCCCTGCCCAGCCCCCTCCCCTTGCCCAGCCCCATGACCAGCTCCCCCTCCTCCCCCTGCCCAACTCCATCCCCTCCCCCTTCCCCATGCCCATCCCCCTCCCCGTCCCCCTGCCCAGCCCCCTCCCACTGCTCAGCTCCCTCCCTCCACTGGCCCCTACCCAGCCCCCCCTCCCCCTGGCCCTGCAAAGCTCGCCCCTCCCTTTGTCCAGCTTCCCCACCTCCCCCAGCCCCTGCCCCTGCTGAGCTCCCCCCCCCCCCACTGCACCTGCCCAGCTCACCCCCTACCTACCCAGCTCCCCCCAGCCCCTGCCCAGCTCCCCCCTCCACCTTCCCAACTCCCCCTCCCCCTACCCCAGCCCCTACCTAGCCCCCCCCCCCCTCCACCTACCCAACTCCCCCTCCCCCTACCCCAACCCCTGCCCCAGCCCCAGCCCCTGCCCCTGCCCCAGCCCCTGCCCAGCTCCCCCCCACCCTCCCCCTGCCTAGCTCTAACCCACCCCCTTACCCCTGCCCAGCCCCTCCCCCTGGCCACCCCCACAAAAACATGCCCGAAAAGCAGTGGAAAGCTGACTAAATTTTATAAAAATGAACCACAGGAAGAGATATCCAAATCTGTCACAATTAATTCCTTGGATGGTTATTCTTCATTCTCTAAACAGTGAAGACAGATGCAAGAGTAGGAGTAAATTTTTGGTAAACCTCAATAATCAGCCACGACCAAAACTGGGAAGCACCTCCACAAACGAGCTGCAAACCCAGGCCGAACAGAAAGATATGTTAGAAAGACAAGATAGTGGTAGGTAAAATTTAAACAGAAAGACAAAATTCTAAGAAATCATTATAACAGTAGGAAACTTATATGACTAAATGAAAAGGAATAAAATATAACCTCTCCTCTTCCCCCTCCCCTCCGCCCAGGCCCCCTCCCCCTAGACAGCCCCCTTCCCATGCCCAGCTGCCTCCCCGTCCCCCTGCCCATCCCCCTCCCACTGCCCAGCTCACTCCCTCCACTGGACCCTGCCCAGCCCCCCTCCCCCTCCCCCTACCCCCTCCCAAGCCTCTGTTCATCTACCTGCCTCCCCATGCCCCTACCCAGCTCCCCCCTCCCCTCCCCTCCCCCTGGCCCTACAAAGATGGCCCCCTCCCTCTGCCCAGCTCCCCCACCTCCCCCAGCCCCTGCACCTACCGAGATCCCCCCCAGCCCCTGCCCCTACTGAGCTCCCCCACTCCCACTGCCCCTGCCCAGCTCCCCCCCCCTCACCCTGCCCATCTCCCCCCCAGCCCATGCCCATCTCCCCCAATCCACCTGCCCAACTCCCCCCTCCCCCTGACACAGCCCCAGCCCCAGCCTCAGCCCCTGCCGCAGCCCCTGCCCAACTCCCCCCCACCCCCCTGCCCAGCTCCATCCCTCCCCCTTGCCCCTGCCCAGCCCCTCCCCCTGGCCACCCCCACTAAAACGTGCCCTTAGAAAAGTAGTGGAAAGCTATTGAAATTTTAAAAAATGAACCACGGGAAGAGATATCCAAATCAGTTACAATTAATTCCAAGGATGGTTATTCATGAATCTTTAAACAGTGAAGATAGATTCAAGAGCAGGAGTAAATATTTTCTATACCTCAATAATCAGCCATGGCCAAAACTGGGAAGCACCTCCACAACCGAGCTGCAATCCCAGGTCGAACAGAACGATATGATAGAAAGACAAGATAATGGTAGGTAATATTTAAACAGAAAGAGAAACTTCTAAGAAATCATTATAACAGTAAGAAACTTATATGACTAAATGAAAAGGAATAAAATATAACACCTCCCCTTCCCCCTCCCATCTGCCCAGCCCCCCTCCCCCTGCCCGGCCCCCCTCCCCATGCTCAGCCCCCTCCCCATCCCCCTGCCCAGCCCCCTCCCACTGCCCAGATCCCTCCCTCCACTGGCCCCTACCCAGCCCCCTCCCCCCTGCCCCCTCCTATTGCCTCTGTCTAGCTACCCCCATCCCCATGCCCAGCTTCCCCCCTGGCCCTGCCAAGCTAGCCCCCTCCCTCTACCCAGATCCGCCACCTCCCCCAGCCCCTGCCCAGCTCCCCACCCCCTGCCCAGCCCCGCCCCCTGCCCACCCCCACTTAAATTTACTGATGATAAACTGTAGTGGGTAAACATAAAATAATATCATAAAAATCATGTACTTGTAGACAGCACATGAGCATTAGAAGACTGCAGTACCATCAATACCATGCTATTGAATAACAACTGTATGTAAACATGAAATTTTACTGTGGTCTCATTTCTATAGGCCTTCAGTACAATTTCTAAAAACATGAGACTTTCATGACGTAGTTACTATTTCAGTACCTAATGAAAATTCTACATTTAATAAATCATGTACAACATTAAGTATTACCGTTCATATATGTTGTACATATCTGTCAATCTTTTCTGCTTTGTCCTTTAATTTATCAGTCATTTGGGCTACCACATTTTTTCCCTGACTTGTTCTACCGACACTTTCAGGTGAGATATGATGAGATTGCTCAGTAGGATCATCATTTAGAAATTCATTTAGTAGGTTATTCTGCATATAAAACATAATTAAAAGATGCATCAGATGAAGGAGAAATAACAATGTAGGGGTCAAATAAAACCTTATAATGAAATTTCTAAGGAAGAAAAAATATATATACCTAATTAACTGATGATACCGCAGATGATTTTTCAAATATTGAGTCATCCTTTGCACTTTGTTGAAATGAATCAGCACTCTGATGATAATATTATAGAACAATATAGTATTATTCCAGGTGGATGTTCTTTACATGGAGGGAAGTATTGAATGTTATAATAGATTATATTATACCTGATTATGTTTATTGACACTACTTAAATTTGTACAACCTATGCTTTGACGATGATGTATATAAATAATAATAGAAATAACTTTGTGAAATCTATCCATATTAAAGATAACAGGAAAATGTAATAGAATATACCTGAAAATCAGTGAAGCTTTCATTGAACATGGTGATGTAGTTTTTGTTGTCGGTAATGAAAAGTACCTTGTATGAGTTTTTTTCTACTGAACGGTGATGATTTTGTATATTAAAATTCGACACTTCAATTTACAAGAGAACCTTTTTTGATTTGAAAACAGTCAATTCGGAAGGAAAACTGTACTCTTCATCAGCCTTATTTTTAAAATAAAGTAGTTGTTAGTTTAATTGAAGCGAACATATTTTGTCAGCATGCTACTATATTATGTGGTAGTACCTAAATCAAATAATCTTGCAGATCTGAAGCAGTTTTCCTCACAAATTGCATTACTTGTTTATCGAATAGGACAACTGACAAGCAGTCTGTGGTATCTGTCACAAGCAGTTACACTCTAAATCTGTTGATTTGTAAATATGAAATAACTAAAATTAATTACTATTGTATTATAAAATATTTAATAAACCGTTAAGGAGAATAATAAATAATAACCTGGGAATGGTGAAGGTTACAGATATTTTTCATTTGTTACACTTAATTTTGACCTCATCAATATTCACTTTTTTCATGCAGTAATTGCATGATTCGTAGAACCAATTATTTGTTGTTTGAATTTTCTTTATGGTAACAGAAATCATGCACTTTGTAGGCTGTCCAACATTGAGAAAAATATAGATTATGAATTAATACATTACTGTACTGGTACTCCCAGATTAAGAAACCGCACAAAATTAATTGTTAATTTTCCATATATTACATACCTGATCACAATTCTTCACTTCAGAAAGGGTTTTTTTATTTTCCCAAAATAGAAATGGTGTAGAGGAAGAAGATGGGTTAGTTGATGCTGGACTTTGATTCTCTAAATCCATTATAAACGTACATCTGAATATTGAAAAATGCAACTCAAATGTCATATGATATATGTACATATATCATATAGTAATCTGTGAGCATCATATAAACAATTCAGAATTAAATATAGTATGCAGAGCACCTTTTTCTGAATGATTCAACATCTTCGATATCAAGATTGAAAAGAATTTTCGTCGCATTAAGGTAAGTTGTAAGTATGATACATTCTAAAAATGGTTTTAAAACAAACTTAGATGGAATACTCTGTTAAAAATCATCAAATATTTTAATAAACGAAAGGGAAATAAGGAATTATGTTATTAGAGAGAATACTATTCAATTTCTTAACTCTGAAAAGTTGCAATATTAAAACAATTGGTGAACCGATATTTTCTTCCAAGTATGACGGCATCTGGTTAGCATAGTCACCCCATAAACTGCATTTAAGTTGTAACCCACTACCCAAAAAAATATGTATCGCATGTTGTTAAATATAAATTGCAGGGCATAGAAATTAAAAGGATTTAATAACAAACCTTTCATCTTGTAAGACAATTTTCATCCTCGAATTGGAACTACCTAATGCCTCAGGAGGATGTGAGAAAAGTAAGTATCCAATAATTTCTAAGACATATTACAAAAAAGAAAAAGCATGATAATGTTAGATTATAGTTTATAAAATCATTCCATAATATTCTGTATTGATCAATACAGAATATTTAAATGCATTAAACTTAGGTGTCAGGAATATTAAGAAACATCTACCTATTAAATGTTTCTCTCAAACCCTTCTCTGAATTATGTCTTCGAAGGAAGTAAAATCGAAACAGAAATGTGGCAGCGGCGCATCACAAGGTTGGACATGTGTTGTTGATGTGAATAGTAATCGACATGCATGTCTACATCCTAAATATGTACCTTTATTAACAACTATTTGACAGTTCTGTATGAAATAGCACATGCCTTCACACAATATATTTCTGATCTTAGATAGAATTTGACGCCCAGTAACTGTACAGTGTATCTTTGTTTTCTGCAGAAATAAAGATCTAATAATGTCAAAAATATAAATACATATCAATGTAGTTGATAAATATGTCCTATACTTGAAAGGAGAATATAAGTGAAACAACAGAAATATAAATTGCAGTCTAGTATGAATTTAAAATTTACGTGTAAATCACCTAGAATCATATCAACCGCAACGACATCATTGGAGTAACTAGATGTTGTGTTTGACCACTAATTCAGAATACGCACTTGTATCTTCAATGTCTCATCGGTATCAGGTGTGATATCATTCAAAGGGGTAATAGATCGTGACATCTTGGTAATAATGTGATGTTTTTTTTTTGTAGAAAGAGATAATAATCAGATATATTGAGATTCATAAAATCATACAAAAATAAGCCGAGCAGAACCAAACATTGATAATTTAACATATAAATTGACATATACCTAACACAATCTATCAAATATTTATTTATACTCAATATTTTGTGTTGATTAACGAGTTTTGGGATTATTATCACCAACTACTATTTTCAAACCTAATGGTGATGTGACTCTAGATAGAGCAACATATAATTGACCATGAAAAAACACATGTTTTTGAAGATATATCCCAATAGTAGATACTGATTGTCCTTGACTTTTGTTAATAGTCATAGCATAAGAAACAGTCAAAGGATATTGTCTTCTTTGCAGTTTGAAAGGCCATCGATAGTCGGAGTGTGTCGTATTTAATCTTGGAATGAAAGTAAGATATCCTGAATTACAACCACACAATATTCTTGCTCCGATGACATGATCTCTCAAATAAGTGATAATCAAGCGAGTCCCATTACATAATCCCATAGACTGATCTACATTTCGAAGCAACATGACAGGTACCCCAATTTTGAGTGTAATCTTATGGGAATCCATCCCTGAAAATTTAATCCCATTTAACATATCAGAAGTGTAAATGTTTTCTGGCCTATCGATATCAAAACTTGCATCACAAACTGAATCTGAGCTGAAATAATCATTGCATTCAGAACTAGTGAGGGACATCATGTACGCATTTACTTCTTCAACAATATCCCGAGTTGGAGCTAAGATGGCATGGTCTTTAAGATAATTAATATCAGCATGGTTACTCATGATGTTGGGATCAGTATGCTCAACAACTGCACAAATAGGATCTGTAGTCCAAGCAAGAAGATATGCAGATGGGATTGGAATTAAAGTTTCACCATCATTTGGTTCTGCAATGTGACCTTCACCAATATCTAAAGTCTATTTGGAAAATTGAAGAAGCTCATCTGAAACTGTATCAGAATTGGAAAACAATCTCATGTTCCTTGTCAGTTTCAGAACACGACAATGTTGCCATAAATATGAAGAAGCTATAGCTGAACAAACTATATCATTTCTGTTTCCACCTGGTATGAAAGGTAGTATTTTCCTGAAATCCAAACCCAACACAACTGTTATTCCACCAAATGGAAAGGTTGAAGCATTCTCATTTTTATTGACATTATATCTTTTAATGTACGATCAAGGGCTTCAAAGCAATGCTAATGAGTCATTGGTGCCTCATCCCAAATAATTAGCTTTGTTAACAATAGAAGATCTGCGACATCACTGGCTTGTTGAATATTGCAAACAGAATTTTCAGAAATAGATATAGGAATTCAAAATTTAGAATGTGTTGTCCTTCCACCAGGTAGCAGTAATGATGCAATTCCCCTGGATGCAACTGCCAGAACAATATTACCTTAGGACCATATTAATGATGTCAATACTTTCCAAATGTAAGCCTTACTTGTGCCTCCATGACCATGCAAGAAAAAGAAACCACCGGCGGATGCAATTAACGAAGACATAATTGTAGTCATCACATCGTTCTGTTCATCAGTAAGATGACTTTGCAAATTCATATAATCATTCCGAAGACTGTATCTATTATGATTTAGTTCATCAGCTACTAAATGATTTCGTTTAGAGACAATATCAGAATCTGGAACCGACATTGGTGGAGAAGCATGAAGAGATCGACCATTCCTCTGTAGTATATTCTCTATTTCAAGCAATGCATACATTTGTTTTTGATGATATATGAGTGTCAAATCTATATAGAATCATGAAATATTGTTACTGAAGTAGTATAATGAATTCATAAAAAAGTAAAAGTTCAATGAACCAACAAATACATAGATCACATAGAATATATTGAGAGATTTGACAACACATACATGGCATTTGAAGCCTATTTTGTTGCGCATAGAGGATGTCTTCACTGAGGAGCTCCCATTATTCATGCCACACAATGTCTGGGTGGAAAATATGGTTTGAGAGAAAATGCCGGCAATTAGTATGCGCATAGACTTTCCTGTAGATCAAGATGAAACCTCCTTTATTGCTTCAATAAATTCTCTGTCATTAGTAAGAAGTCCCAATGAAGAACATGCTTCACAAAAAGTACCATGGATAATATTGTTCACAGTTCTAATACATTCAAAAGACATTGCACATCTGATCTTTGTGAGCATTAATCGTAGGTAATAAAGCTCTCCAGTTGTCGATGGCACATAATAAAGTCTACCAATACTGAACCCATGCTTTCTTGGACACCATATTTTTTCTCATTGGTGGAATACAAATCTAGTTGGATATTCTGCGAATGAGAGACAACTTCCTTCCAGGTAAGAAATATTAGCTTGAAACCAAGCTGTAAGCATTGAATCGGAAATATTACTCATACTCATCACATCCTCAATATGATCAGTGTCAGTGTACGTAACAATATTCTGGCCTGGTAAATGGAAATGTAACCTTTCAACTGAAGTATATCTATAGTGGATATCATATGAAAATAACCTCCAATCATCCTCGTAAGGAGAGATGTACCGACAATCATAACACATTTTAATCTCATCAACATTATTTCCTGACTGTGTTGTACTGTTAGTTTCATACCAAGCTGCTGTGACACGATCATTACCATTGCTAATATACTTATACAAATATTTGATGGAAGTTGATTGATTGAAAATTTCTATATTCAGATGATCTTGATACTTCATTATCAAAAAAGGATTATACGGTACAACAAACCGATTATCCAATGGGACACCATTTTTCACGATTGTGTTTCCATCATTTCGTCGTCAGTATAGAACATACCCATCATCATCAACTATTGTACTTTCAACAAATTTTTTTGGAAAAAATTTAGTACACTTGCCATTTTTCATACAAGGTGATCGATGATTTGAATTACCACAAGTTCCATGCATCATAAACATCTTAACAGCCTCATGAAGTTCTGGGAAGTCACATTTGTTTGGAACATTAGCAGAAACACAATTGTCAATGCAGGCGGGAGTACGTACTTTGCTCTCTCTACATAAAAACAGCTAAATGTGTACATGAGGCAGTCCTCGTTTCTGAAATTCCACTGTACAAACAACTACACAGAAAGTAATGATATAAATGGCATAGTTCAACAACATATTCAGTAGTTAAGATAAAGTATGTATTATAAAATAATCCGTATTAAAGCAGGTACTTTCTCACGACTTTCCAAAGAAACATCTGTCTCGTAAATCTTTCATCAACTGGTAAACCTTAATATTGAAAATTCTGGATAAAATGTGCGGACAATATGAAGGCCGAAGATTGTTAGATGATACAAATCTTGTAATCTCAGGCCATACTGGATTGCATGTAAACATTAAAAACAAATCTGGATACTCTGCCTAATTGCATATTGACATAACATCTTGGTAATTTTGAATCATATATCTGGGACCACCAGTAAATGAAGATGGTAAAATGATACGCTTCCCACATGCAGACCCATCACAATCACCTCGTAGAAAATCATCTTACAACCCATTGTACAACTCAAACCTCAAGCATTTTTGATTGAATCGAATGAAGGATAGTCTCTGAGACTCTATCATTGTATATGCATCTACAAATAACTGTTGCAACAGTCTTCTCGGAAATTGTAATACTGAACTATCACTCGAATGACACTGCAAGTGATAGGAGAAGTATTCACGCATTGTAACTTTCTGAACGTTTGTACATGTACTAATAGATGTAGATCTATGTAAAATGTTATCAACGTATCCATCCTGTCCATTTATGAAAATAAGTGGATATTGAAATGGAAGGTACAAGGGATGATGCTCATCAATCCGCTGCAAATCACCGCTTATGCTCTGAATAATAATATATCTGTCACAGTTGAGATCTTCAATGTCACCGAAAACAAGCATCGCAATCTCAGAAGCTGTAGGCAAGTTTTATGTCGTTGTATCTTTTTGTCTTCTCTTGAGAAGACACAAATTTAAGTTTGCATGTTCTTGACGATCAAGAACTTCCTTTTCACATCTGAACTGATGAGCTAAAACATTTGTTTCATGCAGTATTTTTTGTAAGTTGACAACAACATTATAATTGACTGTTGTGTTGGAATTTTCTCCGTCATAACTGCAAAGTGAATTAAGTTACGAATGAAGTGAAAATATGACAATCACATAAACGTGGTAACCGACATATTAAATTTTACCTGACATTCAGAATCCTGTTTTGAGACTCATTTGTAGTATCGTAAACATATAATTGGGCAAAACTAGGCGGTTGTCCCTCAGGAGGACACAAACTACCTATGCGATGGTAGTTCTGTCCATTCAATCTGAATGTAGTTGGATCTATTCCATCATTGAATGATCTATCAACCTTACAACCAATTGATGTGAATGCAAACATATAATTGTAAATATGCATATATTCCTGGAATCCTCTTTCCTCCACAGAGTTTTGTTCAAAAACCAACGTTTGAAGGTATGGAGGGCAGGACGGTAGTAATTGCAAAGAGACTTTACCAAGAGCACAACATATAGCAAATCATGGGTTGTCTTTGGTGCTGCATTTAATATTTCTGTCATCAAACCAAAATATACAACCACAGTGTTGACAAACATTTGAGGGATCACCACTATTCAAATATTCTGTAGGTGAATAATGGTTAAATGAATGGTGTTAATAAATTTAGAATTATAAATTATGTAAAACCATCAGGACCTGAATAACAGTAGTTAAAGATATGAATAGTACGGTGTCCTGCAGCTTCTGCAAGTTGAAGTTGATGAATGCTTTCTGCAGCAATGTTTTGATTTAGTTAGTAAGAAAATTCATACGAAATTCCTGTGTAGTAATAAATTATTACGTATTTGGTGAAACCTGAAAACTCTTTCTGATGATTAAATGAAGCATTGATTTCACCGGTCGTTACATATCTTTCTGAAATGACATGAGTCAATTTAGATGACACATATTTTTGAAGTCTAAATAATGCATTAAAAGTATAGGGAAATTCAGATTTATATGAGATATATATCTATAGATTCATATAGAGAATACAACATGATTATAATATACAACACACCTGTGTCGGAAAAATATGCTTTGTTACCGGTAGTTGAAGAAGTAAAACAGTATCTGTTTTAAAAATACTATGCAAAATATTACACTAAGTCATATTTGAAGATCATCAGAAAGTGTGAGTTGTGCTTACACTGATAATGTGTCACGAGCAGGGTAACTGGGAATATGTCCCTCAATAGTTATACCTACAAGAAGTAATGTATACATAGTTTATTTTTTCAATACATGTGAGACAAAACGTGAAATAGTTCCCAAAAATACACTGTCGGAGTAGATACCAGAAGAGTCATAATTTTCTTTATTAGAAGATGATATATGCTTTCTCTTGCTACTGGGTGCAGATCTTGATGATGAAGCTCCATGATGAGCTATCAATGATAGTTAATATTTGAAAAACTATAGAATTTACAACATAGTAACAAAAAAATATTTAGTCAATGTTATTTTACAGCTTAATATAACAAACCATTCAAATACATAGGTTATAATGAAATACTTGAACCTCCTATGGTGAATAGACAGGATATCAAAAAAAGTGTAACGATTAGATGTAATTTTAGATTGAAAAGCTCGGATACTTGCTTGAAGTAAAGTTAATACAGTTATTACTATCATTTCTAAGGCTTGTTTGAAAAGTATTTGGAGAATAAGATCTAGAATGTAGAGCCACTGTCAGTTCAACAGTAAAATTGGTAAATCGTGCGAGATTATTCACATTTAATTTATTTACTATTTATGAAAATGTTAGTAATATAAAAAGCACTGACCATTTGTACGAACAGGTGAAAGTGGTATGCATGATCCTCTTCTCAAGTCGGAATTAAATTGTGTAGTGTCAAATGTTGTAGTAGAAAATAGTTCATGGGATCTCATCAGTGATTTTCCTGAAATGATACGAACCTGTAATTCAGTAAGTTCTTTTATGGAATGTTTCTAAGGGAATACACTAATGTTGTACCGATTTGTCGTTCTCTCATACGAAATCTTCTTTGCAACCTTGCATCTCGAGATGCCGACGACGTCTGCATCTTTGTTTTGATGTCTTTATGTTGAATTGTCATGTTTTACAATGCAAATGAAAGATGTTTATGGGTACGTACAGTCAATTTAAAATATATTGATTAGACAATCGATAGAGAATGGATGTTTGAATTATATATGATTTATGTTGTAAATGTAATTCAAACATGTAGCATACTGTGGTTTTACATAACGGTAGTTACACCAACAAGAAAAATCATATCTATTTTATACAGAAATGATACATCTGAAAACAGCATATTCAAATAAGTAGAATGCACTATGGGAATACATTTGCAAAATGGTTTAAATGAATACCTTGGAGGGATATTGAGGTGAAGTTATGTAGTGAAGAACGATGCTCCAGTGACTATGTATTCTGTTGTATTGTGATTTCAATGAACCACAGTTATACCAACATGAAAGATACATATATACATTACAGACAAAAGAAATCAATGAAATATCAATATTGATTGTCACATAAGGTACTAAGAGGAACCCATAGATAAGAAATGTCATGTAAATTTAATAGACAACACTTATACCTCTAATAACGACGAATGTATATAGTATACAGAAATGAATTACATAAAAATAGCATTTTCAAATAAAAATTATGCTATAATGAAATTGACTGGAGTGGAGGGAGTTGGAAAGGGGTAGGGGGAGGCGGGGAGCTGGGCAGGGGGAGGGGAGGCTGGGCAAGGGCAGGGGGAGGTATGGAGCTGGGCAGGGGAGGGGGGGGGCTGGGCAGGGGGAGGGGGATCTGGGCAGTGGGAGGTGGCTGGGTAGGTGCAAGGGGAGGCAGGGAACTGGGCAGGGGGAGGGATGGAGCTGGGCAGGGGGGGGGATCTAGGTAGGGGGATTGGGCTGGGCAGGGGCAGTGGGTGAGGGCTGGGTAGGGGAGGGGGGAGCCAGGCAGTGGGAGGGGGCTGGGTAGGGGCAAGGTGAGGCGGGGAGCTGGGTAGGGGGAGGGGAGGCTGGGCAGGGGGAGGGGGAGGGATGGAGCTGGGCAGGGGGAGGGGGGGAGCTGGGCAGGGGGGAGGGGGGGAGCTGGGCAGGGGGGGTGGGCTGGGCAGGGGGAGGGGGCTAGGAAGATGGGAGGGGGGCTGGGAAGATGGGATATAGTATAAAAAAATGATTTCCTCGGATGGTTATTGACGATTCTTCAAACAGTGAAGGCGAATGAAAGAGATTGAGTGAATAGTTTTTATACCTCACGAAGCATTGTCCTATTAATGCATTGAAGTATAGTCATATCAACATGAACGAAATAGGTGTAAATTATACTGAAGTTAGACAACATAATATGTAGTCGGAATGTATTATAATATAATGCATTAATAGGTCACACCAACACGAAAAATCATATGATGTATGTTTTAAATGTAATTCAAACATGCAGCATACTGTGGTTTTTCTGAACGATAGTTACACCAACATGAAAAAGCATATCTAATTTTTACATATATGATACATCTGAAAACATCATATTCAAATAAGCAGAATTCACTATGGGAAGACATCTGAAAAACGGTTTGAATGAATACCTTGGATGGATATTGAGGTCAATTTATGCAGTGAATAAGGATGCTCCATCGACTAAGTATTCTGTTGCATTGTGATTTCAATGAAACGCAGTTATCCCAACATCAAAGATACATATATACATTACAGACAAAAAAATCAATGGAATCTCATTATTGAATGTCACATAAGGTAGTAAGAGGAACCCATAGATAAGAAATGTCATGTAAATTTAATAAACGACACTTATACCTCCAATAACAAAGCATGTAAACTATATACAGAAATGAATTACTTGAAAATAGAATTTTCAAATAAAAATTTTGCTATACTGAAATTGACTGGAGCGGAGGGAGTTGGGCATGGGTCGGGGGAGGTGGGGAGCCGGGCAGGAGGAGGGGAGGTTGGGCATAGGCAAGGGGGTGGGATGGATTTGGGCAGGGTAGGGGGGAGGTGGGCAGGGGGAGGGGGGACCTGGGCAGTGGCAGGGGGTTGGGCGGGTGCAGTGGGAGGCGCGGAGGTGGGCAGGGGGAGGGGAGGCTGGGCAGGGGCAAGGGGAGGGATGGAGCTGGGCAGGTGGTGGCTGGGCAGGGGGAGGGGGGGGGGCTGGGCAGATGGGATATAGCATACAGAAACGATTTCCTCAGATGGTTATTGATGATTCTTTAAATAGTGGACAGTAAGGTGACTTTAATGTTTGTTGACAACAAAAACAGCAAACCAGAAACATATGTAATATAAATTATTGGCTAATATTAGTAGCATTTATAGGAAACCTACTATTAGTGGCATGCTTTGATGTTCTGTAAAAGGAAGCATACATTTATGGAATCATAATCCTTAATGTGAACTATCCTATTGAAGTGAAAACCTGTTGTATAAACGGAAATCTAGAATAAAATAATTAATCCATACCTTCTTCACTATAAAAATTTGGACAATTTATTTTCATATATCAATGGAGAAAGACAGATGCATGATTTCTCCACAACATGAGTTTATAGAAAAATAAATTAATGGAACGAAAAAAATACTAAATAAATCAACGGGCCAGAATTGAGAACTTACTATTCGGACAAGTTAAAATTAAAATCAAGAAAACTTACACTACAAAGATCGAGGTATATTCATTGTTCAAACCCTTAGATATATATTGCTTTGGAAACAGTAATTGCAAGCGTATCCCAATGACAATGCTCACATATACTTCACCAACATTCGGTCCAATTTGTACTCCTTGCCAACAACCGAAATCAACTACAGACAGAGCTCGCAGAGGTGGAGGCATGGAGGCGGAGGCAGAGAGGAGGAGGATGATCGGGAAGGGGACCGGGAGATAGGAATTGCGGAGAGGTTCGACGTTGGGTAGTCATGGAGAGCTATGAGAACCTATGAGAAATCCCGATGGGACCGACGGTGGAGCATGCAGTGGTGGAGGCGTGGAGGCGTAGGAAGTTTGGGAAGGTGACCGGGAGAGGGGACTCGCGGAGAGGCTGAGGCCGGCGGGAACCCTAGGAGACACCCGATCAAAAGGAGGTGGAGCGCGGGAGGGGGAGACAGAAATGTGTCGTGGGATGGGTAATTGGGAGAAGCAGAATTGGGATAGTTGGGTGGCGTGGCTCATTGTAATGGTGACACGTAGGCTTTTAGAAAGCCAATTTTATTATAGATAATAGATTTGGAAGTCCTGATTCCATTTATGGAATCCATTTTTTCCAATTTTAAAACATATAAGTGGACGAAATTAATTTAAAATTAATTTTCGTTGTCAAAATAAAAATCGTGTTTTTAAGAAATAATAACTATCAAAAGATTGACACTTTTTTTGTCCTATTTCAAAGTGAAATTACTTCCAATGACCAAAATTGGATTACATTATAAAAATATAATCTAATTAAACATTAAAACAGATTATAAATTTATTATAAACATATTAATAAATTATATTAAAAGATAGTTTTGAATTAAAATACAGTATTTCTAACTATTCCTTAAAAAATGAACATTATCAGAAAAATAAAAAAAATTCATCCAAAGTAAATTATGATCTCCCAAATCCAAATAAGAGTATTATATTTTCCAATAGATCCTATAAAAGTAAAAAACAAACTAGATTTAAGAAGAGTTCTCCATCAAAAGGCAGTAAATCAACCTTTTAAAGAATATTAGATTATTTGTGCTTAAAATTGGATTCAGTGACATATTAAGCTGCTATATTTTATTGTGTGAATGTAAAAACATTTAAAAAACATGTATAATAATATTATAATTATTTATTTTCATTCCCTCCAATACAAAGGATAGGCGTTAACTACCATTTAAAATAATATTATATCATAATTTTTTTCAATATGAATCAACATTGTGTGCAACATGAGATTTTCCAAGAAACCCAATGTTGCCTATCGGGTAAGCCATCGAACCTGGAACCCCCTTTAAAATAAAATTAATATTTAATTCAAAAATATTAATAATTATAAAAGTTTATTATTCTTTATTTACCTAGTATGCTACATCCTTACCCCATTTGGAAATTGATTCCTCGCAATTTTATTCATTTATAAAATAATTCAGGTTATTTGTCCCTCAAAGAATATTTAGATTACCACGTGGCCTATTCAAGAATATGGTTCTTAGAAAAAAACCTTTACATGAATATTTACCTTATTCTACAACAGATTCTCTCTTTGGACTTGAATCTGGACTGGTTGTTCCTCCTAAGATAGATTCCGTTCCAACTAAACTACCTATGGGCTCAAAAATGAGATGGATCTGAAATATACTTTATCAATAATGAAAAATGAAAAACATTGTGTACCTAGGATAAACTTGGAGGTAAATCCAGTATGTACACAACTAATCCAAATTTCTTCAGGATTTCATAAAATCTAATGAACCTCAGACTAAAAATTCCATTCTTACCAAAATGCATCACAATTTTCCATAGAGAAACTTTGAGAAAGACATGATCACCTACCCCGAAAAAAAGATCCTTCCTCCAGTTATCTGTATAACTTTTCTACCTACACTGAGCTTTTCCCATTTTCGTATTAAACAACTGAACTTGTTTGGCCATCTCTTCTACAAATTCTAGTCCCATATGTTTCGTTTCACCTACTTCATCCCAAAAATCTAGAGTTTGACACCGCTTCCCATATAATGCCTCAAATGGAGCCATCTGTATAATGGAATGAAAACTATTATTATAAGAAAATTAAACCAAAGAATGATTTTGGTCCCAACATCCCCGGTATTCCAGTGAACAAGTATGTATCATATCCTCAATGGTCTGAATTGTTCATTCTGATTTCCCATATGATTATGGATGAAAAAATGTACTATAATTTAATTCAGTACCCAACGACTTCTGAAGGCCTATCCAAAAGATAAAAGTAAACCTGGGATCACGATCAGATACAATGGAGAGGAGAACTCAATGTAACCTGAATATCTATTAAACATACAACCGAGAAATTTGATCTAGAGACAGCGTATCTCGAATAGGACGGAAATGAGAAGATTTAGTCAATTGATCAAAAATAACGCAGATTTCATTATTACCTCATGAAGTCTTAGGTAACCCCCCAACGACGTACATGGATATATTTTCCCATTTCCACTCTGGAATAGGTAAAGGCTGAAACATCACTTTCGGTAACATTTGATATAATTTAACTAATTGACATGTAAAACACTTAATAGTATAGCCATCAATATATATTTTCATTCCATCCCACCAGTAATACTCACGATGATATCTGTTTCATCTTAATACTACTAGGTTGAACTGAAAATGGATAACTATGAGCTACACGTAATAACTCTTTCCTCAATTGTGAATCACAAGGCACACATAATCTCTTCCCAAACCTAAAAACACAATCATTATCAATGTTAAAATCATGAAAATTATCATTCTTTACCAACTCTACATTTTTCTATAACTCAATGTCTTCCTTCTATGATTTCATAGTTATGTCTGACAGAGATGATTTCACGGACACCTAAAACAAAATAGAGGAATTTCCTACAATAAAAACTTTTATGCCTACGTTAATCTAATCGAAAACCAAAGTATCTCGTTCCAAATATAGCAAGGTTAATTTTGCATTAATTTTTTGACTCAAAGCACTAATCACTTTGTTTGCCTTTAATGGATGGTAATCAATAGTGCAATCATAATCCTAGATTATTCCATCCATCTCCATTGTCTCATATTTAATTATTTCTAAGTGAATATATTATTTTAAATTTTTTGGTCAGTATATATTTTATATTTTACTCCATAAAAATGATGCATCCAAATTTTAAAAAAAACAACAGTAGATAATTCCAAATAATGAATAGGGTAATTTAACTCATGATGTTTCAAATAAGATGAACAATAAACAATTAGATGATCATTATGTATTAGGAAAAAACCATGTCCTTTCAATGAAGCATCAATATAGATAACAAACTCACCATTTCTAGATGGCAGGGCCAAAACTAGAGCATTCACCAATCTTCTTATCAATTTTGGAGAACAGTCATCACATTTTTTTGTCCAAATGAACTTAACTCCTTTTCGAGATAACATAGTAGTTGGACTAGTAAACTGTGAAACATTATCAAGAATCTTCTTGAAATAACCTGATAAAACATGAAAACTATGAATCTCGGTTATATGTTTGGGTCTTGGCCATTCTTCCATAAATTTTGTTTTATCAGGATCAACAGTTATGCCATTTTTTGAAACAATTTAACCATGCAATGAAATTTTTTGTAACCAAAACTTACTCTTTTTAAAATTCCCTAATAGTTTCTTTTCTTTTAAGGTTTTCAAGAAAAACCTTAAATGACATTCATGGTACTATTTACTTTTAGAATGAACCAAAATATCATCAATAAACAAAACCACCATTTATCACCTGAGTCAACTTGTCAATCACTATAGTAAATTGTTCAATTTTGATTCTGACCATCTTAGGATGCTTATTTGGAAGGTAGTTTCCCTATGTATGTCGTCCCAACTTAGCTACCATGTTTCCTCCATGAAAAACCATTCTGAACACAGAAATATAATAGGCGAAGAGAAATTGTAATATGTAAATGCTATATCATTTTAATCTTACCATAAATTCATTTATGGACATTAATATAACAAATATTATAACTCCTAATGTTGTCTAAAATGACCTCTGATACCAACTATAAGGACACAGACTTAAAACAATACATAATCTTGAATTAAATGAATAATTCCCATTGAGGGTCATTTCAAGTTTAGAGTTTTATAGAATCAGGTCATAAGTATTACATTACATCTGAAAAATTACAAAGTCAACACTTCTACTCAGTTTCCAATTTTTCATAAAATAAAAAATCTTGAAAAAAAAGAGTCATGTCTAGTTCCATGTATTATATAACATGAATTCTCCTTGATCCCATACTTCACCCTATTCATCTTTATGTCCTGTGAAAAACATTTTAAAAATTGGGATGATCCTAAAAATCTCAACAAGGGTTATAAAATAATGAATGTAATCATTAGTCCATCAAAACATAAGGTTTTAACATACCTCATTAAATCATAAGATTTTTGAATAGCGCATAGAAATCAAAAATCATAAAGGTAACTTGTGGCATCTATATCATACTTACATTGTAGCTATCACAACTACATTGGGAGTTACATTTGAATACCCATCACAATGTATTCCCTCAATCTCTTAGCACAAACATTAACGTTTTCCTCCGTCACGTTACAAAATGAATTGGAGATCTATCTCGAGATCACCTGCCCTAGTTTTAACACAGAACCACCCATATACCTAAACAATTCCCAAGAACCATAACATAGTCATAATACATAACACAAGCATAAAAGAAAAGATAAAATTTTCACATTGTAATCACAATATATCATTTCAATATATTTACATAATCAATCTATTAAAAAAGAAATTTTCAATAACAAAATACGTTAAAATTTTATATTGTATTTGTTTTTTCATTAAAAAACAGTATGGCTTATTATGGAATCCAATGATCAAATAATACTCACAATGGCTGAAAGGTCGTTGTCCATGTGTACGTTAAAAAGAAACATTCTTTTTTTATCGTTTAGTTAAATGCTTCGTAGAGAAAATATTCCCTTTGAATGAAATGAAAATTCACAGGTTTTTATACACCGTATAAAAGAATGTCATGGATACATAAAAATAAGCCTCAATGAATGGAGATTGAGACGAAGTCCCTTACCTCGTGTCCGACTTGACCCGTTCGTTCATTAATCTCCTTAATAAAAAACTAAAGTTAATTTATACTTTCTTAAGAACCTTTTTAATGATTATTATTCCTTTTATATCACTTATTACAATGTTATAAACATTATGTAATCATTTATGTTAATAACGGTCGTTTGGTCGATATTTGGTACTTGAGTAAAAAATGAACTTCTTATAATTACAAGTTGTCCATGTGGTCATAATTACATTATATTAAGAATTATATTCATTATTTATATGTCATATATATCATATATATCTAGTATATATATATGTATTTATAACAGTACATAGAATTTGGAGATAAGAAATGAAATGAACTGTTCATGGAGACGGTAAGCGGTACATTCGCATGAACGCTACATTCATTTATATTTTCATATTTTAATGGAATGAAAACATAATGATACATAGTTATATTATAATTACTATGTTATATAATATATTATTTAATTAGATCCATCCTTTATACATCCCCAGTGTGTTATAAACGATTCATATCACTTTGAGGGGGCGGTAGTCCGCAATTCATAAAATTAAATTATCACGTTTACCGATTATGGAAAAGATAAAGGTATTCTATAGATGGAAAATATAGAATCATGGAAACAATATAAATATAATATATATTACTTATAAATAAAGTTCCATCTTAATGTTTTCCATAATTGGTGGTAGTATAGGATTGAAAAGTCATTGTTTCCTGAGGCAGCAGTTCGTCGTCCAGAGAAACATTATGTTATTTACCAATTAGATGGAGGTGTTGGCAAGGGTACCTTGAATAATTCTCAAAAAAAAACATCTTATATTGTATATATTTGTGTTGTCATTGAATAATGGAATAATAATTTTTTAGGGGCTTAGAGAAGTAAAATAACAAGAAGAACTATGTAGAAGATGTTACATTTAAATCGGATAACTCCCTTTGGATTGAACAAAAAGGATTACATGAAGTTCCTTATGCCTATGTTAAGGCTTCTAGGAGGAATATTGGGATCTTGATATATTATTTGGATGGGTTTTGGATATTTTTTGAATCATTATAATCATATTTATTTAAATCATTCACCATGGAGGTAAACACTACATCATTATTGTGTCATAAATAATTTTATTCATTTGATGTGTAAAAATAAAAAAAATACCATGATGTATGAAAACTTTTTATATTTAAAATTAATATTTATAGTTTAAGAGATGACTTATATAACTCCATGTAAAAAATTATTTACTAAAAGATATATGTTAAAATCATTTTTGTCATTACATTAAATTGTTTAATATAAACTGTCATTATCACTCTTATGTGGCTCTATGGGGTCAAAAATTCAACAAAAGTATTCCCAGGGTTTGAAATGTATCAAAATATTGAATTGGGAAACATATTAGGGTAATTTAGTATTATCATAATATTATTTGTTTACCCTTATTTATCATCTTTACCCATTAACCATGAAAAAAAAAATATTTACTGAAACAAATATTCATAATGTCTAAAAATAAAAGTTACCTATTTACACAATTTAGACATACTGATTCAAAATATGGAATCCATTTTTCAAAAATAAAAACTCATAAGTGGCAGAAATTAATTTAAAATTAATTTCCACTGTCAATACGGAAAATGTGTTTTTAAGAAATAATAACTATCAAAAGATTGACACTTTTTTATGTCCTATTTCGAAGTGAAATTACTTATAATTACCAAAATTGGATTAAATTGTAAAAATATAATCTAATTATACTTTAAAAACAATTAAAAAGATAATCTATCTATATAAATAAATTTCAATAAAAGGCATTTTTGAATTAAAATACAGTATTTTTCACTATTCATAAATAAATAAACATGATTTGAAAAATACCAAAATTTCATCCAACGTAAATTTTGATGTGTCGATTCTATATAAGGGTATTATTTTGTCCGATATAACAAATTAGGGTGACAAAAATATATTTAAAACCGGTTTTCCATCAAAATATAGTAAATCGACCTTTTAAAGAATAATAGATTATTTGTGCTTACAATTGGATTCATTCACATTTTATGCAGATAACTTTTATTGGATGAATGTAAAAACATTTAACAAACAAGTATAATCATATTGTAGTTAGTTCTATTCATTATCTGAAATAAAATGGCTAGGAATTAACTCCCATTTAAAATAATATTATATTATTATTTTTTCAATATGACTCAGCATTGTGTGCACATGAGATTTTCAGAGAAACCCAATGTTGTGTATCGGGTAAGCCCCCCTTTATGTAAAATTAATATTTAATTCCCAAATATTGATATATACGAAAATTTCATATTCTTTATTTACCTAGGATGTTACATGTGGGGTATGTTTCATGAATTATCATCTAACTCGAAATTATAGATGATAGGTTCTTTAGTAGTTTAAATTAATGACTATGAGGCGTATTGGCCATAAGAAAATTTAGTAGCTGTGATGAAATTTTTCTTTGTGAAATAAATGATGAAATGGTGGTTGGAGTAATATAAAAATATCATGGTTTTTACAGGAATAAGAATATGAAATTTAAGTAAAATTTTTAAACTGTGAAGAAAAGAACATTAGTTTTCCTTTATTCTCTAAATGTGGGAAGAAGAATAGAGGAATTTGACTTCAGAGGTCTAGAAAATGTATTGTGTTCATATAGGAACATCAATGAGAAATTGATTATCGAAATGATCGGAATAATTTATCTTAAAATGATAATGGAGAGAAGGGTACAAAGAATAAACATCTTACAATTTAGTGTTACAATTATATAGAGAATGGGAAATATGTTAACCACTGCCAAAAACTAAGGGTAGGTGATTATAATAAACATCAGCAACCTAATAATCCAGAAGACAATAGGAAATATACTCTAATAAATATTTCTAATAAGGGGTGTGATAACAATGTTTTGAAAGTTATACTTACCATCCACTCTAGAAATGGTAAATTCATATGTGATTCTAGATATACACAGTAATTAATATATAATAAATTTTATACGGGCTATAATATTCCACGAAAATAATTAGATGTGGATTTATCCTTTAAAACCCAAAATTGTATAAATATTTCATGTCATGTTTATGATTCCTCTCTAGTTGATGTTTATTGTATGTTGATTCCTATAAATCATGTCATTCTTCCTTCAGTTTAATTTTATATCATCTTAAGAATGTATTGGATTTCTCTACATAAATGCCACATAATTTGTATATAAAGGGTAGTTATGTTTAATATTTCCAACCCTCCTATAATCATCCATCAATGTGATGATAATTATGATCCTCCTGCAGTGATTAAATCTAGTGTATGGTTCTAAATTCCAATTAAAAAGGGTTTTTTATCTCAAACATTTCAGGGGAAAATCGATGTCTATGATATTCATATTGCCCATGAATTTTTGGATGTCAATTAAGAATAGTTTCATACTCTTACAAAAAAAATATGAAGTTGAGTTCTTAATAAAACTTTTACCTAATTTAACACCAAAATCAAAGTATCCAAATAAAATAGCTCTGACTGTGTTGTAGGAATTGAAGACCAACACGAAGAAAACATTGTTAGTGGATTCATTCGGCCAAATGTATCTCCTTGGGGTTCACCACTTCATTCTATGAAAAATAAATATGGATTAATATGGATTCACATTGATTATTGCAGTTTAACAATATCATATTCAATAAAAATTATCATCTTGCCCATATTGATGACTTATTTGATCAACTACACAGAGATCAATACTTTTCCAAGATTGAACTACATTATAGATGTCATCAATTGAGGGTTAATAAAGTGTATACACCCATGATGTCATATCATATAATGTATATACACTATGAATATTTAGAGATTCCTTTCGGTCTTACTAATTCCCCTAGTATCTGAATTGATTTAATGAATAGAGTCCGTAGTGATTACGACAATTCATTTTTTGTAGTATTTATAGATTGAATTATTATCTATTCAAATACTAATGAAGAGCATGAATATAATTTGAGAGTTTTACTAGTGATGATAACCATGGATAAAATATATCAAAAATTACAATGTGTGAGTTTTTACAACAAAAGGTTTCTTTTCGTGGGTCCCATAATGTCAAGATATCTCATAGTCATAGATCCTTCAATGAAGAAGGCTATGGAATACTGGCCTTGAAAAACCATGGAGACTGAGATCTATTGAATTCAAGGTTTAGTTGGATATTATCGATGGTTTCCGGAGATTTTTTAATTAATTTATAATGCTATGACAAATTTAACATTTAATTGTGTCAAGTTCCTTTAGACAGTTGAATGTAAGGAATGTTTCAAGGAATTGAAGAAAAGGATAGTCAGTACACATGTGCTTAGCTTACCCTATAGTAGAGAATGGTATTTAATCTATAATGTTTCATCCACAAGGGGTTTAAGATGTGTTCTTATTTATAATAACATGGTTATTGCATTATCCACAAAAGATTTGATGAGTCATGGGAAAAATTAGCCAACTCAATATTTCAAGTTAGTAGTTGTAATTTTGTCATTAAAGATATGGACATTTTATTTTTATAGAAAATGTGGATATATATACTAATCATAAAAGTATAAAATATATATTCACACATAAGGGGTTTAACATGCACTAATGAATATGGTAAGAGTTGACAATGGATTACGACTACTCAATACATTACCACCCTGGGAATGTAAATAAGGTGTCTGATGCTTTGAGATGGGAGGATCATGATAGATTATCCATGATGAGGATGAAAAATGATACAATGTTTCTAGATTTAAAAAGTATGGATCTAGAAATCTATAATTAAGGGGAAAGATCATATATTTCCAAAATGAATTTTCAGTCCCCTATCCTTGTTAAGTGTAAGGATGTACAAAATGAAGAAAAGAGATGTAAACATATTCCAGAATTTTTCTAGGCATTAACCATTATTAGAATGGAATGATAATTTTTAGGAACTGTGTATGTCTTCCTTCCATACTAGATTTGAAGGAGCTGTTAGCGGATGCTCATAGTTCATCATTATTTATTCATCCTAGTAGTATGAATATGTACATGTACTTGAATGAATATATCTGTTGGGATGGAATGAAAGTAGATATCGTGGAGTATGTATTTTTGTGCACACTATGCAAACAAGTTAGATCCGAAAGGAAAAATTATAAAGTGATGTTGAATCCATTACCCATACCCAAATTGATATGGGAGAACATCATTGTTTATTTTTTTATTAGACTACTGAAAACCTATTAATGTTTTAATGCTATTTAAGTGGTAGTCGATCGCCTTAATAAGTCAGTACACTTCATCGATATTAGAGAAGAATTACCTCTATATCTGTCGGCCATGATATACATTATTGAAGTTTTATGGTTTCCTGGAGTTCCATAATCCTTTGTATCAGATCAAGATCCGAGGTTTACCTTAATGTTCTAGTGATGTCTCCAACATGCACCTAACATAGAATTGTGTTTCTAGACTACTTATCATCCTCAAACTGATGGTCAATCTAAAATAATGATTCAAACCCTAGAGGATATGTTTAGATTTTGTTCTCTAGATTTCAAAGGTGGTCGGGATCAATACCTTCCTCTTTATGTTTTTTCATACAAAAAACTCTTTTAATTAATCATGCAGATGGCACCTTACGAAGACCTCTATCAGAAAAATATTTAGAGATCCAATGTTTTGGGATGAATTTTTAGAGATAATTATTTTTGGTAACTGATATCATTGAAGAAATAATTGATAAGGTTAGAACCATTCAACAGAATATCAAGGCCTCTCAAAACTGATAGAAAAGTTACAATGAAATCTATTAGTGTGATCTAGATTTTTATGTTGGGGAAAATGTTTTCCGATGAGTCTCATGTTGGAAGAATGTTATGTGATTCAGGAATAATGGTGAAGTAAACCCCATGTATATTAGTCCCTTTGAAATTCTTGAGCGTATCGAGTTGGTAGCCTATCACATTGAAATTAATCCAAATAATTATAACATCCATGATCTATTTTATATTTCTCTTTTCTAGAAGTACATACCTAAACTTTCACATATACTGATCTCAGAGGTAATACCAATGGAGAAAGACCTATTTTATGAAAAAACCATTTGAAATTCCAGACTGATCAAATAAAGTTATATGATACAAGACCAATCAAATTGTTAATGTTTTTTTTGAGAAATCACCAATTATAGTACGATATGTGGGGGTATGAGAATATTTTTATGCAGAATTATCATTTTTTAGTTTGAGTGACGAATTTTGAGGGAGAAATTCATTTTAAGTGTTCTAGAATGTTACACCCTAAGTTTCTATATAACATTTCATCAAAAGAAATTAAATTTTTAGTTATTTATTACAATTCAATAATTAAAAAATTCCATTCACATGGCACAGACCTGGAATAAGTTACACAGAACATCAAGTCGTCGAATGTTGAACACAACACCGTTGATTCTATAAAACATTATATTATTGTTATAAATATTTGAATCAGATAATTATAACCTATCCGTTAAAAATAGTAATATGAATATTAATTACTAAAATTCAAATATTTTTTATAATTATTTTATATAAATAAAATATATTGATAATGAAATATACAATTATTTGTTAAGTCTAAATGTGTTAAAAAAATAATATTTTCACAAACAACATTTCATGTCTTTCTATGAAAAAAAATTAAATAAATTTTTGACTAATATATAAATTCAATTCAATAAAATAAACTTAATTTTTTAATGTAAATTATTGAAATTACAATATTCTGAATTTTTGGATTTTCCTATGAAAAGTCCTTTTTTGGATGAATAGTGAAACAATATCAGATTTTCATTTAAAACTGATTTTTTATCAAATTTATTCATAAGGTTAAATTATATTTTAAATAGGATTCAATGTTTAATCAGAAAATATTTTTATCAATTAATTTAATTGAGGTCATTAGAACCAATTTTATATTTACATTGGATATAAAAACCTACATATCTTTTGAACGTTTTTCCTTTAAAAATCAAAATTGTCGACCTGACTGTGGGATTACATTTAAATTAATTTCTCCCACTTTTTTTGTTTGGAATTTGTAAAAATGGATTTAATATTTGTAATAATCATAATTTATAATTTATACTAATGTAATCTTTTTTCCCCAAAAATTTTAGTGAAAGTAATTAAAATTAATTACATCGATTAAGTTAAATTTATGCTTATCTAAGGATTAAACCTCAAATTTACGAACCAAACAAGGCTTATGCACTTTCCCAAAAACCATTTTAGGCCAATTATGTGGCTACGAACCTTCCATTAAAGAGTTTTTTTAGGTTTTATGACTTTTTTAGGTAAAAACATGGTTACACAGAACTTGTTTTCAAATATATCATGTTAGTATTTTCCCTTCCAATTTAAAGGCCTCCAACACTCTCTCTTCTTCACACCTCTCAAAACACATAGGATCATCCATGATCTACCAAGTACACTTCCTAACATCCCTCCCTCATTCCATTAATCTTCTATTTCAGAATAAATTCTATTAAGTGATTCTTTTAGAAGAATCCAAAAGGAGTTACCCAATTAAGAGGTAACGCCTTCTCTGAAGTTCCTTTCTATTATTTTCCGTCTCCACCTCCTCACCCTCATTATTACATGATTTTGTAAAAAAATGTATCATAAATTTAATAATATGTTTTTATTCTATGGTTTCAACCTACACTTACACACACCACCATCTAATGGATAATGAACATGCTATTTACATTTACAGTGAACTACTGCCTCACTAAATGTTTGTTGTTCATTCTTTTTCTTAACCACCTCTAATGGTGGAAATTAGGATTGAAACTCTATTTAAATATGATATATATTATATTGAAAATTTATTTAAGCTTAAATATTCATTTTACAACACATATCATTTTTAAATTCCATTTCGTGAAAATGTGATAATTTCATTTCAGTAGGTATGGACTACCATCCCCTCAAAGCGATGTGATTTGTTCAGGTACAACATGGAATATATTAAGAATGAGTTTATTGATAATATAGGTTATAATAATTCTTTAAAAATAGTTATATATACAAATAAATTTTTTCTATTTCTTCTATATTAGTTCATTCAATACGAAAATAAAAATGGAAATATCGTTCATGTGTATATACAGCTTACCATCTTAATGGATGTTGTAGTACATTTCATACATCTATAATATATATATTATTATAACCTATATATAATGAGTATAAATCATATTTATATAATAATTTACAATCTATATATTATGATATAAGTATAAGGACTAATGATATAAGAAATTAAGACACATATAAAGAACAAAGTGAATAATATCCAAAGTAAAAACATAACATATGATTGTTAACAACAGGGTAATATAATTTCATGATCAAAACATATATTGTATTAGATATAGGAATATTTTTTTTGGGAATTATTTATAATAAATTTATATTTTTTTATACATTTGGATTGAATGAGTACGATAAGAGTCATGATACAATGTAGGGGGATTTCATCTCACTTTTCATTTCAATGAGATGTATACTTTAAACACCACGCATTATTTTGGTGTGGTGTGTATACTGAACATTGATGTTTTCTATGATTTTTATTTTTAAATCAATGGGTATCGACCATTCCATTATAAGAACATTCTTTCATGGGTATAATTCTTCAAGAGTTACCTAATCGAAATGACTGTTCTGCCTCAATTTTCTTTCATTGAGATACATGTTTTTTTATGAACCTCCATTTTTTTGAGTTGAATATACATAAATTTTACATGTTATATCTTCAATCTACATATTTTAATGATATTTTTGTTCATTCATGTAATTAAATTTTATTTCATGGAGATTATTATCCTATGAAATGAGGTGGTATGAATTTATTGAAAAAATTTCATTGCATTTCGAGATTGTATATGTTCATGATTCCTCTGATGATATATTGTGATCCATCTCTCAAAAATAGTATTGATTATTATTATACTATGGTTATTCTGAATATCCTCATGTATTAGTACCATTTTCCAAATCTTTGGTACTAAATATAATGATTTATATAAAATATTACAATATTTCTCTTTGGTCGGAAGTTTATAATGTTCAAAAAGCATGTTTTAAAGAAAGTTTTCAGAAGAAATTTAAATCCCATTTCCAAGGGAAATATTATTTTAAAAAAAGGTTTTGAAAGATTCCATTATATGTTTTCATAATAATTTTCAATGAATTTTTTTTCAAAATGTTTCATGTTAAAAAAACAAATTTTCAAATAAGAAAGGATATTTTACTCAAGATACTTTCTTAAAATAAAATTCAAAATTATTTAGCATATAAGATAACATCTGTTGGTTTTATACATGATTTCAGGGGATATTAATCAATATTTCTGTTCATATTATTCTTCTAAATGGATTTTTTTCTTCAAAATATTGATATCTATGAAACTTGTTTCTCATTCACAAGATATATTCTTTTGAAACCTGTTTAGTTTCATGGGGTATATTCTTTTGAAACCCGCTTATTCTCACGGGTTATGTTTATAGTGAAATGATTACGAAACCTATATTTTTTCAATAGGGTATGATATTATTTCATTTCTATAATACCCATTTTATTTGGTGGGTTTTTATAATATTATTTATTGTCTTTTGGAACATGTATGCATTATTTTTTTATTAGATTGGTGGGACCAATATCCCCATCCAATGCGTTAGGTAATAATTTGCATCACATGATATGGAAATGGTTGGAACATGTGGTGAACTAAATTCAATATTATAGGTATGGAGTGGGAAATGAATTCAATTTATGAATACTATTCTAGAATGAGGGGTTAAATCAGTTTAGTAATACAGGGCAAGAATAGGGGTGAACCCCATTGAGTAATGTAATTTTGACAATAAGAGAGTATCTCCAGCAATGCCATGGCTACTATGGAAATAATGTTATAATCTTATGTGTCTGCTAAAGATCCATGTTTTATTATTATGTTATGATCACATGGATTATGTTCCTTATTTCCATATGATTCATGTCTTATGAAATTCCATGATTTATATATATCATCATATATGTGTAGGGTATGATCTTATTTTTTCATAACATGTTCTAAAAAACATTTTCTCATGATTATGTTTACCTATCTCTATATTTTACCATTACTGAGTATCTAAGAATCGCCTTTTTTTGTTTCCTCCCTCCCCCACATGTTATAATGATATGTATAATTTTTGAGGTGTCTATGAATGGTGATAGTTTCTAAGAATCTAGTGGGAGATTTTATAACTCATTTATGTACCAGTGTTTATATTTCCATGTTTTTAAAAGAAATACGATAGTATTGTCTTTGGGAGTCTATTTTTATAATGTTTTATATATTCTAATGTTTTATCTAATGTTAATGTATGGAAAGAGAGGGTAATTATATCTAACCCATACGGCTTATTTTAATCAATGTTATCATATAATATCTGATTACAAATTATATTTGTAATATTTTATAGCATATCTATGTAGTACATATTTTAAGTAAACCAGTACACAAAAGTGAATTCACATTGTGATATAATCCAATGATCTAAAAAATGATCTACTACTCAATAAAAATTCATGATCCACTGCTCAAATAAAATACATGTTCCAATGCTCTAATATAATATCCACTGCTCAAATTAATTACATCATCCAATTCTCAAAGAGAGTACTTCTACATAATCTAGTTCCATAAAAATGATTCAGAAGTCATATTTTTTAAAAGTAAAAGGAACTATAACTAAAATAAAATAAAATGACTCACTGCTCCAAAATATGCCCTTTCTCTAGTCTTCCCTAATGGTGTGTTTCTCTAAAATCTAGTGTTAATCCACCATGTCTCCCTGAATTCAGGATCAAAACCCAAAATTAATATTGATGATATTGAATATATTGAATGAATAAATTATTTGTAAATAATTTTTCAGTAAAAGTGGATTAAACATGAAGAAAATTAAAATAGTAGAAAACATGCTTCAGAATCAAGATATATATTAGTAGTTTGATTAATCCTATAGAGGATAATTGAAAATTGGGAACTAAATAATGATGAATTGGTAAACATTTTAGTTATATGTACGTATATTGAAATGATATCTAAAAAAAGTCTACTTATTTCATTGTATAACAAAGAATACATGGATACTGGATATTAATTTTATAGAACCAGAACATTAAAATATATAAGACATTTCATTTGGTACATTAATTTATAGTAAACAATACCATTCAAGAGATGATAAAAATATATGAAAATGGATAAAAAATAGAGTATGTACCATTCATGTTATAATGATATCTTATTCACCTGTTTCATTGGTCAGCGAAATGTATTAAATTAATTGTATCATATATAAGACAACTAATTTTTTAATAGAATTAATGAAGATACTATAGTGAAAAGGAATATAAAAACCCCAGATAGAGAAGGACCCAATAATAGTAGTATTCATCTCAAAATATACCTATTGATATGTAATAATTTTTTCATCTTACACAAAAAAATTTTAAACCATCACTATCTATTTTAATAATATATTATTATGCATGCATGTTGTGACATGTCTGCAAACATACCCATGAACATCCACATAACTGGAGCTTCTAGAATCATTTACAATCACGTTTCAAATAGGTTGGAGGCTTATCATGTTGTAGGCATATTTTTCAACCAATTTTTACTTCAATAAGAGAAAAAAATTCTTCTTTTGGCTTATGGAAGGTCATATGGGTTACATGTATGTACATATCATATAGAATAATTATAGATATATTTATAAAATATAAAAATGAAATGCATATTTTATGATTGATGATAATTTTGATAATTTATAAAGGTCATACTATAGAAATAAAGAGAAGCAATGAAATATAGTTATAAAAGTAGGGATTATCTTTTTAAGACTAACTTGATGAATGAAAATAAAAACATATTTTCCATGAATTCTGATATAATGAACATGGGTTGAGCCAAAATTGAACATGAATGGTATTCATAATTAAAATTAAAGAGACACAAACTATTATGCCTATAAATATATATATATTATATCATATAATTTGTGGATCCACAATGAAGGAGAAATTATTTTGTTTTGAAAACTCAAATGCATGTTTTGATGATTAAAACATAGTATATTCGTTTCAAAATAATACATACGTAACACTGATTTTTTTAATAAAAAGTTCATTAAAACCATAAAAACACAACATGTATATATTATAAGAAAAAAATATATATTTATTTTAAAATGAAAACCTGAATATACATTGTTTAAAAACCTGAAATAGAAAACATATATTCTCATAGATAAATATATAAATATTTCATAGAAAATAAAAAATAAAATTAACACAAACATAAACAACTACATTAAACAAAATAAATTAAAAAATTTATCAATTAATCGAATATTAATATGGAATATTCTTCTCAAAATCATGCAACATATATTAATACAACTTCATTAACAAAAAATTAACTATTAATCAAAAATTACCACTAAATAGTCAGTTTGAAACATCAAAATACAAATAGAATACATATTTTCTATATAAACTAAACAAGATACAATAGCACACATGTTATGTTATCTAAATATAATAACTTCATAAATAAAAAAATGTAAAATTTAAACTGTTGATAAAATAAATACAAATATATTTTCTATAGGAAATAAAAACCAAAAACAAAAATCATGTTCTATTATAATTAAGTTAAATAAAATAATAAAAAATAACACCTACTAAAAATAAAACTTACTATGTGTTGATAAAAAGAGTAACCAAACGCCCATGGAAGAAAAACCAATAATCAGAATCATCTGGTGAACAAAACTCTGGTGGGTGTTATCAATCATAGAATGACTCATCTGTAATAACCAATGATCAGCATCATCTAGTGAAAAAATGTTACTGTAATTCATTTACAAAAACTCTTATATCACATGTCTGCATTATTTTCATACCATCATTATCCTCGACATTATAATAATCTTCATCATCATAAAAATTAATATTCCACATCAAGACAATTAGAAACCAAATCAAAGGTTTGGCTCAATATCAGGGCTTGGAGAAGTTCATTTAATATTTAGTGAGAACCCGGTTATAATAATCTTTGTCACTATACTCTTCATAGTCATCCTGGATATCATCATCTCTATTCTCATATGAGTCTTCCTTCTTTTCCTTCAGTACTTCACCTCTGTTTCCCTACCCAGTTGGAATTAATAACATGAACAACGAAAAATAAGATAATATTGAAGTAAATCACAATGAACTTATAGTAATTATTTAATCAACCATATTGATATGTCATAGGTTTACAGTATAAAAAAATGAAATCTTCACTTCCTATATAATTTATGGTCCCATAATGATCCAGGGTGACTTAATTCATAGTTTGTGAACTTAATTTAAATATGTTTCTTTTCAGGCTTCTCAAAAATATCAAACATTATCAAATAAATAAAAAAATAACTCTAGAAAGTAAATTTAAATAAAATTAACAAATTTAATCTCCATATGTATATCCAATGTATCCGAAACAGACAGAAATCTATATCTACATACAAATGTTTTAGAATTGTTGTAAAACCTGAATCAGGATTCCACTGGACATGTTTTATCATTCGTGTTTGGGGACATTCTAAAATTTCAAACCCACATCTAGGTACAGCATTAATTTATTAGATAAAGGAATTTTGAAAACCCCAAATAGCATATGAAATATCTAATTATGTCAGTCAACTCCCAATATTCATATAACATTAAGATCAACTATTGATCAGTTCATGATGAATGGTATCCTTACTAAGCTCAATATAATCCCAAAGGAATCCTTTCAAAAACTTTTACTTCTACTCATTCTTATCAGAGAACCACTCTATGTTAGTATCTTGGAATTGTAGAGTTAAGTAGATTGGCATATTTTGAGAACATTTAGGATAAAAAACACTTGAAATAAATAATGAAAACATGTAATGAAATGACATACACCATTTGGTATATATAAAAGGTATCCACCATAAAGAGAATATGTTATCACGATTTAAGGACTTTTCTGTTTTGAAGTTTAAAAAAGTAATGAATATTCATTTAGACAATGAAAGTTGATTGGGAAATAATATTTTTTGTGTTAATATAATATTTTTTTCAATCTTAAAATAATATTAATAAAATATTTATTATATTATATTTAATATTTTTATTATATTTTTATTATTAACATATCAATAATATATCAGATTGGTTACCCTATATGTAAATAAATGTTGTTATCAAAAATATCTCTTTGAAATTACATTCCATTGCAAACCAAACATATTTATTTACCTTTTTTCCAAACATTTCCTGTAATCGATTTCCACCCAAACAAATAGGACATTGGTGAAATGAAATTTCAAATATTTTTGTAAATATACAATAATATTGAATGACCACATTTACAGTGAAATAATGATTAATTAAAATAATGATGATATTATGTGTAATTCCATTAAAATGCGTAAACACTACAAAACTGGGTTCACCAAACATGTTTGTAAAGTTCATTTTATGCCAACATAAAAAATAGTAAACTTAATGAAATGCATGAAATAAATTTTGAAAATTAAAATGTAACCCTTGCATGCAAGAAATAAACATTACAAATTAAAAATTTATTCATATGAAAAAACAATCAAGCCTCTCATACCATCCCATTCATGTAAATTTCATGTATTTTCATGTTAAACTCAAGTTGAAAGTGATTATATCTACACCATTAAACTATTGAGTTGTAAAAAATAAAAAATAATTGATTCCTTAACTATAAATCAAATCGAGATAAAGAATTTGTTGGTAAGAAAACACCATGATCAACCAAATAGGACCTTGGTCTAATGAAATTTCTAAAATGGTGGAAAAATAATAATAATAATGATTGGACACCTTTAAAAATAAAAAAGTGACTAATTAAAATTACAATGATGGTTTTAAATTTACTAAGATGTTTAATTTTATAAAAATATATAAAATATGGAAAAATAGGGTTTCCCAAACAGGCTTTGGAAGTTAAATTTATGACAATATAAAATAACAAAAAACCAACTGAAATAAAAACATTTAATTTTCTTAATGAAAATGAATCCTTGAACACTGAAATTATACATTAATAATTGAAAAATTATATATAGTAAAAAACAAAATTTATCAAAACTTCCCATTGAAATATAATCCATGAATTATATATCCAAACTCATGACGTACATGATGGTCATTATATTATTTACCCTTTGAATTATAAGCAATATAAAATTTTTGAGCCATTAAATATAAATAAAATCCATATGATGAATTACTTTCTAAAATAATAGTAGGATCAACCAAACAGTTTGATGGTCCTATGAAATTTAAACAATATGGGTAAACAGACAATAATAATGAATGATCACCTTACATATTAGAAAAATATTATATAAAATATCCTAGATAGTTCAAAATTTGCAATGGTATGAAATTTAATTAAAATTCATAAAAACTAAAAAATCTAGAAATAACAAAAAATTTATGCTTTTTCAAATATAATCTAGCATAAAATAACATAATACCTAAAGAAATGCAAGCATTAAATTTTAAAAACTCAAAATGAAACCTTGATCGCTGGAATAAATCATGAGAAATTTATCGTTTATGTAGATGCAAAAACAATAAAAACTATTTATACCTGCTATTGAAACCAAATTCAAGTATAATAATGTTAAACTAAATAATAACAGGATTATTGATGTATCATAACCCCTTGAGTTGTAAGAAATTTATAAATGATGATTCCTTAAACATAAATCAAATCAAGGTGAAGAATTGGTTGGTAAAAAATACGATCAATCCTCCTTGAGCCATAAATTATATGCGTATATTATATTTATCCTCCTTCATGCACATAAATTGAAGAAATTTATTCCATAAACTCATGAAAATTCACTAGGACAAAATTTTTCACTATAATAGGATGATAAAAATTGAATTATAGTTAATATTTTTTGAATGACAGAAGGAGGGCACACCTATCATGTAGATGATTCACTATAGAATGTCTGAAGAATATATGGGTGATGATTAGGTTGTCCTGTATGAGGTTTTCAGGCATCGTAAATAATGGTTGTCACTAAAGCTAATAAGGGAAGCGAATATGAGAGTTGAACTGAAGGAGAATACAAAGGTACTCATGGGTTAGATAGAATAATATGTTTTGTAGAGAAAAATAAGAGGACGACTTGGTGGTTAATGATTTAGGTGTAATCGTAGGTGATTATGGTAGAGTATGTTGTGATGGGTAACCAAGAAATAATATTATTGGAAGGAAATTGAGGTGGTAAATCGAGAAGGAGTAGTCTGAGGTGAGCATGAGGGAGTTGAATCCCTAAACTATTGAGACCAAATTGAGAATCTTGAATGAGGAGACCAAATGGAGAAACCGAGGACACCGAAGATTTGGGAGACTGAAGGAGTTGAATCTAGATAATAGAGAAGTAGCAGAAACCCTATATTGGGAAGACTGAAGAACATGAAGACAGTGAAATATGAGGAAGGAAAAATGCAGGAGTAGTGGAAATCAGTGAATGGGGATATAAAAATCGCAATGGGGAGCCCGGTTGAGCGGTGGAGAAACAAGCATGATGAAATGGGGTAGTGATAGGAGATGCTTAGAAGGGGACACATGAAAATAAACATGAAAATGTTATTATATATATATATTATCCTGTATTTCTTTGATAAAATACAATATTGGTTAACAATAAAATATAATCATTTCAAAAATCATTACCCAGTATTGTAATAAAAAATAAATCCTAATGATTGTTATGGGGAACCATATCTAAAAGGAATTTACATTTACTTGGTTGAAATTCTAATAATCCCCTTATTTATATCTCGGAAATGGAAAACTTGAAACAAATGAAAATAGTAAGTACTTTTTCAGTCTTGTAAATTTAAATATGTAACGAATTTTTTAAATTATACCTCACTTATTTGATTAAAATCCCTATATAGGTGGTATTTCAAATTTATATTCTATTTCCATTGATATAATTTTGTCACTATTGTAAAAACCACTAAAATGGTATTATTATTATACAATTGGAAGGGATATCAACTACTTGGTATTATATAATGATATATAATAGTATTTATTAACCAAAGTAATTCTTTATCCATATCTGAAGTAGTAATTTATTAAGGCTTGTTTATAGAGTTGTTAACCATGGACTTTATTTAAGAATTATTATATACACAAAAATCAATATAGGATTAATTATATCATCAATATGTCTTAATAATTTCAAGATATATTAAAAGGATATAATAGGTAAATTATATAAATTCTATCTATTCTAATTCTTAATAGACATGAAATATAACCGTCATACATTTCGTGTACTTTAGGATACCTTTACTATAACCCCAATGGATCTCTCATATATATTCTTATCATTTTCCTACCATTATCAAGGGATAGTGAATATCTTTCCTAGTACATAGCATTAAATACATTATAAATCCATTAATTTATGAATAATTGATTCTAAAAATTCCATTATTACTATCATATTTTTAAGGATACATTTTCTTAGAGAGATTTATGTTAGGTTACATAAGAAACAATCACCTCATGAATTTCTCTATATTATATAATTTTAATAAGTTTTCAATTAATAAAAATTAATATTTTTTTTACCAATACTCTTTTATAATCAAGAATACATATTAATCCCTCATATATATGATTAATCTCCTTTGTCATTTCTATTGATGCATTCAATCCACTTTGGGATTATTGAATATAATAGTAATCTCTTTATTCAAATTAATAATAATTCGTAAACAACTAAATATTGTAATAAATTTAAATTCATATTAACTTTCTTGAATAAACATGATTCAATATAACTTTTTATTACAATAATGTCTATTATATTCACCTTAAAATGAATATTCAACTATCAAAACACCATATCTATCACATGAATGGGTCATACATCTATAATTACTTATATGCATCATTTTTTTTCATAGCCCATATTGAATATTCTATATAGATATCTCACAAAAATATCCATTTTTTATTTATTATTGACAACCATATTTAAAATACCATAATCATGGTCAACATATATATCATTAAGAATACTTATTGAGTCTATAATGAAATTTATGAAAAAATATCAACATAGTTTCTGACATTCCATTTCATGACCCCTTTAGAAACATATCAGATCTTATAGGTATTAATATTGCTATTATTTCCAAGATATGTCTTATTAAAAATTTATATATAATTTGATTGAATCAATATGAAGATTCTACTAATTTCTACATTTGATTTTGTTATATGGAAACCAATTTTCAATTCATGGACTCTCAAAATTTTGAACTTTTATTTGAAAATATTATACCTTTATAGGATAATGGGTTATTATAACCAATTTATAATACTTTATCTTCATAAATGACAAGAAAACTAATTTTTAAATGTTTCTAAATTTTCTTATTTGACCAATATATTACTTTTCCCTCTAAACAAAATATTTTATGATGTCTTCTAATTTTATTTTAGGAATAACAACTTGTGTATCTATAGCCTTTAAATCATTGAAACCTACATTTCTAATATTATAGGGATGTGTGAACATTGTTGATATTTTAATCCACTTCCCAATAGAAAATTTTAAATTATAGGATTACATAAATAATGTCATTTTTTCAAATTTCTATATAATTAAATATATAAATTTCCAACATAATGATATTTTTTATACTATTACCCAAAAAACATATTTTCATGTACATAAAATAATATTAGAAAATTTTTATTTCATATAATTATATAAATTGTAAAATATATCATATTGTTTCATCATTAGAACAATATTTAGTATGTATATTTTTTAATTTTATGAATATACATATAAGTTTAATTAATGACTCTCGTGAATCACTGTCAATCAGACCATGTATAACATAGTAAAATTAGTCCTTTAACATACACAATTTAATTGATGTGCATATGGATGTGCGATTTGGGGTATTATTCCTAAAAAATTTACATAATAATTTTAATAGCAGGTAATATAAAATTATAATTTATTTAACTAGATCATTTTTATCAAATTAATAAATTTATCAATTAAATTAACTTTAAATTCCCAAAAATATTCAAAAAGTTATATTTTTCTCTTTTATAGTAGAAAAATTCATATCATGTTTAAAGAAGATTTTTAATCACTTTCATCATAGATGTTCCTCCCACACATTATGTTTCCCCCATAGTTATGTTTAATTTATCTTCCTCACATCATGTTTACTTGGAGGAATAAACTATTATGATTCATACTATGAATGATGATAACAATTTTGAAACCCCTATATTCATTAGGTATATAGATTCCCACTATGTTGACCTCTTGATGGAACACTACATATAAACTCGTACTAATTACACTAGATGAATTAAAATATAGATATATATTTTTTATTAATAGTTATTTAAATCTTACTCTCTCCATAGTTATACCACCATTATATAATAAAATTTTATATGATTTCCATCAAATTAATCGATATTATTCAATAGAGATTCCTGATGTCACTATTTACATTGATGACTTGTAGATTCCCACCATTACCCAGTGATTTGTAAAATATGTAATCATAACATCCTTCATTTTGGAATAAGTACATTACTATATTTGTACCCAATATTTCTTTTAAATATGTAAATTAGTACTTATTTAATAATTATACAAGATATTATATTAGGTGATTTGGGTTTTGGTTGTCTATTACAAATTAGAAATACCCATATAATGGTCGTTAGAGATTATGTGACTGTATGGGGGGCAGAGCATTTAGGACGATTTAAATACATATAATTTAATGTTTTCTTAAGGGTGTGGAATATATGAAATATTGGGACTATTTTGGGAATCATCTGAATGTTTTAAGAAATATAGGTGTTATGTTTCACTATTATAAAAATTCACATTACCATCTAGTTTTTTGGTATTTATTGTTTGTTTTCTATCTGATGTAAATTAATGAAATGTTGATTTTTTTTTATTTTATATGTTAAATGATTGTAAATTATGTTTTCCATGTCTTTTAATGTTAGTTAGTCTCATGCCTAATAACAAATTTCAAATTTCTATACATTTTATGTTGTTTAATACGATATCTGATATTAAATTAAATGTATAAAATCTATTGTTATAATAATTTTTTAATAAAATTGAAAAAATATTGTTTAATCTTTATTTTCATGATTCAATTTTTCATATTATAGATCTGGAATGAACCTAATAATAAAATCATTTTTTTTATTTGTATATTCATTTTTTAATAAAAATCATCGATGATAATTTATAATGTTGCAGAAAGCATGATTTAAATGACCTAAAATTTTAGAAACAATAAAATAAGGCTAAAAATAAACACAATTCATTGAATAATTAACATTTCAGGTGTCACCATCCTTTGAATCCAATAACTACCTGTTTATTTTCATTTTATTTTTAGATAATAATTACTATGATGTCCTCTATTATGGTTTTTCAAGAATTTTAAACTATTTTTGGAATATTTTGGGTGTAGGATTTGTCTTCTATCCTATATGGGATGAATAATGGTTCAACATAGGAGGAAATTTCATTAAAAATTATACTAATAATGAGAAAAAAATAATATAATTAAATAAAGAAACTAAAATGAAACATACCATGTTGAAGTTAGTAAATGCTGAAATGAATAAATAAAGATATCGATGGATGAGAAATAGATAATAAATACAGAAAAGGGAGAGTGAATGATTATATATGTTAGTCTAAAATGTATTCTAGTGGAAATATAAATTATATATTAGCACATAATAATTGAGAGTAATTAATGAAAAAATTGAAATCGCGATTTTGAGAAGTTTGATGTCTAACTTTTAACACAATTTATTCTTATAAATGATGTTAAGAATATGATTTTTAAAATCATTTAATTTGAAAAAAGGGATAAAAATATTATAAAAATACATTTATAACATTTATTTGTTATTAACCATTGTTTATAATATTTTATGAAATATATTTCTCATCGATTACAGATAAACCAAACATAAATTTTTTTATCAACATTTTTAAGGTTATATTTTCAATAAAAAGATTTTAGAAACATTGAAAAACAAATGAGGGGATGGGTTCTTTTCATTTAATTGTAAATGAATTTACTTATCGTGAAGCAAAATTATAATTCATGATAAAAAGTTATGTTCATCAGAAGTTTGACTTCTCTACAAGAAGTATAATTTCAAGAAACCATCAAATTTCTTCTTTATGTTCATTTAACATATACAACCTATCAAATAAAATCATGTGTTATACAATAAACCTTTCTATTAATTTATTCCTTATTTTTATGTTTTTATTCAAAAATGTAATGTTAAAAATATTCTTCATGTCTTCGATTTGATAATAATTCATTATAAATAGACATTAAATTATATACTATATGATTTTTATCAACCACTATTTAAGGAAAAATGTAAACTTTGTCCTTCTAAATTAATTTCCTGATGAAATCAAATTAAAATTCATCAATGCGGATGGTTAATGAAAATTCATAAAAAACTAAATTAAAAAATTTTATGTTAAAGACAATTTTTTTACTTACTGTTTCAATATAATCATTTGATACAATACATTCACACAAAATAATATTAAATAAATGGAATTGTACTAAAAAAATTAAATTTACTATTTAAAAAATATCAAAGTTCATTAACTAATAGAATTATAATTAACATTCTTGATTTATCATTTCAAATGATTATAGTTTACACAACCAGTGAAATTATTCTATAATTGTTTATAAGATTTTTCATTTGAATTGAATTCTTAATTCATTGATAATTGATGATTTTTTTATTCATATATATATATAATACATTTATTAAATGTTTTATATCATTAAAATATTGTATTTATAAAATTAATAATAATAGAAATAATAAATTAAAACCAATTGTGTCAAAACTGGATAAGAAAATTATATCATTGTTAATATTAGGGATATATTTTTTTATGAAAAAAATTACACTTTGAAAACATTGATAATAAATTTTAATAGATGACGAACAAATATTATTTACTATTCATTAACATACATATAAGGGAATGTTCCAGAATAAAATTCTTCTATAACCTTAAAGGGAAAAATTATATCTACACTATTCATCTAATTCCTCTCAACTCTAGATGTATATAGAATAAGACATATTCCCCTAAACATTAGAGTAATGTTTTTAATCATCAATATAAGAATGTGTTCAATAATATAAAATAATAATTATATCATGAAAAAGGCCCAATATCGATAATCCTATATTGGAACAAAAAATTAAACATAAAACTAGTGTGGTTCTTATTTGTGGATTATTTCTCATGAGAATTTCTCTATGTTATCTTCAATATGGTCTTTGGGAAGAACCCTCAATACTTTTAGTCTGTAGAACATGTTCGAAAAAAAAACTTTTAATGTCATGTTATTTTTTCTATAACATAGAAATATTTTTTAGAAATATATCCATGATGTCTCTACAATTTTATTATTGCATAAAAAGGTAATATATTATTGAGTATAATAATATTATGAGGACATAACAATGTATATTTGTTAGAAGAAAAAAATAGGTGATATATATGTATATCAAACTATATATTTTCCATGGGGAATAAATATTTATATATATGAAATATAAATATTGGGTATAAATTATGAAAACAATTATTATCATTCTTAAAATTAATTATAGAATAAAACATAATTATGCCCAAAATGTTAAATTTTCACGAAACTTTTTAACCTTCCCAACATAATTATTTTCAACATTGAAATTAAATCATTGTGAAACATTGAATAATATTAATGGAATTAACTATCCAACATTATTTCTCATTCCCATAATCACATACTTCACTTTATTTTTTAAAATCTATATAACATAAATAGTTTTATAAAGATTTATAAATTTTCAATCAATTTAATTTTCATACACTGTTAGGACCATACACTATGAATTAATTGAACCTCGAACCCAACCATTATATTCATCCCATAAACTGGTCCCCATATAATAATATCTTATAAAATGGAAAATAGTTTACTATACAGTATATTATCCTTATCATAAGAATGTTTCCATCACTAAAATATATACAATAACAAAATTTTTAGATAATTCATAATTTTTCAGGATTGGATATCCTAATAAATGTATCAATAGATAACTATATTACATGGTCAAATAATTGGGCATGGGGACATGAATCCCATGGTTTTAATGTGGTTACCACATGGGATTTGGAATTCTATGATAATATAAAAAGTATATAAACTAGAAAATAGAGAAAAAATAAACCATCAGGGAATGATTTTACCAAAAATAAATTCAAAAAAACGATAAAAAGAGGTGAAACATTATTATTTTAGTATGTAAAATACATTAAATAAATCATTTTATTAGTTTTTTCAAACGAATGAAAAATGCAAAATAAAATATTATAAATTTTTTTGTAATAAAAAAACTTAATAAAATAAAATCATTAATAATTATAATAATACAACAAGGAATATATTTTAGAAAATTACATGTGGAATATATCCATAAGAAAATAAAAATATCTCAAACATAAAAAATGATTCATTTAGGTTTTTAATGATGATCAGACTCCCAAACAAAACAATAAATGTAAGGAAACACATTTGAGATATAATATATATGAAAATTGAATATTATATAAACAATTTGAATGTTTAATGTGAATGTTATATAGATAAATTTATTTTTACTATTATATATATATATATATGTTCATTTGATATATCATTTTAATGTATATTATCATCAACAATTTTGACATTGGGTATACATGTATCCAACATGCATGTTTACGTAGTCAATTTTTTTAATAAAATAAATTTAATACTGTTAAAACTAATAAGAAATAATTTGGGTATGAAATAAAATGATGATATTGAGAAAACCGATTTTAATTTTTTTATTTATTAAAAATTATTAATAATATTAAAATACTGAATTTTAAAAAAAATTAAACTAATGATTTAAATACCACTAAATTGACAAAATAAAATGTCCATAAATGAATATATTTATTATGGGATTAAAATAATGTAATATTAAATGGATATTTTTTCTAATAATTTTTTAAAGGTTGTATAATTATATCATAATAAAATAAATTGACATCTTTTAAAGGATTTTTATTTTCAAGATTAAATTTATAAAAGATTACAATAATAATCATTTAATTATTATGTTATAAAAAATAGGACAAAGTACACATAATGTTTAAAAAGTCATTTTTCATTAAAAGAAACATTCCCTGTATATTTTATGGTTTCATTTAAAATGTAAATTTCACATTTTTTATGAACAATATTAGATAAAATATTTAAAACATTATAATTAAAGCATTGATATTACGTAATAAGGTCAATTATTATTAAATATTAGACTATGTGCTAGAGGAAGAAAAATTTGTTACAATGATTAGTTGAAATCAGTTGATGGGGTTAAAAAATGGGGTAGAGATGTAAAATGTCATGAAATATTCAATTGAAATTGCATATATAAGTGGACTAATTAAGCATAACAATTATATTTCATATTTGTATCCAATTTATTTTTACAAAGACAAACATACACATTAATCCTTGATTATTTGGGTAAATTACATTCAAAACTAACCTATTATAGTACCCCTCTTCTACACCTTCAAAACAGCACACTGTAATTGGTTATATCCCCCAGCCTATCCTAATTTTCCTCACCTAATTTCATCTTATACATATATGAATCTCTGTTCCAATGTAGTAATCCTTAAAAATTTATTTTGAAGTAGCCCATTTTAAGAATGATTGAATTCATCAAAGTACCCAATTCAGCACCATCATTATCAATTAACATCTCATCTCTATGATTTGAAAATATCATTATTCTTTATAGTTATGTATTAACAAAATAATTTTTCATATTATAAAATTTATATAATATTATATTAAACAATCACCATATTCATTAATTAATTATATCATTTTTTTGGTTTTATTTAACCACATTTGTGAATAATTTTATACGGTCTTCATTATATCCAATGTGAATGAGTATCAAAAAATTCATTATGATAATATTTTATATTAATGTGTTCTTTTATATTAATAATATGGTAATGGAAGGTGGACATAACGAAATGAATGATAATTTTACAATTACTTTTACTTATTTGTAAATCACCAGAAACATGTTCATCATTTATTATATTTGTAGAAAACGTTCCCATTTAATATATAAAAAGACCATTAAAATGAGTTATTATTTTTTAAAAATGTTTCATCTGCATTGAAAAATCTAGGAATTCTGATATTGATATAAATTAATGCAGATCAATAATTCCATTAAATAACATGTATGAAATAATCAAAATTACTAGGATTCAATAAGGAAAATAATCAATAATTGATTAATATATGTGTAATGATTGGATGTTATAAGAAAGTGTCAAATATTATATAGGTAAATAAGGTTTTAAAATTATTTTTAAAAATGGGTATTTTACTTATAATATAGGGTAAATAACATTTTATGGAAGTAGGGGGTAAAGATATGTGATTTTGTTAATTACACATTCAAATCATGATTATCTAGGTGTAAATTTTGATTTTTTTTTAAATTTCATTCCTCTTACATTTAAACCCCCTTAAATTTTATTCTCCTCTAGTTATATGAAATATTTATTTTTCTTCTGAAAATTTTACTTTACATTGATTTTAAATTTAACCAAAATGTTATTTGTTTGTGGATCCAACCTTATTTCTTATACTCAATAAATAATAAATCTCATCTATGTCATTTTTTAGAAAATTTCATTAAAAATATAATCATATAATATTATAAAGTTTCATAATGTCATTAAATATTTTTTATTAATTCTACTAAAAGTCAATAAAGTAAAAAACCTTTATCATTTTTTTCAAAATTCATTTTGTATCGTATTTGATGCTCACTATAATGGTGTGAATAGTGTATTTAAATTTTGACATCGTCTAAAAACATATTTTTCAGTTCATTTTTCTCAGTTTTACATATGTATACTACTATATAGTATTTCATGGTTTTCCCATGTATATATTATTAAAAATATTTTATAAATTGGTTTGTAAAAATTAAAAGTTATTAAAAATAAACACCATATTTCTTATTATTTTAAAAAATAATCTTTGAGCTGTTATAATGTTTTTTAATAAATTCCAAAATCATTTAATCAAAATTAAGATTCACTATGAATATTCTATAATAATGCCATCAATAATTTTTATGGATAAATTCTGATCATGCCTTGTGAAAATTTTCATGAAACTATATTCTTTATCTTTAGTAATTATCATATTATGGAATTATGAATGTTTTCATATTAATTCAAAATGCTTATGTTTTATGTGGCATTATATGAATGGTTGGATGAATATTCCACCATAATTAATTGTTTAATATATTATATCTCATTACATATGGATTAAAAGGGGGTGGTAACCCATGTCCAAAAAGGGTATGGGATATAAGTGTTTATCCAAAGTCCATTTTTCCTTAGTATGAAGCTAAGATAGGAAATTATGAATTTAATATCTTGGTGGTTAAATATGACATATGATATTATGTACATGATTATTTTTTATCCACATTCATTAATTATCAAACATATCTATTTCATATTCTTATAGATCATGGATGTCAGATCATGCTTCCACCCTCTCTCTTATCATGTCGTTTGTTATAAGACCTCTTCCATGAATTTAATTTATGATATATATTTCATTATGAATTATTATATTACGTTAGGACCATACCCCATTATTATTCTATCATAAAGGAAATCTTATTGTAATCTCACATATGATCATTGATTGATATCATTATTTTGTACCATTATTGATAAATTGAGATCCCCATTTCACATATTTACATTCCTTATGTTATGAAGAAGAGTTCTATATATGATTTCCCTAAGTATTTATTAATTGAGTATATTTTATACTGGTGATAATTAAAATTGTCTAAAATATACTGGTGATGTATTTATTCTCTATATAAACTAAATATATAATTTCTAGGGTGTTATTTATTTTGATATAAAATGTTTATTCATGAAAAATGATGAAATTTGTAAGAATATAATGGATGGTTAAACATATTATTTATAAAATTGAGGTTTACATATAATTTGGATTAATATTTGAATAATATAATGATAAATCAAATAATATTTATAGTAAACGAAAATTTAAGTCGAATAATTTTAAAATTTTATAGTTTTGAGTGAATGTGCCATAATTTCGGAAAACATTTATTGATTTTTCTTATTAAATTATTTATTACATAGAGTATTATTACATGATACTCAAACTTAATTTTCCTATTTCATTCAACATATTGAACTATGGGGAATTGGTTTAATGATTAGTTGGGCGATAGTGAAATGATTTTCCAAATGAAAACCCAAATAGTAGTAGATCTAGATTGAAAATATCGTCCAAATTCTCACCAATCACTCTAAATATATTAATAATTTCCCAAATCAGGTTGTGCTCTTAAATGTATTATAACTCGGAATTTACACTGTGGGTTCAAGTGAAAAAAACTATAATCCATGCACTTAGGTTTTTTTAGTGGATAAATTTTTTCCATATTTCTATAATCAATAACATGAAAAATCCTACGTAAATTTTTGACCATCAAAAACCCAAGGACCCTTAGGATTAGACATTTATTGAAATAATAATATTTACTACATAACAGTGCCAATTTCATCATATGATGTTTTTCCCACTATACAAAACTATTGTTATTCATAATTACATATCAATATCTTCCAAAAACATCTACACCCATGAATCCATTGTATACATTATTAATTAAACATCATTACTAATTATGTTGGAAATGGAAAACATATAAAGGTGGAGGTTGAATTCAAAGGAAGAGTAAACATAATGAGTAAAAAAATTGTATCATTAGGGATAATAAGATTAAAATAATTGTATGATGATAAAATCAGTGTTCATGAGAATAAGATAAGGTCATTGATACACATAAAAACATAGATCATAAATCATGAAAAAATTATTTAATATTTTACATGAGACATGAATTATATATGTTAACAATCATGATCCATTGAATACATTCATTGATAAGGTATACATTATAACATGATAAATCATTAAATAAAAAAATTTAGCATGAAACATAACATTCATATAATACATAGAGTCAATATTATAAATGGAATAAACTAGTAGGTATGTTCTAAAAGTCTATTTTGAGAATCCTATAACTGGTTATCGATGTCTCATTTCCCAATGCATTGGAATGTTATCTTATGAAAAAACTATCAGCATGAACTATGTTAGGAGCAGCCATCATTATCAAGAATATCATAGGACCATATCATGAATTAAAATATTAGATGATTGTGAATTTCCTCAAAAAACTCGTGAAAACATGCATAATTCCTTTATATCTTGGATAACATCGGTAAAAGTAACGTGTTATTTGAAAATATCATTAAAATATTCATAATCAGTCTAGGGAATGATTAAATAAGTTTTAATGAAATCATTTCTTCATCGGATCGTAATTAATATATTGGGATGATATAATTGAGGATCATGAAGACAACTAAAGGATCATTTAATACATTATTGTGGAAGGCATCCATTATATACTGAAAATAAACTTTCAAAATCATTATTATTGTATAGAATCTAGAAAAGTTATATTTGAAAATAATATTGGAAAATTTTAATGTATGATTAAATTCATTGAGGGGTTAATATGCTTTGAAATTATATTCATTTTACAATATTTAAAATAATGATTTTTTTGAACATCATCTGTATAATATAAATTTTAATGAAAATGAAAAAACAAATAAATAACATACCAATACGTAAAAATTCAAAAAAAGGTAAAAAGACTAAAATTACTCATTCCTGAATACTAATAATCATTCATGAAACCATTTTCGAATCAGTGTATTTGAATGTAACTGTTTTTCTTAAATAGAGATAATAATGAATGAAGGTTTTCTTGAAATCATATTTTGATTCATTTTTTGTAAAAAAATGGAAAATTGGTACATAAGAATATATTTTTTATAAATATCTAACAATGATTATAAATGAAATTGGTTTTAAAAAATAAGTATAATAAAATTTTTCAACATATATTAATGCCTAAATATTTCAAATTAAAAATTGGATCGAAACATAAAATCCCTATAGCTTTGATAACTTCTGAATCAAAATCTTTATTGAATAATATTTCACATGAATAATTAAATATCTAAAAAATATGTGAATTCAAGATATAACATGTTAAAGGGTATTTTTATAAAACATATAAATTAAAATAGATTCATAATATAATCATATGTTACTATTAACACCCATGAACGTATAAAATATTTTAATTTTATTCAAAAATTATATATTATAATTAATTATATATGTATAATGAAATAAGTGGTATTTATGGATATTAACGAATCTATAATCATATAATAGTACACTCACCTAAGAAATTATAAATTAAATTCAAGTATCTCAAATGTCAAATACGATATATTTATATCATTAAATATGTATATAAATGTTTTTACTGTAATAAATTAATTTTTGGTATTTTTGTGAAGCATAAATTTTTATTTATAATTATATAATAAATTTAAGGACATAAAACAAAATTTATTTTCATAAAATAAATTTATAAATTAATATTTACTATATTATGATAATAATATACTCTAATGAAATAATTAATAATTTATCAATGTGTTATAAATTTTTTAGAATTTTAAAATTGTTATTTTTTAAAAAACAATTGTCAGTTTTAAAAAAATTATCACATTTAAAAAATTATCTTCAAAAATTGGATTTCATTTTATTAATTCTACACATAAAAAAATAGTTGGGGTTATTTTTTGGGATTTGTCTAAATTTATTGAATTTTTGGTGAATAGTGAAATATGGTAATTTAAAATTTATGAATATAATCCATGTAGATGGACTAAAACCGTTATTCATGATTTAGGCACCATACTCTTGAAATATCCTACATTATTTTGTTATATTTAGTAATAATTCATAAAATATTCATAACCTTGAAAAAAAATAAACTAATGTGTAAAATAATAATAAAAAACTCTTCTCCTCCAGTATAAATACTACCCCTCACCGCCTCTTCTCCTTACCCCTCAGAGACTTTTAACTAGTTTATTTTCTAACCAATTCTATTACAAAATCCATTACCCACGTCATCACCATATATTATTACTAAAATTATAAATCAAAGGTCATTAAGGAGGATAACAATGAGAAGAATTCATGAGGGAAAATCCTCCTTCATTTTCATTTATTTTCCTTTTAATTTAATTTATTTTATTATTCTCTCTTCACCTACCCATATCATGATAGAAAGAAAACTCTAATTCCTTATATATACTATTTTTTTATCATATTTATAAACAAAAACATCATATTTTTTCCATATTCTCTTTAATTTTAAAAATGAGAACAACTTATGTGATGTGTCAATTTGCCGCCATTATGGATGATACACTTTCATTTTCAATTACCAACATCAATGTTGGTCATAAAACCATTATTATAGTTAAATAAATTTATATTAAACATTTAATAATTTATATATTATTCTATAACCAAAATATAAACATGATAATAAATAAAATGATATATTTTTGTGATGGTCGTATAAACAACCAAATTAAAATAAACAATTTTCACTAATGTGTTATCTAATGAATCGTCATCATATAAGAAAAAATTATATACGGTACCATTTTAAATTCTTCGTAGATATTAATACCATTATTCTCAAATTCTTGTATTTTTCATCCATTCAACTAAAAATTTCATTATAAACCGATGATGGAAACCATGAATAGAACATAACTAAAACAATGGAAGTAAAAAAATTAATAATATATGGGTAGAAATTTGTTATAATATGGTCATAAAATAGATTATAAACAAGAGTATTATTAATTAATTTAGTAATAAGACTCTTTAAAATACAATATATTATTTTTTATCATTTCATATGTATAATTAAATAAATGTAATAGACTTGTCATTAAAATCCCCTTTCAAATTTCAATTTCTACTGAATTCAAAAAGAATGTTTTTATGAAGACATTATTATTGTTTAATGAATATGTTCTAGCTTGTGGTAATTTTTTATGATGAAGGGTGGGAGATATATCACCCTCCAATGCATTTGGTATGTTTATATTTGAGGTCGACCATATTGTTACTCCATGTGTAACAATGATGAGGTGGTTGTGGGGGTTATATTATAATGTAGGTGTGAGGGTTACTATATAAGATATCTATGAGGGTAAAAAATAAAATGTTATCCATGAGGGTTACCATATTAAGTAACTAATTTTTCAAGTTACCTAAATTGTTTTATATGTTTTATGTTTTATAGAAATCAAATATTTTCACAATGTAACTATACAATAATTAATGGGTGTGAAGAATGTAATTGAAAAAATGATTTAATATAGTCATAATTATTCATCAACTAACAACATCCTTTTTGTATATCCCCCATTGATAATTTTGTTTCATCCCATTTTTAAAAATTATTTTCCCCGGTTTTAAATTTAGGTAAGATAAAAGGAGAATCTGATATTATTATTGTGATGATTTTTCATGAAATGATTTCATGTTTTAATAAAATAAAATTATATTATAGAAGAAATAATTGTAATGTTAATTGTACACAATTTTTATTTTTCTGGTATTTTATGTATGACTTATGAACTAATTATCTAAATCACTAAAATAAAAATATTTCAATAAATATATGAAATTGAATTCAAGTTGTAAACTAGATTATTTAATGATTAAGGTCACATTCTTATTGTTGGTATTGGAGAACAGTTTAGATAACTTTAGGGGATATAATGATGTTAATATAATACCATAAATGATTTTAAAACTGTGATTAATTTGATATGATATAGTATTTGAAAACTACCATGTTTCTTCACCTATGTTATGCCTTTTCAGATTGTTTTTTCATAGAGTAAACAAGGAAGATGAAGTAAAAAGTCATTTATAAGATTATATATTTCAGAATCAGCAACACATAATGGTGGGAATTCTATCCAAGTATCTTCCGATAGTGATGGATTACTTTACATAGGCTGTAAACATTTCCGGTACCCATGAAATTGAAAATCTAGATCTACCACAAATTAACATGATGAGAGTGGGTCATTTTATGAGGAAACAACCATGTGCTTTTAGTGAATATTTTTAACCAATATTGGCAAAAGGGTGGATTAAATCCCATGAAATGAAATATTATATCATGGGGTGTTTAAAAAATCAAATGGTTATTCTTGGTATTTAATGTTTTGAAGATGAAGAGGAGTAGTGGTGGTCAATGGTCAATAATATTAGGGATAGTGAGGTGATCTGTGCATTGGAATAGTATGATTTTAATAATATATTCCTTGAAGAATAATTTACAATGGTGTTTCGTCTTAGGATGGAAAATAAATTCATTGAATTGAAACAAATAAGATGAATAACTAGACGATTTTGAAGAAAACTTCTCCTAATTGTAATGTTATTGTCCAAAAATAATTCAGGACCATGATATAAAAAATAACTTTTACTCAATATTTAAGCAAAGATACTGGAGGGATTTGGCCTCTTGTGAATTTTAATTCTACGATAAAATTTTAAAATTTTTTAGATGGTATAATTGGACTATGATGATATGAATTTGTATGTTGAAAACAAACAGAAGAGGAGGTCTGGATAGAAATAAATAGAAAACAGTCAATCCAGGAAATTTGAATGTAAGAAAATTTAATTTCTATTTTGTTGTATGTGTGGTAAAAATAATTATGGGGAATGAATTAAAAATTAATGAAGCATTTCAGATGTGGTATGTTTATACATATGGAAAGATATTTCAATTAAAATTTTCTCAAGGGTGGTATGTTTAATTATAATGAGAAAACTACGAAGTGTTTTAGATGTGGTGAGATGGGTCATTATGAAAATACATGTCTAAAGAAACATCATAAAGATGGGTTGTATCCATACTATACGAAGAAAGGTGTAGTCAAATCCTTTATGGCTATTTCAGATCATGTTTTACCATCCAATGAAGTAGTATCAAGTACATTGTTTAATCATATTTTCCTAATGTTTTGTTTGATATGGGGTCTATACATTAATTTCGTTCTAAAGGAATTACTCATAAATTAGAAATTTCACACCATGAAATTAAAACCGAAATAATGGAATAAAAGGGTGAAATATTATGGAAAAACATAATTATAAGAATCGTGCTTTTTTGGGTTGTGGAAATACAATACCTAAAAACATTCTCATTTTACCTCTTGTAGAGTTTGAAATTTTTCCGGGTATGGATTCGATATATGTTCACCATTCAAAGATTTATTATAGGTCCCAAGAAGTTATTTCCTAGAATGATTTTCAGTTTTAATACAAGAATCATCCCATACCATTGATAACATAGCAAGAAGCTAATAAATTGTTATAATATGGAAATGAATATTATCTTGCACGTGTTGTTGAAGGCATGAAACTATTCATATTAATAATGTTACAATTTTTAATGATTACATGTATGTTCTTACGAATGAGTTTCTCAGTGTGATACCTGATAATGAAGTTTAATTTTCTACTGACTTAGTGAATGATGCTTTGAAAATTTCAAAACCCCCTTATTGAATAGATAAGTTCAGACTTCTATAATTGAAAAATAAGTTGTAGGATTTTCTGGATATATGTGTCATTTATCCAATCACTTCACCATACGGTGGTAATATTTTATTCATTAAAAAGAATGGTGGTTCCATGAGACTTTTCATTGATTATATATATTTGAATAACATAACTATAAAGAATAAGTATATGTTTCTTCATATTGATCACATGTTTGATCATCTACCTAGAGCTCAATATTTTTCCATGATTGACTTGAGATCAGGGTATAATCAGTTGAAGGTGAATGAGGACAAAATTATAAAAACTTCATTTGGTACTGGATATGGCCCTTATGAATTATTCATTTTTCCCTTTGGTTGGAAAGATTCCTATTTTTTTATGAATCTTATGAAAAAAATCATCTTTGACTATTTGGATAACTTCATTGTTGTATTTGATGAAAATATTTTGGTTTATTCAAAAATATATGAGGATCGTGAAAAACATCTAAGGATTGATCTGCAAACACATAAAAAATAAGTAATACCGCTAATTTAGAAACTGTGATTGTTTGTTGTAAATGTTTTTTTCATTGGAATAATGGAAATAATAATGACATAATGGATGATCCTGATAAAAGAAAAGTGGTTCATGAATGGCCAAGACCTACAAATGCTACTGAGATTCATGGATTTTTTGGATTATACGGATATTACTGTCAATATTTTAAAAACTGTATATGGATATCTAGCCCACTAATTAAGTGAAAATGAAAAGGGTGGAAATTTATTTTGAGAGAATACTGTGGTGTTTTTTTCTATAACTGAAAACAAGACTGCTGAATCCTCTTGTTTTAGCCCTATCATACAGAAATATTGATTTTTTCACCTATAGTGATGCTTAATTGAATGGAATTGGTTGCGTTTTGATGCAGAATGATCAATTAATTTCATACAACTCAATACAATTGAAACCTTTTGAATTAAATTATCCAACACACGATTAGGAATTAGAATATTTTTGTTACTTTAATAATTTGGTGTCATAATTTATATAGATTAAATTGTGAAATATATATTTACCATAATAGTTTGATGTATATATTTAGTCAGAAGGAATTGAAAATGAGTTAATTCAAAAGGATATGACTGATAAATGATTATGATTTCATATTCAATTAACATCCTAGAAAATCAAACAATGTGGTGGATTCTATGGGTCAAAAAAGTCATTATATATTAACATTGTTATATTATGAAGACGACCCTTGGTTAATGATTTGATGAATTTTGGCATGGAAGTAGTTGGTGTAGGAAATTCCTCTATTTTATTTTAGGTGATAGTAAAGTAATATATCTAAAATAAAATTATGCAATCCTAGGAGGAAGATCGTGAGTTTCATAAAATGTTAGAATTGGTTATGAAACGTAAATTTCTTAAATTTAATGATGATAATCATTATGTATTGAGATTTGTAAATATATTATCTATGCCTTTTGATTCTCATCTGAAGAGTTAATTGTTATGTTAATCTTCTAGTACTCAATTTTTATTTCATCGTGGAATCACTAAGATGTATATAGACATTAGGGTTTATTATTAATAGGATAGAATAAAAAGAGATATTTCTAATTTTACCATGAAATGTTTTACATGTCAATAAGTTAATTTAGAGTAACAATTACCAAATGGGATGCTTCATTCATTTATTGTACCAGATCAAGAAATGAGAAAATATATCCCTGAATATCATGGTGGGACTAAAAAATACTTCTACAGGTAACAATAAAATTTATGTTATTGTTGATAGAATAAAAAAATCCACACTTTTTCTTTCTATTTGAGATACTCATTCTTGATATCATCATTCTTGATTGTACCTTAAAGATATTGTTAGTTTATATTGATTTCCTCTCTCCATTTCATCTAACCATGATCCTAGGTTCACTTATATATTTTAGAAAATCCTCTAGAAATTGTTGAGAACAGTTAAAAAATTCAACACACCCTTTCACCTTAAATATGTTGGGTAGTCAGAACAAAAAATTCAAACATTGGAGGATAATATTAGATCTTGTTCAATATATTTCTTGGGATATTGGAATCAACATATTTTATTAGATGATATTCTTATAATAATATTTCCTATTCAAGTATAGAGATGGATGATTTTGAGGCCTCATATGGAAAGCAGTTTCGATCTCCAGCAATGTGGGGTGATGTTAGAGAATAATGGTTTATGGGACCAAAACTAGTAGTGGAGGTGGCATGAAAGTGATGTTGATCCAAAAACACATTAATAAATCTTAGAGTGGGAAGAAAATTTATTTATATAATATGAGGGAAGAACATTTTTTCTAGGTATTTGATCATCATTTCATTAAAAACACTCCTTGGAAAAGTATTATCATTTTTGTTATGAAAGGGAAGCTATTATCATGGTTTATTAGTCCTTTTGAAACTCTATAAAATGTCCAACTAGTTTCCTACTGATTATATTTTCCTCCAAGATCATCTTGGATACAAAATAGTTTTCATGTCTCTATGTCGAGAAAGTATGTGTGAGATTCATCTCATATTTTGAGAACATAAGTATTTCATATGTAAGAGACCCTCTCTTATATAATGAAACCCATTCAGACTCTTCATCAAAGAGATATAAGTACTGTGGAATATGTTTATTCAAAAGGTTATGATTTTGTGGAGAAATGACATGGTTGAATAAGAAAAATGGGAATCTAAAACATTCAATGAGGATATTTTATCCCCAAGTGTTTTATAAGTGAATATAAATTTAGAGTATGTAATTTTTAGATGTTTGGGAGAATTCAACAACCCATGTACTTATAATATAATTTGTTTTTATTGTGAAATTAAATAGGAAAATTCATTTTAAATGTATAATGAAATAATTTATATTTATAGAAATTAATGAATATATAATAATAGATTAGTAATAGTGACTATTAAAGTAGAAATATAATTCAATTATCATAAAATTGAAAATTAGATATATTTATATCATGGAATAAATAAATATATGTTTTCAAACTGATTAATTAAGTTATGTTATTTTTTTGAAAGATAAAATTTAATATATAATTTTGTAATAAATTTATTGATTTTAATGAAAATGTATTTTCATAAAATAAATTCATAAATTAATATTTCATTTTATTGTGATTAAAAGGTAATTTTATGTCACCTTGATTTTTTTTCAAAATGTTTTCAAATTAGGTAAAATTTTAAAATTGGTATTTTTCAAATAAATGATTATTTGTATTAATATTTAAATTTATTAAATTTAGGTAATTATTTTCATAAAACGTAGTTCATTTTTTAAATTCTACATGTTGAAAAATGGTTAGGGTGAATTTTTGAGAATTTTCTAAAATAGTTGATGTTTTTTTGAATAGTACACAACAATAATTTATAGTGCTTCAATAATAATCCAAATACATGAATTAATGAGATAAATAATGATATAAGCACCATAATATCAAACTATCCTTAATTATTTTAATATATTTAGTTTTTATTCTCAAACTACTCATTGTTCTGATCCAAAATAATACTCTAATGAATAAAATAATAAAAAAAACACTCCTCTCTTCTACTATAAATACCACAACTCAACACCTCTTCTCCTAACACCTAAAATTATAAAATATTGTTTAATTTCATCCTAATTCACATACCCAGATTTTTCCCCATGTCCATGATTGATCATTATTTACAAAATTCAAAAAAGAAGATCCTTAATTCAGTTCTCAATGAGATGAATTAAATAGGTAAAACCATCTTTTATTGTATTTTATTTTCCATTTAATTTATTTTTTTATTATATCTTATCCTACCCTTATCCAAGTGTCATGAGAAATTTAGAATTATATATATACTCCGTAGTTATCATTTTATGGGAAAAATCATTATCAAACTCCTTCTCCTCTCCCTTTTATTCTAAAAATGATAACATCGTCCATGATGTGTCCAATTACCACCATCATGAATGATACAATTTCCTTTTCCATTACCACCTTCAATTCTAGTCATAAAAACATTATTATGGTTATATGATATTATATTACACATATTATATGTTATATAATGTTATGGATCCCATATATAAATATGATATAAAATAAAATGATATAAGTTATTGATGGTCGTAAAAACAGCCAAAATAAGTTAAATCATTTTCATTAATGTTTTATCAAATGAATCACCCACATATAAGAAAAAAATATAAATGTAAATATTTAGAATCATGGGAAATATTAATTAGATTTATTTCTACCTATAGATTTTCTAATTCCATTTCACAAGAAAATCCAGTACAAACCAATCATACCATGAAAAGATTGCACCCGAAACAATGGAAATGAAAACATAACATTACTAAATGGGTGGAAATTTATTATATTTTATACATATAAGGAAGTATAAACTTGGGTATAATGAATTAATATATTAATAACACTATATTAATCATTAAATAAGAGTTTTGAAAAAATTTATATTAGATGAACCTATGGCATTAAATTTTTATTTTAAAATCATCTTTCAAATTTATATTTTTTTATAATTCATAAAGAATGTATTTATATATCTAGTTTTACTATTATATGATAATGTTACAGTTATATGATATTTTTTATGACTATGTATGGGGTCTATATCTACCTCCAATTCATTGGATATTTTTCTATTGGAGGATGATTGTATAGTTACTCCAAGTGTAACTATGATGGTTACACCATATGGTAGTCAAGAGGGTTACACTGTAAAGTATTCGTGAGGGTTATAATGTACGACAGATGTTATGGTAACAAATCATATTGTATCCATTAGTGTTATAATATTATCTACCTAATTCCCAATTATACCTAAATTTTTTAATGGTTTTTATGTTTTATGTAAATCTATTGTTTTCCCAAAGTAACTATGTGTTACTTAATTGTTGATATGTAAGTATTTTTGAACATGATTTCATATGTTTATAAGTACTCATGAACTAATTCCTCCCTTTATTTTATGTCCCTAAGTGATATTGTGTTCCAATCACATGTTTTAATAAATCACAGGATTTAAGGATGCCTAAGAGAAAAGGAGAAGTGATGATGAATTTTGTGATGGTTTTTCATGAAAATATTTCATGTTATATTTAAAACTATTGTATTATAAAAGAATTGGTTACTGTTTTAATAGTTTATAGGTAATATACTAGTGGGTTTTCATATTTATTTGATGAAAAATTTCTCTAAAACTCTAAACTGAAATGATTTTATCGAATGTTTGAATGGTAATTATAGCTGATCTAACTAGACTATGTAATGTTTATGTCTGGGACCTTATAGTCACACAAAAGGAAAATATGATGAATAACCATTATAAAATATATAATTTAATTTAGGATTATTCACTGAAGCGATTACCTGTAAAAAATTAAATAGTACAGTTAAATTGGAAATAACTGATAAATAAATAATATTTTATTTCAAAAATAAATAATGAATAATATAATCAATAGAGAGGTTTCATAGACCAATGAAAAAAATTGAGTATGAAAACCTTTAGTACATTGATAAAATTCTTAATAAAAAACCCTAGGATGATGTAAAATTAATTGTGAGATAAAATAAAATTATGTATTAAGTATTTATAATAAAATATGAAAAAGTTTTTAATAAACACTATATATGATATATTATCTACATAACATTGAAAAATTACTAAATAATATGAAAATGTTATGAAATCCCTTACATCGATGCAAGACATGATGTAAATGTTAATTATCACATAAATAATAACACTATATCAAATATTTACCTAATTAAAATACCTTTCCGTGTTCATTAATTTATCAATATACAAATTTTTAGTTTTTTACACATTTTTAATTACATAATTTTATTAGTTTATGTTGTGTGTTTTAAGGAAATTTGGTTCTTAGATGAATAATTTGTTTTCTATGTTTACTATGTTCATATATGTTGTCATTCCATCATATCAAGATTAATATTAAAGAAATTATTTTCATTTTTATACATAAATTATAAATTTAAATAAAACCATTTTTTATAGTTATGATTAATTAATTACTATAAAATCTTAGTGATGATATGTCATATGTGACATAACTAACGATTCTATTTTAGAAAAGAAAAGAGGGAAAGAATGAATGAATTTAATAAAATTCATAAATAACAATTATATAATACATATAAGGTCCCAGACATAAAAAATTACATAATCTTGAATTATGTTAAAAATTAACATTTAGGATATGTTAATGTTTAGGATTTTAGATAATTAGGCCATAACTATTTCACTACATCACAAAAACTACACTTCTACTCAGTATACATTTTTTCATAATATAAAAAACACATAAAAACATGTCTAGTTCCATGTTTTAGATAGCATGACTTTTCCTTGATTCCATCCTTAACCCTATTCATCGTTATATTTTGTGAAAAACATTTCAACACTAGTGATGAGCATAAAAAGATAAACAAGGGATATAAATTAAAATATGAAAACATTAGTCAATCAATACATAAAAAAATAATCTCTTAAACATACCTCATGAAATCATAAGATTTATAAATAACACATAGAAATCATAATGTATAAAGGTAACTTGTGGCATCAATGTGAATACTTTCATTGTAGCTTTCATAGCTACATAGGGAGTTACGTTTGAAATACCCATTACAATATATTCATTACATATCTTTAGAGAAACATTAATGTTTACCTCTTTCGCGTTACCCAATGCATTGGAGAGCTATCTCGGGCTCACCTACCCTAGGATTATCACAGAACCACCTATATACATAAACAATGCCCAAGAACCATAACAAAATAATAACACATAACAAAAGCATAATGGAAAGATAGAATTTCCACAATGCAATCACTATATATCAGTTCAATATATTTACACAATCAATCCTTTTCAAAAACCATTATAAACATTCCATAAAGATATTTTTTGAATCAAAGCATCTCATACCACTTTGAAACATTTAAAATAAATTAACATTTAAAAACATTATTGTTAATATAAATAAATCATTTAAACCATTTCAAAAACATGGAAAATAATGTGAAAGCATTAGAATAATAAATCATTAAAACTTTTAAAATAATGTTTTAGTTAAAGAGTCCTTAATAAAAATTCGGCAGCCGAACAACGTCACATTAAAATTAAGAAAATGAGTTGATGAGAGAGAAAAGGATCTCTCATCAATTGGACATAAAAGTTTCCATAATAAGGATATAGAAGAGAATATTCCAACATAATAAAATTGAAATTAATATACATAACATAAAAGAAGTCTTTGAATAAAAGAGGAGGGTGAAAGTTCCCTTCCAAAGATCATTTTGTAAATAAAATATATCTATTATGTGTACTCTTTATATTTACACATAAATCAATTATAAATACATGATAGGATAAAAAAATTATTTATCATATAATCATATCACGGCATAATAAAGAAATATAATTTTATCCCAAAGAATGGAAATTGGGTTATGATGTTCCCTTACAATGATCATGTCATGAATAAAATAGATCGATTATGTGTATTCAATATAAGTATGCATAGAGAAATTATAAATACAATATAGGAAATAAAAATTAATTTCCCACATAATCCTAGCATGACATAATTAAGAAGTATAAGTATAACCCAAAGAATGGAAATTTGGTTAATAAGTTCCCTTACTTCGTGTCCGACATGACTCATTTATTTCTTGTTCATCCTAAATAATAAACATAAGTTAATTTATACATGATTAAGAACATTTTCCAGGTTTATTTTTCCATTAGTATCACTTATTATCATGTGATAAACATTACATAATTAGTTAGGTTAATATCTTTTGTTTTGCCGATATTTGGTACTTGAGTCAAAAATGAACTTGTTATAATTTCAAATTGTCCATGAGGTCAAAATTCAATTATCTATAGAATTTTATAAATGATATAAATAAAATATATATCCAGAATATATGTATTTTGATCCAGTATATATGTATTTATAATAGTCTATAACATTTGTATATAAAAAATGAAATACACCGTTCTCGGAGACGGTAAGCCTTATGTACGCATGAACGCTACTTCCATTTCTTTTTCATTTTTAAAGGAAAGAAAAATAAATGATAAATAAGTATATATTATAATTCCAGTATAATATAAATGTTATATATGTAACATTTGATCATAAATTCCATCCTTTATGTGTTCTATGTATGGCATGAACGAGTCATATCACTTTGAGGGGGCGGTAGTACGCATTTCCTCAAATGAAATTATCATATTTACCCATTACAGAAACCATAAAAGAAAGCTATAAATGAAAAATACATAAGAATATAGAAAATATAAATATAATATATATCATATAAATAAATTTCCATCATAATGGCCACCATGAGAGTTGGTAGGAGATAATTAAACAATCATTATTTCATGAGGCAGTAGTTAACCATTTATATAAATAGTATATTCTAAGTCCATTAGATGGAGGTGTGTGTAAGTCTAGATCGAATAAATCTAATAAAAAACATATTATAATTATGATACTGGTGTTTTTATGTAAATAAAGAATAAGAATATCATAGGGAGTGGAGAATGGACATAAAATAAAAGACCTTGAGAGAATACATTACCTTTAAATCAGTTAACTGCCTTTTGTTTGAACCAAAAGGTTTTATTGAATTTTGTTCTTCCTAGGGGGAGGTTTCTAGGTGGAAGAGAGGTATTTTTGGAGCTTATTTGGTTAGATTTTGGCAGAGACAAAGGGCATGATAAGTGTGAGTAAGGGTTAGAGATGATGGCCTTTTATAAGGGGGAGGAAGGGGATCTTTAGGAATATTTGAATGTATTATTTTTTTATTAAAGTATTTTCGGTTTCAAAAGGTAAATAACTCACTAAATTCAAAGATAATAGGACTATTGTTTGAAATAAAATCATCCAATAATAATTTTATAGGTTGTGGATATTTATTAATCTTTTTATTTTTGCATTAACCCTTAGTAAACTGTTATGACTCTTACCATGTATTCTTGTAAATTCACACTATATAGTTAATATAGTAACAATAAAATTCTAAAATAACCTCAAGAGAACAATTATTGACATATTAAACATTATTCAAGTCATTTGGACGAATTTAGATTTTTTTATTATTATATCATTTAATAATATAATATATTTTTTCAAACCCCAATTTTGTCAAATTTTATACTATTCATATCCTGACTTTTTAAAAATGCATAACAACATTATTATTTATAAAAACATAATTAATTAAAATATAAAAAGTCATATTCATCGATAAATTTCGTGTATGGAATAAAAAGTTTCAAAATAAATTTATTTTAACATTTATAATATCATTTATTTAAATCATTCAATAATAAGGTAATCATTGCATCATCATTTAGTCAAAAATAAACTTATTTATATAGTCTCTAAAAATTATAAATAATATTCCATGATGTATGAAATTTTTTTATCTTTAAAATTTATATATAAAGTGTAAGAGATCACTTATAAAACCACATATCAAATTGTTTTACTAAAAAATATATTTTTATGTAATTTTTATCTTTACATTAATTTTTTTTATATAAAATGTCATTATTACTCCCAAGTGGCTCTATGGGGACAAAAAATCGACCTAAAGATTTCCTTGGTTGAACATATCTAATACAATAGGGTTAGGACCTTTTTATGGGTAATTTAATATTATTATAGCATTATTTTTACCCTTATTTACAAGATTTACGCTTTAATCATGGTAAATAAAATATTTACTGAAATTACTATTCATAATGTCTAAATAAATATACATATTTACACAATTTAGACCTCCTTATTCCAAATATGAAATCAATTTTTTCATATTCAAAACATAGATGTTTCAATAATTAATTCAGAATTAATTCTCGTTGTCAAACCGAAAAAAAACGTGTTTTTAAGAAACAATAACTATCAAAATATTGACATTTGTTTATGTCCAATGTCATAGTAAAATTATTTCTAATAACCAACATTGTGTAAAATGGTAAAAATATAATACAATTACACTATAAAACCAATTAAAATAACAATCTTACTATATAAATAAATTAGATGAAAATTCATTTTTGAATTAAAATGTGGTATTTTTCACTATTCAAAAAAAATAACTTTATCTGAAAAATTGAAAATTTTACCCAAATAAAATTTTGAAGTCCAAAATTATAAATAAGAATTTTTTTTTCAAATAGAACATATAAATGTGTAAAAATATTTTTAAAAGGGTTCACCATCAAAAGGTGTTAAATCAACATTTTAAAGGATATTAGATTATTTCATGCTTAAAATAAGATTCTTTCTTATTTTAAGCCTCTAAAATTTATTGGAGAAAAGTAAAGATATTTAAAGAACATGTTTAATAAAAATTTAGTTTGTTCTGTTCATTACCACCAATAATATGACTTGGCATTAACTACCATTTAAAATAATAATAATAATATATTATTTTTTGGTAAAACTCCACGTTGTGTGAAACATAACATTTCGAAGAAACCCTTTGTTGCGTGTTGAGTACACTATCAAACTAATCATCATGTTTAACTTAAAATTAATATCATATTAATAAGTATTAATAGATATGAAAAAGAATTATTCTATAAATACCTGAGTCGGTACATCCTTCCCCCCTATTGGGAATTGTGTCCTCATCATTTTAAAATTGGGCTGGAAAAATTAATTAAAAGTCCCACATTGTAATTAGAGCGAATAAAACCATCACATTAAAAAAAGAGAAGTGAAAAGGTCACCCGAGAAAACACATATTAGGATTCCATGAAAACATGGGTATTGAAGAGAAAAAAAACATCATATCTTGATGGAGAGTTATAGAAAACATGATCAGTAGAATGTTAACCACTCGAACCCAAAAACTTGTGGTAGGTTGAATGGTATTTGATTCCCCAGTAGGAAAAGTAAATGGATAATATTTTTTGTCTTCTGTTCGTTTATATAATATCGGAGAATTTATTTATGATATTGAAAAAGATCACAAGGAAACATTCTTACTTTTCATGTATACTTCCATACATTACTAAATTTTTACCACAAAATCATCTTTTCTCCAAACGATTTAAATTCATTATGTCATTGTCATGCCTGAAGTTGTAGAATCAACATCTAGATAATAAAATAATCCAAAACGATGAACTATATATTTCCCGTATCTTTATACATTAACCAAAACAAAAAAAATTATTACAAGATTAGATAATCCCAAAAAAGGATAAATCTTAAAAAAAGAAATAATACTCTTAATCTCTAAAATTCAAAAAAAACATAGTTCATCAAAGGCCATTAAATACAAAATTTTTCTTTAATAATATTCAATATAATCAAAACTAAGATTGAAACCCAACATTTTGGAAAAAGTTAATCTCATAGTCTTCAATAGTTAATCTTAACATTTATTTCCAATTAACCTCGACTACAATTAAAGTCTCATACTGATGTGTAATTATCCTAATCTCCTATTTTTTATGATATGTTAATAATTTCCATCTCCATATGTCAAAAATAAAAACATATATTCCTTCCAACATAAAATTCCACCATTACTCCTCAAATAAAATCTCATAGTATTTTATTTTCCTTAGGCATATAGTGTTCCCAGAAGGGCAATCGTATTCGAAAATAACATTTATCACATAATCACCAAATAATTTTCCTATACTAAGGATATAATAAGTTCCAAAAATCAACAAATTATTTATCTATAAAGTATTTTAACTTAAATAATGATTCATACTAAAAAAGGACATCATGTAGGCCACTGTTAAGCAATGGACCCTTGTCTCCCTTCAGTTGTGGGTTCTATTTCTTCAACCTTTCCAGTTGTGATGTGCTTTCATCCATCTTATGGATTGTCATTTTTATAAAACTCAAAAATAACCCTAACTTGTTTTAACTCCAAAGATTTATTTCACATATCATTTTCATCCCAACTCATTAATACCTAATCATATTATATATTGAAAAAATTTTCTCCTCCATATGATAATAGAAAACTCTTCCCAAAAGAAATAACATAATACCTTGATAATGGTTTCCACATGGATTCATTTTAATCTTTTTCACAAAGGTATAAGGTCTATGAATTGCACCAATGATTTAGATATCCTATAAAATCATTTTCATCCTTCATCAAAATAAACCTTTTACAAAATGGGTCATATTGATGCTCGAGGAAAAATAGTTTTGGAAAATAACCATGTATGACATATAATTTCAAAACATCTGATAAAAAATGATTTTTATAAATCATTCAGACCGAATTTTAGTTGAAACATTCAATTAATAGTCCTTTTAAAATACCAGAAGTATGTGTATAATGACTATATTTTAAAAATAAAATATTAATAGGTTTCCTAAGGGTCTCCTTCATCACTACCATATTCAAAATCATAATATGTTTCAAAATAATGTGATAAGGTAAAATATTTTAGTATGCATTGATAATATTTTCCATTCTTGAAACTATGTGAATATTGAGAAAATAGTATTTTATTAAATAAAACCCATGATCCATGATGGTATTGAGGTATAGTGTAGATGTTTGATATCTCAAACAACTTCTTGTAAGTGAGTTTTACTCTAGAAAAGGTTTCACAATCATCAAAACATGAATTTTCGATAATTTTTGCAAGTATGTCATCAGGAAGAGATTGGAATGTTGTTTTAGATCATCTTCCTTGCATTTGTAACCAAAATTACTTGATATGAAAATGATATAAAATAAGGAATTAACTGATATTATAGAAATATGGACTAACCATGTCTTTAAAGAAAACTCATATTCCCTAAATTTGTCTAAATCGACATTTGATACCAACTATAAGGACCTAACTTTAAAACATTAAATAATATTGAATTAATTTAATAAATAACATTTAGGATCATTTTAGGTTTAGAGTTTTATTGAATTAGGACATAACTATTACATTTCATCTCAAAAATCACAAACCATACACTTCTACCTACAATCCATTTGTTTCATAGAATTAAAAAAATTAAAAAATAAACATTTCAAGTTCTATGTTTTAGACAACATGAATTTTTCCTTGATCTCATCCTTGACCCTATTCATATTTATGTCTTATGAATAAAATTTCAAAACTTGGGACGATCGTAAAAATCTCAGTAAGGGTTATAAAATAAATAAAGAAAAAATTAGTCCATAAATATATACAAAAAACATGCTCTTTAACACATCTCGTGAAATCATATGATTTATGAGTAACACATAGAAATCAAAAATAATAAAGGTAACTCATGGAATTTATGTCAATAATTACATTGTAGCTTTCACTGCTATATAGAGAGTTACGTTTGGAATACACATCACAATATATTCCCTAAGTCTCTTAGAAGAAACATTAACATTTACCTAGGTCATGTGACACAATGCATTGGAGAGATATATCAGGATCATCCACCCTAGGTTTATCAAGGAACCACCCATATGCATAAAAAATTCCCATGAAACATAACATAATCATAAAACATAATACAAGCATAAAAGAAATATAAAATTTCCCCATTGAAATCAGAATATATCAGTACAATATATTGACATAATCAATCTTTTTTAAAAACCATAAAAATAATTTATAAAGTGATTTTTGAATCAAAGTGTCTCATACAACTTTAAAACATTAAAAAAATTAAAATTTAATAACCTTATGTCAATATAAATAAATCCATAAAAACATTTTGAAAACATGGACAACAATTATAATGATATAGAAGAATAAATCATTAAAAAATTTAAAACAATGCTTTAGTTAAAGAGTCCATTGCAATAATTTATCATTCTAATGGTGTCACGTTAAAATTAATAAAATGAATTAATTGGAGAGAAAATTATCTCTCATAAATTGGACATAAAATGTGAAACAATAAGGATATAGAAGAACATATCCCAACATAAGAAAATAAAAATTAAAAGACATAACATAAATGAAGTAATTGACTAAAAGAAGAAGGTGACAGGTTTCCTTACAAAGAACATATTTAAATAAAATAGATTGAATTTGTGTATTATATATAAGTTCCCATAAATCTATTATAAATACAAGATATGAAAACAAAATTTATTTCTCACATAATCATTTCAAGACATAATCAAGAAGTAGATGTTTGACCCGAAGAATAGAAATTGGGTTAAGAAGCTTCCTTACAAATATCATTTTGTAAATATAATAGATTGATTATGTGTATTAACTATATGTACACATAAATCAAGTATATATACAATATATGAAATAAAAACTTATTTATCACATAATCATATCTTGAGATTATAAATAATTATAAGTTTAAACTAAAGAGTTGAAATTGGGTTACGAAGTGTGCTTACCTCGTGTTCAACTTAACTCATTTGTTCCTAGTTCTTCCTAAATAATAAATGTGTGTTAATTTATAATAGATTAAGAAAAATTTTCATGTTTATAATTACTTTTATATCACTTATTACCATGTTATAATGATTACAAAATTATTTATGTTAATATCAGTCGTTTTTCCTATATTTGGTACTTGAGTAAAAATGAACAGGTTATAATTACAAATTGTCCATGGGGTCAAAAGTCCATTATCTCCAGAATTGTATTAATGTTTTAAATATCATAAATATCTGGTATATATGTATTTATATCTAGTGTATATGTATTTATAACAGTCCATAACATTTGGATATAAGATAATGAAATGCACTGTTCATGGAGATGGTAAGCCAGACGTACGCATTAACGCTACTTTAATTTATTATACATTTTTAAAGGAATGAATCTAAATGACGCATAGGTATATTATAATTAAATTATAATATAAATGATATATATGTGACAAAATTTCATAAATTTCATCCTTTATATGTTGAATGAATGGCATGAACGAGTCATATAACTTTGAGGGGGTGGTAGTCTGCACTTCTCAAGTGAAATTATAGTATTCAACCATCATTAATACCAAAAAGGTAGGATATAATAGAAAAAATAAGTAATCATATAGAAAATTTAAATATAACATATATCATATAAATATAGTTCCGTCATAATGGATTCCATGAGTGCTGGTAGACGATAATTGAACAATCATCATTTCGTGAGGCAGTAGTTCACTGTCCAGAGAAACAGTATGTTCTATGTACACTTGATTGAGGTGTGTGTAAGATTATTTAGAATAAATATCACAAGAAAATTTGTATATTTATGATACTGGTGTTTTAATATTAAAAAAATAATAATAGGATCATTGGGAGTGAAGAATAAAAATAAAAGAAATGAACTTGAGAGAAGATGTTACCTTTAAATCGGGTAACTGCCTTTGGTTTTAACAAAAATGATTTCTCGAATTGCCTTCTTCCAAGGGGATGGTTTCTAGGAGGAAGGGAGGGATGTTTTAAAATTATTTTGGTATATTTTGGACAAGACAAAGGGCTTGAGATGCGTGAGTAATTGTTATAGGTGATGTCGATTTATAAGGGGAGGAGGTCCTCTTTAGTAATGTTTGAAAGAATTATTTTATTATAAAAGTATTTTCGATTTAAAAAGGTCAATAAATTAGTAAATTAATATATAAGAGGATTATTTTTCGAAATAATATCATCCAATAAGAATTGGACTGGTTTTGGATATTTTTTAAATCCTTATCTTTTAGCTTTAACCCTCTATTAACTAATTTAACTCTTACCATGCCTTATTGTATATTCATTCTATATAGTTAATATAGTTACCATAAAATTCCAATATAACCACAAGTGGTTAATTAATGACATTTTTGACATTATTTAATTCATTTGGATGAATATTGTATTTATAGGATTATTATATCATTTAATAAAATAATATTTGTTTTAAAAACTCATTTATATCAATTTTTATACTATTCATATCAAGACTTTTTATAAATCCATAAAAACATGATTCTATTGAAAAACATCATTAAATAAAAGATAAAAAGTAATAATCATCCATAAAATTTGTGGATGGAATAAAAAGTTTCAATATAAAAATTATTTTATCATTTATAATATCATATATTTAAATCATACATTAATATGTTAATAACTACATCATCATTGTGTCAAAAATAAATTTATTTATTTAGTATCTAAAAATTATAAATAAAATACCAAGATTTATGAAATATATTTAAATTTAAAATGAATATTTATAGTAGAATATATCACTTATATAACCCCATATTAAAATTCTTTTACTAAAATATATATGTTTATATTATTTTTGTCTTTACTTTAAATTATTTAATAAAAAATGTCATTATTACTCCAATATTGCTCCATGGGGTACCAAAATCGACCCAATGATTCCCTTGGTCATAAATATTTCATCCAATAGGGTTATTAAATGTGTAAGGTTAATTTAACATTATTATAATATTAATTTTTACCCTTATTTACCATATTTACCATTTATCCATGGTAAATAAAATATTTACTGAAGTTACAATTAATAAAGTCTAAAAATAAAATTTTCCTATTTATACACTTTGAACCTCCTAATTCGAAATACGAAATCCCTTTTTTCCAAATTCAAAATATAGAAGTTGCAGACATTAATATAAAATTAATTTAAATTGTCAAAACCAAAAAATCTGTCTTTAAGAAACAACAACTATCAAATGATTGACATTGGTTTATGTCAAATTTCAAAGTGAAGTTACTTTCAATGAAAAAAATTTGGTTAAGTGTTAAAAATATAATCCAAGTACACATTAAAAAAATTAAAATAATAATAATAATATATAAATAAATTAGTTTAAACGGCAATTTTGAATTAAAATGCAGTATTTTTCACTATTCATTAAAAAAATTAAATTTATCAAAAAAATACAAAAAAATTACCCAAAGTAAATTTTTATGTCCCAATTATAAAGTTTAATTTTATTATGTAAAATATAACATATAAAAGTGACAAAACTATATTTAAAGAGGGTTTACCATTAAATGGACGTAAATCAACTTTTTAAAGAATATTAGAGTATTTTATGCTTAAAATGAGATTCTTTATTATTTTAAGCATCCAAAATTTATTGGATAAATGTAATTAAATTTAAAAAACATGTATAATAATATATTAGTTAGTTATTTAAATTTCCGCTAATAAAATGGAAATGTGTTAACTATAATTTAAAATAATAATATTATTATATTATTTTTCAGTATAACTCAACTTTTTGTGCAATATATGATTTCAAATAACCTTGTTGTTGTGTGTTGAGTATACTATTGAACTAAGCATCCCCTTTTATTTAAAATTAATATCCTATTCATAATTATTAATAGATATGAAAACATATTATTCAATAAATACCTAGTTCGTTACAATATATATAATATTACCTCTTTTAGATACAGTTATATTTACCATCCATGTGATGTTATGAAGAAAAATGAATCACACCACTTCATGATGGTGGTTATCCCCAATATGGATGAATGACATTATAAATTTTTTATCGATTTAATAGAAGAAAATTTATTATAATCTATATTTCAAGAAAGATAATTGATTTATTAATATTATATATATATATATATTGTTTCCATAACTATAACAAGTCATGAAAGGTGGTGGTAGAAAATGAATTATATCAGTTCGTGAGTCAGTACACTTCCAAATATAAAAAATAGTTTCAATTACAATATCATCTATGATGAGAATGGTATATTCTAGTCGATTATAAAAATAAATTCATTATATAAGTAAGATAATTATGAAATTACTTTACAATGATTGAAGATGATTTTAAGGACATAGAAGATGAAATAAAAATAATACATATTGTAGAATTCCAGAACTCAATTGTGAACAATCTTCATTGATTAAAAACTAATTCCTTTTTTGGTTGGAATTATACACAATATAATTCATATTTAATGTGGGTAGTAATGATAGGACGGAATTTCTATATTTATTTCTGAACCAAACTAATCATGAAATGTGGAGAGAAGAGAGGACACACGGTGTCTTTTTATAAGTAATGGGATAAACACTTTTGAAAATACCAGAAATATTATTATTTTTTATTCTAAATCCTGTAAAATTTATACAAAATGAAATTAATTTTATGTTCATTCATATATAGTATTAATATTATAATCTAATCAATTTTTTTGGATTGATATTATTTTACTACTAATATTCTAGATTAAGCATAAGTTAATTTTTTAACCATAATAGTCTTAATAGTATTATCAATTTAAATATATTATAAATTATCATATATATTAATAATTGGATAATTAATTGAAAATGGAATAAATTTCAATCCTTTTCTCATCCTATTTTTCCCCTTTCATTATTTTAGTGATTTTAAAAAATTTAATAATATTTATTCATCCTGAAATACTATTAATGTCATATCATATACAATTTATATTATTTAATTCTCAATAAAAAATTACAATAGTGGATTTTAAATATGACCCATTTAGAAATCCATAACACAACATTATTAACATTGAAAATAATTATCCTCCATATTAAATAAAAATTTATTATATTTTATATCCTTTAAATCATCCTATTTATCTTTGTATATATTTCACAAGAACTATGGAACCATTGTGTTATACAATAATGTTATTATTTCATAAATAAAAAATAAAAAAAATCCCATAATAATAATTATTACATTATGTTCAAAATGAAATTTAATATATGTATATAATTTCTTTTTAACTCTATCTGGCCATATATCCAAAATTTAAAATAAATACTTTGACCTATTGAATTTGTCATTAATTAATGTTATTTATATGTAATTTTCTAATAAAAATGAATCGAAAATGTTATATCATATTAATGTTAAACATAAAATACATAAATGAATATTACATATTCTTAGATTAATAATCATTTCATAAAATTACAATCTATAAAAGAACTATCAAGGATTGTTATCATTGGAAGCATGGATTCACAAAAAAAATATTCATAAATGTTCTACACCATATCCCACTTTGTTCTTCAAAATTAGAAATTTTATTAGATACATAATATACAGATCATTTCATCATATCGGGGGGAAATGAAAAGAAAGTGATTTAAGAACTCAGAGTTTTAGTAAGAGAAAACAAGGTAGATAAAAATAATAATTTAATAAATTAATCCTAAAGGTTATTATAACATGTGTATAACCATTAAAATTACAAAAATAACTTATCCGAAGATATACATGAGTCATGAAATAAACCATGTTAGTTTTAAAATAAGAATCCTAATGGAATCAATGATTATTATTAATAAAGCATAATTTTTTCACAACATTATGTCATAAAAAGAGTGTCATATGTGTGTAAAAATTATATTCCTCGAAAAAATATGTCTTGAATACCCAACAAGACATTCATAAAATGTTAGGAATCAGATAATTTCCCATAAACCTTCATTATACATGGTATAACTTCACACATACCTTATTTTACGAATGGGATAACCTCTTATGTACCATGTTTTTTGAGATCATGGTAGATTTTTTTGATCCCTTTGAGCCTATAAAATTTTAATTTTTTTTAATTAATTATATGGATATAAAATTCCTTCCCAACAGTAATATAATCATTAATCCATTCATATTTATATCACATGATCATAAATTCACTCATCATAAAATAATACAATGAAAATAAAATGTTTTTGTCGATATCTTATCATCAGAACCCTAAACCTTATATATAATTAATGTATATGGTATCATTAGATCATAAACCCTATAAAGACAAAGTATCATCTATGGATGTTATCATTGATGAAATTTTACAATAATAAGTCATAGAAATAATTCTTGAATAAAATGAGCTTTTAATTTTTATCTCATAAAATAAAATCTAAAATATCACAACTATTGGTTATTTTTTCATGAATAGAACAATAGAAACATGTAAATAAATAATTAAAGAATTTATTTTTTATAATGGTGGTTAATTTTGTGTCTATTTTCCTGTTCAAAAAAAAGTATTTTTAAATTTTATGAAATATTCAAAACTAACTCATTCTAAAAAATACAAGAATATTCAATTAAATCATTTTTAAAAAAAATCATTAATGGTTAACTATAGCAATAAAAACAATTTTATGATATTAAAACATTGTCAAGAAATTTTTTTCATAAATCATTGATGTGGAAAAAAATTACTTTTCACGATGGAGATAAATAATAATTAATTTCCATTAAAACAAATTTCAATCTATTGAGTGAATAATGAGATTAAAATTAATGGAATATATGTAATCTTAATAAATAAACAAAGTAGAAGAAAATTACTAAAATTATAGATATATATATTATAAAATATTAACATTGGAATCAAATTTATATGTAATCCTTATATACATTGATATTGTAAAACGAATCCCTTACTTATTTATTATCTTTTCAATCATAGTCACCATCAATATATGAAACATAAATGGATATTTATATCCACTAATATTCAAGTGATTTGATATAAAATACATTCATGTTGACTATATACACCACATAAAATATATTGGTGAAAATATAGAATGTTTCTTGCAGAAATTAATATGAGAAGAAAGTATCATACCTCGAGTTCATATTTCATAAAATTATTTTTAACCTTCTCTATAATAAATTTTAATTATGTATACATCTAGAAAAGATTCATGTACATATTTATAGTATCATATATGATCCACTTCTTATGGTGAAAATTACCCTAGTTTCTCGGAGCGGGTTCCGACTATAATATATTGGAATAATATACCTGGAATCACATGCCAATGTACTATATAGTTTAGTAGTCTTGGAAAACTAGATATAAATATGATTACCATATTACATTTGAGTACACAAACTACAACATCAATTTCCTAGAAACTATCATAATTTCCTCTAAAATATTTGTACATAACTTTTGGAAGTAATCTTCATTGATTCCCAAGAATGGAAAAAATACATGAATGAGAACAAATGAAAAATAAGGGTGTTGTATATTTAATGATTTCATAAATAAATGTAAATAAAAAACATGTAATGGGAAATAATTAAACCCGCATGCTATTTAAATAACATTACTATCATAATCAATATGGAATGTAATGTGACTGAAAATTCATTCTATTTAATCAATTACATGTCTACAATAACTGGATAAGGCATAAAAAAATTTCAATATAAATAACATGAATGACACGATATTTGATAAATAAAATAATAATTAAATTCATCTAGAGATTAAATCATAGAGAATAAATAATTAGTAATAATAATTTAATTCTTAATGAATAAATTACTTAATTATTGGAATTAATTTTTCATGAATATGATACATCTACTGTAATGATAAATCCATTTAAGAGTTTAAATCTAATGGTTGGAATCACATTTGAATAGTTCTATTCAACTATTTCATCTCATGATACTTTGGATAAACTAAGGGGATATCTATATCTTCACCCCACATGTTCCATTTTTGTCTAAAGAATTCCTCATATATCAAATAATCGATTTCAATCATGAACAATGTGCCTTATAATCACATATATGCAGTGAGTAAGGAATAAATATTTATCAATAACTTCCCAGATATATATATAACATTAATTTTAGAACATTTTACAATTAAATGATATATATTTTAATCAATAAAAATATACATGATAAATAATATTTGTATTTAATGGAAATTTATTTTCCTTGGGAATGTGAATAATTCAGGGTATAGGTAATGAATTATAAAATTAATCAAGGTAGTGAATGTTAATTATGTCAAGGGTAAAATGATCGTAAACCATCCAATTCAATAATATGTATGATATCAATAAAATATATATAAATTATATTAATATTAAATTATAGTTTTCATTTATTAATTGAAATTCAATATAATATATTTAAAAACTACTTGTGGAAAATATCATTTTTATTTTGAAAATAACATTTTATGAAACAATTTATTTAAAAATTACATTTATTTTAAAATAACTATCAAAATATATATATTTCTATAAAATTAAGGCAAAAAATTTCATAAAAAATATCCTTCAAAAAAATAAGAATTAATATTAAAAAAAATGATGGTCATAATGGCGTGTAAATTTTTACATGATGTACAAGTTAAAAACAACATTCACTTTTCAGTTTAAAAAGGATTGAAAAAATGACTTTTTCGGATAATGAAAACGTGATTTTATTTAAAAATGTATGTAAAAAGTAATAAATGTTCGAGATTAATTTTTTAAATCATTTTTTATTCGTAAAAAAAAAATTTAAAAATATTTATAGAAAATATGTTTTTGGAAGAAAATTGATTTCTGAACTAAAATTGAAATGATTTAAAATTTTATTGAAAACATTTTCTAAATTATTTTAACTACTAAAGAGTGGATGTTTTTTTCTATTACATAAATATATACTGAAAAAATATAGGAGGATAAAATTAAATGGGTTTATTATAATATAATAAAAAAATTTCTTCAACAAAATTTGATGTATAAAAAATCTCGATATGAATTTGATTGTGAAATAAACCATTGAAATAATTATAATGTTGAAGTGAAAATTATTAAATTATTTTATTATGTAGATAAATATTAATGAAAAATAAATTAAATATGAAAATATATATTCAAAATTCATTACACACATAATCTTGCAATATAATTGATAATTAAGGAGTACACAACCTAATGAAAAGAAATTGTGTTATGAAATTCATTATCACATTTTAACTTCTTAGTAAAATTTACATAGATGAATAAAATAAAATTAATACATAAAATACATAGAATAATGTATTATTAATGATATTACATGTAAATGGGGGGTAATATAAACTATATAAAATAATTTTGGTTCATAGAATTATAGTGTGCCTCATGGAAATGAAATTTAGATGAAATCCCTTACATTATGGTACCTCGTGGTTGCTCATTCATTAATGTAGTTCATATTGTTTTAAAATAGTTTGTTAACTTATAAAATAAACACATTAATATTTATATTGTCTTATATGATCATTATATAACATTTCATCAATTGCTAATTATAATCTTTCGTTACTTTCATTTTCTTAGGTGCTAATTGCCTTTTTCTCCCATTCGTTCTATCTCATTAATTTTCTCATTCTTGTGCATATTATGTAGTTCTAAGGTATCAAAAATTATAATGAAGACAAAATTATAAATTTTTTACATATTTTTTAATTTAATAAAAATTTATTAAATATGGTTGGGAGAAGTTAATAATGTTACGATCATGGGTGTGGTAGGTCGTATATGTGCATGGGAAACATTTCCATTTTCAATTTTCATTATGGAAAAATAATAATTAATATATTATATTTCAAAAATCACACTAATATCATTTATACAATATAATTTCTTTAAATATATATATATATCATCCATGTGGTGTGGTTATTACTATATAGTTTCATTGTTCTTTAATGTGGTAGTCCACACGTACACAAACGACGTTATCATATTTCATTAAGTGATGGATTATGAAATAAAATGTACTATATGATGCTTTGATAATAATATATTTTTCATTAATATTATACTTATTTCATTTATATCTCACATAATCACTAAATTTACCCATATAAACTTCCATGTAAAGAATTTCTCAAAAGACGAATCACATTAGTTCGTGAGGAAGTAATCTGTCGTACACAGGATTGTTGTTATTGTATCTCTAATGGAATATAAATTTAAAAATGTATATATGATATAATGAATCAAAATTTTAAATTAAATTATGCATAAAATATATATGATTTCTATCATTCATCATACCTAAATATTAGACGTGGTAATGGGAAAACAAGTGACATCAGTTCGCTAGGAGGTAGTCCTCTATACACACAAATAATTATTTTGTAACCCATATTGGGGAAGGGGAGTTGGTTTTTCGTCAATAAAATAACATAAAAACATCTCATTATATAATAGATATCCAGGTTATTACATCTTCATGTTTTAATAAGATTTTTAGAAGGTGGATGAAGGAATAGGAAAAAATGCACATTGAAGAATGCAACCTCTTCATCGGTTATCCTCTTTAAGATTGCATTAAATCATTCCTAAGAAGGATGATAGCCAAAAATATATTATATTGTGTTTTTAGGGAGTTTTTTATGTGATTTTTAAGGAAATATACTATGAAAAATGGTTTTCATTTGTGTATAATAGTGGAGAGGGGGTGGCCATTTAAAATCGAGGTGAGTGTCAAACATGTTATTTTTTAAAAGAAAGTGGTGTAACATTTCATTCAAACTAAAAGGTCCCAAAATGGATTAATTTAGAGGCTTAGATACAATGTATTAGAATAATGTACTATAAAAATAATTTAGGAAATTTTACAGGTCATTTTAGCCAATATAATTTTAGTTTAACCCACATTCAAATTAATTTTTACATTCACCGTGGAAATTAATTTTTATTGATTTCAATATTCATTTATGTAAAAAATTATTTTTACCTTATTATATATTATAAATTATTAAAATTAAAAATCTATAATAAACTTTTAAAAATTTCATTCACAGTAGTTGAAAAATCAATCCCATAGATGTCATGAGAAACTATGTTTTTAAAGACAAAGTGTTCAATTGTTTTCAACGTTTTATCATCAACATTAAAAAATGAAAATTAATCGAAGGAACTAAATTGGTTAAATTAATTTAAAATATAAATATTTTTCTTTTATATCAATCCATATTAAAATGTTACTATATAAATAATTTAAATGAAATGGTAGTTTTTTATTAAAATTTTTCTTCTTTCTTTATTAATCAAAAAATGTAAATTATTATAAAAAAAATTAACACAATAAAAATTTATAATTGTATTTCAAAAATGAATTTAATATTATCATTAAATTTTATTAATTTATTAATATGAAATTTAAACATTTGTACGTCGATAGAGACAAAACAAAATTTTAGAAAATATTTTTTTTAGAAAAAATTACATTTAATGGTGAATGAATCATTATTCATTTAAAATTAATAGAAATGAAATTATTTTTCAAAAAATATCAAACCATATTATTTTAATAATTTATAGAGTACTATTGATACCCTCTAATTTAATAGTTATTTTATAATGATATATTATAATAATGTTTATTTAGACTATGGGTTGTGATATTCGCATGTTATTGAAGAGATTAAATTTAATGAAATATATTTTTAGGTTTTTTAAATCGGTTTTTTTGTGAATCATTTGATATAAAATTCAACAGTCTTAATAAATAATTTTGGGGTGTTACATTCTCCCGACCATAAATAAATTTCATACAGTCGAAATTAAATTGATCTCATCAATAAAGGGTTAAGAATTAGGAAACAACATTGTCGAAAAAAACTGATAATAAAAGGGTTATTAAAAAATTATATTATTAAGTTATAAAGGGAAAGAAAAATTCCCTATTGAATAATAAATAACTAGGTATCATTGTAGATAACATTGGTGTTTTGAAGAGATATAAACATTAAAAAAGTGAAAATAGATAAAGAAAGTGGTTGAGGCCATTGATCAGAAGTAGGTGAACGATAAATGGAATTTTAAGGGCCTCAAACCCATAAATTTATGATGATTTCAAACAACATTATATTCATCAGATAATAATGTAAAAGGATAACATTTTTTCAATGTCATTTTTTTAATGTTAATAAATTTTTAGTAATCGATGAGTATAATGAAATATAAAAAATTGATATGTTCCAATTTTATGAGAATGATTTCATCATTTTTTACCTTTATAAATTTTATTTAAATTAATGCCTCTATGAAAAGAAAATATAAAATTGATTTGTTTACTCCGAGAGCACAAAAAATCCCTTTCAATGGATTATAAGAGCTATAAAATCAGTAAAAGTCCTTCCATGTGTCCCAAACTATTTTTCGAGTCCAATATGGTTTTCAAAAGTTATACAATATAATACAATTATATATAAACCTAAAAAGATTCACCTTTAGATAATGACTAATATTTATTTTTCAAATAATTTTACTAAAAAAATTACATATTAACCATAAATTCAATTACGGTAGTTGTATGTGCTAAATCCTTACGATGCTTTGGTTGTGATTTCATTCCATTCATGTCTGTTGTACTTGATGGGTTGTCACTCGAAATAAAGGTTTTTCACTTTTGTAAAAAAATATTAATATAACTTTAATAATGTTCAAAAAATATATGGTCACCCTTGAAATAATATTATTCAATAATTAATCATTTTACTTGTTTTTCCAATAAAACACCTTTTTTGAAAAAAAACCCTATAATAATATTATAAAATTATTACAATTTAATTACTCAAAATATTAACCCTAATGGTAATAAATACATTTAATGATATCTCTATAAAATAAAAATTACTTATTCACTAACCATTACAATAAAACATTAGTTTTTCATAATGTTATCACAAAATATCATTAATCTGGGTATAATCTCATCACATAGAACATATATGTGTTTTCTAACACTATAAATTAATGAAAAATCTTATTATCATAAAATAATAATGATATAAATATATATTATGTTAATTAAAGAACATATTCTTATATGATTAAAAACAATTCATAGATTTTTTATGATTCTAATAACAAAAATACTATAGTTAATAATAATTATAAAATTATTTTTTTTGAATTCCAATACATAAATACTGAATATATTTTATTTCCAAATATATGCTTCTTGGTCTAGGGGGTTCCATTTTTAAGAGGTCATTAACTCAGATAATTCCTATGTTCTACACATTTATGAAAATATACAATAAATGGATCCCTATAATTTGATCTATTTTCATCCACCATACACGTTATTTTTCTTCGAAAACTCGTTCCTTTATTAATTTCATTTACATAAATAAATATTTTCCCATTCAATTGTGTCCCATTAATAGGTGTCTACATCCACATTTCATACTATATTGAAATAAATAATTCATTTCTTGATGGTATCCTTTTCTTGATGTCATGGAGAACTACATCATTATCTTCATTTGTGAGTTTGAGAGTTGGTTAAGGTATATGTCGTTCATCATTATTAACGTAATCTCATTAGGAATAATAACAATATCATTCTCTCCATTAATAACCTATTTTTTTCTCATGGTCACAACCATGTCCATCATATTATATTTTAACCAAATTCTATCCAATTTTATCCATTCACTAAAAATGAATAGTGTGAGAAATAATAACTATTGTGGAAAAATTGAATAATTTAAAGGACGATTAAATCATGATAAATTATTTATAATTTTACACACTATAGGTTTAATATAGTATATTAAATATCATTATCTAATAAACATGTAATAATGCTTTGAAAATAATGTGTGATTTAAAATATGCATATTCCTCATGAGTGTCAAACCAGTTGTGCAATAAATCGAATTATCTTACATCAGGTGAGGATTGGGACAAGTCAATTTATTGCTTTCTAGAGTTATTACCCATTGGTACCACTATTATAAAATAACTTCTTCTTAGAGTTTATTTACAATGATTTACTTATCTAAAACCCCCATAACATATTCTTTATAAACAATTTAGGTTGTTTTTATAAAAATATCCTCAAACTCCATCATATAGTTATCTATGTTTTCCTAAGTATGGTAACAATGGGTTATAATAAACTTCCTCACATACCAGCTGTAGTTACCCAGACCCCAGTGGCCACAATCCAGTTCTTAAACTAATACATTAGAATATGATTAAAATAATTTCATCCAAAAGGGCTAATTTGTTTATTAGTCTCAGACGATAAAATGCATACATTATTTCCATATCACATTTGAATAAAAAATTTACATCATATTTTTTCATGAATATCATTATTCCCTATAGTATAATGTCTAATATCTTTTCCATTACACATCATGGATTCCTAGTAAAGAAATAAAATAAGGGTGAGATCATATTATCACTAAGTGTAAATCATAGTAAACATTACCATGATTCAATAAGAATAATCAATATATCAAGGTAAAGGAATGAACAGAAATACTATTTAAATAATTTGAATAGAATGATAAATATAGAACTTTAAATAACATAAAAATATCCCACTTATTAAATTAAATGACCATCATAACAGGATAAGGCATAATCAATATTAAAATTTAAATAATTGGAAAAACATTTCATTTAACCAAAAAATTGAGAATTATATACATATAGAGATTATATCATAGAGAAAATCACATTGACAATAATAAATGAATTCATAATTATTTCAATGATAAATTTTTGAGTATCATGTGTCTGGAAAATGGTATATATACCATCAGAATATTCCCCTAATACAGTTTAATTATAATGTGTAGAAACACATGTAATTAATTTTAGAAAACAGTTTTATCGCATGAGGCTATTGATGAATCAAGAGGATATCAGTAAACATTCCCCACTAATGACTTGTAATTCCAAAAAATCCTTCACATATCGAATAATATATTTAAATTAATAGCAATTTCCCTTATCATCAGATATCTATATTGGATAAGGAATATAAATTTGTCAATAAGTTCCATTTTTATAAGTCATTATTGAATGATGGTAAGAAATATATAATCATTAACCAATGATTGAAGTATTATATGTAAAATAGTATTTATTTTAATATAAATATATTTTATGCAAATGTTTTGGTGATAAAATGAGAGCCACATCGTTTTGGGAAGGCGGTAGTCAACATCTATACAAATAATTCTATGATATTTCATTATGTGAAAAGATTTCTAATAAAGTGATAAAAATTTTCATTTTAAAATGATATATATGCCATTAATATAAAAATTATTTGAATTATATGACATATAATCATTATCATTACCATTTTAACCTTATATGTAATGAATTAATGAAAAAGTAATCACATCGTTTCACGATCAGGTAGTCCCCATTACACATTTGCGACAATATCATATAACCAATGGAATGGAATGATAAAAATTATACATTATATAATGAATAAACAAGTATCATTATTTTATAAATATCTTATATATACATTAAAAACATCATTATTCCCAAATATGATTGGTGGTACTGGAAAAACGAATGGGATCGGTTCATAAGTTGTCAGTAAAGCGTACATAAGAATGTTATTTTTATGACATGTTTTATAGAATTTGATGTTCTTTAGATAATTAATATAACATGAAAAATATATATAACTGAGGGATACTGAGGATATCATATCATAATGTTTCAATAATAATTATAGGATTTATATAATAAAAAACAAAAACTCTCGTTGAAGAACGTTACCTCTTCTTCGAGTACCCTTTTTAGGTTTGGTAAAAATTATTCAAAGGGTGAATTTCATCTCAAATTAAGGTTTCTAGGATGAGGTTGGGTATGTTTATAAGTTATTCAGAAATTTATTGTCTAAATAAAATGATTTTTATGGTTTGAATTGAAATGTAGTCTGGGTGACATTTTATATTTCAGGTGAGCGACTCACATGAAATTTTTTAAATAAAAAAATTGCACCAATGATTAAATATTTTAAATTTTAAAAAATGGTTTATTAGATATCCTTAAAAATTATAATGTATATATATATTTCCATATAATTTATTTCAGATAAAATTTGAGGTCATATTTACTCCAGTAGTTTTAGATTAACCCATGTTAATAAATTTTTACCTTAACCATGGTAAATAATATTTAATTTCTTCATTATTTAATTTAGTAAAAAAATATTTCTATACTATTATAAAATATAAATTATTCTCATTTAAAATATATATCCCAATTTTAAATTTTCTTCAATATTTGTGAACAATGTTACTTTATAATTAATCTTGTAGAAGTGATGACATTGTTGTTTTTTTATTATAAAATGATTAGAAATTTACAATTTTTTATATCAAATTTCATTATGAAAATTAATTAAGTGTCCTATATTGGATTAATTTTAATAAATTGAACTAATTTTTCTTTGAACACAAATAAATATTTAATTTAATTATATATATAATTTGTTTTAAAATGTTCTTTTCAATTAAAATTTAGTATTTTTCTCTATTCGTCAAATAATTAATCATTTATGAAAAATCCAAAAAATTATAATAACATAATTTCTAAGTTATGTTTTCAAAAATTTATTCAATTTTGTATAGTTAATTTTAAATTTTTTTGGAAAATTAATTACTAATTGTGTCAATAAATTGATAATATTCCATATTTTAGAAAAATACAGATTTTCAGATTACATTTCTATTTCTATTGAATGATTATTTATTTTATTTTTAATTAAAATATATCCAAACAATTTTTTTCAAAAATATTAAAATATAAAATTTTCATAATTTAGTTTTTACTATTAGTAACCACACATTTAAAATCTTAGTTATAATGGTATAGAATATTATGGTTCTTTTAGATTCATGGTTACATCTTCAATAAGCTAACAAAGAGATTAAATTTAATGACATATATTTTGGATGTTATATATGATCAATTTTGGGTTATAAATACTCTATTGAATTAAATTTCATTTTTTATTATTTTAGTGTGTTACACTTATAACAATTTAACAACCATATATAAATATATAATTATTAAAATTTCCATTTCATGTGTTCACTATTAGATTTCCCCCAATAATTTCAACCTTATCGTTGCAGTCCTTTTATTAGGATCATTTTTTCATATAAAAAATTATAATTAGGATATAAATATATTTATTTATTTATCCATAATTTATAGAAATTAAAAAAATAAATATGTTATTCATTGAGATAGTAGGTAATATATACACATGAAGGTTGTTTTCACTATTCAGTAGATAGAATGAGAGAATGGTATATAATAATTAAAATTTAATGAAATAGTATTATATCATATGTATCATATAAATATATTAAATCTATCATTATTACTACCCATCTAATTTGGATATAAAAAATCAATAACACTGGTTCATCAAGCTTGTTTCCCCAAATTTCACATGAGCAACTTATAATTTTCCAATAGATATGAAGGAAATAAAGTAGAAATGATATTATAAATAAAAAAGATTAATTGTGTGAAAAATATAATTTATAACCATTAATCACAGTATAATAATTATCTATGATATGTATAACTGGAAAATATACTATATCATTATTTTGATGTGGTAGTCAAAATGTATGCAGAGGTGATACCTTCACGTCTCATTTTAATGAAATGAGGGTAGAAAATGTTAGTTACATAGTAATAATAAAATTTATAAATATTGATGATGTGGAATATATATTTTTTAATACCATGGTTATATAGAATTTATAGAATGAAATAAATTGAATGTGTTTCGGTTGGATGGTTTCTTCTTCTTTGATGGGCCTCCGTTAGATCCTTTTTTATGTCCCTTGCAATTGGATTTATAGAATAAAATAAAATATTACATATTTCTAGTTAATTTAATAGTATATTTTTAATGGTATTTTTCAAAATCAATTTCTCAATGTGGTTTAATGAATTGAGATAAATGGTGTTCTTTTTTAAAGGATTTAAAGGAAGGACAAGGATGTATAAAAATGTATAAATTATTACTAGTTCATTCTTAGTATAAATTATTCAAAATTGAAATATATTAATATATATATATATATATTACATGTTTTAAACATCATAATAAGACAAAATTTAGATTGTATTTGGAGTAAATTAAAAACACATATTTTTGTTTTACTCCATCATTAATGATATTACCCATAACTATTTTAATTACTTTTTCAGTCGTGATGGGATTTAATTTTATGTATAATTTTACAACCAACCCATAAATGAGCTACATGTGATGTTTTACACCTTTTATAATCATTCTTGTCATCATCAATGTTTTTTTGACAATTTAATTTAATAATATTTGTCATAAAAACACATTAATGTAATTTTTTACAACATTTATCTAATTTGAAATTAAGGATATCTTGATATTTATATAATTTAAATATTAAACCTTAATATATCTCAAAAAAAATTGAATATCTAAAAATTTTATGTAACATAATACTTCCTTAAATTTGTATTACTTTTTATATTAAAAAATCAATAAACTTATTTTTATATAAATTACCATGAAAAGAAGTAGTTCGTTTTCAAAATAAAAATTTAAATCATAACATATCATCTTTTCAAAATTATATAATAATATTAATAATATTAAATTAATTTGAACAACAATATGTATTCATTCATTTCATAATTTTTTTGAAAGGAAATAACAAAATAAAAATGGAATAAATTGTCCATATATCCAAGCCATCAATATATATTTATGCTATACACTCACAAAATATGATAAACTCAAGTCTTAGATGGAATATTTGGCATTTTCACATTAGTTTCAACCATATTTATCAAATTTTACATTTACCATGGTAACAAAAATATACTATGGTTACTACTATTATTGACATAAAAATAATAGTGTCATATTTACTAAATTTATACAACATCACTCCAAATACATAGGTTATATTTAAAAAATAAATTTATTTATTGGTAATAATTTATTTTAAAATTAAATTCCTTAAATGATATGGATATAAAATTTATACAAAAATAATTTATTATCAGTAAATTTTTTTAAACTAAAACTTTTTATAAGATTCAAAATATTGAGCATGGTTGTATTATTCCTCATCAAAATAAACTACAGTTACATTTTAATAATTTGAGAAAAAATTATAGTTGTTAAATTCCTAAAAAATCTTATTTTCAACAAAACCAAGTCTTTACATATTTAATTAAGAAATATATTGTTTCTAAAAATTCACAAAATTTTACATGAATACAATTTTCCATTTATATTAAAAAATTAATTAATATTTTTAAAATAAATAAAATAATAGTGGAAAAAATTAATTGTATTATTTTTTAAAAAAAATGAAATAAAACACAATTTCGATGGAAAAAAGAATTTTAAATTATATTATTACATTATTAAAAACTAAGTAATTATATATTTATATATTTTCATTATCTTTATCGTTTATATATAATTTTAATAATGTTTTCCTTAATATAAAATCATCTAATTTAATACCAATGGTTATAATGGTATATTATATTTCAGTTCCTTTATATTAGGTGTTAAATATATCAAAAGATTCCAAAGATATTTTATTTGAAGTTGAGGATTTCATAAAATCATGGGATTTTAAATTATACCCCCATTAAAATTGATTTCACCTTATAAATTCAATCACTCCCACACAAAATTTATTATTTCTCTATATTATCATATACACATGTTCAAAAAAAATTTATTCAAATTTATAACTCTTCTAATGATGATTAAATAGGTGAGTAGTCTTGTTTTGTAAAAAAATTCCATGATCCAATATATCTTATTGTTGATCATCATAAGAATTATCATTCTACAATGACTAAAACCTTGGTTTTCTACTATTTAGGGATAAATTATATACATCTATAGGAGATATGGATGAAACATATTGAAAAATTTGGTGGCGTTCGATGGAAGTGATAATCGATATTCTATTATCCCAAATTGATCAAGAATAGTGAATGGGGAAATAAATATAGTTCTAATATTTACATTCAGTATATACCTATTAACCATAATTCAAAGAGAAATTAATACGGATACCTTCTCAAAAACATCAAATTCTATACTTCATCAATGTAACAGCCCAAGATTTTATAAAAAAATATTCTTTTTAATTTTATTAATGTCTTGTGTTGTACGCTACACCAAAAGGAGGTTGCACAAAACGCATCCTTGTCTTGCATTGCATTACACGCAATCGCGACCTTCCTCGATAGCGTGTGTAATACGCAATACCGAGTTTCACTAAACAACGATGTGCTATTAAAATATTATTAAAACTAGCCGTTATGAATAGTAATAACCACTTTTTAAAATTCTGTAAATCTTATTTTTCAAAATGAACTTCATTCTTGGATTCGGAGTATCGAATTTAGCCTAAGGTGAAATTTTGGTACTTTTCGGATAACTTTCATATTCTGATGAATAGTGAAAATTACTAGATTATAATTAAAAACAACTTTTTTAATCGAAATAATTAGTAGTGATAAATCATTAATTTGAGTGGTTTTAAAGTATATTTAGAATATATTTTTACAATTTAATACAATGTTGGTCATTGGATGTAATTTCACATTTAAACCAGACATAATCAAGTGTCAATCTTTTGATATATATTGTTTCCTAAAAACACGCTATTTATTTTAACAGCGGGATTTAATTATAAAATTAATTAATGAAACTTCTATGTTATGAATTTGGTAAAATAGATTTCATTTTTGAATTCGGAATATGAAATATAGCTTAGGATGAAATTTTGGCATTGTTCTGAAAAACATCAATTTTTGATGAATAGTGAAACTACTAAGTGGTAGTTAAAAAAACTGAATTTTTCATAAAACATAATTTTTCCGCTTCTGTGAATGGAATTTCGAAAATCCGAGAGACACGGTTAATATCAAGGACTAAAATGTGGTTCAATGAGATGAAAATAATTTTTTGGTGAATAGTAACTTTTTACTTTTTTACAGCGGTTAATAGTAAATAGGATAACTAAGGGTAAATATGATATTACTATTACCCTAACACATGTCCTAATTCTATTGGACAAGTTTAATTCGACCAAAAACAAACTTAGGAATAAAATATGACCCTTTAGGCCCACTTGGATTAGATTAGGACATTTATTATTAATTTATTTAAAGAAAGGTTAAAATAGTTAAAATCAAAGTTTAATAAGTAAATAATTTTTAATATGGGGTTATACATAAGATAAATTCGATTGTAAATATGCATTAGAAAGCTAAAAGGATTTCCTACAGAATAGTATTTTATTTGTAATTTTTAGACATTAAATAATTTAATTTATTTATGACACAATGATGATGCAGTAATTATCTTATTAATGAAATATTGATATAATTGATGTTATAAACACCAAAATAAATGTAATTTGAGACTTTTTATGAATTCCACTAATTTTCTAGGTTACTATGATATATTAGTGTTGATTTAATCAACTTAGTTCGAACATATAATTCTGTTATGACTTTCACAAAAATCATATATCAAATAGTGTCAAAATTGACACAAAATAGTTTTTAAATCAAATATTATATTATTAATTGTTATTGTATTCCTAAAAATCTAAGGATCGGCCAAATAACTTAGATAAGGATATATTTATTAATAATATACAATTTGGGGTTCGTTTGGCATGTTATAGTAAGTGTATTAACCATATAGTGAAAGAAAACAAAAAGACACGGTAAAAGTTAAATTATTTATCTTAGAGTTAAATCTAATTGATAAGGTTAAAATAATATCCTAAACTTGTCTAAATTCTATTGGTTGATAGGATTTCTACCCATCCCCACTTTAGCTTCGAAATAAGACCCTTTGGAACCATTATAAACCGATTTTGACTTTAATATAAAATAATATTTTGAGGTATTCCTAAGGTGCCCCTCTCCTCCCTTATAAAAGGACACCTCCTCCCCCTCCTCCTCACACCAATTTTAGCACTCAAGCTCGGCCAACCCCTGCCAAAATCTCTTCTCCACTTCCCTAGAAACATCCTAGAGGTTCTGGTCTTCCTCAAAGACCAATTATAGTGCCCTAAGAGGAGGTCTCAAAGAGGCACTTCAAAGAAGAGGTAATTACCGTTACCAATTCTTTCATCTTTATTTCTTCTTCCACTTCTTCTTCTTAGGTTGTTTCATTATGAAGTAATAACATCAGTATCACTAATATACTGATATGTTATTATAAGTATGAAACAACCCTATTTCACCATATATCCATCCTACGGAAAAAGAAATCACCGCGCGTGCGTACGTACGGAATACCGTCTCCACGCCGTGGTGTAATCTATTTTCCACCACCACCTTACATGGATGGGTACAATGGTGTAAAGAATAACTATACATAGTTATTACAACATCATATTGATTCTGATATATTGTATAATCCACTCCAATTCAATTCAATATTTATAGAAATGATATCATCGCTCGTGCGTACATACGGACTACCGTCTCCACGACGCGATGAGATTCATTCTCCATGTTAACCATTTATGAATGATTATAATGTATATATAAGAAATAATAATGAAATATATGACATTATAAAGCTACTGGATTTATGTATATATATACATATGTATGTCATCTACTTACTTCCATTTCAAACAATAAGGAAAGAAAAACAGCGTTCATGCGTACGTACGGACTACCGTCTCCATGAACGGTGTTTTTCATTTTATTTATCTATCTATTATATATATATATACTGAATATATATGATATATAAATCATATTTTATATTCTGGAAGTAAGTAAATCATGATATAAGTAATAATGATGTCAAGAACAACAAGTCAAAACACCTACGATAAATGAAACGATTTTACCCAAAACGCTTCTTTAACATGGAATTTACAAAAGAACGGGTAATATAATGTCATAAGTGAACCATATATGATATCATAACAATGAATATGATTCTGTAATAAGTCAATGACATTATTTAAATCATTATACAGGAGGTTCAGACACAAACGAAGCAAATTGGTCCTAAGGTAAGGGAAATATCACAATCTCATTTTTATCCGAGATTGTATGTACTTTGAAATTTACTGGGGTGTATTTTATTATCCACATCCATGTCTCATAAATATGTAATATTATTTCCATCCACCTACAATTGTTTAAATCCAATTTTACCCTTATATGTGTTTTTAGTAAAGGATATGAAAGGAATCTTTTTTCGTTTTTTCGTACGAGGTACTTTTTGACTTTTCCGACAAAAGTACGAAGAATGTTTTTTTTAACTTATACGGCACGAACGGATTTCTACTGTTTTATAAAGCCTTATTTTCATGAAGCTTCCTCTAAAATATTTCATGACTATTTTCAATAAAATCTCTTTCTTTTAAAATTGCATGATGTTTTGTGAAAAGAAATTGATTTTGAAGAAGAAAGGATATTTTCCTCAAGAATTCAATTCAAGTGTTTTATCAAAATTATTTTCCATCTAAGATAATAAAGGGTTCTGTTTCTATCCATATTTTTACATTGATTTGACTATGTTTTGATGGAATTATGTTTATGAATCCCTTTATCTTATATGAATTGATTTATGATGTCATGATGTTTCAAGAATCCCATTTTTGTTACATGTGTTATGCGATGATGTATGTTTTATGATTATGTGGCACACATAAGAAAGGATTCATTATAAGATGGGTGGGACCTATATCTCCCTCCAATGCATTGGGTAAAGATTTTATATCTCATGAGATAGACATTGCTGGAACGGAAGGTTATTTCGGTTCAGTGATACAGGACTGAAACGAGGAGTGAACTCGGTTCAGAAAGGGACTTTGTCCACTAAGATAGTCTTGGCAATGAGTCATGACTAACAAGAAATGATTTTCCATGATTATGTGTGCATGCCACAAAGTTTCAAGTTTTATGTTATGATTATGGGGATCTCATTTTCACTTCTATGATTTATTAAGATTTTATGATCTCTTTTGCAGGTTATGATTTTAAAAAAGATATGATATGATTTTTATTTCCTTTATTGCCCTTGCTGAGCATTTGAGCTCACCCTTTTATGTTTTTTTTCCCCAGGATATAAAGAAAGGTTTTAGGTAAAAAAAGGGATGACCTTTATGGGATATATTGAAGAATTTTCACCACGATTAGAAGATTACGTTCCGAGTTTCCAAAGACACTAAACTATTACGATCCTTTAGTGTGTGTTTTTGTTATGTACTAAGTATTCCGCAAATGTAATGTAATGTCCATGTACGTCAAGCTTCGGGTCTCTACAGTTGGTATCAGAGGAAAGGTTTAGTCAACCTTTGGAAACTAGGATGCGAAAACGTTAGTGAGATCCCTAGAGATATTTCTAAGGTATGTCTAGGGATGTCCCTAGGGATAAGTATACGTATAGGTTATAGTAATAGAATTACGCTAACGATCATAGAATTAAACCTAAGATGTTGGATATTGAAGGTACTCCCCCTTTATTATGTTGTTTTCCCTAGCCTGATTTTTGCCTCTCAGACTATTCTTTTTGGTTTTTAGACGATGGCTGGAACCCGAAGGAACCGTGTTGATCAATGCAATGGACAATGCAATGATTGCCCTCCTGAACAAACAAATGTTATGGGAGATGGAGTGCAAAATCTTATTGCTATACTTACACAAGCTATGAATCATTCTGTACTTCCAAATGAGCAGAGAAGGGAACAATATTCTATTGAGTCCTTCATGAGGCAACATCCACCTTCTTTCAGTGGGTCTTCTGATCCACTTGTGGCTGAACAATGGATCAGTACTACTGAAAAGATATTTTCAGTTCTTCAATGTTCTGAACATGATAAAGTCATCTTAGCAGTATATCGTTTGGAAGGTGAAGCTGATCAATGGTGGAATCTTATCAAGAATACGAGGCCAAGAGATGAAATTGAGTCCATGGAATGGGACGAGTTCAAGAACTTGTTTTTCAGTAAGTACTTCCCTCGTATTCTTCGAACAAAGATGGAGAGAGTTTCTTGAACTAAAGAAAAGGGACGATGAATCTGTTGGTACCTATGAAGCAAATTTTACAAGACTTGCAAGGTATGCTTCTGGTATTATCATCCAACCTGAAAGTAAAGTTGATCGATTTTTCAGTGGATTAAAACCAAGTCTTCGAAGGGCATTAGCTATAAGAGACTTCAGTAGCTATGAAGAAATTGTGCGTTGTGCTATCAAGTTAGAAATGGAAGTTGGTGTTACATATCCATCTCATGGTTTTGACAAGAAACGAAAGATGGAGTTCAAGGAGAAATCTCAGAATAATGGTGAAAAGAAGATGAATGTTTCCTTATGCACAAAGTGTGGAAAGAAGCATGGTGGAGATTGTCTTAAAGGAACTAGAAAATGTTTTAAGTGTGGAAAAGAAGGTCATCGAGCAGCTGAGTGTCGAAGTAATGGAAAAAGGGTTTCTAATGATGTGAATAAAGCAAACACTGTAGAGAACGCACCGCCAACACTTCAATGCTTCAAGTGCAAGGAAATGGGGCATTATGCTAATAATTGCCCTAATCCAAGGGTTAGTGATGATCAACATGAGCAACCACTGAAGGCAAAGGACAAAGGGAAATCACATGCGATCACTATTGGCAATGTTGAATATGACAATGATGTGGTGGAATGATTAAGTGTTTATGTAATGGGATTCCAAAATAATGTTGTATCATTGAGTATTGCAATATTTATTGATGTGGTATTCAAAGTGATTGAGATATTTTTTTTGGAAATAAGATGATATGAGCATAATGAAGACGAGAAAATGAAATGTTTAATAGTATTCATGAGCTCATGATTGATATAAGGACTAAGTGATATCATTGTTTGAGTATATAGAATTTTGAGGATTTTGGTATGTGGAAAGTGTTAACTTTTAACTGCACTCATGTTTTCACTAAGGTATTCAAGAGAATACACGATTAAGGACTTTGAATGTTTGGAATGTGACCAACAAGACATATCTTATGATATGTGGGGATCAACGACAATATTAAATCTCTGGTAATCGTTGTCACTATATTATAAGAGTGGACTGCAGTATTATGGAAAAGCCTAAAGATTGAAATGGATTATGTTGGACATAAGTGAGTATTGTTTAAGGATATAAGTTCTTTTTTCGATATTATTGATGGGATGTTATAGTAATGTAGTTTTAGAAAAAGGACAACCTGCAGGACGGGCGACAGCCCATCGCTTCGGACAAGGCTGTAGGAATCGAACCCACAACCGAAGTGCGACTGGACTTTATCGCCTACCACTGGCCTACAGGAAGTCCCTGTTTAGTAGAAACTAGTTTTATTATATTAAGCAGTATGATATATGAAGTATAAGTCCATTTTAGGAACCATATGTGATTAATCTCACTATAGATCGACTTATGTATATAATTTTTGCTAACCTTTTGTTTGAGACAGATGGAATGACCCGTCATTCTATCACATGATCTGATAACACTTCACGAATAATAAATTTAAATTCATTTATTTAAGAGATGAAGTGGAAATTGTACAAGGCACGAACAACAGTGAGATTGTACCAAAATAAAGTAAGTATTTATTCTAATTCAAATTCTTCAACTTTAGGGAAATGATCTTGAAAACCAAAAATGTTGTCCTAGTGATCTTAAATCTGATGAATCAGATGGTACCTTAGATCGTCACAACTTTATGGATTTGTGATTACTGGCTTTTCCATAGCCATGTTCTCTACCACTCTCCATCAGAACATGATGGTTAGATTTCTCTTCCATATCCATATTTTCACCTATGTGGAAACCCAGTGATTAGTTTATTTGGGTAATCGTTACATTTCATACTATAGTTTTTAAAGACAAGTTTTGGTATTCCTTTTTACGATGTGGATTTCTATTAAAGAAACTTTCGAATAGTAAACCATTTATAACCCCGACGAATTTCGAGGGCGAAATTCATTTTAAGGGGGGTAGAATGTAACAGCCCAAGATTTTATAAAAAAATATTCTTTTTAATTTTATTAATGTCTTGTGTTGTACACTACACCAAAAGGAGGTTGCACAACAAGCATCCTTGTCTTGCATTGCATTACACGCAATCGCGACCTTCCTCGATAGCGTGTGTAATACGCAATACCGAGTTTCACTAAACAACGATGTGCTATTAAAATATTATTAAAACTAGCCGTTATGAATAGTAATAACCACTTTTTAAAATTCTGTAAATCTTATTTTTCAAAATGAACTTCATTCTTGGATTCGGAGTATCGAATTTAGCCTAAGGTGAAATTTTGGTACTTTTCGGATAACTTTCATATTCTGATGAATAGTGAAAATTACTAGATTATAATTAAAAACAACTTTTTTAATCGAAATAATTAGTAGTGATAAATCATTAATTTGAGTGGTTTTAAAGTATATTTAGAATATATTTTTACAATTTAATACAATGTTGGTCATTGGATGTAATTTCACATTTAAACCAGACATAATCAAGTGTCAATCTTTTGATATATATTGTTTCCTAAAAACACGCTATTTATTTTAACAGCGGGATTTAATTATAAAATTAATTAATGAAACTTCTATGTTATGAATTTGGTAAAATAGATTTCATTTTTGAATTCGGAATATGAAATATAGCTTAGGATGAAATTTTGGCATTGTTCTGAAAAACATCAATTTTTGATGAATAGTGAAACTACTAAGTGATAGTTAAAAAAACTGAATTTTTCATAAAACTTAATTTTGCCGCTTCTGTGAATGGAATTTCGAAAATCCGAGAGACACGGTTAATATCAAGGACTAAAATGTGGTTCAATGAGATGAAAATAATTTTTTGGTAAATAGTAACTTTTTACTTTTTTACCGCGGTTAATAGTAAATAGGATAACTAAGGGTAAATATGATATTACTATTACCCTAACAGATGTCCTAATTCTATTGGACAAGTGTAATTCGACCAAAAACAAACTTAGGAATAAAATATGACCCTTTAGGCCCACTTGGATTAGATTAGGACATTTATTATTAATTTATTTAAAGAAAGGTTAAAATAGTTAAAATCAAAGTTTAATAAGTAAATCATTTTTAATATGGGGTTATACATAAGATAAATTCGATTGTAAATATGAATTAGAAAGCTAAAAAGATTTCCTACAGAATGGTATTTTATTTGTAATTTTTAGACATTAAATAATTTAATTTATTTATTACACAATGATGATGCAGTAATTATCTTATTAATGAAATATTGATATAATTGATGTTATAAACACCAAAATAAATGTAATTTGAGACTTTTTATGAATTCCACTAATTTTATAGGTTACTATGATATATTAGTGTTGATTTAATCAACTTAGTTCGAACATATAATTCTGTTATGACTTTCACAAAAATCATATATCAAATAGTGTCAAAATTGACACAAAATAGTTTTTAAATCAAATATTATATTATTAATTGTTATTGTATTCCTAAAAATCTAAGGATCGGCCAAATAACTTAGATAAGGATATATTTATTAATAATATACAATTTGGGGTTCGTTTGGCATGTTATAGTAAGTGTATTAACCATATAGTGAAAGAAAACAAAAAGACACGGTAAAAGTTAAATTATTTATCTTAGAGTTAAATCTAATTGATAAGGTTAAAATAATATCCTAAACCTGTCTAAATTCTATTGGTTGATAGGATTTCGACCCATCCCCACTTTAGCTTCGAAATAAGACCCTTTGGAACCATTATAAACCGATTTTGACTTTAATATAAAATAATATTTTGAGGTATTCCTAAGGTTCCCCTCTCCTCCCTTATAAAAGGACACCTCCTCCCCCTCCTCCTCACACCAATTTGAGCACTCAAGCTCGGCCAACCCCTGCCAAAATCTCTTCTCCACTTCCCTAGAAACATCCTAGAGGTTCTGGTCTTCCTCAAAGACCAATTCTAGTGCCCTAAGAGGAGGTCTCAAAGAGGCACTTCAAAGAAGAGGTAATTACCGTTACCAATTCTTTCATCTTTATTTCTTCTTCCACTTCTTCTTCTTAGGTTGTTTCATTATGAAGTAATAACATCAGTATCACTAATATACTGATATGTTATTATAAGTATGAAACAACCCTATTTCACCATATATCCATCCTACGGAAAAAGAAATCACCGCGCGTGCGTACGTACGGAATACCGTCTCCACGCCGTGGTGTAATCTATTTTCCACCACCACCTTACATGGATGGGTACAATGGTGTAAAGAATAACTATACATAGTTATTACAACATCATATTGATTCTGATATATTGTATAATCCACTCCAATTCAATTCAATATTTATAGAAATGATATCATCGCTCGTGCGTACGTACGGACTACCGTCTCCACGACGCGATGAGATTCATTCTCCATGTTAACCATTTATGAATGATTATAATGGATATATAAGAAATAATAATGAAATATATGACATTATAAAGCTACTGGATTTATGTATATATATACATATGTATGTCATCTACTTACTTCCATTTCAATACAATAAGGAAAGAAAAACAGCGTTCATGCGTACGTACGGACTACCGTCTCCATGAACGGTGTTTTTCATTTTATTTATCTATCTATTATATATATATATATACTGAATATATATGATATATAAATCATATTTTATATTCTGGAAGTAAGTAAATCATGATATAAGTAATAATGATGTCAAGAACAACAAGTCAAAACACCTATGATAAATGAAACGATTTTACCCAAAACGCTTCTTTAAAATGGAATTTACAAAAGAACGGGTAATATAATGTCATAAGTGAACCATATATGATATCATAACAATGAATATGATTCTTTAATAAGTCAATGACATTATTTAAATCATTATACAGGAGGTTCGGACACAAACGAAGCAAATTGGTCCTAAGGTAAGGGAAATATCACAATCTCATTTTTATCCGAGATTGTATGTACTTTGAAATTTACTGGGGTGTATTTTATTATCCACATCCATGTCTCATAAATATGTAATATTATTTCCATCCACCTACAATTGTTTAAATCCAATTTTACCCTTCTATGTGTTTTTAGTAAAGGATATGAAAGGAATCTTTTTTCGTTTTTTCGTACGAGGTACTTTTTGACTTTTCCGACAAAAGTACGAAGAATGTTTTTTTTAACTTATACGGCACGAACGGATTTCTACTGTTTTATAAAGCCTTATTTTCATGAAGCTTCCTCTATAAGATTTCATGACTATTTTCAATAAAATCTCTTTCTTTTAAAATTGCTTGATGTTTTGTGAAAAGAAATTGATTTTGAAGAAGAAAGGATATTTTCCTCAAGAATTCAATTCAAGTGTTTTATCAAAATTATTTTCCATCTAAGATAATAAAGGGTTTTGTTTCTATCCATATTTTTACATTGATTTGACTATGTTGTGATGGAATTATGTTTATGAATCCCTTTATCTTATATGAATTGATTTTTGATGTCATGATGTTTCAAGAATCCCATTTTTGTTACATGTGTTATGCGATGATGTATGTTTTATGATTATGTGGCACACATAAGAAAGGATTAATTATAAGATGGGTGGGACCTATATCTCCCTCCAATGCATTGGGTAAAGATTTTATATCTCATGAGATAGACATGGCTGGAACGGAAGGTTATTTCGGTTCAGTGATACAGGACTGAAACGAGGAGTGAACTCGGTTCAAAAAGGGACTTTGTCCACTAAGATAGTCTTGGCAATGAGTCATGACTAACAAGAAATGATTTTCCATGATTATGTGTGCATGCCACAAAGTTTCAAGTTTTATGTTATGATTAAGGGGATCTCATTTTCACTTCTATGATTTATTAAGATTTTATGATCTCTTTTGCAGGTTATGATTTTAAAAAAGATATGATATGATTTTTATTTCCTTTATTGCCCTTGCTGAGCATTTGAGCTCACCCTTTTATGTTTTTTTCCCCAGGATATAAAGAAAGGTTTTAGGTAAAAAAAGGGATGACCTTTATGGGAGATATTGAAGAATTTTCACCACGATTAGAAGATTACGTTCCGAGTTTCCAAAGACACTAAACTATTACGATCCTTTAGTGTGTGTTTTTGTTATGTACTAAGTATTCCGCAAATGTAATGTAATGTCCATGTACGTCAAGCTTCGGGTCTCTACAATCAATGATTGTTGGTATAAATTTTATATCGATTGTGAGTATCTATGATGTGATGTTGGATTGATCTGGATTTCTCTATGATTTTATAAAATATATTAGGTCCTAATAGATTTCATTATCCAATAATGTACAATAAAATTATAGTTACGCACCTCATTACACAGAGTTCTTCATAAATATTCATCTATATTCTTGACTAAATTGTATTTTTGAATGAATACAAAACTGTGGGAATATATTTCTCTCAAAGACCTTTTAAATCCATATAACATGATATCAAAATGTTTATAAGGTTTTAATGGATATCATATAATTTGAATAAGTCTACGGATGATAAGTATTACTATAAGTATAATATAAATGGAAATCCTACTAAAGACATATCTATAACATTGAGCTAAACCTCTGATATCAATTAGAGAAAACATAATGTTCTAATTCTTGGAGCATTACCAATTAATTAATATATATTATGGAAATTTTATCATTTGATTAATATTCTCTTATAGAATTAAATGTACCCATCATCATATGAATATCCACTACAACCCATATATCATTATGACATGTGGATATTTGGGGGATTGGATGAAAAACACCATGGTAATGTTTCAAATTTCCATAATAGTAAGGGTAAATGGAATAAAATACCCTTTTAATTAAACATGTCAACAAAAACAAGAGAACTTACCAAAAATATAGATGCATACTCTGTGATGTATCTCTTTATGTTTTCCTATTATAAAAATTCATTTCTGTCTCAATAAAACAACATATTCCCAGGATGAATAGATAATGATGATCTATGAGTTTATTCAGATAAAACCTTCTTCAATTATTGTGTAGGTGAACTCATACAGGTTTCCTGATCATTTTCCTCCCATCAATGTCATTTTCAACTCAGTAACATTTCAACCATTCTTTTTAAATTCCAAATATTCTATTTCATTGTCTTCAATATTCACCTAGATAGATGGATGATCAATTATTTGATAATGATATTATTTCTCCTTTTCATTCAAGATATATGTACCCATATTTTAAAAATATAGTAATCTTGGATATATTTTTATAATCATCATTGATAAGGTAGAACTATCATTTTGAATCAGTGAATATCCCACATGGTTATCTTACACATCATTTAACTGTGTTGAGCATCCATAATCTTAATTCGATTCCAAATATATTCTCTGTCATATATTCAACCATTTGTGTGATAATTTATACTTTAAAATTTAATAGGTTTAATTATATCACACCATTATCAATAATTATAATTGATATATATATTTTAAAAAAATTCCATAGTTTAATCCAAATCCTGAAATGGGTAATTTTTATCATGAACCATGAATTTTCACTAGGCACGGACAATCAATGTACCAGTATACAAGATTTCACATCCCATAACCATAATTATTAAATCACTATAGATAAAAATCCCTTCCCCAATGCAGGGTGATGTAATCATATATGTGTTTATTGACATTCAATTCAGTTCATTGAAATTGTATTCACATTTATCTCTTAAATTGAACTTGTCTACCATCCCAGATTATATTGTGGGATATTTAGATAGCTTTTTGAAATTCAACACAAAGAGTCGATAATAACTATGAAAAACAAGAAAACTATCGATCACTCTCACAATGATTGGTTTGGGTCAAAAATAAATAACATTATTTATTGAATGATCATTCAATATACCATATCTTGAAATTATATTACGTTAAAATGAATATTTTTGTTGTCAAATTTTACTATTTCTAAATTTTTCATATAATTATTATATCACTAGGTTCTTCATTTTAATTTTAAAATGGTCTCTATTCTCTTCAATTAACTTTGAATATATATTAATATTATCTATAAATATGAACACAAACATAACAAGATAATATCTAAAAATAATATTCATTAAATAAATTAAGACATAAGAGGTATTGTTTATACCAAATGGCATCACTATAAATTTATAGTGGGAATACCTTGTAATGAATTTTTTCTTATAACAACCATCATTAAAAACATTAATTTTTATCTAGAATGAGTTTTATTATTAAAAACGTACATTGCTCAACATAGTATATTAAACAAGTAATCAATATTCTATAGATGATCCTTATTTTCTATTGCGATCCTATTATTTTCCTAATAATGAATGCACATTTTAATTGATATATATATCATCTTGTCAAAGGTGTGATCCCAAAGGTGACACACTTGTCTAAAAGAATAACTCACCACGACTCTCCTCATGATTCATAATTAATTTCAGTATCCAAACTAGTATTATTCTATATATAGTTTTTGAAATTGTTGTAACACTAGGTATGAATTTATTGAGAACTCAACTTCATGATTTGGGGTAAGAGTAAGAATTTTCTTTGAAACAATATCAACAATCCATCTTACAATATTCATATGCTCAATATTTATTTTCCCCAATCTATTTGAGATAAAAAACCACCATTTAATACGAATGATAACCCATACAGTGGATATAAATTCCATTATTATTTCAAATTTATCATCGAACTGATTGTTGATCATAGGTTGATTTATTATATGATATATTACTTCCCATCATCACCAATTTCTGTGATATTTATACAATGAATGGAAATACATCCATAATAAAATATCATATTATATTATATGAATAAAAATAGGATTTTTTAAAGATACATACCTAGAAACATCAATCAGAGAAGAATAATAGTCATGAGATTTGATTATTATTTCATTTTGAGGATTTATTTCTAATTCAACATCTAATAATTTACCAAGTATTTTCTTACACATAAAAATTACTTAAGATATAAAATTTTTCTCAGATCTATAATCAAATTATACATTAGCAGTTATTGAATGGATTTATGTGTACCTTCTTCCACCTCATTATCATAACCCACATGCACAATAGTGATTAAATGGGATATCATATTATATTTGAGATTATAATGATTCCGATTTAAATCAATATTATTAACTTTTAAAAATGATAACTGGTAGCATAATTATCATAAACCCTTTTCATGAAACATTAGAGAGTGATTGGGACATTTAGTGGTTCATTTCATCCATCTTTGGAAAAACTTATCCCATAAAATTACTATTTTATTATCCAATGATCTTCAATTACACACATAATTCACATACTAGTCCCACATGAAATTTTCCCTCCACAGATTCCTAAAAAAATTATAAAACATAAGTATTTTCTTATTCCCTCACGGTTTTTATTATTTGGGTTTCCTTTTAATTATTTCCTCTTTTCCTATAAAAACAATGAGATTGATAGGTAACACCATTCTCTATTTCTACCTTGGTATCACATAGATCAATTTCATTATAATTTTCGAACGGCTATATAAATAACAACATCTTGAGACTTGGTTATAAGACATTTAATAATTGATAAATATTACATTTCAGATCAAATAAAATTTCATAAGAATACCACATTACTTTTAAAATTTTCATCAAATATACTGATGGATTCACCATATTTATACCATACCATAATTTCCTCATAATCCATTTTTATATAAAAATACAATAAAAATAATTTTTTAAAAAAATATTCTAAACACAACCCACTACATAGAACTAAATTCATTAGTTTTCCCCATGTTCTTGATGAGAGTCAAATTTTGATCAGCTTTACCTTCCAAATAGTAAATTTACAAAATAAATATTTCATTTGGTGAACACTTGAAAATAGAAAATATCATATAAATGATATAGATCCATTACTCATAAACTGTTGGATTAGGAGACCCTATAATGAAGGTGGTTTTTTCCTCTTCATGGACTAAACAAAACATTGTTCCCTCCTTTTCTCGTTTCCAATATCCGTAAGAATCATTTATTAGTAATGTCTCATAAACATAAAAATGATAATTTTCATTCAATATCCATTAACAGTTATTGACTTTGGAGGAAAATAATTTCATTATATATAAATTTTTTTATTAACATATTTCCTTAATATTTTATTCATTGACTAAATCCAAAAAAAATTATGATAAATAATAATCATATTCAAGAAAAAATAATCATAAAAAACATTTACTGGGGGTTAAAAATCATAATACCATAGTTTCAATCTATGACCCCTTAGTTTTATCAAATTTCATTCATGGTCATCATCATTCCAAATGTATTACATTGGTTAAATATGGAAATGGAATTTGTCAAATGAATATCTGATAGGAATGATAAAGATGGTTCACTCTAAGGGTAGATTGACCATGCATCAGAATTATGCCAAAGATATTCTCAAAAAAATATTTTTGGGGTAGTTAAACAAATATTTTTCAATTCCAAATCCACACCCACATGTAGTATAGAGTTAAGGATGTTTTCAAGGAAATCTAATCTATTTTCATTAAAATATAATTAGGAATTTTCTTATAAATTGAATTATACTAAGGGTTCTCATAAATATTGTTTCATTATATTTTCCAAAGGTAACAAAACTAGATTGTGATTACAACTGCAGAGACACATACTTTGCATACATAAATAATACATCATTTTAAATAAATATTCATTAAATAAAATAATGATACATGCTAATAATATAATGGTATGCTTCCTTTTGATACAAGGATATAAAAACAACTACTTCATAAAAGATATAGATCATCTACTATTTGGTCTTCCACATCTATAACCCTTCATAGTCACAACATACTTATTTCTTTTCTTCATATCCTGAGGATAATAAAATCTAAAAATCATTGATCTCATATACTCATCTGAGAAAATCAATGGGGTTATTAGTGATGAGTTAAACATAACATGATCATAAAGGTTATGAGAATAGGTTATTAACATTTGAAAATAATACCCAATAATTCATATATCATAAACATTAGTTTTAAGGGATAAATCATATATTCTTATAAAAATAATCATAAAGGAATCAATGAAATTTTCCTTGAGAACATAAAATTGGCATTATGTAATTCCATAAATGTATATCATAAGTGTGTAAAAATAATTATCACTGATATAATATGTCAAGGTTACCATGGATAAATTCATAAAATATTATTCATATCCTAATTATGCGTGTAAATTATTTAGTTCTATGACTGTCTCTAGTGCACCCTCTTTCAGGCTTTGTATAACCAATTATGTACACTTTTTTCCCACTGTGTGATAATTAATAGTTTTACCATGGAGATCATAACACATTAGTCGTTAACAAATTAATTTAAGGAAAATGTAATCATAGTAAAACAACTCAAATAATCATAAATTAATTTATTTGTATTCTATAAGATCATAAAAACATTCATCATAACACAACCCATGGAAAAGAAAACACTGATTCATCAATATTTATTCATCATAACCATATACCATCTGTAGAAAGAATAAATATTATTTCATTGGATCATATCATATTGAATTATAATTTAATATCAATATATGTTATCATAAATGAAAAATTCCATAAAAATATCAGTATAATATTTATTTAGTAAAATAAACATTTAATTTTAAATCACTTATTAAAATATAAAAATAAAAAATATATTATGATATGATTTTTATTTTAAAAGAACAATGGAATCATATAATTGAATAAGGCAATATTTGATGAGTCATGGAATCTAGAATTTTGGTTCATGTTGTGTACATTAAAAAATATTCCATTCAAATTTTAGAAAAATTCAAAATATACAATGTTAAAAAAATTACCCTTAGCAAACATTTGTAAATTTATTTAAAAAATTAAATAATGGATAAAAATAGGGTAGATATTAATAAAAAAAAAATATATTATTTTATGTGTTTTTAGAAATTGTGGACATGAATGAAAACAAATTTTCGACTATAGGGGGAAATCTGATTCCCTTAAAAACACACTCCCAGTCTCTTGAGTACATAAAGAGAATAAAATGATAGAAAACACGTATTATTCATAAATAAAAAAATATATTTAAAATAATTATTTTATTAACATATTTATTTTTAATTTTTTTTATAGGAATCATAATCATAAACATTCATAATAAACTATGATATTGTAAAACAAATCCCTTAACCATTTTGTATCAAAGGAATCATAAGGCCCATTGAAGGAAGAACCATATATGGATAATTATATTCCTTAATATTGAATATAATAACAATGATATATATTTATGGGATGAATATACACCTCATAAAAGATAAAACTGTTGTATTTTTCATGTATCTCACAAAAATAAAATTGAGACCAAAATCCCTTACATCAAGTTCTCGTTCATTGAAATAGATTTATATTCTTTGAATAATAAATTTATATTTATTATAATTAAATATTATGGTCATTAAAATACATATAATATCATATATGATCAACTTAGTACGTTTTAACACCAATTTATTGAAAACTATTTAATAAAATCATCCTTCCTAACTGTTAAATGTATCATTTTGAAATGAGAATTTTTGTACAATAGTTTTGAACCTTGAACTATGATATTGGATGAAATATACATATTATTTTATTTATGACATAATATATCATATATTTATGTTAAATATATTTCTATTCATTCATTATGGATAGGTATGGAAAAATTTATCACACGTTTCATGGAGACGATTGGTCAAGTCTAGACAGGAATGTATTTTAACATATTTAATTGTTAAATGAAAGTAATTTAAATAATAAATCAGATTTAAAAACATTATATTATCATGTATATCACATATGTTAATTAAATATATCCTTTTTACAATCCATATAATGCTTAAACCAAAAAATGAATCACATCGCTTGATGGAGGTTATAGTCCACACACATGAGTGATGTTATCATGTTCTACTAGATATGATTATATAAAGGTAGATATGATATGATAATAGTAATAACCTGGTTCTTCTTCATGAGGTACAAGTTTCTTCTTTTCCATTTTTCTTATGTCTTTTTGAGAAAACAAGGAAAATGTGGGAAAAATCCCAAATTTGTGGCTACACACTGTGTATTTTTGTATACACATTGTGTACTATGTTTTTTAGAAAATAAAGGAAATGTGGGAAAAATCCCAAATTTATGACCACAAACCGTTTACATTTATACACACGACATGTACATTGGCAGTGTGGCATAAGAACACAGGGTATGTAGCCGTGTCGGTGATTACGTGTCAAAAAACTAACTACACGCCATGTATATAGTAATACACACTGTTTAATCAGTCGGTAGATTAATAGTGAGGTGGTAGAAAGTAGCCGCCAGAGGAACAGTTAAAAAGGAAATTACACACCATGTACATAAGATTACATGTCGTGTAGTTGTGTTTTTTCTGTTATAAATTGGAAGTAGCCCCCTCTTTCGGAATAGGAGGTAGAATACTCACTAATAGCTGCGGGGGAGAAGGTAAAACCTTGTAGGATCTCCCGATAATGCACTAGAACTCTGATTTTTCTTTCGTCGATCTCGTTTGAACTAAGTGGTTAAGGCCTTCCCTCTTATCGAACCTTTAGTTAAAATTATCTTCCTATGGGATGTTATTTAGGTTTGAACGGGTAAACGTTTATTTTATTTTACATCGTTCTTGGTTGTTTTGGGAGACACCATTCACGTATATGGAACAAAGGAGATCGAGGTAGGTGGTCTTGTGGTTAAATACAACTGTAGAGTTGAATTTGTGTATTGTTGTGCCACGTACCCTTGTTCGGGGTGTTGTGTGATGGAAATGTTAACTGTTGAGATACCTAGAATTACAAAGGTAATCTATTAAATGAGTATAAACTATTTTTTGGGATCGTTTCGTTGATCCAGGGCCACCCCGAGGGTGCATTTCCCATGTTTAGCTATTTTTCTAGGATACCCAAAGGTATGCCATGAATATATCATGTTTTGAGTTTTCTTGAGAGAAAATATATATAAATTTCTTGCTTATGCAATTGGCTCAGACCGCTTACTTGTTATTCCTATGGAATTCCTAAGGGCAGTGTTTGTTAACCTGTGGGAATTGCTTTTTTTAGCATGATGGAATCTTTTCTCTTACATGTGGGCAGTACCTTCCGTGCCAGAGGCCTATATCTTTTATACCTGGGGGAAATATTTGTTATGCATGTGGGCAGTCACCTGAGGGTTTCATTTCTGTTTTCGTGTGGGTAAGGATACACATGTCTAAGGACATTTTTTACTTGAAATATTCACTGTGGTGATTTGTAATGTTTTACATGCCAAGCTAAATAACAATCTTGGTATTATTGTTGTTGTTTCCGTGTTAGATATTCGATTTCTGATGTGGCACTGGTATAGGAGATTTTTAGTCAAGGCTGAGTCTTGAAAAACACTCATGGAATTATATTAAATGGCTAAATTACTATTGAATGGTAATGTCACTGGTATGAATGGTTACTTTTGAGTACTTCCTAGTTTACTGTATTTTATTTTATCACACTACTGTTGCACATTTTCACTGACAGTTGGGAACGAGACTTTGGTGGTTGCCTAATGGGGTTTTATTTATCACACGCTGTTTGGGTAATGTCTTGGTCCCAAAAAGATTATGTTGCGTAGGTGTTGATAAGGAAAGTGTCCCTACACAGGTACATGATTGTTGTAGAGTAGGAGAGCATGGGACTAAGCTCAGGCTTGCGATGCTGCTGCATTCCTATTGCACTAATTGGGTTTTGTTTCTCCATTCTTTTTACTATTTACTGTATTGTACTAGATTTCAGTGTATCCTATTCTGGATGATTTCATAGAACTAGAGAGATATTGCATCATCATAAATTTATGACTAGTCGTATTCTTTTACATCAGTTACGTTTTCTATTTCAGGTTTTTATTGTTTAGTGCTTCTGATTCTGTATGATTATATTTTGTTCTGATGCACTACACATTGACAAATGAGGGAATAGTTTCCCCACTATCAATCCTAGGCCCTCGCTGCTAGTCGGTAGCCTCTGGCTTTTTGGGAAATGTGCTTGAGGTCATGTGATCAACCGGGTTCAAGCCACCCGTTGTGTGGAACCTGGATCTGGGATGTTACAAAGAGGTATCAGAGGTTTCTTTTCTCTAAGTTATATTATAATTTGGTTCCAATGGAAAGAGATAGATTGTTAAGGGATTCGGTAATGAACTGTGCCTAGGAGTAGCTACCACATGTATAGGTAAATTCTAGATTGCCTCGAATTAAATTTTGATTTTCTTGTTTATGATTATTACAGTTTTTTTGATTTCACTGTTGGGTGACGCACTTGTGGTGTGCTGTTTATATTTTATACTTGGGGTTCTATTTATTTGCAACTCGATGATATGAGGGTATTCCATCTCATGCATCATATAAAAACATGATAGAACCACATGTCATACATAGTTTCCATGCCATGTAGGTATATTAGAACTCTCATGTTGTTGTGATAGGTATTGTGGTGAATATTCATGTTGTTGGGATAGATTCCTTGATAAAAATACCTGTTGTTAGAAAGGGTATTGTTTGTGTAAGGTTTTGTTTAAATGAACGCCAAATGTTGGTTATAAAGGTGTTAGGGGCCCTCGTGGACCGAATTTTGGTGGATCATTGACTTCTCTGCCTTGTTATAATAAGTATAAGATGAAAAACATTGATTCGTGAGGAGTATGGGCCCTCACAGATCAGAATTTGGCACCTTTATTGTCAGTTTCAGTGTTTTTATAGGTTTCGAAGTAGATTCTGAGTCTTACTGTCCGGAAAAACCCAGAATACATGGCGTGTAATGTTAAATACACACCATATATTCTTCTGTTTGGGATGAAATGAAAAAAATTAATTACACGCCGTGTACTTATAGGTATACATCGTGTAGGAGGGGGTTGTGTAACCCACCATGTGGGAGGGAACACGGGTCTCCTAGATTTTACTGAGGACACAACGTGTACCTATGGGACACGCCGTGTAGTATTGACCGGTGAGAGACCGTGTAGACATGGCCATGTGGCTGGGAAGACAGGGTGGTGTACATGCCGTGTACCTGGGGTTGAGACATGCCCAGGCCGACATCAGAACATGACCATGTAAGGGATTAATTGTACACCCCATGTAGGCCATATAAACATCGTGTAGTCTCGTTGTAAGGAGAACAATTTGGTTTAGTCATGTAGAAGGACTCGGGAATGGGAGAGAATTAAAGTACACACCATGTGTTAGGAAAACACGTCGTGTGGTTGGGGTGTTACACGACCAGTTCTGGTAGGTGTACACTCCCATGTGAATGGCTTAATGGAACATGCCAAGTAGTATTTATACACGCCATGTAGTAATTTTTTGTAAAACGTGAATAATTTATTTCTCTTTTTCCCTTCATACGCTTCCAGTTTTTAGTCCTTGATGAACTTTATATAAGGTGTGTGTTTGACCATGTAGATTTACGCCACCGAGATGACCACGAGTAGTTCACCAAGAGTGTGGAAATGATTTTACTCTTGAAGTGGTATTCCATGGGCTATCGATGGATCCTCCATCAGAGCCAGATGCGGCGCTAGCCATTATACCGGACGAAGGAGAACCACAGGGTGTGGAGTAATGGTTGGGTTCTATGCAGACGATCTTCGAGCATCTAGAGAAGCCTCATGGGAGGAGGGTCAAGCTCGCTACTTACGTGTTTTGTGATTCTGCCAAGAGATGGTGGGATGTTATCACCCAGACTGTGCATCATCAAGACATGGTGTGGGAAGATTTTCAGGCAGTCTTCTATGTTTTCTTTTTTCCAGAGCCGCTAAGGGTAGATAGAGTTCGAGAGTTCATGAATATGCAGCAGGGTGCCATGTCAGTGATGGACTATTCTTCTCACTTCACTGAGCTACAACGTTTCTCACCTATTCTGGTGAGTGATGAGACATTGAGGGCTAGACGCATTGAGGATGGTCATTGATATGATATCTGAGCGTTGGTGAATGTTTTTAGGTTGCCTATAGTTCATGTTATTGTGAACGAGGCATTAATTACTAAGCGAAACCTACAGGAAGCTAGTGGTGCAAACCAGGGCAGTTTGGCACCGGTCCTTGGTACTATTTGTACCGGCAAGAGGAAGAGGCAAATGAATTTCTCTCACAGTGGCATTATTAGCTTGAAGAATTTTTCAGGTAGCCGGGTAATGTGCTACCAATGTGGTAAAGAGAGGGCACAAGAGGACTTCTTTTCCACCATACCCATTGGAGTGTCAAGCTTGTGGAAATATGGGTCATCTTCAGCATTTTTGCAGGGAGTTTCCACCAGTGACTAGTGAGAGGGGTTATGTGCATACTACGCATTCCGGAGCAGGGCTAGCAGCTTCTTAGCAGTCAGGGAATTGGGATACCTCAGTACATTCATGCAGAGGTGGTGGTTGCGGCTGTGGTAGCCAGACACCAGAATATCAGAGATAGTAGGGCGGGCTAGCTCAGGGTAGTCAAGCTATGTTGTAAGGCCACGACACTGGGCAGACATATGCAGTGCAACAGACCCAACAGGAGCAAGAACCCGGACCTTCCACTATCATAGGTACTATTCTAATTGCTTCTCTTTTATCTTCTATCCTTTTCGATACTGGTGCTACATATAACTTTATATTTGTTCCCATTATGGAGAGATTTGGGCTCTGTGTTTCTTCTTCTTAGGATATCATGACTCTAGACACTCTGTTGGGAATTATAACGTCATGTGTGCGTCAGTGCAAGAAGTTCCCCCTTGTGGTTGGTGGGTGTCACTTTCTATGGGACCTCTATGTCTTAGAGATGACAGGATATGATGTCATTCTTGGGATGGACTGTTTGGTACACTTTTCATCCTTTGTAGATTTCTATTGTTGCAGGGTGAGTTTCACATCACCAGAGGGTGGAGAGTTTCTATACAAGGGCGAATGGGATTTCTAGGTGAGCCGAGATGGACCCGAGCACCATGGGTGAGGTGGAGTGACATCCCAAATTATGAGTTTATATCTGGATGACCAAGGAACTTGTGAGAAGGATTTCCCTCCAATGGTTAATCATTTCAAGGATATCATCCCGGAAGACTTTTCAGGTATACCTCCAGAGCGAGAGGTGGATTTATCTATTGAGCTTGTGCCAGGAGCAGCATCGGTGTCCATTCATCCTTATATGATGGCTACACCTGAATTTCAGGAGCTCATGAGGCAATTAAAGGAGTTACAAGCCAAGGGTTTTATCCAACCCAGTTTTTCTTCCTGGGGTTCGCCTGTCCTTTTTGCTAAGAAGGCTGATGGTACCCTCAGACTCTACATGGATTATCAGAAACTGAACCATTTGACGGATAAGAACCGATATCCCTTACCTAGGATTGATGATATTATTGATCAACTTCGAGGAGCACGAGTGTTCTCTAAGATTGACTTGAGATCCGGATATCATCATTTGTGTGTTAAACCATCAGACAAACTGCTTATAGCATTTTGTAGTAGATACGGTCTATACGAGTACCTGGTCATGCAGTTTGGACTCACAAGTGAGCCAGTAGTTTTCATGGATCTGATGAATCGTGTGTTCCACCCATATCTGGATTCTTTTGTGTTAGTCTTCATAGACGATATCTTGGTGTACTCTGACACTAAACACGTCCATGACACCTATCTTGATATCATACTGAGTACTATAAGAGAACATCAGTTATATGATAAGCTCTCAAATTTCCATTTTTGGATGGACCATATTCACTTCCTGGGTCATATTATCTAATAGACAGGAGTTGTGGTAGACCCAGAGAAGGTGATGGTAGAAGTTTCCTGGTATCATCCTAGTAACGTGTTTGAAATACGGTGTTTCTTGGGGTTGTCTGGTTACTACAAGCATTTTATTCATGACTTCTCTCACTTAGCAATGCATTTGATGGGTTTGACTAAGAAGGTTCTGAAGATCGTTTGGTCAGAAGCATGTGAGACAGCCCTTCAGAAGATGAAGGAAAGGTTGACATCAGCACCAGTCCTGATACTTCCATAGAAAGGGAATATCTATACAGTTTACTGTGATTCATCAGGTATTGGACTGGGAGGATTGTTGATGTAGTGTGATCGAGTAGTTGCGTATGGGTCTCGTTAGTTGAGGACACGTGAGAGGAATTACCCGACTCATGATCTCTAGTTGGCTGCAGTAGTTCTTATGTTATGTTGTTGGAGACATTATCTTCTGGGAGAGCATTTTTGGGTTTTCAACTACCAAAAAAGTCTCAACTATATTTTCACTCAGTGTGAATTGAATTATAGACATCGAATGTGGTTTGAATTCCTTTAGTTCGTCAATTATGAGCTTTCCTATACACCTGGTAAGGGTAAGTTAGTAGCTGATGCATTGAGTTGGAAGACTCAGATACAGGTAGTACAGGATGCCAGTGGTGAGTGGCAGCTTATGGATTTTTTCTCTAGGATGCATTTGGAGGTGCACGATAGTTAGTGAAAAACCTATCTTTTATCCATAGTTGTGACTTATAACCTCCTAGATCGAGTGAGGATGAGACACTTATCAGATTCAAGATGCCTATTTCCACGGGAGTTGGTGGCAAGTGAGGACCCTCCTCCTAGTTTTACGATATGTGATGACAAGGTATTGTGTATCCATGGATGAGTTTGGGTTACAGGGGATATATGAAAGGATTTCATGAGGTAATTTCATGCTTCAACTTGGGAAGTGCATCCTGGAGTTAACAAAATGTACCGTGACTTGAGATGTTAGTACTGGTGGCTGGGTATGAAAATAGAGGTAGCTGGTTTTATTACGAGATGTTCCACCTGTCAGTAGGTGAAGGCGAAGCATCAGAGGCCAGCCGAACGGTTACAACAGTTACCCATCCCACAGTGGAAATGGGATGATGTTGTTATATCTTCATGATCGGTATGTCGAGGTCACCTCGAGGCAATGATGATGTATGGGTTGTTTTGGACAGACATACGAAGGTGTCTAAGTTTTTGCGGATCAAGGAACCTTTAGTGTTGATGAGCTCAAGAAGTTATATTTCTGAGAGGTTGTACATCTTCATGGGGTCCCTTGTTATATAATCCCAGATAGGGATTCCCATTTTATGTCTCATTTCTGGTAGATTTTTCAGAGGGCACTGGGTACACAGGTCTTCTGAGCATAGCTTAACACCCTCAAACTGATGGCCAATCAGAGCGTACAATACATGTTTTAGAGGACATGCATCGTGCATGCATCCTGGACTTTGGGGGCTCTTGGGAGAATCACATACCCTTGGTCAATTTTTCCTGCAATAATATTTTTTAGTAAACTATCGAGATGTCACCTTACGTGGGTTTATACAATATGCCATGCCGATCACCCTTGTTCTAGTTAGTGGCCGGTGAGGGAGATTTACTGGGACCAAATCCCATGCAGGATATTTCAGAGTAGGTCCAGTTGATTCAGAAGCGAATGGCTACTATATAGCATCGTCAGAAATCTTATGATGATCGACGCAGATGAACCTTGGAGTTCACAGTTGGGGATCAGGTTTTCTTTTGTGGTTCACCGTGGTTGGGACACAGGTGGATCAGGGGATATGGTAAACATTCCTTGATGTATGTAGGTTCTTTTTAGATTCTGGGCAGAGTCTGGTCGGTTGCCTATAGGATTCACTTACCACAGAGGTATCAGGACATGCACAACATCTTCCATGTATCTCTGCTGCACCGTTATCACTTTGACCTGTCTCACATTTTCTGCCTGAGGTGGTTGAACTTCAGATTGATGCATCCTTTGAGGAGAATCTGATTCTTATTGTTGATAATATTATGAAGGTTCTCTGAGACCGGTCAGTTCCTCTCGTACAGGTGCTATGGAATCATAGTCGAGTGTCAGACGAAACATAGAGCGGGTGACCGACGTACGTGCTCAGTGGCCAGAGTTATTCTCAGCTTTATCTTCACCACTCTTGGAAGGGTAATTCTGGGACGAATTTCATTAAGGGGGAATGTTTGTAAGAACTCATTTCTTCTTGAGGTACATGATTCTTCTTATCATTTTCCTTTCGTGTTTTTGAGAAAACAAGGGAAATGTTAGAAAAATCCCCATTTTGTGGCTACGTACCGTGTGTTTTTGTATACACGTCATGTACTATGTTTTTGAGAAAACAAAATAATTTTGGAAAAATCCCAAATTTATGACCACACGTCATGTAATTTTATACACACAATGTATACTTTGGATGAGTGGGATTAAAACACTGGACGTGTAGCCATGTCGGCGATTAAGGTGTAAAAACAAACTACATGCCGTGTACTTAGTAATACATGTCGTGTAACCAGTCAGAAAATGAATAGTGAGGTGGTAGAAAGTAGCCTTGAGAGGAAAAATTAAAAAGGAAGTTACATTTCGTGTACTTAAGAGTACATGCGGTGTAGTTGTGTTTTTTTGTTATAAACAGGAAGTATCCCCCTCTTTTGGTAGAGGAGGCAAAATACTCACCGGGAGCAGTGGGAGAGAAGGTCGAACCATGGAGGAGCTCCCGATCGCACACCGGAATTATGATTCTTCCATCATTGATCTTTTTTTAACCGCGTGGGTACAGACTTCCATTTTATTGATCCTTTCCTTTCAATTATCTTCTTAATGGTAGTTATTTAGGTTTGAACGAGTAAAAGTTTATCTCAGATTTAAGTCATTCTTGGTTGTTTCTGGAGACGCCATTCATTTATATCGAACAGAGGATATCAAGGTAGGTGGTCCTGTGTTTAAATACAACTGTAGAGTTGAATTTTTGTACCATTGTGCCACACACCCATGTTCAGGATGTTGTGTGACTGAGATATTGACTGTTAAGATACCTAAAATTGCATAGATAATCTAATAAATGAGTATAAACTGCTGTTTAGGATCATTTCATTGATCTAGGGACACCCTAAGGGTGTGTTTACCTTGTTTAGCAGTTCGGTAAGGATACCCGAGGGTATGCCATGATTATATCATGTTTTGAGTTTTCTTAAGAGGAAATATATATAAATTGTTTTCTTATGCGATGGGCTCAACCCGATTACATGTTTTTCCTATGGAACGCATGAGAGAAGTGTTTGTTATCATGTGGGCATAGTTTTTTTTAGCCCAAGGTAAATGTTTCTCATGCATGTGGGTAGTAGCTTCCGTGCCTGAGGGAGATATCTCGTATGCCTGAGGGAAATATTCTTTATGCATGTGGGCAGTCACCAGAGGGTTTTTTTCTGTTTTCACATGGGTAAGGATACACCTGTATGAGGACAATATTTACTTTAAATAGTCACTGTGGTGATTTCTTATGTTATACCTGCCAAGATAAATAATAATCTTGGTATTTTTTGTCTATTCCATGTTAGATCGTCGGTTTCTGCTATGGTACCGGTATATGAGATTTTCGGTAGAGGCCATGCCTCAGAAAACTCTCATGGAATTATCTTGAATTGATAAATAATTATTAAATTACATTGTCACTAGTAGTAATGGTTAGTTTTGAGTACTTCCTAGTTTACTGCATTTCGTTCTTGCACACTTTTGTTCACATTTTCACTAACAGTGGGGCACGTGCATTCAGTGTTTACCTATAGAGATTTTATTTCTCACAGCCTGTTTGGGTCAAGTCTTGGGCCCAAAATTACTATGTTTTTGTAGGTGTCGATAAGGTAAATGGTCCCTACACATGTACATGATTGTTTCAGAGGAGTAGGAGAGCATGGGACCGAGCTCAGGCTTGCGATACTGCTACATTCCTATTACACTGCTTGGGTTTAGTTTTTCCATACTTTGTACTTTGTGTTGTATATATTAGATTGCAGTGTATCCTATTCTGGCTGCTTTTTTATAATTAGTGACATATTGGATCATCATATATTTATGATTTTTGTCATCTTTTACTTTATTTCCGTTGTCAATTTCAGGTTTATATTTTTTACTAATTCCACTTATGTGTGATTATATTTTGTTCTGTTGTGCTACATTTTGACAAATGTTGGCCTAGATTCCCAACTATCTTTTCTAGGACCTCACTACTAGTAGGTAGCCACTGGCATTTGGGGAAATTCGCATGAGTTCATGTGACCAACCGAGTTCGGGCCACACGTTGTGTGGCACCCGGATATGGGACATTACAATAATTATAGAAGAATAAATATTTCATAAATATATCATATAAAATTTAAACCCATTATAATAACATTATATGTAATATGGTGGTGTCAAATAAATATTCTCACTATATGGGGGGGTTGTCCAAACATAAAAATGGTAGAAAATTTCACTTCCTATTTGATGAGAACTGGGAAGATTAATGGTAGTTGAATTATAATAATTACATTTTAGATAATTTCTTATACTGAAATTGTTTTTTATAATGAATAAAAATTATTTAGATGATATATACAGGGAAACAAATTTAACGAAGTTTTTTAGGAAGACTACCTCTTCTACAGTAGGGATCCTCTAGGTCTCTTCAAAAGGACCCTTGGAATTACCTTTATAGAATTAAACAAACACTAATGAGTTGATATTGATTTAGGGAACACAATATTTTTGGTTGTTTAATTTATATTGATCAATTTAGTGAAATGATATGAGATAATATGTTTTCCTTTGTAATGGAACGAAATGACAGACATGGAATTATTAAAAACATTAAAATAAATCAAGTTGATTCTCATTGAAAATAATGCAAAATATCTTTTACTCAAATAAAAATAGTATATGGTATAAATATTATATTTGAAATAAATTTAGAGTAGTTTTGGTTTCATTTTGTTCTGTGTCGTTTTATTTAATTCCATTGCCAACTGATTTTATCCTGATCATTGGTAATATAATTTTCCTATTAAAGGCTTATAATTTTACATAGTAGATAATAATTATAAAATAAATGGACTATATTATTCATTTTATACAATTTATCATCCATATTTTTCCAAACATAGGCATTTAAATTAATTCATTAATTTATAAACAATTATAAATTAATAAAAATTAAAAAAATATGTATGATTATTTAAAATAATCTATTATAATGAAACTTTTCAAAATTTTCCTTATGTAATTTTTTTAGAGATATTAAATTCACGAGAGAAATAATTTTTATTTATGCATCTAATTTAATAAAAATGTCATAATAAAAACAAAAATAGAACTAATTTGCCATATATTTGAAACATGGATGGAAATAAATGAACTCCACTCATACAATAGGACAAATTATTGTTTTGAAATGAATTTGATGCATTATAAAATTATTTTAAACCATAATCTAACAAATTAGATAGCACCACAACAACAAAAATTTACTATAGTTATTATTTATATTGATACAAAATGTAACCTATTTATCAAATTTTTCACACAAATTTAGAAATATATAATCCATTTTTTATGATTTAACTTATACATTTGGGAGAGTGGAATCAAAAATATATCCCACATAACATGATGAAATGAACATTTCTACAGGATAATAATTTCTTTGGAATAAAATGTTTTTTTCAACATATAAAATAAAATTAATTATAATGAAATTTATTATATAATTCAAAATTTATATGAAGTATCATAATTTTATATCATTCTTATACTTATTTTAACTAGGTAATTTCTTGAATGGAAAATTCAGTTTTAAATAAAATACATTATTCTTCACTATTAATTGAAAAATTATATTTTCTAAAAAATTATAAAAAATTAACTATATTCTAATTTCAGTACTATGATTTCAAAAATAAATTTAATTTTATCAAATACATTTCTAAATGATTCATATATTAATTATATTATTTATCACCAAAAAATATAACCATTTTAGAGAAAAAAGTTATTTTTATTGCATATATTTTCATTACCAAAAATAGAGTAATTACATATCAAAATATTATATTTATCTAAATAAATTATATATAACTCTAAAAAATTATATTCTTATTAATTCTGATAATTTAATTGCTTTTTTGTAATAATATATTATATATAAAAACATTTAGTGTCATAGTTGTGTGTATCCCAAGCTATTGACTAAACATTGATCATCATGAAATATTTCATAAATTCTCCGAGTGTTGCATTTTGAATATTGGGTGAGGTTTCTTGAAACAAACTTAAAAAAAAATCGAATGAAACTTTTTGTCTATTTTAGTCGTCCCTATATTATTTTTAGAATTTATTACCGGATTTACTCTGGCTGAGGCAACAAATATTTACAATAGTAATTATTCATAATGAAAAAAAATCGGACAGAATTACGAAATTGGAACGTACTTATTGAAATTTTTGGATCAATTTTTTAATATTAAATTCCATTAATTTCTAAAAAATCCCTAATAGTATAAATGCATTAATCACATTGAAAATCATTTTTAGCCCATTTTTAATCAAAAAAATGAATAGATTCCAAAATTAAGTATAATGATGGTTAAAATAAAAATAAAAAGATGTTATATAATTAAATAATAGTTTTTTATATTGTGTAAAATTTCAATGAAAAAGATAATTTAAAATAAAAATAAAGATACTTTGATGAAAATGGGTATATTTCTTTATTTCGTGAAAATCAAATTTTTCCAAAAAATCCTAATTTTTTAATAGAATGTACTTATGATATAAGGATTTCCACAACTATTTTCATTTTAAAATTAAATATTATAAAGTTGAAATCAAATATTTTTTATATTAATCTCTCAAAATGTTAATATATATTATTTTTTATGATATCATATATTTAATGAATAAAATATCTCTACTGGAAATATTGTAATTATTTATTATGAATTAATCAAAAAATTCAATATATAATCCTTTATAAAAATAATCATAATGTAGTTATCACTATTCGTACCTACCAATTTTTAGTATGCCCAAATTTAGATAATTATTTATTTTCTTATTATGCAATTTTTAATAATAGTATTTTTTTAAATGTTGCGGTGTTACACTCTCCCCCAATTTAAAAAATTCCTTCCTTTCAGTTTGAACATGCTATTGGTAATTATGAATTTTTAATTGGAAAATACCTTTGTTGAAAACCCACATCATATATAATTTTAATAAAAACTGTTATTGGAATGTAAGAAATGAAAATATGAATGTCATATGGAATAACAGAAAACTACATTTGAAAATATGACAACTTTATTAAAAAGTTAAAATATGGAGAATGATGGAAAATTGATTGTCCCAAAAAATAAGGATGGTGATGGAATAAATATCTCACAATAAATAAAATGATGATGAGAAATTACATTTTTTAGAAACCAAAAACTAATGATTTGTTGAAATGGGTATCGATTTATTAGAAATGAATGTAACTGGATCATATTTTTATTTTTGGATCCTATTCATAGTGTTGAGGAATTCCAATACCATCTAGAATAATAAAATATGGAAATATAATATTTTTAGAAGTAAAACTCTGATATATAATCAATTTCTACAAAAATATCATCCTTCACTCAAATTATAATTATTAAAGATGAATTGTTCCTGCATGAAGTACTACAATAAACATTTAATGGATCACATGTCCCCCAAAAGGATACAATATACGCATCTTATCATTAAATATAGAGATAAATTAAATGGTTAGTACATAGTAATATAATAAGAAAACATTATAAACCACTATATAAGGAAATACTAAGTTTTACTCATAATTTTATAAAATGAAACCAATGGTTGAACTAATATCATTCAATAAAAAACCATAAATCCCAAATTACCATGATGTAATCAACATTAATGTTTATTTTAGACTCAAATTTAATATATTTTACATCATATTAAAGCTCCTGAAATGCAATATAATTCGTCCCAAATAGTTATTCAGGATAAATATATGATTTGCATATACCTAAACCCAATAAGATGTCTATTAATAAATCATTAATTCCCTTAAAATTCAATCATTTAAAAACTCAAAAGGTTGTTTATATTACATATAACTTATCAAAAATCGTAAAAATATTAATATATGAATTAATTTTTTTTTCGGTTCATATGAATATATCATAATATCTAGAATTATATAAAATCACCAATAATACCAATTACATCCATTATAAATCCACAGTCCCGAACAAGGTCCTAATAACAATATTTTTAAATTTACAGAATTGATACTAAAAAATTTGACCCATTTTAAAGCATCCAAAACATAAAACATCAATATGAAATATTGGATCACTTATATTACAAACAAACTTTTTTGTATATAGTTTTATAACATTTTGAAAAAATAATACATAAAAATATCAATGTCATCAAATGACAAATTCTTTCCATTATGCATAGATTTTACATTTCCACATTATAAATTAAACATCTATGAAAAAATTCATCACATATGAAATCAGTCTATATATAATTAATTTAATATCATTATTCTTAACCAAGGAAAAATGAAAACATAATAAAGTCGGGCTCAAATGCTTAGTCATGGTAAACAAATGATTTAATAATTTAATAAAATTATTGATAATAAATAGAAAAAAAATGGTTTTATAACACAATAATATTTCCTGATCATGACATAATAGAATTCATAAACATCATGTGATGGATTATATATTGTGAGACACGTAATCAATCAGTAACATAATTAAAGAGTCTTATAAGTCAATAGTTGTAAATCCTGACTGGGATGGTTTCATAGATGGTGGCTCACAGCCTGTGACAGTGTCATCTATCGTGCTTGTCCCTCCCCTACTTTTGGGGTGGTGACCTTCACAATAAATAGATGGTGTTGCATCTCTCTTTTACTCCCCTACCCCAACCCTGAATTTATTCCCTCTTTCCCACAAAAATCACATTGACATAGGGTCCAAATTCTATTTTATGGTTTCCCTTAACTGTCAATCTCTTCCTTGGTTTTCCCTGATGCTTCTTCTCTCCTCAATCTCAAATTGGATGAATAGTATATGAAACTCAAATATTTTGTGGTTTTTTCTAACTAATTCATTTTTGGTGCATGGGGTTTAAAGGATCATGATAAGGTTGGTCTTCTCAAAAATAGTAATTTGATTAATTTTTTTTCTTCTAAGGAAGACATTATTAGTAATTTTTCTAGTCCCCCTCGTAGTTGAAATATCTAAAAAATATACCTCTAATACTGGACCTTTGTCTTTAACATGAAATGAAACACCCCAACTACCGTGGTTTGGGAAAGCTTCCTTAAACTCCCCTAAGCATTTTAAAAACCATTTTATTTTTTATATTCAAGTGAATCTAGTTGGATTGTATTTATGTTTGGACAACATGACCAATTATTTTTGACAAAGATTTTCTCCATGAATATGTATAGAATTAAACCTCTCAATGTTTCATACTAAGTTTGATTTGATTTTATTGGGAAAGAGTTATTATGGAAATAGGTTGTGATATTTTAGACAGGGTTCAACTTCTATTCTTCCTATACAAAAATAGGACATGCAATGGTAGCATTATGCATTGAGTCAAGAAACATGAAATTTAAAGGGTAGTATCTTTTGATGTATGTGACAAGGGAAAAAATAATGTTGGGGGTTTGGCTGGGTAGAGACATCAAGATATAGGTTTTGTTCCAATATTTTCACAAGATGTTCATCCGAATTCTCATGAGGGAAACCATTTATTTTTATATTTTTAGTTGACTGAGGGAAGAACTGGGTATTTCTAACTTTGTTGTGCAAGGTTCATTAGGACCACTAGGACATGATGTGGATAACAATGCAACTACAACTATTCTAGACCCCATAACATTTGAACCCTCAAATAGTGTAATTTATAGTGGTTTCAATAGGGATGTGGAAACCGGAAAGTGTGATGATGGAAATTCAATGTCCTATAAGGATTCTTCCTATACGGAGGTATTACTTATTGGACATGGTAACACAGGAATAGAGAATTCTCAAGATAATGAGATAATTTGGGTGAATAGGTCATGCACGTGGAGATATGTTCCAATAATTATGTTGGGAATCCACTTTTAGGGATTGTGGAAAGAAGGTCTAGACCATGAGGTGGACGTGGTAGAGAACTCTACTAAGGAGTAGTGTTTATATAGGGATGAGTCTAGTGATGAGTCATCTGGTTTGTTCTCAGGAGAAAGGGTACAATAATTTCATGATCGAATCCTCTATAGTTTTAGAAGGATTAAGTCTTGGAAATTCAGTAATTAAGGTCGAAAGGATTACTCATATTTACTGCTACCAATGTATAAAGGTTCATTCAGAATATCGATATCCACGGTGAAGGAATATGATATAATTATTAAAATAAAATCTATTCTAGTGGATGATGCTGAATTCAGGTAATCTACTCTTAGTGGTGACCTGTAGGAATCTGTTGTGGAAGTTGTGTGGACAATATATTAGTTGCTACCTTCCAGAGAATTTATGGAAGAGGAATTCCTTCAGATAAATATCTCATCAAACAATTCTGGTAATATAATGTGAATTCGTATTCTTTTGGATACAAATAATTAAAACAGGGATTGGATTAAGAACCACTAACATATTTTTGTAAAAGGCTTCAGTGAAGGGAAGATAAACCAAGAGCGGTACATGAAAACATGGAAAAAGATGGAAATTTGTTTTGAAGACCTTATAATGGATGATCCAGAAACATGAGTATCCTCTATTTATGTGAAACGTCTTTGGGTTAATAATGCTAAACTGCTAGCGTTATATTTTACCAACTATGTTTTTTTGCTTTAGTATTTATTCTTCGTGGACATGGTGTTTCTCACTTTTTGTAAAAAATTGTGTTTGATGTCAAAAATTTTAGTTTCAATCTATAAATCAATAGTCCTATGAAATATTAATACAATCCTTGAGAAAACTCTACATAATAACATGAATAAAAATAAATAAAAATTTGTTTATTATATATATCATAACTCTCACATCACTTTTACAATCACTCCTAAAAATGGAATAACATTCTAAATAAATTATAATAACAATATATTAGATACCTATATCAAGTTAACTCCATATCATGTCTCAATTCATTAGAGATATTTATTGGGGTAACCCATCATCATCTGTTATATCAGGATAGACTCCCAATGTCAATAATCTGAAATTACCATATAATTAATAAAACGTTTTAGATCTTGTTCTTTTCAATATAACATCATTGAGAAATCCATAATTCATCTATAACATTTTTAACCAATGAAATATATATTTCTACCATTATAATATATTTAGAACAATAAATATCCCACTAGATAAATTATTTCCATGATATCATTATAACATATCACTAGTGGATAAAAAGTTACATAAATGGATAATTTAATTGATGAGTTATAATACCACTAAAATATCATTAATAATATTCATGAGGAATATTCCATTTCCATAATTAAAATGACTTTTCCAAACTATGTATTTCAAAAACATTATGAAAATATCATTGAAAAGAACAACTAAAACATATAATGTTTTCTTAAAAATATTTTTTGGTCCTAATTATAGAAAATTTATTTCTTCTAGTTTTCCTTAGATAAACAATATATTCAGACCTTTGATAAAAAGTTCCTTATTTCAAAAATGAAAAGTTGATTATTTTTAATATTTATATAAAAAATAAAACATATGTTGAAATTACATTTAAATAAAATTAAATAATAGTTAAAAAATATGGTGAACATCTCAGAAAACATGGAAATGTGAGAAAATGTTTTCCCAAAAAAAGATGAGAAATAATGTTATATTTTAAAAAAACCATTTACTAAATCATTTTGAGTACTATATAGAGATAAATGGTAGTAAATCACAATAATTCTAAAATTATACAAAGGTTAAGGAAAGTTAATTACAATTATAAAATAAGTATCAAATAATTTTTTATGTAGATTCAAGAAAAAAATATTTATTAAAATGGGACCAAAACATAAACTACTTAAGACTTTTCTATCATTTGAATTAAATGACCGATTATATAATATATGCGAATGAATAATTAAATAACCAGAAAAAAAAGATGTTTCATGATATAACATTATAATGTGGAAGCATATAAAATATATAAAATTTATTTGAGGTATAACATAAACAAATTCCCCAAAGATGGAAAATTAAGACACATAACCATTACAAATACTCTATCATTTAATTAAGAATTAATCAATGGAGAAAATATGTGTAAGAAATATAAATTAGAAAAATTACATTTTTAAAAAATAAATAAATCAAAAAAAATTCACACAAATTCATGTAATAATGTTAATAATGAATATGTGATATAACCCAATGAATTAAAATTGAGTTAAGAATTATCCTACTGCTTTGGTAACCTCTGAATAAAAACTCATCTGAATAAGTAATAGGAATTATACCATAAAATGCCATTAATTGTTAACTTTTAATTATATAATATATAAAATCTCATTATAAACATTTTATAAAATAAATTAGGTGCATAACATTAATACATTACTCCTTTAAGAGGAATAAAGACAAAATCCCCTACATCAACCACATACATTTTATGTATGTCCATTAACTCATTTATAATAAAAATATATAAATTCTTCATATATTGAAACTCATTTTATATGTTTCATTAGTTAACATGAAATAATATATTCCATTTATTAAAATGACAAAAGTAATTAATTCATTGGTTATTTTTACTTCAGACATTCTGAGGGTGTTTAGTTCATAATTAGAAAAGAATATTTTTTTATTGATTATGGTATAGGATGTAACTTTTACATAATAACCAGAATAATAATCCTGACATAAATATAATTTTTTACATTAATTATACTTTTATAAACCAACAATTAAAAATCTATATGAGAAATCAATTTTGTTGCAATCGTGTAGATTGTAAATTGTATGTATGCAAGATTAATATTCCTATTTTTTGTTCTTTTTTAGGGAAAGACGATGTGTATTATATTATATTTAAAAAAATAGATAATTTATTAAATATAATACTATATCATTTAATTATATTATATTCAAATTTATTGTAAAGAGGTGATGAAAAATGTGCCCCACAACTTCGTGGAGGTGGTAGTCTACATGGACTCAATAACAACATTATAATTTTTCAATATATTTAATGGAAATAAAATATATTTTATTTTATATTTATATAATGGTAATTATTATATATATATATATATTAAATCCACAAATATACCCATTTTTTGATTTGTGGTGATGGAAAATTAATTACATCTGTTCATGTGGCGGTAGTCCTCCATAAAAATGAATGTTGGTTTTATAACCAATTTGAAGAAGTATGAGAATGGTATAAGATGTTATATTAGTATAATAACATCTAGGTAAATGAAAAATAATTATTTTATTCTACCAGAAAGGTTGAAAAGGATTTTAAGGAGGTAGTATAAGAAATAAAAATAAAAATGATTGTTTACTAGCTATAACTCTTCTTCGAACAACCATAGTTTTTGCACCTTATTCTTACTAATGTAATATTCTACTCATAAAGAGAACTCTATAAAAAGTGTCCATATTATAGGAAATATTGGAATTTCTTGAACCAAATGGATCATGAATTATACATAGGATAGGAGGTGGGGATTCTTTTTATAATTTATGGGAGGTTTCATTTTGGAAATACATGGAATATTATACTAAAATAGGTCTCTAACTCATGTAAGGTGTTTCAAAAAGTCAAGGAATCAATGATAAAGATGATATGGACATAATATAATCATAAAAAAATTCAATAGTATAGATAACATTTGAAACCCTATTATTTGGATTAACCCTTCAATTGTCTGATTTATCCATCATTGTGATAGAATCCTTTTCAATATATAAGTGTTATAATTTTCCTTCTATGATAAGAAATAGATCATAAATTAGTAAAGAATGAAATATTAAAATAATTTATAATTCTACATGTCATATTGATATACTTTCATGATTTTTAAATAATTTTATAAAATAATTTTATCATAATATACTATTAATGTCATTTGAAGAACTATTCATACAATTTTACTTTGAAAACATTATGAAAAAAATGTAACGTGAATCTAGTAAATTTAAAAACCATTTAAAAAAAATTATTCAAATTATTTTTTAGAAAACATTATTTTATCCAAAAACTATTACTTTAGATGTTTTAAAAATAAATTAAATTATGTTTGTATAGCTGTTACAAGCATTATACAGTCATTACATTAAAATTTAAGGTAATTATTTCACAACTAAAAATTTGAAATAAATTCCAATAATAAAAATATTTTCATTATTCTTAATATAAAATTAATTATTCATTCCGAACTTATTATTGTTTTTATATTAACATATATTATATATTTCAGATCATGATAGTGACATTTTTAATTTTTCATTAAATAAATCAATTTATGGTTAATTTTCAAAGAACAATGAGAAAAGTGTTCATGGTATTGAATATTATATGAGGATGGTGTATCCCGACTCATAAAACAAATTGTATTAATGTTTTAGGGTTATTTTTTCCCTTATTGTTATATTTTTTAGCTTAATTACTATATTTATCATTACTAGGGTTAAAAATAATTAAAGATGTTACTATTATCAATGAAAACACATAAAAGTGAATTATTTTCAAAATATAACCCTCTAAATTTAAAATATTTTAATAAATTTTCAAGATCCAATTTCAATAATTATAAGAAATATATTTTAATATAAATGTATTTATGACAATAATGATACAATTTTTAGTAAATGTGTTTTAGGATAAAAATTAAATTATAAAAAGATTTGGTATAATGATTACATCATAGTAAATAATTATTATTGATCTCTGAGATCAAATTAAATTAATAATGATAAATATTAATGAAATATTATTATTATTTTAAAAAATAAATATTTATTTTTCACAATTCTTTTAAAAAATAAATAATTTTGGAAAAACCTCAAATTTTCAAAAAATCATATTTTTGATGTCATTATTTTATAAATGATGATTCTTTTTTAAAAATATATTTTTTAATTGTTGGAAAATTTAATTTTAGTATTTTCTGCCAAAAACAAATAGAAATATATTTTTGATGAAATATTTTTTTGGATGGATTGAATGAGTTCAGAAATAATCGAGTGCTAGCATATTTTGAATTAATAAATAATTTTTTTTATTATACAACCTTTATAAATAATTTTCATAATTTGGTTATAAATATTAATACCATACAGTTTAATATCTTGTTTATAATGGACAAATTTATATAATAACAATATTATTATATAGAAAAATTCTCTTATTATTGGTGTTTGGTGTTATTCATGCCATAACTAATAGAATTAATTTAAAAACTCAAGGATCCAAAAATAATTAATCAGAAGGAACAAATAACTAATGATTTCATCATGCTATAATATCCAAATTCCATTACTGAGTTTTCTATTCCACTATTTACACTATAATGGATCACTATTATATAAATGATATTATTCATTTTATACATTTAGAATCATGAATAAATGGTTATAGACATTTAACATTTGAAATGACATGATGTTGAATAGTGTAATGTTATTATTATTATGAGGAAAGTGGAAGAAATGAACTACATATAATAGTATATGAATAAGAATGAATATTTCAATAAATCATATACAAGAAATATTTACACCCAATAGAGAGAGATTCAACAGAAATAAAACATAAGGGGGTTTATCAATTTGTAACAATGAAGAAAACATTACCAAACATGAAAGGAATACCATTTGTTATATCATTAAAAAGAAATGAAAAAATCATCATTTCATTAGTAGTAGTAAATAGATTCATAAAAAAGAATTATATATAATAGACTTCAGTAGATAAGATGATTTTTTATATGTTATCAAGGTGGAAATGTAAATTAGAGAGTCTATTGTTTATCATGTTAATGAGTTTAAGAAGACAAAATGGTGTTTCTAGAATCATAATTTATAAAACATATAGAAAATATAAAATATGACTTCCTATGTGAATCAAATAGAGGATAAAGAAAGAATTGGATATTCTAAATTGAATTGATAAATGCACAAAACATCTATGAGAAGGCCATAAAATAGGAATTATATGGAGATTTTAGTTTCCCATATAATGAAATAGATAGAGTAAAATCATATTCAAATGAAATATCCATATTCCAATGCACATAATGTATGAGATATGAAAATTACACCGACAAGTGAACAAATATATACATTAATGTGGAAAATAAACATCTACTTCCCCCAATAAAATAGAGAAATAGAAAGCTCCTGAAATCAAAACTAATGAAGTATGTGATGAACATGATGTGATTGAATAGACACTCATATTACTATTATGATCTCTAAACTTATTATTTGATCATCGTTCAACACACTCATTTATATCTATTATTTTGTCTATGGGAATTAAATCACTACCCAAAATGATATGTTTTTATTTATAAATGAAATCTAATAATTTTGAAATAGTTATATATAAGGTCTAAAACTCTTCACTAATAGAATTTATTGGAATTTTTTTCTTGCAAATCATATTATTCTCCCAAATTTATTATTTTATGTTTTTTTATTCATGGTATGGATCTTCAAACAAAAACACATATCATTTATTGGGATAGGGAAATAAAATTGTATTTCTCAAATCAATAATAAATATTATATTTTTGTAAGGATTATTATGAACTCTATATGGATGTTTCATCACTTTTATGGGTCTTGTCAGATAATAATTATGTATATTTATATTAAATATTTGGGAGAAGTTATATAATTTAAAATATTCCATATTGTTATCAGACTGTTTGGAAGCACCCTAAGAGGTATGGGGTGAAATATTTTTGTAGCTCCGCGACCTCGGTTACCCAGATTCGGTTCATTATTGCATAACCTTGGCATGATCACAAAGATCAAGTCTCGAAAGACCGATTAGTTTAGTAGCCTTGAAACACTAGATACATTCATAAATTTTGCATTACTTCATAATGTAATACAAAACTACAACAACATCTTGTATTCATATCCCCCCATATTATCCCTACAGGTCATTCATAAAATACTTCTTCACATCCTGGAAAAATTAAAACATTGAAAGTGGTGAGCTCAGATGCTCAGTAAGGATAACAATGCAGTGGAAACATTCAGAAATAAACATAAACATTTAAGGCAATGTATATCTACAACAAAATCCTATTAAACTTGAAATTTAGAATAATCTGGAAATAATAAAATGAAATAGTTCCATTTACTTATTCATATGGATATTCGACTATTCGAATAATCACATGCAATATCAATAACCACTTTCATAATGATGGAATGCATAATGCCAGAATATCATAACCACATAGCCAAGGCCTCGTGCCAAGACTACAAATAACATTTTTTCAAGGCCTCGTGCCAAGACACTAGTTTGTATCATGAGACCTATCGATGCATCGAGGAGCAATAGCAGGCTCCACCCATCACTTATTAAGTCCAATGCATTCCTCATATGAACAGGTTTAAACATATCATAAACCATAACATAATCGTATCACATAAAACATGCATAAAGGAAACATAACACTTCCACATTTCAATCACAAGATATCAATACAACACATTGATATAATAAAAAAATTATCAAAACAATTTTCCAAACCAAAATAAAAGAAAATTGAATCTTTGTATTTATTTTTCATTTAAAAAAGTTATGGCTTGTAGAGGAAGCCGAAACTCAAATGATGGTCATGACAGTGGAGAAGTCGTTGTAGCCGCATACGTAAGAGAAAAAAACATTCCCTTTTGTCGTTTAGTAAAATGATTCTAATAAAAAAGAATCCTTTTGAATAAACGTAATAGTCAAAGGGGTTTATACACCATATAAAAGAAAGTTGTGTATAAAAAAAATAAGCCTCAATGAAAGGAGATTGAGACGAAGTCCCTTACAAAGATAATTTTTTAAAATAAAATAGATATATTATGTGTATTCACTATAATTACACATAAATAAGGTAAAAATACAAGATAGGACATAATAATATCATGACATAATTTGAAAGAAAGAGATTAACCCAAAGAATGGAATTTGGGTTAAGAAGTTCCCTTACCTCGTGTCCGACTTGACTCGACCGTTCTTTAACCTCCTGAATAATACACTAGAGTTAATTTATAATTTCTTAAGAACCTTTTTCAAGTTTATTATTCATTTTATATCACTTATTTCCATGTTATGAACATTATGTAATTATTTATGTTAATAATGGTCGTTTTGTCGATCTTTGGTACTTGAGTCAAAAATAAACTTCTTATAATTACAAGTTGTTCATGTGGAAAAATATCCATTATATCCAGAATTATATTCATGATTTAGATAATATATATATCATATATATCCAGCATATATGTTCATTCATAATATTATGTAACATTTAGAGGTTAGAAATGAAATGCACCGTTCATGGAGACGGTAAGCCGTACGTACGCATGAACACTACTTTCATTTCTATTTCGTATTTAATGGAATGAAATCATAATGATATAGAGGTGTATTATAATTCCAGTATAATATAATATATAATATAATTTACTCCATCCTTTATACGACCCACATATGGCATTAACGATTCAAATCACTTTGAGGGGGCGGTAGTCCGCACTTCCTAAAATGAAATTATCGCGTTTACCCATAATGGAAATCATAAAGGTATGCTAGAAATGATAAATATAGAACAATATGGAAAAAATAATCATAATATATATCATATATAAATATAGTGACATATTCATAGACACCATGAGAGGTGTTAAAAGAAGATTGAACGATCATCGTTTCGTGAGGCATAAATTCGCCAACCACAGAAACAGTATGTTCTTTTGACCATTAGACGAAGGTGTGTGTAAGTGTAAATAAAATAATTCTCATAAAAACATCATAGAGTATTTAAGATACTGGTGTTGTTACAAAATAAAGGATTAAAAAGATTTTAATGGGTTGGAGAAGCAAAATAAAACAAAATAACATAAGAGAAGACATTACCTTAAAATCGGGTAACTATTTTTTTATTTGACCCAAAGGCTTCCTTGGGAAGCATTATTCCCAAGTGAGGCTTCTAGGAGTAAGATAGGGAATTTGGGAGAGTATTTGGGTAGAGGTTGGCCGAGAAAAATGGCTTGATGGTGTGAATAAGGTGGTAGAGGTGGCGGCCATTTATAAGAGGAGAGGAGGGGTACTTTTGGAAAGTCAAGAAATGTTACATTATTATGAAGTGATTTTCGGATTTCAAAGGTCCCAAAATTATTTATTTCAAGTATAAGGTGATAAGGGTTCGAAATATAATCATCCAATAGGTTTTTTTACAGGTGTAAGTCTTAGATTTTACATTTTCTTTTCATTTTATTTAAATTTTTAATTAATGAGGTAATCACTGCATCATCATGGTGTCATAAAAAATTTAATTTATTTAATGTCTAAAAATTATAAAAAAAATTACCAGGATATAGTAAATATTTTTATATTTAAAATTAATATTTATAGTCTAAATGTTATCTTATATAACACCATGTAATAATTGTTTTAGTAAAACAACACATGACTGTGACAATTTTATTTTTACTTTAAATAAAAAGTTATTAATGTCATTTTGTTACCCAAGTGGCTCCATGGGGTCCCCAAGTTTACCCATGGATTTTCTTGGTCGTCCATGACTCGTCAAATAAGTCTAGGACAAGTTGCAAGATATTTTTATATTTTTATAATATCATTTTTACCTTAAATTTCTCTAATTACCTTTAATCGTGATTAATAAAACTTAAAAGTTACTATTCACCAAAAAATTATTTTAATCCCATTGAACCAAATTTTACTTCCTAATGAAAACCATGTTTGTTGGATTTTTTAAAATCAAATCACAAAAGTGTTAATGTTTCATTTACATGAAAAATTAGTTTTTAAACTACCACTTAGTGGTTTCACTATTAATCAAAAATTGAAGTTTTTCAGAAAAATACCAAAAATTCACCCTAAGAAATAATTGATATTTTGAATTCGAAAATAGTGTCTATTTTACAAAATTCCATATATATAAGTTTCATTAATTAATTTTAAAATTAATTTCCATTGTCAAAACAAATAGCGTGTTTTTAAGAAACATTATCAATCAAAAGATTGACAATTATTTATGTCCAATTTCAAAGTGAAGTTAATTCTAATTACCACCATTGGATACAATGGTAAAATTATATTCTAATTATAATTTAAAACCACTCAATATAATAAATTATCACTATTAATTATTTTTATTAAAGAAGTTGTTTTTAATTAAAATTTAGTAATTTCACTATTCATCAAAATATAAAAGTTATTCGAAAAGTTACAAAATTTATCCCTAGGCTAAATTCGATATTCCGAATCCAAAAATGAAGTCCATTTTTAAAGATAAAATTTATAAAATTTCAAAAAGTATGTATTACTATTCATAACGGCTACTTTGAATGGTTGTGGTGTGTGTTAGAACATGATGTTGCGTAAAACACACGCTACTGTATTATTCATAGAGAAGCGTACCATGGAAGCTTGGGGTGTTACATTCTCCCCTCCTCCAAATAATTTCATCCTAGAGATTTCATATAATATCACTGTATAAAAAGATTGGGGTGATTCATCATCATAAGTTCCTCGGGTTCCCACGTTGCATCCTTCATCTTATGGTTTCTCCAAAGAACTTTTACCATACGAGTCGTTCAGTTTCTCAGCACTTGTTCTCTTGTATCACGAATCCTGACAGGCTCTTCTCAATAAGACATATCAGTTTACAGTTCTAATTCCTCATAGGTGAGTACATGCGTTGGGTCAGGCATGAATTTTCTCAACAGTGATACGTGGAATACATCATGAACTTTGGAGAGACTTGGCGACATTGTCAAACGGTAAGCTACAACCCCAATTTGTTCTAGAATTTCGAAGGGTCTAATATACCTGGGACCTAATTTACCCTTCTTTACCAAAACTTATAACTCTCTTCCATTGATATACCTTCCAGAAAACATGATCTCCTACCTGAAATTCCAACTCCTTCCTTCGGTTGTCAGCATAGCTCTTCTGCCTACTTTGAACTGCTTTGATCTGGTTTTGGATTACCTTCACCTTTTCCATCATTTCCTCCACCAGTTCTGGGCCTACAAGTTTTCTTTCACCAACATCATCCCAACAGGTTGGTGTGAAACATCTCTTTCTGTATAATTCTTCATATGGTGCCATCCCAATACTTGAATGGAGGCTATTTTTATAGGAAAATTCTACCGGAGGTAAATATTGATCTCACATACCCTGAAAGTCAAGTGAGCATGATCTCAACATGTCTTCTAAGGTTTCAATATTTCGTTCTGATTGTCCATCTGTTTGTGGGTGGTAAGCAGTGCTCAAACGAAGTTCAGAATCCGAGGCCTTCTGAAGACATTTCCAGAATCTTGATGTAAAACGGGGATCATGATCTGAGAAAATTGACATGGGTACTCCATGAAGTCTCATAACTTCATAAATATATAGTCTTGCTAAACGTTCAAGTGGTAGATCTTCTCTTATAGAAAGAAAATGTGCTGACTTCAGGAAACTATTAACAATGAACCATATTGCGTCATTCCTTCTAGGAGTCTTTGGTAGTCCCATGAAATAGTCTGTCATAATATTATCCCATTTCAACTCAGGTATGGGATGAGGTTTCAATACTCCACCAGGCAGTTGCCTTCCAGCTTTCACTTGTTGACAAACCATACATCTTGACACAAAATTAGCAATCTCCTTCTTCATGTTGTCCCACCAAAGATGTCCCTTTAAATCACTATACATTTTGGTGCTCCCAGGGTGTATAGAGAAATTCGAACTATGAGAATCATCCAACAATTCCCTCTTTAAATCAGGTATATTGGGAACACAAAGTGTCCTCCCAAATTTCAGAATTCTATATTCATACACAAAGTCACTCAATCTCCCATCATTCACAGCATTAATCTTCTTTTTCAACTCTTTATCATCAGCATGAGAACACTTTATCCTTTCTAGTAAAGATGGTTTCGAAACCATTTGAAAAAGTTTTTATGTTTCACCCTCCCTGGAGATTCTCATATCCATCTTTACTAGATCCAGGAAAATAGGATCCCTTTCCACTCTCATCATGTTCAGAACTCCATGATATTTTCTAATCAAATCATCTGCAACCTTATTTTCCTTCCCCGGGTGGTACTGTATCTGGAAATAATAATCCTTGAGTAGTTCAAGCCATCACCATTGCCTCATGTTGAGTTAGTTTTGTGAGAAAATATATTTCAATCTCTTGTGATCAGTATATATCTCACATTTTTCCCCATAGAGATAATGTCTCCATATATTCAAGGCAAAGATTACAGCAGCTAACTCGAGATCATGAGTAGGATAGTTCTTCTCATGAATTTTTAGCTGTCGTGATTCATAGGAAATAACCCTATCATTCAGCATAAGGACACAACCAAGTCCTTTCATTGATGCATCACTATAAATAATGAACCCATCATTCCCTGATGGTAGAGTAAATATAGGAGCATTGACTAATCCTATCTTCAGTTCTTCAAAACATTCTTCACACTCTTTTGTCCAGACAAATTTAACCCCTTTACATGTGAGCTACGTTAATGGGTTAGCCAATCGGGAAATATTCTGGACAAAACGTGGATAATAACCTGCCAAACCAATAAAGCTGCGTACCTTAGTTATACTCGTCGGTGCTGGCCATTCTTGGATTCCCTTGGTCTTAGAAGGATGAACGGAAATTCCATCCTTAGAGACAATATGGCCATGAAAAGAAATCTCTTGAAGCCAGAATTAAAACTAGCTAAACTTCTCATATAATTCATGCCTTCTAAGAGTCTTTAAGATAATGCGCAAGTGATTTTCATGATCTTTGTAGCTTTTGGAGTATACAAAGATATCATAAATAAATACCTCCACAAAATCATCAAGATATTCCTTGAAAACACTATTCATTAAATCCATAAATACAGAGGGTGAATTAGTCAATCCAAAGGGCATTACTGTAAACTCGTAATGCCCGTACCTTGTTCGAAATGATGTCTTTGGAATTTCATCCTTCTTCACACACAACTGATGGTATCAGGATTGATGGTCAATATTTGAAAATTATTGAGCTCCATGCAGTTGGTCAAATAAGTTATCAATGCGAGGTAGGGGATACTTGTTCTTTATTATTATAGCATTGATCTCCCTGTAGTCAATGCACAACCTCATAGATCCATATTTATTCTTAACTAATTCATATGGATATTCTACTAGTCGAATAATCACATGAAATATCATTAACCACTTTCATAATAATGGAATGCATAATGCCAGACTATCATAACCACGTAGCCAAGGCCTCATGCCAAGACTACAAATAATATTTTTTTGAAGGCCTCGTGCCAAGACACTAGATTGTCTAATGAGACCTACCGATGCATCGAGGAGCTATAGTGGGCTCCACTTGTCACTTATTAAGTCTAATGCATTCCTCATATGAATAGCTTTAAAGATATAATAAACCATAACATAATCGTATCACATAAAACATGCATAAAGGAAACATAACATTTCCACATTTCAATCAAAAGATATCAATAAAACACATTGATATAATAAAAACATTATCAAAACCATTTTCAAAACCAAAATAACAGAAAATTAAAACTATGTATTTATTTTTTATTTAAAAAAGTTATGGCTTGTAGAGGAAGCCAAAACTCAAATAATGGTCACGACGATGGAGAAGTCGTTTTCCCCATATACGTCTGACAAAAAAAAATTCCCTTCTGTCGTTTAGTAAAATGATTCTTATAAAAAAGATTCCTTTTAAATAAAGGTAAAAGTCAAAGGGGTTTATATACCGTATAAAAGAAAATTGTGTATAAAATAAAATATGCCTCAATGAAAGAAGATTGAGACGAAGTCCCTTACAAAGATCATTTTTTTAAATAAAATAGATCTATTATGTGTATTCACTATAAGTACACATAAAAAAAGTACAAATACAAGATAGGACATAATAAAATCATGACATAATTTGAAAGTAGGAGATTAACCCAAAGAATGGAAATTGGGTTAAAAAGTTCCCTTACCTCGTGTCTGACTTAACTCCACCACTCTTTAACCTCCTGAATAATAAACTAGAGTTAATTTATAATTTTCTTAGAACCATTTTCAAGTTTATTATTCCTTTTATATCACTTATGACCATGTTATGAACATTATGTAATTATTTATGTTAATAAGAGTCGTTTTGTCGATCATTGGTACTTGAGTCAAAAATAAACTTCTTATAATTACAAGTTGTTCATGTGGTAAAATATCCATTATATCCAGAATTATATTCATGATGTAGATATCATATATATCATATATATCCAGTATATACATTCATTCATAATATTACGTAACATTTCGAGGTAATAAATGAAATGCACCGTTCCTGGAGACGGTAAGTCGTACGTACACATGAACGCTACTTTCATTTCAATTTCGTATTTAATGGAATGAAATTATAATGATATAAAGGTGTATTATAATTCCAGTATAATATCATATATAATATCATTTACTCCATCCTTTATACATCCCACATATGGCATTAACGATTCAAATCACTTTGAGGGGGCGGTAGTCCGCACTTCCTAAAATGAAATTATCGCGTTTAACCATCATAGAAATCATAAACGTATGCCATAAATGAGAAATATAGAAGAATAAGGAAAAAATAAACATAATATATATCATATATAAATATATTTACATCTTAATGGCCACCATTTGAGGTTTTAAAAGAATATTGACCAATCATTGTTTCGTGAGGCAGAAATTCTCCAACCGCAGAAACAGTATGTTCTCTAACCATTAGATAAAGGTGTGTGTAATTGTAAATCAAATAATTCTCATAAAAAAGTCCTATTATATTTACGATACTGGTGTTGTTACAAAAGAAAGTAATAAAAACAGTTTAATGGGTTGGAGAAGCAAAATAAAACAAAATTACATAAGAGAATACATTACCTTAAAATCGGGTAACACTTTTTTGATTTGAGCCAAAGGATTCGTTGGGAAGCATTATGCCCAATGTGAGGCTTAAAAGAGTAAAATAGGTAAGTTGTGAGAGTATTTGGGTAGAGTTTGGCCGATCCAAATGGCTTTATTGTGTGAATATGGTGGTAGAGGTGGGGGCCTTTTATAAGAGAAGAGGAGGGGCACTTTTGGAAAGTCAAGAAATGTTACATTATTATGAAGTGATTTTTGGATTTCAAAGGTCCCAAAATTATATATTTCAAGGATATGTTGATAAGGGTTCTCAATATAATAATACAATAGGTTTTTGACAATTTTAAGTCTTAGATTTTAGAGTATATTTTCATTTTATTTAAATCGTTAATTAATGAGGTAATCACTGAATCATCATGGTGTCATATATATTTAATTTATTTAATGTCTAAAAATTATAAAAAAATTACAAGGATGTAGGAAATATTTTTTATCATTCCAATTAATATTTATAGTCTAAATTGTAACTTATATAACCCCATGTAATAATTGTTTTAGTAAAACAACACATGTTTGTGACAATTTTATTTTTACTTTAAATAAAAAGTTATTAATTTCATTTTCTTACCCATGTGGCTCCATGGGGTCCCCAAGTTGACCCATGAATTGTATTGGTCGGAAATGACTCATCCAATTAGTGTAGGACAAGTGTATAGATATTTTTATATTTTTATAAAATCATTTTTACCTTATGTTTCACTAATTACCTTTAATCACGATTAATAAAACTTAAAAGTTAATATTCACCAAATAATTATTTTAATCCCATTGGACCACATTTTAATTCCTAATGACAACCATGTATGTTGGATTTTTTAAAATCAAATCACATAAGTGGTAATGTTTCATTTACACGAAAAATTTGTTTTTAAACAACCACTTATTGGTTTCACTATTCATCAAAAATTGAAGTTTTTCAGAAAAATACCAAAAATTCACCCTAAGCTATAATTGACATTTTGAATTCAAAAATGGTGTCTATTTTAAAAAATTCCATAAATATAAGTCTCATTAATTAATTTTATAATTAATTCCCATTTTCAAAAAAAATAGCGTGTTTTTAAGAAATAATATCAATCAAAATATTGACTATTGTTTATGTCCAATTTCAAAGTGAAGATAATTCTAATGAACACCATTGGATACAATGGTTAAATTATATTATAATTATAATTTAAAACCACTCAATATAATAATTTATCACTATTAATTATTTTGATTACATAAGTTGTTTTTAATTAAAATTTAGTAATTGTCACTATTCATCAAAATATAAAACATATCCGAAAAGTTACAAAATTTCACCCTAGGCTAAATTCGACATTCCGAATCCAAAAATGAAGTCCATTTTGAAAGATTAAATTTATAAAATTTCAAAAAGTTGTAATTACTATTCATAATAGCTACTTTGAATGGTTGTGGTGTGAGTTAAAACTCGATGTTACGTACAACACACGCTACTGTATTATTCAAAGAGAAGCGTACCCTGGAAGATTGAGGTGTTATAATTTTGATGATATATTTAAAAATATCATCTAAATAGACCATTTATCCCTAAATATCATATTTTATTGATATAGGTATTCATTGAATATTTCATTATATTACACAATTCACACCAAAAGGTAAAACATATACAGAAACATTTATAGGGATTTTACATGGTTCACTACTATGGGATAACCCAAGGACTATACATTTGGTGTTTTTTAGTACAGTTGAAAACAACAATATACACTATATATGATATAATAGGATTATAAAATGTATACTACTAATCGAAGGGAACTCCCATATCTTGTATATTTTTACACTAGTTGATGACAAGGCTATGACAGTTTATGTAGTCTCTAATGTTCTTCATTACTTATAGGATGTGTTAACTTATCACCATTGGGTGTATAAATATGATTGATTGTTGGATTATAATTTTATTCACATTTATTATTGATTTATATACACAATCCTTCCATGATATTGGATAAGGTAAAATCCACTAATATTGGTTTCTGTTGTTTCTCCCAAATCACATTAGTTTCATAATCCCCTAGACAAAGATAATTAAAATTTATAATTAATTTGAATCAATTTTTGATCTAAAAATAGATGTTGTATTTATATCATGATTCTTAAAGGATACAATATTCTAAAACTACTCATGAAGTGAAAATGGAATTCCTTTTTTTCTCTCACTTTTTATTTCTCTAAATAATATTTTTTATCAAACTTTACTAATAGATATCTATAGAAATACAATGCGATATTAAATAGAACACTTGAGTCTATACATTTGGAATAAATATTTTGGACTAATTCTCTATTCTATCGCCTTATATGATGTTTCTAGGTGAAACAAAAATTTATTTTAGTCAACCAATATTCTATAAATAGAATAATTTATATTTGAAATATCTTTATGATTTCTAATTTTTAATAAAAATTTCTCCATTATTAATATCTAGGATTTTGGTTTCCATGGTGTAGTGTTATCTAAAATTACTATTTTTTTGGTCCATGTCAACTTCATATTTTTAAATCCTTATAATAATCTCATAAAACACTATGTAACGAGGTCATTTTAAAAGATGAACATGATTTAATCTCTCCTAAACCTAATTTTTGGCCATGAATTCATGTCATGTAGCTTATTCATGTGAAATTCTCTCCAATGAGGGTGGATAAAAATTCACATTTTAGTTTCCACATGAAAAATAGTGATTATAATTCCTAAAACATTGTACTCCAACATTTGGTCTATAAGAGATGTCTATTTCAAATATTATCAATTGATCCCACTACATCATTAAAATTTCATGTGCACGGATTAATGTTTTGGAAATGAACTTTAAAATTTATATAGGATGAAATTCCTGGTATTCTCTCCACCATTTTACCATTTTTTATTCCCTCCTCATATAAAATTTTATTTTTAAAACAGTATAATTTACTTAAATCACTCAATTCACATATGGGAAACATTACTCCCAATGCCAATACCATGAATTTATTCAATATATTGTTGACAATATTCAACCAAATAAATACAATCATTCTTCTCTACAATAAGGTCTATTTTTCCTCCTTCCCAATGTTATAAGGTATATATAGTTTCTCTATGATATATTATTGGAAAACACCACACATGCTCATTAAATATCCTCTTTATTACAATAATCAGTACTCCAAGGAAAATTGTTTCCTTAATACCGTATTTCTTATCAATACAACCACTCTAATACATTTCCACAATGTAATATGTGCTCTTCACTCATCCTAGAACTAACCAACAATGTATTTTCTTGCATACTTTCTCATTCCACTCTATTCAAGTACCACTGTTAATGTTGGCCTCTTCCTTTGGTTGTGAGCTACTCTATCAGCGCTATAAAGGTGGGATTTTCTTTATTTTTAGTCCATATTTTCATTATTATGTTATCAAAATTACAATAACTATAATTAATTTAACAATAAAAGTCATATATTTTCTGGGATGACCATGTTGTTTTGATTTATATAATTCCCCATATATAAAATTCTCAATATAAAAGTTTTTATTGAACAGAAATAAAGTCACAAACCTTTTTATTTTCATTTTCATTACTATTATTCCATGTTTTCTAGTGTATTAATTATTTTGTGGTGAGGGATTTCTTCACCAATATATATTTCATTATATCTATATCATTCATTTTAAGCTCTAATTTTTTACACCTCATGAATCTGAATGAATAATCATATTAAAAATTATTACTTCCATTAAATTAATTTCTACATATATCTTCATGATACATAGTGACAATGATATTCCGTGTCAAAATATACATTATTTAGTTCCTGATTACAAATATAGTGATTGAAAACAATTCATCCACAAACTAATCATTGGTTTCAATATTCTCCCACTTTAGATTTTTATTTCAATAGTATTCTAAATATTTCCCCCAAATATTTTATCAAATAACATATATTATTATAATTTATGATCCATAGGTTTTCATTCCCTTGTAAAAAATGAAAATGTACTCATTGGCCTAAAATTAATCTTCATACTGTCTCACCAATATATAAAATTTCATTATTACCACCATATTTGACTTTTATAATTATCAATAATATATATTCCCTAGTATTTATAAAATAAATAAAATCGCTATCATCATTATCCCCCTTTCTCAATATAACAACCTTGTAAATATTTTTGAATGAAATAATAATATTTTCAAACCATAAAACAAATTCTGATTTTTTTAACATTATAAAATAACATCATCACTCAATCCATTGTGTCAAAATTCTACTTTTTAGATAGAATAATTCTGTAATTAATAAATTTAAATAATTAAGAAACATTCCCCTTCACATCTATACATTCCATTCGTGATATTTAGTTATTGAATCGACCACTATTCATTGAGTTATTAATAAATTATCTATAAGGACATGCCCTTAATCATCGCATGATCTTGAGTTAAGTCAATAATCTAACATTATCTCACATTGAGGATCGTTTCAGGTTTAGAACATTAGATAATTAGGCCAGGACTCATATATAACTACTCAAATATTTAAAAGTACACACTTCCACTCACTATACATTTTATCGTAAAACAAAAACATTGAAAACAATCATGGATTTTTTTCATGTTTAATCATAATAATATTTCCTTGATACGATCCTTGAATCTAATATCATTTAAATACTATAAAAACATGTCAAAAAATGGGATGCAAATAAAAATCAGATTAAGGGATACATAAAAAAGGAAAACTGTTATTCCTTCAAAAAAAAGAAAACCATGAATACTTTATCATAAAGCAATGTTTTTCAACTTTTAGATGTATTAAATATTCTTCACCGAATTTAAAATCATTTCTCAAACTTCTTGTAATTAAAATATTACCATAAAAACAACTACCATAACATATTACATATTAAGGTAACTTTAGAAATAATCATCCATAAATTTAATAGCAATACGTTCAACTTCCACACTTATCACTAAATTGAATAGCCATACAGCTGACTTCCATACCTAATGTATTAGATGTTATAATTAAATAATCATCCTTTGTTTATCACAGAACCACATGTCATTGGTTGATCACCTAACAACCTATCATTGGATTATCATGTAACCACCCATTAAATTCCCAATTACCATTATATAATCACAACATATAAAGGATTTCAATTATCATCATTTCACTCATTAAATTACATTTATAATCACATGAAATTATTTCAAGATATTGAAATTTACAATCCATTATCTGAACTATTTTCAATACCAAAATTACCATAAAAGGTAATAATGCATTTATTTTTTTTCTTTTAACAAAATTATGTCTAATAGAGGAATCTGACTATCAAATAACGATTATAGTGGTGGAGAATTCGTTGTCACTGCATACATTAAAAAAGCATTCCTTTTATCATTTTTAAATAAAGTAAAACAATTAATATAAAAATATTACATTTAAAAACACTTAAAATATAATCATAAAATATCATATATTATACTTTCATATTCATATAAATAAATATGTGAATTAATATAATGATGAAAATATTTCTTAATTACATCATTAAACGTTCAAGGTGTCCCATACCACATTGAACAAGTAAATCATAATCACCATGAATTAATTAATTTATGAAAACATTAGTTAAAATTATAATGGATATAATATGAATATAAAATTTCATAGTTTCATAATGTTAAACTAAATTAATAATAATGGTTATTATTAACAATAAATGCCTCAATAAAAGTAGATAAAGAGAATTTCCTTTGCCTCAAGTCTAATTCATTAGTTGTGTTCATTGTCTTCCTAAATAATAAAAATATGTTAATTTATACTTTATTTGGAACCTTTTTCATTGTTATTATAATTTTTTTATCACTTATTACAATGAAATAACAATTATAGAAAATTTTATATTCATATCAGACATTTTTTCAATATTCAGTTCTTGAGTCTAAAATTAACTTGTTATGATGTCAACGGTCCATGTCGTAATAAGTCCATAATATCAAAAATATAAAACATGGTATAAATATAATATGATTTTTTGGTTATTTATTTATAATAATCTTTAAAAAAAACTAAAAACATCATTCATGGAGATGATAGGTCGTACGTACTTGTGAACATTATTTTTGTTTCTCTTGTGATATTGAAAGAACAAACATAAAAACAAATGTATGTTAATATGTATACATATATAATATCAGTATAGTATCACTAATATGTAAATTATATCATATATTTTTACTAAAACAATCCATAATTCATTCCATGTGATGGGTGATGGAATTAAATCATTTTGAGGAGGCGACACTCCAAACGTCCCCAAACAAAGTAATCGTATAACCCGAATTTGTAAAGAATAAAGGTATTTTTAATATAAAATTTGTAGAATATTAAATGTGTTATAATATACATATTAAACAATTATTTTACAATAATAATTGTTTTAATACCATCCATGAAGGTGGTAATGGAAAAAATAACACAAACAATATTCACAGAGGTGATTAACCGTCGTAATTGGTACAACCATTTATATTCATTGAATAAGATGATTTGAGAAATAAAATTGACATGATATATTACATTTGAAACAGAAAAATATAGTATTTAATTTTTTCTAGACTTATCATGAATTTATGGGTGAATTTGGTGAGAATAAAATAGATAAGGAAAATAAATTAAGGGAGCTACTTTTAGAAAATTCCTCTTGAATATCCACTCCTTGAAAGACCATTAAGGGTCTTGGATTTGGTATTTTTTGAGACCATAAGCACTTGGACGTGGGAAGAGTGATGAGTGGGGTTTTTGAAGATATTTTCGGAGCTAGAAATTTTTTTATGTGGAAATGGTAATGCGATGGTTCTTATCTATACTCAATGAGAGGTGGGATCAAGTAATTAATTTATTGATTATTTTATATTAAAAGATAACAAGATAGAGGTGGAAATAGATTCAAATAATATTCCCTGTAATTAATTTTCATTGTTTTATTAGGGTCTATAATCACCACAACCACCCTTAAAATGTTGTTTTTAGGTAACTTTGGCTTTTAAATTTTAATTTTAACCCTTGTCTAAAAATTTCTTTTACTATGGTAAATAATTTTTTCACCGTGGTAAATTTTTTAAATCAAAAAATGAAATTTAATTTTAAACCAAATTTTGACCTTATTTATCCAACTATGGAATCCATTATGCCTAATTAAATTCACATAATTCATAAAATTATATTTAAAATTTATTCAGCAGACAAAACTAAAATGTGGGTTTTTAATGTGAACCATTCAAAAGATTGAAATGTTTTTATATCTAATTTAAATTTTACAAATAATACAACGAACTAAGAAGAATTAACTAATAAAAAATTTATCTAATTATACCTTAAACCCAGAAAAAAGTATAATCTAATAATATAATTTTTTTTAATATTAGTTTTGAACTAAAATGCAGTATTTTTCACGATTCATTAGTATATGAAATTTATCATAAAAAAATCAAAGTAAATTTTGATGTATCTCTTCCAAATAAAAAGTTTGTTTTGTCAAATATAATGTATAAAAGTGAAAAATACTATATCTAAAATGGGTTCTCCAATAAAAATGGTAAAACTGGATTTTTATAAAAACACTAATTTTATCTTAAAAACTGTATCTACTCATATACAAACTCTATATAACAGAGAATATGAATTTAAAACATTATAATGAATTTATATATCATTAACATAACCTAACCAGAGTTATTTGATTAATTTATATGCACAATTATTCACATGTGAATATTTTTTCATAAAAACACTTCCTTTATAATCAATTGGATATTATTTAAATTCCCTTGAAATTTGGTAACCAATGAATAATTATATAAACATCTGTAAACCATATTATCCTAATTTTGTTAATTATTTTCATTCCCACCATCGTAATTTCTAGGAGATAACTACCATACTAAAAAATAATTTTTAGTTGTCTGTTTAATTTTCACGAGTTGTATCATCTATGTTATGGACCATTATGTTTCCTTTTAAAAACTAGGGATGTTACATTCTACCACCCCTAGAAATTGAGTCCTTTAAATTTGAATTTGGGGTCCGTAACTGTGGTATTACTTTTCGAAATAACTATTTTGAAATCCCACGTCTGAAAAAGGATAAAAAACTTCCACATTAATGGACAGAAAAAAATAAAAATGTCACCTAAGATAAAACCTACAAGGGTTCCATGTAGGAAAATGGATATGGAAGAGAAAAATAATAATCATTTTCTGATGGATAATAATAGATTTTTTTTGAAAATGGTTAATAGTCAGAAAGCTATAAATTTGTGATGGGCTAAATGGTATTTGATTTCATTGTAGGATAAGTAAATGGAAAAAACATCTATTTTAAGATCCTTATCATAGAGTTGTGGAATTCATTTACTACGTATACTAAGATTATAAAGAAATACACATACATGATATGTAATGTTTCATCCTTTTATCAAATTCCACCACAAAATCATCTTTTTCTCCAAATGATGATTATTTAAGAGGTTTTGATTATGCTTAAAACACTAGAATCAACTTCTAGAAAATCAAATAATCCACAGTCAATTATCTATCTATTGATCCTATATTGAAAAATTAACCAAATCCAAAAATCATAGGATAAGATCAGATAATTCCACCCAAATAATAAACCATTTTATGATGAAAAACAACTTCTGATCTTAAAAATTCCAAAATTAACACCCAAATTTAAACATATACCATTTGATAATTAATTTTGCTTAAAATTCCTCAAAATAATACAAATTAATACTAAAAACAAAAAAATAAAAGTATTTTATAAAATTGTCTTCCAACATAGTGTTTATAATTTATCTACAAAAAAACCAATTGCTTTTAATATCTCAAACAAAAAATGTAATTTCTAAAATCACATATTCTCCAATATAGGTTTACCATTTCTATAAATAACCCAAATCTCCATAATTACACAATTGAAAAATAGATTTTTCCAAAACAAAATTCAACCATTACTCCTCAAATAAAATATCATAGTATTCTATTTCCCTTAGGATTATATGTTTCCCAAACAAGTAAACTTGTTCTGAAATAAAATTTATTACATGTTTACCAAATTATTTTCCAATACTATGGATATTCATTTGATAAAACATATCTTCCCAAAATCAACATGTCAAATAGTTTAACTAAAAATAATGACATCATACTAACAAGGGACTTCATATAGGCTAGTTGTAGGTAATCCACCATTTTCTCCCTTCATTTTTTGTTTTGATCTCCCTGATCTTTCTTGACACTACGGGTTGTCACCCTTCCTGCAGGTTGTACTTTTTCTGAACCTATATAATTTCTATAACATTCCCATTATGAGATAAATCCTCTAAAATGACCAAAACATATTTTAATCCCATGTTTTATCTCATGAATTTCATTTTTCATCTTTGATAGTAATCACCCATAATTACCTCAATGGTGAAAGTCTCCAAAAATACTATTAGATAATATAAATGTTCATAACAAATAACCTCAAAAGGGGGATTTATGATTTTAATCTTAAAATAAACCTCAAAATTTGATGCTCATATTGATATCCCTAAATTGTAAGAAAACATCCTAATATAAAATGTTGTATAAACCTCCCTCTAATATAGACTATAAGGAACCATTCTTGAACATTACATAATCTAGAGTTAAGTCAATAATTAGAAATTATCTCACATTGAGGACTGTTTAAAGATTATAGAATTATAATGATTGAAATAAAACATACATAACAACTCAAATATTAAAAATTATACACTTCTACTAAATATCTATTTTTCTCATTAAACAAAATCTTTTAAATACTAATATGGTATTGTTTCATTTTTAATCATCATAACTTTTCCTTGATTACATCCTTGAATCTATTCTCCTTTAAATCCTATAAGAATCATTTAAAAACATTTGATGAGTAGAAAAATAATAGTAAGGGACGCCCAAAAAAGGAAACCTATTAAACTTTTGGAAACATGTAATCCATGAATACATTATAAAAAATTAATACGTTTCACCTTTAAGAATTAGTAAATTCTAATCACTTAATATATTTTCATTTATAACCTTTTTTGTAATAAAAACATTACCAAAAAATCCATAATGATAATATATAACATATATAGGTATCTTTTGATATAATCATACATAAATGGAATAACCACATGATCGACTTCCGCAAATACCACTAAATGGAATAACCATACGACCGAATTCAATACCCAAGGCATTGGAGGTTATTACATAACCAACCATTCATTGGTTTTCACTGGTCCAACCATATTTGATTTATTATGTAACCACCCATATTGGGTTTACAATGTAACCACCCATCAAATTTTTAAGTACCATTATATTATCATAAAACATGAAATATTTCAATTATACACATTTCATTCATAAAATTCTATTTGCAATCACAATAAATTATTTCAAAATATTGAAATTGTCAATCAATTTTCAAAACAATTTTCAACATGAAAATACCCAAAAAGGGAATATGGGTTATATTTTTTTCTTTAAAAAATAGTAAAGCATACAGAGGAAGCCAATTATCAAATTACTGTTATAGTGGCAGAGAAGTCGTTGTCGCCACATTGGTTAAAAGGAATTCATTTTGTAAATTTTTAAAGAAAGTAAAATGATCTGTATAAAAAGATTCCTTTTGAAAAACATTAAAATATAGTCATAAAATATTATTTATAATACTTTTATATGAAAAGAAATAAATTTGTTCATTAATATCATGATGATAGTTTTTCATAATTAAATCAGTAAATGTTCATGGTGTCTCATACCACATTGAACATTTAAATATTAATATTTATGAATTAATACATTTACCAAATCATTAATTAAAATTAGTAGAGATAAAATTATAAAATGGAATTTCATACTGGCTATATATACACATAATAAAATAATAAAGGTTCACATTCTCAATAAATCTATCAATGAAAGAATATTGAGGTGATGTCCCTTACCTTATGGTTGATTCGTCACGTGTGTTCATTATTTTTCAAAATAACAAATTTAGGTTAATTTACAATTTTTTGTAGAACCTTATTAATTTTTATTATTCCTTTTATATCACTTATTACCATGTTATAAAAATTACATATTTATTAAAATTCATATTGGATGGGTTTTTTATATTTATTTCAAGATTCAAAAATGAACATGGTATGATATCAATAACCAAGGGTTGACTTCCATACCCAATGCATTGGAGGTTATAACTTGACCACCAATCCATGTATTATCAGGGAATCACTCGTATTTGGTTTATCATTTAACCACCTATATTTGTTTTATCACCTAATTACCCATCAACTTTTAATGTGCCGTCATATAATAATAACAAATAAAAGACTAAAATTATCAACATTTGTCTCATAAAATTCCATTTGAAATCACAAGAAATCATTTCAAGATATTGAAATATTCTATCCAATTTCAAAACCAGATTAAAAACCAAAACAAAAAAAAGAAAAATGGATTTATTTTTATTCATTTATGAACATTGAGGCTTATAAAGGAAGCGAAATATCAAATAACAGTTACAAAAGAAGATATTTCTTTTTCACCGCATCGGTTAAAAATCATTCCTTTTATCATTTTGAAAAGATATTAAAACTCTTAATATCAAAATATTCCTTTTGAAAACCATTAAAATATAGAAATAAAATGTAATGTATAATACTTTTATGTACATATAAATAAATATATGAATTAATATCATGAATAAATGATTTTATAATTAAATCTTTAGACGTTCAATGTGGTCCATACCGCTTTGAACATTTAAATAATAATCTCAATGAATTTATAGATTTATCAAAATATTAATTAAGATGATTATATATAAAATATGGATATAAAATTTCATATTTTATTTATGTACACATAATAATATAATAATGGTTCATATTATCATGATATTCCTCAATGAAAGAAGATTTGGGAAAAGCCTCTCACCTCGAGTTTGATTAATCACTTATGTCTTATTTTATATTAAATAATAAACATTGTTTAATTTATAATTTCTTGAGAATGTTTTTCATTTTTATTATTCAATTTATGTCAATTTTAAAAATTTTATTACAACTACACAATTATTTACATTCATATCACATGTTTTATCAATATTTGATTCTTGAGTCGAAAATGAACTTGGTATGATGTCACTATCCCATGTGGTCGTAAATCCATCATATATATAATATAAAACATGATATAAATATCTTATAAATTAATTATATAATTATTTATAATAATAATTTATGGAAAACTAATGACATCGTTCAGGGAGATGGTAGGTTATACCTACGGATGAACAGTATTTTTTGGTTATTCACGTCATATTGAAAGAACGAAAATTAAAAGAATGTTATGTAAATATGTATACATATATACTATAATTAAAGTATAAATAATTTGAATTTTATATCATATGGTTTTACTAAAAAAACCTTAATATATTCCATGTGATGTGTGAACGAATCCCATCATTTTGAGGAGCTAGTAGTCCACATATCCCAAAACGAGGTTGTCATATAACCTCAATTTGGAAATCATTAAGGTATTACTAAAAAGAACATTTCTATAATAGTAAATAGGTTATAATATTCATATAAAAATAATATTTTTCAAGAATAATGGTTTTAGTACAATAAATTATGGTGGTAAAAAATATAACAAAAACATTATTAACGGAGGCAATTAACTACATAACATGGAAAACAATTTTGTTTCATTGAATAAGATTAGATGAGAAATGAAATAGATAGGAAATATTTCATTAGATACATAAATTTATATAATTTAAATGATTTTGAAGTTATCATTCATGGATAGATGAAGTAGGCAAGGAGAAATTATTAAAAGTAAAAAAAAAATTAAGGGATGTAATTTGAGAAAATTATCTCCAGAATATCCCTTCCTTGAATGTCCAATGATGACCTTGGATTTATTATTTTTATGAGAATAGAATGAAATTCATATGGTTAGCATGAGGATGAGTCTTCTAGGTAGATATTTTAGGATATATAATGTTTTTAGTCGAAATGGGGAGGTGATAGTTCTTATTTATACTCTAGGAGATGTGGGTTCCAATGATTAATTTATTGATTAATTTATATTAAATGTTAACCATATAGAGGTGGAATTAAATTACAAGACTTTTGATTGTAATTAATTTTTTATAGGTTGTTTGGGGTCGAGCCACACCTCAAAAACCCTTTAAATGTTGTAGTTTTTAGGTATGTTAATCATTTAACTTTAAATTTTAACACTTGTCAAAATTTTACATTTACTTTGGTAAATAATTTTATTACCATGTTATAATTTTTAAATATTAAAACAAAATTGTAATTATAAATAAATATCAACATTATGATTACAAATATGGAATCTATTTTACATAATTCAACTCCCATAATTGGGATAATTACATTTAAAATTAATTCTGCTGACAAAACTAAAAAGTGGTTTTTAAAGTGATACATTCAAAAGATTGATATTTTTTATATATAATATCAATTTAATAATTTATAAAATGAACTAAATTGGAATAAATTATAATAAATCATCAAATATTACCTTAAAAACATTTAAAAAGAGAACCTAACTATAAGGACCCGGCTTAAACCTTACATAATATTGAATTAAATGAATAATTCACATTGAGGATCTTTTCAGGTTTAGAGTTTTAGAGAATTAGGACAAAACTATTACATCTCAAAATATTACAAGGTATACACTTATACTAAGTTTCCATAAAAATAAAAACTCTTAAAAAGAAACATGTCTAGTTCCATGTTTTGGATAGCATGACATTTCCTTGATCCCATCCTTGGCCCTATCCCAAATTAAGTCCTACAAAAAAAAATTTCAAAAAAACATGGGGTGAGCATAAAAAGATCAGTAAGGGATACACAAAGAAGGAAAACTGTTAGTTTTTTCAAAACAACAAGTAAACCTTGAATACTCTATCAAAGTAATAATTTTCATCTTTATGGAGTAGTAAATACTCCTCACTGAATAAAATATCATTACTTACCTTTTTGTAACCAAAATATTACCATAAAACCCATATAAATAACACAAAACATAATAAGGTAACTTAGGACATAAACATACATAAATGGAATAACCATACGGTCGATTTCCACACATATCACATAATGAAATAGCAATACGGGTGACTTCCATACCCAATGCATTGGCGGTTATAACGTAACCACCCATCCTTGTATTCATGGAACCACCCATCATATGGCTTATCACGTAACCACCCATCAAATGTCCAAGTACCATTATAAAATCATAACAATTATAAAGGAAAGAAAAAATTTCCACGTTTCAATCACAATATATCACTTAAATATATTGACATAAAAAAATCATTTTAAAAACCCTTTTTAATAACAAAATGCACAAAACAGTATATGGTATTTATTTCAATTTAAAATCATTATGGCTTTTTGAGGATGCCAAAGACCAAATAATACTCACGGCGGTGGAAAAGGTCGTTGTCACCACGTACGTAAAAAGAAACCTTCCTTTTTTTCATTTTGTAAAACGTATCGTAGAAGAAGATTACTTTTTAATAAAATTAAAAGTCAAAGGGGTTTATACACCGTATAAAAGAAATTTGTGTATAAAACAAAATATGCCTCAATGAATGGAGATTGAGACGAGGTCCCTTACCTCTGGTCCGACATGACTCGATCGTTCTTTAATGTCCTGAATAATAAACATGAGTTAATTTTTACTTGATTAAGAACCTTTTTCAACTTCATTATTCCTTTTATATCACTTATTACAATGTTATGTACATTTGGTAATCATTTAAGTTAATAATGGTCGTTTTGTCGATATTTGGTACTTGAGTCAAAAGTGAACTTCTTATATTTACAAGTTGTTCATGTTGTCAAATATCCATTATCATAAGAATGATATTCATGATTTAGATGCCATATATATCATATATATCTAGTATATAAATGTATTTATAATATTACATAATCTTTTATAGGTATGAAATGAAATGCACCGTTCTTGGAGACGGTAAGCCGTACGTACGCATGAACGCTACATCCATTTCTATGTCATATTAATGGAATTAAAACTAAATTAGAGGTATTTATATTTTAATTCCATAATTATATTCATCATTTAGATGTAACATACATAATATATATCCATTATATATATGTACTTATAATAGTACATTACATTTGGGGATAAGACATGAAATGCACCGTTCATGGAGACGGTAAGTCGTACGTACGCATGAACGCTACTTTCATTTCTATCTCATAATTTAATGGAAAAAATAATAATTATATAAAGATATATTATAATTATAGTATAATATCATATATAATATCATTAAATCTATCCTTTATACATACCACTTATGGTATTAATGAATCAAATCACCTTGAGGGGGCGGTAGTCCGCACTTTCTAAAATGAAGATATCGTGTTTACCCATAATGGAAACCATAAAGGTATGCCACAAATGAAAAATACAGAACCATAAGGAAAACATAAACATAATATATATCATATATAAATAGAGTGACATTTTAATGGCCACCATTAAATTTGTTAAAAGAAGATTGAACAATCATTGTTTCGTGAGGCAGAAATTCGCCAACCACAGAAATAGTATGTTCTTTAACCATTAATGAAGGTGTATGTAAGTGTAGCTTGAATCCTTCTAATAGAAAATTCCTAGTATATGGAAGATACTGTTTTTGTTACAAAATAAATGAATAAAAAGAGTTTATGGGGTTGAAGAAGCCAAATAAAACAAAAGTGCACAAGTGAAGACGTTACCATAAAATCGGGAAACTCCCTTTGGTTTGAACCAAAAGGGTTTCTTGAAGATATTCCTACCTAAGTTAAGGCTTCTAGGATGAAGAGAGGGATGTGGAGAGACAAAATTATCATATATTGGCTGATACAAAGGCTTGAGTGGAGTGGGTAAGTAGGTAGAGGTGGGGGCCTTTTATAAGAGGAGAGGAGGGGAACTCTTGGAAAAGTATAAAATGTTACTTTATTTTCAAATGAGTTTCAGATTTTAATGGTCCCACATTGATGTGTTTCTAGGATAAGGTGATAAGGGTTCAAACTCCACCCATAAAATAGGTTTTTGTCATGTTTAGGTCTTATATTTTACATTATCTTTTAATTTTATTTAAATTGTTAAATAATGAGGTAATCGCTGCATCATCATGATGTCATAAATAATTTAATTTATTTAATGTCTAAGAATTCTAAATAAACTACTATGATGTAGGAAATATTTTTAAATTTCCAATTAATATTTATCGTTAAAAATATGACTTGTATTACCCCATGTAAAAATTGTTCTAGTAAAACAATACATGTTTGAGTCATTTTTACTTTTACTTTAAATAAAAGGCATTAATGTCATTATCTTACCTAAGTGGCACCATGGGGTCCCATAAATCGACCCATGGGTTGTCTTTCTCGGCCATGACTCATACAATAGGGTTATTAAAAGTGTATAGATATTTTCATTTTATTATAATATCATTTTTACCTTTAATCACACTAATTTCCCTTTAATCGCGATTAATAAAACATAAAAGTTACTTTTCATCAAAAATTATTTTCATCCCATTGAATTAAATTTTACTTAATAATGAAAATATTTTATATTGGATTTTTGAAATTCAATTCACAGAAGTGGTAAAGTCCCATTTAAATGAAAAATCAGTTTTTGTAACTACCACTTTGTGGTTTAACTATTCCTCAAAAAATAAGGTTTTTCCGAAAAATACCAAAAATTCACCCGAAGCTATATTTGATAATACGAATTCAAAAATGATGTATATTTTCCCAAATTCATAACAGAGAAGTTTAATTAATTAATTTTATAATTAAATCCCACTGTCAAATCAAATAGCGTGTTTTTAAAAAACTATATCTATCAAAAGATTGACAGTCGTTTATGTCCAATCTCAAAGTGATATTAATTCCAATGACCACCATTGGATTAAATGGTAAAAATATATTCCAATTTCACTTTAAAATCACTTAAAAAAAATAATCTAACTATATAAATAAATTAGATAAAAAAGAGGATTTGAATTAAAATACAACACTTTTCACTATTCATTAAAAAATGATCATTTTCATAAAAATACCAGAAATTTTTCCAAAGTAAATTTAAATGTCCCAATAATAAATAATATTTTTATTTTGACAAATATATCTTATAAAATTGTCAAAATTTAGATTTAAAAATTGTTCTCCATCAAAAGGTGGAAAAACAATCTTTTAAAAATATTAGAAAATTCCATGTTTAAGATTGGATTTATTCTCATTTTAAGCCTCTAAAACACTATATAATTCATTAATATACATAGATAAGAATATCTATTATTAATTACTTAATTGGGATGTTACATCCTTCCCCCATTTTGGAAATTGGGTCCTCGCAAATTTATTCACTTATCAAAATAAGTTGGGGTATTTATCCCTCATAGAATTTTCAGATTCCCATGTTGCATCTTCAACCATATGGTTTTTCCATAAAACCTTTACCTGGTAAATTACCTTATTTCGTAACACTTGCTCTCTACGGTTAAGAATCTAAACTGGTTGTTCTTCATTAGAGATATTCTCCTCCAACTGAACTACCTCAGGGCTCAAAACATGAGATGGATCTGGCATATACTTTCTCCACATCGAAACATAAAAACAATTGTGTACCTGAGATAAACTCGGAGGTAAAGCCACTCGGTAAGCAACTGATCCAACTTTCTCCAGAATTTCATATCGTCTAAGGAACCTTGGACTCAGCTTTCCTTTATTACCAAATCACATCACACTTTTCCATGGTGAAACATTGAGAAAAACATGATCACCTACCTCGAAAGATAGATCCTTCCTCCGGTTATCCGCATAACTTTTATATCTAATCTGAGCTGTTCTCATGTGTTCTGAATAAACTAAACTTTTTCTACCATCTCTTCTACCAATTATGGTCCCATCAGCTTCCTTTCACCAACTTCATCCCAAAAAGACGTAGTTCAACACCGTTTCCCATATAATGCCTCAAACAGAGCCATCTGTATACTGGAATGAAAACTGTTATTATATAAAAATTCAACCAAAGAAAGATATTGGTCTCAACTTCCTCGATAATCCATCGAACAAGCACGTAGCATATCCTCCAAAGTCTGAATTGTTCGTTCTGACTGTCCATCTGATTGCGGATGAAAAGTTTTACTAAAATTTAATTCTGTACCCAACGACTTTTGAAGGCCTTTCCAAAAGATAGAAGTAAACCTGGGATCACGATAAGATACAATGGATAGAGGAACCCCATGAAAACTGATTATCTCTTTAAGATACAATCGAGAATGTTGATCTAGGGAAAAAGTATCTCACATATTATGGAAATAAGCAGATTTAGTCAAGCGATCAACAATAACCAAGATTGCATTATTACCTCGAGATGTCTTCGGTAATCCCACAACAAAGTCCATGGATATATTTTCCAATTTCCACTCTGGAACTGGTAAAGGAAGAAGAATCCCTTTCGGTAACTGCCACTCTGCTTTTACCTGTTGACAAGTAAAACAATGCACAGTAAAATTAGAAATATCCCTTTTCATTCCATCCCACCAGTAATACTCCGAAAGATCTCTATACATATTAGAACTGCCTGGATGAACTGAAATCAGAGAACTATGAGCATCACATAACAAATCCCTCCTCAACTGTGAATCACAAGGCACACACAATCTCTTCCCAAATATCAAAACACAATCATTATCAATGTTGAATTTAGGAAACTTATCCTTCTGAACCAGCTCTACCTTTTTCTGCAACTCACTGTCTTGCTTCTGTGCTTGCTTAATTCTGTCTAATAGATATGATATCACTGATACCTGAAACAAAACAAAAGAAATTCCTGCACCAAAAACTTCTATTCCAAAGATCATAAAATCCTTAACCAAAGGATCACGTTCCAAATGCAACATTGTTAATGAAGCATTACTTTTTCGACTCAAAGCATCATCCACTTTATTTTCTTTTCCCGGATAGTAATGAATTGTACAATCATAATCCTTGATTAATTCTAGCCATCTCCTCTGTCTGATGTTCAATTCTTTCTGAGTGAATATATAATTTAAACTTTTGTGATCGGTATATATTTCACACTTTACTCCACATAAATGAAGCCTCCATGTTTTTAAAGAAAAAACAACAGAAGCTAATTCCAAATCATGTGTAGGGTAATTAACCTCATGAATTTTCAACTTATGTGAAGCATAGGAAATTACCTGATCATTGTGCATAAGGACACAACCAAGTCCCTTCAATGAAGTATCACTGTAGATAACAAACTCACCATTCATGGAAGGAAGTTCCAAAACTGGAGCATTCACAAATCTCCTCATCAACTGCTGAAAACAATCATCACATTCTTTTGTCCAGATAAACATAACACCCTTCCGAGTTATCTTAGTCATTAGACTAGATAACCGTGAAAACTTTTCGACAAACCTTCTGTACTAACCTTCCAAACCAAGAAAACTACGGATCTCGGTTACATTTGTGGGTATTGGCCATTATTCAACAACTTTTTTTTTGCAGGATCAACAGTTATGCCATATTTTGAAACAATGTGACCAAGGAAAGAAATTTGTTGTAACCAAAACTCACACTTGCTGAATTTTCCATACAGTTTCTTTTCTTTTAAGGTTTGCAAGATAACCCGTAAATGACTTTAATGCTCCTCTTTAATTTTAGAAAACACCAAAATATCATCAATGTAAACAACCACAAACTTATCCAAGAACTCATGGAAAATTCTATTCATAAGGTCCATGAATACAGCAGGTGCATTGGTTAACCCAAAACGAATAAATACAAATTCATAATGGCCATATGTAGTATGAAACACAGTCTTCAGAATGTATGCTTCTTTAACTGTCAACTGATGGTACCCCGAACTCAATTTAATCTTCGAAAAATACCAAGCTCCCTAGAGCTGATCAAACAAATCATCGATATGAGGCAAATGATACTTGTTCTTAACAATGATATTATTCAAGGCTCTATAATCAATGAAAATTTTCATTGAACCACCTTTCTTTTTAACAAACAAGACATGAGCACCCCATGTTCATGTTCTAGGTCGAATGAAACCTTTATTTAATAACTCCTGCAATTGCTTCTTTAACTCTAAAAGTTCAACTTGAGCCATTTGGTAAGGGGGTTTTGAAATTGTCTTAGAATCAGGAACTAAGTCAACAGTAAATTCAACATCCTGATCATTAATTATACCAGGAAACTCATCAGGAAAAACATCAAGATACTCATTTACCACTAGCACATCATTAATCTGAATTGTTCCTTTGTTTTCAACAATATGTGCAAGGTAACATTCATTTCCATATTTTTCAAGTTTCTCGACCTCTTGATATGTTATCAATAGTAATGGTTTATTCTTGTACACAAACTGAAATTCTCTCTGAAAATACACTTCTTTAGCTCTACAGTCAATCTTTTCATGGTAAATAGAGAGCCAATCCATACCCAGGATAACAGCAAACTCTACTAGAGGAAAAACAATAAGGTTTGCAGGTAGATTCCTTCCGCACAAAAGGATAGTAAGGTTCTTATAATTTATTTTTGTCTCAACTTCCCTCTAGGTGTTTTTACCATAAGTTCAAGATTCATATCTTGAGATGGAATTTCTAATTTACTAGAGAACTTTTCAGAAATGAATGAATGTGTAGACCCTGAATCAAACAACACATTATCATAATCCGAACAAACAAACAGTGTACCTGATGATACATCATTCGATGGCCCAACATCTGCAGAAGTAGTTGTAAAGGATTTCACCACCCCTTTCTACTTGTTGTCTGGCTGATTTCCCTCAGTTGAGTTCTTCGTTAGAAAATCATTTTCACAATGACCCATTTCATTACACATAAAACATCTTACCGATAGCTTTTCATTGCCTTCTTGTTCATCTTCCTTACAGTTACGAGCAATATGATCATACATACCACACCGAAAGCACTTTCTAGACTTGGAAAAACATTCTCCAGGATGCATTTTACCACACTTCTCACAGGATGGATATTTGGTTTTCTTACGTCCTTGCTTCATTGATGAATTCTTCCATTTTTCCTTCCAAATAGACGTCTTATACTATTTTTTTTCAAAGAACACCTGATCATCGTCAAAATCCATTTTCACCTTCTCTACACATCGAACAAGTTTGTCATAACTTTTAAACTCACAAGAAGCTAAAGCCCTTCGATAATTTGGATTTCACCTTGAGTAAAAACGGTTGATTTTACTATCAAGATCTCGTATGAAATTTGGGGCATACCTTGGTAGTCGAGTGAGATTTGCTTCATATGCAGCCACTGAGTCATCCTCCAGCCTCAATTCTAGGAATTGGTTTTCCATCCTAAGACGAACCACCTTAGGAAAATATTTATCCAGAAACATACCTTTGAATTTGTCCCAGTGAAGATCATCAATATCATCACTATCCCTGATATTTTTCACCATCGACCACCACTAATCAGCTTCAACTTCAAAACGGTAAACTGCAAGAATAACCTTTTGATGTTCTGAACACCCCATGACATCAAAAATCTTCTCCAGTGCTTTAATCCACCCTTCAGCTATCACATGGTCAGATGATCCCCTGAATGATGGGGGATGTTGCCTCATGAAATGTTCCACCACTAACATGTTCCTTTGTGGTTGATCTGGCTGATCTCGTGCATGGATACCATCACCATTTATAACCTGATTCAACTGTGCCATCTCTGCAACAAATAGTTCAGTTCCAATTCTGACCATCTCAGGTTGCTGATTTGGAAGGTTGTCTTCCTCTTGATGTCGTACCAACATATCGTCTTTGTTTCCTCTACAGAAAACCATTATGAACACAGAAATATCTTAGGTGAAGCAACATGGTAATCTTTAAATGCTATATCAGTTCAGTCATACCATAAATTAACTTATAATTTAACAATTTTCTAACTCCTAAATTTGTCTAAACTAACCATTGATACCAACTATAAGGCCCCGACCTTAAACCTTACTTAATATTGAATTAAATGAATAATTCACATTGAGGATATTTTCAGGTTTAGAGTTTTAGAGAATTATGACATAACTATTACATCTCAAAAGATTACAAAGTATACACTTCTACTAAGTTTCCATAAAATAAAAAGTCTTAAAAAGAAACATGTCTACTTCCATGTTTTAGATAGCATGAAATTTCCATGATCCCATCCTTGACCCTATTCCACATTTAGTCCTGTGAAAAACATTTCAAAAAAACTTGGGGTGAGCGTAAAAAGCTCATTAAGGGATACACAAAGAAGGAAAACTTTTAGTTTTTCAAAACAACAAGTAAACCATGAATACTTTATCAAAGTAATACTTTTCACCTTTATGGAGTAGTAAATACTCCTCACTGAATAAAATATCATTACTTCCCCTTTTGTATCCAAAATATTACCATAAAACCCATATAAAGAACACATAACATAATAAGGTAACTTAGGACATAAACACACTTAAATGGAATAACCATACGGACGACTTTCACACATATAACTTAATGGAATAGCCATAAGTCCGACTTTCATACTCAATGAATTGGAGGTTATAACGTAACCACCCATCCTAGTATTCGCGGCACCACCCGTCATATGGTTTATCACATAACCACCCGTCAAATGTCCAAGTACCATTATAAAATCATAACAATTATAAAGTAAAGAAAAAATTTCCACGCTTCAATCACAATATATCACTTTAATATATTGACATAAAAAATCATTATAAAAACCCTTTTTAAAAACAAAATACATAAAACAGTATATGGTATTTATTTCATTTTAAAAAAATTATTTCTTGTTTAGGAAGCCAGAGACCAAATAATACTCACGGCGGTGGAAAAGGTCGTTGTCACCGCGTACGTAAAAAGAAACATTCCTTTTTGTCGTTTTGTAAAACACATCGTAGAAAAATATTACTTTTGTATAAATTTAAATTTCAAAGGGTTTTCTACACCGTATAAAATAATGTTGTGTATAAAACAAAATATGCCTCAATGAAAGGAGATTGAGACGACTTACCTTACCTCGGGTCCGTCATGACTCGATCGTTCTCTAATGTCCTGAATAATAAACATGAGTTAATTTCTACTTGCTTATGATCCTTTTTCAAGTTAATTATTCCTTTTATATCACTTATCACCATGTTATTAACATTATGTAATCATTTATGTTAATAATGGTCATTTTGTCGATATTTGGTACTTGAGTCAAAAGTGAACTTCTTATATTTACAAGTTGTTCACGTAGTCAAATATCCATTATCTCAAGAATGATATTCATGATGTAGATTACATATATATCATATATACATATATTATATACATGCATTTATAATATTACATAATCATTTAGAGGTAAGAAATGAAATGCACCATTCATGGAGACGTTAAGCCGTACGTACGCATGAACGCTACTTCCAGTTCTATGTCATATTAATTGAATTAAAACTAAATGAGAGATGTGTATATTTTAATTCCATAATTATATTCATAATTTAGATTTAACATACATCATATATATGCATTATATATATGTACGTATAATAGTACATTACATTTGGAGATAAGAAATGAAATGCACCGTTCCTGGAGACGGTAAGCCGTACGTACGCATGACCTCTACTTTCATTTCTATCTCATACTTTAATGGAAATAAATAATAATTATATAAAGGTATATTAAAATTCTAGTATAATATCATATATAATATCATTAACTCTATCCTATATATGTACCACATATGGTATTAACGAATTAAATCACTTTGAGGGGGCGGTAGACCGTACTTCCTAAAATGAAGATATCGTGTTTACCCATAATGGAAACCATAATGGTATGCCACAAATAAAAAATACAGAAGAATAAGGAAAACATAAAAATTATATATATCATATATAAATATAGTGACATCTTAATGGCCACCATTAAAGATGATAGTAGAAGATTTGACAATCATCGTTTCGTGAGGCAGAAATTTTCCAACCACAGAAACATTATATTCTTTAACCATTAGATGAAGGTGTGTGTAAGTGTAGCTCGAATACATATTATAAAAACATCCTAGTATATGTAAGATACTGTTTTTGTTAAAAAATAAATGAATAAAAAGGGTTTATGGGGTTGGAGAAGCAAAATAAAACAAAAGGGACACAAGTGAAGACGTTACCTTAAAATCGGGTAACTCCCATTGGTTTGAACCAAAAGGGTTTCTTGAAGAGCTTCCTACCTAAGGTAAGGCTTATAGAATGAGGATAGGTATGTGGAGAGACAAAAGGATCAGAACTTGGCTGATCCAAAGGCTTGAGAGGTGTGGGAATGGAGGTAGAGTTGGGGGGCCTTTTATAAGAGGAGAGGAGGGTCACTCTTGGAAAAGTATAAAATGTTACTTTATTTTCAAAAGAGTTTCGGATTTTAATGGTCCCACATTGATGTGTTTCGAGGATAAGGTGATAAGGGTTCTAAATCCACCCATCCATTAGGTTTTTGACATGTTTAGGTCTTAGATTTTACATTATCTTTTCACTTTATTTAAATCGTTAAATAATGATGTAATCACTGCATCATCATGATGTCATAAATAATTTAATTTATTTAATGTCTAAAATTTATAAAAAAAATACTATGATGTAGGAAATAATTTTATATTTCCAATTACTATTTATAGTTAAAAATATGACTTGTATAACCCCATGTAAAAATTGATTTAGTAAAACAATACATGTTTGTGTCATTTTTACTTTTACTTTAAATAAAAGGCATTAATGTCATTATCTTACCCAAGTGGCTCCATGGGGTCCCACAAATCGACCAACGGGTTGTCTTGGTCGGCCATGACTCATAAAATAGGGTTATGACAAGTGTCTAGATATTATCATTTTATTATAATATCATTTTTACCTTAAATCACACTAATTGTCATTTAATCGCGATTAATAAAACATAAAAGTTACTTTTCATCAAGAATTATTTTCATCCCATTGAACCAAATTTTACTTAATAATGAAAATCATTTCTATTGGATTTTTAAATTGAAATCACAGAAGTGGTAAAGTCCCATTTAAACGAAAAATCAGTTTTTGTAACTACCACATTGTGGTTTCACTATTCATAAAAAATTAAGGTTTTTCTGAAAAATACCAAAAACTCACCCTATGTTATATTTGATATTCTGAATTCAAAAATAATTTTTATTTCCACAAATTCATAACATAGAAGTTGAATTAATTAATTTTATAATTAAATCCTGCTGTCAAATCAAATAGCATGTTTTTAAGAAACAATATCTATCAAAAGATTGACACTCGTTTATGTACAATCTCAAAGTGATATTAATTCCAATGACCACCATTGGACTAAATGGTAAAAATATATTCTAATTTTACTTTAAAATAAATTAAAAATATAATCTAACTATAAAAATAAATTAGATTAAAATGTGGTTTTGAATTAAAAGACAACACTTTTCACTATTCATTAAAAAATGAACATTATCAGAAAAATACCAGAAATTTATCCAAAGTAAATTTCAATGACCCAATAATAAATAATAAGTTTATTTTGACAAATATAGCTTCTAAAATTGTCAAAAGATAGATTTAGAAATTTTTCACCATCAAACGGCGGTAAAAGAATCTTTTAAAAATATTAGAGTATTACATGCTTAAGATTGGATTTTTTCTCATATTAAGCCTCTAAAACACTATATAATTCATAAATATACATATATAAGAATATATATTATTCATTAATTACTTGGGATGTTACACTAATAGTATAAATAAATTATACGAAATGTAGTTTTGAACTAAAAGGCATTATTTTGACTATTCTTTAAAATAAGATATTTATCGGAAAAACTCCAATAATTTATCCCAAAATATTTTTATGTTACACATCCAAATAATAATAGTATTTTTTCAAATATAATGTTAAAAATTGACAAAAACTATATCTAAAATGGTTCTCCATCAAAAGGTAGTAAAACTGTATTTTTAGAAAAAAGAAACATTTTAGCTGTAAAATTGTATTTGTTCATATAAAATGTCTAGAAAAACATATGATTAATTTTAAACAATATATCTAATTTATATTTCTTTAATATAATCCAAAAATAGTGACTTTATTATTTTATATACAAAATTTTTAGCATTTAAATCAATCTTCATAAAAACACATCATTTATAATCAATTGGTTTTTATTTAATTTCATAATTAATGTCTTAACCAAGGATTCATTTTGTAAACATGTTTAAACTGTGTTTTCCTAATTCAGATAATCCTTTTCATCCCCACAATTATTTTGTAAAGGAGATAAATACAATTATAAAAAATAATATTAAGTTGTTCTCTTAAGATTGATGTGGTGTATCATTTACACTATCGAACATTGTGATTCCTTTTAAAAACTCGAGATGTAACATTATCTATACTGAAGAAATTTAATTTAATTTAATGAAGAAATATTTTAAACAAAAACTATAATATTATACCCAACACTCATCCTTTTCAATAAATCCATGTATCATGGCCTTTTTATAGTCTTTAGAACATCTTATGATATCTATCACACTTACACAAAGCCATCAGAGAATAACCAATAAATCATAATGTGTGTGATCGATGACACATGTAATATCATTTGAAACTAAATGATATTTAAAAAACTCCTTTCCTAAAAACACTTGGTCTTCCTTATATAAGGAAAACCAACTATTGAGAACTCATCAGAAAATCCCCCATGAATACCTTCGCCTCACAAAACCATAATTTTTGTGTTAGTCTTTCATCATGAGATAATACCTATTTCTAATTAAATATTTACTTTAATAGATTCTTATTATCTGGAAAATAGTCCATTGATTTCACGATTGATTTTATAAAAAATTAAACATTAAATCATTAATTTTATCATTTTTAGTCTACAGTTTGTATTCCTTCATGGTTCAATTTTATCTCTTTATAAATGTCCTCCTATCAATTTTTGAGTCTTCAATGGAAATTTGATACCAGTCATAACATCAAATATATATTTCACATTAATTAATATTGAGATGAAGATTTATATTATTTTAACATCTCATTACATCATGAAAATTTTGGAAAAGGATTTTAATGTGACAGTTGTAATTTTACACCAATTTTTGAGTTTGATCAATCCCTTGTCACCATTTTCAAATAGATTCAATATTATACATTTTTAACATCGATTATGTACTAATACCAAATATAATCATAATAAAATATGAATCTTCTTATTGAATATATCATTTTTCATCACATTATATAAATTTTATTTTTATCAATATATAACAATATCTCATTTCATTCAATCAAATCACATTGATCATATCTACTATTTAATTATGAAATATTTCACAATGAGTTTAAAAAAATTAATATCATAGGGGAGGGGTTATAAGGACCCATCCATAAAAATTATATAATCTAGATATTCCAACTAGATTTCACTTCATTACAATCCCAAATATCACTTCATTTTATATTTTATTATGCTTGGACAAAAATTATACATATCAATCCCTACACATAAAAATTTTATACTATTAAAACAATATCAATTTCATCCAAAACATAAATTTTTGAACACAAAAAAACAACATGATTACTAAGACAAGATAACATAACATTTAACATGACTTCATTATTTCTCTTAAAAATCCTTATAACCTATGAAAAGCATTTAAAAATATGGTATTAGAATAAGAATCTTAGTAATAGATACAAAAAATGGAAATAAACCATTAGACCATGAATAGATAAAAATGTATGAAATCATTTCCATAAAGACATAATTCTCACCCACATATTATTACTTTGTAAAAAATGATGTTTCTGTAAAACATTAAATAACATATATAAAAACATAGGGTTATATTGGGGAATTATTTACTTATATTGAAACCCACGCACCTACCTTATGATTTTTAAAAAACATGAAAACCGTAAAATGTAACCATCACAACAACAATCGAAAAAATACATACACAAAACCAATGGATTTTGTGGATATATAGGTCCCACCTTTTATCATAATAAATTCCAAATAACCATAACATAATCATGGAACATGAATAATTTCATAAAACCTTTCTTTTTCATTTAGTAAAATTAAATTTTTGATGAGAATTTTTAATGAAATGCCCATTAAAAATATCATATAACTAAAATTAGAGTTGATAGAATGAATGGAATATATGTACACACTATGAATAAACATAAAAAAACATTATATGAATTAAATTAATAACACAAATAATCTTATTACAACATAATTAATAAAATAGAAGGTCAACACAAAGAATGGAAATGGGTTAAGAATTATTGTACCTTAGAATCATCTTACATAAGACATGTTTAAACCTCGTGTATAAAGTTTAAAAAAGTTTTATTAATATTTAATAGAAACATATTAATGTTTATAACACCTTGTCAAACCATTTTAAAACATTATTCCACTCATTTTTTATATTATTTTGTTATTTCCATTGCTTCAGCTGTGTGCTTCAAATGATTTCCTTGGTCAGTTCGTAAAGGATTTTCTTATCGAATAGAAGTGGAATGAAATGGTGTTTATATGTTACCATAATGATAAATTAATCATTAAATTATTTTGGTTATGTGGTTTGAAAATGAATCATTAGATATTTCATTAGTGGTATTTGTTTAGATCATTTTGGTGGTTCTTCTATAATCCCGAAATTGTTTCATCGTATACCTTTAATATTATGCATATAAGTTAATTACATGAACATAAGATATTTCATATAATACACTTTACAGCCTGTTTCAACCATTAAAATAGTTTTTCATCCATATCTGAAAGATATAAAGGAAATTTAAGACACATCGTCTATGATGTCAGTAAATCAATACATCACGGACGGTGTTTTTTTAGAATAACAAGAATACGAGAGGAATAATGATGATTAATTTTCACATAAACATGATAAAATTCTAGAATATATATAATACTGGATATTTCATGCCACTTGGATAAGGTTAGGTGAAGAGAATGTAAGAAAAGAAAAGAGTTGAAATGAAAACACATGAAAATGAAAGAGGATCTTTACCTCTTGATATCTTCTCCTTGATATCCTCCTTAAGGGATTTGGTTTTGGCCTCATGGTTAGACCATAAAGTCTTGGATGTGGGGAATAGACTTGGGAGGGGTATTGGGAATAATTTAGACAATTATCAATTCCTGATATGTGTGGGAGGAAGAGGGGGGTTAGGGTGGTATTTTTAGTGAAGGTGAGGGAGTTTTAAAATAATTTCAAAGTACACCTCATTAGTGGTATTTTCTAAACCATTGGAATTCACATGGGTTTTCTACGTTGTATTTGAAACATGGGACACATCATATAATATTTTAGTCATCATGAGTCTACTTGTATGATTACAACATTTTTACATTATTAGGATGTCATTAAACACCTTAACAAATAAACTGTATTTTTACTATTCAGTGAATGTTCAACTATTTCAGAAAAATCCAAAAAAAACACCCTAACAATTTTTTTACATGTAGAATTAAAAAATTACCTCTAATTTTTTAAAATATTTTTTTATATATGATTAATTTTATTTTTAAATAAAATCATATTTTTTTTTTGAAAAACAACAATTTTAAAACTATAACTCATTAATATCACCTTGAGAAATTTATCATGATGTTGTTATCTTATAACCTTATGAAAATAAAATAAAACCTGATTTACTATTCATAAGGGTCATATTACTATTAATATTACTATTCATAAGGGTATGTTAGTATTCATTAAACAACAAGTTCTCTTTATCAGACTCCAAATAACATACTAATTATAACCGTAGATGCTTGTTTTTCGAAATTAAAATCATAGAAGAGGAAACATTATGTTTAATGACTAGTTTATAACTATCTCCTTAATACAATGTTTCATTATGTAGAGATTCAATGTTTAATTCATTTCATTTTCATTTTAAAACCAGAGGGTATTCTATTCTACCAAGATTCTGGAAATCGCATCCTCACAATTTAATTTACTTATTAAAAAAAGTGAGGTTACCTTTCCCTAGTAAAATATTTAGATTCTAATGTTTCTTTTTCACCCATGTGGATTCTCCCCTAAAGCATTACATGGTGGATTAATGTATTACCTAATAATTGTTTCATTGATCAAGAATCTGGAGTACTTTCTCTTCATAAGAAAGGTTCTATTCCAGCTAAACTACTTCTGGGCTCAAAACATGAGATGAATCTGGCACATAAATTCTTGACATTGAAACATTGAAAAAATTTTGTACCTAACATAAACATGAAGGTAAATCTACTCGGGAGGTTACTGGTCTAACTTTCCATGGCATCTCATTAGTCCAATGAACCGTGGGCATAATTTTTCATTCATATAAAAATGAATAACAATTTTCCATGCTGATAATATAAGAAAAACACAATCAACTACTTCAAAATAAATGTCTTTCATCATTTTATATTTAAAAAGATTTTTCCTTCTCTGAGCTGTCCTTATGTGATGTTGGATCATCGTCACTTTATTTGCCATTTCGTCCTCTAATTATTGTCCCATCAACATCCTTTCCCCATCATCATCCCAAAATGATGGAGTTTAACACCGCTTCCCATATAATGACTCAAAAGGTTTCATCTGTATACTAGAATGAAAATTGTTATCATAATGAATATCAACTAATGAAATATTCTGATCCTAGGATCCCTAATAATCCATCGAACAGGATCAATGCATGTCCTCCAAAGACTGAATCATCCATTCTGAATTCCAATCTAATCAAGGAAGAAAAACTATACAGAAATTTAATTATTTTCCCAACAACAACTAAAGTCCATTACAAAAGTGAAAAGTGAACCTATGATCATTGTGAGATACAATGGAAAGAGGAACTACATGTGACCTAACAATCTCATTGAGGTATAGTTAAGAAATATGATCCAAAGACAAAGTATCTCAAATAGGAATGAAATGAGAATATTTAGTTAGTCAATCAACAATAATCTAGATTTAACTATTACCTAGAGAAATATTTTGTAGTCCCATAATGATGACCATGTATATATTTTATCATTTTCACCCTGGAACTGGTAAATATTGACACATCCCCTTCGTTAACTGCAACACTTCTTTAAACTGTTGACTGTAAAAAAATTTATAGTAAAATCTACAATATCTCTTTCCATTCAATCCCACCAGTAATACTCTTGAAGGTCACAGTGAATCTTATTACTGCCAAGCTAAACTAAAAATGGATAACTATGAGCTTTGCACATCAACTATTTCTTTAGCTGATAACCACAAGCAACACACAATCTTTTTAAAAATCATAAAACACAAGCTTTTTACAAATCCTAAAACACAATCTTTATCAATGTTAAGTTCTAGAAACATACCCATTTTAACCAATTCTACCTTTTTTGTAGCTCCCATTTACCTTATACACATTCTTAATTCTATCAAACAAAGATGACTGCACTGAAAACTGGAACAAAAAATATAAATTTCCAGCACCAACAACTTCCAAGCCTAAAATCATCAATTCATTAATCAAATGGTCTTGTTCTAGAAATCAGGTAGTTAATGATGAATGATGTTTTAGACTCAAGGTGTAAGAAACCACAAATTTATAGAATCATAAATTATATATATATTAATACTTATGAATAAGATATTAATTTCATGTTAAAGGGGAAGCTTTTTCCGATAGTGTACTCAACACACAACAATATGATTCTCCAAAATCTTATGTTGCACACATGTCTGAGTCATATTGAAAAAATAATTTAATTTTATTATTTTTATATAGTAATTAACACCTACATATTGTATTGGAGGGAATGAACAAAACTAACTATATTATTATTAAACATGTCTTTAAAATGTTTTCTTACTTTTATCCAATAAAATTTAGAGTCGTAATATGAGAATGAATCCAATTTTAAGTATACATAATATAATATTTCAAAAATGTGGTTAACCACCTTTTGATGGAGACCCATTTTTAAATCAAGTTTTTGTAACTTTTATATGTTCCATTGGAAAAAATAAACTTCTTCTTTATAATCATGTCAACAAAATTTTATTTGGGTAAATTTTTTTTATATTTCTGATAATGATCATTTTTAAATGAATTGTGAAAAATAATGCATTTTAATTCAAAAATGCCTTTTCATATAATTTATTTATAAAGATAGATTTTACTTATAATTGGTTTTAATGTGTAATTGGATTATGATTTTATCAATTAATTAATTTTTGGTCATTGGATGAAATTTAACTTTGAAATTGGACATAAACATGTGTCAATATTTTGATAGTTTTCAATTCCTAAAAACACGCTTTTTGGTTTCGACAGCGGGAATTAAATTTAAATTAACAACTCAAAATTAGGTGTTTCGAATTTGGGAAAATGGATTCCATATTTGGAATCATAAGGTTCAAATTGTGTAAATAATAACCTTTTATTTTTAGACATTATGTATAGTAACTTCTGTAATTATTTTATTCAACATTGTTAAAGGGTAAAACTGGTAAATAAGGGTAAAAATAATATTATAATTATATTAAAACAATCTATCATGTGTCCTAATTCTATTGGATGAGACATGTCCGACCATGGGAATCTTTGGGACAATTTTGGGGACCCCATTGAGCCACTTTTATGTGAAAATGAAATTTTATAAAAAATAATTTAAAATATAGAAAAATGTAACATAAACATGTATCTTTTAGTAAAGAAAATTTTTAAGGGGTTATATAAGTGATATTTTCGACTATAAATATTTATTATAATGCCATATTGATTTTAACATCGTGGAATATTATTTATATTTTTTAGACGTCAAATAAATAAATTTATTTATGACAAAATGATGATCTAATGGTTACCTTATTAATGAATGAATCAAATAAATGAGATTATAAATATTAAAATATATTTATTTTTAAACTTATTATTACATATGAGAATTTTAGGGATGATTATGACTTGATATATTTAAATTAATGAAGCTATTTTTAAAGAATGAAGTCGTTATGGTTTTTTAAAAATTCATGATATGAATAGTCTAAAAATTTACATAAATGAGTTTTTAAAGTAAATACTAATTTATTAAATGATATAAGATTTATAAAAATCTAATACTCGGCCAAATGGATTAGATAATACTTCACATGTCATTAATTAACCACATGAGTTTCTATTAGAATTTTATTTTAACTATCATAACCATAAAGAATTAATATACAAGAAGACATGATAAGATTCAAATTAGTTAACTAAGGGTTAAAGCTATAAGATAAGGTTAAATTTGTTTCTTGTACTTTTCTAAAACCAATTATTTTCCCTTTGTTCGACCCAAAATCATCTTATCTTCGATATAAATTACTTTGGGAACATTTGAAACCGAAAATCAGTATATAATAAAGTAATCCTTCATGACATTCCTAAAGTAGCCTTCCTCCCTCTTATAAAAGGCCACCAACCCTAACCCATTACTGACACCTCTCATGCACTTTTTCTTGTCCGAGATCTGACAAATAAGCTCCAAAAATCCATATCTTAATCATAGAAGCCTTACATTTGGCATAAGGTAATTCGAGAAATCCTTATATCTTAAATCAAAAGGAATTACACAATTTGAGGTAATGTCTCCTCTCCAGCTTCTTTCATTTATTATCTTTATCCAACCCTCTAAAATCACATTATTGTATTATTTTAGTACAAAAATAGTAGATTAAATATACTATTATGTTTTTATGATAATAAATCTTACATAACATACACACACATCCATTTAATGGATACGAACATACTGTTTCTATGTACGGTGAACTACTGCCTCACGAAACGATGATTGTTCAATTTTCTCATACCACCTCTCATGGTGGCCATTATTATGGAATTAAATTTATATATATTATATATATTATAATTATATTGTCTCTATTATTCTTTTTTTATTTTAACCATTACTTTATTCATTCCATATTGTGTAAATATGATAATTTCATTTTAGGAAGTGCGGACCATCGCCCCCTCAAAGTGATATGATTCATTCATGCCATACATGGAATGTATAAAGGATATTGTCAATGAAATTATGTAACATATATAAAATATGACATGATACTATAATTATAAAATAAATATGTATCATTTAGTTTTATTTTCTTTTAATATTAAAAAAAATTAATGTAGTGTTCATGCGTACGTACGACTTATCATCTCAAGGAATGGTGCATTTCATTTCTTATATCCAAATGTTATGTAATATTATAAATACATATATATACTGGATATATATGATATATATGATATTTAAATCATGAATATACTTCTATAGGAAAATTACATTTTACCACATGTACTATTTGTAATTATAACATGTTCATTTTTGACTCAAGTACCGAATATCGACAAAATGGCCGATATTAACATAAAAAAATAATGTAATGTTAATAACATGGTAATATGTTATTATAAAATGAATAATAAACATGAAAATGGTCCTGAATAATGTATAAATTAACTTCAGTTTATTATACCAGAAAAACATGAAACATACATGACGAGTCGGGCTCAATGTTGGGGAACTTTTTAACATAATTTACATTCCATGGGTTAATCTTCTTCTTCATGAGTATATCGTGCTATGATTATTTGAGAAATAAATTTTAATTTCCAATCTTTTATTAATACATTAATTATTTTTAATTATATTGAATACACATAATCAAACAATTTTATTAACAAAATGATCTTTTTAAGGGAATTTCTATACTTGATTTTATCTCATTAGGTTTTGAGCATACATAGCTAATTATATTATGCGAAGATTATGTGTGGAATCACTATTTATTTATTTATGTTTTAATTTCTACTTATCATTGTTTGGATATACTTTTTCTACACATAATCACCCCATTGATAAATTCATACATCATTTATACAAACTATTTTCTGGAAATATTAACTCAATGTCATTTCATTTAGTTAAATATCCATGTCATTAGTTTTGTTTTCCCAATAATATGTTTGAATGAACTCTTATTATATTACACATAATATACACATATATTGGGTGTATTTATAATTCTAACACATAATTATGACATTGATTTATATTTAATATAATTATATAATCATTGTAAGGGTTTTCGTCTTAATCTCCATTAATTGTGGAATATCTTGAAATTGTGCACCTTTATTATCCTATAAAGTTTATATACAACCCCTTTGTAATTTTATATCCTTAATTTCAATATTATTCAAAAATATAATGTTTTTTGATGTTATTCTTTAATAATTTTTGTTTCATGTGTTTCCCAAGTGGTAAGAGATTCTTTAACTAAAACATCATTTTAAAATTTTTAAATATTTTTTCTTCTAAACCATTCTCATTAATTTCCCTGATTTCAAAATGTTTTGAATGATTTATTTATATGGATATTAATTTTTTAAAATTATAATTACTGTAAAAGTTTCAAATTTTTATGGGACACTTTTATTCGAAAAACATCTTTTTAAATGCATCCATTAGACCGTGATTAATTAAAAACAAATGAAATCATTTCCACAATGACATATTTCTAACTCATGTATACTTGCATTGTGAAAATTGATATTTCTAAAAAGATTAAATAAAAAATATTAAACCATAAGGGTATCATGGGGAATTGATTAGTTATATTTTAACCCTCATGGATACAATATGATTTTTAACCCTCATGGCGACTTTATAATGTACCCCCCACGTCTACCATATGGTGGAACCATCAGAGTTACACTTGAAGTAACCATTTGATCAACCTCCAAAAAACACATACCCAATGCATAGGAGGGAGATATAGGTCCCTCAAATTTTCATAAAAAATGACCATCACATATAATATAATCATAAAACATGAATAATTTCATAAAAACAATGCTTTTAAATTTTGTAAAATTGAATTTTAAGAGTGTTTCTAAAGAAAAGTCCTTTACAAATATCATATAACTGATGTGAGAATTGATTGAATGAAAATAATTTTTGTATACACTGTATGTAAATATAATAAAAAATAATATGAACTAATTTCATTACACAAATAAAATTTGTACAACATAATTAATGAAATATACGGTTAAACTAAAGAATGGAATCTATGTTTAGAATTCACATACCTCCGGTTTGTATTACTTAAAATTTATTTAAACATCATTCTATAATGGTTAAAAGAGTGTTAATAATATTTTACCGAAACATATTCATATTTATAATAACTTATTTTATCATTTTATAACATCATTTGACCCATTTATAAATATTATTTTGTTATTTCCATTGTTTTGGGTAAGTTCTTGACATGATTTACATGGTCTATTTTAAAAGGATTTTCATATCAAATGGAAGAAAAACTCCATAAGTGGAATGAAATGGTTTCAATATGTTTCTATAATATTAAATGATTCCTTAAATTATTTTGGTTATATGTTTTGTGGATGAATCATTAGATAAATCATTAGTGATATATGTCCATATTATTTTGGCAATTCTTCGAAAATCACGAACTTGTTTCATCCTATTACTTTAATATAAATCAAATAAGTTAATTCCATAACATAATAGAGGACATTTAATAAAAAAATTACTTATCAACAATTTATGTTGTTTGAAAACTGAATTTGAATGAAGTAATTTAAATTGAAGACACATCATCTAAGATGTCGGTAAATCAACAAATCATAGACAGTGATTTGTTGTGAATAAGAGGAAGAGGAGAGGAAGAATGATGATGAATTTTCCCATAAACATGATCACAATACAGAATATATATAATACTGGAGATTTAATGACTCATGGAAAAGGGTAGGTGAAGAGAGTATAAGAAATTAATAGAACTGAGAATAAAACACATGAAAATGAAAGTGGATATTTACCTCTTGATCTATTCTCCATGAGATCCTCTATGAGGCCTTTCGTTTTGGCATTTTTGTGATACAATATGGTCTTAGACGTGGGTAAGATCCTTGGGAAAGTAATTGTGAAGAATTTATACAATTATAAAAGTTTTTGAGGTGTGAGAGGAAGAGGGGGGTGAGGGTTGTATTTATAGTGAAAGTGAAGGAGTTTTTAATTAATTTCAAAGGACACCTCCTTAGTGGTATTTGAAAACCCATGGGATGGACCATGGGTTTTTCCCACTATATTGGCAAAATGGGACACCCAATATAATAATTTAATCCTTAATATTAGACCCAAATGAACACACTATGCATTTTTTTATAGTAGAATTCAAACATGAGCTCCATTTTTTTAAAATAATTTTCTAAAAATGATATATTTAGTTTTTATATAAAATCATAATTTATTTAAAATATAACAATTTTAAAACTATAACTCAATTCATATCCCCGTGAAAAATCAATCAAGATTTAATTGTCTTACAACCTTGAGAAAATAAAATAATAACATGACCTACTATTCATAATGGTCATATTAAAACTCATTTCAGTATTCATAAGGTTATGTTACTACTTACCAAAAAAAACAAGTTGGTTATATCAGACTCTAAATAACTTTTTGAATACAGCCATAGATGTCCATTTTATCCAATTAAATTCATATAACTGGAAATATTATGTTAAACGGTTTATTTACAACAATATTATTAAGACAATTTTTAATTATGTAGAGTTTCAGTGTTTCAATCAATTAAATTTATTTTTAAAACTATGGGATGTTACAGGGTTAACATTAAATTCCTCAAATTTAGAAATTTGTTGTTCAGGATGAAAAAACCTAGTGCTTCCTACATTAGTCTCAAAAATAGTAATGGTTATTATTTCAATAAAACCAATATAGATTATATTCTTTATTTTCCCTAATATATTCATTAGCATCAATTTATTTCGATCATTTTATATATTAGGTTTAATCTCTCTTACAATAGTTTTCCTTTTTGATGAATCTTTTATTCATCTATATTCATGATTCCTCCAATATAGAATAGATCATCCACCAATATTAATCACGTTATATTTCATGTTATTTTTTAATACAAATTGGAATTCATCATGTCAATTCTTGTTTACTACGATATGTCACACATTATACTTGTTAATCTATAATGATCCTTTTATGAAATTAAATTATTACTTATATATTATGGTAAAAACCCCATTTTCCTTCCACATTACAATTCATTAACTCCATGAAGGATATTATTATTTAATCATCAATTTTTCATGGTAAACCATTCATTAAGTTCCACTTTTCCCCTCTATTTTGGTAAAAAAAATTATAGTATTACAAATTTTATTTCATTTTAAATAATTTCCTTTTGTTTTTTAAAATATATGATTTCCTTATTGTTTATTTTACTCAATTAATATTTTAATCCAATTCTATATGTCTAGTGTTATAAAAAATAAAACACCTCCCCCAAATTTAAAATCATTTTATTGTCACTTCACTATAGAGATATTGATTGTTCAGTTCTTCTTCATTCATTAAGAACATTGTTTTCTTGAAAACTCTCAGGTTGTTTCCCTTTATTCCATAATAGCCAAAAATTATTATTACATCCATCTGAGTTCCTTTATTTCAATAATTTCACTGATAAATATGTTCACTAAAATATTTTATATATTTACTTCTATTTCATTGATCCATTTATTTTAGACATGTAACATTCAGTATTTCAATTTGGTAATAATTACATGGGAGTGATCTCATTATTTTCATTATAGGTTTTCATCCCCTATTAAATAAACATTATTTTAACATCATAAATTATTAATTGTGTGTAAGGGTTGGTGTCCTAAGAACCAACTATTGTGTACTTTGATTACATGAATGTTCACATATTATATATTGTTCACTGTTTTGCATGACTATAATATAATAATTTCCTGGAATATTTGTTGCATTAATAAGGTCATGGCAGATCCCCGCTATGATGAGAACCTTGAAATGCTATAACAATATTATTAAATAATGTTCTTTGGTTGGATGACATAGTATGATAGGACACATAGTATACATACCATCATGTGAGAGTACTCGAAAGAAGATGGGACTCCCTCTCATGGAGTTCTCACTTGGTAATCTCTAAGATAGGAGATTATGAGAACAAACCCACCAATAGTAATTCTGCATGTCTTGGTGTCATCAGACATTATTATCTGCGAGCGTGTGTAATGGTCCTTAGACAGGATGATTATCATTAACTCATGTCCTGATTCACACATTTAGATTTACTGATGAATACCATCCCACAGATAGTTGGCGGGATGTACGGTACGTTGGGTGTGTCACGAGTGACATGTTTTTAATGTATAAGTCGAGGAAGGATTTGTCTCTTTCATTTATGGAAGTAGATATCTCAGGCCCTTTGATTGAAATATAACTGTTTCATAAATTCCGTGGCCATGGTGTAAGGACGAGTTTATTTCTTGAAGTCAATGAATGAAAGACCAAGAATATATGTTTATGACACTGCCATGAAACCTGCTTGATGAGATATTGAGACAAAGGGATTAAATTACAGAGTAAATGTTCGTATGATGTGATATGCCAATGCGGCGTCAACTTCTTTCTCTTGGGTTCCTTGACCCGTTGCTAGACAGTAATCTTAGACTTTAGGAAAGCCCAGCAAATTCCAACGAGAAAGGGTCATAAAGGGTCACATACTAAGTGCATTCAAGTATCTCAAGTAGAATAAAGATTATTCCCGTACGTGGTTTAATAATTATTCAAGGAAGCCTAAATCGTTTTAATGTTGGAGGAATAATAAAATAAAACAAGTACACGTCGTGTATCAATGATTACACACCATGTAGTTTTATTCTGAAAACAGGTACATGCCGTGTATTATTAAATGTACACACCGTGTAGTTTTCATTTTAGAAAAGAAATGAATAAATGAAAACAAGATATACACACTGTGTAGATTTAATGTACACGCCTTGTATTTTTCAAAGAAAAACAAGTACATGCCGTGTATTTATTAATACACGCCGTGTAGTTTTTCCAGTGGGGATTTTGAGGAAAATATCCTTTTATTAAATGATATTTATTATAATCAGTGTGGGCGCATGTCAAGGAATTAATTAATTGACATGGGGTTTTCAAAAGAGATAATGAAATAAATAAAATGCATAATGCGTTTATTTATTGTTATAACTCTACAACCTCAAACCTGATTATAAATATCCTCACAACCCCAACTCTTTTCCTACCACAACAATTCTGGAGAATTCTTTCAAGGCCGAAAGAACCTCTTCATCCAAGAACGCTCTCAAGACTGAGCGAGATCTGCTTCCATCAGATCAAGATGATCTATGGCGGACAACGCAAGCAAAGGTTTCTCTTTGCTAGCACCTGGAGATTCCTTTAGCGACGTCCAGAGATACGAGGTGTACGTGTGGATCACCACTAGATGAATTATACACTTGTATTCTGTGACGCAACGGCGAATCGCATCGGAACGTGATCAAGAACATCAATGAAGAAAGAACACACAAAAGGTAATTCTTTATGATAAATTAAATTAATTATAATCAACCTGTAATGATCCTTGTTTGTGGTTCTAGGACCAACCTTCTTTGTCTATTTCTGTTATTCGATCCATGGAGACTAACGTTTATTGTCGTATTGATCCTGGATTGATCTTATTAATGACAAAAAGCCAAATGGGAACATCCACCCATGTGCTTCCACTGCGCCCGGAACCTTCAAATGGTATCAGAGGGAGGATACAAATTTGATTATAGTTATTTAATTTTCATTGATAGTTTATGCATTAATATTTGATTCAATTCGAAATAAATCGTTCTATAAATCTGAATAAACGAGATCTTTTCTTCCTCCTTCGTTTCTCAATTCATTTCAAAGAAACGATCTTTTAATGTTAATTTTGATTAAAATAAAAATGAAGAACTCATTCGGAGAAGCCGCTCTTTCTGTCTGTACAATACTGGAATACATGGCATGTACTTAAAACTACCCATCGTGTACTTAGGTTCAATGAACCGGCACTGGTGCGCTAAACCACGCCGTGTGAATTGAGTATCCCTAAGAATTAATTACACTGTGTTGACCAGAATTGAACGACGCGTTGAAACCAGAATACACGGCATGTATGTTGGAGCAACACGCTGTGTAGTCCAATCTGGCCCAGGTGAAACCGTGTACAAGGATAAGTCATGTACCGCGTACATGGGATTTCCAGGCAGGGTACCACGTAAAAAGGAAGTACACGCCGTGTATGATTTATCTACACGCCGTGTACTCCAAAACTTCCAAAGTACAGAAAACACGCCAAATCCCCCGACGTGTACTTTGGATACAAGGTGAAAATAAATACACGTAGTTTAAATATAACCTACACACTGTAATTTCCATAAATTTCACCAGGTTTCTTCCAAAAGTACAAAGACCTGTACAAGGAATATGGATGAGAAGAATATCAAGGAAATTCAGAATAGAATTTAAGATAAATAATTAATTAAATATAAGATCTTAATTAATTGAATTCGAGCGCAACTTATCTTAAATTAAAGAATTATTAAAAGAATTTGAATTCTAAATATGCATAAATGTCGTTGCATGCTAAGGATGATCATGATCATGACCAAAGTCCATTTGTATGTTTGTTTCGTTTCATTTAAATTTGATTAATTTAAATTTGTTGGTCTGCGAGCCTTCTTCCAATAAAATGTAGGTCATGCATGCCCATGGATTCTTTCATGTAAACCCATGTAATGGAGGATCTCCCAAGCCAGTGGAGACGGTTCATAATCTGAAGCTGATGCGAAACCAACACAAGAAGATACAAAGGTGGACAAGTGGGAGCTGTAAAACACGAACCATTAGGTTCAAGGTGTTTTCCCTAGGTCATCATTAGCTTATCAAACCCGCTAGATAAGCTAATCAATAGAACCTCATGATCATGCAATCTTATTTTATTTTTGTCTGATTGCATGGTTTATCTATTATGTATGTGTTCTCGCGATCACATAATTAATGAAGTAAACAAGCATGTAAAGATGGAATAAAATAAAAACCGGACTATGTGTAAACATTAGCAGAACATGGTTAATCACATAAGAAAGTATCACTTAATATTAACAAGAATGTTATAATGAGAAACTACGCATAAAAGACTAAAATCCATCAATTCCATATTAAGTCAGACCAAGCCATCTGTTACCTGATTAAGGGAAAGACTCAATAAAACTATGTGTTTGACCAACCCTTGTTAGGACACATAATTTTATAAAGGAAGCCCTTATTAAAGGTTTCAGGTTGACTTAACCATATTACATCAAGATAAGTATCCCTTGCTAGACTTTGTGTAATATTGGAGGAAAGAGTTGAGGAAATCCAAGTCAGGATTTCAGGACTAGAGAGTCCACTCAACAGATCATGGAACTGTAAGCTCACAGTTGGTAAAGACCTGCCTACCTAAATACCTTCAAATAGCTTGACCAACCCTTTTGGGGTTATGCGAAGGGGAATATCGATCCTTGCCACTAGAATGTCAAAGAAACTGGACATTCCGAGTTCAATGGTGAGGGCCATTGGGACGTGATAAAATAGTGGGAGAATTAATAAATTCATTTATTATTTTTCACTAAATTTAATCAAGAAAGTACTAATAAATATACTCTTTTAATTTGTAGAATCGAAATGAAAAACTCTTCAAACACATTTTCTCTGCGATCAATTCTAGATAAAGACAATATCCTCACTGGCAGTAACATTCAGCAATGGTTTAGGCACCTTCAGGTTATCCTACACCATGAACGAAAGTTTTACGTGCTGGAGTCCTCACTTCCTGATTCTCCTGACCTAGGAAAAGTAATGAAGATTTCATGGTCTGTGATCAACTTTTGAACGATGCCCTCGACGTTCAATGTTTGATGCTATCATCGATGTATAGTGAGCTCATTAAGTCTCATGAAGACATGGATGCCTATAGCATTCTCTAGAACCTCTGTAGTCTATAACAGGAGAGAGAAAAACAGGAAAGGTTTGATATCTCCAGGGCTCTATTTCAGAGAAATCATGGAGAGGGTGCCCTAGCCGGGCCTCATGTAGTCAAGCTCATTGGAAACATTGAGCGCTTGGAGATTCTAGGTTTTAAACTCCCCTAAGAACTAGGTACCAATCTCATTCTTGCATCACTCCCCCAGAGCTTCTCAAACTTTTTTGTGAACTTCAACATGAACAACATTGAGAACTCTCTGTCTGATCTCTTTATCCTCATTCGCCATGTGGCCAATGAAATGAAGTGTGAAAAGCCGACTGTCCTCATGGTGAATAAAAGGAAAGGGAAGGCAAAGAGAATTAAGCCCAAAGAAGCTTCAAGGCCTTCTAAGAAAATGAAGATCAATGGGGAGGCAAGGGAACACGATGTTGTTTGTTTCTCATGTGGTAAGAAGGGCCACTAGAAGAAAAACTACACCCAGCCAAGGAAAAAAGTGGAAGCTTCATGTGCGTTTTTCATCGAATGAAATCTATCTATTTCTACAAATTGGGTATTAGATATTACTTGTGGTGATCACATATGTATCCAATCATAGGAACTAAGTAGATTTCGGAAGATTGATCGAGGGGAGGTAGATCTATGAGCATCCAACAGAGCCAGACTTGCTGCTGTAGCTATCAGGGACTACCACCTCACATTGCAAACTGGAATGATCTTGGTGTTAAAGGGTTTTTAGTATGTGCCTTCTATAACCAAAAACGTTATTTCAATATCCAGATTAGATACTGATGGATTCATCTTCATGTTTGGATGTGGATGTTGCTACTTTTATAAAGATAGCATTTGTTTTGGTAGGGCACATTTATATAATGGCCTTTATGTGATAGACTACACAAACCAAGTAATGGAAATAGATGAAAAAGTTAATTCACATGACTCATACCACACCCAACATTGGAATCATCGGCTAGGTCATGTTAATGAGAAACGTTTGACAAAATTACATCAAGATGGGTATATGGATTCTTTTGAACTAAAACCTCTTGGTGTATGTCATGCGTGTCTACAAGGAAAATTGACCAAATCCCCATTTAGTGGGAAAGGTGAAAGGGCTAAAGAACTTCTAGAATTAGTTCACAAATATGTGTGTGGACAATTTCCAGTTGAAGCAAGGGGTGGGTTCTCATACTTCATAACTTTTTATGATTATTTTAGTAGATAGTTATACATCTATTTAATGAGGTATAAGTCAGATTCTTTTGATCGGTTCAAAGAATATAATAATGAAGTTGAGAACCAGCTTGGTAAGAAGATTAAAAAACTTCGCTCAGACAGAGGAGGAGATTATCTTAATCAGGACTTCATTGATTTCTTACGGGAGTTTGGGATTCTATATCAAATCACTCCTCCTTACACGCCTCAGTGGAATGGTGTGAGTGAAAGGAGGAACCGCGCCCTTTTAGACATGTTGAGATCAATGATGAGTCATGCGAGTCTTCCATTATCCTTTTGGGGATATGAATTACAAACAACAACACACATACTAAACCACGTACCAACTAAATCGATAAATGGTATTCCATACGAGTTATGGAGTGGACACAAAGCCATATAATCGAATTTAAATGTGTGGGGTAGCAAAGAATTTATTAAGGCCTCTTCAGGTAACAAGCTTGCACCATGAGGCACAAAGTGTATCTTTATAGGATATCCCAAGGAAACAAGGGGATATTACCAATAAAACCCCTCATACAAAAAGGTTGTAGTGGTAAGACACGCCATATTCCTTGAGAGGGAGCACATCTCCAAAAGAGATAGTGGGAGTGAGATAGACTTCGAGGAAGTCGAGGCTCAAGATACATAGGAGTTGGTGTAAGAACAGATTCCACAATGCCTCGTGGAAGAACAATCTGTTCGAGAGACACAAAAACTGCATAAGAGCACGAGAGAGGTGAGAGAACCAGAATGATATGGTTTTCTTGTCACTGAGGATGGTGACTCATTATTCGCTGACAATGATGATCCTCTTACCTATAAGGAAGCAGTTGAAGGCACAGACGTTGCCAAGTGTCAAGAAGCCATGAATTCTGAAATGGATTCCATGTTCCAAAACCAAGTCTGGATTTTGGTAGATCCTCCAGTGGATGTAAAACCTATTGGTATTAAATGGTTATTCAAGAATAAACTGGACATAGAGGGGAAAGTAAGCACCTATAAGGCACGACTGGTTGCAAAAGGTTTTAGTCAACGTCAAGGAATTGACTATGATGAAACCTTTTCACCATTTGCGATGCTGAAATAAATCAGAATCCTATTGGCCATTGCCACTTTCCATGAATATGAAATTTGGAAAATGGATGTTAAAACAGATTTCCTTAACGGGATCCTCTAGGAAGATGTCTACATGACACAACCTGAAGGGTTTGTGACTCGAAAGGATTCCAACATGGTATTCAAGTTGCCGAAATTAATTTATGGATTAAAAAAATCATCAAGGTCATGGAACATTCATTTTGATGAAGCTGTAATGGAATTTGGCTTTGTTAAGAACAAATGTGAGACTTGTGTCTACAAAATGTTTAGTGGAAGTGCAATAGTTTTTCTAATTGTATATGTTGATGACATATTACTAATTAGAAACTATGTACCTGTCTTACAGTCAGTTAAGGCAAGGTTTCATAAATGTGTCTCCATGAAATACTTGGGTGAGGCAGCATATATTCTTGGGATCGAGATCCATCTTGATAGATCCAAGAGAATGCTGGGCCTGAGTCAAAGTACATACATTGACAAGATATTGAAGAGATTTATTATGGAACAAACCAAGAGAGGATTGTTTCCAGTGTCACATGACATTCATCTTTCTAGGAAAATGTGTCCTCAGACACATGAGGAAAGAAAGTGAATGTTAAGGATCCCTTACGCAGCTGCGATTGGGTCAGTCATGTATGTTATGCTATGTATGAGGTTAGATGTTGCTTATGCATTAAGTGCGGTAGTCAGATATCAAGTTGATCCAGGAGACCGCCATTGGATGGTATTCAAGACTATCCTTATGTATCTGAGGCGTACTATGGATATGTTCCTGGTTTATGGAGGAGATGAGGAACTAGTCATCAAAGGACATTTAGCTGCTAGTTTCCATACTGATCAAGATGACATGAATCGTAGACTGAATATATCTTTAGTTTAAATGGAGGTGCAGTGAGCTGGAAGAGATCAATGAAAAATGTGGTGGAAGGTTCTACAGTGGAGTCCGAGTATATCGCATCTTCTGAGGCAGCTAAAGAAGTAGTATAGATGCGAAGCTTTGTCCAAGAGTTGGATGTATTAATGAGCAGTTAAGATCCTATCACACTCTGTTGTGATAATACTGAAGCGGTGGCACTTACAAAAGAGCCAAGGTCACATCAGCAGACAAAGCACATACTTCGGATGTATCATCTCTTGAGGGTTTTTTCTCAGAGAGGTGAAGTTGTAGTGAGCAGTATTTCCATGGAAGACAACGTGAGGGACCCCTAGACTAAAGCCTTGACTCATCAAAAACATTATCATCATGTGAGTTCTAGCGGACTAAAAGTCATAGGCAGTTGGCTCTAGTCCATGTGGGAGTTTGTAAGGGTTGGTGTCCTGAGAAACAACTGTTTTGTACTTTGATTACATGAATGTTCACATATTATATATTGTTCATTGTTCTGCATGACTATAATATAATAATGTCCTGGAATATTTTTTGCATTACTAAGGTCATGGAAGATCCCTGCTATGATGAGAGCCTTGAAATTCTATAACAATATTCTTAAATAAAGTTCTTCGGTTGGATGACATAGTGTGATAGGACACATAGTATATAGACTGTCATGTGCGAGTACTTGAAAGAAGAAAAGACTCCCTCTCATGGAGTATGCACTTGGTAACCTCCAAGATAGGAGATTATGAGAACAGACCTGCCAATAGTAATTCTGCATGTCTTGGTGTCATCAGACATTATTATCTGCGAGCGTGTGTAATGGTCCATAGATTGGAAGATTATCATTAACTCATGTCATGACTCGCACACTTAGATTTACTGAAGAAAACTGTCACACAGATAGTTGGCAGGAAGTAGGGTATGTTGGGTACGTCACGAGTGACATATTGTCAATGGATAAGTCGAGGAAGGATTTGTCCCTTCCATTTATGGAAGCAGATATCGTCGGCCCTTTGATTGATATAGAACTGTCACATAAATTCCATGGCCATGGTGTAACGATGATTTTATTTCTGGAATTCAAAGAATGAAAGACCAAGCATATAGGTTTATGGCACTGCCATGAAACCTATTTGGTGAGATATTGAGACAAAGGGATTAAATTACACAGTAAGTGTTCGTATGAAGTGATACGTCAATGCGGTGTCAACTTCTTTCTTTTGGGTGCCTTGACCCATTGCTAGACAGTAATCTTGGACTTTAGGCCAGCCCACAAAATTCCAACGAGAAAGGGGCCTAGAGGGTCACACACTAAGTGCATTCAAGTATCTCAAGTAGAATACATATTATTCCCGTACGTGGTTTAATAATTATTCAAGGAAGCCTAAATCATTTTATTGTTGGAGGAAGAATAAAATAAAACAAGTACATATCGTGTATCAAGGATTACACGCAATGTAGTTTTATTTTGAAAACAAGTACACGCCATGTATTATTAAATGTACACGCCGTGTAGTTTTCATTTTGGAAAGGAAATTAATCAATTAAAATAAGATATACATGCCATGTACATTGAATGTAAACGCCATGTAGTTTTCAATGAAAAAAAGTACACGCCGTGTAGTTTTTTCAATCTGGATTTTGAGGAAAATATCATTTTATTAAATGATATTTATTATAATCAGTGTGGGCGTATGTCAAGGAATTAATGACTCTACATGGGGTTTTCAAATGATTTAATGAAATAAACAAAACGCGTAACGCGTTTATTTATTGTCATAACTCTACAACCTCAAACCCGATTATAAATATCCTCACAACCCTAACTCTTTTCCTACCACAACGATTTTGGAGATTTCTTTCAAGGCCAAAAGAACCTCTTCATCCAAGAACGCTCTCAAGACCGAGAGAGATCCTCTTCCATCAGATCAAGATGATCTATGGCGGACAACGCAAGCAAAGGTTTCTCCACGCTAGCACCCGGAGATTCCTTTGGCAACGTCCAGAGATACGAGGTGTACGTGTGGATCATCTCTAGAGGAAGTACACACTTGGCTTCTGCGACGCAATGATTAATCGCATCAGAACATGGTCGAGAACATCGACGAAGAAAGAACACCCAAAATGTAATTCTTTATAATAAATTAAATTAATTATAATCAACCTATAATGATCCTTGTTTGTGGATCCGGGACAAACCCTATTCTTTGTTTATTTCTGTGATTCGATCTGTGGAAACTAGTGTTTATCATCGTATTGATCCCGGATTGATCTTATTAATGAAAAAAATCCAAGTGGGCACATCCACACATGCGCTTCCACTACGCCCTGAACCTTCATTGCAAAGTCATATCTTCATAATCTAGTTGTATTATACTCATTATGTTCACTTATATTGTAGTTATATTATTCAAAAGGGTTATAATGGATTTTAATTTCTTTTTGGTGTCTATTTTTTACCAATCTATGATGAATGTTATTTCATTATATCAATTTTCTCCTTCATCATTAAAACCATTTTTTTTCAAAAATCATGACGTCCAAAAATATTATTATTCTATGATTTTCTAGGAATGAATATTCTACGTATGAATAATAAAAATTATGAATAATTTTCCATTGATATACCCATAAATGTAATTCTTTGATCTATTATTTCTACATTAGGAGAATTCTCAATATTGATGGCTATATTTTATTGCCACTATATGCGTGGGATTAGAATTTTTTAATATATACAGTTATAATTATGAAATTTCATATTTTAATGTAACATCAAAAACATTGTTAAAATCATAATTAACATTTAAACAGAATTGGCCACCTAGATTAGGGTGTTTTTACTAAAAGGAAACATCCATTTATTCATATCTTCACATTTTGTACATAACTAATCATACATTATATTTATAGGATGAATCCTCTTGTACACTAAATGATTCAAATATTCTATAAATTATTTTAATAGTATTTTATACATGTAATGTAGTTTCAAAAATCGTATTTTCCTTATATTATTCACTATAAAATAATTATATATATATTATCTATAATTTCATCCCTGATTCACAGATTATTCTTCTTAAAATCAAAATATCATTTTATAAAATATATTACAAAATTATCATATAAATAAAATAAGATAACAATTTCATTCTTCAAACTATTATAATTAATTTCTCTAAAAAATAGAGGCTCTATAATAAATTAAATTTTTGTAAAACCAAATATATATAGAATAACTAATGGTGAAATAAATATAGCCACGGATAATAATTATTTGGACCATATTTAATTGAACAACCCTATGGTGTTTTGAATTAGTTGTTGAATTATTTAAACTTATATTTTCCATGGTCCTATTTTCCACAGTGATCTTATATGCTTATTAGTGTAACTCATTGATTATATCATTATCTTATACCATTTTACATAAACGAAAAAATAATATTGAAAATAATGAATTCACACACATGGATTTTATATGGATCACATAAGTACCAATTCAATGATATTAAATAGGGAATTTTTCTAGTGAATTCTAAATTGAACCTATTAATTATATGGGGTAAAAATGTTTAATTAAGACACCTATAATGGCATAGTCTATACCACGATCATGATATTGTCCACGTTGGGCCTAGCCAGCATGGTTTTGTTTTTCCTGGGCTGGACCCGCAGGCACCCTCCAGTAAAAGGCCTCATCATGGCTGAGGTATCCACACCACCTTATAAAGGGGTGCTTAATGCTCCTCCTTCGATGTGGTATTTCCATACCCCCCCCCCCATAAGGGACCGACATCCTCCCTAGCACATCAAATGATCACTAGCTATGATACCATTTGTAATGGCCCAGTCTAGCCCACGATCATGATACTGTCCGCGTTGGGCCTAGCCGGAACGGTTTTTTTTCCTTGAGCTTGGCCAGAAACACCCTCTAGGAAAAGGCCTCATGATGGGAGAGGTATCCACAACACCTTATAAAGGGGTTCTTCATGATCCTCCTTCTTTGATGCGGGGTTTCTATAATCGGAATCACCTAAGGGATGGCACAAGTGCTCGGGTATCATTGATTTAGGATTGAGAACGATTTACCGGAGTATGAAAGCATAACACATTAAAAAAATCACAGGGTGTGTTTTAGGGAAATATCCATTTCTCCGCATAGCATTCCAGACCCTGTGAGCTCACTAAGACCATTAACCCAACTCCCTTTTCATTTCCCCTAATCATAATAAAGCCAAGAAAACCAAAGGACTCATAAAAGTCTCGACTTCCCTTGGGGACATGAATCCCATCATGAGGTGTGGTGATAAGACACACTACTCATAACCAGAATTCCATGTCCCGAAAATCCTAACTCCAGAATATCCCGACTGTTCCCCAAATAACATGACCCAAAGAGATAAAACCTCCTCTGATACCATTTTTTTCACAAACTGAATCTGTTTTCCACCAATACCGGCACCAATCCGGGCCCATGACAAGTCCCGAAGGGCATTCCCTATCCCCACGAGCTGGAAAAATTGCTCGGGTATCATTGATTTAGGTTTGGGAATGATTTACCCGAGTATGAAAGCATAACACATTAAAACAATCCATAATATAAATCTGAATTTTTTGATCCAAAAAAGTCTTAAGCAAAAACCAGAACTGAATAAATTTGTTTAAAGACAATAAAAGTTGTCCAGATTCGGTTTGTGACATAATGTTATTAGAGGAGGTTCGCTCTCTTTGGGTCATGTTATTTTGGGAACATTAGGGACAGTATGGGGTTACGATTTTTGGGACATGGAATTCTAGATATGATTAGTGTGTCTTATCACCACACCTCATGATTGGATTCAAGTCTCCAAGGGAATTCGAGTCTTTTATGAGTCCTTTGGTTTTCATTGTTTAATGGTGATTAGGGTAAACGAAGAGTTGGGTTAATGGTCTCAGTGAGCTCGCAGGGTCTGGCAAGCCATTTGGATCCAGGGATATTCCCTTTGGTTTTCATGTAACATAAATGAATTATTTTAACGTAATTTTTCATTTAATTTTCATTAATGCATTGTTTTGGGGTTTCCCAATGGGTGAGTTTTCATAAATTGGGCGTAACCGTGAGCCCAATTCCAGATTTAAAAATAATTTTTTTTCTTTTATAACCGAATCATTTAAAAAACTCGTCCATTTCAATTCATACTTGGAATCCCATTACATATTAACACCACCATATAAATTTGGAGCCTTTATAAAACCATAACCAAGGTGTATTTGGGATTTTATTTAGGGGTTTGGGCCTTCCTGAAGCCCATTTACAGTTTTCAAAATTAAATTTGTATCCTTAATAAAATATTCCATTTTAAGGATTTTTCGGTGATGTTAAGCCTCAACCATGAAAACTGATCACAAATGTGCGACCGGTATCCTCCCACCAACTTTGGAGATCATATCCATTTCGATTGAGTGCAGAACATCTTAGGGTTTCTAAAATTGGCCAGATTTGAGGAGGTATGTTCATTCCATAATAACTATCACAATTATTACTTTTTGTCCTCCATTACAGTTCCTAATTGACCTACTCATTTTTTTTTATAGAAACCCCTGAATTTTGTCCATTTTTAATTTCATCTACTAGTGTTTTGAGGAGATTACTTTAAGACCCATCTAATAAGTGAGTCCATTTCATTCATCATTCAAATTTCTTAGGGTTTCATTCTATTTGATTAGGAATTCTTCCCATTTCCATGAAGTACCAAATGACCAGGGGGTAGGGATTCAGTCATAGTGTTTAAACATTGGTTTTTGTGGTCAATTATTGTTGGTTTATGTTTGTTCTATGTCCATCTTGGTGTGGTGGTGGTGCAACTTGATTTTCGCACGGTGATTCAAGGGTTTTCATTACATTGGTAGGTGATTCCTTTTGGTATGAAATCTTTGTGACCTAGACGCTATGTTTATGGTATTTTCATGTCTATTTAATTTTAATTTTTCTGCAAAAATTGTTTTTAGTGGCAATTATAATGCAAATGAATTTTTCATGCCAATTTGAAGTGAAATATGTGGTTTTTTCGTATAACACATTTGTTGGTTCCTTAAGCAACGACCTATAATTTTTTAATTGATATTATTTAACTATATTAGGGCTTAAAATAATGTTTTCCATGTTTTTATAATTTGGTTGTAGCTGTAAAATTTGTTTTGGGTTACATTGGTTATGAAAATGGTTTTTGAGTACCAATTTGGTGTTGAATTGGGTGTTTTACATGGGATATTCTATGTGATGCTTATTGGGATTGTTTTATAACTCATGTAATTAGTTTAAAGAAATTTTTATGGTGTGTTGGATTATGTTTTGGTAAATTTGAGTATACCCATGGTGTTCAAGTTTGGTTTCCAAATAGTTTTGGTTGAAAACAAGGAAAGTTTTGGAGAAGTTGTTTTATTGAGACTCAAAGTGTTTTTTGTCTTTTTTTAAATGGTATAAAATGTTTTTCGCTACTATACTGAATTTATGTGACCATTAGTGGTGTTTTCTATGAAAATTGAAATATGTATCATTCTTAAATTTTTGGAGCACAAAGGGGGAAGCCCGGGTACCTAGGTGGGGTGGATGTGTACTAGTACGGCTAGTGGAACAGATGGGTTTTGTCCCTGTTTCACCTAGAATTTGGATAATGACAACTCTAACTAAACTATGTGGATGATGATTGTGGTCCACTAGGTTTTTGGTATGTTCCCTACTAGTGGATCGTTCATGAGATTGAATTTTACTATGGTTACTTTAAACCGAGGTATGAGGTACATGGGGCCCGAGATTATCTAGTGCCTAGGGGTGTTCCTGATTTTTTTGCTCATTGTGTTTGTGGTATTTTCCATTGTATTGGTGTGTTTTTGGATGTAATTTATTGTATCATACATGTCTGTTTAATTGTGGGAACATTATTAAAATTATATCTTGAAAACTATTTTCAATTGAAAGTTGAATTTCATGGATTTTATCACTGCTTTTCATTACGTTTTAAAACTGCATGATTTTATAAATTGTATTTCATTCTATTTGGAATAATTGGGTGGTATCATATTGTTATTTGGCTCAAACTCTACTTACACCCCTGGGTGTAAGTAGACTAGGTTATCTTTGACTCTGGTAATGGAAAGACTAAGGGTGATGGCGGTTCAGGGTGTTAGTTCTCGTCTTTGGTGCGGAGTTGTGGAGATGGCTTGTGGTTGATGACCCCTTGTCTTGTGGAGTAATTGGGGATACATTTCTGTTAATTTTATTTGTATTTTTACCAATTTTATTGTCTTTAAACCAATTTATTCAGTACTAGTTTTTTCTTATGACTTTTTTGGCTCGAAAATTTCAGATTTATATTATGGATTGTTTTAATGTGTTATGATTTAATACTTGGGTAAATCACTCTCAATCCTAAATGAATGATACTAGGTAAATTGTGCTAGCCCATGGGGATAGGTAACGACCTTCATGACTTTTCACAGGCCGGGATTGGTGCCGGTATTGTTGGTGACCAGATTCGGTTCGTGACAAAATTGTATCAGAGGATGTTCGCTCTCTTTGGGTCATGTTATTTGGGGAATAGTCGGGATAGTATGGATTTAGGATTGTCGGGACTTGGAATTTGGGTTATGAGTAGTGTGGCTTATCACCACACCTCATTATGTTATTCAAGTCTCTAGGGAAAGTCGAGACTTTTATGAGTCCTTTGGTTTTCTTGGTTTGATGAACATTAAGGGAAATGAAAAGAGAGTTGGGTTAATGGTATCAGTGATCTTGCAGGGTCTGGAAAGCCATGTGGAGCCAGGGATATTTCCTTAGAACACGCTCTGTGATGGTTAGGTGATTGGAGTATGCACGACAACCATATTTCCAAGTCACCCACCAATGCTAGTTTCTCCCGCCATTGTCTTGTGTCCTTTAGTTCTGATATCTTGGTAGTTGGTTTTTAAAAAAAATATGTTTTTAAGAAGCATATTTTTTTTATTTTGAAATTATTTAATAATAAATATGGATGTGTTTGATTTTTGAATTGGTGGAACTGAGTTGTCAGAATTGTTTTGAAATGGAAAATGGTGTGTTACACCTCTTTTGAGAGCAGAAAAAATTGTGTTAATGATGGTTTTAAAAAATTGTTTCCAATAGAGTTTTCTAAACTATTGAGAGGTGTTTTAATGGGATGAGATGTTTTGAAATTAATTTGTTTGACTTGAATGTGATTTTTCATTTAAATTATTATTCCTTCATGAATATTTTGGTATTCTGTAATTTGGGTTTGATTCCGTGGTTAGCGGTTTTGAGAAAAGGAGGTATTGGTAGACTTTTTTGGTTTTGAAAAGTGGAAAGAATTTTTATTTTAACCTTTGGTATTTCCATAAAGGACCACATTCATGGGGTTATATGGGATGATGTTTGTTTGATGCCATGTATGGATGAGTTCTGGGAAGGATATGGGGAGGGTACCCTTTGTGGCAAAGAAACATGCATGTGTGAGACCCATGGGTACCATTGGTGGATACACTAACCGTTGAACTGTTTATTTTTAAAAACGTGATTTTAAAAGAAAAACATGTTGTGTTGATGAATATTTTGGGATGGTGTGTATTATGTGTTTTTTTTAAATGTTGATGTTGTGGGGTGTTTTGAGTCCATGAACCCCTCCTGTCTAAACGGTGTTTTAGGTTTGTGTTTGGTCGGTAAGTTGTGTTGAAGGTCCGGTTAGTGGTCTCTTTTGAGAAATGTTTTGGGATTCCTTTACGGTGGTTCAATTATTGTGTTCGGATCTGGATTGTGGTATATCTTGACCAATGTACCATCTTAGATGGGTTCTTGGGTTCAATAGTTGGATAAATTACTCCCCATTATTGGGTAGTGCACAACTGAAGTGTAACCCATATTATTTCTCCATTTGAAGACCCTCCAGTTGATCAATATAGGAAATAATTTTCTTCAGCATTGTAGATTGAGTATACACCCTTTCATTTATTGGTTTTTTTGTATCCTTTTGTAGTGGATGAGTGGTCTTGGAAGGTTGAATGAGACTGTAGCTTCTTGAGTTTCCTAATTTGACGAAGGTGGAAGTGGTATGGGGTTGTTAGCATAGATTAGTATCTAGATGGTGTCTAAGAGGTCCTCTCGGTCATTCGTAGTCTCTTCGAAAAAAAAAATTTCACGTGAAACTACCAGTGTGGGGAATATGGCCACAAGAGGAAATTATGGCCACTTTCTAGAATTGTGTGTTGTCTGGGGATGTTGTATAAGGCCCCTCTCCATGCATTGTTTATATCAATCACAGTGGTAATGTTTGGTGATGCCTTGTGATGTGATGTGCTTGATTGATCGTAAAGGTGAAAGTCATGCAGTCCTCTTAGAGTCTCTGTTATGTTGGGAGAATTTATCCCTTGTAAAAACATCAAAATATTCCCTTTTACTGGAATGTGATTATAAGTGTTCCTTAATTCTATTGTTTCTCACTCGATGAAACAAGGTGTGATGTGTGTGCATCTTCTAATCCCTTGTTTCAATGAAATATAGGGTTAGGTTAAATTGAGTTCAGAATGTGTTATTTCATGGAAAACGTATTGGGGATTTCAGTGTAGTTGTTGGTTGCACCGAAAGAAGAATTCTCATTTAGGGGGTTTCCAAAGCCTAACTACGAGGTCGAAGATTCTCCAATCACTTGAGCTCTAGACATAGGTCTCTGAGAGAAGATGGCTCGTAGAAAGTGTAAATCCAAGGGTTGCTTAAATCCTTGTAAAAATTCATATCCTCAATTTGAAATATAAGAATATTTTAAACCTCTATTGTCATAATCATTCTTCTGTTCTTCCCATTCGGTGGAAATAGGTGGAGGGCCATGTACCCATGTCATCGCCCAATGTTATTCCCACCCTCTTCGGTTTCCATTGAGACTTTGGAGAATGGTTGGAAATTTGGCTAGACAGTCCAAGGAAACATTTTTGTGCAATTAGTAGTGACCATGTCCCAAGAATCTATTAGGAAATAATTATTTGCACAGTTAATGCAGAGTTTCACAAACCGTGCGGACTAACCATGCAACCTTCCCAAATCTTTTAATTTTTGGGTCTTTCTGTGTCGGCCCATGCTGGTCGGTTAAGATGGTTGGTTCTTATGGTGGGGAGACCCACTATGATTCATATGTATGTTCCATAATATATTTTTAATGGAATTATATCCTTTTTAATGGGGAGTCCGTTAAGGCCTCCCCCTATTAATGTCCTGATTTTCTCTCGGAAAAAATATAGTTTATCTCTTATGGTGGGGAGCCTATTTGTGTCCCCCCATACCAATAACATAGATTTATAAATGGTCGTGTCTTGGAGGTAGGTATTCTCAATCAGAGCTATCTAACTACCAACATCATCCTTGAGTAATGGTTGGGATCGGAGAGCTTCCAATGGTTTAGTTAAATTAAGGAATGTGTAACCTTGTTCGATGATGATGTTCGTTTGGGTGAATTGCTTGAGTCTTGTTCATATAGTGTTTGAGGAGTTTTCTATTAGGATAACTTATGAATGTGATTGATCATTTTAGGAATGTGGTGTAATCTTTTTTTGTGAGATTAATCCATCCTTGATAGATCACTGGAGGTGTTTTGGCCTTTGTGGGCGAAACATGGCAAAGAAGTACATCTTAGTTTATCTGTTGAGTTTGGTTTTTGTATATGAAATTGTTGTGGATTTATGGGGATAGAAAGAGTTCATGGTGGGGATAATTGTCACATATATGAAACATTTTAATGGTATTTTAAATTTAATTATAATTCATGCATTGTTTTGGAGGTTTCCAAAGCATTTATGGAGGAATGGGTGAGTTTTCATTAACTGGGCCAAACCATGAGCCCAATTCCAAATTTAAAAATAAATTTTCTTTCTTTTATAACTCATTAATTTATCAACATTTTTCATTCATTTAAATTTCTACTTGCCAAGAATTTTCATATTAACACCACCATATCAGTTTGGAGCCTTTATAAATCCATAACCAAGGTGTATTTGGGTTTTTAATTAGGGGATTGGGTCTGCCCAGAATCCCATTTAGAGTTTTAAAAATTAAAATTGTATCCTTAATAACATATTCTATTTTAATGATTTTTTGGTGATTATAAGCCTCAACCAAGACCCTTGAACCCAGACATGGGACCCGAATCCTACTAGCCACATTGGAGCTCATATATATCTCGATTCAGTGCAGAACATCTGAGGGTTTCTAAATTCGACCAGATTTGAGGAGGTAAATTATTTCCATCATAACTCTGTCAATCATTAGTCGTTTTCCTCCATTCCAGTTCATAAATGACCTCCACATTTTTTTTATAGAAACCCCTTAATTTTGGCCGTTTTCAATTACATCTACTGGTGTTTTGAGGATATTACTTTAAGATACATAAAATTACTGAGTCCATTTCATTCATCTTTCAAATTGCATAGGGTTTCATTCTATTTGATTACGGTTTCTTCCCATTACCTTGAAGTACCAAATTCCCAGGGGGTAGTTTATTGAACCTAGGGTTTAACCTCTGGTTTTCTTGGTCATTTCTTTTTGTTTTAGGTTTGTTCTAAGTACCTCTTTGTGTGGTGGTGGTGCGACATGATTTTCGCACGATGATTCAATGGATTTCATTACTTTGGTAAGTGATTCCTTTTGGTATGAAATCTTTGTAACCTAGATGTTGTTTTTATGGTATTTTCATGTATATTTGATTTGAATGTTTCATCAAAAATTGTTTTTAGGGGAAATTATAAAGCAAATGAATTTTTAATGCCAATTTCATGTGACATTTGGGGGGTTTTTCTTATAACTCTTTTGTTGGTTGCTTAAGGGATGCCATATAATTATTAAGTTAATTTTATTTAATTGTATCCGGGCTGAATATTATTATTTAAATGTTCTTATAATTTGGTGGTTGCTGTGAAATTGGTTTTGGGTGACGTTTGTTAAGAAAATGAATTTTGAGTACTAATTTGGTGTTGAATTGGGTTTCTTACATGGGTATTCTATGTGATGATTATTGGGATTGTTTTGTAACTCATGTAATGAGTTTAAAGAAAAGTTTAAGGTGTTTTGGATTATTTTTTGGTAAATATGAGTATGAACATGGTGTTCAAGTGGGGTTTCCATAGTTTTTTGGGTGCAAAATAAAGAAAATTATTGGAGAAGTTGGATTATTGATACTCAATGTGTTTTGTTGTGTGTTCTAAATAATATAAAATGTGTGTAGATACTGTATTAATTTTATGTGAACATTAGTGGTGTTTTATATGAAAATGGAAATATTTATCATTCTTGATTTTTTTTAACGCAAAGGGGGAAGCCCGAGTACCTAGTTGGGGCAGATGTGTACTATTACGGCTAGTGGACCGGATGGGTTTTACCCCTGTTTTGACCTAGAATTTGGATAATTACAACTCTAACTAAACTATGTGGATGATGATTTAGGACCAATAGGTTATCAATATTTTCCATACTACTGTCTCGTTCATGTGAACGGATTTTATTATGTTTACATTACACTGAGGTATGAGGTACATGGGGGCCGAGACTATCTAGTGCCTAGGGGTGTTCCTGATTTTTTTTCTCATTGTTTTTGTGGTATTTTCCCTTGTATTGGGGTATTTTTGGATTTAATTTATATTATATTACATTTATATTTTAATGTGGTATCATTCTGAAAATTTTAGCTTGAAAACTATTTTCAATTGAAAGTAGCATTTATTGGATTTTATCACTGCTTTTCTTTGCGTATTAAAACTGATTTATTTTTCACATTGTATTGCATTATATTTGGAATAATTGGGTGGTATCCTATGGGTATTAGGCTCACACCCTACATAAACCCCTTGGTTGTATGTATACTTGGTTATGTTTGACTCAGGTAAAGGAAAGGCTAAGGGTGATGGTGGTTCAGGGTGTTAGTTCCCGTCCTGGTTGCAGAGTTGTGGTGACGGCTTGTGGTTGATGACCTCTTTTCGTGTGGAGTCCTTTAGGCTGTCTTGATGTTGTGTTAGTTTTATTTGGACCACTATTTATTGTATTTAAACCAATTTATTCGTTTATGGGTTTTTCATAAAACTTGTTTGGATCGAAAATTTCAGATTTATATTATAGATTGTTTTATTGTGTTATGCTTTCATACTCGGGTAAATCGTTCCCAAACCGAAATCAATGATACCCAGGAACTTGTGCTAGCCTGTGGGGATAGGGAATGCCCTTCCGGCCTTGTCACAGGCTGGGTTTGGTGCCTGTATTGTTGGTGACCAGATTTGGTTCGTGACACACACTACTAATACAAGGTATTAACCACTTCTTCTCTACTGATGAACTAATTTATGGAATAATGGGTTGCTTTATAAACTTTATATGATTACATAATAGTTTTCAGGAGATGTGGGTTTATCTATATTCAAACTGATACTTTTTAGAAATCATTGATACTGATTCGATATACTTTTTTAATAAAGTCTGTATTCTCTCCTTCTTTATCATTGGAAGATAATAGTTTCTCAAATAAAGGGTTAAGTATGATTATCCTAAAATAAAGTAGAAACATCCACTGAATATAGATATATATTGTTTGTAATTTTCATTATTCCATCATTCTTTTAAAACAAGTTTTAAGTGTGTTATCCTTCTTCTTCATTCATTATTCTCTATAAAACCACTTATAATAAAAAAAAGAATACTTTTGTAGGTACATTTTTATTTCTCTCAGCCATATTTTTCAGTATTCTCTTATAATATCATTCTTCATAACTGCTAAGGGTACTTAAAAAAATTCCTTATATATGTACCTTTTGTCAAATGGTTAGAATAAATTATTGATTTTTATCGCTTAGGTCATGTTTCAAGGTATAACTGCATTTACTGTCATTAATCAATCCACATTAATTTTATTTAAATCTATGTATAAAAATCTATAATATAAACCTACAAATATTTTTTTTTATTTTAATTTTTTTCTTCTTATAGGAATATGTGATAGACAAAAATATTATTTTTGGTCTCTATCTCTATGATATATATCATACATGATGGAATATAAACAATTAATCTCGAGATGTCCATTCATTAAAAAAATAAATATCAACAAACCAAGAAAATCCATGATGTGGTTAAATGATTTCCATAATATAGAAATAATTAAAAAAATTCATCTGTTACATAGCTAGTTCCTCTCTCCCATTACCATTTAAACATTATCACTAGAAATATCAATTATTGAATCATTCCCCTCAATAATGTGATCTCTTCTAGATATCTATTTCAATAATTTGTACTTAATTGCACCACATCAAATGAAATCCCATTTGTTGGATACTCATTTCTGATAATTTACTTTGAAATCCAAATACCAGAAAATCTATGATATCATCATTTAGATTTTTCCATTTTTACTCAACCTTATGTCTCAGAGTCTTCAATTTATCCACATCCATGAAATTATGTTTGTGAACTACTATGTTGACTACCTCTAAAACAGAATGGTAAAAATATTCTCATCATTTTATAATAACCATGAAGTGGTTTTTTTCACAATGATGTATATTCTTTTAATCATTCAGGATGTTGGGTGGTCATCTTCAATTGTTCTATGATGTTTCTTTATCTAACATCTAACATACTCATGTTTTGATGTCTTTTTGATTTTCCCTATTGATCTTACAGAAATAAATTTCCTCTCCTGATGTCTACCCATAGTATTACCACTCCCCCTATAACACATTCCTTATACAATAAATAATTACACAAGTTATATCTTTCATGTATTGGGTATGATTTTTTTTATGATAATGCACCTCAAGTTAGGAACCACTGTTGAGTTCTACAACTACCTTAGGGAGTATCCTGCTTTATTGGTGGTACAATGGATGGAAGCATTTATTTATTTTTTAAATATACTTTTATATTCAAATAAACTTGGAATTTATATAATAAATATTTTTCTTAATTTTATTCATTATAACATTATAAATAAATTTTTTAATTTAAAATGTAAATAGTTTTAATTAAACCCTCCTATGATATGAATGTATTTTTAAAGAATATTTTTTTAAATTTATTAATTTTAATTTTTATAAATAAATATCAATTTTTAAATCATTATATCTAAATTTAATAATGGTGATACTTTTTCTATGTTCTGAAATAATTTATTTTTTAGCAAGTAATGAAAAATTCAACTTTTTTATAAAAGTCATTTTTTCCCGAAATAAATGAATATAAATAACCTTATTTTTTTAATTTAACATAAAATATAATATTTAATATTCATTTATATTTAATCAACTCAATCACATTTCAAACATTCTTATATTGGACTTTTGTATAATTTTTTTTGGTTTAAAAAATGCATCTCTCTATAAATTGTTTTAAAAAGTAAACTATTTCTACAAATTAATTAGATAAAATATTCCCTAATAGGGAATGTTTTAAATAAAATGTGTATATTATATATAAATAAATATTTTTTTATATTCATACAATTTTTTTTATTAATCATAAAGTTAATATAAAATCATCTTTTCATTTGAAAATACACATCTTGATAAGCTGTTGTTTCATCCTATCTACGGCTTTTGATAAAAATATCATTTTTAAATATCTTTGAATTAAATTCAGTAAAATGGATTAAATATTTTGAATTTTAATTATTTATATTTTCCAATATTTTAATATTATTTTTTTACCATAATGAATAGTGAAAATAGAAAAAATTAATTGTCATGATTCTGGTTAAAATGGGTTTACCATGGATTAAAATAAATAGTTAATTGAATAAAAGACCTATGATCTTTTTAAAATCGATTAGATATAACTATTCAATATGTTTTTTTAAAGGTAATGCTTTGGTCAAAGACCAAAGCATAATATATTGAAAAACAAATAAGTTATAAGAGTCTGAAATAAGGGATTTTTTTACAATCTCTATAAAAAAACTCAAATAAATCAGCAGGCAGGGAGTTCATCCAAGTCATGCGCTGGTGAACTCATTTGTTGGAAAGACCATCAGCAACGGAATTTTCTTCACGATATGTATGGGTAACCATAAAATCAATCCCATGAAGTGAGTTAAGGCAGTTCATCCAACGAGTAGTATCCTTCCAGGCCAGATGAATGCTGACATTCCAGATGGCATGAATGATAGTGGTTGAGTCACTCTCAATCTATAACTTCCTCCAACCTCTTTGAAGAGCAAAGTCAACAGCATGGATGACACCCAACAGTTCCGCCTCAAGTGATGACAGGTGGCCACATCCGACGTAGAAACAACCCTGACACTGACCAGCAGAATCTCTGAAAATAGCTCCGCAACTGGCAGGGCCTGGGTTTCCTTTGGATGCACCATCAACATTGACTTTGATCCATCCTGGCATTGGTGCCTACCAGAATACCTTGAATGTGCGTTTGGGCTTTGGGTAAATGCCAGGAACTCGGAAGCGGCGAAGAATCTCAAAGTCCCCAACCGAGTTGTTGCAGTAATCTTTTTGAATGAAAGCAGCTTCCTGGATCGCAACAAGAATATGAGATTTTCCTGCATTGAGACTAAATGTGTGATTATTATGAATAAGGCCATTTCTAATGTACCAAATCTCATGGATGAGTTCTTCCACTGCTACAAGTAAGATTTTTTTGATCTGCAATGAATGCTCAGATCCAGTGCAGTTTTTAATAAACACAAAAATAAAATCAGTAAAAGACCATATGCAGTTGAAAAAATCAAAAAAAAAAATATAAGGCAGAGGCTGTCGCACAAGACAGGAAAATATGATCCGCAACTTCCCTGTGTTGGTTACACAAGCGGCATTTATATCAAAGTTGGATGCCAAAATTTTGAAGAACAGTATCCGTAGGTAATCTATTATGGGAAAGACGCCAAATAAGAGTGATCCTAGAGGGTTTGATCCAGGGTTTATTAAACTAGCTCACCCAATGTTAATTTGATTCAATATGAGAAAAATTCTGCTTATAAAAACTTTTAGAGTCAAGAATTCCATTTGGGCCACGTTCCCAGACAAGGAAGTCACCATTAGGGGAAATATAGTGATTATCAATGATCTGTAAAATATTATCAGGGAGATCATGTCGATGAAATTGAAGAACATCCTTTATAGATTGATTATTGTCCTCAGGAATGTGACTAGTAGGTAACAATGTTATCAAGGGGTTATCATACCATTTTCCACACCAGAAGATAATTGAAGAATCAGCACTAAACATCCATCTAGATTTCTCCATGATCTTATGATATGTGTCCCTGATAGATGGCCAGATGGAAGAATTAATGAAAGTAAAATTTCCTTTTAAAAGCTTAGAAATAAATGAATGATACAAGAAATTAGTATCTTTAGAAGAGGGATTAATAATGTTCCAAGTGAGACGGGCCTGAAGAGCATCATTGAAAAGATTTAATTTTTTATACCAATCCCACCTTTATCAAGAGGTCAACAACAAGAATTCCAAGGTATAGTGACAAGCTTCCTTTCAAGAATACTTCGAGTCCAAATGAAAATTTTAATATAAGTATTAATTTTCTTAAGAATACCAAGATGCCATTTATAAATCATGAGGGAGTAGACCATTTTGGAGACAGTGGTTGATTTCACCAAGCAAATTCTCCCAGGCATGGAGAGAGATTTCCCTTTCCAATTGTAAAGTTTGTTTATAATCTGTTCAATAACAATAGCAAAATAGCTGGCTTTGGGTCTCCCCCAAAATATTGGAACTCCCAAATAAGTGAAAGGTAAGACACCCTTTTTAATTCCCAAATATGTGGTAATGCTAGCTTTCCTTCCAACAGAAAAGTTCTTACCAATGAAAATGAAAGATTTATTCCAAGAGATCGCTTGACCAGAAACCTCTTCATAATGATCAATAGCATTCTTAAGAGTATGAATATTCTTTTGATCCCCTTTAAGAAACATGATAATGTCATCATCATATAAAAGGTGAGTAGGGGCAATAAGCTTTCTAGCAACTTGTATAGGTTTAAGCTTACTTTGATCAACCAAATTACTCAGGAGTCTACTATGATAATCCTCAGAAATAACAAAAAGAATAATAGAAAGAGGGTCACCCTGTCTGACACCTTTAGAACAATTAAAAAATCCTCTAGGAGAGACATTAATAAGGATATTAATATAAGCAGAATGAAATAAAGTCCTAATCCTTCCAATGAAATGATCTTGAAATCCAAAGCTTTTTAGAACTTTAAAGATGAATGTCCAATCAATGGTGTCAAAAGCTTTTCTGATATCCAGTTTGATCACCACACATCCCCCTCTATTTTTTTGTTTAAACTGTTAAAGCATTCAGAGGCAAGACAAATACAATCTTGAATGGATCTTCCTTTAATAAATCCAAACTAATTCCAAGAAACAATTCTATTGCAAATAGGAGCAAGTCTACTTGCAATGATTTTGGTTATGATTTTAAAAATCATATTAATAAGAGAAATCGGTCTGAATTGATGGATCTCAGATGCATTCTCGAACTTAGGTATTAAGGTTAAGAATTGAGCATTGATTCCATGCAGGAGTATGCCACGAGTGAAAAAGCTCTTAACAAGGTTACAAACATCATTGGGGATTATGTCCCAATGATTCTGGAAAAATCCATTATTGAACCCGTCCGGACCAGGAGCACTATCTGGATTAAGAACAAAGATAGTGTCTTTGATTTCATGGTCAAGAGGAGTGCTCAGAAGAAAATCATTGTCCCTTTCATCTACCAATAGAGGAATAATATCAGGTTTAAGAGCAGTGTTTATACCTGGACCATTAAAAATGTTATAAAAGTAAGAGGTAACATGATCTGTGATGGCCTCTTTATAGTCAATGATCACTCCATTATTAGAATATATGGAAAGAGGAATATTGGACTTTCTAATTCATTGATGGCAATTGTAGAATTTGGTATTACGGTCTCCATCAGTAAGCCATTTAGTCCTAAACATATGTTTGAAAATATTATCTTTGAAAGTAAGAAAGGAATTAAGTTTGATGGAGATATTAACATCCAATTGAGGATCCAAGTTGAAATTATATTTGGTGTTTTGAGTTCGGAAACGACTAAGTTCCTTCACAAGTAAAGAAATATCTAGATCAATTTGAGAATTTGATGATTTTCCCCAACCTTTGAGGGCTTGTTTGTGAGTTTTCAATTTCTGCATATAGGTAAAAGAGTCTTTTTGATGTTTCAAAAAATTCCATATGTTATAAATGAAAGAAACACAATCAGAGTTCGATGACCAAGCATTATTAAATTTAAAAGGAAGGCCAGATTTTTTATCATTTATAAGAAAGCTAACAAGGATGGGATGATGGTCAGAGTTGAGTCTATGGAGAGTAACACTGGAAATATTATCCCAGTTATCAAGAGCCTTCATATTGAAGAAGGACCTATCATGCCTACTAGCAACCGTTTTATTATGGTTTTTTCTGTACCAAGTAAATTTAGCACCAGAAATATTGATTTCAAAAAGATTGCAGTCTTCAATAGCAGTTCTGAATTCCCTAGAGGATATGGAAAGGTGAGAGGGTCCAGTATTTTCACAGGGGCTGAGGATAGCATTGAAATCACCCATAACCAACCAAGGAAATTGAATGCATTTATCCAAATCAAGAATATCATTCCATAATACTCTTCTATCTTGGTATCTATTCTTGGCATAAACCAGCGTACAAAGAGTATGGAGATCATTCCACAGAAAGTCATAGGTGAGATGCTGATTAGATATTCTAAAAATGTTGACATTTTTCAAAGAGGTATGATAGAAAATCCACATAGAATCAGAGTGAGGATCTCTTTTTCAAGAGCCTAGGAAATTGTAATTGAGAGAACTAAATCTCAAGAAGTTCATTTTGAAGGTGACTTTCGGTTCGTAAATAGCAAAAAGAAGAGGTTTGTGAGTGTTTAGGAACCTCCTAAGAGTGATGGAGGTGTCTTGATTAGCCACACCTTGACTGTTCCAATATAGAAAATTCATTACTAATTGACTTTTGGGTTAGAACCCTTCTTTTTTTTCGACTTCCCAGGTCCTTTCTTCCCTTAAGATATTTTGACCATTGGGAGGATGAAGGGTTTTGCTTGGTCTCCTGGTTTCCATAAATTTGCAAGTCATCTACTTTCAGATTAGAATTATGATTTAGGGCAGAGGACGAAGAAAACATAATTTCAGACCTGTCTAGTGAGTGTTCTCCCGTAGGTCCATGAATAGGTAATTGACCATTCAGAGACTAAACCATATTTTGAGTAACGTGAGCTGGGTTATCCATGGCAGAAGTGAAAGAACTGGCCAAGGAGACAGCTACAGGAAATGTAGATTGTTCAAAAAAGGAGTGAGGTGTAGCCCCTACCTTGACAGAATGTAAATATTGAATATGTATCATGTACATTTATTGATTAATTTTTATATGGTTCAATTTTTTACTTGAAAATTATGGGAAACCATTTTTTCAATAATTTTATGTCTGCCACTCACTTTACATATTAAAAGGTCACCCACTCTCATCGATTCTTTACATCTTAAAACCCATTTGGATTATCCAATACCTTACAAATAAAATTCGAATATTCAATCCTCTAATCTTATAATCCTTGGATTATTTATAAATACATTATAGGAATAATTTTGGTATATTCTTAAAGAAGTTGTCTGAGAAGAGATAAAATTCCTAACATTTATTTTTTTTATTTCTTCTTCCATCTCATTCAAATATTTCACATTTATGATTATATAATAACAATAGTATATCACATATAATTGGATGTTATTATGTTAAGGTAGTTTTTTATATCCCTCCTATATTCCATCAAAGGGGAAATGGTAGTGTCACTCATGTGTACGGTGGACTACCAACTCATGAACTAATGTGACACATTTTCCTTCAACAACATTCACGTTTGAGTACGATGAAGGGTATAAAGTATAAAGATGATATAAATAACCTAATTTTACATCTTTTATAATTATATCATATATAAAATTTTTACATTCCATTTCATTGTATATAAGATAATGTCACTCATGTGTAATGTGGAATACCCCATGACAATTTGATGGGATTCGTTTTTCACTTACACCTTACATGAAATGAAATAATAATATTTTAAAAAAACAATAATATAAATATATGAATGAATTATTATATTCAAGATATATTTATCATTTTTAAATGATAATATATCATTCTCTTTCATACATTTTCACTGACTGAAAAATAATTATGTTGTTCATGTCTGTGTGGACTACCGCCTTAACGTAGATATGCAACTCTATTTTAGTGACCATAAAACATGGATTATATATATATATATATATTATGAATAATTTGTTATATATGATATTATAATCATTCTATAAGGATAAATTGTAACATACATGTCTTCCATAATTATTAGTGAAATATCATAACGTTATTCATTTGTACATACAACCTACCGTGTCCTTGATAGTATCATAATCCATTTCTCAAAATCAAATATGATTATTGGTCTCAATTGAATAATTTATGAATAAATATTATATTTATATAAACATTATGGTTTTTTATATTTTTAAATAACTATCACATTGACCACATTCCACATAATAATATTGTTTTTGATACATAAATTGAATATAGTCAAAACATCAAATGTTAACATAATTGATTAACCAGTCATATATAAAATGGTAATATGTTAAACAAATTATAATACAAAAATATTAATATTAAAATATATAATTAAAATAATTATATTGTTCAACATGATAAATAACATATTTGATGAGTCAAGCATAAGGAAAGGTACTCAATCTTGAACACCTCTCAATGAAGTATATTTTGATGCTATGTATATATCATTTTCTAAAAAGTGTATATAGGGACAGTTTAAACTTTTTACTCAATAATTTTTCTATACTACATGTATTTAATATGTTTTAGTTTTATTCTTATATGGGGAATATGATTCAAATATTTCAATTGTGATAATGGGAATTATTTTAAAAAAAAATTGTTTCATTTGTTTCCTTATAACTCACTTTTCCTACAATATACAAGTTATTAAACAGAATTTATTATTATCTTCATAGTTTATTAAGTGGAATTAATTCCTTTAATTAAATTATATAGAAAAATGGATTATTTTTTAAAAAAGTCTTACATTCATCACAAACAAGAAAATAAACGTTATCCTTAAACGTATATGATGACATGGTCTTTTCCACCACTATATCTATTATTTGTTTCTGGATTCCATTACAAGATTTCATTTTTCATTCAAATAAAAATAAAAATTCCATTTTATTGGGTATTTATGGAATTTATTAATTGTTTTCTAAATGGTATGTAAATTTTATTGTCTAAATATTTTTTGTATAAGGGAAATGAATATTTTATGAGAGTGATAATGAAAATTGAATTATTTTCTGTCTTATGATTGTGTTATGGTACATGGAAATTATTTAGTTTTCTAGGAATTTACATTATATATAAGGGCCCAGCCTTAAACCTTACTTAATCTTGAGTTATTACAAGATTACACGTTGAGGATCTATTCAGGTTTAGAGTTTTAGAGAATTAGATCATAAAACATGCATTACATTCCACATTTATACAAAGTGGTTACATTAAGATAGTATTTATTTTTCCCATCAATGGAAACATTTTTAAAATAAAACATGGATTCTTTCTTGACACTTCCTTGAAACTATCATCATATCATGTACCTTTCCCTTGACCTGTGAAAAAAATTTCAAAAAAAACTTGGGATGAGCATAAAAAGCTCAGTAAGGGTTATAAAAAAAATATGGAAAGGGAACATGAGTTCATATATACATAAGAATAAAATCATACTTTACCCATAAAACATAGGCACTTTAACATTCCTCATCAAATCATGAATAAATCATAGAAATTATAAGACATAAAAGGTAACTTGAGGAATTCATAACATTCTTATGTAGGGAGTAACCCTCTTGGTTATGTTTGGAATACCCACCACAGTATATTCCCTAAATATCTTTGGAGAAACCTTAACGTTTCACTCCTTCGCGTTACCCAGTTCATTGGAGAGCTATATCGGGCTCACCCGCCCTTAGTTTATCACAGAACCACCCATCTTCATAATAATTCCCAAGAACCACAACACAATCATATCACATAAAACATGCATAAAGGAAACATAACATTTCCACCTTTCAATCACATGATATCAATAAAAAACGTTGATATAAAAACCACTATGAAAACCATTTTCAATACCAAAATAAAGGAAAAGTAAAACATTGTAGAGACCTGAAGCCTGGCGTACATGGACATTACATTACTTTTTCGAAATACTTAGTACATAACAAAAACACACATACAAGGATCGTAATAGTTTAGTGTCTTTGGAAACTCGGAATATAATCTTCTAATCGTGGTGAAATATCTTCAACATCTCCCATAATGATCTGCTTTTTTACCTAAAACCTTTCTTTATATCCTTATGTCTGATATGCTTTGTACGTATCTGAACCTCCTCTTTTTGACGCGCCTTTTCTTAACCTCCACTTAAAGAACTAAGGATGGTCTTTGAAGAAGACCAAGACCACTAGTATGATACTAAGGAAGTGGAGAAAAGATTTTGTCAGGGGTTGGCCGAGCTTGAATGCTGAAATTGGTGTGAGGAGGAGAGCGGCATCTTAGGAAAATCTCAAAATATTATTTTATATTAAGGTCAAATTCGGTTTATAATGGTTCCAAATGGTCTTATTTCAACAATAAAGTGAGGATGGGTCGAAATCCTCTCATCCAATAGTATTTAGACAAGTTTAGGTTATTATTTTAACCTTATCAATAAGATTTAACTCTAAGTTAAATAATTTAACTTTTACCGTGTCATTTTGTTTTCTTACACTATATGGTTAATAAACTTACTATATCAATACAAAAGAACCCCAAGTTGTTTATTATTAATATATCTATTCTTATCTAAGTAATTTGGCTGAACCTTATATTTTTAGGAATTAAATAACAATTAATAATATAATATTTGTTTTAAAAACTAATTTATGTCAATTTTGACACTATTTGGTACATGATTTTTATGAAATTTCTAACAGAATGATAAGTTCGAACCAAGTTACTTAAATCAACAATATCATGTCATATTAACCTAAAAAATTAGTGTAAGTCATAAAAAGTCTCAAATTACATTTATTTGGTCATTTATAACATCAATTAGGTTAATATTTTCTTAAAAAGGTAATTACTGCATCATCGTTGTGTCATAAATAAATTAAATTATTTAAAGTCTAAAAATTACAAATAAAATACAATTATGTAGGAAATCTTTTTATCCTTCTAATAAATATTTATAGTCGAAATTATATTATGTATAACCCTATATTAAAAATGTTTTAGTAAATAAACATTGATTTTAACTCTTTTAACTATTCTTTGAATTAAATAATAATAAATGTCCTAATCTAATCCAAATGGGCCTAAATGATAATATTTTACACTTAAGGTTGTTTTTGGTCGAGATACACATGTCCAGTAGGATTAGGACATGTGTTTGGGTAATATTAATATCATTTTTACCCTTAATTACCCTATTTACTTTTAACCGTGGTAAATAAAAGTAAAAAGTTATTATTCACCAAAAATTATTTCCATCTCATTGAACCACATTTTACTTACTGACATCAACCGTGTCTCTACAATTTTTGAAATTCCATTCACAGAAGTGGTAAAATTAAGATTTATGAAAAAAATAAAATTTTTAACTACCACTTAGTAGTTTCACTATTCATCAAAAATTGAAGTTTTTCAGAAAAATGCCAAAATTTCACCCTAATCTATAATTGATATTCCAAATTCAAAAATGGTTTCTATTTTACAAAATTCCCAACATATAAGTTTCATTAATTAATTTTATAATTAATTTCTGCTGTCACAACAAATAGCGTGTTTTTAAGAGATAATAACTATCAAAAGATTAACACTTGTTTATGTCTGGTGTATATGTGAAATTACATCCAATGACCAACATTGTATTGAATTGTAAAAATATATTCTAAATATACTTTAAAACCACTCAAATTAATAATTTATCACTATTAATTATTTCGATTAAAAAGTTGTTTTTAATTAAAATTTAGTAATTTTCACTATTCATCAGAATATGAAAGTTATCCGAAAAGTACCAAAATTTCACCATAGGCTAAATTCGATACTCCGAATCCAAAAATGAAGTCCATTTTGAGAGTTAAAATTTCTAAAATTTTAAAAGGTGGTTATTACTATTCATAACGGCTAGTTTTAATAATATTTTAATAACATATCGTTGTTTAGTGAAACTCGGTATTGCGTACTACACACGCTATCGAGGAAGGTCGTGATTGCGTGTAATACAAGGCAAGTCAAGGATGTGTGTTGTGAAAGCCCCTTTTGGTGTAGCGTACAACACAAGACATTAGTGAAATTAAAAAGAATATTTTTCATAAAATCTTGGGTTGTTACATTCTACCCCCCTTAAAATGAATTTCGCCCTCGAAATTCGTCGGGGTTATAAATGGTTTACTATTCGAAAGTTTCTTTAATAGAAACCCACATCGTAAAAAGGAATACCAAAACCAATCTTTAAAAACGAAAGTATGAAACGTAACGGTTACCCAAATAAACTAATCACTAGGTTTCCACATAGGTGAAAATATAGATATGGAAGAAAAATCTAACCATCATGTTCTGATGAAGAGTGGTAGAGAACATGGCTATGGAAAATCCAACAATCACAAATCCATAAATTTGTGATGATCTAAGGTACCATCTGATTAATCAGATATAAGAGCACTAGGACAACATTTTTGGTTTTCAAGATCGTTTCCCTAATGTTGATGAAATTGGAATTAGAAGAAATACTTTTGTGATTTTGTTATAGTCTCACCTTTGGTCGTTCTTTGGAAAATTTCCACTTTATCTCTTAAATAAATGAAGTAGAATTTGTCATTCATGATGTGTTAGTAGATCATGTGATAGAATGATGGGTCATTCCATATGTCTCAAACAAAAGGTTAGAAAAGTTATCAAAAAATACATAAGTCCATCTATAGTGAGATTAAACATATATGGTTCCTAAAATGGACTTATACTTCATATATCATACTGCTTAATATAATAAAACTAGTTTCTACTAAACAGGGACATCCTATAGGCCAGTGGTAGGCGATAAAGGCTAGTCGCACTTCGGTTGTGGGTTCAATTCCCACAAGCTTGTCCGACGCGATGGGTTGTCGCTCGTCCTGCAGGTTGTCCTTTTTTCTAAAACTGCATTACTATAACATCAAATAAATAATATCAAGAAAAAAGTTCTATCCTTAAAAAATACTAACTTATGGTTAACATAATCCATTACAATCTTTAGGCTTATCTAAAATACTTCAGTCTAAGCTCATAGTATAAAGAAAACGATAACTTGAAATGTCGTAAACCAAGCATGTGAATACCATCATTTATCCCCCATATATCTTGTTGGTCACATTCCAATCATGTGAATACCTTAATGATGTATTCTATTAAAAAAATGAATACACATTAAACCTTAGTGAAAACATGAATGCTGTCAAAAGTTAACTCTTTCCACATACCAAAATCCAAAAATTCTATATACTCAAACCATGATATAACCTTCTCCTTATATCAGTCATGAGCTCATGAATACTATCAAACATTTAATTTTCTCCTTATCCATTCATTATGCGCATATCATCTAAAAATATCTGAATAACCTTTCATGGATACTGGTACCATTAATCATAAACTTTCAAAACTCAAGGAAAGACAATAGTGTAATAATACATAGATGTCTCTTTATTCCATAGTAACATGAGATTACTTATACAACATTACACATAATTAACATGTAATCATTCCACTACATTCTTAAACCATTGACTGAGCTTCAACAATTCTTTCATCTCACATATCATTTGTAGTCTCTTAATCATCATCCACATAAATACTACCCATTCGACCATACTGATTCTCTTCATGAGACTTTACCTTAGGGCATTGGTTTGCATAATGCCCTTACATTCCACATTTAAAACATTTAACCATTTTTTATGTCGTAGAAATACCATTATCCTCATCCCTGGTGTTAACTGAACCTTTTCCTTTGCACTTACTGGCTTTGTGTCCTTCTTTTCCACACCCAAAGCATCTTCCAGTTCCTTTGAAACATTCTCCTTAATGCCTCATCCCACATGATTTACATAGGGGAAATTGAACTTTCTTTCCTCTATGATCATCATGAAACTCCATCTTTCTCTTATTAGCCGTGTCTAGAAACTTACCAAATTTTACTTTATTGATCATATTATGAGATTGCTGATTCGGCATAATAATGATGTTTGGACTTCCAAATCCCATTTCATTTGGTTTCTCATGAATAATATCATTCAATTCTCTATCATATCCTCCATTATCGTGAATCATCTTATTTCCAGCCATTTTCTAAAACCCAAAAAGAATAGTGTGAGAGGCAAAAATCATAATAAAGGGGGAGTAACTTCAATATCTAACATCTTCGGTTTAATCTAATATCGTTACCATAGTTCTATGACTATATCCTATACATATACTTATCCTTAGGGAAATCCCTAGACATACCTTAGAAATATCTCTAGGAATCTCACTAACATTTTCGCATCATAGTTTCCAAAGGTTGACTAAACCTTTCCTCTGATACCAACTGTAGAGACCCGAAGCCTGACTTACATGGACATTACCTTACTTTTGCGAAATACTTAGTACATAACAAAAACACACATACAAGGATCGTAATAGTATAGTGTCTTTGGAAACTCGGAATATAATCTTCTAATCGTGGTGAAAGATCTTCAACATCTCCCATAAAGATCTGCTTTTTTTTTACCTAAAACCTTTCTTTATATCCTTATGTCCGATATGCTTTGTACATATCCGAACCTCCTCTTTTTGACGCGCCTTTTCTTAACCTCCACTTAAAGAACTAAGGATGGTCTTTGAAGAAGACCAGGACCTCTAGGATGATACTAGGGAAGTGGAGAAGATATTTTGTTAGGGGTTGGCTGAGCTTGAAGGCTGAAATCGGTGTGAGGAGGAGAGGGAGGAGGTGCCCTTTTATAAGGGAGGAGAGGGGCATCTTAGGAAAATCTCAAAATATTATTTTATATTAAGGTCAAATTCGGTTTATAATGGTTCCAAATGGTCTTATTTAAAAGATAAAGTGGGGATGGGTCGAAATCCTCTCATCCAATAGGATTTAGACAAGTTTAGGTTATTATTTTAACCTTATCAATTAGATTTAACTCTAAGTTAAATAATTTAACTTTTACCGTGTCTTTTTGTTTTCTTACACTATATGGTTAATAAACTTACTATATCAAGAAAAACGAACCCCAAGTTGTTTATAATTAATATATATATTCTTATCTAAGTCATTTGGCCGAACCTTAGATTTTTAGGAATTAAATAACAATTTATAATATAATATTTTTTTAAAAAACTAATTTATGTCAATTTGGACACTATTTGGTACATGATTTTTATGAAATTTCTAACAGAATGATAAGTTCGAACCAAGTTACTTAAATCAACAATGACATGCCATATTAACCTAGAAAATTAGTGTAAGTCATAAAAAGTCTCAAATTACATTTATTTGGACATTTATAACATCAATTATGTTAATATTTTCTTAAAAAGGTAATTACTGCATCATCGTTGTCTCATAAATAAATTAAATTATTTAATGTATAAAAATTACAAATAAAATACCATTATGTAGGAAATATTTTTAGATTTCTAATAAATATTTATAGTCAAAATTATATTATGTATAACCCTATATTAAAAATGTTTTAGTAAATAAACATTGATTTTAACTCTTTTAACTATTCTTTGAATTAAATAATAATAAATGTCCTAATCTAATCCAAGTGGGCCTAAATGATAATATTTTACACTTAAGGTTGTTTTTGGTCGAGATACACTTGTCCAATAGGATTAGGACATGTGTTTGGGTAATATTAATATCATTTTTACCCTTAATTACCCTATTTACTTTTAACTGTGGTAAATAAAAGTAAAAAGTTACTATTCACCAAAAATTATTTTCATCTCATTGAACCACATTTTACTTACTAACATCAACCGTGTCTCTCGGATTTTTGAAATTCCATTCACAGAAGTGGTAAAATTAAGATTTATGAAAAAAATAAATTTTTTAACTACCAATTAGTAGTTTCACTATTCATCAAAAATTGAAGTTTTTCAGAAAAATGCCAAAATTTCACCCTAAGCTATAATTGATATTCCGAATTCAAAAATGATTTCTATTTTAAAAAATTCCCAACATATATGTTTCATTAATTAATTTTATAATTAATTTATGCTGTCACAACAAATAGCGTGTTTTTAAGAGATAATAACTATCAAAAGATTAACACTTGTTTATGTCTGGTGTAAATGTGAAATTACATCCAATGACCAACATTGTATTGAATTGTAAAAATATATTCTAAATATACTTTAAAACCACTCAAATTAATAATTTATCACTATTAATTATTTCGATTAAAAAAGTTGTTTTTAATTAAAATTTAGTAATTTTCACTATTAATCAGAATATGAAAGTTATCCAAAAAGTACCAAAATTTCATCTTAGGATAAATTTGATACTCCGAATCCAAAAATGAAGTCCATTTTGAGAGATAAAATTTCTAAAATTTTAAAAGGTGGTTATTACTATTCATAACGGCTAGTTTTAATAATATTTTAATAGCATATCGTTGTTTAGTGAAACTCGGTATTGCGTACTAGACACGCTATCGAGTAAGGTCGCGATTCCGTGTAATACAAGGCAAGTCGAGGATGCATGTTGTGAAAGCCCCTTTTGGTGTAGCGTACAACACAAGACATTAGTGAAATTAAATAGAATATTTTTCATAAAATCTTGGGCTGTTACAAACATGGTATTTTTTTTTAAAAAAGACGGTATGGCTTGTAGAGGAAGCCGAAACTTAAATAATGGTCACGGCGGCGGAGAATTCGTTGTCGCCCCATACGTACGACAAAAACATTCCCTTTTGTCGTTTAGTAAAACGCCTCGTATAAAAAAGATTCCTTTTGCATAAACATAAAATTCAAAGGGGTTTATACACCGTATAAAATAAAGTTGTGTATAAAACAAAATATGCCTTAATGAATGGAGATTGAGACGAAGTCCCATACAAAGACGATATCCTTGGTTTAAGGATAAATCAATTACATAATTATGTGTGAAAAATGAATACACCAAATATAAGTGGATATTAAGTGTAGAAAAATCAGAGGTTATTCACACATATTCATAGAACGACATATTCAAGGAGTACAAGTTTATCCCAAAGAATCAAATTTCGGTTAAGAAGTTCCCTTGCAAAAATTTGACAGCCTAACGGCGTCAATACAAAATTCAGAAAATGAGTTGATGAGAGATAAAAAGGGTATCTCATCACATGGACATAAAATTTAAATCAATAAGGATATAGAAGAACATATCCCAACATAATAGTATGTGAATTGAAAGACATAACAAAAGAAGTCTTTTAAAAAGTGGAGGGTGAAAGGTTCCCTTACAGACATGGGTATCTTTCGAAACAGACACCCCGTGAAAGAAGGACAACACAACAATGATGTAAATACTCATAAATGAAATTATATTACACAATTAGTACAATATTTGGTAGTACATACACCACTCAAATTAAATTGTGGAAAATGTAGCATAAATCTCACGGGAATAAAAGTGAGATGAAAAATCCATTATGAAAACTCGGCAGCCTAACGGCGCCACATAAAACTTACAAAAATGGATTGATGAGATCAAATAGGGTCTCTCATCATATTAACATAAAGTTTACAGAAAGAGGAATATAAAAGAACATCCCCCAAAATAACAATGAGAATCATTAAAGAAGTGACATAAAGGAGAGTACTTAAAAAGAAATAGAGAGGTTAGATCTCTTACGAAACTTCGGCAGCCTAACGGCGCCACTAAAAACATTCAAAATAAATTGATGAGAGAGAATAGGGTCTCTCATCATATTAACATACAAATTACAGTAAGAGTAATATAAAAGAACATCCCCCAACCACAAGAAATATGAGCTTAAAAGGAATGACATAAAAGAGTGTACTTAAAAAGAAAGAGAGGAGTAGGATCCCTTACCTCAAGTCCAACTTGTCTTGTTCGTTTCTTTATATTCCTGAATAATAAACTTTGGTTAATTTATAATTTCTTAAGGACCTCCTATAAAGATTATTATTCAGTTCATATCACATATTTTAATGTTATAATAATTGCTTAATAATATGAGTTCATATCAGACGTTTTTGTCAATGTTTGGTACATGAGTCAAAAATTGAACTTGTTGGAAAATAATTTTCCATGTAGTTATAGGTACATCATATCCAGAATAGTATATATGTTTTTAATATTATATATATCCAGTATATATTCATTTTATACTATTCCATAGCATTTGGAGATGAAAATTAAAAGCACTGTTCATGGAGACGGTAGGTCGTACGTATGCATGAACGCTACTTTCATTTTTTTGTCATATTAATGAATTAAAACAAAATGAGATATATATATATATATATATGTTATAAATCAAGAATGATATCCATAATTTATATGTAATATATTAAATATAAATCCATTATATATATGTACTTATAATAGTTCATAACATTTTGAGATAATAAATTAAATGTACCGTTCATGGAGACGGTAAGTCGTACGTACGCATGAACGCTACTTCCATTTCTATTTCATATTTAATGGAATTAAAACATAATGATACATAATAGTATTTTAATTACAGTATGGTATCATATATAATATCATTAAATATATCCTTTATACGTACCACATATGGTATTAACGAATCAAATCACTTTGAGGGGGCGGTAGTCCGCACTTCCTTAAATGAAGATATCGCGTTTACCCATAATGGAAACCATAAAGGTATGCCATAAATGAAAAATACAGAAGCTTAAGTAAAACATAAACATATTATATATCATATATAAATATAGTGTCATCTTAATTGCCACCTTTGAAGGTTTTAGAAGAATGTTGAACAATCTTCGTTTCGTGATGCAAAAATTCACCATCCACAGAAACAGTATGTTCTTTAACCATTAGATGTAGGTGTGTGTAAGTGTAGCTCGAATCCTTCTTATACCAACATCCTAGTATATTTAAGATACTGTATTTGTTACAAAATAAATGAATAAAAAGAGTTCAGGGGGTTGGAGAAGCAAAATAAAACAAAAGGACACAAGTGAAGACATTACCTTAAAATCGGGTAACTCCCTTTGGTTTGAGCTCAAAGGCTTCCTTGGGAAGACTTCTGCCCAAAGTGAGGCCTCAAGAAGTAAGAGAGGTATGTGGAGAGGCAAATTATCAGGGGTTGGCCGAGCCAAAGGCTTTGTATGTGTGGGTAAAGAGGTAGAGGTGGGGGCCTTTTATAAGAGGAGAGGAGGGGCACTCTTGGAAAGTAAAGAAATATTACTTTATTTTAGAATGTGTTTCAGATTTTAATGGTCCCACATTGATGTGTTTCTAAGCTAAGGTGATAAGGGTTCTAAATACACCCATCCAATAGGTTTTGGACATGTGTAGGTCTTAGATGTTACATTATCTTTCTATTTTATTTAAATCGTCAAATAATGAGGTCATTGCTGCATTATTGTGATGTCATAAATAATTTAATTTATTAAATTATTAAAAATTATTAAAAAAATACTCTGATATAGGAAAGATTATTAGCCTTCCAATGACTATTTATATTAAAAAATATGACTTGAATAACCGCATGTACAAATTGTTTTAGTAAAACAACTCATGTTTGTGTCATTTTAATTTTAACATTAAATAAAAAACGTATTTATGTCATTTTCCAACCAATGTAGCTCCATGGGGTCCCCAAGTTGACCAATGGATTTTATTGGTCGGCCATGACTAATACAATGAGGGTAGGACATGTGTCTGGGTCATTTCATATTATTAAAACATTATTTTTACCTTAAACTACACTAATTACCTCTAATCGTGATTAAAAAAATAATAAGTTACTATTCACCAAAAAATTATTTTAATCCCATTGAACCACATTTTACATCTAAATGACAACCATGTATGTCGGATTTTTTAAATTCAAAACACAAAGATGGAAATATTTCATTTAAACGGAAAATCAGTTTTTATAAGTACCACTTAGTGGTTTCACTATTCATCAAAAATTGAAGTTTTTCAGAAAATTACAAAAAATTCACCCTAAGCTATATTTGATATTACGAATTCAAAAATGAAGTCTATTTTAAAAAATTCAAAACATATAATTTTCATTAATTAATTTAATAATTAATTCCCGTTGTCAGTGCAAATAGCGTGTTTTTATGAAATAATAAGTATCAAAAGATTGACACTAGTTTAAGTCCGATTTCAAAGTGAAATTAATTCCAACGACCACTATTGGATTAAATGGTAAAAATATATTCTAATTTCACTTTAAAACCAATTCAAAAGATAATCTAATCATAAAAATAAATTAGATTAAAAAGAGGTTTTGAATTAAAATACAACATTTTTCACTATTCATTAAAAAAATGAACTTTATCGGAAAGATACCAAAAATTTAAAAAAAGTAAATTTTGATGTCTTTATTCTAAAGAAGAATTTTATTTTGTCAAATATAACACATAAAATTGTCAAACGGTGGATTTAAAAGAGGTTCGCCATCAAAAGGCGGTTAATCGACCTTCTAAAGAACATTAGAATGTTTACGCTTAAAAATTGAATTCATTCACATTTTTAATCCTCTAACATTTATTGTAAAAAGTAAAAATATTTGAAAAACATATATAATCATTTTTTAGTTAGTTATATTCATTCCCGCCATCAAAACAACTAGGCGTTGACTACCATTTAAAATAATATTATTTTATTATTAGAGTGCAACGTAAGATTCCCATGAAACTCATTGTTGCGTGTTGGGTATGCCATTGAGAATAGTGTCCCCTTTAATGTAATATTAATATTCCATTAACAAATATGTATAAATATAAAAATGTCAAATTCTTTATTTACCTGGGGTGTTACATCCTTCCCCCCTTTTGGGAATTGCGTCCTTGAAATTTTAAAATTGGGCTTGGAAACATCCCTGAAAGTCCCACATCAGAACAAGAGTCGGTAAAACAATCACTTTAAAATAAAGAAAGATAAGTACAATGGTCACCCGAGTTTACCCATACTAGAATTCCAAATATGAAAATATATACTTGGAGGAAAAAACAAAGGGTCATGTTCTGATGGAGAGAGATAGTAAACATGTCTAGGAGAAATTTAACCGTAAGAAAATCACAAACTTGTGATGGGTTAAACGATATTCGATTCCCCAGTAGGAAATGTTAACATAAAAAACTTTTTTTTAAGTTACTCTTCATTGAGGAATTTATTTTTGATCTTAAGGAAACATACTTACTTGTCATGTTGACTTTCAACTTTTACTAGATTTCTTACACAGACTCATACATTCCCCAAAAGACGGGTATTTTGGAAGACTTGTTCACATTAAGAGTACTATAATCAACTTCTATAGAATCACCTAATCCACAAAAGAGAAATATATACTTCCCATATCTTTAGACCTTAACCAAAACCAAAACAAAAAAGGTTAGCACAAGATCAGATAATCCAGAAAAGGATAACCCTTTATGAAAAGAAAATCTATTCTTAATCTCCAAAATTTGTCCAACAAAACCCAAAGGTCAATGAGGACCATTCGATAAACAATTTGTCTATAAAATTCTTCAATGTAAACCAAACTAAGATTGAAACCCAAATATTTGAAAGATTTAGTCACATAGTCTTCCAAGGTACAAATTAACTTTTATCTCCAAATAACATTAGTTGCTCTTAAATTCTCATATTGAAAAGTAATTAACCTAATCACATATCCTCGATGATAGGCTAATCATTTCCATAGATATCCCAGAATAAAATTACTCTTGATTCCTAAAATAATCTAACTAAAAATAATTAGTCAAACTAACCTGGGACTTCACGTAGTCCAGTGGTAGGCGATAAATACCAGTCGCACTTTGGTTGTGGTTTCGATTACCGCAGCTTTGTCCGACGCGACGGGTTCTCACACGGTATGCGTGTTGTCCTTTTTCCAAAACTATATAATTCTTAAAATACTCCCCAAAATGAGATATAATCTTCAAAAATAATCATAACATATTTTAACCTCAAGTTTATCTCATGCCTTTCATTTTCCATCATAACATATAATAACCCATAATTACCTCAAAAGTAAGGATCATATAGTCCCTAATGGTTACCCTTATAATTATTACCTGAACTTCCACATCGATTGGTCATCTCGTACATGATTCATTACAGATCATACCAAGGTTCAAGTGGTTGATAATGACTCCTTGATAGTTGGTTTAGAACAACCACTAGTTTCCACATTGAATCCCCCATTTCATCAAGTCTCTTAATCAGAGAACCACCACAGTTTACTTCAAACCTATTGTTACTTTGGTGCCTGCTAGATCCATCCATTCACTAAAAACAGAAATGTCAGTGTGAGTATATCAACAAAACCATCATGTACTAATGAGGAAGGTAAACACTAAGATATACTTACTCATTCACTTTATCTAAAACTAGGACTCTTTCTAAAATCTTAACCATTTTGGTAATTCACTTATGCCTAGAGAATACCCTAACCTCTAAAGTTATCTAAACTGACCTCTGATACCAACTATAAGGCCCCAGCCTTAAACCTTACTTAATCTTGAGTTATTACAAGATTACACATTGAGGATCTTTTCAGGTTTAGAGTTTTATAAAATTAGATCATAAAACTTGCATTACATTCCATATTTAATCAAAGTGGTTACATTAAGATAGTATTCATTTTTCCCATCAACGAAAACATTTTTAAAATAAAACATGGATTCTTTCTTGACACTTCCTTGGCACTATCATCATATCATGTACCTTTCCCTTGAACTATGAAAAACATTTCAAATAAAACTTGGGTTGAGCATAAAAATCTCAGTAAGGGTTATAAAAAAATAAGGAAAGGGAACATGAGTTCATATATACATAAGAATGAAATCATAATTTACCCATAAAACATAGGCACTTTAACATACCTCATCAAATCATGAATAAATCATAGAAATCATAAGACATAAAAGGTAACTTGAGGAATTCATAACATTCTTATGTAGGGAGTAACCCTCTTGGTTACGTTTGGAATACCCACCACAGTATATTCCCAAAATCTCTTTGGAGAAACCTTAACATTTCACTCCTTCGCGTTACCGAATGCATTGGAGAGCTATATTGGTCTCACCCACCCTTAGTTTATCACGTAACCACCCGTCTTCATAATAATTCCCAAGAACCACAACACAATCGTATCACATAAAACATGCATAAAGGAAATATAAAATTTCCACCTTTCAATCACAAGATATCAATACAAAACATTGATATAAAAACCATTATGAAAACCATTTTCAATACCAAAATAAAAGAAAAGTAAAACATGGTATTTATTTTTCTTTTAAAAAGAAGGTATGGCTTGTAGAGGAAGCCGAAACGTAAATAATGGTCACGGCGGCGGAGAAGTCGTTGTCCCCGCATACGTACGACAAAAACATTCCCTTTTTTTGTTTAGTAAAACCCCTCGTATAAAAAATATTCCTTTTGGATAAACATAAAAGTCAAAGGGGTTTATACACTGTATAAAATAAAGTTGTGTATAAAACAAAATATGCCTCAATGAAAGGAGATTGAGATGAAGTCCCATACAAAGACGGTATCCTTGGTTTAAGGATAAATCAATTACATAATTATGTGTGACAAACGGATACACCAAATATAAGTGGATATTAAGTGTAGAACAATCAGAGGTTATTTACACATATTCATATAACGACATATTCAAGGAGTAAAAGTTTATCCCAAAGAATCAAATTTGCGTTAAGAAGTTCCCTTGCAAAAATTTGACAGCCTAACGGCGTCACTGCAAAATTCCGAAATGGGTTGATGAGAGATAAAAAGGGTATCTCATCACATTGAAATAAAATTTAAATCAATAAGGATATAGAAGAACATATCCCAACATAATAGTATCTTAATTAAAAGACATAACAAAAGAATTCTTTTAAAAATAGGAGGGTGAAAGGTTCCCTTACCGACATGGGTATCTTTCGAAACATACACCCCGTGAAAGAAGGACAATACAACATTGATGTAAATACTCATAAATTAAATTATATTACACAATGAGTAAAATATTGGGCAGTACATACACCACTAAAAGGAAATTGTGGAAAATTTAGCATAAATCTCACGGGAATAAAAGTGAGATGAAAAATCCCTTACGAAAACTCGGTAGCCTAACGGCGCCACTTAAAACATACAAAAATGGATTGATGAGATCAAATAGGGTATCTCATAATATTAACATAAAGTTTAAAGAAATAGGAATATAAAATAACATCCCCCAACATAAAAAAGTGGAGCATAAAATAAGTGACATAAAGGAGAGTACTTAAAAAGAAAGAGAGAGGTTAGATCACTTACGAAAATTTGGCAGCCTAACAGTGCCACTAAAAACATCCAAAATGGATTGATGAGAGAGAATAGGGTATCTAATCATATGAACCTACAAATTACAGTAATATTAATATAAAATAACATCCCCCAATCACAAGAAAGATGAGCTTAAAAGGAATGAAAAAAAGAGTGTACTTAAAAAGAACGAGAGGAGTAGGATCCCTTACCTCAAGTCCAACTTGTCTTGTTCGTTTCACTATATTCCTGAATAATAAACTTTGGTCAATTTATAATTGCTTAAGGACCTCCTATAAAGATTATTATTCAGTTCATATCACATATTTTAATGTTATAATAATTGGATAATAATATGAGTTCATATCAGACGTTTTTGTCGATGTTTGGTACATGAGTCAAAAATTGAACTTGTTGGAAAATAATTTTCCATGTAGTTATAGGTACATCGTATCCAGAATAGTATTTATGTTTTAAATATCATATATATCCAATATATATTCAATTTATAATATTCCATAGCATTTGGAGATAAAAATTAAAAGCACCGTTCATTGAGACGGTAGGCCGTACGTACGCATGAACGCTACTTTCATTTTTTTGTCATATTAATGGAATTAAAACAAAATGAGAGAGATATATATATTTTATAATTCAAGAATGATATCCATAATTTAGATGTAATATATTACATATATATCCATTATATATATGTACTTATAATAGTATATAACATTTTGAGATAAGAAATGAAATGTACCGTTCATGGAGACGGTAAGCCGTACGTACGAATGAACGCTACTTCCATTTCTATTTCATATTTAATGGAATTAAAAATAATTATACATAATATTATTTTAATTCCAGTATGGTGTCATATATAATATCATTAAATATACCCTTTATACATACCACATATGGTATTAACGAATCAAATCACTTTGAGGGGGCGGTAGTCCGCACTTCCTTAAATGAAGATATCGCGTTTACCCATAATGGAAACCATAAAGGTATGCCATAAATGAAAAATAAATAAGCTTAAGTAAAACATAAACATATTATATATCATATATAAATATATTGTCATCTTAATGGCCACTGTTGAAGGTGTTAGAATAATGTTGAACAATCATCGTTTCGTGATGCCGAAATTCGTCATCCACAGAAACAATATGTTTTTAACCATTAGATGTAGGTGTGTGTAAGTTTAGCTCGAATCCTTCTTATAAAAACATCCTATTATATTGAATATACTGTATTTATTACAAAATAAATGAATAAAAAGAGTTTAGGGGGTTGGAAAGTAAAATAAAACAAAAGGACACAAGTGAAGACATTACCTTAAAATCAGGTAACTCCCTTTGGTTTGAGCTAAAAGGCTTCCTTGGGAAGACTTCTGCCCAAAGTGATGCTTCAAGGAGTCAGAGAGGGATGTGGAGAGACAAAATGGTCAGGTTTTGGCCGAGCCAAAGGCTTTGGATGTGTCAGTAAAGAGGTAGAGGTGGGGGCCTTTTATAATAGGAGAGGAGGGGCACTCTTGGAAAGTAAAGAAATATTACATTATTTTAGAATGAGTTTCGGATTTTAATGGTCCCACATTGATTTGTTTCTAGGATAAGGTGATAAGGGTTCTAAATCCACCCATACAATAGGTTTTGACATGTGTAGGTCTTAGATTTTACATTATCTTTCCATTTTATTTAAATCGTTAAATAATGAGGTCATCATTGCATCATCATGATGTCATAAATAATTTAATTTATTAAATGTCTAAAAATTATAAAAAAATACTATGATGTAGGAAATATTTTTAGTTTCCAATAACTTTTTATAGTCAAAAATATGACTTGAATAACCCCATGTACAAATTGTTTTAGTAAAACAACTCATGTTTGTGTCATTTTAATTTTAACATTAAATAAAAAAGGTATTTATGTCATTTTCCATCCAAAGTGGCTCCATGGGGTCCCCAAGTTGACCCATTGATTGTCTTGGTCGGCCATGACTCATACAATGAGGGTAGGATATGTGTCTAGGTCATTTCATATTATTAAAACATTATTTTTACCTTAAACTACACTAATTACCTCTAATCGTGATTAAAAACATAATAAGTTACTATTCACCAAAAAATTATTTTAATCCCATTGAACCAAATTTTACTTCTTAATGACAACCATGTATTTCGGATTTTTGAAATTCAAAACACAAAGATGGAAATATTTCATTTAAACGGAAAATCAGTTTTTATAAGTACCACTTAGTGGTTTCACTATTCATCAAAAATTGAAGTTTTTCAGAAAATTACCAAAAATACACCCTAAGCTATATTTTATATTACGAATTCAAAAATGATTTCTATTTTACAAAATTCAATACATATAAGTTGCATTAATTAATTTAATAATTAATTCCCGCTGTCAGAGCAAATAACATGTTTTTATGAAACAATAAGTATCATAAGATTGACACTAGTTTAAGTCCGATTTCAAAGTGAAATTAATTCCAACGACCACTATTGGATTAAATGGTAAAAATATATTCTAATTTATCTTTAAAACCAATTCAAAAGATAATCTAATCATATAAATAAATTAGATTAAAAAGAGGTTTTGAATTAAAATACAACATTTTTCACTATTCATTAAAAAATGAACTTTATCAGAAAGATACCAAAAATTTACACAAAGTAAATTTTGATGTCTCTATTCTAAAGAAGAATTTTATTTTGTAAAATATAACACATAAAATTGTAAAAAGGTGGATTTAAAAGAGGTTCTCTATCAAAAGGCGTTTAATCGACCTTCTAAAGAACATTAGAATGTTTACGCTTAAAAATTGAATTCATTCACATTTTTAATCCTATAACATTTATTGTAAAAAGTAAAAATATTTTAAAAACATATATAATAATTTTGTATTTAGTTATATTCATTCCCTCCATCACAACAGCTAGGCGTTAACTACCATTTAAAATAATATTATTTTATTATTGGAGTGCAACGTAAGATTCCCATGAAACTCGTTGTTGCGTGTTGGGTATGCCATTGAGCATAGAGTCCCATTTAAAGTAACATTAATATTACATTCAAAAATATGGATAAATATAAAAATTTCATATTCTTTATTTACCTGGGGTGTTACATTATAAACCATGTATGGTTTGTTAGGTTATAAAACACATATGGTTGGTTACATTACAAACTAAGGATATGTAGTACATTATAAATAATATATTTCTGGGTTTATGATATCCCTCTAATGAATTGTTTATTGAAGCATACTATATGTTTATTCTATTTTACTGATTAATACATATAATTTTGTACCAATATAACTATATGATTTATATTTTACATCTATGGAATTTAATAATTTTTTTGATAAATAGGTATGAGTTTTTTTATCAATATGATTTATTTAATTCCTTAAATGATCATTGATATGATGGAAACATTTCATTGTTTTTTATGTTTTTACTACAATTATAGTTATCTTTAATTTTTCATCACTTAATGTTCTTTTTTGCGCTAATTTATAATTTTTAATAAGTTTTTCATAGGGTTTAGGAAAGGGTAAGGGAATTGAAGATGTCAATTTGAAATTCCGAATGCTTTCTTAGGAAAAGAAATCATGCTTTACCTAAAAATATTTATATTGAGGAAAAAATGAACAGTGATCAAAAGTGTCCACCTTTTATTATATTATTATGTTATATATGAGTAATGACATAATTATCAAATAATTTAAAATTAAAAATACAAGGAAAATTAAGATAAGGGATTCTATACATAAAACACATGATTATGTAAGCCTTATTCTCAGGTCTTTATATTTGGTATCAGAGGTTGGTTTAGTTTACATTAGATTTTAGGAAAATGATAAAAACACACTGTTTAATTATTTTAAATTATGGTTTAGTTGAAATGATATATCATTTATTTATTACCATACTTCTATATATAAACTATTTGTACAAAATGGTTTTCCCTAGAAGAAATTGGGATGATGTTTTGGGAAGGCACTATGAGGAAAATATCATTCCAATTCAGTATTATGTTATTTTTTCAATTAAGATACAATAGTTTTTTATGAGATGGATCAGTTTAAAAAGATATATACAGTTTTGGTATCCACAATAGAAAAGATCCCTGTATATAAGGAAGTGACATCTTAATAGTTGAACAATTTATAAGACAACATCCCCCATCATTTAGTGGATCACATAACCCCGTGATATAAAAATGATGGTTTATAATAGTGGAAATTATTTTGATGCCATGGTATGTTCATATCATCAAAAGTTGAATATTTATAAATACCATTTTAGAGGTGAATCAAACTAGTTTTGGTCAATAATTTTGAATAACAGAGAATGGGAAGACATTGATGTCGTGGAATGTGGTTAATTATTGAATAATTTCCTTGATAAATATTTTCCTATGGGTATTCGACTTCTTATAGAAAAAACTTATAATTGATACCATAGTAGAAAGATTAGGTGGGTGTATATGAAGAAAACATTACCTGATTTGAATGGTAATCCAAACATTTTATACAAGATCTTGGTATTAATATTAACCGGTTTTACTAAATATATAATTGAATATATCAAAGGGAATAATCATCACAAGAATTTGACATCTATGAGGAACCCGTTCAAATGTGATGAGAAGGTAGTAGTGGAGCCTTTTTATGGTCATGTTTTTTGAGAAAACAACTCTCAGAATATATTGATGAAAATTAAAGGGGTTTCATCATCAAAAATTTATTGTTGTAATAAAACAACATTCTCATCCCATGAGAGGTGTGGTAAACACCTTGAGAATATATTATGATATATGGGAAGTGATTTTAATGATATATATTTTCTTGTATGGATCGTGACTGCATGAAAAATGATATGATAAGAAAATAAATGCATATGGTTAGATTTTTTAATTGATATTTATTTGGTAATTATGAAAATGTGTTTCCAATGATAGTTAGTCAAGGTGGAAGAAAAAAATACGAAGATAAAAAGGGTGTGGAAAATTGTTTTCATACTACTACGTGAGATGAATGGTCATCAAAGGAAGTGGCGATAAGTATGTTAAATGTTTTTTTGAATTATTCCAAAAATAACTATTTTTCATTGTATCTTTACATTCGTTCATTTTTTTATAAATTTTCATGTAATGTATGAATATAACCACATGAAAAAAATTATAATTTTGGATAAAAACTCCATGCGGAAAAAAGGTATCCTTGATTTATATGATTCTTCTTATTATTACATGTGGGTTGTTCATTCATTAAATTATAGTTGAAATGTAAATAATAGTTATTTATGTCATTATTAGTATGGATTTTATTTTTGATTATAATTCCATTTTATATTATATAGGTAAGAATGTTTTGATCAATGATTTAATGCCTTTGATAACATACAAAGAAGATGTGAAATTGATTAGATGTTGAAGTAAATGTTTCATAGATCATATTATTGAATATAATGAAACTTTTCAAAATAGTGATGTGGTACTAATAAATGAATACATGGATGTATTTATTAATTATTTTCTAGGTGTTAATCCTAAGGAAAAGTTTGGGATATCTATTAACATATGTCCTGAAGATAATCTTATTTGTAAAAACCCATATCTAATAGATGATGTGAAGCTTTTAGATTTGAAAAAGAAATTTCATTAGATGGTGAATAATGTTTTTTTTTCATATCAATTAAATATGTTTTCCTCATGTTATTTTTTAAATTATAAATATGGTTCAATGAGGCTTCTCATATATTAATGACTATTTAATAAAATCACTCTTAAGAACAATTATCAATTTTCTTATATTGATTATTTGTTATATCAGGTCCATAAACATTAATATTTTTTTTGTTTACCAAGGGGTGAAGGAAATATCAGCTAAAGGTGAAGGTGGATTACATTCTAAAGATTGTATTTTGGACTAGATATGGATGTTATCTGATTTCAGTTATGGTATTTTGGTGGTCTATTATAGTGTCTATATTTTAGGACCATATGAATGGAGTTTTCCTGAATTATGGGATACTATTCTAGTTGTGTTTATTGATGAGTTATGTAGTATTATAATAGTCATAAGGAATAATAAAGAAACATAATGATTGTTTTTCATATATTAATTGAAATGAAACTATTTGGAAAATTTAGTAACTATCATTTTTAGTTGAATTATATTTATTTATTTTGTCATATTGTTTATTTATATGGAATAATAGTCAATAGTAATAAGAAAACTCATTGAATAATGATCATGACCCACAAATATAATAAAGAACCATAATTGTATTAATTTATTGGATCACTACTACTGTTTTGTTGAAATATTTTATCAGTTTTCTAGCACATTGTCAAAGTAATCTTGAAATGAAGTTAAATTGATATGGAAAAATTAATGTTATTATTGTTTTTTCAAACAAAAAATGACGTTTGGTGTATGATCTAGTTTTTGTGATACCATCTAAAAATGGTAAATTTTATATCTACAGTAATTCTTCATTGAAAAACCTCTACTGTGTTGTAATGTATAATGATTAGGAATTTTTTTTACTAAGTCACTTGAATCCTCATGTGTTACATTAACCTAAACATGATATGGAATTAGTTCCTATGGTTTTTTCTATAAAAATAATGTGGAGTAATTTATGGTGGAATGTATAAAATCTATTTTGATTATAAAAAATTTGAGGTATATTTTCACTCAGAATAAATTAGACATAAGACAGGTAATGTGGCTCAACCTAATTAATTATTATGATTTAATAATTAATTTCTATGCTAGAATTGAAAAAAGTGGATAATTCATAGAGTAATAAAAAATTATATATTAACAATGAATTGTTTCAAACATCAAGCATTTATAAATTATTTGATAACTTTTTCATATCATTTGTGGAAATAAGGACGTCATCTATTTTTTCATGGTCTTACTGAAATTTATTTTTTTACACTGAATTTTGAATGTTCAACATAAGAATGAATCATTGAAAGAAAACATATAATTTTTAATAAGGTTATGTTTTTAAATTTTTATTTAGATGAAGAAATTTATTTTCGATTCGGAAGATTATTATTTGTGCCTTGTGATTACTATTTGAAGAATGAGCTCTTGATTAATGATCATAGTACACCATTTTCTGTTCATTTGGGAAGCACTATAATGTAGAGAGACCATTGGGTGTATTACTGGTGAGATGGAATGAAAACTTATATTACTACATATATATGTATGTCTTTGACATGTTATAAGGATAATTAATAATTAAAATTATAGTTGGGAACGCATAAACATTTTTTAGTGCTGGAGAAGAAATTCGAAAAATATATCCATTAATTGTGTTTTGGTATTTACAAAGACTCCATTTAGTAAAATTTTGATTTGGGTTATTATTGGTCAGTTAACAATTACTACACATTTCTTTCAAATTTAAGATACACTGTATTTTGTTCATGTCTCTCTACTTAATCTAAATGATGTGGTCTAGTTATATATATTTCCTCTATACATTATATCATAAATTGTTGAAATTTTCATATCCCTTTTAAGGGACGTTATAAGTCCTTGGATTTTTAATTAAATATTCGTATGGATTTTCATATTCAAATCAATGTTCAGAATGAGTAGATGATTGATACCATGGAGGATATCCTTTTTTCATGATTGATTGAATACTAGGTATGTTGGGATCAATGTATTTCATTTAATTATTTTTATACAATAATAGTTTTCTTTCCAGTATATATATATATATATATATATATATGGAACTATTTGAGGAATTATATGGAATGTGGTTTTAGATGACAACATTATAGGCTGAATTCGATGAAAGGATGTTTTTGGGTTTAGATTTTGTTGTTTAAATAGATAAAAAAGTGTATTATATTTAACATCATATGAGGACGACAAATAAAAGGGATAAAATTTATACAGACAACTAGAGAATGATATTCTGTTTGAGGAAAGTGATAATGTATTTCTTAAATTGTGACCATGGAAAAATTTTGTGTTTTTTTCAAAATATAATTAAAATACCATTCTTCATTGGAACATATGATATCCTAGAAAATATTGGACCATCATTATCCCAAGTGTATTTTCATCTAACTTTGTCTTAGGTATAAAACATAATTCATGAGTCGATGTTAAGATAATATTTTCCAAATTCATCTCATACTTGGAGACCTGATGTATTTCCATTGGAAGAGTGTATTTATTATCTGGATCATTTTTTTAATATTCATTACTATAGATAGAATGTTTTGCATAATGATGTGATTCACATGGTTACAGTTTAATGGAAAAACCATATGATGGAAGAGGAAACATGGGAATATAAGAATACAATTTGGGAAATATACTCCCATTGGTTAAATAAGTAAATAAAATTGCAAGTATGATATTTATTCAATGGCGGGAACAATGTGAAACTCTAGTTAATGAAATAAATAATCACTTTATTTTTTGTATTGACAATAAATATATTATGTAATTTTTCAATTATAATGCGAAAACTATTTAATTAAAAAAATTATTAGATGGTTTTATTTAAATTTTTAATCTATAAACTTTTTAATTTTAAATAGAAAAAATTTATATCATTTTCAAACTTATGATATCAAATTTTACATAAGGTGATTTTTTTTATATTCTAAAAATATTCATTTGACATTGAATAGTAAAAAATTGAATTTTTTATAAAAAAGAACTTCTATTTAATAAATAAATAATTTTATAGACCCATTATGTTAATAATATTATATAACTAAATATATGTATCAATTTTTTTTTTCATCCACTAAATTATTCCCACATTAACTTATTATTATGTTTCTGCATAGGTTTTTATTTTATTTTATAATGTATATTTCTCTAATTACTATTTTAATATGTATAAATTTTCTATATTTTAATTAATTAAAATATCCACACATGGGAATATTATAAATAAAATTTATCCATTATAAAAATATAAACATTAATTTATTCACCTAAAATTATTATTATTTACCAAATATATAATATGAAATAATATTTTTCATGAAAAATACACATTTTGAAAACCTTTTTTGCATCATGTATATTGGTTTTGTTTTATATTAAGTTTTCAAAATAATTTATTATAATTTTTTAAAATGTATTCAATTTTTGGAAAAATTAACATTTATATTTTCTAATAAGTTATACTTAATTTTTTACCATAATGAATACTAAAAACAGGAAAAAAATTATTAACATGGTTAGGGTAAAAAAAATTATCGTCGTGTTAAACTAGAAATATTAATGTTAATATAACATAAAACTAGACCAAAACTATTTTATATAAATATATAAATCAAGAAATATATTAGGCTCTATAATACTCTTTTTTGGACCATTTTGGAATTTAAAAAATATGGGTAGACCTTTTTCTTTTAAAAACTTACAAGTGTTCCACTCAAGTCACTTATAAAAGTCCACCCACTATCCACTATTCATGATACATTCAAACCCAATTGGATTGGGTTATACCTAATAAAATTACTTGAAATTTTATATATTCTCATCATAGTATCCTTGGATTTTTAAAAAAACCATTTTCAGAATTAGGTATGTATAATCCTAAAGATGTGGTCCGAGAAGAGGTAAAATTCAAATCCATGAATTTTTGTTTTATTTCTTCTTCAACCTCTATAATATAATTATAATTAATGATTATATATAAACACAAGAATCTTTAATTTACATAGATTTTAACATGTTATTATCATGACCATTTTCCATTTCATCATTGATCGAATGGGAAATGATAATTACGCTCATGTGTATGGCAGACTAAATCCTCAATAACTGATGTGAAACCTTCCATATAAACGTCTATAATTGATTTGTATGATGATTATATAATATATATAGGATTTTAATAAAATAATTGTATACCCATAAATTTATTATATCATATATAAACCATTTTAATTTCAATTTCATTGAGAATATGATAACATCACTCAAGTATACAATTGACTACCACAATGCAATGTGATGTAAATCGTCTATCACTATCACTTTAAATGGATGTGAATAAGGGTAGATTTAATGAATATATTTCATATATTTTTTATAATAATGATATTCATGACATATTTATCATTATAAAAATATAATTTATCATTTCATTTCTAACCTTTTCACTCAATGAAATATGATAATGTAGATTGTGTAAATGTTGACGACTACGTTCATGAAGTGATGTGAAAATATTTTCTTCACCACACATCATGGATGATATATACAATTATATTTAATGAAATGAATAGTATTAATGCTATTATGATCATTATGTAATGAAAAAATATTACATCCCTCATTTCCTTAATGGTTTTTGGAAAACAGAAACGTTACTCATTGTATGTGTGGCCAATTATCTCAATGATAGTAATAAACGTTAGTTGTAAAAATATATATTAATTTATTTTACATAATAGTGTAATTCATATAAAATATTTTAATTATAATATGATTGTTGTTATGTATATTTTTAAATAATGACCTCTTTAACCCTAGTCAAACTACCATTTTCATTTTTTTGATTGTTGTCGAATATGTTCAAAACATCACATGTAAACCATATAGATTAAGTAATCATGTATGGCAATGTTATAAGTGAATTAACATTAATAATAAACTTCAAAATGGTTCTTAAGAAACCTAGTTAACTAAATTACCTTTTTTATTATGGAAGGTAATGAATATGTGTGATGATTCAGAGTAATGTTAAGAGGCTTTATCTCAATGTAAATTCATTGAAACATATTTTGATGTTATGAACCGATCTTCTTTTATGAGGTGTATATACATCCAATTTGACAATTTATATGATGAATTTTTCTATTATTTTTGTGCTTCATGTTTTTTAATGATATTATTTCATGGGTATTATGATTAAAATAATTAAAATTTGATATGGGGGATTTTAATTAAAAAAATATCTTTTATTACTTTCCTTCCAACACTCATTGTAGTTTCTGAATGTTTTAAAAATTATTTTATTAAGGATTTTAGAGTTTTATAACTGGGTGTTTATTTATTTATTTAACTTTTATTCAATAAAGGGTATATTTTTAGGGAATGTGTGACTTTTATAATAAATTTTAAAAGGAATGTTCAAATTTTATGAATACATCGGTAATTTCCTATATGTCACCATGGCCATTATATGGATTTTCCATCACTTAAATGATTTCATGGTTTTCTTGAAATTAACGCCCTCATTAATTTGTAGGGTATTTATGGAACATAATTTTATTTAAATGGATGAATATTTTAATATTTAAAAAATAATTCTTATTGGTGAAGAGAATTTTTTAGGACAGTGATGATGCAAATTGAAAACAACATTGTGTTCTGATATATTATTGTTGTTGGACATTTTTTATTTTGATGGGTGGTTATATTATATAAAAAAGAAATAGAAAATGTGGTTATTTTATAAACAATGGATTTGTCATTGTGTTATAATACAAGTATGGGTGCTAATGGTAAAAAGTAAGGATAGCTGGGTCCATGATGGAACTCTAATGCATTTGGGTAAGAATATTGACCATATGGTTATTTCATTTATATAAGTGATATGGATAATTATATCCCAATATACCATTATGATTCATATATTATTTGAATGGGATTCAATGATTTTTTTAGAAAAAAGTTTTTTTTAAAGAGAATATGATTTATTTCATTTGTAAATGATCATTTATATAATGGTTAATAATTTTCTTCACATCCGATTTTTTTAAGAAAAAATCATACGGTGTAATGATGGTTATGGGAAATGTAGAAGACAAATTGAAAAATATGAATATTTTTTATGAAAAGAAATATTCTTTTATTTTAAATGATTGATATTTTTGAGAAAATGGATACTGAGATGGAGTGTCCACTATGTATTATATAGTTATGTTATGTTCTAGTTATGTCCTAACTCACAATAACGTGAAACCTAAATAGATTCCCAAATATAATTGAAAGGTTTGAGGACCTAAAAATAAATATTATATAGTACATAAGGACAAGGTTTTAATTATTCCATTTCCCAGATTCGAATTACAAGAAACACTTTAAACTATAGGTATCAAATCATGCCCATGATCTCCAAGACACGTTGTTCATCATTGATTCTCGTTGATATTGTTCTTATTCAAAATCGATGGTGAAACCCCATATAACAGGTCCAATATAGCTATTTTGATGCCCATTATAGATTAGCCAAACTTTGCAAGACATGTTGCATGTTGTGGATGAGGCTATTTAACAAATATACTACAAATCATCTATTGGTAATTCATTTAATGATATGATTTTATACAATGCCATAATATACATCACACAACAAGAGAAATAGTATTCAGTGGCACTTCAAACGTCAACTATATAGTTTCTTGGTGGTTTTCCAAAATCATTATAGATGGTGGTGCGATGAAACATTTTATAATGGTTTTCAAAATTCCATGAATGGTTCATCGGAAATTTTTATATTTGTATTAAATTTTTTAATAAATGATCATATTATTTTGTTAATTATTGTGGGTTATTTTTTTTTATTTTCTAATTGTTTCTTATATGTATATTATTTAGTTATTATTTATTAATTTTTTTTAATTTCTTTTGAACATTTTTATTTACATGTATATTAATCCTTCCATATAAAACATAATTTTAAATATGTGTTGGATGACATCTAAACCCTTTTCCTTTTATTTATTCTCTAAATATATTACTAACACAACATACTATACATTTCCGAATTAAATAGTCACTAATATAATTATATATATATATATATTCATACTAAATAAATAATAAATAATAACTAAAAAAGGAAAAATAATAAATATACACTAAAGTAGTAATAAATATTGAATAAAAAATATTACATATTATATAAAAATATTATATAAATAATAAATATATAATAATTATTAGATACTAAATAATATATTAATATATAATAATTTAAGAATCAATCAATAATGATAAATGAAAGCCGAAAAAAACTAATACTTCATAATAAATAAATAAATTACTAATAAAAAATAAATTATAGACAAATAATACATAATAAATATATAATATAATATAAATAAACATAAAAATAAAAAAAATTAAACCAACAGAAAATGAACAAAAACAAATTCAAAAATTGATAAATAAAAAATTTTTTAAAAAAATATATGATTAAATATTACAAATTAAATAACAAATGAAAATTATAAATACAACAATAATTTATAATTAATAAAAACCAAATAATAATTAAATTATACATAATTAATTTTTAATAAGTAATAAATAAAAATTAAATGATTTAATTTTATATTCTACGTTTATTATTTAATAATTAATATTTAATATAAATTAGTTTTATATTAGGGAAAAATATTAAACAAATATTAAGTCAATATATATTAAATATGTAAGAAATAGATAAGAAAAAAAAATACTGAATAATAAGTAATTAATATATAATTAATTGTGAATAAAGTAAAGATAAATAATATTTTAATATAAAATTACAAATTAATAATTTTTTTATACGAATACATACATAATCTAATTATTATATATATATAAGTATTCATAGTTTAATATACATATAAACACATTCATATAATCATTTACATACATTGTAATAGGTGTGTATATATATAGTAAAAATTAAATATAATTTTATATAAATGTATACATATATTTAAACTCATATAAATATGCATTTTGAAAAAAAAAGAATATTCATACAAAAATATATATATATATACATATATATATGCACAAATTTCCACAAAATAAAAATATATACATATAAATATAAACAAATTTAAATATTTTAAAAAATATAATTTCATATAAATATATATTAATATAAATATAAATACATATAAATATATATACCCATATATTATAAATAAATTAAAATATTAATTTAAATACATATAAATATTTAATTTTGTAAAAAAATATGAAGAAATATTTATAATTACCTATAATTGTATATAATTATGAGTCAATATAGATACATATATATAAATTCGTATATATATTTAATAAATTTAAAATATCTATCTAATATATAGAATATAGAAGAAAACAATGGTTGAAATACCATTATATTGATAAAAATGAAAACCTATGGAATAAAATCAATGACTACTAAAAAATCATATGATATTCATGTTAATAGAAGATGAAATTCCATATACTGTTTAATTAAAAGTGAATGAATACTAAAAACATAGTTTTTGAGGAATTAAGGGCCTTTTTTTATCTCCATGGAATACTTTATATGGTCTACATATATATTTTTGGAATAGATATTGTTGTTAGCTTCAAATTGACAAATATCAGAGACCAAAAGTACACACATATCAAATGATATTCGTGGATGAAGTAGAATTTTATTGTCGTCATTTTTTAGAGTAAATATATTATTTTTACAATGAAATACTGCCAAAATATTGATTAATTTCATTAATTTATTTTCATGGTCATTGATTTGACTAGATGTAGTGTTTCAAAATGCACCCAAGATAAATTGTTATTATCCTTTGATTCTATTGTTGGATTATCAAATTATGGAACAATTATTTTATTTTCCAAATAATTATTAAGTATTTGTTAATGATAATTTTTAAGTACTAATTAACTCATAATATATAATATGAACTATAAATAAAAAATAAATAATTAAAAGTAATAATTTTCATTTCAAAATAATTAATAATTATAACATATTCACTGTTTTACCCTATAATTTTGAGTGGGATTCTAAACAATTGATTTTTTAAATTGTTATGATAATTTTTTTGGTAGTTTTGAAAATGGCATCTAAAAACCCATTGATAAATTATTATTTTCCAATTGTTTAAATAACCAAATTAAAAATAAATCCTTCCAATAAATCCATATACAATATTTTCTTCTGGATACATTAGGATATCAAGATTCATTATTTAATTTTCTCTTCAATAGTGCATGAAAACAAATGTAGTGAATAAAACACCATTCGAAAAAAAACTAACTTTTTGTTCTAACATGCTGATTTTACATTAATAAGATGATGTATTTATTGAAGAATAAATTTAAATTTTTCTGATCCGTGAGGTTATTATTTCCATATAACCCATTCACGATGTTATTCCTATTTCACAATATCTTTATAGGATCGAAAAAATATAAATATATGTACTGAAGAATAATAATTTAGTTAATTTAGAAAATGGTTTTATGTTTATGATTACATCACCATGGATGAAAATTTTCATATATTAATGAAAATATAATGATCATCATGTCTCTAAATTTATATCATGACAATAGCAAGATCAATATCATTAAAAAAATGATCTACAATTTTTTATTACATCTTCATTCAACTATGATGGGATTCAAAATTCTCAATGATTTACCTTTGATATGGATATCCACAATCTAGTATAAAACCAGCTATATTGTTAAGAGTGTGAGGAAAAATCTCATTAATGAGTATATTTACTCTAAGGAGGAACATTGAGAAATTTATTGGTTATGTTAAAATGTGGAATCGGTATTAAATAATTTTTCAAAAAGGCCTTCATTAATTTGTGAGATTCTGATGGTTTCCCATCTGGTGGTCAGAATACTATATTTTTTTAATTTTTCATTTATTGTTTGGATATATTTTTATTTTAAATATATGTACATAATTTATGTTATTGTAAAATAATTAGTAATTTGGAAAACTATTTTTTTACTTGTGATAGGTAGTTAGACCATGGAAATCAATATAGTGTCTGAACATGGACAATATAATATTTAGATAACTGTAATTGTTTGAATATTGTTTATACTAGTGAATAGATGACACCCTATATATCTAAGGGTTTGGACAACATTTGTGAGGGGATGTGGAATTACATGATAGTCTTGTATGTGGCTACCTATTCAAATGAAAATTATTCCTTTTTTATATGAAATGATGTGAAAATTTTCAATGCTTCTCCATAAGAATATAAGATTAAAGTCAGATCCATTTATTAATAAACATTCTCATTATGTTTATTTATCTTCCCCATCACATTATTGTTGAATATTTAGTGATATTTATTACATAGTCTTTAGTATGGGGAATTCATTTTAATAATCAGTGTGAAAAAATATTCTTCACAATTTTGGTGCATTGAATCTGTGGGGATTCATTCTAGAGATGTATTTTAACCTATGATATCTTCCTATGATGAAAATCTACTAAATAATGTTTCACGTGGGACTATCAAAAAATCAGTTAATGAAAAATGACGTTCTCTCAGAGGATTGGTATTTTACTCATTGAATGATTTTGAATAATTCATAGCATTGATATAAAATTTTACATTCAATGGTATTTATTTTTTACAATGGTGATCGAATTAGAATATAGAGTATTCAACATCAAAAAATTAAATTGGATGGATTTAAGTTGTCATAATAAGTAGATTAAGAAATCCCACATCCAAAATGAAATAAAATATTCCTTAAAATCTGAAAAGCTAATGAAAATGGACATGGATGAATAGGGGAAAGAAGGATCCAAAGGATTTAGATTTTGTGAGAGTGGCCTTATCCCAGAATGTTTCTTTAAAAATCTTGGTGAAGAAGACTACATTGGAATTTATGAAATCCCTAGAATACCTGTAAGATAACCAACTACAAGAAACATGTCATGGTTAATATGATAATAGTTCACTATAAAGATACCTAATGAAATATTTTGGGTTTATCATGTCAATGATTTTAACATGATCAAGACATGGCATCGGTCTGTTAAGGTGTAATTCAATACATATGTTTGGATGATATAATTATTTTCATAATTTCTATAATCACATTAATAATTTGAATAAAATATCATGTAACTCTAGTAGCAAAAGGGATATTATATTCAATGATGTCCTAAAAATCATTCTATGACATGATTTTGGGATGAGGGGGTTAAAGAAATAATAGAGTTCATCACTACATATCGAAGGTGGTGTTTTCCTTATTGAATAAGTTTAATATTATAAAATGATTAGATAGGAGAGGGGAGTAAAGGTAAATAAATTGGGATTGTCCAAGTGTGATGGAACTGTTATAAAAGTGTTTATTTCGAGAAGGTTATACCTGAGAAAAAGGTATATTCTATAAAACAACCTTATAAATGAATAAAAATCATTTGTTTTACTATATAAATTAGTGAAAATATATTTATGTCTATCAACACACTGGATTAATATTATATCAGTGTTTCATGATCCCCTCCTTAAAAAGATACCCCACCTATGCTCGAAATGAATAAATAGAGATAATGACCCCTAATGCCTGCCTCCAACTGCCCTCAGTTTGGAGAGCAGTGAAAAGGGTGTACAAAATTCAAAATATAGAAGGAATTACCCTTTATAGGGAAATAAGATCAGTGATAGGGTACCCCACACAAATTTCCCACTAATTGGATGCACTTTAAGAATTGGAAAATGTCATGGAGATCTCACATCTTCTATATATACAACATCACATCCCTCCTGCACACTCCTGGTCCACACAACACATTCTAACTGCACACACTGGGGTGGTACAAAACATCCCTCCAGCACACACCTATGCCTGACAACACATCTCACCCTGAAGACACTAGGGAAAACACAACACATCTCATTCCCAATACACATGAGACAACATCACAACTCATCCTGAAGAAACCTAGGACCACAAATAACAACTCTCCTAAAGACACTAGGTCCATCACATCAAATCACAAATCGATAGCTGCACTTCTGACTTCTTTCCATAGTAGATTTTGATTGTCCCACTCATCTCCTAAAAGAGGGAACATGGAATAATGGGCTTCCAACCATCCATCTTCTCATTTTTATGTTTTGGATATACAACCCCATGACGATGGGTGTTGTTTTTGAAGAGGATGTTAGGATTTTCATCCTGATTGGGGATGTGGCCCAGTATTGCGATTGTAAGAGTTCATTGTTTTTCAATCACTGGAGTCGATTATAACATCTTCCATGGTCTCCAACAGGTTTTTTCGCGGAGACAGAAACACCCAACCTCCCTCATATCCATAATTCATAACCATATTTCCAAAGGTAGACATTCATTAGATGATTTGGGCACTGAAACATTGAGAATACACATTGGTCGAGAGGATGGTATCTTGGGATAATCACACCCTTTTAGGGGGAATAATTGAATATTCTAGGATTATATTAATGATTTAATTATTGTACATGTGTTCAGGAATCCTTACATAATTCCAAAGAAAGTGTCTGAATTATATCTATGGGGTATCAATATCAACCAGAGTATGCATATGTCTAGATTTTGTTGAGACCACTCTGATTATGGCCACATAATGTGGTACACTTTAGTTTATCATTGTCAAGGATGAACAATAGCTATTTGATATCGGGATAGATCCAGAAAAGTGAACTTCCTATATATCCTCATGGGAGGAACCTGAAACAATGTAGTTCAGTGTCGATTTACAAGACACATCACCATTTAAGGTCGTCTAAAATAGACCTATCCATGTATTTTAACATCATATGGTAAGGAAATATAGGTGGAATATTCCTAGTCTAGATTTTGTTTGGGACTTTCATCGAAACGGCCCAGGATACCCAGAATGGATATGGTCTCCTAGGTGGTAATGACCCTACCGGTTATCTAACTAAGGGAACATTCAGGTAATTTGGGTGTAAAATCCATATATTAGAGAGTCCTCCTATATATCTTGGTTAGCTAGGTATCAAGTCTCACATGGTTTGGACACCTGTGTAGATTAATATTTTGTGGTATGAATAAGAGGGAACCAACATTAGAATGATGGATCAAACAATATAATTGGGATATCGGGATTGAAACATAAGGAGGATTCCAATATATCAAAGTTAGTTACGGAGCAGAGACCATAATATGCTTAGGATGGGTGCTTACACATAACCCAAAACCTCTTAGAAATGGTTGGGGCATGTATCTCTAAAAAATGACCATTTGAACTAGGTCATTTAAAAAAGAATCCCATATATCCTCAGTAGAGAATGAATCAGAGATATCATAGTTAATTTTACATGTATCTTGTGGACATCATGAAAATAGTTATCCCCTCAACCAATGTGATTCATGATCAGTGTGAGATATAATGGGAAGCAGTACATCTGACAACCCACACACATTTCATTTCATATACTGATGGATGGTAGTGGAGCACAATAGGGGTGTGGGAGAGGCTTCGAATGTTCCAATTTCATCCCTTATTTTGATGTATAGGAAATTCATTTCTGTAAATCTATCTGTACATGTCCATGGCTGAGGTATGTACCACAGTGTGAGAGCCCTGAAATTTATTCTAGGAAAGGGGAGGATCATCACTTCTTGTCCAACATAAAATAAAGTGTGGTTTTCCTTTATCTATCACTGGTACTTTTCATTGGGAAATTCCATTAATTAACTTTGATCCCGATAATGGAGAGGTTCATTTGATTAACCCATGGTTTGTCCCTGGGATATTAATCTTAGTGAAATTTCGGGGGTCTACACCGTTGTGGGGATTAACTACTTGACTCCTCTTACCATAGATATTTAAACTAGGAAGGGCACATTGATGTGGTTGATGGTTTTATCATATGGGTCTGTTGGCATTAGGAGAGTCTTTGGACTAGTGTCATTGGAATGGTTTATAGAGGTTCCATGGATGATGCGATGGAAATAGAAGGAAATGACTAGATTCAAAGATTGTAATACCTGAAGGTATCCCATTACAAATACCAATTGTTCATGCGGGGTGGGTTTTCCCTCGAAGTGAATTTTTCTATGTTGGTGGAGGGGTCATCCCAGTATCGTGGTGGTACATAGACGCTGATGGGGTTATCATAGAATTTTTCACATGCAACCAAGTTCCGTCCACATACTGTAATGCAACATGGTGTCGAGATCTGCCCAAGTATCCATTTTCTACTTGGGACACTAATTTAATGAATGGGAATTGGTTCTCTGCCCTGTGGAAAATTCATCTGCGAAAGGATTTGGGTTCACGATCTACTAATTATTATTATGTATCATTCTTAAATTCCATGCGGTGGTTTATATCTGATATGAATCATGGAAATTGTCTACCTGTTTTGGTTCTCTCTTAATTTTTTCTTCATCGATCACTCTTTAAAATTTGGTATTTCTGTTCATTTGATGTCTAGATCTATTTTTGTTGGGATTCCCTTAGGTAATTTTTATAGAGTTTTGGAGGAGCTATATCAATGGGACTTGTATCTTCTTTCATGGGATAACAAGGAAGAAACTACCATACCCTAAAATACTTGGTCAATAGAGGGGGCACCCGGCTTCTAGTTTGTGGGGGCACAAATCTCAACCTCAATCCTGTGAATGACATCGTTCGTGGGATCCCATCAACTATACCCCACCCGCCAACATTCTGATTCTATGGGAAATGATATGTGGAGTGAATTTCTCCACCACCATTCTACCATTGGCACTCTTTTCTTAGGACTGGCGTCACCACCTTCATCCCACAAATGGGTCAGTTTGAGGTTAGTTTGTGGGGATGACTACCTTGTGAATTTGCATTCTTCGAAGGATATTTTCTTTAATGGGGCCTCTTATTTCCTTTCCTAATTTTTCTCTATTAAATATTCTACTTCAATTCTTCAACCGGATTGATTTTCATACATTTCTAAATTCGTTGGAGTATTTCCATTCCCTTCACATGGTTTTGGGGACCAAAAAATGCCCCCATTGAAATAGTATCTAATCAGGATGATGAGGGGGTATTCTGAAGTAAAAAGAAGTCAAGACATAATTCAAATTTTGGTATATCGGTATACCAATAGGAGGGGACCTCACAAATATATCAGAAGGGCTATGTCATTTGTCTTTTTCCAGATTTCCGGACGAAACAATGGCTCTCACAAACCACTCTTGGTCTCTCTCACTTTCTCACTCCTAAAAAATGATCCATATATCCCATGAACTGCAGTACTTCATGGTCACCTTCATCTGTGTCCTGAACATTGAATCCATGAAATGAAATTTCAATCTACATATGGTGAGTTAGAATTTATGTGTGGTGAGGGTCTGATTTGTAGTTCCCCAGGTCATCATTCTGGGAACTGTTGGTTCACTGGAAAAGGATTTACAAGAAATCACCTTTCAATCATTTGAAAACTATAATTTTATAGTTTATACCTTCCATATACCATTAGATCATGCAACATCGAAGACCGGTTATATCCATTTACCAATTTGTTTATCTTTCTCTAATCTTTGTAGGCTAACTCCTGCTAACCCATCATAGAAATACAATATCTCATTCTCTCACCTAAACGGGTGTGAATAGAAGAAGGGAAGCTATGTTCGATAATGTCAAAGATGATCTATGTCCTTGTGTTATTCCCAAAGAGAGAAGTCTGAGGGATCTTCTTTCACATGAGCTGATTTCCTACCCATTATCTAATAAGTTTCCACATTAAATCTTTAGTCCATAAGATGATGCCCCATATAACCAGTTGACCAGATCATCTTTTCTATTCATATTAAGAAGACTTCAGAGTACGACCAAATGAATATTTCTTCGACATGGGAGATCATAAATACTTTTATCTAAGATGACATATTCGATCTGAATGGATCTATTTGAACATAGAGAAATCAACACCACCATAACATATTTTTTTTCATCATATGTCTGTAACTATCTATCCATTATCAATCTTTCAAAAAGTGTTCCTAATAGTGGACGGAGATCCAAGTGAATGGTGTTGTTACCTAAACACTAGTGGCTGAGTAGATTGAGGAATATGTCACCTAGTGAATAAATGGAGAATTGGGAAACCAACACCGCCTGGTATATGTTGATAGCTTCCAGCGGCGCAGATGCTTCCAAGAAGTTTTTATGAACGCAAAATATATTTCATATATATTTAATAATAATGATATTCTTAACATATTTATCATTATAAAAAATATAATTTATTATTTTATTTCTAACCTTTTCACTCAATGAATGGTGATAATGAAGCTTATGTAGATTTTAACGACTGCCTTCCTGAAGTGATGTCATAATATTTTCATCACCACACCACATTTATATATATATAAGTATATTTAAAGAAAAAATAGTATAAATTCTATAATTATAATTATGAAGTGAAAAATTATTTCATACCTCCTTTCGTTGATGGTTGTAGAAAAATGGAAACATTACTCATTGTGTGTGCGGCCTATTATCTCAATGATAGTAATGTACTTTATTTATTTAAAATATTGTTCATTATTTTTCATAACAGTATAATTGATATAAAATATGATAATTATAACATGATTATTATTTGTATATTTTCAAATAATTACCTCATTGACCATAGTCAAACTACCATTTTCATTTTTGAGATAGATGTCAAATTCGTTCAAAACATCCCATGTAAACCATATTGATTATGTAATCATGTATAACAAGGAGAAAAGTTAATTAATATTAATAATAAACTTAAAAATGGTTCTTAATAAACATAGTTAACTTACATATCTTTTTTATTATGGAAGATAATGAACATGTGTGATGATTCTGAGTAATTTTAAGAGGCTTCATCTCAATCTCATTTCATTGAAACATATTTTGATGTTATGAACTGATAGTCCTTTATGAGGTGTATGTACATCCCCATCGACAATTTATATGATGAAGCTTTCTATTATTTTCGTGTTTCATGTTCTTTATTGATATTAATTCAGGGGGATTATGATTAAAATATTTCAAATGTGATTGGGGAGATTTTATTTAAAAAATATCTTTTATTATTTTCATTCCAACTATCTTTATTTTTTGTCCATATTTTAAAAATTATTTTATAAGGGATGTGAGTGTTTTATAATATGAATTATTTTATTTATTTCACATTTATTCAAAAAAGGGATATTTTTAGCAAATGTGTGACTTTCATTATAAATTTTTAAACAATGTTCAAATTTTATTTATACCACAACAATTTCTTATATGTCACTATAATCATCATATGGAGTTTTTAATCACTTAAAATATTTCATTATTTTACTGAAATAAACACCCTCATTACTTTTTATAGAATTTATGGAATATAAATTTATTTAAAGAGATGTATATTTCTATATCTAAATAATAATTCTTATTGGTGAAGAGAATATATTAGGACTGTGATGATGAAAATTGAGAACAACTTTGTGTTCTGATATTTTATGGTTCTTGGACATTAATTCTTTTGATGGGTTGTTATATTATAATCAAAGGAAATGTTGTTATGTTATAAAAAATGGATGAGTTGTTGGGTTAAAATACAAGGGTGGTAATGGGAAAAAGTACGGGCAATTGGGTCCATGATGGAACTCTAATGAATTGGGTATGAAAGTTGACCATATGGTTATTTCAATTATATGAGTGATATGGACAATGATATCCTAAAATACCAATACTAATTATCTATTATTTCAATGGGATTTAATTATTATTTTTTGTAAAAAACATTTTAAAAGAGAATATGATTTATTTCATTTTCTCAATGATCATTTATAAAATGGTTAATATTTTTGTTGGTGTTTTATGGTCTCACTTGAATAATAGTTTGGTTTTTTTCTATCTATTGCTGATATTTTTGTTCTCATACCAATTTTTTAAGAACAAATAATAGAGAGTAAGCACGGTTATAGAAAATTTATAAGAAAAATGGAAAATCCTGAATATTTTTCATGAAAATAAATTATGTTTTACATTAAATGATTCATATTTGGGAGAAAATGGATAATGAATGGGAGTTTCCACTGTGTATTATATAGTTATTTATTGTTCTAGGTATGGCTTAATTGTGTATAACCTGAAACCTAAATTGATCCTAAATTATAATTGAATAGATTGACGACCTAAAAATCAATATTATATAATACATTAAGTCAGGACCATTTTTTATTCCATTTCCCATATTCATATTACAAAAACTCCTTAAAATATATCTATCAAATCATTCCCATGATCTCCAAGACATGTTGTTCTTCATTGTTTCCCATTGATATGGTTCTTATTCTAAATCGATTGTGAAGACCACTATAACAGCTCCAGTATAGTTATTTCGATATCCATTGTGGATTATCCTAACTTTCCAATATATGTTTCATGATTTGGTTGAGTCTATTTCGTAATTATAATACTATTCATCTCTCGGTCATTTATTTTATGATATGATTTTATACAATGCCATAATATACATCACACAACAAAGGAAACTGTATTTAGTGGCAGTTTAAACATGAACTATATAGTTTCATGCCGGTTTTCCAAAATCAGTATAGATTGTGGTGAGATGAAACATTTTATAATGGTTTTCAAAACCCCATGAAAGGTTTATTAGAAATTTTTATATTTTCATTAGTTTTTTTATTAAATGTTCAAATTATTTGGTTATTACATGTTTATGAATTCTTTTTTATTATATTTTACTTGTTTTTATACATATATTTTTTGGTTATTATTTATTAAATTTTATTAGTTTCTTTTGAACATTTTTATATACATGTATATACATCCTTCCATATAGAAAATAATTTTTAAAATGTGTTGGATGACATCTAACCACCTTACCTATTATTTATTCTCTAAATACATTACTAACCCAGCATTCACTACATTTTCAGAGTAAATAGACACTAATATAAATATATATATATATATTCAAACTAAATAAATAATAACTAATAACTAAAAAAGGATAAATAATAAATACACACTAAATTAATAATATATTTTGAATAAAAATTATTAGATATTATTTAAAAATTATTAAATAAATAATAACTAAATAATAATTATTTTATAATAGACAATACATTAATATATAATAATTTAATAATCAATCGATCGTGATAAATGAAAACTAAAAAATGACAAAAAACTAATACTTCATAATAATTAAATAAATAACCACTAAAAAAATAAATTATACACAAATAATACATAATAAATTATATAATAAAATATATAATAAAATATAAATAACTATAAAAGTATAAAAAATTAATTAAAAAAACAGTAAAATGAACCGTAAAAAAATTCAAAAATATATAAATTAAAAAAAATAAATAAAAATATATGATTAAAAATTAATCATTAAATAACAAATGATAATTATAAATACAACTACAATTAATAACTAATAAAAAATATATAATAATTAAATTATACATATTGAATTTTTAATATGTAATAAATAATATGTAAATGACATAATTTTATATTCTATGTTTATTATTTATTATTTATTATTTAATATTATTTACATATATATAAGAGAAAAATATGAAACAAATAGTAAGTTAATATATATAAAATATATAAAAATTGATAAGAAAAAAATATATTTTTAGAATATAATTAATAAATAATGAATTATGAATCAAGTAAAGATAATAAATATATTAATATAGAATTTCAAATTAATAAATAATTTATATGAATACATACATAGTCACATTATTATATATATATATATATATGAATTAATAGTTTAATATACATATAAACACATTTATAAAATCATTAATATAAATAATAATAGGGGTATATATTTAGTAATAATTATATATAATTTTATAAAGATATATACATATATATACATATATATATAATCTTATAAATATGCATTCTTACAACAAAATGCACAATCATACAAAAATATATATATCTACATATATATATACATGAACAAATTTCAAAATAATAAAATTATATACTTATAAATATAAATATATGTAAATAATGAAAAAATATATAATTTCATATAAATACATATAAATATATATAAATATTAATATAAATAATTATAAATATATATACCCACATATTATAAGTAAATAAAAATATTAATTTAAATACATATTAATATGTTTATATGTACAAAAATGTGCAGAAATATTAATAATTACCTATAATTTTATATAATTATAAGTCAATATATATACCTATATATAAATTCATATATATACTAAATAAATATATTGTAATTATCAAATCTATAGAATATAGAAGAAAACTACAGATGAGATACCATTATATTGATAAAAATGTAAACCTACAGAATAAAATAATTTGCTACTAAAATATCATCTGATCTTCATGTTAATGGATGATGAAATTCTATATAATATTTAATTAAAAGGGAATGAAAACTAAAAACATAGTTTTTTAGGAATTATGGTCCTTTTTTCTCCATGGAATACTTTATATGGTCTACATATATATTTCTGGAACAGATATAGTTGTTAGATTTAAATTGAAAAATCTCGGAGACCAAAAGGCCACACATATCAAATGATATTCTTAGATGTAGTAGAATATTATTTTCAACATATTTTAGGGTAAATATATTATTTTTACTATAAAATACTTCCAAATATTATTTAATTTCATTTAATTTGATTTCATAGTCATTGATTTGACTAGATGCAGAGTTTAAAAATTCACCCAAGATATATTGTAATTATCCTTTGATTCTAAAGTGAGATTATCAAATTCATGAATAATTATTGTATTTTTAAAATATTTATTAACTAATTTTTAATGATAATTATTAAATAATAATTAACTCATAATATTTAATAAGAACTATAAATAATAAATATATAATGAAAATAAACAATTTCATTAAAAAATAATTATTAATAATCAAATATTCACTATTTGACCCTATAATTTTGAGTAGGATTCTAAAAAAATTATTTTAAAATTTTTTACAAAACATATTTTGGTAGATTTCAAAATGACTGCTAAAAACCCATTTATAAATTCTTATTTTCCAATTGTGGAAATAAACACATTAAACACCATTCCGTCTAATAATTCCCTATCAAAAATTGTTTTCATGATACATTGTGATATCATGATTCCTTATTAAATTTCCTCCTCAATTGTGCTTGAAGAAAAATATACTGAATGAAACACAATTCACACACAAAACTAACTTTTTGTTATAACATGCTAGTTTTACATTAATAAGATGATGTATTTATTGCAGACTACATATTAATTTCTCAAAACCGTGAGGTTATGGTTTTTATACAACCCATCATTGGTGTTATTCCTATATCACAATATCTTTATAGGATAGAAAAAATTTAAAAATATGTATTGAAGAAGAATCATTTAGTTAATTTACAAAAGGGTTTCATGATCAAGATTACATCACCTAGGATGAACTAGTTCCTAAATTTATGAAAAAATAATGATCAACAAGTCTATAAATTTATATCCTGACAACAACAAGATCAATTTCATGAATAAATTGATCTACTATTTTCTTTAATTACATATTCAATCAACTATGATGGGATTCATAATTCTCAATGATTTACCTTTGATCTGGATAACAACTATTTAGTATAAAATGAGTTATATTGTTAAGAGTGTGATGAATCTTTTTATTAATGGGTACATTTACTCAAAAGAGGAACATTGAGAAATTTATTGGTTATGTTAAAAAAGTGGAATTTGAATTTAGTATGTTGTAAACTAGGTTTTCATTAATTCGCGAGCTTCTAATGGTTTCCCATATGGTGGTCAGAATACTATATTTTTAAAAAAAAATCATTTATTGGAAGGAGATATTTTTATTTTAAATATATTTATATAATTTATATTGTGGTAAAATAATGATTAAATTGGAAAACAATTTTATTACAAGTGATATGTAGTCAGACCATGGAAATCAATATAGAGTCTGAACATGCACAATATAATATATGGATTACTGAAATTGTAGGATTATTTTTTAATCTAATGAATATATGAAACCCTATATATATAAGGGGTTGGAAAACATTTTTGGGGGGATGTGGAATTACATGTTACTCATGTATGTGTATACCTTTTCAAATGATAATTCTTTCTTTTTTACATGTGATGACGTGAAAAAATTCAATGCTACTCCCTATGAATATAGGATTAATTTTTTAACCATCTAATAACATATTTTTTCCTTATGTTTTTTAAATTTACCATTCATATTATTGTTGAAAATTTACTTAGATTGATTAAATATTCATTAGTATGTGGAATTCATTTTGGCGATGAGTGTGAAAAAATATTCATCATAATTTTGGTGCTTCGTATTTATGGGGATTCATTCTGGAGATGTATTTTAACCTATGAGATCTACCTAGGATGAACATCTACTGAATAATATTTCACCTGGGACTACCAAAGATCATTATTAATGAAAAATGATGTTCTCTTAGAGGATTGGTATTTTACTCATTTAATGGTTATGTATAATTCTTAGCATTGATAGAAATTTTTAAATTCAATGGGATTGATTTTGTAAAAAGGTGATAGTATTATAATATAGAATATTTCATGAAAAAAAATAAATTGGATGGATTTCAGTTTCCGGATGATGTATATTACGAAATACATCATCCAAAACAAAAGAATATATTATTTAAAATCCCAAAAGCTAATGAAAATGGCCATGGATGAATAGGAGAAATAAAGATCAAAATGATTTATATTTTTTGAGGGTGAACTTATCCCATAATGTTTCTTTGAAAATATTGGTGAATAAGACTACATTGGAATTAATTAAATCCCTAGAATACATGAAATATCACCAACTACAGTGAACATTGCCTGATTAATGCGAGAACAGTTCATTTTCGGGCTACCTAATTAATTATTTGTGGTTTATCATCTGAATTATTTTCACTTGTTAAAGTCATTTCATGAGTCTATTATGGTATAATTGAATATAAATATTTGGGTGATATAATTATTTTCATCATTTCTATAATCATATGAATAAATGGAAAAAACTTCAAGTAACTATAGTAGCAAAGTGGTTGTTATATTCAATTATGTCCTAAAAATCATTCTATATGTTAATTTCGGGATTAGGGAGTAAAAAAAATAATATAATTCATTTCTGCATATGGAAGAGGTTGTTTTCCTTATTGAATAAGTTTAATATTATCCAATGATAAGATTTGAGAGGGGAGTAAAGGTAAATAAATTGGGATTGTCCAAGTGTGATGGAACTATTATAAAAGTGTTCATTTCGAGAAGGTTATCCATTGGAAAAAGGGATATTCTATAAGACATACATGTAGAGGAATAATAATCATTTTCTTTACTATATAAATTAGTGAAAATATACTTATGTCTATCAACACACTCGTCGAATATTAGATCAGTATGTCATGACGCCCTCCCTCCGAAGTTTACCCTACTATGCTTGAAATGATTAAATGTAGGTAATGACCTATATGGCCCTCCTCTAGTAGGCCTCAGTTTTGCGAGTAGTGCAAAGGGTGTACAAATATCACAATATAGAGGTAATTACCCTTTATTGGGAAACAAGATCAGAGATAGGGTATCCCACACAACTTTCCCAATAATTAGCCACACTTTCTAGAATGGAAAACGTCATGGAGATCCCGCATACTCTATATATACAAAATCACATCCCTCCCACACACTCCAGGGCCACACAACACATCTCGACTGCACACACTAGGGTCCGAAAAACATCCCTCACACACACACCTAGGCCTAACAACACATCACGTCCTAAAGACACCTAGGAAAACACAACACATCTCATTACCAACACACCTGATAACACATCACATATCATCCCGAAGAAAGATTGGAACACATATAAAAACTCTCCTGAAGACACTAGGGCCATCACATCAAATCACAAATTTATTATCGCACTTCTCACTTATGGACATCACAACTTGTGATTGTCCCACCCATCTCATAAAATAGGGATCGTGGAATAATGGGTGGCCATCCATCCATCATCTAATTGGTATGTTTTGGAAATACACCCCCCCCATGATGAGGGGGGTTGTTTTAGACGAGGATGTTATGGTTTTTGTTCTGACAGGGGATGTGGACCACTAATGTGATTATAGGGGTTTATTGTTTTTTAATCACTCTAGTCAGTAATAAAATATTCTATGTTCTCCAAAAGGTCTGTTCATGGATCCAAGAAACACCTAGCATCTCTCATATCCATAATTCATTAACTTAGTTTCCAAAGGCAGACATTCATTAGATGATTTGTCAAATGACACTTTGAGAACTCACATTGGTTGAGATAATGGGAACTTGGGATCATCACACCCTTTTGGGGGGAACTATTGTATATTCTAGGACTATATTAAAGATTTAATTCATGTACATATGTTCATTAATCCTTATATCATTCCCAGACATGTGTCCATGGTATATCCCTAGGGTAACAAGATCAACCAGAGAATGCATAGGTCTAGAAATTTTGAGACAGTGCTGATTTCAGCCACATAATGAGGTGCTCTAGAGTTTATCATCATCTAGGATGGACAATAGATATTTTTTGTCAGGATCGATTCCAAAATTGGGATTCCTACATATCCTCATGGGGGGAATTCGAAACCACGTTGTTTAGTGTAAATTTACCAGACACATCACTATTTAATATCGTGTGAAAAAGACCTATACATATAGTTTAATATCATATGGTAATGAGATATAGGTGGAAGATTCCTTGTCCAGATTTGTTGTGGGACTTACACTGAAGCGGCCCAAGATGCCCATAAGGGATATGGTCTCCTAGGTGGAAATTTCCCTACTGGGTATGGGACCAGGAGAAAATTAGGGTAATTTGGGTGTCGATTCCTTACATTGGTAGTCCTTATATATATCCCAGTTAGCTATGTAACAAGGCTCATATGGTTTTGACCCCCATTTAGATTAACATTATGTGGTAAGGATGAGAGATAACAGACGTGAAAATGATGGATCAAATGAGATAAGTGGGGTACCATGCTTGAAACCTAAGGAGGATTCCAATATATCCAAGTTAGTTAGGGATCAAATACCATAATGTCCTTGGGATGGTGGACTAAACATAAGTGAAACCCTGTTGGATATGGTTTAGGATTGTATCATTGAAGAAGGTCCATTTGAGCTAGGTCCTTTAGAAAATCATCCTATATATCCTTAGTAGATAATGAATCGGGGTTCTCATAGTTCATTTCGGGTGTATCGTGTGGACATATTGATCATCTTCAACCCCTCAAACAACATGAGTCATTATCGGTGTGAGAAATAAGGGGAAGCAGTACATCTGAAAAACCACTCGATTTTTATTCCATCTACTGATGGATTGTACTGGATCCCACTAGGTGAGAGGGAGAGGCTTTGAATGTTCAAATTTTATCCCTTGGTTCGATATCAAGGAAAGTCATTTTTGGAGTTCTATCTAGACACGTCCTGGGATAAGGTGAAGTGGGGTAAGAGTTCCACCTCCCGCGAGAAAGTCTAGGGATGTACCTCATTGGGAATTCCCTAAAATTTATTCTTCGAAAGGGGAGGATCATCACTCATTGTCAAAAGGAAATAAGTGCGATTTCCCTTAACTATAACTAAACCATTTCAATGGGAAAGTCCAGTAATTACCCTTGATCCCTATAATGGGGAGGCTCATGAGTGTAATCTATGTTTATACACTATGTTGTCATTGGTCATTCAACATAGGTACATTTCATAAGTCCGCACCATTGAGGGGATTACCTAGGTGAGTACCATTACCATGGAAATGTAAACACAAAATGTTGCACTGATGCAGTTTATGGTGTTATCATATGGGTCTGGTGGCATTAGGAGGTGCTCTGTCCTAGTGTAGTTGGACTGGTTCATGGAGGTTCCATAGAAGATGAGACAGAAATAGAAGGAAATGACTAGAGTCAGAGGGTGTAATGCCTGAAGGTATCCCATTTCACATATCAATTGTTCATGCGGGATGAGGTTTCCCCCGAAGTGCATGTTTCTAGGTTGGTTTAGGGGACATCCATGTATCGTGCTGGAACACATTCCATGATTTGGTTCGCATAGTGTTTTTCCACATGCAACTGGGTTCCATCCACAAAAAAATGCTACGCGGCATCGATATCTCCCCACTTAGCCATTTTCTAATTGGGTCAGTGATTTGAAAAATGGGAATTAGTTCTCTGCCCCATGGGAAATTCTTCTGCGAATGGATTTTGGTTCACAGTCTACTAAATATTATTATAATTCTTTCTTAAAATACATACGGTGGCTAACACCTGACATGAATCATGGAAAGAGTCTGTCTTTTGTGGTTTTATCTTCATTCCATCTTCATCGATTTCTCTCTAAAATATGGTATTTCAGTTCATTCGAAGTCTAAATCATTTTTTTCTCCCCGTTGGGAATTTTTATGGAGTGGTGGAGGAGATGGATCAATGGTAAATGTAGAGTCTTTTGTGTAAGCTCAAGGAAGAAACACCCGACCCATGAAAGACTCTGTCAATAGAGGGGGAATGGGGATTTCAATTCATGGGGAACAATTATTTAACTCGTTCCTTTGAACGAAATCATCTGTGGGATGCCATCGACTATACCCAACCCCCGAATAGTCTGATTCCTTGGAAAATGATATATATAGTGAATTTATCTTCCACCATTTAACCAATGACACTATTTTCATGGGACAGGCATCTTCACCTTCATCCCACAAATGGGTCAATTAGTGGTTAGCTCATGGGGCTAACTTCCATGTGAAGCAGCAGTCTGCGAAGGATCTTTTCTTTCATGGTGCCTCTTATTTCCTTTACCAATTTTTCACCTTTAAATAATCTTCTTCAACTCTTCAACTAGATTTTTTCATCCATTTCTAATTTCATGGGAGTATTTTCATTCCCTTCACATGGTTTTTGAGACCCAAAAAATTCCCCCATCGAAATGGGATCTAATAAAGATGAAGAGGTTGGTATTATTATGTAGATCACATTCCTGACATAAGTAAGATTGTGGTATATGGGTATACACATAGAAAGGGATCACACCTATACATGGGGGGGGGTATGTCATTTGTAATTTTCCAGATTTCAAGAAAAACTAAGAGCTCTTGTGAATCACTGTTGATCTCTCTCACTTTCTCACTCCTACAAACTGATCATTTCATCCCATGAACTAAAATCCTTCAAGGTAACCTTCATCTGTTTCCAAAACATTGAATCCATGAACTAAAATTTTAATCTACAAATGGTGAGTTCGAATTTATGTGTGGTGTGGGTTTGATATGTAGTTTTCCTGCTCATCTTTCTAGGAACTATCAGTTCACTGGCCAAAGCTTTATAGGAAATCACCTTTCTATCATTTGAAAACAATCATTTAATGGTTCATACCATCCACAGACCATTAGTTCATGCATCCCCGAAGACCATTTTTATTCATTTACCAATTTATTTATATTTCTCTAAAATTTGTAGGCTAGATCTTGCTATCACATAATAGAAAAAAATAGCTCTTTCTCTCACCTAAACAGGTGTGACTGGAAGAAGGGATGCTATGGTCGATAATGTCAATGTTGATCTTTAGCCTTGTATTATTCCTCAAGAGATAAATATAAGGGATATTCTTTCACTAGAGTTGATTTTCTACCCATTATCAAATAGGATTCCACTTTAAATCTTTAGTCCCTTAGACAATGTACTTACCACCATTTGACTAGTTCATCTTTTCTATTCATCTCAAGACGTATTGAGAGTATGAACAAGTTTATATTTCTTCCAAGGGGGAGATCATAACTTGTTTGAGCGAAGATAACATATTTGATATAAACGGATCTATGTGGACGTAGAGAAATCTACACCAAAATAACAGATCTTTTTCATCATCTATCTGTCACTATCTATCCATTATCAATATTTCTCAAAATGATCCTAATAGATAATGGAACTCCAAATGGGATCTATGGTCCAAAGGGTTATTTTCTGAATATTTATCCTATGTATTTTGTGTTCATCAAAACATCATGGAATCCTCTGCACTGCTGAAAGATATCTACCAATAATAAGAGGGTTGGGTTTCCCAATTCTCCATTTATTAATTGGGTGAGATAATTCCAGAACTACTCAACCACTAGTGTTCAAGTAACAACATTGTTCACTTTTCCCATAGTTAAATGTGTATCTGTTTATGGGAAACCTACTAGATAGGGGGACTTCCCATTCTCAAAAATATGAACAATGAATTTTTACCATTGGCCAATTCTTGGGAAAATTCTTTGCAAGTATCTATACTAGATAAGGATTTTCTATTCATGGGGGAGGGATTACTCGGTCAAAATCTTCATGAAAACTCGCCTATTTTATTTTTAGATTGGATCATAGTTTTATTGCTATTGAATGGACCATGGATGATAGTTCGTCATAGCAAAACCAATCAGACCGTATAGTCATAGCCCATTCGTAGCTATTACTATGCTACTGTTAAGGTGAGTTGATACACCACCTGGGGTTTTGAGGTATGAGTAGGCATATCTTTTGAACTCATATTGGAAGGCTTCTTTTCAATGTACCTAAGTTTGTGGCCCTTCCCATCCCGTTACATTTATATTATTTTCTGGATTTTCATATTAATGATGGAATCCACACATTAAGTGGGAAACCAATCAATTTATCCACCCCCCAACCTCACTTAGATTTATGAGTTATTATGGAAGAGAAATAAGGGGAGTCCTCCACATCGACTTAGGAGGCAATTTTCAATTTTTTGGTTGGATAGAATAGAATTTTCCCTTCTATGAGTGTTAGTATACAATAAAGGTTCCTCATTTTGATTTCCATCCATCTTTTCTTAACATTTACATTGTTCATCTCAAATGCTTGAGTGTCGACAACATAATTGAGTTGTGGAGTTATCCTTCTCAATTTGTTTTTTCACCTTACCCCGTGCCTCATGAAGTAGTATTAAATTATGGGTTGGGTTACTCAAAATCATGTTCTTATGGAAACACACATTGGGACGTAGTCTTGACCACTCATATAGAATGAATTACCCTCTGAGAACTTTATGCTTCTATAGGATTTCTAGGAAATTTTTATGTCTACCAGGAGTTTCATTACTCCCAGTTACCCCTGTGAAGAGGGAATGTAATATTTTAATCATTCAATAAATATGGTTGATGATTATGTTTAAGGACTCTTGAAAGAAAGTCTTTATTCCCACCACAGTGGCCTATACTCACTTATCACTGGAGTATTCCCAATAATGGGCATCCTGATATCCTAATGGGATATTAAAAATATTGACTCAATGGGTTCAGAGACACTTCACAACTTCTGGTCCCATTTCAACTATGCCAGTAGTGCCATCTCCCTCTATCTCTACTATAAGAAGGCATTATATTCTTCATCCCATGCATTCATAGGGGACTTAATCTACATAACCTATGTATTTGGAGAGTAACTCAGACCCATTATCTCTGGGTGATATGGAATGTGTTCTTTCCAAAGCCGGACCAAGTGGGGCATTGATGGGAATCCCTAAATTCATAGTCAACCCCCTAATATTGGATCAAGATATCAAATATTTTATAGATATAGAATGTTCAACCCAATTGGGAAACCCATTCGATGATAGTTCCATATACCAAGATTTCATTCCCTAGTTACATAACTATTGTGGTAGCAGAGAGAAACCAGGGTTCCAATGTCATCTGAAGACATCGAAATTTGAAGATAAGGGTATGGCTTCAAAGTCATACTATTTCCTCTGATACTCCACTTCCAAATTTTTTGATGAGGAGGATACCCTCCGATTGTTATTTATGAACTTCAGTTCATGAAACTTTGACTACCGACCCCTACACCACCTTGCGTACCAAATTGTAATAGCTCAAGAGGATCTAGTTGCTAATAAGGGAAACCTTTCTTAGTTCATTGATTCAAATAATAATATAATTAACTTTTGGGATATTACCAAAGAGCATCATCACTTAATGGTTGAGGAGGAAATTGCCCATGACCTTATGATTGACCAAACAAAAGAGTTGTGTGAGTGTGAGGATAATGTGATGATACTAAAGGCACAAGTGACATCGAGAACATAAAATTTTGAAGCTATTAAGTAAAACGGAAAATAATATCAATGACATTCTAAAATTATTATGCCCAACGGTTGAAGCATAATCTATATAGAGGACTACTTTAGAGAAAGCTATTTATAGCCCATTACAGTATAGTTATTAATATAGTAGAAAGAGATAAATGAACTTTGTTATAATATTTTCTATTGTATTATTCCACTGTTTTCATTTTCTTTGTCATTGAGGAGAGACCAGATTGTTGATCTCTCCCCATTTCCATTTAATGGAATGGAGACTCACCTACATTTAATGTCACACATTACCTGTAATGTCAATCCATTATAGTTGACAATATTTTAAGTATTAATCCCAACCAGATATCAATTTGAGTCATAATTTATGATATTTGAAATTATCATATCATGCTCTTATTTTTTCCTAATGTGACGGAATCAATAATCATTGATTCACTATTTCTAGGGATGCATGGAAAACCCCAAAAAAAAATTCTTTTTAATTATTACCATAATTTTTCCTACGACTAGTTTGGTATGGGTTTAGTGGGTATAACATGAAATTTTTATTGGTTATCCATTGTGGTTTTTTGACCTAAAAGTTTTTGTGTCTCTTTCATTTGTTTTTTTGCCAAGTATATTTCCTAAACTACAAGATTTTTTAGGTTTAGTTAGCTGGTATTCAACTTTTGTCCCGGGTTCCCTTTGTAGGTTTTCTTATTGGTAAGTCTAATGTCTCTTTATGGGGGTAGTTTAAAGTCTTAAAAATAAAACTATCATTACAAGTGTTTTAGGTCGAATAGGTTTGACCATTATTGATGGGGTGATGGCCCAAATTAGGGTTTATGGACCAAGGACCCCCCAAATATTTTCAAACATAGGTGAGGGATTTTATGTGACCCTGAATTTGGGGTTACTTGGATATGAGACATGATATGGGGAAAGGGAAACATGGGGAATATGGAAGCATTAAAAGCCTCTTCTAAGGATGAATTTTCCATTGGTTGATAGGCCCATTATATGGGAATCTTATGAAAAGCTGTCGGGGCATTGTGCACATAGTCAAAAAATGTTTTCCACAATAAACTGACCCTCCATTTCCGATGGCCAAGAACTTTTATGTGAATTTCGGTGTTTCAAGAACACTTGGGGTGTCTTTTAAGGGATGTGTTGTCCAAAATCTAGGAGGGAATTGATATTCATTTTAATTGAAGATCCACTCCAAAATATATTTTTTCTTTAATGGATGGTTTTAGCATGGTGCTTTTTAACGTCGTGCAACAAGGATATTTGAGACTTATAGTTTAAATTCATTTCACATTGAAAATGTGAGTAAACTGTTAATCATTTCCAATGGTAGTGTAAATAGAAATGTTTCTTTCTTTTTAGGTATGAATGGGGAAAAGGGATTAAAATATAATAAAAAGGATTTACAAAACAATGGATTTATGTCATATATAAATGTCATATAGAAGTATGGATATAGGAGAAAACTATCTTGAAAATGAATTTTCCTATTTTTTATATGACTTTTTTTTGTGTAAAACATGTACAGAGTCATTTGGGCATTATGTTCATCATAAAACATATGTGTCCTCAGGATACTGACCTTTCGTTTCTGATGGCCAGAGATGATTATGTGGATTTATACCATTCTTCTTATAAGGTATGGTTCATGAAAATGAGGATTCCTGACCATGAAAGGGGGAATTTGAAGTCAATGTTTCCCATGACTAGATAATGTTTCCCCCCACATAGGTCTAAGGATTCTGCACATGTTTTTATGACCGATGTGTAGGAATAAAGGGAAATTTTTTTTCTTTAATTGGACCCAAGAGACATGACTCAGGTGTGACTATGTATCCAATGAAAATATGATTCAAGATAAACCTAGTTAATGGAATGCATTCATATGAATATATGAATCACAAATAATAATAGTGAATTTTTTCTTGCATGATGGCTGACCCATGAATTGGGGATTAAACTGGATTGTCCTATAAAGATTTATTTCATGCATAGGAACATGAGAAAGCGTTCTATGATGTTTCTATTCCAAAGACTGAACATATGGTATCATTAATTAGGAAGTTTTAATGTCATGAGATTAGGAAATTTGATATAAAATCCCCAATTGACTGCAAGAAAACTAGTCCAAGATGTCCTGACATATCCTAGAATTGAGTAGGAAGGGAAATGTAAACCATGGATATGAGGGATATAAGATTAAGAGGAATGATATGGGTATAGAAGCCATTGGTCATACAGATGCATGAAAAGCCTCCCTTAAGGATGAATTTTCCATCAGATGATAGACCCTTTTTATGGGCAATACAATCAGATCCACCAGGGCATTGTGTTCATATTCAAACAAAGGTGTCCATAAGACACTAACCATCCACTTCCCATGGTAGGGGATGTTTATGAAGATCTAAATTTTCTCTAAGAACCGATATTGATAGATGAGAAAGATGTGTCTTGACATGTAAGAAACATTTTGGCTATGGTTATCTATAGAGTCATCAACTCCTCTATATAGATCTGATTCATGCATTTGGTGGGGCATTTTGACCGAGTTCTTAAGGATGGCTCAATATTTAATTATTTGAGTGCCTTAACAATATTTTCATTGTAGAGGATCAGTCCTTATGCAAGGAGGTAAGAATTTTTTCTATGTTTTATTTCCCTAGGGGTAGATAGGCCTTTGATCTGTCTTCCATGCATCATGATGTATTCATCATGTATAAGAATCAAGGAAAATGTAGTTCTTGAAAGTTGACTCCCTGAACATGCATAGTCTATATGTTGGGAGTGGGGAATATTTTTTCTTTTTCTTTCTCTCTTAATTTTTGATGCGAGACGCACGGGGTGGCCCGATCTTCACGGCGTAGGGCGGCGGATGATGGATGCGGTTTGGGGCTAAGTGACGAGTGAAGGGTATGGATAGTGGAAGCAAGTAGTCAACCTACGCTATATGGAGCGTGACCTACTACTTAGACAACACACTCAAGGGAGGGGGGTGATGGCCAATCCACACAACAACGCACTTGGGTTGAGGCACGGAATTGGGGGCTTTGTGAACTTGGATCACCAATCGAACTTGTAGATTGACAAGGCAAGAATACACAAGAGCAAGGGGAAAAACCCGGGATAATCCACACACAACGGAGAGAAACAAATCATAAGCTCTAAAATTAAGTCTTGAATGCCAATACAAAGCCATGGGGTGGCTATTTATAGCCAAGGGGGTGATACAATGGTCAAGGGTCTAATACCCTAAAGTCATAATGTCTAAACCTACCTTGTCCCCTTAAAAGTCAAAAAGATAAAAGCCAACAAAGACTTTTGGAAAAGAAGCACACAACTTTCCAACATAGCCCACCGGATTTGACTTTGAGTGCATAGCCCACCGGATTTGACTTTGGTGTCCAAAGATTCCATTTCTAGAATCCTCCATGTGGGCAAGGCCTCCAAATTCGTGCAACCATGTGGGCCAAGTTTTAATCATCAATTTTGGGCTTGAATAAGTGATATTATAGGCCCATTTGCTCCATCCATGCAAGGTAATACCCATTGGGCCTTTAATGAAGCAAGATGAGCGCCCATTGAAGCATTCAACCTCTTTAATCTTCCTCGTGTCATTGGGCCTTGCAAATCCAATTCCTCCACCCGAGCAATCGACTCTGTGCCTTCCGCATGGTTCGCATCATCCTCCCCCTCTTGAAAAGGAGTCGTCCTCGACTCTTCATCCTCTACACCCAAAAAAGGAGAAAGATCAGAAACATTGAAAGTGCCACTTACACCATACTCACCTGGCAAAGCTATCTTGTAAGCATTGTTGTTAATATTTTCAAGCACTCGGAATGGTCCATCGCCTCGTGGCATGATTTTTGATTTCCTCTTTTCAGGGAATCTTTCCTTCCGCATATGAATCCAAACCAAGTCACCAGGCTCGAACAACATTTGCTTGCGACCCTTGTTTGCACGATCCATATATTATTGGGTCATCCGCTCGATATTTAACCTTGCGTTTTCATGGATTTTCTTGATGAATTCAGCACGCCCTTTCGCATCCATATTAACTGCTTCCTGTAAAGGCAAAGGAACTAGATCAATAGGCGCAAGGGGGTTAAAGCCGTAAACTATTTCAAATGGAGAATATTGAGTAGTGGAATGCTTGGCCCTGTTATATGTGAATTCCACATGTGGCAGACACTCCTCCCAATTCTTGATATTCTTTTTGACAATTGTTCGCAGAAGGGATGATAGTGTGCGATTCACCACCTTCGTTTGCCCATCGGTTTGTGGATGAAAAGTAGTGGAAAATAATAACTTTGTACCGAGTTTTCTCCACAAGGTCTTCCAAAAGTAACTAAGAAATTTTGTGTCTCGATCCGACACAATGGTCCTTGGCATTCCATGATGCTTGACTACTTCCTGAAAGAAAAGTGTTGCAATGTTAGTGGCATCATATGTTTTGTGACAGGGAATAAAATGTGCCATTTTTGAAAACCGATCCACCACAACAAAAATGGAATCTCTCCCCCTCTTGGTCCGTGGTAACCCCACAATAAAGTCCATTTATATGTCCTCCCAAGGGGTGTTGGGAATTGGGAGAGGAAGATATAGTCCATGTGGGTTCAGCTTTGATTTGGCTTTATGGCAAACAATGCACTTTCCCACAAATTTCTCAACATCTCTAGATATCCTAGGCCAATAAAAATGCTCACTAAGAACACTTAGAGTTTTTGAAACACAAAAATGCCCCATTAACCCACCCGAATGTGACTCCTTTAGTAAAAGTAAATGGATAGAGCAATTAGGAATGCAAAGCTTATCAATCCGAAATAAGAATCCATCATGTAAATAGAACTTTTCCCAACTAACTCTAGGTTTTAATTGTTCATAAGGTTCTCTAAAATCACTATCAGTGTCATATAAATCCTTAATGTATTCAAAACCAAGAAGTTTTGAATCCAACAAGGATAAAAGAGAATATCTACGCGAAAGTGCATCGGCCACAGTATTTTCTTTACCCTTTTTATGCTTGATGACATATGGAAATGATTCAATGAATTCCAGCCATCTAGCATGTCTCCTATTTAGTTTATGTTGGCTCCTAAGGTATTTAAGAGCCTCGTGATCAGAATGGATCACAAATTCTTTAGGCCAAAGATAGTGTTGCCATGTTTCGAGTACTCTAAACAATGCATACAACTGTTTATCATATTTAGCATAGTTTAGAGTTGGGCCATTTAACTTCTCACTAAAATAAGCAATAGGCTTACCTTCTTGCATGAGTACTCCTCCTATGCCAATTCCGCTTGCATCACATTCAATTTCAAAGGTCTTACCGAAGTCTGGAAGTGCAAGTAGAGGGGCGTGGGTGAGTCTCTCCTTTAGCGCATGGAAGGCTTTTTCTTGCATTTTCCCCCATTTGAAAGGAACATTCTTCTTTGTCAATTCATTCAATTGTGTTGCTAGTGTGCTGAAGTCTTTCACAAATCTCCTGTAAAAACTAGCAAGCCCATGAAAACTTCTTACCTGTCCAACGGAGGTAGGAGTTGGCCATTCTTGTATTGCTTTGATCTTCTCGGTGTCCACTTCAACTCCATTGCCACTCACAACAAATCCAAGGAAAATAATCTTATCGAGACAAAATTCACACTTTTTTATGTTTCCAAACAGGTTTTCTTTCCTTAACACCTCTAGGACTTTTCACAAGTGATCTACATGTTCATGCAAAGTCCTACTATACACCAGAATATCATCAAAGTAAACTACCACAAATTTTCCAATATATGCACGTAAGACATGATTCATTAACCTCATAAATGTGCTTGGTGCATTGGTGAGACCAAAGGGCATGACTAACCATTCATAAAGTCCATGTTTTGTCTTAAATTCATTTTTCCACTCATCTCCTTCTTTCATCCTAATTTGATGGTAGCCTCTTCTTAAATCAATTTTTGAGAAAATAGTTGAACCATTTAATTCATCTAGCATATCATCTAACCTAGGGATAGGATGACGATACCTGACCGTGATGTTGTTGCTGGCTCTACAGTCAATGCACATTCTCCATGTTCCATCCTTCTTTGGTACTAGAAGGACCGGTACCACACAAGGACTAAGACTCTCTCTCACATACCCCACATTCAACAACTCTTGAACTTGCCTTTGAATTTCTTTTGTCTCCTCTGGGTTGGTGCGATATGCTGGGCGGTTCGGTAGTGATGCTCCAGGTATGAGGTCAATTTGATGCTCAATACCTCTAATGGGTGGAAAACCCGGTGGCACCTCTTCGGGAAACACATCTTCAAATTCCTGCAACAAAGACTCAACAACATGTGGCAAAGAAGATGTTAAGTCATTAGTGTTCAACATCACCTCTTTGTACATAAGTACTAAGAGATTTTGTCGAGAAATCAAAGCTTCCTTAACCTCACTCTTTTTTTCCAACATCACACTTTTCTCTCCTCTCAAAACTTTTTCCCCTCTTGATTTTTCTTTGCTCTCCATTTCTTTGCTTCTCTCATTTTCTATTTTTCCCTCATTCTCTCCTTTTTCATTTTCTCTCTTTTTTTCCTCATCACTCTTTTTTTTCTTTTCTCTCAAAATGTGATCTTCTAGAATTTTCTTGGGGGACATGGGGTTGAGGGTTATAGGTTCCCCTTGGAGTAGAAAAGAGTGACGGTTCAAGAAACCATCATGAGTAACACGCCGATCGTACTGCCATGGTCGACCCAACAACAAGTGGCACGCCTTCATAGGAACAATGTCGTACAATATCTCATCTTTTTACTTACCGATGGTGAACAATACCTTCACTTGCTTGGTGACCTTCAGCTCTCCACAATCATTCAACCACTGAAGTCGGTATGGATTTGGATGCCTTAAAGTCGGGAGTCCCAACTTCTCCACCAACTCGGTGCTCGCCACATTGCTACAACTTCCACCATCAACAATAACACTACATACCTTTCCATTGATCTTGCATCGTGTATGGAAAAGGTTCTCCCGCTGCTCCTTTTCTCCAACGGTCATTTGTGCACTTAAAACTCTTCTAGTGACAAGAATCTCGCCATCTTCCGCAAATTCTCCATTTTCAATTTCTGGAGATTCATCTTCCTCCTCTTCGGAGCTCTCTCCATCGGTCTCTCATTCTCCATACTTGTTGATGATCATGGTGCGACGGTTTGGGCATTCACTAGCAATGTGACCCCTTCCTTGACATTTAAAACACCGAATATCCCTATTCCTGGTTTGATTAGCCTCAAAAGTAGGTTTCTTAGGTGGAAGAATTACCTTGTCACTTTTGCGATCAACCACCTCTTTTGCCTTTGATGGTTCTCCAATCTCCTTCCTTGGATTTTTCCATGGTGTGAAAGGGGTAGTGAGTTTCCTCATGTTGCTCCTCCTTTTGATTTGTTGCTCGATCTTGGTGGCTTGGTGGATCATATCTTGTATCTCTACATGGTGGTACATCTCCACTTGATCCGCAATCTCCCGATTGAGCCCATGTAAAAACTGTGCCGTGGTTGCCTCCGGATCCTCCTCAACGTTTGCCCGAATCATGGCAATTTGCATCTCCTTGTAGTAGTCTTCTACACTCTTACTCCCTTGGATTAGGCGTTGAAGTTTCTTGTGGAGATCTCTATGGTAATGTGTGGGGACAAACCGCTTCCGCATGGTGAACTTCATGTCTTCCCAAGTGTTGATGGGACGTCCACCATATCTAGTCCTCTCCTTTTGAACTTGATCCCACCAAATTAAAGCATAATCAGAAAATTCAAGGGAAGAAAGTTTGACCTTTTTCTCCTCGTAATATGCATGGCATGAAAAGACCTACTCAATCCGCATCTCCCACTCCAAGTATGCTTCCGGATCACTTTTCCCAAGAAAAGAAGGGACCTTCACCTTGATCCCGCCAAGTAGGTCATCATCATGTTGTCTCCTTTGGGATCCTCTCGGTTGTTGGTACAACCTCCTCCTTTGTGGGACTTCATCAAGATCATCATCAAAGTTCACCATCTCCTCATCCATGATGTGGGGACGACGTGGTGTGGGAGCGCGTCATGGGTTATCATGGAACATCCTTGGGCTTGGTTTATTCTCCAATTCATCAATCCTCTCATGTAACACCTCCAACTTCCGATCAAGAAGCTTCTCGAAGTGGCTCACCAAAGCTTGCATTTGGAATTGCGTAGCTTCAGGTGCGGGAGATCTACTTCGACTTCCTTCATCGCTAACATGAGCAATTTTCTTCCCACGATCTTCTGCCATGATAAGTTACACAAACACAAACACACACCAGGGGGGGAACACACACAATGATACACACTCACTCACACACGTGAGATGTACACACTCACACAAGATGTACACACTCACACACACAAAGATACACACTCACGCACGCAATATATACACACTCACACGCACAAGATGTACACACACACTCACACAACAAGATGCACACACTCACACACACAAGATATATTTTTTTTTGCTTATTTCTCTCCACTCTCAAAACTCAATTTGAATCCCAAGCTCTTATGAAATATATTACCTTGTTTAGGGTGATCAAGTGCCACAAATTCCTCCCCAATCAATATTGTGTCGGGGGATGGTTTAACACAACCCGCTTGAGTGGTAAGGGGTTTAACAATGGTAAAGGGTCAAAAAGAGGGTGGAAAGAAGGGGTAGATAGGTGGATTGTGGGTTTTGCCCGATTGTGCAAGATAAGATAAATGAAAAAATATGAGCCAAATACAAAATGGGGATGAAGTAAAATGATGGAAAATGTTATATATGGAAATGGAAAGTGCTAATAATGTAAATCACAAAGGAGTAATTGTATCCGCTCTTTTTTTTTTGCTTTTTTTTTGTCAATTCTCCCCAAAAAGTGTTGTGCTTGGAGTTTTAAAGCACAAGATGATTGAACGGAGAGTAAGACAATTTTTTTTTAAATCTCTCAAATAAAGGATGTGCTTAATTTTGAAAAGCACAAAATGATGAGTTGAGATTTTTTTTTGCCGGATACAAATCACATATAGAGAATTAAATGCGGAAAGAAGATGAATGAAAATTTGGCTCAATTTATAATAATCCAAGCTTGCACAAACTAGGACAATTCGGGAGGCTTTCAAGAAAAATGGATTTTTTTTTGTTGAATGGGTGAATAATATGGGAAGATAAGGAGGGTAATGGATATAATTAAAGTAAATGAAGGGATAGATGCCTACCGTGTCAACCGGAGCTCTGATACCAACTGATGCGAGACGCACGGGGTGGCCCGATCTTCACGGCGTAGGGCGGCGGATGATGGATGCTGTTTGGGGATAAGTGACGAGTGAAGGGTATGGATAGTGGAAGCAAGTAGTCAACCTACGCTATATGGAGCGTGACCTACTACTTAGACAACACACTCAAGGGAGGGGTGTGATGGCCAATCCACACAACAACACACTTGGGTTCAGGCACGGAATTGGGGGCTTTGTGAACTTGGATCACCAATCTAACTTGTAGATTGACAAGGCAAGAATACACAAGAGCAAGGGGAAAAACCCGGGATAATCCACACACAACGGAGAGAAACAAATCATAAGCTCTCAAATTAAGTCTTGAATGCCAATACAAATCCATGGGGTGGCTATTTATAGCCAAGGGGGTGATACAATGGTCAAGGGTCTAATACCCTAAAGTCATAAAGTCTAAACCTACCTTGTCCCCTTAAAAGTCAAAAAGATAAAAGCCAACAAAGACTTTTGGAAAAGAAGCACACAACTTTCCAACATAGCCCACCGGATTTGACTTTGAGTGCATAGCCCACCGGATTTGACTTTGGTGTCCAAAGATGCCATTTCTCGAATCCTCCATGTGGGCAAGGCCTCCAAATTCGTGCAACCATGTGGGCCAAGTTTTAATCATCAATTTTGGGCTTGAATAAGTGATATTATAGGCCCATTTGCTCCATCCATGCAAGGTAATACCCATTGGGCCTTTAATAAAGCAAGATGAGCGCCCATTGAAGCATTCAACCTCTTTAATCTTCCTCGTGTCATTGGGCCTTGAAAATCCAATTCCTCCACCCGAGCAATCGACTCTGTGCCTTCCGCATGGTTCGCATCAATTTTATTGGGTTCCTTGCAGTTTAACGTCATGTGGTTTGGATGATTTTTTGTTCCCTGGTTCTATGGGGAACCCCCTACCAAGGTTCCTAAAATCATGTGAGATGTGATTGATTTTGAGAATAATGGGAAATAAAGGGTTTAATCCACCACTTATGGATGGAATGATCAAGGAAAGTATCATTTCATACTTGGAGTGATGTTGTGACGTCTAGTATCATACAGTAAGGATATTTTAACATGCAGTTTAGCATCATTCGATTAAGATACATTCTATACTATTTAGTCTCATGTTGTAAGGACGTTGATTCCATGGAGTTTATTTTCATGCAGTGAGGCCATTGATGGAACAATGTGAAGAGGGGGAATTTGATTAATCCTGATATGACCCTACAAATGGATCATGTTTCAGAGTTCCTTTTTTTACTTGAGGGGACATTTTTATGCATTCTGCAACTACGTCTAGGTCATAGGATTTGGGTATCAATATGTATCCTACCTAGTTATGAATCAAGATGAATGCAGTTCTTTTAATGAACTCCCCCTACATAGGTCTAGACCATATATAGAAAATTGAGGGAGTTATTTTTCTAAATTTTGGGTATCAGAACCAGAATTGGAGTATGGGAATCTCTACATATCTTGTAAGGGAATGAATCAATCCATAGGTAGTTCTGGAGGTACCATCCAGTTTAATGTCATGTAGTATGGATGTGAGTGACTTGATGCAAATAAGGATGGATATCATGGAGACATGCAGTTTAATATCTAATAATAAGGAAATTTACTACATTGTTTAATTTTATGTTGTATGGATGAAATTTCATAGAAACCATGAAAAAATATGGGCTAATCAGGCAAGGATATTCTAGAAAATATCAGATTTGAGGGAAGGAGATTGTGTAAACAATGACTCTGGGATCTCTCAGATTGAGAGAAATGATAAGGGTCTTGGAAGCCATTGGGCGTATAGAAGTAGGAATAGCCTCTCCTGAGGATGAATTTTCATTGGGTTGGTAGGCCTTTTTTGGGAAACATATTCAAAGACGTTGGGGCATTATGTGCATAGTCAATAAAAGGTGTCTGCAAGACACATGCCATCCATTTCTGTTATCTGAGAAGGTATATGATGATCCAAATGGAGTTAGATGCATGGAAGAGGGTATCTGAGTATGCAGTAAATGTCATGTCAATGATTAGATATGAAATGTTGAATCCCCTATATTTATCTAACTCATAAGGAAAGGGCATGATAATTCGACGAATCCATACTGTATGAATCAATATTTGGACTCTCCAGTATATATATTCATTTATATGAAAAAGATTGGGGGAATTTGTATCTTTCTATTTCACGTGGATGGATCCAAGATATGATATTTGATTGTTACTATGTATCCTATGAAAATAATAATCAAGCAACACAGTGTTCTAAAAATTGGTCTCCCTACATAGGTGTGGTACTTTCACAGAGAGATGTTCATTTTTTTGTTTAATGGTAGTTCTACTAGGATGTGGGATATGGGAATCACTACATATCACACAATGGTAGGAATCAAGCCACACCAAGTTCTCAATATACCATTGAATTTAACATATTATGGTTAGAAATTTGGGTTCCCCAATTGGGAGGGAGGACCTTATCCTTCCATTTATGGTCATACCACTAGTTCCATGGAAACCATACATAAAATTGATATATTGTTACCATGTGGGGAATTCCTAGAAAAACCCCTTATCCCATGTGAGTTATGCTAGGTGAGTGAAATGTGGGGTAGTGGAGTTATATTCAGCCACATGAGGATAATGTAATAAAGAGGGATTGAATTTTAGTTTTTTTAATTTTATTATAGATGGGCCTAGAAATGGAGATATGGTTGGCACTACGTCCTCTCATTAAGATGATAATCAAATTATTTTTTATGAATTACCCCCTTCATTAGCCTTAACCATGCAAATGGGTAATTACTTCATGGTTGTTAATCCAGGATAAATGTTTGGGTGTCTCTGCATATCCTAAGAGGGATTCAATGAGGCCACATGTTGTTATAGAAATTGGTCTCCCTATATAGGATTGGTCCATACACAGGGATAAGTGTAATTTTTTTAATTTATATTCATCCACGATGTAGAACAAGGGTGTTACTATATATTTTAACTAGGTAGGAATCAAAGAACATGTAGTTCTAAATGGAAACTCCATTTACCAGTCTGACCAATACATAAAGAGGGCAATTTTTAACCATCCTTTTCATCTTATTGGTTTGTCATGTTCCATTACTCTATGTTTCTATGGAGGAAGTTCCAATAGAAATTCCTAATCTTACTTGAGCCTAGATAAATGTGAGAAAAAAGGAACAAAAAGGTTATTTCTCAAAATGAGAAGTGGTGGAGGGTACAATGGAGGTATTTTGTAACATGTGGGGGTTGGACCACGGTCTAGGATCAAGGTGTCCCTACATATCCCAATAAAAAATGGGAATCAAGATGTATGTATTTTTATAAATATACCTCCCTACATTGGTTTCGGTCATAAACAATAAGGCGGAGCATTATTGATTTTTTTTATGGTTGAACCAGGATGAATGTCCGAGCATCTCTACATATCTTATGATATAAGGAATCAAATCATATGATGTTCTAATTATTTTTTCCCTATACTGGTATGACCAATTTTTATGGAGGGGAAATTTAATACATGAATGGTGGATAGGTAAGGATATTGAATTTGGGAATCACTATGTATCCTACCTATGAACGAATCACGACACATATACATTCAAATAGAAAATAGTTCATTCATAGATCTATCTCTCTCACAAAATCAAGGGAATTTTATCATTCTCATGCATAGATCTACCTCATGTACAACGATCCATTGATTGGTGTACAATGATCCCCATACAGTTTAGCTTCTTGTGGTTATGATTATTTGTTAATGTAGTTTATTTTCTTACTATAAGGACAAGAACAGCTTGAAGTGAAGGGGAAAACAAGTCTTATCCAATAGTTTAATGTCACACGATTAGGAATTTGTGTCCATGCTGTATATTATTGTTTAGTGAGGAAATATCATCATGGTGTTTTTACAGAAGATTGGTATGATGATGCAAAGAAGATTAAGATAGTGCAACACTGACATATATGGTGTTATGTAGTTTAATGTCATGTATCTAAGAAGAGCTCTATGTGATTAAGCAATGTATTTCTTCTGTAAAAACATGTTGGTGGGAGGTGTGATATGATTTCCATCCCTTAAAATCAAGGAATATACTCCATTGTAGTATACCTTGGTTATAATATATGGTCCTCCCCACTTTGTCTCTAATTTTGGGGGTTTAATTTTTAGTATTAATAGAGGCTTCTAGAACAGACTATTTATCCTTTGAGTAATGATTGAAGGAGAACCTTTTTGTTAAAGGCTCATGCATTTCGGTTTTAGTAAACTTCTAAGTGGTGAAGGGTATGAAATCTATTTTTATCCAATTTCTCAAAATTTTTGAGTTATTAATGGGATATATCATTTATGTATAGTTGATCAAAAATAGAAACACGGAGAAATCTTAGTTTATCTTTGATTGGTAGAATAACATTCTCCCTATATACAAACAAATACAGGGTTTCTTGAGTGGCACTATGAGTTGTGTTTCGATAAACCCATAGATCATGGAGTAGTATATCTGAAAAAATCTTTTTTTCTTTATCTAACACGTTCTATAATTTTTTATATTGGGTCTTCTTGAAGTCCTATATTTGTCTTTTTGGCCACTGCATGGTATCGAGATGAATGGATGGTCTTGATACCATACATCTGATATAACATTCCAACTCAGTAGGAAAAAAATTGGGTTTTGTGTCCTTCAGTTTGGTATATGGGACACCAAATATTGTTATCATATTTCCCTTCACATATCTAACAATGATTCTATCTCTAACTTCCTTAAGGTGTACACATTCTTCCCATTTGGAAATAAAGTCAATTTCTCTGGGAATATACTTTAATTGTTTATTTTTAGTGGGAGGATAGGGTCACACGACAACCATTCCCCATAAGCAAAATTGCATGGAGTACATGGATGTGGGAAGTAACTCAGTGGGTTTGTGGAAGAAATTGGCATGATCCTAAGAGGAGTGGAACTTCATGGAAAATTTAGCACAATCCTACGTCATATTATTCCAATATTTCCTCAGCCTTCAAACATGATAGTATAGTATAGATCCTGATTTATGTGTGCCAAAGGCTCCAAAATTCACTTTGTTCTTGTAGGCAATGGTACCTTCTCCATCAATTCATGTAAGAAGGATCTCTTCAATTCCTTGCATGTAAAGGAAATTTTACTAGATTGGTTCATTGTACATCATAATGATGATTTCCCGTCTCTAGATATTCTCCCTTCAAGCCCAAACTTGTGGTATTTCTCCCTTTTGAAATTATATTTGTAACAGCCCAAGATTTTATAAAAAAATATTCTTTTTAATTTTATTAAAGTCTTGTGTTGTACGCTACACCAAAAGGAGCTTGCACAACACTCATCCTTGTCTTGCCTTTCATTACACGCAATCGCGACCTTCCTCGATAGCGTGTGTAGTACGCAATAACGAGTTTCACTAAACAGCGATATGCTATTAAAATGTTATTAAAACTAGCTGTTATGAATAGTAATAACCACTTTTTAAAACTCTGTAAATATTATTTTTCAAAATGAACTTCATTTTTGGATTCGGAGTATCGAATTTAGCCTAAGGTGAAATTTTGGTACTTTTCGGATAAATTTCATATTCTGATGAATAGTGAAAATTACTAAATTATAATTAAAAACAACTTTTTTAATCGAAATAATTAATAGTGATAAATTATTAATTTGAGTGGTTTTAAAGTGTATTTAGAATATATTTTTACAATTTAATACAATGTTGGTCATTGGATGTAATTTCACATTTAAACCAGACATAATCAAGTGTCAATCTTTTGATAGATATTGTTTCTTAAAAACACGCTATTTGTTTTAAAAGCGGGATTTAATTATAAAATTAATTAATGCAAATTCTATGATATGAATTTGGTAAAATAGACTTCATTTTTGAATTCGGAATATGAAATATAGCTTAGGATGAAATTTTGGCATTGTTCTGAAAAACATCAATTTTTGATGAATAGTGAAACTACTAAGTGGTAGTTAAAAAAATTAATTTATTCATAAATCTTAATTTTACCGCTTCTGTGAATGGAATTTCAAAAATCCGAGAGACACGGTTGATGTCAGTAAGTAAAATGTGGTTCAATGAGATGAAAATAATTTTTGGTGAATAGTAACTTTTTACTTTTTTTTACCATGGTTAATAGTAAATAGGGTAACTAAGGGTAAATATGATATTACTATTACCCTAACACATGTCCTAATTCTATTGGATACGTGTAATTCGACCAAAAACAACCTTATGAATATAATATGACCATTTGGGTCCACTTGGATTAGATTATGACATTTAATATTATATTATTTAATGAATAGTTAAAATAGTTAAAATCAAAGTTTAATAACTAAAACATTTTTAATATGGGGTTATACATAAGATAAATTCGACTATAAATATTCATTAGAAATATAAAAAGATTTCCTACATAATGATATTTTATTTATAATTTTTAGACTTTAAATAAATTAATTTATTTATGACACAACGATGATGCAGTAATTACCCTTTTAAGGAAATATTAACATAATTGATGTTATAAATGCTCAAATGAATGTAATTTGAGACGTTTTATGAATTCCACTAATTTTCTAGGTTACTATGATATATTAATGTTGATTTAATCAACTTGGTTCGAACATATAATTCTGTTATGACTTTCACAAAAATCATATATCAAATAGTGTCAAAATTGACACAAAATAGTTTTTAAATCAAATATTATATTATTAATTGTTATTGTATTCCTAAAAATCTAAGGTTCGGCCAAATGACTTAGATAAGGATATATATATTAATAATAAACAATTTGGGGTTCGTTTGGCATGTTACAGTAAGTGTATTAACCATATAGTGAAAGAAAACAAAAAGACACGGTAAAAGTTAAATTAATTAACTTAGAGTTAAATCTAATTGATAAGGTTAAAATAATACCCTAAACTTGTCTAAATCCTATTGGTTGATAGGATTTCGACCCATCCCCACTTTAGCTTCGAAATAAGACCCTTTGGAACCATTATAAACCGATTTTGACTTTAATATAAAATAATATTTTGAGATATTCCTAAGGTGCCCCTCTCCTCCCTTATAAAAGGACACCTCCTCCCCCTCCTCCTCACACCAATTTGAGCACTCAAGCTCGGCCAACCCCTACCATTTTCTCCTCTCCACTTCCCTAGAATAATCCTAGAGGTCCTGGTCTTCTCCAAAGACCAATCTTAGTTCCTTAAGTGGAGGATTCAAAGAGGCGTTCCAAAGAAGAGGTAATATCCATTACCGATCTTTTCAATTTCTTTCTTCTTCAACTACTTCTTCTTTAGTTGTTTCATGATAAAGTAATAACATAAGTATTAATTACATACTGATATGTTATTATAAATATGAAACAACCCTAATTCACCTTCTATCCATCCTACGGAAAAATGAAATCACCGCGCGTGCGTACGTACGGAATACCGTCTCCACGCCGTGGTGTAATCTATTTTTCCACCATCACCTTACAAGGATGGGTATAATGGTGTAATGAGTAACTATATATGATTATTATGAAGTAATATTGATACTGAAATAATATATATATATACTCCAATACAATTCCACGATCATAGGAACGATATCATCACTCGTGCATACGTACGGAATACCGTCTCCACGATGTGATGCGACTCGTTCTACATGATCTTCATTTCATAATGATTATATAAATGAATTGAATGAATGAATATGGTATATACTACACTAATACAATTCTGTAAATGAATTATCTTTAACCTAAAGATAAGAATAAGAATTTATTCGACAAAACACGCATAAGAACAAAAAGTTATAAAGACCCGAGTAACAAGTAACAATGAAATATTACTAACAAGAAGCTAATAATATGACCATATATGATATCATATAAATATTTATGATTCTGGAATAAGTCAATAACATTATTTAAACCATTATACAGGAGCTTCGGACACGAACAAAGCAAATCGGACCTAAGGTAAGGGAAATATCACAATCTCATTTTTATCCGAGATTGTTTATTCGTAAGTATTTACTGGGGTGTATTTTATCATCCACATCCATGTTTACTCAATATGTAATATTATTTCCATCCACCTAAAATTTTTTAAATCCATTTTTACCCTTCGGTGAGTTTTTAGTAATACGTATGAAAGGAATCTTTTGTCGTTTTTCGTACGAGGTACTTTTTGACTTTTCCGACAAAAGTACGAAGAATGTTTTTTTTAACTTATACGGCACGAACGGATTTCTACTGTTTTATAAAGCCTTATTTTCATGAAGCTTCCTCTAAAAGATTTCATGACTATTTTCAATAAAATCTCTTTCTTTTAAAATTGCATGATGTTTTGTGAAAATAAATTGATTTTGAAGAAGAAATGATATTTTCCTCAAGAATTCAATTCAAGTGTTTTATCAAAATTATTTTCCATATAAGATAATAAAGGGTTCTGTTTCTATCCATATTTTTACATTGATTTGACTATGTTGTGATGGAATTATGTTTATGAATTCCTTTATCTTATATGAATTTATTTATGATGTCATGATGTTTCAAGAATCCCATTTTTGTTACATGAGTTATGCGATGATGTATGATTTATGATTATGTGGCACACATAAGAAAGGATTCATTATAAGATGGGTGGGACCTATATCTCCCTCCAATGCATTGGGTAAAGATTTTATATCTCATGAGATAGACAGGGCTGAAAAGGTAGGTTATACCGGTTCAGTGAAACAGGACTGAAACGAGGGTTACTCGATTCAGAAAGGGACTTTGTCCACTAAGATAGTCTTGGCAATGAGTCATGACTAACAAGAAATGATTTTCCATTATTATGTGTGCATGCCACAAAGTTTCAAGTTTTATGTTGTGATTATGGGGATCTCATTTTCACTTCTATGATTTATTCCATGTTAAGATATTATGATCTCTTTTGCAGGTTATGATTTTCAAAAAGATATGATATAATTTTTATTTCCTTTATTTGCCCTTGCTGAGCATTTGAGCTCACCCTTTTATGTTTTTGTTTCCCCAGGATATAAAGAAAGGTTTTAGGTAAAAAAAAGGGAAGATCTTTATGCGAGATATTGAAGATCTTTCACCACGATTAGATGATTACGTTCTGAGTTTCCAAAGACACTAAACTATTACGATCCTTGTGTGTGTGTTTTTGTTATGTACTAAGTATTCCGAAAAAGTAATGTAATTTCCATGTACGTCAGGCTTCGGGTCTCTACAGTTGGTATCAGAGGAAAGGTTTAGTCAACCTTTGGAAACTAGGATGCGAAAATGTTAGTGAGATCCCTAGAGATATTTCTAAGGTATGTCTAGGGATGTCTCTAAGGTTAAGTATATGTATAGGTTATAGTCCTAGAATTGCGCTAACGATCTTCGAATTTAACCTAAGATGTTAGATATTGAGAGTACTACCCCTTTATTATGTTGTTTTCCCTTGCATGATTTTTGCCTCTCATACTATTCTTTTGGGGTTTTAGACGATGGCTGGAACCCGAAGGAACCGTGTTAATGCGGAATGTGATGGGCAATGCAATGATTGTCCCCCTGAGCAACCAAACGATATGGGATCCGGAATGCAAAATCTTGTAGCCATGATCACACAACTTTCTCAAGCTATGAATCATGCAGGACTTCCAAACGAGCAAAGGAAGGAGCAACATTCTGTTGAATCCTTCATGAGGCAGCGTCCACCTTCTTTCAGTGGGTCTACTGATCCATTAGTTGCTGAACAATGGATTAGTACTACTGAAAAGATATTTTCAGTTCTTCAATGTTCTGAACATGATAAAGTCATCCTAGCAGTGTATCGTTTGGAAGGAGATGCTGATCAATGGTGGAATATTATTAAGAATACGAGGCAAAGGGATGAAATTGAGTCTATGGAATGGGATGAGTTCAAGAACTTATTTTTCAATAAGTACTTCCCTCGTATTCTCCGAACAAAGATGGAGAAAGAGTTTCTTGAACTGAAGCAAAGGGATGATGAATCTGTTGGTACCTATGAGGCGAATTTTACAAGACTTTCAAGGTACGCTTCTGTTATTATCATCCAACCTGAAAGTAAAGTTGATCGATTTTTCAATGGCTTAAAACCAAGTTTTCGAAGGGCATTAGCTATAAGAGACTTCAGTAGCTATGAAGAAATTGTGCGTTGTGCTATCAAGGTAGAAATGGAAGTTGGTGTTACATATCCATCTCATGGTTTTGACAAGAAACGAAAGATGGAGTTCAAGGAGAAATCTCAGAATAATGGTGAAAAGAAGATGAATGTTTCCTTATGCACCAAGTGTGGAAAGAAGCATGGTGGAGATTGTCTTAAAGGGACTAGAATATGTTTTAAGTGTGGAAAAGAAGGTCATCGAGCAGCTGAGTGTCGAAGTAATGGAAAATGGTATTCTAATGAAGTGAATAAAGCAAACACTGCAGAGAACGTACAACCAACACTTCAATGCTTCAAGTGCAAGGAAATGGGGCATTATGCTAATAAATGCCCTAATCCAAGGGTTAGTGATGATCGACATGAGCAACCGCTTAAGGCAAAGGACAAAGGGAAGTCACATGCGATCACTATTGGCAATGTTGAATATGACAACGATGTGGTGGAATGATTAAGTGTTTATGTAATGGGATTCCAAAATAATGTTGTATCTTGGAATATTGGAATATTTATGTATTGGTCTAATGTGGTATTCAAAGTGATTGAGATATTATGCGCATAATGAAGGGAAAACGAGAAAATGAAATGTTTAACAGTATTCATGAGCTCATGATTGATATAAGGACTAAGTGATATCATGGTTTGAGTATATAGAATTTTGGGGATTTTGGTATGTGGAAAGTGTTAACTTTTAACTGCATTCAAGTTTTCACTAAGGTTCAATGGGTATTCAAGAGAGTACAAGATTAAGTCCTTTGAATGTTTGGAATGTGTCCAACAAGATATATCTTATGATATATGGGGATCAACGATGGTATTAAATCTCTGGTAATCGTTTTCACTATGTTATGAGAATGGACTGCAGTATTATGGATAGGACTAAAGATTGGAATGGATTATGTTGGACATAAGTTAGTATTGTTTAAGGATAGAAGTTTTTTCGATATTATTTATGGGATGTTATAGTAATATAGTTTTAGAAAAAGGACAACCTGCAGGACGGGCGACAGCCCATCGCTTCGGACAAGGCTGTGGGAATCGAACCCACAACCGAAGTGCGACTGGCCTTTATCGCATACCACTGGCCTACAGGAAGTCCCTGTTTAGTAGAAACTAGTTTTATTATATTAAGCAGTATGATATATGAAGTATAAGTCCATTTTAGGAACCATATATGATTAATCTCACTATAGATCGACTTATGCATATAATTTTTGCTAACCTTTTGTTTGAGACAGATGGAATGACCCGTCATTCTATCACATGATCTGCTAACACTTCATGAATAACAAATTCAACTTCATTTATTTAAGAGATGAAGTGGAAATTGTTCAAGGCACGAACAACAGTGAGATTGTACCAAAATAAAGTAAGTATTTATTCTAATTCAAATTTTCAACTTTAGGGAAATGATCTTGAAAACCAAAAATGTTGTCCTAGTGATCTTATACCTGATGAATCAGATGGTACCTTATATCATCACAAATCTATGGATTTGTGATTACTGGCTTTTCCATAGCCATGTTCTCTACCACTCTCCATCAGAACATGATGGTTAGATTTCTCTTCCATATCCATATTTTCACCTATGTGGAAACCCAATGATTAGTTTATTTGGGTAACCGTTACGTTTCATACTTTTGTTTCTAAAGATTGGTTTTGATATTCCTTTTTACGATGTGGGTTTCTATTAAAGAAACTTTCGAATAGTAAACCATTTATAACCCTGACGAATTTCGAGGGCGAAATTCATTTTAAGGGGGGTAGAATGTAACAGCCCAAGATTTTATAAAAAAATATTCTTTTTAATTTTATTAAAGTCTTGTGTTGTACGCTACACCAAAAGGAGCTTGCACAACACTCATCCTTGTCTTGCCTTTCATTACACGCAATCGCAACCTTCCTCGATAGCGTGTGTAGTACGCAATAACGAGTTTCACTAAACAACGATATGCTATTAAAATGTTATTAAAACTAGCTGTTATGAATAGTAATAACCACTTTTTAAAACTCTGTAAATATTATTTTTCAAAATGAACTTCATTTTTGGATTCGGAGTATCGAATTTAGCCTAAGGTGAAATTTTGGTACTTTTCGGATAACTTTCATATTCTGATGAATAGTGAAAATTACTAAATTATAATTAAAAACAGCTTTTTTAATCGAAATAATTAATAGTGATAAATTATTAATTTGAGTGGTTTTAAAGTGTATTTAGAATATATTTTTACAATTTAATACAATGTTGGTCATTGGATGTAATTTCACATTTAAACCAGACATAATCAAGTGTCAATCTTTTGATAGATATTGTTTCTTAAAAACACGCTATTTGTTTTAACAGCGGGATTTAATTATAAAATTAATTAATGCAAATTCTATGATATGAATTTGGTAAAATAGACATCATTTTTGAATTCGGAATATGAAATATAGCTTAGGATGAAATTTTGGCATTGTTCTGAAAAACATCAATTTTTGATGAATAGTGAAACTACTAAGTGGTAGTTAAAAAAATTAATTTCTTCATAAATCTTAATTTTAACGCTTCTGTGAATGAAATTTCAAAAATCCGAGAGACACGGTTGATGTCAGTAAGTAAAATGTGGTTCAATGAGATGAAAATAATTTTTGGTGAATAGTAACTTTTCACTTTTTTTACCACGGTTAATAGTACATAGGGTAACTAAGGGTAAATATGATATTACTATTACCCTAACACATGTCCTAATTCTATTGGATACATGTAATTCGACCAAAAACAACCTTATGAATATAATATGACCATTTGGGTCCACTTGGATTAGATTATGACATTTAATATTATATTATTTAATAAATAGTTAAAATAGTTAAAATCAAAGTTTAATAACTAAAACATTTTTAATATGGGGTTATACATAAGATAAATTCGACTATAAATATTCATTAGAAATCTAAAAAGATTTCCTACATAATGATATTTTATTTATAATTTTTAGACTTTAAATAAATTAATTTATTTATGACACAACGATGATGCAGTAATTACCCTTTTAAGGAAATATTAACATAATTGATGTTATAAATGCTCAAATGAATGTAATTTGAGACTTTTTATGAATTACACTAATTTTCTAGGTTACTATGATATATTAATGTTGGTTTAATCAACTTGGTTCGAACATATAATTCTGTTATGACTTTCACAAAAATCATATATCAAATAGTGTCAAAATTGACACAAAATAGTTTTTAAATCAAATATTATATTATTAATTGTTATTGTATTCCTAAAAATCTAAGGTTCGGCCAAATGACTTAGATAAAGATATATATACTAATAATAAACAATTTGGGGTTCGTTTGGCATGTTACAGTAAGTGTATTAACCATATAGTGAAAGAAAACAAAAAGACACGGTAAAAGTTAAATTAATTAACTTAGAGTTAAATCTAATTGATAAGTATAAAATAATACCCTAAACTTGTCTAAATCCTATTGGTTGATAGGATTTCGACCCATCCCCACTTTAGCTTCGAAATAAGACCCTTTGGAACCATTATAAACCGATTTTGACTTTAATATAAAATAATATTTTGAGATATTCCTAAGGTGCCCCTCTCCTCCCTTATAAAAGGACACCTCCTCCCCCTCCTCCTCACACCAATTTGAGCACTCAAGCTCGGCCAAACCCTGCCATTTTCTCCTCTCCACTTCCCTAGAATAATCCTAGAGGTCCTGGTCTTCTCCAAAGACCAATCTTAGTTCCTTAAGTGGAGGATTCAAAGAGGCGTTCCAAAGAAGAGGTAATATCCATTACCGATCTTTTCAATTTCTTTCTTCTTCAACTTCTTCTTCTTTAGTTGTTTCATGATAAAGTAATAACATCAGTATTACTTACATACTGATATGTTATTATAAATATGAAACAACCCTAATTCACCTTCTATCCATCCTACGGAAAAATGAAATCACCGCGCGTGCGTACGTACGGAATACCGTCTCCACGCCGTGGTGTAATCTATTTTTCCACCATCACCTTACAAGGATGGGTGTAATGGTGTAATGAGTAACTATATATGATTATTATGAAGTAATATTGATACTGAAATAATATATATATATACTCCAATACAATTCCACGATCATAGGAACGATATCATCACTCGTGCATACGTACGGAATACCGTCTCCACGATGTGATGCGACTCGTTCTACATGATCTTCATTTCATAATGATTATATAAATGAATTGAATGAATTAATATGGTATATACTACACTAATACAATTCTGTAAATTAATTATCTTTAACCTAAAGATAAGAATAAGAATTTATTCGACAAAACACGCATAAGAACAAAAAGTTATAAAGACCCGAGTAACAAGTAACAATGAAATATTACTAACAAGAAGCTAATAATATGACCATATATGATATCATATAAATATTTATGATTCTGGAATAAGTCAATAACATTATTTAAACCATTATACAGGAGCTTCGGACACGAACAAAGCAAATTGGACCTAAGGTAAGGGAAATATCACAATCTCATTTTTATCCGAGATTGTTTATTCGTAAGTATTTACTGGGGTGTATTTTATCATCCACATCCATGTTTACTCAATATGTAATATTATTTCCATCCACCTAAAATTGTTTAAATCCATTTTTACCCTTCGGTGAGTTTTTAGTAATACGTATGAAAGGAATCTTTTGTCGTTTTTCGTACGAGGTACTTTTTGACTTTTCCGACAAAAGTACGAAGAATGTTTTTTTTAACTTATACGGCACGAACGGATTTCTACTGTTTTATAAAGCCTTATTTTCATGAAGCTTCCTCTAAAATATTTCATGACTATTGTCAATAAAATCTCTTTCTTTTAAAATTGCATGATGTTTTGTGAAAATAAATTGATTTTGAAGAAGAAAGGATATTTTCCTCAAGAATTCAATTCAAGTGTTTTATCAAAATTATTTTCCATCTAAGATAATAAAGGGTTATGTTTCTATCCATATTTTTACATTGATTTGACTATGTTGTGATGGAATTATGTTTATGAATTCCTTTATCTTATATGAATTTATTTATGATGTCATGATGTTTCAAGAATCCCATTTTTGTTACATGTGTTATGCGATGATGTATGATTTATGATTATGTGGCACACATAAGAAATGATTCATTATAAGATGGGTGGGACCTATATCTCCCTCCAATGCATTGGGTAAAGATTTTTTATCTCATGAGATAGACAGGGCTGAAACGGTAGGTTATACCGGTTCAGTGAAACAGGACTGAAACGAGGGTTACTCGATTCAGAAAGGGACTTTGTCCACTAAGATAGTCTTGGCAATGAGTCATGACTAACAAGAAATGATTTTCCATTATTATGTGTGCATGCCACAAAGTTTCAAGTTTTATTTTGTGATTATGGGGATCTCATTTTCACTTCTATGATTTATTCCATGTTAAGATATTATGATCTCTTTTGCAGGTTATGATTTTCAAAAAGATATGATATGATTTTTATTTCCTTTATTTGCCCTTGCTGAGCATTTGAGCTCACCCTTTTATGTTTTTGTTTCCCCAGGATATAAAGAAAGGTTTTAGGTAAAAAAAAAGGAAGATCTTTATGGGAGATATTGAAGATCTTTCACCACGATTAGAAGATTACGTTCCGAGTTTCCAAAGACACTAAACTATTACGATCCTTGTGTGTGTGTTTTTGTTATGTACTAAGTATTCCGCAAAAGTAATGTAATGTCCATGTACGTCAGGCTTCGGGTCTCTACAATATTTCAATGGGATCCATCCAGGTGGTTGTAGTACCATAAAGTTCAGTGATAGGGATAATCTCATTTATTTCTTCTGTGTTGGCTTAAATGAACTTTAATATCATATGATTGTTGAACATATTGATTAATATCTCGTCCTAGTCTGGATCATCCAGAGAAGTGGTTGTATTTTCTCATGCATTGAATTATCCATTTTGGGACCGGTGAACATGAGTTAATGTTATTTCAAAGGTTAATTATTCCACTAACCCATGTAAATGGTCAGAAAAGGAGATTATCTTCTATTTTTTGATATCATCATCATCATTGACTTTGTTGATAACTAGTTATGAGTCACCTTTTATCATCATGATCTATGATTTTAAATGATGTGAGATCATTGGGCCTGTAATGAGATCATGATAATCTAATTCCTTATATGTTCACCACTCAAATAGTAGGAAGGATAAAGGTAAGTGTTCATTTTTTGTGGAGATGAGTATGACTCCCAACCCCACATTGTTGAGCTTGGGGTCTTCCATCATTTTCCATTTCGATCATCTTGATGCACTGTCGAAACGAATCTCCCATGTTCAAAAGTCCTCTAGAATAGAGAAAAACATCCCATTAGGTAATTCAACATCTAGTTGGGGTCTTTTTGGTATGGGGTGTTAATCTAGGAAATCTATTAATGAAATACCTTTCACATATATCTAATGTATGAATAGTATATCGAACTACTGTAGGACAACTACCAACCATGAAAAACATCCAGTCAATAATGGATGATTGAGAAAATACTTCAGTGCGTTACTTAGAGAGACCATATTGACCTCTTTATTGTTCAGTTATTTCCACTGATTCAATATTTAAAAGATTAGTTTCGGACATCTCTTCTCTATATTTTAATATAATGTCTCATCATAAATCATATTCCTATTAAGATAATTTTTTTTTCTCACTACCAACATCATTATTTTGTATAAAGAAGTTTCCTAGTGATCATTCTAAAGGTGTAACATATATAAGGGGTGGTCTTCCTACAACAGGTGGAAATAGAACTAGTGGGATTAGAAGTTGTTTCAATAGATTGTCGAATGCTTCATTATAATCATCAATCCATTGATATGAAACCCCTTTTTATCTAACTCGAAAAGGGTATATATTTTCCTAAAGGTTTAGTTATGAATTAATGAATTTAGACCATATTTACATGAATTCCTCTCAACACAGTGAGGTTGTGAGGATGTGACAAGCTAAGGGTAGCCATTGTCTTCTTGGGTTCTATAATGATATTATGATGGCATACAACGAAGCTAATGAATTTCCCGGAGGTAACGTTGATACCTCCTTTCATGGAGTTTATTTTTAGACTGAGCTATCGGAATTTGTTGAAGATGACATCAAGATAAAATAGGGACTCCAAAAATTGTCATCATTTAACCACCATGTCATCAACATAGATTTCGGTGAACATTCCCATGAAGGGTTTGATGATGTGATGCACGTTGATATGTGGGGCTGATGTTTTTAAAAGAAATAGAATTTCTATGTAGGAAAACACATGATGGGTGGCCCTAAATACAGGTTCCTCTTCATCTTCCTGGGCCATTATGATTTCATTATATCCCGAGTATCAATCCATCAAATAGAGAGCCTCATATTTTTTAGCTGCATTGATCAGTAATTCTATGCTCAGGACTGGGAATTCATCTTTCAAAAAATTTTGTTTGAGATCCCAGAAATCAATACAAACTCTAATTTATCATTCTTATTTTTTGAATGGGATTATATTTTCCATCCATATAGGGTATTGGAATTCTCAAATAATTTTGTATCCAATGATATTTTCATCTTCATCCTCTCTATTTTCAACATGTGATGGGTTCATCCTTCTTGAGATTTTCTTGTAGCCATGATGGTATTCTGGCAGACCCATGTGGTGAGTGTCTACCTCGGGATTGAGGCCTTTCGTTTCTATATAGTTCTAGGTGAAAATAACAGAATTATATTTCATGAATATAGTGTATACCTATTATTATTTGTATATAATGGCCGCAGTAATCAAATTGGATTTCAGATCTTCATCGGTACCAAAGTTTATATCCATGAGTTCATCATTGGTGGTAGAGACACCATCCTTGGATGACGGAGGTGAAACTATGAAGTCATCTTATTCATCCTCTTCTACATCCTTCTCATCATCAACTTCTTATGATGGGGAAACAATTCTTGAGATGATATCTCTATAGTTGAGTGAAGAGTCACAATTTTGGCATATGGGAGATAATGAAACTTCTTGTAACCCAGCTAACGGAGGGGGATTCTCTGGTGAGGATGGATCATGGGGTGGAGGATTATCTATTCCTTCATGGGGGGGATTATACATCCCTATCTATATCATTGGGTGAGGTAGGGATTTTATATTGCTTTAAGGAGAGATCATGGGAATTTTTATGTGCCCATTTATCTTGATCATGAGTTTTAACACATCCCTTAACACTACTGGATTTAGGAGATATGAGCAAAATCATGAGGACCAAAGAATATTCATCCAATTATGAAATTATGCACCCAATATGATTGATGGGAAATATGTATTCCTCACCTATCATCTTGAATAGGTCAAAAAGAACAATTTCCAAACCATTTGGGGCGGCGACCCAATCAATTCCATTGGATGAGGGTTGTCTCCCTTCCTCCACATAGATTTTAGCATCAATACATTGTGACCCATAGAAATCAAATGGGGCCTTATCAGCATTCATTTTCCCACATTTCCCATTAATGAAATACATGATGCACTAGTGGTACAATGAGGGATATTCCATGTGTCATTTTAGCTATGGCCTCCCCAATAGGATGTTGAAAGCCATGTTCTGCTGGACCACCTAAAATTCTGAGTCAGCAATGAGATCACCAAACTATGTTTCAAGGTTGAATTTTCCCAATTGATTATACTAACTCTTTTAATACACCAGCAATGTTTTTATGTAGGTATTATAGTTATATTTAGTGTATCCTAGTCGGTTAAGTGTCCACAGTGGGATGAGATTAACTCCCTATCCATTTTTAATGATGTCTTTTTGGATATCGACATCATTTTTCCTACCAGATACATATTGAGGATTGATGTGTCCATGCAAAATTAATTCAACGTCTTCATCCATAATGGAGATAACTTTGTCGAATTCTATTGAATAAGTATATGTTTGATATACTTTAGTGGAATCCACTTCATCATATAACCCCATAGGGATTAGAAATTATTATATGAGTTCTTCCTTGAGATCTTCTAGTAGATTAAGTTCATCTAGGATTGATTGTTTCACTGGTACCATGGTTAAATAATTCATAATATCATATCTATGATCTAAATGTCATCACTTCCTAACATGGCGATGATATTTCATTGGTGCTTTAGGGTCTTGGACATTGGATTAGGAGTGGTCGGTCCCTAATATAGGAGGTGGTGGGACTTTTATATTGTGTGAATTTGGTGGGGATGGTTTTCCTAAATGTCATGGGTGATTATAAATTTTCTCCTCTTTCAATGGATATTTTAGGTTGACTGGGCCAAAGCGGCATTCGCCAAGGGTAGCAGAATTTTCCAATCCATGTTGGGTCGATTGAAGGGTTCATCTACAAGTTTCTACAATGTTGACAATTTGAGCCGAAGAAAAACTAGAAGCTTTATTTCTTTAATGGATGTGTCTTCCTAGGTATGCTTGGCTTCGACAACCTCTTGCCTTAACTCCTCGATCGAGTATAGGGAAATCCGGTTCGTACCCATATTCTTCATCGGAGAAGGGTTCTATTAAGTGGATAATATTAAATGAGAGTGAAGATCAGTTCCTATTATGTTGAAGAGTATGCTTTATTCACTTCTTTTAGTGGTATTTTCATTAAGGGTGGTGTTTGTGCATTCTGATACGATGGATCGAAATCTGAAAGTGTCGAAGCCATCTTTGGCCTTGGGGTAGGTTCATCTCTTTAATTGTCTCTATAAAATTTTGGTCAAACATATTTCTTGATGTTCAAACCTTATAGGATTATGGGGATGAGGGTTTCAGTTGTTTCCTATTTAAAACTATGGGGGAATATTCAGTTGCTTGAACTATGGTGGGTGTATGCTATGGGCTCGTTTGACTGTATTCAGTGTCATCCAAGTATCAAAATTATGATCCTTTTTATTGAAAACCTTTTCCCACTCTCCTTGTTCATATGAATTTGTGGTGTAAGATTATGTCACTTGTGTTGCGGTGGTCTTAGCTTGACTTTCCCAGAAACTATCATTCATTGCAGGATGTATTTTAAGACAATACAATCCTGATTGTTGTGTCCCAGTATCTGGTGGATGTGACTGTAATCTGGTTGGTCATCAAGACCTACATTATTATCCATTTTCATCTCTAGACATTGGAGCATGTTTCTATTAATGGTGTCTAAAAGGTATGCATGGTCTTAGTCACCTCAAAATGAGTAAAATTTGTTTTTCCATTACTCTAATTGATTCATTTTGGTTCCTCTTCACTCAGCATGATGAGGCGGGGGTGACTGTTGACATCCAGGGGCCATGAATGGTTCGTTGAGGGCTTTGGAGCTCGAGCTCGCACATGAAGTAGATTATGTGTAATGAATGACACATCTTCTCTTCCCATGAATCTTCCTTGGTAAGATGGGGCAACATTGGATTTAATGTTAGTCCATTATAAAGAATATTCTATTATTTGGGAAATGGAATTGAAATCCCAAAACCCACTTTTATATTTTACTAGGATATGTGGTGTTCACACCTCATCATATAAATTATCAATTCACATAGAAATATTCTATTCCAGGGGGAGTGTCCATTTCCAAGAGTAGTTCAGACCTTTTCATTTGGAAATGAAGTTTTAGAGTCTTTTATTTTCAAACGATTTGCAGTTCATGAGGTTGCTGGTTATTTTTTTGTAAATCTGAATTGAAATAGAATGGGAACTATTGAAAAAGATCCCCCATCATGTTTTTTTATTGATATAGAAAACTATTGAACCATACAAAGGATGATACTTGCATGCTCCACCTGAAAAATCTGAGCTTTAATGCATCATGTTGTTCTAATGTTCTTATTATGGGATCATAGTAAGAGGAGCAGTACATCAGATGTTATTATGGGTCACCTAAACCATTGAATACTTGGACTATCGAGTTCCAAAAATTTCGAGGTGGTGTGAAATTGCTCACCCTGTTGGGGTAAGTATTCTATTCTTGTAGTATAAGAGCGTCCCACCCTTCCATGGCTTCCAATTGATCTGTTAATTACTTGATGGTATTAATGATCCCTTAATGAATGTAATATTGGCCAGGATATTGAGCTAGAATAGTAGGGGAAATTTTATACATGCCAGTTCTTTTGGATTTGATGCAGATACCTGTCTGGGGGTACCCTGTTTGGATTCTCCTAGATTAGTTCTGGTTTCTTCCTTTATAGTGAGAAATCTATATACCCTTTTGGGATTGGGTTTAGGTATACTGAGGGTCCTAGAACCACCTTGGATGGGCATTCATGACTTGTTCCAATTATTGGGATGATCTCTCATGGAAGAGGCACCTCAACTGGAAGTTTGTGTTGATGTTTTCCCTGGGAAAAATATCCAATAAAATGACTTCCTCAGAGTAGCTGTGTGTTTATTCACCATAATTTCATCATCTCTTCCTTATTCAAAGAGAATCTATACATGATCATGAGGGACTCATTTTAATTGTAGGAGGTGTAAGTTCATATATAACTGTGTTTTTATTCTTCTATTTTCTGGGGAATTGAGTGTTTGGTAATGATGAGTGGCATAAAGGAGCACCCAAATTTATAGTGGCCCTCTGGTTTTTGGTATCCACACATCTTGGTTTGGTGTGGATCAAATTTCTATTGGAACCATCCACTCCTCATTCTTCTACATTTGAAGCATTTTATCTATGCTCCACATGATTTATTTCCACAACCTTCATTGAGGTGTAATGCATTATTGGTTCCACAATAGATGTCTAATGGTATGGTACCTCTTTGTGTAATTTTCTGGATTTTTCTCATCCATTCTTGGATCCTCTTCATGTTTCATAGATAATTGTAACTCGTAGGGAACCCTTATATGGACTTGTAGTGTGCCTTACTCAAGGGGAACATGAATTACAAGATGTTACATAACAGGTGACCACTCTATCTTCTATTGTACCTAGGTGGGAGAAGACTCACATCTTCTGGGAAAGGGTTGAGGTAAAAATTATACCAACCCTGTGGGATGGGGTTTATACCATTCCATTGTTGTTTTACCTCATCCTGAATTTGGTTGTATTATAGTGTAATTTTGTGTTAAATATTCCATCACCATGTGGGCTAGGGCTGGTCCCGTACTGTGACTGTTGCTGTTGTAGTTGCCGATTTCTTGATTTTGTGCATTCCCATTTGATAGTGAGCAGGATATGGATCTAGTTTAGCACACGATTTAATTTCTTTTGATAACATTATAAACTCTATATGATTGGATTACCTTAGAAGATAAGCCTGTTAGATGTTCTCATTTTACTTATTCAAGAGTTATTCAATGGATTCCTCTCACCGGGCTAGATTTTTCTGAGACTTACACAAGGCCAATTCGTGTTGAGCATGTTGACTTTCTTGAATATTGATTTAATTTAAAATCCATAATTTTATGAAGAAATTGTAGGATGAAACTTCTAGAGGGTTCTTCTGGACTAATCATGGGGTTAAGTATAGCTCTCCATGTCCTCCTCATCCCCGAATGTGAACACTAAATGGGAACCACCAATAAGGCAATGCAAATTGTGGAGCTCATGGAGGCATGTTAATTCAGGATCATTATTTTTCCACTCTCCTAACATGTTCCATGGAAATTGAATATATTATATGTAAATTTGATGGAGAATATATCCCAATATATTGACATGGTTGACACACCAATCAAAAGGAAAGTATTTTTCTGTCAACTAGTGGAGCGTTGTCCAGATGTTGAGATGAATGTTATACATACATCCCTCTGACAACTCTCTTGGTATGTTGAATTGAGAAGTGGTCATGAGAGAAAACATAATCAGAATATCATCCGTGTCTAGTTCTATTCTCCTAAGAAATATATTATTTTGTTCTTCCATCGAGGATTCATCTACATGTGGTGCCTAACATGGATGCTTTGTGATGATTTCATCATGGGTAATGAGGATAAAAGGGATTACGTCATTATATGAATGATGTGGGGATGGATCAGAGGATGACAATGGCCATGGGCCATCTCCTAGATGAGAAAGTGTGTAACCTTTCATTGGAAGATTATCTGGAATATCTGAATGAATCCTTTGAAGAGCCTCAGAATATGAGGGATTTATCATATTTAACCAAATGTGGGGTTGAATTCTTACTGGTCTGACTTTTGACTATAGGGAGGACCTTCACTGCCAATGTTGTGCAGTCAAGAACTACCATCATTTATTTATGTCTGACCGAAGGTATATTTTCTATGGTGTATACCTTGGGAAGGGCCTTCAGGGTGGACCATAACTAGGGTAGAACCTTCTTTATATTTGATTTCTATTCACGGAGGAACTTCACAACGACCACCATCATGGATAGGATGAACATAATGGCTTGGTATCCTACTGTAGGAAGAATATCTTTTTACTGAATCCTCAGTATAACCTTCAGGATTTACTGAAAAATGGGAGTCCCTTATTGTTCCTTGATCTCGCTATGGGGAGGACCTTCATAGTCACTACCATTATGGAGAGGACTACCATCATGGCTTCATATCTAATTGCAAGGAGAATTTATGCAGTGTATACCCTAGGGAGGTAAATATGGTAGAATAAAGAATGTGGAGGACCTTATTTATGTTTGATCTTCTATTCTAGTGGAGGGCTACTGTGACACTCATCTGGAGATAGTCTATCGTGATCGATCATTTCTTTTTTATGAAATAATCTTGTATGGGTGATCTAGGGAGGACATTCAGAGCTTCTGGTAACAACATTATGGGCAGGAAATTAACAACTTCTACTATAATATCTATAATTTTGAAATGTATTGATAGCTTCTTTATCCTCGATTGATAATTTTTTGATGGAATCAAGAACTCTAGATTCTAGCAGAGAAGAATAATTAATATGCTCTTCATTTTCCATCTTTATTTGGCGTGATTCACTCTTGGAAGCTCTCTTTTGGAAAAATGGAGGCTCCTTCTATTTCCAATGGACTTCATATACAGGTTCTTGTTCGAATGGATCCCTCAATGATTCCAAGATACACCAAAAGACATCATGAGTTTTGGTATGTATATTTGTAATCCCTAGAGCAGCCACCATGATTGAATTGTCTCCCCCAGTTGGAATAGGTATTTATTCCAGATCTGGTAGTCCCTGTATCATAGAATAAGTCCATTGAACCGTCAATATTGGATCCAGGATTCAAGTCTACTCTAGATTGACTATATTATTTTTTGGATGATTCACCCCACTCAGGGATATGGGGTCATGGTACTGACTCATTGATTTTTCCATAGATGTAATTATGTCTTCACAAGTTTGGAGGATATTATTTGGAATTAATATCTGCTCTTCCATCATTTCCATGATGTGTTGAGATAAAATTTCTCTAGAACATGTATAAATGTTCATTTTGATGTTGGAGAATGATTGTTTTTCCTTCTCTAGTCCTCTATATGTCGCCAATGGGTACTGGGTGTTCTCCTAGGTCAGGGAAGAGGAATGAGTCTACCCCTGTTATATAGGTAGGATATGATTGATGGTTTCTCTAGTTTACATCATATATGACTATTGGATTCATATTTGTGAGCATGAATTTTCATTTCCTGGATTCCCACTTTATTTATCTCATGGGATTAATATGAATCAACATGAATTTTTCTCTTCTTATATTGTCATTCCACTATATTTTACTGGTGGGCTTCATTTGTTTAATGAAATAATTCTCATCTACCTATTGATTGCCTCTGTATTTGATCAGTGGGATTCATAGGCATTGGTAGTGTTGTATGACTACCCATAGCACGGTTCCCTATTTGGATGGATGTATTGATGTGTGTTAGTAGTAATATTTTCCTACATATAGAAGGATTCCACCCTATTTAGATGATAGGCTTCAGGTTCATCAGTAGGGATCTGCATCTACCAGTAATTCGCCACCCTTTTTACACCGTGTGACTAGAGATCATTGTTAGGAGTTTGTATATACTCATAATTTTTCACTATATATCCATGTTGGGATTAATAAGAGTGAGATGTAATATTATTCAACTCATAGATTGTTTCCATATTACCTTGGTGGGCTTCAGAAGATAGGGCAGAGTTGTATGTCTTCCTACAGCATACCATTGTATTTTCATGATGGATCTCCTCTTAAAGAACTAGGCTGATATCATATTCTTAATCATACATTCTACACCCCTATTATGAAGCATGGGAGGATCATTTCCATTATACATTAGTAGGGGGATTGGTATGATATCATCCTCAGAATGAGTATATTGGGCCACATGGTGTTCATGAAAACATCTTCCATTAGGGGCCCTAAATTGGGGATCCTATATAGTAAGGACGATGTCATTGATAATGTCTTCATCTGTATCTTTAAGGTAAGGGAGGTACGCATTGTCATGCTTTAGCGACAGGCTCCCAAAGCGATTGGTGGCAGTTAATGGGGCCTCCATATATTGGAATGTCAACCACACCTAAAGATAATGCTGGTGAGATTTCACCAATAGGAGAGACTATCAAGAAACCTACCCTAAGGGGAGAGGACAATTTTTATGTTACTCCATTATTAGTGTATTTGAAACCTAGCATTGATGACACTAGTTGGGTGATGGAATCCTCTACATTGTAGTTGAAACTACTAGTTTGTCCATCATCATTCACATCGATGAGAAATTTGAGGATACCATTGGATTTGAGGTTTCTCTCGAGAAATAAAATTTATATATCAAGAACAGAAAACAAACTCCCTTCATTGTTTCATCTCATGATCACAAAAATAATGGTTGATATTTCTTGATCCCCTTGGAATTTAGATTTGAATGGGGATTGAATTATGTAACAACACTACCTCAGTTTAGGATTCACTTCGGGTTCACCATTTTTGTATGTTTATAGAGAAAACAAAATGGACTAATGGATAGTAACCAACCTTCTGTTATTATAGAGGGTTTCACATCAGGGTAAAACAAAAACTTTCGTTGAGGATTTATGTCGGGTTCACCATTTTTTGGATGAGGACATTATTGTTTTGGTCCTGATAGGGGATGTGGCCCACTGATGTGATTGTAGGTGATAATTTTGTGTGCAATTTCTGGTATTAGTTATAACATATTTGGTGGTCTCCAACGGGTTTTTTCAAGGATCTAGAAACAACCAATGAGTCTGATATCTATGATTCATGGACCTATATTCCAACGGTAGTCACTTGTTAGATGATATGGCCAATGATACTTTGAGAACTCACATTGGTCAAGAGGATGGGAACACAAACTCATTACACCCTTTTGGGGGGATCTATTTCCTATTCTAGACCTATATTATAGATTTAATTCATATTCACATGTTCATGAATCCTTAGCTAATTTCCTAAGAATGTGTCTACGGTATATCCCTGGGTAGCTAGATCGACTAGAGTATGAATAGGTCTAGAATTTGTTGACACAATGTTGATTTATGCCACATAATGAGGCGCTATGAAGATTGTCATTATTCAGGGGGGATGAGAACTATTTTATGTCAGGATTGAACCCATAAAATGAGATTCCTACATATCATATTGAGAGAAATCAACCCCACATTGTTCAATGTCTCTTTAATGGACACATCACCTTTTAAGGATTTGTGACAAGGACCCATCCATATAGTTTATCATTACATGATAATGATATATAGGCAGAAGATTCATAGTCAAGATTGTGTGGGACCAAAGCTAAAGCAGACTGGGATCCCTAGATGTGATATGGTCTCCTAGGTGGAAATAAACCTATTGGGATGTCACTTGAATAACACTTTTTTAATTTTGGTGTCAAGATAGAATGTTAGGGAATCATCATATGTATCCCAGTTAGTTTGGAATCAAGGATCACATGGTTTAAACACCCTCATAGTTTAACATCATTTTGTAGGGCTGAGAGCAAACCAATGAGAGAATGATCAATTAGACGGGATAAGTGGGGTATCAGGCTTGAAGCTTAAGAAGTTATCCTATGTATCCCAGTTAGTTGGGGATCAATGTCCATGAAGTTATGTAGATGGGGGATTATGTGTTGGGGAAACCCTGATGGATATAATTGGGACATATATATGTGAAGAAGTCCCATTTGAGCTCGGGCCTTTAGACATGCATCCAATGTATCCTATGTTGAGCAGGAATCTGATTTCTCATAGTTCAGTTTGGTTGTATAGTGTAGATGTCGTGATCATCGTTAACCTCTAAGCCCATGTGATTCATGCTCGGTGTGAGAAACAAGAGGAAGAGGTAGATCTGTTAGACCACAACCTTTTCTTTTGCATCTGTTGATGGATAGTTCTAGAACCCAATAGGGGGAAAGGGAGAGGCATTAAATGATAAAATTTCCACCCCTATTTTGATATATATGATAATAATGTATGGATATCTCTGTATACATGTCCCAATCTTAGGAAAATATGGGTAGGGGCACCAAATCCCACAAGAAATGCTACAGACATACCTTAGTGGGAGTACCCTAAAATTGGTTCTAAGAAAGGGGAGGAGAATCACTCCTCATTAAAGGGGAAATAAATTTAATCTCCCCTATCTATAGTCATACCTTGTCAATGGGAAAGGAAATATATTTCCCTTAATCTCTAGAACATGGAGATTTTTGTGAATACCCCATGGTTAGAACCTAGGTTACCATGGGAATGTAAACATAGGGTAATTCTAGGGGTCTACACCATTGTGGGGATTAACATCATGACTCCTCTTACCAAGGGTATGTAAACTCGAATGGAAACAATGATTAACCTGATGGATATATCATATGGGTCTAGTGGCTTTGGGAGAGGCTTTGGCCAAGTATCGTTGGCCTTGTGTGCTGAGGGAAAATAATGATTTGAAATAAATTGAAGGAAATGACTGGAGTCAATGGGTGGAACTCCAAATGGAATCTCATTCTATGTACGATTAGTTAATGTAGAATGGGGTTTCCCCATATAGTGTGATGTTATGTGCATGGAGGTTCCATGCACATACTGTGGTGGTATGAAAACCCTGATGTTGTCTGCATAGCGTTGTTCTATATGGAACAAGGTTCCGTCCGCGTAGTGTAATGCTATGCAGTGTCGAGATCCACCAATGTAGAAATTTTCTATGAGGTTCCATGTAATTCTATTCGTGTGGAGGGTCCATCCACATACTATGGTGGTATGTGATTTTCTACATGTAAACTTATTTGGAGAGGGGTAATTGGTTCTTCTCCTTGTGGGAAATTCATCCGTGAAAGGGGTTTGGGATCAATATCTATAAATTATTATAATGTTTCCTTTTTAAATTCCATGCAGTGGTTTTTTCCTACTAGGAATCTTCAAAAGAGTATTTCTTTTATCTTAATCTGTTCTTCCTTGCTTCGTTGATCACACTCCAAAATATGGTCTTTCAGTTCTTTCAATATTCGAATCTCTTTTTCATTGGCTCCCTGTTGGTTCTTTTTATATAGGGATGGAGGTGTTGGAAATATGGGCTGTGTAGCTTCCTTGGTGGAAGCCCATGGAAGAAACACCTAGCTCGCAAATGACATGGGAAATAGAGGGGGCACAAGGATTTTAGTTCATGAGGTCGAAAATCTCCACCTCAATCTCATGAATGACATCATCTGTGGGATGACATCGGGTGTACCCACCCAATAACTATCCGACTCTGTGAAAATTGGTACCTGGGGAGAATTTATCCACCTCCATTATACCAACATCACAATATAAATGGGATTTGTATTATCACCTTCATCCCATGAACTGGTCAGTTCATAGTCCGTTCATGAGGTGGACCACTATGTGGAGAGGTAGTTAATGAAAGATCTTTTCCATCACAACACCTCTTCATTGCTTTTCCGATTTTCTAATTCTCAAATAGTATTCTTTAATTCTTCATTCATATTGTTTTCCAACATTTTCTGAATTCATGGGAGTATTTTCTTTCCATTAACAATGTTTTCAGGATCCAACAGAGGGGTTTGGCACATAGTTCTCAACTATGGTGGGATGCGTATAGAAAACATAATGGAAATAAAAGTATATATATTTATGATACCCAAAACATAAACCCCATATATTGGTTCTCAAACAAACTACCATCTCACAATACCATAAATTTTTTCTTCCACCTCTAAATAAATAAAAATGCACAAATAAAACTCATCGCACAATTGGTTTTTGATCCATAATAAATACTAGAGAGTTTCTTATTTCTCAATAATTTTCACATTATCAGCCACCTTTATTTCTATAGTCAATATTCATTGGAAAATTCACTTCCTTTAGAAAGACGACATATTTAAAATTTCCAATACATTAGATTATTCATATAAATCAACTAGTTAAACAACACAACCCATCATCAATTTCCTTATTAAACATGATAGTTTGATATTATTATTATACAATATTAATTCCCTGATTACTTTGGAAGATACAATTCAACCAACCATTGAAAAATAAATACCACACCACACCAAAACTTCCACATCCACATCACCTTAAAACCAGATCCAATTACCTATTCCAACTGCATTACCACACCACGCCCATCATTACAACCCTGTTTCCACACATTACCATTACAAAAATCACAAACCCACTTCACCACAATAACTCATCCACATCCCCCATAGAAATGACAACACAATCATATTCCATCCATCATATCACTAGATCCAACCCACCGTACACAATCATGTCCACAAACATGTTACATCACATAATAGAGAAAAACATACATTAAGATTTAGTACGGAATCCCTTGTTCAATTTTAGTTAATATAGGGGTAATCCTAGAAACTGCATGATCCCGGGGTGTCTGTTTTTTTCTCAAATATATCTGGTTGACCAATTATTATTTAGGTATGTGTTCGATAGAAATAAAACAACATGTATTACAGAACACGTACTATACCCAAACACAGACCCCCAACAACCATGATTTTCGGTTGGTATTAATTCCATACAGATGAAAATATCAACAAAACATTATAATTGAAGTATTCATCACTTTTCTTGGCCACTTTATATTGATTTAAAACCTGTTCAATTATTTTTATTAACCCGGAATTATCAATCATCGCAATGTAAATCATCCATATACCCATCCCATGTGATGAAGGATTATGATAGATAATGGAAATCCTACTTGGAAGAAGAGGAGATCAGAACATCCCACCTTCACCAAAATAGGGGAGTGCATGAAGTAGGAAAATATCTAGGGAAACACAAACCAAAAGCTATAGCTTGACTGAATGAATCCTATGGGAATAATAACTCTGTGCATCATGTATCAAGAGAACCCAAGAAGGAATAAACATGGGCGAGGTATCTCAGCATTGGGAAGATGTAAACATAGTCACAGGTTTAGATAAATTTTTTATATTACAATAAAGACTAATCTGGTCAACACCACATGTTTTGACCAACCAAAATCTCCTAGACTCTTTGGAATTTAATTATATGATTTATGGTCTTTGAATCATCTCAAATCCTTCAAATAAGTAATTAGAATCATCTTTTGTTAAAGAAGACATCAAAATTGAAAAATTGGATGAGGCTTAAAACAATATACATGTGTCCCCATTAGATGATGCACCACTTGATGAGGCACTTCTCATGGGCCACTATTAGGCAAGTCACCACTCAAGATCCACCATTAGGTGATGCACTGGTTGATGTTTCCCCAACAGAAAAGGAACCGCTGGCGAGCTACCACTAATGAGCGACCCACAGCAAGCCAATGCTAGTGAGCGACCACTAGTAAGCCACTGTCAGGGAGCAAAGGCCAGCGAGCCACCACTAGCAAGCAACCATCTGGGTGAGAAACCAATAGAAATCATGGAACACTATTGTGTTTTGAAATGTGTTTAAATGAGTCACCTTGACCTCCCATGACACCTCAAACACAATATTCCCATAAATTAATTGACCGGATAGGTGTGGGCCACTACATTAGTCTCCTATCAAACTAATCTCTCCCTTTATAATTTAGAACCAAACTAGAAGGAAAAGAGAGGAAGGGTCTATAAAACCATCCTTCGAGATACCTCTCAATGAAAACACTAAATTTGAAACACCACTACAGACTAAATATGTTGCCCCGAACTCCCATAATAGTTGATCAGACATAACTTCCTCAAACATAGGATTCAATAAGAACACCCATGAATTACAAGGATGTTTGAATAATTATCTCAACCATAAAATTTGATACCTATCAAACAACTAGTGATCATTGAGAAACAAAGAAAACATTTAAATAATGAGAGTGAAGTTCTGAACAACCATCCCCTGAGATACCTCTCTAGGACGCTGCCATTCATGTGACACAACAACCACTCTAAAACAAGATCATTGTGAAGATCCCCCTCAAACAAGGAAATATAAAATAGATATGAATAACAAGTTCAGTAAGAATTGCATAATAATCAAACAATCCTAATAACACCATGAAATGGATTGAATTCCAAAACAATTTCATCACAATCTTTCAAATGTATGCAGGTGTTTCAGATTAGAGTATTCATTTTTATAAAATTTATTTCAACAACATCACATACCCATTACATTGAATGAATATATATAAATGTATTTTAAACATTTTTTAATCTATAAATTTTAATTTTAAAAGATTTTAAAAATATATCATTCTTAATTTATCATGAAGAAACAGATTACCATGCATGTGTAACAATTTATTAACAACATGGAGAAGCTATTTGAGGCACATTATTTAACCATATTGGTGAAGGAGTCTACATAATAATAATGATTCTTCAAATGACATATTTCTTATCAAATATTTTTCTCTAACATATATTTTTGAACATTCAAAGTTCAGAAAAAAATCTTACTAAAAAAATCTCATCAAAGATCTTATTTTAAAACAAATCGGCTAGCTAAGAACATTATTTTGAGTCAAATCCTATTTTTTAATCCTTGTTATATTATGGTATTTACAAAAATACACTTTTTGAATACAATTTAATCATATTTTTTAAATCCAATTTTCAATCAAAATTTTTCCCAATAAAACTCTAACAAATTGGATTGTTTCATGCTGTCACAAAATTTATTTTATTATACTAACATAAATCTGTCATGCTATTTAACAAGTTAATATTAACACAGAATAACATCAATTTTAGAGAACTCATATTAACATATGGGATGATTTAAAATATGATAAGATGTTATAATCAATCCACCTTATCCACATTTAAAATTATCCCATTTTTTTCATCAATATATTAATTGCCAAGATCATAATTATGTAGAAACAAAAAAAGGGTTTAACATTTCAATTTCAATTTTTTCACAGGGGCATGTCATTACTTTCAATAGTTTCTAATAAAATCCCTATACCAACGCAATAACATATTTAAATATAGATAGAGACACATCATGAATTCAAATGAAAGTAACCCACCCACCACACTTTGATATTGTCAATATTGGGTGGCTCTAACTCACCCATATAGTTTTAAAATGTTTTATAATATAACACATATTGATGCAGGGAAAGAGTTTCCATCTCTTCATATACTTGAGGTCAAAACAAGTTACTCTAATATACAATCAAACAAATTATACCCAACCAATATGATACTATTAAAACATTCTCATCACATCCATTATCATAATATTTATGAATGTGTGGCAATCCCATCATTATTAATTTCATGGTTTGTTAAAAGACCAGTTTATTTCTTTTCTAACATTATGTTATTGACCTTTTTATGGGATGCGATGGATTAAATTAGTCCAAACATATGACACCAAAAAATATCAAAACAAAATATATGAAACCATAAGTTACACACATCTCTTCCACTGCACATCTCTACCATTTCACAACAAAACCACTACCCCAAACTTACTAACCAAAAAAACATCCATAAGACATTTCATGCAACCAAATCACCGTACCACATTTTGATCCACAGGAAACTACCATTTTCACAAAAGCACCTTCTCCATCTCATCCTCCACTCTACCCCAAAATACTGTCATGATTATCATTATAGAAAATTATCCAAACACAAAAATCAAGTAATTCACTTTCTGATGTCAATAAATTATCCACTTTGGGAAGCCCTCACTCACCTACACTCTTTCATTCATGTCAATTTATAACATGTCTTGATTAATTATTAGGTTTAACCCTTTTTATATTCTTGAAGATTCATATAACAAGTTAAACAAGTAATCACAACAAGAACAATCACACATAGCTACAATACAAAACAACTTCCAGAACTGTTTTTGCGCTTACATTATTTAATCTCATTATTTTTCATGGTCACTTTCAGAGAATATTAAGCATTCAATTGGAAATCAGTTAATTAGCCTTATATAAGTGATTCTAATTTTAATAACTGGCGATTTTAATCCAACAGTGATGTCAAGGGTCTCGTAATCTACATCAATAATAGCATAAACATGGTTTCCAACAACAGATTTTCAGTATGGAATATCCACACATAAATGGAATTATAGTAGTGAAACCAAATACCCCACTCAACATTTCTAGTTTGTTTCTAGTGAAAAAAATTTCCATTCATTTAAATATCTCTAACATTTATCCAATTTAAAGAGAAAACTACACAGAAGTTATATAACACACTATATTTATTATGGTTAAAAAATATGTGTTGGGTTCCTATTATTATCATGGAAATAGTATTCCAAGTTCATTTGGAAAATTATATATGAAATATTTTTGTGTTCATTTCAAATAAAAAATTTCATAAACAACATGATGTAATAATCATCAAAGTAAAACATGATTCCGGAAAATAATATTAAAACTAATCATGTTGTATTAAAAAAATTCATGACTTGTCATTCTTAGAAAAAACATTCATTAATAATTTAATGGCTATGGAGAACACACATACTAAAAAAATTAATACTAAACATGTTGTATTCTAATATTTCATTCTTTATAATGATCCAATACTCCATGAAATACCTAAAATTCTTGTTGAATCATCAAAATAAAACATGATTTCTTACTATGAAATTAACATTTCTTGAGTTGTATTTCTATATTTTATTCTTTATCATGCTTGGTATAAAAATTATTTAATTATTTCATACATCAAGAAAACACAATTATATAATGAAATAATTACAATATGATTCTAAATACATATTTAAATCTAATTTATTAAACATTATTTGTTCATAGGTCTCTCATTCTATAATTTCTACAGTTACCAAACCAATGATTTTAAATTAGGCTTGCTTCCCATAACAAAATACTCATGACATAACATGTGAGGTAAGGTTATTTCATAATGTAAAATTTATTATCATTCACAAAATAATAAGTTTAATCAATTTTAAATTTCTATGTCTCCAAAATCTACTGAAAATCAATCTTATCTTTTTACAAAATTTAGAACACAATTTCACATGTATTTCTAACCTAAAACATGCTTACAAGATGTGGTTATATCAATACTATAGAAATAAAATCAAGAGAAATCATGGAGAAATGTATTCTTGTAAAGGTTTCAAAATTTAAATAATTATCAATAATAAATATAGCTATTTTAAAAAATGTTCTGAATTTTATGATAAAACCATGTTTTACAGTTGTTTCATAACAAATACTCACGAAAAATTACAAATGGAAAGAAGAAGAATAATTTTTTTCTAAAACGGACGCTTGAATACCTATATCCATTATTTCATATAATTTATTTTATCATGCCAGTGTGAAATATCATTTGAGGTTACATGCTTCATAAGGGTTTTCAAAATTACACAGGTGATCTTTACAAAATACTCTGAGAATGTTTCTCTAGAAATTTCAAGCATTACAAAAACTAGATGGAATGTTATACATTTTCAAAAAATAAAGAAACAACAAATTCATTAAGAATAATGATATAACAGGAAAAAAACAAAACATTCTAACCTCAATAAGGATTCAAAGAAAGACTTTGTAACACCTCGAGCTTCCACAATACGTTTCTCATTCAATAATGCAAATAGCGTGCATTGTACGCAACATCGAGTTCTAAAACACCGCGACTAATCATAGTAGCCGTTATGAATAGTAATAACAAATTTTTAAAATTATAGATATTTTATATTTCGAAATGGACTTCATTTTTGGATTCGGAATATCGAAATTAGCCTATGTTGAATTTTTGGTATTTTTCTGAGAACTTCTAATTTGTTATGAATAGTGAAAAATACTTAAAAACTACTTTTTTAATAAAAATAATTTATAGTGATAAATTATACTATTTAGTGGTTTTAAAGTATAATTAGAATATATTTTTACCATTTTATCCAATGGTAATCATTAGAATTAATTTAACACTGAAATTGTACATAAACAATAGCCAATCTTTTGATATAAATTGTTTCTTAAAAACACGCTATTTGTTGTGACAGTGGGAATTAATTATAAAATTAATTAATGAAACTTATATTTTTGTAATTTTTTAAAATAGACATCATTTTTGAATTCGGAATATCAATTATAGCTTAGGGTGAAATTTTGGCATTGTTCTGAAAACTTCAATTTTTGATGAATAGTGAAACCACTAAGTGGTAGTTAAATAACTGATTTTCCGTTTAAATGAAATATTACCACTTCTGTGATTTTATTTTCAAAAATCCGACATACGTGGTTGTCATTAAGAAGTAAAATGTGGTTCAATGAGATTAAAATAATTTTTGGTGAATAGTAACTTTTAAGTTCTTAATCGCGATTAGAGGTAATTAGTGTAGTTTAAGGTAAAAATAATATTTTAATAACATGAGATGAGCTTGAAACATGTCCTACCCTCATTTTATGTTCCATGCCCGACCAAGAAAATCCATGGGTCAACTTGGGTACCCCATGGAGCCTCTTTAGTTGGAAAATGACATAAATACCTTTTATTTAATGTTAAAGTAAAAAAAGACACAAACATGAAATGTTTTACTAAAACAATTTTTACATGGGGTTATACAAGTCATATTTTTGACTATAAATATTCATTAGAAATATAAAAAGATTTCCTACAACATAGTATTTTTTTTATAATTTTTATACATTAAATAAATTAATTTATTTATGACATCATGATGATGCAGTGATGACCTCATTATTTAACGATTTTAATAAAATGAAAAGATAATGTACAATACAAGGCATACACTTGTACAAAGACTATTGTATTGGTATATTTATAACCCTTATCACCTTATCCTAGAATTATATAAGTTTGGGACCTTTAGAATCCGAAAATCATTGTATAATAAAGTAATATTTCATTACTTTCCAAGAGTGCCCCTCCTCTCGACTTATAAAAGGCCCCCACCTCTAACACCTTATTCACACCTTCAAGCCATTTTTCTCAGCCAAACTCTTCCCAAATACTCTCCCAACTTCCCTACCTTACTCCTAGAAGCCTCACTTTGGGCAGAACGCTTCCCAAGGAAGCCTTTGGCTCAAATCAAAAGAGTTACCTGATTTTAAGGTAATGTCTTCTCTTATGTTATTTTGTTTTATTTTACTTCTCCAACCCCTTAAACTCTTTTTATTCATTTCTTTTGTAACAACAACAGTATACTCAATATACTAGGATGTTTTTATAAGAAGTATTCGAGCTACACTTACACACACCTACATCTAATGGTTAAAGAACTACTGTTTCTGTGGATGGTGAATTTTTGCCTCATGAAACGATGATTGTTCAACACTCATATAACACCTCTAATGGTGGCCATTATGATGACACTATTTTTAAATATGATATATATTATGTTTTTGTTTTCCTTATGATTTTTTATTTTTCATTTATGGCATACCTTTATGGTTTCCATTACGGGTAAACACGATATTTTCATTTTAGGAAGTGCGGACTACCGCCCCCTCAAAGTGATTTGAATCGTTAATGCCATATGTGGGATGTATAAAGGATGGAGTAAATGATATTATATATGATATTATACTGGAACTATAATATACCTTTATATAATTATGATTTCATTCCATTAAATACGAAATAGAAATGAAATTAGTGTTCATGCGTACGTACGACTTACCGTCTCCATGAACGGTGCATTTCATTTCTTACCTCTAAATGTTACGTAATATTATGAATGAATGTATAAACTGGATATATATGATATATATGATATCTACATCATGAATAAAATTCGAGATATAATGGATATTTCACCACATGAACAACTTGTAATTATAAGAAGTTTATTGTTGACTCATGTACCAAAGATCGACAAAACGACCGTTATTAACATAAATAATTACTTAATGTTCGTATTATTGTAATATGTGATATAAAAAGGATAATGAAATTGAAAATGGTTCTTAATAAGGTATATATTAACTCTAGTTTATTATTCAGGAGGTTAAAGAACGGTTGAGTCAAGTCAGACATGAGGTAAGGGAATTTCTTAACCCAATTTCCATTCTTTGGGTTAATCTCCAACTTTCAAATTATGTCATTATATTATTATGTCATATCTTGTATTTGTACTTTATTTATGTGTACTTATAGTGAATACACATAATATATCTATTTTATTTTAAAAATGATATTTGTATGGGACTTCGTCTCAATCTCCTTTCATTGAGGCATATTTGGTTTTATACACAACTTTCTTTTATACGGTGTATAAACCCCTTTGACTTTTACGTTTATTCAAAAGGAAACTTTTTTATACGAAGCGTTTTACTAAACGACAAAAAAGGAATGTTTTTCTTTCCGTACTTATGCGGCGACAATGACTTCTCCGACGCCGTGACCATTATTTGAGTTTTGGATTCCTCTACAACCATCCCTTTTTTTTAATGAAAAATAAATACAAAGTTTTAATTTTCTTTTATTTTGGTATTGAAAATGTTTTTGAAAGAGTTTTTATTCAATCAATGTGTTGTATTATTATCTTTTGATTTAAATGTGGAAATGTTATGTTTCCTTTATGCATGTTTTATGTGATACGATTATGTTATGGTTTATGATATGTTTAAACCTATTCATATGAGGAATGCATTGGACTTAATAAGTGACGGGTGGAGCCCGCTATAGCTCCTCGATGCATCAGCAGGTCTCATGAGACAAACTAGTGTCTTGGCACGAGGCCTTGACAAAATCTTATTTGTGGTCTTGGCACGAGGCCTTGGATACATTGTTATGATAGTCTGGCATTATGCATTACATCATTATGAAAGTGGTTATTGATATTGCATGTGATTATTCGACTAGTAGAATATCCATGTGAAGAAGTGAATGGAATTATCTCATTTTACTTTTGCCATATTATGTTGAAGTTCAAGTTTAAAAGGCTTTTGTTTTAGTTATACATTGCCTTAAATGTTTATGTTTATTGATGAAAGCTTCCGCTATATTGTTATCCTTACTGAGCATCTGAGCTCACCCCTTTCAATGTTTTAATATTTTCCAGGATGTGAAGAAGTATTTTATGGACGAACTGTAGGGATAGTCAGAAGAGGATATGACTGTGGACTATGAAGACTTTGTTATTAGTTTTTCACTTTATGATGTAATGTAAGACTTATGAGTGTATCTAGTGTTTCCAAGGATACTAAACTAATCGGTCTTTCGAGACTTGATCTTTTGTGATCATGACAATGTTACGAAGTAATGCATCGACTCTGGGTAGCTGGGGTTGGGGCGTTACAGTTAGTATCAGAGGCAGTTTAGTACTAACCTTGGAAGCTAGATTTAGATAAACTCTGATTAGATCACATAGCCCAAAGATATACTTTGAGGATTAGTATAAAAGAACTTCCTAGAATTTTGTTATTGTAGAGATTTTGTGAGTTTTCCCAGCAATACATCCCTGTCTGGATACGAGCAGGTAGAGGCGGCTCTGGCAGAGATGTACCTAGGGGTAAAACCCGAAAACACCGCTTTGAGCATGACTCGAACGGGAACTGGTGCACGACAACGGGCCTTGCTGCACTCTTGGTTACGAGACTCCCGGGGGATATGCTTAGGATAATTCTCATTTTCTTTACAAACCACTATGAAGGGTTATGAGTATATACTTCCTCAAAGAAAACATTTTTATGATTATGGATTATGTCCATAAATAGCTCAATTTATGTTAAGTATTTTACAAGTATGGAATTATGTATTTTGATTCATAAACTAATCTAGTTTATGCCATTGTTTAGAAATGGTACCTAGTGGAAGGAATGGAAACCGTATCAATGCACGCACTCCGTGTAGGGATTTCCCTCCTGCTCAAGATAATTATTGTGGATCTGGAGATACAACTGGTGCTGATCAACTTATTACCATACTGAGACAACTCTCTCAGGTTATGAATAATAACCTTACTCGTATGGAGCACCCTGATCTGCAACGTGGAGGATCAATCTTAGACCGCTTCATGAGGCAACAACCACCAACATTTAATGGGAGTACAAATCCTTTAGTAGATGAGCAATGGATAAACTCCTTAGAGAAAATATTCCACGCCTTGGGGAGTAGCGAAAGGGAGAAGGTTATCATGGAAGTTTACCGCCTCACTGGAGATGCCGATCAATGGTGGTCATTGATTCAAAATACAAAGGAATATGATGACGTATCGAATATGTAATGGAGGGAGTTCAAAGATATTTTATTAGAAAAATACTTTCCTCATGACCATCGAGCAGATATGGAAAGGCAATTTCTGAGTCTGAGACAAAAGGAGGATGAGAATGTCGCAAAGTATGAGGCCAACTTTACAAGGTTGGTGAGGTATGCTGCTGATTATATACGTAACCCAAGAGGTAAGATTGATCATTTCTTTGATGGGTTAAAACCTTTTCTCCATAGAGCTTTAGTATCACAATCTTTCTCAACATACGAAGATATTGTCTCACGTGCTATCAAGACAGAAAAGGAATTCTCTAAGTCTTATGACAACAAAGTAAAGCAAGAGAAGAAGAGAACGGTGGAACAAGAGACAGATAAAGGGAAAAAGGGAAAGAAGGATTTTCCATTATGTGATAATTGTGGGAAGAATCACCCTGGTACTTGACTAAAAGGAATGGGAGTTTGTTAAATGTGGAGAAAAGGGTCACCAGACTCATGATTGCAAGGGAAAGAAAGAAGTTATCAAAGTTGAATGATACAATTGTAGGGAAATGGGTCATTATGCAAATGAATGTCCTAAGCGTCAGGGAAACATACCTCAGAAAAGGCCAAGGGATCATGGACAATCTTATGCTGTGACTATAGTTGAAGTGGAATAATTAATGTATTGGTGCTTTTGGACTCAAAGATTATATTCTGGTTATAATAATAATGTGATATATATAAGGATTGTACTGCAGTACTTGTTTTTTTTTCATTAAGGTTTTAATATTATGAAGGTAATCATATTTTTAGTATGTGACAATAAGAGAAACTTTACATTCTTTGGGAAATCTGATGTTACAATTGATTTTGGAATTAAGAGACCTTTTAGAGAAAGTCTGGACAGAGGTATTTTGGATAACTATAAAGGTTGGGATGGATTAAGTTGATCTTTGAATAGTATTGTTTAATGTAAAAACATTTCTGAAGATTATTTTTGGAATATTATAATACTATAGTTTTAGGAAAAGGACAACCTGCAGGGTGGGGCATAACCCGTCGCGTCGGACAAAGCTGCAGGAATCAAACCCACAACCGTAGTGTGACATGCCTTTATTACCTACCACTAGCCTACAGGAAGTCCCTAGTTATTAAAAAATAATTTTACTAATCTAAATGGTATGTGTTAACATTTAGAACATTATACAATTACGATAAGTATAATATTTTTGAGTTCTATTATCTTTTTGAGTGAAATATGAGTTAAAGGTTGAAACTCTAATTGTCAAGCATAAATATATATATACCTATCTCTTATTAAATGAATAAATTAATTCTTAAACTTTATTAAAGGGATATTAAAACAAAAAAATGTGTTATCCTAATACCTTATGTCTTGTTGAACTGATGATATTTTAAATCAACATAGATTGAAGGCTTTGAGGCCCTCAATTTGATAGTTGATTGTGATTGATGACCTCAATCACTCCCTACAAATATTTACATTTTTCCTCCAATTATATGTCTCTAATTTCCACCAATTTTCTCCTAATCGAGATCATAATTGGGTGGTGACTTTTTCATTTCCCTTTCCCTCTTATTAAGGATAAATTTTATTAATCTTATTTCCGATGTGGGTTTTCCATAAAGGTATTTTCTATTTTCAACCTTTTATTTTCAAAGAAAAATTTCAAATTGCGAGGACGCAATTTATTGAAAGAGGGGAGAATTTAACACCCCGAGCTTCCACAATACGCTTCTCATTCAATAATACAATAGCTTGCATTGTATGCAACTTCGAGTTCTAAAACACAACGACTAATCATAGTAGCTGTTATGAATAGTAATAACCACTTTTTAAAATTATAGAAATTTTATATTTCAAAATGGACTTCCTTTTTGGATTCGGAATATCGAAATTAGCCTATGTTGAATTTTTTGTATTTTTCTGAGAACTTCTAATTTTTTATGGAAAGTGAAAACCACTTAAAAACAACTTTTTTAATCAAAATAATTTATAGTGATAAATTATACTATTTATTGGTTTTAAAGTATAATTAGAGTATATTTTTACCATTTTATCCAATGGTGGTCATTAGAATTAATTTCACATTGAAATTGGACATAAACAATTGTCAATCTTTTGATATAAATTGTTTCTTAAAAACACGCTATTTGTTGTGATAGCGGGAATTAATTATAAAATTAATTAATACAACTTATATGTTTTTAATTTTTTAAAATAGACATCATTTTTGAATTCGGAATATCAATTATAGCTTAGGGTGAAATTTTGGCATTGTTCTGAAAAACTTCAATTTTTGATGAATAGTGAAACCACTAAGTGGTAGTTAAATAACTGATTTTTCGTTTAAATGAAATATTACCACTTCTATGATTTTATTTTCAAAAATCCTACATACATGGTTTCCATTAAGAAGTAAAATGTGGTTCAATGAGATTAAAATAATTTTTGGTGAATAGTAAATTTTAAGTTCTTAATCACGATTAGAGGTAATTAGTGTAGTTTAAGGTAGAAATAATGTTTTAATAATATGATATAAGCTTGACACATGTCCTAACCTCATTGGATGTGCCATGGCCGACCTAGACAATCCATGGGTCAACTTGGGGACCCCATGGAGCCACTTTAGTTGGAAAATGACATAAATACCTTTTATTTAATGTTAAAGTAAAAAATGACACAAACATGGAATGTTTTACTAAAACAATTTTTACATGGGGTTATACAAGTCATATTTTTAACTATAAATATTCATTAGAAAGATAAAAATATTTCCTACATCATAGTATTTTTTTATAATTTTTAGACATTGAATAAATTAAATTATTTATGACATCATGATGATGTAGTGATGACCTCATTATTTAACGATTTTAATAAATTGAAAAGATAATGTAAACTCCAAGGAATACACTTGTCCAAAGACTATTGGATTAGTATATTTCTAACCCTTATCACCTTAGACTCGAATTATATAAGTGTTAGACCTTTAGAATCCGAAAATCATTGTATAATAATGTAATATTTCATTACTTTCCAAGAGTGCCCCTCCTCTCCACTTATAAAAGGCCCCCACCTCTACCACCTTATTCACACCGTCAAGCCATTTGGCTCGGCCAAACTCTGCCCAAATACTCTCCCAAATTCCCTCCCTTACTACTAGAAGCCTCAATTTGGTCATAACTCTTCCCAAGGAAGCCTTTGGCTCAAATCAAAAGAGTTACCCGATTTTAAGGTAATGTCTTCTCTCATGTTATTTTGTTTTATTTTGCTTCTCCAACCCCATAAACTCTTTTTATTCATTTCATTTGTAACAAAAAAAGTATCCTCAATATACTAGGATGTTTTTATAAGAAGGATTCGAGCTACACTTACACACACCTACATCTAATGGTTAAAGAACATATTGTTTCTGTGGATTGCGAATTTTTGCCTCACGAAACGATGATTGTCCAACACTCATATAACACCTCTAATGGTGGCCATTATGATGACACTATTTTTATATATGATATATATTATGTTTATGTTTTCCTTATGATTTTGTATTATTCATTTATGACATAACTTTATGGTTTCCATTATGGGTAAACGCGATATTTTCATTTTAGGAAGTGCGGACTACCGCCCCCTCAAAGTGATTTGAATTGTTAATGCCATATGTGGGATGTATAAAGGATGTAGTAAATGATATTATATATGATATTATACTGTAACTATATTATACCTTTATATAATTATGATTTCATTCCATTAAATACGAAATATAAATGAAATTAGCGTTCATGCGTACGTACGGCTTACCGTCTCCATGAACAGTGCATTTCATTTCTTACCTCTAAATGTTACGTAATATTATGAATGAATGTATACACTGGATATATATGATATATATGATATCTAAATCATGAATATAATTTGGGATATAATGGATATTTCACCACATGAACAACTTGTAATTATAAGAAGTTTATTGTTGACTCAAGTACCAAAGATCGACAAAACGACCGTTATTAACTTAAATAATTACACAATGTTCATATCATTGTAATAAGTGATATAAAAAGGATAATTAAATTGAAAATGGTTCTTAATAAGGTATTTATTAACTCTAGTTTATTATTCAGGAGGTTAAAGAATGGTTGAGTCAAGTCAGACATGAGGTAAGGGAATTTCTTAACCAAATTTCCATTCTTTGGGTTAATCTCCTATTTTCAAATTATGTCATTATATTATTATGTCATATCTTGTATTTGTACTTTATTTATGTGTACTTATAGTGATACACATAATATATCTATTTTATTTTAAAAATGATCTTTGTATGGGACTTCGTCTCAACCTCCTTTCATTGAGGCATATTTGGTTTTATACACAACTTTCTTTTATACGGTGTATAAACCCCTTTGACTTTTACGTTTATTCAAAAGGAATCTTTTTTATACGAAGCGTTTTACTAAACGAAAAAAGGGAATGTTTTTCTTTCCGTACTTATGCGGCGACAACGACTTCTCCACCGCAGTGACCATTATTTGAGTTTTGGCTTCCTCTACAAGCCATCACTTTTTTTAATGAAAAATAAATACAAAGTTTTAATTTTCTTTTATTTTGGTATTGAAAATGGTTCTGAAAGAGTTTTTATAATATCAATGTGTTGTATTGATATCTTGTGATTTCAATGTGGAAATGTTATGTTTCCTTTATGGATGTTTTATGTGATACGATTATTTTATTGTTTATGATATGTTTAAACCTATTCATATGAGGAATGCATTGGACTTAATAAGTGACGGGTGGAGCCCGCTACAGCTCCTCGATGCATCGGCAGGTCTAATGAGACAAACTAGTGTCTTAGCACGAGGCCTTGACAAAATCTTATTTGTGGTCTTGGCACGAGGCCTTGGCTACGTGGTTATGATAGTCTGGCATTATGCATTCCATCATTATGAAAGTGGTTATTGATATTGCATGTGATTATTCGACCAGTAGAATATCCATGTGAAGAAGTGAATGGCATTATCTCATTTTAATTTTGCCATATTATGTTGAAGTTCAAGTTTAAAAGGCTTTTGTTTTAGTTATACATTGCCTTAAATGTTTATGTTTATTGATGAAAGCTTCCGCTATATTGTTATCCTTACTGAGCATCTGAGCTCACCCCTTTCAATGTTTTAATATTTTCCAGGATGTGAAGAAGTATTTTATGGATGACCTGCAGGGATAGTCAGAAGAGGATATGAGTGTGGACTATGAAGACTTTGTTATTAGTTTTTCACTTTATGATGTCATTTAAGACTTATGAGTGTATCTAGTGTTTCCAAGGCTACTAAACTAATCGGTCTTTCGAGACATGATATTTTTTGATCATGACAATGTTACGAAGTAATGCACCGACTCTGGGTAGCTGGGGTTGGGGCGTTACAGACGTAAATATTGGTAACCATAATATAACAATTTCCTTTTATGTTATATGAAAAAATCATTAAAAATTTACAATTTCTTAGCCATAATATAAAGGAAAAAATTAATATAGTCAAACATAAGTTTTTTAATTCATTTAAATTAATTTTAACATCAATAAATCAACTGATTAAAATAAGAACAGAAGTCATCATGATGCATATAACTCTCCTAGGACTCTACCCTAAAAGTAGTGCTGCCTCAGTTGGTCATTTGGTAGACTTAGATACCAAGCATAAAATCGTAGGGGGCCTATTATCCTATGTCCTATCCAGTCTTCCTTGTCCTGTGTTATGCACCAAAATCATCTGAAACATTCTCTCTAACAACCCATTCATTCCACATTTTTCTTAACATCAAAATACATCTTTTCCCTCAACCATAACCTCTCATACAATTATTTCATGACCACCTCCCTCCAAATATACCTCTCTTGTGCTGGGAATAAAGAATGGGAGATAATGACACCGGAGTCATCCCTCTGGTAGGCCTCGAGATAGTGAGTATAACCAAGGGTGTAAAAATCTCACAATATGGGAGCCATTTCCCTATAATAGGAAATAATATCTATAGATAAGATGAATCACAAACCACAAATCTAAGACAAATTATAAAATAAAGAAAACCAACCTATAATCTAAGTATAAATCAAAACTGATACATACAAAATTCTCCAGATGAAACACCAAATGATTAAAAACTAAGGTAGAAATGTGTCAATAAATCCAATGGATTGAACAATAAATATCCCTCATGGTCCATAAATTCCTCCTGGAAAATTGAAAATAGTTTTTATATATGTATGGTAATCATAAAAGAATACTTACTAGGAAAATCAAATTATTTCATGCTTATGTGAAAATAGCATACTTATCCACCTATGTGAATGTAGTAGAACCAAGAATCACCTAAACCAGTAAACTAACTAATATCCAAACCATTCTAAGGCTCACTTACCAAATAATTCCTCCAAGAAAAATTAAATAATATAAAACACATCAATGATATGATTCCAAACAACACTTTCCCACTATTTAGCCACTCTGTCCCCAATAGAGATTGTTATGTAAATACCTCCACTTTGGAACATGCCACATCATATCATACCTAGACACACCTGGGCCTCATAAAACATCCCTCACATACACACTAGGTATATACAACATATCCCACACCTACGCCTCACAATACATCTATTCCCAATGTCTCTTGGGACATCACAACACATCTCATCTCGAAGACAACTAATACTACATCACAAATCATCCCAAAGACATATGGGATCATATATCACAACTCGGCCAAAGACAGATGGGCTATCACAACACATCGCAACCCACTCGTACAAACATGGCACCTGAGATCACTTCACAACTCGATGGTGGAACATTTGACTTCTAGACATCACATCCCATGCATGTCCTTCTAATCACTATGAAGAGGGAATAATAGAGAGAGAGTGGCGATCCATCCATCCTCCAATCAGGTTGTTTGGAAAAGACAACCTCCCCCATGACGATGGGGGTGTTCGACAGATAGTTCTCAACAGGGTTTGGGTGCTTATAGAAATCAAAAATTGAATACCAACATAAACATATCTGATACAAAAAAATCAATCCAAACCTATGAGATATCAAACATACGACCAAATAACAATTCAATCACGTTTTTATTCCACCTTTTAATGCATAGAAACACACAAAAACCCAAACCAAAAATCATTTTCAATCATTAATACATATTGTAGAGTTTTTGTTTTATTAATAATTTCCACTTTATCATCCACATTCATTATTGTAGTAAACATTCATTTTAAAAAACATTTTATTTTTAATGACAACATATTTCATATTTCCAACCCATTATTTTATATATATACATTAACCGGTTCAACAACACAACCCATCATCAGTTTATCCATTAAACCTTCCCATTTAAATTTATCATCACACAGTATTAATTCCATCAATACTTTGTTAGATATAACATAACCAAACCCACAAAAATAACAACAACAACACATCCTAACTTCCACATCCACATCACCATATATACACATATAGTTTCCTAGACCCACTACATAACCACCCCACAAACATCATCACAACCTCATTGCACCATTGTACCATTAAAATAATCATAGCCCCACATCAAAAAATCTCATACACATCACCCACACACATCACAACACAGTCATATTCTATCCATCATATAACCAGAGCAGACCCAAAGTACACAATCATGTCCACAAACATGTTACATAACATAATAAAGTGAACCATATTTTTAGATTTGGAATGGAATCCCTTATTCAATTTCACTAAATTTAGGGGTTCTCACAGAAGATGTATGATCGTTTGGAATCCATTTATTATATAAATATACATGGTGAACCATTTCTTATTTATGCATGTTTTATACAGAAACCAAACAACATGGATTCTATAATCCATATTGTGCGTGAACAATGAAAACCATAACAACCATGGTTTATAGTTGGTAGTTTTCCCATTCAGATCAGAATATCAACAAAACCATAAAACAGAAACATGTTTCACTTTTCCTATCCTTTTTTTATTGATTTATAAACATTAAATTATCTTTATTAATCGGAAATAAATGATCTTCTCAATAGAAAGAATCCATATACCAATATCGTATGATTCAAAAATTAATAAAAACAAAGGAAAATCTACTTGGAAGAAAATTCAATCGACACTTCCTGGCTTCACCAAAATAGGGGTGCACATGCAGCATGAAAAACTCTAGGGAAACACAATCAAAAAGATTCATCCCGACCGCATGACTCATACGAGAAAGACGAAATCTAGGAATCCCATAACAAGAAAACACAAGAAGGAATTATCAATGGGGAAGGGATCATAGCTTTGGGAAGATCTAAACATAGTCATGGTTTTAGAATAAAATTTGATTTTCCAATAAATGAAGATCTAGTCAAGACCACATGTTTTGACCAACAAAAATAAAATAAACTCTTATAAATTTATAGATTGGATTTATTGGCTCTGAATCAGTCTCAAATCCTTTAGAATAAGGCATCAAAATCATTTTACATAAAATAATACAACAAAAGGGGAAAACTGGATGATGATGGAAACATTGTATATGAGCCTCCATTAGATACAGCACCTCTCAATGAGGCACCAATCATAATCCACTGTTAGATGAGGCACTTATCATGATCCACTATTAGGCTAGAAACCACTGGATGAAGCCCCGTTAGATGAGGCACCGTTGGTGGGATATCACCAACGACTGACCACTAGTGAGAAACTTTTAATAAGACACCACTAGAGAGCCACCATTAGTGAGCAACCACTAGCCTGCCACCACCAGCAAGCGATATCCAACAAGCCACCGCGAATGAGTGACTTCCTATTGAGAAATATCCAGCACGTGACAACTATAGTGATACACCATAGGAAAACATATAAAACTAGGTGATTTTTTAATGTGTTGAAATGAGTCATCTTGAACTCCCGGGATATCTAAAACACCATATTAATACAAAATAGTGAAATGGAGAGGTCCAAGACACTACACAGTGTTTCAAATTCATCATTAAACTCCTGTTTTGAAGAGTAATACATGATATTTTTATATTTGGAATATTTTTAAGAGATCATATAGAAGATCATTAAGCTCTTAATTTCATGTAGAAGCGGTATAACAATATTTAGTTGAGGAATTATTTTTTCCCATTTATAATGAATCTCACGATATTCAAACACATTGAATGAACATAATTTTATTCTCATAGTTTAATGATTTTTATATGAAAATTTATATTCTAATGTATTATAGAATATAACGTAGGGATCTATTTTCATTGTTAGAGGTTTATGTTAGGGAAAATTATGTATGACTGGTTGGGTAGTGGGAGAAACACTTTCCAAAACATCAATAATATTCAATTGAAATTCTTGGAACTGTGGTCTTAAGATCCTCATGGAGAGATGTAAGAGAATACTTTTAAAATAGTTCATCTTAGAGTTAAATAATTTGGACATTTTATATTGAGAGAGTTGAATACACGATACATAACATAAGGGGTGTTTCGATCAAACTATAAGAACACTGAATATTCATTAGATGGTGATTATATATATATATATATATATATATATATATATATATAACTAATGACCTTACCTAGTTAAATATCATTAAGCATTATTATAATTTATGACATTCAATTATGTCTCTGACGAGAATGTATGAATATAAGTCAAAAATCATTTATATGAACTATTTTAAGGGTTAATTCAATGGATTTAAGTTATTTTAAGAATATTATATTGTAATATGAAATGATTAGGATTAAACAATAGAGGTGTGTAGATCAAATGATGTTTACATCACATATACAGACACAATGGAAATATGCATGAGTGAATTTTATTACGAATGGCTATGAAAAATTGAATAGTTAAATGGATGAATTATAATTTCATAGAAATTGGTGATTTAATGAAAATGTATTTGGTTATTGTTAAGGCCATTTTGAAGGACTAAATGGGTATCATAACATACTTAATCAATCTGATCCCCTCAGATTCAATGGGATAAAAGTTACTAAAATAATTATGAATATGTGAGTTATAGGACTATTGTCACATCATAGTATTTAAATAATTTTCATACACTAATTTTGATTCTAAATATTACAGTAAAGGTAGAATTTAAATATCATTCATTTTTTTCATAGTAAATATAGATAAAATAGTTTTATTTCTTATATCAGGTGATAAAAAAAAATATTCAGAAGTAGGAACACAATCTTTTCTAATAAGGTTCTATAAGGGAACTAAATTAGGAATGGAAAATATGGTAAAAAAATTATATTGTGCAAAAATTGATATTACTGAAGGAAAAAATTCAAATAAAATCATAAATTCAGTTGAATATGAGTATACATGGTTTTTTGAAAATTCAAAAGTAAAAAAATAATGTTATGTAGAGGAGGAGGAATAATTAGACTCATAGAAGATATTCATAATGTATTATGACCCATCGAGTATTGGTCTAGGGTTCAAGATGATGAAATTTTTGGGTTTTCAGATTGGGTAAAATTAGAAAAAAAATGATAACTATATTTTTTTTATGTTTTGGAAAACTATTGTATAGGGATGGTGATATATTAAATTACAAATATTTAATTAATTAAGGAGAGCCTGGAATCATAGAATAATTAGGAGACCATTAAAATTATTGATATAATATATCTAAATGTAATTAGTGTTCAATTAAATTTGTGTGAATATCTCCTAGGAGCCAAAGGAATTACCCATCAGAATGAGGTAAAATTAAAACAAGTGGTTTTTTGGAGAAAATTTGAATTTGATTAAGGTAATAGGTATGTGGTGAGATTATTGTTGGTGATTTTTAGTAAAAGAGGGACATTGAATTCCTTCAAATTAACTCCTTCATAGTTAATATAAATTATATTCAAACAATACATATATTGGTGTCTTATGGAGGATAATATATAGATACAATTCATGTAAGTACAACTTCTCTTCATATATATCTAGAATATAAATTCTAAAAGGATAAAAATTTTGGATTCCCTAATGAATATAATCAATACATTGTGTGTAACATTAAGGAAAGTATCCATGGGTTGAATCAATCATCATCATAGTGGATCTAAATTTTATACTTATTCATGGAGGAGAATGGTTTAATATATAGAATCATAGATACCATTAACAACAAGAATGGATATTGAGTTATAAAATTAATTACTTTTTTATCATACATGGAAAAAATTATTCTGGTGTGTTTATAAATCAAATAGAACTGAGATCCTCAAAATGAATTTTTATGTATGTATGAAAGGAAACCCCAACGATAAATGAATAAAATATTATTCCTACAGATTATAAGATATAATATGAACTGAATATTAGTTTTACATTAGAAATATATTGTTTGGAACACATTAGAATATATTACAGTGATCGGATGTAATAATATTTCACATCCACTTTTCATTCAGTTCATTGTCATGAATAAATAGTTAAAAGTAATAGATTAAGATTCAATGTACATTGTGGGCATTTTTTAGGCATAGGTAGAAGGAAGTATCTTATATTAAATTGTGTAAACTTGAATAGATCATTCTCATATTGTACGACTACTTTGTATGTTTATGTCAAATCTAAAAAATGGACAATATAAAGTTGTGAAGTGGACCCTCAGAAATTTAGTTGGAATGGAATATAAATCCCATTAATATATAGATGACTATTCATTAGTTTGGTATGATCATGAATACTTGAGATGATATACATTTTCATTAGAAAGAAAAATTGGTAATGTTGTTTTCTTTGTTGGAACTATAGTCAGTTTAATGTAGAGGTTTATACTAGTGATTTCAAAATCCATAATAGATGTAGAATATGGTGTAGATGTGGCAGAAATAAATGACCTTTTTTATCAAAATTAATGATTGAAGAGAACAGAAGACTCCCGGAAGATGAATCTCCCAACATTTAAAATTTAACTATGATGTATTTTTGAAAACTAATATGCACTATGAATGGAAAATAACATAAACCTGAGGTATCATTATATCTAGATGTATTCTAATGATGGATTTTTGGGGTTACAATAGTTATTTAGTTGAAAAAACATATGCAATATGATCTGAAAGATCTTAATTCAAGATATCATGAGTAAAAACATTTCCTTATTGATAATTGGATGAATGGATGGGAATAAAGGAGGAGTATTGACTTCATAAAAAAAAATTGGATGGTTTTCATTGTCCAATGTATTGGACGATATCATGGAGTTCATCATGTTTTCATCCAGTGGGGTATTGTCATGAATGCTTAATATCTTCTTTTTCTAGATCTTGTTAACCAAAAAGATTTTATTTAGTAAAATGATTTTTCTTGTAAGTACAATAATAGTATTCTTCAGTTTGTTATCTATGAGGTTACTCGATGTCATGATCATCTAATGATTTCTTACTGGGTGTTCATCATACCTATGATTGGAAGGAATTACTATTAGAAAAACAGGATAATGATTATTTGAATCACATTTCAACATGTAATTTTATGGAAAAGAGTGGGTTGTTGGGAAATATTTTATTTTAATAGTCAGGGGAATCTAGTCCATGGAAGGATTTTTAGATTTGGAATATTCACTTGGAAATGGATGGACAACCACAAATATTGGATTTAGTAAAACTGATGAATTTTTTGGACCCACTATATTGAGGGTAGGGACTACTTTTTAGAGGTTTCACGAAATTAATTTTTAGTGGTACATGTGGCTACCTAGTAACAAGAGATGGTAATCATCATACATTAAATGATATGATGAATAATGATTCATCCCCTTTTGATATAGGGTGAATTATTGAACCATGTAGCCACATGTTTTTTTACTTTTATTGATTTACATTCAATTTTCCATTATTTTTGATTTATTGGTGATCTATATTAAATAGGATTAATAATTTTCAATTCTTTTGGGTTACTAAACTGAATGTTTTCTATCAAAGTTCTTGTGCATTGAATCTGTGAGGAATCAATTAGGAGATATGTTTCTCCATGTGTGATCTTTTATTGAATAAAAACTAGTGAATGATGTTTTATAATGTATTATATATAGATATATCCAATATAGCCTTCCATAGAAGACAAGTACACTATAAATTCACAATGATTCCATCCAGAATTATAAATTCTCTTGTTATATTCATAGATCTAATAAATGTAATTTTTAGATATTTTTCCATTAAATATTTATAATGTTTTATATGTAAGGTTATTATATATTCTACAACTATGTAAGGCCATGAAGATCCTCTAGTTATAGATTAAAATACTTTAGTAAATCTGACACTATAATCAAAATATTTTATATTTGATCTATTACTATAGAAAGTATCATTCATGGGGTATGCAGTCATAAGCGAGGAAATACATATGGATCCTTCAAATATAAAGATAATTAAAAAATATTATATAGAAAAAAAATATAATTATATATAGTTTTGTGGATATGATGGATGCAATTAGATATTTTTATAAATTTTTCATGAATAAAAAAATCAACTACAAATGTCAATGAACATAAATACAATCCTAATGAGATCAATTTAAAGTTGATCACTGCACCAATAATCTTATTACCCTCACGTGTAAAAGGATGTATGAAATATATTGAATCATAAAAGATATTATTGGTTGGGTTCCTCATGAAAAATTTAATGGTGGCATCATAGTCTATATTTGAAAAGATGTTTCAAGAGAAACATTTCTTAACATATGATTCATAACATGAGGATGTAATATTTTCATTATTTGTATGGGGGAATATTTAATATGTTGAAAAATTATATATATATATATATATATTAAATATCATAAATTATATATTCAAACATATTTAGTTGAACATGTTCTAATGGGGATGTTTGGATTTGATCAAAGGATATGAATTCTCAATTCATTACCAAAATGTGAGGGTAAAATAAATTAATTGATTCTCTATACAAGAAAGATAATCATACATTATCCATGATGAGGATTGAAAGATACTCATAACTCAAGGATTTTGAAATTTAGTCATGGGATTCGTAATGGAACTAGTGAAATCAAAAATTATCAAATTTATAACACAAAAATACATATATATAATTGTCCAATTGGTGTATTAGGTGGAAATAGATCTATTTAAAATTTTACGAAACATTCTATATGTAAACATTCATAATGATGGAATTATAATTTTTAGGGAATAAATATGCCTTCTTTAAATATAGGATTTGATGAAGGATATTTTTTATAATTCATATAGAACATCACTTCCTATTTATCCTATAAATCTAATGATGTACAAATATTTAAGAGATAATTTATTTGAGATAACATGTAGAGGTACATGTCATGTTTTATATCTTGATTCTTGGTATGCCAAAAAGTTATTAAAAATGGAAGAACACAATAGAGATGATGTAAACATTAACCATAACTATATAAAAATTAGAGAACAGTTCCATGTATTTTTTAATCGCGCTTCCCAAGAAATCAAAATGTCATATTTCCATTTGGGTTGTGTTTTATCACCTTTTATATCTAAAAAATTAATTTATATTTATGGGTATTTCCCCAAAAATAATTATTCCTTAATACACATAATCGATGTTTCATGGATACATGTAATACCACATTAAATTTTATATGATCAGGATGTGAGGTTTACCTAAATTATGAGGAAAATTATTCAAAAATCAGTGATTACGTAGTTGAGAATCATCACATATTATCAAATTTAGACTGATGTCAATATAAAATTATAATTAACACTCTAAATCATATGATGATATCCTATTAAATGTATTTCAATGGAGGTTAGGAATTTAAATTTCTTATGGTATATATTTCATATAAAGATTTTCATGACCTCGACCACCAGGTCATGCCTACCTGGCAGAAGTCTAAGCCGCAATTACCCTAAGAATTCCTCCATAGGATATGGAATAGCGACAAGCATCGATAGGTATAACTACAAACACAGGCCCTTTCCAAATACACATTTACAAATGAACCAAACCATCTCCATGAAAAAGTTAATAGGAATAAAATAAAATAAAGTACAATCTAGATTAAAATACATGAATGTAATAACCTATAAAAAAACAATGAGTATGACAGAATAATATGAAAATTTAAGGGGAAATTCATGAAAAACATGAAAAATTTTCCCATACTAACAATAAATAGAAACAGATATGATAGTACTCGTCTTTTAATCACTATGAATGATGCCCAAATCCAGTATATGAGCCCATGAATCCCTATGAACCATTGAAGTCACCACGAATCTATCTGTAGATTGTATATGTCCTGGATCATGTCATCAAATCCCATGAGGGATGATTATAAACATTCGTAGTAAGATTCCTTGAAAATCAGAGAGGGTCTGATAGAACATTAGATATATGCTTTCATATAATACCAATGAACGATAGAAAATAAAACCAAAAAATATAGTTATATATATTCTATTATAGGAAAACCATATTATAAATAAATTGGATCATCTTATCATAGTCTAACATGGAGTGATGAGTCTGAAAATAGTTCCAATAGTCCACTAATAATTCCCATCATCTCACATATTTTTCAGAATAAATAATTTTGTAGAGGAAAAGCACCATATTGTAGATCCATATAGCCAGGTAGGTAAAACATATATGTACAGGACCCATTCCCTAATGAATAAGTTGGGTACCAATCAATAGGTATAGAAGCCAGACCCTTGTCAGTAATGGGGTACCAGTAAGTATATTTGATGTGGACCCAAACCATAATGTGAAAGCGTGGTTCCACACACATGGTAAAGGACCCACATAGTAGTTCAGAAGGGGGTGACACTCAGTAGGTTGAGAATGAACAACAATATATTTCATGGGGTTACCAAACAGTAGGTAGAGGATCCGCAATAATGTATATAAGGGGGTACCACATAATTGGTAGATGATGCACACACTAGAACCTCTAGGGGTACCACCTAGTAGATATATTGAGGATACCCTTCTCAATCCTTATGGGGGAACCCATCATTATGTATAGGAATCACTCCATAGTCCATATTTGGGATACCACTTAGTATGTGATGACCCATTACCTGGTTTGTATGTGGTGGGGGGGGGGGGTACAACTCAATAGTTAGATAGAGGCCTCATGGCCTAGTATGTAAAGGGGTACCACTCTATATTTTTAGTATCCTCAACCCGATCCATATGGGGGGTGGGTGGGGTACTACATAGTAGGTATAGAAAATATACCCAATTCACTATGGGGGTACCACTAATTATATAGACGAAGTATGGGGATTTCCAACCATGACCTATCTGTGATAACATTTCCTAATAACCTCTATCATCGAGCATCATCAAAAGTGGTATTATGATGAGAAAATCATGCATCATGTCTCAGAATCCACTAAGAAGACCTCCATTGCATTCTATGTGGGAATAAACTCAACATATGGTACTCACGGACCAAAATCCTATTCAAAACGAATGTGATTATATAGGTTGAAGAGTTACCATGATTTAAATTGACTATATGGTGTTACACACATCATGTTTCCCCACCCCACTACTTTTTCATGTACCTAGTGGTTTCCCTGTACTCGGTCATTCCCGTTTTACCCTTGGCATGCCCGAGTACTCCCAACGTACATGGTGTGTCTGCCCAAAATCCTTAATAATGAACAAGATTCATTATCAGTCTAATGTGATATAACATCAAACCACCTATATTTCCTTAAAAATGACCATGACATTCTCAATGGATTAGATATTTGTGATCCTCACAGAATAACACTCAGGATAGACTATTCACTTTCACAAATTGGAAACCCAATGAAAAAACACATTTCATCAGAAATCATTTATATGTTAAATTATTTTCCTAAGACACCTATCAAAAGAAATAATCCAAAATTGTTCTTCAAATAACCATGTCAATATTTAATTTCTAACAACCAATTGATTCATCATTCTGATATTTTTTGAAGAACATGTGTCCAAAAATAGATTACAAAACAATAAAAATAATAATAACACTTTTCTTATTTGGTTCTTCATGAAACCGAGACATAAATTAGAAAGTGGTATCCAACATTGGTATTAAATCATCCACTCAATGATAAGGTCATGAACCTATATAGTGCTTGTGATTTTGATGTTTCACAGAAATCATACCATGAATATTGGTTTCCATAACAGAAAGAATTAATAATATTATTTTCAAAGATTAATTTTATTTCATCCCTATTCCATAGGAGTGAGTGACACACACAACATTATCCCCTATCCATTCTATATGTTTCACCACCTATCACCTATATATCAACATCCTAATCTATTTATTAATAGTTTTTTGAATTATATATAAATGCAAGGAATGACTGAGTGGTTTATTATCCTCTTCGTGACCCAAAAGAGGGATCACTCCTCTCCTTCCCTAGGGTGGCACCCAACCTTGTTTACTTCTCTTCATGATTCTTAAAAATGATAAGAAATATCCCATAATACTATTAAAATAAGTAACAAATACCACATATTATTATTATTATTTAATGTAATAATAATGCACACACATCCCTCCATGGCAAATAGGAAATTGTATGTCGTCCGTTATTCTTCAAAAAAACATCCATAATTTTTATTCATAGAAAATTCACATCCCAAGTCATGAGAAAACTTCTGTTCACACTAAAATAGGAATCTCTTGTTAGTGTTGTCTGGATTCTGACCACTCATTGATTAAAATCATCAATTGCTTCACCTATGGAGATAACTACACTATCTACCTATAAACCACTGATACTAGATCTCAATTTTGATTATCATTATTCTCTTCATCCATCAATCACATATCAAAAATATAAATACAAAATCATGATAGTGATATTTTGTTCCTAGTAATGAATATACATCGATGGGTATTTGGGGATATCATTGAATCATCAGTCAATAAATTATCAATGAAAAATACTATTAATGGAGGGAGAATGGAATCTAACATAATTGTGAAAATCATAATTAGATGATGTGATCTGGGAAAATGATTGATAGGATTATAATCATGGATGATAAAATAGACCAATAAAATAATTGATTTAAACAAGAAAAAATGTTAAAGGGGCTCGTCCGAAGGTGGGTAATTGAATATAAATAAAAATATATATAAATCCATGATCAAAAATAAAATCAATCGGTAGAAAACAAAATTTATGATCTATATCTTAAATATGGATAGATCATTGGTGAAGAGTGAATCTGCATGTAATGAAGGATATGATCTCGCCGCATTATTCATTTTCTCATGATTACCCTTGATCTTATAATATGTCATTCTATGATCCTGATCCACCAACATACTGCACTCTTCTACTCTTGTTAGATTTAGAATGGGTTACAGAGATAACCCTTGGAAAATAGTCATAGATGGGTATTCATAGGACATTATAATTATTTCATGTCATTAAATAACTAAATAAAATATATTTTTAAATTAAACGCACCAGTCAACGTCGACCATAACCAGACATCTGAAAATGACCAACCTTATGTCTCTCCTTGGGTAATCTCTATGTTATGAAATCAATTGTGGGCCCATATTATTTATTTAATTATTATGTTAATGATTTATTTTATTATCATTGTAAAAATCACACACATGATATAAAAACATTGTTCTTTAAATAAAAATTATTTTTGTATCACCAAGCCCTAGAATCATGCATCATAATATCCCATGGATATAAAAATATATCATAATATATTTCAATTTAGTTTTAGTAAAAAATAGATTTTATAAATTATTACCATCATCAATACTTTTTTCCTTGAAAAGAAAAATTTATGAAAAAATTTTGGGGATATTTAGCTCTTAATTTGGACACCCATTCCCATTTCCTTGCCTAATAGATTCGTATACTTCCAAAAAAATGAAACCAGGGAAATAAAATCCCATGAAGGGTATTTCTATACATGTTGTCAACACTACCAACTCCTTGACAATGGAAACTACACTCTCACAACCCAGATTACATAGTTTGATAAAACACAATGAGTCATGCACATAACACCTGTGATGTGACATGTGGATAACAACAAACAACCAATCCCACTATGTTCATGTGGTTAGGTGTAGCAAAGACTCATTAAACTAAACCAACAGTAGGAAAATGAATTTTCATATAAACCCTAGTGATATCCTATCAACCTTGATAAATCTAAACAACTCTATAATTCCATATTCCTGTATTGATGGACTATAATGAACACATATAATTTACTAAAAATCCCCAACTACCCATAGATGAACTCTATCTCATGACCATCATGAGCACCAAAACTAAGGCCCACGAGTTTTCACCCACTAAATATAAATATTATAAGAGAGATCTTCGATTTCATTAATACATGGCCACAAAATGGTTCTACATTAGTTGTGGAGTGATAATAATTATGATGTGAAACCCCACTAATGGTAGCTCGACCTCCTAGATACAGCCCTAAACATCATATGATCCCATAAAATGTTCACTATAACATAAAAGGAACACCTTACAAAGAACGATAACTTCTCTAAGTCGTTATACTCAACTAAAATTAAGTCTCCAATGGTTTCCCACATCATATCCCAAATCATTCCATGATTTAATCACCACATTTTACAATAACCATTAACAGAATATCTTGATTCAAAACTATACCATTTGCCTAAAAGTGCCCCAAATTCTCCATAGTGCTATGTTGGTCATCCCCTCAGTGAATGGGGACAACAATTTTCTATATTGAAAACAAGATACAACTCTATTTCATGAATATATTTTTCCATGAGATCCTAGTTCAACTTCACCTCTTTCATATGTACTACTAATGGAAACAAACATCCTCACCGTCTCTTTCAATATCATCAATGGTGTAACTATCATTCCTCCAAAAATTATAATGATCTTCCCCAATTTTTAATGTCAATCAGGAACATATATAGTGGATATCCAGTTATGAAATATCTAACAATTGATATCCCTATGTTGTACCTCATTAGATCTCAATATAAGTGTAGGGGTAACACCTAGGGACTAGAGAAAACCCACACCATCCTTACGTGCCTCTCATTCTTAAGATGAAATTTCATATAATCATGGATTTCCTCCACCAAGACTATAGTAATCTAATACATGAATGGTTAATGATCCATCTAATAACTATAATTATTTTAGGTGGTGTATAACTCAAAAAAGGGTATCACTATAGGATCAAAACAATAATAATGGATTTGTAAATAGACACCTCGTATATCATGTTCCCAAACCATAGCTGCAGAAAACATTCTTAGAAGTCAAAATCTAAGAACCACTTCTCCCCAAACACGTTTTTGAACATATCAATGATTCATGGGATGTGATAGTATTCCACATTTAACCTTAGTCATGTGACATAAAATCACTCCAAAACACTAGCACTGATCCCCCAATCGAGAAAACAACAATGGTTTTAACAATTGAACACATTGGATCTTACAGAATCCATATATCTAAAAAATATCAACAATATTTTCAGATTAATAATATCAATGGGTGTCATATGATGTGTTGTCTCAAATACAAGGGTAAAATCCAAGTCCCAGTACATTCCAAAACCGATCTCTCATCATGGAGATAAATCCATAACGTCCCTAGGAAATACCTAATTATACTACACATCACTGTATGAAAATAAATTCTCAAATAACCAAATACTCCAATGTTATTACTATCCATGTAATAAAAAATCGGTTGTAGCATCATACACATGATCTCATCCTTCAATTCCATAGATCCCTCCTAATCAAAGGAGGAAAATTCCATAACAAAATCCAAAATAAATGAAAAAATAACTAGTATAATTAGAGAAAGGATGATAGGAAGAATGGATAAAATGTGAAAAAGACCTTGGGTACTACTATAATGATAAAGAAATTTTACACAAGTCCCTCTCTTTTCTCCCTGATTTGGGTCACATTGTTGATAGAGGCATGAGATCAGCGATCCTCCCTACATGAGCATCAAACACAAGGTTCTAACAAAAAGACTCCAATGTAATCACTATGTCTAGAAATGTGGATATGAACTAGTATAATTCTATCATTCTTCCATGTGAAAAATGATACTATGTATTGAAGAAACAACTATTCCTTAAATCACACTTCAAGATTCTGTGAGTTAGAACTTCATAGAACTCATCCATTCCCTTTCCCTCCTATTTACTATATAAAATTATTAATCTGACACCATATCACAAAAAAGGTCCTAAAACACAATAGGAAATGGAGTGCATCCTTTACACCTTCATAATGTACTCATTGGGTGGAACTAAATCACTCACATGGTCATTAATAGAGTCTCTAGAAGTGTCTTGGTGGGGGAATTGTTCCCCTTATTTTCAAGTCCAAATTAACATAATAGTTTACCAACATATGTATCTACCAATGAAACACATCTCCCAGTAAAATACTGGGAGAATGGAGTAAAATGAGTGGTTCATAATTGGGTATAAGAGTACTATAAAATAAATAAATATAACAGATATCATACGAAAAACCCTTCTTGAGACTCATGGTAATGAAAATCCATTTCCTACATCATACTAAGATCTCGACCACCAATCCCCAGGCATAGACATTTCCACATGGGTGGTGGTTGGTAAATCAAAAAAAAGTGTGATCCCCTCCTATTACTCTCTAATATCCTCCACCATGTCCTCGCCCATAAAACCCCATTATTTAGACACTAACCCTACATAGGATATTCATTGACCTCCACTCTAACTACAACATCCTAGGTAGGAAAATTCAACCAGAGATGTCAATACCCATCACAAGCATATCAATGGTAATTCCTTATTGGAATGATTTATCCCCAGTATCTTTATAAATAATTGTGAAACCTACGATGAGGCCCACATCACATTCCCATTTTCAGTGGGTCCAGAAAACCCTACACCATAGGTAATACATGCATCAAAATCCATTGATTCATTCTTGACCAGTGAGCATCATCATTCAGAACCAAAACATCCGTAAAAAACTCAGTCTGACCTGTGACATCTTCCTAAACCACTGTATGTGGTCTATGAAAAAATAAATAGGAGAATCCAACACCTACTAAACATCTTGAAAAATGATATTATCATAACTAATCCCATTCAGGGAGGCCTCATCTCTCATCAGGTTTTACTAATGACCCTACTATGAAATCCATGCTGGTTTTGAACATAGAATCATCCTCTGCATGGAAGGACACACCATAGTCAGTGATCATATGTATATATATATAGAGAAAATTATAATGAAGTATATTCAAATTCCTCAGTATTATACAATTCATGTAACATGGTTTCCTGTAATCGACGTATTAGTATACTTAGTTGACAAGTAGGTTTTCAAAGTCTTGGTTAATAGATATGTCATTTTTCACCCCAACACCGAGTTCCCTATCATAAAATAAACAATCAAGAAACATGGACACCATTTCCCTTTGTTCCCAATGAATCCACATAAAGGTACATAACTCTAAACACTATCCTAAGGTCAAACAAGAAATGGTACCAGTCTATCATGATGTTACCCACTAGTACCTTATTGGATAGTGGATGGGCATGCTAATAATTCCTCATGCCTACCTTCATAGTCCTATGATAAGAAACAATTTACAAGATGAATAATTATAATAAGAGTCCATTCCCTAATGTACCTGTACGTACACAATGAACCATCTCCACGTAGAAGTAAGTTGTAATACAATAAAAGACATGAAAGTAAAGAGTAAAAACCATGATTGTAATTAATTTGGGGGAGTAACAAGATTATAATTTTTAAAATATATATCTATAGAGGAAAATATTAGCCAACTTTGAAAATATTTCCTAGACAAACAATAACTATAAAATAATAATGTTGAAGGATTTCGACTCATAATGTCCATGAATGATCCTCATACCTAGTCTGTGCACTAATGAATGCATATACTCTCCTAATATTAACACCGATATGTTTTTCTTCTGCATAAGACAAATCAGTTATGGGAAAATCCCAGTCATAGGTGACTATATACATACACATTATGAAACCTCAATAATTGAAGAGGGAGAAATTAAATACATGGGAGATGTAGTCATCTGATCCAAAATAAATATGGAAAAATAATCCCAATGAAATTGATATATAAGCACATATAAGAAATCCAAATTTAAAAACAATAGGGATCTCACTATTATTCCCATTCCAGGATGATGAATCTACAAATAGTTTCAAAAGTCCATTTAGAGTTCCAATCATCTTCCATGACTGTCTGAGTAAGTAACGGTGTGGAGGACCCACAACTTGTCACTATGTCACACAATCAGTGAAGAAAAACCTATTTGTAGTGGACCCATGATATAGTGTGTAATGAGGTACCACATAGTAGGAAAATGACCCTTTCCCTAGAATATAAAAGGGTACCCCTTTGTTTATAGATATAGGACCCACACCCTAGTGCATAAGAGGGTATCACTGAGCATGTAGAGGAATCATACACTAGTCTGTAATGAGGTTAAAAATTAGTAGGTTGAAGAATCAAAGCCTAGTATTTTATGGGGTATCACTCATTTTGAAGAGGACCCATTCCCTAGTATGTAAGGAGGGTACGATAAGTAGATGTATCAATCCATAGTCGATCAGTGAGGTATGAATCAGTTTCATGATTAAGTACCCACAACATAGTCCATAAGGGGGGAACTCAGTTTGTTGGGGACCAATGAATTAGTCTATATGGGTACCATTATGTAGGTGGAGGACTCAAACATGAGTCTATATGAGGGTACCACTTAGTTGATAGATGGAGGACCCACAAACCAGTCTGTAAGTGGGGTACCACTTTGTAGGAATAGAACACATTCCCTAGACTGTATGGGGAACCAAAAAGTACTTAGAGGACCCACACTATAGTCCGAAAAGGTCATACCACTTTTTAGATAGATACGTTTTCAGGGATTAGAAACCATTGCTTCTCTCTGATGCTCATTCCTGACCATTGCCATCATCGAGCACCACCTAAAAAAGAGTCACACTCAAAACATCCCCAAACATATCTCAAAAGGAAATATTAAGGCCACCATAATATTCAATTAGGATATACACATATGATAGGCTTCTCATGAGGAAAAAACCTTGAAAAATAAGATAAATGAGAGGAAAAATATTCATCATGAAGTACACAATGTGTAAGGTGTTCCACATAGTATGGAATCCTAATCCACTACATAGCCATGTAAATATTATTCCCTGTTATAAGGTCGTGCTACTGTGCCTCTAGGAATTCCCATTTAATCCGAGAGTAAATTGCGTGTCTGGAAAAAATCATAATAAAAACATGAGGATCATCATTAGTCCAACAAGATAAAACTATATACAACTGATCATTCATTGAAAAATTCCATGATTAGTCCAAAAGAACATAGTTTTGTTATCAATATATAAAAACACATGGGATAGGATATTCACATTCCCAAATTAGAAATTATATGAAAAAATAATTTCTATATAACATGAATGACTGTTTATTCTTTGTCCAAATAGGTATTTATGAAAAACGAAACCAAATTATGTCTTGAAAACCCATCTCATTATCAGTGGCACAACATTATGAATATTTTTTCATTAAAGAACTATATAATAGGGCTTATATAATATATTATATTATTTAATAATAATATTATCATAATTATTAGGCCATTTGTGGACTTGAGAAGTGATTCCGAAAAATGTATTACACATTGGCCATGAATCAGCCATCCCAATTATAGTGTTGTGATATTATAATCAGAGTGACATGCTAATATCACATGAACAAGTTATATAAAATGAAGGACACCAAAGAAATAAATAGTAATGCTATACTATTTTATTATTATTTAAAAACTTATTAAAATCGGGATGGTGAGACAACCAACATTCCCTCTATCCATTTCACTCATAAAACCTCCTCTCTCTCATACACTTCAATATACATATTTTATAATAATTATTTTCACAACTAATATATAAATTTATTTAATGAGGGGAAGAATCATTGCCCCATTCACACACCAAAAGAGGGAGCATATTCTTCCTTCCCCCAAGGGGTTCCACATTTTTTCAAATTCACTATTTTAATTATTATTTTCTCTAAATACCACATATTAATAATAATAAGAATAATAATAATAATATGATAATAACAATAATAATATGAACATGTTATTATTATTTAAAAAATAATAACAATGTTAATATTTTTAAAAATAAAAAAAATATTTATATGTTATTATTATAAAAAATAATAATAACAGACACCGCCCACCATGACTGGTTAGAAATTAGATCATGGCGGTTCTTCATAAGTGAAAAAATACATCATTTTAATTTATAGATACCACTTGTCCCGAGTCAAATGATACCTTTCATCGGAACCAAAACCAGAATCCATTGTTGTCGATGGTAAGATTCTAACTACACGTTGTTTGGAAACATGAACAGCTACATCTCTAGAGATATCAAATCAATCTAGATTGAAAACCACTTATACATAATCCTATTTCATGTTCCATTTGTATTCTCCATTCCACCATCATTACTCGAAAATCCAAATCCGAACCTACAACTATGATCCATTGAACCTATGAATGACCGTACATGATCAAGATCCACATATATAATTGAATCATAGGTCAATCAATTAATAAATAAAACCATTATGAATTTATGTAGAAAGGAACAAAATAGAAAGGTGATAATCATTATTGGATGATGTGATCCCATCCAAAAAATCGGTAGGAGAATAATAATGGGTTCTAAAATGGAATAATAAGAAAAAAATTATTTAAACTAATCAAATTATTGGATGGGCTCATGAAATGGGTGGGAATATATGAATCACTGCTCAAAATTTAAATTGAACTGGTAAAACCACAATTGACGAGACCTTGATTTATTATGGATTAGGAGTTGGTGAAAATCAAATCCTCTAATGGTGAATGTGATGTTCATCTTGTGTTCTTCAATTGTTTCATGATTATCCTTGATTTGATCAACTTTCATTCAACTATACTGACCCACCAAAAAAGAACACTATCCACCAAAAAATAGATTTTGAAAGGGTTACAATGATAACCCTTCTAAACCCTTAATAAGAGGGTGTTTATAGAATATTTTAATTTGGAAATTTAATAAAAAAATAAAAAATAGTTCTTTCTTCTAATTAAATGTACAAACAAACAGATTCCACAACCATAAATCCAATTATGACCGTCCTTATGTTCACCTAGGGGAAAACCCTAATTCTAGAATCAACTATATTCTCAGATATCTCATGTGAGATTATATTTAAGTGATATTCTATATTAGTTGAAAACCATTCATCCTTGGTATAAAAATTTATTTATTATTTTTATAAAATGAATTTTCGGTTCTCAAGGATTTAGTACCATGTGTCTCCCTATTTCCTCTATCTAAATATAATTTGTAATATATTTCAAATTTGTATAAGCTATGTTAGAGTATCTATAATAACAATTTCCATTTTAAAATTGAAATAGAACCATTCGACGCTTTGTATAGGATAAGGTATAAACCTCCAATATGTGGGATGATGTTTTCAAATATATGATGACTGGACTATATTTTTTCCAAAGAGATTTTTTTGAAGATACAGATGACTATATGGATAATTAAATCACCATCCAGATGATAGAATAATTTTTTTTGATAACCATTGTCAATATTTTTATCTTTTTCATAGAAATTGTATTCCTTTTAATAACACTGTAGAAGATTTATATGATATTTAATGTGAATTTAATGCCGATCCATATGTACATCAGCCCGTTTTAATTATTTAATGATGTGGTGAAGGTATATTTTTATCTTACAGTTCCATCAATCCAATCCCAATATCATGATCTATTCCATGAATCTCTTTTGAGGATGTATATACATGACCCTTCACATGTATTGAACATGGATGTGTTACCACTGGAACATGAACTGTCTTATGAGGAGAAACCAATAAAAATAATGGATCATCGAAATAAAGTATTATTAAACCATAAAAATGAAATTCTTATTTTTTTTATGGAGAAATGATATATTATGGATGTTGTGTGGGAATAAAAAGATGTATTTATGCTTAAGTAAACCAATTTTTTTCAATGTAATGAAATATAGTTGTGAAATTTCTTTTATTTGGGTTATATGTTCACCCCAATGATTTTATTATTTAATATCCTTTAAATACTCTATTAAATGTTTTTTTCATAATAAACAATGAGATAAAATTAACTATGATATATTTTATTGAGATCAAATATTTCAATTCATGATAAATTTATTAAATTATTAGAAAATAATATGAAATATCATAATGAAACCTACAAGTGGAAGAAATTCAAAACAATATAAAAAAGGAAATTAGCAGAAAAAAATTTAATTACAAAATCCCATTTAAATCATACCATCAATTATAACTATGGAATATCATAGAAATAATATAAATATAATATAAATGTTGGGAGAGAAGTAAACGAATATGATATATGAATATTGTGAATTCAATCTATAAAAATGATATACGAAGAATATATATATGGTGTTTGGAAATTTCTTTATTAGGTATAAAGCCTATAGATATGATGTGATTTGGTATAAAATTATTCAACATGAATATTTTTTTGTTAATTAATAATAAATTATATAATTATGAAATAAAAATATTAATATATATAATTATTCAATGAAAAATTTAGATATTGAATAAAAATTGTTTAAGTAATTATATTTTTTATATATTACTATTATTATTAAAATAATGATTTTATGTTTTTAAAAAATTAAAAAAATATTTCCATACTAATTTAGTTATATAAATGAATGTTTATAAGATAAAGAATTTATCATTATAGGGTTTAGTTAAAATAATTTAATGTTAAAATGGGATATATTTCAATCTATTTTTTTTCAAAGTGATTATATTTATCTAAATGAGTTAAAATATCCACTTATATAGGATTATTCTAGTTAAAATTTTCATGGTATAATATCATATATTAAAAAATGTTATTGATATTAAATAATAATGACAACAATTAATGTTTAAAAATTTATTTTTTATAAAATGAGTTCATTAATTATTTATGTATTAATTTAGTTGATAAAATTTTCATGTTTATAAATTTATTTTTATTATCAGTGTTAAAAAAATATAATCCTCACATTGAAATTCATCAATATGGGAAATTTGTTTTTTTTTTGGAATTAACATAACATTCTGAGGTTAAAATTTAGTTCCAACGGTAAGGGTAAAATGCAGTTAAAGGTTTAAACATTATGTTAACGGCTTAAATCATGAATCTATATATCTAGTATTTTTTTATGAGTATTCGTGAATAATTATGACCTTTTACCACTTTTCATTCATATTCATATTAAAATTTTATCATTAAAATTTAATGATGAAATAATTGAAGAAATTCCACTCAAATTTCCAAATAAATGTACAAAGACAATGTCCATCACAAAAAAATATTTCATTTCTCATATATAATTAATTCATTATTATTTTACTCTATTAAATTATTATTTAACTTTTGTTATCCTATGATCCCATAAGGTAATCATATATCATTCATTCTGAGGGAACCCATTTCATAGATAGAAATCAACATTGTACTATGTTCAACACCATCATTCTAAATTATCTTCTCTGCTATACTACTTCAAAATATTATTATTCTTTATAATTAATTTTATATTAACATTACTATTATTCTTATAAAATGATAATAGAAATATGTAACACTAATATCTTACTCATTCATTATGTATATCATGTTTTTTGTGGTCTAGCCATATACATGAGTGATTCTAACTATATTTACCATTTTCAATATGAATTAATTTTAGGAATATAATATTATATAATTATAATATTAAGTCACAATTTATGTTATAAATATTCTTTTGGTAGGCTGGCATAAAAAATGGATGATCATTATATTGAAAGGTTTTGTTATCAATACATTACCTTAAACATGTTCACACGTATTCCATTACCGTGAGCCATGCCCCTATCATTCATAAAATGATCATGGGAAAACATAAATCAATGAATAATAAATTTTTAACTACCATTAAAATTATAGAAATTATGAACATTGTATTAATAAATTAGTATCGACATCACTATTATGATAACTAGTCAAATAATCATAATATCTAATATTAGATGATGAAAATATACACTAACTAACTAATATAAGTGTAATTAATGGTTATAATGGATGCGTATAAATATATATGTGTGAATAATGTTTTTGAATATGTTATTAGTATAGTTATGTTGATTATAAAGGAGGACAAATCAAATTCATAGATTTCTAGTATAAAGGTAAGGGTCTGATTCCAATATCACAATTAAATCATTAATGATTTTTTTTAAATTAATATTTCTTGAAATTATATATTATTTAACTATAATTTCCCAAATATATTCGTCTCCACTAGTTTCATATACAATTCATTTTTATTCTTTCCATTTTACATTCCATTGGATTATAATTTAACCAAAATCATTAATCAAAGTGGAGTTAGAATTATCTATTGTTTTTATCCAATTTTCATTTTTGACCATGTTCATATTGATTATATTATTTATATAAGAACTTCAATAAATATATATTATATCATAAGTTCATTTTAAAGAAACCATGAATTATTATATGTAAAAAATGAAAGGAACCTCTTTACATGTTTTCCTCATTATTTAGTTGTACTCTTAGAGTGTTTTATTTATCGACAACCAAATCCTTTAATTCCTATTATGATTCCCCGGGGATATTCTATATTGATTCCATCCATATTATTTTTGTTGATTTCATATGATCATGTCTCATGGAAATTTTCATGAAACCCATTTCAACGTTATGACTAATTATGTTATGAATGAATTAAATATCATTTCATGTTCATGCCTGACAAATGCTTGGGTAATCACAATGTTATCAGTTGGTATAATATAAACACCCAATTTAATACGTAAACTTTTATATCTCATGAAATCAGGATATGAAACAAGTAATTAACCTGTGTCCAAAAAATTTATTGGTCATAATTTGTTAGAAAAAGTATATTTTGATCGGTGAAAGTGTTTATATATGTATATTATGATATGATTGTCTTAGAGGTTGTATGTGATGTATTATAACAACCAAAAAATTAACATATCATAAATGTGATCTTAATACAAATGATTTATCATTTTTACTTTTAGTTCATATATTTTATTTTACTGTTTTATAAAATTTCACTATCGTTATAATAAGTATTTGATACTTCCATAATGAGTACATTTTTCAGTTAAAAATATAGTATTATTTTTACTACAACATTTCATTAAAGGAAATTTTTCATCATTTAAGATGATTCTTGGAATTAGAAATATTTAACTTAGTAAAATTTATACTCAATTTTAAATCCTATGAAAAATATTTTGTAATGTTAGATTAAACAAAAATATCAATAATGGATATAAAAATAATTTATTCTCCTTAGACAATTTAAAAACATAAAATCATCTGAATACAATTAGCATTTCAATGAACATCTTTTATTAGATAAATTAAACATATCTATATGATTATTTTTATTTTTCTCAAAGAATACCTATAAACCCCAACAACAATCACTAGAAACCAATGATGGAATCATGAATAATTATGGAAGTCATTAAAAAATTTATTCGATAAATAAACATTGGCATTTTTTATGTACCTAAATTTTCATTACCATATAAAGTAATACTATTTCCCTAAAAATGGGTTTGAAATAATAATATTGGTATGTTTGAGTATAATATTCATAACTAATTTTCTCTCATGTGTAACCAATATTAGAAAAAATTAATCAAAAATAATTAAAATGGAGTATCTTGTAAGATTATATCAAAAAAATTCACATTTGATGAATAAATAATAACCAAATTCATTGGAGGATATATAAATCTCCCCCATATTAATGAGATATATTATTCTCACACATCATCCTCTATAATACTAATCTACCATATCAAGAACAACACATTCATAATATTCTATGTTTTTATCATAATATCCTTATACTTTTTATTTGAACCTATATGCAGATAACATTCCATTTCCAATTAATAATGAAGAGAAATAAATTATTCATTTGAAAATGAATAAAAAATTAATATCCTAAAAATAGTGTATAAGGAACCAACGTTTCAAATTAAATAATCTTGAGAATTATTTCATCGATTCAAATTCTATAATTTTCTAGGGTATTTTCAATTTTTTAATTTTATATAATTAGGTAATTATTCTTACATAAAAAACAATGTATTAAAAATTGGAAACTTCTACTCAGTTTATATTTTTTCCATCATATTAAAATTTCAATGTAAAACATGGTTTAATTTCATGTAAAATATTTATGAACGTCAATTATACTTCTTTTTTAAAATAGCTATACTAAAACATTTCTAAATAAATTTTGAAATAATGGGATGAGAAAAAATCATTATAAGGAAATCTAAAAGAAAGAGAAACTGAATCATTTTTTCCCATAAATACCTACAAAAATGTTCATTTTCAAAATAAAAATTTCTTTTCAAAATAAAAATTGTCGTACCAAACAAAGTTATCACCTTTACAAAATAATTTTACAAAAAAAAATCATAATAAATCTATATGGAATAATATTAAACATAAAGGATACTTTGTAGTTATGAGAAGCTCAAAATAACTTTTTCAAAATCTTATACATTTTTCTCTTGATATGTAACAAATACTTTCCATTTAACACATGTTCATTGTATTACCTTGATAAATCATAATATTTTCATAAACACACATTACAAGAAAAGATAAAACATTTTGGTAACTTGATACATGATTTTGAATGTCTCCCATACAAATGGAATAACTATACAGTCAACTTGGAAAACAAATTCATTAGAGTTCTATCACAGACCTACCCATCATTCATTATAACTGTAAATTCCTTCCTTTATTAATAATTTTACCATCCTTCATTGGTTTACAAGGGAACCATCCATACATGGTTTTGAACATAAACAACCATAATTATAACAAAATCTCTATAAATATAACTGAATAAAAATTTAATAATTCCTTCATTTTCATCTTTAGCCTATTAAAATATTATGTTCACCCATTCGAAATCATTTTCAGATATAGAAATTATTATTTCCATAAAAACACCAATTTTTCAAAGATAAATTATTTGAATAATGGAAAATATATGGGTTTTGTTGAAGAAAACTTTAATTTTTATGATGGAATCCATAAAAATGTGGGTGTAGATATCGGAAAAGTTATTGTCATTGTATATATTAAAATAGAATACTCATTTTGTATTTTTAATAAAAGGATAAAACATTCCTTAAAATGATTAATTTTGAAAACCATAAAAATAAATTAAAAATATAATAAAATTTTAGTTTGTAATTAATTTATAACAATCATAATAAATATATAAAATATTTGTTAAAATTTTAGGCATTGAAGAAAATTATTTATAAGAGAGTTTTTAAAGTAAATCTTTTTGATTGATGTCCCTTACCTCGTGTTTGAATCATCATATAAATTCCTCATCATCATGAATAATAAACATATGAAAATTATTTAAATTCTTAAAATAGATTTCTAAATTTCAATAGTTCAGTTATTTTATCTCTTTCCAATCAATTTTCAATTACCCAATTATTTATGTTCGCATTAGAAATTTTGATGATATTCTTCTCATGTGTCAAAAATTTATTATTTAAGATGATTATGGTCAAATAGGTCATTATTCAATCATGTTATTAATTTTAATAATGACATTTTTTAAATGTTAATTAATAAATTATACTTTAAAAACAATTCCTGATTTATGGCTATGAAAATTGAACTAAAATTCAGTCATGGACAAAGTTGGATGTACATATGCATGATTAACGATTCCACTTTTCAAATATCTTTAATCAATGAAGGTATTTAATATTTTTACATTATAAAATGATCATTTTATCAGAAATATGATATAATTTATTTAAATATAGTTTTATTTATCATCAATGTGATATTGTTATGAAACATTTATCACATAATTTTGTGGAGGTTATAGTGCACATGTCTGCACAAACAATGTTATCCTTCGTCAATAGATGAAAAGGATAAAATTTATATGATACATTATCTTTTATTAATTTTAATCTTTTAATTTATATCATATATACTCATTTAATCCATTATTATAACCATCAATATGGGATAGTAATGGAAAATGAATTAAATTGATTTGTGAGGATATAGTCTTTCATGCACACGAATGATGCTATCAGTTCCCTTTATTTGAATATGAGATGGATATAGGTTTTTTCCATCAACAACAAAATATTTTAGTATTTTTATGATACTTTTATTATTATTTTATCATAGTTTAAAAATATTTTAAGGAGGTGGAATCAGAAATAAAATAATCATAGATAAAAATTATACCTCTTCTAAATTAAATAGCATATGGTTTACACCATAAGCATTACAAGGATAGATTTATAGTAAAATAAATATCTCTATGAAAGTTTTATGGATTTAAGTAAGGCATTTGGGTTGGTATTTTATGATTTATAATGCATTTAATGTGTGAAGAAATGGGATGTAGAGGTTCCATTTTATAAGATAGTGGAGGGGCACTATTTTTATCTCAATTAATATTAAATTATTAAAAATTGTTGATGGTGAAAAAACAGATCAAAATTGATATTAATCAAATATAATATGACGATATGTTTAAATAAACTAATACTATAATATTTTGAAATTTTATTATCACAATTTTATGCTTAATGTTTTTTAACCAGACATTAATCTTTTTGACAATTACAATTATATCAATGTTTTTCATAATTAGGGATAATATGAAAACAATAAATGGAAAAATTTATCAAAAATTTAATAGTTTTTATTTCATTAACAACCTATTAATCACCTATTTGATGAAAATAGACATAGTTAATATAAATTATTTAATAACATATTATTTATTAAAAAATATCATAAATTTCTATTTTAGAACTATTGATTTAATTTGAATTCTAAAAATTAAAGATAATAATAAAAAATTAAAATAAATATTCAACAACACTTTAATATCACAATTTCATATACAAAAAATATGGAACCTATAAAAAATTCAAATATTATTAATTTTCACTTTTTAAAAATCATATTATTTTCTAATTACTGCATGGACAAGTGTTTTATCTACATTTCACAAGTTTGTAAGAAAAATAATATTTTATTAATAATTAACAATAAATTAAAAAGATGAATAAAAATCATTAGTATTTATTTTTAATGTTTATTATCGTACATATCCATTTTTTAAATTTTTTAAATAATGTGAATATAATAGACAAATATAATGGATTTTTTCCATCATAAGATAAAATAATATAAATATCCCAAATGAGGTATTAATGGAAAAAATTATATATAAATGACTTATTGATTATTATGGGTGATATATAAACCAAAATAAAGTTCTTTTCAACTTTATGTTTCATTCATTTGTCTTTATAATTATATTTTTACACTAAATTATATTATTTAACAATTATTGTGGTAAAAAAATTTCTAAAGTCATTATTAATAATATCCAAAAACAAAAAAAAGTTATGTCTACCAAATTTGGAAAAACAGATTAATAAAACTATGTCTATATTAATGATTCAAAATACATAAATGGTATTATTTATTTTAAAATAAATCAGTTAAAACGTGATGAAAAACTCCTTTTTTGGAAAATACCCTTTTATCAGGTAAATGTTTTTTACAATAAATTCAATTTTAAACATTCTTAAATTTTTATTAATTCAAATTAAATAATTATATTTTAACTGTAATCCCAAAGAGAATTTTAATTTGAAACTAATTGAAAATAAAATAAAATTTAAAAAAACATTATTATTTTTACTATTTATTGTAAAATAATTCTATTCAAAATATTATAAAATATTATTTTAATGTTAATTTTGAAATAATGAATTCATAAATGATGTAATTTTTTCCTATTTAATGTTTTATAACATTGAAATAAATATTCTATGTAAAAATGTACAATATACAAATTGATTTATTTTAACAATACCTGGGTTGTTACATTCTACTATGCATTTAAAATTTTCATCTTTACAATTTTATTCACTTATTTAACATATGGGGATATATTTAATTCTTATAATTTTGATATTCCCATGATTATGCATCTTTTATATGGGTTATATATAAAACTATAACCTAGTGAATTTCTTTCTTCAATGATAATTTCTCTTTATGGTTAAGAATATAAATAGGATGTTCCATATAAGAAAGGATCTTATTAACTAAAAAAAATTTATAAAAAATGAGGAAAATATAGCACATTTTTTCATATTATAGAATCATAAAATACATTGTTAACATAAGACACCCATATTTGTTAATACAATCTATAGGAAACTAATCCAACATTCTATGAGATATCATATCACCAAATGAACTATGGACATAGCTTCCATTTTTTGAGAAGTTATGAATGTTTTCAATGGAGATACTTTATGAAAATAATAATTACAAACTTAAAAAGAAATATATTTCATATAGTAATCAATATATATTTTCTTCTTTCTCTAACCAATCATTATATGCTACTAAATTCATTTCCCCATAACTCCTACTTTTCCAATCTACAATGGTCCCACCAACTTCTTTTCCCCAACATTGTCCCAAAAAAGCTGGATATCCGCACCACTTCCCATATTATTCTTAAACAATGTCCACATATACACTATAATGAAAATTATTATTGTAAAAAAGCTCAACTAATAAATGATGATGATCTAAATATCCCAAGTAATCCATTCAGTAATCATGAATCATGTCATCCAATGTATGAATCATTCCCTATATGATTACATCATATTGAGGATGAAAAGTTTTACCAGAATATAATTCAGTACAAAATGTGATTTTATGTCCATTAAAAAAATTAATGTGATCCTTGGATCACATTCACCTACAATGGAGAGATTGAAGTCTCGACTATTACAGCTATTATTTTTTTAAATTGCATGAATTATTTTCCAGACTAGTTGTTGAGAAGGTGTACGACTGTGAGGAATGATTTTCCAATAGTAAATGTATGAAATATATTAAATTACTAAATAGTGTGTGCATTTAGTTTTCATAAAATGGTGAAATAAAATATAAAATTTGGCTCAAATCAGAAATATAGTACATCAATATGTTCAAAATGCAGGTTTTAGCTAAGGCGAAACATACCCATTTTTGGTGTGGGGCATTTGTGGGGGGGGGGGAATCATAGGTGTAAAATGTACGAAATAAATCGTTATATCATATTGTCTAATTTGTTAGTGTAGATAACTAATTATATTCAATTTAAATAGTCTTGTGGACTATTTTCTAGGTTATCCTTATAAACCTAAAAATCATTGGAGGTTCATTGGAGAGTGTTGAAATAGATTTAGTTGGAAGATGACGACTGGATCGATGATTAATGACTAGAAATATAGGAAATTAGTGAATCGTTCCAACAATCATGGAATAGATCTATTCATCATCATCAATCAATCAAAATCGTTATAGTGAATTTTTTTATTTGGATTTTGTTCCTTGTTTCAGATTCATATGATGAATAAGAATTAATCATATATCATGTTGATTTGTGAATCGTGTGTGTTGTGGGGTAGGTTAGTTTTTTTTTGGAATTGGTAGAATCACATTGAGGTTATCTTTTATCACTTTGTTCATCATCCCAATAGAACTAAATTAAGGTTAACATGATCATCAAATTAGGTATATTCCTCATAATTATTCCTCATGCTTATCTCCCCCATATTTTTTTGTTCATCATGGTTATTCTTCATTGGGCTGTTGTTTGACATCCACTAATAAATCAATCACGGTGGACCCATTTTGTGGAGTAATTAGTCAATATTGAATATTTGGGCTTAGCATGACTGAAAGGTAGTGCGACGATAGAATCATAGAGTGGATCATTCCATATGGAGTGCACCATGTTTGTGTTGGGTAAGTAGTGGTGACGAGATGAAAAAGCACTGATTCTCAATCAAATCATATTATTAGGATCCAGGGAATGGCGGTGAAATTTTTTGCCCAATGTTGATCCTTGATTACAAGGATGAATCGGGGTTATATTTGATTCTATAGAAGAGGATGACTCTTTATGAGGAAGAACAACAGGATTTTGGAAATCTCGATATACATGGTGTGTAACTTGGTATTGACCATTATGTGGGACCTCCTATGTGGAGGCTAGGGTTTCTATGTCAAGGTAAGGATCAAACAACATGTGACCCCTATTAAATATCATCTGATTCCTTCCTCATTGGATCTTTTATAACCTTGGAGGGTACATAGAAACTAGATGGAGAACACGGGCACATGCACACTATGTACTCCTACACGGACATTACAATTATATATGTAAAGGGGATAAGTACTGTACAAGTACATATGTAAGTACATGGTCAACAACACGCTATGTACCTTTTCATGGACATAGAAATTTTCCATTTATAAGGGAAGTTACCAAAGCCAATGGGATAGAACATTTACTCCAATTATATGTTGTGTACTCCTTTAATGTTAACTTGGAGTTATTTTCCTCTGTATCGTTGAAAGAATTCATTAATGGTGTATTCCTGATATCCTTTTCCTAGAGGGTTAGTATGGAATCACTTACTATGAAAAGGATATTTATCCCTTAAATTTTAATTCATGGACAAGGTTGTTGGAATCCTTCCATGAGTCCCATAGTGACATGCTTTATTCCGAATCATTCTCTATGCATAGTTCTTAGTTTTGTCATGAATAACACTATGTGGGTGTCGATCTAGTACAAATCAGGTTAATCTAGATCAATTTTTTTGGAATACCCCATGGCCATAGGTATGGTCCTTATCATTTTATTTTATCCACTCATACTTCCTATGCATACTTCTAATTAGACACCCAAATAGCTCTACTAATCTGACAGACATCATGAGTGCTATCTTAATCGTGAATTGTGTTCTCCTAGATGAGTTCTATATGGAACCTTCGACAAAGAATCATAGGATGGAATTATGGTTGTGAAATTAACTTCTGAATGTTTGTCTTTATAATTTATATCTAGATATTATTGATATATGTAATGTCGACATATACCTTTATATATGTGACTACATTCTTCGGTTATATTATTTTCTGATTTAGGGTTTCGTACTAGGTATTGTTATACTCACCCCCTGAATACTATTTTCCCACTCGTTTTGTGTCTTATGAATATGATTGTACTTTGGTTAGTGTCTTACAGGTAATTGAACCAGATAGTACTTTGTGATCCCAGATAGACTATGGTGTGTTCCTGGTGTATCTTGACAGTAGTCCCGATATTATATTTAGTTTGTACGTGATTTAAGACACTTATTTCTGGAAATATTTATCATTATTTACTTACCATTAAAACTAATCATACACTAGTTTATGGATTAGATATATGTAAGCATGGTTTCATTCAGTTTTTTTACTTTTCAACTTGATTTTTTTTGGAGATGTTTGTGTATAAACATGTACTTAGTCTATGGCCTCCCATGTTAGTGAAATATCTACTTAATTATAGTCCCATCCTAAGGCCTATTGGAAGAGTGAATGAGGAGTCTATTCATGGCCCCCAATAGCACGGGTCGTGAAAGTGTTGTATCAGAGCCAGTACATTCTTCCATAGGACCGAAGTATGTGAGATTGGTTTGGGGAAATATTATTATGTGTCTCCAGTTTGGATTTATATCCAGGGTCTCCAATGATGATGTGGTGGCCTATATAACCATAATGAAAAAATATAATCACCAACTTCTTAACTTGGAACATGATAAACCATTTTTTAGGGAAAACAATGGTACATGGATAATACTGGAGTAGGTTTGGGTTTCCATTTCCTTCTTGAGTCATCTATCAAAATATACTCATTCACTAAGGTATATCTTGTTGAAATTATGGAATCCTCTATGATTTGTGCATGATCGGATTCAGCTTCAAGATCATGAGTTTTATCACCTTAGTGATGAGACAAAAATTCAGGGACTAGTTATAGAGGTTTTACCTCTAGATGATGCACTAGATATACCATGACCTGTATAGAAGTAGATTGTACCCTCAGTACCAGCAGATGATGGGAGAATGCATAGAATATTTCACAATTTTATGAAATAGAGACCCATTACGTTACAAGGTGAGCCTGATCTATATATGGATAAGGATAGGAATGTGGTGCTGATATGAGTTTTCAGTATGTTTAGGACACTAGTAGATCATATGGTGGTCCTGACAGTGTATCATCTCCATGGAACATCATAACGATGGAAGGGTTTAAGCACCGAGTCATATGATGGGGAGACACTATCATGGTCAGAGGTTGAGTTCCTTTTAATAAAGGTGTTCTATCTAGGTATTCAAAGGGATATATATATCATGAGGGTTCTATAGCTCTAGTAGGGTATCATGATAGTAGGTGAGTATTCATCGAGGTTCACCAACATCTCTAAGTACACGATGAATATGGTGAGGGATCTATTCTTTCAGGATGACACCTTCCCTAGGTTATTTAATAGAGACACACTAGCTCTTGTTATCCATCTATATCTTCCTACCTATGATGGGTTAATAGAATGAGCATTGGTGGGTCAGAGTTTCTTGGATGAGAAAACACAGATAGTGTTTGATGGATGTGGGGATATAGGAGTAGATAACTTTGAAGAATGGATATTGTAATGTCTTGGATTTTTCAATATATTATTTTAAATATTATGTGGGAATCATTTCGAGACCAGGACCTGAGACGGAATGCAGTTCCGAGGCCCGGTGAGCCCAAAAAATTGTTTGAATTTAATTAAATAATTAAATTATGTGCGTGTGCGGGTTACCTAAAAAATTGGAATAACTCCCGAATGGGTTTTTGGATCAAAAATATGAGGGCACTATTGTGTTCAATGCATCGATTTTACCTTAGGCGAGGCCTAACATCAGACGACGCAGGTCGATGGTGAAATCTAGTTTTTGGACACAATAGTAATAAAATATTTAATAAAAATATATTATTCTGCAGTGAGATTTTTTTATATCTGTTGTAACAGATATATTTTATCCTTTTTAAATAAAGGCTTGTGCAGGGGTCCAGGGTTACAAACCTCATAACCCTGAAACCGCTGGAGGGTCGATGAAAGCTTTGGAAGAGACCCCCAACACGGAAACGCCGTTCCTGATGGATTTTGTTGGTGAAGACGACAGGGCGAGTGGATCTTCTCCAATGAACGTCGCGAATCCAGGTAAGATGTTGTTTTTTTGGATTCCTTCCCCGTTCACGATTCCTATGATGAACGCGGACTAATCCACAAATATATTAGCCCGCGGATCGATCGTATTTGTGGGATGGGATTTTGTGGTGATTTTGGGGATGTGATTCTTGATATTGTTTTGGTTTCATTCAAACTTCTAACGGTGAAGGACCAAGATCAACACGAACATTAATCAAAGTTCATCCCTCTCGATTTGTTGTGTTCTTCTTCCCAAAATTATTGCGTTCTTCATTAGCGTTCTTCGCGTTCTTTGGGGGGCGATGACCAATAGATCATTGTGCTTCCGTTCTGCGATGCAAAAATCCCAAATTGAAGAATTGGCACCACAGTGATCTTACAGAGGTGCGACTACTGTTTTGGCGGACGGATTGAAGCGGATCGGAATATATTGTTCTTCGAACGATTTCATCTCGGGTGACTAATATCGGATTTCGGAGCTGATCGACGGCCCTAAACCCACGGATTCAGCTTCACGATGGCATGACGACCCAGCACTGTGAGTTTCATGGCAAAATGATGGCAGAAAAGGAGTCTGTAGGATCAGCCAAGGCGTGCGGATAAAGACGACGCTTCTGTAGAAATCCCCACTACACGACATGCATTATGGGCTACACGGCATGTGTTCATCGGCGGACCACATGGTGTGTACTCCGGGAGTACACAGACACGAGTTGGGTACACAGCCATGGACACGGTGTGTGTTTTCCTCCTCATCCAAACCCAACCAGATACATGGAACACCCCATGTACTGGTACACGGGTAGGCGACACAGATGGAGGCCGTGTACCGGCAAAGGGCCAGCGTACACGGAGCGAGCCCCAAGTTCTCGAACACAACATGTGAGCCTTCTACATGACATGTAGTTTCTTTTATCTGACATGCCAAAGGACATGGGCCATTTACATGGGAAGTACCCATAGTCAAGGAACACGACATGTGATCCTTCTACACGCCGTGTAGTTGAGTTTTACACAGGTTGGACGGATTACACAGGCTGTATACATGGGTAGTTCCCAGGGTCAAGGAACATGACATGTAACAAAACTACACGTCTTGTAAACTATCTTACATGGATTGAGCCATTTGTCTTATGTTACGTGGACTAGCATTCTTAGGGTTCATACCCTTGGTCTTTCTCTTGAAGGTTCTCGTATCATTTCCTACGTACAACAGTATGATCCCTTCAGTCGGACTTCCTGAATAGAGTTGTTGGAATCCCCTCTGTGAGACTTAGAGCCAGATCCTCTATTCATTTATGATACCCTGGGTAGAGTTCTTGGTATTTAAGTGACCTACCTTACCCGGGCATCGATACTCTGCTTAGCGGATTAGTTCATACAGAGTTGATGGAATCACCCCATGGCTATTGGTTGTGATCCTCATCTGAGCATCTTGTTCCCAAGTACTTGTGGAGTGTGTTCTCCAAGAACGAGTAATTATTATCTCTCTAATAACACTTTTAATGGGTCAGTGTAGACCCTCACAACCATCACCAGAGTTACACGGGAAATATGCAACATTCAAATTTCAAACAAAACACTGCAACCAACCCATCAGTACCACCATTGCCGCTTAAAAGAAAACACAACATTCAAAAAGAAAAACCCTTCCATCATTCACGCTCCTGCCTCGAGATCACAAAAGAGCCGCCTCGAGATGCTTTAACATTGATTCGGTCACCTGCCTAGATTCGTTCAGACTTCTCCGTCGTCATCGCTTCTCGGAACCATCACCTTCATCATCGCCATAGTCATCGCCGGAGCATCCATCACCGTCGTCGCCGTCCTCATCACTCAACACCGACGTCCAGATCATCGACATCGACCACCAAAAACACCCTCCACCTTCAACATCCACTCCATACTCATCGTATGAACACGAATCACCAGACGAATCGTCAGAATACCCAAAAAACACAGAAAGGAACTCACCGATGACGAAATAAACCAAAGAGATGAATAAGACGTAGCACCTTGGACGCCCATCCCCTTGCACGAACACATCCCAAAGTCTCCTCAGAAGCAAACGCACCCAACCGACCTGGGTGGGTGCGAAGAACTTGGAAACCAGAGCAGAGCACAAGTGATGGGGCCTCCCGCATGCCGAACCACGAAGCCAACACCCTCAACCAACCAGGGCCTACGAAGATGAAGTCGCCACGAGACACCGAACCACTCGAACTCACATCCTAGAGCACTGGGGAGACCACCGCGCAATCCGCCTCGGAGAGAGGTAGAGACCAAGTGCCAGAGAAGAGAAGCGAGCGGCCGACCCCCTTGACAGAACACAACTTCGAGACCCAAAGCGAAACCCAAGAACGAACGAAGAAAACACTGAAAGAGATAACGAGTGGGATTGAAACCCTAAAATAAATCCGGGATTGAAACCCTAAAAGAACCCAAAGAGAAGCAAAAGCAAGTGCGGAGGTCCAAATCGTAGAACCAGGGAGAGACCAGGCGAGCGAAAAACAAAGAGGAATTATTATCTCTCTCATCAGACCTAGCATTGTGTCCTTCATGTTGCGTGCTTAGTGCAATCTTTGATTTGGATCTTAGTAGTGGTTTCACGATGGTCATTTTTGTATGAGTATATCTGGATATTCTTGTTATTTGTTCTGTAAACATATACTGTATAGAGCTGACTGTATCTTTCCATTGTGGCACTTCCCTTGTTGTATTCTTTTGTGGTTTCGGGGTGTCCTACTGGGTATTGTTTTACTCACCCTTACACGATCTTTGTCCGCACGTGCCGTTGCTTATGCAGACGAGCAAGCCTTTGAAAAGATTCTAGGAAGACTAGGACAAGACGGTGCTTAGGGAGATCAGACAGGCCGAGGTGTGTTCCTACGGCTACGGATTTCAGTCCTGGTACATTTCATTACAGTTTGTACTTTGTTGCAGACTCTCTTTTGGTGGGATTTCACTTTTGGCCCAGGGTTTTTTCTTTACTTTACTTTACTTTCCTTCCGTACTCTGTTGGTTGGGTTTTTAGTGTATGCATGCATTTTTCATTTTCAGTAGTTTTTACTTTCATCTTTGTGGGCTTGGAGATGTGTGTGCGTGTGTACAGGTTTATAGTCAATGCCTCCCATGTTAGTAACATGCCTACTCGGTGCTAGTCACCATCCCCTGTCCAATTGGAGGTGGGCTTGGGGAGTTGCGGCTCGGGCCCCACCGGGACGGGTCGTGACAGTGTGGTATCAGAGGTGGTCGATTCTACCTTTGGATCGAGAGTCTGTGAGTTGGTTTAGGGGAAATAGTGTTAAGTGTTTCGAGTTCATATTTTAGGCCAGAGACCCCAGTGTTGGTGCGGACGGCCGATGTATCAATACACAAGGACTCTAATAACGTTATTTTCTACTCAGAACATCAGAACACTAGTTTCATGGGGAAAATAATGGTACATGCATCATATAGTAATGGGTTGTGGTTTCCATTTCATTCTTGAGTCATCTCTCCATATATACACACTGACTGTGATACAACTTGTTTCATTAATAGGATGCCTCCGCGACACACACCCTCTAGGATCCAGTAGCTCGATCACGAGGATGACCCCCTCAGTGAAGAAGCATAGATACAGGGACCAGATCCCCTAGTTTTACCTCCGGGTGGTGTGCCATCTATTCCACCACTTGTGGAGCTATGTTTAGCACCTGTCGTACCAGTGGAGGAGGAGCGCAGGCTGAGCACACTCCACGAGTTTCAGAGAGGGACACCCCTCAGGTTTCGAGGTGAGCCTAACCCTCAGGCAGTAGAGGACTGGCTTGAGGCAGTGGCCAGAGTCTTCCGTTTCGTCAGGACACCAGCAGACCATATGGTGATCCTGGTAGCGAGCCTCCTGCAGGGCTCGTCAGGGCGATGGTGGAGTTTGGTTATCCAGAATCATGTCAAGGCGACTCTTGCATGGTCAGAGTTTGAGCATCTCTTAAGAGAGGAGTTTTAACTGGTAACCCTGAGAGCAGTGCATATATAGGTGCTTCTTCAGCTCCAGCAGGGGACTATGATGGTGGTTGACTATTCATCGAGGTTTACCGACATCTCGCGGTACTCGATGGATATGGTCAGAGATCATCACTTCAGAGCTTGTACTTTTGAGCAGGGATTGTACAAATATATCCAAGATAGAATCATCCCTATGAGCATTCCTACTTATGCCGGAATGCTCAAGCGGGCTTTGGTGGTCGAGAGCTTCTTGGAAGAGCAGAGACAGCCGGCAGTTGTCAGTAGTGGGCGAGCTGGAGCAGAGACCTCGACAGTAGGGAGCCGACGTCATGGACCCAGGCGTTGGAGGCATTTTCTGAGGAGATCCCAGGACAGAAGATCTGCGGTATAGGGTTCACAGGGCTCATCCATCCAGCCTCAATAGAGGTGATGCTACTCGTGTGAAGACATGGGACATCTTGCTCGAGATTGTATGACTCGTCGTACTACTGACATAGGAGGAGTGGATGGACCACCGAGGCATAGACAACGTGTGGAGAAAACAGATCCGCATGGCGGTGAACGCAGTAGAGGAGCTAGGAGAGCAGCTGGAGGAGGTCGGAATTTTGACCCTTTACCACCACCACCCCCTGGAGGTCCACCCCAGGATCTGGGAGCTGGTGGACAGTGGAAGGGACAGCTGCAGACGGTAGAGGCTTATGACCCAAGTACTCCCGAAATGATTAGAGGTACAATCTGGGTCATTTCTATTTTGGTTTCCATAATGATAGACAATGGTGATAGTCATTCTTTTCTGTGTATTATCTTGTTCGAGACCTTGGGGTTCTAGTTGAGTCGTTGACTCGACCCTTACGCTTAGAAACACCGACTGGAGAAGATTCATAGATCACACACCTCTGTAGGCACTGTGAATTGACAAATGGAGGCGAGATATTCGGTTGAAACCTCTTGGTGATAGCGTCGAGGCCTTACGATTTCATTCTTTCTATGGATGGGCTATCTATAGTTCATTCCCAGATTGATTGTTTTAGGCAAAGGGTGCAGTGTGTCCGCAGTGGTGGAATGAGGTTCTCCTTCGTTGGTGAAAATGAGACCCAAGCAGCACAGGAGGGACTTGTGAGTAGGAAGGCATAACCAATTTCACATCAGTTGGCTAGCCTAGCCCTTGGCATGGCAGATGTTATTAGTTTCCAGTTTCTAGAAGTATTAGCTGAGTATGAGGAAGTCTTTCTGGAGGATGTCCATAGACTACCTCCCCGGTGGGAGATAGATTTCTGCATTGAGTTGAAACTCAGGATTACCCTGATATCAGCATCAGCATATCAGATGGCTCCTACAGAGTTTCGTGAGCTAAGGGTGTAGCTAGAAGACTTGCAGAGGAATGGCTTCGTGAGACCCAGTGTTTCACCCTGGGCGGCCCCAGTGTTGTTTTCCAAAAAGTTAGACGGGAGATTGAGACTGTGTGTGGATTACCGGCACCTAAATCAGGTGACCGTGAAGAACCGGTATCCACTACCGAGGATCAATTACCTCTTCAACCAGTTAAGAGGGGAATGATGGTTCTTGAATGTCAATCTATGATCAGGCTATCACCAGTTGAGATTACGGGATGTGGATGTATCGAAGACGGCATTTAGAAGTCTCTATGGTCACTATGAGTACTTGGTGATGCCCTTCGGCATGACGAATTCCCCAGTCGTATTTATGGGACTCATGAACCGGATTGTTCAGCCCTATCTAGAACAGTTTGTAGTGGTCTTCATCGACGATATCCTTATGTACTCTGCATCCGAGGAGGAGAATGTGAGGCACCTAAGGATGGTTCTAGGCACACTCCGAGAGCACCAGTTGTATGGGAAACTCTCGAAGTGTTAGTTCTGGATACAGTATGTCCACATTCTAGGACACGTTACCTCAGCAGATGGTGTAGCAGTGGACCCAGCCAAGGTAGAGGCAGTGTTAGCATGGGAGCCAACCTAGAGCGTGATGGAGGTGGGGAGTTTCCTTAGATTGGCAGGATACTATTGGAGATTCATTCTTGATTTCTCAAGGATTTCTTCACCCATGACAGCTTTGACCCAAAAGGGGAAGCCTTTCGTGTGGACCGAGAGATGCTAGAAGGCTTTTCAGTAGTTGAGACAGAGTCTTACGAGTTCCCCGATCTTGAGACTACCAAAAGAGGGTGTCAAGTACGTAGTGTTCTGCGACGCATTAGGAACCAGAATTGGTTCTGTCCTGATGCATAGGAAAGCGTTGATTTCTTATGTCTCATGTTAGTTGAGGCCACACGAGCATAACTACACGACCCATGATCTTGAGTTGGCAGTGGTAGTCTTCGTGTTGAAGATGTGGATGCACTACGTGATGGGTGAGCAGTTTATCATCTACTCTGATCACAAGAGTCTCAGATATATCTTTTCTCAGAAGGATCTGAATCTAAGACCGAGGCGGTGGCTGGAGTTCCTTAAGGATTACAACATTGAGATTTTTTATACTCCTGGGTAGGGGAATGTTGTGGTAGATTCTCTCAGCAGGAGATCTAGTTCGTAGTTGCTGGATGAGGCAACAAGGTAGTTTAACTCTTTACAGTTATCCTTCTTGGATAGAGATGAGGGGGCTTACCTTTAGTCGATGGTTGTAACCCCTCCACTCTTACAACGAGTCAGGGAAGCATAGCTCGAGCAAGCTATCTATGAGACTCTACGTGCTTAGATATCCACAGGTGATGCTGCTGATGGATATTCAGAAGATGGGGAGCACATTGTTCTTTTTAGAGGGCGTACAGTAGTACCATTGACATTGCAGGAGGAGGCCCTGAGAGAGTTCCATACATCTCCTTTGGTGGTACATCCAGGCGTTGAAAAGATGTACCAAGACCTCTGATGTCAGTTCTGGTGGCCAAGAATGAAGAAGAGTGTGGCAGAGTTTGTTTCTCGGTGCCTTACTTGTCAGTAAGTAAAGGATGAACACCATGTTCCAGTAGGTTTGACTCAGCCCCTTGAGGTTCTAGAGTGGAAGTGAGATGGGATATCCATGGACTTGGGACGCCTCTACGTGCAGGAGATAGTTCGAATTCATGGAGTACCATCCACGATCGTATTAGATCATGATGCTCGTTTCACATCTTGTTTGTGGAAGGGATTGCAGGATGATTTTGGGACTCAGTTACGCTTTAGCACAGCATTTCATCCCCAGACTGATGGTTAGACGGAGCGGACCATCTAGGTTCTGTAGGATACGCTAGGAGCTTGCATAATTGACATCGGTCATAGCTGGGAAGATCACATTCCATTGGTGGAGGTTTCATTTAACAACAGTTATAATTCAACTAATTGTATGGCACCATTCAAGGCATTGTACAAGAGACCTTGCAGGTCACCACATTATTGGACTGACCCCAGAGAGTCAGCACTCATGGGCCCAGAGATGTTGCGAGCTACTACAGAGAAGGTTCAAGTCATCCAGGAGCAGATGAAGACTGCACAGAGTCGTAAAAAGTCTTATGTCGACAGGAGACGGAGGCCCTTGGAGTTTGAGGAGGGAGACCATGTGTTCCTTCGGGTCTCAACTTGATGGGGATAATGGAGATTTGAACGAGGCAGCAAACTATCTCCGAAGTTATCAGGACTTTTCAGATTCTAGGTAGAGTTGTCGAGGTGGCGTATCGCTTGGATCTACCTCCTCCGATGGACCGTGTACACAACGCCTTCCATGTGTCACAGCTACGGAGGTACGTGCATGATCCATCGCACGTTATCAACTAGGGCGATCTGGACATCGATGATGGAGTGACCTTTGCTGAGTACCCAGTAGAGAATGAGGATCTGCAGGAGAAGATCCTTCATGGGCGAGCTATTCCCTTGGTGCGTGTCTGGTGGCAGCACAGGAATCTCCAGGAGAGAACGTGGGAGTGGGAGGCTCATATTCGTGTGTAGTACCTACATCTTTTTGAGTAGCCTTTGTTTTGAATTTTCGGGGACGTAAAGCCCTAAGGTAGGTGTGATGTAATGTCCCAGATTTTTTTATATATTATATTAAATATTATGTGGGAATTATTTCGAGACCAGGCTCTGATACAACGTGCGGTTCTGAGGCCTAGTGAGCCCAGAACAAATGTTTGAATTTAGTTAAATAATTATGTTACATGTGCGTGCGGGTTTCCTGAAAATGTGGAATAACTCCTGAACGGGTGCTCATATCAGAAATCTGAGGGCACCATTTCGTTCAAATTAGAAATTTTACCTTAGGTGAGTCCTATCATTGGACGGCGTAGGTCGATGGTGAAATCTATTTTTTGGACGCAACTGTAATAAAAAATTTAATAAAAATATTTAATTCTGCAGTGAGATTTTTTTAAATCTGTTACAATAGATATCTTTTATTCTTTTTAAATAAAGGAATTTTCAGGGGTCCAGGTTTACAAAACTCATAACCCTGAAACCCCTGGAGGGTCTGGGAAAGATTTAGAGGAAACCCCCAATGCGGTGATGACGTTCCTGACGGATTTCATCGGTGACGATGATGCGACGACATGATCTTCACCAAAGAACATTACGAATACAGGTATGATGTTGTTTTTTTTGGTTTCCTTCCCCGTTCTTGATTCCTATGATGAACATGGACTAATCCATGAACAGATTATCCTGCAGATCTATCATATTTGCGGGATTGGATTTTCCAGGGATTTTGGGGATCTGATTCTTGATATTGTTTTGGTTTCGTTCAACCTTCTAATGGTGACAGACCAAGATCGACACGAACATCGGTCGAGGTTCGTCCCTCTCAATTTTTTGTGTTATTATTCCCCAAATTCTCATGTTCTTCATGATCGTTCTTCATGTTCTTCACGGGGTGATGAACAACAGATCGTTGCACATCCATTCTACGACTCAACTATACCAAAATGAAGAATTAGCACCGAAGTGATCTTGTGGAGGTGCAGCGACGGTTTCAGAGGACGGATCGAAGCGGATCAGAAGATATCATTATTCGAACAATTTCTTCTCGGGTGACCGGAATTGGATTTTGGAGCCGATCGAAGGGCCGAAACCCACATATTCGGTTTCACGATGGTGGGGTGACCTAGAACCTTGAGTTTCATAGCAAACGGATGGTAGAAATGAAATCTGGTGGATCAGCCGAGAAACATGGAGGAAGACGACCCTTCTGGAGAAATCCCGACTACACGGCATGTAGTATGGGCTACATGGAGTGTGTTCATTAGCGGACCACTTGGCGTGTACTTTGGGAGTACACGGACATGGGTTGGATACACGTTCACGGACACGGCGTGTGTACCCCTCCCCAGCCAGACCTGACCAGATACACAGGATACCCTGTGTACAGGTATACAGGTAGGCAACACGGACATAGGTCGTGTACGAGCACATGGCCAGTGTACACGGAGTGATCCCCAGGTACTCGAACACTGCGTATGATCCTTCTACACGTCGTTTAGTTACTTTTATCCAACAAGACAAATGACATGGGCCGTTTACACGGGTAGTACCTGAATTCAAGGAACATGGTGTGTGATCCTTCTACATGCTGTGTAGTTGAGTTTCATACAGCTTGGACGGATGACATGGGTCGTCTACATGGGCAGTACCCAGGGTCAAGGAACATGGCGTGTCACCATACTATATGCAATGTAACTTGTCTTACATGGCTTGATCTATTTGTGTTCTGTGACTTGGACTAGCTTACTTAGGGTTCGTACCCTTGGTCATTCCGCTGAATGTTCTGGTATCATTTTTTACATACAAGAGTATGATCCCTTTAGTAGGACTTCCTGAATAGATTTGTTGGAATCCCCTCTGGGATACTTGGAGACAGATCCTCTATTCAATTATAATACCCTAGGTAGAGTTCTTGATATCGACATGACCTACCTTACCCGGGCGCCGATCCTCTGATTAGCAGATTAGTTTAGACTGAGTTGTTGGAATCACCCAATGGCTATTGGTTGTGATCCTCATCTTAGAATCATGTTCCCAAGTACTTGTGGAGTGTGTTCTCCCGGAACTAGTACTTATTATCTCTCTCTTCATACATAGGAGTGTTTCCTCCCACTTTCATGCTTAGTGGAATCTTCGAGCTAGATCTTAGTGGTGGTTTCACAATGGTCGTTTGTGTATGAGTATATCTAGATATTCTTGATATATGTTTTGTAAAAATATATTGTGTAGATTTGACTGTATCTTTCCTTTTTGGTATTTCCCTTCTTTTATTCCTTTATGGTTTCAGGGTGTCCTACTGGGTATTTTTATACTCACCTCTGTACGGGCTTTTCCAGCACGTGTTGTGTCTTGTTCAAACGAGCGAGCCTTTGACAAGATTCTAGGCGGACCAGGACCAGATGGTGGTTAGTGAGATCAGACAGGCCGAGGTGTGTTCCTACGGCTAGGGATTGCAGTCCCAGTACTTTTCATTATAGGTTGGACATTGTTGCAAACTCTCTTTTGGTGGTCTTGCACTTTTGGCCTAGGGTTTTTACATTACTGTACTTTACATTCCTCTCGTACTATGTTGGTTGGGTTTTTAGTGTATGCATGCATTTTCCATTTTCAGTCATTTTTACTTTCATCTTTGTGGGCTTGGAGAGGTGTGTTCATGTGTACAGGTTTATATGAAATTCATCCAATGTTAGTAACATTCCTACTCAGTGCTAGTCACCAGCCCCTGGTCTATTGGATGCGGTCTTGGGGAGTTGCGGCTCAAGCCCCACCGGGACGGGTCGTGACAGATATGATGTCACTCTGAGGGACTTGGATTCATAGAATGTCATTGGAGGAGTTTCCAGGATAGAGGTATTTGATTCATTTCTCACATAATGAATTCAGTCATCCCAGTGTGAGGTAGTACTACACACATGACAAAATGATATATATTTCATGACATTTTCAGACTCATCGTATGATTTCTAGATAGACCATGGATGGGATTCCAAATCATAAGTAATGGTAGGATAAGGTAGGTATGCATGGTATTGGAATTGTTATAGAATATCGAAGAGAAAACAAATGTTTTATATTCTTTTACTTGTTACACCACAACCCCCAGGTGGTCCGCCCCAGACATAGAGAGATGGAGGATAGGGTTAGGGAAATCTACATGAAGAAAAGTCTTACGTCCCGAAGTCTCTATGAATGAAAAATGCTGAGATATGTGTTTTATCTACCTTACCTATAGTACCAATAGATATAGGTTGTAGTAATTCCATTATATCCACCTATCCATTTTGAGACATATATATTCTAGTTTAATAATTGGCTCAACCCTAGAGCTTGGAAACTATTAATGGGAGACAACTTAGCCATCACACACTTTTGTTAACAATGTGAAATGAATCATGGAAGATTTATTTCATGTTTGGATCTCATTTTAGTAGTGTTGAGCCATTACAAACTTATAATAGTTTTGTACTGGTTATCTGTCATTCATGACCCAATTCATGGTTTTAGGATATGGATGTGGTGTATCTACAAAAATGGGGAATGTTTTTCTTTTTTTGGTGAAAAGAAAATGAGGAAGTGAAAAATATACTATTGAATAGGAGGGTGCATCTGATTTCTCATCTGTTGGATATAATTCCCCTTTGTGCAGTCGATGTTTTGAGTTTCCAGTTTCCTACAGTGGTGGCAGCATGTGATGATGTGCTTCTTGAAGATGTTCAAAGCATAACTCCATACTAAGAGGTAGACATCTACATTTAGCTACACTGAGGGATGAAATAGATGTTTGTTCCATCATATCAGTTATATCCCACAGAGCGTCACAAGATGAGGGTGTAGTTGGAGGACCTGTAGAGGAAGAGATATTTTAGTAACAAATGATTCACCCAAGGAAGCCCCCGTTTTTTTCCAAGAAGGAATATGGGATGTTGAAGATAGGTTTTAACTAAAGGTTCTTGATCCCAGTGATCATGACTAAATTTTATCCACTACTGATGATCAATGACCTCTTGATTAGTTGTGAGGGGAAATAGGGTTCTCAATGGTTGGACTCATGTTTGGATATCACTAGGGGAGAATATGGGATGTTGATATACCTAATATAGAATTTAAATGTCACTATAGTCACTATGATTACATGATTATATCCTTTGGTGTAAATAACACCCCATCACTATTCATGGGAATCATGAAATGGATCATTCATCCTTTCATAGATTAGTTTTTGGTAGTCTTCATCGACGATTTCCTTGTGCACTTGGAGTCTGAGAAGGAGCATTGTAAACACATGAGGATGGTTCTAGACATACTATGAGAGCGCAATATTTATTGAAATTTATCGATGTTTTAGTTTTTGGGGTAGGTGTTCTAAATTATGGGGCTTATTATCTTTGTATATAATGTGGTAGTTACCCTGATAATGGACAACGTTGTGTTAGATTCGTTGCCACCAAAGATCTTGACGGAGGTGAAGATCTTCCTTGGGATTGAAGGATATTATAAGTGATTCATATCATAATTCTGTAGGATATCAACACCCATTAAATATTTCACCCAAAAGTGGTATCCATTTATTTCCATGGAGTGGTTACATCATGATTTCTAAGAGTTCTGGAATATATTTATGAGAAATCCCATCTTGATAATTCCATAAGAGGGGTCGATTTCATAGTATTCTATGATTCTACAGGATCTATTATTGGTTGTGTACTAATGTAGATACATGTAGTGTTTTCTATTGGTTCATTTTAGTTGAGACAAAATTACTTGAACTAAGAAACCCATGATATTGAGTTAGAAATGTTAGTATGTACACTATATATGTGGTGACACTACGTCATGGGTGAGCATCTATTCTAATAAAAACAATCTCAAGTATATTTTCTCCCTAAATGATCCTAACATAAGTCAGATGCTTGGATATAGTTTCTTCAAGATTATATATTCGAGATTTCCTACATGACTAGGTATGGGAAAATGGTATAATATTATCTCAGTATGATCTATTGTTCATAGTTTCTAGATTAGGTTTAAGAGTTGTTAGTCTCATTGCATTTATCCTTTTTTGATACAGATAGTGAAGCTTCCCTATAGTTGATGGTATTAAATCATATATTTTTCTATCTAGTCCGGGAATCATAGATTTGGGATGGATAATGTGAGAACCTATATAAAAATATATCATCATGTCTTATTCTAGATAGTTATTATTAAGGTGGGAGGCATGTAGTTCATTTCACATTACTCATGATGGTACCATTGACATTGAGGAAGGTTGTTCTAAGATATTTTCATCGGTCCTCATTTGTGGGTCATAAATCTATAGAAAAGATGAACCAGGACCACTGATATCATTTTTGGTAGCCAATGATGAAGAAGGGAGTTGTAGAGATTGTCTCTTTACCACTTACATTTTCAGTATGTGAAGGATGAACACCAAGTTCCAGCAGGATTACCTAATCCCCATGATGTTCCTATATTGAGGTGGGATGGGATATCCATGGACATCATGAATGGATTAAATTGTATATTCTGGTGAAATGATTCTATATATGTGATTGTAGAACATCTCATCATGTTGACCAACTACCTAGCTGTTTAGGAGAAATGATTTGTAGAGAGAATTGAACTCCTCAAAATGAAGGATGTAGTGTAACTCCATGGGGTTCCCTCTATGATAATTATTCACGATGATGATCACTTCACATATATGTTATTGAAGGCATTACATGTGGAATTTAGGACTTGGTTATGATTGAGCACAACATTTCACCCCAAGGCTAGTATCTAGATAGAGCGGACAATTCAGGTCTTTGAGGAAATGTTATAGGATTTCATGTTGGCCTCTAGTTTTAGTTATAAATATCATCTACCACTGTTGATGTTTTCATATAACAATATATAAAATTTCACCATCGGTATGGAACTATTGGAGTTCTTATATGAGCAACCCAGTAGGTCACAACATTATTCGATTGACCTATGTGTGTCAGCACTTATGGGTCAAGAGTTGGTGAGAGAAACCACAATGAAGGTGTATATCATCATGGAGATGATGGGGACTACAATGATATATCATTATTCTTATTTTGAATGTCTACATAGGCCTTTTGAGTTAGAGTAGGGATACCTTTTTTTCCAATGGGATTCACCTCGATGTGGATTCCGGAGGATTGGTCAGGGTAGGAATATGTATGCGAGATTCATTAGACCTTTATAGATACTATGTAAAGTTAATGAGGTTGTGTACTTCTTAGAGCTACCACAAAAAATAAATTGTGTACATGAAATATCCCACATGTTGAAGGTGATGAGGTTTTCTCATCACCCATCACACATTATCGACTAGGGTGAGCTAGACATCAACACCTTTCATGAATACCTGATAGTGAAAGAGGATTGGAAAGAGAGGATATTCTGTTTTTGAGATATTTATTTCATGAATATCTATTGGAAACATGAGAATATTCATAAGAGAAAATGGGAGAGGGAGGGTCATATCATTTCTCAGTACACACATCTCTTTTTGTATCCCCCAGTTTTAGATTTTCTGGTTTTAAAACCCCACGGAGTGAAGAATATAGAGAATTTGATTGATGATTATTATTTTTGGATATTGTATGTATTACTTTTTATATCATGTGATGATATGGAATTCTCTTTCGAGTCCAAATTTGCTTAAAATAATATATTGAAATATATTAAATTAATTAAATAGAATGCATAGGCATTTTTCTTTGATAATTTTTATAACAACTAAATGGTTTCCAAAATAAGAAATATTGTGGCACCATTGGGTTTAGAATATGGGTTTTAACTAATGTTTGGAATAACCTTTTTATGTGTATAGTGTTTGGGGTAAATTAATCACCATTGTTAAATGAATAAAATAAATGATAAAATTATTTTATTTTAATCTTTTGATGAAACGAACTAATTATTTTCTTCTTAAACATGTGTGTGGTAGATTTTAATGGTCTCCCACATAACCCTAAAAATCTTTGTTTGATGATCTAAGAGCATTGGAGGAGATTATATTGTTGGATAATTTCTAGATTTAAGATCAATGACTAATTTGATGATAAATACTAGGATCTCACCAAAGATCATAGTACAATACCATTCATAATCATAAAGAAATCATTATTGATGTAGGGAGTTTTTTATTTAGATTTAATTCCTTGTTTGTTAATTTTAATATGACCTTTAAATCAATAAACAAATGAATTGTTTTTTGGATCAAGCCTATTGCGGGACAAGTTAGTCTTATTCAGGATTTGGAATAATTATTTTATGATGAACTATCATATCATAATTCATCATTATAACCTAAATGAATTGAGGTCGATACAAACATCGACTAGGGTCTGTTCCTCAAGATTTTTACTAATGATTTTCTACACTGATTTAATTTTTCATAACATGAATTCATCATTGCACCGTGGATTCAAATTCATAGATAAATAAATAATTGTACACCCATTTAATGGTACAACGATTTGATGTTATATAACTGGTCTTGGAATGACATGAAGGTGGCATGACGAATGAAGTAGTGAATGACTTGGACTTCATTGGATACCCCTAAGATCATATGTTTCATGCAGTTATGAGATGGCAAACATAAACGAGTATCATATGATTTATATTTAAATAATCAGAAAAATAGTGACAACAACAATCATCCAATCTAGATCCACCATTCCCATCATAAATCATGATCAGATTTGATTTTGATGGTGTAGATGACTCCCGATAAGGAAGAAGAATGGGATTCTATAAAACCCATTCTATATAGAATATAATCAGGGTTACATGGTGTGTGGGATGCCTTGTGAGGAATCTAGGGTTTCATTTTTATGTTAATGATTGCATGGAATGAGGCCCCTTTCAAATAGTATGTGGTGCCTTCCTAAGTGTCTTATCATGTTCCCTAGAGTTTACACAAATATAGGATGCAATATATAGGTAGGATCACTCTATGCACTCCTACATGGACAAGGCCAGCCAATATTTACACTGGATAAGTTGTTTACTGGTACATTGGAAGATGTATATGGGTAGTAGCAGACCAAATGCTTTTATAAAAATACATACATGGTCCATTTACACTCGTATTACCTGGGATTGATGGGGTCATGGCTTGTACTCCTACTACACATTATGTGCTTGTTAAATTTTATCTTGGTTCCCTTTTCCTATGTATATTGGATAAGTTCATTTAAGGTTTCATTCTCCATGAGGGATTTATGTAATAACTTACTATGAATATGATATTGATCACTTCTACATGAAATCAGTGATTGATTTTTTTAAATACTTCTACAAGTACTTGAGAGATATCCTCGATTAATTTTCATACCCTGAGTTAATATATTGATATCACCATAAACGACATATGTGGGCATCTATCCTCTATATTTCTTATTAAACTAGATTTATTTAGTGGTATAACACATGCACGTGGGTTTGATCACCATATTTGTATTTTATCTTGTTATAAATACATTGTAAATTTCTAAGTGTAATACCCAACGAGCACTACCTTGCAGATGAAATTAATCAGTGCTATCTGAATCAGGGAGTGTGTTATCTCAGATGGGTTCTATTTGGAACCATTATGATGGAATCTTAGGATGGATTTAAGGTTGTGACTTTACTTTTATACCTTGTTTCATTATTGAGGACACCTTGATGTTCATATTATACGTGATGTAGAAATATACCTTTGTATAGCCGACTGTATTCTTTTTTTTATGCTTTTGGGGTTTTGGTGATTCCAACTGTGTATTGTAGTACTCACACCTATATAGGCATTAACCACATGTTTCATGTATTATTTCAATGATAAACATTTTGATAGATTCCTATAGGTACTAGGACCATGCATGTATTTGTGAGGACGGATAAATTGATATTCGTCCCTACAATATCCTAAAAGTAGTCCACATAGTACTTTCAAGTTGGAATTTATATCATACTCTCTTTTTTGGTATTTTATTTACCCTGTTTCACGTTCCAATACATACTATCATATTCTGTTTGTGGTATTATATGTATTCATGGTTTTTTCATTTTAGTTATTCTACATTTCAAACCTTTTTATGCCTGTAGATGTGTGTCTGTGTGGGTATAAATACATAGTCGAATTCCTACCTTGTTGGTGATATTATACTTATCAGAAGTCTCCATACCTGAGCCTATTGGAGGTGGGATTGGGGATTCATGTAATAGTCCCCATTGTAATGGGTAATGAATAAGAGAGTAACTTCATGTAACATGAATATCTCATTGAGGAACTATAATAAATATTGTTATAATGGAATATTATCTTGAAATGGAAGGATGTGTTTAGATTTATTTAGTCGATCGATAATGAACCAAATCAAATATTTACGTTGAGATTTTATTATTAATTCCACTATTAAATCAAAAAATATATTTTCGAACTTCTACTATGGTACATGAAAATGTTGATGCATCCCCATCAATATATGATGACATTATTTAACATATTGAAAAGAAAATAATTTCTTAGTAAAATCAACAATTTGTCCTTTAATTTGATGCCTCCTTTTTTACACTATGTGATCACTATGCATTATAGTCATAAAAAGGTGAATAGAAAACATGTATCTATTATCTTGCCTCACATTTTCAATCTTCAAATTGGAGTTAAACAAAAAAACATTATCTCTTCACAAATATCAAAACATATTTTTTCATTGTTAAAAACAAGAAAAATACCCCTCGTTACCTACCATATCTTTTCTTATATATCTCTATCTTCTCTCACCTTTCACTGATTTTACTGTAACATCCAGATAATCACAAAAAAAAAATTGTACTCCTAAGGGGAATATCAATAAAATGATCTATATTAGGAAGATGGTAATTTTTCATAATAGTAATCTTTTCCAAATCTCTATAATCTAGGAATATCCCTTTTAAAGAGTCATTATTCTTAAAAAATGATGGATTTCCCCATTCTGAAGTTCTAGGATTCATGAAACCATTCTAAAAAATTTATTCTATCTAAGTTTTCAATTCTAGAATTTCTACTTGATCCATTTGATAAGTGGCTTTTGAAATAATCTTTACACCCCAAACTAAGACTAAAGTAATTTCTACCACTTGATCACGAATTCCACTAGGAAAATAATTAGGAAATATATATATATATAATCATTCACTACATGAGAATCACTTATATAAATATTTTCCTTCTTCTGAAAAACATGATCAATGCAACATTCCAATCCAATTTTACCAATTTCATTAAATTATGATATGATAACAAATGTTTGAAATATTTCGATAAAAAATATATTGGATCATTAATATATCATATAAAGAGGAACTAGAATCAAATAAATACACAAAAAACATGATACGCTAACATGGGAATCTCCCAAATATTTATATGGAAGACCATTCTACTTAAAAATATAAAGATTCATAAATGTATTAGTTTTTTTAATATTTCCACCTAGATTTTTATCCAAAATTTATATCTTAAATCCATGTTGTGATATTACATATTTTCATGAAAATTTCTCAGAAATTAAAGAATGTGATGATTTAGAGTCAAACCAGGTATTTACATAATTCAAATAAACATGTAGCATATTTTCACCACACTATTTTATGGACAAACAGCAAAAATAGTTGTATGGAATTTTACACAAATTTTTTTCATTCGATATTTGTGATTTCAAGTCATTTATAACAAATTTTTAAATATCATATCATGATTCCTCAACTCATTACAATTATATAATCTTATTATAAACTTTTCATTCTTTGTATGATAATTTTCATTGATCAACAAACTAGGTCCCTAAATGCTCCAAATTGGATGCACTTCCCAAAATTCATTTGAAATTTTACATGTTGATTTATAAAAAAAATATCATAAAATGGAAACATTATTTTATTAAATTTAAATCTCATTCATTGGTCATGTTTCATTTCATTCCAAATAAACATTTTCTTCAACTTGATTTCATGAAATACATGATAATTGAAAAAAGTAAAACTCTACATTTTTGCCACATAAAAAATGTTACTCTAAAAAATTAAACTAATGTAGAGCCAACACCCTTATATATTGTGGATTTAATCCTAGGTAAAACTGGTTATTATTATTTCATGATCCAAGAGAAAATTTGGAACATAACGTCCCAAATAGGCGATGCATTCTTCACATGCGTCCATAAATCATTGCCTTTTCCCCTCAATTATATGAATTAATTTTCAATACTAAATTGAACACCCTTAGGAAAATATTTATCAAAGAAAATAATAATTAATTCAACCCATTCAAAGGAATAAATACATTATCTTTCAACGATATTCAAAATCATTTACCATCACAATACTAATTTTCCATCACAACATTAGATAAATAGACATTCCTTTTGATTATTTGAATGTCCCTTGACATAGAATATCATATCAAAGGATTTAATAAAATTTATTCTATCCCATGGTTATAATATCAATTCATTTCTAGTGGATTTGATTTCCTAAAATTATCCGATATCATTATTTTCCACTTTGGAAAATCTTCATGTTATTTAACACGCATACCACCCCCATTTATGGCCTGATTCTACTATTCCATCGCTATAAAAAATTCCAAATAAAGGGATTTTTATAAACTTATTTTTCATTTAATTTCCATTTTTCTTTACTCTGGGGGTTTCCCATGAATTTTGGTGGAAATTGTGGTTTTTCAAAATTTTGTCCAAACCATGATCACATTTCCAGATTTAAAAATAAAATTTTCTTCTTTTATAACTGCTTAATTTTTCAACATTTTACACCCATTCCACTTCTCAATTGGCCTAACCTAGTATAATAATACCACCATATCAATTTGGACCCCATAGGAATCAATAATAAAGATGGATTTGGGTTTTTTTAAAGTGTTGGGCCAACACAAAATCCCATTTACCACTTTAAATTGTTTTTAGTTATTTAATATATCATTTAATTTTTATGTTTTTCATCTTGTCAAACTCTCACCAGATACCACTAACCCAGGGAGCACTCCCATGCTCTCCTTCCCCTCTTTGGATCACATATTCATCCAGAATTAGGGCGAAGCTTCCCTGCATTTCTCAAATCATCTATATTTGAAGAGATAATTTTTTTCATTCATAACTCCTTTAGTTTTTTCACTTTTACTTCAGTTTCATTTCTCACATGACCTAATATGACTTATTCACACATAACATTAATTTTTGGATATTTTGAAATTCATCTACTGGTGTATTTGGGGAGTTTTATTCAAGATCTATCAATTAATTGAGTTTCCAGTCATGTTCCTCCCATTTGATCAGGGTTTCTTCTACTATTCTTGAGTTTATAAAATGTCTAGAATCTAGGGTTCATACTTAGGGTTTTAATTTGTGTCTTTTTTCTAAAATCTTGTCGATTAGGTCTTCATTTGACTTCCTTGTTGTGCGACGATGGTGCAATTTCTGTTTCGTACAACAGTTTGGAGGTTTTTGAACAAATGGTAGTTGGTTCCATGTGTAAGCATCCTAAGATGAGTTATTTTTGCATAATTTATATTTTAAGCATGTTATTATTACATTATGTTTGGCTTAGGAACATTTTTTGGTAGTATTTATAGATCATTTAGATTCAAGGTTGCATATTTGTTTGAAAATTTGTGTTTTTCATGTGTATCTTTTGAGGTAATTTTTGTGGTAATTTTATAACACTTGAGAGTGGTTTAATAAATATTTCTAGGGAATAAAATTATGTTTGGTATTGGTATTGGTGTGATTTTTGCAAGAAAAGAGAGTTGTAAAATGGGTTTTGTTTGAAAAACATGGTTATACCGCTTCGAATTGTTTTATGAATGTTTTAAATGATTTATTGAGTTAAAAAAAGTGGGAAAAGGGAGTACATGTACTGTTTTGGTTATTCTGTTAACATAAGATAGGTTTTTTAAAGGTAATGTGGTTATTTAAGAGATCAAAAAAATTTAAATTGTTTTTTAAATTTCTGAAAAGTTTTATCAAATTTCAAGAAAGGCGTGAAACACATTTTGTGGGCTGTTTTGTGTGAGTATCCTGTGAAAAATGAATTTTGTTTTATAAAGGAGTATTATGTGACATGTGTGTGGGATGATTGGTGGGTGTGTGATGTAGAACTGGTATTTTTATGTGAAAATTATATTTCTTGGCTTCATGAACATGTTTGAGTACATGTGGGAAACTTGAGTATCTATGTGGGTCGACGTGTACTAGTATGCAAGTGATCCCATGGGGTATAGCCCGAGTTTCACGTAGCAAGTTTGACGAAGAAAAAACTTACTAAAATATGATGATGATGATGATTATGATGTTAGGGAAACACTTGGTTATGGTTATATTCCCTACTAGTGGCTCATGTGCCCAAGAACAGATATAGTGATGGTTAGTTTCACTGAGATACAAGGTACCTGAGGCCCACAACAAGTTAGTTCCTATAGGTTACTTTCCTATTTCTTTTGCTCATTAGATAATTTATGAATTCCATTGGAATATTAATTGTTTTAATAGAAAATTATGTAATTTTGGAATTCTCTTTAAATGTGTTGATTGTTTAAAGTATCCCACTTGAAAACTACTTTTATTTAAAGTTGCATCTCGTTAAAATTCTAATTAGAATTTAATGTTTATGAAATCATGAAAAAATTTCGTCATTAAATGATTGTCACATGGAAATTTTTAGTGGTTGTACCTACTGGTATTTGGCTCACACCCTACATACACCTTTGTTTGTAAGTATACTTGGCTATTTTTGTCACAGGTTTGGGTAAATCTTTTAGTGCCAATGGTTCAGGTTTATATCGATCTTTCATGGTGTAGTGTCATGGAGATAGATTGAGGGTGCCACCTCTTGATATAAGGAGGTTATTGGGCTGTCCATTTTTGGTTTCTTCATTTGTTATAGACTTTCATTATTTTTTTAAATTATGTAAATCAATTATGAATTTTTGGAAAAGGTGGTTTATTTTGAAAAATCCAGTTTTGTTATATTGGATTTGATTGCTATTTTATGGTTATAAAATCAGGTAAATCATTCCCAAATTCCATTTTGTGATACCCAGGCACCTATGCCAGCCCATGGGGATCTGGAATTCCCTTTTGGCCCTTCCACATGATGGTTTGGGAGTGGGTTTTGATGGAGACCAGATCTGGTTCTTGAAAAAATGGTATCAGAGAAAGTTAGGTACGCTCTCTTTGGGTTATGTTAACTGGGGAAGAGTCTGGATTTCCTAGAGCTAGGATTTTTTGGACTTGGAATTCTTGTTATGGGTACTGTTCCTATCTAGAACACCTCATTAAGGGATTTGGGTCACTAGGGGAAGTCAAGATTTATTTGACTCCTTTGGTTTTCATGGTTTGATGATGATTAGGGGAGATGAAAAGAGAGTTAGGTTAATGGTCTTAGTGAGCTCGCAAGGTTTGGAAAGACCTGTGGAGCTGGGTATATTTCCATATAACACTCTTTGTGATGTTGATGTGACTGGAATATGGCTGCCAATGATATGTCAATGTAACCAATATAAACTAGTTTCCCCTCTCATTATCTTGCGTCCTTTAGTTTTGAAATCATGGAAATTTGGTTTTTTTAAAAATGAAATAGTTTTAATAAGTGAAATGTTTTTGTGAAATTATTTTCTAATAAAGAGGTAATGGATTTATTTTTGAAATGGTGGAATTGAATTTTCAGAAATGTTTTGAAATAGAAAATTGTTTGATTACAACTCTTTTGAAAGAAGGAAATTATGTAGAAGTTTGTTTTGAAAAAGTGATACCAATAGAGTTTTATAAAATATTTACAAGTGTTTTCATGGGAAAAAATGTTTTGGAGGTAATCTATGGAGTTTGGAAATGGATTTTTATTTGGTAACTTGAGATGATTTGAAATTTTTTATGAAATTTTGGAATCATGTTTTAAAATGAAAATAGTTGAGTTCCCAATTTAATAGGTATTTATGAAATGGAGTGTTTCATGAAATTAGATGTGTTTTTAAATGGGCTTAAATGTTCTGAAATTAATGAAAATTAATTGAAGGTTAGATTTTATTGATTTATTGGTGATATTTTGAGAAGTTTTACGAATCATTGGAACCCTGTTTTAAATAAGAAGTCATACGTTTTTCAATGAATGGATTCTGATCAAATGGTGTTTTTCATAAAATCGGATGTGTTAGAAAAGGGATGGAGATGTTTTTGAAATTGAAGTGAATATATTGAATGTGAGTTTGCATTTGAAAGATTGTTCCTTTTATAAAAAGTTTTTTATATGTGATTTAGGATTTTGATTTCGTGGTTAGCGGTCTTGACAAAAAAAAAAGAACTAGTTGATTGTTTGTGATTTGGAAAAGTGGAAAGAATTTTTTATTTAAACATTGGTATTTCTATGAGCGACCACATGCATAGGGTTATATAGGATTATGTATTTTAAATTTCATTACTGGATGAGTTTCAGGATGGATATGCGGAGGGTTCTTGGTGTAGCACAAAATCATTCATGTGTGAGGCCCATGGGGTACCATTGGTGGATACGTTAACCGCTGAACCATTCATTTTCAAAGGGATGATTTTGAAGAAAATCATGATGTCTTGATTTCTATTTTTGGATGGTGTGTCTTATGTGTGTTTGGAAAAGATGACATTGTAGGATGTTTTGAGTCCAAGAGACCCTCTTGTTTGAATGGTGTTTTGGGTTTGTGTTTCTTTGGTAAGCTGGGTTGAAGGGATGGTTAGTGGTCTCCTTATGAAAAATCTTTCGAGATGCCTTTACAGTGGTTCCCATCATGTGTTTGGATCTGGTTTTTGGCACGTTTTTTCCAATGGACCATATTAGTTGGGTCCTTGGGTTCTATCGTTGGGTAAGGTACGCCCCACAAAGAGTTAATGCATGACTAAAGTACAACCAAGATTGTTTTGACGTTGGAATATCTTCTAGTTCAACAATATTAGGAGTACTTTGTTGGAGCTTTGTAGATTGAGTATACAACCATTCGATTCTTGGTGTTATGGATCCTCTTGTAGCAGGATAATGATTGTGGAAGGTCAAAAGATACCTTGGATTTTTAAGTTACCTAATTCCTCAATGGTCGAAGTGGTCTGGTGTTTTTAGTGTGGATGGTGTCTAAGAGGGCCTCTGGGTCCTACATAGTATCTTTAAAGAAGGGTTCACATTAAACCACCAATGTGGGAAATCATGTCATTATAGGCTATTATGTACACTTTCTAGAATTGTGTGATGTTTGGGAATGTTTCATAAGGTCCATCTCCATTTAATTATTCTATCAGTTGCAATAGTCATGTTCAGTGACGCCTTGTGATGTCATGTGATTGTTTGACTACAAAGGTGAAGTTGTAAAACCTTTTTTGAGTCATTGTTTTGTTATAAGTGTGTCCCCTTTCGTGAAATCATGACAACATTTTTTTAGAGGAATGTTTTTCTAAATATCCTTTTCTCCATCTGTTTCTCATCTGAAGAAAACAAGGAGTGATGTGTGTGCATCTTCTAATCCCTTGTTTCAGAAAACGTTTAGGTTTTGGTAGAGTGAGTTTTGGAGTGTGTAATGTATTAGTGAACACATATTGTATTGAGGTATATTTATTTGTAGCACCGGAAGAAGATGTTCCATTTAGGGGTTTCCAAAGCCTAACTATGAGACCGAATATGCTTCAATCTTTTGACCTCCAGCCATAGGTCCTAGAGAGAAACTGGTGTATAGTCAAGGGAAATCCCATGGTCATTCAAACCCTTGTACAAATTCCAATCCTCATTATGAAATATGGGTGTATTTTAAACATCGGGTGTAATCATCATTATTTTGTTGTTCTCGTTTGATGGAAAGTGGTGGGAGGACCTCATGTCCATGTTATCGTCCAATTTCATTCCATCCCCCTTTGTGAGTTTTTTGAGAAAGGTTTGAAATTTTTCATGACAGTTTGAGTGCATGGTTAGTAGTAACCATACCCTAGAAAACCATGCATATAGAAGGATCCCCACAGTTAGCACACAGTTTCACAAATCATGCGGACTAACTGTGTAGGCGCCCCAACTCATTAAATTAGGGGTCTTTAATTACTAGCCCATGATAGTCAGTTAAGATGGTTGGTTATTATGGTGGGGATTCCCACTAGGATTCTCATGTAAGTTTCTTTGGAAATTTCGAATAGAAGTTTACCCCTTGTACGGGAGAGTACGTTCGGGCCTCCCCTTTTTAGTTTCTTGATTATGTCTTGGGAATATCTAAATTGTCTCTTATGGCGGGGAGCCTATTGGTGTATCCTCGTACTAGTAACTCAAATTTTTCCTTGGTCATGGTTTGTAGGTAGGTAGTCTCATTCAGTGTTTTTTAACTACCAAAATCATCCATCAATAAACATTGGGATTGGAAATCACTCAACGGTTTAGTTATAGCAAGGTAAGTGTAACCTTGTTCCTTGTTGTTGATTGTTTGGGTAAATTGATTAAGTCTTGTTCGGATATAGATTGACAAGTTTTCTTTTGGGATAAAGTCTGAATGTGAATGATCATTTCAGTAATGTAGTGTATGTTTTGGTTGGTGATATTATTCATTAATTGATCACATGTTGTGTTTTATCCTTTTGATGGTGCAAAAAAGATGGCAAATGAGTCCATTTTGGACTTTCTGTTGGGTTTGGTTTTTTCTGTTGGCCTTAATGTGGCTTTTCGAGGGTAGAAAGTTTTATGGTGGGGAGAATTATCACATCCATGACTTCTCTTAAATGTATTTTTTATTTAATTTCCATTTTTCTTTGTTTTGGGGGTTTCCCATGCATTTTGGTGGAAATTCACAGTTTTTAAAATTTGGGCCAAACCATGACCCCATTTCCGCACCTAAAAATAAATTATTTTTATTTTATAACTCCTTCATTATTCAAAATTTTACACCCATTCCACTTCTCAGTTGGCTTAACCTGATATATTAATACCACCATATTAATTTGTACCCCATAAGAATCCATAATAATGATGGATTTGGATTTTCATAAAGGTGTTGGGCCAACCCGAAAGCCCATTTTGTTCTTTAAATTGTTTTTTAAATTATTAAATATATCATTCAATTTTTACGTTTCGTCAGTGATTTCAACTCTCACCCATGACCTCTTACCAAGAGAGATCTCTCATACTCTCCTACCCCTCTTTGGAGCTCATATTCATCTCGAATTAAGAATAAACTTCTCTGGATTTCTCAAATCATCTATATTGGAAGAGGTAAATTGTTTTTTTCATAACCCCTTAAATTTGTACTCCTTTCCCTACTCTTCAACTCTCACATGACCAAATCCTCCTATCCAAATCTCGCTTGAATTTTTTTTATGTTTTTAAATTCATATACAGGGGTATACAGGGCGTTTTATTCAAAATCTCTCTATTAAGTGAGTTTCATCTCATGTTCCTCTTATTTGATTAGGGTTTCTTCAACTATTCTTGAGGTTATAAAATGTCCATATTCTAGGGCTCAATCATAGGGTTTTATTTTTTGTCTATTTTCTAAATTTTTTTGGATTATGTCCTAATTTCACTTCCGTGTAGTGTTGTAGTGCTGAGATAGATGTTTTGCAAAACGATTTAGAGTTTTTGTCACAAATGGTAGGTGGTTCCATGTGTAATCATCCTATTATGAGTTATATTTTCTTCATTTATATTTTTATCATGTCCTTATTACATTATGTTTGGTGTGGGGACCATTTTTGGTAGTATTGATTAAGCATTTAGTTTCAATGATGCATATTTATTTGAAAATTTATGTTTTCATCTGTATCTTTTGTGGTATTATTCAAGGTGTTTTTATTACAGGTGAGAGTGGTTTAATAAACGTATCTAGGGCTTCCAATTATGTTTTTTATTGGTATTCGTGTGATTTTGGCATGGAAAGAGGGTTCAGAAATGGGTTGTTTGTGAAAAATGTGGTTATACCACTTGGGAATGTTTTACGAAAATTGTAAATGATTTATTGAGTTAAAAAAAGTGGTCAAAGGATGTACATGTACTATTTTGGGGAGTGGGTTCACCTAATATGTGTGTTTTAAATTTAATGTGGTGATATAAGATGTCAAAAGTTTTTATAATATTTTTGTAAATTACTGAAATGTTTTATCAAATTGCAAGAAAGGTGTCAAACACAATTGAAGCATGTTTTGTGTAAGTATGATGTGAAAATTGAAATTGGATTCTAAAAGGAGTATTATGTGGCATGTGTGTGGTATTTTTTGTGGTTATGTGATTTAGAAATGGTATTTTCATGTGTATATTATATTTTATGTCTTGTTGAACTTTTTTGAGCATAAGAGGGAAACCCGGGTATCTAGGAAGGTGGACGTTTACTACTATTCTAGTGATCCTGTAACGACCCAATACTTTTCTATCAAAATTACATTCATATAAATATGTCATAATTCACATGAAATCACATATAATTAACTAATAAGTGAAATTTGGCCCTTAAAACATATGTTTTTCACTTCTGTGATGTCAATTTCGAAAATCGGACAAACACGGTTGCGATCAGTAAGTTATTTGGAGTCCAATAAAAAAACATAATTTTTTGTGAATAGTAACCTAACCATATGAATATTAAATACCCTTGTGAATAGTTATATACCCTAATGAATAATAACCTTACCTATGATAGTATATATATAATACTAAAGTGAAAGTATGATATACCAATGCTTTGAAATATGAAAATAAATGTTTTAAAACTGTTGTTTTTAGAATATATTTTTATTTTAATTAAATATTAAATTAATCCTATTTAGAAAATTATTTTTGAAAAATAGACATCATTTTTGGATTCTACACGTCAAAAAATGGTTAGGGTTATGTTTTTTCATTTTTCTGAAATACTTGTATTTTTTATGAATAGTGAAATAGCATAAATTACAAAATAAGCTAAATTAGCTAATTATAGAGTAATTCATGATGTTCTGATGATGTAATCCCAATTTTTTCTGAGTCACATGATAAAATTAATATTCTTGGTCATTTAATACTCACTATTCCTTGTCTTTTAGTGAAATAATTAATTAATGAATTTTATATTGAGAAATCCACTCTCTCCTCCACTACAAAAACCCCCTCTCCCTCCCTCTTCTCTTCATTCCTCTCAAGCCATTTCCATCACCAAATTTTTTCCAAATACCCTCCCAACCTTCTTTCCCACGTCCAGAAATCCTTGGTCTCATAAAATTACCGAAACCTCTCTCTTAAGGAGGCTCTCAAAGAAGTTTGGTTCAATAGGTGAATTCCTCTTTCCAATTCCTTGTCTTTCCTTTCTTGTTCATTTGTTTCCTTTTTCTATTACCTCCCCTTCTACAAATTTTGTGATTAATATAGTAACATAAATTTACTTGAATGTTTTCATGATAGTGTAATAATTTTTCATCATCTCTCCCTTTTAACTTCTTTTATACTAATAGCAAGAACACCATCCGGGATGTGTCAATTTCCAACATACAATGATGATGGGCTTATCATTTCTATTATCATTCTCAATTATGGTCATGAAAACATTTTTGTTATGGTCGAACCAGATTTTTAAATATGTTATGTAGCCTATGTAAGGTTCTTTTCTCCCTTTGTAAAAATGATATTAAGTTATAATGAAAAATGAGTTGGTTGTAATCAAAACCCATAATTTAACCGAAACAGTTTTCATTAAAGATCTATATAAAAATTCATTCTCATGCCATGTAAAAAAATTATATAAACGACCACTAAAACCTATGTATGATCATAAATAATATGTAAATTCCATTATGGATATTTACATGAACTCAATTACATAACAACAAGTGAACCGAATATGAAAATAAAGAAAACGAACATTGCGGAACGGCGAAATTTAATATAAAAACTTATCAATAAGGGCATAAATGAACTAAATATAATTATTATAAACTAAATATATGTCTAATAGGTTCTTAATTATGTTTTTAATTATTATAATTTCATATTCTAGGAGCTTAAGTTCAAGAGAAGAACACGTTTGGTGTTAAGGTAAGGGTTTTTCACCCGAACATCCATTTTCATTCGGGTCACTTTAATTGTCTAATTACCTCAATGAAATTCTAATGTATTATTATGTACTCCTCATAAATGCTGTATCGTATTCTATGTATGTACTCTAACCAGAATCCTTCCCTATTTTCTAGATAATTACATGTTTTAAAAGAAACTTTCAAAACTGTTTCCAAAATACAAGCCCGATTCAAGGGAATTTCTCAAATTCATATCTATTTTCAAGGGAACTCTATAATCTTTTTTTGGAAACCATTATCCTTTTAAAAACACTCATTTTATCATGAAATAAAAATTTAATTCACTTCTGGTTTTATTCAAATATTTTTCCAAAAGAACTCTTCTTTTCAAATAAACGAGTATTTAGCTCAAGAATTGTTTAATGGTTTTATAAGAGTACTTTTGTTTGATTCAACACTCTTATTGATTACAATGTAATATTGGGTTTAATAATTTATGAAGTCATATACCATATTTTATTTAATGGTTTATGACTAACTTTATTGTGGGTGATATATCCTAAAACCATTCACCAAATTACTCAGAATTGTTAGTGTTTTATGTTTAATGATTGAGGAAAGTTAGTTACATTTCATTTGATAGTTTCAATATGAATGTGATTGTTGTTTATGTTTATACCTGATCATATGAGGAATGAATTGGACTTATTATGTGATGGGTGGGTCCCTCTAGATCCCCTTTATGCATTGGTATGTCCCATGAGATAAATAGATGGGGAATTGGATGAAGCCTTTTCCAATGTGATTTATGGATTTTGGACGAGGACTTAATCATTAGATGTCTATGCTGAGGCCTTGAAAAAATGATTCAGAATGTATGGCATATAAACTTCCCTCATTGGGAATCTACTAATTTAATGTTCATTTGGTTATTTGACTAGTAGAGTACGCATGATTTTGTTATATTATGGAAATATTTACTCATCCCATATTCATGCCATTTTATTTTCAAATTTATATTAGAGGAATGTGTTTTCAATTATCCACCATGTCTAATATTTATGTTATCTTCTATTGTATTGCATACTTTTACTGAAAATTTTAGCTCGCCCCTTTCTTATGTTTCATTTTCTCAGGACATGAATAACTAAATCATGAATGACCTACAATCATAATCTATGAGACATGATGTTTCTAGTGGAATAAATTAGTGTCATATTTCCCTTCATGGTGTAATGTTAAACTTATTTATGTATCATGCTTCCAAAACCTTCTAAACTACTTGGTCCTTCGGGATCCGTATTCCTTTTTTATACGACAATGTAATAAAATAAGGCACTGGCTCTAGGAAACTAGGGTCGGGTCCTTACAGTTGGAATCAAAGGATGTTTAGTTGGATACATAGTAACTAGATTTAGAAAACGTAGATTGGAGAAGAGTCCCTAAGATAGTCTTTGAGGATAAACATACAAGAATGTACTGGTATTTTGGTAAAGAATAGATTTTGTGGATATTTCATGAACTACATCCATGTATGGATACGATCAGGTAGAGGAGGCTCTGGCACAGATGTACCTAGGAGTGAAAGCTCTGAGAATGTGTTTCGGGCTTGAACCGAGGTATCATGGTACATGACAAAGGGCCTTGATGCACTCTTGGTTACGACACTCCTGGGGGATATGTATAGGATAATTAAAATTTTCTTGATATGAAATTATGAAGGATTTAAATGTAAAATTTTCCTCAAAGAACCCATTTTGTGATTATTGGATTAGTCATGCATAGGATTTCAATTTTTGCTAAGTATTCTGTTATGTAATATTATACATTATTATTCATAACTTAATCTAGTGTATTCCATTGTATATAGATGGAGCCTAGTGGAATGAATGGTAACCGTACGAAAGCACGTGTCCCCTATATGGATTTGCCTCTGATGCAAGATAATGATGTGATCTGGTGCTGTGATAGGTGATGAGAAACTTATAACTATACAGGGACAACTTACTCAGGTTATGAATAATTACCTTACCCGTATAGAGAATCTAGATCCACCACTTGGAGGATCTATGTTAGATCGCTTTATGCGATATCAACCAACATCAATCAATAGGACTACAAACCAATCTGTAACTAAGCAATGGATAAGTTCCCTAGAGAAAATATTTCTCTCATTAGGATGTAATGAAAGAGAGAAAGTCATCACGACAGTTTATCGTCTATTGGGAGTTGCGGATCAGTGGTGGTCGTTAATCCAAAACACAAAGGGGGAGGAATAAATAGAGGAGATGGAATGGAGGGACTTTATGGAAATATTCCTAGAAAAATACTTTCCTCATGAACAAAGAATGGATAAGGAGTGGAAATTATTCAATCTGAGGCAGAAGGAAGATGAGAATGATGAAACATATGAAGATACCTTGACAAGATTTGAAAGACATGTTTTGGACTACATACGATATCCAAGGACAAAAATTGATCGATTCTTTGATGGCCTAAATCCATTCCTTAAGAGGGAATTGGTCTCCCAAATATTTTCAACATATGATGATGTAGTTTCATGTTTTATAAAGAAAAAAAATAATTCTCTAAGTATATTGACGTCAAGGGAAAGAAAGAAAAGATGAGGGCTTATCAAAACTCTGGGAAAGGAAATAAGGAAACAGGGAAGGATGGAAGAGTAGAATTTCAACCCTATGATAATTTTGGAAGGAATCACCCTGGTGTTTGCTTAAAAGGAAAAGGAGTATGCTAAAAATGTGGACAGAAAAGACATAATTCTGGTGATTGAAAGGGGAATAAACAAGCCCTTAATGTTCAATGCTATAATTATCAGGAGATGAGACACTATTCTAATGCTTTTACAATGAATCAAAGAAATATGAAACAGAAAAGGCTATGTGAGCAGGGACAAGATTATGCGATCACAACTGTAGTGGTTGACGTTCCAAATGACTTGGTGGCAGGTACTTTGTTCGTTTCATCAAACATAGCCAATTCTTTATTTGATTCTGGATCATCGTATTCATTTATATCTTCCCAGTTTTCCATGAAAATTAGATATATCCAATTTGATTTAATAAAGGAGTTAACAGATAGAAACTCCTAGTGGATGTATCATTGAATTAAAGGTGTTTCGATTAGTCCACCTCACGACACATAAACCTGTTTTAGTTGCTAACATTATCATCATACCAATGGTTGACTATTATATAATTCTCGGTATGAATTGGCGATCAAATTATGTTGCAAAGATCTATTTTAAGAAGAAGTAAGTTACAATTTTCTAGAATGGTGTAGAATCCCTTATTTTAAGAGCAGAAACCTCACCATTTGATTATCATCTAGATCCACCCCAGTGACTCAAATGAATTCAATTATTGGGGAGGAAGAGAATGAAATAAATATGGGTGTGGAGAATAATGTACAGATAGAGGAAGTACCTATTGTGAATTAATATGTGGATGTCTTTCTAGATGATTTACCCGGACATCCTCCAGAGTGGGAAATTGAGTTTTCCATTGACTTAATTCCTAGTTAAAGGCCCATATCAAATAACCCTTATATAAATGACATTGCAGAGTTATTGGAACTAAATAAACAACTAGATTAATTGAGTGATATAGGATTTATTCAACCTAGTGTTTCTCCATGGGGATCCCATGTCCTCTTTGTCAAGAATTACGATGTATCCAGGAGGATGTGCATTGATTACAGGGAAATCAATCCTATTGAAATAAAGAATAAGTATCGTCTTCCATGAATTGATTATTTATTTGATAAACATCAAGGATCCCAATATTTTTTGAAGATTGATATTCGATCATGATATAATAAGTTTCTTGTGAAGAATTAAGACATTCTAAAAACATCACTTCGAACCAGGTACGAGAATTATTAGTTTACAGTAATGCCTTTTGGACTAACCAATGCACCATCTGTTTTAATGGATCTCATGAACAGAATATTCAAGGAGTATCTTGATGACATTGTAGTGGTGTTTATTGAGGATATCCTGGTATACTCTAAAATCCATGAAGATCATGAAAATCACTTCTGCACTATTCTGAAGACACTTATAAGAAATTGATTATATGGGATGTTTAGCAACTGTGATTTTTGGCTCCAATTAGTCTCCTTTCTATTCCACATTCTCTCTGAGGATGGAATATCTTTAGATCTTGCGAAGACAAAGGTTATGAAAGAATGACCTACTCAAACTAACATAGCTATGGTATGTAGTTTTATTGGTTTACCAGGTTATTATCTGCGTTTCGTTTAGAACTTCGCCTTTTTAGCTAACCCAATGACCAACATCACAAGAAAAGGGGTTATGTTTGTATGGAAAAAGGAATGTGAATAATGATTTGAAGAATGGATGAGGAGGTTAGTGAATGATCATATCCTAACCCTACCATCGGGTAATGATGGGTTTTTAATCTATTGCGATGCATAGAATAAAGGACTTGGATGTGTCCGTATGAAGAATGCTTGAGTGATTGCATATGCATCTAGGTAGTTAAAATTTCATGAAGAAAACTATCCAACTCATGATCTTGAGTTATAAGCGGAAATATTTTCTCTTATGTTTTGTAGAAATTACCTCTATGGCGTGAAATGTGAGATATATACAGATCACAAGAGTTTGAAATAAATATTCTCACTGTAAGAACTCAATATGAGACAAAATAGATGGATCCAACTACTCCAAGACTATGATTGAACAACACACTACCACCCAGATAAGGAAAATAAGGAGGAAACCTATTTTAGTGGAAAGGACGACATAAATCTGAACAAAATGAGATTCAAAAGGGATCATATGTTCAGGGATCTAGTAAATATGTATGTGGGAATTATCAAGGAAGGTAACACGTCACTACTTTTTCAAATATTTTCCAAACCTTTTTACTAGAAAGGATAAAAAATTTATTAGGATGATGATGAGGACATTAAAAAGAAAATTAATGTTGTAAAAAATGGGAAGCTGATTGACATCATATATGAAGGTGGTGTTTTGAAATTCAGAAAGAGTCTTTTTGTTCTCGATATTCCTGATCTAATGAGAGAACTATTGGATGATTCCCATAGCTCTAATTTCTCTATACACCTTGGTAGCACAAAGATGTATCGAGATATCTGAGAAAACTTTTTGTGGGACAATATGAAATGGGAGATTGCTGAGTATACATCAAAGTTAATGGTTTTTCAACAAGTTAAGGCTGAGAGGAAAAGGTATAAGGGGATGAGGCAACCACTACCAATACCAACATGGAAGTGGGAGAAAATTACCATGGACATTGTCAATGTAATTCCAAGGACATCCAGATGAAACAATGCTATATGGGTCATTATGGATCATCTTACAAAGACAGATCACTTTATCGTGATTCGAGAGGACATCTCATTGGATCAACTTTCTCGGATTTGCATAAAAGAAGTGGCAAGGCAGAATGGAGTACCACTATCCATTGTATCCGATCGTGATCCCTTATTCACCTCAATGTTCTGGAAAATTATCCAACATTCTCTAAGAAATGAAATGAACTTCAGTATGGCCTATCATCATCAATATGAATGCCAATTCGATCGGACTATTCATACACTAGAAGAAATGTTGAGATCATGTTCTATGGAATTCATTGGAGGATAGGACCAACATCTTCTACTGGTCGAATTCTCCTACAACAATAGTTTCCAATCAAGCATCTGAATGGAAACATATGAATCCCTTTATGTGAAAAGGTGTAGAACACTGGCGTGCTGGGATGAAGTCAGTGAGATTAAGCTGCTAGGACCTGAAGTGGTCTACGAAATGGTGGAGAAGGTGAAAATCATTCAGAAAAATATCAAGGTAGTCCAAATTTGACAGAAGAGTTATGAGGATATCCTTTGAAGAGACCTTGAATTCAATGTTGGAGACCTATTATATCTATGTATATCTCCATGGAATAATGTCATGAGGTTTGGAAAGAAAGGAAATCTAAGTCCCAGGTATGTTGGCCCCATCGAGATCCTTGACCGAGTCAGAGCTGTGGCCTATCGACTGGAACATCCACCTACCATGTCGAAAGTACATGATGTGTTTCATGTATCACTCATAAGGATGTATATACCAGACCCTTTACATGTATTTTCTTTAGAGGTGGTATAGTTGAAGTATGATCTTTCTTATGAGGAGCAGCCTATGAAAATCTTGGATCGTAGAGACAAAGTTCTATGCAACAAGACTAGTCATCTTGTCAAGGTACTATGGAGAAACCATAAGTTCAAAGATGCATCATGGGAACTGGAAAAATAAATAAAGGAAAAGTTCCCCCACCAATTTAATCCTATATTGTAAAATGAAATTTCAAGGGTGAAATTTCTGAAGGGGGGAAGAATGTAACGACCCAATATTTGTTAATGGGAATTCCTTTCATATAAATATGTCATAAATCACATTAACTCACAATATAATTAACTAATATGTTCTATGTGATCCGTAAACATAATTTTGTCACTTTTGTGATGTGAATTTCGAAAATACGACATATACGGTTGCGGTCAGTAAGTTATTTGGAGTCCAATAAGAAAAACATAATTTTTTGTGAATAGTAACATACACTTATGAATAGTAACATACCCTTATGAATAGTGAGATACCCTAAAGAATAGTAACCTTACCTATGATAGTATATAAATAATATTCAAGTGAAAGTAGGATATACTTATGGTTTGAAATAAGCAAATATATGTTTTAAAACTATTGTTTTTAGAATAAATTATGATTTTTATTAAATATTAAATTAATCATAATTAGAAAAATATTTTTGAAAAATGGAATTAATTTTTGGATTCTATACGTCAAAAAATAGTTATTGTGAAGTTTTGGTATTTTTTTAAAATACTTGTGTTTTTTATGAATAGTGAAATAGCATAATTTACAAAATAAGTTAAATAAGCTATTTATAGAGTCGTCCAAGATGTTCTATTGATGTAATTGAAATTAGTTTGGGATAAACTAAAAAAATTACTATTCATGGTCAGGGAAAACTCACTATTACTTATCTTGTTGGGTAATAATAAATTAATGAATTTTATATTCAGAAATCCCCTCTCTCCTCCACTATAAAAACCCACTCTCCCTCCCTCTTCTCTTCACTCCTCTCAAGACTTGTTCATTATCCAAATTCTTTCCAAATACCCTCCAAACCTCCAATCCCACATCTAGAAACCCTTAGTCTCATAAAAATTCTAAAACGTCTCTCTTAAGGTGGCTCTCAAGGATGTTTGGTTCAAGAGGTAAATTCCTCTTTTAAATTCCTTGTCATTCAATTCTAGTTCATTTGTTTCCTTTTTATATTACCTATCCATATCCAAATTTTGAGATGACTCTAGTATAATAAATGCACTGTAATTGGGTCATGGTAGTGGAATAATTTTTCATCCTCTATCCCTTTTACCTTCTTTTATACTAATAGCAAGAACACTATCCGAGATGTGTCAATTTTCCACATTCAAGGATTATGGGATTTTGATTTCTATTATCATTCTCAATTATGGTCGTAAAATTATTATTGTTATGGTTGAAAATATTATTATATATGTAATATACCTTATGTAAGGTTCTGTAATCCCTTTTTACAAATGATATTAAGTTATAAAGAAAAATGAGTTTGTTTTAATCAAAACCAAAAATTTAACTGAACCAGTTTTCATTAAATATCTATGTAAAAATTAATTCTCATTCCATGTAACCAAATTATATAAATGACCACTAAAACCTATGTGTGATCATAAATAAAATGTGAATTCAATTCTAGAGATTTACATGAACTCCATTACTTTGGAACAAGTGAACCGATTATGAAAATAAAGAAAACGAACATTGCGGAACGACAAAATTCAATATAATAACTTATTAATAAAGGAATAAATGAACAAAATATAATTATGATAAACTAAATATATGACTAATATCTTTTTATATAAGTTTTTTATAATTATAATTTTATATTCCAGGAGCTTAAGTTCAAGAGTGGAACATGTTTGGAGTTAAGGTAAGGGTTTTTCACCAGAACTTCCATTTTCATTCAGGTCACTTTCATTGTCTAATTTCCTCTATGAAATTATGATGTATTATTATATACTCCTCATAAATTCTGTTTCGAGTTTTCTATATACGTACACAAACCATAATACTTCCCTATTTTCGGGATAGTTGCATGTTTTAAAATAAACTTTCAAAACTGTGTCAAAAATACAAGCCCGATTCAAGAGAATTTCTCAAATTCATATCCATTTTAAAGGAAACTCTATAATCTGTTTCTGGAAACCATTATACATCTAAAAAAACTAATTTTATCTTGAAATAATACTTTAAATCACTTCTGGTTTTATACAAATATTTTTCCAATGGAACACTTCTTTTCAAATAAATGAGTATTTGGTTCAAGAATTTCTTAATTATTTTATAAGAGTACTTTCGTCTGATTCAACACACTTTTTGATTCCAATGTATTATTGGGTTTAATCATTTATAAAGTCATCTAAAATATTTTATTTAATGGTTTATGAATAACTCTATTGTGGATGATCTATCCTAAAACCATTCACCATATTACTTGGAATAGTTAGTATTTTATTGTTAATGATTGGGGAATGTTATTTACATTTCATATGATAGATTCAATAAGATTGTATATGTTGTTTATGTTTATTCCCGCTCATATGAGTAATAAATTGGAGTTATTATGTGATGGGTGGGACCCACTATAGCCCCTTGATTCATCATTAGGTCTCATGAGACAAATAGACGGGGAATTGGCCGAGGTTTTGCCCAATGTGATATACAGATTTTGGTCAAGGCCTTAATAATTAGAAGTGTCGGCCGCGGCCTTGAAAAAATCTTTCAGAATGTCCGGAATATGCACTTACCTCATGTGAAGCTACTAATTTAAGGTTTATGTGTTTATTCGACTAGTAGAATACCCATGATTTTGTTATATTATGGCAATATTTACTTAGCCCTTATTCTTGCCATTTTATATTCCAATTTATATTAAAGGAATGTGTTTTCAATTATTCACCATGTATAATGTTTATATTATCTTCATATGTATTGCTTACTCTTACTGAGAATTTGATCTCACCCCTTTCTTATGTTTCATTTTCTCAAGACATGAAGAATTAAATTATGAATGACTTACAAGCATAATCTAGGAGACATGATGTTTCTAGTGGAAAAAATAAGTGTTGTATTTCCCTTCATGGTGTAATGTTAAACATATTTGTGTATATTTTTTCCAAAACATACTAATCTACTTGGTCCTTCTATATTATTATTCCATGTTTATATGAAAATGTAATAAAATAAGGCATCGGCTCCACACAACTAGGGTCAGGGCTTTACAAATCCCGTGGGGTTTGGTCCTAGTTTCATGTTGAATGTCTTACGATGACAACACTAACTAAAATAGGATGATGATTTTTATTATACTGTTGGGGAACCACTAGGTTTTGGGTATGCTCCCTACTTGTGGATCGTATGCACGAGAGCATATATTGTGATGGTTACTTTCACCTAGATACTAGTTACCCAGGACCCATAGGGAGCTAATGCCTAAGGGTTATTTTCCCTTTGCTTATGCTCATTAGATACTTTATTCTTATTTTCAACATAATATATGTTTGGCTATAAAATTTAGAATATTTGGAATTCTATTAAAATTTGTTGATTCCTTAATGTATCTGACATGAAAACAGTTTTTATTTAAATTTGTATCTCTTTAAAAAAATAGTATTGTTTGTTTATGAAATCTTGAAAGATTTTCATCTTTGAATGTTTATCAGATGGAAAATTATATCGGTTTCAACCTGATGGGATTTATCTCACATCCTACTTACACATTTGGTTTTAAGTAGACTCGGTTATTTTGTAATAGGTTTGGGTAATGCTTTTAGTGCCCATGGTTCGGGTTTCTTTCAGTCCTTCTTGGTGCAGTGTCATGGAGATTGCTTGAGGGCTATGCCTCTTTAAATGAGGAGGTTTTTGGGATGTCCATATTTGGTTCTTTATTTGATATAGTCTTTGAGAATTGTTTTAAATTTTGTAATTCAATTATGAATTTTTGGAAAAGATGTTTTATTTTGAAAAATCTAGATTTGTTATATTGGAATTGATTGTTGTTTTACATTTATAAACATGGCTAAACCATTCCCAAATTCCATTTTTTGATACCCGAATACGTTTTCCAGCCCGTGGGTATTGGGAACACCCATTGGGCATTGCCACAGGCTAGGTCGGGTACCGGTTTTGATGGTGACCATATCTGGTTCGTGACAACAAACCATTATGTTCTAATTCCAAGCATTCTAGGTTTCATATTTGGAAGTATATTATTATATTTATGATTCCTAGTTTATCATCCACGATTCCTCTATGAAAAAACATTTTGAAAATGCATTGTTTTGATAAATCAATAGGATAACCGTCAAATGATGTATTGATTTATCCTAACCATAATGTAAAATATTTTAATGGAATTTATATATAATATCCTAAACTCTAAAATTTACAAAAATATCCCTATGATAAAAAATTTATGGACCCATCCATAATCATTTAATAATCCATAATTTTTAGTCATGTATACAAATTCATTAATTCTTGACGGCCTTTTTAACATATAGTCTTATAAAATTAATTGATAACTCTTAAATAAAAAATACATATATTACAAATTTTACCCACCTACTTTTTATCAATTTCCTTATATAATAAAAATTATTACAAAAAACATATTTTATTTTAATAAAAACTAAATATTATATTCAACTTGATATATTATTTTTCCTTACCGACCTCAAAACATGTCAAATTCATTTTTTAAAAAAAAATTATGAAAATAAAATCTCGGTAAGGGACATAAAAAGAATAAATCAAGGAAACATGATTGTACATGAATAATTTAAAAAATACCTTTTCAAAATATTTATTGGGTTATAAATATGAATTTTATCACTATGAAAATCTACATCCCTAACTAAAAAATTCCATAAAAGTCTCATAGGAAATATTATAGGGAAAATTTGACGCATTAAGGATTATTTTCAGTCATGGAAAACTCATAATAACTTTTTCAAGAAGTTATTTTTTTACTGATTAAAATTTATACATTCATTCATTTATTAACCACATCATTTTTTTACAATTATAAATCATAAGAAATATATAATAACCTATAAAAAAGAATAGATAATACACAAAGTAAATAATAGAAATCATTTTCTATATCACACTTAAAAAAAGAATAACCATATGGTTGATATCCATAAACAATGAATTAGTGGGTTATCAGAGACCCAACCATTCTTGGTATATAATATTACCCCCAATCCTTGGTTTGTAATATAACCACCCATTATTTGTTTATAAGAGAACCATAGGTCTATGGTTTTTAATAAAACCACGAATCATTTCAAAAAATGAACAACAACTATAACTCAATCATGAGCTATTAAACGCATCATTTTCATAATTATTGTCATAAAATATTCTTTTCAACCATAAGAAAACATTTTTGGATATTAAAAAAATCTATTTGACCTAAATTTTTAAAACATTTACCCATAATAAATAAAAAGATGGATTTATTTGAAGAAAACACAGATTCTTATAAAGGTATAAAAAATAAAATAACTATTATGTCAATGCTAAAATTCAATGTTATTTTACATAATAGAACATAACCGTCGAATTTTTATATAATGTAAGAAAAAAATTTCCATGAAATTAGTAAATTTGAAAAAAAATTGAAATTAAAAAGGGGAATAAGATATTCATTATAATTAATTTATATTTATATTAAAATATTCATGAAATAATTTTAAAAAATATACATTTTTAAGAATAATATTTCGAAGGGAAATATTAAAAGATGAATTTTTAAATTTCCTGTAGTTATAGTATGGCTTGTCATATAGGTTCATTATATTTCAAAATAATCAAATTATGTTAATTTTTCAAATTATTATGAACCCTTTTCATCTGTATTAATTATATTATATTATCTATTACCATTCCATAATCAATTACTCAAAAATTTTGTAAAAAATATACATTCTGATGATATTCTACTCATATGTCCAAAATAGCATTGGTAAGTTGAGCATGGTAAAAGTTAGAATTTTTCAATATAACATAGAATAGAAATAATTAAATTAGTATTTTTTAAAAAATAAATTATTCTATTAAAACAAATAATTAATTATGGATATGAAAAATTATTTACCTTATAATTATAGAGATTATAGGTCGTATGTATGCATGTGTTACATTTCCATTTCTCTAAGATCATTATATGAAGAAGATAAATAATATTTATTCATTCCAGATTAATTATTATTTTATAAATACCCTATTATCTCTTAATATATAGTTATACTATTATCCATATGATATGGTGATGAGGAATGAATCAAATGTATTTGTGAATGTAATAGTCTACAAATTTTCCTATATGACATTATCATTTTTGAATGGATGGAAATGTATGAAATTAGTTGGTATATTATCAAATAAAAATGTTAAATAGTTCATGAATATCTTATATATAAATTATTTAAAAATTTAAAACTATCCATGAGATTTTGTGATGAAACTAAATATATCAGTTCATGAGGCAGTAGTCAACCATGCATACAAATGATGGTTTCGTTTCACACTTTATGGAAGAGGATATGGGTATAAGTTATTCAATTAATATAAAAACAAAATATTATATGGAATTTACTATTACAATTATTTTATCATTATTGAATTATATTTTAAGTGGATGGATGAATGAAATCAAACAAGAATTCTTGGTTAAGAAGAACACATGTTCTTCAAAAAAACTACATATATTTAACAAAAAAATTGTTATGAATATGGTTTTTTGAAAAAATAATCCTTCAATGATATAGAGAGTTATTTATGAAGTGGATTTGGGAAGGTATTTTCTAGACCAATTTTTTTTTATGTTTTAATAAATGAGAATAAGAGGACCCCTTTTAGAAGAGAGGGGAGCGACACAAATGATATTTCCTAAAATATTAAATTTATATAAAAATATATTAACATAAAAATGGAACCATGTTAATAATATTATAAGAGATAATGATTATTTTGGTAAATTATTCAATTAAATACAATTTTTTATTATTTTTTATACACATTTTTACCCTTATCATTTGGTTTGAACCCTTTGTTAATATTTTATGACAATATTTGTGACCTTAATGTTCTTTACTTTTAAAGTGTTAATATATTTACGATAAAAGGATAAAAACACATTAATGGAAAATGGTTAAATAAAATAACCATATATAATAAACATGATTCAGAAGATGATTTCTAAGAATTTTAAATAAATTAATAAAATATTATTTATTATAAAATATAATTAATGCCAATTTTAGAAATAAAAAATCTATTTGACTTGTAAAACTACAATAAAAATGTTATTAAATTAAAATGAATCCAAACCAGTATAGTATGTCAGTTTTATATAAAATTTCATATAACATAAAAAATAAATAAACCCATATTCATTTTATAGTATAAAAAAATAATTTTATTGAATTTTTAAAAAAATTTACAAGAACTTTTCTTGTGTTTAATAAGAATTTATGGTGATTATTTATTCTATAAAATTTATATATAGTTTACCATGATGAGAGAAAATTATATTGCAAATGAATATTTATAACTATACATTTCTTTTTTAATCAAAATGTAAAAACTATAAAATTAATAAACAAATATAAACAATTTTTTTAATATTATTTATTTTAAATAATATAATGTGTCAAAATCATGGACAAAAGGATGAAAAAGTCTATATTTTAGAATTATGCGTCATTATTGATGATGTAGAATCATACAAAAATAATGAAAAATTTTAGAGTCATAATTTAGTTTGTATCATTTAACTTTTTTCCTTAATTACATTATTTAACATTTAGAATGTTAATATTAATTACAAATCTTACTATTCATATTTTTTAATAATAAGGTGGACCTATTTAATGAATTTTGATCTATAGATTAAAAATATGGATTTTATTTTTCCACACAGAAAAACCAAAAGTGGCTGAATTTAATATTATCTTAAAGTGAAAAAATGAGATGAAAATTGGGTTTTAATAAAACATTCCTTTTTATGTATAAATGGTTTTTATACTCAATAAAATTATAAAATTTATCTAAAACCAATTATATGATTATTTAACATTTATTTTTACTAATGACTTTTTAAAAATAATCCAAAATATATTTTGAAATTCTAAATAATAAAATAGAATAATTTTAAATTAATATGATTAATTTTGACTATTCATTAAAAATTAATCTTTCAGAAAATTATAAAAAATTGATCACAGTGAAATCATTGGATTAGGAATTCAAAAATTATGCTAATTTTATCAAATTTAAAATATATATTTTAGAAGAAAAAATTTAAATGAAACCATTTAATATATGAAAATGATTTATTCTGGAGATGTCTAGATTATTTTAGAGAAGGATTACGATCTTCATTAAAAACCCATTGAAAATGTAGTGTAATCATGATAATAAAGAAATTATGTAATGTTAACAATTTTTTTTTGTTTTATAGATTTTACGAAACATTAATGTTCAATTTTACCAAAAGAGTAAGAAAAAATATTGTGAAAACACTATAAGGATATCATTTTAATCATTAATATTGAATGTCAACACTATTTAAAAATTTAATTTAAAAATATTTTTTTACTATTTAAAAAATTACTAAAAATTTTAAAATAACATTTTTATAGGGGACACATATTTGAATGGAATACTTTAAAACATGGTTCTAATGAAAAATAACATACATTATGTACTGTCAAGATTCATATAATGATTAAAACTATAATAAAAATTTTATTTTAGTCATTTAGTTTGGTAAGAAATATTTTCATTTCCATTACATTATCCTTACTCATATTATTTAAATTATTACCGTGATTTATTTAGTAACTATAATTGTGATGTTCTTATAGGATGTTCTGTGGTCGGTCTCTTTATTACCCCAAAATAAAATAAGTACATTAATCGTTGTAAATTTATTTCTAGTGCTAATTTGTAAAGTATCATAAAAATGTCATAATTATCATTTCTTTCACATTTAATATAATTTCATAATCATCTATGTATAGAGTACATGAAATTTTATGCACATCAGTTCACATAGGTTTTGGTTCATACCTAGACATTTACAGCATTTCATTTTTTCTACTGGGTTTAAAAGATAAAATTTATGAAGTATTTTCATATTTTTTATTCATATAAATGTTATAAAACTAAATTTATTCACTAATTCCATCCTTATAACTATCCATGTAAGTAATTAATGAAAAAAGGATCAGATCACCTCATTGGTGTGGTATCCTAGACATACGCATGGGTAACATCTTTTTTTCCAACGAACCTAATGGTTTAATGGTAGAAAAAATATCTTATTAATATAATATTACTAATTTCATAAATATCATATATATCAATTTAAGTAATAATTTCAACCAGCAATTATAGGATCATTAAAATATAGGAATATAAGAGAAATTGTATTCATTAATAAATTTTATCCATTTTAAATAAAATTTTAAATCATTTTAAATGAATCAAACTTTATAAGTGTAATTAGTTAAATTTAATTAGTGAAACAAAAACACAATTAGAAAAAAAATTAGAATAATATTTTTTCAACCAAAAAATTATTTTATACAAAAATCATATATAATAATTAAATCTACAAAATTTATGGAAATATGATTAGTAAAATGGGTATAATGATTATTTATGAACAAATAATAAAAATAATTAATCTTCTTTAATACTTGACATGGAGTTAATGTTTTAAAAAATCTATATTTTTTTCATCACCAAAAAATAATTCCTTTCAGAAATATCCAAAAAAATAACTATATGATAAACTATATATGATAGATCCAAAAATAAAATTCCAAAATAATGATATTTATCTTCTAAACAAATTGATATAATTTATTGAAAATAACTATAATAATTACTGTTTAGTTTGTAATTGAAAAAATTCAAAAAAATTTATTTATGAAACTATGATGAGTATGAGTCCAATAAATCATCAGATATTAATAATATAATATATTAATTGAAATTAAATCATATGTTTTTACATGCATGTTATGATTTTTATAATTATTTTTTATATATATTCATTTATTATGATATTTTCTTATATCTGATCTTTCCTTACTCATTTTACTCATGTATTATTTTATAATCCTTAATCCATGGATCATGATTTATAACTTATTTTTTATTAGGTATGACTCACTTATGTTATGAAAATAAATTATGATTAATAAAATTACTCAATAATACTAAATTTTAGTTTTCATGATTATATGTTTTATATGATTACATAGAATATATTTTAGGTGATATTCCATGAGATCTGTCATGAAATATGCTCCAAAAAAGGATGAAATTTTGCTCATGAAGTCTTATGAGAAATGTAAATTATATATATTTTCAAAATTACTCATTTAATTCAAATAATGATAACTTATGAACATGAATATAAAAAATTCATTTTAATAAACTAGTTAGGATGTTTTATCAATTCAAATAAATTATTTTGTAAAATAATAATTCGTTAATCAAATATACTATGATTCACTCTAATCATTCAACTACCCACAATAATAATTTAATATTATTATAATTTAAATAAAAATATGGCATCATGCAATACATAATGAACTCATGCTTCCTAGATAAAATAATATTGAAAAGATATTATTGAGGGGCATGAAAATTATTATTTGAAACTCAAATACATATTTTAAAAAATATTAAAGTGGAATGGTATTCATTTTTAATGAAAAATACACTTAAGATGAATCATAAATACATTTATCTCCTCCCACTTCTCAGTATCATTCTTATTTATTAGACTGTATAGAATTAGATTATGAATTATAATAATTTTCCAATTCAATTTCAATTAAAAAATAAAAGGGTGTTTACAATTAGGTGGGTTCCATACCATAAATATAAGAATGCATCCAAGAATTCAAATTAAATCCCGAGTTTTCTACTCGAAGAAATTTCATTATGGTCTTCAAGAAATACCATTATCTTCAAGTCATGTAATTGGAGTATGGTATAAAGTTACCATGTATGGTTGTTGAACTGCAATGATGTTATACTCATTTCATGCTCATGTGATCTTCATCATTCATTTTAGCAACCTTAATATGACTTATGGTGGAATCTAATACATGTAAAATATTAATGACATCCAAATAAATCCAAAATCTATCTGTAACTTATAGTATTTTTTCCCTTCCACATCTTCCTCCTTCTTCACATTGTGTTTTGAGGTAGACCAAAACATCCTATTATCCAAAGACATTTTATCTAGTGCTTGTAGTTCTTAATTTTCCTTGAAATTCATATCCACAACTAGGTAATTTTCCTCTACTAAATCCTTAACAATTTTATCAAAAAAATATATAATGAATCTTAAAATATTATCATAATACTAATTTTTTTCTAAAAATTGATTTCATTAATGATCTCCATCATTTTTGCGTCATCTTATATATGTATGTGTAGGTAGGAGCCCAATTATTATTCAACTTCTATAATAATATATATTTCAATGTGTATCTGTTAATTGTACTTCTCCTTTAATTCCTTCTTCATTTATATTTATAGTGTTATAGGGGTTTCTAATTTTAGAGTTTTCAAATAATCAATGGATCTTATATTTAAATATTCTAATTTTTTAAACCTCATAATATCAAGTTCATATCCATCCCTCAAATGATCATCATACTCTTTTATAGTCTAATCAATTACATATATCTTGTTTTATTCTACTTTATATTCGAAGGAAATGGGGAGATTATTTTTTTCATAATCTTTCTTTGTTAACAGTATGAGGGATGCATGTCTTTCATCTTCTACATAATCAAGGATCTGACGTTTATCTTTATAAAAATTTTCAAAAATCTCCATGATTACAAATTAATATAATCTTTAATGTTTTCATCAATTATTTTTTAACATGCGTACTAAATACACCATTGGGTCTAATTATTCACATAGTACTATTATCCATGTATTAGAAATAAAATCTATATTACATATAATGGGAATATTTTTTATATTTGAGAAAAATGTGTGGTCAATTCTCTCTTCTCCTTAATATAGGCCACTTTACCAACCATCCTCATATATGTAGTTTCAATGTATTTTATGGGTAATTAAATTAATTTATCTTCGGAAACAATCACTATAGGTACATGCATATGATCTTCTTCTTGATAATTTGGGATATATAATGAACTATTGAGTTATTGTTTGAAGTAGAGAGATCCACTATATTTATATTGGTTGTTGGAAACCCATTTATTATATTATAATTAATCATATCCATATGAGCATGAATCACACTAGATTATCCCTCATTATTGAAAACATTTATAGTAATGTTCTACTCATGCAGAAAGCTCTTTATAGAATCCTTTCACAACTATTGATACAATAGCATATGGATAATTTAGGAATATTCTATAAGGAATAGGATCCACAACTACCTAGCATATAATGTATGAAAAATGAAATAACAATACATAAATCCCAAACTAAAAATAGCAAAAAAATGAGAAACGAAATGAAGTTGGCCTATTCAATCTTGCATGAGTTATAATATACATTATGATTCTCCATAACAGTGTAACAAAAAAATATTATTGATATGTTTCATTATAAAATCTAGTCAATACTAACTTTAAAAATTATAATTCCCAACTACACCATCTACTATAACATTGGAAAGTGGAAGTGTGAGGTTGATCCTATGAGGAACATAAATGTGTACTGAAAATTCATGACTGAAATTAAGGTCATCACAATTCTTTCAAGGCCATGAAATAAAATTTATTGAGAAAAATTATTAATCCAATGACTTTATATAAAAAAATTAAATTCAGATAAAAAATAGAAGAGTGTGGATTGAATTTTTAATGGTGTTCCTCTAATTTAATAATTCATGTTCACTAATAGAAGAATAAATATCAATATATTCATGATGATTAATTTTATTAATATAAGCACATTTTATTCCAATAAAATCTAAACTATAATCACTCCCCACATTCTCATAAAATATATAATTTCTAGAAAAAATAAATTTGATTGTATCATAAAAATAATATCCTAACTAGTTATTCCTAAATTAACGAACTCTTCATTATTGGGATTTATTCATTATTCAAATCAATAGCTAAATTAATCTATAGAAAATTAAGTGATTCTCATTGAAATACTAATGAAAATAATTAAAAGATGAGTGAAGTTATAATGATAATGTGTTGGCATGCACCAAATTATACCATATACACTATCTCCAATGTAATTAGTGAGTCATCATTAAGTATTAATTGATGATTAATAAGGTAGGAATCATATAATATTGGATAAATAATAATATATGATAGATAATAGAAGAAAGTAGACACCGAATTAAAAAACATAAAAATAAGTATAATAGGAAAACTACACATAAATAGCATAAAACCTATCTACTGTTCTCTACTTAGGTAGATACCCTAGTCTTATCTTCACCCATGGGTTTTATAATATCCCCATAAAAACCCTAGATTCCATTTTATAACAATATCATTCACACTGAATAATTTTAGGTATTGAGTAGAGAAGAATATTTGTTTGAATTTATCATTTATAAATTCAATAATGATTACTAGATCATCTAATCATGTGAATGATACTTCTTCAATTATGGTTTTTCCATCAAGGGAAATATTTTATTCATTTTGGAAAATATAAAACACTTTTCATGCATAGTATATGATAAAAAAAATCACTTATCTATCTATAAATACCTCCACCGTCTCAAAAATTCTTTTCATATCTCATTTCATTTTTCTTGTATCCTTCAAGACACTATGTGATCCATGGTATCTCAACAACAATGTAGAAAAATATATGAAGCCATATTTACACATTCTTTGACACAAAAAATGGGTATAATCTTATTTTCATCGCTAATATGAATTTTCAAATCCCATATGTAGCATGGGTTCATTTTCAATGGTGTTTGGATGGGTATTTTAATCATCAATAATTAATGTCAACAATGAAAAAACATCACTTGGCATACCTATTGGTGTGTCCAAGACTCCACTCATCTGTATTGATACAGTTCAATTGTTCATCCATGACCTACCAAACATAATTTATCAATACTATTATCAACGTTTTTTATTTTCCATGCTCAAAAACAAGAAAATAGAGTGTGCATGTGGCCTTTTCATCATCAGGATGTATGTATTCCCCTCAAAAAATTATACATTCACAGAAGAAAACATATTGCATTCTTCTTTAGATGAAGGTTTATTCATCTTTATTCTTGGATTACATAGTATTATATGAGTTCATTCACACTGTAAATTGTTTTATTAGCCTTCATTGGGGATCCCCATCTCATCTTAGATATTTTGTGTTAAAACTATGGAATATCCCATTTACATGTATTTTGGTCTGATGAGTTTGTGCAGTAGGAGATCATGAGCGATGAATTTGTTTTTTAGCCTGAGGCAGGAGACACATGAAATGTGGTGGGATGATGTTGTATATGTTAAAATGGACTTTCCAAAATCGTTATAGATCCCACATCATAAATCATAATTTTTGGGGATTCCTTTATATGATACCACCCTCCCTTAATAGTTCATTGAAGACAGGTAATGGTTGGAAATCCCAAACCACCATTAAGCCCAATCCTATTGTGATATCTTTCTCTTAACCTTGCATGTATCTACCACTTATTTTGGTCTAGATAATAAACCACCTTATCCTTTTCTATCCCACATAGGGGTTTCCCACACCATTACAAATAATCTTTGGGGCTTGGTCATCTATCCATTAGACTTTCTAGGTGTCTTTCCCCTAGGTTAAGGGATATCCTAGTGTTGTCCCTCTTTTCCCTTAATATTACCCATCTTTAGGGATTTTCATAAAAACATTGTTTTCCAAACAGAAAAAATATAAACATTAAAAACCGATAAAATTTTAAAATTATGAATTATTAAGGAGTATTCATCCAATAACATCCACATGTTTATTTATATGAAAAAATCATTTAAAAAATATTTTTCACTAGTAGATAATTACTGTCATTATTATTTAGGAAAAATAATTTATTAATTAATAAAACTATAGAATTTATGTTCACAATCCATATTGAAGAAATATAAGTGGATGTTATCATAAAAAAATCTCAACAAATTATCTCATATAATAAATTATTTATATATTCTATATTTACTATTACTGGGTATTTGAGAAGATAATTTCTTATGTTTTCAATCCACATGTCAAATAGCAGAGTATCATGTTTTATGTCTCTATAATTGTATCATTTGATACGTATATTTTTCAGAGAAGTTTAGAGTATTTTGAAATTATTTGGTTATGTATTTAATCAATAGTGAAAAAAACATATTGTTTTTGTGTGTGATTTAATGGGAGATGAAATTACTGTTCAAGTAAATTGAAATAATATATATATATCTGATGTTTAGGTCATCTCAAACTATGTACATAGAATATAAAATGAATTTATTAAACCCTTTCATATTTCATGGTGGTAAAAAAATTGTTTTATAATATTTAATATTTATTTATAAAGTCATAATAAAAGACAAAGTAAATATATTTAGCTCAATAAAATGATACTAGCCTCTCCTTCCATATCAACAAAGAGGACCTCGAACTCTACACTGAAATATTATATGAAAATTCCATTATATATATCATTACCAATAATATATATATTCCTATAGTGGAGTGAAAGAATGTGGTGTGTATAAATGCAATTTTATTTCCCGATAACTCAAATATAAAATCAATGAATGAAAAAAATTCATAAAATGTAATTTTAAAAAATAATTATAATTCAAAATATTTTAATTCAAAATATTGATTAATCAAAATAAATTAAACATCTTATATTAATGTCCATAAGATTAAATTTCCCAAAACAGACATTAATTGAAAAAATTATTAAATAAAACCCTGATTTAATATTTATTCAAGAATATTATTTTATTCAATAAAATAAAATTTTAGAAATATTTTAATTTTATATAAATATGATAAATAAAATATATGACTAATTAAATAATCATGTAAATTATAATCATAATCATTACAATGATTGATATTTCCTAACTATAATTACACTACATAAAAGAAATAATTTCTTGGTCAATCATTTAACTCTAAACCCCCATGTTCATCATTAAGAGGTATGATCTTTCTCGTATTTTTTGTTGCACTACATAGAGAGTGTCGTATATGTTTTCAATATTAAATAGATAAATCTTATAGATTTTTAAAATATGAATAACTAGATTCCTTTTCACTAATTTACACATTAAAAGTGTGAATATCAAAAAAACCTGCTTAAATATATATATATGATGGAATCCTTCACCTATAATCTCGTAAATAAGATTATAAAAAATTAATTTAGTAAAAAATAATAGAATTCCATAATAAACTTAATTTCAAAATAATTTCATAACAATTATCAATAAATAAAGCATAAATAAATTATGTCTCACATAGAAAGTGTCTCAGTAGAATACATAGATGAACTCTCACATTTAACTCCGAACTCTCAAAATTTATAAGCATTTCTCTATACATATTTAAGTAGTATCATATGTAGAATTTGTAAATCACAATTCATGGAACATACACACTCATGAGAAATTTGGTAGGTCTTTTCTCACATTTTTATGGAGTTTTTATACTCTATTTTTCTGATTATATGGACTATAATATTAATCATGGAACTTGTTCAATTTTTTCAAACCTGTCTATCTCTTTGGGTATGAGTTGTAGAAAAGGATACACATAAGGTAAATGTTTCCTTGAATTAAATTACACCCATTTCAATATAGAATAACCCATATAGAATGTGATAAAACATTCATTGAAACTTCTTTAAGAGAAAAACATCATAATAGGAGTTCCATTGAGTTTACACCCCCATATATATTTTTTAAAACCCAATAAAACTATATCAAGAGTGTTTTTATTTATACCAAAAATGTAATATTAATCATGAACCCACAAATTACCTTCTTTATACCATGAAATCAATAAAGAACTGTAGTTTGTAAATGGTATTTTATTCGTGAAATAAATATGTATTATGTGAAAGATTATTATATAAATACAATACATAGGGAGACCAACATGACTGTATGAAATTTATGAAAATAATTTAATTAATCAATTACCAAACCTAATAAAACCAAAATTATTATAAGGGGAGAAATATAATTTAGAAAATATAAAATTAGAAAATATTGATCCCCCCAATATTCTAGAATCATCCCTCCCACGAATAACACTATATAAAGGAAACCAAATATTAGTAAACCAATCAAAATCATTAGAAATGGAAAATATAACACTTTGAGAGGAATTGAGTTATAGATTTAGTGAAATAATTAATTGGTGTATTTAGGAGGTAATGTGACCATTGGAATATTATTGTGAAAAATTGAAATAGTATCCTGACCATTTGGAATAGTAAACTAAATGTCAGGATTAGTAAGCTAGTCATTGGGAAAACTAACATGTCTGTTGGAATAGTAGTTTAACTTCAAAATAATAAACCATGAGATAAAAAATACATATCATGTTTAATTTAAGTAATTATAATTATAAAAATTCTAAATATTATATATTATTACTAAATAAACATCAGGAAAAAATATTCACATTTTTAATAAATAATATTTTAAAGTATTCCATAAAAGTCATAATTTTAAAAGTAAAAAACTAATATTACATGTTTTTGAAAATATTTTTGATAAAATTCATGTCAATTTTGAAATAATTATCTAAAAAATTGCACATGAATGATTTTGAGGGTATTTTTCTAAAATACCTCATTTTTCGATAAAATAGTATAAATTCAATTTTCACATAACTATTTTATCTTATATTACATCCTTCATGATGTAATATGGAAATAATACCTCATATAACACGATTTTAGGCCATGATATATTTTATTTCATAAATGATTCACTAAAATAAAAGAAACATAATTACCTATCCTAAAAAAGAATGATCAAAAACCTAACGTGAAAAGTGATTCCATAAATTCATGATTTCAATTTTTCAACTTTAATTTTTAATAATGTAATTAATTCGAATTTTATAGTGCATTTAAAGTATTAAACCCATTATATTATACTTATATATCATTTATAATGTAAATAATTCACTATTACATGTTTCACCATTGATATATTTTTCTATTTATTATTTAATTATAATAATACCACACTCCTCATATATAAATAATCCCACTACTTCCCCTTAGAAAACTAATCCTCCCATAAATTACAAAGAAAAGGCACTACTCAAATCTTCCTCCTCAATCACCATAGAATTCATATGGTCATTCTGGATGAATCAAACGCTAATCACCATGGGAGGTTTAGTGATGTACAATAGAAGCTATACTAAGGACGGATTAAGCCTCTCTTAACTCATCCCTATATTCTTCATTACTTAATTATTTTTCTAAATTACATTAAAAATAACTATAAAATGAACTATAAATTAAGTTTATACTTTTTTAATTATGTTAACCTACAAAAATTATCATATTTATGCCAAATATAAATTTCATAATTTCCCATCCCACTCATTCTACTAGGTCCAATTAATGGTATATTAACCACATATGGATGAAATTATAAGAAAACACCCAAAAACACCTTCATGGATGGGTATTATTAATTATAAATAATATATAAATATTTAATTAAATGTATTGTTTTATTTTGGAGTTAATTATGAAATTCAATATATATATTTGAATGAAAATAAAGAAATCAATGAAAAACATGATGTTTTTAAGTAAAACATCATATTAAAACTCAATAATTGAAATTTATAATTATAATATAATGAAAATAATTGATACAAATATTTATAAATTAAATTAATTTATTTCATGATCATTTTTTTAATTATGGAGGTGAAAAAATGAAGAAATAAAGCAGGAAATAAGGTAAGGGGATTCTCAAACTCAATACCTTTTATTTCTTTTTTCCATATTTCATGAAATCATTGGTATTAATATACAAAAATTGTTCCCTAAACGTCATTTAGTTATTATTATATTTTATTTTCAGGTATATACATGTCTCCAATATTATTTTATGAAAAATATAACGGTTTACAAAAAGAACTCTTCTATCCAAAACATATCATCGACTCCTCTTGATAGTTTTCTTCATCACTCAACAATAATTATTCCTATACCAAATGTGTTCTTTTTTTTATTTGGGAATATCAATTTCATTCATGACACTAGTATTGTAGAAATCCTTATAAACACTATTTGTAATGGCCCAGTCATTCCAATGCTCATTATATTTTTGTCTTTGTGCCTAGAATGCATGGTTTTTCCTTCCTGCAACTCTGGACCTTATTCACCCACAAGGGAAGTCCTCATGATGCGATAGGTATCAAAAACACATTATAAAGGAGTGCTTTGTGCTTCTCCTCCTTCGATGTGGGATTTCCATATCCCCCCCTAGAAGGGAACATCATCTTCGCTGGCACATAAAATGGATACTGGCTCTGATAGAACTAATAACATACCATCCTAAATGACTACTCATATGGTAGTTGTAAGGGTGGTTCGAATTGACTCAAGTGTGCATCCCCATACGCCGGAGGCTACTGACTAATAGCGATGGTTTAAAACTGCTCAAGTGGGGAGACTATACAGTCATAATCAGATATTAATAGATGTATAACTGAATATAAATATGAGATAATGGTAGAAACAATAAATATATAGATAACAGAGTAGCAAAAGACACATATAATAACTTAATTAATGTGTCCAAAGCTATTTTATACAAAAATTTCATGTCCATTTGATGATTTATAGGTAAAAAATAGAGATACATCATGCTACAAGATACAATAAGTACAAATTACAATAAAAAATATATTGTAATAAAATGATGACATCTAAAAGAATAGATTTTTGAGCATCTTGAGTCCCATCTCTGTCCTCTTCTCCAAAATCATAGGTAAAACCATGACATATCAAAAAATAGTTCATGGTCCTATAAACATAAGGTCTACATTGGTACCCTAGTGAAATGGCAGCCCAAGTAGGATGTGAGATATAAATCTCAGTAAGCTAAGACCCACAGTATCTTGGCCAATCCAATATTGTATTAAAATTGAATGAATGGGAATATATATATAACAATAAAAAAGGAGAATAATTAAATAACCACCTATCCTAGTTCCCAAGGGACACTTGACGACTATACATACATTTTCCCATAACAAGAAATTTTTTCTAATCTAATAATATATATATATATATATATAATATAATGCTTAGTTCTATATTATATCATTTATATGAACCATGTGTGTGAAGATACCTAATGTTCATATACCAAGAGTACAGGTGCTGGTTGTATCATGGAATAACTCATACATCTATAAGAATTATATGAGCCTATAGGTCCATCAAATAGGGTACATTCCCATCATCCCAATAGAGTGAGAGGAGTCATGCAACATCACTCTTGGTGGTGAGTGAGCCTCCATGGAATCACCCTAACCATGGAACGTTGTGTATAAATCACATCGACCTTATAATGGTTTCTATGAGTTGGTGTACCACTCACGGTCTATCCCCTAGGATCACTGTAAGAGCTCTCACTATCTCGTGGAAATAAACCGGGAAGCTCTCATGGTCTTCCTACTCAAACTGTCTGGTGATCCTTTAGAATTCATCATGGAATCTCACACTATATTCCTACACAAAGTCCCTCATGTTCCATTTGAAATAAACATAACATTTTAATTAAAATGGTCATTAAGGAACATAGAAGGAATCATGTACATTTTTGAATTTACCTACATGATAAAAGGAGGTCATGGTTTGGTTGAAGAAACATTTTTCAATTTCCTAAATGGAACAATGTGATTTAAAGAATCATTGAAAAATCATTATAGGAATTTGGTTCATTTATAATTTATGTTAAGGTGGGCCTCACCATTTGAGGAAATCATGATGGTCAAGACCTAGACATTCAATTTAAACAAATTGATCACAACAATCCAATTCATATTATTCAGCGGGGTGAAATACCGACATGACACAAAACAATCATCCACAAGAAGGCTTATGGTAAACTCGAACCATAACTAAGAATAACTTAAATTACTATCACTTCTTTTTGGATTATAAGATAGTTAACCTCCATCAATGGTTTTTATTATAAAACATGAAATTTTTCATCAATCAACTCATTTATAATATTAAACATTTTATTCAATAAATAGTAATTCAATTTATCAAATAACCACTTTACAAATTATAATATTTAAAGTTGAAAATGAAAGGGATCCTACCTCATGTAGTAGAAGGCCAAGAAAAACACATTTTCACTTGAACTTTTAATTAGAAACCACTCAATGACATTGTTTTCCGCCTTCTAGAATATTCACATTCACATACATATAAGGAAATCTAGCTCATATGAACATATTCGTATGGCCATTAATGGGTGAAAGGGGATCCTTACAAACATGCTCATATATGCATATACTTGTTTCCAATTACACCCATATGCATTTTACATATATATACATATGAAAACATATCGTCATATTAATATATTCAATATCTATGGTGAATATATATATATATATATATAACATGTGAAATTACATATATATATATATATACATGCTCACCTGTGCATATGTAGGTATTTCACCATTGACTCCAGAAACTCAATCCCACCTCAAGGATGACCAAACACAATGAAAATAATACCAGGAACTAAAAAACTAATATAACCCAAAGAAAAACTACAGGAAACTATAGTGGGAGAAAAAACACCTCAATTTGTGACGGAAAGCTGATATGGATTTGAAACGCACCAACATCGATGTTAGACAATGAAACAGCCACAAATCCCACCCCAGAATCCTCTATCACACCCATGCATCAGAAGAAAACCCAATGATTTGGTTGAACATACACCTAAGGTTCAACTAAAACGATACTAAGTGATTTTAGAAGGGAAAATGGTTGAATATTAAAAAATAGGGAACTTGGGAACTTACCTTTAATAATCAAAGAGAAATCCAACAAAAATCGGTTGGAAATTGACAAAACTAAGTGGATCTGAGGAGGGGTTCTCACATGCAGCTAGAGAACTCTAGTGGAATGCTTTATATGAACTAGAGGGTTGTAGGGGAGAGGTATTTTTATGTTTCTATTTTAGTTTTATGTAATTAATTTTATTTTCTTTCAAAAAACACACAGTATAGTTGGGTAGCATGGTTAGCCAAAACCATGTGCCAAACATGTGGTGAATAGTATTGACATGCTACCCAAAACACTAACTATGTGGGATAGGCACATAGTTTTGTAACCTATGTGTATCTATTGTGCACAACCACTTCACCACCACCATATGGATGTATGTTTTATTTCTGAGGGTTGTACAGTTTCAGATACAACGTGTGCCTGGTTCAGACGTGTCCCATTGTGAGTTTTTTGATGCATGGTTATGGTATCATTGAAATTGTTGGGGGCTTGAGTATCGAGTAACACTCTTTTTTAGAAGACTATAAATTCCTAGGGGATGTTCAGTTTCATTGTAGGTTGGTTGACCCACTTTTCTTTTATCCATAGAAATGGACAACTTGGTAATTTTTCATCCAAATTAATGGTTTTATGAGGCAATATGAAGTTAGGTAAAATTTTATTTGAGGTCCATCTTATACATGAATTCATTGTTATTTAATCCTATGGGTGGTATTTAGTATGTGTTGTTTTCTTCTGTAAACTTTGGGTTGTATGAATTCACATATGCGGTGCTAAAAAGTGCTAAATGATGTAACAAACTAGTTGAGTTTGGTGAAATCATTGGGCATTATGTCGTTGATTGTGTTCTCATGTCATCACCATATTATAGTGACCTATGAGTTAAGTCAAATTTATCCTAATAATGGGGTTTAATTTAAAGAAACATGGGTGTTTTGACACATCGGTCAATATGGTTACGTTTTCATGCCAAATTCCATACATTTATGTTTAAGGTTGTTTTCAATCTAGAATGATTATGAGAGGCTACTATATCACTTATTTTTGAGATAATGAAACTCCTATGTTGGAGAGCATCACATAAGTTAAGATAAATGTGGCCTTACAAGAAGGAGGAATATACCAAGTAAGACCATCAAGAAAGGGTCTTCTTCTCTTGAATGACTTTAAGGATTGTATGTCTAAGTTGGGTTTGTTAATTCTCTGCAAGGCGACGTTGAAATGATTGGATATGTATGAAACATTTGAAAACACCATTGGACTTCACTGAACATCAGTGGTTATGTTTGAGTGATCACCTAATGCCTCAAGTGCAAAAGGTTATTGTGATTGGTTTGAAATGGTTATGTGTTGTTCCGTGAAGCCGAGTTTTTTTCAAGGAAAGTCGACTAGTGGTGGTTCACCTATTCTTCTTTCCAGTATTTGGGTATTATTGAATGAAAACCATTTCAATCCTCTAAATTTATTCTACATAGAAATGAAAATACCCATTATCTTGACTTCTTCATTGATACACTAAGAGAGTGGAGGCCTTACACCGGGCTAATGATTTCCAAAATACATTGGGATTCTTGTGTGGTTTTCCTCATTATTTCATGATAGATGCATGGTTTTATTATTGTGGCCTGATGAGTCTTGAGTAGTACCTAGATTCCAATGTATTGTTTACTTGTATGGAATCTTGGACACCATATGTTATTTCATTTTAGTCGACCACTAGGAGGATTTCTCTCTAAGATCAATCTATAATCTAATGTGGATTTCACGTCCTTCTAAAAACATCCTTGTAGTAAATATGGTGTCTGGACTACCTTGGTTCAGTTCCATAGACCCCACTTCGATGAATCAGGTTTACCCCAGAAATGTTTTCAAGATTAGATGTGATGTTTAAAAAGGTTGACAATTCAAGTGGGATGGATCAAGATTACTCCCTTTTTCGTGACGAGGCACAAATTTTTAAATGCGTAGGTGATGTTTTGACTAGGAATTTTCATCAGAAGTCAGGTATGGACTATAGTTAATGTGTTCTTTGTAAAATAAATATTACATGGAAAAATTCATTTTGGTTTTTTTAATATTATGGTCATTTAAGCCAAGAATATTTTTAATGTTTGGCCGGAGTGGTTGAACTTATTTCTCCTATTGTTAATTGTTATCGTCCATGAAAGATAGTTTTAAATTATGTTGTCAAGTGGAGATGTGTAGGGTATCTATTGGCCTTGGATTTTCATGAAAATATGTTTTTAAATTTTAAAATGTGTTTGGTGGGAAATAGAATTCTAGAAAATTGAAAAATCGGATTAGGAGGACAGATAAACAGACAATGAGTGTTCTTTGTAGGGAATTATGATGGTGAGAAGTGTTATGCCTAAGAATTGTCCCCTTATAATTTTGAAGCCTATGGTGGGGGGTCTTTTTTTAAATGATGAAGGAGATGATGACATGATCATGTATGTAGAAAAATGATCTCGGGTAGGTGATGTCTCCGTGTTTTAGATAGAAAACTTGAATTATCATTGATGCCTTAAGTGTCATATTCTTAAATGATATTCGAAGGTGCGTTGGGAATTTGGAAATGAAATTTGATGGTTTCAATGAGGTTGAACCATGTAGTCCATGTTTTTTTTTCATTTTTCTCCCAGGATTCTCCTGGAATAGAAGTTCTAAGGTGGGGGGTTATAACAACTTGTTTTTTTGAACAAGAAAAAAATCCAATGGAATTTGAGTTTTTTCATTTCAAAGATTGGTGGAATTTAGAACCAATATTCTGTACATAATTCCTAATGTTGGAAGTCATAAAATTGATTTTAATGGACTTTTTTACTGGAACGTGAGGTTCTTAGGGTTCCCTGGTTATTTTTAAGAGCATCAGACATCATCAACTCAAAATGGCAGAGGTCTTAATAGGGTAGATAGGTTTCCTAAAAAAATCCATCAGTTGTAAAATAGGTTTCCATATTCAGGTGGGATAGTGGTGGTGGAAACGGGTTGCACATGTTTTTCCAAAAAATACACCTAGCCCAAAATGTTAGGTTTTTGTGTTGTACCTCAACCCTATTAAACACACGGTGGGTGCACAGTTTGGATAACTATGCGACCCAAACCGTGCAGTGTGTTTTTTTTGAGATAATATAATTATTTAAATAAAATAAAATAAAATAAAAAAATAAAATCTATCTCTCTCATATCTCCCATATCCCCCTAAATTATACATGACTCACCATCACTATAGGGATATCTATCCAAATGCAATGCACACCCTCATCATCTCCCCCTTGGTTTGTCAATTTACACCCTAGTTTATTAGGATATCTCTTCTATTCACCATGTTACGGTCTATAGCTCTCTATTCCTTTTCTGCTAGTTTTCCTTATCCTATCACCAGATTTCATTTCAGATGAACCCTATGGTTAGGTTTAATCAGATCATTGGATTTTCTTCTTATTCTATGACATGCAAAAGGATTATTGGGTCATCTTTGTGGGTGTGTCATTCTCACTGTTGATAGTGACGTGTTTCAGATCTATATTATTTTTCACCACCGCCTGAGGTATTTGTTTCTCTTACTGATCTGTGTAGAACTTTTACATTGGGCTATTTAAGAGTTTTTGATTCTTTTGTATTATTTGTAGTGTGTTTAGTAATCCATGAGGTGGGTTCAAGTCACCATGTTCAAATATTACTTACTTGCATATGCATAGGTGAGAATATATATATTTAGGTTCCACTGTTATATATATATTCACCCATGGATGTGAATATATATAGGGGTCTATGTTTTCCTATTTATAAATATGATAAATGCATATATGTATATGTTGAACCGGGTATATGTATATTTGAGCATTTATGTAAGGATCCCCTTGCATATATTCATGGCCATGCGAATATGTTTGTTGGGGATAGGTGTCCTTTATATATATGTGAAGGTGAATATAATAATAGGTGGAAAGGAGTGGCTTAGAGTGGTCACTAATAAAAATTCCAAGTGCCAATGTGTCCATCTTGTCCTTATAATTTTTTAGTTAGGATCCCTTTCCTTTTACCCGTTAAAATTATGAAAATTTTAAGTTATTCTTTTCTAAATTGATCTATGAATTACTGAATGAAATGTTTAGTATGAAAAATTAATTGTTTGAAGAACAACGTCATGTTTTATATCAATACACCTTGATAGAGGAGGTATTTCTTATAATCCAAAATGTATTCAGAGTTATTTATATAATTCTTAGATATGGTTTGAGTTTTTGATATGACTTTTTGATTGTTATTATTTTTTGGAATGTTGGTATCTTCCCCCTTTGAATAATATGAAATTAATTTTCATTCTCAATTAGTTTAAACGGAATATTTATGTCTTGAAATTATTGAAGTTTTTAAATGGTGAGACCTCCTTAATAAAAATGGTTAATGACCTAAGATCATCCAAGGAGCATGGAATGATTTCATAAATGAAATTTCACATACAAGAAATTGATAAATAATTATGAAACAGAAGCATCCAATACTCTGTTCTTGGATTCCTTCGAAAATAGAATATCCCAATTATGAAAATTCTAAAATGTATATGGTTCCTTCAAAGTCCCATCATTCCACTTTCAATTAAATATTAATGTTGATTCCAAAGGTCCACGAGAGACTTTGAGTATGAAGATCATGTTAGATTACAAGTTGATTTCCAAAGGACAATGAGAGCCTTTGAGTACGAAGACCGTGAGAGCATCCATATGTTGATTGCTAAGAGACCTTGAGAGCTCTTGGAGTTGGGCCAGGGGATAAACTGTGAGACCTACTACTACACTTAGAAACCATTATTTGGGTGACGTACTTTATGATCCACACACCATGATTATAGTGATGACATGGTAGCTCACTCACTATCCCGAGTGATGTATCATGACATCTCTCTCATTATTGGGTTTTAGGTAATGTACCCTACTTAATGGGCCTATGGGATAGTAGACTGGTTACAGATGTTTGACTTACACCCTGGTTTTGACAACACTAGTATTCTTGGTATATAACCATAAGGGGTCTTCACGCACTTGGTTAATATAGGTGATGAAATATACAACTAAACTATATATATATATAGTATCTGATCAAACACTTATTCTGGCTATGATCTGAAGCAGGTATTGTCATCAGGTGTCCATAAGAACCTGGATGGGTGGTTATTTTTATATTCATATTTTTTTATTATTCTATATACTTCTACATTATTTAATTTACCCTCTTGGGCTGGATCAGGATAGAAAAAGTGGGTACCAATTAACTTAGACTAATATCTCACACTCTTATTGAGCTGCCATTGCACTGGTTACCAATGTAGATCTTATGTTTGTGGGACCACAGACTATTTCATGACCTGTATTTCTTGTACTAGATTGTTAGGAGAAGAGGATAGAGCTGGTGCTCTAGATACTCTTGGAGCTAGTATTTGGGAAACTTTTCTTTATTGAAATAGTATTTCTTACTATAATTATTACTTCTAGTATCTTATAGCATGTTGTGTGTATTGTTTTATATATACATATAAATTGGACATGAATGCTTTGTATAAACTGTTGTTGGACACAATAATTCAGTTATTATATGAGTCTTTCTCTACTCTGTTAATTTTTATTTACTTTTTCCATTATTTTCTTCTATTTATATTATTCTATACCATTGTGAAACCCTGATTATGAGGGTATAGTCTCCCCACTGAACAACCTTTACACCCTCACAACTAGTCGTTAGCCTCTAGTATACAAGGAGGTATCCTTTAGGCCATGTGGCCCACTGTTTCTTCTACTATATTAGTAATTAGTCAGGCTATGAAGTTACATTGAATAATTTTCAAACATTTTCAATTTTTGGAAATGGTGGGAACTATGAGAAACCATGCCAAAACCCCATAATGAGGATAGAACAATGATTTTTTGAATGACATCCCCAATTCCATGGGATATGGTGTTTAAAAAATTATTGAAATTATAACACATATGTGTCAGGTTATGAACAATAACTTTATCCATGTGGAGAATCATCCTTTATACAAAAATGATGAACGGGACAACATTTAGTTCATGTTATGGTCCACTTTTCACATAATAGTGGGTTAACTCAATAGAGAATATCTTATTGGTGCTCAAATATTCTAAGAAGGTGAAGGGGACCCTAACCATCAATCCTTTAGATAGAGAGACCAATTAATTATGGGAGTTGATTAAAAATATAAAGAAAAGTATGAAAAAAAATCATATTGTGGGATGAAATTAAGAAAATATTTCTTAACAATTATTTCCCTAGAACTCATCAAACTAAGATGGAGAGAGAATTACAAGAGTTTAATCAAAATGATGGATAATACACCATAACTTATGAAGAAAAATTCAACAAGAATTCGGGATAATCCCCATATTTCCTTGTCAACAATGATAGAAATATAAATAAATTATTTACCGATTTAAAACCAGACCTTCAAAATTATCTAGATATCTAAGACATCATGGCTTATGAAGAAGTGGTATGATGTTATCACATTGTGGATATGGAGTTTTGATGTTATTATTTTTTACATCGAGATAAGAAGAGAAGAATCCATTTTGAAGCTAGTGGGCCAAAATAAAATGGATGAAAGATGATCTAACTACCCACAATTTAAAAATTTGTAGAGAAACATCAAAGAAATTTCATTAATAGGATATAGAAATGCTTTAAGTGTGGGAGAGTGGTCCACCAAGATCATTAATGTCGATGAGATATAAATAATCTAGCCAACATGATCAATGAAAGGGCGTTCATATCCAACTTCACCACATTTTTAACACATAAACTATAGGTATCAATGGAACATTGAATTATTGTTCAATAAACCTCGAGTAATTTATGGTAAACATTTTCAGTAGCCACCCAATGAAAAGGTAGAAGAAAAATCTTACTCCATCATTATATTTGAAGTGGATCATGAAAAATTTCATACTAGGTACACATCCTATTCAACCAATAATGGACAATGTACTATTTGATTTTGGTTCTACTCACTTATTTATATCAAACAAGTTTTCTAGAACTACTAATTTGATGCCCTGATAACATTATTTATAGATATTTGAAAAAAAAAATTGGTTCATTCATTCAAATAAATGTGTTTGAATATTTTTCTATAAAAATTTGTATAGATATTCATCCATTGAATCTCATAATCATACCCTTGGTGAAATTTGACACTATAATTAGCATGGATTTTCTCTCATTATATAGAACACACACCAGTTATTAGGAATAGGAAATACCATTACACATTCCAAACCATCCTATTCTTCTTTAAAAATGAATGGAATTCTGTGAATATAATTTAGAATATACATCCAAATTTTGGGTATTGATATACTATGAATAAGAATAACATTCATTGATGATTTAGTTAAAGGAAGGAATGTACTAAGAGTAAGATCCCATTTAAAGTAAATACATTGATTTATTTCACAAAAAGTTATATCTAATTCCCCAAGATCATGAGGCAGAGTTCTCAATATAGTTTACACCCAGAGCTACTTCAATATCAAAATTCCTTTATTGTATGGCCCGGATTAAACTAGAGGATTAAAATAAGATGCTACAAGACTATTTGTACAAGGGATACATTTTCCCTAGTGCATCAACATGGGGTGCACTAGTGATCTTCGTAAAAAAAATATGGATAGATGTGGTTGTGTATCGATTACTAGGAGCTCAACATGAACACCTTAATGAAATGGTATTTTCTTCCAAGTATTAATGACATGTTTTATCAACATCATTAATAACATACTTTATCAAATTTGGATATTCAATTTGGATGTCATCAACTAAAGGTTAATATGGTATATATTTAGAGGAAAAATTTCCATAAATGGTATGGAGACGATGAGTTCATAAGGATTCCCTTCAAACATACTAATAACCCTAAAATCTTATGGAATTGGTGTATAAATTCATTATATAATACAATGAAAAATTGTTCTTGTTTATATCAATGATATTCTCATTTACTCCTTGAGAAATGATGAACATGGAGTGTATATAAGTATTTTTCTGGAGAGATTATGGATGGATAAAATTTAAACTAATTTTAGGAAGAGTGAACTTTGGATGAAGCAACCAGCATTCGTGGGGAATTTGATCCTAATTGAGTGAATTTCTATTTACACTTCAAAGGGAAATGAAAATGTGTAATTCCAAGGAATCACTAGAATCATAGAAATACATTTTTTCTGGGATTAGTGGGGTACTAATGATATGTTTTGATAAATTTCTCATGATTATATTACCCACTAAATATGTTGACATGAAAAAGGACAAATTATGTTTAGAAATAAGAACTAGAGAATTGATTAATGGATCTCCTTAAGAAGCTAATCAATTCTCCTGTACTCCCACTACCAACAAGGGGATAAGGTTTTGTGATATATAATGGATAATCAATGAAAAGATTATATTATATACTCATGAAGAATGTTAAAGTGGTATCATAAACCTCATAATAAATGAATATACATTAATAGAACTGGCCAACACATTATTTGTAGTTAGAAGTTGCGATATTTTCTCTTTAGATTAGGTGTCACTATATATATGGTGAGATGTGTGAGAAATATTATAAAAATAAGATTCTATAGTATATATTCACATACAGGGAGCTCAAAAATAATAAAATAATATGGTTAGAGCTAATATAGTACTATGATTTCTATATTCTCTACCATTCAAAAATGGATAATAAGGTTACTGGTGCTCTTAGTAGAATAGGTCCTCCTACATTATCCATGATGGAAGTTTAGAAAAACCATATCATCATAGATATTCAAAGTATGGATAGGAAAATCATAATGGTAGGGACTAAATCCTTCCTTGAAAAAATGATTTCTCAACCATCTATCGAAGATAAGATCAAAGAGGTTCAAAGGTATTTTTTCGATCTTTCAAAAAGGTCAAATAAGTAAATGAAGGGATTATATAAGAGTTACATGTCAATGATAAAGGTTTGATTCGTTTTTGAACAATGTTTTTTGTTCCTTCAATAGCTTTGATAAAGAAGAAGCTATTAGATTATTCACATAGCACACCATTCTCTATCCATTCTATAAGTACTATCAAGTATACTGATCTTTGAGAGAACTTATAGTGGGATAACATGATGATGGATATTGTATAGTATATCCCAAGGTATTGGGTATATAATTAGGTTAATGTAATGAAAAAGCTGGCCAATGGGATGCTACAACCATTGCCTATACCCATATGAAAATTGGAGAATGTAACTATGAAATTTTTAATTGGTCACCTAAAGGCATACAAAAGAAATATTTCTATATGGGTTGTGGTGGATCGAATCACCAAGGATACCCACTTCATTATTATTCGAGAAAATATCCCTCTTGCACAACTTTCCATTATATATGTGATGTATATTGTGAGGTTGGATGGGGTATCACATTTGATCATTTAGGATCATTATCCAAGGTTCACATCAAAATTCTACAGAAGTATTCATCATGATTTGATTACTGAATTATATTTCATCATGTCCTATAACAATGAAATAGATGTCCAATCTGAAAGGACTATTCAACACTTCGGACTTGATAAGAGTCTGATTAATGGAATTTAAAGGATTATGGAATCAAAATCACTCATTGAATGATTTATCATACAAAAAACCTTCCACTCATGTATTCAAATGGATCCATATTATGATGTATACGGTAAGTGATATAAAACTCCCACTTCTTGGGATGAGGATGGAGAAAAAACCCTACAGGGACCTGAACTTGTGCAAGAAATGATAGAGAAATATCCTATCTTCCAAAAACATATAAAGGCTAATTAGATTCGGAAAAAATAGCTATGTTGACAACCGTCAATGGGACATGTATTTCAATGTCAGAGATAAAGTTTTACTTTTAATATCTCCATGGATGAGATTCATATGGTTTGGAAATAAAGGGAATCACATCCCAAGGTACATTCGCCCCTTTGATATCCTCGATCGATAGGAGGATTGATCTATTTTCTTTAACATTTCCAAAGTATTGCTCAAGTTAATGATGTGTTTCATGTAACACTCAGAAGGATGTATGTACCCAATCCATCACATATACTGAATCTTTAGTTGGTCCAACTAGAGAATGACACATCTTATGAAAAGAGTCTGGTGCATATATAAGACTAGAGAGACATATTTCTTTTCAACCAGTGAAATCGCATTGATATGTGTTATTAAAGAACCATAAATATGAATACGTGATAAAAGATCAAGAGGAAAAAGTTAATCATAAGTATACTCACCAATTCAAAACTGATAATATTTGTTGAAATTTAAGGGTTGAAATTTATAAAGGGGGAATAATGTATGGACCCATAGTTTATAAATTATATTTTCTTCCTGATATAAATCTGTATTGTATTATAAATTATTATACACATATAATACATAGGAAAACCAATAAGTCCTTATCCCATTAATGAAAATCATTAAATTAAGAAATTAATGAACCCTGTATAATTCCAAATATTACAAGTGAAAAAATATATAAAATTTAAAAGCTAAAATATGAAATTATGGATCACCATAATCTGATAGAATCATCCCTCCCATGAATAACATTGCATAAAAGAAGCAAAATATTTGATAACTAATGAACATGTTAACAAATGAAAATTTAGAAACATGTGAGGAATTGAGTTGAAAATTGATTAAGCGAATGGATATTTATATATAGAAGAAAATATTAATTTCAGAATAATAATGTGACTATTGGAATAGTAACCTTAACATTAGGAATAGTAACATGATTGTTGGGAATAGTAATCCAATTTTTTGGAATAGTAACCCGACAATTGGAATAGTAATTTAACCTCAAAATTATAAATTTTGATGTAAATAATATTTATCAGGGTTAAATTAGGTAAATTTAAATATTATAATTTAAAAGAAAATATTTATTCAAATTAAATAAACTTGAATAAAATATAGGACCATTTGTAATAAACTAAATTTTAAAGTATTTTGTAAAACTAATATTTATAATATTATAAATTAAAATTAACAATTTGGAATCTAATTTTCACTAAATTAATATAATTTTTGAAATTATCACATAAAATTCTCCAAGGGTGATTATTTCATAACTTTCTCAAATGCTTCAATTTTTAGGTGAATAATACAAGTACACTTTTTTACATAACTGATTGTTATAAAATTACATCATTCAGGATGTATTAATGTCATAATAATTTCTAAAACGTTAGGCTCTTGTATGATATATTCTATTTCATTTATTATTAATTAAAAAACAATAAACATAATTTAATAATCTAAAATTATTTCGTAGGACCTAAACTCAAAATTGATTCCTCAAAATAACAACTTGCATTTTTTTCACTTTCCTTTTTAATAAATAATTGATTTCAATTTATAAATATTATTTAAACTCAGAAACTAATTAAATTATATTTATATTTCTTTTATTGTATTAAAGTCTCACTATTATTTTTTTAACATTGGTATATTATTTTATTTAATATCTTATTCTAAATATACACATGTCCTCAAGTATATATAACTCCACTCCTTCCTCATACCAAACCACTACTTCCAATAATTATGATGATAATTATATACAATAATTATCAATATCAATTCCCATGGAATAATTTGTGAAATTATAGAAAAATCCAACTTAAATCATCAAGTGAGTTTCAGTTTTGTACAAGAGATGCTACACCAAGGAGCAAGTAAGTCATTATTGACTCTTCCATCTTTTCTTCTTCTCTTTATCCCTTTTCCCTATTTCATTAATAACCATTTATTATAAAATTAAATATTTAGTAGTTTAACATTATATTAATTATGTTATCTAGCTCAATTTATCATACTAATTTCAAATATAAATGTAACCCTTCTATTTTGCTCTCTTATTATAACGTCCTATTAAAGGTCGGTTGACCACCAATGGAAAAATTTCCATGAAAAATCTTATAAACACCTTCATGGATGGATAATATTAATTTAACAAAATAAATATATATGTAATTACATGAATTAAAAGATTCTTTAGTTACATATAATTTTCTATAAAAGGAATTGAATGAAAATAACGAAATCCAAGAAAAATTGGAAATTTTAAAGTGAAACATGATATCAAAACACATAAATTTCATAAAAATTCTATGAAATATTATTTGATAATTATATTTGAATAATAGTTGTAAATATGATAATAATTGAATTTTGAATGAATCTTTTCATTCAAGAGGTGAAAGTTGATAAACTAATTTTCAAATTAAGGTAAACATATCCTCAAACCCAACTGCTATTCTTTTGGTTTTCCCTCACCTTTTATATGACAAACATCCATAAAATATTTTTCATAATCCAAAAAATAAATAATTTAAAATACGTTTATATTGTTATATATAATTCTCTGAATCTAGTCGGTCAGCAAAACACATAAAATATGGTGGAAATTTCCCTATAAAGGACTCACCAAAAAAGTGTTAAATCTATTAATAATAACACCTTAATACAAAAAAATAACACCATAGATAATTAGAAATGGTAAAAAATGGAGATATCATTATACCAAGGTAAAATGGTTATGTGAACATAACAATAACTCTTAAATACTACAAAAATCATACCATAAACAATACAAATGATTCATTAAATATATATTGAATTTTTATAATTCATGAATCATGAATGAATTAATGAAAAAAAAGATATCATAACCTTAGAATAAGATATATATGTTTGGAGTACTCATAAATATATAAATGCTTATGTCTGGGCTACCCACTATGACAGTCATAACATGTTAGTATCTAGATAACCACAATTGATCCTACTTTATTCTTCATATAAACTCCCATGTATCCTCTTTTGGAATTGGGATTACCAAAAGTGTACCCGATGTTGGGCTTAGCATAACCTTCCATATTCCCTTTTATCTCATAAAACATTAACCATTACCAAAATAATTAGAGTGAGATATAGGTCCTATCATAGAATCAATAAATTTTTTTGTAAAAAAGATAATAAAAAATTCATAATATCATAACCTATGAAAAAATAATGGAGTTTCATAAACATCTCATCATATCATCACCCGTGGGAAACAAATGCGCTTCATAAACATTTAATTATTACATAAACCTTGTGAAAAAATGGGATTCATTAATAAATTTCATTGTAATCATAAATCATTGTGAGAAATAATTAGAATGGTATTATTGGATCAAATCCCATGTAAATATTTTTTAATAACAAATGAATTCATAATTAATGGAAGACGTTTTTGAAAGCTCACTTGGAATATTTCTTAAGAAAAATACCCTTTTGACATTGAGAACACTTTTTTATACCCTAAAAATTCCCCATATATTAATAGAAAACATTTTCTATGGAAATTTTCTTTAAATCATATAATTTAAAAATTTTATTATTCATAATTCATTATTATAGGAAATAATATTCATGTATACATGTTAAAAATGATTTCTTTCAAAAATTTTGTAAAAACTGAAAATATATTTGTTTTGAAAATGAACAGAATATTTTATTTTAATCATATTGTAAAAAATTAAAAATATAAAAAAATTTATTAGATTATAATTGTAAAATATTTAAAAAAATCATTAAAACATTTAATGAAATCATTTATATGAAATAGAAAAGCTTTTTAAATTAAATGAGAAATATAGTCAGTTTCCTTAAAAACATTATTTTTGTCCCTTTAGTACATAAAGATAGGAAAATTATGGGATAATATTTATTTTCATTCAATAACTCTAGTATAGTGTAATCTAGAATTTTCTTGACATATTTATCATAATATTTCATCACTGATATCATAATCATAGAAAATTATGATACGTAATGACATTATGTCATAAAACCCCTACAACATTGGTAATTATTCAATCATAAGCTACGTGAATAAAATAACCATCTATGGATATGTAAATCCCAATAAATTTCATAATAAGAAAAATAAAATACAGTTATGGTTAGTATATATACCACATACAAAAATAAGTTGGGTATAATTAACATGTCCCATTGGAAAAAATGAGAATAATATCCCTTATTACATATAAAATATTTGAATAATATTATCCATTAATGAATAACATCAAAATAAAATTTTGATATAATTAAAATAAGGATATTCATGATTTAACATGTAATATGTCTAGTATATCCCCCATATACATTCATTTATTGTTGAATTTGGAATATGACTCATATAAATAAAAGAGAGACTATAAATATCTTACCACATGTTACAAAATTCATTATAAATTTTTTAACCTATTGTATAATAAATATACAATTATTATAATTATATTAATATTTGTTATTTATATATCTAATATCTAAAAAAATTTATCCTTTTATATCATTGATTGTTCTTTATTTTTTGAGAAGTAAAACTTTAATTATGAAAATGATATAAAAATTTTGTTTATGCTATATTCTTGTGACTTAGTATCAAATCATATGTCTAGTCATTTTATTATATGATATAATTTTGGGGTGTGGGTCAGAGGTGAAACAAATATCATTTGGAATTATCATATTGTAACCCATTTGTGTACCACTATGTTTCATATAATATATATTACCCTCTATAATGTTTAGAAAAAAATTAATAATGTCAATATTTATTCCTAATTTACAACAATTAATAACCCATATTTGATTCCCATTAAGGAGATAAGAGTCATTAATCATTATAAAATTCAATTTTTTTTTAATTTTTTTTTATTTTTAAATTAATAATATCCATAATGAGATGTGATTTACAAAAACATGTCACATAACATTATATTGAGAATGGTATCATAGATTTTTAAATGAATTAATTTTATTGGGAACTATAAAATAGAAATATTACATTCAATACTTATAAATATATATAATATCCGACAACAATCAGGTTTGATAAATTAATAGGTGATTATGGTCCTCCATTATGGTACTGATTAATATTAGAGGAGGATAAATATATCATCCTAAGAATTATTATTTTACCTTGAAATATATCAAAGGAATATGTGATATATAATTTTAAATTTTAAATTCCCCGTTGTTGAATATTTATACTGATTCATGTATGTTTAGTGGTAAATGATCAATTGACTCTCTATCATCTATGTCAAGGTAAATGTTTAGACATTAATGTATTTTTGATGAAAATTTTCAGAAAGATCCTACCTCTAAAGATTCATATATTGAAAAGGAAATTGAATTAAAAGTTATGATTATTCATCTTAAAAATCAAGATGAAGAGGAATATCAAATCAGACATATGGTTTCATAGAAAATGATTCATCCTACGATGAGTGAGATAAGGAATACTCTTACCAATCCAATACCCATTAATATGAAACCAATAATTTCCGTATATATTCATGTCATATCTCGAAAAACTATATTCTTTCAAGATTAATATTACTCAAATGACATATTTTATGAAGATGAAAATCCAAAGAATAAAATATCAATATTAAAAAGTATCATAATAATAGTAGAAAAATATATATTTTTAAATCAAAAATGATAATTTATATAAATATTTATATAATGGACAGTGGAATAATGTTCTACCAAAAGTAAAGTATTATATGTAAAATAATGACTTTTTCAATGAACATTATCTTATTTCTAGACATATAGATGACAATATCCCAATAGAGAAAACATAAAAACATTATTAATCAATTAGAAATTTCAAAATAAATAATTAATAAATATTATAATGATAATTACAAGGAATAAAAAAAGTATAGATCTCTTAATAATTTGTAATGAATATTTAAATTTCATAAAATATATATTGTTTTTGTAATAATGGTTTGGAAATTATTTTGGTCTAGGACATAGGTTAGAATTAATTTGGAATTGAATTTTATAAAATTTAATTTCAAAGTTAATGTTTATATTCACCATTTTAATATATGATATTGAATTTGATTTCAATATCTATGATATTAATTAATTGTAATTTTTCAAGAATTCATTTCAAATTGTATATTTAACAAAACAATATCATTATATTTTAATCATCCAATTTGCAGTTAAAGATAAAAAAAATTATACCAAATTATATTCTATGTTTTATCCATTTTTTATTTTATGATAATTATATTAGTCTCATGATATTGGGGATAAGAAAATATTCTATTAAAAATTTCAACATGTACAAAAAATAAATTATATACTGGGATTTTCAATTTTGATCGACATTCATTTAAATAACTATCAAGCTAGATAAAATTAGATAAGTACCAATATACTACACACACACATACCTATTTTCATCATGACAAATGTTATTGGTAGTCATAATCCTATAACAAAACAATATATGTCCTTAATGATAATCATTTTTATGACCTAATTGTTATAAAAGACATTGAAATCCATACAACATTATTCATACCTAAATGTTCACTTCTAATGTTCATATAAATAATTTTAATTTTCTTTTCATGGGGGGGATATTAATTATTTCACAACTTGGGAGAGTAATATGTTTTAGATTCATATAAAACCATATTATATTGGTTTTGAATATTTAACTTCGTCTTTATCAATTTTTAATATAAAGATTATATTTAAATATTAATATTCTTTAATATTCTTTTGATCACCATTCAATTTTTCAATGGGTGGATAATTATTTATATTCTATAAATATACATTCATGATTTATTTCTACAATTTCTGATTATAGTTTTCTATAATTTTATAACAGTTTGAAATGAGAGATAAATCCTCAGAACATTCATAGTGAAGAAGATTAAAATTGAATCCATTATTCATAAATTTCATGACAGTATGTTAATGGAGAATAATATTGTTTATTTTAATCATTATATTCCAAATATTTTTTATAATAAAAATGTTGGAAGATATTTATTTTAAACAACTAATGGAAAAGAAACAGAGGATACAAGAATCATAATATTTTTTGATCTAATTGGTACATCAATTATCTCAAAAAAATGCACCTTTTGTTGGTTTGATTTATTAAATAATGAATTTTCTCTTCTGATAATGAAAAATAGTACATATTTTTTCTCATTAATGGAACAATTTAATAGTAGAATATTCATAAATTCCATTTTCTTCAATGTTATCTTATTGTTATAGTGACAATTATTTAATGGGTGATATTTTCATTATAAACGATTTATATGTGATTAAACATGTTTATATATATTTGATAATGAAAATATATTTTTATGTGAATTTATATATAATGTGTTGATGATACATTGAATAGGGGGAGGTAAATCATTGATAATCATTCTAAAAATTATTATTCATTATTAAACTCAATGACTTGTTAATTTTTTTATCCACTTTCGTGGAATTAACCCTCCAATCCATATGAGGACAAAATGAAATATATATATATATATATATATATAAACAAAGTTATTTTTACAATTTTTTTCCCAAAGTGGTTGACTGTGTTTTTTCCTTAATTATTGTATTACATAAGTATTTTATCAGAAATATCTACATTATTACTTGATATGGGAAGATACATCGTTATCTAATGTGAATTCATCAGGTGAAAGGAATAGTACATTCTTTACTCTAGTGAATATGCTATTTTGATTTCAAGAGAAGGGTATAATATGACCATTAATATTTTGAATAAATAATATTTATCCCCTACAAATGATTATATTGGTTCCCAAAAATTTTAATTTCATTCCTTTATAAATATGAACATGAACTTCAAATAAAATTTATGGTTTCACAACATTGCCATATTAAATATTTTTCCTCATATTCAAGGAAATTTACTACTAGTATATAACCAGTAGTCCTACATGCTTGTTTTAAACATTATCTGCATTATAGAGTTGTAAATATATGCATGGTAACATGAAAACATTTTTTTTCTTCATCCGCATTAACAATATGACTTCAGTCGGTCATCATATGAATACACTAAGGTCATTTTAGATGAAAATCAGTTGTAAAAGGTTCTAAACATAACTCTCTATTACTAAAATCTAATTTTCTACTACTACTATATTTTATTCATCAAATAATGATAATATTATTTTGATGATTTGAATATGGAAAACACTGCATAAATTATGACAGCATTAATATCAATTTTCTAACATGGTAAAATCTCTATAAATTAAAGCCTCATTTTTTATGTTCAATAAATATTTAAAATATTCTATTTTAAATACCTTAATTATCAATTCAATATTTTGGTGAACTAAACTATCAATACATAAATACCACATCTAAATATAGAAATATTCATTACAGAACGTAACAATCCTTTCCAGAATCGTATATGTTGAGAATCGTTGGAAACATCAACACTTAACGAACTGGTTCATATGTTAACTAAGTTATCTGGAAATAATGTATTCATACTACAACTATTCTTATATATACCATAAATAATACCTTTCATAATAACCATGGTTATGGTACCATAAGAAATGGTGTGACCAGATGAGTTGTAAGGGAGAACATGGTAGATATCAAAGATCACCAGAGATTTACATGAGAATATGATTATGAAAACATGAGAATAAAACTTCAAAATAAAATATTCCATATCAAGGATTTCAAACATGGTCTAGGGAATAAATCTTGTTAGCTTATATTAAAAGAATAATAAAGGAATCTCGAACCATGAGCCACTAGAACACAGCATCAGCATGAGATATATATTTGTTGAATACACATAACAAAATAAATTAATTTCTATATAAGTATTTTATCATTTAGAATATATCAAAGTGGAATTTTTTTACCCACTAAACTATTATAGTAGTCATGGTTCACTCTTTATATTATCATATTAGATAATTTCTATTACTTAAATGGGAAAACATCCCATTCCAATATTTTTTATCTCATAGGATATCCATATTTAAAAAATGAATTGGTGGAATATATAATTTAGATCCCAATTTTTTTATTGAATATGATAAACATGTTCCACAAGTTCATAAAAATTTCACCATAGAATAAATCATTAAAAAAAATATGGTTTCATAAACATTTCTTCATTATAAAACTTCTTTAAAAGAAATTGGTTTCATAAATATTTTATCATAGCACATCTTGTGTAAAATGAATGTGTTCTATAAATGTCTTATCATAAATAATATAATCCATCCAGAAAAATAATATGGATGGTATCATTGTATCATATTCCCAGCACATGTTAATGTAATATCAAAATATCTAATTTTTTATGGAAAATGATTTTGAAAGATCGCATGGAATATTTAATGATGAAAATACACATTTCAATTTGAAATGATTTATTTAAAATAAATTTCTAAATATTATTTAAAATATTTTACATGAAAAAATCCTTGAAAATTTGTAAATGAAAATTCAAATAATTTATTTTTCACGATGGTATAAAATATTTTTTGTATTGTGTATCATAAAACGAATATTTCATTAATTCTTTTTAAAAAAATTCAGAGGTACCTTATCTTGAAAATGAAAAGAAGATTCATTTTTACAATTTTATTAAAAAATAACCCATGGGTAAAAAGAAAATGAATTAATATTTTGATAATATAAAAAAATTAATGAAACCATTTATAAAAAACATGGCCTAGGAAGAGAACTTATTTTCGATGAATTTGTGAAATAATATTGTCTTCTATTAAAAAATCATTTTGATGCATGATTATAAAAATAGAGAAAAGAATGGAAAGAATTTATTTTTATGAAATAAATAGACTATAGTAAATTGTTTTATCTTATTAAGAGATATATCATTATATTTCATATTTTGAATCATAATCATGAAAAATACTAATGAATAATTAGATTGTACTATAAAACTCATTACACGAGTTTATGTTTTAAATAATAATAAACATAAAATAAGAAAAGTTACATGGATATGTATATCCTAAAATTTGCATGTAAATAGTCATAAATTACATTCATGGGATGTATATACAGCACAGAAAACACACATGTGTTGAATATGGCATGTGTCCAACTGAATTAGATAAGAGAAAAAACTCGCTTACCACTTGGGAAACTTTTGAATATTAATACAAATAAAAAAATAAAAAATAATAAATACTAAATATCATGAAAATTATCCTATTAATGTTATGAAATTTAAAATTGGATTCTTATACACAACAAAAAATGAAATTAGTGGTGAGTATGCTATATGTCTCCAATAAATATAAGAGATAACAAAACTCCATTACCACAAATCTCAACATTCCTCATACATGTTTCAACATCATGTATGATCAATATAGGTTTTTTATAAAACTATTATTATAAAATGATAATAATTATCCTAAAATATATTCTTTACTAATAAATTTTTGTCACTTATTTATTAGAAATTCTTCCATTGAAATCATGTGTCGTGTAATAATTGCATCATTTTTTTCATGTATGTATTGTTCTGGTACATTCAGTCCTTTTCCATTGATCATATTTCCATCATATCCATAATTTTAACCATAATATGAATATCATATATATTCATTACAAATATATTTATAGTAATACAATAATGGTAGATATAATAATATATTGAAACTATTCATGGAGGTCGTAGACTATAGTTATGCATGAATATTGTTTCCATTTTATCAACAAATGAAACAAATAAAATGTAAAATATATATAAACTTTAAAGAATTTTTTTTTCATATATATTAATTATTTTTATAAAATCTATAATTATTTCCATATATTTAAAAATAAAATGAATCAAATCTCTTTATAAAGGTGGTAGTTTATACAGATGCATGAGTGATGTTATAATTTTCCAAATGATTTGGATGTAAGAAGGTATATGTGATATTATAAATTTAGGATTATAAATATTTCCTAAATATAAAATATATTCATTAAATTCATAATTATCTCCAATGGTGAGATGTGGAGAGGGTAAATTATTTACATCCATTCATGAAGAGGAAGTTCACCTTACACAAGTTTGACAGTTTCATTTCCCATTTTATTAAAGAAGATATGGATATAGTTTTTACATTAACATAATAACATATAAGTATATGTTATATATGTTATATTATTAATTAATAATATTTGAGAAATATTAAATGGATATGGGAATAAAATAAAGAAAAAACACTTAGTTAAGAATGATACCACTTTATTAGAAAAAATATTAATGTTTCCACTAAGAGCCCTATTAGAAGGTTTTCTTAGTAAATATAAGGACTATATGAAGTGGGGAGGAAATTATTTAAAATATTTTTTTTGGTTTTGGTCATGACAGAAGTATTCGGAATCATTATGTGGGGATGATAGGGCATTCCAATTTATAAGTAGTGGGATGACACACATTGAATTTTTTAATATAAAAATTTATGATAATGTTTTCCAAATGAAACAAGGTGAAAAAATAGACAATTATAGAAAATTATAAGATGTATGGATAAAATATTCCCATACAATAAGAATATGACTTATTTTTAGGTCATTTTAACAAATTTCTTCTTTTTTAACTGCCAATAAACACATTTTATCCTTAACCACAACAATTTTTTAAACTATTTTTACTAATAATTTTGAGAAAATTATAAGTTGACTATATTATATAATTTTAATTATTATGATTCCATATATTGAATCCATTTTCCCAAAAAAATATTCACAGGATTTTGTATAATTTATTTTAAAAATAAACTCAAAGACATCAGAAAAAAATTGAGTTAATGAAGAAAAATATTTAATAAGTTTAAAAAAATTTATATCAAAATGGAATGTAAAATTGATTCCAGTTAGGTAATATTAATTAATAATAGTAGAATTGATCAAGAGTTATATTAAAAACATTTTACTAAAATTTATATCTTCATAAATTATTTAAATGAAAAGTTAGTTGTCTATAAAAATTAGTATTTTTAAATATTCATTTATGAAATAAACATTTAAAAAAATTAAAAAAAATTACCATAAGATAATTTTCAAATATATATTCCCAAAATTACTTTCTTTTTACAAATAAATTTTATAAACGTGATGAAATTTCATAGGATCAAAAAAATAAATAAATAAATATTTTTTAAAACTACATTTTATACATATAAAGTCATTAATAAAAACTGTGTGATTTTTTATAAATATGTTTTATTTATAGAAATATATTATACTTAGTTTTCAAGAAAAATAGTAATATTCATATAGAAAAATTTAATGTCTAGTTTATAACATACATTTTTAATAAATAAAATTAATTGTACATTGTGTTTTCTCATATCATGGTGTTGAAGGTAACACGAGATATCAGTGAAATTAACTCTATTTAGAAGAAAAAAAATATTTCTTAAACACCCAGGGTGTTACATTATACACTCTTTAAAATTATCTTGTTGATAAAAATTACATCACATTGATAAAAACAATATATCTTAATTATTCCTAATCATATCCTCATCTTCCCACATAAAATCATCATGTAGGTTGTTTTTCCACAAAAAATTTACATGGTTAGTGGTCTTTTTTATATAAATTTTTCTCTATGATCCGGAATCAGCATTGGATTTTCTTCATGTGAAATATAATTATCTAGTGTGATGATTTATAAATTTATTACATGTGAAGGAATGTGTATTTAATTCCTCATAATATATATATATATATAAGATATCATTGACTAGATTACGTTTCGGTAAAAGCACCAAGCAATAGGATACTATCCATACTCGATTTGGAATCATGAAAGGAAAAATATTCCATGGGACCAACTTTCCATTCTTCCTAAATCTCAAAATATTCATTCATAGATAAATTAATTATAAGACCTTATCGCTAAAATGAAATAACATATCATGCCAATGATTGTGAATAGAAATTATGTGTCAACTTTGCGTAGTATTATGGTGATGTTGATAGGATCTATCTTCACCAACAATTCCATGTAAAATCATTTCCTAATATATTTCATTCTCCAACATCAACCTAGTGTGTTTGAGTTTTAATCTTCATTATATAGACGGATTCCTAAGGAGCCTTTGAATTATTGAATTAATGTTATTCTTATATGAAAATATGACTACAGGAAGTTGTTGACCCCAACCACCATTGAAATCCAAATATAATGATTGTGACCTATAAAATATTATTTTAATGGTTCTCTAATATTGACTATCTATGAGATGATGATACAAAAATATAAAACTCAATTCCTTTTCAATATCCTATTGTAGAATCCACCATATATTTGAGGTAATCTTTAGATCATGATCATATATCATAAAATATGGTACTCCAAGAAACCATATCACATCATTAATTTATATCTATAAAAACTGATCTAGAAAGGGGTTTTCTCTGATATTGATGATGTATACTGACATCGTAAGGAAAACTGACTACAACCCATATTGAATTATGACTTTTAGATAGTTTGGGAAGTCTGATGAAAAAATATAGTGGCATTTTTCCCATTTCCATGCTGGTATGGGTAATGCTTATAAATCCTCCTAAATTAGTATCACTAGTTTTAATATATTGATATAGAATTATTCTAGATATAAAATCAAAAATATATCCCTCTAGGTATTGCCACTATAATTACCCTTTTTAATCATTATTCATCTTTATAATTCCATTATAAATAGGAAATGGTGAACAATAAAAATCCGAAAACCACACCGACATAAAATATTGTAAGGATGCTACATATACATGATTCATGAATGTTATCATTACATAATATTCAGGGATAAAATGAGGAATATATTTCACCTTCTTCTAAAGATCAGAATATCCTTTTACACAAAATAATCATCCACATAGAATTATTGTTTAACAAATATTTGATATATAAATTATTTCTCCCCTTACTTTCAAATTTTGATTCCCAAACATTGAAAATAAATAATAATTGGATCTTTTTTTGTCTCATCATATATAGTCTAATATGATTTTGTCAACTCAATGAACTTTCCACCTTGTTTTCTTTCCCATGGTGGTAATATATTGAGTGGTCATGATATTTAATTATATCCAATAATATTATCTAGTGAGTGTTTAAAAAAATCTATTGGAATATATACTTTATAATCATAAGATATGTATATATATAACACCATTAACTTAAGATATAATTAATCATAAAATTACCTCCAATGACTCCATATCATGAGCTAGGTAATATTTCCCTTCAACCTTTAATTTTCATGTTTCATTATATATAGTTATTTCCTTTGGAATGATGATTCATACTATTCCCTTCTTTAATGCATCACTATATAATAAAATTAATTTTCCACTATAGTGTTGTTTAAGTATATATGAACTGGCTAAAATTCTATTTTATTCTATGATATATTCATCACATTGAATTTTACAATGTAATATCCTCCCTTCTTATTTAACATAGTGAGTGGATTATATAGTAATGAGAAATTTTATAGAAGGAATTGATTTTTTATAATCCTAAAATGTTCCCTACTATGATGGAATGGTGTTCTCTGGTGTTAGATGAACAACGGTTATAACAAAAATGTGCACTCATATCTTTCATGATTTTTCCAATTGATGTAATTTGTGTAACCAAAAACATCCAATGGTTCTACACACATGAGGTACCTTCTTTCCAAAGGCAGGCCCTCGTTGAGAAGTTTGTCCAACAATACATAATAACTCACATTGGTTGAGATGAAGGGAGTTGAAGCTCAACACAGCCTTTGAGGGTGGATTTTTTTCCTACTCATGAACTCTCAAATAGATTTACAATATATTTTTAAATCATTCCTTACATCCCATGTATGATGTGGGTCACCCTTGAATTAACAATCAATTTTTAGAAAATATAGAATTTATACTCTTTTGTAAGTATCCAATGTTCTCAAACAATGGATACATATATATATATGAGGTTCTCCATCAGTTGTATCCTTTTATCATCTGATTATAGATTATTTCCATTATCATGATGATTACGGTTTTCCACCAAAATGTGTGGATCTCTGGATTGTACCATCATTCAGGGATATTGGAGTTGTTTCGATGTTTGGATCAGACCCAGAAAATTGGCTTCCATAATATCCTTGTGAGATGAATCAGAACCCACACAGTCAATTTCCTCTTCTGAGGGAACATCATACCATTTAATGTCATGTGATACAAACATAATAGTATAGTTTAACATCATGTTATAGGGACATCTAGTTGAAATTTTCATAGTCAATGTTTGATGTCGAACATATACCGAAGTGGCCAATGAACCTAGTAAGGATCTTAACTCACATGTAGGTTAATACCTAGCCAGGAATGTGGCCCCAAGAGAATAGGGTTGAACTGGGGGTGTTTTATTTGGACTTTATGGATGCTTCCTTTGTATCCAATTTGGATAGGATTCAAATCCCATTTGTTCATTTGTGAGGACCCACACCTATGAAGGTCCTAAGAGGGTTTTACTTTTATGGAAGTAAGGGCCTTTGAGAGGATTAAGTTACTGATTATTGATAAAAAATTCCATTTTAGATGTGTTTTTATATATACTAATCCAACGCATAATATAAGGACTAGATTGTGATTTTATGGTGACACGGTTGGGGATTATACCAAGCTAGAGGCCAAGGATTGGTTTGGGATTATTCTTGATGAGAAGGACCTTAGATTAGATTTTAGGGCATATTCTTGGGGAGGATTCCCTGATTGGTTGGGGATTACACACGAAATGTGTCCCAAAGTTTAGTTGGGGGTCATACAAATTCCATGATCCCCACTAATTTCTAAGCCATCATGAGTCAAGCTTGGTGTGAGAAATATTTGGAGGTGGTAGATCTAAAGAAACAACAAAATCCTTTTTGTCCACTAGTAGAAAAAAGATGTGGACCAAAGGGAATGAAAAATTGATTTGAGTTTTGTTTTATCCTATTTTATTTTTGTAACCATGGTTTTCACATTTTGTGATCTTTCTATCTATGACCCAAGAAAAGTAAACAGGGGAAAGAGTGTCACATACTTGAAAAAGATTAGAATCGTACCATAAGAGGGACTCCCTTATAGTTAGGGATCATGAAGTTTTCATTATCACCACCAACCTCTAAGCTCATGTGAGTCGTGCTTGGTGTGGGAATCAATATGAACATGAAGATCCATCAAACCAGATTATCCTTCTCCCACTGGTGGATCAGGGCGGGGATATGTGGGATAATAATAAATGGCCATGATGTTCCACATCCCTCTTTTTGTTATCCCTGATGTTGTAGAGGAGAAAGAAATGAATTAGGAGAGGCCTTGTAAAAAAGGATGGGTGTATAAACGTGGAGGGATGATATAAAATTGGTTTTTGGTAAACATAGGAGGATCTCATTCCACATCAAAGGGGAAATGAGCACAACCCTCCTCGCCTAGAACTGGAGTTCCCCGTTGTTAGAGATGAAATGGGAAGAACATTGTCCTAGCTCTCATATCTGATATAGGAGGGATCCATGGCACCTATCCAATGGTCAGGGACCTCATGAAAGATGGAGTTCATACTAACATAGAGCCCATGAATCCTACCAATTAGGTAGGATATGTTTGGGACACCTCTAACTGATGTAATGAAAATCCAATCTGAATACATGTTGGTGTGCCTCCTAACATGGATTTTCATGTATGTAGGTTTGTGTGGAGGTATTGATTTGGTCCCCTCATTCATGGGATAGAAAAGAAGATGATCAAATCCATTTGTGTCTTATAATAGGGGTTAATTGGGGGTTTTCATAGGTCCCAACGTATAGGGAACATGCCTTTTTCACATGTCCTTGTAGGAACTAGAGATGATTTTCATGGTGGGGGAGGCCTGAGCAAGATGGTGATGCCCTTTAAAATTGAATACATATAAAACAAAACATTAGTGAGAATATTGAATATGCACTATGGGTCTCCTCAGTTGTCCCTATATGAGTCTCGTGTAGGTCCCTTATTTGGGAAATAGCCTCACACAAGTGGTTGTGCACTATTCTAAATAGGTTCCTTACATAGTTATCTTGGGTTTTTGAACCTGGAGAGACTATAATCCTATTATCCCTCCTAATTACCTTATTTTTTGGGTTAAAAATGGATAGTTGATTGGTTTTGGAGGACTTTGGGAGAAGGAGATATGCGACCAGAGCTCCAGGGCTTATTTGAATTTTCCTGTAGTTCAAATAAGTAGCTCGTGGATCCAATTTGTAGGAAAATATATAATCCTAGTTGAGTAGGCTGGTCGCATAGTTCCATGGAGTTGGTACATAGTGCAGGTGTCTCATGGAGGGTTGTCTTACCCTTCATTGTCTTGCAGGGGGATGTTCAATCCTTCAGATGTGTATGGGAGTGAATGAAGACTATCTTTGGGAAATTACAATTGATTCATCATTGGCCTCTTTATATACCTAAAATGATTTAGGTACTCTTCTTAATATTTTTATCCCATAAAAAATAGGTATCAAAAAAATCCCCTCCCCCCTCAGGATCATATTTTACCGAAAGAAGAGGCTCTATTTCTGAGTTATAATGGGGAAAGGATTATGAGGTGTCGTAGGTCAACCAAGTAGGATACCCACACAGTTTGGTAGTGTTTTTCTTGTGTAAAAGGCCAATGAATTGGTGACGTGTGTAGGTAATTGGTTTCTATAAATACTCTAGAGCCACTCGTGAAAATTTCTTTCTTCATATGTGCCTCTTTTTCTCTTCATTCATGTCTTCTACCCAGTCGTGTTGTGTTTTCTTTTTGCACAGGTATTCTAAAGGACTTAGATTCCATGCAAGTACATGGTAAGACCTCATGAGTGATCGTTTTATGTGGATTCACCTTATTGATGATCCCATGTGGGGAATCTATTTGAGCTATCTGTGTGAAAAATCAAAGTTCATAAGGATGTATGAGGCACCTGATTGAGTGGGATACATGAGGCACCTGATCTAGAGTGTTTCAAAAGTCTCTTCCTTTTCCAAAATTTTAAATAATTCTATGTCGATATTTTTACCTAATGAATAAAATCTTGATGAATTATATCACATTTCTAAAGGCTTCCTTGATGAAAACCCTTCAACAAGCTATTGGACATTCCTCTTTGTTGATGAAGGCTTTTGGGATATATTACTATGATGTGGTTGAACCTACTATTTCAGGGCTAGAAACGAACTCTGAACTCTATCAAACTGAGTATTCATAAATTTATTACCTTTCCTTTCTTAATAACAGGATTTTGACTGATTTATTCTTCCCTAGAGCTCGATATTACTTCCTGATGTCTTGGTTTTTAAAGCAACCCAACTTCACATCCACCAATATTTCATCCTAGGGTGATTATATTAAGTAAGGAATAGTTCCCACTGGTTATTTAATGCATCATAGTATCTGAACTCTAGATATAATTTTGTACATCCAGGAATTGAAACCTCATTGTTATAAATCAACCTCTTGTGCTTCACAAATGGATCAGATGCAAGGTTGAAAGTAGGATTGGGATTCTGGTTCTAGAGGGGGATTTAGGTTTGAGTTGATGTATAATTAAAGTGAGTAATAAACATGTAATGAATTAATAATGTGATGCAAGAATACCATATCTATGAGTCTATCTGGGTAGGGAAAACTAATTTCACAACAATATAGAAATCATTCCCAGGATGATGAGATGATGGAGTCCACAAAAAGATTAATTCTTTCTAATAATTAGGAATTATTTTATTAGCATATGGGTTGTCAATGAAATTTCTGGAGACCCTATTCTTGGGGATATCTATGATAATTTATCCCACTAAAGATAGTGTGGGGTGATGATGATAGGACTATTACCTTGTCCCATGTGATTTTTATGGTGGAAAAGAAGGTATATAACAAAGGTCATTTCCCTAATAGTGACATCAATTGTGGAACATTCATGAATTATTTTCTCCATATAGTAGGATTAGGTCAGACATGAATTTTACCCATAGGATTCCCCACATTATAGAATTAAGGTGATCTCGGAAAATTTTGGCCTACACTAGATAAGGGCTAGTATACCCGTTGGGGTTTTAAGATCAATCATGAATTTTATGAGAATACCCATCAGGCCAGAGTCCTCGCAATCTGGCTGAGTACCTACCAACATTTTATCTAATAATACAATGGTGGTGTGAGTCCTAGTGAATTTTTAATTCGATAAAAAATATCATAAGAGAGGCATATAGGGTTGCAATCCCCCGTCCTAGTTAGAATTTACCAGAGTTTTCTGCACAAGTTCAATGGGAATGTCTTATTTATAATTTTAGTATCATTTCATGTGACATGGGGTTGGATAGAAGAAAACGTCAATTCCTATTCTACGATGATCCAAGTTAACATCCCTCATATATTATTTATCCCATTTATTCAGTTTTTTTAGGGAATCCAACCTCTGATCCTAATATATGATGAACTGTAAAGGATTTCAATGCTTTAGGATGATTTAACTTATTACTATTTGGTGATCCATTGATAGGGACATTTAGTAATGAATACAATGAAAAAATATAATGAACTGAGTTCATACATGATATAATTTAATGACACCATACATGTGGCTCACACTAATATGGAGATCTTCTATGAGGTCTATGCTCTACATCATGTTAATCACCAGTTAAAATGTGTTCAACAGTCAAGCATCTTTCCTCCTACACATGTTAGGATTGACAAACATCGAATGGTATACCAAAATTTCTAGATCCTAATGGCCATGGAGGTATCCAAAATTTCAGTCATGTTTCCCCCATCTGATGCATCAATTTGTCCAGAGTTTGGTATGCGAGTGTGTGGATCTCTTCATACAATCAAGAGGTATTAACTATATGCATTTACCATGTTTCTTCCACAAGAACTTCTGGTCATAGAATGTCCAGTATAATGGTTCTAACTAATGGGGATAATGTAGAGGTTTTGAGGCCTTAGAGTTGATCTTGGGAAACAGCCAATGAATAGGTTAGTGTCGAGAAAATCACACCTTTTCAGCCATGGTGGTCTAGTCATCAATGCTAGGAAGAGACTCATGTTCCAGTCATACATCACTCTGTGAGAATGGATAGGACTAAAATGTATTCCAAGTTTAAAGGTTTCTGGTATTCCACATAATAACACACATTAATCCCAAATTATGTGTGGGCATTAGAAATATGATATTTGTAGAGAATATCTCGTTACATCTGGGATGCATGGGTATTTTTTCAAGCTGGCATAAACATCGTAGAGTTGGGAGACATCCAAGATAACTCTCATCTCCATAATGAAACATTATTTCCAAGGTGGGGATATGTATAAACAAGACTTAGAGTATATAATATATGTAATATATGATCAGATCCTAATAAAAAGTGAGTTTTTGACCTGTTGGACCAGTTTATACATGTGGGGGAAGCTAGACACCCTGAAGAGGAATGAGATGACTACCTTGATCATGCTGATGTATCTATCTCTTTTCCCTTCTATTTTATTTCTGTTTCATCCACTATAATTAATATTTTGAGGATTTATTTATAATTTTATAGGATAGTATTTGATGAATATTTCTTAGTATAATTTCCTGAATTACCATTTTGTGGGACCATGGGAACCCCCATTGGGGTAGTGGGGAGTCCCTTCGGTCCTCGTAACTATCCCCAGGTTAGAGGACGATGTTGAAGGATATGGTTGTGGGAATTACTCAATTGTAACCTCAATTTTCTATTTTAATGTGTATAGATATATTCCCCTCGTTGTTAGGGGAGGTCATGCGAAATAGGGAAGTAATGTTGGTCCACCATATGCGCCACATTATATTCTTGTTATATTATTCAATCTTGTGACTCTCCTGACAAAATAATTTAACAGTTCCTGACTTTTATATAATTTTCATAACATTCCTCTCTTAAGGAATCGGGAACTGGACCTTCAATGATCTAGGGGATACCCTCAAGGAGGCACATACCCATACTACTGAATCTATCATCCTGGCGGATGAAGCGTCGAGAGCTAGAATTGCATCTTCCCCCATTCATATAGATAGGGCATATATTCATAGTAATGTTAGATGCACACTATATGGTGTCCTTTTTCTTTTAGAATTACCACATTATAGGATATTTTAGATTTGTTTCACATAGTAGAAGACCACACAATAGACAATATATACCCCATTGTTTCTCTAAAAGGGATCGAAAGGTATTTTGGATGTTAATAAGAATGTGTCAATGTTGAACCAGACTCTATAAGTCATGACGATATTGTGTAGGTTGAGAAGTCGGTAGAGGGAATCGATGGCCGATCCAATTCAGGTCATAAGAATTGCATCTCGTATACCGATACTTTTAAGGATGTAACAAGATGTGAAGTAATATTTAGTGAAATAAGGGGTGAAATAATCGATATTGAGAAGATTTTAAATATCATATGTATTCTCACCCCTCTATTTGAGTTTGGTAAATTTGGTCTATTATTTGATGGATGTGACTTATTTCTTTCTTTCATTATTTTTTAGTATATTTGGCCTCTAATTTATTGATCTATCACATCATAGTTTGAGTTGTACATCTTTTTTTACAAATAATGTTTCCAAGGCCCTTCATGAATATGGTGTCCAAGTCCATCCTAATTCCTACTTTTAGAAAGTGGCAGCAAATAATTCTGAAGTAAGAAGTTCTTAAGATCCTATGATTTGAGTCACCTAGAAAACTCAGTATAATTCTCCTCATCATGAGGTCTTTGCTCTATGAACATTGGTTGGGAGTAATATGGAGATTTAAATCCTAACATTTGATCCAAAACATGTAATTATTATAGAAAACATTGTCTATTTCACTATATTGGTTGTTTTCTGATCCCTTGATGTTGATTAGAGGTGTCCACTACTATTCAGTGTCATTGACATTAGTGACCGAGCATGTGAGGAGGGATTTTATGCCAAATCCTCCAGCATTAGTACTTTAAACTAAGGTTGTCTTAAATAGAGTTTAACAAGGCATCTTGTTCTGTGTATGAACCCAAAAATATGTCTCACCCTCTATGTCTGAATTGATGTATGACTTAAAGATATTGTAGGATCCTCACACTACATTCCATTTTTTCGAGAATGATTTATAGAGGAAAATAATAGAGATTACACTTGATGACATTTTTCTGGCTTCAGTAACATCCCTCCAATAATTCCATGTTGGGATATGGTATTTTTTATTACCATGAGATCCATCATGTGATGAATTCAATTTCCCAACAAATGGGAGAAGAGTGAGGATTTAAACAAGAAAAGGCATCGCTTGCATTCCATATTTAGAGACTCAATGATTCCATTATTCAAGATGAAATATGCTACACCAATAATATGAATGAGAATAAAGATGGCCCTGATGATACATCTATCCAAATGGTGCACCTTCAAGAATAATTAAATTTTTAATAGGAAGAGGTAGTCTAACTACCCCGATCCTTAGTAGGGGATTTGGAACCACCAAGGGACATTGTTGTTGCAATGGAGAAGAATCTCCATGATGCTGGGGAGGATGATGCAACACAATCATTTGAGCATCAATAATCTTCGTTGACTTCATGGGATACAACTCATCTTGTCAAATCCCACATTTATGAAATACTATAAAATTTGGAAGAGAGCCTTTATTATGTAGAAGTTCTCCTATTCATTGGAACATAAATGAAAAGAAGTTTTTTTCTAATCACTTGTTCTTTAATTTTTTTCATAATTTTAATTGTAATAAAAACTAATAATGACTTATTTTATTTAATTTAATGACATTATAATTACAATAAAATGTGCAACATAAAACTCTAATTTTTTCCTAAGTCATGGGGCCTAGTGAGCATAGTTTGACTATTTCTATGGTTATATGATAAAACATACAATCATTGTGTCTTTTTATGTAATCACCCTAATTTTATCCAATGAAGACATGATCATCGATTCCTCTACCAATTTTCTAGTTGTGAAAATGAGGAGCCCACGGGTCCTATTTATAAGAAAACAGGGAACCTTAGTCGAAGGATGTTTCTCACACATGTCCACGGTACATGTACCGAGATCAAGTGTCCCACACAAGGGTTTCCTTACTTTCAGTGATGCATAGAGTTCATTGTAAGTCTTCTAATGTATAGGGCTATGCATGTAGGCCATCACTGGAAAATTACCTTTGATTATTCTTGGGGCTCTTTATCTCTCTAACATTATGGATGTACTCTTCATAATCAAGTCATCTCCCTTGAAAAAATGGACTATCAAAAATATTATCTAGAAAATAAAGAATAAAATATATCTCAATTGAAAAAGTTTTTTCTGATCTAGGTATTACAAAAAAAAATTATTTTTACGATCCACCATTAAACCCACTCGTGATATTATATTCCAAAAAAATCAAAAACTTTTTGAGACAAAATTTTACCTGAATTTTTTTTAATTTAAATTATCTATCTTCAGGGTCTTCAATAAAATTTCCTTGTGATTTTATTAACTTAATTTCACATTGAATAGATATTAATATCTTTTATATATATGAAAGAAAATTATCTACGTAGTCTTTGAAGAAAGTATTCATTAAATTAATTAATATAGGGTGGGCTTGAATACAAACATATAGCATCACTATATATTCATAGTGTTAATACCATATATATAATGTTGGTTGTGTTTATATATGGTCATAACTCTATAAAAATGATGTACTGAAATATGTTAAATCTTGTAAAATTATTGTGCTCAATGTATTGGTCGAAAAATTCATCGATACGTCATAGAGGATACTTGTTCTTGATTTTTATCTAGTTCAATTCTGTATCATCAATGAAATGTCACATTAATTTGTATTATTTCTTAAAAAAATTAATGTTTCATCCTAATAAAACAAAAATTTCTAAATAAATACCTTTTTTATATTCTCCTATAATTTATTCCTTAACTCTTACAACTCAATTTGGGAAATTTTATTTGAGTCCTTGAAATAGGAATAAAACCATTTTTGTGTTCAATTGAGAACACATCTTTATAATTTTGGAGATGATATGGTAGACCATCTTAATATATATCCACAATATTTGGGAAAAATGAATATAATCAATGTTTAAATTAACCCAAATTATTTTAGATAAGAACCCATTTGAAAAGGTACCAAGACCATATGATGGATGTGATTTCAATCATAATTTCATATTTCTCATTACCCTGATAGAAAATTATATGTTGGGTTTTAATATCAAATGTGACTTCCCTTCCTCAAAAATTGATAGGGGATATATTTTTCATTCCTAATAAATTCATTAGATATCATCAAATTCAATCGTAGGGGGAATAACAATATTTTCAGAAAATTCCAAAAAATATCAATCAATGGAGATTCCTAGATTTGATATGTGATCATCCTACCATTATGGGTTCTAAATACAAATTAAACTTTTATAAATTGGTGTGTTTTTTTGATAAACTTTTAAAATTCATTATATATATAAGAGTGGGTATGTCCGAGATCAAATAATATATTTATAGTTTTATATTGGATTGTATCTGTACATTTCGCCATGTCGTTATCATAACCATCATAAAGAATAGTAATCATATGAGATTTCCCATTCTCTCTCAGATTAAGAGGTTGCTTTCGGAAATCATAAGTATTAGCCTTTATATCTGAGTAAATGATAGAATAATTCTCATAATCCTTGAATTTGAAACACTAGAGTATGTGTGGGGCATTCTAGGGATCTTTCTCTCAATTAATATATATACCAGATTCTTCCAAACACTTCAAAAATAAAATTTATGATAGAATTAATTTCCAAACATAAAAATATTACATGTTCACATATGATAATGTCCTCCATTTTTCCTTCCACACATTGATGATGATTTAAAGATCATAATATTATCTATATGGTTTTTTATGTTTCCCACAAATTCCATCATTTATTTCATATCAAAACCCTAAGAATGATTGGTAACTCTAATATCCATTTCCATATTGTTAGCACATTAAATGAGTTCTACATAGCTACAGATATCTTTTATGGAAAACTCTCTTCATCATCTAGGTTTAATGATACTTAATAATCAATCAACATTAAGTTATGTTTGGATGATAATACAAGTGGAATATATCTCATGTCCTGCAAAATATTACTCATCAGTAACTAGGAATCAATCATCAATCTCCTTTATATTAATGGATTCCTAATAAATATTTTTGTAACCAATATATGGAAAGTATTTACTAAAATATAAGAATATAAATTCATCCCATTCCATGGATTCAACTACAACATTATGCCTCATCTTATATGTAAGATTCAACCACTGATCTCATTCACCTTCTCTATGATAAAAATCAAAATTGTCTTTTTAATGGCCTGGAAAATGGAGAACATAAAATAAAAGTTCAATGGAATTTTTTCATTTCTAAAAAATAATAGGATCAGTGGAACCACTAAAATTAGATGTTCAATTTCTCATGAAGGACTCAACAAAACATTATTGATTCAATTTATAGTTTGGGTGTTAATCATAATTGATAGATTGAGATTTTGTGTGTTCATAGTAATGAGATTTTTCATTCTATATCCCATAGTAGTCGGTTTCACTTGATTAAATTCATTTATTTTTCCATTATATTCTTAATTAACATGATTTCATTGGGATTAAACCATTTAAAGAAACAAAAAATCGTATATCAAGAAAAAATCATCATTGTGGTGAATCCACATAATCCTGAAAAGAAACATTTATGGGATTTATGATTCATGGGAACATATTTTCAATATATGAAAACATAGATTTAACCAAGTTTATTCATTTTCATAATCAATTCATATATTTCAAAAAAAATTTGTTTTTGAATTTAGAAAAAAATATCCCCCAAGATTGTTAAACTAGTTGTATATCATGGCCTATAGTCATGCACTAGGTGATGATCGACTAAGACCCAATATTCCCTTTTTTATTTATTTCCCTATGTACAATTTTTCTAGAGCCACATCTACTTAGAGTATCCTTAAATGGATGTAATTTTTTGGAAACCACTAACGATGTTCATCACCAGTTTTACAAGACATTTTCCCTACTTTTACTTATCCTTCAACTTAACCATATGTATGTCACTAATGTATTCTCATCATAGTTTTTGACGATTAAGTAAACCATTATATGATACCAACTATAGTGACTCACACTTTTCATACATATATATATCACATCTGAATAAATGAATACTAATTATATAACATAAAAATTTAATTCCAAAATCATATAGGTCGAGAATCTTTTGAAACATGGATATATAAACAATGGATTTGTAAGTGAAATATATCAACTCTTACAATGTTATTCACAACTAGAACCCTTCTTAAGCATATCATACATACTTCCTTTTCTCATAATATAGGGAAAGGAATCATGTGATCAGGTGACCTCAAAAGCTCAATAAGGGTATGAAATTGATATATCAAGGATCATATAATAATGACATAAGAATAAGGGTATGATAATATAAAAATAACATTTGAAAACCATACCCAACATATCATAAAAATTAAACTTGAATAATTAAATATATCATGGGAGTTCATATTACTTGTATAATAATTGAATCAATGAACATGATCCATGAGAAAACAATATGGTCATAATAAATTTATGTTCTATACACATAAGACCATAAATAATCATTTTTATAGTTTTCAAGAGTCATTTCCAATAATATCATATTCAAATTTATTCTCTCCCAAAAACTATTGTAGTGGTCAAGGTACACAATATTGTATATAATAATTGAAATTTTTTGTTACTAAACTGGGTTCACTCCACATTATCATCCTATATGTCTCATGAGATATTATACATTACCTAACAAAATAGAGGGTTATATAATCTTGATCCCACCTATCACAAAATGAAAATAATAAAAATAATTGTCACATGATCATCAAACATTCATAATATCACAACTCCTTAAATGAAAATTAGTTTGATAATCATTTCATCATATCATAATCCGTGGAAAGGAAATTAGGTTCAAAAAAATTCATCAATCCATAATTTCATAACCCATTGAAAAGGAATAGGTTTCCTAACCATATTTCAATCAAAAATATTAATAACTAATATAATGAACAAGGTTGGTATCATCATATCTTATATTTTATTAAAATTATGTAATATCATAATATGCTATCTTAGATATAAAAATTGAAATATCACATGAATCATTTCATAAGGAAAATTAAACTTTCATTTTGAAATTCATTATTTTAAATCTAAAAATTTACTAAATATTAAAGAGAAACATTTCTATGAATAGAACGTACTTGTAAAAAATTATTAAAATAATTTAGTGGTGGTATGAGGGGAAATTATGTTCATGTTGTGTATGAAAAAACAAAGATTAATTTAACATTTCCAATAGAAGTGAAAAGTATTTCATTTGAAAAAAATAAATAAGTTTATAATATTTTTGAAAAAATAAACATTAAATAGAACTGAATGTTATAAATATATTGAGAATATTAAAAACAATTCTTGAAAACATTTTTATAAAACATGCTCATGGAAGAGAAAGGGCTTTCTATTGAAGAGAGAAATAAATTTAGTGTTTATTTAATTATTTTAGAGTATTGAGTACATAAATAGATTAAAGAGTGTGTAAAACATGTATTTTAAACATATTACCCTAGTATATGATATTCTATGAGTTTCATGAGATATATATCATAATATTTTTCCATCAAAAACATAATCGTAGACAATACCAATAAGCACTAAGATTATATTATCAAAAATTTACCGCATTTGTAAATTTTGAAATGGTAGGTGAATAAATGAAATAAAATTAAAAGAAAATATACATCCCATAAAGTTAATGATAAAAATTATAAATTAAAATCATGGATATTATATACACCACATAAAATAAACATTTGATGAATATGGCATGTGTCACTGGAAAAATAATGTGAGAAAAATATCGCTTAAAACATTGGAATATATTGAATTACTAGCCCCATTATACAATAATATAGAATAAATAATTTAATAAGAATATTGTAAAGAGATAAATGGTATAATATTTAAATGGAAAATTATATACACCACATAATAGAAATGATACATGAATATCAAATATGTCCACCCGAAATAAAATTTGTAATAGAAATCCCTTACCTCAAGTCTCGATATTCATCATTAATGTTCAAAAAAACTATGTAATAAATATCTTTTTATTATTAATATATTATGTAAACATAAAAATTATATATTTTACCATATATTATTTCAATAATTTATTTCATAAACCATTTATTAACAATTCATTTTTAAAATCATGTTTTGGGTAATTACTATGTAATATTTTTCATGTTTGATTTGGTTTAGTAGTTTGGGTCATTTTACATTAATCATAGTTACATAATTTATATAATATTATGATATTATATAAAAACATATATACTAATTATACAAGTATTTATAGTAATACATTAATTTAGAGATATAAAATGGATTACAACATAAATGTAGATGGTTGGTCGTATGTATTCAAGAACATTGTTTCCATTTTCTTAAAAAATAGAATGAATGAATGGAAAATAGTTTACATCATTAACCAAATAATTTTTAAGTCATAGATATCACATATATTTATTTAATATATCTTTAATACAATCCATAAAAAATAAGACAATAAATGGAGTGCATCACTTCATGGAGGAAGTAGTCTACACGTATGCAAGTGTGGTGTTATCATCTTCCAATAGATTGGGATGTAATATGGTAAATGTTATATTATAGTTCCAGGAGTATGAATTTGTAATAAAAATCATTTTTTAACATTTAATCCACCATTATCTCTAGGCATAATAGGGGTGTAGCAAAATTAATTGCATATGTTTTTGAGGTGGTAGTCCATTGTGCACATAATAGACGGTTTGGTTTCCCATATTATTGAAGAGAAGATAGATAAAAGTTATTACATTGAAATATTCACATAAATCTATATTATCAATAATGATTTTATTATTACATCACATTTGAAGAACATTTTATGAGGTGTAAGAATAAATACAACAAAAATGTTTTGTTAAGAACAATACCACATTTTCAGACAACCTCTTTATGTTTTCAGCAAATTCCTATATAGGATGGTTTCCTAATAAAAAACATTCTCTATAATATGTATTTGGAGTTATTAAATGGATTTGGGTATGTATTATCCAAGATTATTTTCATTTAATTTTCAAAGATGATAGGATAGTAGGTTTACTTTTACAAATCATATAGAGGATAAACATGGATTTTTTGAAAAGAAAATATTGTAACCCCATTTTAGTATTTCAAAAAGTCCTCAAAATTGATCAATATAGAACCACATATTATATAATGTCAAAATATTTCAACAATATATGAATTGGGAATATTTTTAGGTCATTATAAACAATATCATTTTAGGTTAACACCCTGGTATACATTTTGTAATCTTATTTGATGTAATTTATTATTGTTTTTACTATTCACAGTTACTTAAAAACAAATATAAACATATTATATAATATTAAATATTAATATTATATATATATAATTAATTTTCTAAAATTAATCTCGTATAATTGGATTTATTTTATTTAAAAGTTCACCGATTGACAAGATAGAAAAGTGGTATTCAAAAGAAAATGTTTTAACATGTTTGAAAATATTTTTTGTGAAAATTGATAAATAAATTTTTTACAATTAACTAAAATTGATTTATAATAATAGGATTAAAAATATTTTACGTTCATTCATTTTTTTCAATATAATATATAACTATATAAATTATTTAATCCTAAATGGTTTTTAAAAAAAATAAATATTTTCCACTATTCATTTAAAAAATATTTCCCAAAAAAAATCCAAAAACTTTACCCTATGTGATTTTTGACATGTTGATTTCATTAATAAACTCCATTATTTATTTAAAATTTATAAAATCATGAAAAATTAATTTTAAATTTTGTTCATAAAGAGAGAAAACTAATTTTATGATAAAAATTAATTTTTGAAGCATATCAATTGGTTACTAAATATTAAGTACTATATAATCAAAAAAAATCAATTTTATAAAATACTATACATAAATTTCAATAAAATTATTTTTAATTCTTAACAATAAATTTAAAGGCTGTGTTATAATGATCATGTTTAAATAAAAATATTTATACCATACTGTAATTCATTAAAAATTTATTTTACTTGTAACGTGATCTATTGAAAAAACAAAATATATTTGACAGACAAATATTTCATAAAGTCTTATGGTGTTAAATTATACCCCCATAAAATGATTTTCAACATCAAAAGTCTATCAGTTTGAGAAAAATAATTGATAATAATTCTGCGTCACAGTGTCCTCGGCTTCCCATGTATCTTCCTTATATTGGTTGTTTCATTCCCAACCTTTAACTGGGTGAAGAGTATTGTTTCACAGAAAAAAATCTATGTGATCTATAATGTCTGATGTTTTATCTCCACAGGGATGTTCATGATCCATATCTACAACATATTATTTTTTTACATGTGTAGGATCTTGTATGTACATCCTTAGGAGAGATATATGGAACACATATTGTACATGAGAGAGTTCTGGTGGAAGAACCAATAGATAAGTAACCATCCCTACTCAATCAGTAATCATGAATGTTTCAATATACTTACGTAAAAATTTTCCTTTCTTCCCAAATATCATAGACGTATTCTATGGTAAAATTAATAGGAAAACAATCTCATCAACTTCAAACTCCCAATCACCCCAATAATTTTCATCATAACTGGTTTTCAACTCTTAGCTCTCTTGATGTGATATTTAATGGATCTATCTTTTTCCTTTATTTCATTAGCTAGATCATGTACAATTAGATTTCTTTTACTAACTTTAACTCATCATTTTAGATATCTAATGTTGCATACATATACTTCTTCATAAGAAGGCATATAATGCTTAAATGAAAACTACTGTTAAATAAAAACAATACTAGGGGATGTTTTTTTCCCAAATAACCATTGAAATCCATATAAATATATTTTGACATATCCTCTATAGTTTTAATGGTTCTCTCGGGTTGAAAGATATTCAGATGATAATATGTAAAGATGAAATTCAATTTCATATCATGATATTTTTAATGATATTACTATAACATAATGAAAAACTATAGAGACTAAATCATTTAGTAAAAAGATATTACATCATAATATATGAATAATAATTACATTAAATAATTATCCATTCCAAAATCAAATATCTCTTGATTAATTAAAAAAAATTCTTGATAAACTACATCTCCAAAAGTGAGAAGCATCATCTACCACTTAGTACATCATAACTAACACCCTTCATTGATATGTCATATACAATACCATTCTCCATCACATTGAGAATGTGAAAATATCAGTGGGGGAGATTAGATGCTCAATAAGTTCAAACAATGGAGATATCAATGACCACCTATGAATAACAAGAGAATAAGTGTATGAGAACTTTAGAATATAATATGAAACTAATACCCTATGTATAATATCAAAAAAATGGATCATGTAATAATTAATTGATGTTTATGTGAAATTAGACATAAAGGAAAAAAATTAATCTAAACCATGATATCATAACAATGTCATAATCTAATGATTTATGTTATACATCTAAAATAGAAAATGTTATGTCAAGGAAATCCCCCCAAACATTCATAACAATTTAGTATTTTCATAACCACCAATGTACCATCTTTGGTATTGGTATAACCTCCCATGTACTCTCATTCTTGATTGGGATAAAATGTTAGGAACCCTCTTTAGGGGTTTGGGATAACCTCCCAAATACCCTTTGAACTCATAGAAAATTAATTAGTACCATATTAATTGGAGGGATATATATGATGTATCCCTCACAAAATATATAAATTTTTGTTCCAAAAAAACTTAAAAATTAAACCTAACATAACCAATAAAATGGGAACATGTTTAATAAACATTAAATCATAGTATAACCCACGTATCTCAGAAACATACACTGTGGAAATGTAACGTGTATGATAAACATATTGTTAACAAAATTATAAATCATCTAGAGGAAGGTAAAATATAGTATCACTAAATAATATACTCATAATATTTTATTTAAAATCAAGTATGTAATCTTATATTAAAAAATTATTTTCAAGGATCAGTTGGAACATTTATTGAGGAAAATAACCATTTCATATTGAAAACACTTATTTAAAATTAAAAAAATCTAAAATTTTAATTGAAATATTTTTCATTGAAAATAACCATTTAACATTTAATAGAAGGTTTAGATAATTGATTGATCATTAAGGTGGTGAATTCTACTCATTTCATAAATAGTCAAACAAATATTCGATTAACATTTTTCTTTAAAAAAAGTAAAAATATCCATGATCATCAAATAGAAATACAATTCATTTTAATATATATTTTAAAATTTAAATTTTTGGTAAAATGTTCCATAAAAATTTATGTAGAATGGAAATAATTGTAATTAAAAAAATTAGAAATCATTATCATGGATGAAAAATTATTTTCAACCGAAGAGAGAATTAATGCTCATTTTACTTAATAAAGTTCGAAGAGTCTCATCCATACTTAAGTGATAAAAATGTGTAGAAAGAATTTTTTTTTGCATAAATAAACATGTAATAGTAATATTACTAAGTTTATTAATAGATATATCATAATATTTCATCGTTAAACACATATCCTAACAATTGTGATAATTTGTGGTACTGTTACAGAAAACAATTATTACTTTGATATCTATTGAATCATATTCCATGTGAAGGATTGAAACTAATTTTGATATTTATATAAAAATATTTTCATTAAAATAATATCAAAATTCATTCATGATATGTATATACACCATAAAAAATAATCAAGTGATGAAAATGGCATGTGTCCACCTGAAATAAAAGTGAGACAAAAATCCCTTACATTATTTGTTAATATTTGAATTGTAATATGACGAAATAATGTATTTACATGAAATATAAAATTAAATTAAAATATTTATATTAATAATATAACATTTCAACAGGTCATTATATAAACCATAGAAAATATGATAGGTGTATAACATAACATATATCCAATAGAAGATGATTTGTGATGAAATTCCATTAACTGAAGTCTTTAATTTATTCATAAACATTTGAAACATCCTATATAATAAATATTGGTTTATTATAAATATAACACATAACCAAAATAATATATATCATATCATATTAAAATTACATGATACATTTTATTACATAATTATTAATAATTTTTTGTTAAAATCGCATTTTGCGTAGTAATTGATTTGTTTTTCATTTATGTTTTGGATTTATATTTTCTATCATTTTATATTTTGTTAAGGTTAAATAGTCACAATAATGTTAAAAATGATATAAATATAATATATAATCATTATAATTGTATTTAAATTTATAAATTAATGTTATATATAGAATATAAATTACACTATTCATATAGACAATAGGTCATACGTACGCATGAATGTTGTTTCCGTCTTCCTAGACGGTGGAATGAAAGTTATTTAAATATTAATTGTTCATAATATAATATTTTAAATATAATATATGTAATAATTATTCTGTAAATACTAATTCATTTCCCTATATTATAAAATAAAATGACAATTGTATTACATCACTTCGTGGAGAAGGCAATCCACACGTACACATAAGAGACCTTATAGTTTTCCAATGGATTTAAATGTAAGAATGTAGATGTGATATTATAACTCATGTATGATAATTATATAAAAATTATACATTAAATATTTTAAAATAATCATTATATCACATCTTTAAAGATAGTGGTGAAATATTAATTTCATCAATTCGCAAGTTCGTATTTCGTCGTACACACGATCAGTTGTAACACCCCAGGTAAATAAAGAATATGACATTTTTATATTTACACATATTTGTGAATCAAACATTAATATTACTTTAAAGGGGATGCTATGCTCGATGGCGTACCCAATACGCAACAACGAGTTTCTTGGGAATCTTACGTTGCACTCTAATAATAAAATAATATTATTTTAAATGGTAGTTAACATGTAGCCGTTGTAATGGCGGGAATGGATATAAATAACTAAAATATGATTATATATGTTTTTAAATGTTTTTACATTTATCCAATAAAGGATAGAGGCTTAAAATACAGAAATAATTCAATTTTAGGCGCATATGCCCTAGTTTTCACTAAAGGTTCACTTATCACCTTTTGATGTTGAACCATCATTAATTATAGTTTTGTTCACTCTTAAACATTATTTTGGACCAAATAAAATTCTTATTAAGAATCGGGACATCAAAATTTACTTTGTGTAAATTTTTGGTATCTTTCCGATAAAGTTCATTTTTTTAATGAATAGTGTAAAATGTTATATTTTAATTCAAAACCTCTTTTTAGTCTAATTTATTTATATGATTAGATTATCTTTTGAATTGGTGTTAAAGTTAAATTATAATATATTTTTACCATTAAATCCAATAGTGGTTGTTGGAATTAATTTCACTTTGAAATGAGACTTAAACCAGTGTCAATCTTTTGATACTTATTGTTTCATAAAAACACGCTATTTTCTCTAACAGCAGGAATTAATTATTAAATTAATTAATCTGACTTATATGTTTTTAATTTTGTAAAATAGACTTCATTTTTGAATTCTGAATGTCAAATATAGCTTATGGTGAATTTTTGGTATTTTTCTGAAAAAACTTTAATTTTTGATGAATAGTGAAACCACTAAGTGGTACTTATAAAAACTGATTTTTCCGTTTAAATGAAAATTTTCCATCATTGTGTTTTGAATTTAAAAAATCTGACATACATGGTTTTCATTAAGAAGTAAAATGTGGTTCAATGGGATAAAAATAATTTTTTGGTGAATAGTAACTTATTAAGTTTTTAATCGCGATTAGTGGTAATTAGTGTAGTTTAAGGTAAAAATAATGCTTTAATAAAATAAGATGAGCTTGACACATGTCCTACCCTCATTGGTTGTGTCATGGCCGACCAAGACAAGCCATGGGTCAACTTGAGGACCCCATGGAGCTACTTTGGTTGGGAAATGACATAAATAACTTTTTATTTAATGTAAAAGTAAAAATGACACAAACATCATATGTTTTACGAAAATTTTTTTACATGGGGTTACAAAGATCAGATTTTTGATTATAAATAGTAACTGGAAATCTAAAAAGATTTCCTACATCATAGTATTTTTTTTATAATATTTAGACACTAAATAAATTAAATTATTTATGAAATCATGATGATGCAGCGATGACCTCATTATTTAACGATTTAAATAAAATGGAAAGATAATGTAAAATATATGAACTACACATGTCCAAAACTTATTTTATGGGTGGATTTCGAACCCTTAACACCTTATCCACTAATTATATCAATGTGGGACCTTTTGAAACCGAAACCCATTTTCAAATAAAGTAATATTTCTTACTTTCCAAAAGTGCCCCTCCTCTCCTCTTATAAAAGGCCCCCACCTCTACCTCATTTCACAAACTTCTCAAGCTTTTGGCTCAGCCAACCCCTGCCCATTTACTCTCTCCACATCCCTCTCCTCATCCTAGAGGATTCACTTTGGGCAGAATGCTTTCAAAGGAAGCCTTTAGGCTCAAATCAAAAGGAGTTACACTTTTAAAGGTAATTCATTCTCTCATGTTCATTTGTTTTATTTTTCTTATCCAACCCCCTAAACACTTTTTATTTATTTCTTTTGTAACAACACCAGTATCTTAAATATACTAAGATGTTGTTATAAGATTTATTTGATCTACACTCTCACACAACTACATCAAATGGTTAATGAACATTCGGTTTCCGTGGATGGCGAAAGTTTGCCTCCCGAAACGATGATTGTTCAATACTCATTTAACACCTTCAAAGGTAGCCATTATGATGTAACTATTTTTATATATGATATAAAATATGTTTATGTTTTCCTTAAGCTTCTGTTTTTTTCATTTCGGGCATACCTTTATGGTTTCCATTATGGGTAAACACGATATCTTCATTTAAGGAAGTGCGGACTACCGCCCCCTCAAAGTGATTTGATTCGTTAAATACCATATGTGGGACGTATAAAGGATGGAACTATGATATTATATATGATATTATACTGGAATTATAATATACCTTTATATCATTATTATTCCATTCTATAAAATACGAAACAGAAATGAAAGTAGCGTTCATGCGTACGTACGGCTTACCGTCTCCATGAACGGTGCATTTCATTTATTACCTCTAAATGATTATGTAATGTTATAAATGAATTCATGTACTGGATATATATTACATATATGATATCTACATCATGAATAAAATTCTTGAAATAATAAACATTTGGCCACACGAACAACATGTAATTGTAAGAAGCCCACTTTCGACTTAAGAACCAAATATCGGCAAAATAAATATTATTAACTTAAATGATTACATAATGTTTATGACATGGTAATAAGTGATATAAAAGGAATAATTAACTTGAAAAAGGTTCTTAAGGAAGTATAAATTAACTCAAGTTTATTATTCAGGAGATTAAAGAACGATCGAGTCAAGTCGGACCCGAGGTAAGGGATCCTACTCCTCTCTTTCTTTTTAAGTACACACTTTTATGTCATTCCTTTTAAAGCTCGTCTTTCTTGTTATTGGTATGATCTCTTATGTTAAACTTACTGTAATTTTTATGTTCATGTGATGAGAGACCCTATTCTCTCTCATCAATCCATTTTGGATGTTTTGAGTGGCGCCGTTAGGCTGCCGAACTTTCGTAAGAGATCTAACCTCTCTCTTTCTTTTTAAGTACTCTCCTTTATGTCACTTCTTTTAAGCTCCTCTGTAATGTTGGGGGATGTTATTTTATATTCCTCTTTCTGTAAATTTTATTGTAATGTGATGAGATACCCTATTTGATATCATCAATCCATATTCAGATGTTTTATGTGGCTCTGTTAGGCTGCCGAGTTTTCGTAAGAGATTTTTCATCTCACTTTTATTCCCATGAGATTTGTGCTACATTTTCCACAAAATCCATTTAGTGGTGTATGTACTTCCCATTATTCTACTATTTGTGTAATATACTTTCGTTTATGAGTATTTACATCAATGATCTATTGTCCTTCATTCCTGGGGTGTATGTTTTGAAAGATACCCAAGTCGGTAAGGGAACCTTTCACCCTCCTCTTTTTTAAAAGACTTCTTTTGTTGGGTATTTTAATTTACATATTGTTATGTTGGGATATGTTATCATATATAGTTATTGATGAAAATTTTATTTCCAAGTGATGAGATACTCTTTTTATCTCTCATCAACTCATTTTGATGTGATGTCGTTAGGCTGTCAAGGGAACTTTTTAACCCAATTTCGATTTCTTTGGGTTCAACATGTAGTCATTGAATATGTCATCCATTGAATATGTGTGAATGACCTTTTATTGTTTTACACTTAATATCCACTTATATTGGGTGTATTTATATTTGTCACACATATTTTTGAGATTGATTTGTCCTTAATTTAAGGATACCTTCTTTATAAGGGATTTCATCACATTTGACTTTTCTATTGAGGGTTCATTGTTGTTATGCACCAATTCAATCTTATATGGTGTATATACTGTCCTTTGGAGTATTATATCATGAATCCATTTATTCACATGATATTATAAAGTTCTGACTAAATGTTATTCCTCAATTATTGTATTTAAGTGTCTCTAATTTTGGTAAAACTCCTTTAACCAAAATATCGTTTTAAATGTTTTAATTATTTGTTCTTATTAATATCCATGTTTTCAAAATGGTTTTAAGGATTCATTTATATGGATATTAATGGTTTAAAATTTTAAGCTTCAAGGTGGTATGGGACACTTTGATTAAAAAATCTCTTTATTAAATGTTTTAAATGGTTTTGGAAGTGGTTTCTTTTTGAATGGATTCATTATTTCAATATACTAAAATGTTATATTGTGATTGAAATGTGGAAATGTTATGTTTCCTTTATGAATGTTTTATGTGACACATTTATGTTATGGTTCTTGGGCATTGTTATGAAAATGGGTGGTTCCATGATAAACTAAGGGCGGGTTAGCCCGATATAGCTCTCCAATGAATTGGGTAACACGAAGGAGTAAAACGTTAAGGTTTCTCTGAAGAGATTTAGGGAATATACTGTGATGGGTATTCCAAACGTAACCAAGAGGGTTACTCCCTACGTAAGAATTTTATGAATGCCTCAAGTTACCTTTATGTCTTATGTTTTCTATGATTTATTCATGATTTGATATGCCTATGTTTTATGGGTAAAGTGTGATTTCATTCTAATGTATATATGAACTCATGTTTCCTTTCCATATTTTTATAACTCTTACTGAGCTTTTTACGCACATCCCAAGTTTTTGAAATGTTTTTCACAGGTCAAGGGAAAGGTACATGATGTGATTATAGTGTCATGGATTTGTCAAGAAAGAATTCGGGTTATATTTTAAATATGTTACCGTTGATGGGAAGAATGAATACTGTCTTTTATGTAACCACTTTGTTTAAATGTGGAATATAATGGAAGTTTCATGATCTAATTCTCTAAAACTCTAAACCTGAAAAGATCCTCAATGAGTAATCTTGTAATAACTCAAGATTAAGTAAGGTTTAAGGCTGGGGCCTTATAGTTGGTATCAAAGGTCGGTTTAGATAACTTTAGAGGTTAGGGTATTCTTTAAGCATAAGTGACATTATCATAATGGTTAGGATTTCAGAAAGAGTCCTAGTTTTAGATAAAGTAAACGAGTAAGTGTGTCTTAGTGTTTACCTTCCTCATTAGTACATGATGGTTTTGTTGATATACTCACACTGACATTTCTGTTTTTAGTGAATGGATGGATCTAGAAGGCACCAATGAGGCTTGAAGGAAACTGTGGTGGTTCTCTGATTAAGAGACTAGAGAAAATGGAGGATTCAATGAGGAAGCTCATGGTTGTTCTAAACCAAATATCAAGGAGTCATGATCAACCACTTGAACCTTGGTGAGTTCTCTAGTGCATCATGTACGAGATGGCCAACTCGATGTGGAAATTCAGGTAATAATTATTAAGGTAACCATTAGGGTTTATATGATCCTTAATTTTTAGGTAATTATGGGTTACTCTATGATATGATGGAAAATGAAAGGAATGAGATAAACTTGAGGTTAAAATATGTTATGATTATTCTTGAAGATTTTATCTCATTTTGGGGAATGTTTTAAGAATTATATAGTTTTGGAAAAAGGATAGCACGCAGACCGTGTGACAACCCGTCGCGTCGGACAAAGCTGCGGGAATCGAACCCACAGCCAAAGTGCGATTGGTATTATCGCCTACCACTGGACTACGTGAAGTCCCCGGTTAGTTTGACTGATTCTTTTTAGTTATATGATTTTATGAATTAAGAGTAAGTTGATTTTGGTTTATTTATGAAAAATGATTAATCTATCATCGAGGATATGTGATTAGGTTAATTTCTTTTCAATATGAGACTTTAGGAGCAACTGATGTTGTTTGGAGATAAATGTTATGATTTAACTTGGAAGACTATGTGACTAAATCCTTCAAATATTTGTGTTTCAATGTTAGTTTGGATTAATTTGAAGAATTTTATGGACAAATTGTTTATCTAATGGTCTTCGTTGAACTTTGGGTTTTGTTGGACAAATTTTGGAGATTAATCATAGATTTTCTTTTTAAAGGGTTATCCTTTTCTGGATTATCTGATCTTGTAGTAACATTTTTTGTTTTAGTTTTGGTTAAGGTTTGAAGACATTGGAATTGTATAGTTCTCTTTTGTGGATTAGGTGATTCTCTAGAAGTTGATTATAGTACTCTTAATGCGAACAAGTCTCCCTAAATACTCGTCTTTTGGAAAAAAATATGAGTTTGATTAAGGAATCTAGTAAAAGTTGAAAGTCAACATGATAAGTGATTATGTTTCCTTTTGAATAAATTTATCAATAAAAAGTAGCTTAAAACAAAAATGTTGTCTATTAACTTTTCCTACTGGGGAATCGAATACCGTTTAACCCATCACAAGTTTGTGATTTTCTCATGGTTAACTTTCTCCTAAACATGTTTTCTATCACTCTCCATCAGAACATGACCCTTTGCTTTTTCTTCCATGTCCATGTTTTCCTACACGGAATCCTATTATGGGTTAACTAGGGTGACCTTTGTACTTATCTTTCTTTATTTTAAAGTGATTGTTTTACCGACTCTTGTTCTGATGTGGGAATTTCAAGGATGTTTCCAAGCCCAATTTTAAAATTGTGAGGACGCAATTCCCAAAAGGGGGGAAGGATGTAACACCCCAGGTAAATAAAGATTATGACATCTATATATTTACCCATATTTTTGAATCAAACATTAATATTACTTTAAAGGGGATGCTATGCTCGATGGCATACCCAATACGCAACAACGAGTTTCTTGGGAATCTTACGTTGCACTCTAATAATAAAATAATATTATTTTAAATGGTAGTTAACATGTAGCCGTTGTAATGGCGGTAATGGATAGAAATAACTAAAATATGATTATATATGTTTTTAAATGTTTTTCATTTATCCAATAAAGGATAGAGGCTTAAAATATGGAAAGAATTCAATTTTAGGCGCATATGCCCTAGTTTTCACTAAAGGTTCACTTATCACCTTTTGATGTTGAACCAGCATTAAATTTAGTTTTGTTCACTCTTAAACATTCTTTTGGACCAAATAAAACTCTTATTAAGAATTGGGACATCAAAATTTACTTTGTGTAAATTTTTGGTATCTTTCCGATAAAGTTCATTTTTTTAATGAATAGTGTAAAATGTTGTATTTTAATTCAAAACCTATTTTTAGTATAATTTATTTATATGATTAAATTATCTTTTGAATTGGTTTTAAAGTGAAATTAGAATATATTTTTACCATTAAATCCAATAGTGGTCGTTGGAATTAATTTCACTTTGAAATGAGACTTAAACCTGTGTCAATCTTTTGATACTTATTGTTTCATAAAAACATGCTATTTGCTCCGACATCGGGAATTAATTATTAAATTAATTAATCTGACTTATATGTTTTGAATTTTGTAAAAGAGACTTCATTTTTGAATTCGGAATATCAAATATAGCTTATGGTGAATTTTTGGGATTTTTCTGAAAAACTTCAATTTGTGATGAATAGTGAAACCACTAAGTGGTACTTATAAAAACTGATTTTTCCGTTTAAATGAAATTTTTCCATCTTTGTGTTTTGAATTTCAAAAATCCGACATACATGGTTGTAATTAAGAAGTAAAATTTTGTTAAATGGGATAAAAATAATTTTTTGGTGAATAGTAACTTATTAAGTTTTTAATCGCGATTAGTGGTAATTAGTGTAGTTTAAGGTAAAAATAGTGCTTTAATAAACTAAGATGAGCTTGACACATGTCCTACTCTCATTGTTTGTGTCATGGATGACCAAGAAAAGCCATGGGTCAAATTGAGTACCCCATGGAGCTTCTTTGGTTGGGAAATGACATAAATAACTTTTTATTTAATGTAAAAGTAAAAATGACACAAATATCATATGTTTTACGAAAACAATTTTTACATGGGGTTATAAAGATCTGGTTTTTGATTATAAATAGTCATTGGAAATCTAAAAAGATTTCCTACATCATAGTATTTTTTTATAATTTTTAGACACAAAATAAATTAAATTATTTATGACATCATGATGATGCAGCGATGACCTCATTATTTAACGATTTAAATAAAATGGAAAGATAATGTAAAATCTATGAACTACACAGGTCCAAAACTTATTAGATGGGTGTATTTCTAACCCTTAACACCTTATCCACGAATTATATCAAGGTGGGACCTTTTGAAACCGAAACACATTTTCAAATAAAGTAATATTTCTTACTTTCCAAAAGTGCCCCTCCTCTCGTCTTATAAAAGGCCCCCACCTCTACCTCATTTCACACACTCCTCAAGCCTTTGGCTCGGCCAACCCCTGCCCATTTACTCTCTCCAAATCCCTCTCCTCATCCTAGATGATTCCCTTTGGGCAGAATCCATTCAAAAGAATCCTTTAGGCTCAAATCAAAAGGAGTTACACTTTTAAAGGTAATTCATTCTCTCATGTTCATTTGTTTTATTTTGCTTCTCCAACCCCCTAAACTCTTTTTATTTATTTCTTTTATAACAAAACCAGTATCTTCAATATAATATGATGTTTTTATAAGATTTATTTGAGCTACACTCTCACACAACTACATCAAATGGTTAAAGAACATACGGTTTCCGTGGATGGCGAAATTCTGCCTCCCGAAACGATGATTGTTCAATACTCATTTAACACCTTCAAAGGTGGCCATTATGATGTCACTATTTTTATATATGATATAAAATATGTTTATGTTTTCCTTAATCTTATGTTTTTTTCATTTTGGGCATACCTTTATGGTTTCCATTATGGGTAAACGCGATATCTTCATTTAAGGAAGTGCGGACTACCGCCCCCTCAAAGTGATTTGATTTGTTAAATACCATATGTGGGACGTATAAAGGATGGAACTATGATATTATATATGATATTATACTTGAATTATAATATACCTTTATATCATTATTATTCCATTCTATAAAATACGAAATAGAAATGAAAGTAGCGTTCATGCGTACGTACGGCTTACCGTCTCCATGAACGGTGCATTTCATTTCTTACCTCTAAATGATTACGTAATGTTATAAATGCATGAATGTACTGAATATATATGACATATATGATATCTAAATCATGAATAAAATTCTGGATATAATAAACATTTTTCCACACGAACAACATGTAATTGTAAGAAGTCCACTTTCGACTTAAGAACCAAATATCGGCAAAACAAATATTATTAACTTAAATGATTACATAATGTTTATGACATGGTAATAAGTGATATAAAAGGAATAATTAAATTGAAAAAGGTTCTTAAGGAAGTAGAAATTAAATGAAGTTTATTATTCAGGATATTAAAGAACGATCGAGTCAAGTCGGACCCGAGGTAAGGGATCCTACTCCTCTCTTTCTTTTTAAGTACACACTTTTTTGTCATTCCTTTTAAAGCTCATCTTTCTTGTTATTGGGATGATCTCTTATGTTACACTTACTTTAATATATATGTTCATGTGATGAGAGACCCTATTCTCTCTCATCAATCCATTTTGGAAGTTTTGAGTGGTGCCGTTAGGCTGCCGAACTTTCGTAAGAGATCTAACCTCTCTCTTTCTTTTTAAGTACTCTCCTTTATGTCACTTCTTTTAAGCTCCGCTTTGTAATGTTGGGGTATGTTCTTTTATATTCCTCTTTCTGTACATTTTATTGTAATGTGATGAGATACCCTATTTTATCTCATCAATCCATATTCAGATGTTTTATGTGGCGCCGTTAGGCTGCCGAGTTTTCGTAAGGGATTTTTCATCTCACTTTTATTCCCATGAGATTTATTCTACATTTTCCACAAATTCCATTTAGTGGTGTATGTACTGCCCATTATTCTACTCTTTGTGTAATATAGTTTCTTTTATGAGTATTTACATCAATGATCTATTGTCCTTCTTTCATGGGGTGTATGTTTTGAAAGATACCCAAGTCGGTAAGGGAACCTTTCACCCTCCTCTTTTTTAAAAGACTTCTTTTGTTGGGTCTTTTAATTTACATATTGTTATGTTGGGATATGTTCTCATATATCCTTATTGATGTAAATTTTATGTCCATGTGATGAGATACTCTTTTTATCTCTCATCAACTCATTTTGATGTGATGTCGTTAGGCTGTCAAGGGAACTTTTTAACCCAATTTCGATTTCTTTGGGTTCAACATGTAGTCATTGAATATGTCATCCATTGAATATGTGTGAATGACCTTTTATTATTGTACACTTAATATCCAATTATATTGGGTGTATTTATATTTGTCACACATATTTTTGAGATTGATTTGTCCTTAATTTAAGGATACCTTCTTTATAAGGGATTTCATCACATTTGACTTTTCTATTAAGGGTTCATTGTTGTTATGCACCAATTCACTCTTATATGGTGTATATACTGTCCTTTGGAGTATTATATCATGAATCCATTTATTCTCATGATATTATAAAGTTCTGACTAAATGTTATTCCTCAATTATTGTATTCAAGTGTCTCTAATTTTGGTAAAACCCCTTTAACCAAAATATCGTTTTAAATGTCTTAATTATTTGTTCTTATTAATATCCATGTTTTCAAAATGGTTTTAAGGATTAATTTATATGGATATTAGTGGTTTAACATTTTAAGCTTCAAGGTGGTATGAGACACTTTGATTCAAAAATATCTTTATTAAATGTTTTAAATGGTTTTGGAAATGGTTTCTTTTTGAATGGATTCATTATTTCAATATACTAAAATGTTATATTGTGATTGAAATGTGGAAATGTTATGTTTCCTTTATGCATGTTTTATGTGACACATTTATGTTATGGTTCTTGGGAATTGTTATGAAAACTAGTGGTTCCATGATAAACTAAGGGCGGGTGAGCCTGATATATCTCTCCAATGCATTGGGTAACGCGAAGGAGTGAAACGTTAAGGTTTCTCCGAAGAGATTTAGAAAATATACTGTGATGGGTATTCCAAACGTAACCAAGAGGGTTACTCCCTACGTAAGAATGTTATGAATGCCTCAAGTTACCTTTATGTCTTATGTTTTCTATGATTTATTCATGATTTGATATGCATATGTTTTATGGGTAAATTGTGATTTCATTATAATGTATATATGAACTCATGTTTCCTTTCCATATTTTTATAACTCTTACTGAGCTTTTTATGCTCATCCCAAGTTTTTGAAATGTTTTTCACAGGTCAAGGGAAAGGTACATGATGTGATTATAGTGTCAAGGATGTGTCAAGAAAGAATCCGGGTTATATTTTAAATATGTTCCTGTTGATGGGAAGAATGAATACTGTCTTTTATGTAACCACTTTGTATAAATGTGGAATGTAATGCAAGTTTCATGATCTAATTCTCTAAAACTCTAAACCTGAAAAGATCTTTAATGAGTAATCTTGTAATAACTCAAGATTAAATAAGGTTTAAGGCTGGGGCCTTACAGTTGGTATCAAAGGTCGGTTTAGATAACTTTAGAGGTTAGGGTATTCTTTAAGCATAAGTGACATTACCATAATGGTTAGGATTTCAGAAAGAGTCATATTTTTAGATAAAGTAAACGAGTAAGTGTATCTTAGTGTTTACCTTCCTCATTAGTACATGATGGTTTTTTTGATATACTCACACTGACATTTCTGTTTTTAGTGAATGGATGGATCTAGCAGGCACCAAAGAGACAACAGGTTTGAAGGAAACTGTGGTGGTTCTCTGATTAAGAGACTAGATAAAATGGAGGATTCAATGAGGAAACTCATGGTTGTTCTAAACCAAATATCAAGGAGTCATGATAAACCACTTGAACCTTGGTGAGTTCTCTAGTGCATCATGTACGAGATGGCCAACTCGATGTGGAAATTCGGGTAATAATTATTAAGGTAACCATTAGGGTTTATATGATCCTTAATTTTTAGGTAATTATGGGTTACTCTATGATATGATGGAAAATGAAAGGAATGAGATAAACTTGAGGTTAAAATATGTTATGATTATTCTTGAAGATTTTATCTCATTTTGGGGAATGTTTTAATAATTATATAGTTTTGGAAAAAGGACAACACGCAGACCGTGTGACAACCCTTCGCGTCGGACAAAGCTGCGGGAATCGAACCCACAACCAAAGTGCGACTGGTATTATCACCTACAACTGTACTATGTGAAGTCCCTGGTTAGTTTGACTGATTCTTTTTAGTTATATGATTTTATGAATTAAGAGTAAGTTGATTTTGGGTTATTTATTAAAATGATTAACCTATCATCGAGGATATGTGATTAGGTTAATTACTTTTCAATACGAGACTTTAGGAGCAACTGATGTTGCCTGGAGATAAATGTTACGATTTAACTTGAAATACTATGTGACTAAATCCTTCAAATATTTGGGTTTCAATCCTATTTTGGTTTACTTTGAAGAATTTTATGGACAAATTGTTTATCTAATGGTCTTCGTTGAACTTTGGGTTTTGTTGGACAAATTTTGGAGATTAAGCATAGATTTTCTTTTTAAAGGGTTATCCTTTTCTGGATTATCTGATCTTGTAGTAACATTTTTGGTTTTAGTTTTGGTTAAGGTTTGAAGACATTGGAATTGTATAGTTCTCTTTTGTGGATTAGGTGATTCTCTAGAAGTTGAGTATAGTACTCTTAATGCGAACAAGTCTCCCTAAATACTCGTCTTTTGGAAAAAAATATGAGTTTGATTAAGGAATCTAGTAAAATTTGAAAGTCAACATGATAAGTGATTATGTTTCCTTATGAATAAATTTCTCAATAAAAAGTAGCTTAAAACAAAAATGTTGTCTATTAACTTTTCCTACTGGGGAATCGAATACTGTTTAACCCATCACAAGTTTGTGATTTTTTCATGGTTAACTTTCTCCTAAACATGTTTTCTATCACCCGCCATCAGAACATGACCCTTTTCTTTTTCTTCCATGTCCATGTTTTCCTACACGGAATCCTATTATGGGTTAACTCGGGTGACCTTTGTACTTAGCTTTCTTTATTTTAAAGTGATTGTTTTACCGACTCTTGTTCCGATGTGGGAATTTCAAGGATGTTTCCAAGCCCAATTTTAAAATTGCGAGGAAGCAATTCCCAAAAGGGGGGAAGGATGTAACACCCCAGGTAAATAAAGAATATTACATCTTTATATTTACCCATATTTGTGAATCAAACATTAATATTACTTTAAATGGGATGTTATGCTCGATGGCGTACCCAATACGCAACAACGAGTTTCTTGGGAATCTTACGTTGCACTCTAATAATAAAATAATATTATTTTAAATGGTAGTTAACATGTAGCCGTTGTAATGGCAGGAATGGATAGAAATAACTAAAATATGATTATATATGTTTTTAAATGTTTTTACATTTATCCAATAAAGGATAGAGGCCTAAAATACGGAAAGAATTCAATTTTAGGCGCATATGCCCTAGTTTTCACTAAAGGTTCACTTATCACCTTTTGATGTTGAACCATCATTAAATATAGTTTTGTTAAATCTTAAACATTCTTTTGTACCAAATAAAACTCTTATTAAGAATCGGGACATCAAAATTTACTTTGTGTAAATTTTTGGTATGTTTCCGATAAAGTTCATTTTTTAATGAATAGTGTAAAATGTTGTATTTTAATTCAAAACCTCTTTTTAGTCTAATTTATTTATATGATTATATTATCTTTTGAATTGGTTTTAAAGTGAAATTAGAATATATTTTTACCATTAAATCCAATAGTGGTCGTTGGAATTAATTTCACTTTGAAATGAGACTTAAACCAGTGTCAATCTTTTGATACTTATTGTTTCATAAAAACACGCTATTTGCTCTGACAGCGGGAATTAATTATTAAATTAGTTAATTTGACTTATATGTTTTGAATTTTCTAAAATAGACTTCATTTTTGAATTTGGAATATCAAATATAGCTTATGGTGAATTTTTTGGATTTTTCTGATAAACTTCAATTTTTGATGAATAGTGAAACCACTAAGTGGTACTTATAAAAACTGATTTTTCCGTTTAAATGAAATTTTTCCATCTTTGTGTTTTTAATTTCAAAAATCCGACATACATGGTTGTCATTAAGAATTAAAATGTGGTTCAATGGGATAAAAGTAATTTTTTGGTGAATAGTAGCTTATTAAGTTTTTAATCGCGATTAGTGGTAATTAGTGTAGTTTAAGGTAAAAATAATGATTTAATAAACTAAGATGAGCTTGACACATGTCCTAACATCATTTTTTGTGTCATGGCCGACCAAGACAAGCCATGGGTAAACTTGAGGACCCCATGGAGCTACTTTGGTTGGGAAATGACATAAATAACTTTTTATTTAATGTAAAAGTAAAAATGACACAAACATCATATGTTTTAGGAAAACAATTTTTACATGGGGTTATAAAGATCATATTTTTTATTATAAATATTAATTGGAAAGATAAAACTATTTCCTACATCATAGTATTTTTTTATAATTTTTAGACACTAAATAAATTAAATTATTTATGACATCATGATGATACAGCGATGACCTCATTATTTAACTATTTAAATAAAATGGAAAGATAATGTAAAATCTATGAACTACACATGTCCAAAAATTATTGGATGGGTTTATTTGAAACCCTTAACACCTTATCCACGAATTATATCAAAGTGAGACCTTTTGAAACCGAAACACATTTTCAAATAAAGTAATATTTCTTACTTTCCAAAAGTGCTCCTCCTCTCCTCTTATAAAAGGCCCCCACCTCTACCTCATTTCACACACTCTTCAAGCCTTTGGCTCGGCCAAACTCTGACCATTTACTCTCTCCACATCCGTCTCCTCATCCTAGAGGATTCCCTTTGGGCTTAATCCTTTCAAAGGAATCATTTAGGCTCAAATCAAAAGGAGTTACACTTTTAAAGGTAATTCATTCTCTCATTTTCATTTGTTTTATTTTGCTTCTCCAACCCCCTAAACTCTTTTTATTTATTTCTTTTGTAACAAAAACAGTATATTCAATATACTAGGATGTTTTTATAAGATTTATTCTAGCTACACTCTCACACAACTACATAAAATGGTTAAAGAACATACGGTTTCCGTGGATGGTGAAATTCTGCCTCACGAAACGATGATTGTTTAATACTCATTTAACACCTTCAAAGGTGGCCATTATGATGTCACTATTTTTATATATGATATAAAATATGTTTATGTTTTTCTTAAGCTTCTGTTTTTTTCATTTTGGTCATACCTTTATGGTTTCCATTATGGGTAAACGCGATATCTTCATTTAAGGAAGTGCGGACTACCGCCCCCTCAAAGTGTTTTGATTCGTTAAATACCATATGTGGGACGTATAAAGGATGGAAATATGATATTATATATGATATTATACTGGAATTATAATATACCTTTATATCATTATTGTTCCATTCTATAAAATATGAAATAGAAATGAAAGTAGCGTTCATGCGTACGTACGGCTTACCTTCTCCATGAACGGTGCATTTCATTTCTTACCTCTAAATGATTATGTAATGTTATAAATGCATGAATGTACTGGATATATATGAATTATATTATATCTACATCATGAATACAATTCTGGATATAATAAACATTTGGCCACACAAACAACATGTAATTGTAAGAAGTCCACTTTCGACTTAAGAACCAAATATCGGCAAAACAAATATTATTAACTTAAATGATTACATAATGTTTATGACATGGTAATAAGTGATATAAAAGGAATAATGAACTTGAAAAAGTTTCTTAAGGAAGTATAAATTAACTCAAGTTTATTATTCAGGAGATTAAAGAACGATCGAGTCAAGTCGGACCCGAGGTAAGGGATCCTACTCCTCTCTTTCTTTTTAAGTACACACTTTTATGTAATTCCTTTTAAAGCTCATCTTTCTTGTTATTGGGATGATCTCTTATGTTACAATTACTGTAATTTTTATGTTCATGTGATGAGATACCCTATTCTCTCTCATAAATCCATTTTGGAAGTTTTGAGTGGCGCTGTTTGGCTGCCAAACTTTCTTAAGAGATCTAACCTCTCTCTTTCTTTTTAAGTACTCTCCTTTATGTCACTTCTTTTAAGCTCCTCTTTGTAATGTTGGGGGATGTTCTTTTATATTCCTCTTGCGGTACATTTTATTGTAATGTGATGAGATACCCTATTTGATCTCATCAATCCATATTCGGAAGTTTTATGTGGCGCCGTTAGGCTGCCGAGTTTTCGTAAGGGATTTTTCATCTCACTTTTATTCCCGTGAGATTTATGCTACATTTGCAAAAAATTCCATTGAGTGGTGTATGTACTGCCAATTATTCTACAATTTGTGTAATATACTTTTGTTTATGAGTATTTACATCAATGATCTATTGTCCTTCTTTCATGGGGTGTATGTTTTGAAAGATACCCAAGTCGGTAAGGGAACCTTTCACCCTCCTCTTTTTTAAAAGACTTCTTTTGTTGGGTATTTTAATTTACATATTGTTATGTTGGGATATGTTCTCATATATCCTTATTGATGTAAATTTTATGTCCAAGTGATGAGATACTCTTTTTATCTCTCATCAACTCATTTTGATGTGATGTCGTTAGGCTGTCAAGGGAACTTTTTAACCCAATTTCGATTTCTTTGGGTTCAACATGTAGTCATTGAATATGTCATGCATTGAATATGTGTGAATGACCTTTCATTTTTGTACACTTAATATCCACTTATATTGGGTGTATTTATATTTTTCACACATATTTTTGAGATTGGTTTGTCCTTAATTTAAGGATACCTTCTTTATAAGTGATTTCATCACATTTGACTTTTCTATTGAGGGTTCATTGTTGTTATGCACCAATTCACTCTTATATGGTTTATATACTGTCCTTTGGAGTATTATATCATGAATCCATTTATTCTCATGATATTATAATGTTCTGACTAAATGTTATTCCTCAATTATTTTATTCAAGTGTCTCTAATTTTGGTAAAACAACTTTTACCAAAATATCGTTTTTAATGTTTTAATTATTTGTTCTTATTAATATCCATGTTTTCAAAATGGTTTTAAGGATTCATTTATATGGATATTAATGGTTTAAAATTTTAATCTTCAAGGTGTTATGGGACACTTTGATTCAAAAATCTCTTTATTAAATGTTTTAAATGGTTTTGGAAATGGTTTCTTTTTGAATGGATTCATTATTTCAATATACTAAAATGTTATATTGTGATTGAAATGTGGAAATGTTATGTTTCCTTTATGCATGTTTTATGTGACACATTTATGTTATGGTTCTTGGGCATTGTTATGAAAACGGGTGGTTCCGTGATAAACTAAGGGCGGGTGAGCCCAATATAGCTATCCAATGCATTGGGTAACGCGAAGGAGTGAAACGTTAAGGTTTCTCCGAAGAGATTTAGGGAATATACTGTGATGGGTATTCCAAACGTAACCAAGAGGGTTACTCCCTACGTAAGAATGTTATGAATTCCTCAAGTTACCTTTATGTCTTATGTTTTCTATGATTTATTCATGATTTGATATGCCTATTTTTTATGGGTAAAGTGTGATTTCATTCTAATGTATATATGAACTCATGTTTCCTTTCCATATTTTTATAACTCTTACTGAGCATTTTATGCTCATCCCAAGTTTTTGAAATGTTTTTCACAGGTCAAGGGAAAGGTACATGATGTGATGATAGTGTCAAGTATGTGTCAAGAAATAATCCGTGTTATATTTTAAATATGTTCCCGTTGATGGGAAGAATGAATACTGTCTTTTATGTAACCACTTTGTTTAAATGTGGAATGTAATGGAAGTTTCATGATCTAATTCTCTAAAACTCTAAACCCGAAAAGATCCTCAATGAGTAATCTTGTAATAACTCAATATTAAGTAAGGTTTAAGGCTAGGGCCTTATATCAGTAGTCTCAATTCCCATTTGATAGAAGAGGAGAACAAGATAAGTTATTACATTAACATATTAAAATCACAGTATAAGGAATATATAGATTTTTTAATAATATAATTATTTAAGAACATATGAAATAGTTGGAAGAATAAATATAAATAAAATTTTCAGTTAAGAACCATACATCTTCTTCTGACTACCTAATTTGGATTGCACCAAAATCCTTGATAAGAGCATTTCAAAAAAAATTATGGCCTATCGGATGTGGGTATTAATTTAAGTAATATATTTTGTCTTGTATTTTCCAAACCAAAACAAATTTATAGCATAAAAAGTAATGGAGATTGGTTTCCCTTTCATAAGGGGGGAGAAGTCACAATTGGAATTTTTTAGAATAAAAAGTTGTGAAAAGTTTTTAAACATTCCAAAATGGAACATTATAGAGTTTTAGATTATATATTATTTAAATATGTTCATAAAATATGATTATTTGAAGTATTTATTTCATTTAAACCCTTATCAATTTAGTTTCCACAGCCTCCTGGGAATCCCATTTTAACCATAATCACGGAAAATAATTTATACTATTATTACAATTCATTATTATAAAAAATTAATTTGAAATTTATATATAATGTTTATTATTAATAATAAAAAATGGGATCCCTTTATTCAAATTCGAATCACATTAGTGGAACAAATTACTATAAAATTAAACCCACAGACGCAACCCAAATAGTATTTCTCAAAGATTATTTATTCATATGTATAAAATGTTTTTATAAAAAAAGAACTCAATTAAATTGAACAAAATAAGATTAATAATAAAAATTTTGAAATAATTTTTCATTTATAATATATTGAAAAAAAATTATTACATTTTAAATGATTCAAATAAAAAGGAAATATTCAACAAAAAATAGATACTTTTTATATTCATTAAAAAAATAATATTTTCATAAAAATCCCAAAAAATTTAGCATCATATAATTTTAAAATAACTATTCCAAAAATTAATTTCATGATATTGAATAATTTTTCCAAAAATGTAATAAATAAAATATTTTAATTTCTCATCAAAAAAATTGAGATCAATTTTTCTAAACAATGTATTTTTGTAATATATAAATAATTTTTTAAAAAATATATTTGCATTATCTATAAAAAATATAAATATATTTTAAATATTGTTATACCTAAGCACACATTACATTTTAATTTTTATGTTATACTGGTCATATTTAAATAATAATATTAGAATAATATTTTGATTCGTTAAAACTCAGAATTGTGTGTTACCCAAGCTATCGAAAAATTTACTCTATTATAAAAAAAATATTTCATAAATTCTTAGGGGGTTACATTTTCCATCATTAAAATTAATTTCACCCAAGAAATTTTGTTACTCTAAAACATGAAACATAGGATACATCTTCCTCATCATATCCTTGGTTTCCCATGTCGCTTCCTCAAATTGTTTGTTTCACCACAAAACATTGACAGTCTTGGTGTTATTATTTTGTAGAAATATATCTCAATGATCTGAAATATCAAATTATTATTCCTCATAAGAAATTTAATGATACATTGTTACACCCTCTGAGTAAAATATATGTGAAGGATCATGTATTTACTTCCTCATGAGAGTCATAGAAACCATCATTGACATGAGGGAGGTTTAGTAGGAGAACATAATGATAAGAAATATTCCAAACTCAGTAAATAATTACTAAAGAGACCAAATAAAAAGGGACTAATGCTCCATTATATCAAATTCTGATAAACATCTTTAACAGATAAATTTATAGTAAAACCTTCTCAACAACATCCAACTCCAGATCGCACTAATAGTTGTAAATATACTTTTTCTATAGAAACTGTGAGTCCATGATGTGAAATTGAATATATCTAAATTTAATTTCTATTTCCACATATATATATATGGTACCTATATCATTCATTCTATTAATTTATCCCATCCTATTTAAGTTTTACACTTCCTTCCATCAAGTTATTCAAAATGATCTATCATAAAGGTAGCATGAAAGATAATGTTGTATGAAAACGCACCTAAAAAAGATTTTAATCCAAAACATATCTAAAAACAGTGAAAAATATTTCGACATATCATTTAGGATTTTAATCGCTCTCTCAATTTTATTATCTTCCTAAGGGTGATATATTTTTCTAAAAAATATCTTCATATCTATGGCTAACTAATGTCATCACCAGAATATCATGTTTATCCCATGATCATGATCAGATAGAATAGTTTTTGGTACGTCATAAGACCATACCAATTATTTAATGTATATTCCATATTTATGATCATGGTAAAAATCAGCACTAATATCGATGATTTCTATTCACATAATATGGTGATAATCTACAAATTATACAACATTGTTTCCATTCTATGTTTTATAGAGTCTGATGAATGTAATCCATGGTGATTTATTCCCATTTTCATTCTCATGTGGGTAATGGTTGCAACATTCCCTAATATTGTTTTTATCATCCTTAATATGTTGGCATACCAAGAACTGAGATAAAAAATCTGAAATATCTCTCTTCATGTTTTCTCACCATAAATACACTTTATATCTCTATGTGTCTTAATACATCCATGGTTATTAGAGAATGATGAACTATGAGACTCTTCTAAAATATCCTTCTTCAAATATGGTATGGATGGTACGCAAACACATTTACTAACCCATATCAATATATCACAATCCATTTTAATATTAGGAATATATCTCACCTTATTATGCATCTCAATATCGTTCTTTTGTACCTCATATATTATTACATGAATAGATGGTTGAAAAAAATTAGAAATATAATATTTCTCCCCTTTCTTCATTATTTCAATATCCATCCTTCAATAATATATAAATATTTGATCTTTTGAGAACCTCATCATATATAGGATATCTAGATCCAGTCAAAACAAAGCATCATCAACCTTGTTTTCTTCCTTGGGTGGTATTTATTGATAATTAATATTCATTAATCATCATTAACAATATTTTCTAGGTCATATTAAAATCATTCTATGAGAATAAATAATTTAAAAATATATGATAATTATATACATAAAATCATTCTCTATAAATATAATCCCTCCATATATCTAATGAAAAAATTACAGCAAGTAACTTAAAATACGGAGTGGAGAAATTTTACTCAGGATCCTTTAATTTTTGTGATGCATAAGCTATCACCATATAATTCTTCATGATAATTCATCCCAATATAATCTTTGATAAATCACTATAGTTTTCAAACCCTTTCTATATATAGAGATATGAAATTAATTTTTCACTAATGAGTGCTCTCTATAGTACATTGAAATTTACCACACATCCATCTCTCTAGAAGAACGTGGCTCCCTTTTTAGTTAACATGGTGATTGGATTATATAGTTATGAGATATTCTCTATAAAATGTAGATAATTTCTAGCAAAACAATGAAAAATTTGGATCTTTGTTTAGAATGGTTGGTCTCAACCAATATTTAATAACTCCTTCCTTGGATTTATCCACCAATATACCCTCTATTTTGGTTATATGACCCAATTATTGGCCCAAGTACTTATAAAATATTTTTTTCATTCTTGATTTATATTGTTAAATACATTTTAAATGTTTAATAAAATAAGTGGTATTTATAGAAATTAAGGAATCACTTCAAAAAGAATAGTAACCTCCCACATTAAAGTATAAATAAATTTTATCTATCCTATATGGGAAAATATGATATATTTATAACATTGAATAATTAAATAATTTTTCTTCAAAATTATAAATTAAGTGTTGGTGTTTTTGTGACACATAAATTTTTATTTACATTTTTATAATTAATATTTTGATTTCAAAGAAAATTTATCTTCATAAAAAGTATTAATAACTTAATAGTTTGTTTTTAAATGATTATAAAATAATTTTATTGGACCTTAATTAATTTGTTAATGTGTAATAAAATCAGATATAATTTTAAAAATTGGTACTTTTAAAAGAAAAAATTATTCTAGTTAAAAAATAAATTTCACATGTTTGCAAATTTTTATACATAAAATGGGTTTTATTTCTGAATTATTCACATAGAAATATTGTTATAGTGAATTATTGATATTTTTCTAAACTAGTTGAATTTTTTGGTGAATAGTTAAATATAGTAATTTACTGTATAAAATTATAATACAAATGCCTGAATTATAAACATCATGCATGATTTAAAACCATAATATATTAATCTCATTTTCTTTTTAATGTTATTATTCATTGGAATAAAAAATATTCCTAATATTCAGACAAAATATTAAAACAATGAATAAAATAATAAAAAAACTCTCCTTCCATCCACTATAAATACCACCCATCACCACCCCTTATTCTCACATCTCAAAGCCTTGAATCCTTTATAATTTCTACCCGATATGATTAAAAATATTCTTCGTCACATCCAAGACTTTTTTTCTTACAAAAATACCAAAACAAAGTTCCTTAAAGAGGTTCTCAAAGAGAGGAATTCAAGAGGTAAAATCCATGATCATTTTCTTTAATTTTATTTTCAACATCATTTATTTTCGTATTATCTCCTCACCTCCCATCATCGTAGTGACATGATAACGGTATTATATCACATATATTGGAATGCTATTCATTTAAGAGAACATCCAAAATCAATCCTTTCTTCTTCTCCTCTTATTCAAAAAAAATGAAACCATCATTCGTGATGTGTTGATTTATCGTCGTTGTGGATGATGTTTTTTCATTTTACATTAACGTCTTCAAGAATTTTAATAAAACCATTATTATAGAAAAATAATATTTTATTGTACATATTATATGTTATATAATATTCTATAAAAAATATATAAACAATATATTAAATAAAATGATATATGTTTGTGATGGTCGTAAAAACTGCCAAAATAAATCAAATCATTTTCATTGATCTTTTATCCCAGAATAATCATAATTTCAGAAAACCAAATGATATATGGAATCATATAAAATTATGGAAACATAATAATACCATATCATTTAACTTCTGGATTTTTCCTTCAATTTAAAATCAAATCCATAATGAACCAACCCTGGAAACCATTATATAAACTCACTCAAAAGAATAAATAAAGAAAACTTTTATAAATAAATAGGTGGATATATGGTATAAAACTAAAACATAGGTTATTATAAATACGAATATAGTTCCTTAATATATTAATAACACTTTTTAAACCATTATACATGAGGTTTGAACTTTTTTGAAAGAATTCAAACCCATGGTAAGGGACTTTTATTTATAAATTATCTTTTAAATTTCTATTTTTAAAAATTAATAATGAATGTTTCTATGATGAATGAATTTATGTTTTATGATATTACATGGTTATTAGGATTTATTTAGGGTGGGAACTATATATCTTTCCAATACATTGGTTATTTTATTATTTAAAGTTGACAATAATGGTAATTCTAAGACTAATTATGATTGTTACGTCATAAGGTAGTCAGGAGGGTTAAATTCTAAGTTAGTCATGAGGATCACATTGTAAGGTATCCATGAGGGTTACAAATTATATGGTAGTTTCAAGGGTTTCAATCTAATGTAATTAATTCCCCATGTAACCTACATGGTTTATTTATTTATTCTATGTTTTAAGGAAATCCCATATTTTCACAAAGTATATGAGACATTATGGGTGAGAAGTATGTATTTGTGAAAATGAATTCATATATTTATAAATATTCATAGATTAATGGTTCCGTTAATTTATATCCCTTAATATGATTTTTTTTCTCATTCCATGTTTTGAAAATGATTTCCGTACGGTATAAGGATGGGTAAAAGAAAAGAATAAGCCAAGATGAATTTTCCGAAGATATTTAATTAAAATATTTCTTGTTTTATTAAAAACAATTATTATAGATGAAAATGGATATAGTTTTAATATTTCCCACTTTGTATTCTTGTGGGTTTATATGCATTAATTATTTCTTAATTCTCTAAAACTAGAAACCAAAAATATATCTAGGAATATAATAATGTATATTCTAAAATAATTTAGTAGATTATATAATTTTAAAGGTTGAATCCTTATAGTTGGTAATAGATTATAGTTAAGATAACATTAGGGGTTAAGATAATGTCAAAAGAATAAAAATTATTATTTTTACCATATGGTTATGTTAAAATTATATATCATTTAAATATTTCATTAATGCTTCATGTATGATAAGTCTATTCAAAATGGGTTTCTATAGAATAAATAGGGATGATGTGGTAGGAAGGCACCACGAGGGTGATATTTTTCTAAATCTACAACCTGGAATGGTGGAGATTTTAACTGAGTAGTTTTTGACAATAATGGATCACTTCATATAGGCCATAAATGGTGGTGGAATATGTGTAAGGTAATAATTACAGCTACCATAGAGTAACATGATGATTTTGGGGAATTTTTTATGGAAACACCACCATTCATTTAATACATCAACTTACCCAATGGAGGCTAAGGGGTGTACTAAAGACCATGAAAATATATTCTATGTCAGGGGGTGTTTAGAAAATCAAATGACTATTATTTCTATTTTTCATTTTGAAGGTGAAACTAACCAATGATGGTATAAGGCCATGAATATTATTCATATAAAGGAGATTAATGCCTTGGAATAGGATGAATTTAGGAATCGATTCTAGGAAAAATATTTTTGTATTGTGGTTTGACATAGGATAGAAATGAAAGTACATTAATTGAAACAGAAGGAGGAGATTTAGTGTTCATTTATGAATAAAACATCATATGTTAGGAAACTTTTGATCTAAATATTATTTAAGATATTGATAGTAAAATCAATAATCTTTACTCGGGATTCATGTTAAGATATCGATGGGAATTGGATTCTCGTGAATTCAAAATTTAAGAGACACATGTTTCATGTGATGAGAGGGTAGAAATGGGGTATTTTGATGACAAAATGTACTTGGAAAATAAGGGTAGGAAAAGGTCCATGTGAAACGAAATGGGTAATAATCAACAAAACAAATATGATCGTAAGAAAATAGAGTTTCTAGTGTGTGGAAAGTGTTGAAAATAGCACACTGGAGAATAATTTAACAAATCTGGGAAGTGTTTTTGATGTACTATGTTTGAACATATTCCATGAGATTGAAATTAAAAATATATTATTGGTGGTAAGTTTAATGTTTCTAATCAATATTTAAAGTGTTTTAAATATGATAAATTAGGAATTATGAAAATACCTACACAAAGAATGTCCTGAATGATGGTAAGTAGTTAGATTATAATAATAATGTTGTAGTGAAATCCTTGGAACTAATTTGGTAGATGTTGGTCCATTCAATGAAGTTTTATCTTGTACATTGTTTACTCATGTTTTTATAATGTCTTTATTTGATACAAGGTCTACCCATTCCTTTATTTCTGAGAAATTTTCAAGAAAATTGTAAATTTCCCCTTAAGAAATAAAAAAAAATTATGCTTGAAACACAAAGGAAAATATTTTGGAAAAAAATTAATTATAATAATCTCCTTATTGTTGTATGCAGCAATAAATTACATTAAAACATTTTTGTTTTATCCTTAATATAGTTTTATGTTATTCTCAGTATTGAATAGATTTATTTTTATCAGGTTAATATTAATTTCAGAGTCAGAAAAAAATTATAATGAATTTATGTTTGTATACAACAATGAACCCTTACCTTTGATAACATATCATGAATCATAAAAACTATTACAAGATTTAAATGAGTGTTATCTGGAACATATAATTGAAAACATGGGAACTATTCAAATTACTGATATACTAGTGGAAAATGAATACCATGATATTTTTCTTGAAGACTTTCACCATGTCATACATGATCATAATGTTGAATTTACTATTAACTTTGTTCATAATTATATTACAGTATCAAAACCACCTTATTGGATCGATTAAGTGGAATATTTAGAATTGAAAAATTAGTTACAGTAATTTCATAATAATAGTTTTATTCATCATAGAACTTCAAAATGGGGTAATCCTATATGGTGTTTCAAAAACACATGGTTCAGTGGTCCATTCCATTGATTATAGAGCTTCTACTAACATTACTGTTAAGAATATGTACCAATTTCTATATATTGATGACTTCTTTGTTCTGCTCAAGGGAGCTCAGTATTTTTCCAAGATTGACCTGAGATCCATGTACCATAAATTGGAGGTGAAGTAAGATGAAATTTCAAGCACAACATTCTGAAATATATATGGTAATTATGAGTATTTTTATACTTTTTATCCATAAAAATGCACTTACTTTATTTATGGATCTTGTGATTATAATCTTCTATGAAAATATGGATAATTTTGTTGTTGTTTTTATTTTTGATGTTTTATCTGTTCAAAAATTCATTAGGATTATGAAAATAAATTAAGTATTTTACTCCAGACACTCAATAAAATGATATTATATGGAAAATTTTGAAAAATTTATTTTTGGATACAATAGATTTTTTTTGGAGGAAAGTTATAAATAAATATGGCATAACTGTTGATCCCTCCAAAAAAAATTTGTTGATTAATGGATAAGACCTACAAATTTTACTCTCATTCGTTGTTGTAACACCTGAGATTTTTATGAGTAATATTTTGTTTTTATATATCATCAAAGGAATCTTTCACTACATACTAGCTGGGCTTACTTTAAACGCAATCGCGACCTTCCTTGATAGCTTGCGTCGTACGCAATACTGAGTTTTACTAAACAACAATATGCTATTAAAATATTATTAAAACTAGCCGTTATGAATAGTAATAACCACTTTTTGAAATTTTATAAATTTTATTTTTCAAAATGGACTTCATTTTTGGATTCGGAATACCGAAATTATCCTAGGGTAAAATTTTGGTATTTTTCTGAAAACATTCAATTTTTGATGAATAGTGAAACCACTAAGTGGTAGGTTAAAAACTGAATTTTGCATAAAACATAATTTTACCGCTTCTGTGAATGGAATTTCGAAAATCTGACAGACACGGTTGATATCAGTAAGTAAAATGTGCTTCAATGAGATAAAAATAATTTTTTGGTGAATTGTAACTTTTTACTTTTTTTACCGCGGTTAATAGTAAATAGGGGTAAATATGATATTACTATTGCCCTAACAAATGTCCTAATTCTATTGGATAATTGTAATTCGACCAAAAACAACCTTTTGAATAAAATATGACCATTTAGGCCCACTTGGGTTAGATTAGGACATTTATTATTAATTTATTTAAAGAAAGGTTAAAATAGTTAAAATCAAAGTTTAATAAGTAAATAATTTTTAATATGGGGTTATACATAAGATAAATTCGAATATAAATATTCATTAGAAAGATAAAAATATTTCCTACATAATTGTATTTTATTTATAATTTTTAGACATTAAATAATGTAATTTATTTATGACACAATTATGATGCAGTAATTATCTTATTTATGAAATATTGACATAATTGATGTTATAAACACCAAAATAAATGTAATTTGAGACTTTTTATGAATTCCACTAATTTTATAGGTTAATATGATATATTAGTGTTGATTTAATCAACTTGGTTCGAACATATAATTCTGTTATGACTTTCACAAAAATCATATATCAAATAGTGTCAAAATTGACACAAAATAGTTTTTAAATAAAATATTATATTATTAATTGTTATTTTATTCCTAAAAATCTAAGGTTCGGAAAAATGACTTAGATAAGGATATATATATTAATAATAAATAATTTGGGGTTCTTTTGGCATATTATAGTAAGTGTATTAACCATATAGTGAAAGAAAACAAAAAGAAACGGTAAAAGTTAAATTATTTAACTTAGAGTTAAATCTAATTGATAAGGTTAAAATAATATCCTAAACATGTCTAAATCCTATTGGTTGATAGGATTTCGACCCATCCCCACTTTAGCTTAGAAATAATACCCTTTTGAACCATTATAAACCGATTTTGACTTTAATATAAAATAATATTTTGAGATATTCCTAAGGTGCCCCTCTCCTCCCTTATAAAAGGGCACCTCCTCCCCCTCCTCCTCACACCAATTTGAGCAGTCAAGCTCGGCCAACCCCTGAAATTCTCTCCTCTCCACTTACCTATAATAATCATAGAGGTCCTGGTCTTCTTTAAAGGTCAATCTTAGTTCCCTAAGTGGAGGATTCAAAGAGGTGTTCCAAAGAAGAGGGAATATCCATTACCGATCTTTTCAATTTCTTTCTTCTTCAACTTCTTCTTATTTAGTTGTTTCATGATAAAGTAATAACATAAGTATTACATACATAATGATATGTTATTATAAATATGAAACAACCCTAATTCACCTTCTACCCATCCTACGGAAAAATGAAATCACCGCGCGTGCGTACTTACGGAATACCGTCTCCACACCGTGGTGTAATCTATTTTCCAGCATCACCTTAAAAGGATGGGTATAATGGAGTAATGAGTAAATATTTATGATTATTATAAAGTAATATTGATACTGAAATTATATATATATACTCCAATACAATTCCACGATCATAGGAATGATATCATCACTCGTGCGTACGTACGGAATACCGTCTCCACGATGTGATGCGACTCAGTCTACATGATCATCATTACATAGTAATTATATAAATGAATTGAATGAATAAATATGATATATTTTACACTAATACCATTCTGGATATAAGGTATCTATAACCTTAAAAGAAGAATAAGAATTTATTCGGCAAAACACGCATAAGAACAAAAGGCAATAAAGACCCGAGTAACAAGTAACAATGAAATATTAATAACAAGAAGCTAAGAATATGACCATATATGATATCATATCAATATGTATGATTCTGGAATAAGACAATAACATTATTTAAACCATTATACAGGAGCTTCAGACATGTACAAAGCAAATCGGACCTAAGGTAAGGGGAAATATCACAATCTCATTTTTATCCGAGATTGTTTATACTTTGGTATTTACTGGGGCGTATTTTATCATCCACATCCATGTTCCCTCAATATTTAATATTGTTTCCATCCACATACAATAGTTTAAATCCAATTTTACCCTTCGGTGAGTTTTTAGTAAAATATATGAAAGGAATCTTTTGTCGTTTTTCATACGAGGTACTTTTTGACTTTTCAGACAAAAGTACAAAGAATGTTTTTTTTAACTTATACGGCATGAATGGATTTCTAAAAAATTATTTCCAAGAAGCTTCCTTTACAAGTATTCATGTTTATTTTTAATCAACTTCTTTTAGTTTAAAATTGTATGACATGTTCTGAAAGGAAAAGTGTTTTTGAAGTAGAAAGGATATTTTCCTCAAGAATACAGTTCATGTATTTTATCAAAATTATTTTCCATCTAAGATAATAAAAGGGTTCTAGTTTTATCCCTATTATTACATGGATTTTATTATGTTGTGATGGAAATATTTTTATGAATTCCTTTATCTTATATGAATTGTTTTATGATGTCATGTTGTTTAAGAATCCCATTTTTATTACATGGGTTACGCTATGATGTATCGTTTATGATTATGTGGCACACATAAGAAAGGATTCATTATAAGATGGGTGAGACCTATATCTCCCTCTAATGAATTGGGTAAAGATTTTATATCTCATGAGATAGACATGGCTGGAACGGTAGGTTATACCGGTTCAGTGAAACAGGACTGGAACAAGGGTGACTCGGTTCAGAAAGGGACTTTGTCCACTAAGATAGTCTTGGAAATGAGTCATGACTAACAAGAAATTATTTTCCATGATTATGTGTGCATGCCACAAAGTTTCAAGTTTTATGTTATGATTATGGGGATCTCATTTTCACTTCTATGATTTATTCCATGTTAAGATGTTATAATCTCCTTTGCAGGTTATGATTTTCAAAAAGATATGATATAATTTTTATTTCCTTTATTTTCCCTTGCTGAGAATTTGAGCTCACCCTTTTATGTTTTCTTTTCCCCAGGTCAGGAAGATGGATATTAAGTAGAATATGCTAAAAAGGACCCTAGATATGATGAAATAAATGGGAGACACTGTAGAAGATTTATGAACCAGTTGTTTATGCTTCCCAGTTTCTAAAGAAACTATACCTATACGGTCCTTTGTATTTTTGTCATATGTTGTAATAAGTGTGCTTCAATTTTGAAGTATTAACAATGTATGTAAAGTATGGGTCGTTATAGTTGGTATCAGAGGAAAGGTATAGTCAACCTTTGGAAACTAGGATGTGAAAGTCTTAGTAAGAACCCTAAGGATAATTCTGAGCATAGAACACAATCTTAGTGTTTTAGAAATGGACATGAATACCCTAGGATAAGACCTTAAGTGTGAAATTTTATCCTTGATTATGTGGTTTTCCTATTATAATTAGTGTTGCTCACACTATTCTTCTTGGTTTTAGTCAATGGCTGGAACCCGAAGGAACCGTGTTAATGCGGAATGCGATGGGCAATGCAATGATTGTCCCCCTGAGAAACCAAACGATATGGGAGATGGAATGAAAAATCTTGTAGCCATGCTCACACAACTTTCTCAAGATATGAATCATGCAGGACTTCCAAACGAGCAAAGGAAGGAGCAACATTCTGTTGAATCCTTCATGAGGCAGCGTCCACCTTCTTTCAGTGGGTCTACTGATCCATTAGTTGTTGAACAATGGATTAGTACTACTGAAAAGATATTTTCAGTTCTTCAATGTTCTGAACATGATAAAGTCATCCTAGCATGTATCTTTTAGAAGGAGATGCTGATCAATGGTGGAATCTTATTAAGAATACGAGGCAAAGGGATGAAATTGAGTCTATGGAATTGGACGAGTTCAAGAAATTATTTTTCAATAAGTACTTCCCTCGTATTCTCCGAACAAAGATGGAGAAAGAGTTTCTTGAACTGAAGAAAAGGGATGATGAATCTGTTGGTACCTGTGAAGCAAATTTTACAAGACTTGCAAGGTACGCTTCTGGTATTATTATCCAACCTGAGAGTAAGATCGATCGATTCTTTAGTGCCTTAAAACCAAGTCTTCGAAGGGCGTTAGCCATAAGGGACTTCAATAGCTACGAGGAAATAGTTCGATGTGCTCTCAAAGTCGAGATGGAGATTGGAGTAACCCATCAGTCACATGGGTTTGATACGAAGAGGAAGATAGAATTCAAAGGAAAATCTAAAGAGCACACTGAAAAGAAGATGAGCTTTCCCTTATGCTCAATGTGTGGAAAGAAACATGGAGGGAGTTGTCTTAAAGGGACAAGTAAATGTTTTAAATGTGGAAAGGAAGGTCATCGGGCATTTGAATGCCACGATAATGGGAAGAAGATGTCTAATGATGCAAACAAAGGAAGGGATACACAGAATGAACCTACTACACTTCAATGTCTCAAGTGCAAGGAGATGGGGCATTATTCCAATCAATGCCCAAATCCAAGGGTTGATGATGATGGTCGACATCAACAAAATCTTAAGGCTAAAGACAAAGGAAAGTCACATGCAATTTCTATCAGCGATGTGGAGTACGATAACGAAGTGGTGAAAGGTACACTTACCATCCACTCTAAAGTAGAAAATGTTTTATTTGATTCTGGATCCACCCACTCTTTTATTTCTGAAAAATTTTCTAAGGGTATCACCGTATTACCTCAACAATTAGATGTTGAGTTAGCTGTGACAACACCTAATGGCACAACAGTCACATCAAAAGTTTATAATTCTTCTCCGATCAAAGTTTGTGGGAAAGTGCTTCCTGCAAATCTTGTGATCCTTCCTTTAGTGGAATTTGATGTGATTCTTGGCATGGATTGGCTTTCTCTACATGGAGCTCATATCAATTTCCAAACAAGGGAAGTCACATTTCATATTCCAGATCAATCTACGATCGTCTATCGATGCAAGGATGAATATAACCTTCCAGTGGAAATTCCTTCCATCTTATGGGTCTTGATTCCACTAAATGAAGGTTATTTATCTCAAATGGTTGGTGAGAAAATTACGATTAAGAATATGCCCATCGTACAAGAGTTTGATGATGTCTTTCCGGAGGAATTACCGGGTCTTCCACCAAATCGTGAAGTTGAGTTTTCAATAGAACTCGTACCGGGTGCTTTGCCTATTTCAAAGACACCTTATAGAATGGCCCCAATTGAGTTGCAGGAATTGAAGAAGCAACTCCAAGAGAATCTTGATAAGGGATTCATACGCCCTAGTGTGTCACCTTGGGGAGCACCTGTTCTATTTGTTAAGAAGAAAGATGGATCAATGAGACTCTGCATTGATTATCGAGAACTTAACAAGATCACTATCAAGAACAAATATCCTCTCCCACGCATTGATGACTTATTTGACCAACTACGCGGAGCTCAATACTTTTCCAAGATTGATCTTCTTTCAGGGTATCATCAATTAAGGGTCAAAAGGGAGGATATACCAAAGACGGCTTTCCGTACAAGGTATGGACACTATGAATTTATAGTGATGTCATTTGGTCTTACTAATGCCCCTGCTATCTTCATGGATCTAATGAATAGAGTCTTTAGAGACTATCTTGATCAATTTGTGGTAGTCTTTATAGACGATATTCTTGTCTATTCAAATAGCAAGGAAGATCATGAAGATCACTTGAGAATTATATTGAAGACCCTGAGAAAGGAGAAGCTTTATGCCAAATTTACCAAGTGTGAATTTTGGCTTCAAAAAGTTGCATTTTTGGGTCACATAATCTCAAAAGAGGGGATATCTATGGATCCAGCAAAAACAGAGGTTATCGAAATATGGTCAAGACCAACAACAGTAACTGAGATCCAAAGTTTTCTTGGTTTGGCTGGATATTATCGACGTTTTCACGATTATCTAATCCACTCACCAAGTTGACTCGGAAAGGAGTTAAGTTTGTTTGGGCAGAGGAATGTGAAGAGAATTTCAAGGAGTTGAAAAGAAGGTTATCTAGTGCACCTGTGCTCACACTGCCTTGTAGTGGAGAAAGGTTTGTGATCTACAGTGATGCATCCATGAAGGGATTGGGGTGTGTTCTTATGCCAAATGATATGGTGATAGCTTATGCGTCACGACAGTTGAAAATCCATGAGCAAAATTACCCAACACATGATTTGGAGTTGGCTGTGGTAATCTTTGCATTAAAGATTTGGAGGCATTACCTTTATGGTGAATGGTGTGATATTTATACTGATCATAAAAGTTTAAAGTATATTTTCACACAAAAGGAGTTGAATATGCATCAATGAAGATGGTTGGAGCTGATTAAGGATTATGACTGCTCAATCCATTACCACCCTAGTAAAGCAAACAAGGTTGCAGATGCATTAAGTCGACAAGAACTTGCTAGTTTATCCATGATGAGGATCACAAAAGATCCAATATTTATGGATTTACAAAGGATGGATCTTGGAATTATAATGGAAGGGGAAAAATCTTATCTTTCTCAAATGAATTTTCAACCATCTGTACATGTGAAGATGAAAGACGCACAGAAAGAAGATGTAGAGTTACAAAAGAAGGTGAGAAATGTTCCTGAATTCAACCTTCATTGTGATGGGGTAATAAAGTTCAGGAATCGGGTTTGTGTTCCTCTCATCCCCGAATTAAAGAAGGAGCTGCTGGATGAGGCTCATAGTTCTTCATTCTCTATTCATCCTGGAAGCACAAAGATGTATAGGGACCTGAAGGAGTACTTCTGGTGGGATGGCATGAAAAGAGATGTTTCTGAATATGTCTCTCGATGCTTGGTTTGTCAACAAGTTAAAGCTGAGAGACAGAAGTCTAAGGGGATGTTACAACCATTACCCATACCCGAATGGAAATGGGAAAACATCACTATGGACTTTGTCACAGGACTTCCTAAAACATCCAAAGGCAATAATGCTATTTGGGTCATAGTTGATCATCTTACAAAGTCTGCACACTTCATTGCTATTAGAGAGGATTTCTCTCTAGATCAGCTTGCCAGGATATATGTAAAGGAAGTAATGGAGTACCACTTTCTATTATATCTGATTGGGATCCGAGATTTACCTCGATGTTCTGGCGAAGTCTTCAGCATACTCTGGATACAGAGTTGAGTTTCAGCACTGCTTATCATCCCCAGACAGACGGTCAGTCTGAGAGAACAATTCAAACCCTAGAAGATATGTTGAGAGCTTGCTCTATGGATTTCAAAGGAGGTTGGGATCAACACCTACCTTTGGTGGAATTTTCTTATTATAATAGATTTCACTCCAGTATTCAGATGGCTCCTTATGAAGCTCTCTATGGAAAGAAATGCAGGACTCCAACTTGCTGGGATGATGTTGGGGAAAGAAAGCTATTAGGACCTGATCTCGTTGATGAAATGGCAGAAAAGGTCAGATCTATTCAACAACACATAAGAGCAGCTCAGAGTCGACAGAAAAGTTATGTCGACAACCGAAGAAAAGACCTAGAGTTTAAAGTGGGTGATAAAGTGTTCTAAAGAATATCTCCCTGGAAGAGGGTTATGAGATTTGGAAATAAGGGGATGTTGAGCCCTAGATATATCGATCCTTTCGAAATACTTGATCGTGTTGGAAAAGTATCTTACCGATTGGCGCTTCCACCAAATCTCTCTCAAGTTCACGATGTGTTCCATGTATCTCTCCTGAGAAAGTACATACCAGATCCTTCACATGTACTCAGCTCAGAAGTTGTACCGCTGAAGCAAGATCTTTCTTATGAAGAATAGCCGATACAGATTCTGGATCGTAGCGAAAAAGTCATACAAAACAAGACCACTCGCTTGGTGAAAGTTTTATGGAGGAACCACCAATTAGAAGAAGCTACATGGGAGCTTGAGGATATGATGAGGGGGAAGTATCCTCATCTGTTTGTTACAAAGTGACGAATTTCGAGGGCGAAATTCTTTATAAGGGGGGTAGAATGTAACACCCGAGATTTTTATGAGTAATATTTTGTTTTTATATATCATCAAAGGAATCTTTCAATACATACTAGCTTGGCTTACTTTACACGCAATCGCGACCTTCCTCGATAGCTTGCGTCGTACGCAATACCGAGTTTCACTAAACAACGATATACTATTAAAATATTATTAAAACTAGCCGTTATTAATATTAATAACCACTTTTTGAAATTTTATAAATTTTATTTTTCAAAATGGACTTCATTTTTGGATTCGGAATACCGAAATTATCCTAGGGTAAAATTTTGGTATTTTTCTGAAAACTTTCAATTTTTGATGAATAGTGAAACCACTAAGTGGTAGGTTAAAAACTAAATTTTGCATAAAACTTAATTTTACCGCTTCTGTGAATGGAATTTCGAAAATCCGACAAACACGGTTTATATCAGTAAGTAAAATGTGGTTCAATGAGATAAAAATAATTTTTTGGTGAATAGTAACTTTTTACTTTTTTACCACGATTAATAGTAAATAGGGGTAAATATGATATTACTATTACCCTAAAACATGTCCTAATTCTATTGTATAAGTGTAATTCGACCAAAAACAACCTTATGAATAAAATATGACCATTTAGGCCCACTTGGGTTAGATTAGGACATTTATTATTAATTTATTTAAAGAAGGGTTAAAATAGTTAAAATCAAAGTTTAATAAGTAAATCACTTTTACTATGGGGTTATACATAAGATAAATTAGACTATAAATATTCATTAGAAAGCTAAAAATATTTCCTACATAATGGTATTTTATTTATAATTTTTAGACATTAAATAACTTAATTTATTTATGACATAATTATGATGAAGTAATTATCTTATTTATGAAATATTGATATAATTGATGTTATAAACACCAAAATAAATGTAATTTGAGACTTTTTATGAATTACACTAATTTTCTAGGTTACTATGATATATTAGTGTTGATTTAATCAACTTGGTTCGAACATATAATTCTGTTATGACTTTCACAAAAATCATATATCAAATAGTGTCAAAATTGACACAAAATAGTTTTTAAATCAAATATTATATTATTAATTGTTATTTTATTCCTAAAAATCTAAGGTTAGGCCAAATGACTTAGATAAGGATATATATATTAATAATAAATAATTTGGGGTTCGTTTGGCATATTATACTAAGTGTATTAACCATATAGTGAAAGAAAACAAAAAGACACGGTAAAAGTTAAATTATTTAACTTAGAGTTAAATCTAATTGATAAGGTTAAAATAATACCCTAAACATGTCTAAATCCTATTGGATGATATTATTTCGACCCATCCCCACTTTAGCTTCGAAATTAGACCTTTTGGAACCATTATAAACTGATTTTGACTTTAATATAAAATAATATTTGAGATATTCCTAAGGTGCCCCTCTCCTCCCTTATAAAAGGGCACCTCCTCCCCCTCCTCCTCACACCAATTTGAGCACTCAAGCTCGGCCAACCCCTGAATTTTTCTCCTCTCCACTTCCCTAGAATAATCTTAGAGGTCCTGGTCTTCTTTAAATACCAACCTTAGTTCCCTAAGTGGAGGATTCAAAGAGGCGTTCCAAAGAAGAGGTAATATCCATTACCGATCTTTTCAATTTCTTTCTTCTTCAACTTCTTCTTCTTTAGTTGTTTCATGATAAAGTAATAACATCAGTATTACTTACATACTGATATGTTATTATAAATATGAAACAACCCTAATTCACCTTCAATCCATCCTACGGAAAAATGAAATCACCGCGCATGCGTGCGTACGGAATACCGTCTCCACGCCGTGGTGTAATCTATTTTCCACCATCACCTTACAAGGATGGGTATAATGGTGTAATGAGTAACTATTTATGATTATTATAAAGTAATATTGATACTGAAATAATATATATATACTCCAATACAATTCCACGATCATAGGAATGATATCATCACTCGTGCGTACGTACAGAATACCGTCTCCACGATGTGATGCGACTCGTTCTACATGATCATCATTACATAGTAATAATATAAATGAATTCAATGAATAAATATGATATATGTTACACTAATACCATAATGGATATAATTTATCTATAACCTTAAAATAAGAATAAGAATTTATTCGGCAAAACATGCATAAGAACAAAAGGCAATAAAGACCCGAGTAACAAGTAACAATGAAATATTACTAACAAGAAGCTAAGAATATGACCATATATGATATCATATAAATATGTATGATTCTGGAATAAGCCAATAACATTATTTAAACCATTATACAGGAGCTTCGGACACGTACAAAGCAAATCGGACCTAAGTTAAGGGGAAATATCACAATCTCATTTTTATCCGAGATTGTTTATACTTTGGTATTTACTAGGGTGTATTTTATTATCCACATCCATGTTCCCTCAATATGTAATATTGTTTCCATCCACTTACAATAGTTTAAATCCAATTTTACCCTTCGGTGAGTTTTTATTAAAATATATGAAAGGAATCTTTTGTCGTTTTTCGTACGAGGTACTTTTTGACTTTTCCGACAAAAGTACAAAGAATGTTTTTTTAACTTATACGGCATGAATGGATTTCTAAAAAATTATTTCCAAGAAGCTTCCTTTACAAGTATTCAAGTTTATTTTTAATCAACTTCTTTTAGTTTAAAATTGTATGACATGTTAAGAAAGGAAAAGTATTTTTGAAGTAGAAAGGATATTTTCCTCAAGAATAGAGTTCATGTATTTTATCAAAATTATTTTCCATCTAAGATAATAAAAGGGTTCTGTTTTTATCCCTATTATTACATAGATTTGATTATGATGTGATGGAAATATTTTTATGAATTCCTTTATCTTATATGAATTGTTTTATGATGTCATGTTGTTTAAGAATCTCATTTTTATTACATGGGTTACGCTATGATGTATGGTTTATGATTATGTGGCAGACATAAGAAAGGATTCATTATAAGATGGGTGGGACCTATATATACCTCCAATGCATTGGGTAAAGATTTTATATCTCATGAGATAGACATGGCTGGAACGGTAGGTTATACCAGTTCAGTGAAAAAGGACTGGAACGAGGGTGACTCGGTTCAGAAAGGGACTTTGTCCACTAAGATAGTTTTGGCAATGAGTCATGACTAACAAGAAATGGTTTTCCATGATTATGTGTGCATGCCACAAAGTTTCAAGTTTTATGTTATGATTATGGGGATATCATTTTCACTTCTATGATTTATTCCATGTTAAGATGTTATGATCTCTTTTGCAGGTTATGATTTTCAAAAAGATATGATATAATTTTTATTTCCTTTATTTGCCCTTGCTGAGCATTTGAGCTCACCCTTTTATGTTTTCTTTTCCCCAGGTCAGGAAGATGGATATTAAGTAGAATATGCTAAAAGGGACCCTAGATATGATGAAATAAATGGGAGACACTGTAGAAGATTTATGAACCAGTTGTTTATGCTTCCCAGTTTCTAAAGACACTATACCTATACGGTCCTTTGTGGTTTTGTCATATGTTGTAATAAGTGTGCTTCAATTTTGAAGTATTAACAATGTATGTAAAGTATGGGTCGTTATAGTTATTGTATTGGATTATTTGGATATTGATGATGGTTTAAAAATAACATTCCATGGTAATATATAATTTTAACTAAGATAACAAAAAGTGACATTAAATTTATTTTGACAGAAGAATGTGATGTTTTATTCAAGAATGAAGAGAATATTGGTGAACGTTCTAGTTTTGTCCTTTCCTTAATTAAGGAGTGATTTTTATATCTAAGGTTGTTTTCCATTGAAAGGACTTGGTTTTGTTCTGATGCCGAATGATCAGGTAATTTCTTATACTTCAACATAGATGAAACCTTTTGAGTTAAATTATCTGACACTGAGTTTGGAATTAGCAGTTGTGGTTTTTTCTTTAAAAATTGGGACGCATCAATTTTATGGATCCAAATGTGAAATATATATTGACCATAAATTATTTAAGTATATATTTACTCAAAAGTAGTTTAAAAAGAGTTAGATAAGATGGATGGAACTGATAAAGGATTATGATTGCACAATCAATTACCATTCTAGAAGATCAAAGAAAGTGGTAGATTCCTTGAGTCAAAAACATCATGAATCATTAACCATGTTAAATTTTTATCATGTACCCTTGGATTATGATTTGATTATTTTTGGCTTTTAGTTTTTCATTGCAAGAAAATTCCCCTGTTTTGTTCCATGTGTTAGTTCATCTTTATCTATCAGAAAGAATTAATCAATAATAGAAGGAAGACCATGAGTTAAAAAAGGTAGAATTGGTTAAGGAAGGTATGTTTCACGAATTTAATGCTGATAAAGAGTGTGTCTTGATTTTTGGAATGATTTTATGTATCCGTTATGATTCTAAACTGAAGAAATAATTGTTATTTGAAGCTCATGGTTCAAAATTTTTAGTTCATTTAATAAGCACGAAGATGTACACACACCGTTAATAGTATTACTGGCGGGATGGAATGAAAAGAAATATTAGGGATTTTACTGTGAAATGTTTTACATGTTAACAAGTTAAAGTAGAGCGCAAAATACAAAAAGGGATGTGTTAGTCATTTACAATGATATAGTAGAAATGGGAAAATATATAAATAGACTATGGAGGGACTACTAAAGACTTCTCGAGGTAACAATGTGATTTGGGTTATTGTTGATTATATGACTAAATCTTCTCATTTCCTTCCTATTTGAGACACTCATTCCCTAGATATGATTTCTCGACTATACCTCAAAGAGATTTTCATGTTTCATGAATTTCCTCTCTCTATTGTATCTAACTTTGATATCGGGTTCTATTAAAACTTTTGTAAAGTATTTGATAAGTGATTGGGAACTAAATTAAATTTTAGTACTACTTTTCATCGTCAATCTAATGGACCATCGGAGTGAAAAATTCCGACATTATAGGATATTCTATGATCTTGTCCAATAGATTATCAAAGAAGTTTGGATTTGAATAATTCTTAATTTAAGTGTTTCTTAAAATAATTGTTCTCATTCCAGAATACAGATGGATACTTTTGACGTATTATATAGAAAAAAAAATCAAACTCTATAATTTTTTGATGATTTTTGGGAACAGAAGTAGATGATACAAGAATTAGTCGAGGAAGTGGTTGAGAAAGTGAAGATGATCTAACAACAAAAGAGGAAAGCCTATAAAAAGGTTGAAAAGTGATGTATTTAATAGAATGAAAGAATTTTTTTAAGGTCTATGATCATATTTTCCTTAAAATATCCCCAAGAAATTTGTTATGTATTTTGATACGAAATTAATGCTAAGTACATTTTTCATTGTATCTTATGAAATTCAAGAGAACGTTTGACCAGTTGCCTACTGGGTAGCCTTTCCTCGGAGTATATCTCATGTACATAATGTGTTTCATGGTAGGGAACAATTAATAATAATAAGTGATGGTTAGGGTTCTCGATCTCTCTCAAGCTAGAAATATTGGTTCCCAATAAGGTTAATCAAACATGGAATTCCCTCATTTTCTCAGATCTATACTTCTGTCTGGAGTTGAGGGTGTTCAATGCACTCAACAGATTGAGGCACACACCGGTGAGTCTCATAGAACTGAAAGAAGAATAAATTGGGCTATTTAGTGTGAGATATTTGGTGTCTACAAGAAATTTATGGTCAACAGTGATGATAGGAAAGCATAGATTTACAACGGTGAAGGATATAAGCATGAACCCTATTTTAGTAGGCAGAAAACTGGATCTAGCTTTGACATGATGGTTGAGGTGAAGGATAAGATGATCTAGGATTAGTAGTATATGACATCAGTGGCTAATGAATATGAGGAAGGAGAACATATAACTATGGTTATAGAGAATATGATTAATGTTCCTTGTTATGGTAGATATGGACTGGTCCGGATAGTTAAGGCAATGAACAAGAAGACTAGGGTTTGGTGAAATGTGGCGGATAAAGAGATTGATGCAAACAGATCTTCGTTAATGGTGGCAGATATGATAGAACTACAATTATCTATAGTGGTTGATGTGAATTTTAATAGTGTTACGATGGTGGCAGACTCAAATGGTCTCAAATATGTGGTTTTTGAGCCGGTAGAGGAGAATTGTCAATATAAAGATGTTGCGGGTTGTCTTTGTCAATCTAGTGTTACGACTATAGAGGTGAAAAATATTGATAATCAGACACCTTCATTGAATCCACAATTTGGTCTTGCTGAATCCGAACATAACATAAGGAATTTTTCAGTTATCAAAGATTTTGTTCAGGAATGAGATGTGAATAAAGGAGACACTACCCAAGTGATTTATAGCAAGGCAGATATTCTTGACAGATTTAAAATATGTATGAACACTATTATTGCCAAAAACTTTCTACCTACTGGTGGAAATCATTTTAAATTCTAGGATTTGGTTCTAAAATTAATTCCTACGTGGGTTTCTTTTGATTGGATATGTATTCCAATGGGTCAGGGTTTCTATCACGTTATTTTCCCATAAATGAATCTAAGGTGCATAGCTTGGAAAGATTAGATCAATTGCATTAAAACCAGGTAGTATATTCTTTCAAGAATTTGATTTTATAATCAATCCAGTGATGATTAAAAATAATAGAGCTCTCATCTAGATCAAAATTATTGGTCCTAACTGGATCTTATGGCATCCTCAGATTTTATTTGATACAGCCTCTTCTAAGGGAATCCTGATCAAAATGGATAAGACCACTCAGACAACCAAATATGGTCATTATTCTTGGATTTTAGTTGAGGTAGACTTGAGCTCTTATCTAATTAATAACATATCATTATCTACATTGGATGATTATATCTCTTTAAATGTGGAATATGAAACACTACCTAATTTTTTTCTGGATTTTCAAGTTATTTTCCATGTTGAGGATATTTGTCACAATAATGTGGATTGTAATTTTTTCTTAATGAAAAGAAATAATGAGGTTTCCTATAGGGTGAAATTGAGAATAATTTTTTTTTGGATAATGTGATTCATGATGGAATAAAACAATCCCCTCGTGACAGGGACAAAAAACATGTCAGCGATGGTTCTATTTTAATGGATGAGGAATCCCCTCAAAGGTTTGAAATTAAGACGTAGGTAGATCAGCCTCATGAATAGGAGTTATTGAACCATGTATCTAAGGAATGCATGTCTGATTTTGTTGGACTGGGGATTGGAAATAAAAATTCATCCCCCATGCAAGGAGAGCTGATTTCCCAGATCCTCAATCTTACAACGGAGGAGCAGCTTAACATAGTTTATAGTGATAATAATTCAAGGATCTAGGAGTAAATCAATGAATTAAGAGAAACACATGGAATATGTTGAAAATGGGATGATATAAAAGATGATTCCCCAAAAAATCATTCTTTATACATGTATTTTCTAAAGGAAAAAAGTTCTTTTGGATGATGAAGGCTTCCAAACTATCCCACTAACAAATTCAATATGTTGAAAATATTACTCATATCTAAATCCAACCATGTTTACCATGTCTCATGGACCCTTTGATTCATAATTATATTTTAATGATGACTATGACCCTTCAAAACATTTTGAATATGATCATTGATGTTTCTTTCTTTATGGTTTTTCTTAGCATGAGTGAATAATTTATTGTATAACGCCACCCATCATTCTATGTCTTACCTTTTTATTTTAAAAAAAATGGTGTTTCCTTTTCCTATTTTAAAAAACCAATAATGTTTTTCATGTTTTGTTGCTATGAAAGTATATTCCAGGTTCTTCTCATGTTTTGAGTCAAGAATCATTTCATATGGAAGAGAACATTTCGTATGAAGAGAAACCTATTCATATTCTTGATCGTAGAGAGCATGTATTGCAGAACTAGGTAATTCTCTTAGTAATGGTTTTGTGGGGAAACTGTATGCTTTAAGAAGTAACATGGGAATCGGAAAATGCTATGAGGGAAAGGTATCCTCACTTTTTTAATAAGTGAATAAAAACTTTGAGGATGTAATTTCCACAAGGGGGAATTTAACAACCCTGGTACTTATAAAATAATTTTTTTATCATTCTAGAATTATATAGATAAATTCATTACAATTGTATAATGAAATTACTAGTGTTTATATAAAATAAATAATCCATAAAAATATAATAGTAAACTACCCTATGAAAGTATAAAAAAATTCTTTATCTTATAATTTAAAATAGGATATATTTATATTATGGAATAAGTAAATAAATGTTTCGAAAATGATAAATTAATTTTGGTGTTTTTATGAGATATAAATTTTTATTTATGATTTTTTAATTAATATAATATTTAAAAGAAAAATTTTCTTTCGAAAATGAATTCATAAATTATTATTATTTGTGTTATGGTTATTAGATAATATTATGGGACCTTATTTAATTTTTTAAAGTGTATTAAAATCAGTTATATTTTAAAAATTGGTTTTTATTGAATAAATAGTGATTTAAATTAAAAATATAATTTCACATATTTATAAAATTATATTCATAAAATGGAGTTCATTTTTTAATAAAACACATTGAAAAATGATGAGGATTATTTTTTTGGATTTTTATGAAGTAGTTGAATTATTAGTGAATAGTTAAATATGGTAATTTACTATATTTAAATTATAAGACAATTACATGAATTAAATACAACATGCCCAATTTAATCCCATAATATCAAACAATAATTCTCAATTTAATGTTTTTAGTAATCGGAATAAAAAATATTCATATTCTTGATCTAAAATAATCAACTAATGAATAAAATAATCAAAAAACCCCCCACTCCTCCATTATAAATAACACCCTTCACCACCCTTATCCTAAAACATAAAATCCTTATATCTTGTATAATTTCTACCTAATTCATTTCAAATGACTCTTAACCATATCTATGACCTTCTGGTCTCACCAAAAGTCCAAAACTATGTGTTTAAAGGAGGATCTCAAGGATAATAATTCAAGAGGTAAAATTCTCTTTCATTTTTTTATTTTCCTTTTAATTTCATTTATATTTTTATTCTCTGCTGACCTCCCCTCATCCTAGTGACATGATAACTCTATTATAATACAAATAATATAATTCTATTATGTTAAAGTAATATCTTTTATCAAACCTCTCGTATTCTCAACTTCTTCGAAAAAATTATAACAACGTCCATGATGGGTCAATTTACCATCATTGTGGACGATGCATTTTCATTTTCCATTACATACATTATTAGTAATTATAAAACCATTATTATGGTCAAATAAGATTTTATTATAAATATTATATGTTATATAATGTACATTGACCAGTATATAAATATGATATTAAATTAAATTATATAATGTTGTGATGGTGGAAAAAACCACCAAAAAAATAAAATAATTTTATTTAATGTTCCTCTAATAAATCATCATCATAAAAGAAACAATGATTTATAGAATCATTTAAAATTATGTAAAAAATATTATTACCATTTGTTTACACTTCTATATTTTTTCTTCCATTAGAGAAGAAAACCCATAATGAACAAACCATGTAAACCATGAAATAAACACACTCAAAAAAATATAAAATATAAAAAATATTGTCAATAAATGGGTTGAAACATGTTATAAAAATATAAAATAAGGTATTATAAATATTAATATAGTTCTATAATAAATTAATAACTCTCTTTAAACCACTATAATGGAGTTTTTAACCCATTCTAAGGATGTCAAACCCATAATAATAGACTTTTCTATAAAATTTATCTTATAAATTTGATTTTTTAAAAAAATCAAATGGAATGTTTTTATGAAGCAAGTATTCATGTCGTATGATTTTTTTATTCTTTTCAATTGTCTATAATTTTCTGTGGTACCTATATCTCCCTCCAATTCATTGGGTATGTTTATTTTGAATGTTGACTGTAATGGTTATTTGATGTGTAATTATGATGGTTACATCATAAGGTAGTCATGAGGGTTACATCATAATGTTGGAGAGAGGGTTACATTATAAGGTAGTTGTGATGGTTACAAATCATCTGGTATCCATGAGGGTTACACTCTTATATAATTAATTTCCCCAATTACACATTTTTTTTATTTATGTTTTCTATGTTTTTTTGGAAATCTCTTATTTTCACAATGTAAGTATTTGATACATTATGGGTGAGAAGTATGTCTTGATGAAAATGATTTAATATGTTTATTAGTATTCATAGAATAATGGTTCCTTTATTTTATATTCTTTACTGATCTTTTAATTATCATCATAAGTTCTAAAAGTTTTTTTCATAGGGTTTAGGGATGGATAAGAGAAAATAATAAGTCAAGCTGGATGATGTGAAGATATTTAATTAAATGATTTCATGTTCTATTGAAAACTTTTCTATAATGCAATAAATGGAAACTATTTTAGTAGTAACCACATTTTATGATTATGAGTTGTTATGTATGAATTATTTCATAATTCTGTAAAACTCTAAACCAAGAAAATCATTGGGAATGTATGAAGCTGAATTCTTAAATAATTTACTAGATTATATAATATTTAATATCAGGACCTTATAATAATTATACATTTTTAATCAAAATTCCCACTTAGTAAATATTTCCTATAACTTATACTTCATTGGTTCTTAATCACAATCCTTGAATGAACTTCATGTACTTCCTTGATCATTAAATATATAATAATATATTCTTTATTGAATACCAAAAACTGATCATGGTAGTCCCTAATGATTCTATTAATTAAATCCATGAACATTGGAGGGGAATTAGAAACCCAAAACTGAATCCCTATATACTCATTATTTACATACCTTGTAAGGAATTTCATATTATATATAACCACCTTCATGAACATCAATTTATGATATATAAAATGATAATTAATTTTAAATAAGTATTTTCCAAAATAAAGATAATAATAAAAGTCATCAATTCAGGGTAGAGGATACCTATTTTTTATTGTGATCATTTTCTTTTCTAGATAATCAATAAATATTATCATTGATCCATTATTATTATTTATAAAAATAATTTTTTTACCCCATGGAGAGACACTTGGATGAATGAATCCTTTTCAATATTCTTAGAGATTTTCATCATCAATTCATTAATATATATAAGGGCACATGATATGAAGTATTTGAAATGGTTGCATCACCATATTTGCATTATATTTAGAATTCAGCTTAATGTTTCATTGGAAGAATGTGAAACTCTACTAGAATATCAACACACTCCCATACAATAGTCATATCATTGATGTTGAATTTCTACCCATCAATGTTAGAAAAATAACCCTTCTGAAAATGAATTAATTCACGTACAATGAATGTGATTCTAATTGCATTTTCATTTTTATTTTCACATATATAGTTGGTTAAATTTTGTTTTATAAAATCAACCATGACATCCCTTCCATATAAACTAATGTTGTATTTGTGTATCTAAATCTAATCCAGGCCTAATATAACATCGAATTCAACTAGGGGGAGACTAAAAAAATTGTATTGAAACAATTCCCACAAACATCAACTCAAAAAGAATCATAGTTTTCAGATTCCATGATCGTATCATTCAGATTTTTTACCAATTGAAGATATAATCATTGATGATATAAATAATCATTCTTAATAAATTTTCATTAACTATGATCATATTGGGTACATCGATATTTGATTATAACTATTACGGACACAACATCGTCAATCTATCGTAAATCCATTAGTCAAACAAAAACATTGGAAAATACCATAAAAAATTATTAATCAGAGTGATCAATCATGAAAAATAATTCATTAGATTTGAAAATATAAACACATTTTTTCATTTTGTTACACCTTAGTTTTGATGATTGTAATTCATAGCCATCATCTAATCAAATCCATAATGATGGTTCATAAAGAGTTTGATAATACACAAACCAAATCCTCCATGAGTTTCAAATTATGTGTGCCTCAATGCCCATTTTCATTCACCATGTGATGATTGAATCAAATCCCAATGTTCCCTTTTTAGAGTTATTACTCCATGGTATCACTATTCAAGAGTTACACCAACTTGTAGCATCTATAAAAGGATGTAATTTCTTGGAAACACCTCTCATTATACTTCACCAAACTCCATGATATTTTCCAATTCTATGAATTATCCTTATAGTTTCAACTAATGTTTTCTCATCATGGTTTCCAAAGGAAAACTAAAACATTTTTTGATACCAATAATAGAGACATTATTTTCGTTCATAGATTTTTAATTTTAATAGATTAATAATAAATACATAAAATAATTATCTATGATATAATCTTATAGTTCTAGTGCCTTTCAAAAGATGGACACCTTAACAACATGTTTATAATAGAGCTACATCATCTCTGACTAAGGTATTCATTACTAGAACCCTTCATATATATGACATAAATAATACCGTTCTACAAAAAATGGGGAAAGGAATAATAAAAAAATTGGTCTCGTATTCTCAATAAGGTTAAAAAAGTTATATATCAACGATAACATAAACATAATCATTGAATAATGTTACGAGAACATAAGAATAACATTTTAAGCCAAACCTTGTAAATCATAGATCATCATGTTGAGTCATTTAATAAATAATTCCCAATCATGATACATTAATAATAATAGAATCAATGAACATTATAAATATGAGAATAACATTGACATAATACATACATTTGTGTCATTCACATAAGTAAAAAAAAGAATATATCATTATTATCAACCGTGAAATTCACAACATTTTAATCTTATGATAACCAGTCCTGTACTTTCATCTAGCATGGTATAACCTCAAATGTAACCTCTTTTTTAAATGGGATAACATCAGATTCCCCCACATTTTGTGTGTCTATAACCTTATGTGAACTTATATTAGGATTTTTATAAGAATCCATGTATCCTTTGAGATCATAGAACATTAATCATTATATAATACATTTGAGGAATATATATGTACTAATAGTCCCATAATATATACATTTTTGTTCAAAATGATCATAAAACATTCATCATATAACTCATGAAAAGGAAATAGGTTTCTTAAATATTTTTTCGTAGTGCACCTCAAGGGAATAAAATGGGTTTAATAAATTTAACCCATGGAATAGAAATGGGTTACATAAACAAATTTTCATCATAATAATAAATAACATAAATAATTATTTTGGATAGTTTCATTTGATCATATCCCTAGTAAAAAATATGTGACAATAAAGGATATCATCTTAGATGAAAATTGAATTTGAAAGATCACCAGAAACAATTCATGTAAAAAACAACCATTCTACTTAGATAGAATTATTTAAAATCATATAATTTTGAAATTATTTTTAAAATATTATTTGAAAATAACATTTGAAACATTCAGATTATGTATTAATTCATTTAATTATTTTGATGGAAATAAATATAATTCATACCATATATATTAAGATGAATATTCCTATCCCATTTCGTATCAAAAATTTAAAAAACCATTATTAAGAAAATGAAAAGAAGATTCAATTAATAAAATATTGTAAAAAATATAACATGTGTAGAAATATCTTTAAACAATAAATTTATAATAAAAAAATTTGTTAAATAATTTTTAGAGATCAAGGGCATAGAAGAAAAAAAATTTGACTAAAGTGTGAAAGAAATAATATTTTCCTTAAAAGCATTCCTCTGGTATCATGAGTATTTAAAGATTGGAAAATAAATTTAATCCATATAATCTCTACAAATAATTAGAGTAGATGATTATTCGTGAGTTTTTTGATAGTTATACCATAAAATTCATTCTTCATAAACTTTTTCACAAATAGTTCCGATAAACATTGAGATTGTAACATGAATCCAATACGACTTTTCTAACTATTGAATAATAAACCCATGAATGAATGAAAATTATATGGATATGTATATCCAATAATTCTATTCAGATTAATTTTATAAGCAATTCATGGGTATTATATACATCATAATTTTTTTTTGACTGTTGTTTGTTTCCAATAGAAATAAAACTCAGAAGAAAATCCCTTACATGTTTTGTTAACTTTTGAAAACTAAGTTTCATGAAATAATAGATTTAAATGAATCATAAAAACGAAATAGAATAATTATATTCACAATATTAAATTTAATGTGTCTATAAATACCCCTTGTAAATTAATATCGGTGCATACCATTATATATGTCCCAAAGAGGATAGTTTGAGAAAAAATTCCCTATCTTTAAGTCTTAAATTTCTTAATACTTGTCTAATCCTATTTAAAAATAAATCAATATTTTTTATAAATCTCATCATGAAAAACACTCCTATATTTTTTTCAATATATGATTCACGTATGACCTTTTATTAACTACTAATTAACAATTCCTTGTTAAAATTTTGATTCCAAAAATAACTGCATGATTTCTCATATATGCTTTGGTTTCATATTCTTCTTCCTCTAAAATTAATCATGGTTACCTAATAACCATATTTTTAACAATGATATAAATATCATATATATTCATTTGAAAATTATTTAGATTAATCAATCAATTTATTTGATTGAAATTTAATTTTACCATTCATAAAGACAATAGATCGCACATACGCATGAATGCTATTTTGATTCTCTCAAATGATGGAAAAAATGAGGTAAATATTAATTAGATATTAAATAATAATTTATATATTATATATATAATATATATTCATAAATTATTGACATATTAACCACCATGTAAAAAATGAAAATTGTATCGCATCACTTCGGGGAGGCAGTAGTTTGAATGTACGAATGAGGGATGTTATCGTTTCCAAACATATTAAAAGGTAAGAAGGAATACATGATATTATAAGTAATGAAATATAAATATTTCAAAAATATAATATAAATTTGTTAAAATCCAGCATTATATCTAGTTGTGAGAGGAATTGACTAAAAAATTAAATTAGACTGCAAGGCAGTAGTCTATCACACACACGATCGATGGATTCATTTCCTAATGGATAGAATAGGATATGGATATAGGTTATTAAATTAACATAATAAGATATTTGTATATTCTATATTCTTATGTTTCTATATTTTCATATTTGAAGAATATTTAATTATGATGTCTGATGAAATAATAAAAACTCCCAATTAATAACGATACATCGTCTTCAGACAAGCTCCTCAGTTTTTCAAAAAAAAATGTTTGATTCATAATAAAAATAATTCCATAAAAAATGTTCGACAAAATTAAGGAAGAAATTTTGATGGGGATTGGACAATCTGAACGACTTTGGGATTTCTATGTAGGGTGGATATGGATTTCACTTTTATGTATAGGGCATTTGACACACATGGAATATTTGAAAAAAAATATGCCCAATTTTTAACCATTTTAAAAGTCTCCAAAATATCTAATTATATAAAATAGATGACATAAGGTATAAATAAATCCATAAAATTTTTTTGGATGTTTTTTTTTCAGGTAAATATTTATTTTTTTAGAGAAACCCTTGGTAATCCTATTTTATCCACTAACATTGTAAGTAATATTTATTATTTTTACAACTCATTATCAAATAAATATTTTTTTAATATTTATATAATATGTATCCTATGATTATGAATAAGGAACACATTTTCTAAAAATCAATTTATAAAAGTGGCATGGTTTAATTTAAAAGTAAAGACATGTTTGTAATGAAAAAATAGTTTTCCTAAAAACATGTTGGCATATGTATAAACAGTTTTTATATAAAACTAAATAGGAAATTGATTCCACTGGCCAAAATCGAATTAATAAAAATTTATTTGATATAATTTTACAATTAAATGATTTGTAAAAAATTTAATCTTTTTAAAATACTTTCAAAAAGGAAGTTTTAGATAAAAAAATTTTCCACTATTAATTAAAAAATTAAACTATTAAGAATAAAAAAACACACTAAGATAATTTTTCCATTATGATTCCAAAAATATAGAGTTTTTTAAATGTAGTTTTCAAATTATTTTTAAATTAATTATATTATTTACTTTCAAAAAGACTATAAACTCATTTTTGTATAATAATTGTATTTTTGAAACATTTAAATATACTACTAGAAAAAATATTATAATTATCTAAATCCATTATTCATATTTTTAAAATATTAATATTAATGTTTATACATCAATGTTTAATTTTTGTGTTATAATGGGGATGTTTAAATTTTAATATTTTTTGTATATTGTATATTTTTAAAGCCTTGTGTTGTGTATAAGGTATGGTATAAAATAAACTAGAACTATTTGGAAAAAATAATTCATAAAATATCGGAGAGTATGATAATCCTTATATCTAAATCTGATAAAAAATAATGTGGTAAACAATGAAAATTATCACTTAATGCCTATATATCCTTGCAAGATGATCATGACATAAATTTTCTCTGATAGGGGTGATGTGGGCTGAATTCATAAGGCAATCAACTACGACACATGCAACATTATTCCATTTAGATCTCTTAGGGAGTTTGGTGAATAAATTCTTTGTGCTGGTTTCCATTTACATTTTATTATATGTAACAGTGTGGTTATCCCCTTATACATTTATCTCTCAACCTTAACTCATTGGCATTCTATGATCTAAGACAAAAACTCTACAAACCCTATCTTCATGTCATTCCACCAGTTATACTCTTTCAAAACATTACACATATTTGTTCATTTGGGATGAACACTGAATGATGAACAATGAGGTAACATTAACAAATCCTTCCTTACATCTCATATTGATGAATCACATATAGGGTTCCTTGTCCATATCTTTCCATCATAATCATGGTTCAAATTATAAACATTTATAACTTTCTTCTATAGCTCTACATCTTCTTTATGTACATCTTTAATCATCACATGCATAAATGGTTGATCACTCATTTAAAAGGATATAATTTCACCCCTGTGATTATTATTTATATATATATCCTTTAAAAATCCATATATATGGACCTTTTTTATCCTTATCATAGATAAGCTTATATAATCCTTTCATATCAAGGCAGTTTCCACCTTATTTTCTTTCTCAAGGTTATAATCTATTGAATAGTTTTATTCAATAATCATCTGCAACCATTTTATTAGTCACATATTCCACTATTTCTATTCGAATAAACTCTTTAAACTATTATGATCAGTATATATATATATCACACCATTCTCCAAAAAATTATTCCCGAATATAGTTAATGAAAAAATTACTGAATCTTACTCCTAATCACGAGTTAGGTCATTTTTATATTGAACCATTGATTTTCATGATGCATAAATTATCATTAAGCCAATCTACAGGAGGATGTATCCTCATATATTCATTGATGCATCACTTTATATCATAAACCCTTCTCTACTATAAGGTATATTAACAACATATTCACTGAAAAACCTTCAATTTAGTTCCATCAAATATTCCCCATATTCACTTGTCTAGTGTAGCTAGGCTCCAATTCATGTTTAAATGTTGATTGCATTATAGGTTCATTTGATCTTTTACAAAAAATATCGATAATATTTAGACAAAAAAACACTTTAACTTAGTCACAAATGTTGATATGTGCTAACATTCAATAACATCCATCTTTGTTGGATTCTTTTATATACATTCTCTTCACATTATATACCCAATATATGAACACTCTTGTATACAAAAATAACATATGTTAAATTCCTCAGGAAAATTACTCTTATTCACGGTCCTCAATTCAAATTTCAATTTGTAATCATGATCTTCCATTATCTTTTATTAAATATGAATTTCATCTATAAAGGATACCACAAACAAGTCATAGTAATCATTAATGAATCTATTCAATTGATTCATGAAGCATTAGTGGGTATTAGAAAGACCCTATAGAATCATTAAATATTTATAGTGTTCGTACCATGTAAAATTTTTTTTCTTGGTTATATACCCCTTTATAAAACTCAATTAATAATAACCAGAACAAAGAAAAACCTTTGGAAAGTATTGATCTTCCCACTATTGGTAAAAAAAAGTAATCAATATGGGGTAGATGATACTTTTTCTTAATTGTTAATTGGTTAAATTACATACAATCAATTCGAAGACACTTGGATCATAGTTCCTCATTACAAAGAGAACTAATGTACCCCAATGTGGCAGGCATTCCAAAATAAATACCTTCATTGGATTAACATTATTTTAATAATTAATTACTGTAACTCAACCAGGTTAATTCTAAAGGGAGTTGTTGAAATATTCATAGCACAATGTATGAGTCCTGTTGATGAATCAACTTCGTGATATCTTATGATAAAATGTAACTCTTCCATAATGACATCAAAAAACTCCCGCACAATAGTTATATCATGAATGTCTAATTTTTTCCCAACCATCTAATATAAACAACATATTTAAAATGGAATTAATATACATACAATGGATGTGATTTACATGTGAAGATAATATTTATCCTCGCACTAATAGGAAAACAAGGGTTTTATTAGATTATTAAGTTGGATATATATTCCTTGGAAACTGATTTTGGATTTATGTAGAGAAATCAAATGCATTCCTAAGATAAAAACAAATTTATCCAAATGAATTATAACATGATTTTCATCGAGCATATTCCCATAAAAATTATTTAGAGAATATGCATAGATTTGATATGTAATCATCATACCATTAGAGGTTTTCACTACTAATACAATATGTAATTATTGGGGAGGTTTTTTATACCCTTTGTAAATTATTCATAATGGGTTGATCAAAAATAAACTATGAAATCATAAATTATAAAGGGAGTGTAAAGTTTACCTTTATATAGATCAATATAATACAACTCATATAAATTTATGATCACATAAGATTTCCATTTTTATCTTTTCTAAAGAGGTTTTTGACATAGACCAATTTCATTAATCTTTGGATTTGTGAAATGGATAGTATAATTCCCATAGTACAAGTAGATGAAATATGTGAGTGTGTGTGGTACAATATATTTTCATTTCTATCTATATACATAGTTAGATAACTTCATCTAATAAATTTTTTAATAGATTACCCAGTGATATTTCATTCCCCAAATAAAACATTTACTAGCTGCTGAAGTTTCCATCCACACTTTGATTATGATGGAAAAACATCTTCTTATCTCCATATATTTTTTAATTTTCCCTTACTATCAACATTATTTTTTTACCAGAACCATGATATTGATGGGAGATTAGAATCTCTATTTCCATCTTGATAGTACATCAGAAGATTTCATCAAACCCACTGATGTCCCTTATAGAAAATTCCTATCAGCGACATGATTTTAATCCATTGAAGAATTGATCAACCATACTTTCTAGTTGGATTATTCTACTAGAACCATACAACATAAGTCTTATAAAACATTCCTCATAGGTTACCACATATTTAGCATCATTCAGTTTTAGAAAAATATATTCCTTATACATTTTCATATGAAGAATATAGTGAAATACAATATTAAAAATAATATTTTAAACTCATTCCACACAATTTAGTCAACTTTATCATGTTTCTTAATATTCTTGAAAACAATCCACCAATGATCTACTTCTCCTTCCAAATTATAGAAATCCAAAATTGACTTATCATTCACTAAACACTGGATAATGGAAAATATCTTTTCAATGGTCCTAATCCATTTTTCAAAAACCTGTGAACTATAGAACCACTAATAGGTGGATTTTTTCTGAAGATATATAGAAAGAACATTGATCCCTCTATTTTTAATTTGGATGTTCAATGTGATTCATATCTTGAGAAAGTTTTGTGAGCATAACAATGAGATTTTTCATTCCACCTCAGATAACAACTAGTTCCACATGATAAATATCCATTAATTTCCTATCACATTCAAAATTAACATTGTTCCTTTAGTTTATCCATTAATTAGAATGAATAAAAACATAGTTTTACTAACAATAATCATATTTGGGAAACAATATAATCATGAAATATCATTTATTGGATGGGTAAATCACGAGTCCTTCTTTTTAGTCTATGAATCCTAAGTCGTAACAAACTTCATTCATGCCTATCATCTACTGAAACACATCATGATGGTTTGTATAGAGTTTATGAATTTCAAAAACATATCTACTAGGAGTCTAAAATCTTGGATGCGTCTTGGAAACTTTTCATAAACTAGGTGACGATTGAGTCATATCATAATGCAAACTTTTTTTACCTATGATCAATTCATAAAACAATGTCAGAGCCACATCCACATGTAGCATCCAGCTGGGGTTGTATATTTTTTGAATTGAACCAATCTACCCTTTCTATATATCCCATTATTTTTTCCTATAAATTTACTTATCCATATAATTACTTATGGGCTATTAATACAGTTTTCTCATACATGGTTCCAAAGTTTAACTAAATCGTTCACTAATAGTAACTATAATGAACATTAAATTTCATAAAAATATCTCACAGATGATTTTTTGAGTATTAATTACATATCATAATGATCCAAACCCAAATCATATAGTGTTATTATCTTAGAAACATGGACACATAAACAGATGGTTTATAAGTGAACTATGTCATCTCCAACTATGTTCATCATAAATGTCACCCTTCTTAGAAATATCATCCATAATACCATTATTTATATTCTTTGGAATGAAAACTTAAGTATGGATGACTATAATTCTAAGTAGGGGTAAACAGGGAATATATTAGTAATCTCATACACATTGCATGAGAATAAGGGTTTGAGAACATGAAAATGCATTTTGAAACTATACAATACATGCCATTGACCCTAAGATTGAGTCATTGAATAAATCATTCTATTCTATAATCCAAAAAAGATAATGAATCAAATAACTAGAGATATAAGAACAAAACATTATCCTAAGGCCGAAATTTTGGCATTAAAATAATCATTGAAAAACATTTAATTTGTAGTCTTGCATTATTGAAAATACTATAATAGTGGAATGGGACCACTCCCCGAACCATCATAGTACTCGAGGATTAGTCCAAGGCCTATCATTATGGAAGAAGTCCCTTACTTAACTTGGTTCACTTCCCATTATGGTCCTATTTATCTCATGGGATACAAATCATTACACAATGAAAATCATGGTTATAAAATTCTAGTACCACCCATAATAAATGAAAATAATATAAATTTGTTCGACAAGATCATAAAAATTCATCATATCATAACCCAAGAATATAAAAATAGGTTCATAAATATTTTATAACTGTATTACCCAATGAATAGAAACATCTTTCATAATAATTAAATCAATTCTTCATAACATAACCCATGGGAATGGAATAGGTTTCTTAAATACTATATCAACATAATCATAAACCATCTAGAGAAAGAATAAAGTTTGTATAAATTTATCCTATAACTATTATAACTTATTTTACATACATTTATGTCATCTTAGATGGAATATTATTTTGAAATATCACATGGAACATTTCATTATGAAAATATCCTTTAAACATTAAAAAAATTATTTAACATCACAAAATTTAACCTCTATTGTTGAAAAAATATTCTTTTAAAAGAAAATTTAATAATTTTAATTGATGTTTGAAATAATTTAGTGGTTATGATGTTAGATAATTCTATTCATGTTTCATACATTAAAACAATTATTCCATTCACATTTTCAATAAAAATTCCAATGTTCCCCATTTGAAAATGGAAAGAATAATCCATTAAATTGATATTATAGAATTCCCACCGTGGGTAAAAATAAAATTGAACACACTTTTGAGAATATTTAAAAAAAATCATGAAAATAGTATTAGGAGTCATGGTCATGGAATAGAAAGGGTATTCAACTAAAGATGAAAATAAATATGTCTTCCTATAAAAACATTATTTTAGACTCTAAGTTTGTAAAAAGAGTAAGATGAATTTTAAAAAATAATTTTGAATATATAACAATAGGATAATAAAAATAATGATTTTCATGATAGATAAATCACATGTTTTATTTATTGTAAACATACTCAAATGAAATATAGGTAAACATGGATATTTTATCATGAAACCATTTCTACATTTGTTACTTTTGAATATTAATACCTATAAAAGAAATTAACATAGGTTGAATTGTATATACCATAATTTTTATAATAATTGTAAGAACCTGAATCTACATTTTAGGTATGGATCTTCCTTCAAGGTTGTTTTTGAGGAAGAAGGAACAATTGGTAAATTTTCTAAGTACACATCGTGTACTCCTGAGTGCACACCCTGTACCCAGTTTCTACATGTAGCCTTGTACTTACCATGCAACGGCCGAGTGCATGTCCTTGTATGTGACATGGTTGATCGCCTAAATCAGGTTCCAGTTGAGGCTAGTACACAACATGTACATAAAATGAACACACCGTGTACTTTTATTTTTAATTGTTTTATCGGAGTGGGGTTTCATATCATCTCAATAAATAACTCCTTCTTCTCGTGTCTCACATATGATAGTGATGTACGACCGAAGATCTTCAAGCTCAAATCATTCCTCCATGCGAGATCAGATTGAGATGTCGCTAGGTGTGTTACATTCCCACCAGTCAGTTATCTCATAACCTAAAGCCTCTCTTCAAAATTTCTACTCTATCACTAGTTATTGAGGGTTGATCATTTTTACCCTTTTCGTATATCTACATCATTATAGGCCAATTCAAGGGCCTATGTTTCAAGTGTTCATTGTAAAACATCATGGTAGTTTGTTTGTTCCTTTCATTGATTGTATTTGGATTATATATGCTTAAGTGTCGAATACCCATGCTTAGGGTATCACGTGTTTTGGAGTTTAACCCTATTTAAGACCTGTTATGGTGTGTTGGTTTGAGAATGGTTTCTCTATTTATGCATTAGGTTTCATACCTTGATTATTGATGCTTGTTCCATGTTTGATTGATTGTGGTTGTTGGGTCATGGAATCATGTTAGTATGGCTTATTTTCCATGCCCCGTGTTGTTAGGATGCAGTTGCAGATTATATAATATGCATGTATTTCTCATTGTGAAAGTTTGACCAAGGGGAATTGACTGTGAGAGCTTCCTGAGATAGGGTCTTTTATGTATAATTGTATTTATGTTGACCTAGTGGTATTGAATGTGAGAGCTACCTGGTGGTCATAGACAATAGGGGTTAGTCCGTGAGAGCTAGCTAGAGGATCATTATTAAATGAATGTAGGAACAAAGGTAATTGACTATTGGATCTTCTAGGGGTCATTATAATTCATTATTTCTATGAAGAGCAAGGGGTTATTGACCATGAGATTTACCTAGGAGGTCATTTTTAAATGATTGGTTCCATGTGGGACCAAAGGTGTTAGATTGTGTGAGCTTTCCTAGAGGGTAATTATTTATTGAATTGATGACATGTTAAACCAGAGGGTTTAGACTGTGAGAACATTCCCAAAGGGTTTATTTTGAACGTTTGAATCATTTCGAAGAGTCTTTAAAGACAAATCATAAGCTTGGGATCAGTCTTACTAGATTGTTAGATAATATTTTGATACATTTGTTTTCCCATTAAACATAGGGATATAAATATTAGGCTAGATTTAGGGATTCATTATTCAATAGTTTGAAAAAATTAATAAATGAAAATGAATTTAATTGGAAACTCTAGGATTGTTTACTTTTGTGTACTTCCTAGTTTATTGCTTCATTTCTGAAAATTGACAGCTATATAAATTCACTGACTATTATGCACATATCTTTTAGTGGTTACCTACTAGTATTCATCTCACACCCTTTTGGGTCATGATTTTGGGCCCAAACACACTAAATGGTTGCCGGTATAGATAAGGGAAAGCACCCTTCTTCATCAGGTACATGATTTCTATTGGTGTTGGAGAGCATGGGACCAAGATGAGGCTTGTGATGCTGTTAGAGTTTACTATTTTTTGTACTTGGTTTCAGTATTGTATTTCATGAATTGTAACTTGTCTGTATTCTTTCTTATATACATGTGAGAAGAATAATTTATTAATATATGTTGTAGTTGTTTATACTATCAGTTTTGGATGATTACTTCAATTTTATTGTGTTACTTCTTCTGTTACTGATTAATATTTTTTTTCATTGTGTTACTATACCTATGTGGGCATAGTTTCCTCACTATCACACTCAAGGACCTCACTACTATTCATCAGCCTCTGGAATTCGGGAAAATTCACTTGAGGCCATGTGACCAACCGGGTAAGGGGCACATTGGGTGGAAACCAGATCTGGGACATTACAAGGTGGTATCAAAGGGGTTTTCATTTTTTTTATTTGACTTAGTATTCGGAGCCTATAGATCAGGATAGGAAGGAACTAGTAGTTGGTAATAAACCCTTCCTAGTAGTAGCTTACCCTTGTACTGGGAAAATCCAATTTACCTTCAATATTGCAATTTATCTAGTTTTTCAATTCTTATAGTTGATTTTATTTCACCATTGTGTGATGTAGTTGATTTGTGCTATTAATAATTTATCATTGAGGTTCTGCTTCTATTTCAACCTGATGAGAAGAGGAAATTCCATCTCATGCATCATATAGGGACTCGCTAGAAATCACATGTCATTCATTCTTTTATGGCCATTTAGGGTGCATTACGGATTACATGTTGTTGTGATAGATGTTGTGCTAGATATGCATGTTGTTGTGATAGATACCATGATTGAATACCTTCTATTTTGATAGGGAATAGGAATATGTAATGTTTAATTTGGATGGATACCAAACTTTGGTCCATGAGGTGTTATGGGCCCTCTTGGATTGGAATTTGGTGGAAAATGTTTGAACTTTAATTGAATTTTTTCAAGTTGTGATATGAGTAACGAAGCCAATCATTGATTCTCAGGGAGTATGGGATCTCACAAGTTCTAATTTGTCATACCTTGGACATAATTTTATGTTTTTAAGGGTTCTAGAGAAGTTTCATAGGTTTACTATCTAGAAACACAGACAACACTGTGTGTGGTGTTATGAACACACACCATGTGTTCTTCTATTCTAGAAGAAACAAATTTTCGTAAGTACACGGCGTGTAATGGGAGTACACGTCGTGTAGTAGTTAACCGTGTGACTGACTGTGTGAGTCAAGATACGGGGTTTGGAATATTTTGGTACAATATTCCATGTCTATATTGTACATGCTGTGTTGGGACGAATATGTATTTGGTCATGTGACAAATGGAATGGGTGGATGAAACATATGTTGTAATATTTGTGTCTCATTTATGCACGTGGTGTATATTCGATTGTGTATCTGACCGTGTGAATAAGGACACGAGCGGCTAGAACATAAGAAGTACAAATTGTGTATGGTGTGAACACACCATGTAGTGTTACCCAGTTGAGAATAATGTGTTTCAGGTCATGTAAAATTACATGGGTATGAGGGAAGATTCAAGTACACGTCGTGTCATAAGAGGAACATGCCGTGTGTCAGGATGTTACATGACCAGGTTTGGAAGAGGTACACACCCATGTAAGGCTTAATGGGAACACGTCGTGTGATAGTTATACATGTCGTGCAACTATTTTATTTAAAACATGAATTTTTTCTTTCTCTCATTCCTTTCATTAACATATACATTGCAATCCTTGATAATCTTGAACTAAGGTATTCACTTGACCTTGGAGAGACATGCCACCAAGACATGCTCTGGTCGTACACCAACTACAGGGTGATGACCGGACACTAGAAATGGCGGATCATGTACAACCATTAGATCCTCCTATCATGCCCATCGTGGAATCAGCTGTTATACCTGACACATGTGCCGATGCATAGTTTTGTGAAGGCATTAAGAGGATGTTACAAACTTTTGAGGGAGCACCGTATCCTTACCCATATATGGAAGAGCATACGCGAGTGTTCCAGCAGTAGAATCCTCCCAATTTTTCGGGGGATGGGGGACGAAAGGCATCAAAGTCATGGTTTGGGGAAATTCTTGCTATCGTTGAGAATCTAGAGATGCCTCCTGAGAGGAGGGTGAATCTTGTGATGTAAATGCTATGTGATTCCTCCAAGAGAAGGTAGGATTTTATCTCACAAGTGGGAATTCATTGGGATATGGCTTAGGAAGAGTTTCATAGGAACTTCTATGATTATTTCAATCCTGAGACGTTGGGGGACAATCGTTCCTAAGATTTCATGCATTTAGAGTAGGGTGCTCATTCAGCGATAGACTTCTCTTCTCATTTCACAGAGCTTCTGCACTTCGCACCTATTTTGGGAGGTGAAAAGATATCTTTGGCTAGGTGATTTTAGGATGGTCTCATGTATGACATATGATCACAAGTGACTTTTTTAGGCTGACTTTAGTGACAGATATAATAAACTATGTGATGATTAATGAGTGAAATATGAGGGATTTGTAGGTTGGGAGATAATTCGGTTCATCATTCAGGGATGGTACACCTTCGTTAGATAACAGGAAGTGCCTTAGAGAGATTTCACAAGACATTTCTTTATGTATCTAGGTGCTATGTTACCAGTGGAGGAAGAGTGGGAACACAAGACCTCAGTGCTCGAGACACCCAGTTGAGTGCCAATCATGCAAAAAAAGGGTCATCTTTAGTTTTTTTCCTGTTCTTCTCACCAGTATATAGTGAGAGGTGTTCCTTTATGACTCCAATTTCAGGAGCAGGACCACCATTTTCTCATCAGTTAGGGAAATGGAGTTTTCAGTATGTTTAGGATGAGGAGGTGGTTGTAGACATAGTAGTCAGGCTATAGGTTTTCAAAGAAAACATCGTGGATCAACACAGGGTAGTCAGGAAGGGCCGTAGGGCCGTAGTACAGGTCATACCTTTGTAGTGGAGAAGACCCATCAGGAGAAGGATCTCGGACACTCTACGGTTAGAGGTATGGTTCTAGTTGTCACAGTTTTAAATTATACCCTTTTCATATAGGGGCTTCCCATAGTTTTATAGATGTTTTCCTTTGTGGTGATCCTTGGGCCTGGTATCCATACTTCTAAGGATATTATTATACTAAACACTCTGTTGGGAATTAGGACTGCTAGTGTATGTTAGTACAAGGAGTTCCCTCTTGAGGTTGGTCGGTGTTACTTATTCTATGACCACTATGTCTTGGAGATGATAGTCTTTGATTTCAACCTCAGAATGGACTGGTTGGTCTCCTTGTAGGCCTTTTTTGACTTCTATCATCGTAGGATGGGTTTCCCGTCACTAGAGGGAGGGTATTTTATACACAAGGGTGAGTGGGATGTCTAGCCAAGCATATCGGGACCCGAGCATTATGGCTTGGGAGGAATTAAAGCCCAGATTTATAGTTTTTATATGGATGACCAGGGGACATCCCAGATGGAATTTCCTACAGTAGATGATCATTTCATGGATGTCTTACCAGATAAATTTTCGGGTTTAACTCTAGAGCGAGAGGTATATTTCTCTATTGATCTTGTTCCAGTGGAGGCACCAGTGTCCATCCTTCCTTATATGATGGTTGTACTAGAGATACATGAGCTCAAGAATTAGTTAGGGGAGTTGTAGGAAAAGGGTTTTATCTGGCCCAATACTTCTCCTTGGGGGTTTCCTGTTTTTTTTGCAAAAAAGAGGAACAATACCCTCAGACATTGTGTGGATTTTCGGAAGCTGAACTAGTTAATGGTCAAGAACTGATATCCCTTGCCAACGATTGATGATATCATTGACTGGCTTCGAGTAGACCGGGTGTTCTCAAATATTTAATTGAGATATACTTATAATAAGTTGCAAATTAGACAATCAAATATACCTCTTATATAGCCTTTCAGAGTAGTTATGGTCTATACGAGTATTTTTCTATACCGTTCTGTCTCACGAACGTTCCAGAAGTACTCATGGCACTGATGAACTGAGTGTTCCATAATTACTTGGATTCATTTATGTTAGTCTTCGTGTATGATATCTGGGTGTACTATCATACTCGATACAACCATGCCGTCAATCTTGAGATCATTTTGAGTACACTAAGAAAGAATTAGTTATATATTAAGCTCTCAAAATGCCACTTTTGGATGGACCAGATTTTCTTCATGGGTCCTATAATCTTAGAGACAGTAGTATTAGTAGACCTAGGGAAAGTGAGAGCTGTATTTTCCTGGGAGAATCCAATGAACATCTTTGAGGTATGTAGTTTTCTTGGGTAGGCTGGTTACTACAGGAGCTTTATACTAAAATTTTTATGCTTAGTAGTGCCACTGACGGACCTGACTAAGAATGGTGAAAATTACTTGTGGATATATTCCTGCAATTCATTCGTTCAGGAGAAAAAAGGGATATTGAATTCAGCATTAATACTGATATTTCTAGACCCTGGAAAGAGTTACATCATTAACTATGATGCATCAGGTATCAGTATGGGATAAATGATTATTTAGGGGGAAGGATTCATTATGTACGGGTCTTCGAAGTTGGGGCCACATGAGAGGAATTACCTGACACACGATCTCGAGTTGGCTTTTGTTGTTCATGCTTTGCACTGTTGGAGGCATTATCTTTTGGGAGATAATTTTGTGGTTTACACTAACCATAAAATCATCAAGTATATATTTTCTCAGTGAGATCTGAATTTCAGACATCATAGGTGGGTTGACTACCTTCAGTCTTTTGACTTTGAGATTACCTACACACATGGGAAGGAAAATGTAGCGACTGATGCATTGGTAAGGATGACTTATATAAAGGAATTTCAGGAGGCTAGTATTGAGTGGAAGCTTATGGATATGTTCTTTAAGATGAATTTGGAGGAGCATGATAGATAGGGGAAAACAATTCTTTCATCTATAGTTTTTACCTCTACTCTTCTGGATCGAGTTCGAATGAGGTAGCTATCAGATCCCGATGGCCTAGTCCAAAGGGAGAGTGTGTCAGGAGAGGACCCTACTCCTGGGTGGACCGTAGGGGACGACAAGGTATTTCAATTTCACAGGCGCATATGAGTGTCGGTAGAAATGAGTGAGGAGATATTTAGAGATTTTCATTCCTCTATTTGGGATGTTTATCTTATTTCCAGTAAGATGTATTGAGATATACACCGTCAGTATTGGTGGCCAGCTATGAAGAGTGATATAGCTGGTTTTTTATGAGATGTTCCGCTTGTCAGCAGGTGAACGCAGAGCATCAGTGATCGGTATGGATTTTTCAGTAGTTACCAATTTTCTAGTGTAAATGGTATGAAGTCATGATAGATTTTTTGAAGTGGTTACCGAAAATTCCTCGATGGAATGATACAGTTAGGGTTGTTTTGAAAGTCTCATGAAGGTTGCACATTTATATCCGATCAAGGAAACCTTGTGTGTTAATGATATTGGAAAGAAGTAAATCTGATATATTGTACTTTTTAATGGTTTTTTTCAATATATCATTTTATAAAGGGATTCCAAGTTTACTTCTCGAGTCTGGCAGGGACTATGGAGGGATTTTCATACACAAGTAATGCTCAGTACAGCTTACCATCCCTAGAAAGATGGTCAGTCTGAGCGCACGATTCATGTCTTAGGGGACATGATTTAAGTATGCATCCTAGACTTATAGTCTCGGGAAAAAATCTTATGTTAATCGACGGAGATGGACTATGGAGTTAGAGGTCAAAGTTTTGGTTTTCTTACGTGTCACACCGAGGTTAGGACACAGAAGGTTTACGAGACAGGGAAAGCTTTCACAGAGATATTTCAGGCCATTTGAGATTTGGGAGAGAGTTAGGATAGTTTAATATCAGTTGTATTTACCTAAAAGGAACCATGCTGTGCATGACATTCTTCTTCTAGTGTCTCGCATTAGAGAGAGATGTACGACTGAAGATCTCCAATATCCACCCATTCTTCCATCTGAGCTCTGATTGAGACACCACTAGGTGCATTGGATTCCCATCAGTGAGTTGTCTCTTTCCCTAGATCCTCTATTCCGAATTTCTCCTCTCTCTGGAGTTATTGATGATTGATCTTTTTTACCGATATCGTAGATCTAGGTTGTTCTAGGCTGAGCCATGGTCCGACATTCAAGAGTGTTTATCATACAATATCAAGGTAGGTGGTTTTTCCTTTATTTGATTGTCTTTGGATTATATATGCTAAAGTGAAAAATACTCAGGTTTAGGGTATCGCATGTTTTTTAATTTAACCATGTTTAAGACCTGTAATGGTGTTTTTGTTTGAGAAAGGGTTATTTGTTTATGTATAAGGTTTTATACCTTGATTATCGATAAGTGTTCCATGTTTGATTGATTGTGGTCATTGGGTCTAGGAATCCTGTTAGTCATGCATTTTTCACCAAGGTGAATTGACTGTGAGAGATTCCTGAGATTAGTTCATTTATGTATAACTGTTGTTATGTTGAACCATAGGTATTGACTTTGAGAGCTATCAGGTGGTCACAGACAGGAGGGGATAGACCGTGAGAGATACCTGGTGGGTTGTTATTAAATGAATGTTGGACCATTGAGAATTGACTATCAGAGCTTCTAGGGGATCATTATAATTCATTGTTTTTATGCAAACAAAGGGGGTATTGGCCATGATATCTACCCAGGAGGTCATTTGTAAATGATTAGTGCCATGTGGGAGTGAAGGGGATAGACTTTGTGAGCTTTCTAATAGGTTCATTATTTATTGAATTGATGATATGTTAAACTAGAGGGGTTATATTGTGAGAACATTCCCAGAGGGTTTCTTTTGAATGTTGGAATGATTGTGGCGAGTCTTCCAATCCAAATCACAAGCTTGGAATTAGTCTTAATAGATTGATAAATGGTCTTCTAAGACATCTATTTTTCTATTATTCATTGGGATATAGAGCTTAGGAAAGATTGTAACGCCCCGACCCCAGTTACCCAGAGTCGGTGCATTATTACATAACATTGGCATGATCACCAGAAAGATCAAATCTCGAAAGACCGATTGGTTTAGTAGCCTTGGAAACACTAGATATATTCATAAGTTTTACATTACATCATTAAATGAAAAACTACTACAACAACATATTGTCTCCATAATCCACACTCATATCCCCACATAATATCCCTGCAGGTCATTCATAACTTACTTCTTCACTTCCTGGGAAAAATAAAACAAAGAAAAGGGGTGAGCTCAAATGCCCAGTAAGGATAACAATATAGCGGAAACTTTCATAAATAAGAATAAACATTTAAGGCAATGTATAACTAAAACAAAAGCCTTTTAAACTTGAATTTCAACATGGTATGGCATAAATAAAATAAAATAATGCCATTTACTTATTCACATGGATATTCTACTAATCGAATAATCACATGCAAAAATCAATAACCACTTTCATAATGTTGGAATGCATAATGCCAGACTATCATAACCACATAGCCAAGGCCTCGTGCCAAGACTACAAATAAGATTTTGTCAAGGCCTTGTGCCAAGACACTAGTTTGTCTCATGAGACCTACCGATGCATCAAGGAGCTATAGCGGGCTCCACCCGTCACTTATTAAGTCCAATGCATTCCCATATGAAAAGGTTTAAACATAACATAAACATTCGTATTAAAACTAGCTTACGAAATGTCAATACTTTCACAATAAACTATGAATGGTATAAAAATAGCACATCCACAGTCAAACATATCACAAAACCTTCAATACAATATAGAAGTTTTGTATCATAATAAATCAACTTCAAATAATCTTAAAATCCATCAAAGGATGTTGACATAGATGAAATCAAAATTCTTTTTAAAGAAATATCTCCTTTTATTTTGAAATCATTTAAGATCCATATAAAATAAAACATTTTCTTTGAAAATATTCTTATAAGCTTTTAAGGAAAGCTTTGAAGATTTTATAACGGCGTAAAATAACCGCACCCGCCGTATAAGTTAAAAAAACATTCTTACCTCAATTCTATCGAAAAGGTTAAAAAGGACCTTGTTTTGAAAACGACGGAAAGATTCCTTTATAAACCTCTTATAAAAAGTCAAACAAGGGTATAAATGAATTTAACCCATATTCATGTAAATAGTAAAAATGTTTTGAAATACATTTCGAAGAAACATGGATGTGGATGATAAAGAGATCCCAGTAGATTATTAAGTATAATACAACCTCGGATAATGAAGAGATTGTGAAATAACCCTTACCTTGTACTTTTCCTTGGTTGTGGTAGGTTAACCTCCTGTATAATGGTGAAATAATTGTTATTAAATTATACAAGAATCATATACATTAATATGATATCATATATGATCTTTTAATATTGATTTGATAATAATATCTTAGTATTATCGTTGTTTCGGGTGTTAACTTACTTGTTTTCTTTTGTATGTTTTGTTACGTAAGACATGTATGTAAAGGATAGGTTGTATATTATTCATATCCAGAATGATATCAAGTCCTTAAACATCATTTTTTAAATCATCAAATTATACTTGAATGGATACGATGGAGAATGAATCTCATCGCGTTCGTGGAGACAGTAGTCCGTACGTACGCACGAGCGACAATATCATTCTTTTGATATTAAAATAATATATAAATGAATGGTATATCATATATAAAGAATCATTAACATGTTATATTTATTATTTACATGAGTTACACATCATTATTATACCCATCCAAATAATATTATATTGAATAACAATTACACCACGACGTGGAGACGGTAAGTCGTACGTACGCACGTATGGTGACATGTTATTCAAAGGGTGGATAGAATACTGAATATGGTTGTACCATACTTATAATAACATCACAGTATATGTGAGATACTGGAGTTATTATTTTAGAATGGTAAGAACAAAGGAAGAAGAAGTGGAAGAAGAAATGAACTTAGAAAAGGGTGGTGAAATCATTACCTCTTCTTCGGGTTCTTCCTTTTGATTTGATCAAAAGGGCTCCATAGGTTGGCTTTCTGATCAAACTAAGGCCTCTAGGTTGTAGTGAGGGATGTTGGAAGAGTATTTGGGCAGAGTTTGGCCGAACCAAAAGGCTTTGAAGGTGTGAAGAAATGAGAAGGAGGAGTGCCTTTTTATAAGAGGGGTGAGGGGCACCTTTGGAAAAGCTAGAAATATTAATTTATAATAAATTCATATTCGGTTTCTAATGGCTCCAAAATTGATTATTCAAAGGTTAAGGTGGGGATAGGTCTAAAACCACTCAACCAATAGAATTTAGACAGGTTTGGGTACTTATATTAACCTTATCTTTAAGTATTAACTCTAAGTTAATTAGTTTCACTTTTACAATGTCTCTTTGTATTTTTATATAATATGGTTAATAAACATACTATATACATCCAAGCGACCCCCAAGTGGTCAATTAATGATTAAACTATCATAATATAAGTCTCTTGGCCGAACCTTAGATTTTTAGGAATTTAATATCAATTAATAATATAATATTTGTTTTAAGAACTCTTGTATGTCAATTTTGACACTATTCAATAGTTGATTTTTGTGAAACTCATAACAGATTGATTACTTCGAACAAATTCCATTAAATCAATCCTAATATATCATATTAGCCTATAAAATTAGTTTAATTCATTAAAAGGTTCATATTATATTTATTTGGGTATTTATAATATCAATTATTTTAATTTTTCACTATTATAGTAATTACTGCATCATCATTGTGTCATAAATAAAATAAATTATTTAATGTATAAAAATTATAAATAAAATATCATTATGTAGATAATCTTTTTAGCTTTCTAATGAATATTTATAATCTAAAATCCAACATATATAACCCTATGTAAAAATTGTTGTTCTAAAAGATATATGCTTGTGTCATTTTTGTATTCATTTTAACTAAATTAAAATAAAGTGTCATTATCACTTACAAGTGGATCCATGGGGTCCCAAAATTGACACAAAGATGCCCATGGTCGACCATCTATCAACCAATAGGGTTAAGACACGTTTTTAGGGTAATTTAGTATTATTATAATATTATTTTTTTAACCCTTATTTACCGGATTTACCCTTAACCATGGTAAATAAAATATTTACCGCAGTAATTATTCAAAATGTCTAAAAATAAAAGTTACCTATTTACACAATTTGAACATCCTGATTCCAAATATGTAATCCATTTTCCTAAATTCAAAACACAGAAGTGGCAGAAATTAATTTAAAATTAATTCCCGCTGTCAAAACAAAAAGCGTGTTTTTAAGAGATAATAACTATCAAAAGATTGACACTTGTTTATGTTTGGTTTAATTGTAAAATTATGTCCAATGACCAAAATTATATTAAATGGTAAAAATATATTCTAAATATACTTTAAAACTACTAAAATTCATAATTTATCACTATTAATTATTTTGATTAAAAAAGTTGTTTTTAATTAAAATTTAGTAATTTTCACTATTCATCAAAATATGAAAGTTATCCGAAAAGTACCAAAATTTCACCTTAGGCTAAATTCGATATTCCGAGTCCAAAAATGAAGTCCATTTTCAAATATAAAATATATATAATTTCAAAAATTAGGTATTACTATTCACAACGGCTAGTTTAATTAGTTGTGGTCTGTGTTAGAACTCGAGGTTGCGTACAACACACGCTATCGCATTATTCAAAGGGAAACGTACCGTAGAAGCTTGGGGTGTTACATTCTCCCCTCCTTCAAATAATTGCGTCCTCACAATTTCTAGGGTATTACTGCATAAAAAGACTCGGGTGGTTCTTCATCATAAGTTCCTCGGGTTCCCACGTTGCCTCTTCCATCTTATGATTCCTCCACAAAACTTTTACCAGACGCGTCGTCCGGTTTCTCAGCACTTGTTCTCTCGTATCAAGAATCTTGATGGGCTCTTCGCAATAAGACAGATCGGGTTCCAGTTCTAAATCTTCATAGGTGAGTACATGCGTTGGGTCAGGCATGTATTTCCTCAACAGAGATACGTGGAACACATCGTGAACTTTGGAGAGACTTGGCGGCATTGCCAATCGGTAAGCTACAACCCCAATTCGTTCTAGAATTTCGAAAGGTCCGATGTACCTGGGACTCAATTTACCTTTCTTACCAAAACGTATGACTCCCTTCCATGGAGATACCTTTAGGAAAACATGATCACCGACTTGAAATTCCAAATCCTTCCTTCGATTATCGGCATAGCTCTTCTGCCTACTTTGAGCTGCTTTGATGTGATTTTGGATTACTTTCACCTTTTCCACCGTTTCCTCCACCAGTTCTGGGCCTACAAGTTTTCTTTCACCAACGTCATCCCAACAGGTTGGTGTACGACATCTCTTTCCGTATAACGCTTCATATGGTGCCATCTGAATACTCGAATGGAAGCTATTGTTATAGGAAAATTCTACCAGTGGTAAATATTGATCTCACATACCCTGAAAGTCAAGTGAGCAAGATCTCAACATGTTTTATAGGGTTTGAATAGTCCGTTCTGATTTTCCATCTGTCTGAGGGTGGTAAGCAGTGCTCAAATGAAGTTCAGTATCCAGGGATTTCTGAAGACTTTTCAAAAATCTTGAAGTAAAATGGGGATCACGATCAGAAACAATCGATAGGGGTACTCCATGAAGTCTCACAACTTCATTAATGTATAGTCTTGCTAGACGTTCCAGGGGTAGATCTTCTCTTATAGCAAGAAAATGTGCTGACTTGGTAAGACGATCAACAATAACCCATATTGCATCGTTCCTTCTAGGAGTCTTTGGTAGCCCCATGACAAAGTCCATTGTAATATTGTCCCATTTCCACTCCGGTATGGGAAGAGGTTGCATGACTCCTCCAGGCTGTTGCCTTCCAGCTTTCACTTGTTGACAAACCATACATCTTGACACAAAATCAGCATTCTCCCTCTTCATGTTGTCCCACCAAAAATGTTCCTTCAAATCTCTATACATTTTGGTGCTCCCAGGGTGTATAGAGAAATTGGAACTATGAGCATCATTCAGCAATTCCCTTTTTAGATCAGGTATATTGGGAACACAAAGTCTCTTCCCGAATTTCAAAATTCCACCTTCATACGCAAAGTCTCTCAATCTCCCATCATTCACAGCTTTAATCTTCTTCTGAAATTCTTCATCATCGGTCTGAGAACTCTTAATCCTTTCTAGTAAAGATGGTTTGGCAACCATTTGAAAAAGCATTGATGTTTCACCTTCCCTGGTTATTCCCATGTCCATCTTCACTAGATCCATGAAAATTGGATCCCTTTCAATTCTCATCATGTTCAAAACTCCATGGTATTTTCTGCTCAAAGCATCTGCCACCTTGTTTGCTTTCCCTGGGTGGTAGTGTATCGTACAATCATAATCCTTGAGTAATTCAAGCCATCTCCTTTGCCTCATGTTGAGTTCTTTTTGTGAGAAAATATACTTCAAACTCTTGTGATCAGTATAAATCTCACTTTTTTCCCCATAGAGGTAGTGCCTCTATATCTTCAAAGCAAAGATCACAGCTGCTAACTCAAGATCATGAGTAGGATAGTTTTGTTCATGAATTTTCAACTGTCGTGATGCATAGGCAATAACTCTATCATTCTGCATAAGGACACAGCCAAGTCCCTTCTTTGATGCATCACTATAAATAACGAACCCATCATTCCCCGATGGTAGAGTCAATATAGAAGCATTGACTAATCTTCTCTTCAGTTCTTCGAAACATTCTTCACACTCTTTTGTCCAAACAAATTTAACCCCTTTACGTGTGAGCTTCGTTAATGGGTTAGCCAATCGGGCAAAATTCTGGACGAAACGTCGATAATAACCTGCCAAACCAATAAAACTACGTACCTCAGTTATACTCGTAGGTTCTGGCCATTCTTGGATTGCCTTGGTCTTAGAAGGATCAACAGAGATTCCATCTTTAGAGACAATATGGCCAAGAAAAGAAATCTCCTGAAGCCAGAATTCACACTTGCTAAACTTCCCATATAATTCATGCCTCCTCAGAGTCTTCAAGATAATGCGCAAGTGATTTTCATGATCTTCGTAGGTTTTGGAGTATACCAAGATATCATAAATAAATACCACCACAAATTCATCGAGATACTCCTTGAAAACTCTATTCATTAGATCCATGAATACAGAGGGTGCATTAGTCAATCCAAACGGCATTACAGTAAACTCGTAATGCCCGTACCTGGTTCGAAATGCTGTTTTCGGAATGTCTTCCTTCTTCACACACAACTGATGGTATCCAGATCGAAGGTTAATCTTTGAAAAGTATTGAGCTCCATGCAGTTGGTCAAATAAATCATCAATACGAGGTAGGGGATACTTGTTCTTTATCGTTATAGCATTGATCTCCCTATAGTCGATACATTACCTCAAAGATCCATCTTTCTTTTTAACAAAAAGAACAGGGGATCCCCATGGAGAAACACTAGGGCGAATAAATCCCTTATTACTCAGTTCCTCTAGTTGTTTCTTTAGTTTGACTAACTCTACAGTGGCCATTCTATAAGGGGTCTTCGATATAGGCCTTGATCCAGGAATCAAATCAATAGAAAACTCAACTTCTCGTTCTGGAGGATGTCCAGGTAAATCTTCTGGAAATACATCTACAAATTCTTTCACAACAGGTACATCCTCTATTTGAACATTCCTTTCCTCACCGAAAGTTATTTCATTCTCTTCCTCCCCAAGAATTGAATTAAGTTGAGCTACTGGGGGTGGATCTAAATAAGAATTAGGTGGTGACGATTCTGCTCTAAAAATAAGGTGCTCCTTATCATTATCATCAAGAATCGTAACCTCTTTCTTCTTACAATAAATCTTCGCATCATAGTCCGAATGCCAGTCCATACCGAGGATTATATCAAACTCAATCATAGGTATGACGATGAGATCAGCTGATAAAGAAAATTTATGTTCTCTAATGGGGACTGATTCACAAAACTTTGTTGCAACGATACTTCCCTTAGGAGTTTTAACTGACAACTCCCTTATTAAATCAAATTGGAAATATCTAATTTTCTTAGCAAACTGGGAAGATATGAAACAATGCGATGATCCAGAATCAAATAATGCATTTGCTAAACTTGAGGAAACCATTAAATTACCTGCCACCACGTCTTTCGGAGCTTCTACCTCAGCAGTAGTGATAGCATAAGCCTGGCCTTGATCCCTTGGCCTTTTTTGAGGTAAGTTCTCCTGACGCTTAGGACATGCATTTGCATAATGCCCCATCTCCCTGCAATTGTAGCACTGAACGTTGGTAGCTTCCTTCTTCCCCTTGCAATCATGAGCTTGGTGGCCTTTTTCACCACACTTGTAACAGACTCCCATTCCCTTCAGGCAAGCACCGGGGTGTTTCTTCCCGCACTTACCACAAGATGGATATTCAACCTTTCCCTTCTTCCCCTTATTTCCATTCCCAGATTGATCAGCAGGTCTCTTCTTCTCTTGCTTTGCTTTAAAGTCATAAGACTTAGAGAATTCCTTTTCGGTCTTGATAGCACATGAGACAATGTCTTCGTACGATGAAAAGGATTGTGAGACTAATGCTCGATGGAGAAATGGTTTTAACCCATCAAAGAAACGATCAATCTTACTTCTTGGGTTGCGAATATAATCACCAGCGTACCTCGCTAACCTTGTAATGTTAGCCTCATACTTTGTGACATTCTCATCCTCCTTTTGTCTCAGACTCAGAAATTGTCTTTCCATATCTGCTCGATGGTCGCGAGGAAAGTATTTTTCTAAAAACAGATCTTTGAACTCCCTCCATTCCATATTTGATACTTCATCATCTTCCTTCATGTTCTGAATCAATGACCACCATTGATCAGCATCTCCAGTGAGGCGGTAAACTGCCATGATAACTTTTTCCCTTTCATTGCTCCCCAAAGCCTGAAATATTTTCTCTAGGGAAAATATCCATTGCTCAGCTACTAAGGGATTTGTATTCCCATTGAACGTTGGTGGTTGTTGCCTCATGAATCGATCTAACATTGATCCTCCACGATGCGGATCAGGGTGCTCCATACGGGTAAGGTTATTATTCATAACCTGAGTAAGTTGTCCCAGTATGGTGATTAGCTGATCAGCACCAGTTCCATCACCAGCCCCACTATAATTATCTTGAGCAGGAGGGCAATCCCTACATGGAGTGCGTGTAGTGATACGGTTTCCATTTCTTCCACTAGGCGCCATTTCTAAACAATGGCATAAACTAGATCAGTTTATGAATCAAAATACATAATCCCATACTTATAAAACACTTAACATAAATTGAACTATTTATGGATATAATCCATAATCATAATAATGTTTTCTTTGAGGAAGTATATACTCATAATCCCTTCAAAATGATTTTTAAAGAAAATGAGAGTTATCCTAAGCATATCCCCCGGGAGTGTCGTAACCAAGAGTGCAGCAAGGCCCGTTGTCGTGCACCAGTTCCCGTTCGAGTCTAGCTCAAAGCGGTGTTTTCGGGTTTTACCCCTAGGTACATCTGTGCCAGAGCCGCCTCTACCTGCTCGTATCCAGACAGGGATGTATTGCTTGGAAAACTCACAAAATCTCTACAATACCAAAATTCTAGGAAGTTCTTCTATACTAATCCTCAAAGTTCATCTTAGGTCTATGTGCTCTAATCAGAGTTTATCTAAATCTAGCTTCCAAGGTTTGTACTAAACTTCCTCTGATACCAACTGTAACGCCCCGACCCCAGTTACCCAGAGTCGGTGCATTATTACATAACATTGGCATGATCACAAGAAAGATCAAATCTCAAAAGACCGATTGGTTTAGTAGCCTTGGAAACACTAGATATATTCATAAGTTTTACATTACATCATTAAATGAAAAACTACTACAACAACATATTGTCTCCATAATCCACACTCATATCCCCACATAATATCCCTGCAGGTCATTCATAACTTACTTCTTCACTTCCTGGGAAAAATAAAACAAAGAAAAGGGGTGAGCTCAAATGCCCAGTAAGGATAACAATATAGCGGAAACTTTCATAAATAAGAATAAACATTTAAGGCAATGTATAACTAAAACAAAAGTCTTTTAAACTTGAATTTCAACATGGTATGGCATAAATAAAATGAAATAATGCCATTTACTTATTCACATGGATATTCTACTAATCGAATAATCACATGCAAAAATCAATAACCACTTTCATAATGTTGGAATGCATAATGCCAGACTATCATAACCACATAGCCAAGGCCTCGTGCCAAGACTACAAATAAGATTTTTTCAAGGCCTTGTGCCAAGACACTAGTTTGTCTCATGAGACCTACCGATGCATCGAGGAGCTATAGCGGGCTCCACCCGTCACTTATTAAGTCCAATGCATTCCCATATGAAAAGGTTTAAACATAACATAAACATTCGTATTAAAACTAGCATACGAAATGTCAATACTTTCACAATAAACTATGAATGGTATAAAAATAGCACATCCACAGTCAAACATATCACAAAACCTTCAATACAATATAGAAGTTTTGTATCATAATAAATCAACTTCAAATAATCTTAAAATCCATCAAAGGATGTTGACATAGATGAAATCAAAATTCTTTTTAAAGAAATATCTCCTTTTATTTTGAAATCATTTAAGATCCATATAAAATAAAACATTTTCTTTGAAAATATTCTTATAAGCTTGTAAGGAAATCTTTGAAGATTTTATAACGGCGTAAAATAACCGCACCCGCCGTATAAGTTAAAAAAACATTCTTACCTCAATTCTATCGAAAAGGTTAAAAAGGACCTTGTTTTGAAAACGACGGAAAGATTCCTTTATAAACCTCTTATAAAAAGTCAAACAAGGGTATAAATGACTTTAACCCATATTCATGTAAATAGTAAAAATGTTTTGAAATACATTTCGAAGAAACATGGATGTGGATGATAAAGAGATCCCAGTAGATTATTACGTATAATACAACCTCGGATAATGAAGAGATTGTGAAATAACCCTTACCTTGTACTTTTCCTTGGTTGTGGTAGGTTAACCTCCTGTATAATGGTGAAATAATTGTTATTAAATTATACAAGAATCATATACATTAATATGATATCATATATGATCTTTTAATATTGATTTGATAATAATATCTTAGTATTATCGTTGTTTCGGGTGTTAACTTACTTGTTTTCTTTTGTATGTTTTGTTACGTAAGACATGTATGTAAAGGATAGGTTGTATATTATTCATATCCAGAATGATATCAAGTCCTTAAACATCATTTTTTAAATCATCAAATTATACTTGAATGGATACGATGGAGAATGAATCTCATCGCGTTCGTGGAGACAGTAGTCTGTACGTACGCACGAGCGACAATATCATTCTTTTGATATTAAAATAATATATAAATGGATGGTATATCATATATAAAGAATCATTAACATGTTATATTTATTATTTACATGAGTTACACATCATTATTATACCCATCCAAATAATATTATATTGAATAACAATTACACCACGACGTGGAGACGGTAAGCCGTACGTACGCACGTATGGTGACATGTTATTCAAAGGGTGGATAGAATACTGAATATGGTTGTACCATACTTATAATAACATCACAGTATATGTGAGATACTGGAGTTATTATTTTAGAATGGTAAGAACAAAGGAAGAAGAAGTGGAAGAAGAAATGAACTTAGAAAAGGGTGGTGAAATCATTACCTCTTCTTCGGGTTCTTCCTTTTGATTTGATCAAAAGGGCTCCTTAGGTTGGCTTTCTGATCAAACTAAGGCCTCTAGGTTGTAGTGAGGGATGTTGGAAGAGTATTTGGGCAGAGTTTGGCCGAACCAAAAGGCTTTGAAGGTGTGAAGAAATGAGAAGGAGGAGTGCCTTTTTATAAGAGGGGTGAGGGGCACCTTTGGAAAAGCTAGAAATATTAATTTATAATAAATTCATATTCGGTTTCTAATGGCTCCAAAATTGATTATTCAAAGGTTAAGGTGGGGATAGGTCTAAAACCACTCAACCAATAGAATTTAGACAGGTTTGGGTACTTATATTAACCTTATCTTTAAGTATTAACTCTAAGTTAATTAGTTTCACTTTTACAATGTCTCTTTGTATTTTTATATAATATGGTTAATAAACTTACTATATACATCCGAGCGACCCCCAAGTGGTCCATTAATGATTAACCTATCATAATATAAGTCTCTTGGCCGAACCATAGATTTTTAGGAATTTAATATCAATTAATAATATAATATTTGTTTTAAGAACTCTTTTATGTCAATTTTGACACTATTCAATAGTTGATTTTTTTGAAACTCATAACAGATTGATTACTTAGAAAAAAGTCCATTAAATCAATCCTAATATATCATATTAGCCTAGAAAATTAGTTTAATTCATTAAAAGTTTCATATTATATTTATTTGGGTATTTATAATATCAATTATTTTAATTTTTCACTATTATAGTAATTACTGCATCATCATTGTGTCATAAATAAAATAAATTATTTAATGTCTAAAAATTATAAATAAAATATCATTATGTAGGAAATCCTTTTAGCTTTCTAATGAATATTTATAATCTAAAATCCAACATATATAACCCTATGTAAAAATTGTTGTTCTAAAAGATATATGCTTGTGTCATTTTTGTATTCATTTTAACTAAATTAAAATAAAGTGTCATTATCACTTACAAGTGGATCCATGGGGTCCCAAAATTGACACAAAGATGCCCATGGTCGACCATATATCAACCAATAGGGTTAAGACACGTTTTTAGGGTAATTTAGTATTATTATAATATTATTTTTTTAACCCTTATTTACCAGATTTACCCTTAACCATGGTAAATAAAATATTTACCGCAGTAATTATTCAAAATGTCTAAAAATAAAAGTTACCTATTTACACAATTTGAACATCCTGATTCCAAATATGGAATCCATTTTCCTAAATTAAAAACACAGAAGTGGCAGAAATTAATTTAAAATTAATTCCCGCTGTCAAAACAAAAAGCGTGTTTTTAAGAGATAATAACTATCAAAAGATTGACACTTGTTTATGTTCGGTTTAATTGTAAAATTATGTCCAATGACCAACATTATATTAAATGGTAAAAATATATTCTAAATATACTTTAAAACTACTAAAATTCATAATTTATCACTATTAATTATTTTGATTAAAAAAGTTGTTTTTAATTAAAATTTAGTAATTTTCACTATTCATCAAAATATGAAAGTTATCCGAAAAGTACCAAAATTTCACCTTAGGCTAAATTCGATATTCCGAGTCCAAAAATGAAGTCCATTTTCAAATATAAAATATATATAATTTCAAAAATTAGGTATTACTATTCACAACGGCTAGTTTAATTAGTTGTGGTGTGTGTTCGAACTCGAGGTTGCGTACAACACACGCTATCGCATTATTCAAAGGGAAACGTACCGTAGAAGCTTAGGGTGTTACAAAGATCCTAGGATTCATTCTTCAATGGTTTGAACAATTAATAAATGAAAAATGAATGTAACTGGAAACTGCAGGATTGTTTATGTTTGAGTACTTCATGGTTTATTGTTTCATTTCCACATATTTCCTCCTATATACATTCATTGAATATTAGGCATAGATATTTTGGTGGGTTCATACTGGGATTCATCTCACACCTTGTTTGGGTCATGATTTTGTCTCCAAACAGATTATATGGTTGTAGGTACAGTTAAGGCAAGTACCCTTCTTCATCAAGTTCTTGATTGTTGTTGCAGCTGGAGAGCATGGGGTTAAGCTGAGGCTTGCGATTCTATTGGAGTTTATCATTTTCTATACTTTGGTTTCAGTATTGTATTTCTATCATTGTTACTTGATTTACTTCTTTCCTAGATACATGTGACATACATAATTTATTTATATATGTTGCAGTTGTTTATACTATCAGTTTTCACTATTTACTTATGTTGTGTGGTGTTACTGCTTCCATTACTTTTTACTATTTGTTTCCACTGTGTTAATCTGCCTATGAGGGCATATTTTCCCCAATATCACACCCATGGACCTCGATACTAGTTGTCAACCTCTAGAATTTTGGGAAATGTGCTTGAGGCCATCTGACCAACCAGGTAAAGGGCACATTTGGGTGGCACCCAGATCAAGGACGTTACATTAATAATAAAAAAATTAATTCCTATGAAGATTACACACCATATAAAAAACAATTAGTTAATATGGCATGTGTCCCATAGAAATTATAGTGTGGTAAAAAGCCTTTAACAATTCAGAATATTTTGAATCGTAAGACCAATTAAATAATAAACTTAAATTTAAATTTAAATAAAATGAAATTAATTTGATTCTTGATTTATAATTTCAATGGGTATGCAAATACACCACATAGAAAAAATAATTGTTGAATATGAAATATGTCTCCCAAAAATAAAAGAGAAACTATAAATCTCAAACCTCATGTCTCTACAATCTTCATACACGTTCTAACCTCCTATTGAATTAATACATGTTTATTATAATTAAATTATATAACCATAGTCGTATGTATCATATCATATATAATTTTATTCAATAATTTTTCACCCATATATAAACAATTCCTTGTGAAATTCACATTTCTTGTTATAAGAGCATCATATTTCATTCATATATGTTTTGGATTTGTAGTTTTTACAATTTCCATTGATCATGGAGACATCACCTCCATAATATTAAAAATGATTTAAATATAATAAATATTTATTATACATGTAAATATAGTAATCTAGTAATGTTAGAGAAAGAAAATGATTAACATTGCTTATATAGATGATCAACTATATATACATAAGAACGTCATTTCCATTTTATCGACAAATGGAATAAAAGAAATGAAATAAAATATATCCTTTAGAAATAATTTTTATTAAATTGATATCATATATATTCATTAAATCTACCATTATTAATATCGATTTAAAAATATAATTAAAAACTGATCACATCACTTTGCGAAGTATATTTCTCATAAATATGTACGAGTGATGCTATCATTTTCCAACATATTGGGCGGTAGTTATTTGTATATGATATTATATTTCCATGTTTTGAAATATATCATATATAATAATTTTATCCGTCAATATCTATATTCTTAAGAGGTGGTTATGGGAAAAAATTAAATATGTTCTCAAAGAGGTAGTCCATTATAATGACCAATACTTTTATTAATGAAAATTCTACTTAATATGATTAAATGTCAAAATGTGTAAAATTTTTAGATAAGACATATGCACTTCCTAGTTTTTTTATATTTTAAAATACCATTAAGAATTGTTATGATTGCTAATATAGACGTTCAACAGTGACCACATGATTAGTATAAGTATAGGAATTTAATAAATACAATTTACTTAGAAAAAGGAGTTAATGGCCTCATCCAGTAGAATTGCTCCATACGAAGCCCATTATTTAGAGATTTTAAAGGAGGTAGCGTCACTGGGCTTCCCTTTTGACCAAGCCCAAGGTGAGCTTCAACATGTTAATCTTGAACAGAATCGCCTATAGGAGAATTGGTAGTTAATATATATTACCACCCGAGCGACCCCAACAGTCTGTCACCATCGCACACCTTACCCATCAATGTTATGCAGGTGTTATAAGGGGTTATGTAACAAGACCCTATCACTATTATTATGTGTATAAATTTCGAATATAATAAAGAATAAAAATTCATTTTATTATTCTTACGTTGTAAATTGTTTTTAAATCACAAATAGTATGTTTAGTTAATATTCAATTAAGAAATTTATTCTGATGAATTAATGGATTTGTGAATTAAATATTATTTTAGTAAAATATTATTATTATATTTATTTTTATTAAATATAAATTACCATATTATTTTTAAGAATACAATTGTAATTTTTATTTGAAAGTTGTTTTTTCAAAATCCATGAATTATAGTTAAATGTTTTTTTTATTTTAAAAGTTAAAATTCACATATTTAGAAAATTATTTAAATAAAATGAATATCATTTTTATAATTAGGGCATCAAAATTATTCAACGGATAATTTTTCACAATTTTTAGAGACAATAGATTTTTTGGTTATAAATTAAATACTGTTTAAATATATAATGTATTTTATAACATCATATTGACCCAATAGTTATGTAATTAAATTAAACAAAATCAGTTGTTAGGCCAATAAATATTTTACCTTTAAAATAATGTGATTTTAGGTTTGTTTGATTTATTTTATAAAGCTTTAGTGGACCCTCCAAGACTTATAAAATATTTTATCATTTTAGAATGATTTCTTTGAGAGTGTGACTCGCCTCCATATTAGAAAGCCTAATATTTTATTAAGTTCTTCCATTGTACTTATAAATTAATTTTTCAACTCCCCTTTTGAAAAAACATGGGAAAAACCATATTATTGTTTGTGGTTTTGATTAGTTTAAGGTGTAGTGTCCAAAACCTAAATAATAAAGATTTCCCTCTCCTTTACTATATAAACCCACCCAAGATCCCACTTCTCCTCACTAAAAACCATTATAGCTCAACCAAACCATGACCTATCTTCTCTATTATCCACCCATGGTGCCCCCTGCTCCCAAAAAGCCTCTCTCAAACCTCTCCCAAGCCTTTGGGATCACACTTCCAAGTAAGGGATTCTGACTTTCCTTCCTTTCTTATTTATGTCCAAGTTTCCTTATATTGTGATGCCATTTATTTTAAATTAAAAATGTTGGGGTATGATTTCTAACCTCCCCTATACCTCACTCCTTATTTTCTAATGATTGGAGATCCCTTCCTCTCTCATTAATTTCTCCCATGTACACCTGTTACCATGCCCAAATTTCGTAATGGATTTCCTCCTTTCTTATTTTTGTCTAAATTTATTTATGTTGTTAAAACCTCTTATTTTGAAATAAAAATCTTGATGAATGATTTCAAAACAACCTCATATTTCCCTCCATATTTTTTAATGATACGATACCACTTTCTCTCTCATTAATGCCTCCCATTTACACCCTTTACCATGCCAAAATTCCGCAAGGGATTTCTCTCTCCTTATTTACATTCAAGTGATTCTATTATATTATTAACATAAATTATACTAAATATGTTGTGAAATGTATGTATATGAACCCATTACTGTCCATTTCATGTAAATATTATGATATACCCCTTTCTCTCTAATCAAACATTTTTATGAATTCTTATGTCATGTTGTTATGCTGCCAAAATTGCACTGTGATTTTCCATGACAAAGTCATTGTGTAGTGAATTCCATGCCCATTTCTCTATCAAGGGTATTCAACTTTACGCACATTTACTTATTGATTATATAGTTTCATGTATGCATTCCACATTCCTTTTCCGTGCAATAAATGATGATATTGAATGATTCTATGTTGTATGATACATGTGGCACACTTATGCATGAAGTGAAATGTTTATAAAGGGTGAACCTTAATAGAGCTCTAATGCATTGGGTAAAGAATTGTTTCATGATCCATCATGCACAATGAGGGTTTACTCATTCTAATTCAATTTCAATTATGTTTTACTCATGCTCCATGTGCAATGATCCTTGGATCATGCTAATATCATGTTAAATGTTGCTTCTAAATTTCCATGTGATGATATTCCTGCTATATCATGCTTTTATGTTCGTGTTTCTATTGAACTCCATTGATATGCCTTTTCCTAACATGTAATATATTCTTCAGGTTATGCCTTTATTACTCCCTTACTGAGATTTATAGCTCACCCTTTTCTTATGCATGTCCTCAGGTTATCCCATGCAATTCTAAGTATGAAGGGATGTTGTGGTCATGTAAAAGAAGTTTTTAATAAAGTGATTGTATTTTATGTCTTATGTCTTCATGTAATGTTCCTAATATCCCAAGACACGATACCTATTTATCCTCAGAGTCATCTTTTATGAATTTTTATGTAACAAATCGTGTTTCAGTGTGTAATAAAGAGCAGGGTTTTTATAGTTGGTATTAGAGAATAGGTTTAGTTATTTTTGGGATTAGGATTAGAAAACCCTAGTGAAAGCCATTTGGATTAGACTAATAATACTAAAAAACATACCTAAATTTTGGAGAGTATTGAGTAAGTTATTTATTAAGAAAATACATCACTGTATGGATACGAGTAGGTAGAGGCGGCTCTGGTACAGATGTATCTAGGGGTAAAACCCGAAAACACTACTTTGAGCTAGACTCGAATGGGAACTGGTGCACGACAATAGGCCTCATTGCAATCTTGGTTATGACACTCCCAGGGGATATTATTTTGGTAATTTCATAAGCTTAGTATCAACCATTATTCATGGAATTAAAAATATTCCCCGACGAATATATTTTGGGATGTAGATTATGGATAACATTGACCGAAGCCTATAAATTCATAAGTTAAGGAAATAAGTGTAATTAATAAGTTATCCCTTTTTTCATTGGATTACCCTTTATGTTTTACCCCTAACTTTCCTTTTATTCCAGCCGATAGCCTATAATATGAGGACTCGGGCTAACAACTGATGCGAAGATCAATGTGATGACTATTCAAATAAGATTCCCAATCTAATGGGAACATGAATTGAAAACTTTGTCACATTAATCTCTCAGTTAAATCATGTTTTGAATGGAAACATGGGTCAAGAAAAAAGTTCAGTCCCCCCCCCAAGAAAGAAAAGGTCCTAATTGATAGATTCATGAGAAAGAGGCCTCCTAATTTTAACTAATCATATGATCCCTCAATTACCGAATAATGGATTGAATCCATTGAAAAGATCTTATCCATCCTTCAATGATCCAAAAAAGAGTAGATCCTTCTGTATGTTTATCATATGGAGGGTGAAGTTGATCAATGGTATAAATTGATCAAAAATATGATGCCTGAGGAAGAGATCGAGGTGTTGGAATGGAAGGATTTCCAGAAAATGTTTTTCGTTAAATATTTTATGCGACCCTCCTAAATAAGATGGAAAGGGACTTTCTTGATCTCAATAAAAAACACGCTGAATCCATCACAGCATATTATGAAAACTTAACAAGGCTTGAATGATACGCCTGTAGCTTTTTTGTTACACCCGAATTCAAGGTTGACTGCTTCTTTGGTTGGTTAATGCCTATCCAACAGAAAGCCCTGGTGATCCATGACTTCGATAGCTGTGATGAAATTTTTTGATGTTCCCTCAATGTCAAAATAGAGATCGGCGAATCTTAGGGGTATCATGGGGATAGGAAGCATATGTTGGAATTTAATTCTGTCATTCCTATGGATAAATCCAATGGTGATAAGAAATTCCAACACCATACATTCCAATGTTGCGGAAAGAAGCACCATATATATTGCATGAAGTGGACGAGCAAATGCTTTAGGTGTGGAAGAGAATGCCACCTATCCATTAACTACCGATAGGAAAAACCCATTGTTGCGATAGAGGAGAGGAACGCACTATTTGACACTCAACGCATTATTCATTGCATAAACTATGACGAACCAAGGAACTTGGTAAACCAGTACCCTAAGACAAGGGTTTTCGAAGGAAACCAACAACCTCAAAGGCAGCAAGGGTGATTTTTTTCCATCACTACAGCCGAAGGGAACTCCGACAATGATGTGGTGATAGGTATGCTAGTTATTAATTCATGAATAGTGAATGTACATTTTGATTTTGGTTATACGCATTCATTAATATCCAAAATGTTTAGTAAAATAATACTAACATTACCACAAATCATGGAAGTAAAGATGTATGTGAGAATAGAAAATGGGAAAATCATTGTATCCCATGAATATAACTCCTCCCCTATAACAATTTGTGGGTCGAAATTCTCGGTGAACCTCTTCACACTCCATATGGTGGAATTTTATGAAATTCTTGGTATTTATTGGATTTCCATGTAAATAACAAACATAAATTGTTGTGAAATGTAAATCACTCTCCATATAGCAAATTAACCCTCAATTCTATACAACTATATAGAGGAGGATGAGTCTTCTTTAGAAACATCATCTCAAGGATGGATATTATTTCCCTATGAGCATGTGTGTCATGCTTAGATGATTGAGTATAAAGAAGAAACCATCCTTGATGACATGCCTATTGTGAGGGAATTTGCTGAAGTGTTTCCCGAGGAATTTCCTAGTCTTCCTCCTAGAAGAGATGTTGAATTCTTGATTGATCATCTTCCTAGGTCATTGCCAATATCCAAGAATCCATATAGGATGGATGTGGTGGAGATTAAGGAGCCAATGAAACAAATACAGGAGAATTTGGATAAAGGGTTTATACGCGCAAGTGCATCACCATGGGGTGCACCAATCCTCTTCGTCAAGAAGAAGGATGGGTCAATGAAACTTTTCATTGATTATCGTGAGCATAGAAAAATCATGATAAAGAATAAGAATTCTATGCCAAAAATTGATGACTTGTTCGATCAGATACATGGAGAACAATACTTCTCCAAGGTGGATCTATGGTAGGGATATTACCACGTAAGGGTGAGGAAGGAGGATATCCCAAAGACTACTTTTCGTACAAGGTATGGGAACTATGAATTCATAGTAATGCCTTTTAGACTCACTAATGCTCTAAAAATCTTCATGGAATTGATGAATAGAGTCTTTAGATATTACCTCGAAAAATGTGAGGTAGTCATTATAGACAATATTTGAATATACTTCAAAACCAATGAGGTTCATGAGGAGCGTCTAAGAACTATACTAGAGACCATGAGAAAGGATAAACTATATGAAAAGTAAAAAAAATTTGAGTTTTGGTTGGAGGAAGTCTCATCCTTGGGTCATATCATCTCATGCGATGACATATATATGGATACCTCTAAGAAAACTGTAATTGAGGGATGGACGAGGCCAACTTCAGGGATAGATATCCATAGCAACTTCGGGATAGCTGGATATTATCATCAATATGTGATAAATTTTTCATGATTGTCAACACCTCTTACCAAGCTAACTCAGATGGGAGTCATGTTTTCTTGGAGAGATGAATGTGAAGATAGCTTCAAGGAGTTTAAAAGGAGGCTTATCACTTTTCTTGTGCTCACACTACCCACAAGTGGAGAAATTTTTGTGGTATTTAGTGATTCATTGAAAAGGGGAATGGGATGTGTGTTGATGAAAAATGAAATCCATTGCCTATGCTTTAAAGAAATTGAGAGTTACTGAGAAAAACTATCTAGCACATGATTTGGAGTTGGTTGCAGTAATCTTCGATTTAAAAATTTGCCGAAATTGCCTCTTTGGGGAGAAGTATGATACATATACATATCACAAAAGCCTCAAGAATATATTCATGCAGAAAGAGTTGAACATGTGCCAATGAAGATGGTTAGAGATGATCAATGACTATGACTGCTCAATCCATTACCACCCTGGGAAAGCGGACAAGGTGGCGGATGCTCTAAGTAGAAAGGACCCAGCAACTCTATCATTGATGAGAATTGAAAGGGATCCAATCTTCTTAGATTTGATGAATATAGAGATGGGAATCATAAATATGGTAACATCATCAATACTTTCACAAATGATTGGTCAACCGCCTCTTTTATAATGGTTAATGGGTGCTCAAAAGGATTATGTGGGAATTCAGAAGAAGGTGGAAACTATCAGAAAAGGGAAATCCTAGGTGTTCAATGTAAATGAAAAAAGGATTATGAGATTTGGGTCAAGACTATGTTTTGTATCAAATATGATGTTAAATAATGAACTTTTTGATGATGTACATAATTCAAATTTCTCCATTCACTCAGGGAACACAAAGATGTATTGAGATCTCCAAGAGCATTATTGGTGGGATAACATGAAGAAAGGGATCTCTGAGTATACATCAATGTGCCTGGTATGTTAGAAAGTGAAGGATAAGCATAAGAATTACAAGGGGATGTTGCAACCATTACCCATACCAATATGGAAATTGGAGACATCACCATGGAATTTTCCACCAAACATCTGAAGACATCCAAAGGAAAAAATGCTATCTGGGTTGTTGTGGATCATCTTATAAATACTGCAAACATCATTTCAATTTGTGAGGATTTCTCAGTGGATCAACTGGAACAGATATATATAAAGTAATTGGTAAGGCTGCATGGAGTACCACTATCTATTGTATCCGATTGAGATCCAAGATTCACCTTTACATTCTAGAAGAGTCTTCAACATGCTTTGAATACTGAGCTGAACTTCAGTTCATCATATCATCCTCAAAATGATGGCCAATATGAGAAGACTATAAAAACACTTGGGGATATGTTGAGAGCATTCTCAATGGACTTCAAAGGGTGATGGGATCACCAACTTCCTCTAGTTGACTTCTCTTAGAATAACAATTTTCACTCAAGAGTCCAAATGGATCCTTATGATGCCATGTATGGGAAGAGGTGAAGAACACCAGCATGTTGGGATTAAGTTGGGGAGAAAAAACTCATAGGTACATAAATGATAGAAGAAATGGTGGAGAAGGTTAAGACCATTCAGCAACACAATAACGCTGCTCAAAGTCGACCAAAGATCTACACTGATAATTGTCAAAAAGACCTAGAGTTTGAAGTTGGATACATGGTATTCCTCCACATATCACCATGGAAGAGAGTTATGAGATTTGGGAATAAGGGAGAGTTTAATCAAGGTACATCGGCCCTTTTGAGATCCTTGATCGTATTGGAGCTGTGGCCTATCGACTAGAACTCCCACTGAACCTATCTCATGTACATGATGTATTCCATGTATCACTCTTGAGGAAGTACATACTTGACACATTGCATGTAATCAAGCCAGAGGTGGTACCATTGGATAATGACCTCTCTAATGAAGAAAATCAATTGAATATCTTCATATCATTGGGAAAAAGTTCGACAAAATAAGACAATTCCCCTCGTCAAGGTGTTGTGGTGAAACCATAAGTTTGAAGAAGCAATGTTGGAACCGGAGGAAGTGATGTGGAAGAGTTACCTGCAATTGTTTTAGTGTGGGAAAAGGAAATTTCAAAGGTGAAATTTCTTAAGGGGGAAGGATTGTAACGAAAAAAACTTTTATTAATGAAAATACATCTTGATCTGATTAAATCTCTTACTATGTAAAACTGTTATATAATACATATGGAATTCCTTTTTTTTATATTTTAAAATATCGTTAAGAATTTTTACCATTTCTAATATAACCATTGATCAGAGACCACCCGAGAACAATCTGAACTTCAGCACGTTAAGCTTGAATGAAACTTCCTATAGGAGAAGTGGAAGTTAATAGAGATTACCACTCGAGAGATGTTATCTAAGCCTCTCCAAGAGTATGTCACCATCTCACATCTTACCCTTAGGTCGTATGTGGGTGTTATAAGGGGTTATGTAACAAGACCCTATCACTATGATTATGTTTATTATTTTTTTATCGACTAAAGAATATATATTCATTTTATTACTGTTAAGATGTAAATAGTTTTTAAAGCACAAATAGTGTTTTTAGTTCATATTCAATGAAGAAATATATTCTGATGAGTTAATGTATTTTTTTAATTAAATAATATTTTAATAAAATGTTATTACTAAATTACCTTTTATTAAATATAAATGATCACATAATTTTTATAAATACTGTTGTAATTTTTATTTCAAAGTTGTTTTTTCAAAACCCATTAATTTTTGATAAATGTCATTTTTTATTTTAAAAGTAAAAAATCAGGTATTTATAAAAAAATTTAGATAAAATTAATATCATTTCTGGAATCCGGATGTCAAAATTATCCAATGGTGAATTTTTCATAATTTTATGAGACAATCAAATTTTTGGGTAAAAATTCAATATCGTTTAAATATATAATGTGTTTAATGACATCATAATGAACCAATAGTGAAGTAATAAAATACATAAAATGGTATTTTTTTCCAATATATTTTCTACCTTTAAAATAATGTGATTTTATGTTTGTTTAATTTATTTTACAAATCTTTAGTAGACCCTTCAAAACATGTAAAACATTTTAACCTTTTAAAATGATTCCCTTGAGAGTGTGACTCACCTCCACATAAGAAAGCCTAATATTTTAATTAGTTAGTCTATTGGAATTGTAAAATAATTTTTTCTAATTCCCTTTTTCAAAAACCATAATAAAAAAACATAGCAGGTTTTTTGGTTTTGATTAGCTTAATGTGTAGTGTCCAAACCCTAAAAAACAAATAATTCCCTCTCTTTTCCTATATAAACACACCCAAAATCCTACTTCTCTTACCTCAAAATTTTTTTACCTCGACTATACCCTACCCTCCTCCTTCTATAATCCTACCAAGGCAACCCAACAACCGAAGAATCCACTCTCAAGCCTCTATCAAGCCTTTGGGATCACACATCCATGTAAGGGATCCTCACTTTCCTTCCTTCCTTATTTATGTCCAAGTTTCCTTATATTGTTATTATATTTTATTTTCAATTAAAAATGTTGGGGTATGATGTCTCACCTCCCCTACAATTCCATACTAATTTTTTAATGATGAGATAACCATTTATCTATCATTAATTCCTCGAATGTACACCTGTTATCATGCCAAAATTCCGCAAGGGATTTCTTCCTTTCTTATTTTTGTACAAATTTATTTATGTTGTTAAACCCTTTTATTTTCAATTACAAATGTTGGGGTATTATTTCATACCAAACCCATATTTCCATCCTTATGTTTTAATGATGAGATACCTCTCTCTCTATCATTAATGCCTCCCATTTACACCTGTTACCATGCGGAAATTCCGTAAGGTATTTCTCTCTTCTCATTTACATTCAAGAAATTCTTTTATATTATTTCACTAAATTCCATTAAATATATTGGGAAATGTATCTATATAACCCACTTACTATCCATGTCATGTACATATTATTATATAACTCTTTCTCTATCGTAAACAATTTTTATGAACTCTTATGTCATGCTATTATGCTGCCGAAATTGCACCATGATTTTCCAAGACAAAGTCATTGTGTAGTGAACACCATGCCTATTTCTCTATCAATGGTATTCACCTTAACGCATATTTACTTATTTATTATATAGTTTCATGTATGTATTCCAAATTCCTTTATCAGTGAATAAATTATGATGTTGAATGATCCCATGTTGTATGATCCATGTGGCACACTTATGTATTAAATGAAATGTTTATCAAGGGTCCGCCTTGATAGTGCTGTAATGAATTGGGTAAAGAATAGTATCATGATATGCCATGTGAAATCGGGGATTAGCCATTATAATTCAAGTGAAATGAGGGTTTACTCATTCTCCACGTGCAATGATCCTTGTATCATGCTAATCTAATGTTAAATGTAGTTGCCACATTTCCATGTTATAAAAGTCATGTTATATCATGCCTTCATGTTCATGTTTCTATTGCACTCCATTGATTTTTCTTTTTTCTTAAAATTTACTATATTATTCATGTTATTCCTTTTTTACTCCCTTACATGGCTTTATATCTCACCTTTTTCTTATGCATATCCTAAGGTTATCCCAAGTAATACTAAGTACGAAGGAATTTTGTGCTCATGTATAATAAGTTTTCAATAAAGTTGTTGTATTTTTTGTCTTAAGTCATCATGGAATGTTTCTTATTCCACAAGACACTAGACCTATCAATCCTCTGAGTCATGTTATGTGTGATTTTAGGTAATAAATCATGTTTAAGTTTGTAATAAAGAGTAGGTTTGTTATATCCATCATAAACAAGATCGATGGTTTAGTTTCCAATTTTTTACATGATGAGATGGATAGAGTGTTAGTTCATAGAGAGGTGATGGAAAAATAAAATAGTCAGGTGAATTTTATTCCATTAAAATTAATTAATGTATAATAACTAATTGTGTAAATTGTTTGGTACAAAAAAAATTCAACCACACCAATATAAGCAATGAGAATGGAAAGAAAATATAGAATGTAAAAGAAGACTACAAGATATTTCTATAGTGGTTCGGATATAAATGATCCTACTCTATTATTCAACCCTATAATAAATATAGAGATATAAAACCAAATATGGTATAAAAAATTTAAAGGTTTGTGAAAATTATTTAAATCATTATTATTCACATACGGAGGCTCAACACATTTCTGTTCCCTATTATGGTTTTATATAAGAATAATTTATAGGAGAAGACCCAACAAATAATTTAATATTCACAATCCTATCCTCTTTCAATTATTATGATTACACAGACCATGAATTTATTGTAGAAAACCTATCCCGGTATTTTATAGGTGTAAAACCAACCTTTACATATTTACATGATGAACCACAACCTCTTTCCTTTTTCACGATTTGAGAAAACATCATCTTTTATTTGGTAAAACATAAACACGTATTTTATAGTTGTAGACACAACATATAATTTCACAATCTCAGTCCAAAAAATTTATATGTAATAGGTCAAGAGGAACGTATTCCTCAAAGGGGATAGACTAACCCCTGATTTTTAGGGTATTCATTTCCTCTATACAATTCGGGTTTAGTGGAACCCAATATTTTGAAGAGATAGATAAAAAATAGTCTTCTATGGGGATAAGACAAACCCTAACACAACTTATTCATTATAGTATAACCTTGGGCAAGACACACTATGTGAGATAACATAGTACATATAGTTACAATATAATGAAAAAATAAAACATTTTAACCCAGTTAATCAGAGTCAAAGAAGATAATGGGGAATGAATTGGTTAATTCTCAGGCCCATCATTATTTTAATATTGTGAATCTCAAGAATCTAGTTGTGTACATAACAAGTAGTTGAGCAATCAAGATCTTCGATTCATTTTCAAACAATGTAGTATAAAATAAAAAAAGTAGTTTCATGTCTATAATATATAAGGACATTATTCTATTTGTTTTATCTAAAAAATAGTAATGAAAATTTTCTATACTAAAAAAATAAAAAATATCTATAATTAATTCCCTCATTAAAAACATCATGTTGTGGTTGATTTTACTTATGTTGTGTGAAGAAAATCATGATATATAAAAAAATCATTAGAATAATAAAAAATTAATAAATAAAATAATAAATCCATAATTGCTGACAATAAATTCCTTTGAATACTCTGATAAATCTTGTAACAGAGATTCCTCATATTCAAAATTCAAATTTTAACATCTGTCATGATAATTTTCTAGATAAATATTTAGAATTATTTTTAGATAAGAGAGATAATGAATATCCACATGAACATTATCTCACTATCAATTTTTTTATAAATTATAAATAATATTCAATAACAAGAATTTATATTCTTGAAAAAATACCAAATGTTATTATAAAGAACTCTATATATTCCAACAAGTTTGAATTTTAATATATCATATACCAAGATTCATCATGAATATACATACACACTTAATCCCATGTGAATCATATTTAATTATTCATAAAATAAGTTATAACTTGTTTTCATGGGATCTAGAAATTTAAAAAATAAATATACAGAAAAAACTCAATGATTGTATCCATAATAGACATAAAATAATGAGAAATGTTAAATGTTATGTATAAAATGTCACGACCCACCTTCACCAAAAATGAGGGAAGGGTCAGCAGATTTCCAGGCCCTTCCTTCTTTAAGTTGAAGGAGGGATAATGACCCCTGAAACCCGCCTTGAATAGGTCCCGGAGTGGCGAATAGCACCAAGGGTATAAAAATTTCTCACAAATGGAAGGCATTACCATTTTTATTTTATAGGATCGAGAGATAAGGAGGAGAAAACCCAACAACACCAAGGTAGAAAGAAAAGTAAATCCAAATGTAAACCATTCCCATATGCATGTTCCAAAAGTAAAATCCACAAAGTACAAAAGGTGACTATAAGGTAAGTACCGAAGAGGAAAAGAATAACAACAACTGCAACTGGTCCAAAGGTCAGAGCTAGTAAGGTCCTGCGTGATCCCTGAAGTTTTCCTGGAAACCTGAAAGCAATTTTTGTACGTAGGGTGAGAATACAAGTACACTCAGTAGAGAAAACCAAAGACTCTCGTTCCCAAGTGGGGGAACGTACTAAAGTCCCGTGAGAAAAGGAGTAAACCAAACACCTATCAAGGTAAACTATCCACCCCAGGCCTCACCAATGCACACTCCCCAAATAACGCAAGTCAAGTAATATATATAATAAGAGCACATCGATGTTTGGGTACCCCGCACCACTTTTCCACTTGTTATTGAGACATCCTACACATTGGACCAATCCCGCCATTCTCACCGCAGTCCCACTGCCGCACATGCCCGCACACACCTGGGCCACAACCACATGCAGTCCCACTGCCGAAATCCCGCCCGCACACACCTGGGCCTCAACCACACGCAGTCCCACTGCTAAATCCTGCCCACACACACCTGGGCCACAACTATCACATGAAACCATGCCTGCAAACACCTATTCCAGTACAACCACCACTGCACCCGAAGACACCTGGGCTAAAGGATCCACTGCCACGACCGAAGACAATTGGGCCTCATCCCGAAGACACTTGGGAAACCACCTGCCGCACACACCTGGCCAACCACCACACTACCCCGCTCGAAGGTTCTTGGGCTAATAATGGACCTCAGGCCATCACAGCATGCCCGAAGATACTTGGGCTATCCGGGAAAGGGAGCATAAAAGGAGATAATAACCAGCCACTATGAATAGTGTTGGGAAAAAACACCCTCCCCCATGTAATGGGGGTGTTCGGCACTAAGTGCTCAACTTGGGTGGGGTGCGAATAAGAAATACAATGCTACAAGTATATATATATATATAGGGTAACAAGCACTCACCCAAGCTAGGTTTTTCTTCAGACAGCCTACAGATCACAACCGCACTCAAGTCCGAGTCACGACTCACGCTAACAACCCATTTGTCCCCTTTAATATTTCACGTTCTGTAATAATGTTTACATTTAAGAACTACTGGGCAACTAGTAGGCATAGGCATAAGTATAGGAAAGTAAACAGTCAAGCATCAGCCAAGACGCCCACACATGGTTCTCAACAACAGAGGATTCCACCCCAATTCGTGATATAAACACGTAACCATCCGGATTTAAAACTCACAACCACCGAATCTATACCAACAAGAGATCCCATCCCCAAATTCACACAACCACCGAGAGTATAAAAGAACTGGGGATCCCATCCCCTCCCACATCTCCAGCAATCGGCCCAAAAGGAAAAAAACCAACTACCACCATCAACACAAGCAGGGACATGCTGGTATTTTCAGATTTAAACGACTTAACACACTTTATGATTCAAATTTCCGTGTGTTCTAACCGGGAGTTATCACAGAAGGGTTGATCCTAGTGCTTTCAATTATTCAGCTGGATATACGTGATTAACTAATTCACTTTTCACAGCAGGAGTTTAGAACCACAAACAAGCCATTTAAAACATCAGCAGGGTTCATTAGTGCACAAACAATGACCACCAACGGCCTCGATTTTCAGGAGGCATAAGCCAGCACAACTCAACAAGATGGTCATAGAAGAAACAGTATCAACAATATCAGCCCCCTCTCTTCTTTATTTATAGAATTCGTTCATTATCTTTAATTAGGTCTGGTTTACCCAATTCAATAGGATCAAAAGAACGCCCACCCCGCATGATACACAAAAGAGAGAGACGAAGGAGAAATTACCTACTTTTTGATAGATGATCGACGTTTAGGCCAGGGGCACGGAACTTTACGGATAACGATGTGGTGGGCCCGATGCACCGGAAGCTGTTTGTGAAAATCCATGATCGAGGAAGGGAGAAACCATGGCTAACCCTTAGTTTATAAGAGCCGGGGACGGTTGAGGTGAGAACGCGAAACCGCGTAAGGCGCGAGGGTCGTGGGTTGACCACGTGGCTCCACTCGTCACAAAAAGGGGGTCGGGTGGTTTAAGCCGACTCATGAATTGATGAAGTATTTAATTAAACCTCTTATGGGCGTTACGGGTCTTAAGAACACGCTTAAACCAGTCAGAATAGGGTTTAAAACCCTATTTACGCAAAGGAGCGCTACTGGAAACAACTTGACAAGGCCGGGTGACGCCGATCGGTCTCACCGATCGGTCTCGCGGATCGGTATCACCGATCGGTCTTGCCGATTAGTCTCACCGAGATGCCACTCCTTTAGAACCCGGATTTTGGCAAAGGGAAGGACCAAGAGAGTCTGGGTCATCACATCAGATACCTCTCAAACTATTCTCATCCCCGAGAATTTAAACAACCCAGAAGGAAAGGGCTGGTTCGAAGAACCACCCCAAAAGATACCTCTCAAGAGTGAACCTCATCGTTAACTAAGAACATCTTTCTATCACAAACCAAGCAACATACCATGCCAAACTTCCTGGGCACGTGGGTTGGGGAGTCTCCTCCCACATGTCAAGATATTATCCGCTTTGTACGGCACTGACTCTCCCGCACGGGTTTAATCGCATCCACCATAATGCGTCTTGATTAGGGGTCGGGTTCTCTCCTTCCCTATAGACGGGGGTTTTCACAAACAAGCAGAGGAAGAAAACCAGTACATTACTTAGCCAAAAGACAAAACATTCTATCACAACAGGTACAACATGAAACAAAACTTAAAACAACTCTAGGTACTGCGTACGCATCTGTGTTTCCCTCTCCCACGTACTCTCCTCAAGCCCACAATGTCTCAACAACACGCGAACCAAGGGAATGGTTCGCTCGCAAAGCACCTTTTCATTGTGATCCTCGATAACCACTGGTCTCTTCACAAAGGTCATGTCGTCCACGATGTCCAGATCTCCCCAATCAAGGACGTGTGAATCGTCGTGCAGATACCGACGGAGCTGTGACAAATGAAAGACATCATGTATCCTTAGTAGTGGCGGTGGCAACGCTAGCTGGTAAGCCACTTCGCCGACCCTCCGCAACACTTGGAAGGGTCCGATGAATCTGGGAGAAAGCTTACTCCCTTTGCCGAACCACCACTGCCCACGCCGAGGGGTGACCTTTAAGAACACGTGGTCCCCAACCTCAAACTCCAAGGGCCTCCTCCTGGTATCAGCATACGACTTCTGTCGGTCCTGGGATGCCTTCATCCTTTCCCGTATGAGCTGACCCTTCTTTGTCATGTTTTGCACCACCTCCGGAACAAGGATCCTGCCTCTCCTACTTCGGTCCAACACACATGCGAACGACATGGCCTCCCGTACAAAGCATCAAATGGGGCCATGCCAATGGTAGAGTGGTAGATATTATTGTAGGAAAACTCTACCAGAGGCAAGTATTTCACCCATGACCCTCCTGAGTCCAGAACACATTCTCACAGCATATCCTCCAAGGTCTGGATGGTGCGCTCTGTTTGTCCATCTGTCTGGGGATGGAAAGCAGTGCTAATGCGTAACTGGGTTCCAAACGCATGCTTCAATCCTATCCAGACCCAAGAGGTAAACCATGCATCCCTATCCGAGACTATAGACCTTGGAACTCCATGCAACCGCACCACCTCGTCCACGTACTTTCATGTCAAAGCATCCACAGCACTCGACTCCCTGATCGCCAGAAAGTGAGACGATTTCGTCAACCTGTCCACTACCACCCAGATGGTGTCGTACCCTCCTTGGACCTTGGGTAGTCCCGTGACGAAATCCATTGAGATGTCATCCCACTTCCACTAGGGGACATCTAGGGGCTGTAGTAGGCCGCCTGGAACTCGGTGTTCAGCCTTCACTTGCTGAAACACTAGGCACTTGGCCACAACCTCTACCACCGCTCGCTTAACTCCGGGCCACCAAAATTGCCTCTTCAACCCCTGGTACATCATGGAAACTCTTGGGTCTACCGCCAGGGGTGAGTTGTGGAACTCACTGAGAACCTTGCCGCGCATCACCTCTGGGACAAAAAACCTTCCCTGGAAAAGCATCTGGTTCTGACCATCCTCGGTCCATCCTTCCGGAGCATTGCCCTGGTCAACTTGGTCACACATCACTTCACACTCTAGGTCTCCCCACTGAGACTCCTCCACCTACTGAAACAGGGATGACTGCACTGTCATCTGATATAGGCAGCCTCTGCCACTATCCATCGTCGCATCCAGGTGTATGTCAGCCAACTCTTCCATTGCCTTCCAGGCATCCGCCGACTCTCGGACCGCATCCTTCTGCGTCCTCCTGCTCAAGGCATCGACAACCACATTGCCCTTTCCCTCAGTATAAGAGATCTCGAAGTCGTAATCCTGGAGGAACTCCACCCATCTCCACTATCGCAAGTTTAAGTCCCGCTGGGAGAAGATATACCTCAAGCTTTTGTGATCCGTGAAGACCACAAAGCGTTCCCCGGTGAGGTAGTGCCACCATAACTTTAGCGCAAAAACAACCGCTGCAAGTTCTAGGTCATGGGGGGCGTAATTATGCTCATGGGAACGCAGCTTCCTGGACCCATAAGAGATCACCCCTTGTCGCTGCATGAACACGCATCCCAGGCCCTGTCCCTAAGCATCACAGAATACCTCATAAACCACCCCTTCTTCTGGTAATCTCAGCACTAGGGCACTGACAAACTTCTCTTTCAGATAGCTGAAGGATGACTGGCACTGCTCACTCCATACGAAAGCCTGGTCCTTCTTGGTCAGAGCCGTCAATGGGGCTGCTACTGAGGAGAAGTTGGGTAAAAATCTCCGGTAGTAACCCGCCAGCCCGAGGAAACTTCAGACTTCTGCCATATTCTTGGGTGCTGCCCAAGAAACAACCGCCTCAACTTTTGATGCATCGACCGCTACCCCCTGCTCAGACACTACGTTCCCGAGGAAGTGCACTTCTCGTGTCTATAACATGCATTTTGATAACTTCCCATAGAGCTGGTGCTGTCAGAGGACCTCCAAAACTATCCTTAGGTGCTCTTCATGGTCCTCCTCTAATCTAGAGTAGACCAGTATGTCGTCAATGAACACAACCACGAACCAATCCAGGTACTCCCGGAAGATGGAGTTCATAAGTCCCATGAACACAGCTGGGGCATTCGTAACACCAAAGGGCATGACTACGAACTCGAAGTGTCCATACCTGCACATGAACGCTGTCTTCGGGATGCCGCTCTCTTTCACCCTCAACTGGTGGTAGCCAGACCACAGGTCGATCTTCGAGAACCATCCTTCCCCTTTCAGCTGGTCGAAAAGATCATCTATACTTGGAAGAGGGTAGCAATTCTTGATCGTCACCTGATTCAGCCTCCTATAGTCTATGCACAACCTAAGGCCACCATCTGCCTTCTATGCAAACAAGACCGGAGCACCCCACGGTGACGCACTCGGACGAACATAACCCCTCTTCATCAGATCGTCAATCTGTATCCGCAACTCCCGTAGCTCCGAAGGTGCCATCCGGTAAGGAGCCATCGAGATTGGATGAGCATCGGGCTGCAGGTCTATCCCAAACTCAATATCACGTCGAGGGGGTAGAGTCATCACCTCCTTAGGAAAGATGTCCATAAACTCACAGACAATCTCTGGAACTTCCACCATTTCAGCATCTACTAATTTCACTGTCAGATCGGTCTACAAGGAGATGAGAGGTTCCTCTCTCCTATTTCCCTTCGGACTGCTCCGCTCGTCGGTGAAGGTAACATGCCGGCTGTCCAAGTCTGAGAACACCACCCTTCTTTGAAAACAATCGATGACGGCGCACACAGAAAATAGCCAGTCGGTGCCTAGGATGACATTGTATGGCTGAATCTATAGAAGAAGAAGATCCCTAACCGACTGTTGTCATCCTATCATCAGTCTACATCCCCGAAAAACGAACAACAAGTTGTTCTGACCTCTGAATGGTGTGCTCAACACTAGGGGCACTGAAAGTCTCTCAGAATCTAGACCCAAGGCACGGGCTAGACTGGGTGCAAAAAAGGAGTGCGAAGCTCCAGTATCGAACAAAGCATAAGAAAGAGTGCTAAACAGACTGATCGTACCTCGAAAAACCTCTGGCCCTGCTGGAACTACTGCCTCTACAGCGTGCAACTGTCCACGCCCAGCTCCCCTGCCCCTCGGCTGTCAACCACCTCCCCAACCAATCCCTGGTCGAGGTCCCTGTGGAGTGCCATGAGGTCGGCCTCCTCCTCCTACGTCTGCCCTCGGAGATGTGGGAACTCGCTGTCCCTGCTGCTGCTACTGGAAAGGTCTGGCTGGAAGCTGCTGCTGGGGCGGGTGCTGGGGATGACTTCCACTGCTGTACTGCACCTGGTCGGGGCACTAACTCCGGAGATGCCCAGAGCTCCCATAGATGAAGCACTGTGGTCCCTGGCCCGTAGAAAAAGGGCGAGGGCCAGGGGATCGAAACTGAAACTGCTGCGGCCTGCTCCCTGCGGGTCGGAACCTAGAGGGTCCTGACGCTGGAGGTCTGGTGCTGAAAGCCTTCCCCTTCGATGGACCCACCTGGATCCCCTCCCGCGACACTCCCCCTAGAGCATGCATCCGCTCCACCACTTCAGCCTTCTTCTGGACCTCCAAGTATGTCGTCAGGGTAAAGGGGGTAACAACATACTGGAGGGAGGGTCAGAGTGCCTCCTCCAAACGTCTTTCCCGAGACTCCTCATCGGGAAAGAGGTCCGGAGCAAAACGTAGGAGGTCCTTGAACTTGATCCCTAGCTCCCTCACACACATACTCCCCTACTGGAGGGAGAGTAGTTCCTGCCTCTTTTCTGCCTTCATCATCGAGGAGAGGAATTCCTCCCGGAACTCCTTCTCAAAATCCACCCATGCCACCTCAGAATCTCTCCTCTCCCCTAGGTAAAGCATACACCACTGAGGTGCCGCTCCCCGCATCTGGCTAACGGCCAGAGGAATCCAGTACTCGGTCGGGGCCCGAATCAGGCCGAAGGCTATAACTAGCTCCTCTAGCCAGCCTTCCATCTTCATATCGGAGGTGCTGCCCTCATACTTCTCGAGGGCCTATCGCTGGAAGGCTCGAAGAGTCTTCTACCACTGGTCGTCCTCTTCCTCTCGATCAGCTCTCTGCCGATTGGCCAATGTAGTCTCCGGGGCCTCAATTGCCTGTACCACATGTGGTCACCTTCCAGGTGCCATAGCTGTAAGGTAAACAAGGAATGCCTAAGCCCAAGTAGTGCAGAATATCGTTCTTAAAACTTCTTAAAAATTTTATTTATTCTTAACTCCCAAGACATCCCAGAAACACAAGAACACAAGTCATTATGATGCATGTACCTTTCCTAGGTTTTCTACCCTGCAATCAGTGTGGCCTCACTTGGTCGTTCGGTAGGTCCAGAGTCCTTGCATCGGATCATGGGGGGCCCTAAAATCCCATGTCCTAGCTGGTCTTCCCTGGCCTAATTCACGGGCCAAGGTCACCCAACACTATTGCCTTACCATCCCATGAAATCCTCACTGTTCCTAACTCCAGACTCCATCCTATCTCTCAACCAACTCCCTCTGATACCATTCTATCACAACCCGCCTTCACCAAAAATGAGTGAAGGGTCAGAAGATTTCCAGGCCCTTCCTTCTTTAAGTTGAAAGAGATATAATGACCCCCGAAACCCGCCTTCAATAGTTACCGGAGTGGCGAGTAGCACCAAGGGTATAGAAATTTCTCACAAATGGAAGGCATTACCCTTTTTATTTTATAGGATCGAGAGATAAGGAGGAGAAAACCCAACAACACCAAGGTAGAAAGAAAAGTAAAGCCAAAAGTAAACCATTCCCACATGCATGTTCCAAAAGTAAAAGCCACAAAGTACAAAAGGTGACTACCAGGTAAGTACCGACGAGGAAAATAATAACAACAACTGCAACTGCTCCAAAGGTCCGAGCTAGTAAGATCCTGTGTGATCCTCGATGTCCTCCTGGAAACCTGAAAGCAGTTTTATATACGTAGGGTGAGCATAAAAGTACACTCAGTAGAGAAAACCAAAGACTCTCGTGCACAGGTGGGGGAACGTACTAAAGTCCCGTGAGAAAAGGATTAAACTAAACACCTATCAAGGTAAACTATCCACCCCAGGCCTCACGAAGGCACACTCCCCAAATAAAGAAAGTCAAGTAATATATATAATAAGAGCACATCGATGTTTGGGTACCCCGCGCCACTTTCCCACTGGTTATTGAGACATCCTATGCATCAGACCAATCCAGCCATTCTCACCACAGTCCCACTGCCGCACCCGCCCACACACACCTGGGCCACAACCACACGCAGGCCCACTGCTGAAATCCCGCCCGCACACACCTGGGCCTCAACCGCACGCAGTCCCACTACTGAATCCAGCCCGCACACACCTGGGCCACAACTGTCACATGTAACCATGCCTGCAAACACCTAGGCCAGAACAACCACCACCGCGCCCGAAGACACCTGGGCTAAAGGATCCACTGCCACGCCCGAAGACAACTGTGCCTCATCCCGAAGACACTTGGGAAACCACCTGCCGCACACACCAGGCCAACCACCACACTACCCCGCCCGAAGGATCTTGGGCTAATAATGGACCTCAAGCCATCACAGCCTACCCGAATATACATGGGCTATCCGGGAAAGGGAGCAAAAAAGGAGCTAATAACCAGCCACTATGAATAGTGTTGGGAAAAAACACCCTCCCCCATGAAATGGGGGTGTTCGGCACTAAGTGATCAACTTGGGTGGGGTGCGAATAGAAAACACAAAGCTACACGTATATATATATAGGGTAACAAGCACTCACCCAAGCTAGGTTTTTCTTCAGACATCCTATAGATCACAACAACACTCAAGTCTGAGTCACGACTCACGCTAACAACCCATTTGTCCCCTTTCTTATTTCACGTTCAGTAATAATGTTTACATTTAAGAACTACTAGGAAACTAGTAGGCATAGGCATAATTCCAGGAAAGTAAACAGTCAAGCATCAGCCAAGACGCCCACACCTGGTTCTCAACAACAGAGGATTCCACCCCAATTCATGATATAAACAAGTAACCACCCGGGTTTAAAACTCACAACCACCGAATCCATACCAACAGGAGATCTCATCCCCAAATTCACACAACCACCGAGAGTATAAAAGAACAGGGGATCCCATCCCCTCCCACATCTCCAGCAATCGGCCCGAATGGAAAACAACCAACTACCACCATCAACACAAGAAGGTCCTTGTAGGTATTTTCAGATTTAGATGACTTAACACACTCCATGATTCAAATTTCCGTGTGTTCTAACCGGGAGTTATCACAGAAGGGTTGATCCTGGTGCTTTCAATTATTCAGTCGGATATACGTGATTAACCGATTCACTTTTCATAGCATGAGTTTACAACCACAAACAAGCCATTTAAAACATCAGCAGGGTTCATCAGTGCTCAAACAACGACCACCAACGACCTCGATTTTTAGGAGGCATAAGCCAGCACAACTCAACAAGATAGTCATAGAAGAAACAACATCAACAATAACAGCCCCCTCTCTTCTTTATTTATAGAATTAGTCCATTATCTTTAATTAGGTCTGGATTACCCAATTCTACAGGATCAAAATCACGCCCACCCCACATGATACACAAAAGAGAGAGATGAAGGAGAAATTCCCTACTTGTTGATAGATGATCGACGTTTAGGCCGGGGGCGCGAAACTTTACGGATAACGATGTGGCGGGCCCGATGCACCAGAAGCTGTTTGTGAAAAGCCACGATCGAGGAAAGGAGAAACCACTGCTAACCCTTTGTTTATAAGAGTCGTGGATGGTTGAGGTGAGAACGCGAAACCGCGTAAGGCGCGGGGGTCGTGGGTTGACCACGTGGCTCCACTCATCACAAAAAGGGGGTCGGGTGGTTTAAGCTGAATCATGAATTGATGATGTATTTAATTAAAACTCTTATGGGCGTTACGGGTCTTAAGAACACGCTTTAACGAGTCAGAATAGGGTCTAAAACCCTATTTACGCAAAGGAGCGCTACTGGAAACAACTTGACAAGGCCGGGTGACCCCGATCGGTCTCACCGAGATGCCACTCCTTTAGAACCCAGATTTTGGCAAAGGGAAGGACCAAGAGAGTCTGGGTTATCACATAAAATATCATATATAATGATTTTATAAAAATCTATATAAAATCAATGAACTAAATAGTAAAATACACATATGGTTTTCACATAGACTATTTATTTATAGAATTCATGTAGGTGAATCTACATTGACAAATTTATATAAGGAAATTCACATAACCAATTTCATATTGGTGTTTCTGGAAAATGTAGATAACCTAACATATAATTTTCTGTTAAACAAAGACCTTAAAATGATAAAAACAACTTAATATGACATCTTAATCTCAGGATATTATCAAAATACTGTGTCAGATTGTTTTTAGATAATCTATAGAATTCATAAAAAAAACATACAGTGAATTCAGTCTATTTTCTTTAGTTATATAGATCAATATAGATTTAAATTTATTATAATTAAATGTATACAATTTTTCTATATTTCTAAATCAAGATGTATAATGTAATATGAACTAATTGGGACCTAGTAATAGTCTAAATAACAAATATATTATAACTCGTGATTAGTTCCTTAGTAGGTTACATATAAGGTTCCACAATAGATAGTACGATAGGTTCCATGATACGTTTCGTTGTTAGTACATTTCCTTCTGGTAGTAGGATCTATAATCTCTTCATTTTCCTCACATAATAGGTTCTACTAATATTTGACATGGTCAGGTATCACAGTCGGGTGAGATGGTCAATTGACACGGTAATATCCATAATTTTCAAAATTTTCAATTTTTGACATTGAAAAATATTAGTTCTAGAATATTTAAAATGACATTTTAAAGTCCCAAAAAAATATTTCATCCTATGAACATATAATGAAAATTTTAGTTCCTGTTAAGAACTATAAAAAATAAAAACCAAATAGGATTTTCAAAATAAAAATATTATGTTATGATCATTATTTAGAAGAAAATAATTAATACAAAATTCAAAAATATTATTACTTTTAATGGAAATAAAACTAGTAAATATTTGTAATTATCAAAAAAATTGTTTCAAGGAGCCACTCAATGTTCTATAATTTTATTATAATTTTGAAACAATGTATAATTTCAAAGATACCCCCCCCCCATTAAAAATTATCAATAAAATTATGTTTTAGTATAATAATTATATCTTTGAATGTAAAACATAACATATTAATTCCTACTATAGAAAAACATACTTGAAAAAAATCATAACTATCTTAAAAATATATATTTCAAAATCTTATATCATAGATCCACAAAAAATCCTTCAATTTTCAAAACATGTTTCAAGAAACCTCTATAGAATAATTATAAATGTTTTTTGTAAAAACTAATGAAAAAAACCTTCATAAATTACACATTTAGGCTAACTAAAAGATTAAACTATAAGTAAACATTATCTAGTAAAAATGAGAATGCCCCGAATAGAAAACAATATGTACATAAATTAATCAATATAAAACTAAAAATAATTGTCTATATTTTTTATATTTCATTATAAAAGTGAAAAAAACATCATATAAAATTTTCCAAAATCCCCTTTAATTAAATATTAAATTTGATTCACCATAAATAAAAAAAACATAAAAAATATAATGTATGATCTGAAAACTCATAAACATTCAGAATTAGTGAAAATTGATAGCCGATAATCATGACTAATTTTAATGGATAAATTACGCAATTAAAATATGGTTATCTCCCCCTTCATTGAGGCATTAAATAAATATATTAGTTGAATTAATTTGAATTAAATTCTAAAATTTTCTAATAAAATGAAACTTAAATAATCTCTAATAAATAGACTATTATTATATAGAAAATGAATCAACTAATAGATAAACTAGTGAAGAAAAAACATTTAGTACACAATCAAAATTTTAATTCAGATTTAAAGACAAGAGTAACACCACCTAAACTATTGATCCTTATTAAAAAGGTAAATATCAATGACTTATGAGAAGAAATTTATTCTAGTATATAATAATTTTTGAAAAACAATGTATAATGTCACAAGGATCCATGAAACAAGTCAATAAGATATTCAAAAAGAATAAATGCAACAAAATAATAATAACATAATATTAATAATATTTTTAAAATTAAAAAAACATATTCACTTTGGAGTAAATATATTGACCACAATAATGTGAAAAAAAATAATGATATGGTTTCATCAAAAATAAATATTGAGTCCTAAATCATAACCAATTCCCTATTAATAATTTCTATAAATCTATTTTATGGGGTTTCTATCATGTAATATATTGATTCTTGATCCCATTATTGATAATATTGGACATAAATTAATTAATTTCTAAATAAATACAGATTATAGCTCTTTTCTTCTTGACATAAACTTCCAACTCCTTCTCAACATCACTTCTGAAAATATATGACACCTCTACTACCTTATATTTATGCTTCATGAAAATTACATTACCATACATGTGGAATCAATAATAGTTTTATATATTTATAGTTCAATTTTTATTTATTAACATCACAAAATCCGAAAAAAAAACTAAATTTATGAATTTATGTGTCCTAGTGGGATGAATATCCATATTTGTAAGACATATATACACAATATTATTATTTTGAAATGTTCCATAAAATGCCACTAAAACTATCTTGATTTAAGGAAATTCATTCACCAAAAATCCATTTAGAATACTTATAATTTTGTTTTTAAATATTTTTTTATGTATTTTATGCCAGTTATTATTTTAAACTTTTGAACATAAATATAATTAATTACTATAATCAAAAAATTAAAAAAATATACCACAAGTTATTTCAACCATACTAAAAACTCTTCCATGTTTTATGTTTAAAATGAGGAAATAATTTCTTTTGAAAATGAAAACTTTATCATCATTTAAAATTTATTTTACACAAAATCTGTTGTAATAAATCCACAAAAAAATAGACAATAATAATATTTCATTTTATTATATTTAATCATAGTTATTCTAATTCCAATTATGTTTATGGAACATTGATTCAAAAAAGTAACTACACCTCCATTATGAAAAACTGTGTTCTTATATAATCATTTATCTATAGCAAGATGATTTTAATAACAACTAATATATATCCATGTATTTATTTTCATACCTTAGTTTAGAGATACCTCAATATGATTGACATTGTAAGTTTTTATTCTCAAAGAACCATCTCATTTAGAACCTGATGAATATATTTTTTGGGAAGAGTTGTCATATGTTTTATAGATCAATGTTATTATTTTTCCAATATTCCAATGATTAAATATTTTAAATTAATCCTCTTCATATTAGTAAATATTATTTTCAATTTAATACTACATTCATTCCTAAATAATTTCTCATTTTCTTAGAGACAACCCCCTCACTTCATATAAAATTAGAGTCCATGAAACTTTTATATTATAACAATAATCATAGGATTTTACAAACATGATCGAAAATAAAAAAAATTCTCTGAACATTTATCTTTTATCAATATAATGAGTCATTCTATGAAATTCAGTTCATTTTCATGATACATTCTAAGAATCACACCACCTTTGATGTATGCATATTTTCTTTATAGAGGTATATACAAAATCACTTGATATATAAGTGCTCTTATCAAAATATTTCTTAGTATTAACATTTATATATTTCTATTTAGAGCCTAAATTGTTAAAAAAATAATTTTATCATTATTTTTATTTAATTGAAGATATTTTACATTAAATTATGGTAAAAATTATCAAAACCTTCCAACGACTCTAGTTTTACATTGATATATTAATTTCATTCATCACTCCTTTTGACTATTGGTTTTGAGATTCAATATACCATGATTTTTTGTTTTTATTCCTCTATATTTTCTCTAGATTTATCTTTAAAAAATTTAAAATTTTCTTGATTTTCATTATCCTCTTTTCGATGATTAATTCCCACAATATAGTCATTCTCAATTTCCTTTATCAAGTTAACCACTTTCATTAGGTATTCAATTTAACTCTTATATTGGGTAATATTTTCAATAAATGATTCAATTATAGCTTTCAAAATGTGCTAAATGATGGTTTATTCAGAATGTCATTGACTATTATAATTAATTTTTTGGAAATTAAATATAATCTATTATGTTTATAAACATTTTAACCATTAATTATATATTCTGAAAAATTGTGGTTGAATATTCATGATATTTTATGAGAATAAAATAATTCTATTCCTTATGGTAAAGAAGTTCAATCCACAAAATGATTTGGTATCTTTATTATAGTCCTTTCATAATATATTTTTCATAAAAAATTATTATTCTTTATCATTTTCATACTCACCACATTTTATCGTTGAAAAATAAATATAAAATTTTCCATTTCAACAACAAATAAAAAATTTCATTTTGTGGTTCCATTTTTTTCTTTCCCTTTATTTTTTGGATTTTCCATGATGTAAGATACATAGAATAATTATACCCTTCATCCTTTAAATAGCCATCTTAATGATCAATAATGTTATCATCTACTATATCCCTGATTTTTGGATTTCTCATGGATATTATTGTCATTTCCCACTCAATCTTGATCTTCTTCTTAAACATTTAATCCTTCAACAATTAATAATTGAATGGTGGATTATGTAACTCATTTTGAGATATATATATCTTTTATAAAAAGGCAAAATTTTACCATCAAACCTATCCAGAATTTTTCTCATTAATTTGATGATAATGGATGATTCATCCAATTTTTTCAAAATAACCACTCATGTTTCTGCCTATAAAATTCACCCTATTAAACAAGAAATCAATTTTTATTTATCATTCATCCTCGTGTATTCAATATTTCCTCTATATATTTTTATTTTATACATCATTATATAGTTAACCGCTTAAAATATATTCTCATGTTTTCCGCAAGTCTCTATAAGAATTTGGAGTCTCATAAATATTAAAACACTCATTTTATTTAGGTAATTATAAAGGAATTTATTGACTCACCATTGACCTTAAATTTATGATTAACATAATTTTTCATGGGATAAGTATAGATACCCAAGATAAAAAAGGAATATATAATACATTAATCATATGAATTAAATATTATACCACAAAACCATATCCTAGTCCAGGAAAAAAAGGTTTTGTGTGATTGAAAATAGTTACATAAAAAGATTTAATTATAACAACATAAAATAATTTTCCTTAATTTTTCTCCACTATAACTTTACATAGACATATCAAATGAAAAAACAATCTTTATAACCTGCAGAATGGAGACATAAGAAATGGGTGATCTTATTTTTTCTCTAAGGATAAAGTTATATCACAATGTATTAAACCATAAGCATGGGAAGAATATAGGTAAAAAATAAATATATAAATAATATATCAGAAAACCATCTATGATAATCAAGAAACCATATGGTCCGATATAAGATCATAAAAATATAATTAAGTAATCATAAATGATAAAAACCTATAACATGTGAACATGAAATTTTTTGTGGGATACATTGAAATGTATAATGAAAATATTGAAGTTCATTAAAATAAAATACATCTAAAAACATTTAATTACTTGATAAAAAACATGGAAGTATTTCAAAAAATTATAAAAATAATAATATAAAACATACATAAGAATAGTAATATATTTATGAGAAAAATAATTATTCCCACAACCCTTTGAACAAACATGTCATCTTCATGCATGAAAATCTAATCAAACCCATCATGAACATGCCTATTTAAAAACCACTATTATGTACATGTATGAATATATAAAGAGAATTAATCATATATCAATTAATTATAGGGTGATATAGGACCAAATAAACCATCATCTTTACATATGTTTTCCAAATAACAACAAACATCATCATATCATAAATAAGATTTGAAAAAATATTGGGCTTTGAATACCTAATACATAACATGAACATAAGAAATCATAAGAAAATAAAATCTCATTATCAAAAAGGGGTCATAAATTATTATATAATACTAATCAAAAATTCATGTATGATAAATCAATTTATGATATTTATAACCAAATAATGTAATTTATTTTTGAACCAATTTTATTTTCTTCATTGTAAAAGAATTATTTATAAGTCCCTTTACAAGTATGTCCTGTCAATTTTAAATGGATATTAATATAATAACATGAATGAAATTTATTTTTGTTTAAAAAAATTTACATATAAATAAATACTTAAAAAAACTGAATGTCTGGGAAAATTACAATCAATAATAAATTTCGTAACTCAATGAATGCAAGTTTAGTTACCATATCTCCTATATTTACCATTGATTTCCATGGAATGATTTAACCTCATGTGTCATGAAGATAAAAATATTAATTACTTGTTAATGCACTATATTCTTATATACATCAATATATAGACATAATTAATGACAATTATCTTCTTTTATTAGATTTTTGTAATCTTTTTTCAACCTCAAGTGTTTAAAAGCTTAACAATTTTTTACCAGGTTCATAAAAGAGATGTTGATATTCATTTTCCACTCAAATATAATCATTTAAAAAAGATAATTTGTTATGAAATTCATGATTCAATATGACTTATAAAATTATAATTCTATTTAATGGTATTTTTATTTATTTTTTATGACAATAGAAATGGTGAATAACTAGTTCCTTGTTTTTTAATAATATTGATGAATTAATTTATAAAGATTATTAATTTTTTTACTAAAGAAACATATTATTGATATATATTACATATAAATATAGAATAATATATATGTTATATAAACTAACACCATCCATGTTTTTATGTGATGGAAAAAAATGAAACCTTTATATTTGTTGAGTTCTTTGTCGACAGAACATGTGGTTCATGTTTTAATTTTTCTTAATGGAAATGGGTAGGGTGACTAATGTTCTTACCATATTTATAATAACATAATATTATAATAGTTATAATAATTATATCTTTTTAATACGGAGAAATTAAATTTAGGGATTAATAAAATAATATAATGATATAGAAAATGAAGTTGAGGTTTATGAACTTATACCGCACTTCACGAATTATCATCATTGTGAGGGGGAATAAACCACTGAGTGTGGGTATTTTGATAATACCAAAACCACATTACTATGTATAATGGTGTGTATAATAGTATTGGGAAGACTATGATGCATTATTTTTTTCTTTTTAGTGATAGGAAAGGATGAATTGTGTTGCCCTTTAATAAGTGGTAATGAGTGGTAATTTTGTAAATATGATGAAATATTCAATAATAGAAAGTCACTCTATATAAAAGTGACTATAAAATTGATAAATAATAAATTTCTAGGAATATAATGTCGGGACACACTACCAAATTCAAAAAATAATATTTTTTTAAAAAATATATTTCCTTTACCTATAAGGTTACTCAGATTTTTTTATTTTAGTTTTCTCTATGGTATATAGTTTTTACCAATGTAATTTATCATATAATACTAAAAATAAAATAAGGATTAATATATAATGTGTACCTGTATAATTAATGTTTTAAATCCATTTAATAAAATAAAAATCAAAAGTGAATAGAATTTTGTTTTGGCATAAATAGTTTTTAAAAACCACATTGTTTTGAAATGATTATTTTAAAGAAAATGTATATATCATATTGGTAAAAATATAAATTATATAAATTTAAATTATTTAAAAATAAATATTATCTTTAAAAGAGTTTATCTTTCAATAATTTAAAAATAGAACTTAATTTAATGATGTTATAATTAAATTATAAAATTCACTAAAAATTGTTATCATAAAAACACAAGTTAAATTTTCAAAATGATAAGCATGGGTTAATATATTAAATATATTATCTTAAAAATATTTATAAAAATTAAAATTAAAAAAATTATAGGAATTTTTATCGAAAAAAATCAATGTATTAATGTAATAAAATAATTTCATTCAAGTCCAACCATTAACAGATTCAGTATATTCACCATTCTCCTGAAAATTAATTCGTTACAAAAAACCCAGAAATTCATAATATGATAATATGATTATCATAAATTAATAAATGAAGATAAATATGTTAAATTCACATCCTAAAATTAAAAAATGTTATATTTATTTTAAATTTTAAAATATAATGGAAATCATGTTTATAGGAAATCGACCACTTAAATTAGTTTTAATCCACTAATCATATCAAAATAAACTTTTCACAACAAGAAGTGAATTTTATAATAGTTGTTTCATTAGATTATTGGTTTCAAAATTTCACTCGATATATACATGGAAATTTAATATATATATATATATAATCTACTTTCATTTTTCTATTAGAACTGTTTATAAATGAATGTTTTATATCTACATAAAAATATATTATTTTAAATTGGATTTGATGTTTTGTGTTGAGAAACACATTGAATATAGTGTTTAATTAAGGAGGAATAAATGTAGAACCTTATAACTTCGATTTAGAATTTCCCCCAGTTGTTCCTCATACAAGAGATCGTGTTCCATTGTAAAAACATCTAAGCTTAGATTATGTGAAGTTCTAGTATGTACATTCTCAAAAGTGATATCCGTAAAACATATTTCTCTTAGGAGGGTCATGTAGAATGTTCAAGGTGATTGTAAATGTTCCTTATATGATTAAGGATCTCTAAGGGAACAATGTTTCATGGCATCTACTTCCCATTCATTACAAATCTCATAAATCCCTTCTATAGAGATATTCAAAAGAACACCTTATCACCAACATTAAACTCTTGATATCGTCAAATATTATATTCATAACTATTATTAAAAAATCATCTTTTTTATGTTTTTGAATGGTTTGAATATTATATTTCAATTCTTAATTGAGGTTATGACCTATAAGCTTCCACTCTCCAACATCACAACAACATGTTGGAGTCATGTATATCTACCAGTATAGTGCCTCATATAGTGTCACCTAAATTCTAGAATGGAAACTATTATTACATGATAATTGTACTTTTTGGAGTTATTTATGCCAACATCCATTGAAATCCATCAAAAATAATCTAAAAATATCCTCTAGAGTCCGCATTTTCATCTTAGATTGACCACCTATCTAAGGATAATTTGATGTACTAAACTTTGACTCTATATAGAAATCATTCTAAAGATTAGTCCATACCCACGAGGTAAACCTCGGATCCTGATCAGATATAATGTATAGTGGTACTCCATGTAGCCTCAACAATTTTTTTATGTATATAATGTTGAGTTGTTTATGGGAGAAATCTTGTTCGATGGAAATAAAATGCACAGAATATGTAAAGTGATCAACTGCACACTAAACACTATTATGGATCTTTTATGTATTGGACTGTCTTATGATGATGTCCATGGTTATATTTTTACATTTCCATAATCTTTTGGATAATATTTTAAACATACCATTAACCTTTTTCGATTCAAATTTAACATTATGTCATACCAATAATGAGTATATGTATTGTACATTTAATATATTCATTGTATCCAAAAATACATTTTTATATTTCAATAAATATTCATAAATTACATATATATATATAAGGATGTGCTATGTGCATTACAGTAAACTTCATTCTTCAAATTCAACATTAATGGGACACATATCTGAGTTCCAAACCATATAAATCTATCTTTACAAATTTTGAACATACTAAATATTCACTACCTTTTTCTATAGCTATAGATCATCATTTTTGGATTATCTAATAATTATGTGAATGGATGGTTGAGATATCAGTTGGGAAATATAGGTTTCATCTCCCCAATTTATGACTAGAATATTTATTATCTACATATCCCTGTGTATTGGGTATTTTTCAGTCCCCGTAATGAATACAGTGTCATGTTTGATCCTTCTCTGAGCATTGGTCACATTTTTTACCTTCATCGTTATTATATGTAGTGAGTGGTCATAATAATTTATCAACTAAAACTATCTTCTTTGGATAATATTCACATTATTCATTGTGAATATATTTTTCATGCTCTTTTGATCAGAATATATATCATAATTTTCTTAATAGAGATTATGTTTTGAAATCCAAATTATAAAGATCATTTTCACCATCTCTAAATCTTGTGTTTGGTAATTTTACACATTATACATTGATTGGTATGAACCATAAGAATTTATCTTATTAATTCTCATGAAGATACAGTCCATATCCTTTATTGAGGAATCAATGTATATTATAAACCCTTCCCCTTTGTCAGATAATGTAAGTATCAAAGTGGTGACCAACCTCTTTTTAAATTCAATAAAATATGGTTTTAATTCATCTAAATAAAGTAATTTTAGTCCCTTACATTCCAACATGGTTAGTGTATTTAATATCACTGATAAATACATGACAAAGTTTCGGTAATATCCTTCTAAAACACGAACACTATGGATCTCAGTTACAGTGGTTGGTCACAAAAATTTCTTGATAAATTCCATTATGGATGGATGCATTGATATGTCCATGATTTGGATTTCATCACCCATGTATGAAACCATTTATAGAGGTAATTTAAATCAGCTAAATTTGGAATAAAATTCCCCTTCCTCAATGTCATTAACAATATTTCATGGTGATCATTATTCCATTTCATTCAATTTAAATATTTAAAAATATAATCTATAAATACAATCACAATTAAATCATGGTTGTCTCTAAAGTGTCTATTAATTACATATATGAAGTCATAAAGGGATTTTTCTTTTCGAAATGACCTCACAATTAACTCATAGTGACTATACCGTTTATGGAAATCCATCTTAGATATATCCTACCACTTGACACTTAATTGATGGTATCTAGACATAAGGAAAATACTCCACAGTTATCGATCTATATAGATCTGATCAAATAGATCATTAATGCATAGTATACGATGCATATTTTTAAGGATTTTATAAATCATATCAAAATAAATTCAAATAAAAATTGATCCATCCATATTTTCCTGATAGAGGACTAGTACACCACACATTGAAACAATGGGGTGTATGAAATCCTTATCAAATTTTTCTTTGTAGATGTTACTTTAACTCCAGTTTTTTAATGTATTCCATTCTATTCAGACAATATAAAGAAATGATCCATTTGTTAATTCAATTGAAAACAAAGCCTCACACTCTATGGGAAAACCATATAGTTCTTCCATAAATTATGCATTATATTTCCATAAAATATGATTTTTATAAATGTTTTATTCCACCCCCAAAATTTGAAGATATAATCACTATTTTCAGTAACATATCGATCATTATAGAAATGTATTCTATTAGTTGTTCTTAATTATCATTATTTTTTTCATGATAATAGGATGATGATGTTTATAAAATGAAAATTAATTATCATAAATAAAGAAATGTGATTTATATAGGGAAGTCCAATATAGAACCAATATTATGTAAATTTCACTAAATGAACAATAATTAGTTCTATAATATTTATTGTCCCATAAATATTAATCAGATTAGATTTTCAAATCTTAAATTCCATCATTTTTTCATAAGGGGATTTCATCATTATCTCATTATACATTGTTTGGGGTGGTTATTTAATATTTATTGATAAAATATGTGATATAAAATAATGAAATGATTTATAATGAAATAATGTATTCAAAAATCTAAAATGAAGATTAATAAAACCTCGCATAACTTCATTATCCTAATCAACCTCAGTATTAGTGACTGTGAATTCCCATCTTTTTATCCATTTATTGGGGTTGTTTGGGAATATTTATTTTAATTCGGTCATGTTATGTGTAATTTATTCACATAATTTTTGACCTCCATACACTTGAATCATTGTATTGAGGGTGAATAACTATTAGGAACATTGTATCTTCTATTGATTTAACTAGCCACATTACTTTGGTTTAACTATTGTCGGCCTGATTTCTTACTTTAACATGCATAAAAAGTTTAACTTATACATTGAGAAAATTACTAGAGTACATTATATAATAGTTACTTCAAATATTAAATTGGGAATTATTATCACCATGTGTATAATCTTTGATTCTTACATGTTAAACCAAATTCATTTTCCCTTTTCCTAAAAAATTTACAAATTCTTGTTTCCATATCAACCTTAAGAGCATGTCAAAAAGTATCTTTATAGAATCCAATGTATGTTATGGATAACACCATTGAATAACATGGAATTAATAAATTATTTAATCAAATTATATTTCTCATATTTTCCTATATGAACATGGAGGTATGGAACTTAGTTCTTGTTAAATTTTATTCATATGGCCAAATAGACAAGTCCACTTTTTCCGTAAATTCCATGAATTTTCACTTCATTATTATGTAATGATTCTTTATAACTTACATAATGAAAAATATAAATTTAAAATATTACTATTATATTGATTCTATGTTTTCCTTTTCTGTGGTGTAAATAATGAGACACTTAAACTAGTTGGTATGACATTCTAAACGATTGATCACCAAAACAACTATTTTATTTTTTCAGTACTAGAGAACATAAAATATAATATCCATTCCATTGACCTTATATTCTAAAACAAATGGATTAGAAGACCTTCTATAATAGGGTGTCTATTTTCTTATAAATTTCTTGATAGAGAGTACCTATCTCTAAGGTTCATTTGGGATCTTGAAATGATATCTGTAGTTTCCCACAACTTGAGATAGTTGGGTGATCATTTCTATGATGTTTTGTCTTCAAACCCAAATCTAATTTGGATTCCTATTGGGAAAGTATATATATTTTCCATTACACCCATTGTTAAATCTGTCCATTTTGGTTCTTTCCATTACAATGACTCATGGAAAAGTGGGAATGAGTATACATAAATAATTGATTATACATAAAATAAACCAACATGAAAATTAATATTGATTTCATAAATGATTTACACAATTTAGTATATGTATCTCTAGGATTCAAAATAGTTTATCCATAATTTTACTTCTAAGTGAAATATTTTTTTATGTTCAAACCTTCATAATGTGTTTAATTATAATATGGTGAAAGAAAGAATTTCTATATAGAGAGTCAATGCCAATTCATAGTAAGGGGATATTACCTATAAACCAAAAGGATAAATGAGGTATAATCTATGAAATTTTTTTAGTGTTATTACTACTATATATATTTTTTCAAAACCACATCTATGTGTACTGTCCCAAAAAGGATATATTTCTATGAAAACCACATAAATTGTACATTAATAAAACATAATAATATTATCTTAAACATAACCATTGGGTTTTATATAATTTCATCTAAACTAATATCCAAAAATAACTAAACATTTCACTAGTACAATATATAGCTACTGATGCTAATCATGGACTAAATTATTCATTAATCACTAGATTTAATTTTTACATCACATAGTATTAGAATAGTCAAATTACTGAATGGTTTAGTGTCATGGAAGTGAAATTCAAAAAAAACATATCTAATGACACAAGAAAAATTTTATATAATTATTCACCTCTAGATTCATTCATATAAATATCACATGATTTCATCATATTCATAACCTGGGGAATTAAAATAGATGATAGTGGTGATCTAAAATACATATAAAGGGGAAATAAATATCAAAAATTCTTATATGATAATCATGAAGAAAACATCCAAAATAAATAAATATCTAAATAAGAGATCATAATATCATTTTTTATCATAAAACATGATGGATCCACATAGGATCTTAAAATATTATAGTGGAAACATAAAAAATATTTAAAATGAGAGTATATCATAAGGTGTGAGATATATGAAAAGGAATATTCATGGAAATAAAATGTGTCTTGAATCCTCAGATAACCTAATAGAGAACATAGAAATGTGTCATAAAAAGATCAACATGAAAAGACATTAATTCGTACGTGTAAAAAAGAATATGTGTGAGTCGTAATTATTCCCATGCTTATGATAACAAACTCATTATCATCACACCTAATGATATGTGAAATTAAATCATGCCCACAACATAATAAAAAATACATTATTTAAAAATAGGAGTATATAATGTGATAGAATTTTATGTTAGAGAATTGGAGGGGGATATTGGAAACCACCTATCATTATTCATACTTATGTATGACACCTAAAAACAATCATATTAATAACTTAAGTGACAAATGAAAAATGAATGGTTTTAGAAAATATATCACATAACATTATCTTAGTAAGTCATAATATAATAGAATATAATTATACATAAGGGGATATAACATAATAAAATATTAAACATCAAATTATAAGAGATAGATATTTTGATGATAATGGGAACCAAATCATGAAAAGAGTTTTTTGAAAACATTTTTTTTCATTAAAATAAATGTAATAATTACAAGTCTATTTTTTCATAAGACCCATTGTTTTTAATGGAAATCAATAATATAACATACATGTAAATTATTTTTATTAAGAAAATTCTTTACCATAAATTAAATAACATCAATAATAATATATTTTATTTTTATAAATTATGTTTAATAATAAAATTTGTTACTCAAATAAATTATATTGAGTTTCCAAGCCCCTTACCTTTAATGTTGATTTACAATGATTTCATAATCCTCATGTATCATAAAGTTAATAATATTATATAATTATTTGATAACCTTATTATTATATACATATATTTATAATATTTTTTAATAATAAATCTATCCGTGTTTTAGATTATTGTAATCTCACATCAATGTCAACTGTTAATAATATAATATAAATTTAAACTAGGTTTATAAAAGAATTGTTGATTATAGATTTCATCAGAAATATAAAAATTTAGAAAAAATAAATATTTTAATAATTGATATTTTATAATGACATAAAATTTAATTATTCAATTACAAGAGAGTTTTTATAGCTTTTTTGGAAATGAAAACATTCATAAACAGCTTCATTTTTTCTCATTTGGATTGATCACCTTAAAAAGATCGTTACATTTGGTTTTATTAAAAAATAAACATTTTATTTACATATATTACATGTTAATATAATATATAATTATAAAATATAAATTAATACATCAATTATAGGATCTTATGGAAAAATGAAACATGTTTAGTCCTGGTGGCTATTGTCACCACAACCCATAATATACATTTCCATCTTTCTTAATGAAAAGCGGAGGGTGATTAATGAATGTAAATTAATTAAATTAACATTAAAATATAACAAAGATACTAATGATTTCATTTTAATATGGAGAAAATATATTTTAGGAAGAATAATATAATATAATTAAATAGAAAATTAATGATAGGTTTAAGAACTTATTCCTTAATTTTTTTATTAATGCATTTCTGAAAGAGATTAAAACATCTATGGGTGGTCATTTGAAAATACCATGACCAGTTTTTGGTGTATAATTGTGCATATAATAATAATGTGTTGAATATGGGTTGAAAATGAGGGTAATTTTTATAATCACCCAAAACTATTCAATAATGGGATGTTACTTTGAAGTAAATTTCCTTCACCATTGATATTTGACTTATTTTTTGGATGATAATGTAAGGAATCATCCTTTAACATCTCTTATTCTAGTTTCTTTATAGTAGAATTTACATTATTTATTTCTCAAATATCTTTTTGGTTTGGAGTTTTAGAGAATTAGTGTGACCACTTACATATTAAAACCATAAATTAAAAGTGGACACTTATACTCAGTATTCATTTTTTCATAAAAGGAAACTCTTTTAAAATATAACATGCTATATTTTCAAAATAAATCTTCGATTCTTTCAACATGATAGCATTTTTGCATTTTCTAATCTATAAAATTTGTGAAAAACATTTGAAAACATGGGCAGGGCACAAAGAAAAACACAGTAAGAGAGATAAAATAATTTCAACCATTAGTCAAGTGAAAACCCATAATATATTTTCATAAAAACATTAATTTTTTACCTTGAGAAAATGAATCATTTTTCAATAAGATCATTATGTTATGTTTTTAAAATCAAATTATTTCCATGAAAACTCATTAGAAAATATATAAAGGTCATGTATGTTCCTAGGGACATCATCATCATAAAAAAATTATAGGACCATTAAAAATGGTATAACCCAATGGAAAACTTTAACCTCTACGGTACCCAAAGCATTAGATATAAAAAAACTTACTATGTTATAATTATAGAGATGGTTGGTTGTACATACACATGAGTATCATTTCCAATTTTCAAGCATCACTGTGGATAGAAGGTATGTATAATTTTAACTTTATATAATTATCATAACATAAATTATTTAAAATTAATCATTTAAATATACTTATATATATCATCACTATGGTGTGGTGATGAAAAATGAACCACATCGCTTCATGGAGGTGATATTTCACATGTACGCACAAATAAATATCAATTTTTTCATAGAAGGGTATGATTGAAAATGATATATTAAATTTTAATAATGATATATATGTAATTAATGTTTTATTTAAACTTTAATTTCATCATTTTAACCAGTCATGAGATATGTTGATGGAAAAATAATTATATCGGCCCGTGAGGTAGTAGTCCACCTTACACACGGATGATGAACTCTTCCCATTTGATGGAAAAAGAGTTTAACATGGGTCATTAGACACACATAATAACATCTCAATATATTAAGTATAATTGATTTATTATGTTATAGGAGATGAATAATAGTTTAATGAAGTGCAATAAGAATTATAAATGAAACACTTCATTAAAAATGATCAATTTTCAACAGACAACCTCTTTTTCATAACACCTTAGAACCACTAAGTATTGTTTTCATCATAAAATAAAATCTTCATAATGTGGGTGGTGACACTAGTAAGGGATTTAGGTTGGTCATGGTGGATAAAATTTGTTTATAAATCTGAAAAAAAGTGAATAAGAGGTACCCTTTTGTAAGTTAGGATATGGGTACACTTGGAATTTCTAAAAATATAAAATTAATATAAATTAATAATTAATTACATATGAATAAATAGTGATTTATTTAGATTATAGGACAATTATGGGTATAAATACTCTAATATATTATTTTTATACATTTTTAGGTCAAATTATTAATCATATCATTTAGTTTTAGTCTTTATTAACTCCTTTAATTCTAATCGTGAAAAAATGGATTTGTAAACATTGAGGGTTAATATATTTACTCTAAATTTCCAAAAAAACCATAAATGTAACATATATGAAATACTGAACCTTATCCCAATAAATTTTTTTAATTTCAAATATTTATGAATCTGATATCATTCATAAAATATTATTCATTTTAAAATATCATAAATGTCAATTTTGACAATACTCATTACTTTGCCTTTTACGAAAATCCAAACAACATGATATCTTAAAAAAAATACATTACTAATATGTAATAGAAATATATAAAATTTAGGTCCTAGTTCCACTTTGATCGTCCCTTTTCATGTTTTTAAGATCAAATTGCTCGAAGGGGGCTTAGAAGATGTTTGGAGAAGTTCGGTTATGTTAAAGCTGGAAAGGGGGGATTACACATCATGTAATTTTATTACACTATTTTAAATACTATTTCAAGTATTTTCCTATAAATCTTCATAATGAGAGTACTTTTATAGTGCATGAAATAGGGATTCATGACATGAAGTACTTCTAGATCTGAAAAATAAAATAAAGCATTGAGGAGACTCTTTTTTCACTAAAACCTAAAACCTGAGGGTTACACGATCTTAACAGGACTTCCACACCATGTAATACCCCAATGCTGTATGTTTTATGTTTTTTCTACCCAATCAGTTTTTTTAAAACCTATAGATTTAGTGGATCTCCCTCAACCATAGGCAACCCAAAAACCCTCTCATCATCATTTTTGGGACCCCTCCATCGCTGATCAATCCCTATCTCCTTTCATTGATCTGTAGAAATCCATATTCAATATAAGGTATGATCTACCTCCGTTTTTCTGATTTCAATGATCCATTTACTCCCATTTATCATTTCTCTAGGATGAAATTTAATCACAATGTTTCTAATGCTGTTTATTTTATTGTTGGTCGGTGCCTTTTTTGGTGTTGTTTCCTCAGGTGAATTCAGTTGTTGTGGGATAGCTAATCGTGATACGTTAATTTAATCCATTCTCATGCGAAGAAATACAATGGGATTTTGAGGTAAGGGATTCATGTCTTCTCTATTTATTTATTTGAAATCATATATATAGCATGATTTGTCCCTTGTACTGCAATGTAATTGTCCTTATTAAATAATTAAACTAGATTTAATAATTTTTATTGATCACATAGTGATGTTGTTACTGTATTCCATGATAACAGCCTGCCTCTTGATTTGTTAGATACTGTTTTATTCATGATTTGATTGATTTGGAATGCCATTATTGATGAAAATTGGTAAAGTTCATAATGATTGAATTTATTGGCAAAAAGATAAAGAGTAATGTTTAATTAATTTGGTTGTAGTTGTTGTAATTTGATGTTAACAAAATTTATGGAAGTATGCATGTTTAATTGAATTGGTTACTGAACCTGAATCATGTTGATTCTTGTTGATAATGGAATTAAAGTCATGTTAAATTAATTGGTTTATTAATTTTTCATGGCTTGTGATATCTTGTTGTTTTGGTTACCCATAGTTGCAATCTATGTATAATGAATCGATTAATTCAAGATGGAATAAGAACCAATTGTGTGATAAAGATAATAAATTAGTAGGGATTGAGTTTCCAGCTAGCTTGTAAAGGCCAAGTGCCTTATGATTTGGAGTCATGATATCTCATTGTGTGTGAAGGATTTATGCCTTACTTTGGGGATGATACCCTATTTCTATTCTTTTTCTTGCTGCTTGTGATGTTCTTTGGATACAAGACTTTTGGTATGTGGGGTTGGGAGGCCCGAATGTGACGTGATACTAGGATATCTAAGCCAAGGGGCTATTGTGGTTTGTGGGGTAGGAAGTTCTATTTTTTTGGCATCAATTGATGCCTAGAGTAGAGAGATGTATTAGTTTATGCATGTGGTGTCTATGAGGACACCACGTATGATGGAATGGGTTGAAGCTGGGAATTCACATTTATGTAAAAGTTGGGTGATTATTGAATATGTTGTTTGTTTACCTTGTTTACGTTCCTAGTTGTTTTTTCATACTCTCTTTTCAAAAGAGGTGAATACACATGGCATATGCCACAAGATTTCCATGTTTAGATTCTCGAGGAGGAATGGGTCTACGCTTCTGCTATAGGTGAAAAAGACTCAAAGGGTACCCCACCTACTCACCGTGTTGAGACCCTTGTGTTGGGTATCATAGAAAGTTATCCTAGATCACCTAAAAAAATTGAAATATGGGATGTCATGGTGTTTTTAATAAATGAATAAATTTTTAAACCATGGGTTTGGATCATGCTGGGATGCATTGTTATGGTTATATTTCTAAGAAACTATGGACTCAGTTTGGTTATTTCATTACGTCTTGTAACTTTGTTGAGATTCTAGTGTAATGAAATGTGGATGTTGATAATGGTTAATTAATGGTTAAATAATTAATTAACTTAATGTTCAACTAATAAAAAGCGATAAATTAATTTAATGTAGATCTTTAAATGGTTGCGTGCATATAGGAATTCTAGTCTTAGTAGTGGAAGGAGGGAGTCCGATAGACATTGGCTGTAGTTGATTATAATAATAGGTTATGATAATAGTGTGGTTGGGAGACATATTATATCATGTACTTTTTGTCTTCCTACACACCACTACACCCTAATGGTTAGGGAAACTGACACCCCAAGGATTCTAATCCCTAATGGGGTTTTCCCTGACATCTTGATGGGAGGACGGATGGCTGACTACCCCCTTCGGACCTACACTATTCCCCTAATAGTTCATTTTTCTGGTATGCAGGGTGGTAAGTTTTCCCCATATTTGTGTTTAAAGGGATTTCATGGATTTTGGTTATTCACAAACATATATTCTGGATATAGTTTCCTAAAATCTATTATAGGTATAACTTGTATGGGCTGTGATGGCTTGAGGATCCTTACTCAGTGTATGGGATATAATGCCTTGAGGTATAATACCTGATGTATAATACAAGTTATGTGGGTTGTGGTAACTCCCAAAAACAACCTGGTTACTTTGGTTATGTGGATGTGGTGTTCTGATGCATGAGTTTCATGTTGATTCATGAGGTGTGTGTTTTTTTTCTTCGCACAGGTGTTTGTGGGCTAGCAATTTTGGAGTGAGATGATTCAGACATGTGATGTTGGGGAAAAGTAGAAAATTACTGGGGAAGTGGTAGCTAGGTACCCTTGATATTCATTATTATATAATATTCTATTATATGAAATACTTTGTGAGAGTAACCATGGTGAGGCTAGGAATATAGTATACCTATTTATGTGATGAGTTAGTTTCACTTGTTCATGACTGTGCTTTAGAATACTTTCATTACTTTTCCACAAGAGGCATTGAGGTGGATCCTATAGTGTATACTATTATACTCACCCTAAATATATAAAGTGGTTTTTAGGTTAATTGTAGAAGGTTGGAGATTAGGATGGTTACTACTAGCTTGGGGGTTTTCTGGAGATATTTGGGCTTCATGGTCATTGTTGTTTTACATTCTTTTGGTAATTGTAGTTTTACCTTTCATTTTTAGTTGTTACTACATTACATTATATATGTATACTGTGTTTTTATTTTATATTATAATTTGAGAAGGATTTGGTTGATGTCTATCTTATCTGTCTCTTCCGCATGTGTTTCTCATAGAGGGTAATGCCTCCCATCGGCATCTTTATTATACCCTCAGTTCTATTCCCCAACCCGGGGCCTACTAGAGTTAGGACTTGAGGGTTACTATATCTCTTATCCCATTGCCAGACCAATAGGGGTACACTTTGTGGGGGAGGGGTCATGAAAAAGTGGTATCAGAGGTCTAGTTTGAAGGATATAATGGAGTTTAGAGTTAGGAATAGGTGAGGTTGCATAGTTTGGTAGGGAAAAAGTGTCAGTTATGTTTAGAATGCCCTATAAAAAAAGAGATCATCTGAGAATTGGGTATTTAGGTCCCCCTATTATTTGATTCACGGATCTTTAAGCTTATAGTAGATATTAATAGTGGTGATACTAGTTAGAGGGGAGAGACCTAGGAAAGGATCGTGCATAATTATTCAATGTGCCTGTGTTTCAATGGGTAGACCATGGGATATGTTAACCTAAAATGAATAATATAAAACAACTAATTAACGTTAAAGTCTTTCATTTTCCATGTTTAGGATCTCCAAATGCTTTTTATTTTTCATTTATGGATCCAGGTTGACATCCTCATCAGGTTTTCATAGTAGATGTTCAGTAGGTTTCGATACAAGATCATTGTATAGTAAAGGTTGATGATGATGACACTTGGAGGAGGAAACTATGAGAGTTTGAGTGCTAGAGTCTATAGAAGTATGCATTCACCATTGTAGATGTTGTTAAGGAAGACTTGTTGGAGGAGGTTGATATATAATTCAGTTGGATCTGTGCTTAAAAGGATAATTGGGTGTCGTTGATTGTGATGATATTGCGTGTGGTAGTGAGTAAGGGGTGGTTCTTATTCCTCTGGGGTTTTGAGATGTCTACAGTGTTGTGGAAGGATTTATGAGACCTGTTCATAACTGATTTTATTTCTTTGACCATGAAGGCGTCTAGTCACCAGGAGCTACATACCCTTCAGTAGGGAAGCTACAGTGTGTGACATTTTGGAATCCATTTCCGGAACCTTCTTTGATATTCTTTGGACCTATTTCTAGATGAGGAAGTGAGGGTGAGGCATTTTAAGGAGGATTTTCATTCAGATATCTAGTTCTAAGTCACCCCATTTATGATGAAGACATATCATAAGGTGATGGAAATAGTATAGTTCATGGGTAGAGTGTTATCCAAAACCAAATTTTCATGAGGGGCCATTTATCAAGATTCCTCATGAAGTAGAGATGTCATCCGGGGATCCTCATGTATAGGGTAGAAGAGATTTCAGTCAGCCAGTGGTATGTCTTAGAACAAATCATCTCGTTTCTCGGGGGGTAGTGTCTCCTAGGCCTATTCCAAGGGATCATATTCATGTTTCTATTATGGAGTTTGAGGTCATCACTGGCTTGAGTCCCCGACTATTCTAAGAATTCAGTATGTGCTAGTTTTTCTGCATTAGGTTCCCCTATTGAGTCAGTTCCAGCTAACACAGCATCAGTAGGTTGCATGAGCATTGGATCAATAGAGTGTAGATAGGGAAGGCCGAGGAAAACCTAGGGACTCTCTTCATCCTCAGAGAGTAGAGTGTCTCCGTGGAGGTGGTTAAATTTAGGGTTAGAGAGGATGTGGATCAGGTTGTGGTTAGCTTCTTGGTTTTGCGCTGCCAGCACCCAGAAAGCTAGATGTCCTTCAAGGTTCTTTTTTCTTTTTTTCTACTTGGATGCATGCCTTGTTTTATTCATGAGTGACACACTCCTTCATATCACCTTCCCTTGTCCATGCTTTGGGACCTGAGGTATAGTGCCTTCTAGTGCCCTTGGCATTGACTGCTCCAGTTAGATGATGAGCCGATACTTTGATATATGTAAAGACTGTGACCTAGTGTTGGGGAAACACTTTTATTGTGGAGATTTACTAAGTTTACATATAAAAACATATGATGTATACTATGCATGTATTTGTTGACTTCGGTGTAGTCTATCAAGATTTCTTTAAGAGGAAGGTTGTGTTATTCAATGAAGATGGAGAGCCGGTAGTTTTTGTTGGCGAGCAAGACCCTTATATGGGTTAGAGGTGTGTTCCTTCCTAGTCATTCTTGATGGAAGATCTTATGTTGAGTTCATCAAAAGATAAAAAATCAGCATTTCCCAGGGTCATGGAAGAGTTACCATTTATCTTTCCAGAGGAGATTGTAGCATCCCCCCTCGAAGAAAGATCGAGTTCAGGATCAATGTTATAGCCAGGCATGTCTCCTATCTCGGTGTCTCTATATAGGATGGTTCCTTTTGAGTTGTTGTAGTTGTATATATAACTCGATGTTCTGTCATGGTGTGATTTTCTTTGGCTGAGTGTGTCACCGTGAGGTGCACCATTGTTGTTTGTGAATAAGGTTGATGGAAGTTTGTGGTTGTGTATCAATTATCATCACTTGAAACAAGTTCTAGTGAAGAAGTGCTATCCTATTCTGCAGATTGATGATTTATTGGACCAACTAAACGGTTAAAGTTGGTTCTTGACGATTTATTTTCATTTAGGATATCATCATAAACGTGTAAAGCATGAGGGTATTCTAAATACTTCTTTATATTTTCGTCATGTAAATTACAAGTTCGTTTTGATGTTGTTTAGTGGAACAAATGATACAACAATGTTCTGGGGTTAATGAAAATTGTCTTCCATGAGTTATAGGAAATGATCGTGGTGGTTTTCATTGACGACAACTTTTAGTACTCAACATCTGATAAAGAGAAAGCAGAGCATCTTCATGGCATTTTGGGATTTCTCCACCGTGAGAATTTGTTTGGGAAATTTTCAAAGTGTTAGATTTGGGCTCAAGAACTCTATTTCTTAGCATATTTTTTTTATCCCATTAGGGGGAATCTATGGATCTACTGATGATAGAAGAAGATGTTTCTTGGGCCTCCCCTAAAAACGTGGTAGAGGTGTGAACGTTTCCTGGTCTTGAAGGCTATTATAGGAGGTTTGTAGCCAATTTATCTCAAGTTTAAACTCTTTTTATATCATTGACCAGAAAGGATCGAGGATTCTTATGGACTGATCACTTCCAGACATCTTTTGAGTTTCTGATGGATATTTTGGTTTGTGATCTCGTTCTTTGCTTTCCAACTAAAGGAGTTCAGTTTGAGGTTTTCTGTGACGCTTCATGTTTTGGTTTGGGTTGTGTTCTAATGTAGTAAAGATCAATTATTTCTTGTGGGTCTCATTATTTACATCCCCATAAGCATAACTATTCCACTCATGATCTTGAGTTAGTGGAAGTAGTGGTTCCCTTAATGTTGGGGAGACATTGCCTCATTGGTGAGTGATTTTTGGTCTTCACCGATAAAAAAATATTAAGGTATGTTTTCTACCAGCACGAATTGAACTTGCACTAGTGTCGGTGGATGGAGTTCTTACAGGATTACGACATAAAAATTTTGTATATACATAGGAAGGGAAATTTTGTAGCCAATGTGCTAAGTGGGATGTTTTTTAGTGTTGTAGTGTTTAAATCCGGTGATTCCTGGAGAGTGATGGGAGAAATTTCTGTATTACATCTGGATATGGGAGATCTTGGAGGCAGAGGTTTTCTTTTTTAGATGATGGTGTAGTCATATCTAGTTCAGCATATAGAAGAGTCCTAGTTGGGGGATCATGAGGTTCAGGTTCTTGGAGACATATTTTCATGAGGTGAGGCCCCTGATTATTAGTCTTAATATGAAAACCACTGAGTTTTATTTCAGGGAATGATTTTTATTCCTTTGGTGATGCATCATATATTTCTCATAGATTTACATAGTTCACCCTTAGTGGTACATCATAGAATTATTAGGATGTACTGAGCCTTTATAGGTCTATTTTGGTGGCCTGGGTTGTAGTGTGAGGTTGTAGAGTTTGTGTCTCGATGTTTGGTCTTCCAGAAGGTGAAGGTCGCGCACTGTGTTCCCGACAGTTTTCCCCAGTCATTATATGTTCCGCATTGGATGTGGTAGAACATCTCGATGGACTTTTTAACTGATTTTTCTTTAATCTCTAGGTGAATATGATGCTATATGGGTGGTAGTGGATCATTCTACAAAATGATTCCACTTTATAGAGATCAATGAGTCGATCTCAATGGAGGTTTTGTCGAGGAAGTATCTGGAGGAGGTGGTAAGACTCCATGGAGTCCTGAGCATGATAGTTTTTTATCGTGGTCAACATTTTACCTCTACGGTAGGGAGAGGACTCTAACATGATGTTTTATCGTGTCTTTAGGTTTCACGGTGGTGTGGTGGAGAGTACCTAGGAACGTGAGTCATAGGTACATGCTCAGTACCCTGGGTTGTTTTATGTTCAACTCTTCTCTTTTGACATTGTTCATTTGGTGGTTGTAGACCCTTTCTGTTTATTAGATGGATTTCCCTTATTACTTATTTTGAATTTCTCTCTTCTGAGAGGTATCTCCCTTGAGGGATGGTCTAGAATATGGTTGTGGTTGTTGCGTGGTTTTTCACTTGTTCCTCTAGTGAGGTGGTAAGCTATCTTGGTGTTGAAAGCTTTGAATGGTGATCGGCGGGTTGGTCATTTGGATGACCCCTTTCTATTTTCTCTCTAGGTTGGTTTTGGATTATCGTGGGTGATAATGTTTTTATAGGAATCTAATGTAAGTTATCAGATCTTCATGGATCAACCCTTTGAATGTTTTTAAAGATATATGTTCTTGGAGGAGTCTCGGATGAAGTTTGGAGATGTTCAGTTATGTAAAATCTTGAAAGGGGGGATTACATGTTGTGTAACTATATTACATGATGTGAAATCCTATTTCATGGGATTTCCTAGAAATATTCACGATGTGAAAGCTTTTAAACGATGTAAAATAGGGATTCATGATGTGAAATACTTCGGGATCTAAAAAATAAAATAAAATGCTAAGGTTACATGTTTTTCTGTGAAACCCAGAACATGAGAGTTACACAACATGAATGGCGAATTCACACCATGTAATACCCTAACGTTGTATGTTTTATGTATTCTCTAGCCTCTCTATTTTTTAAAAAACCTATGGATGTAGTAGTTCTACCTCGACCCTAGGCAATCCAACAACCCTCTCGTCATTGTTTTGGTGATTCCTTTGTCATGGATGAATCCCTTGCTCCCTCCTTCGATCTATAGCGATATTTATTCAACCAAAGGCCAGATCTAGATCTGTTCTTATGGTGTCATTGATGTTTTCCTCTAGTTTCTCATTTCCATGTGATGTTGTGGGATATCCATGTTTCTATGAGAGTTTCTTGGTTTTCGGTTATTGTGGTTTTTCCTCATTATCCTTAGGTGGATGCAGTTTTTGTGAGAGAGGTGATAGTAATCTGTTGATTTGATCCATTCTCATGCGAAGAATCAATACAACCTTTGGAGGTAGGGGATACATTGATTTATAATTTATTTAGATGAAATATTTGATCTATAATGATTTATCCCTTAGGTCACATTGGAATTGACCTAATTAAATACATAAACATGATTAAAGAATTGGAATCAATCACATAGAGATTTTATTGCTTTATACCCTGATAATAGTTTGCCTCTTAATTTTCTAAATAGTGTGATATCTATTCTTTACTTTATTTATCATGTCTTTCTTAATTGAAATTGGTAAAGAAATTAAAGATGAGATTAATTGATAATTAATTACCTAAAAGATAAAGAGGCATGTTTAATGAATCTGGTCGGTGTTATTGTAATTTTATGTCAATAAAATTGATGAATGTATGCACCTTTAATTTAATAGGATAATGAACCTAAATCAGGTTGAGGATTGTTGTCAAAATAATTAAAGGAATGTTAAATTAATTGGTATATTAATTTATGATAGCTTGTGATAACTAGTTATTTAGGTTTCCCATACTTGAATCCTATAAATAATGAATCATTTAATGAATGACGAAATATGAACTTGTTGTGTGATAAAGATAATGTCCTTGTAGGCCCTGAGTTTCATGATAGCTTATAAAGTCCAAGTTCCTTATACTTTGGAGCCATGATATCTCATTGTGTGTGAAGGATGGATGAATTTATTTGGGTCCAATAGCCCATTTCTATGTTTTTTCCTCCTACTTGAGATGTTCTACGGATAGGAGACTTGTGGTATGTGGGTTGGGGAGGCCCAGATGTGACATGACCCTAGTATAGCTAATAATTAAGGTATTTATTGGTATGGGGGGAAGGGAGTATTTTTTTGATTTAGTTAATTCTTATAGTAGCGAGATTCATTGTTTTATGCATGTGTTGTCAGGGAGGACACCATAGATGATGGAATGGTCTGAATCTGGTCTTACCCTTTGATGTGAATGTTGGGGGCTTTTTGAATCTATTTTTGTTTATCTTATTTACCTTCCCCACTGCTTTAGATATCTGGTTTATCTTACTCTCCATCCAAAAGGGATGAATATGTGAGGGGTATTCCATGATCTTTTTGTGCTTATCTTATCTTGGATGGATGGTTTTACGATCCTTCTGTGGGTGGAAAAGTCTCGAAAGGTAACTTATCTACTCACCATGTTGAGACCATTATATTTCGCAGTTTAAAATTATTTCATAGAATACATGGATATAATTAAATATGGAAATTGTTAATCTTGTTACTAAATGAATAAATGTTTAACTCATGTGGTTAGATCTTGCTGGGATGCAATGTTGAGGTTATATTTATGAGAAACTGTGATCTCAGTTTGTTTTTGGTTGGAGGGAATGGAACATTGTTGTGATGATAATGTAATGAAATTTCGGAGTTGATAATGATTAATTAATGGTTAAATGGTTAATTACCATAATTTTCAACTAATAAAAACTGATAATGTAATTTAATGTAGCTCTTTAATTGTTTGTGTGCTTATAAGAAATCTTGTCTTAATAGTGGTAGTCGAAAGACTAATGGACGTTAGCTATAGTTGAGTCTAAGACTAGGTTATTCCCATAGTATGGTTGTGAGATATATTATATCCTGTACTTTTTGGGTTTCTATATTATACTCCCCCCTATCAGTTATGGATACTAACACCCTGAGGATTATGATCCATGGGGGAGTTTTTCCAAAATCTCGGTGGCAGGATAGATGGATGACTACCCCCTTTGGCCCCAATCTATTATCTTGGTAGTTACTTGTGCGGGTATGCACAATAGTTAGTTTTCCCCATGTATTTGTGTATAGGTTTATAATGGATTATGGTTATTCACACACATATATTTTTTATATAGTTTCCTAAAGGATATTTATTGTATAACATGTATGGGTTGTGATGGCTTGAGGATCCTTACTCGGTGTTTGGTCTGTAATGGTTTGTGGTATAATACCTGATGTATGATACATTTTATGCGGAATGTGGTGGATCCTGGAAACTACCTGGTTACATTGGTTATATGTATTTGGTGATTTTATGCACGAGGTGCATGTTGCTGCAAGAGGTGTGTGTTTTGGTGCTTCGTCCAGTTGTCTGTGGGCTAGCCTTTTTAGAGAGAGATTCTCAGGATGTGCAACATTTGGGAAAATAAGAAAACTAGTGGGGAAGTTGTAGTAGAGTATCCTTGATATTCTTTATCATATAATATTCTCTTGTATGTGATACCTTGTGAGAGTATACATGGTGAGGCTGTGAACTTAGTATACCTATTTAGGTGATGAGTTACTTCCACTTATTGTTCACTATGCTTTAGCAACCTTTCATTACATTTACATGAGAGGCTCTGGGGAATATCGTACTGAGTATACTATTATACTCACCCAATGTATAAAAACTTTTTTTCAGGTTAGTTCAAGTAGGTTGGAGATCAGTCTAGTTACTACTATCTTGGGGTTTTCAGGAGCTATTTGGGCTTCTCAGTCTCTACTGTTTTACTTTCTTTAGATACTTTCATTTCATTCCATTCAGTTGTAGTAGTTATTTAATGATATTACATATGTGTACTTGGGTTTTCATTTATATTGTGAACTAAGAAGGACTTCATTGGTGTTTATGTTTTCTCTCTCCTCCCTATTTGTTTCTCACTAAGGGTAATTCCTCTCATATGCATGTTTATTATACCCTTGGTGCTAGTCGCCAACCCTAGGCCTATAGGAGGTGGGACTCAAGGGTCACTATAGATCTTCTCCCATGGTCAGCCCAACAAGGGTTGATGATAATAAAAATCATGGATTACATTAATTTACACACATTATAATTATATTAATATTCATAATATCATTAGTTTCATTTTTCCATTAGTAAAATTGTTAGGACATCACGGTTGTGAAAAATATTTAAGGTAATTACTTCTTCAAGAAAAAATTAAACTAAATTACCATGATGAATATAAATATTTTTAATTTGTCATTATAATTTATATTCAATCAGAGGCTTAGTATAACCCTTTTATTAAAAATATTTTAGTTATTAAGACTATGATTTTAAAAATATTCTCATTAAATTAAATGTTATGAATATCATAATCACTTATAAATGGAAACCAATGGTCATATATTCGAACCATGGGTGAATATGGAAGAATATTTTCAATAAAATAATATTTGGGAAAGTTTAATAGTCATTTTATAATCTTTATCATTTCATTTTTACCCTCTATTACTCAAATTTTATCTAATATACCCTTTATCGTGGTAAAACAATTTACCAATGTTATCATTCAAATATTCCAAAAATAAAAGGGACAAATTTTAAAAATTTATAACATCTGATTCCAAATATGGAATCCTTTTTTTAAAATTTAATTCACAGAATTTTTAGAAATGGATTTAATATTATTCCTTCAAAAGGGACAAAACAATGGGTATTTAAAGTAAAATTTGTCAAAGGATTGAAAAGTTTTTCTATCCAATTGAAATATGAAGTTGATTACAATTACTAAAATTGGACTCATTTATGTATATTTTAAATAATTATACTTTATAACAAACCCAAAATATAATATAACTATATAAATAAATTAGATGAAAAAGTAGTTTTCAATTAAGAAGTTTTATTTTTCACTATCCATCAAAGAGTGAAACTTATTAGAAAAATACCAAAAATTCAACCAAAGTAAATTATTATATTCTTAATTAATTAAGTCATATTTTTTTCAAATAAAATTTATAAAGTACTGAAAATTTATTTTTAATATAATAAATTCATTAAAATGAGGAAAAATTTGTTTTTGAAATATACATCGTTTATGAATAAAATTGGATTTATTCTTATATTATACCTATAATATATATTGAATTAATTTAAAAAATTTATATAAACATGTTTAAAAATAATAATGTTATTAAATATTATTTATACGTGATAAAAATCACTTTTAAAAAATAATATTTAGTTGTTGATTTAAGCATGATATGGAATATTTTGTGTGATTTCAAACATAGTGTTTCCATTTAAAACATAGGATGTTCATTCTCCCCCCATTACAAACATTTGTCCCCACAATTTGAACTCATGATTGGTAACCTAGGTTTGACTATTAAAAATAACTTTCTTGAAATCCTAAATTATAATAAGGGTCAATAAAATTTAAACATTATAATAATGAAAGGAATGTATGAAGGTCACCTAAAACAACACATACTAGGGTTCCATATCAGAAAAATTCATGACCCCTCCATCCAACGATTCCCCTCCAGAGTTGAAAATGATGTAAGAGAGATAATGACCTCTAAGCCCCATCTCCAGCGAGCCTCATGGTGGAAACCATCACGAAGGGTATATAAATCTCACAAAATAGACATCATTACCCTTTTTATAGTAACCGTGATCACATTATAGGATGTACAAACCAAAAACAACTCCAAGACAGATATATATATATATATATAATGGAATCCAAAATCCATCCCACATGCTTGTTCCAAAATGTAACAGATACAATGCAGGAGTCTTTAATATAAATACCAAAATAAATGTTAAGCAGCAACATAGAAACTATCCCCAACGTCTGAGCTTGTAATGCCCACCACAGTCCTCATAGTCCTCTTAGAAACCTACAAGTGGATTTATATATCGTTGGATGATCATTCATGTATACTCAGTAAAAAATCCAAAGTATCTTGTGCACAAGTGTGGGAGACATACTAATTACCCTATGAGAAAACATCAAAAACCAAAAGCACCTATGAAGGTATACTAGGCACCCCAACCTCACTCATGTTAGGATCACCCAATAATGCTAGTTAAGTAATGTAATATAGAGCACATCAATGATAGGGTACCCCACACCACTTTCCCACTAAGTAGGCACTCTCACACAATAATGAAATACTTCCTAGCACTCCTGCCTCTTTTGAACATACCAAACCACATCCTGCCCATAGATAGCTGAGCCTCACAACCACATCTCATACTACACATAGACACATGGTCCACAAAACAAATCTCATCCCACCCACAGACACCTGGGCCACAAACCACACCACATAACAAAGACACTTGGGAACCACAACACATCTCATCCTGAAGACACCTGGGAATTACAACTTTCCCACACACATCTGGTCCTCACAAACCGAAACCTTCCTGAATAATATTGGAATATCACCATCTGGAAGGGTGAGCAGGAAAGATCATGTATTCAACCTTCCATCCACCCAACAAGATATTTGGGGAAAACACCCTACCCCGTAACAATGGGGGCATTCGGGACATAGTACTCAACTAGGGTGGGGTGAATATAAAAATCACAATGAACCACAATTAAATTTATATAGATATAAAACAATTAAACGAACCTTTGTGGTTACAAACAATAACCATCCCATAAAACTGCCTTTTCTGAAACCTCTAAAATTCACACACCACAAAACAATCCACAAGACCACATCAGGTTTTCCAGCCGATTTTCTATTTAACCATTTAAATTTTATATTAAAATTTTCATTTATCAAAACCATCACTATTGGGAAACTACTAAACAAAATCCATTACAAGCAACACAACCAAGGCCATCTCAGAAGGAAAAAATACAAGAAACTAAAAAATCACCACATTCATCTACATTGATGTCATGTCCAAACCAAACCAAACCCCAACACACAAACCCATCTAGTTACACATCACCTCCAAATGGTCTCGTAGCCTCAATTCACCACACAATAGTCTCGCAGCCTCACTACATCACACAAGCTCATCCATTCCACAATCAACCCACAACACACACATGTTCTCCACAACATACCATTACATAACCCGAAACCCCATATACTACAACGTGTTCACTTCATATCACATACACCCCACACACATAACCACATCCATCCATCATAGCACATTATCCTACATATCAAAACCGAATAGAATTTCCAAATTTAACAATCACCCATTGATTAATTTCAATTCATATTTTAGGGGTTATCACAAAAACAAGGAAATGAAATCCTATGGAATCCGTTCATTAGACAAGTGTATGTATTTAACCAATTTCAATTTTCAACTGTTTAAAAAGATCAAACCAACCTGAAACTTGTTTAGTAAAAAAATCTAGGACCACCAATGACCACGATTTTCAGTGGGGTGCTTAGGTTATAGAATTACACAATATCACAACAAGTTCAAGGTTGTAAAAGCATGTTAACAAACCCCTTTACCTATTGCAAATCAAAAATCCAATTATTTTTCTTTGATTAGGGTGTCAAAACTATGATCTGTAGGCCTCAAAAGTTGATCCCTCTCACTTGATGCAAAAACAAAGAGAAATAAACAAAAAGTCGTACCTTAGAGAAGCTTTTCGAGTCGTCTGTGCACAATAGGGTGATGAAGAAAGCCTTCAAGTGATTATCGCACTGCTAGAACCATGGACCTACCTATTATAAACCAAAGGATTACAAAAACGCTACCCAAACATTCATCCAAAGCCTACTAGAATTTAAGAAGAAAATAATGGGGGAGGAATAAAAGAAAATAGAAGAAAATGAGTGGAAAATATACCACGGGTTGATAACGGATCGCCCACGAACAACCACAAGATTCGTTTGGCCAACAAAGGAGGAGTATGGCTTGAATTTCTCCTCGGGGAGCCAAGGGTTCATCTAAAATGAGAGGAAAATATGAAATGGATGAATGAAAAATGAGAGGAAAATATGAAATGGATGAATGAAATAAAATATTTTTCGAAAAAAATATTTAAAATAAAACTATATTGGGGTGTTATACGATGTTTAATACCCTTTCATCTTGTGAAACCCTTTCAGGTCCACTTCCACCAAAACCGTGTCACCTCTCGAATTTATTTTATTTTTCAGATCATGAATCCCCTCACACTCTGAACCCTTCTTAAAAAACCGTGAAGCCAATATACACATTGTGTAACCTCATTGCATAGCATGTAATCCTCCCACTTAAAGCCTTTATCATCCAAACCTCTCCAAACATCATCTGAACATCTACAACCTCCAAAACCTTAAATGTAACGGACTTGAGGAATAGTGATAGTTACATAAAATACCTATGAAATGATTCTCATCCATTAGAATCCAAAAACAACCCAAAATAAAGGGGTTGAAAACATCCACCCTACGAGATACATCTCAAGGATCCTACTACACATGAAATGCCTATAACAACACAACACATCAGATTCCAACTATAAACCACCTTACATTGTTTGAATGTTGTAGTTAAACCTCGAAATCCAAGGACACCTCCTCCGAAATTTACTACCCCAAAAAACCACACAACCACCATGCAAGCATAGAAACCATGGTGTCTTGAACACAAAAATTAGGGGATCTCTTCCTCAATGTCAATATACTATCCACTTTAGGCAGCAGTGACTCATCCACATGGGTTCAGTCACATCCTCATTAATGAATCCTAATTAAGAATCAGTTCCTCCCTTCTTCATATGTCAAAAATTCTTCACAAATTACAGAACAAGGAAACAACTCATTTCATAGAAAACAAGATTCAAACACCTCATTACGAAGACAAACAAAACAAGGCCAAATTAGAACAATTCCCATACTGGGCATGCAATTTCTCTTTTCCCTCCCAATTAATCTCCTCTAGGCCAACATGCCTCCATGACATATGATCCAAGGGAATGGCCATCCCACAAATCACCTTCTCTTGAAGATGTTAGATCTATACTAGACGCTCCATGTACATTTTTTTCATCCTTAATATCCAACTCTCCATTATTGATGATGTGGGAGTCATCATGTATATACTGAAAAAGTTGATAGATTTGAAATACGTCGTGGAACCTCTCCTACTATGGTGGCAGTGCCAACTAGTATGCCACCTTGGCAACTCACCCCAACACCTCAAAGGGTCCAATGAACCTAGGATAAATCTTTCTCCCTCTACAGAACCTCTACTACTCATGTCGAGGGTAATCCTTTAATAAAACAAGGTCTCAAACCTCTAACTCCAAGGGCCTCATCATATGATCAGTATACGAATTATGACGGTCTTATATTGACTTCATCCTCTGACAGACAAGATGAACCCTCTCTGATGTCTTCTACACTATATTGGGACCAAGAAAAAATTTCTCCCAAACTTCTATCCAATACAAAGGAGAATGACATGACCTTATGTATAAGGCTTCCAAAAATACCATGCCAATGGAAAATGAAATATATTAATTTAAGAAAACTCAACCAATGGAAGGTGTAATTCCCAAGACACACAATAGTCCAAGATACGTGCTTGCATCATGTCCAACTGTGTTTGTATGGTCCACTCTATCTGCATATCTATCTGAGGGTGGAAGGAACTACTAAGGCATAACTGAGTGAAAAAATCATGATGCAATCCCCTCTTGACTCATAAGGAAAATCATGTATCCCCATCCGAGACAATAGACCTCAGAACACCATCCATCCACACCACCTCTTCCACATACCTCCTGGATAAGGCATCCACTACACTAGATTACTTGATTGGTAAGAAGTGTTCTGATTTATTAAACTGATCCACTAATACCCAGAGAGCATCACTGCTTCCCTAATCCTTGGGTAATCCTGTGAAAAAATCCATCGATATGTCATCCCACTTCCAATCATGGAAATCTATGGGATGCAAAAAAACCACTAGGAAAATAGTTCTCAGCCTTCACCTACTGGTACACTATGCAATTTTCCACAAACTCCGTCACAATCAACATCATACCAAGTCACCAAAATAACTACCTAAATACATGGTACATCAAGGAAACCCCTTCATGCATTTATAAAGGTGAGATAAGAAAATAATGAAGGAATCCCTCATGCATTTCTACTGGAACCAACATCCTCCCATGGAACAACATCATATTTTGACAATCCTCCAACCATCCTTCTAAAGCATCGCCCTGGTCAATGCGATCATGCATCACCTCTATCTATGAGTCTCCCAATAGATACTCCTCCACCTAAAACATAAACGATGTCTAAACTATCATCTGAAATAAAAATCCTTTTCCACCATCCATTCCTGCATCTAAGAGTATTGTGGGAACTCCTCAACCAGCTTTCTAGCCTCTGCAGATTCCTGAACTACCTCTCTCTATGACATCCTTCTCAAATATTCATCTAAAAATTTCTTCTTTACAAAGGTGTAGGAGATATCAGAATCATATTCCTAAAGAAACATCATCCACCTTCATTATCACAAGTTTATGTCTCTCTAAGAAAATATATACCTCATGCTATTGTGATCTACGAAGGCCACAAAGTAGTCCCTAATGAGGGAACACTTCCACAAACATAGCGCAAACATGGCCACTACTAGCTCCAGATCATGGGTGGAATAGTAACTCTCATGGGTACATAACTACCTAGACCCTTAAAGGATCAGTCCACATTGATTCATTATCACACATCCCAAACCTAGAGATGAAGCCTTGCAAAACACCTTAAACGTCACCCCTTCTTTTGGAAACCAGAGCACTGGAGCACTGACCAACTTCCAACCCTGATAGCTGAAAGATACATAACACATCCCACTCTACACAAATTAATTGACATTCCAAATCAGATCCATCAATAGATCTGCGGCATGAGAGAAATCGGGTACAAATCTCTAGTAATAGCATGTTAAACCAAGGAAGTTACGAACCTCTTCCATGTTCATGGGTCCTGCCAATGAAACAATTTCCTCACCCTTCGAGGGGTCTACTACTACACCCTACTGAGACACCACATTTCCATGAAAGTGGACATTACATGTCCAAATATTCACTTGGAAAAATTTCCATAGAGCTGGTGTCATTGAACAACATCCAAGAAAGTCCTGAGATGCTCAGTATGCTCCTCTTCTGACATTGAGTAGATCAGAATTTTCATTGTTGAATTAGATGATGAACCAATCTAGGAACTCATGAATGATAGAGTTCATAAGTCCCATGAACATGATGGGCGTATTCGTTACACCAAATAGTATAACCATGAACTCAAATTTCCCGCACCTGCACCTGAAAGCAGTCTTAGGGCTATCACCTTCCTTAACCCTCATCTGGTGATACCCAAACCATAAATCAATCGTAGAGAACCAACTTACTCCCCTAATATTGTCTAAAATATCTTCTATCCTTAGGAGATGGTAACCGTTCTTAACCTTCACCTGATTCAACCTTTGATAGTCTACGCACAGCCTCAGACCACTATCTTCCTTATTTGTGAACAATACTAGAGAACCCCATGGTGACACACTAGGTTAGATAAAGTCCTTATCCACCAATCCATCAACTTGAATATGAAACTCATGCAACTTAGAATGTTCCACCAATAAGGAGCCCTCAAAATCAGAGAGGCACTAGGTTTCAGGTCTATTTCGAACTCGACATCAAATCAAGGGGGTAGAGTCACAACATCCTCAAGAAAGACATCCAAGAACTCCCCAAAAACTATTGGAGCCTCCACTATCTCATCATCAACTGATTCCACTAATATCTCAGCCAACAAGGAAAGAGGAGTCTCCATACGCTGACTACCCACCTGACAGCTCCTCTCTCTAACAAAAGCCACACACCGACCATCTAGGTCTGAAAACATGACTCTACTATAGAAGTAGTCAATAACATCATGTAAGGAATGCAACTAGTCGATGTCAAGAATTACATCGTATGGTTGCATCTATAGAAAGAAAAGATCCTCACATAGATAATGTGGCCCCATAATCAGTCTACATCCCTAGAATATATCAAACAAGCTAGTATGACCTTCAACTGGAATGCTTTACACCAGGGGAAAAGGAAGACTCTCTATTTCTAGTCCTAGGGAATGGGGCCGAGTCGGTTCAACAAAGGAGTGTGAAGCTCCTGAATTGAACAAATATCAATCAAGAGTACTGAAAAACTTAATCGTACCTTGAACAATCTCTGGTCTTGCTGGAACTGTTACCTCTTTGGCATGTAGCTTACCATGCCCATTTCTTATTCCCCTCTTCTAATGACCACATGTGTCAAGGTCCATGAGGAATTACCTGAGGTCAATCTCCACATGCTCTATCTTCCCTTGGTGGAGTAGGATCCTTCTATCCCTATAGCAGAAATGGCCTGGCCGGCAACTACTGCTGAGGTGGGTGCTAAACCTTCCCACTTCCACTATACCAAGCTCAAACGGCCATCATCCACTAAATGTGATGGTGACCATGAACTCCAAAGATAAAACACACCAGACGCATGCCTATAGAATAGGCACAAGGACCATAAGGTCTAAAGGGAAACTACTGGGGTCAACTCCCTGATGGCCGAAACCTCAAAGGTAATAGAGCCTGAGACCTGCTTCTTGTAGTCTTTCCCTTATAAGAACCCTTCTTCCTCCCCTCACATGGTAGAACTCCTCACGAGTCCATCCTCTCAACTACTTCCTCCTTCTTCAAAAACCTTATGTATGTAGGTAGGGTAAAGGGAGTGATCATGTACTGGGCAGAAGGATGATGTTCCTCCTCTACACATCTTTCTCGAGACGCCTCATCCAAAAAGAGATCCGGAGGAAAGAGAAGGAGATCCTTGAACTTCATCCCCAACTCTCGTACCAGCATACTCCCCTATTGAAGGGAGAGTAACTCCTGCATATTCATTTCCTTCATGGTGGATGAAACGAATTCCTCTAAAAACTCCTCAAAATTGACCCTGAGAACATCAGCCTCCTTTTTCTCTCCTAGGTACAGCATCCACCACTATTGCATAGATTCACTCATCTGAATAACCACCAATGAAACCCAGTACTCTATCGGATCCTGGATCATGCTGAATGTGATCTCTAGCTCCTAGATCCATATTTATATCTTCATGTATAAAACACTATCCTCACACTCTTCTAATTTCTATTTCTAGAAAACACATAATGTTCTCTACCACTAGTTGTCCTCCTCCCCTGGATCATCCTTCTGTCGATCAGCCGAATCGGTCTGCTGAGAACCCACAGCCTGAGCCGCTCATATACAATGACCAGGTTCCATAGATAAAAAGTAAAAATGGAAATCCTAACCTCGAGTAGTATGAATTTTTATTTGAAGTTAATTTCAACTCATTTTATTGTTCTTCATTCCGAATTTACCCAAGGCACCAATTCAAACAAAAAAAATCCATTATGATGCATGTACCTTTATTATGGTCTCTACCCTACAAACGGTGTACCCTCACTTGGTTATTTGGTAGACCCAGAGTCCTTGAATGGGATCATGGGGGCCCTAAAATCTTATTTCCTAGCCGGTCTTCACTGGTCTATGTCATTCACCATTATAACCTTTCACTATTACCCAACCAACCCATGAAATCCTCACCATGAAGAACTCCAAACACCATACTATCTCTCAACCATCAGCCATTGATACCATTCTGTCATGAGCGCCTCCCTCCAAAAAATCCCCCCCTCTTAAGCTGGAAGTGAAGGAAGAGAGATAATGACCACCGAGTCCCGCCTCTAGTAGGGCCCAGGGTGTCGACTAGCACCAAGGATATATAAATATCAAAAAATGGGAGGCATTACCATTTTTATAGTAATCATGATCATAATATAAGATTTACCAACCTCAAAAAACTCCATGATAGATATATATAATAGAATCCAAAGTCCATTCCACATGCATGTTCCAAAATGTAACTGATGCAAAGAAAGTGTCTAAAAATTAAATACCAAAAGAAAAGGTAAGGAGAGACACACTAACTGTCCCCAATGTACGATCTAGTATTGCCCAACATTGTCCTCATATTCCTCCTAGATACCTGAAAGCAGTTTTATTTATGTAGGTTGAGCAAACAATTATACTCAGTAGGAATTCCAAAGTATCATCTGTACAAGTGGGTGATACATACTAATTCCCCTGTGAGAAAATAGTAGAAACCAAAAACACCTAAGAAGGTATACTGGCCTCCCCAACCTCACCAAAGGCATGCTCACCAAATAATTCAAGTCTAGTAAAGTAATATAGAGCACATTGATGATAGGGTACCCTGCACAACTTTCCCACTGGTTAGCCAATCTCACACCATAACAGAAAAATGTTCTAGACCTCCCACCTCTTTTGAACATACCAAACCACATCCCGCCTGCAAACAGCCATGCCTCATAACCACATCATATCCCATCCATAGACACTAGGGTCACAAAATAAATCTCATCCCACCTACAGACACATGGTCCAAAAACCACACCACATCCTGAAGAGACCTAGGTACCACAACACATCTCATCATGAAGACACATGGAATATACAACTCATCTCACCCAGAAGACACATGGGAAGTACAACTCACCCACAGATAAATTTCCCACAAAAACCACAACCTACTCGATGAATCTTGGGATACCATCACCTAGAATAGGTAGCAAGAAAGAGATGGTTCCCTTTCATCCATCTCGCACCAAAATTTATGGAAAAATACCTTCCCCCATAATAATGGGGTTGTTCGGCACAAAGTGCTAAGCTAGGGTGGGGAGCGTATAAAAATCACGAGAAACCAAATGTGTATATATATGTATCAAACACTCATCCAAACCTATGGGTTTCAAACAACAACCAACCCATAAAACTACCTTTTCGGCTACATAAAAAATGCAGAACCCACAAAACAAGACACAAGCCCATTTGTGTTTTCCATCCAATTATGTATTTAACCATTTTTGTTCATTATTAAACAGTTCATTTATCAAAATCATCACTATCAGGAAACAAAAAAAACACAATCCATAACAAGAAACACAAAAATTTTCATATCATAATTCAAGAAGACAATAAACTAAAGTATCTCCATATTCATCTTGTTCATGTCACATCGCAACCAAACCAAAACCCAACACACAACCCCATCCGGTCACAAATCACCCCCCAATGGTCTCGTAATGTCGTTTCACCACACAATAGTACCACATCCTCTATTCACCCCACACGTTCATCCACTCCATATTTGACCCACAGAGCACACTTGTTCACCGCAAACATACCACCGCATAACCAGGAAGACCCACACCTCACAATGCGACCACATCATATCACATCCACCCTACACACCTAAAACACAATACCACATAGAATATTTACCCACATATTAATACAAAACACAATTTACATATTTAACAAGAACCCCTTGATTAATTTAGCTAAAAAATTAGGGGTTGTCATATAAATAAGGAAAGGAAATCCTGGAGCATCCGTTCATTAACCAAGTGTATTTATTTAACCAATTTATATTTTCATGTTTTTAACAATATCCAACAAACATGAAACTTATTTAGTGCACATGAAATGACCACCAACAGCCATGATTTTTAGAGAGGTGCTTAACCCTTACAATTCCTCAATATCACAACAAGTTCAAGTCTGTAAAAGCATGCAAACAAACCCCATTACCCCTTCCAAATTAAACATCCAATTCTTTATCTAGAAATTGGGTGTCACAACTATGATCTGTAGGCAACTAAAGTAGATCTCTCTCACTTGATGTTTTAATAGAGAGAAACGATGGAGAACCTCTACCTCAGAGAACTTTTTTGATTCATTTGTGCACCGTCGGGTGATGAAGAAAGCCTACAAGAGATGATCGCACCACAAGAAATGTGGATCAACCTATTCCACACCAAAGGGTTATAAAAATGTTACCCAAAAATTCATCCAAATACAACCCAAATTAAAGTATAAAATTTTAGGGGAGGAATAAGAGAAACCAGATGAAAAAGAGTGTAAAACATACCATGGGTTGATAATGGACGCCCCACAAACAACCACTAGAATCAATTGACCAAGGAGGGAGCAGTGGGGCTCTATGATCTCATCAGGGTGCCTTGGATTTGTGTAGAGAGAGGGAAAAATAAGAAATAGTCGAATGAAATAAAAGTTCAGGTCATAAATATTTATAAAATAAAACTTTCTCAGGGTATTACCCGAGGTGTAATACCCTTTCATGTTGTGTAACCCTTTGAGGTCCACATTCACTGAAAAACTCGTTGCCTCTTTGATTTATGTTATTTTTCAGACCCTTAATCCCCTCACACCGTATACCTTTACAGAAAACTATGAACCCAAGATTCACGTTGTGTAACCACATTACATGGCGTGTAATCCTCCCACTTATAGTATTTAGCATCCAAACTTCTCCAAACATCCTCCAAACATCTCCATCCTCCAAAACTAGAAATGTAATATACCAGGGGAATACAAACCATTAATGAGAACCCATGAATAGAAGAGAAACCTAACTATCATATTCCGATAGAGAGTGATATAGAACATTTTCTTTATAAAGACAACTATCACAGAACATTAAACCAATTATTGGTTAAAAGGTCATTGATTTATTAATAATAAAATTAAATTTATGAAATTATTATTAATAGTTTTTCTAAAGAAAATTATTTCATAGAGTTTAGATATTTTTTTACCATATATTCTATGAAAAAATGGATATATACTTACTTTAATATAAGAATTTCATCCATTTACCAATTCCCACCAAAAACACATCTTTTTCTCTAAATGATGTGTGTCCAAGTTTATTTTATTCATTATTAAATAACTATAATTAAATTATATAGAATGGAATAATAATAAAAACATAATTTTTTTTTCATTATAACTTTTCAAGTTAACCAAACAAAAATGGATAGTAAAAGTTAAAATAAATTCCCAAAAAAGAATTCAAATTTATATATGGATAACCTAACTTAATCACCAAAATTCAACAGAAATACCAATTGTTAAACATAGATCATTGAATAAAGAACTATCAATAAAATTCCACAAAAACATTCAATACTTACATTGAAACCCAATAATCAAAATTATTAGATCATATAATCATACAAGATAAATTTCAATAATTTTCTCTATATATAATGAATTAATTTTGTATTATTATACCAAAATTTAATTTCCCTAATAAATATTAAGATACACTAAAAATTTCCATAAATAACCTGAATCACCATAAATCCAAAGAAAAATAATATTTAACTCAAATATATAATTCTACCTTTATTTATAAAATAAAATCACATAGTTTTATATTTACCTTGATCATATATGGTTCCCAAAATAGCTAACATCTTCTAAAATACTAATTAATCCCATAAAAAAAATAATTTTCCATTCCATTGGAAATATATAAATAAAACATATGCTACAATGGTATAATTATTCAATATCCATAAATTTGTTCAACTAAAAATAAAATCTCATATTATTTGGGAATTCATGTAGGCCAGTTGTAACTAATTAATCCTTGTTTCTCTTCGCTTATGGGTTCAATTCTTGTGGCCTTCCCAGACATGATTGGTTTTCAAATGGTCTCTGGGTTGTTCAGTTTCTAAAACTATACAATCCTTAAAAATTTCTAGAAATGTGAGAAACAATCTCAAAAATATCATTAATAGGTTTTAAGACCAATGGTTATTTCATTCCTTTCATTCTCCATCCCAAAATGATATTACCCACAGTTACCTCAAAAATGAATTTCACCATAAAAATATTATTAATCGCATTAAAATTTAATATCATTGATCCTCAAAGGGAGTTCCTAAGACATTGGTCTTATTATAAACCCATGATTTTAACCCTAACTCTTAATATAACCTCACATGAAAAAATTATAATCTAGAAAATTATCTAGGATCATATCTGATACCAACTATAAGGACTTATCCATAAACATCTCATATTATTGTGACTACTGAATAGAATTTACTTTCATTTTTCAAAAATATCTTTTAAGTTTAGAGATTTAATGAATTAGAAAAAATAATTAAATAGTAAACCTATACATTAAAAGTTGACACTTATACTCAGAATCCTTTTTCCACCAAGGGAAACCCTTTTCAAATAAAACATGATTTATTTTCAAAAAACATCATTAATATATTCATTAATAAATATTCTTTGTGATTTTTGATCATTAAGACTTGTGAAAAATTATTTAAAACATGGGATGACAAAAAAATGATCAGGATGAAAATAAAAAAGGGAGAACATTAGTCTAGTGGAAACCCATAACATCATTTCTTAAAAAAATAATCCTTTTTCCCCTCAAAAATGAATCGTATTTTCAAGAAGAACATTATTTCACATTTTGAAAATCAAGATATTTCCATGAGAATATAATATAAAATATATACAAGTTATATAGGTTCCTTAGGACACCACCTTTAAAAAAAACTCGTACATAACCCTTTAAAATGGAATAACCATATGGTTGACTTCCATCTCTAAAGTTCCCAATGCATTGGAGAGATATAATGTGGATCACCCTTCGTATAAGCTATATCGGGTTGACCCATTTTTTCATGAGCTGTAATGGGGATAAACCCTTCTTATAAGCTATATCCGGAACACCCTTGATCAATAATGGTGCTCAAACCAACTTATATAATTTCAAATGAAAAAATCAGGAATAAAAACCATGAAAAATATTTTAATACCTTATGTATATCATTAAATTATATCAAACTACCCTTTTCTTGTATTAATCATTTTTAAAATATAAAAACTATGTACATAATAATGAAATAAATTTCATTGAAATAAACTATGAAAATTTATAAATGAAACATTATTTAATTAAAGCCTAAAAATTATGTAAATTTCATTCATTCCATATATTTCAAAAAAACATTTCCTTTAACATTTTAAAAAATTGGTGAAAGATAAACTTTGAAAGTGGTTGTTTAAAACAAAATACTTAACATAAAAGCATAAAAATCAAATTTTGAATATATATTATAGACATTAGAAAATTTACATTTAAAAACATTTTTTACATGTAAAAACTTTCATAAAGATCAATTTAATAATAGGTACATTAAAGAGAAATATTTTGAAAATAACGCTTTAGAACATTTAAAACAATGTTTTAGTAAAAGTGTCTCTCAACATGGGTCTGAATCTTCATATAAAATATTTATTTTCCTAAATAATAAACATATGTTAATTTATGAATTATTTATAACCCATTTATTGTTTACTATTAATTTCTTATTTCTCAATTTAATTTTATATAAAATTAATTAATCATTTCAGTTCACATTGGATGTTTTGACTGTATTCAAAACCTATTTCGATAATTGTTTCTGTAAGTCAAATATGGTCAATGATATAATCCTTAAAAAATATGTAGAATAATATTAATTAAATAATAATCATTATTATACATAAGTTATAATTTTAAATCCCTCAATTAAATATTTATATGAAAAATGAATTACTTTACAATCATTAAGACGGTAGGTCATAGGTACGCATTAGTACAGTTTCCATTATTCAACGGTCGTTATAGAAAGAAGGTAAGTTTAATTTTACTTTTATTGAATACAAATAATATAATAATTATCATATAATCGTTTAAATATAATTATATATATCATCCATGTGATTTGGTGATGAAAAAAAATCACATCGTTTCATGGAGGGGATAATTCACATGTATTCATAAACGACGTTATCTTTTTTACATGAATCGAAAGTTATGAAATTTATTGATATATTATATTTTTTAAAAAATAAATACCAAATTTATATAATATAAAAAATAATTCCCTCATTATAACTAGTATAGTTACATGGTGATGGAAAACAAATTATATATGTTCGAGTGACATTGTCGGTCGTACACTAGGATGATGAATTATTTTCACATTTAATGGAATATGAGCTGGAAATTGGTCATTCCGAAAGAATAATAAAATATCATTATATATATTATATTGGTGTTATTATATTATTATTGTTGAAGAATATTTTATGGAAGTGGAAGAAGAAATAAAAAAGAAATGCTTGATTAAAAATGATTCCTTTTCATCGGATAATCTCTTTTCCATAACACCTTAAGACCACTAAAGATAGTGTAAATCTTAAAATAATAGATATATAATGTGAGGAGTTATTATAGGAAGATATTTTTTAGGTATTTTATAATCAAAATATATTTTTATGTTTGAAGAGAATATAATAATAGGTTCCCATTTTATTAGATAGTGGAGGGCACTTTTGGAATTTTTAAAAACTATTAAATAAATAAAAAATATTTTTAAATTTAATATGGCTCTAAAGTGAGTTATTTAAAATATGTGATGATAATGGGTCTATATACTCTCAAATATTAATTTTTATACATTTTAATGGCACATTATAACTTTTATCATTTAGTTTTAAAAATATCTACCTCATTTAATTCTTTCGGTGAAACATGGTTTTTTACACTTTGAGGGTCAATATAGTAATAATAAATGGGAAAAATTACCATAACTCTATAATTTATGATGTTTTTAATAATATAAAATTAAATTTTTTTAATTTCATATTTTTAGTAATTTTATATAATTTCATGAAATATTATTTATTTTAAAAAATCCATAATATCAATTTTTACACAATTGAATACATTTACTTTTAAAAATATAAAATATATATAGATATATATATATTAAAAAAACTAACTCAAAAAATCCTTAATAATTCCAGGTACTCTATACAATTTTTGATAAAATTAAATATATGAAATTATATTTAATTTAATATTTTTAATATCATTTATTTTCGATTTGAACTAGTAATTTAATTACTACATCACTTTTGTTATAGAATTTATGGTAATTATTTCTTAAATAAAAATTAAAAATAAATTTCTCAAATAAAGGTAAATATATTATCACACAAATAAATATTTATAGTCTAAAATTGACTCATTATAACCCATCATTAAAAGTATTTTATTTATTAAGATTATGATTGTGAAATCATTGTCTTTAAATTTATCATTATAAATGTCGTAATCATTTATAAATGGAAATAAAAGGCCATATATTTGAACCATTATTAATTATGGACGAAATATATTCAAATGATAAAATTTATTAATGTTTAAGGTTCCTTTTCTAATCCTTATTATACTATTTTAACATTTTATTACTTGATTTACCCTTTACCTTGGTATCAAAAATTTACCGAAGTTAAAAATTATATTATCAAAAAATAAAATGGAAATTTTTAATGAATTTGAAATTATGATTCCAAATATTTAATAAAATTTTCAAAATTTAATTCATATATTTTTCATAACATAATTTCAAATTAATCCCGTAAATAGGACGCAACAACATCTTTTTAGAGTAAAAATGTTGAATAGTTTGAAATGTTTTTTATATCCATTTTCAAGGGGAATTAGATTCCAATGATCCAAATTGGATTTATGGATGTATTGTTTAAATATTAATAATTTAAAAACAACTGAAAATATAATCTATATATATAAATAAAAGATACCAAAAAGGCAGTTTTCAATTAAATTGTAGTATTTTTCACTATTCATAAAAAAATAACTCATCTGAAAAATACCAAAAATTCTAACTAAGTAAATTTTGATATTTTTATTTCAATTAATAATATTATTTTTGTGAAATAAAATTTATATTATTTTAAAATTTTATTTTCAAAATAAGACTTCCATTAAAAGATGGCAAAATTATCTTTTTAGAAATATACATCTTTTATGCATAAAATTTGATTTCTTCTTATGTGATCTCTATTAAATCTATTTAATGAATGTTAAAAAAATTATAAACATGTGTAAAATTAATACATTTAGTCTAATAAAATGGATAGGAGATAACGACGACATTTAAATAATAATATTTAATTTTTTTAAGCTTGATATAGCATATCTGGTTTGCTAGCTAACACTGTGTTTCCTTTTAAAAACATGGGATGTTATAGGTAATGTTGATTCACACCTCCACAATTCAAAAATAATCATTTTTTAAACATGTTATTACCTTTACATTAATTTTTACCCACCCTTTACCATTTTTGTTTTCAGTTGTATTAATAGTTTTACCTAGGTAATATAACCATTAATCCTATAAATAAAATGATTCATATATGTCGATTTAGGAAAATTAATTCTAAATATGAAATCCAATTCATTAAATAAAAATCATATGTATTTAAAATTAATTTTAATCAAAACAAAAATAATAACTGTTTTTAAAAATGGTCATTTATTTTCAAAAAGATATATGATTTCGGTATAATTACGAATGAAATTGATTACTTTAATTTTAAAAATATATATATCTAATTAGAAGATTTTTTTTTAAATTTTCAAATAAAAAAATCATTTAATAATTCTATATTTAATAAATCAAATCATTCAAAAAATAATATTAATCAAAATTATACATAAATTTTCAAAATTTCATGCAATGGATTAGACATTCAACATGGTAATTTGAATCTATTTACGGTAAATTATTATACAAAATTTTGTAGTAAAATTTCTCCAAAAATAATCAATGTGTTGATCTAATAAAATGATATCATAAAAGTGATATAATTTATATATTTAGTGTTCTGACTATTCATATGAAAATAAATTATTTCTAAAAAAATAAAATATTTTCATCATTGTCTACTATGATTATGATAAATTAAAAAAATGGTGTTAATTTTATCAAATAAATGTGCTCAAAATTATTAATTTTAATTAGTTATAAATAAAAATCACATTAAAAATTATATTTTATTAGAAACAAAAAATTTAATTTAGTGTTATTCATTTATTAAAATAAAAATTAATGTTTCTAGAAAATAAGTGATTTTTAGAAATGATATTTCATTTGTTACTTAGCTTCACTAGTTTTATTGGTATTTAAAATGAATATTGTTTTGTTTATACTTTTCTATTTTTTTCACCATTTATACATTCTAAATCTAAGTATACTATAAAACTTCTCATATTTATTTGTTATCAGTGTTCTGTATTGATTCATCTATAAAAAATATTTAGTTATTGGGGATAAACTCAGTTTATTAAAAGAGAAATCATCAACAAGTGTAAATCCTATAATTGGAACATCAATATCTTCTAGTAAAATGAAGATAATATATAGAATCAACTTCTTATTCTATCCATTAATTTTATTTACATTAAATATTAGAATAACTATACTATTAACAAAATTAGTAAATTTATATTTTTCTTTATTAAATATTTGACCATTCAGAGGAAAAAAGGTTTGATCTAATATAACATCAATTTCCTAGTTAACTAGAAATGTTTCACTGAATAGTGGGATAACGAAGTCATACTTTTTTTAAAATATTTTCTTTGAAATTAACTTAAATGTATTTTTAAAATCATGATACACACTTTTCTAAATGTTACTCTAACCTATATTGTGATTAAATAAATGAAATTCAAGGAATATAGGAATTTAAAAAATGTTCCCCCCAATTAAAATGACTACTTCTTATTATGTCTAGGTAATTTATAAGTCAATTATTTTATCCAAAATATTTGATTATAATAGAATGAAAGAATAAATCATCAAATTTTATGATTTTAACATGTGAATGTCAAAATACATCCTTAACTCCTATGATGTAGTATAAGTAATTTCAAGATAACAGAATAATACATCCTTGACTCTTATAAAGCACTGGCTGGTATCTTTGGATTTTTCAATACACTAATTCCCACCATTTTATACATATTTTTACTAAAAGTTGAAAGAGAAACTTTATTTAACTTTAGGATTTCAGAACATCATTATATAAAATCTTCATCCTAAAATTTATGGAATTTGAATACTAGGATATGATTAGTATAATTCAATACATGTCAAACATTATCTAAATATTTTATAATGATAAACATATATATTGGATTCAGAAAAATATATATTTCTTTATTCCTCATCAATTGAAATCCTTCTTTTAATTTTAGATTTAATCATCTTTCCTTGCAAAAGATAAAAATTAGGAGTATAAAGTTCATGTCGATCCTTCTCTCTTACTAACTTATCATTTTCTTCTTATGTTGATTTGGATACACTAAATATAATTAATATTATTTTAGTAACATGAATATAAAATACTCCCATTATATTTATGTTAAAACTAATATCTATATTAAAAATAGTCAAAATATCTATCACTAAATAATGATTATTAGATCATTAAAAAGATTAAAATATTCTACAAGAAATCCTAGAATTATCATTCCACTATCCTCATAGAAATGTCTCATTTATGTATTATTCTTACATAAAATGAATCTCAACTCAATCTTGATGATTATTAATTCATGAAATGAAAATAATTTTCTTAATAAATTTACCCTTCCAAATTACCCGTATATCAATATTCTAACTTCTATGAATATACCACTCTTACATAGGGAATTTTTTACCATTATGTGTATCACCTTTATGTTACTATAATTTTTAACAGTATTTAATATTATTCAATTATTAAATATTATTGAGATTTTTTAATTTTTATATAATTTTTTAATGTTAATATGCATTGTAGGGTTTTCAATAAAATAGTATAAACAGAGTGATTAACTTGTGACATGTGTTGTAGTCTTAACAATTCCATTTTTCATGGTTGGTACATGGTTTATGAAATCATAATGAATATCAACATAATTGTGAGAAATATATTGTTTTTTAGGGTGACCCACATGGTTGGATCACAGTTAAAAGAGACCATATAACAAAATCTATGTGATGTATGGAGATCAAGAATGTGGGTCTCTCATAGTTGGTTTACGATTTAGAAAACAGTTTGTACAAATTGTGTTGTCTACCCAGATTCATTTAAAAATTGAAAAACTCTACTTTCCATCATTTATTAAAATCCTTTGTCCCCTCACTCTCATACTCACTCAAAATTATTCCCTTTCACATGAAAATATACTCTCTATCTCCCTTCTATCATAGTTTATGGTCTCCAGTCCTTGTATTTCATATAGAAACTCATGGAAAACCCTACATTCCTTCTTACTCATCCCTTATTTTATTTTTCTATCATAATCTATATAATTCCCCTTGTTTATTCCTTATCTTAGGGACCTAAATCATTTTCTTATATGGGTTTTATGTTTAAGTTTGTTCAAAAACATCATTTTCATTATTGAGGCCCTTTAGAGGAATCCTTATTTCTTGTTTGAGTATTCTTACTAAAAGGATGTATAATGAAAATCAATTCAACAGCTATAGCAGTAGCTGCTTTTACAATCATCCAATATTTTTAGATTCATTTTAAGATTGATCTTTTATAAAATAATTTTGAATAATTTATTCAAACTATAACACCCTATAAGTACATATGAATTTCTTTCCCTCAAATTGTGGATGGAATAATAGGAGTTCATCATAAATTTTAAGTTCAACATTGGAAATTGAATGTTTTTATTTTCAAAGAATTTTTTAAAGTCAAATATCTCTCAAAAAACTAAATTCAAAATACATGATCTGATTTTTTCATGTCCTAAATTTTTGAAGGGAGAAATTATGTTTTTATGTATGATTTTATCTAAGGATAGTGGTGTTGTTTGTTAAATTAATTATAATGTGTATTTTTAATGTTGATATTTCACGAAATGATAATTGTTTTGAATTTATAGAATGATAAATCATAAAGGGATATTTTGAATATCTTGAAATAAATTTTTCAATTCATGAAATACACTTATTGTTTCACCTTTATTTTGATTCACTGATTTTGGAAGATATGTTAATATGATGTGAAGAATGTATTATGTTGATAAGGGTAGTTATTCTTGAGTTAATCGGAGCTATGGGGGAATAATTGATTATTTTTTTGAATTTTTTTCAACTCACATCCACTTTTTTGGTCCTAGGATTCAGACACCAAGCTTTTAAAATATGAAAATTATTTTCGACTATAAAAATGATAAGTAACACTGAGTATAAAAAAACACATTATTATTATTATTTAATAAATTAGTTATTACTGATCTGTAGGAATGGTGGGTATTTTCATGATTATCTAAATTATCAAAATATGGTTTACATATTTATATATATATATATAATTGGCGATTAATTATTTAAAAATTAAAATTTCACCCTCTTTGAAAATAAAATGAAATCTTTATCTAAATAATATTTTAATGCCCATAAGTGCATTTTAAACCAAAATATTAAATAGAATATCTTTTGGATTATATTAATTAAATATATTTATTATATATTAAATATAATTTTTATCATTAATTAGATGATTTTACAAGATAATAGATAATAAAAATATATTATTTTATGCTTACAACTATATTTTTTTCAAAAAAACATTTTTTCAACTTTTTGTGCCACTGTTATTTAAAAAATAAATATTTGGGATGTTTATAAACATTATATGAAATGATAAACATCATTTTTGGAATAAGATTAGCCAAATTATCTTATTGTGAAAGTTTGTTATTTTTCTAAAAACTATAATTTTTTAGGAATTATGAAAACTTCTGAATATTAATTGAAAGATACATTTTCATTTACAAAATTCATAATGTTTAATTTTATTATTAATTGGTTTTAAATTAAAATTATTTTAATTTCGTACTAATTAATTTAATTTATTTCATTGGAATCCATTTCATATTGATCAATTTTTTTTGAAGGTGGCGACATGAACTGGTTTCCCACCACATGCCCCATAGGAATTTATTAATATAAAAAAGAGTTTACAAGAAAATCTCGAGGTGTAACATAATTACACCAGCAGGGAATTAGAGATTACAAATCATTGCAAAAAATAGACACCAGTAGGGTACCTTCATTGAGAGAAAGATGTGCCTCCATGACCAGCCCTTATAAACATCCGAAAGTATTAGATAGCATGAATAGATTCTTCAGAGAAGCAAAGTTCTTTTTGATCTAGCATGCCTCAAAATCAAATCATGAAGGATGAGAGTCCAAACTAAAGAAAAGGATTCCAAACAATAAGCAGAAGTATTAAATCCAATAGATGCCTCCAAATAGCATGTCAGTAAATTCATGCATCATACCCAACACCAACTGGAAACAGAGAAAGTAGCCAAAAAGTAATGGAGAAGGTAGACCAGGGCTTCCACAACAAATAAACTGAAGGGAGAATCTTCACAAACTGTCAGCTTCTGTCCAGATTCATGAAATCATATGTAATCCCGATTCATCAAAGAAGCATGGCTTTCATCCATGACCAAACATTCAGGAGCAGGGCTCCATCTTTGAGAAAAGATATGGAGTGCGGCAGGAGGCACCCAACAAACATGCAGCCAACCATCCTAATTCTAGGGTTGTAGCACCAAGGAACAAAATGATTCAATTTAAACTAAATCAGAGGTAAACATAGATGGAAAAATAGCAACAAACAGATCTAAAGGCACCAATTCAAAAATGAAAAGCATATCTGATTAAGAGATCACAACCAAATCCCCAAACAGGTTGAAAGGTCTCAGCCTAAAAACATCCCTAAAACCTATACTGTCCAAGAAACTAGACCAGTCCAGATGAACTCCAAATGAAGTAGAAACATCCTTGAGAAAATTACTATAACACTGGTAGATCCAAAACTTATTGCCACGTAATACTCGTGAAATCAATGTCTGGATCCTTATTGAATTCCTTGGAAATTTTGATAAACATCCTCTTTCTGATATCAAGGTAATCATGAGCAGTTATATCACCATTTTTATACTTCCTAAATGTATTTGTCTCATTTTCCCCAAACCAGGAGTCAAGCACTTTTGGAAAATCCAGATCATTATGATACTGGTAGGCATCCCTATACGCCAGGTCATTTTCATCAACTTCAATTGAAGAAGTGTCTGAATCAGAACAATTAGAGTTTTGTGAATATTCAGGTAGGGGATCTATAGGAACTGGTTGTGGAGGAACTTCAAGGGAAGAACATTTGGCCGCAAATGATCTTGTGCTGATGGTTCTTTAATACCTAACATTTTCTCTATGTTTCATAGTTTTCCTGTGGAATGGAGTGATGAAACCATCTGAGTCCACAATAACTTTTTTACCTTTTCGATCATGTAGATGAAAAGATTCCCCTACTTTAGGTATCTTATCAACAACAACCTAGAGAGGCTTCTCTGTATGGTCATATTTTTTAATCACATGACCCTCAGATTTTTCAACTTCCTTCATGGTTGGTTTGGTGGAATCACCCTTTTCCGTATCAAGATGTTCTTGCTACTTGGTGACATCAAGAACTTCATTGAGAAAGGATTAAATATTTTTAATTAGAATAATTTATATTATCTAAAAATTTCAACTTTATATTTTACCATAATGATTAGAGAAAACATTTAAAATTAATTACCATGATTAATGTTAAAATGAGGTTATGAGCATTACCTGAATTTGTGTTAAAATTAATTTTAAACACATATATTATTTTTTAATGATATATATTTTATATATTGATTATTTTTCTAAAAAAATTCTAATAAATCAATTTATAGTTTAATTATTTATGTATAAATTAAGAATGTAATTGTAACACCCCAAGGTTTTCTAAAAATAAATTGAATGCATGAAACCTTTTTTTACTAGATAATTATAACTACCCTTTAAACATAATTTTACTACTTCTCTATTTTGAATTTCAAAAAATGGTCATCTAAAATTGTGTTTATTATGTTATTTGGAGTCTATTGGAACTAACTTGTTTTTTTGTGAATAGTAACATACCCATATGAAAAGTAATATGAAACTAATGTATAGAAAATTGTATTATTATTTTATTTTCTTATGGCTTTAAGATAATGATTTCTTGATTAATTTTTCAATGTGTTATAAATGTTGTTATAGTTTTTAAATAATTAATTTTTGAATTATGAATGATTTTATCTAAAAAATAAATTAAAATTATTTAGAATATTATTTTAACAAAATGGACTTCATTTTTAAAATCTACACGTCGATATATGGATAGGGTGAATTTGTGGGATTTTTCTGAAACAGTTGATTTTTCAGTGAATAGTAAAAAATACAGTTTTGAGTTCCGATGTGTTAATGAGATCATTAATGGTGTAATAATGATGTAATAAATCTGGAAGACTTTTGTACAGTATATAATATATTATTTGTCCCACATTTCTTATACCATGGTCAAATAACTTGGGCAAGCCCATGGTTTTGCAAATACCACTAATGAGGTGCCCCTTTGAAATTATTAAAATATTTCCTTGCTTTTGCTATCCAACTCATTCCTTCATTAAATTCATTCCAAATTCATCATAAATGAATATATAGCCTCAATACCTCCATATTAGTCCTCCCATGTTATCCTCAAGCCCCCAAGGTCCCAACCTTCATGTTCTAGGAGTTACTCTACAAGGTAAGAAAATTCTCAATTTCATTTTTTTTTCATTCTGGTTCTCTTTTATGTGGTATAACATTCAAGTTTCCATACCATGTTCTTATTTACTTCTTATTCATATTCAATTATGTATTATGTTTCATTTCATTATGTGTGACCCTTTTCCCCTCTCTTTTTAAATTTTTCTAAAACCATGTGTCATAGACGTTAGGATGCCGAATTTTTGTAAGGGAGTTTTTAATTATTCTTTTATTTTAAGTTCCTTTATTTTCTTATTCATTCCTCATAACCTCTTACCCAATAGGAATGAAATCTCCATAAATCATGTATATTATATATTTTCTCATGTTCATAGAAAATTAATCATCATTTATTCTTCTCCTCTCCCACTTATTCAAGGAATAAAAACATTGTCTATGATGTGTTGAATTACAGACATCGTGGACGATGTGATTTCAATTTTCATTAATTCATTCAAGTCTGGTCATGAAACTATTTTCTGGATGAACCATGTTATAATATATGTATAATTTCTCATCCATGGTTCTGTAATTATTTTTTACTCATGTCTTTAATTTATAAGACAAAATGATGTCGTTATTATAAAAGAGCCACTAAAACAATCTAAATGAACATCATTAATGTTTTAACTTCTGAATCATCCTCATATCAAACATCAAAATGATATATGGTAAAACTTATGGTCCAAGAAATATTTATATACCTTTCCATTCCAATTCTGGAGTTTCACTTCCAATCGACAAGAACATCCATCATGAACCGATCATTAAAATCATGTAAAGAACTCACCCAAAACAGTGCATGGAACAAAATACTAACAATTAATGTTTGAAATGAGGATATTGAATGATCATATAAGATGTAATAAACATGAAAATGTTTCTGTAAAATAAAAATAACACTCTTCTGACCATTATACAGGAAGTATAAACAATTTTGATGTAAGACAAACCCGAGGTAAGGGAATTCTTAACATGATTTCCATTCATTGGGTTAACCTTCTACTTCTTTATTTAAGTGGTATTAGAATTTTTTGTGTGATGGGTTATGTTTATATTTTGTTTTATTATGTGAATTTACATTTTATATACATATTAAATCCACTCTATTAAGTCTCACTTCAATTGTATGACATTTATAAGGGGATTTTCTTTTAAAATCCTCTTTTAAAATTCTATTTTACCAAATTCCAATGAAATGTTATTATGAAATTATTCATCTTATATGATTATGTTTTGGTTCTTGGGAATTTTTTATTATGAAGTGTGGGACCTATATTTCCATCTTATGCATCGGGTATGTGTATGTTGGAGGTCAACCGTACGGTTACTCCAAGTTTAACTATGATGGTTACACAAATTGTATGGTAGACGTGAGGGTTACAAATTATAAGGTATCCTAGAGGGTTTCAAGATTATGTAAATAATTCCACAATATACCTTTACGATTCCACTTATGTTCTTATATATTGTGTAAATATCATTTTTAACAATGTAAGTATATATATACAGGTGATAAGTATTTCTTTTGAAAATTATTTCATGTATTACAAGTATTCAAGGACTAATGTGTTCTTTCCTTCTTTTATATCTCTTACTGAGATTTTGTGCTCATCCCATGTTTTAAATTTTTCTAACAGGTTATAAGGACGTATCGTACAATGAAGGAAGCCATATTAATTTTTTCAATATTTGTCAAAGAAATCATGTTTTAAGCTTAAATGATTTATATTTGAAAAAAATGGAAACTGTATTATGGTATCCACTCTATAACAATGTGTATGGTTATGAATGTATTATGTCCCAATTCTCTAATGGTATAAAATTGAATAGATACACAATGTAAAAGTAATTGTTTTTTTGACTAAAATAAAAATTGTGTAATGTAATAAGGTCGGGTCCTTATAGTTGGTATCAGAGGATGGTTTGGATAACTTTAGAGGTTAGGATGATGTTAAAAAAATAATATAAATGGTTTTTACTCTCTGATTAATTTGAAATTTAATGGAATTTAATGATTACCATGTTGCTTCATCTAAGATATGTTTATTCAGAATGGTTGTCCGCAGAAGAAATAGGGAATCTGAAGAGAGGAGACACTGACAGAATGACATCCTTCCGAATCTCCAGTGCGGGATAGTAGGTATTGGAACCAATCAGTTTGTGAAAGTAATGGATCAGCTAACTCATGCATTAAAATGGTGGTGGCATCCATGATATAGAACAACCAAAGGTACCAAAACGGAACATGACAATAGTGGAACATTTTATGAGAAAACACCCTCCAGGTTTTAATGGATCTTATGAACCAATAGCGGCTGAAGGATGGATTAAAGCCCTTGAAAATATATTTGATGTAATGGGTTTTTCATATAATCAAATGGTATGTATTTCCATTTATTATTTTGAAGGTGAAGATGATCAGTGGTGGTAAATGGTAAAGAATGTCATGGATAGAGAGGATAATGATGCCTTTGAGTGGGATGAACTTAAAAGTCTTTTCCTTGAAAAATATATTCCTAAGGTGGTATGACTTAGGATAGAGAATAAATTCCTTGAATTTAGGAAGAAGGAGGAAGATTCGGTGGCTGTGTATGAAGATAACTTCACCCAACTAGCAAGGTATTCTCCAAATATTATTCTGGAAATTGATAGAAAAATCAACCACTTTTACTAAGGATTGAAGCCATGGTATCGAAGGGAGTTGGCCTCTCATGAATTCAAAAATTATGAGAAACTTGTCTGTTGTGCTGAGAGGATAGAGATGGAGTTTGCTGACGATCAGATTCATTTTGGAAACAAGGAGAAGAAGAGGTCCAGATGGTAATTGATGGCTAAGAATCAACCAAAGAATTATGATGGAAAGAAAATCCAGTTTCTAGTTTGTGAAAAGTGTGGCAAGAAGCACCTTGGGGAATGTATTAGAAAAACTGGGAAGTTTTTTAAATGTGGCCAGTTTTGATATATGGCCCGATATTATTGTGAAAATGATCCAAATACTAATCCTAATAAGAAAATTGTAAAGTGTTTTAAATGTGGTGAGATGGGTCACTATGCAAATGCATTCCTAAAGAGAGATCCAAATGATGCCAAGAAGCCAGACTATAAGCAAAAACGTGTAGTGAGATCCTTTGCGACTACGTCAGCAGATGTCGGGATATCCAATGAAGTTATATCGGGTACTTTTTTTGTTCACTCATATTTTGCTAATGTTTTGGTTGATACGAGGTCTACACATTCATTCATAGCTGAGAAATTTTCAGGTAAATTAGAAATATCACCTCAACAAATGAGACCAGAACTTTTTTTAAAACACCATGGGGAAATATTACAACAAAGATTAATTATAAGAATATTTATATTGTGTTCTGTGTAAAGAAATTACATGAAAACCTTATCATTTTACCCTTAGTCAAGTTTGATGTTATTCTGGGAATGGATTGGCTTTCTGTTTATCATGCAAAGATTGAGTGTAGAGTTGACTAAATTTTCTTTTCAGAATTAGTTTCAGTTTGTATACAAGAAAGAACCCATACAATTGATAACATATCAGGAAGCTGAGAAACTATTGAAATATAGAAATGAAAGTTATCTTGCTCATATTTTTGAAAACAAGGGAACTGTTCAGATTAATGATGTTCCAGTGGTAAATGAATACTTTGATGATTTTCCTAATGATTTACTCGGTTTCATACCTGATCAGGAAGTAGAATTGACAATTGATTTAATTCCTAATGCTAAGCTAATTTCAAAACCCCCTTATCGTATGGCTCAAATTGAACTTCTTTAATTGAAAAATTGGTTGTAGGATTGTCTTGATAAATGATCCATTCATCCTAGCACATCACCATGGGGATATCCTATTTTGTTCATTAAAAATAAAGATGGTCCCATGAGACTTTGAATTGATTATAGATCTTTGAATAGCATCACTGTTAAAAAAAAGTATCCTTTGCCTCACATAGATGACTATTTTAATCAGCTCCAGAGATCTGAGTACTTTTGCAAGATTTATTTGACATCTGGATACCATCAGCTGTAGGTGAAGGAGGATGACATCCCGAAAATAGCATTTCATACTAGATATGGGTATTGAGAATTTTTTGTTATGTCGTTTGGGTTTACTAATGCACCTGTTGTATTCATGAATCTTATGAATTGAATATTTCATGAATTCTTGGATAAGTTTGTGGTTGTGTTTATTGATGACATTCTAGTATTTTCTAAATATAATGATGTGCATGGAAACCATCTAAGGGTTATTGTACAAACATTAAAAGAAATGAAACTTTATGGAAAATTCAGAAAGTTTGATTTTTGGTTGAAACAGATTTATTTTCATGGGAATATTGTAAATAAGGATGGAATAATAGTTGATCCAGCCAATGAAAAAGTATTTTATGAATGGCCACGACCTAAAAATGTTACAGATATTCGTAGTTTTCATGGATTATCAGGTTATTACCGACGGTTTTTTAAGAACATTTCATGGTTATCTATAATGATAACTAAGTTAACACGAAAAGGGTTCAAATTTGATTGGACAGAATAATGTGATGTTTTTTTTACAAGAACTGAATTAGAGATTGGTGAATGCTCATGTTTTTTCCTTGCCTTCCCGAAATATTGAGTTTTTAATCTACAGTGATGCTTCTTTGAAGGTACATGGTTGTGTTTTGATGCAGAATAACTAGGTAATTTATTATGCTTCAAGATAACTTAAACCTCCTTAGTTAAATTATCCCACACATGATTTGGAATTGGAAACTGTGTTTTTTTATTTGAAAATTTTGGGTCATCATTTATAAGGATCCAAATGTCAAATATATACTGACCATAAAAGTTTGTAGTATATATTCACTTAGAAGGAATTAAATATGAGATAGAGAAGATAGCTTGAACTGATAAAGGATTATGATTTCACGATAAATTTCCATCCTGGAAAAGAAAACAAAGTGGTAGATGCCTTGAGTTGAAAACATCATGCATCATTTACCATGTTACACTTGGAACATGATCCCCTGATTAATGATTTTATGAATTTTGGATTAGAAGTTGTTGGTGCAAGAAATACCTCTATTTTGTCTCAGGTTTTAGTGCAGTCAACATTATCAGATAGAATTAAGCAAATGCAGAAGGAAGACCATGAGCTACAAAAAAAGGTAAAATTGGTTAAAGTGCGTAAGTTTCAAAAATTTAACCTTGATAAAATTGTATTTTACAATTTGGTAAAAGATTGTGTGTGCCTTGTGATTCCTAGTTGAAGAAAGAATGGTTGTGTGAAGCTCATAGTTCTCCATTTTCAGTTCATCCTGGTAGTACTAAGATGTACAGAGACCATCGAGTGTATTATTGGTGGGATGGAATGAAAAAGATATTATCAATTTTACCATGAAATGTTTGACATGTCAACAGGTTAAACCAGAGCGTCAGTTACCAAAGAGGGGCTTCAACCATTGCTAGTTCCAGAGTGGAAATGGGAGAATGTATGCACAAACTTTGTGGTGGGACTAGTAAAAACTTATCGAGGTAATAGTTTGATTTGGGTAATTGTTGATCAACAGAAAAAAAAATCTGCACATTTTCGTTCTATTTGAGATACAATGTCTTTGGATCATCTTTCTCGATTATACCTCAAGGAGATTGTCAGGTTACATAGAGTTCCTCTTTCCATTTTATCTGATCAGGATCCCAAGTTCACTTATAACTTTTCGAAGGGACTTTAGAATTCGTTGGGCATAGATTTAAATTTCAGTACAAATATTCATCCTCAATTAGATGGGTATTCAGAATGAACGATTCAAACTTTGGAGGATATGCTTCATGCTTGTTCAATGGAATACCAGGGAAGTTGGGATCAACATCTTTCTTTAGTTGAGTTTTCTTATAATAACAGTTTCCATTCCAGTATTCAGGTAGCACATTTTGAGGCTTTGTATGGGAAGCGGTGTCAAACTCCATAATTTTGGGATGAAGTTAGTGAAAGAACGTTTATGGGTCCAGAATTAGTAGAAGATATGGCTGAGAGGTAGGTGACTATATTTTCCTTTAAATCTCACCTTGGAAGAGTGTGATGCCTTTTGGTATAAAATGAAATCTAAGTCCATGATTATCAGTCCTTTTGAAATCATGGAAAAAGTTGACCATTTGGATATCGAGTAGCTCTACCTCCATGTCTATCTTAGGTACACAATGTTTTTCATGTTTCGATGTTGAGAAAGTATGTTCCAGATTCATCACATGTCTTGAACCCAGAAGCAGTTCAGCTCGAAGAGAACCATTCATATGAATAGAAACTAGTTCAGATTCTTGATCTATGTGATCAAGTATTGTGGAATAAGGTAATCTGCTAGGTAAAGGTTTTGTGGAGAAACCAAATGGTTGAAAAATCTACAAGGGAGTCAGAAAATGCTATGAGGGAAAAATACCCTCAGAAGTTTAATAAGTAAATAAAAGTACGAGGATGCAATTTCTAGAAGGCCGTGAAAATGTAACACCCCAAGGTTTTCTAAAAATAAATTGAATGCACAAAACTTTTTTTAAGTATATAATAATAACTAGCCTTTAAACATAATTTTACTACTTCTATGTTTAGAATTTCGAAAAATGGTTATCTACATTTGTGTTCAATATGTTTTTTGGAGTCTATTGGAACCAATCTGTTTCTTTTGGTGAATAGTAACATACCCTTATGAATAGTAATATGAATAGTAATATGACATAATGAATAGTAAATTGTATTATTATTTTTTCTTATGGCTATAAGATAATGACATCTTGATTAATTTTTCAATGTGATACAAAAGTAGTTATTGTTTTTTAATAATTAATTTTTGAAGTAAGTATGATTTTATTTTAAAATTAAATTAAAAATATTTAGAAAAATATTTTCAAAAAATGGAATTCATTTTTGAATTCTACACATCGATAAATGGTTAGGTTTAATTTTTTGGATTTTTGTGAAACAGCTGATTTTTCAGTGAATAGTATAAAATATAGTTTTGAGTTTCGGTGTGTTAATGACATCATTAATTATGTAATAATGATTTACTAAATCTGGTCAAATTCTGTACAGTAAAATAATATATTAGGTGTCCCATGGGGCTTATACCATGGGAAATCCCATGGTTTTTCAAGTACCACTAATGAGGCGTCCTTGGAAAATTATTAAAATATTCCCCCACTTTTTCTATAAATACCAACCCATTCCTTCATTAACATTATTCCAAATTAATCATAAAAAAAAATCTGGACTCGTTACCTCCCTAGTTGTCCTCCCAAGGTTTCTTCAATCCCTCAATGTCCCAACCTTCATGTTCTAGGAGTTACTCTACAAGGTAAGAAAATTCACAATTTCTATCTTTTTTTTTCATTCAAGTTATCTTTTATGTGGTATAACTTTAAAGTTCCGATACCATGTCCTTATTTACTTCTTATTATTGATATATTATATATTCTTAATCATTTCTAGATGGGTGACCCCTATCCCCCCTCTTTTTAATTTTTTCTAAAACCATGTGGCATAGTCGTTAGGTTGCCAAATTTATGTAAGGGATTTTTCAATTATTCTTTTATTTTGATTTCCTTTATTTTCTTATTCATTATTCATCACTTCATACCCAAGAGGAATGAAATCTCTATAAATCATGTATATTCTATATTTCTCATGTTCATGTAAAATTCATCATCATTTCTTCTATTCCTCTCCCACTTATTCAAGGAATAAAAACATTGTCAATAATGTGTTGAATTACCGACATCGTGGACGATGTGATTTCAATTTTCATTAATTCCTTCAAGTCTAGTCATGAAACATTTTTTATGGATGAACCAAGTTATAATATACTTATTATGTCTCATCCATGGTTCTGTAATTCTTTTTTACTCACGTTTTTAATTTATAATACAAAATGAGTTCGTTATTATCAAAGAACCACTAAAATGATCTAATTGAACATCATTAATGATTTAACTTCTGAATCATCCTCATATCAAACATGAAAATGATATATTATATAAATTATGGTACTGGGAATATTTAAATACCTTTACATTACAATTCTGGTGTTTCTCTTCCAATCGACATGAACATCCATCATGAACTGATCATGAAAATCATGTAAAGAACACACCCAAAACAGTGCAAGGAACAAAATACTAACAATTAAAGGGTGAAATAAGGTTATGAAATGATCACATAAGATGTAATAAACATAAAAATGTTTCTATAAAATACTAATTACACTCTTTTAACCATTATAATGAAATTTTAAACATGTTTTAAGTATGAAAAACTCAAGGTAAGGGAATTCTTAACCCGATTTCCATTCTTTGGGTTAACCTTCTACTTCTTTATTTATGTGGTATTAGAATTGTTTTTGTGATGGTTTATGTTTATATTATGCTTTATTATGTGTACTTATAGTCTATATACGTATTCCATCCACTCTATTACGTCTCTCTTAAATTTTATGATATTTATAAGTGGCTTTTATTTTAAATCCTCTTTTAAAATTCTATTTTACCAAATTCCAAAGAAATGTTTTTATGAAATTATTTATATTGTATGATTATGTTTTGGTTCTTGTTAATTGTTTATGATGAAGGGTGGAACCTATATTTCCCTCCAATGCATTGGGTATGTTTATGTTGTAGGTCACCCGTATCTTTACTCCAAATGTAATTGTGATGGTTACACAAATTGTAATGTATCCGTGAGGGTTATATATTATAAGGTAGCTGAGAGGGTTAAAAGATTATGTAAGTAATTGATGAGAACCATGTCGAAGGAATCAAGTCATTTGGATGGGAGGAAGAGTTTGATTTGCAAGGCCCAATGACGTGAGGGGGATTAAAGAGGCTCAATGCTACAATGGGCGCACATATTGCTTCATTAAAGGCCCAATGGATCTTGCCTTGCATGGATGGAGAAAATGGGCCTATAATGTCACTTATTCAAGCCCAAAATTGATGTTTAAATCTTATCCCACCTGGTTGAACGAATTTAGATGCCTTTCCCTCATGGAGGATTCTAGAAATTGCATTTTTGGACACCAAAGTCAAATCTGGTGGGCCACACACTCAAAGTCAAATCCGGTGGGCTATGTTGGAGAGTTGTGTGCTGCTTTTCCAAATGTATTTGTTGGATTTTATCTTTTTTACTTTTAAGGGGACAAGGTAGGTTTATACTTTATGACTTTAGGGTGTTAGACCCTTGACCATTGTATCACCCCCTTGGCTATAAATATCCACCCCATGGCATTGTATTGGCATCCAAGACATAATTGAGAGCTTATGCTTGTTTCTCCCCATTGTGTGAGAATTATTCCAAATTTCCACCTTGCTCTTGTTGATTCTTGCCTTGTCAATCTACTAGTTAGATTGGTGATCCAAGATCACAAAGCCCCTAATTCCGTGCCTCAACCTAAAAGCGTTGTTGTGTGGACTGGCTATCACATCCCTCCCTTGAGTGTGTTGTCTAAGTAGTAGGTTGCACTCCTTATAGTGTTGACTGACTACTTGAATCCGTAATCCATACCCATCATCCACCACTTAGCCCCGAACCGCATTCTTCATCCACCGACCTACGCCGTGAAGATCGGGCCACCCCGTGCGTCTCACAACAGTTGGTATTAGAGCTCCGGTTGACATGGTAGGCGTCTATCCTTTCATTTACTTTAATCTTATCCATTACCCTCCTTATCCTTCCATATTATTCACCCATTCAACAAAAAAAATCCATTTTTTTGAAGGCCTTCCGAATTGTCCTAGTTTGTGCAAGCCTGGATTATTATAAATTGAGCCAAATTTTCATTTATCTTCTTTCCGCATTTAATTCTCTATATGTGATTTGTATCTGAAAAAAAACTCCCAACTCATCATTTTGTGCTTTTCAAAATTAACCACATCCTTTATTTGAGAGATTTCGGAAAAAAAAGAAAAAAATTGTCTTACTCTTCTTTCAATCATCTTGTGCTTTAAAACTCCCAGCATAACTCTTTTTGGGGAGAATTGACAAAAAAAGAGCAAAAAAAGTGGATACAATTACTCCTTTGTGATTTACCTTATTAGCACTTTCCATTTCCATATATATCTTTTTTCCATCATTTTACTTCATCCCCATTTTGTATTTGGCTCATATTGATATTCATTTATCTTATCATGAACAATCAGGCAAAACCCAAATACCACATTTCTACCCCCTTTCCCATCCACCTTTTATCCATTTTCTACCCTCTTTTCACCCTTTACCCCTTACCACTCAAGCAGGTTGTGGTAAGACATCCCCCAAAATGATCTTTATTGGGGAAGGATTGGTGGCAAGTGATCACCTAAAATAAGGTATTATATTTCATAAGAGCTTGGGATTCAAATTCAGTTTTGAGAGTGGAGAGAAATAAGAAAAAAAATATCTTGTGTGTGTGAGTGTGTGCATCTTGTATTGTGTGTGTGTGTGCATATTGTGTGTGTTATGGTGTATATAATGCGTGCGTGATTGTGTATCCTTGTGTGTGTGAGTGTGTACATCTTGTGTGTGTGTGTGCATCTCGTGTGTGTGAGTGAGTGTGTATCATTGTGTGTGTTTTCCCCCCAGTGTGTGTTTGTGTTTGCATAACATATCATGGCAGAAGATCGTGGGAAGAAAATTACTCATGTTAGCGACGAAGGAAGTCGAAGTAGATCTCCCGCACCCGAAGCTACGCAATTCCAAATGAAAGCTTTGGTGAGCCACTTCGAGAAGCTTCTTGATCGGAATTTGGAGGTGTTACATAAGAGGATTGATAAATTGGATAATAAACCAAGCCCAAGGATGTTCCATGTTAACCCACGGTGAGCTCCGTCACCAGGTCACCCCCACATCATGGAGGAGGAGATGGTGAAATTTGATGATGATCTTGATGATGTCCCACAAAGGAGGAGGTTGTACCAAAAACCGAGAGGAGGACAAAGGAGACAACATGATGATGACCTAGTTTGTGGAATCAAGGTGAAGGTCCCCTCTTTTCAAGGGAAAAGCGACCCGAAAGCATACTTGGAGTGGGAGATGCGGATCGAGCAAGTATTTTCATGCCATGCGTATTCTGAGGATAAAAAGGTCAAACATTCTTCCCATGAAATTTATGATTATGCATTAATATGGAGGAATCAAGTTCAAAAGGAGAGGGCTAGATATGGTGGACGTCCCATCAACACTTGGGAATATATGAAGATCGCCATACAGAAGAGTTTTGTTCCCACACATTACCATAGAGATCTCCACAACAAACTTCAATGCCTCACCCAATGGAGTAAGAGTGTAGAAGACTACTACATGGAGATGCAAATTTCCATGATTCGGGAAAATATTGAGGAGGATCTGGAGGCAACCATGGCACGGTTTTTACATGGGCTCAATCAGGAGATTGCGGATCAGGTATAGATGTACCACCATGTAGAGATACAAGATATGATCCACCAAGCCACCAAGATTGAACAACAAATCAAAAGGAGGAGCAACATGAGGAAACCCACTACCCCTTTCGCACCGTGGAGAAATCTGAGGAAGGAGATTGGAGAACCATCAAAGGCAAAAGAGGTGGTTGATCACAAAAGTGACAAGGTAATTCTTCCACCTAAGAAACCTAATTTTGAGGCTAAACAAACCTAGAATAGGGATATTCGGTGTTTCAAATATCAAGGAAGGGGTAACATTGCTATTGAGTTCCCAAACCGGCACACCATGACCATCAACAAGTATAGAGAATGGGAGACTGATGGAGAGATCTTAGAAGAGGAGGAGGAAGAATCTCCAGAAATTGATAATGGTGAATTTGAGGAAGACAGTGAGATTCATGTCACTAGGAGAGTTTTATGTACACAAATGACTGTTGGAGAAAAAGAGCCGCGAGAGAATCTTTTCCATACACAATGCAAGATCAATGGGAAGGTATGTAGTGTTATTATTGATGGAGGAAGCTTTAGTAATGTTGCAAGCACCGAGTTAGTAGAGAAGTTGGGACTTCCGACTTTGAAGCATTGAAATCCATATCATCTTCAGTGGTTGAATGATTGCGGAGAGATGAAGGTCACCAAGCTAGTGAAGGTACTATTCACCATCGGGAAGTACAAAGATGAGGTCTTGTGTGATGTTGTTCCTATGAAGGCCTGCCATTTTTTTTTGGGATGACCATGGCAGTATGATCGATGTGTTACCCATGATGGTTTCTTGAATCATCATTCTTTTGTACTCTGAGGGAAACCTATAACCCTCAATCCCATGTCCCCGAAAAAAATTCTGGAAGATCACATTATGAGAGAAAATAAAAAAAGAGTGATGAGGAAAAAAAGAGTGAAAATGAAAAATGAGAGAATGAGGGAAAGAGAGAAAATGAGGGAAGAAAATAAATGAAGAGCGAAGAAAAATCAAGTGGGAAAAAGAATTTGAGAGAACATAAAAGCGTGATGTTGGAAAAAAAGAGTAAGGTTAAGGAAGCTTTGTTTTCACAACAAACCCTCCTAGTACTTATGTACAAAGAGGTGTTTCTAAATACTAATGACTTACCCTGTTTTCCAAATGTTGTTGATTCATTGTTGCAGGAGTATGATGATGTCTTTCCTGAAGAGGTGCCACCAGGTTTTCCACCCATTAGAGGTATTGAGCATCAAATTGACCTCATACCTGGAGCATCACTACTGAACTGCCCTGCGTATCGCACCAATATTGAAGAGACAAAAGAAATTCAAAGGCAATTTCAAGAGCTGTTAGATGTGGGATATGTGAGAGAGAGCCTTAGTCCTTGTGCGGTACCAGTGCTTCTAGTACCAAAGAAGGATGGAACATGGAGAATGTGTCATGACTGTAGAGCCATCAAAAACATCACAGTCATGTATCGTCATCCTATCCCTAGGTAAGATGATATTCTAGATGAATTAAATGGTTCAACTATTTTCTCAAAAATTGATTTAAGAAGTGGCTATCATCAAATTAGAATGAAAGAAGTAGATGAGTGGAAAACTGCATTTAAGACAAAACATGGACTTTATGAATGGTTATTTATGCCCTTTGGTCTCACCAATGCACCTAGCACATTTATGAGGTTAATGAATCATTTATTACATGCATATATTGGAAAATTTGTGGTAGTTTACTTTGATGATATTCTGGTGTATAGTACAACTTTTCATGAACATGTATATCACTTGAAAAAAGTCCTAGAGGTGTTAAGGAAAGAAAACCAGTTTGGAAACATAAAAAAGTTTGAATTTTGTCTCGATAAGATTGTTTTACTTGGATTTGTTGTGAGTGTCAATGGAGTTGAAGTGGACACCGAGAAGATGAAAGAAATACAAGAATGGACAACTCCAACCTCCGTTCTACAGGTAAGAAGTTTTCATGTGCTAGCTAGTTTTTACAGGAGATTTGTGAAAGACTTCATCACACTAGCAGCACCATTTAATGAATTGAAAAAGAATAATGTTCCTTTCAAATGGGGTACAACTCAAGAAAAATTCTTCCATGTGCTAAAGGAGAGACTCACCCACGCCCCTCTACTTGCACTTTCGGACTTTGGTAAGACCTTTGAAATTGAATGTGATGCAAGAGGAATTGGCATAGGAGGAGTAATCATGCAATAAGGTAAGCATATTGCTTATTTTAGTGAGAAGTAAAATGGGCCAACTCTAAACTATGCTACATATGATAAAGAGTTGTATGCATTGTTTATAGTACTAGAAACATGGAAAAACTATCTTTGGCCTAATGAATTTGTGATCCATTCTGATCACAAGGCTCTTAAATACCATAGGATCCAACAAAAACTAAATAGGAGACATGCTAAATGGCTGGAATTCGTTGAATCATTTCCATATGTCATCAAGCATAAAAAGGGTAAAGAAAATACTGTGGTCGATGCACTTTCACGTAGATATTTTCTTTTATCCTTGTTTGATTAAAAACATCTTGGTTTTGAATACATTAAGCATTTATATGCCACTGACAGTGATTTTAGAGAACCTTACGAACATTGTAAACCTGGATTTAGTTGGGAAAAGTTTTATTTACATGATGTATTCTTATTTCGGATTGATAATATTTGTATTCCAAATTGCTCTATCCGTTTAATTTTACTAAACGAGTCACATTCGGGTGGGTTAATGGGGCATTTTGGTGTTTTAAAAACTCTAAGTGTTCTTAGTGAGCATTTTTATGGGCCTAGGATATCTAGAGTTGTTGAGAAATTTGTGGGAAAGTGCATTGTTCACCATAAAGCCAAATCAAAGCTGAACCCACATGGACTATATCATCCTCTCCCAATTCCCAACACCCCTTGGGAGGACATATCAATGGAATTTCTTCTGGGGTTACCACTGACCAAGAGTGGGAGAGATTCCATTTTTGTTGTGGTGGATCAGTTTTCAAAAATGGCACATTTTTTTCCTTGTCACAAAACAGATGATGCCACTAACATTTCAACACTTTTATTTCAGCAAGTAGTCAAACATCATGGAATGCCAAGGACAATTGTGTCAGATCGAGACACAAAATTTCTTAGTTACTTTTGGAAGACCTTGTGGAGAAAACTCGGTACAAATTTACTCTTTTCCACTACTTTTCATCTACAAACCAATGGGAAAACGGAGGTGGTGAATCAGACATTGACATCCCTTCTGCAAACAGTTGTCAAGAAGAATATCAAGAATTGGGAGGAGTGTCTGCCACATGTGGAATTTTCATATAACAGTGCCAAGCACTCCACTACTCAATATTCTCCATTCGAAATTGTTTATGGTTTTAACCCTCTTGCCCTTATTGATCTAGTTCCTTTGCCTTTGAAGGACGTAACTAATATGGATGCGAAAGGGCACGCAGAATTCATCAAACAAATCCATGAAAAGGCAAGGAAAAATATCGAGCGGATGACTCAAAAATATGTTGATCATGCAAAAAAGGGTCGCAAACAAGTTTTGTTCGAGCCCGGGGACTTGGTATAGATTCATATGTGAAAGGAGAGATCTCCTGACAAGCGGAAATCAAAAATCATGCCACGACGAGACGGACCTTTCCGAGTGCTCGAGAAGATTAACAACAATGCTCTCAAGATAGATTTTCTAGGTGAGTATGGAGTACGTTCCACCTTCAATATTTCTGATATATCTCCTTTTTTGGGTGTAGAGGATGAAGAGTTGAGGATGACTCATTTTCAAGAGGGGAGGATGATGAGAACCATGTCGAAGGCATCAAGTCATTTGCGTGGGAGGAAGAGTTGGATTTGCAAGGCCCAATGATACGAGGGAGATTAAAGAGGCTCAATGCTACAATGGGCACACATATTGCTTTATTAAAGGCCCAATGGATCTTTCCTTGCATGGATGGAGAAAATGGGCCTATAATATCACTTATTCAAGCCCAAAATTGATGTTTAAAGCTTGTCCCACATGGTTGAACGAATTTGGATTCCATGCCCACATAGAGGATTCTAGAAATGGAATCTTTGGACACTAAAGTCAATTATGGTGGGATATGCACTCAAAGTCAAATCCGGTGGGATATATTGGAATGTTTTGTGATACTTTTCCAAAAGTCTTTGTTAGCTTTTATCTTTTTTTACTTTTAAGGGGACAAGGTAGGTTTAGACTTTAGGACTTTAGGGTATTAGACCCTTGACCATTGTATCACCCCCTTGGATATAAATAGCCACACCATGGAATTTTATTTTCATCCAAGAATTAATTGAGAGCTTATGCTGTTTCTCCCCGTTGTGTGAGAATTATTCTGAATTTCCCCCTTGCTCTTGTGCATTCTTGCCTTGCCAATCTACTAGTTAGATTGGTGATCCAAGATCACAAAGCCCCCAATTCCGTGCCCCAACCCAAGTGCATTGTTGTGTGGATTGGCTATCACATCCCTCCCTTGAGTGTGTTGTCTAAGTAGTAGGTCGCACTCCTTATAGTGTTGATTGACTACTTGCATCCGTTATCCATACCCATATCCACCACTTAGCCCCGAACCGCATTCTTCATCCGCCGACCTATGCCGTGAAGATTGGGACACCCCATGCATCTCACATCAGTAATGCCCCAAGATACATTTATGGTTCTACTTATGTTCTTATGTATTGTGTAAATATCATGTTTAGAAAATTAAGTATATATATATTTGATAAGTATGTCTTTTGAAAATGATTTAACGCGTTACAAGTATTCATGGACTAATGTGTTCTTCCCTTCTTTTTATATCCCTTACTGAGATTTTGTGCTCATTCCAAGTTTTAAATGTTTTTTAAAAGTTATAAGGATGTATATGAAAATGAAGGAAGCCATGTTATATTTTTGAAGAATTGTAAAATATATCATGTTTTAAGCATAAATGTTTTATATTTGAAAAAAATGGAAACTGTTTTATGGTATCTACTCAGAAATAATGTGTAAGGTTATGAGTGTATTATGTCCTAATTCTATAAATATCTAAACTTGAAATTATCCTCAATGTAAAAGGAAGTTATTTCTTTACTAAAATCAATATTATGTAATGTAATAAGGTTGGGTCCTTATAGTAATAAAAAGTTACAAGATATCATTGTAAAAAATAAATTGGTAAAATTGAGTTAACTTGTTGATTAAGGAATAAAATGATAAACATGTGGATATTTTTTTTGTAGGTGTTTATAGACTACATAAGCCTTATTATCCATTTTTATTAAATATTTTAGGCACATGATTCATGGGAAACCTAACAATAGTGAATATATTGTAGTATTTATTAAAATATCATTCCTCAAATATAAATAGGAAATCACTCACATAAATTTTTCACACCTCTCATGTTATTTGGATAGGAAGGTCCCTAAAAACACTTCACAAGTTCCCAAATATCTTTTCAGAATCCATAGTTTGGTTATTAATACAACATATTATTGACATTTATGGAATCCTAAGTATGATACCCAAATATGTAGTAGCATTCATCAAAGAGTGTTCTCATTTTATTTCATTCACCACATGCTTCAATTATTATTAAATAATGATTGTACAATTAGTTTAGTATCCTCCATATAATTACCTATTTTTATGTTATTTTAATAACATAAATAATTTCCCTCTTCCATCAAATTTTTTACAAAATCATCATTCATGTGTATGGCGTACTACCACCTCGTGACATGATGTCGTTCATTTTTCCATTACCAACTCTAACAGTTGGGTACGATGATGAATATAAGTAATATAAATGATATTTACAACATAATTATACCTATGGTTTAATTAATTCTTAAAAAAAAATTTATATTCCATGCATAAGGGGATATGATATCATCTCTCATGTGTACAATAGACTACCACGTCACAAATGATGTGCTTCATTTTTCATTAATGTGTTACATGGAAAGTAATAAGGGTAATGATAAGGAATATATGTGATATAAAAGAAATATTTATGACATTATTAATATAGTTATATTTATTTAAATATAATATATCATTTTATTTATTAACTTTTCCCCCATAGAAAAAGTTATAACACTATTTGTGTACGTGTGGACTACTACCTTCACAAAGCAATGTGAATCCATTTTCTTCACCAAATTAAGATAATGATATATATAAGTATATATAATTAAATAATATGGTAGTTAATATATAATTATAATTTTTTAATTTTAAAATATTACTTACATTTATTTCATAATTACAATTTAAAATTTGAAACATTACTAATGAGTACATACTGCAAACCATCTCCATTATCGTAATAACAGTTAATTTTTCATACACACCTTTAATGTTTGGATTTAAAAATTTTAATTTATGTATAAATAAGAAAATTACTTCATTATTATTATTTTATATGTGATTAACTTATATTATATAATAATAAATATATTTTTCATGATGAAACATGCATAAGAAAACAAATCAATTACCACCTGAATCAATGAAGATAATGAATGATTTTTAACAATGAAGTGATAATATTTTATAAAATAATAATATATGATATTATAAATATTTTTATGGTTATGATATATGTTAATAAAAGTTTTTAAACCACTATACATGAATTAAATGGACGTTCTCCAAAAATTAATTTTAATGTAAGGGTTTTCTTATCTTACTTGTATTTCTATGAGATATCTGTCATATTCACTATATATTTTTTATTTTGTGGTGTTTATAATATCCATGAATATATATTATTATTATAATTCTTAAATTTATATGGATTTATATATCAATTTTAGTATCTATATTTAATGGTATTTACACTTTCAATACTACCAAATCTGTAAGTGATTTTTTGTCTCAATTTTCCTTTTTGAGACGTATGTTATGTTATACATTTATCTTCTTTTATGGGGTGTATATTATACCAAATTAACTTGTTATATCATGAATATAATTATTTTAATGATATTATATTTTTAATTTAATGTAATTCCTTCATGGGAATTATGATCTAATGTTACAAAATTTGTAAATTTATTTTTTTATAATATCATCATTTATTGAGATTGTTTATGAGTATCCCTACAATGAAGAGATATTATGATAAATCCCTAAAGAAACTCCTGTAATTTATTCTATATTTTTTATTACTTATATTTAAAATTAATTGTAATATTTTTCAATTATTTTTCCATAAATTTGTTTTTCAATATGTTTTTATAATAATCCGACATTTTTTCTCTCTTCAGTCATAAATCTATTTTATTACAAAAAAATGTTTTCTAAAAATGATTTAAATTTTTGGTAACGTTTTAAAAATGATTTCTAAATTGAATATTTAAAATTTTTATTCTTTTTAAATTTTTTAAAAGTAATTATATTGTCTCTTTTCGAACAAGATACTTTTCTAACCATTTTCGTGTGTAAATAGAATATTATTTAAAATGGATTTGGATTATAAATAAATGTTATTATAAAAACTGGATAATTTATATATGATCTCAAATCATAATAAAATTATTAATTATTATTATATAATTTTGAAATAGAGGGATTTATTTTAAAAAGTATGAGTCATATATAAAAGTGAAGGCATGATTTTCAAATGTATGCCCTAGTAAAATGGTTTTCAGAATCATTGTCCGGTGCTGATAAGTTTAATGAAAGATATTCCACATTTTTTGTAACGCCCCGACCCTAGTTACCTAGAGTCGGTGCATTATTACATAACATTGGCATGATCACAAGAAAGATCAAATCTCGAAAGACCGATTGGTTTAGTAGCCTTGGAAACACTAGATATATTCATAAGTTTTACATTACATCATTAAACGAAAAACTACTACAACAACATATTGTCTCCATAATCCACACTCATATCCCCACATAATATCCCTGCAGGTCATTCATAACTTACTTCTTCACTACCTGGGAAAAATAAAACATAGAAAAGGGGTGAGCTCAAATGCCCAGTAAGGATAACAATATAGCGGAACATTCAAAATAAGCATAAACATTTAAGGCAATGAATTACTAAAACAAAAGCCTTTTAAAATTGAACTTCAACATAGTATGGAAAAAGTAAAATGAAATAATGCCATTTACTTGTTCACATGGATATTCTACTAATCGAATAATCACATGCAAAAATCAATAACCACTTTCATAATGTTGGAATGCATAATGCCAGACTATCATAACCACATAGCCAAGGCCTCGTGCCAAGACTACAAATAAGATTTTGTCAAGGCCTTGTGCCAAGACACTAGTTTGTCTCATGAGACCTACCGATGCATCGAGGAGCTATAGCGGGCTCCACCCGTCACTTATTAAGTCCAATGCATTCCCATATGAAAAGGTTTAAACATAACATAAACATTCGTATTAAAACTAGCATACGAAATGTCAATAATTTCACCATAAACTATGAATGGTATAAAAATAGCACATCCACAGTCAAACATATCACAAAACCTTCAATACAATATAGAAGTTTTGTATCATAATAATTCAACTTCAAATAATCTTAAAATCCATCAAAGGATGTTGACATAGATGAAATCAAAATTCTTTTTTAAAGAAGTATCTCCTTTTATTTTGAAATCATTTAAGATCCATATAAAATAAAACATTTTCTTTGAAAATATTCTTATAAGCTTGTATGGAAAGCTTCGACGATTTTATAACGGCGGAAAATAACTGCACCCGCCGTATAAGTTAAAAAAAACATTCTTACCTCAATTCTGTCGAAAAGGTTAAAAAGGACATTGTTTTGAAAACGACGGAAAGATTACTTTATAAACCTCTTATAAAAAGTAAAACAAGGGTATAAATGACTTTAACCCATATTTTTTTAAATAGTAAAAATGTTTTGAAATACATTTTTAAGAAAACATGGATGTGGATGATAAAGAGATCCTAGTAGATTATTACGTATATACAACCTCGGATAATGAAGAGATTGTGAAATAACCCTTACCTTGTACTTTTCCTTTGTTGGGGTAGGTTAACCTCCTGTATAATGGTGAAATAATTGTTATTAAATTATACAAGAATCATATACATTAATATGATATCATATATGATCTTTTAACATTGCTTTATTAATAATATCTTAGTATTATCGTCGTTTCGGGTGATAATCGATTCGTTCTTCTTAAATGTTTGGTTACCTAAGACATGTTTGTAATGGATAGATTATATCTTATTCATAATCAGAATGATATTAACATTATTTTTAACCCTAAAATGAGAATAATACTTGAATGGATATGATGGAGAATGAATCTTATCGCGTTCGTGGAGACGGTAGTCTGTACGTACGCACGAACGCTACTTCCATTTGATTTTCATTTTAAAAGAATCAAATCCAAATGATACATAGGTATATTACTATTCCAGTATAATATAATATTTTATATATGTTACTTAAGTTCATTAACACCATCCTTTATACGTTCCATGTGTGGTATGAACGAGTCATATCATTTTAAGGGGGCGGTAGTCCGCACTTCCTCAAATGAAATTATCGTATGTATATACAACATGAAACGAATAATGGTATGAAATAAAATGGAATTACAGAAGCTTATATATAAAATATATATCATTAATATCATATTTAATTACAGTGCCATCATAATGGCCACCATGAGAGGTGGTAAGATGTATTTGAACAATCATCGTTTCGTGAGGCGTTAGTTTGCCATCCACAGAAACATTATGTTCATCATCCATTAGATGGAGTTGTGTGTATGTGTAGTTTGAATCCTTCTTATAACAACATCCTAGTATATTTTGGATACTGGTGTTGTTACAAAAGAAAGGAAATAAAAAGAGTTTGGGGGTTGGAGAAGCAAAATAAATGAAAATAATTTAAGAGAAATCGTTACCTTTAATCTAGGTAACTCACTTTGGTTGGAACCAAAGGACTTCTTGAAATGCTTTCTGCCTAAGGGGAAGCTTCGAGGAGGAGGAGAGGGATGTGGGGAGCTTAGTTGGGCAGAGTTTGGACGATCCAAGTGGCTTGAGAGGTGTGAGGAAAAGAGAAGGAGGAGTGCCCTTTTATAAGAGGGGTGAGGGGCACTTTTGGAAAAGCTAGAAATATTAATTTATAATAAATTCATATTCGGTTTACAAAGGCTCCAAAGTTGAGTATTCAAAGTATGAGGTGGGGATAGGTCGAAAACAACTCATCCAATAGAATTTAGACAAGTTTGGGTACTTATATTAACCTTATCTTTAAGTATTAACTCTAAGTTAATTAGTTTCACTTTTACAATGTCTCTTTGTATTTTTATATAATATGGTTAATAAACTTACTATATACATCCAAGAGACCCCCAAGTGGTCCATTAATGATTAACCTATCATAATATAAGTCTCTTGGCCGAACCTTAGATTTATAGGAATTTAATATCAATTAATAATATAATATTTGTTTTAAGAACTCTTTTATGTCAATTTTGACACTATTCAATAGTTGATTTTTTTGAAACTCATAACAGATTGATTACTTCGAAAAAAGTCAATTAACTCAATCCTAATATATCATATTATCCTAGAAAATTAGTTTAATTCATTAAAAGTTTCATATTATATTTATTTGGGTATTTATAATATCAATTATTTTAATTTTTCACTATTATAGTAATTACTGCATCATCATTGTGTCATAAATAAAATAAATTATTTAATGTCTAAAAATTATAAATAAAATATCATTATGTAGGAAATCTTTTTAGCTTTCTAATGAATATTTATAATCGAAAATCCAACATGTATAACCCTATGTAAAAATTGTTCTTCTAAAAGATGTAAGCTTATGCCATTTTTATTTTTATTTTAGCTTTATTAATATAATGTGTCATTATCACTTACAAGTGGATCCATGGGGTCCCAAAATAGACCCAAAGATGCCCATGGTCGACCATGTATCAACCAATATGGTTAAGACACGTTTTAGGGTAATTTAGTATTATTATAATATTATTTTTTTAACCCTTATTTACCGGATTTACCCTTTAACCATGGTAAATAAAATATTTACCACAGTAACTATTCAAAATGTCTAAAAATAAAAGTTACCTATTTACACAATTTGAACATCCTGATTCCAAATATGGAATCCATTTTTCTAAATTCAAAACACATAATTGGCAGAAATTAATTTAAAATTAATTCCCGCTGTCAAAACAAAAAGCGTGTTTTTAAGAGATAATAACTATCAAAAGATTGACACTTGTTTATGTTCGGTTTAATTGTAAAATTATGTCCAATGACCAACATTATATTAAAATGTAAAAATATATTCTAAATATACTTTAAAACCACTAAAATTCATAATTTATCACTATTAATTATTCTTATTAAAAAAGTTGTTTTTAATTAAAATATAGTAATTTTCACTATTCATCAAAATATGAAAGTTATCCGAAAAGTACCAAAATTTCACCTTAGGCTAAATTCGATATTCCGAGTCCAAAAATGAAGTCCATTTTCAAATATAAAATATATATAATTTCAAAAATTAGGTATTACTATTCACAACGGCTAGTTTAATTAGTTGTGGTGTGTGTTAGAACTCGAGGTTGCGTACAACACACGCTATCGCATTATTCGAAGGGAAACGTACCATAGAAGCTTGGGGTGTTACATTCTCCCCTCCTTCAAATAATTGCGTCCTCGCAATTTCTAGGGTATTACTGCATAAAAAGACTCGGGTGGTTCTTCATCATAAGTTCCTCGGGTTCCCACGTTGCCTCTTCCATCTTATGATTTCTCCACAAAACTTTTACCAGACGCGTCGTCCGGTTTCTCAGTACTTGTTTTCTTGTATCAAGAATCCTGACGGGCTCTTCACAATAGGAAAGATCAGGTTCCAGTTCTAATTCCTCATAGGTGAGTACATGCGTTGGGTCAGGCATGTATTTCCTCAACAGAGATACGTGGAACACATCGTGAACTTTGGAGAGACTTGGCGGCATTGCCAATCGGTAAGCTACAACCCCAATTCGTTCTAGAATTTCGAAAGGTCCGATGTACCTGGGACTCAATTTACCTTTCTTACCAAAACGTATGACTCCCTTCCATGGAGATACCTTCAGGAAAACATGATCACCGACTTGAAATTCCAAATCCTTCCTTCGAATATCAGCATAGCTCTTCTGCCTACTTTGAGCTGCTTTGATGTGATTTTGGATTACCTTCACCTTTTCCACCGTTTCCTCCACCAGTTCTGGGCCTACAAGTTTTCTTTCACCAACGTCATCCCAACAGGTTGGTGTACGACATCTCTTTCCGTATAACGCTTCATATGGTGCCATCTGAATACTCGAATGGAAGCTGTTGTTATAGGAAAATTCTACCAGTGGTAAATATTGATCCCACATACCCTGAAAATCAAGTGACCAAGATCTCAACATGTCTTCTAAGGTCTGAATAGTCCGTTCTGATTGTCCGTCTGTCTGAGGGTGGTAAGCAGTGCTCAAATGAAGTTCAGTATCCAGGGATTTCTGAAGACTTTTCCAAAATCTTGAAGTAAAACGGGGATCACGATCAGAAAAAATTGATAAAGGTACTCCATGAAGTCTCACAACTTCATTAATATATAGTCTTGCTAGACGTTCCAGGGGTAGATCTTCTCTTATAGCAAGAAAATGTGCTGACTTGGTAAGACGATCAACAATAACCCATATTGCATCGTTCCTTCTAGGAGTCTTTGGTAGCCCCATGACAAAGTCCATCGTAATATTGTCCCATTTCCACTCCGGTATGGGAAGAGGTTGCATGACTCCTCCAGGCTGTTGCCTTCCAGCTTTGACTTGTTGACAAACCATACATCTTGACACAAAATCAGCAATCTCCCTCTTCATGTTGTCCCACCAAAAATGTTCCTTCAAATCTCTATACATTTTGTTGCTCCCAGGGTGTATAGAGAAATTGGAACTATGAGCATCATCCAGCAATTCCCTTTTTAGATCAGGTAAATCGGGAACACAAAGTCTCTTCCCGAATTTCAAAATTCCATCTTCATACACAAAGTCTCTCAATCTCCCATCATTCACAGCTTTAATCTTCTTCTGAAATTCTTCATCATCGGCCTGAGAACTCTTAATCCTTTCTAGTAAAGATGGTTTGGAAACCATTTGAAAAATCATTGATGTTTCACATTCCCTGGTTATTCCCATGTCCATCTTCACTAGATCCATGAAAATTGAATCCCTTTCAATTCTCATATTGTTCAAAACTCCATGGTCTTTTCTACTCAAAGCATCTGCCACCTTGTTTGCCTTCCCCGGGTGGTAGTGTATCGTACAATCATAATCCTTGAGTAATTCAAGCCATCTCCTTTGCCTCATGTTGAGTTCTTTTTGTGAGAAAATATACTTCAAACTCTTGTGATCAGTATAAATCTCACATTTTTCACCATAGAGGTAGTGCCTCCATATCTTCAAAGCAAAGATCACAGCTGCTAACTCAAGATCATGAGTAGGATAGTTTTGTTCATGAATTTTCAACTGTCGTGATGCATAGGCAATAACTCTATCATTCTACATAAGGACACAACCAAGTCCTTTCCTTGATGCATCACTATAAATAACGAACCCATCATTTCCCGATGGTAGAGTCAATATAGGAGCATTGACTAATCTTCTCTTCAGTTCTTCGAAACATTCCTCACACTCTTTTGTCCAAACAAATTTAACCCCTTTACGTGTGAGCTTTGTTAATGGGTTAGCCAATCGGGCAAAATTCTGGACGAAACGTCGATAATAACCTGCCGAGCCAATAAAACTACGTACCTCAGTTATACTCGTAGGTGCTGGCCATTCTTGGATTGCCTTGGTCTTAGAAGGATCAACAGAGATTCCATCTTTTGAGACAATATGGCCAAGAAAAGAAATCTCCTGAAGCCAGAATTCACACTTGCTAAACTTCCCATATAATTCATGCCTCCTCAGAGTCTTCAAGATAATGCGCAAGTGATTTTCATGATATTCATAGGTTTTGGAGTATACCAAGATATCATCAATAAATACCACCACAAATTCATCCAGATACTCCTTGAAAACTCTATTCATTAGATCCATGATTACAGAGGGTGCATTAGTCAATCCAAATGGCATTACAGTAAACTCGTAATTCCCGTACCTGGTTCGAAATGCTGTCTTCGGAATGTCTTCCTTCTTTACACACAATTGATGGTATCCAGATCGAAGGTCAATCTTTGAAAAGTATTGAGCTCCATGCAGTTGGTCAAATAAATCATCAATACGAGGTAGGGGATACTTGTTCTTTATCGTTATAGCATTGATCTCCCTGTAGTCGATACATAACCTCATAGATCCATCTTTCTTTTTAACAAAAAGTACAGGGGCTCCCCATGGAGAAACACTAGGGCGAATAAATCCCTTATTACTCAATTCCTCTAGTTGTTTCTTTAGTTCGACTAACTCTACAGTGGCCATTCTATAAGGGGTCTTCGATATAGGCCTTGATCCAGGAATCAAATCAATGGAAAACTCAACTTCTCGTTCTGGAGGATGTCCAGATAAATCTTCCGGAAATACATCTACAAATTCTTTCACAACATGTACATCCTCTATTTGAACATTCCTTTCCTCACCGATAGTTACTTCATTCTCTTCCTCCCCAATAATTGAATTAATTTGAGCTACTGGGGGTGGGTCTAAATAAGAATTAGGTGGTGACGATTCTGCTCTAAAAATAAGGTGTTCCTTATCATTATCATCAAGAATCGTAACCTCTTTCTTCTTACAATAAATCTTCGCATCATAGTCCGAAAGCCAGTCCATACCGAGGATTATATCAAACTCAATCATAGGTATGACGATGAGATCAGCAGATAAAGAAAATTTATGTGCTCTAATGGGGACTGATTCACAAAACGTTGTTGCAACGATACTTCCCTTAGGAGTTTTAACTGACAACTCCCTTATTAAATCAAATTGGAAATATCTAATTTTCTTAGCAAACTGGGAAGATATGAAACAATGCGATGATCCAGAATCAAATAATGCATTTGCTAAACTTGAGGAAACCATTAAATTACCTGCCACCACGTCTTTCGGAGTTTCTACCTCAGCAGTAGTGATAGCATAAGCCTGGCCTTGATCCCTTGGCCTTTTCTGAGGTAAGTTCTCCTGACGCTTAGGACATGCATTTGCATAATGCCCCATCTCCCTGCAATTGTAGCACTGAACGTTGGTAGCTTCCTTCTTCCCCTTGCAATCATGAGCTTGGTGGCCTTTTTCACCACACTTGTAACAGACTCCCATTCCCTTCAAGCAAGTACCAGGATGTTTCTTCCCGCATTTACCACAAGATGGATATCCAACCTTTCCCTTCTTCCCCTTATTTCCATTCCCAGATTGATCAGCAGGTCTCTTCTTCTCTTGCTTCGCTTTAAAGTCATAAGACTTAGAGAATTCTTTTTCGGTCTTGATAGCACATGAGACAATGTCTTCGTACGACGAAAAGGATTGTGAGACTAATGCTCGACGGAGAAATGGTTTTAACCCATCAAAGAAACGATCAATCTTACTTCTTGGGTTGCGAATATAATCTCCAGCATACCTCGCTAACCTTGTAAAGTTAGCCTCATACTTTGTGACATTCTCATCCTCCTTTTGTCTCAGACTCAGAAATTGCCTTTCCATATCTGCTCGATGGTCGCGAGGAAAGTATTTTTCTAAAAACAGATCTTTGAACTCCCTCCATTCCATGTTTGATACTTCATCATCTTCCTTCATGTTTTGAATCAATGACCACCATTGATCAGCATCTCCAGTGAGGCGGTAAACTGCCATGGTAACTTTTTCCCTTTCACTACTCCCCAAAGCCTGAAATATTTTCTCTAGGGAAAATATACATTGCTCAGCTACTAAGGGATTTGTACTCCCATTGAACGTTGGTGGTTGTTGTCTCATGAATCGATCTAACATTAATCCTCCACGCTGCGGATCAGGGTGCTCCATACGGGTAAGGTTATTATTCATAACCTGAGTAAGTTGTCCCAGTACGGTGATTAGCTGATCAGCACCAGTTGCATCACCAGCCCCACTATAATTATCTTGAGCAGGAGGGCAATCCCTACATGGAGTGCGTGCATTGATACGGTTTCCATTTCTTCCACTAGGCACCATTTCTAAACAATGGCATAAACTAGATCAGTTTATGAATCAAAATACATAATCCCATACTTATAAAACACTTAACATAAATTGAACTATTTATGGATATAATCCATAATCATAAAAATGTTTTCTTTGAGGAAGTATATACTCATAAACCCTTCATAATGATTTGTAAAGAAAATGAGAGTTATCCTAAGCATATCCCCCGGGAGTGTCGTAACCAAGAGTGCAGCAAGGCCCGTTGTTGTGCACCAGTTCCCGTTCGAGTCTAGCTCAAAGCGGTGTTTTCGGGTTTTACCCCTAGGTACATCTGTGCCAGAGCCGCCTCTACCTGCTCGTATCCAGACAGGGATGTATTGCTCGGAAAACTCACAAAATCTCTACAATACCAAAATTCTAGGAAGTTCTTCTATACTAATCCTCAAAGTTCATCTTAGGTCTATGTGCTCTAATCAGAGTTTATCTAAATCTAGCTTCCAAGGTTTGTACTAAACTTCCTCTGATACCAACTGTAACGTCCCGACCCTAGTTACCCAGAGTCGGTGCATTATTACATAACATTGGCATGATCACAAGAAAGATCAAATCTCGAAAGACCGATTGGTTTAGTAGCCTTGGAAACACTAGATATATTCATAAGTTTTACATTACATCATTAAACGAAAAACTACTACAACAACATATTGTCTCCATAATCCACACTCATATCCCCACATAATATCCTTGCAGGTCATTCATAACTTACTTCTTCACTACCTGGGAAAAATAAAACATAGAAAAGGGGTGAGCTCAAATGCCCAGTAAGGATAACAATATAGCGGAACATTCAAAATAAGCATAAACATTTAAGGCAATGAATTACTAAAACAAAAGCCTTTTAAAATTGAACTTCAACATAGTATGGCAAAAGTAAAATGAAATAATGCCATTTACTTGTTCACATGGATATTCTACTAATCGAATAATCACATGAAAAAATCAATAACCACTTTCATAATGTTGGAATGCATAATGCCAGACTATCATAACCACGTAGCCAAGGCCTCGTGCCAAGACTACAAATAAGATTTTGTCAAGGCCTTGTGCCAAGACACTAGTTTGTCTCATGAGACCTACCGATGCATCGAGGAGCTATAGCGGGCTCCACCTGTCACTTATTAAGTCCAATGCATTCCCATATGAAAAGGTTTAAACATAACATAAACATTCGTATTAAAACTAGCATACGAAATGTCAATAATTTCACCATAAACTATGAATGGTATAAAAATAGCACATGCACAGTCAAACATATCACAAAACCTTCAATACAATATAGAATTTTTGTATCATAATAATTCAACTTCAAATAATCTTAAAATCCATCAAAGGATGTTGACATAGATGAAATCAAAATTCTTTTTTAAAGAAGTATCTCCTTTTATTTTGAAATCATTTAAGATCCATATAAAATAAAACATTTTCTTTGAAAATATTCTTATAAGCTTGTATGGAAAGCTTCGACGATTTTATAACGGCGGAAAATAACCGCACCCGCCGTATAAGTTAAAAAAAACATTCTTACCTCAATTCTGTCGAAAAGGTTAAAAAGGACATTGTTTTGAAAACGACGGAAAGATTCCTTTATAAACCTCTTATAAAAAGTAAAACAAGGGTATAAATGACTTTAAACCCATATTTTTGTAAATAGTAAAAATGTTTTGAAATACATTTTTAAGAAAACATGGATGTGGATGATAAAGAGATCCCAGTAGATTATTACGTATATACAACCTCGGATAATGAAGAGATTGTGAAATAACCCTTACCTTGTACTTTTCGTTTGTTGGGGTAGGTTAACCTCCTGTATAATGGTGAAATAATTTTTATTAAATTATAAAAGAATCATATACATTAATATGATATCATATATGATCTTTTAACATTGCTTTATTAATAATATCTTAGTATTATCGTCGTTTCGGGTGATAATCGATTCGTTCTTCTTAAATGTTTGGTTACCTAAGACATGTTTGTAATGGATAGATTATATCTTATTCATAATCAGAATGATATTAACATTATTTTTAACCCTAAAATGAGAATAATACTTGAATGGATATGATGGAGAATGAATCTTATCGCGTTCGTGGAGACGGTAGTCCGTACGTACGCACGAACGCTACTTCCATTTGATTTTCATTTTAAAAGAATCAAATCCAAATGATACATAGGTATATTACTATTCCAGTATAATATAATATTTTATATATGTTACTTAAGTTCATTAACACCATCCTTTATACGTTCCATGTGTGGTATGAACGAGTCATATCATTTTAAGGGGGCGGTAGTCCGCACTTCCTCAAATGAAATTATCATATGTATATACAACATGAAACGAATAATGGTATGAAATAAAATGGAATTACAGAAGCTTATATATAAAATATATATCATTAATATCAAATTTAATTACAGTTCCATCATAATGGCAACCATGAGAGGTGGTAAGATGTATTTGAACAATCATCGTTTCGTGAGGCGTTAGTTTTCCATCCACAGAAACATTATGTTCATCATCCATTAGATGGAGTTGTGTGTATGTGTAGTTTTAATCCTTCTTATAACAACATCATAGTATATTGTGGATACTGGTGTTGTTACAAAAGAAAGGAAATAAAAAGAGTTTGGGGGTTGGAGAAGCAAAATAAATGAAAATAATTTAAGAGAAATCGTTACCTTTAATCTAGGTAACTCACTTTGGTTGGAACCAAAGGACTTCTTGAAATGCTTTCTGCCTAAGGGGAAGCTTCAAGGAGGAGGAGAGGGATGTGGGGAGCTTAGTTGGGCAGAGTTTGGACGAGCCAAGTGGCTTGAGAGGTGTGAGGAAAAGAGAAGGAGGAGTGCCCTTTTATAAGAGGGGTGAGGGGCACTTTTGGAAAAGCTAGAAATATTAATTTATAATAAATTCATATTCGGTTTCCAAAGGCTCAAAAGTTGACTATTCAAAGTATGAGGTGGGGATAGGTCGAAAACAACTCATCCAATAGAATTTAGACAAGTTTGGGTACTTATATTAACCTTATCTTTAAGTATTAACTCTAAGTTAATTAGTTTCACTTTTACAATGTCTCTTTGTATTTTTATATAATATGGTTAATAAACTTACTATATACATCCAAGCGACCCCCAAGTGGTCCATTAATGATTAACCTATCATAATATAAGTCCCTTGGCCGAACCTTAGATTTTTAGGAATTTAATATCAATTAATAATATAATATTTGTTTTAAGAACTCTTTTATGTCAATTTTGACACTATTCAATAGTTGATTTTTGTGAAACTCATAACATATTGATTACTTCGAAAAACGTCGATTACATCAATCCTAATATATCATATTATCCTAGAAAATTAGTTTAATTCATTAAAAGTTTCATATTATATTTATTTGGGTATTTATAATATCAATTATTTTAATTTTTCACTATTATAGTAATTAATGCATCATCATTGTGTCATAAATAAAATAAATTATTTAATGTCTAAAAATTATAAATAAAATATCATTATGTAGGAATGCTTTTTAGCTTTCTAATGAATATTTATAATCGAAAATCCAACATGTATAACCCTATGTAAAAATTGTTCTTCTAAAAGATGTAAGCTTATGCCATTTTTATTTTTATTTTAGCTTTATTAATATAATGTGTCATTATCACTTACAAGTGGATCCATGGGGTCCCAAAATAGACCCAAAGATGCCCATGGTCGACCATGTATCAACTAATATGGTTAAGACACGTTTTAGGGTAATTTAGTATTATTATAATATTATTTTTTAACCCTTATTTACCGGATTTACCCTTTAACCATGGTAAATAAAATATTTACCACAGTAACTATTCAAAATGTCTAAAAATAAAAGTTACCTATTTACACAATTTGAACATCCTGATTCCAAATATGGAATCCATTTTTCTAAATTCAAAACACATAAGTGGCAGAAATTAATTTAAAATTAATTCCCGCTGTCAAAACAAAAAGCGTGTTTTTAAGAGATAATAACTATCAAAAGATTGACACTTGTTTATGTTCGGTTTAATTGTAAAATTATGTCCAATGACCAAAATTATATTAAAATGTAAAAATATATTCTAAATATACTTTAAAACCACTAAAATTCATAATTTATCACTATTAATTATTCTTATTAAAAAAGTTGTTTTTAATTAAAATATAGTAATTTTCACTATTCATCAAAATATGAAAGTTATCCGAAAAGTACCAAAATTTCACCTTAGGCTAAATTCGATATTCCGAGTCCAAAAATGAAGTCCATTTTCAAATATAAAATATATATAATTTCAAAAATTAGGTATTACTATTCACAACGGCTAGTTTAATTAGTTGTGGTGTGTGTTAGAACTCGAGGTTGCGTACAACACACGCTATCGCATTATTCGAAGGGAAACGTACCATAGAAGCTTGGGGTGTTACATTTTGAATTAGCTATGTATTATGGGTCGTTTATAGGACATTTTTAGTCGCTTAGTTTAAAATGTGATTGTATTCATTTAAATTAAATGGAATCAATTATTGATGTGCATGAATTATATTGGCTAGAATGTATCTCCTTGAAATAAAAGGAATGAAAGTAGAATACTTGATAGTGTGGATGATATGAAATGTGAATCCTCTCACATTATAGAGAAGATATTTTCTATTATGGATTCTACACAAAAATAGAAAAAAATAAATGGACTCAGAACCTTATCATATTTCAAAAATAGTCATAGATATATTGAATCAAAATTCACCTTACTTTTCATGGATATCATGGTTTAGTGTAATGGTTGTATTTTTTTTAACAGATTAAATCAAACCTCAATTCTATTGATATTTCTAAATATTATAGTGGGAGAGATATTGAATGATATCAGGAAAGTTAAAGCTAAGTGTTATGGGAATCCATGGTTTCATATATGTATTTATATTTTTTTAATAATGTGGTTAAAAAAATTCCTTCTCCCAATAATGCACATGATTATAAATCTCTCAAGTACATGAGACATTATTAGGGTTAAATAATGTTAATGGAGTATATTTATGGTTTCAAAGATATAGTGTCTTCTTCTGCCAAGATGGTCATGAATGACTCCGTGAGATCTTTTTTCTCTGGAAGAGGGATTCACTCAGATCTCATAATAATTATCTTATGATTTAACCAATCTTCTTTAAGATAGGGGGTTTAAAAATTCATTCATGTGAAAGATGATCGGTTTGGGTAATCAGTTATGGGTGATTCTGAGATCCCTCCAAGTGGGAGTAAGTTTACCCAATATTTTGTAGAGAAGAATATGGATGATCCCTTATTGAAGTTGTAACTAAAATAGAGTCATTATTATTAATTACTTACAATATATTATATGAATAATACATCGCTCATGTGATTCCAAAGAGGGATCCAATAATATCAAATACCTCTTATAAAATCTTAATGAATATATTTCTTAATTATTTTTTATATAGGAAAAAATCCTATGATTTTACATTAAATCATTAAAATAAGTCTCATGTGTCATCATGGGATAATTATCTATTTCTTTGGATTTCATATAGTGGATTGATATGTGACCTATGGTTTTAAGGATGTTCAAGTGGTGTGTGGACTTACTTGGGTTATACACATGAATGGTTAGTCGGTTCATTTTTTCATAGGTTTATAAATGTGACCAGGTTTAAAAATGTGTATAAGGTGATTGAAATGACATATGTTTAATGTTTGGGTATCCAAGATTTATTTTTCACTAGTTTAGATTATTCTGTATCTAGTTTTCTGATTTTATGTTCTCAGTTTGACTTCATGTGGGATTTTTAGGTGGGAGACATTATCTAAATTGAGAAAAAATATCTAAAACTACATTATTTGAACAAGGAAACAAAAACTAACCCCTCGACACTCAATTAATCATAATAGTGTAGGTGTGTACTTACAAAAGAGAACTATGTAAATCATAGGGAACCATCCCATACTCCATCTAAGGAAAGAAAAACATTCCCTGAATAGAAACCTAGTGTTTTCCATCCATGGAAAAACTATTAGGGAAATCACCAAAAACCACTATATCTCTTTAAACATATTACTCAAAATCCCCCAACATAGACACCTCTTCATGTGGAAAGAAATATGAATGAACTTTCATCTGGAAAATACATTATCTACCCCAATACTCTCACATATCAGGATTCATTAATATTGTTTCATCCATCACTCTCCAAGAATCCCTAGATTTATGCACGGAATAACTACGTGACCTCCAGATCCGTGCTTTGGCTAAAAAATTATTCTTACCTCACATATAAAAATTCAATAAATCATAATCCAATAAGGATTATAAACATATAAACTATAGAATGTTCAATTCATGTTGGGAGAATACATACCACATGCTCTTAATCTTAGTGAAAATCACAAAATGCTCACTAATGAGGTATTGTCACCCCAATATGAAATAAAACACCATTGTTTCCAACTAAAGATCATGGGTTGTATAGTTACACTCATTGGGACATAAATTCTGAGACCCATAAAACAAAAATTGATCTCTACAACATCAAAACACATACCAATCTATGTTGTGAAGCATTATAAAAAACCACAAAGTGAACTCCCTATATTGGAAAATGCGTGACTGGAACCCTAAACAACTTCTCCTACAGGAACTCAAAATATAAAAAACATTTATTAGTATATAAGAATTACTAATCCATCAATATCAAGGCTGTTAGAGGAGTTAAAAACTGAGAAAAATAGACTATTAACCCCATGTAATATGCTGGAAGTCAATGGAAACTCATCACATCTTCCACTATCATGGGGGATTCTCAAGACACAACCACCTATATCATCAAAGAATCAAAAAATACCATTTTTGAGTAACTAAATTCAATAAAAAATGACTATATGATCCCATAACTCACACTTTGAGATTATCCCTAACATCTTCCCTCAACAAAGTACTCTCAAAATGGTATACAGATGCCTTGCATTCTACTCCTATAATGAAGAGTTCACAAGGATTTCATCATTGAAAACCACTAGTAACTTATACATGAACTCTCTGAAAACTACATTTATCAACCTTATGAACACTGTAGGATCATTCCTCACATTGAAAAACATCACAAAAACTCATAATTCCCATGATGACAAAAAATAATGTCTTTTAAATATCATCATCTTTCACCCACATTGGATGATATATTGACCGAAAATATACTATCTAAAACAAAATATATCCCTTAAAAACATCAAATAAATCATCAATCCGAGAATGTGGATATAGGTTCTTCACTTTTACTTGGTTTAAGTGATGATAATCAAAATAATTCTATAGACTTCCATCATCCCTTTTCACAAATAAAACTAGTTCACCCTAAGGTGACACACATGGCTGAACAATACCATGATATAGCATATCATTGACCTTTAATCACATCTCTTTCTTATGGAAGGTTCATACTATATGGATACATCATGATAGGAGATATGTCTAGCTATATCATGATCCCCAACTGGATCTCCCATCGAGGTGGTAATGCTACAACCTCCTAGGCAATGAAAATAGGGTCTTCTTCTATATCCCTGGGAAACACCAGCAGCTGAAACTATGATGAGATTAGTGTAAACTCATATGTCAATGATAATAAGTATGGAACACACCTCTAATTTATTAATGGGTATCTCTATCTAAAAAACACTACAGACGCTCCATCATCAAAATAAAACACAAAATTACACCTAATTAAATCCATGATATACTAAAATGAATACAAAAAAAAATCATGGAGAGGATCATTTCATATGGTTCTATCCACAAACAAAGTAAATCTCCCCAACAGTGGCGATTCTCCAACATTAGCTCACAGTATCTATAAAAATCATACAAGTCAAATCAACCTTTGACTGGTGTACTGAATTACAATGTTACTAGGTGTGTCTATACAACATGTCACAAAGAATGGATGGGGGTAGGTGATATACAGAAGTGTGTCTCTCCTAAATCAAAAAAAAAATAAATTATTCACCCGGATTGAAAACTAGTATACTACACCTTGAATGATGTTTTCCTATCCTGGAATTGGAAATTATAAATAATGAAACTAACCAAAACCTTATTCATGAACTATATACCCTAATGATGACCACCTACACGGCTATCCTATACTCTACATGGATGAGGAGCATTTTAGGGTTGTCCTCTATCTACACCATTTCCTCTTTGTTGATTCCAAACTAGAGAACCCTTCTACTACTACATCAGTTCAATCCACCTCATTGATTGAACCAGAAGCAGAACACCCAGAACACACTAACTAGTCATAAATATTGAGTACTATAACACTAATAACCTAATCCTCAAGATGAAATACACATGTATGATCCTTTGGCATAAGTTTGAGAGCTACCTCCCCAAGATAAAGGAGATGATGACAGTTGGGACCTACCCCTGACTGACTGATGTCTCTTCTTTCCTAAAAAATGGGAAAATTATACAAAAAATCTTATCATGAGAAATCTTTATGAATCCCCTCTCATGATGACCTAGTTCAGGACATCAACCTCTCAATAAATCTACACTCATTTGAACCTCAAGATACGGAATCAGCATAAATGGGGTGACCTCACACTGGATCTATTGATTTAATGCCTCCTCAAAATTTGTTTTTCTAGACTCTTCATCTAGAAATAGGTTTGAAGCATATCGTAGATGGTTCCTAAAACAAGTCATGAACTCTCTCTCCCACTGGATCTACCCTACTGAATGTTATGTACCTCATGGATAGAGGCCACCTTCACGGTTGGAGAAAAGGAATTATGTTCTGAAATAGTTTCAAAACATATCCCATTATATTTTTTACTCATCATGATCCTATAGTAATAAAGACAAACACTACTTCACATCTCCACATAGAATCTTTAAAGCTGATGAAACATAGTGGTCCTTCTGAGAACAAATCAATCTGAAAGAAATTTGAACCTCCTCTTACCAGACTACTATGAATGAATCTAAAATGTATCCCTCATTATTATATTTACTTTTGTGTTGAATCTCTTAGAGTGTCCTCTTACATTTTTTTCATTCATCAACTTCTACTCTACGGTGATATGTTGCCACATCCTATGGAAAATCATCAGTGTAAACTCGAAGAGGAAATAGACCTGAATCTATTACCACAAAAAAAATGAGGGATCTCATAAACCTATAATATAGAATATTTAACATTAATTAATTAATTTATTTATTTATTTTCATATTAATGTTTTAACCTGTCCCATGGTCTACCAATTTAAAGCATGTAAAAAATGCATTCTGATGCAAGATCCATTCCATGGTCTCTACCCTAAAACCAGTATCACTTTGTCTAACAACCTTAGTAATTATAAAGGATCATTCATAAAATCATAGGGGTTACTTAATAACCATGTAGTAGGAGGTATCTCATTTTTACATCACATAATAGAATTATCTAATACTTTTTCCATATCAACCATTGCAACCTAAAATGTGGTTAACTCAAAACATCATCTTATCTGTCAAACATGAACCTCTAATAGAATGATGTGATAAACCCCACCCCAAAAACATACCATAAGGTGGGGAGAGAGAATGGGATTTACCATGTCCCACCTCTATTAGGCCTCAGGTTTTTGAGTAGCACCGATGTTATAATAAACATGCATATGGGCGGAATTACCCTTTAACAAAAACACATAGAAGAAAGATTCAAGAAGAATTAAAAAACAAACACCTAATAAGATATATATATAAATGAAATACCAAGTGAAAATATTCATTTACATATAGTACTATAATAGGAATATTTCATGTACCAAAAAGTTTACAATGAAAACTACCTCAAATCCCAAATATCACCTTCTAATCCTTAAGCTAGTAATATACTTCATGATCACTAATTTGATACAACTGACCTAAAAACCAATTTATATAGACGTATGTTGACAATAATAGTATACTCAACAAGATCATCTCTAGAGCCTCTCTTATAAAATATAAATAAATCATTCTAAAGAACACTGAATAACAGTGAAACTAACTTATTACCTTAACATTTGTACTATTTTACCAACCACACTATGGTTATTTCTCACAAAGAATCACATATAAGAGAGCATATAAAAATGTAATTAAATATCAAGGGTACCATGGTCCCTCTTCCCCACTAGTTTTCTATGCTTCCCTAATGTCGCATGTCATATTCCATATCTGTCCAAAAGTAAGCCCACATGAATACACCAAGGCTAGGCATCACAACATGCACACTATGCATCGCATAAACACATCACCTCATCATTATAACCATAAATATTAACCAAGAATTTTCTAGGATCCACCTCAAGATGCATGACATATATAAAACATCAAGTGTTATACCTCAAGAAATTATAGCCCATACACCGAGTAATTACCTCAATCCATTATAGAATATAGATGTCATACCTATAATAATCCTTTGGATAATATATGTGGTTATACATGTTTCTAAAATAAAAAAAAATGACATCACATACCTCTACAAACATTTATGTGAATGCTAACTACAGTTTATACAATAACTTGTAACTACTAAGAGTAGAAAGGTGGGACATTGGAGATAGTAAACCATTCATCCTCCCACTAGGATGTTGGGGAATTCACCCCCCAAGAGTCCACTACATGTCATTATCAATAACCAAAATGGGTGGATAGCATATTAAATAAAATAATATACATGATATAATATATCTTACAACCACACTATAGGAATAAACAAGTCTTAGAAAAAACGTTATATAACATTTCACGGACTCTCATCTACCACTGATAAGGCCAGATATACTATAAGAACAGAAGCAAAAAAAGGGAAACATCAGTTACTTCATTCCTTTTTTATGTACATCAGTTTATTATTTCATTAACAATTAATTAACCATTAATATTATTACTCATCAGACTACCTCGCAATACATTACATAATATTAATCATCAGAATAAAGTACATTCCCAAATTCCATAATCAAAACCACCTCAATGGTTTACCAAGCCTAACATCTTTTAATCATTTTCATTACATGAACAAAAAATCCTATGGGATATGAATTATTTATTCAGTATGAGCATCATTTCATATCTATGTACTGTTGGAAAACCATTCGAAGATACTAACATGTGGAAACATACAACCAAGAACATCAAGGTACCCCCAAGAATTGGTTAAAGGAATTATTATAAAATAAGCAACATGGACATTGAGTATATAAAAATTAATAAGTGGGAAAACCAACTCTCAGTATCAAATAAGTAGGTAATGCTATATTCAAATTGTTTCATCACCTCTACTACACTACTAAAAATTTGACCTTTAGTGACTGGCATTTTCAGTCGCTAAATGCCTCTAGAGACCACCCAATGACCGCCATTGGCAGCCGCTTTACGCCCAATGATGTAGGCCTACAACGACCACAAATGGCAGTCACTGAAGGTGGCCGAAATTCCAGCCTACAGAGACCTCCAATGGAGGTCGCTAAAGGATTTCTCAGCCAAGAATTAGAGACTTCCAATGGCGGTCGCTGGCCTGTTGCTCGGCCGAACTCCAGCGGGCTATAGCGACTGCCAATGGCGTTCTCTATACTGGAGAAATTTTTTTTAATAAAATTTCACGGTTCCCAATCAGAAAAAACAGGTTAAAATTCATAAAAAATAGAAAACAATTCCAAATAGCATAAACATAAAAATCATCATAAAAAATAAATGATATATGTTCTTCAACTATCCAAACAGGACCATCCATTTCAATCCTGCTTCAATAAACCAACAATAAGATACAAAGAAAGCAACTAAACAAAACAAACGTAAATTAGGCATATTTATTCAGTTATTATATACATATAATAAAATTAAATATGATATCAAATAATGGGTGATATAATAATTTAAAACCCCAAATTTAAGAAATGTTATCATTTTATGATTTATTTCATTGTTTTGGAGTCTTTGGTTTAGTCTGTGAAAGTGTTTTGTTCTCTAAAAAGGAATTTTCTCTGTGCACATCACGTACAACTACTCAAAATGACATATTCAGTCATACTGCGCACACCACATGTCTAATGGGCGTGTCATCTCCTCCTAGATGTCAAAAATAATATTCCTATTGTTTTCGTGTGATTTCAAGTGATTCTAATCATGTTTGATATGAATTTGACCGTTAGACACTGTTTCACTGTTTTTTAACTCCCAAAATGCGTTTCTGGTCATTGCGGTCAAACGACACCCCCGATTGACATGTCGTCTACCCGACCATTTCAAAATTCACACCACGGATGTTTTTGTATGATTTTATGGCATTTCACAGTCGTTCGGCTAGTTTTGAGCACCCAACACGCCCTTTTAGAGCACGTCGAACTGCTCAAAATGACATATTCGGTCGTACCTCTCACACCGAACGTTCGATGGGCGTTCTGTCTCCTCTTACATGTCATGAATAATATTCCTATTTTTTTCCTATCGTTTCAAGTCATTATGAGCACGTTTTCTCAGAATTCCACCGTTAGATGCCGTTTCAGTGATTTATGACTCCGGAAATGCATTTCCAGTCACTGCGGTCAAACAACACCCCCGATTGAAATTCCGAATGCCCGAACATTTCAAAATTCATACAAAGGTTGTTTTTGTATGATTTCAAGGAATTCTGAGGTCGTTCGTCTGGTTTTGACCACCCAACGCGCCCTTTTAGAGAGCATTGAACTGCTGAAAATGACATATTCGGTCGTACCATGCACACTGCACATCTGATGGGTGTGTCGTCTTCTCCTACATGTCACGAGTAATATTCCTATTGTTTTAATGTGATTTCAAGTCATTCTGGGCATGTTTTCTCTGAATTCGACCATTAGACGCTGTTTCGGTGTTTTGTGACTCCGGAAATGCATTTCTTGTCACTATGGTTAAATGACACCCCCGATTAATGTGTCGTCTACCCGACCATTTCACAATTCACACCGCGGATGTTTTTGTGTGATTTAATGGTATTCTGAGGTCGTTTGGCTGGTTTTGACCACCCAACACGTCCTTTTAGAGCACTGAACTGCTGATAATGACATATTCAGTCGTACCGCACACACCGCACATCCGATGAGAGTTCCCTCTCTTTCTAAATGTCAGGAATAATATTTCTATTCTTTTTGTGTGATTTAAAGTCATTCTGAGCACGTTTTCTCTGAATTCGGCCGTTAGAAGCTGTTTCGGTGTTTTATGACTATGGAAATGCGTTTTCGGTCACCGCAGTCAAACGACTCCCTCGATTGACGTGCCATATACCTGAATATTTCACAATTCACACCATAGTTTTTTTCGTATGATTTAATGGCATTTTGAGGTCGTTCGGCTGGTTTTGACCACCCAACACGCCCTTTTAGAGCGTGTCGAACTGCTGAAAACGACATATTCAGTCATACCAGACACACCGTATGTCCGATGGGTGTTTCATCTCCTCCTACATGTCAAAAATAATATTTCTATTGTTTTCTTGTGATTTCAAGTCATTCTTAGCACGTTTTCTCTAAATTCGACCGTTAGACGCCGTTTCGGTGTTTTATAACCCCAGAAATGTGTTTCCAGTCACCGCGGTCAAACGACACCCCCGATGGATGTACTGTCTACCCATACAATTCACAATTCACATTGCGGTTGTTTTCGTATGATTTCATTGCATTCTGAAGTCATTCCTGTGGTTTTGACCACCCAACGCGCCCTTTTAGAGCGCGTCGAACTGCTGAAAATGACATATTCGTGCGTACCACACACACCGCAAGTCTGATGGGTGTGTCGTCTCCTCCTACATGTAACGAACAATATTACTATTATTTCCATGTTATTTCAAGTCATTCTGTGCTTGTTTTCTCTGAATTCGGCCATTAGACGTCGTTTTAGTGTTTTATGACACTGGAAATGCGTTTCTAGTCACTGCAGTCAAAAGAAACCCCTGATTGACGTGTCGTCTACCTGAAAATTTCACAATTTACACCGCAGTTGTTGTCGTATGATTTCATGACATTCTGAGGTCATTTGGATGGTTTTGACCACCCAACACGCCCTTTTAGAGCACTCTGAACGGCTGAAAATGACATATTCGGTCGTACCACGCACACCGTACATCCGATGGGTGTTCCGTCTCCTCGTATGTGTCACTGATAATATTCCTATTGTTTTTGTGTGATTTCAAGTCATTCTGAGCACATTTTCTCTGAATTCAACCGTTAGATGCCGTTTCGATGTTTTATGCCTCCGGAAATGCGTTTCCAGTCACCATGTCAAACGATACCACCGATTGACATTCCATCTACCTGACCATTTTCACAATTCACATCATGATTGTTTTCGTATGATGTCATGGCATTCCGAGGCCGTTGGGCTAGTTTTGACCACCCAGCGCGCCCTTTTAGAGCGCGATGAACTACTGAAAATGAATAATTCGGTCGTACAGCGCACACCGCACGTCCGATGGGTGTGTCGTCTCCTTCTACAAGTCATGAATAATATTCCTATTGTTTTCTTGTGACCTCAAGTCATTCTGAGCACGTTTGCTCTGAATTCGACTGTTAGACGCCGTTTCGGTGTTTTATGACTCCAGAACTGCGTTTCAGGTCACTATAGTTAAACGACACCCCCGATTTGATGTTTCGTCTGCCCGACCATTCACAATTAAACCCACTATTGTTTTTTTTGTATGATTTAATGGCATTATGAGGCCATTCGTCTGGTTTTTGCCACGCAATGAGTCCTTTTAGAGCGCGTCGAACTGCTGTAAACGATATATTTGGTCGTACCACGCACACCGCACGTCAGATGGGCATACTGTATCCACCTACATGTCAAGAAGAATATTTCTATTATGTTCATGTGATTTTAAGTCATTCTGAGGACGTTTTCTCTAAATTCGATCGTTAGATGCCGTTTCGGTGTTTTATGACTCCAGAAATGCATTTTCAGTCACCGATATCAAACGACACCCCTGATTGACGTGTCTTCTGCCCAAACATTTCAAAATTCACACCACAGTTGTTGTCGTATGATTTCATGGAATTCTGAGGTCGTTTGGCTGGTATTGACCACCCAACGCGCCCTTTTAGAGCACGCCGAACTGCTGAAAAAGACATATTCGGTTGTACCGCGCACAACGCACATCCGACGAGTGTTCCGTCTCTTAATACATTTCACGAATAATAATATTATTTCTTTACTGTGATTTCAAGTATTTCTGAGCACTTTCTCTCTGAATTCGACCGTTAGACGCCGTTTTGGTGTTTTATGCCTCCAGAAATGCGTTTCTTGTCACTGCGGTCAAACGACACCCCTGAATGACCTTCCGTCTACCCTTCCATTTCAAAATTCACACCACAGTTGTTGTAGTAATATTTCATGGAATTCTGAGGTCGTTTGTCTGGTTTTGACCACCCAACGCGCCCTTTTAGAGCGCGTCGAACTGCTGAAAACGACATATCTGGTCGTACCGTGCACACCGCACACCTGCATGGTGTGTTGTCTCCTCCTACATGTCACGAATAATATTCCTATTGTTTTCGTGAGATTTCCAATCATTCTGAGCACGTTTTTACTTGAATTTGACCGTTAGACGCCGTTTTGGTGTTTTATGCCTCCAGAAATGCGTTTCTGGTCACCACGGTCAAACGACACACCCGATTGACATGTCGTCTACCCGACCATTTCACAATTCACACCGTGGGTGTTTTACTATAATTTCATGAAATTTAAAGGTCGTTCGGCTAGTTTTGACCACCCAACGCACCCTTTTAGAGCGCTCTGAACTGCTGAAAATGACATATTCGGTCGTACCGTGCACACCGCATGTCTGATGGGCATGTCGTCTCCTCCTACATGTCTCATACCCAAGTTCACTGAATCTGTAAAAGCCATAAGGTACACAGATCACCACACAGATTCATCACATTGTCTATTTATTACATGTTGCATGTTTACTAGCCAAACTGGAATGTGGCTTACTGGATTACACAACATGTAGCTGGTGTACACAATGTGTACTCTACACATTTTCCCAGCATAAATTGCAGAATCTACATGGTCAAATTAATTTCATGTATTTATTATATGATGTGTTTGACTAACATCCAAGCAATATGATAATAAATTCACAGGATGAAGTGGTCATGTGATTAGTACAAAAGTGGTGTACTTAATACACATGTCATGTCAATCGTGTAATCAATACACATGTGGTGTATTTAATAAACACAATGTGGTGGTCATGTAATTAATACACACATGGTTTATTTAATGAAAATAACATATTGGTTATTTAATTAATTCACATGCGGTGTAATTCACATGGTGCATAATTAATCTACATATTACGTGTAATTAATTCACATGTGTTATAATTAATTAATTCTATCATTGTGTAATTAATTAACATGCAGTGTAATTCACATGGTGCATAATTAATTTACACATGACGTGTAATTAATTCACATGTGTTATAATTAATTATATCATTGTGTAATTAATTCACACATTATTTAAATAATTCACATGTGGTGTACTATTAATAGACATGTGGGGTTTTACTACACATTGTGTAATTCATTTTTTATGCGATAAACACATCATTCCAGGCTTTCCGGGGTGCGGGGGGGGGGGGGGTGGGGGGCTGTCTGGGTTGCGGGGAGGGCTGTCTAGGGGAGAGGGGGGCTGTTTGGGGTGCGGGGGGGGGGGGGGGCTGTAGGGGGTGCGGGGTAGGGGGGGCTGTCTGAGGCCTACAAATAGTGAACCTGAGCTCAGTTACCTAAAACAAGTTTCATGGTTTATATTAGGAATCACATGTTTTTTCAAAACTATAACAGAACAAGCAATTGAAAACATTAAAGAATTAAATGAACTAAAAATATATAAATCATTAATCAGTTTCATGATTAATTTTCAATTTGTGTACAAAAATATTGCATCAGGCCAAAACACACATGATAACCCCAAATCTAAAAAATTCTCACTACAAAACCAACTTAAACATCAATAACAACCCCACCAATAAAAAAAAGAAACACTCCTTGTGAATATGATGCGTCATGCAGGGTCATGATTGCTACCTCCATCCGGTGGGCCAGGGGACTAAAACAAATAAAAATTATGAATATTTTTATAACGAAAATAATAAAAATTAAATAAATAGGTATGGTATAAAACTACGTTATATGATCCCCTGCACCATCACCTGGATGCACATATTCCTACAGTGCTCTACCCTCTGCGATCAATTGTGCATTTACCTCCTCGGAAGCGCGCAGCCATGCCTCAAAAACTGAAAACTACTGTGCCATCTGAGCAATAGTTGGACGGAAAACCACAGCACGTGATACTACAGAATGAGGAATACTTATTCCATATTTCAAACTATATCCATGCCCATACTGACCAATAATCCGATTAATGATCTCATCCCTTCACATGGGAAGCTTCTGTTGGTCCTCTGGCAGTTGTTCTAACTCAGCTTCAAATTGAGCTTGTGAAATATTTAAATATATATACATTTATGTGTTAATATTCATATTTATGTGAGTATTAGTAATGAGTACAAGCACTTACTATCAATGTTGCAGCCTCTGTATCATTTCGATCACGGGTCCTCATCCACATCGACATTTTATCAGTCGTTGCACCTTACTGTTGTAACTGTATATGAATTGAAAATAAACACATAACAATATTAATTAATAAATTCAAAAATGAATAATAAAAACCTCATGTCAGATCTGAGACACGTGACGAGTCCCGATCTTATGAGGTGGTCCCTGCGACGCTCAATTCTCAGAATGGCATGTTGACACCTCCTACATTCAATAATTCAAATTTCAAATAAATCACACATTCTTGAAAATATATATACCAAAATAAATATACAAACTACAACACCCTCAGTAGATCATTATGAAACTAAGTCACACCACTAATTCGGGAGGACACCTCTTGGGACTTTCTACAGAATGTCTGGGGAACCCACATTTGGTACCCAATGGTCCCTCTTGAATTTTCCTTTATAATCGTTCCACATCTTATGGCATTTTCTCATACACACGTGCCGAAACTCATCGGGTCGTACATTATAATCTTTCTATTAAATAAAAAAATCACATTTGTTAGTATTTTTTATACATAGAGAAGAATGTAAAATGGTCTTCATACATGAACCTCCCTCCAAAGATGATCTAATGTGTCCTGAGGGATAGAAGCCCAGTCCCGCATGGTCAATGGAAATCGATGTGGGTTAGTATGATATGACCCAGCTGAATAATAAATTGCGGAGGAATTCAGTCCCACGGGATGAAATACCTCATCAAATGAAACATCCAACGTCGTGTGGGAATTCCATGATAAAATGAAACGACCAGGGCCTCTCTTGTGAGAGAAAGAAGAAGTCGAGTCTGATCCAATTGAAAAAAATTTAATATATAATTTGACAGATGGTATATATATATGTGTGTTTATCAATTAAATAAAAAATAGATACGATGACCTTCAAACATACCTCGACCCTGAGACGTAGATGGTTCAGATGGATGATGTGGATCTGCTGTCTCTTCCCCTAACATGCCTGCAATCATAGAAAACATTAGTAAGAGGACTATCCAAAGTGTCCAAAAGATAAATTGGATTGGTTTTAAAAAAATAAAACTTGTACAGTTGTTAATCAAACAATAATGTATTTAATAATTAGTTGTGAATGGATTTTAAAAAATAAAAAAATTAACAAAATAGATATACAAAGTATGTAAAAAACCAATCAATGCATAGCCAAATTTCAGATTGAATTATTAAAAATTCAAGCTGCCCATGAACCCAATGAAGAATACCTCAATGGGAAGATACACCGACAATAACATGAAGATACCAAAAGAAAAATAACCCTAAATATTTATAAATGAATAAACTTCCAAAAGTGAGGATTAAAACTTACAAGGATTTATAAAATGGTTATATAATTTATGATATCCTAGGACATTAAATATTGAATAGTGGTAAAATAATTATACTTTTCATTAAGTATGTAAATCGACTATTTCTCCTTCAACGGCCGCTCTAACCCAATACATATATTCTTCACGTTGAACTACGGTATGTTGATCAATCTATTAGGAATCAAACGGAATAGTCTCGGGTTCATCTTGTTTAAATAAAAACACTCCTCACCGGAGCATTTTGAAAACAACTTTCCAACTTGGATTCGAAGGAAAAGTAACGAAGAATACTTGTACCAATTATAATGTCAAAATAAAAGTTTCATTATCAAATCATTCATTTCTGTATAACATATAGCTAAAATTCACCAATGAAAACTAATATTGATCGAATTTACATCCATGCACTGGATCAACCCAATTACACTTTAACAATATGTACTCCATCCCGTGTGTTTATAAAACTTCAATGATGTCTATAAATTGACCATAGAAATAACCAGAATCAATGAATAGAAAACTGAGGCCACTGTTTTTTGTTTCTCATTTTTCTTCAACATCTTTAATGAGAAATCAAAATCCATTAGCATCTATTGCTTTATAACGACGAGCTATTATAGATGGACCCTCAGCCAGTTGAATAAATTCTTCAGTTATTGTGGGGTCCCCTAACTCCCTCAACTTATTAACCTTCATAATTTATATAATTCAATAATGATTTTTGTAGAAAGAAAATAGTATAATACTTCAATAATAATGAAAATAAATTTATACATACATAATCCTTGAAAAATCATGAAATGATGCATATTGATATTGTTGAATTTGATACTCAGTCGCACAATACATCTCTTCTTTTATCTCTTTAATGTGTATACTGCAAATGATAACGCAATGTTTAAATGATCAACTTATGAAAACAAAACATGTAAAAGTTAAACAACAAAAGTGATAAGACACTTACTGCATTAATGGTGCAACTGATGGAGTATTGGACAAGATATATCGATGCGCTTGTATCCACTCGATGATGTCCATATCAAATATGGTTTCTTCTCCAACTAGACCATCATGAATCTGAAAGGGCTTATCTAATTTTGTTTCAACATCCGTAAGATATTCTACACAAAAATTAGTACACCCATCCATCAAATAACCATTGGTTATTGATGCCTCCGGATGAGCACTGTTGTGTACAAATCATTTCAATGAACTCAAATACCGCTCAATAGGATACATCCACCTAAATTTCACTAGACCAATAGTTATTACATCATTAGTTAGGTGCACAATCAAGTTGAAAATGACATCGAAAAATGAGGGGGAAAATAGTTTCTCAAATTGAAAAATCTTAAGTACAATTCGGTCCTGCAAACTTTTTAAATCACTCATTCGTTGATTTCTTAAACAAAGATGTCTAAAAAAATTACTCATCTCAATCAATGACTGAACAACATTGGGGGATAAAAAATCACAAATTGCGATTGGAATCAACTGCTAATGTAGTATGTGATTGTCATGAATTTTCAACCCTTTCATTGTTCTGATCGTCAGATTCACACACTTTGAAATATTATAAGAGTAACCATCAGGCACCTTGAGCATCTTCAAAATGGAAATAAATGTCTCTTTCTCCTTTGTAGTCATCGTATACTGTGACTCAGGCATATATTCCATGTTTCCCCCAGCTAACTATAAATGCAACTGTTTCCTTAAACCCATTTCTTCCAAATCATGACATGCATTAACATGGTCCTTTTATTTTCCACTTACACCTAAAATTTTCCACAATATGTTATCCCAAACATTTTTTCCAATGTGCATGACATCCAAATTATGCCTTAGCATGTTAGTTTTCCAATAAGGAAGAGTATAAAAAATACTTTTCTTTTTCCAATTGTGACTAAGCTGCCTACCCAAAGCATGAATATTACGTATTGGATGAGCCTCCAAATCCTGATTTTCATATACCGTGCAGATTTTTTCTTCCTTAATCTGCGATAACATTTGGACTCCTGTCATGATCTTTGGTGCTGTGATGAACTCTCTAGAACCATAAAATGCCACTATGTCCTTTCTGAACCTTTGTTGAGGGGGAAGAAAACGTATGTGACCCATGTATGCCCATTTTTTGGAATGTATAAGCCATAAAGATTTTTTACTTTTATTTCAACAAGGGCATGAAAATTCCCCTTTCGTACTCTATCCTGATAAATTGGCATAAGCCGAGAAGTCATTGTTTGTCCACAATAAAGCAGATGTAGTTTGAACATTTCATTCGTTTCATAGTCATAAGACATCACATCCTCGCCCCAAAATTTATTCAACTCATCAATCAATGGCTGAAGGTAAACATCAATCTTATCCCCCGGACTTATAGGTCCATCAATAACAGTGGAAAGTGATATAAATTGTTGCTTCATACAAATCCATGGAGGAAGATTATACGGAACCAACAGCACGTGCCATGTGCTATGTGTTGCACCAACCATAGAATTGATTGTATTTAAACCATCTGCTGCCAACCCCAATCGGACATTAAGAACATCTTTAGCAAATTCGGGATGTATCTTTTCAAAATCCTTCCATGCATGACAGTCTTCCAGGTGGGTTAACATATCACTTTGATGAACGCTTTCTGCATGCCATCTCATTAAATTAGAAACTTTAGATGACATAAAAAATCTTTTCAACCTCGGTTTAAGGGGAATGTAACGTATTTGATTTACGGAAATCGGTTTCCCCTATATCACAATCTGACTTTGATGAGTCTGATTTCCCCTATCTCTTTCCACCTGGAAACGCCACAAACCGTAAAAATATCCAAATGGGTAGTTTCCTTTCTAAACAACATACAATTATTTTGACATGAATCTATGGTCTCATATGTAAAACCTATGTTCTCTGTCAACTTAGGAGCATAGTAATATGACTCAGGTATATTAGCGTCAACAGGAAGAACCTTTTTCAATAACAGCAACAACATGTCGAATGATGTGTCTGACCACTGATTCAAAGTCTTCAAATGATAAAACTCCACGATAAATGAAAAATTATTGTAAGAAGTACATATAGGATATAATTATGATTTTGCATCATCATGTGCTTCATAAAACCTCCTCAAATCATGATTTGAACCAGAGAAAAGATTTATCTCACCGGTCTCAAGATTCTGCATGTCAATGCCTTCAAGATCCAACCCACATACTATTTCAGTAACCACTTCATGCATTGGATAATTCATCCTTGTATCAACATCCATCTGAACTGCGTCCATATTTTGACAATGAACTTATTATTCTCCATGATGAGTCCAACTCTTATAATTTTTCAGAAATCCATTAAATAATAGGTGTTCCCTCACATTATCTCGTGTGAATTGATATCTGTTAGCACGTTTTCTAAATGGACAGCTAATATAGTCACTTTCAAATCCTCTGGTGAAGTCAATAAACTGCATAATTCCATTGAAATATTCTCGAGACGTTCGATTTGGATGATCGATCCAACTCTTATCCATAATAATATTTGTATAACAAACATTTAAACGAGAATTATTACATATGCAGTTTTAATATCAAATATATTTAAAATAAATACTAATCAATTGTTTGTGGACCATTGATAAAATAATCAAATTATATCTATGAATAATAAACAAGAGAATATGTAATGGTATGTAAGTGAAAGCTCATGTCATGCCTGATTGCGCTACAAACCGGAATGGGAGGAGAGCCGAAGGCAGTGCTGCGAGGGTGAGGAGAGGCAGCGGAGGGGAGCTGAAGCCAGAGGTGGTGCGGCAAGGGAGGGGATGGGCAGTGAAAGCAGCGGCGAGCTAGACGAGAGGAGGAAGTGAGTTTGATACGGTGCAGTAAGGGTGGGACGAAGAGGGAGGAGATCAATGAAAACATGGAGTCGGAGGGCGGAAACGGCGAGGGTACGGGTAGCAGTCATGTGGGGAGGGAGGGGACTGGGCAGCGGTGGTGCAGCAAGGGAGGAGACGGGCAGCGGCGGTGCAGCGAGGGAGGGGGATAAAGAAAGAGGGGATGGGGGATAACGAGGAGCCTAAGCGGAGGGAGGTGAGGGGACGGGGGACGGGCAGCGAGGGGGTGGAGGGCGGAGGGCCGAGGGGGCGGAGGGCCGAGGGGGAAGAGGGTCGAGGGGGCAGAGGGCAGAGGTCGGAGGGTGGTGGTAAGAGGGGGCGGAGGCTGGAGGCTGGAGGGGGTGGAGACCGGAGGGTGGAGCCCGAAGGCCAGAGCCGGGAGGCCAGAGGGGACGGAGGGTGGAGGGGGTAGAGGGCGGAGGGTGGAGGGCAAGCGGAGGGCGGGCGGAGGGAGGAGGCCGACGAGGGTGGAGGGTGGAGGGCGATGAGGGCGGCGAGGGGTGGAGGGCATCGAGGGCGGAGGGCGGAGGGCGATAGGGGAGGGCAGTGAGGGCGAGGGGGAACGATAGGGTTTTGCGAGGGGAGGGGGCAGGGGAGGGGGGCGTCGAAGCCTCCCAGATTTTTTTTTCGAAAACCCAGTGACCACCAAAGGCAGTCGCCTGTGTCAGGGGGGATTCAAAGCCCATTATTCTTGTAGTGATATCATCCCTGACACCCACATTCATATACTGATGAATATCTCTATCACTGGTATCAAATTCATCCACATAATTCAGTCCTCCCTACCAACATGTTATAGCATCCATACCAGGATCACATCAAAAATGGGACTCCCCACCCCATGTCACAATAGCCATACTAGGCTCAGCTATATCAGGATCATATCACCTGGCTCAAAAATAGTTCACATCACAAAATTAGAAGGAATAAAAATGAAAAAAATAGGGAATCTAGGCACTTGAAACATGGAATTCTGCCTTCTCATGTAAATGATCTCTAACAACACCAAAATAAGGAGTTGGTAATTTTTAAGAGAATATGAAATTTGAACCTAAAAAATTATCTTTATCACAAATTTGGTTCTCATTCCATCATGAACTATTATATTTTTTATTTACATGTTCCAAATATGGGAATCGTAATCCATCTAGCTATATCATTCTATCAAGGGAAAAAACATGCTCCAATGACTTATTTCCTTTTCCAACAACCATGCGATGTTCTGTTCTCAATTGACATACCTTTTGAATAATTATCATTATTCAAGAACATGTTTTACATTATCTATCAATTGCATTAATTATGTAGAATATAAAATTCAAATAACATGTGCATTTCATCAATTTTATTTTCCTCAAATTACATTAACCCCCAGATTACAGTCATTCCACATATTTAATTATTCATAATCTAATTAATAACTAATTATATTTGGATTTATGTTCTTTATAAATTTCAACATGCTACTATAGGCCTATAAACATGCTAATAATGCATTTCATAGTTATCACTATATCCCAAAAATCATGATGCAAACCACTAACATAGTTTAAGGAAACAAAATCTTCAATATAAGATCACTCTATAAATTATTTAGTCCAACTAAAATAATTGTAATTTATATTTAAGTGTCATACAAAGGGGTAAACCACATTCAATTTATGATTTCATGTAAATAAAATATTATACGAACGAATCCCCTGCCTCAAAATCGTCAATGTTCATCGCTCAATAACATACCATGTTGCGTATCTGTGATAACCTCTCCCATAAGAGAAACATCAATCCAAGGATGAAAAACCACAATTGAACCAACATCCTACTAGTAAAAACCCATTAATATTATGGTATATCATTCTTTATTTCATGGAAATATAAACTGGTATTAAATGGCACTGAACATAGGAAAATCCACAAGAAAAGGAGAAAGAACTCACTTATGATCACCATGAATCAAATACGGAAGTTCATGGCATAATACCCATTGAAGGGATCTAAAAATGGTTGATAAATGGTTTATGGGTGTACTAGAATTGGGATAAAGGTACCACTTACTGTAGGTTTTGGAGAAAACCTAAGACATTTCACCCCTTTAAAGATGCATTGCATAGGATGTTTTCACGATATGTAATGTGGTTTCACATCATGTAATCCTCAAGGTTATGTTTACATAGAAAACCACATCACTTTTTATTGTTTATCCTATAAAATATATGAATTATCAATTATCAATGCACAATCTATGATCCACCCTTTCACGTTGTGAAAGGTTACATGACCTAAATTGTTCTTCCATTGATCCTTTTGTAGCCAAACCCCTCCAGAACACTTCCAATCCAACTCCGAGCATCACAACCCTCAAAAACATTTAATGGGTTGGTCCACATGAATTTGTCCCCATATAAGTAAAATATAATTTCTATAAGTTTCAAAAAATTAAATATAATATTATCCCAAAAATGTAAATAAAACCCATTTTTTGAAATAAAAAAGTATTTTTGAAGCATTAAATGACTTCACCAAAGTTGGGTTTCAAATTTCCAAATAATTAATAAACAAACATTCATTGAGTATGAAATTTATAAATATATTTCAAAATGAAAAAAAATCATGTTCACACCTATGAATGTAATGACTAGGTTATTATGATCAAATTTATATAGTAATAAATCCATTATATATAAAAATTCACATAAAGATCATTTTTTTGGTTCAGGAATAAATTGAGATTGTAATTATTTTAAATTAAATATTAGATGGGTTTCATTCACCCCCCAACCCTTAAAATAATTGTGTCCTCACAATTTAATCTTGAACATCAAAGGATAAGTATTTTAAATTACCTTTATAGAGATCCCACATCATACAAAGGGAAAATAAAATATACCATGAAAATGGGAACTAAGAAACATAAAGGTTAATGGAAATAAGGGATAATAAGTTTCATAGACCTGAATAACATTAAAATGTTGTTTATGCTACCCTACATTAATTTTTTATCATTTATTATTTATAATTTTATTTTAATTTATTTTTTTTGTTGGATAAATAATGAAGAAATAGAAATTAGGAGGATACCATTAAAGGTGATGTTATGGATTTGTTGGAGTTCTTCAGCTTCAACCAATAGTTTCTTCACTAGTCAATTAAACATGATGTCATAAGAGTATATGATGTGTAATGGCCTTTATATAGATTTATTTAATTTATACAGGGTGTGAAATATTTTCACACTCTGTAATATGTTCACATCGTGTAATGGGAAATTTTTTTTATGTAATGGTTTTTTTCATGTATATAACATTCATGGATTACATGATGTGTAGATGGATTATACATTATATAATTGTAATGAGTTAGGATTTGAGGTTACAACATGAGTTTTTTATTTCATTATTTACAATAATATTTTATCTCAATCAAGAGGTTATCCCTAAGAGATTTTGGGTAGTTCCCTTCCATATGGGTCGCTTTATTTAGAAATTGTTCACCATTACATTTGGGTTTTTTTTCAAAATTATGTAATCAATTTGTTTTTTATTTTTATTTGGTTACAAATGTGTTTTTGGTTACATTTGTGTTCAAACTTTTCAGGAGATAGTATTTCCTATTGATCATTTTCCATTTCATGTATTTCTTTGACTTTATAAAGATATCCACTTGGTTCCCAATCACTATTGTCAAAGTAGTATATGTTTTTACCATGTTAAGTTTGGTGTTTCTATAAAATGGGTTAATTTGATGATATTCATGTTTTTATTGATAAATTAATTTGGTTTTTTTCATTGATTAGAAGTGATAAGTGGTTTTAAAAAATTTATTCAAAAGGAAAATATTTTTAAATGGGGTTTTTAATTAGTTTATTTGAATTTGAAATGGGTTTTCAAAATTTGAAGAAGATTTGATTGGATTTGAATTTTTTTTGTGAAAATATGATCATAGGTTTGAAATTTATTTTCACAATTTCAAATTGGTAACCTTGGGTGTGTCAAGAAAGATACAAGTGTAGCCTTAGTGTGTGTATGGTGACACCAGAAGGTGACCTTTAGTGATATTGATTAGATGGATTCGATATATAATTGGATCCAATGTTTTTCATGTTTTGGATTTTTAATGTCTTATACACAATGTCCCGTAGTGTAAATACCAAATATTAGGTTCTTTTTCATTTACTGTTATTTATCGCATGATTATTTTGTCATGGATTTTTACTTACATGTTTTTATATGATTTTTAATCTCATAACTTCATATGGTAGGTTATTTCATTGTTATGTGTTAAAAAATTTACCTCTTGAGGTAAGGATATGATTTCCTTTTTTATCACCTCAACATAACATTTTTATGGTTTGATAATATTAATGTATTTTAAAAAAACCCATTGGGAAAATGATTAACAACTGGATTATATTTATGAAAATTCCTTATAAAACTATTTTTTATAAAATAAAGAATTTTTTCATTCATCATATTTGACATTGTACATAAAATGTGTTGGAACTTCCTAGGTTTCTATGTATGGTCCACAATTAGGATGTTGTTCACTAAAGGGGGTGGGGGTTTGGGGTGAATGTATCACCTTATACTGATAAAGGGTTAAAATACTGCATAATATAACTCATGTATACACTGTGAACTTTTTGTTTAAATTTCCTACCTTATTAGCACTCCACAGTTAAATGTCTATGGTTTGGAGTAGTGATCGGGATGGGTAACCTCCTGGGATGTTTCCCTAGGTGTGTGTGACCAAGGAAAAATAAAATTTAAAGAAAAAGTGTTGTGTTTTGGGGATATTAATTAGTTTGATAACCTGTTCGGGAACATGGTTGATCCCAAGGGTGGGGACCATGTTTTTATGGGGAAATTACTGGTGCCGAAGGGGTTAGAACATAAAAACAATGTAATAGAGGGGTTTATATACTGTAATCAAAGACTTGTATTTAAAATTTAGTATTAGAGAGATGATAAAATTGAACTATGATTACACTACCTAAGTTTGGTTATGTGTCTTAGGTAGACAAAATTTAGGAAAATCAGAATTTATATAGTATGTTTGGAAAAGGGGCATGGCCAGCTATGTTCTATGACTAAAACCAAGTTACCATGGGTGGTCAAGTACATTTTACTAAGTTTGAGACCTAGTATTTAGGGTATTTTTAATGAAATTTTAAATTTTACAATTTAATATGATTGTGAATTGGTGTATGTTAGGTAATTTGAATATGTTTACTAGGAATATTATTTAAAGTGACATGTTCTATCTTAAAAAGTTACTATTTGGTTACATTCTTCTTTTCTCCTTTAAAATATTCACTTTAAATATTTTATATCAATTTTTTATGTTGGTACTATGATTTTTCTGAATAAGATCATGAATGATTGGTTATTGTCTTGTTTTTATTATACAATACCTCTGAGAAGAGCATTTCCAAATACAAGAAAGGATAATGCAAGACATGATCTGCTAGAGTATCCTATAGTGGACCCTTAAATGGCTAAAGTTGTTATCTATACCATTGATAATATGGGTAATGTGGGTGTTGGGAAACTATGATGATTAGTGTATAATTTCTCAAAACTCACCAAACAACAACCACCTGTCTTTTGTGGTGATAAAGGACCCCATGAATCTGAGGAGTGTCTTGAGAGGATATAGAGGATCTTTATCATTCTAAAGACTCCTTAGGACTCTAATATGGGCTTTACCATGTATATGATTAAAGTACCATGATGGATATGGAGGGACTATATTTTTCAGGAAATATTTCATTATTATTTGAACTATATTTCTATGAAAAAATCTCTAACCATCAATTTCATCCCTAGATGTTATGTGGGGGAAGATTAAAGAGTTTATGACATTTTTGTTGGGAGAGGGTACCATTCAGGAGTATTTTACCTATTTTTCTATGATAGTTCATATGTCACTCATTTATTCTAATACATGGATATTTTATCACTTTATATTGATATTTAGAACTTATAAATGTACATTCCTGATAATCGAAATTTTTTACTATCTATGGAAACATGGAGCACAATCTTATAACTGGGTGATTTTTCTTTAAGGATTCCCACAATGATCTTCCAATTTAGTACTCCTACTTAACACCATTCTTTATAACCTAAGGAAATTAAACATTAGAAACTGTGGTCTCAAAATCTTAGTAAGGGTAAAAAAAGGATATATGTAAGAAAACCATTAACATAAGTGTATATGAGAATGAGTGAAATATTTAGAGATCATACCCTACATATCAAAGATCATATACATGATTCATAATGAAATCAAAGAACATGTGTCCTGAGATAATATCACTAGAATAAGGCATAGACTTGTATTATACACATACTTATATAAAATAATTTCCATTTTCGTTAGAGAACCCTTCTAAGACCATAATAGTCGAGAAAAGTATTTTAATGAACTAGGTTCACTCCCCGTTCAATAACTATATTACTGAACCAGTTTCACATCTCATTCAATACATGTATTGTGAAACTAGGTTCACATCCCATTCCAGTAATATATTATTAAACCAGGTTCCCCTTCCCATTCTATCCCACCATTTATTACTAAATCACGATCACTCCTCATTCAAGTACTTACTATCTCGTGGGATATAAATCCCTTCAAAATTCATTAGACAAACATATAGACCTCATCTTTCCAACAATTAAATCATACATATGTGTTCCTCAAGTTCATAAAAATTCATCGTATCATAACCCAAGAAGTGTAATTGGTGTAATAATAATTTCTAAAATTCAGAACATGCAGAAAATAGATGTGTTTCATAATCATTTCATCATAGTAGAACTTGAGAAAAGAACTGGTTTCTGTAATCATTTTAACACGGTATAGCCGATGGAATAGAAAAAGGTTTCATAAAAAGGCGTGTCATCAAAAAAATAAACCATTAAAATAAATAATATTAATTTTTTATATGGATCATAAACCAATTAAAAAAACCTATATCAATTTATTTCATCTTACATGGAGAATAAGTTTGAATGATAACATGTATAATTTATGAACGAAAATAACCATTCATTGAAAATAAATTTTTATAACATAAAACATTTTCAAAACACTTTTCATTGAAAACCACATTGAAAACTTATAAATTAAGCTTCAAAAATATGTTGAAACATATCTTGATGAAAATATAATTTCTGATTTGAAAAATAATTTTTAAAATATAAAACATTTTGAGAAAATTTTTCATGGAAAATAACCTTGATAACTTATAATGGAATATTTTGAACCCATTTTAAAAACATTATATATCATAAAAAATCATAATCATTTAACATAAAATGAGCATAAAATATCATTTAAAAAATTTAAATCATTTTTAGAAAATAGTTTTTTGAATGAACGTGGATTTCCGGCCGCTGAGATAAATAAAGACATATTTTCTTACATGTATTATTTGAATTGGATTATGTACCAAATAGGGTCTCAATGTTATTATTACATGAATATATCATGAAAACTCATAGTAATATAAATTCATTTGGATTCTAGAGAGTTATAACATGATATTTCATCATTTCAGACTTAATAATAAATAATATTGATAAATGAAGAGATTGTAAAATAAAACATTACAACTTTGGTAACATTGAATCATAAGACCCATGAAGCAATGACATATCATGCAACATAAAATAATATGATAATAGATAAATTATAGATATTACATGGTAATGGGGTTCTATATAAACATCATGAATGAATATAGTTTCATATCATAGCATATGCCTCAAAGGAAAATTGAGACTTGAATACTTTAACGATTTGGTTTCTTTGGAACCGTAAACCACATGAAAGAGAGATACTAAAATTTGGATGAAAATTAAATTAAAATTTATTTGAACAATAATAAAATTCATTAATGATAATTATATTAAATATATAGAATAAATAGGTGATTAGTACAGTATATGTCTCATAAAAGTGAAAAATGAGATGAAAATCATGTTCCTTTTGTACCGACTCTTGTGAAACTTGTTCAAACGTCCTATATAATAAATATAAGTTTATTATAAATATATCACAGAAACATATTCCTATATATAATATCATATATGATTTTAATATGATTCTTTTTTACCTTTTTGTAAATAATTCCATTTTCATGTTATGTTTCCGATAATAAACGAAATTATTTTTTCATATATGTTTTGACATGATATTTCTAGTCCAATTAATTTGTTCCTAATTTCATTTTTTATATAATAAAAATCATGATATAAATATAATATTTGTTTCATTATATATTTATTTATTGTAACCCATTTAATTTAGTAATAGGAAATGAAATACATTGTTCCTGGAGATGGTAGGTTGTACGTACGCATGAACATTTTCTCTATTTTCTTATAGTATTGATGGGAAAAAAATAAACAGGATATATATATATTATAATTATATATATATTGATTAAATTATTTATTTTATGTAATATATATCACATATTTTTATTAAACATTTTCTTAAGACAATATATCTATAGTGTGAATGACTCACATCGCTTCACCAAGTGATAGTCTGACGTACACACAAACGACGTTATCATATTCCCACGAAATGGAAATCAAAGTTTTATGTGTTAAACAATAATATAAGAAGAATAAAGATATCCTAAATACTATTTATATCATATATAAACATTATTCCCTTCATTATTCCAAACCATTAAAGGTTGTAATAGAAAAATGAATGACATAAACTTGCAAGGTGGTTGTCTTCTGTACACATGAATGATGATTTTGAAATCCATTTGATGGAAGTGTGTGAATTTTTAGTTCATAAAAATAACATAAAAATATATCGTAATATTTAATATAATTATGATATTATTTAATATATATATAAATACAATTTAAGGGGTTTTAGGAAGAAATAAAATAAAATGTAAATTGATGAATGTTATATGGTATTTGAGTATGTTTTGTTGGATTACACCAATGGACTTAATTGGATGGATTTCATCTTGGATTGATGACATCTGGATTATATGATGGAATTGAATAAGTTATTTGGGAAGGGCTTGGGTGATCCAAATGGGTTTATAGTTGTGAAGAATGGGGGACAATGAATGCCCTCTTATAGTTGAGGATGAGTGGAATTCTTGTAAATACTAAAAAGTATTAACTATTGTGAGGTCAAGAATACCTAAAGTTGATAAATTATGATAAGTACAGGTTATTAGATATTATAAGGTCTACCAACACCTCCACCACACATATATGCTAATTTTTTAAACATTTTATTCTTTATCTCTAAAGTTTCTTCATTTTAACTTTTTTTTATTAAGATAACAAGTTTTCTATATTAGGTAACTTATTATTTAAGGCTATGATAGAGTGATCCTTGTTAGATAATTTTGATTAAATGGTTATATATATCATATCCAATTTATAATGTATAAATCATATGTTTGTTGGAAGTGAACTTTTACACAAGCGAATGCAACGCACAAAGAACCACATTAACTCTAACCGTGTTATCCAAGTCATTTATATCTAACAATTAATATTGTCATTATAAATGGTAAATTATTCAATTAATTGACCGCATATTATATTTATTATCACCTTAAATTCACTGTACATATGAAATATTTTTTTAAAAATTTCAATATTTTAATAATATATCATTTCTAATAAAATAACATTAATGGAAATTTCGACATTATTTATTCAGTTTAAATTTAAATAATAATAAATAAAAATATGGAAATAAAATTTATTCCTTTCACACCATTTTAACATGATTTAATCATCTAAAAAATTAATTTTTTATTCTATTTACTTCTCTTTAATTATTTTTAGTATCATTTAATTAATTAACTATTAAAAAATTAATTATTCTGTTGGAATTTCTTAGGCATTTAATGTAATTATATCATATCTAAAAATTTAAAATAAATTATCATGATAGAAATTTAATTTATATTCCAAAATAATATTTATAACCAAATTTAAGTAATTTTTTCAAATTCCAATGCTTCATAGTAATTAAAATTAATGATGGTTCGTTTTGTTCTTTTTCATTACATAACATATTAAATGAGTAATTTTCATTTTATAGTCTCCTAATACCCCATAAAAATAGGTCTTATGGTCCCAGGGGTTATAATATTTCTAGAAAAAAGGGTTTGGACATGGCTTGGGTCATTCTTAAAACTTTTATTCTCTGCTTAACCGATAAGTAATATTGTTTTACCTTTATTGTTGTAATTGATTTTAATTTACTTCACTAATATATTTGGTCAAAAATTATGTTGGTCGTATTATAAATTTTAAACAATTCTAATTCAAAATATAGAATCTAGTTTTTGAAATTCCATTCACATAATTCCAAAAAAGTTTTCTAAAATTAATCCCACAGACGTGTCGATCTTGCGGGATATTAAAAGAGAAAATATTAAACAATTTATAATGTTTCTATATTAAATTTCAATATAAAATTGATTCCAATGAAATCCATTGTTTTAATAGATGTAAATTTGATCAAATTATAATTTAAAATTTTTTAAAATATTATATAACATTAAAAATTATTCAAAATAAGGCACATTCCAATTAAAATTCAGTATTTTTAACTATTCATCAAAAAATGATTCTTTTCTCAAAAATCGTGAACATTAACCGTAAGATAATTTTTCATTCCACTTTGAAAAAATATATTTTTTAAAATATAATTTTTATAATTGGTAAAAATTAATTTTAAATTATATATTTTATTCATGACAAACCCATCTTTTAGAAAAGAAACTGTTTTTCTAAAAAAATTCTTTTTATTTCAAATTAATCTAATTTTATTTGTAATAAATATATAACTAATAAAATTGTTAAAATTATAAGTTTTCATATTTTATTTAATCTTATTAATTCTCCCCATTAATATTTATAGCTGATAACATTCATATTAAATAATAGTAATAATAGTATATTTTAGTTCTTCATAACTCGGTTTTGTCTTTAACACAAACCAAACATTGTTTTGTTTCTTCCGTAAGCTAAAATCGGTGTTTTTATAAAAAAATAACATTTTGTTATGTATAAGGAAATAAAAATGTGGTTTATTTTGCAACATAATCCATCAATGGATTTTAATTTATTCGAAAAAAATTTAAAAAAAACTCGGGGTGTTACATCCTACCCCACTTAAAACGAATTACTCCCTTAAAATACGTATGTGTCATCATAGTTTTAATACATGAAAAATCCTTCCTAAGAAACCAAATATTAAAAATTAAATTATAAAATCCATTTAAATTTAATATTGTAAAAATAATATTTTCCTTATGTAACAAATAATTTGGTTCCCACATAGGGGAAAATGGGTGGGAAGTGAAAATTTGGACATATAAGAGAAAACCAACACCCAAATACTAATAAAGAGTGATATGAAACATGTTTAGGAAACATTTAATGATAAAAATCCATAAACCAAATAGTATTGAAAAATTTAATTCATATCATCAAAATCGATGATATTTAGGCAACATATTATTTAAAAATCCTTCTACTAAAGAAGTTGAATTTTTATAATAACATACACTTACTTGATTTTATAAAAAATTTCAACAACTACTTCATCCATCAGTTGTGGCTTGATGAATGTTCACTTTATCTCATACTCCAAATAATGAAGATCATTTTTTTATGTACTAATTGGTCATAATATCCATAAATAGATTGATATGTCATTCTGTCTATCTTTATTTATCTTCAAAAATAAATGTTTCACAGAGGATATCCAATATGAATAAATATTAATATGGTAAATTCATAGATTAATATCTAAAACAATATTCAATTTTCAATATAAAACATTTCCTAAAGGGTTAGCCTTTTAACCCTTCTGAAATATGACAATAAAAAACCTTCAAAATAAGGTCACGAAATTTTCCAAAATCAACCTAACATTGATCCCCCATATAATGTGGCTATTGTTTTTTCCTGTACCAAATATATGAATTACTTCATAATGTGTTCTCTTGAAATATGGTAATAAACTAAATTACCAAAAATCCATACTGAAAACATATATCCTTCTTCATTCCTTACAAATAAAAAAACTTATTGGATATATTCCTTAAATCCAAAAAAATGCAGTAAACACTATCCATGCTAGCGTAAACATCATTTTCAATAAGTCTTTAATCTATTCCAATGTAATTATATGTATCCAATTTACATTATCCAAATAATTCACCACTTTATCCCGACATTATTATATCAAAATAAGGAACTTATTACTATTTATATTTCCCTAAATCATATCCTTTCCTTTAATATTACCTTCCCATTAAATCATTATTCAATATATCATTTAAAATCCATAATGAAAAACTTATACTGAATAATTCATAATTATATTATGATTCAAAAATCATAATATTTTAGTTCCAATTCATAAATACTTCATCAACCCCACATACTTGTCAAGAAATTATCTATGATTCATCATCTTATTCTTTAGCACTTTATTCCTTTCACATAAAATTTTCTGACTTTTAATCATCAGCAGTATAACCATTACTCATACAACGAAGATATGTTTCATAAAAAACATTCCCCTAAGTAAATCAATTTTCATAATTCCCATTCATTACACACTTAATGTATTCATTGATTGATAATGTCTTAGGGAGACCAATATTCTAATCTATTGCATTAACCGATCACTTATTTTTTTCTTTTGAAATTAACTGATGTATGTCCTTATTTTCAAATATTAAATCATCTTCTTGTTCCTATAATATATTCGCCTGGTTTTTTTCCAAATTTTCAACATATAGGAAAATAATTCTTCTTTCCTCCGTGTTTACTATCACCCTAACCAGTAATGTACTCATTACTTCTCTTCTTTGGTAAGTATGAGACTTTATTAATTTACATGTTTTTAATTATGGTTTAGTGAAAATTAATTAGGGATAATTACAATGTATTTTAGTCAAGTTAACATACCATTTTGATGATTATCAAAAAAATATTTCATCACATTCAATTTTAATCAGGTTCCTTCTCTTCTTTCCATTTACTAATAGTAGAAAGAATAGTGTGAGAAACACTAATCATAATGGGAAACAAAATAATCATGAATATAAAATAGGATTTCATAATATTGACACTCTATTCTTCAAACTATTTTACCTTATGTTTATCTTAGGTCATTCATAGTCATCGTGTATTTAAACTCTTTAAGATCATATGCTGAGAGTTTTTGAATTTCCTAAGAATATCCTCAGGAGTGTCAAATCAGGTATGCATCAAGGCCCATTGGCATGCACCATTTCTCGATCGAGTCTACCTAAATATGAATTTTTTAGGGTTGTTACCCCTTTGTACATCTTCTCAAGATAAACATCATGTTCTCGTATCGATATAGGGATGTAATTGCTTGGAATCAACTCTCTCAATCCTTTTCCAAAATTCCAGGAAATATTCCTAAATGTTGACTCATCCTTATACTTATCCTTAAATACATTCATAAACATATACTTAGAAATATCTATGGGGATATCATTAATTTTTTCTCATCATAGTTTAAAAATATTGACAAAAACATTTCTTTAATACCGACTATAGTGACTAAAGATTCTCATACATGGATATTGTATCATTTTATATTAATATTCAGAACATTAAAAAAGTACATGCCTGAGGACCATAGTTTTTATATCTTTTTAAAAAATGGAACACACTCTTCTAAAATGGTTAAATATTATCAATGTTTCCAAAAAATATCTTCAAATTTAGTAATCCAACTTAAAGACATTATTCATATCCTAGGGAAATGAAACACAGTAACGGGTTAGCTGAGATGGTAAACTTTGGTAAATAAACGAGATAAGTAAGCATATATTTAACATAAGGGAATGAGAAATTATGCTAACATTTTATGATCATACCGTGCATATCAAAGATCATATACATGAGTCAAAAGGAAATAAAATAAAATGAGTCATGAGATCATAACATTGGAATAATACATAGACTTGTGGAATAAATCTAATCATATAAAATTATTTCTATATTAGGAAAGGCTCACTTCTAATACCTTTATAGCGGAAAAATTCCTTTACTGAACTGGGTCACACCCCCTTCCATCCTTTTATTACTAAACTAGGTTCACTTCCCATTCTTTACCTATATTATTTAACCAGGATGACTTCCCTCCCTAGACAAGTCTTACTGAATCATGTTCACATTCCAATTTCTAGAATATATTATTGAATTTAGTTCACTCCCCTTTATAGTTATTTTTATCTAATGAGAAATAAATATTTACTAAATTCATTGAAGAGAGATATAGGTTCCACTCCTCGTATAATTAAATCATACATTTGTTTTCCATAAGATCATAAAAATTCATTATATTATAACCCATGAAAAGAGATGGTTATTATAATAATTTAATAATATCATAACATATGGAAAGTATATAGTTCTAATAATAATTTCTTCCTATCATAACTCATGAAATAAATCGGGTTTCATAAGCATTTTACCGTTGTATAGAATATGGAGGAGAAATAAGATTCATAAACAACATGTCATCATCAAAATAAACCTTTCAAATAAAGAATAATAATTGTTTCATTGGATTATATCCCTAGTAAATCATAAACTATATCAAAGGATTTCATCTTTGTAGGATAGTTATTTTGAATGATAACTAGGAGAATTTATTAAGGACAATAACCATTCATTTATAATCAAATTTTAAAATATTTAACATTTTTAAATTCCTTTTCACTAAAACATACTTGAAAAAAAATAATGTAATCTTCAAAAATTATTTGAAACGTTTCTTGAGGAAAATATCCATTCTGTTTTGAAAAAAAAATTCTTCAAACAGAAAACATTTTCAAAACATTTTTCTTTGAAAATAAGATTGAAAACTCAAAAATGATGGTTTAAATACAATTTTAATCACTTTTTAAGTCATAATACATATTCAAATTCATTTTCCCTGAAAATTATCTGAAATATCAATAAAAAATTGAATTTTTTTATAAAATATTATTTTGAATTGACACAGGTTTCCAACTGATAATAAAAAAAAGTTGGATTTTCATAAACAAATTTCTTAATTGTTAAGGTGTAAGTCATTATATTTCAACATTTGAGACTTAATCATAAAAATCACAATTAATGATTATATTTTGACGCAAATATATACAACTTTGGTAACATTGAATCACAAGCCCCATTAATAAATTACATAAAATGGAACTTAAAATATCATGAGAATAAATAATGACATGAAATTTAATTTTAAAAGGGAAATATATACACCTCATTTAATAATATAGGTGCATTTCATAACATACATCTCAATGAAGAAAAATTGATAATAAACTAATTTAAAAATTTGTGATATATTGAACCATAAACCCAATGAAATAGTGATCCTGAAATGGATATGAAAATAAAAATAAATTTGAGTAAAATAGTTATAAAATAAATTCATTGTATGTATATACACCACATAGAAGAAATGTGTGGTGAATATAGCATGTGTCTCAAAAAAGTGAAAAATCTAGTTGGAAATCTCTTACCTTAAGTTCTTACTCTCTCCATACTCATTCAAACCCCATGTATTACAAATATAAGTTTATTAATGATCTATAAAATTACCATATACCTATATATAATGTCATATATGATTCAATTATGACATTTTATTACCCGTTTGTTAATAATTATATGTTTATGTTATATTTCAGGTATTAACCACTTCTTTCGTATTAGTTTTGAATTATTATTTCTGGTCCATTTACTTTGATCATTCCTTTATAATTTCCAAAATTCAAAAAATTACATAATAACATATATTTCTGTTATATTTTTATTTAGATTATCCCATAAAATTTATTGATAGGAAATTAAATACATTGGTCCTGGAGATGATTGGTCATACTTAAACATGAATATTGTTTCTGTTTTCTTGGTGAATTGAAGGAAATAAGGTAAATGATATATATATATATATATCATTATAGTAGAAATATTATCTCATATATATCACATATGTTTATTAAAATAATTATTGATACATTCCATGTATAGAGTGAATGAATCACATTTCCTCACAAAATGGTAGTACGCCATACAATCAAATGACGTTATCATTTTCCCAAAAATCGAAAGTGTGAAGGTTTATGTTATAAAATAATTATTGAAGAAAAATGACATCATAAAAATAATATATATCATATATAAATAGTATTTCCATCATTATTCCCAACCATTAATGGTGGTGATGGAAAAATGAATGATGTCGGTTCACAAGGCAGTAGTCCTCTGAACACACGAATGAAGATTTTGTAACCCGTTTGATGGATCAAAGATAATTTTTATTTTATACCCTTAACATAAAAATGTATCATTATATTTATGATACAAATGAAAATATATAATAATGTTATAGAATTAATAGAAGTAGTTTATAGAAGAAATTAAAAACATTTGTTGATGAACGTTACCTATTCTTTGGGTATCACCTTTTTGAGTAAACAAAAGGTCATCCTTGGCTTGATTTATTCCCTAAGTGAGTATTCTAGGATGATATTATTTAAAAGGGAATTTTTTTTAGATCATGGAGATGTAAAATTTCTTGAAAGGCGTAAAAATGGGGGAGAGTTAGTTCCCTTTTATAGTTTAGGATGAGTGATGTTCTAGTAAATTATCAAAAATATTTAATATTAGGAGGTTATATTTACATCAAGTTTCTCCAAGCCTGATAATTAAAGGTTTTTTGGAAGGTTATTACCTATCCACTATTCCTCCATGAATTTATACACATTGTTTAAACATTTGGTTCCTTAATAATTAAAATTCCTTCTTTTACCATTTTGGTTTTTTATATTGTTAACAAGTTTTCTAACCTATGTAATATATTCTTTAAAATAAATTTAGGGTGATACTTATTTGATAATTTTGAATAAATTATTATAAATAATATATCTAATTTATAATTTATAAACCATCTTTTTGTTGTAAATTAACTTAAACACTAGTATATTTAACGTGAAAAACACCTCTTTAACTATAACTATGTTAACCGAGTTTTTCTATTTAATGGTAAATATAGTAATTATAAAAGGTAAATTGGTCCATTAATGGACAATATATTATAAATATTATCATTTAAAAATAAATTTATAGATTATATTAATTTTATAATTTTTAAATCATTTAATAAAATATCTTTTATAATAAAATACCATTAATGTCAATTTTCACATTGTTTAATTAATTTGAATTTTAAAATATAAATACATTGATGAAACTAAAATATATTATTTTCACCCTAGTTTATAATTATTTTATCATCTAAAAATTAATGTATGAAAATAATTCATTCAGTTTACTTCACTTTTATTATTTTTATTATCATTTATTTTAGTTAATTATTAACTAATTAATTACTGTGTTAGAATTTCTAAAGGAATTAATGTAAATATATCATCCCAAAAAAATTAAAATAAATGATATTATTAAAAAAAAATATTTATCATCAAAAATATAATTTATAAACAAAATTGCGTTGTTTCTTCCTATTCTTATTTTTTATTGAAATTAAAAGGAAGAAATATAAATTTTTTCTCATTTCCTCTACCTAACTTATTATATGGGTCAATTTCATGGTAATATTTCCTAAAACCTCGTAAAATTAGAGACAAGTGATGCAAGAGTCAAAATATATTAATACAATTGGTTTTGGATAGGTGTTGGGTCATTCTTACACCATATATTCTAAGTTTACCCACTAAGTAATCTTGTTTTTACCTTAATTGTCGTAATTAATTTTTATTTCATTTACTATTCAATTTGGTAAATAATGAAGTTGTAATTATTATAAATAATAAATTTTATGGATTCTAGATATGAAAATAATTTTTCCGAAATCAATACACATAAGTTAAAAAAATTAATTTAAAATTAATCTCATGAACGTGTTGCCAAATTGGGTTTTTGAATAAAAAATGTTCAAAAGGATACATTATTATTACATTCAATTACAATATATAATTGATTCCAATTTCATAATTTGATTAATATATTTATATTTTATCAAATTATACGTTATATACAATTTAAAATATAGTTTAAATATAAAAATAACTCAAAAAAAAAATTCTCCCACAAATTAAAATTCATTAATTTTAACTATTCATCTACAAAATGAATTTTTTCTAAAAAATCTCAAAAAATCCGCATAATATATTTTTCACATTCTAATTTTAGAAATAAACTTTAGTTTTTTAAAATAAATTTTATAAAATTTGTCATATTTAATTTTAAATTTTGTGTACCAAGCACGGCAAAACCATCTTTTAAGAAGGATATTGTCTTTTCAAAAACATTTCATTTTCATTTACATGATTTTTATTTTATTTAGAATCAATAGATAAATAATAAATATTTAAAATCTATATATTTTCATAATTTATTTAATCATATTCATTCTACCATACTATAATCTAGGTGATAATTAGAATATTGATTAATAATATCAATACTATTTTCAAGTTCGATAAAACTTAGTATTTTGTATAACTCATGCCAAACATAATGTCCCATGTACAACAAGATATGATTAGTTTTTCATGTAGAGAATCCTGAACATGGTTTTTCATATAAACAAATATTATCATGGTGTATCATGTAACATAATCCATCAAAAAATATTAATTTATTTGAAATAAATAATTTAAAAAAAAACTAAGGGTGTAATAGTGTATCCATCACCAAAGCTCGACACTAATGATTACCTAAAGTCCTAGAGGTTTTAGTTGGGATTGGGAATCAATATTTAGTTGTTAATTATACTAATATTACTTTATACCTTTGTGTATGTGGTTGACAAGGTAGATTTGGCTGAGGTAGACATAGCTCGAAAGATAGGTTTGGGGAAAGTTTATTTTGTGTAGTACTTTGCCAAGGTGTTTCATCTGGATATAGAAGGAAGTGAAAGGTTTGTCAGATTTCTATAGGAACAATTTTAGTTGCTTCATCATGATATCAATAGTACATATAATACTTGTTTGGGCAGCATTGTCATATCAGTCCTAACTATATGAATGATCTTAGGACTTGTCATCTTTTTGGATGATCAGGCCATAAAAAATGTTTTTTATTTGAAAGCATCCACTAGGGTTGTAAGGCTTGGTAAACATTAACAAAAGGTCTATAGGCTAATACAGATTCTTCCAATGGTGGTAGTTATTATCCTTAAGAAAAGGTGTATGTTCATTTTGCTAAGACCAGATGAATTTTTCAAACAGAGTATGTGCAAGATAAATCTAAGGTAGGGCCAGCTACTCTTAGAGGTGCAATGTTTATTTCTTCTTTTATGGTGTGATATTTGTTTAATTACATAGATAATCATTGTTTTGCATCATAAAATTTTGTTTATGTTTTAGGATTTCATTCAAAACTTATTACATTCTTATTGGTTCATTCCATACCATTTAGGAATTGGTATGAACAAGGTTTTAGATGTCTTGTGTGTCAGGTGATGATAGAAATCTATGAAGTGGTGTGATACTTACTTTTTCTAGATCATGAATTCAAATACATGATTGTTGGATTTTATTGGATGATCATTGTTAATTCATTGATAGAATATTTTCACCATTGAGTTTAGTTATTATCTACCGAAGGGGTCACTCACGGCATTCATGTTTAGTGGGACTAAATATCAGGAAATTAAGGTATTATTGTTTCTTATTCTAGAGTAATATCATGTTGTTTTTCATATATTACTCTTGATGTAGTTCATACATTCTTTAGATTTCAACTTGCTGTAGTTTTGTGTACCTACATTGAGGTTATCCGTGATGATTTTTCTAGTTTACATCCATATAGAGATGCTAGGATTACCATTGACCTTCTCCCTGGTATGCTTCTCATTTCTTTCCCATCTTATTTAATGGAACATGATAATTTAGTGGGACATAAGTTCTATCTTGAGGAAATAGAGTCTAAAATATTTATTCATCCTAGCATTTCATCATTTTATTCTCTTGTCTTCTTCAATAAGAATGAAAACATGTTCCTCAGACTTTGTATTGATTATTGAATATTGAATTGCATGACTGTTAAGAACCAATATCATTTTCAAGGATTGATGACCTCCTTGATTATCTTATAGGGGATTGTTAGTTTTCTAATATTTCACTATGGTCAAGGTACCACTGGATGAGGGTCCGAGAAGAGGATATACCTAATAAATAAATTATGACCTGATATGGTAATTTCATGTTTCAAGTGATTCCACTTCATCTCACTAATTCTCTAATTGTGGTTTTGGATATGATGAACTGGATTGTTCATTGGTTCTTGGAATATTTTGTTGTTTTATTTTTTGATTATAGTTTTTTAGCCCATGTCAAAGGATGATTGTATGAAACATTTGGATATCACACTTTTAACCTTAAATAAACATCATATGTGGGGTAAACATTCCAAATGTGAGTTTTGGATTTGGGATGTGATGTTTTAGAGGGATGTGATATCTAAGACGAGTTTCTTATTAGACCCTAAAAAGGTATAGGTGGTTATTTTATATAAGTATTACAAAAATGTGTTTGATATCTGGTGAATCTTGGTTTTGGCTGGTTAATATACATAGTTTTTTTGGACTTACAAATGTTTTCATCTTCATTTAATGATTTAAACTATGTGTAATGCCTGAATGGAATGATAAGGGTCAATGATATTTTGTTAAGATGAAGTTGAGGTTGACTTCATCACTAGTTTTTATTCTTATGGAACCGAGATATGGTTATGATGTTTTTTATGATTCATCTAGCTTGGGTTTGGGAAGTGTATTGATATAGGGGATATATATGGGGACCTATAGATAATTATTATTATAAACTTTTGATATTATTTACCCATATCATGATATTTAGTTAGAAGAAGTTATAAACCAACTCAAAACATGGAGTTAGCATCTATTCAAGGAGTGGTTTATGAAATATTCTGATCAGAAGAGCACGAAATATACTAATACTTTAAGATATATAAATTTTTTATAGATTCACTGGTTAAAGTTTCTTCATTAAATTTATTTTGATATTTCTTATACTCCTTGAAAAGTGCATGTGTTTTCAAATGACATTAGTAGAAAATTATTTTCAAAATCTATGCATTAATTGGTTGAGGAGTGGTGTCTTATTAGTATGATTACTGATATGATAATGGAAGTGAAAGAGGTTGGTAGATAGGTGTTATTAGATTTAATGAAAGTTGGCTCATCTATTTATGTGTGATTTAGGATTGAGAAGATGATAGAAATTGAGTGATAAGGATTGCAAAAATCCTTCACAGTGGTGAGACATTATGTGAGTGTTCTTGGTCTCCATGTGGAGATTTTTGATTCCATAGAATTATGGTTGGTATATTTTCCATAATTTGGATGTTTTTGGGTAGTGGGAACCATCTTACTGGTCTTTCAATCCTAATAATACCCTTATGTGTTATAATTTGAGACGGTCGATTGAAAATTTTGAATCATCATGCCTTACATGATTGAGTATTAAAGAATAACAACATATACATATGGGGTTGTTTCATCCCTTAACCATTTCAGAATGGATGTGGGATGAGATATCCAGGAATCTCATCATTGTTTTTCAAGATACTCTTAGTGGGAGCATTTCAATTTTCATGATCAGTGATCAAATTTGGAAATCATCGAAATTCCTACATATTTGGGAGATGATGAAAGTGTAAAACATTGAGACTTGTATGTATGAGAGATTGGGAATTTTTAGGAGGATCACTCTATAGTTTTCTCTAATTGGTACTCAAGTTTCACATGTTGTTTTTGGATGGATTTTCATGAAGCAATGGGTTCCTAGATAAAATTAAGAAAATATTACCATTCGTGGATGGTTATATATAGAGAGAGGGTTATCAGGTTTCTTGAGGATATTATCTAGGCATGTGCTCTTAAATTTATAGGACCTTGGGAAAAGGTACATTCTGTTAGTTTAATTTTCCTCTAACAGTATTAGTTGATCATTAATAAATATGGTTCCCTTTGATGATTTTTATGGGTGACTATGTAGATATCCCTTATACTGGGAAGAGCTTGGGGAGTGGTCCTTGGTTGGGTCCTGTGTTGATCAAGAGATGACATAGCTGGGGAAATTGATCTGGAGAAGACTGATCACGAAATTGATTCCTTATAAATCTTATAAAGAAATCCTTCATAGGTTGTTACAATTTTAGGATAGTGATTGGGTTTTTCTCAAAGTATCACCTCGCTTGGGACATATTTAGTTGGTTTAGTAGGGTATCTAGGAAATTTTGTTTTTGGCACCCATTGAGATCATATGATGACTATGAAGGGTGCCATATCGGTATGATATACTATCTTCTGTGATAGATAGCAATTTCATGTTTCATATTTAATAGTTGAGGTGGTATATACCATATCCTTCCCATGTGGTTATATGAGAGGATTTAGATTTTGATCCAAATACCACATTGGTTAAGAATCTAGCAAAAATTATGGATCTCCAGGATAATGTATTGTGTGGTAAAATTATCCCCCTTGTCTGGGTATTGTTGGAAAAGAAGACAATACTTCCATGAGACATGAGAGTGGGAGTAGTTTATGAGGAAGTATTGGTCTTATATTATTGTGGATCTAGGGTCTTGATCACTTATTGGTGACATAATGTTTTTATGGTGGGGTGATTGTATCGTACAGATGCCTTTTTGTTATGTATGATATAACCATTACATTTGGTTTCCTTTTAGGTAGGATGAATAATATTGAAATAGAAATTGGGTGGATACCTATAACAGTAAAATTAGGGAATTTTTGGTGTTTTTCATTTTAAAACAGAGGTTTTTTCATTTCACTATGTGATTACCATACATGTAATGCGAGTATATCACATATAAGGGACTATGAGAAGATTCTATGAACCAAAATAGGATATGAAGGATTTATGGGCCCTATAATAGGTCCACACCACATAATGGAATATTTCTAGTTTTTTATAAAATAATGATGGTGTCTTCATCATAAATGAGCCTCATGGATTCCGCAAAGTGTATGTGGATTACTCACCATGTAATAGTCATGAATTGGGATTTGACGGTTATGCGTGAGTTGTTTTTCATTTCATTAATTGTAGGCTTCCTTTCTCTCAACCTAGGGTCTCTCCCTAGGTGATTTTGGGAGGGTCCCTCCCTTTTGGGTTACTTATTTCCTCAATAGATCACAATTTTAGTGGGGAATTCTCTCTCCAGGTACCTAACTATTTTTTAGTTTCTTTGGATTTGGATATGTTGTGCTTTTAGATTTATTTTTTTCCGTTTTTTGTGATTGTATGTCGTTTTGTATTTATCATTTTCAGTTCCATGGTGTGTCTAGTCTTTTAAATGTCTTCCTCTGTGTTTTCAATCACTATTGTTGAATGTATCAAGGTTTATACCTTTTAGAGGTAGATGATTCTGTTAAATAATTTACTTTTAGGAATTTCATTTTTTTCATGATAAATTAATTTTGGTTCCTCATTTTTTTAAAGTGATATATTCTTTTAAGGGATTTCCTGTAAAATAATATGATTTATAAAAGGTTATTTTATTTGGAAATTAATTTTCTTGATTTATAAATGGGTTTTCAAACTCTAAATCAGATTGTATTGTCTTTGAAAGTTTTATATGAAGTTCTTATCATTTTTTTAAATTAATTTTTACAATTTCACATTGGGAACATTGGGTGTGTCCAAAAAGAAACCAGGGTAGCCTTATTGTGTATATAACAACACTGGGAAGTAAAATTTCGTGACATCAACTCAAAGGACTCAATATCATTTTGTATCAAATGCTAAGTATTTTTAGTATTTTTAGTGTATAACACATAGTAACCCATAGGTTAGAGCCGAAATGTGAGGTTTTTTATCATTTAAGTTTATTTATCATATTATTTTCATTATCATGGATTTTTTCTCATATGTTTTTATATGAGGTTGTATGAAATATTTTAGAATGAAATTTTTTTTCATATATTTGTGTTTACATGTTTACTTTCTATTGTATGGATATTATTTCTTGTTTTATCACTTCTATTTTTCGTATTTCCATTCTAAGAATATAAAGTGATTTTATGAAAACCAAAGGGAAAATAATTTATAACTATATTTAATTTATGAAAATGTTTTGTTAAAATGTTATTTTGCTATAATTTTATTATTATTGATGTTAGAACTTTTATAGAAACTATATTGGTATCGTATTGGGCTTTGTATAATAACATAATTATGCCTTTGGCAATTTTTAGATGTCTTATTAGAGGGTCTTGGTAAAGGGTAGAGTATCTTGTAGAATGTTTTCTTCTCATGATGATCTTTCCTTGGGTTTGGGTTAGATTGGAGGTGACATTCTTCTAACATGGTGATTTGACATGATTTATGGATTATCCTATTTTTTAACGGATTTTATGTCTTTTTGGTATATATTTTATTTCCTCTATATAATCTGGTTTTCTTTCTAGTTTTAATTATATTCAAGACTCGTTTTTATAACATATTTTATGTATTTTACATGATGGGATGGTTCTGTTTTCTTTTCTAGTTGACCTGGGATGGTTCGTTAAAGATAGAATATTTTTATGGAGGATTAAAATTACATCCAAGGACTAAAATATAGAGATATATAACATATTGATGATAAATTCAAAAACCAAAAAAACATAATAAGGGAGGATTGAAAACGACCATCAAATCCTTTGAATAATTGAAAAGTGTTAAACATAATAATTTTGAACATATTATTCCATGATTTAAGTAACTATTTTAAAATGGAATATGGGAAAATATAATTACTTGATTTCATTAAATCAATAAACATAATTTTATCCTTTAGTTGTTCGTTTCAACCAGATTCCCCCACTTTTCAACCCATTTTCCAATAGTGGATTTAAAGTAATATCTTATCATTCATGAAGAAAACTAGTCCCCTATAATTTATCAAAACATCTAATAAGGTATGAAAATATATTTATAATATCTCTATTTTGTTAATTAGACTAAAAATTATTAGTACAATCTGCAATATATAGTAGGATTAAACTATAATTATAAATATTATCCTGAGTGATTTCAATAATAAAACTAAATGTTCTACATAATTATTTCTAAAATTAACTAAATTCATAAAAACATCATGAAAACCATAACCCATATTAAAAAACTAAAAATTTAGGAAATGATCATAAAAAATTAAAACTTCATCTTAACTTAATCAACAGACAATATATTGTATCTCTTAATGTCACATACCAAACACATGAATATATTGATCATATATTTTTCTAAAACATATTAATAACATCAATTATAATAAAAACCCAATGAAATCATTTATTCTGTAATGATATGACTCTAACCTTTTTCCGTGAATATAGTTACAAACTATTAAATATATTCTATAAATCCAAAAATATAATAAACGTCATCAAAGGTAAAATAAATCACTATATCACCTGATCTTGAATTTATTTCAGGGTTACCAATACTATAAAATTTACATTATCAATATCAATTATGTCTTTATCCCTACTAAAAATTATTATCTATTGTTTATCCCTCCAATATGAGTTTTCTAAAAACATTCCATACCAACTAAATAACTTTTCTAGTTTATCAGTAGCATTCGACATCTGATTTCAATACCTTAAACTAAAATTACTATAGAATAATATTTATATTGGTAATGATTCTTGTAACCATAATACCATTGATAAATCACTCGTGTTATATAATTCTTGAATCCCAAGACATAAACAATTCAATCATTCTACATCAATAATTGGCATAGCCTAGGCTTTCCATTCTATGTGATCTTTAATTTGGATTTGTCAATTTATTGAGACAATTCCCAACTTCCCCACACATAGAACATTGAACTATAAATAGTACATTACCAATCATATAATATATTGCCATATGTTCTTCTTTAAAAATTTCAAACACAATGGAAATTGATTCATAGGTCCTCTATGGTATCTATCCCATGAACTTTCATAAAATTAATTTTTTCTATAATTAGGTGTGTTGAGAAAACCATCCAATTAGTGGTTGATAATTATATATCAAGAAGTTTATTTCATCATTATCACAATATTTTTCATTTCATATCCCATATTATTATTTATCATATGATGAAAATCATTTTCCTATCTATCACATTTACTATTAACACAACCCCTACTAGTTATATCCATTTATTAAAACTATATATCAATATATTAGTTACATTAATCATAGTGATAAATTTAATAATAATGAAAATCATTTTGATACTTTATAAATCATGGAAACATCTTTTCAACATGTGAATCCATAGATTTAACCTAGGTTATCCATGGCCATTTAAAATTAAATCATTCATAATAGATCAAAATTATAGTGTGAATTATCATAATAATATCCCATAACGTTTTTTATACATATTTTATTTATTATTCTAACAAATCATGACTAGGTGACATCTGAGTTATTTCCCAATCCACCCCTTTAAATGTTTTTACACCGTGGTTTATTTATGACACAACCACATCTAGCCACCAGTACCCATATAAGGATTTATTTTCTAGTAAAACCATAATACCTAATTTTCCATAAATACTAATTTTATCTTGTAAATATTATTACCCAAAATGTTCTTACAAAAGTGTTCCCCTCATAATTTTCAAATAATATTAATCCTTTTTCTGATACCAACTTTTGTAACACAATAATTTTACACATAAATATTACATCTTATTAATTTAATATTCAATACATAAAATTACATTCCATGCCATTATTGTAATGGTTTAGTGTATTGGGAATATTTTATACATAAAAAACTGGTACATAAAAGTTAGGCATAATATCCCACTACTTTATTCATAATATGAACCGTTCTTATTCATATCATGATTTAAAAATATATTCAAATACAATAGAAAGGGAAACATAATATATGGTTAGTTTAGATTATAAATAATGTTAAACAATTTATCAATAATAATTTAATAATTAAATGAGCATATGGGTATCAAAACATGAGATTTAATATTTGAAAATAAAATGTAGATAATCATAATCATAATAATGATTCATGGAATAAAGCATAGTTTTATATAAGATATGAATCGAAAAGTAATAAAAGAACGTGATCCATGAGATAATAACATTTTCAAAAGTCCATTTCATAAATTAATAGTTTAATAAAAATCCTTTTAACATTATTCCAATCCATCCACTAATACATTCATCACATGTTAGGCTCAGGAAAACCACATGTGTACCTATTCTGAGCTTCAGATGACATTCTGTGTACCCTTCTTTAGGATTTTGATAACCACTCATAAACTAACTTTGGGGTTTGGGATAACCTCATGTCTACCATTTTTTGTTTTGGGATAACATCCCATGTATCATTTGATCTCATAAAATGTTATTCTTTACCAAATTCATTTCTAGGCAAAAATATAACCACCAGCTATAAAAACATTATCCATATATATGCAACAAGATGATGAAGACATTTATCATTCCATAAAAAAGTAACATATGGAACAGAAATTAGTTTCATCAATATTTCGATAGTGTATTTGTATACTTTTATAACTACAAATAAGGATGGTATCATTGAATTATATCCCTTTTTATGCATAAGTAAAATCATGCGGTTTTATCATAGATGAAAAATTCCTCTTAATTGTCATTGTATTATTCCATGAGAAAAATATTCAATAAAATATGATAAAGACAAAAGGAACTAAAAAAGAACATGGAACATGAAAATAAATATTCAAATAATTTGGTGGTCATTATAGAGTAAAACATTTTCTATTTTTTGTAATATAATATAGTGTTTCATTTCAAATTTTCAGTAAAAAGTAAAAAAAATCTCATTTAGAAAGTATAATATGATTTTATCTAAATTTTTTAAATTAAAGTAACAAATTAATAGAAATGACATTAATTAATCATAGGATATTAGTGATGAAATACTGTAGATAATTTTAATTAAATAATTAGCATGGATGAAAAAAATTCCCATCTTAATAGTAAAATATAGTCAGTTTCCTGTAAAATCATCTCCTGAACACTTGAGCACTTAATGAGGGGAAAAATGATAAGTTATAATCTCCAAAAATAAAAATAGTGGAATAAAACCCATATTTTTTGTGGATAAAGATCATATACATTATTCATAATTAAATTTTATCAAAATAAATCCCATAGAAAATTAGTTTGTAATGTATAACCCTTACGCCATTGTAAACTTTTGACTCCTAACTCCATGATAGAAATAACACCAAATGACACATTAAATACCATAAATATAAGGGTAATAATGATACATATTATCAAATATTTAGTATATATACTCATCAAATCATAAATGTGTATACTATAATATGTGTCCCAAACAATACAAATTGAGACCATAGACCCTTACAACTTTTGTAATCTATGAATCGAAAAAATCATAAAAGATGGAATATAATATAAATATTTAAATATCCAAAAGTTTCATGAAAAACAACATAAAATACATTTATAGTTTTTATATACACAGAATATATGGAAACATTTGTCAATATTATATATGTTCTACATAAATGAATGTGAGATAAGAAACCCTTACCACAAGTTCGACATTCCTCGTAAGAACTCTAACCACTTCTTCTTTGAAGAAATTATTTTGGATAACACCTTAAAAACCTTAAGGATGTATATTTATGAAGACAACAATATATATTACATAATTAATTTAATAAAATTATTTGGTAGTCGTTGATATTGGTATATTCCTCAAAAAATTTAATGAAGATAGGTGGGGTGGAATCCATATAAAAGATAAAATAGGGGCACCCCTAGAATTTAAAAATTATTAAATTGATATAAATTAATTATCATGTTCGTATGGAAGAAATTGATATATAATTATTCTAGGATTAATATAATTCTAAATCCTCTCATCTAAAAATATTTAAAAACTTTAAAGTGTTTTAACCCTTAACTCATAGTTTCGAACCATTGTTAACACTTTGTACAATTACCCTGATATAATTGTTTTTTTCTTATTTGTGGTCATGAACGTAAAAATAAAAAGGATTAGTAACCCATAAGCGGAACATAGATTATATGATCAACCATATAAGAGTAAAATATCTGAATATATGATATTTTTTAATCTTAATTCATTTAATGTTAAATTATATATCATAAGAAACCATTAAATTCATATTTCAACTATTTAAATAGATGAGTTTTAAAATAAATCTTTAAAGAAATATAACATGAATATAACATTTTATCATATCCCTAATAAAATATAATTATTCAAAAAATTACATTTATGCTCTACCACATCCAATAAAATAATACATTGTATGTTTTTAAAATCCATTAATTGATTTTTATACATCTTGGTTAAGAACCGCACCAGTGATATGTAAGAATATAAGGAAATTATTCGATAACTATAATAAAAAATAAATTAACATGATAAAATTTTAATTCATATTTCAAATATCTTATTTTAACAAAAAATACCCTTTTATATCCCAATGAAAAAATATTATATATATTGAAACAAATAAATTCAGGTTTTTTATTTTTTTTTACATAAAATAATAATTATTTGATTATAAAAGAATATTGGAACCATTTTCATTATAACTGAATATAAGATATTTATGGTTGAAATAAAATCAAAAAATTTAAATAAGGTTGGTTTTAGATTTATTTTCAAAGCATTATCCCATTATTTTTAAACTGATTTTCTCGTAATACACTTATCTAAGTGGTAAATATTTACAATGGCCCCTTTTCATAACATCCAAATATAATGATGACCAATATAAGAAATTTGGAATTATAAATTTCATATTTGTAATTAATTTTTTATAATCCAATCCCTATATGTTGAGGAAGTTACTTTTAATCAATCATATAGAATGTGAATAAATTTTATTTTCTAGAAAAATATATTTTTATGTATATTAATTTCTCTATGAAAAATTAAACATATTTTCATGTATAATTAAATTAATTGGATCGTGTTTTAAAAATAAGAACTAATTATTTATTTAAATCAATTGAATATAAAATTAATCAGTTTAAATACAGTAATGGAAATGGTTATATTCTATAAAATTTTACTTTTCACCATTCACTAAAAAGTTAATCCATTAAAGAAAAATCTAAAAAAATTCCTTATGATAATTTTTATATGATATCATTTTAAGAATATATATATAATTTATAAAGGTTATATGAATTTATCATTGAATTTACTCAAATAAATAATTTATAAAAATTGATGAAAATATATTTTTGATTCATAAAATAGCCTCACTAAAAATTGAGTTCTTATTTCTTAATAAATAACCAATGGATATGTATTTAATTGGAAACTAATATATATATATATATATATCAAAATTAATATTCTTATATTCATACCCACTAATTTGATGGATTGGTTATAATACTAACATTTAAATAATAATATTTATATAGTCTATTGTAATTCTCTTATGGCTCAGCGTTGAATGTTAGGAATGATATGAAAATTATTATTATTTAAAACTAAACTATCATGTTGTGATACATATTTTTCTTCCATTGATGATAGGTCAACTATTGGTGATGTATTTACATTAAAACAATAGGTGTTCTAAAAAATTTAATAAAAAAACTATACAACTTCTCTTTATGTTTCCATCTTATCCAATGTTGACATCTAAAAACCCTTAGAGTGGGTAATCCATTATTAAATCGAGAAACAATTATTCCAAAAAGATGAGATACTAGATTATATGCTTTTTTCATTTCTTGTTGTTACATTCCATGATTATTTATGATCCTATTATCATATCCTAAGGCATTTACACTATTGTGCCTCCTCAAAACCTTCAAATATAGCATGAAATCTAAAAATTTTGCTATCAGAATCCCATCCATGTATTTATTATTTTATTTGATTATTGATGATTTATCTTTTGATGACGTGTATTTTCCATCCATGGGGACACTAAACTATTATCCTCACTCATTTTAAATCATTCCAATACCTTCTATATATACTCTGATAGAGATTAAAAATCTATTCCATTCATCATGTTCCTTATGATCAACATCAAAAACATCTTCAATTCATTCCAGATATCATTGACCTCAATACTTCCCAAAACAATCTATCAAATCCTCAATATGATCTCTCTTAATACATTATATAATCACATAATCTACATAAAAGATCAGTGTGAATAATATTTTATAATATGATTTATTATTTGATCCACATTGCTCTATATGAATGCATTTTCTCACATAATTTAATAAAATTATATTTGTATTTCATCGGTCCCCATTTCAAAATATAAAAAATTTATTTTGGTTGATGTGTGAATCCATAATTTTCTTTTTCCCTCAAAATATAAACTTCTTCGGTGATGATTTCCACATTAAAATTACCATGACGTAATTTCATCCACAATTCATATTTATCATGATATAAATTCCTTATAGTAATAATTTCATTAAATGACTAGATTTTTAAATTCTAAAAAATATAAGACAATTTATTACTAACATGTATGTCTTTTAATTTTTGAAATCCTTCAATAATAATCCATTATTTTTATCATTTATTACTATTTTCTTCTTCATTCAAAAACATGACACATTTTTTATGAAGAACTCTTTTCTCCACAGAGAGATCTATTTACTATTATGTTTTGGAAGAATGAAATTATTATATCTCCTTAATCGTTTCTAAATACCATTATCATAGGATATTTATACATTCACCCAAATCTAGTCCCTTGGAATCTCTATTATCCATAAGAATAATGTATTAAAAATCATTATTGAGAAAAACAATTAGTGGATATCCTAGGAAGACCGACTCTAAAAAATTGATTTCTAGTCATTTTGGGATGACATCATCAAGAATTTAATAATCCAAAGATCCACCCTATGAATCAATTTTACTTTGGAATTTCAAATCATTTATCCATGTTGATAATGAGAGAATATTACATTTATCAAAAACATCATTTAGATAATCATGAATCTCAAATTATTTATAACTCTTTTAACAATATTGAATGTTAATAATTCTATCTAAATTATCTTTTTCATTAATCAATCCCATTTTCTAAATTGAATCATTCACCACACTCTGATATATAAACACCAGATCATTATTGAATAGGAAATTAAATATTTTGACGAACATCACTATGTTTTTATCACAGAGTTTTAAATGAAACTATTAATCATAACAAGGTTTAACGTATAACAACTAAGATGTTTCATATAATATTATTATTTTAATTAAGATAAATAAATAAATAATAAATAATTTTGAAAAAATTCATGTGTTATATAGAAAACATTATTCTTTCCTAGGATTATCCTGAAAAATCCTTCCCTAGTAATGGAATAGGGCTTTTATTCTTGAGATAGGATGAATAGGAGACTCAATTTTCCTAAATATCCTTATAGTAACCTAACATGAAAACTCATGTGTATGTTCCCATAATTTAGCATTTAATACATCCATTGTATTAAATCATTATATTTTTATTTAATAGACATAGTGTTATCAAATAATATGTGTATCCTCTAATAAAAAATATGGACATCTATACCTTCATATTTAGTACCATTATTATATATCTAATATTTTTCTTTATTATTCTCTCTTCTAAAACCATATCTCTCTATTTGATGATAATTTTCAAAACCTCAAATATAAGAAAGAGAAAAAACACTCACCCATTATATGTTTCTTCATATATTATGGTATTGTAGTATGTAACCCATTATAAGAATAAATAGGTTTCATGCCCCCATCCATATAAAAATTAACATCTAATCCCAAAGGTTATTTCCTTATATATTTATTGAAAACATATTTTACTTATCAAGTAAAGTCCTCATGTGTTACGTATACCATGAATCTAAGATTCAATATACATATATCAACTAATACACTCATCACCTTATGAAAATGTCACCGAAATTTACAATCCACAACATTAGATATCCAGATGATTCCATTCTAGAATGCATTAATCCTTCTAAATTCTTGGTATGATAAAGTGTCATATCTTTTAGACCACTGGATAACACCATGGAACATTATGATATATCATCATATATCAATAAATACTATAAAACAACAACATTATTTATTTTTCATACTAAGATCATATTAATCTATAACCATTGTAAGTTCCATAATATTTGTAACTCTACAATTCATTGGTTAAATGTTTGTAATAAATCATTATCCTTTACCACAATATCAATTGCATTACTATCCATAAGTGGAAACTATTTAAATATTATAGATATATAATTTGTTATATATCCTCACTCATATATAATGTGAAACCAATACTCGTTGTCAACAAACAATAACTCAAGTGGACATAAGATAGTAAATTAAAATATTCTTTTATATTCTAAAATGGTATTTGGGGAAAACATAAAAAATAAAATATTTTATAATTGGTCTCTCAATCCATGTGGTACATATTCACATGTCATGTATTCCAATAATTACTACATAATGTTCTATTCCCACCAAATCTCTTTGACACTTACAATTCATTTAATTTCCCATATTCTGAATTTTCATTTAAATTAATGGTCCTCTATATTTCATATTAAATGAAGTTATTCTAGTTCTACAGAAATCAGTACAATGAAACTATTTATTCATAATATGATACCAGATAACCATAAGAAGTATGTTAGACTTAACAAAATAATTTATTGTCATGATAATCATTAATTATCATATATTTTATTAGAAGTGTAAAAGGGTAATATATGACAAATCCCCTTTATACATTATAGTCAAATCCTCTAACATATTACAAAAATTCAACACATTACAAACACTCATATGATTAGTTTACTTCTCTCACATGTTTTCAAGTACATATATAAAAAATTTAATTAACACTATATCAAGGATATTGATAGAAAGCATCAATGAATTCATCCTTTGAATAACTTAATGTTTTTTTCAGTAAATATTTTCATATTATTCATTTTCATTACATCCATTTTTACTATTTTCTTCTATTAAACTAGATAGGATAGTAATTATTATGAATCCTTCAGAATTCATAATCAAAATTTTTTAATATAAAAATCACTACCTAACCTTTTTCCAAAAATATCATTTAGAAACAAAACTCCCATATAGAAGGAATTACTGTATTAAGAAATTGGTTAAAAAAAATATATTCCGATTACAGGATTATAAATCCAGTCAACTCAGATCTCGAATCAATTAACTAGTGTCTAGTCATAATGGACTCTCTAAAAAATCTTTCATAACATTTATTATTTCATATCCTACCATTGGGTTTCAAACTCTATAACATTAAATTCATAAAAATGTTCAAAATATATCATCCCAAATTAAAATAATACATGAAAATATAAATGGGAGCTACAATTAAATGACCATATACTAAGTCCCATCAATTCTTGAGCATATTTTATGATAGAAATAGAGTATAAAAAACAATTACATTAGAAATTATAATTAAAAAATAATTGTTAACATGGTTTAATAATTAAACTAAACCATTTGATGAACACTACAACCACGAATTAGAGAAAATGAAGATATGGTCACTCAATAGTGAAAAGAACATGTCTACCTCTATAAAATTGTAATGAACACATATTGAAATTTTAAAATATATCCTTAATTTAAATGTTGAACAAAAAATAATTTTATTAGTGATATAGCACAATAAAAATAGTTTTCAATTGATTCCACCATTATATCATCATTGTGGATGTATATCCCACTGTATATGGAAATATCCAATATAGTTTTGACACACTAGCTCATAATTTCCTTTTAGAAAAATGTTTCTACATCCAAATAATATCCTTATACACTTCTAGAATTTTACCCTAAAATATTTTATTTGTTGTGTCTATTTTTGACATCATGGTTCTTCCTTCCCAGCAAAATTATAGTTCTGTATTAATGACTCATATTATATCCTTATTTAAATTGTATATACCATTCTAAAATGTAATTTTCATATCCATTACTAATATCCATCATGGAACCTATACACTATCAATTAATTAAGTGTATCCTTAATCCATGTTGTTTACTTATGTATTGATAATTACAATACATCATTGTTTCATAATTATAATTTCTTAGTGTGTCTATTCTAATATTTTATTAAACCTATAATGAGTTATGAAATTTTTTTCCTAGATTACATTATTTATAATAAATTTATATTCTAATTTTCATGTTTTTCTTGTGTTTTGAAAATTTATTATAGAGAAAAATACATGACTATATGGGTTAACATCACATATATTTTTAGTCTACCTATTAGTCTATTTTTCATAATTGTTCAATGTCCTGACTAACTTCATTAAACAAAACCAAGTGAACCCATGAACAAAAGAAAAGTAACTACATAAACAAAAGTGAAGTGATCACATTAACAAAATACATGTCCTTGTATAAAGAAAAATAATAAAATCTTATAGTGAAACATGAATAAACATATGACTATGGATCGAAAATAATTCTAGATGTTATACATTTTATAATTATTGAGCTGGCCATCTGAAGAAACTCAATCAACCACAAGGTATTTAATTGACTGTAAAAGAAAATGTAGCTGATCATATACCTAAAACTCTTTACCAAATACTCCATATGAAGAAATATAAATTGACCACATGATATTTTTTTAATCTACTGTATGGTAAATTTTGTAAATGTTTCAAGTAAACTATAATAATATGTTGAACTACTCATGTTAAACTAATCAACCACTAATTGAAAATCCAATAGATCACACATTGAATCTAATAGACAACATTCAGAAAATATAACTTCATGCATTTTTAATTCAATAAACTACATAAAGAAAGATAATATGTCATATATTTGAACTGACCATAAGTTATGAACTACTGTGAGTAATATATTATTCCTTATGACGGTATTTTATACATTTCTCTATTTATTATGCATTTTTTATTTTATTCATTTTTTACTTACTATATGTCATTCAAATATTCTCATTAATATAATGATTTATTAAATTCTTATCAAATATTTGTCAGCTATTATTTTTTTTTGTAAATAATTATAGGCATTATTAAATTATCATCATGTTTCTTGATGTATCATGTTGTTTTCCTAGAAAAATACATTTTTCATATTCAAATTATAGGAAATTTTAATAGACTATCTGACATAATTTATGGGACTGTTCAAATGAACATTAAATTCATTCATTATTTATAGTTAATATTTTGTTAATTATTTCAAGAACATCCACTCTACATATGGTTTTGATGTTAGAAATTATCAAAGTGTACAATGGGGGAATATTTTGAATATTATTTCAACGAAGCAATCGTATATTTGTTTTCAAAGGTTGAAATGAAGCAAGATTCATGATTTGATTCTGATGTTAGTAGAAGGGGTTTATATATTGAGTTCAGTGGAACTAGTGAAAAATATTGGTGGATGATATTCTTGAACTATCCTATGGGATACAACATTGAGATCAATTAATGCTCTCAGATGATCTTATTTCATATAAACCATTACTATTGGAGAGAACCGCATAGCCTCATTACTATAATACATTTTAGTTCATCTAGTTTCTATAGTTCTTAATTCATTCTATTTTTTGTGATTAATCATTTAAATGTAATACTACCCATAAAAAGAAGAAGTTACGTTATATTATCCCATTGAAATGGTATTTTATCAGTTGGGAATCTATTTTAATAAAATTCAATGTAATTGGGTTGTGACACAAGGTTAGAAAAAAGTCAGTTTAGGGTTGTGGCTTCTGGTAAGAAACTTTTTCTTTAAGTTTAAGATCCATGGTTTAGAAAAGAATTTTTTAATTTTTTTTAATCCCATAAAAATTAATAGATTCCATAGTTACTGGGTCCCATATATACCTATGTTTGAGAGGGATGAATATTAGAGTACAATCATTTAGATCCTATCTACTATTAAAATCCACATGTTCATTTATTATTATATTTAATCAACATTAATTATTAACATTAATACTAACTCATTATATAATTTTAAGGAGTCTAATTACACCCAATTTAATATTTTTAAATTCTCACCTTAGGACCTAAAAATTATTATCATTGGGTGTCCCCTAAATTTGGGATATCTATATTCTATTATTTCTTATCAAATAAAGACATAAACAAACATGGGGACTGAATTTTTTTTAGATAGTAAAAATTAATGTAAATGATTCTTTAACACATAAAATAAATTTTTTCATTGACAGAAATGATTATGGTTGTGGGAAGATCATATGGAATGCTTTCATAATCACAAAAACATTTGTAATTTGCGAATCATTAGGAAATTATATACACTACCTGATGTTGGTCCTGAATTATTGACTTGTAATTATCTTGTCAGAAATTTTTTAATTTACAAGGTAATTAATTTCTTATATAGTTAAATTATTAGTACATTCTATATCCTTGTATCAACCTATTAACCAACACATGAAATATTTTTTTATTCCCCGAGATTCACATTTAGTTTTTTATAATATTATAAGAAATAAATAGGGAATGTTTATAGTTTAGTATCAAGTGTTCAAAATTAGATAATAAGAAATAGCCAGTAAAATGTTTCATATTTAGATAGGTATAGTGAAAGGAATGAGATTCAAAGGGGAAAATCTAGATAATTGAATTCTGGTTGAAATAGTTTTAATTGTTTTACAAGATAAATAGAATTCTAAAAATTTAGTTATTAATGAATAGAAAAAATTCAATGAATATCCATTAGATAACCTTATTTCATCTTTACTATAAGACGAATTATAATTGGAAAATACTTCCCAATATGATAATTTAAATGATAATGTATTTATTGAAAATAAAAAATTCAATTGGCAACATACTCTCATGATCCAAATTTAAAAATAACTAAATAAGGGAATGTTTTATTGGTTTCCCAAGGGATAATAAGGAAATAGTACTTAAGGAAAGGAAAAAGGAATTAAAACTATAATAAATAGTGTATTAAGTGTAATGATGAAAATGATTTTATATGTAATGAGTGCATAAAAGTAGGACCCGTGAAGCCTAACCATTTGAGACACCAGAATGATTAAAATAGGGGAGAATAACACAAAAATGTAAATAATAAATGGTAGGAATACGATGTGACACCCACTATGTCACTAGTACATATAATGTTTTGTTTTATTATCCTTTTTCTACTTTCTTAGAGTTCATGAGTGTTGTTGGTCTAAAATGTGTGTTTTTGTGAGAAAAAGAATAGGTTCACAGATAGAGCATGGTTTGTTTATCATTTTCGATAACCGTGTGCATGGTCTACAAAACAGGGTAGTTAAGTTTTCAATGATTTGATCCTAATTTTTCAAACATTGCATTACCTAGGGGTAACTGTGCAGCCAATTTTTTGGTGTAAAGTGGCACCCACATGGTTGTATCTTGGTTTTACTAACAATCTGGGACAACAATGCAATAATTCTATTAAGATCACATAAAAAATTTGTTTTTATCTTATTCCCCTATCAATTTTATACCCCATTGACCTAATTTTTCCTTCCCCGGCACGTGTAGCCACTCTCCAATGGATGTGGAGCTCCTTTTCCCTCCATGGTGGTGATTTCCTCTTAAATTCATGATGATTTGGAGTATGTTAATACCTTTTCTTCCTTGTTTCATCCTTCTTCCCCCTTCTTGTTTCTTTTTCTTCCATTTTTGTGGAAGTGTGGAACCCAAGGGGTGATATTTTCCAAATATGGGGTATGTAATGAGGTATTTATTGAATTTCCTATGGAATATGTGTGTGAGGCCTTGTTAGTCCTCTTTTGGGTAGTTATCTTCATAGTAAACATGGTTGAGACCAAATTTATAGTATTTATCTCTATTTAAGGGTTTTTTCTAAGGAATACTTGTAAAATATTAATCTCCTTGGATTTTTTTTATATATATTATCATTTAAATTATTTATTCATAATTTTTGTTAATGTATCTATGAGATTCATGTATTTTTTGGAAATTTGGGTGTTTAAAGGGGGTTTTTCAAATGCTTCTGACTTTTTTTCACACAATGTATTTGTTAAAAATTATAAATATTGATTTATGGGACTCAAAGGATTATTAAATTTGTTACATCATTTATTTTACCATGAGAAATGATATTTGATAAATTGGGAATATTTTTTGTGAAATATTCATATGAAATGACTTTTATTGATGGAAACTCATTTGGGATTGAGTTGGAATAGAGTATCACATGGTTTGAATTGGGAGTGAGTGATAGGTATATTTGATGGATCATGGGAGCCATTAGAGGGAAGACTATACAAGCTTCCATTTTTGTTGTTTTTTTGAGAGGATATATGATCTGATAGAGGGAACACCAGGTGACTATAAAATTTTGTTTCCAAGGGAACATGAGAGCCTATTGGTAGAATGATAGTGGGATCTATTATATTTGTTGTTGAAATACAGTGATTTCTCTTTGGGTTGGTCCAAGGGGGGATTGTGAGAGATACTATTTTATTACCTATCTAGAATACATGTTACTTACTCATGGTAGGCCTAGTAGTTAGTTTTAAACATTAACATTACTCATACTTCATTGGTTAATATTCATTTTGAATTTTATTAGTCCTGTTATTATTGTGTGGAGATATGTTATGCTCATTTAGCTTTATTCATTTAATGATTGAAATTTTATGATTTCCCTTTTATTATAGGGTTTATTGAGAATATTTTTCCTTGTTTATATATTGGAGTTGTGTAGGAAAATATTTTGGAAAATATGTAATGTCCCGTGTTTTCCTTGTAATTTTTTTATTTATATGGAATTATTATGAGTCTGCGAAAATTGACGGCGCATGATTCCGAGGCTCAGTGTGCCAAGAATGAATTTATGAATTTTTTTCAGTTATGTTCAGTAAATACATGTGTGGAGTTTTCTAACTTTTGAATCGTTGCTCAGATTAAAAAACTGAGGGCACAGTTGAATCCGCAGCACCGAGATTCTCTTAAGGGAGGCATCACTTCAACCGCAGTAGGTCCGGAGAAAAAGTTATTTTTTGGAACTTTTTGATAGAATAAATAAAATAACTTTATTATTTTACTTTTATTCTATTCCTCCAATGGAAGAGCGGTGATGTGGGACTGACGATGTGTGAAGCCAATAAATTTCATGACCCTTCAATTTAATTAACAGTAATGTCGGGGGAAATTAAGAAGCTTCCTATTAATGAGCCCCATTAAATCCCTGCATCGTTACTTACTCTCCCCCTTTCCTATAAATATAGAGCATGGGGGAGTGGTAACAGACATACTTTCCATGTAATGAAATTTTGATGGAACACCGCGATGCGAGACCCTTAGAATATGATGCCGACCCACCGGGAGATGACAGACAATACCGAACCAAATGGGGACATGCAAGTGGCATCTTTGGGAGTCGGCCGTGGGAACAAAGAGCATGATACACCAACAAGCATTGATGATTCTTCGATGTTTCAAGGTAGGTTTTACTCTTCATTGTTCTTCGTTAAATTTTATGTTGATTCAATCTTCTTGAGCCTCTTGATATCAAACTAATGTGGAGGGAACAGGCTAAAAGAACACAACCCGATCCCTCCACTACCTCATGGATTGATGTGTTCTTCATGGGTAGATCGTCAGGTTGATTAGAACCCGACCACGTTGGGATAGTTGAAAAGGCGACGTCCTGGGACACACAACGACTCCTTCAGATTGAATAACGGGCCACCGGAGCTCACCCAGTGACCGACGCCAATAGGGTATAAGTGGCGGCCGGCACACTGGCCGACCACGATGGCGGCAGCGGCACAACTGCATCGCCGAAGGAGGTTGCGGCCCGTCGACCGTGGAAGAGAAGGGTGGTGGTCGGCATGCCAGCCAGCCGCATGGAAGCTGGTCGGCCCGCATCTGCGCCGCCAGTAGAGGAGGAGGTCACGGCTGTCGAGCCGTGGTGGCACTCCATGGCGGCCGGAACCAGCCGGTTATGGGAGGAGCAGCGGCACTGTTGTGATGCTGGAAGGGGAGCCAGCCGGAATCCCAGCCGGCCACGTCACGCCAACCAGGACCTACTTCGGTGGGTCCCATATTCCAGCATGTGGCGCCACGTGGCACCGCCGGGTTGGCCAAACCTGAACGGTCCAACTGGACCATTCGAAAATCCCGGGGGGGGGGGGGGGGGGCTCCCCTGGGTGGTGGCTAGGGTGGGCCTCGCCACGGTGGACCAAACCCAGCCGCGGGCCACACCCAGTAGGCCCTGCCCACCACAGGCCGGACCATGCCTAGCTGGCCGGGTCACCCCCTTCGTAGGTCAGGTCGGGCCCACCGTGGTCCATCCCATCTGAACCGGACCAGGACTGGGTCGGTTCGAACCGAACTGGTTCGGTTCGGACCGATACGGATCGAGTTTTCCCTGTTCGAGCTGGGCCGGGTCGGACCGGACCCAGGCCCATATGGACCCAATTAAGCCTTCTTGGCCATATCTTAAGAACTGGGCGTCCATTTGATGAACTGTCTTTGGCATCAGAATCCTTGAATTGAGATGGTCCTTTGGGTATAATCCACTTGAGTTTTGGATAGTGTAGGAGTATGGTTGGGTTGGATCAATCTTGAATCCAATCGGGCCCTCGGAATAGAAACACTGATAACTTGCACACCAGACGTCTGATTGACACGCTGTCAGTCGCGTTGGGTCCCTTATGATGTGATGGACCTTCATGATACTTTTTCATGGGACTTTTTGGACTTTGAATAATCAATCTAAGGCTTGAGTAGGGGATCCTCCCGGAATCAGGTGTGCTTAGTGGGGAAACCCTGTGGTTGGCTGTACATGGAGAATCTTCATATCCTATGTGGGTCATCTTTGAATCATGTGTGGGTCAGCATCTACCGATCCTTTGTGGGTGATCTTCAAATATTGTGTGGGTCATATTAGGATCCAGTGTAGATCAACATCTTTGGATCCTATGTAAGTTATCTTGAATCCATTGTGGGTCAACAGCGGAGCTTCTCGACGAAGTAAGATGATCTAGAAATATAGAAAATCATCTATACATCCGTACTTATGTTATACCTAGTGTGAGATAAGTCATTACCTTTGTGGTACACTTCTGTGTGGTGATACCTTCCTGGAATTCTTCTTTGTGGTGTTACCTTTGTTGTACTTACCTTCATGGTGTTACCTTTATGTTATTCTTTCCTTCGTGGAACAGTTGTTCTTTTGGCTAAAGAGTTGGGTCTTGTGTTTCCTCATGAATGGGATGGGTTTACTTGATATGTTAGGTATGTCTATGGGAATATACCTAAGAAGGGTTTATTGTTTCTTATTTCTTTGTGATTTTGGGTATTAATTTTTGGTTTATCCTTTGTTGATTATGAGAGGCCTCTGGTGGTCTTGGGGTCCCTACTGAGTATTGTTATACTCACCTCTGCATGAGCTACTACAGCACCATGCTGTGTCTTGTGAAGACTAGGGACAACATTGATCGAGACTGAGAGTTCTAGGATTGGAGGCTACTCGGACGTGGGCCATTAGACGAGATGTACCGTAGAGATGACAGTTCGAGAGTTGTACCTACCCTTCAGGTAAGATCCTTGGAGAGTGTTCACATGAGCTTTTTTCCATTTTTCTTGTACTTTTCAGTTGGTCTTTTATTCCATCCCATTTACTTACTATACACTCTCTCTATTTACTATATAGTTTACATTGTGCTTGTATCCCTCCATGTTCTTGGAATTTGTGAGTTTGCAGGTTAAAAAGGAAAAAACCTTCCCGGTTTTAGGGATATACATTTCTGGTACTAGTTTCTAGCCCCTGGCCTATGGAAGGTGGGTTTGGGGTAGTCAAAGAATGGGCACCAGGGGATGGGTCCTGAAAATTTGGTATTATAGGTGTCGGTTCTACCTAAGGACTTTGACTCTGATATTTTAATCTAAAATTGTGTTAACTGTTATGATTGTGGTAATCAGTTTGGGGAATCTAGTGTTGGTTAGGAAATCGAGGTATCCATACACCAGGACCCTAAAATATGATTTCTAACTCAGTGCACGAAAACACTGATTGCATGTGTGTTTTTTATAAGTTTTCTTTATGATCTCTTTGAGTCATCTCACCATGTATAACTTATTGACTATAGCACACCTGTTTCTTTTCAGGATGCCTCCATGTAGACAACTATCCATGGTTCCAGGTAGAGTATGGGAAGATAGTCCACCGAGCAACGAGCATTCGGTGTAGGGCCCCCTTTCGGCCGTTGTACCATCGGTTGGTGTACTTGTAACACCACTACCTGTTTGGAAGCTGATTCCACTAGCTCTAGTAGCAGAGGGTGTACACCGATTGAGCACCTTTCACGAGTTCCAGTGTAAGAGGCCACCAAGGTTCTGGGGCGAGACAGATCCATAGGAAGCTGAGGACAGGCTTGAGGCAGTGGTTAGAGTTTTTTGACTAGTAGGGACACCATCTAATCTCATGGTGATCCATTCCACCAGTATTCTTTAGGAAGCAGTAGGAAGATGTTAGAGCTTGATGCTCTAGGTTCACAACAATGTGACTCTCATTTAGGTGGACTTTGAGAGCCTTTTCAGGGCAGAGTTCGCCTCAACGACCTTACGCTCTGTGCATATACAGGAGATTCTCCACATGCAGCAAGCCAACATGATCGTGGCTCAGTATTCAATGTGGTTCATAGACCTCTCACAATACTCCACTAACATGGTGTGGGACCTGTTATTCAGGACCCGGACCATCGAGCAGGGGCTCAGACGGGAGATTATAGATTTGATGATTTCTCTCAGCATCTAGATGCATTCGGGGGTGTTAGAGAGAGCACTCTTAGAGAAGATATTCCTTTCCAAGCAGTTAACATCAGCGAGACCCACCACTGGATGTCACGTAGCAGAGTCATCTGTGGCTGGCAGCAGACAGCTGATGCAGAGATCCAGTAGGACCAGACCTATAAGTGGATCACCGCAGGATTCAGGGTCGGTTGTGTGAGGCTCTCGAGATAGTGCAAGATAGGCAAGGAGTCGGCAGTGTTACATGTGTGGTGGGATAGGTCACATGGCTCGCAGCTGCCCGAACCGTCATACGGACAACCAGTAGACGGTCAAAGGAATTCCTAGATAGAAGATAAGATTTGATCGAGGAGGTCCACGTGCAGTAGGCAGATGTGGCAGAGGAAATTTCCATGCAGTAGGCGGTGGGCGGCAATTCGAGGTTCTACCGCCACCACCTCCTGGTGGTCCACACCGACCACAGGGAGCAGGTGTATATGGATGAGCTCAGCTCCATGAAGCTAAGGCTTACAACCACAAATATCCAATGATGATATAAGGTACGATATGTGTCTACACCACCTTAGCTGCAGTACTTATAGACACAAGTTTCATTCACTCTTTTATTTCCACAACCCTCATTCAGAGCTCAAAGATTCTGGTGGAGTCGTTGGCTTGATCCTTATGTCTAGTGACTCCTACGGGAGAGGGTTCGACAATTACACACTAGTCCCAGCAGTGTGGGATTACTCAAGAAGGTGATAGCTTTGGCTGGGATCTTCGTGTATCATCATCGAGGCCTTACGACGTCGTCTTGGATATGGATTGGTTATCTACAATCCATGCTCAGATCAACTATATTAGATGCAAAGTGCAGTGTATCCACGAGTATGGGACCAGGTTTTCCTTCACCAGTGAGAATGGAACCTTTTCAGCACATGATGGACTTACTCGGAAGAGGGTGTAGCTAATCACTCATCAGTTGGCTAGCCTTACCCTCAGAGCAGTTGATGTTGAGTGTCCAAGCTATCATGTAGTGGTGGACCAGTACACTGATGTTTTCCCTAATGATGTTCCAAGTCAACCTCCTCATAGAGAGATGGACTTTCATATCAACTTGTACCCCTGGACAACAACGATATCTACCCCAGAATATCGAATGTCTCTCGTGGATCTTCTAGATCTTTGAGTCTAGCAGGAGGACTTTCAAATTAAGGGGTTCATTAGTCCTAGTTTTTCTCCTTGGGAAGCCCCAATTTTTTTCACCAAGTAGGTGGATGGGGGTTTGAGACTCTGTGTGTACTATCGGTGACTAAACCAGGTGACTCGGAAGAACATGTACCCACTCCTGAGGATTGACGATCTCTTTGATCAGCTGAAGGGAGCGTGGTAGTTTTTGAAGATAGACCTCAGATCAGGCTATCACCAGCTCAGGGTACGAGACAAGGTTGTGCAGAAGACAACATTCAGATTTTAGTATGGCCATTATGAGTTATTGATTATGCCATTTTGCATGACCAATTCCCCAATGGGACTCATGAATAGAATCTTCCATCCATACCTCGATCACTTTGTGGTGGTCTTCATCGATGACATCCTTATATACTCAGTGATGGAGGAGGATCATTCATATCATATGCAGATAGTTCTATAAACACTCCGATAGCACCATCTTTATAGTAAGATCTCAAAGTGCATGTTCTGGATCCGAGAGGTTCACATCCTGGGACACATTATCTTGGAGGCTGGAGTTGCGGTGGATCTAGAGAATATTGAAGTTGTGCTTTCTTGGGAGCCAACTAGGAGTGTAATGGAGGTTCAGAGTTTCTTGGGTTTGGTCGGTTACTACCGAAGGTTTGTGCCTGAATTTTCGAGAGTTGTGGCACCCTTATCAGGGTTGACAAAGCAGGGGAAACCCTTCCTGTGGTTATAGAGATTCCATCAGGTTTTCTAAGAGCTATGGAAGAGACTAATGAGTTCCCCCATCATGAGGCTACTAGAGGAGGGTGTTGGGTACGTAGTCTACTGCGACGCATCCGGGACCGGGCTCAGATGTGTCCTGATGTAGGAGTGAGCAGTGATTGTGTATGGTTCTCGACAGTTGAGATAGCAAGAGGAAAACAACACTACCCATGACCTAGTGTTAGCAGTAGTGGTCTTTTCCCTAAATTTGTGTCAAAATTACTTGATCTGAGAACATTTTATAGTCTACTCAGATCACAAGATTCTCAGGTATATCTTCTCTCAGAAGGACCGGAACCTGAGACAGTGGCATTGGCTTGAGTTCATTCTGGACTATGACGTCAAAATAGTCTATACTCATAGGAAGGGGAACGTTGTAGAAGATGCACTTAGCGGAGATCTGGAATACAGTTTCTGAGTGAGGCTACGGAGCATATGGCCACTTTGCAGATATCCTATGTGGATCGAGATGAAGCAGCTTATCCTCAGTCTCTTACAATCACTCCCCCACTTCTTCAGCGATTCGGGGAGGCACAGCTTGGGGACACTGACTACGAGGCACGACGTGCTCAGATATCAACAGGACAGGCACTTGATGTATTTTCTAAAGGTGGGGACATGTTATCCTCTTCATAGGGTGTACTATGGTACCAGTGGTGCTACAGAGGAAGTGTTGAGGGAGTGTCATATGTCCCCTCTAGTGGTACATCCAGGAGTGGCAAAGATGTATGAGGACCTCCGGTGTCGGCATTGGTGGTGAGAAATGATGAATGTAGTGGTAGAGCTTGTCTCACAGTGCCACACTTTTCAGCAAGTGAAGGAAGAGAATCAGGTTCTAGCGGTCTTAGTTCATCCACTAGAGGTGCCAGAGTGGAAATGGGATGGAATTTACATGTATTTCATGATAGGACTTCCACGCATGTATAGGGGTCATGATTCTATCTAGGTGATCATTTACCGACTCACCAAGTCGTCCCACTTCCTACCTATTAGAGAGCATGGATAAGTTGAGGGCTTGGGATGCCTCTACGTACAAGAGATTGTATGGCTAAATGGAGTGCATTCGACGATTGTCTATGATCATGATGCATGTTTTTCTTCCTGGCTATGGAAGGGATTGCAGGGGGTTGTTCAGGACTTAGCTTCGATTGAGCACCACCTTTCATCCTCAGACTGATGGTTAGACAGAGCATACCCTTCAGACCCTTAAAGAAATGTTTCATTATTGCATCCTTGATTTCGGCCACATCTAGGAGGATCACTTGCCCTTAGTGGAGTTCGCATACAATAACAGCTATCACTCCACCATCGATATGGCACCATTCAAGGCTTTGTACAGTAGGCCTTACAGATCACCTTTGTGTTGGAATAACCCCCAGGGAGTTAGCACTCATGGGACCGGAGATGGTATGGGCTACCACGGAGAAGGTGAAGATCATCCAGGAGCAGATGAAGACTGCACAGAGCCGGAAAAAGTCTTATGCTGATAGGAGACAGAGACATCTCAAGTTCGTGGATGGTGACCATTTCTTCTTATGGGTCTCACCTCAATGAGGATTGTGGAGATTTGGTCAGGGTGGAAAGTTATCTCTAAGGTTCATAGGACCCATCCAGGTCCTCAGCAGTGTAGGGGAGGCAGTGTACAGCCAAGCTCTTCCCCCTCAGTTGCACCGGGTGTATGACGTTTTCCACGTATCCCAGCTGGGAAGATACGTACATGATCCTTCACACATCATTGAATGGGGTGACTAGACATCGAAGATGGGGCAACATTTTTGGAGGTTCCAGTGGAGATTTAGGATCAACAGGAGAGATTCTTTCATGGGTGATCAATACCTCTAATGCATGTACATTGGAAGAATGAGAACCTCTAGGGGGGAACATGGGAGCGGGAGGTTCAGATTCGTACTCAGTACCCCCATTTGTTTCCTTATTCTATGTTGTGGATTTCTGGGATATAAAGCCCTATGATGGGTAGAATGTAAAGACTCGAATTTTACATGTAATGTTTTTTAATTATATGGAATTATTATGAGTTTAAAAAATTGAAGGTGCATGATTCTGAGGCCTGGTGAGCCCAGAATGAATTTCTAAACTTATTTTCAGGTACGTTCAGTAAACGCGTGAGCAGCGTTTTTTATCTTTTGAACCATTGCTCAGATTAAAAATCAGAGTGCACCATTGAATCCGCAGCACTTGGATTCTCTTAAGGGATTCTTCACTTCGACCGTAGTAGGTCCGAAGAAAAAGATAGTTTTTGGAACTTTTGATAGATTAAATAAAATAACTTTATTATTTTATTTTTATTCTATTCTTCCAACAGAAGAGAACTATGGTGGGACTGGTGGCATGTCCAGCCAATAAATGTCTTGACCCTCCAATTTAAGTAATAGTAATGTTGGGGAAAATTAACAAGCTTCCTATTAATGAGACTCATTAACTCCCGACATCGTTACTTAATCTCCCCTTATCCTATATATATAGAGCTTGGGGGAGGCGTATCAGACGAGCTTCGTTAAGAAATGAATTTCTATTCAAAAATTGTGACTCCAGACCCTTAGAAGACAGAGTCGACCAAGCGGGAGGTGATGGACGACACTGAACCAATGGGGGACGTGTCAGTGGCGTCTTTGGGAGCAGGTCACGGGAACGAAGAGCACGATCCACCAACAAGCATGGATGATTCTCTGACGTTTCAAGGTAGGGTTTACTCTTGATTATTCTTCATTAAATTCTATGTTGATTCAATCTTCTTGAGCCAATTGATATCAAACTAACACGGAGGGCTCGGTCCAAATGAACAAGATCTGATCCCCTCACTACCTCATGGTTGATGTGTTCTTCGTGGGCGGATCGTCGGTTTGAGTGGAACCCAACCACACTGGGATAGTTGCGAAGGAGATGTCCTGGGACACACAACGACTCCTTCGAATTGAAGAACGGGCCACTAGATCTCACTCGGTGACCGACGCTGACCGGGTACATGCGGCGGCTGGCACACCGGCCGACCGTGATGGCAGTGGCGGCGCAACCACGCCACCGAAGGAGGATGTGTCCCATCAGCCGTGCCGGAGAAGGGTGGTGCTTGGCACACTAGATGGCCACGTGGAAGTAGGGAGGTGCATGTCTGCACCGCCGGTAGAGGTGGAGGTTATGACTATCGACCCGCAGCAGCACAACAGGGAGGCCAACACCCATCTGGCCGCATCACGTAGAGTAGGACCCACTCTGGAGGGTCCCGCATGCTAGCAGCCGGCGCCACGTGGCACCGCCAGGTTGGCCAAACCCAAATAGTCCCACTGGACTATTCGGAAATCTCAGGGGGTGCCTCCCTCGGGTGGTGGCTTGGGCGGGCCCCTCCATGGTGAACCACACCCATCTGTGGGCCGCAGCCAGTGTAGTTCGAGCTGGACCGCGGCCCAGTAGGCTGGGCCCACCATGGTCCTGCCCATCCGGACGAGACCCGGATAGGGTCAAGTCAGCCCGAACCGGGTCGAGTCGGACCGAACCGGATCAACACAGCCCGAACTGTATCGGGAGGCCCGAGCCGAGTCGGGCCGTGTCGAACTGGACCCGGGCCCATCTGGACCCAGTTACGTTTTCTTGGACATATCTTGAGAACATGACATCCGTTTGACGAACCATCTGCGGTGCCAGAATCCTTGAATTGAGACACTCATTTTGGTATACTCCACATAAGTTTTGGATAGAGTTGGAGTATGATCGTGTTGGATAAAACCCGAATCCAACTGGGCCCTCAGAACGGAAACACTAATAACTTGCAGATCGGGCATCCGATTGACACGTCGCCAGTCATGTTTGGTCCCTTATGACATGACATACCATTTTGATACTTCTTCGTGACACTTCGTGGCAGTTGAAGTATCGATCAATGGCATGAGGAGCGGATCCTCCTGGAATCAAGCATTCTTAGTTCGGAAACCCTATGGCTGGCTGTACATGGAGAATCTTCAGATCCTGTGTGGGTCATCTTCGGATCCTATGTGGGTCAGCATCATTAGATCCTATGTGGGTCATCTTCAATCCTATGTGGTTCAACAACAGAGCTTCTCAATGAAGTAAGATGATCTATAAATACAGTTAATCATCTATACTTTCGTACTTAATTTATACCTAGTGTGATCTTAGTATTTACCTTTGTGGTACACTTCTGTGAGATAATACCTTTGTGTTATTCTTCTGTTTGGAATTACCTTTTTGGTACATACCTTCATTGTGTTAACTTCATGGTATTCTTTCCGTCGTGGCAGAGCTGTGCTTTTGGCTAAAGAGTTTGGTCTCCTGTTTCCTCATGAACGAGATGGGTTTACTTGATTACTTTGGTATGTTTATGGGCATATACATAAGTAGGGATGATTGTTACTTTGTGCTTTGTGATTTTGGGTATTTCTTTGTGGTTTATCCTTTGTGGATTTTGAGAGGCCTTCAGGGGTCTCGAGGTCCCTACTGAGTATCGTTATACTGACCCCTGCACGGGCTACACCCAAACCTTGCTATGTCTTGTGCAGAAAATAGAAAACATTGATCAATGTTTAGGGTTCTAGGACTGGAGGCTGCTTAGAGGTAGACCATTAGACGAGACGTACCGCGAAGATGACAGTTCGAGATTTGTACCTACCCGTCATGTAGGATTTTTGGTGGGTGTTCACAGGAGCTATTTTTAGTTTTTATTGTACATTCCAATTTGGCTTGTACTCCACCCCGTTTACTAACTTTACTCTCTCTGTATTTACTATATAGTTTACTTTGTGTTTGTATCTTTCCATGTTCTTGGATTGTGTGAGTTTTCATGTTAAAAAGGAAAATCCTACCTAGTTTTAGGGATATGCCTTTTTAGTGCTAGACGCCAGCCCCTGGCCTATGGAAGGTAGGTTTAGGGTAGTCACGACACTGGCCCCGAGGGACGGATCATGAAAAAATAGGTCTCAATTTTAACAGAGAATCCAAATTTATTTCAAATGTTTATTTGATAATGATATGTTTTTGAAGTTTCATAGTTTAGAAAATTTATTCAAACAATTTTACTAGTTCACAAGCATAAAATCAGTAAATAGATTCATGGCAGTTTCAAACTAGGATTTACTCCTCACATTATTCTTGGGGATTTGGTAATTTTCATATTTATTGTTGTAGGACATAGTTAAATGGAGGGGATCCATTTACCGGGGTATATCTTTTTATTACCACCATTAATGTTTTGTAGAGGATATATAGTCTGATGGTAATGCCTCATGTGGAGTTATTTTGATGTTTTTTATCTATTAAGAGGTATGTGTAGGCCAAGTTTGGTCTTATTCCCATTCATTTGTGTTTTGGTGTTTATTTTGAAATACCATGTATATATAGACATTTTTAGGATGATTTTATATAAGTTTTGATTGGTTTGATGTTATTTTCTTATCTTCTAATATTGAATATGATGATAGTGGTATGACCTTGAATTGTTATACAAGGTTCATGTTGGTATTATAGTGGATAAACTGTTCTAATGAAATAGTTTGTCATTCCTAGTGCATGTTTCCATTTTATGCTAATCGAGAATTTGCTTCAGGACATGTGAAGATTCATCTCGAGTGATGGATTGAGTCAATTTTTTTTTCCATTACAATATATTATTAGATCCATGGTTTTATTTTAAATTTAGTTGTAGAAAATATCTATGAACATTGGGACATAAGAGGTAGGAAAATGGGAGTGCCTTTCCATCTCTTCGTCATGTTGAACCATGAGTTACCATGGGTATTCTAAGATTGTGGTTATTTTTGGGATTTATTATGGTTTTCTTGGGATGTGATTATCATTGTTTTTATTGACTTAGTTTGAGTAGTTATTTTTCTTAAACAATCTTGTTATTTTTGTTTTATAGATGATGAATCCCTAAGGAAACTCATCAAGGAATAGAGAGGGTTCTATGTAGAATACACTATAAGTTAACTCTTATTTTGAATAGGCTTTGGTGTAGTCAATGATTCGTATGATCCAATCCGTGGGTGATGTGGGAGGTTGAGAAAGCCATCAATTCAAAACCATTATAAGGATTTACAAGGAAAATACCACCATTATTCTGTGGTGATAAGGGACTGAATGAGCTCATGGAGTAGTTAGATCATATCAATTAAGTATTTTAATTCATAATTCCCCCTGAGAACATTAATGTTGTATTTTCCACATATGTAATGGAAGAAATAGGTAGTAATTTTCGGGAATCAATTATCCTCTGGGGATGACATAAGGATCTTGCATGGAATAACATAATGTTTTCATTCAACCAATAATTCTACTTTTTAACCTTGAGAGAGGCCACATCCTATGATTTATTAATTAGGGAGAAAGGGGATTGTTCGGGGATATTGTATTATTCCAAATTAATAGATTTCTTATATATCTCACTGAATCTCCCCACAAACAATTACCTCATCACTCGGTGATTCAAGATGGAATGATGTAAGAGATCAGATCTTTTCTCATTCTTCTTCATCTACTAACAAATTAATAGGCTTCTGAAAAGGTAGTTATGGAAGTGGAATATTTGAATATCCAGATAGGACTCATTGGTATTACTTTATTTAGTGGAACCAATACTTTTTCATTTGGTGAAAAATGGATGTGGGACAAATCTCATAGAGTTAGTGAAATGATTTTCAAGAATTAGTTAGGTTCATCTCCTCTGAGATGTAAAATAGTTTTGTTTTATCGGTACGGGAAGGATGGGAACACCATGATGGTTTTCTAAACAATATAAAGGAAATTCCCAGAGTGTGGATATCTAGGTTATCTTTTCCACTTCTGGTAGTTTCATTCATGGGGGAGTGGTGTGGGATCCACTCTGTCGATGATCTCTCAAGTGTAGCAATAGGATTATAAGGGTGGAAGATCTCACCTTTATGTTAAGGGTGATTACCACATGGGAAAAAATATATAGGGGTGTTTTGGTATAGGGAATATCTATATAGAAAAGTCTTTTCCATAGGACTCAGAATCTAGTCCAACTAACATTACGTGTAGAGTTTTTATTACATATTTCATGGAATCAATTTTATTTTAAAATCAAACAACTCATTCCATCATTTTTTCTGGAATTTATTGATATAATTGGTAATTGACCTAATTTGATTCTCTATGATATCAATTTTATAAACCCATTTCATATGAAAAAATTGAACGGTTTTATGTTCCTTGAGTGTCATGGTGTGGTAGTTAGAGTGGATGTTGACCGGGAAAGTGGTGAAGTTTTAGTGGAATGATAAGTTCCACAGTTCATTTTAGAATTTGTAGACCTATTTGAAATATGTTTCTAGATTTATTATTCCTGATCCTAGGATGGCATATGTATTGTTCCATAATTCATTAAATGAGGTCTTGGGAGGTTTTCATATGTAGGTTGAACATGTGGTGGCCCACAGATCGTAGCAGTTACACCCACATGATAGGAATTATCCCACCGACAAACTTGAATTAGTGGTTGTAATTTATCAATTAATGACCTATTCACATTACAACTTCATTGGGAATTTTATGGTGTATTTATTTCATAAAATACTGAAGTAAATTTTCACACATAGGTACATGAACCTTATATTGTGTGTCATGGTGTACTACCTTTATTATGTTGATTTAGATATTTCTTATAATACCTGGAATGGGAATTTCGTCGCCGAATAATTGAGTATGAATCTCTTAATGTAAGTATCTTTGGAGTCAGTAGATGAGTGGGATTTGATATGTTTTCATAATAACATGAGGTTGGACATGCAGTAGGATAGAGCGTTGTTGTTCTTGGCCAATTTTCAAGTAACACCCTATCTTGTCCATTGGGTTATGAGGGATAAGGTATCCTACCCGAGTTCAATTATTTCTATTTTTCATTAAATAGTGGGGAGAAATCAGGTGATTTGTCTTAGTCTCACATTATATTTATCCTTTTCCAAAAGCATCTGGGAGATCATATGACCATTAGGAAGGAGTACATGTGTGAGGACCACACTTTTAGTTAGTTTATTCACACAGAGGGTACCAAGATGTTAAATACCTTTAGAGGTTGGTTTTGTTTCTTAGGATGACATGGGTTGGGAGAACATTATTTCTAGACTCTTGACCATCAAAATGATCAAAACAGAGGATCAAAGACCATTAAGGATATTAAATCCTCTTATTATTCCATTTGTAAGTGGGATTATATCTCTCGTTATTTTTTGATCATCCTACTTCATAATCAATGTGTAAAGGATTCCATATGCATGATTGTTGACCATATGATGAAATCAACAAAATCTCATACAATTAAGGAGTTAATTAGGGTAGTGTACATCTAATGCATGCATGTTTGAGTGGTATTTTTTATTCATAGAGTACCCTCTTCAATTGTTTTAGATTCGGATTCATACTTCACTTCTCACTTCTTCAAGGGAAACCAAAAGTGTTTTGGAACCCAATTGTGGATGATCACTACATAACACCTGTAGATATATTGTGACTTCATTTTACCATCTAGACACTCAAGAAAATATTGTAGGCATGTTTTTGTGACTTTGGATCTTTTTTGGAGAGGCACATATTATTCACCGTATTTTATTATAACAACTATTACCATGAATCAATCTGAATAATTCTATTTAAGACATTGTATGTGTGGAATTTCTAATCCCCTTTGTGTTGAAATGATGTGGTTAGGAATTCCTTGGTTAGACCATGTGTCATCAATGATAGTACATAGACATTTAGTCAAGTGAAGAAAAGGATAGAGATGAATTATAGATTTAATAAGTCATGTTCCAATTATCAAGGTCATCCATTAGTGTTTTTTGTTGTTGATCATGTATTTCGTCGAATATTAATTCGATTGGGACACTTATGCTATGGAATGGAGTGGATTTTTTTTCCTCTTATTGTTGTCCATTTCATTTTGTGGATCATCTTGCAAAGTTAATCAATTGGTTGGATTATCCAATATTGTTGACCTTAATGTTTCCCAGTTTAAGAGATACAATCTAGCCACATATCATATGTTGGAGTTGGATGTGTTATATAATTAAAATGATACCACCATCATGGAGCATCCATTAATTATCTTAGATCATCAAAATAAGGTTATACATGGTAAATTAATATCATTTGTTCATGTGATATGTTAGAATGTTTTTGATAACTATGATCCATTGGAGTGGGAAGCATTGGTGAAGGAGTAGGGGCCTCACCTCCTTTCTACTAGTGATTTATGTTGACTTTATGGGGGGGAAATTTGGCATGGTGGGTAGTTTATGACACATATTAGGTCATGGGTATGTCTAATTTTTTTAATTACCTTTTTTTCATTTATGGAGTTCTTGAGGTTGGGGGACAGAAATTGTTGTTCTATGGAAAAACATACAAGAACTCTACTATCACACAATTTGTTTAATTTTATAGTTATCTGTGTTAGGGGTTACAGGGGTGATTATGAGTTTTTGAATGGTTTGATCATGGTTTATCAAACCTTATAATATGAAAGTTCCATAGTGCATCCCATTTTTAGATGATATAAGAACCAACATGGTTATAGCACAGTTTCCCTAACTGTGAATCCAATCATTATAGACTATCCAGATCCCCTTAATTTTTTTACCTTTTTTTACCTATCAATTTTATAACCCTTTATCCCATTTTTTCTTTACCTAATGTGTGCATCCACTCCTCATTGCTCATGGATCCCCCCCCCCACCATAATGGATGTGATTTACTCTTGAAATATTTCAGTTTTTTCATGAGGTAGGAACTTCTCACCCTAGTATCATCCTCCTTCCCCTTCCTTATTGATTTTCATCCCATTTTTATGGATGTGTGCAACCATAGAGGTGATTTTGGTCTAATATAATATATGAAATTAGGGTATTTGTTGATTTTCTTATGGATTAGATATGTGAGGACTAGTTACTCCTATTATGGGTGTAGGTAATAAAAGGTGACTTCATTGAGACTGAATTCGAGAAAGGTGTCCCTATTTAAGGTCATTTTCTATAGGATACCACAAAAAATTTAATCACCTTGGTTTTTTGTTGTTTAAATTTCCCTAAAAATGATTTTATATTTATGAATATTCAATTATTGATGTTATTAATGGATTTTTTTTGTAAATTTGGGTGTCAAATTGGGGTTCTCCAACTGGGTTTTTCTTTTCTACACACCATGTATTTGTTAAAATATATCAATGAGATTTAATGGTTTTTATTGGATTTGAAAAATTGTTTCAGAAATTATTTTTCTTTGGGAAAGGTGATTTGATAAATTGGCCAAGTATTTTAGTGATAATGGATTATAAAATGACATTGATTAATGGACACTTATTTTTTATCATGTTGGCATGGATTAGAACATGGGTAAATCAGAGTGTGAGCATGGGGCTTGTTTGAGTGGCCATGAGTGACTTTGTATGGAAGAATGAGTAAGATTTAATTTTGGAACGTATGAAAGGACATTTGATCCATTAGTGGGAAGATATTTAAAGCCTCCATTTTGGTTTCCATGGTATTTTGAGAGCATTTGGGTAGGAATACTATGATACATTGCTTGATGTTTTTCAAGAAATCATTAGATCTCTTCGATTAAGATTCAGGGAAGACCATGAAAGAATACATTTTCTTATCTAGCTAGCATACTTGTTAGTCCCACATGATAAACATCATGTATTCATCTCTATATAAACATTACTCATGTCAAATTTTTTATATGATTTATGCATTTTATTATTTTCATTGTCATCATAAAGATATATGTTATGTCCATTTGTGAATATTTACTATTTGATTATGTTGTTATGTTTTGGCTCTTTATGTTGGGGTTTTGATCATGGTGTTCCCTTTTTATTTATTTGACCAATGCTGGTTTATATTGTAAAACTGATTTTATTTGAAATGGACAAACCAAAGGGATTACATGGATTATTTTAAAATGATATGTTTTTAATGTGTCTTAGTTTTGAAAAAAAAAACTGGTTTATTAGTTTTCATGGGTATGGTGCCTAAATAGAATCAAGATGGTATCCTAATGGGCTTCATTCCTCACACCCATCTTGGGTCATTGGTAATTTTCATAAAAAAATGTTAAGAAATAGGTAAAATCATGGGAACCATGTACCGTGGTTGATCTTCATGGTTAGTGTCTTCCTTGTTTTGTGGAGGATATTTTTTCTCATAGAGTTACATCAGGTGGAGTTTTATTGATGTTTTTTATCTATTTGGATTTATGTATAGGCCTTACTGAATCTTGTTACAATTATTTTGTGTTTTTCATTTTATTTCTGATAAAAATTTATATATGGCCTTTTTCGGCATGCTTTTATTTGCAGTTGGATTGGGTTTATGGTATCTACTTATCTTAGGATGTTGAATCTGATTATAGTGGTATGGAAATACCTTTTTATGGATGGTTCATGATGGTATCGATGTGGAGAAACCATCCCTAAGAGATAGTTGCTAATGGTTGGTGATTGTTTCCATTACATGGTGATTTGGAATGTGCATTAGGACTTGTGATGGTCGGTATCAGATGTCACGACACCCTCCCCAAAAAGTGTACCCTTCCTGGGTTGGATATTTGAGAATAGATATGGTCACACTCGAGTCCCACCTCCAATAGGCCCTAGATTGGTGACTAGCACCAAGGGTATATTAAACACACAAATGGGAGGCATTACCATCTTAGATAACTCATTTGAAAGAGAGCGATAAGATAGACACCAACCAACTCCCACTCAGAACACAATATAAATGAAAATAAAAAGTGCACCTATGTAATTTCATGCAAGAACTACTACAACTGGAAGGAAAACTGCAAGTACAAAAGAAAAAGTAAAGACGACAGTGACCATGAATCCCAAATAGTTCCTATAATCCCCAATCTAGTAGTAACCAGTCTGATCTCAAACCCACATTAACGGACCTAAAAAATAGTTTATTTATACATAGGTTGAGTATAATAGTACACTTCGTAGTATCCTCCAAGGATCCTCTCATGATAAAGTAAAGAAATCATGCTAAAACATAGTGAACAACAAGTGTAACTAACTCGTCACCTAAATAGGTATAATAAGTTCCCAACATCACCATGGATACCATCACCAAGTATTTCATACAGGAGAATATAATATCATAAATAATGATAAGGGTACCCCACTACCCCTTCCCCACTGCTTTTACACTTTCCCCAAATGTTGCACGTCCTGTGCATCTCTCTCCAAAAAGTATATCATGAAGACACTTGGGTGAAGCACTACAACACGCACCTCATGAGACTCACCAAAAAATCAACATAACCAAAGTAACCAGGAAACTTTTGGGATCCTCCATAGCCCGTACAACATGTATCATATGTCAGGAATTATACCACAACCCATCACATCCCATACACTGAGTAAGGATCCTCAAGCCATCACAACCTATACATGTTATACCTACAGTTACCCATAGGAAATTATATATAGAAAATATGTGTGTGAAATGACCACAATCCATTACATACCTCTACACACATATATGGGGAAAACTACCCATTTTTTCATACAAGAAAAAGTTACTACCAAGAGAAGAGAGTGGAGCCAAAGGGGATTGTTAGCCATCCATCCTCCCACTGAGATGTTGTGGAAAACATCCCCCCTAGGGCTTAGAATTCATTGGGTGTCAGTTTCCCTAACTGACATAGTGTATTATCATATAGAGACACAAAAATTACATGGTATATTATAGCTCATGACCACACTATGGGCATAACATAGTCCCAGACTCAACTACAGCTAACATCTCTCAGACTCCTAGCTACCACTACAAAGACTAGATATCATATAAACACACAACCATTTAAAGAGATACATTAAGTTACTTTATCCTTTTTTATCATCTGAAATTATGTTAATTATTTATTTAAAAATTAATTAACCATTAACAATACCACATTACATTTCATTAACGATGATACATACCCCTAGGCATAACAAAAATTAGTACATGGCTTCACATAATTATAACCCCCGCCTTTCATCCTAGAAATCTCAAAACCCACGGGTTAAACATTTATTCATTCATTAACAACATTACCACTTTCCATAATTATATGTATTCTAGAAAACAAATCTATGATACCAAACATAAGTGGCATAACAGAGTGACTAGATGAACTACCTATCGAGTCGTCACCACCTATAGAAAGATCATAGACCCATCCCACCAAGAGAAGATAAACATAGAATTCACATGGAATACCTCACACATATTCACCTCACATAGAAGAAGAGTAAGAAAAAACCATCTTCCTCAAGCAGTGGGGAATGTAAAATAGGTAAACAAACAATAGATTCAGCAAGCATCCAACTTTTATATCAATGGGTAAGAGAAAATTCAACCTCTTCCATCATCTTCAGTGTCCTCCCAAATACCCAAATTCATAAACAAATGCATCTCACCACTCCACGTTTCAACTGCCGCCACAACAATCGGGCCTCCCTACCCCACACACCACAACAGCCCTTAAAGCATAGCCATCCTTGGCTCACATCACACCTACGTATCCACGCCCAGTATATCACAATAACCTTCGAGGATCATCCATCCCAAGCTCACATCACAACACAAGTTGTGGGAATCCAACAAGAAATTGGGGTTTCTTCCCTAAAATAAGGAATTATTCCTACACACACATGAGATCTCATGGCTCTAAAGCACAAGGAACTCATCCTTTATTAGAACACTAGAAACTCATTCCATAAAAAAGAATTATATTTTATCACACAACTGAAACTTTATTCCATATTGAATTAACCGATTCATTATTAATAGGTTCCAACTACGATAACCTAAGCAACAAGATATCACAAGTCATCACAAATTAATAAAATAATTAAAGGAAAATGCATTTAATTCCTTTATCAACCATATACAACATGCTTTAGGTTATCTAACCAATTCAACTAAAAATTTATATCTTTATCAAATTATTATCCACAAATTGTTACAACAACATATGAATTCATTAACACGACACATAAATCATTAGCCAATTAATTATCAATTAATTTTGGCATTATTTTATTTACAAATTTCCGTCAAGAAAAACATTATAAACCATGAATGTCATTGATGTAACACTATCTTGAAAATCAAGAGGCACACCGTTATCATTGTACTATGCATCAACATCGATATGCGATCGATAACAAATTTTTAATCTAGTTCAAGTATTTAATTAATTTAATTTCATTGCGATGCAAGGGGATAAATCATGATATCTCTACGATTTCATGTTAATAAAATAGTGAATAAAAAATCCCCCACTTAAAAAGGACATCGTTGTTCTTAGCATGATAACGGACAACACAATGGATCTCAGATCACCTATCCCGCAATATTTGCATCCATCTAAGGACACTGTGGCACCACCTCACAAACCAAAACCAAGAGGAACCCCATTGGAAACTGGGATATCACATTCCATCACATGGAAAACAGAAATAGGGGGAAAAGTATACCAAACTGGAAGAAATCATAAGAATATAGCAATAACACACATTAGAATGAAGACGAATCATTATGTATCAATGGAGGGAAGATAATTGTAGAGACCTGAAGCCTGACTTACATGGACATTACATTACATTTGCGGAATACTTAGTACATAACAAAAACACACACACAAGGATCGTAATAGTTTAGTGTCTTTGGAAACTCGGAACGTAATATTCTAATCCTGGTGAAAGATCTTCAATATCTCCCATAAAGATCTTCCTTTTTTATACCTAAAACCTTTCTTTATATCCTGGGGAAAAGAAAACATAAAAGGGTGAGCTCAAATGCTCAGTAAGGGTAAACAAAATAAATATCAATCACATCATATTCATAAGAACATAACATTTTGGAATTCTTAACCTGCAAAAGAGAGCATAATCTCATAACATGGGATAAATCATGGCAGTGAAATGTAATCACAATAATCATAACTTAAAACATGAAACTTTGTGGCATACACACATAATCATAGAGAATCATTTCTTGTTAGTCAAGACTCATTGCCAAGACTATCTTAGTGGACAAAGTCCCTTTCTGAACCGAGTCACCCTCGTTTCAGTCCTGTTTCACTGAACCGGTATAACCTACCGTTCCAGCCATGTCTATCTCATGAGATATAAAATCTTTACCCAATGCATTTGAGGGAGATATAGGTCCCACCCATCTCATAATGATACCATTATTATGTGTGCCACAAAATCATAAACCATACATCATAGCATAACCCATGTAATAAAAATGGGATTCTTAAACAAAATGACATCATAAAACAATTCATATAAGATAAGGGAATTGATAAAAAAAAATCCATCACAACATAATCAAATCCATGTAATAATAGGGATAAAAACAGAACCCTTTTATTATCTTAGATGGAAAATAATTTTGATAAAATACTTGAACTCCATTCTTGAGGAAAATATCCTTTCTATTTCAAAAACATTTTTCCTTTTTAACATGTCATACAACTTTAAACTAAAAGAAGTTGATTAAAAATAAACTTGAAAACTTTTAAAGGACGCTTCTTGGAAATAATTCTTTAAAAATCTATTCATGCCGTATAAGTTAAAAAAACATTCTTCGTACTTTTGTCGGAAAAGTCAAAAAAAGTACCTCGTATGAAAAACGACAAAAGATTCCATTCATACATATTACTAAAAACTCACTGAAGGGTAAAAATGGATTTAAACAATTGTAGGTGGATGTAAATAATATTACATATTGATGAAACATGGATGTGGATAATAAAATACACCCCAGTAAATACTGACGAATAAACAATCTCAGATAAAAATGAGATTGTGATATTTCCCTTACCTTAGGTCTGATTTGCTTTGTACGTGTCCGAAGATCCTATATAATGGTTTAAATAATGTTATTTACTTATTCCAGAATCATATTCATTGTTATGATATCATATATGGTTCACTTATGACATTATATTACCCGTTCTTTTGTAAATTCCATGTTAAAGAAGCGTTTTGGGTAAAATCGTTTCATTTATCGTAGGTGTTTTGACTTGTTGTTCTTGACATTATTATTACTTATATCATGATTTACTTACTTCCAGAATATAAAATATTATTTATATATCATATATATTCAGTATATATATATATATATATAATAGATAGATAAATGAAATGAAAAACACCGTTCATGGAGACGGTAGTCCGTACGTACGCATGAACGTTGTTTTCCTTTCCTTATTGTCTTGAATGGAAGTAAGTAGATGACATACATATATATATATATACATAAATCCAGTAGCTTTATAATGTCATATATTTCATTATTATTTCTTATATATACTTTTTAATCATTCTTAAATGGTTAACATGGAGAATGAATCTCATCGCGTCGTGGAGACGGTAGTCCGTACGTACGCACGAGCGATGATATCGTTCCCATGGTCGTGGAATTGTGTTAAAGTGTATGAATATTATTTCAGTATCAATATCACTTTATAATAATCATATATAGTTACTCATTACACCGTTATACCCATCCTAGTAAGGTGGTGGCGGAAAATAGATTACACCACGGCGTGGAGACGGTATTCCGTACGTACGCACGCGCGGTGATTTCATTTTTCCGTAGGATGGATAGAAGGTGAATTAGGGTTGTTTCATATTTATAATAACATATCAGTATGTAAGTAATACTTATGTTATTACTTTGTCATGAAACAACTAAAGAAGAAGAAGTTGAAGAAGAAAGAAATTGAAAAGATCGGTAATGGATATTACCTCTTCTATGGAACGCCTCTTTGAATCCTCCACTTAGGGAACTAAGATTGGTCTTTGAATAAGACCAGGACCTCTAGGATTATTCTAGAGAAGTGGAGAAGGGATTTTGGAAGGGGTTGGCGGAGCTTGAGTGCTCAAATTGGTGTGAGGAGGAGGGGGAGGAGATGTCCTTTTATAAGGGAGGAGAGGGGCACCTTAGGAATATCTCAAAATATTATTTTATATTAAAGTAAAAAATCAGTTTATAATGGTTCCAAAGGGTCTTATTTCGAAGCTAAAGTGGGTATGGGTCTAAATCCTATCATCCAATAGGATTTAGACAAGTTTAGGGTATTATTTTAACCTTATCAATTAGATTTAACTGTAAGTTAAATAATTTAACTTTTACCGTGTCTTTTTGTTTTCTTTCACTATATGGTTAATACACTTACTATAAAATGCCAAACGAACCCAAAATTGTTTATTATTAATATATATATATCCTTATCTAAGTCATTTGTCCAAACCTTAGATTTTTAGGAATAAAATAACAATTAATAATATAATATTTGATTTAAAAACTATTTTGTGTCAATTTTGACACTATTTGATATATGATTTTTGTGAAAGTCATAACAGAATTATATGTTCGAACCAAGTTGCTTAAATCAACAATAATATATCATAGTAACCTAGAAAATTAGTGGAATTCATAAAAAGTCTCAAATTACATTCATTTGAGCATTTATAACATCAATTATGTTAATATTTCCTTAAAAAGGGTAATTACTGCATCATCGTTGTGTCATAAATAAATTAATTTATTTAAAGTCTAAAAATTATAAATAAAATATCATTATGTAGGAAATCTTTTTATCTTTCTAATGAATATTTACAATCGAATTTATCTTATGTATAACCCTATATTAAAAATGTTTTAGTAAATAGACTTTGATTTTAACTCTTTTAACTCTTCTTTGAATTAAATAATAATAAATGTCCTAATCTAATCCAAGTGGGCCTAAATGATAATATTTTACAATTAAAGTTGTTTCTGGTCGAGATACACTTGTCCAATAGAATTAGGACATGTGTTAGGGTAATATTAATATCATTCTTACCCCTAATTACCCTATTTACTTTTAACCGTGGTAAATAAAAGTAAAAAGTTACTATTCACCAAAAATTATTTTCATCTCATTGAACCACATTTTACTTACTGACATCAACCGTGTCTCTCAGATTTTTGAAATTACATTCACAGAAGCGGTAAAATTAAGTTTTATGAAAAATTCGGTTTTTTTAACTACCACTTAGTAGTTTCGCTATTCATCAAAATTGATGTTTTTCATAACAATGCCAAAATTTCATCCTAAGCTATATTTCATATTCCGAATTCAAAAATGAAATCTATTTTACCAAATTCATAACATAGAAGTTGCATTAATTAATTTTATAATTAAATCCCGCTGTTAAAACAAATAGCGTGTTTTTAAGAAACAATATCTATCAAAAGATTGACACTTGTTTATGTCTGGTTTAAATGTGCAATTACATCCAATGACCAACATTGTATTAAATTGTAAAAATATATTCTAAATATACTTTAAAACTACTCCAATTAATAATTTATCACTATTAATTATTTCGATTAAAAAAGTTGTTTTTTTAATTATAATTTAGTAATTTTCACTATTCATTAGAATATGAAAGTTATCCGAAATGTACCAAAATTTCACCTTAGGCTAAATTCGATACTCCGAATCCAAAAATGAAGTTCATTTTGAAAAATAAGATTTACAGAATTTTAAAAAGTGGTTATTACTATTCATAACGGCTAGTTTTAATAATATTTTAATAGCATATCGTTGTTTAGTGAAACTCGGTATTGCGTATTACACACGCTATCGAGGAAGGTCGCGATTGCATGTAATGCAAGGAAAGTCAAGGATGCGTGTTGTGAAAGCTCCTTTTAGTGTATCGTACAACACAAGACATTAATAAAATTAAAAAGAATATTTTTTTATAAAATCTTGGGTTGTTACATTCTACCCCCCTTAAAATGAATTTCGCCCTCGAAATTCGTCGGGGTTATAAATGGTTTACTATTCGAAAGTTTCTTTAATAGAAACCCACATCGTAAAAAGAAATATCAAAACCAATCATTAAAAACAAAAGTATGAAACGTAACGGTTACCCAAATAAACTAATCATTGGGTTTCCACATAGGTGAAAATATGGATATGGAAGAGAAATCTGACCATCATGTTCTGATGGAGAGTGGTAGAGAACATGGCTATGGAAAAGCCAATAATCACAAATCCATAGATTTGTGATGATATAAGGTACCATCTGATTCATCAGGTATAAGATCACTAGGACAACATTTTTGGTTTTCAAGATCATTTCCCTAAAGTTGAAAATTTGAATTAGAATAAATACTTACTTTATTTTGGTACAATCTCACTATTGTTCGTGCCTTGAACAATTTCCACTTCATCTCTTAAATAAATGAAGTTGAATTTGTTATTCGTGAAGTGTTAGCAGATCATGTGATAGAATGACGAGTCATTCCATCTGTCTCAAACAAAAGGTTGCCAAAAATTATATACATAAGTCGATCTATAGTGAGATTAATCATATAAGGATCCTAAAATGGACTTATAAATCATATATCATACTGCTTAATATAATAAAACTAGTTTCTACTAAACAGGGACTTCCTGTAGGCCAGTGGTAGGCGATAAAGGCCAGTCGCACTTCGGTTGTGGGTTCGATTCCCACAGCCTTGTCCGAAGCGATGGGCTGTCGCCCGTCCTGCAGGTTGTCCTTTTTCTAAAACTATATTACTATAACATCCCATCAATAATATCGAAAAAAACTTCTATCCTTAAACAATACAAACTTATTCCAACATAATCCATTCCAATCTTTAGGCTTACCCATAATACTGCAGTCCACTCTCATAATATAGTGAAAACAATTACCAGAGATTTAATACCATCGTTGATCCCCATAAGATATGTCTTGTTGGTCACATTCTAAACATTCAAAGTCCTTAATCATGTATTCTCTTGAATACCTTAGTGAAAACATGAATGCAGTTTAAAGTTAACACTTTCCACATACCAAAATCCTCAAAATTCTATATACTCAAACCATGATATCACTTAGTCCTTATATCAATCATGAGCTCATGAATACTATCAAACATTTAATTTTCTCCTTATCCCTTCATTATGTGCATATCATCTACATTCCAAAAATATCTGAATAATCTTTCATGGATACTGGTAACATTAATCATACACTTTCAAAACACAAGGAAAGGCAATAGTGTAACAATCCATAGATGTCTCTTTATTCCATAGTAGCATGAGATTACTTATACAAAATTACACATGATAAACATGTAATCATTCCACTACATTCTTAATCCATTGACCGAGCTTCAAAAATTCTTTCATCTCACATATCATTTGTAGTCTCTTCATCATCATCCACATAAATACTACCCATATGACCATACTGATTCTCTTCATGAGTCTTTCCCTTAGGGCATTTGTTTGAATAATGCCCATACATTCCACATTTAAAACACTTAACCATTTTTGATGTCGTAGCAATACCATTATCCTCATCCATGGTGTTAACCGACCCTTTTCCTTTGCACTTACTTGCTTTGTGTCTTTCTTTTCCACACCCAAAGCATCTTCCAGTTCCCTTGAAACATTCTCCTTGATGCCTCTTCCCACATGATTTACATAGGGGAAATTTAACTTTCTTTCATCTATGATCATCATGGAACTCTATCTTTCTCTTATTAGTCGAGTCAGGAAACTTACCAAATTTTACTTTATTGATCATATTATGAGATTGCTGATTCGGCATAATAATGATGTTTGGACATCCAAATCCCATTTCATTTGGTTTCTCATGAAGAATATCATTCCATTGTCCATCATATCCTCCATTATTGTGAATCATCTTGTTTCCAGCCATTTTCTAAAACCCAAACAGAATAGTGTGAGAGGCAAAATAATGCAAGGGAAAACAACATAGTAAAGGGGGAGTACCCTTAATATCTAACATCTTAGGTTAAATTATAAGATCGTTATCGTAGTTCTAGAATTATATCCTATACGTATACTTATCCTTAGGTACATCCCTAGACATACCTTAGAAATATCTCTAGGGATCTCACTAAAGTTCTCGCATCCTAGTTTCCAAAGGTTGACTAAACCTTTCCTCTAATACCAACTGTAGAGACCCGAAGCCTGACTTACATGGACATTACATTACATTTTCGGAACACTTAGTACATAACAAAAACACACACACAAGGATCGTAATAGTTTAGTGTCTTTGGAAACTCGGAACGTAATATTCTAATCCTGGTGAAAGATCTTCAATATCTCCCATAAAGATCTTCCTTTTTTTATACCTAAAACCTTTATTTATATCCTGGGGAAAAGAAAACATAAAAGGGTGATCTCAAATGCTCAGTAAGGGTAAACAAAATAAATATCAATCACATCATATTCATAAGAACATAACATTTTGGAATTCTTAACCTGCAAAAGAGAGTATAATCTCATAACATGGGATAAATCATGGCAGTGAAATGTAATCACAATAATCATAACTTAAAACATGAAACTTTGTGGCATACATACATAATCATAGAGAATCATTTCTTGTTAGTCAAGACTCATTGCCAAGACTATCTTAGTGGACAAAGTCCCTTTCTGAACTGAGTCACCCTCGTTTCAGTCCTGTTTCACTGAACCGGTATAACCTACCGTTCCAGCCATGTCTATCTCATGAGATATAAAATATTTACCCAATGCATTGGAGGGAGATATAGGTCCCACCCATCTCATAATGATACCATTATTATGTGTGCCAAAAAATCATAAACCATACATCATAGCTTAACCCATGTAATAAAAATGGGATTCTTAAACAAAATGACATCATAAAACAATTCATATAAGATAAGGGAATTCATAAAAAAAAATTCCATCACAACATAATCAAATCCATGTAATAATAGGGATAAAAACAGAACCCTTTTATTATCTTAGATGGAAAATAATTTTGATAAAATACTTGAACTCCATTCTTGAGGAAAATATCCTTTCTATTTCAAAAACATTTTTTTTTCTTAACATGTCATACAACATTAAACTAAAAGAAGTTGATTAAAAATAAACTTGAAAACTTTTAAAGGACACTTCTTGGAAATAATGCTTTAAAAATCCATTCATGCCGTATAAGTTAAAAAAACATTCTTCGTACTTTTGTCGGAAAAGTCAAAAAAAGTACCTCGTATAAAAAACGACAAAAGATTCCATTCATACATATTACTAAAAACTCACCGAAGGGTAAAAATGGATTTAAAAAATTGTAGGTGGATGTAAATAATATTACATATTGATGAAACATGGATGTGGATAATAAAATACACCCCAGTAAATACTTACGAATAAACAATCTCGGATAAAAATGAGATTGTGATATTTCCCTTAGCTTAGGTCCGATTTGCTTTTTATGTGTCCGAAGCTCCTGTATAATGGTTTAAATAATGTTATTGACTTATTCCAGAATCATATTCATTGTTATGATATCATATATGGTTCACTTGTGACATTATATTACCCGTTCTTTTGTAAATTCCATGTTAAAGAAGCGTTTTGGGTAAAATCGTTTCATTTATCGTAGGTGTTTTGACTTGTTGTTCTTGACATTATTATTACTTATATCATTATTTAATTACTTCCAGAATATAAAATATTATTTATATATCATATATATTCAGTATATATATATATATATAATAGATAGATAAATGAAATGAAAAACACCTTTCCTGGAGACGGTAGTCCGTACGTACGCATGAACGTTGTTTTCCTTTCCTTATTGTCTTGAATGGAAGTAAGTAGATGACATACATATATATATATATACATAAATCCAGTAGCTTTATAATGTCATATATTTCATTATTATTTCTTATATATACTTTTTAATCATTCTTAAATGGTTAACATGGAGAATGAATCTCATCGCGTCGTGGAGACGGTAGTCCGTACGTACGCACGAGCGATGATATCGTTCCCATGGTCGTGGAATTGTGTTAAATTGTATGCATATTATTTCAGTATCAATATAACTTTATAATAATCATATATAGTTACTCATTACACCATTATACCCATCCTAGTAAGGTGGTGGCGGAAAATAGATTACACCACGGCGTGGAGACGGTATTCCGTACGTACGCACGCGCGGTGATTTCATTTTTCCGTAGGATGGATAGAAGGTGAATTAGGGTTGTTTCATATTTATAATAACATATCAGTATGTAAGTAATACTGATGTTATTACTTTTTCAGGAAACAACTAAAGAAGAAGAAGTTTAAGAAGAAAGAAATTGAAAAGATCGGTAATGGATATTACCTCTTCTATGGAACGCCTCTTTGAATCCTCCACTTAGGGAACTAAGATTGGTCTTTGAAGAAGACCAGGACCTCTAGGATTATTCTAGAGAAGTGGAGAAGGGATTTTTGCATGGGTTGGCAGAGCTTGAGTGCTCAAATTGGTGTGAGGAGGAGGGGGAGGAGGTGTCCTTTTATAAGGGAGGAGAGGGGCACCTTAGGAATATCTCAAAATATTATTTTATATTAAAGTCAAAATCGGTTTATAATGGTTCCAAAGGGTCTTATTTCGAAGCTAAAGTGGGGATGGGTCGAAATCCTATCATCCAATAGGATTTAGACAAGTTTAGGGTATTATTCTAACCATATCAATTAGATTTAACTCTAAGTTAAATAATTTAACTTTTACCGTGTCTTTTTGTTTTCTTTCACTATATGGTTAATACACTTACTATAACATGCCAAACTAACCCCAAATTGTTTATTATTAATATATATATCCTTATCTAAGTCATTTGGCCGAACCTTAGATTTTTAGGAATAAAATAACAATTAATAATATAATATTTGATTTAAAAACTATTTTGTGTCAATTTTGACACTATTTAATATATGATTTTTGTGAAAGTCATAACAGAATTATATGTTCGAACCAAGTTTATTAAATCAACAATAATATATCATAGTAACCTAGAAAATTATTGGAATTCATAAAAAGTCTCAAATTACATTCATTTGAGCATTTATAACATCAATTATGTTAATATTTCCTTAAAAAGGGTAATTACTGCATCATCGTTGTGTCATAAATAAATTAATTTATTTAAAGTCTAAAAATTATAAATAAAATATCATTATGTAGGAAATATTTTTATCTTTCTAATGAATATTTACAATCGAATTTATCTTATGTATAACCCTATATTAAAAATGTTTTAGTAAATAGACTTTGATTTTAACTCTTTTAACTCTTCTTTGAATTAAATAATAATAAATGTCCTAATCTAATCCAAGTGGGTCTAAATGATAATATTTTACAATTAAGGTTGTTTTTGGTCGAGATACACTTGTCCAATAGAATTAGGACATGTGCTAGGGTAATATTAATATCATTCTTACCCCTAATTACCCTATTTACTTTTAACCGTGGTAAATAAAAGTAAAAAGTTACTATTCACCAAAAATTATTTTCATCTCATTGAACCACATTTTACTTACTGACATCAACCGTGTCTCTCGGATTTTTGAAATTCGATTCACAGAAGCGGTAAAATTATGTTTTATGAAAAATTCGGTTTTTTTAACTACCACTTAGTAGTTTCACTGTTCATCAAAATTGATGTTTTTCAGAACAATGCCAAAATTTCATCCTAAGCTATATTTCATATTCCGAATTCAAAAATGAAATCTATTTTACCAAATTCATAACATAGAAGTTGCATTAATTAATTTTATAATTAAATCCCGCTGTTAAAACAAATAGCGTGTTTTTAAGAAACAATATCTATCAAAAGATTGACACTTGTTTATGTCTGGTTTAAATGTGCAATTACATCCAATGACCAACATTGTATTAAATTGTAAAAATATATTCTAAATATAATTTAAAACTACTCCAATTAATAATTTATCAGTATTAATTATTTCGATTAAAAAAGTTGTTTTTTTAATTATAATTTAGTAATTTTCACTATTCATTAGAATATGAAAGTTATCTGAAATGTACCAAAATTTCACCTTAGGCTAAATTCGATACTCCGAATCCAAAAATGAAGTTCATTTTGAAAAATAATATTTACAGAATTTTAAAAAGTGGTTATTACTATTCATAATGGCTAGTTTTGATAATATTTTAATAGCATATCGTTGTTTAGTGAAACTCGGTATTGCGTATTACACACGCTATCGAGGAAGGTCGCGATTGCGTGTAATGCAAGGCAAGTCAAGGATGCATGTTGTGCAAGCTCCTTTTGGTGTAGCGTACAACACAAGACATTAATAAAATTAAAAAGAATATTTTTTTATAAAATCTTGGGCTGTTACAATAATAATTTATCCTTGATGAAGGAATCCCCAAAAAATTGAAGAGGGAGTCGTCGGGTCACCTGGAGCTAAGAGAGAAATACTATAGTTGTAGGGTTTTACAACCCAAGTAGCTGGAAAATGTTTTAAAACATACAGTAGTGGGGTATTACATGACATGTAATCCCCATTCACATTGTGTAATACCTCAATGTTGGTTTTCAACAAAAAAACTACCACCTCTTAATTTTATTTTATTTTTAGAAACCTTCTATATTACACATCATGAAACCCTTTTTTCTCATCACTTAATGGACTTTCATGATGTGAAATCTCCCTAATTCTATCTTTTAGCATCTGAATTACTCTATACTTCCTCTGAGCACCCTCAAAGCACCATGGTCTTTTGAAACATTCCAAGGGTTGATCCCCACGAATCTAGGCTCTTACATCAAATACTCTTTAAAACATTATCATCATTGAGAATCTCAAACCATCCTAGAGAGGAAATAGAAAAGGGGTTGTCCGAACATCCACCTTGTGATATAACTCTTAAAGCTCCCGCCACTATAGGAGCTCAACCGCTTCATCAAAGAAAAAATGTGAAACGAAAACCATAGTGGATAACTCTTCACACCCTAGAGGTAAAATGAGGATATTGATCTGAAATGGTCATCCTCATGACCTCATTGAGTCTCACCACCTCATCCAGATACTTCCTTGATAAAACATCCACTGAGCTCGACTCCCTGATCACTATAAAGTGGGATGATTTTATCTAGTGATCCACCACCTCCCATATAACGACATTTTCTAACTAAGATCGAGGTAAATAAGAAAAAAAATACTATAGATATTCCTTATTAATTCTAATGAGGGGCATCTAATTGCTAGAGAAAACCACCAGGAACATGGTGCTCAACCTTCTCCTTATTCCAGACCAAACATAAAGAAAAAAACATTGCAACTACATGCTTCAACCAAGGCCACCAAAACTGACTCCTCAAAGCTTGATACATCTTTATCATGCCAGGATATACTACTAAGGGAAAACTATGGAACTGATTGAGAAACATATCATGCATTTCCAAAGGAATGAAAAATCATCCTAGGAACAACACTCGGTGTTGTTCATCTTCAGACCAACCATCATGGGCCTCACCATAAACAAATCAGCCTCTCCTGAACTCCACCTCACGATCCCCCAACTAGGATTACTCCACCTAAAACATCAGATTAGACATCACCATCATCTAATAAAGACAACCTATTCCCCAATCTTCTCCCGTGTCTAGATTTAATACTGAAATTTCATCTATTACTCTCCCGGATTCAACAGATTCACACACTGCATCACTATGTGGATTCTTACTCAAAAAATCAGCCACAATATTCCCTCTTCAAGGTGTATATGAAATCTCAATGTCAAAATCCTATAAGAACTCCATCCACCTTTTTTAGAAAATGTTCAATTCATAATGGGAGAAAACATACCTCAATATCTTATGATCGGTGAGGACCATTAAGTGCTCGTCATTGAGGTAGTGACTCCACAACTTCAAGGAAAAAACTGATGCCACTAACTTTAGATCATGGCTGTCATCATTATTCTCATGGGGAATTAACTACTGAGACCCATAAAAAATAGAAATCTCTACGACATAAGAACATAGATCAACCAAATATGTGAAGTGTCACATAAAACTGTGAACTGAACTCCTTCTATTATTAGACAGAGAAATGGAGAACTGACTAACATCTCATTTTTCTAGTCAAATGTTTCCTGACACTGATCAGTCCACATGAATATATAATCCTTTCTATTCAATGCTATCAAATGTGTCACAACCTAATAGAAATCGAATACGAACATCCTGTAATAGCCTCCAAAACCAAGTAAACATCACACCTCTACCACTGTCTTGGGGGATGCCCAAGACACAACTACTTCAATCTTAAACGGATCCATACCTACTCCATACTAGGATACAACATGCCCTGAGATATGGACTTATAGATCCCAAAACCCACACTTCAAAAACATACAAAAAAACTTCTCATGGTGAGGGACTCCCAAAATGGAAAACATATGCTCTGCATGCTCCTCCTTATATGGAGAGTACATAGGGATGACGTCAATGAAAACAGCCAAAAATTTATCCAGGAACTCAATGAACACAGTGTTAATTAACCCCATTAACATAACTGGAGAAATTATCACAACTAATGGAATTACAAAAAACATGTAACGCCTGTGATGAAAGAAGAAGGTTATATTTGGAATATCCTCATCCTTTACATGGATCTGATGATATCCTGACCGCAAATCGATCTTTGATAACCATCATTCACCCTTTAGTTGACTAAATTAATCATCAATCTAAAGAAGAGGATAGTGGTTATTCACTGTCACCTGGTTCAAGTAATGGTAATAAATACACAACTGCAGTCATTCATAATCCTTCTTCAGAAAAAAACTGGTGCACACCATGATGACACACTCGGCTGAACAAAACCACACTGAAATAGACCATCAATCTGTATATACATATCTCATAACTCATAAGGTTTCATCTTATATGGGGACATCGAGATAGGATTCATGCCTGGGTGTAGTTAGATCCCGAACTCAATCTATCAGTGAGGGGGTAACGCTACAACCTCTTCTAGAAATACATCGGCGTACTCATCCATAAACCTAGGAAAAACCAACTATTGATCCTCTAAAAAACTCAGCATCATCTCAACCATTAAGGATGATAAAGATGGAACACGCCTCTGACCCATCTGAGAATATCACTTTCCAACAAACACTACTGGAACTCTATCAGCATCGAAGAACACAACCTGCCTCCTGAAGAAATACATGATATCCTTCATCAAATAAAAACAATCCATGTTGTATCGATAAGCATAGGAAGTCTCCCCAAGAGTAGTGCTTCCTAGAACTATCTCATATTTTCTACATACATCAAACAAATCGGCTCAAACTCCAATAGGCGTAGTAAATTCCAAGGGCACTGGAAGTCTCTCTGCATCAAGTCACAAAGCATGGACAAGGTTAGGTGACATAATGGAGCATGTCTCTCCTCGGTCAGACAAGGTATTCACCCATGTAGAATATAAGAAAAGAGTACCTCAAACAACGTCTAGCACGCCTGTTGCGGGAAATGCTAAAGCATGAAGCTGATCATGACATGCTGCATGGCCTCTTTGACCTTTCTATTGGCCACCTTCATGGCCTCTCTCTTTTCTATGAGAAGGATGAGAGTCTCGGGGATATCTTCTACCTACCCCATCTACTCTCTATTAATCCAAAACATGGCCAACATATTCCTCATGACTCGTCTAGAACATCCTTAAGAAAGGAACCTGATGTAAAACACCTGACACACACTAACTTCTCAAAAAGGTTGGGCAGTCTTTCCAATAAAGAACTCATCCTTCAAAAGAAATACATGTGTTTGATACCTTAGCATAGGAATGATATTCTCTACCGCCAAATAAATGAGACATTGAGGGATGGGACCTACCCCTGGATAATCAAAATATCTTTTTTCCTGAAAAATGGGAACCTCAGACTATATCTCTACTTCATGAGGAATAATAATGATCCACCTATCATGATGGTCTGATTATTTTAACACCCACTCGATGACCTCTTCTCTCTCCATCACATTCAGATATTTCTTCAACATAAATGGAGAGACATTGTGCTAGATATCTATATGGAAGGCCTCTGGGGATTGCCTCTCCCTAGCCTCCTCGTTTGGAAATATGACCAATGAATATCACATAAGGTCCCAAAAATAGATCCTGAATTCCCACACACTAGATCTCCCTTACCAATGGGTAAGATGCTCTAAGCCACGGGATGCCTTCTTGGTCGAAGAAAGAAACTCATCTCTGAACTGGTCTCAGAACTCCTCTCATGATACTATTGACTCCTCGCACTACCTAAGGAACAATAACCACCATTGCCTCGCTTCCACTCTATCACAACCCCCCCCCCTAAAAAAGTGTACCCCCCTGGGCTGGCAATGGGAGAAGTGAGATAGTTACAACTGAGTCCCACCTCCAATAGGCCCTGGGTTGGAGACTAGCATCAAGAGTACAATAAACACACAAATTTGATGCATTGCCCTCAATGAGAACACATGAGAAAGATAGAGATAAGATAGACCCCAACCAACTCCTACAAAGACCACAATATGAAATTAAATCTAAAGTGTTAATATGTAATGTCATGCATGAACTACTTAAACTAAAAGGAAAAATATCAAGTACTAATGGAAATGTAATGATGGCAGTGGCCATGAAGCCCAAAAAGCTCCTGTAAACCCAAAGCTAGTAGTAACCAGCATGATCTCCAATATTCTTAAACTGACCTGAAAATAGATCATATATATGAAGGGTGAGTATAATAATATACTCATTAGGATCCTCCCCTGATCCTGTCTTGTAAAAGTAACTAAATCTTGCTAAAGAATAGTGAAAACAAGTGAAACTAACTTGTCAACTAAACAGGTATACTAAGTTCACAGCCTCACCATGGAAACTCTAATGACGTTTCATATACAAACGAATATAATATCGTAAAGAATATCAAGTGTATCCCACTACCACTTCCCCACTGGTTTTCATCTTCTCTCCAACGTCTCGCGTCCTAAGCATCTCTCTCAAAAAAGGTTAGCTTGAAGAAACCTAGACTAAGCAACACAACATGCACCTTAAGAAACTCACGACCACATCCACATGACCAAAATTAACCAAGTAGTTTTCGGGATCCACCACAACCCGTAAAACATGTATCATACATCAGGTATTATACCTCAATCCATCACATCCCATACACTGAGTAAGGATCCTCAAGACATCATAGCCTATACACATTATACCTACAGTATCCCTTAAGAAACTATATCCATAATATATGTGTGTGAAATTACCATAAACTATTACAGCCCTCTACACACATATATGTTGAAAACTAAGAGTCGTGCATACTAGCATAAGTAAGTACCAAGAGAAGAGAGTGGTGTCAAATGGGGTAGTTAGCCATCCATCCTCCCACCAGGGTGTTGGGGAAAACACCCCCCATGGCTCAGAATCCTGAGGTGTATGTTTCCCTAACTGATAGGGTGGAGTAGCTTATAGAAACATAAAAAATACATGGTATAATTTATCTCACAACCACACAAAGTACATAACCTATTCTCAAACTCAACTATAGCTAACATCTCTTGGACACCAGGCTGCCACTTCTATAACTAGATATCCTATAAGCACACAACTAATTAAATAACTACATTAAGTTGCTTTATCTATTTTTATTAGTTTCAGTTTATGTTAATTAATTCCTTACCCATTAAAAATTACACATTACATTTAATTAACAGTGTTCAATTCCCTTCATGAATAAGTAAAAAAGTCCATGGGTTATTAGAATTGTAACCTCTACATTTCATCCCAACAAGATCCAACTCGATGGGTTAAACATTTATTAATTCATTGACAACATTATCACTTTCCATATTTCTAGGTACTATAGAAAAACATTCTAAACAACCAAAAATAAGTGGCTCAATGGGGTGAGTAGATGAACTACCGGTCAAGTCTATTCCACCTATATTAGTAGAGTAGAACAATCTAACCATAACAAGATAAACACTGAAAGCATGTGGAATACCCCCACGCATCTTCACCTCCTTTGGAAGGAGAGTAAAAAACCCTTATCTACCTCAAGGAGTGGGGAAAGTAAATTAGGTAAACAAACAATATATTCAAAAAGTATCTATCTTTCACGTCAATTTTTATGCCCAGCTTCAACCCATTCCATCATCTCTAGTGTTCTCCCTCACACCCACATGCACAAAACGATGCATCTCACCACTCCAGGAATAAAATACACCCGTAACAACTACGAATCCCTACCCCACATGACAAAAAAATCCCTACAAGCTTAACCATCCAAGGATCACATCACAACTAGGCCTCCTCTCCCCATATATCACAATTGATCTATAGGCTCATCCATCCCAACATCACATAACAACAAAAGCAATAGGAAACAAACAAGAAACTGGGATCTTGTCCCTATAACAAGGCATTCATCCTTAACACACAACAACCTATCATGGATCCAAAACATAATGAGATTATACTTTATAACAAAATGGGAAAATTAAGCCCTATAAAGGCATTATATATTATCATATAACTGGTTCTTTATTCTATATTAAATTAACTAATTCATTATTAACAGGTTCTAACTATGGGAAACCTAATAAACAAGCTACCGTAAGCCATCACAAATTAATTTAAAATTCCTTTAATTAGTGTATCCACAAGAATCAATATTCTTCAAGTTAACTAAATAATTCAATTAAACATTCATATCTACATCAAATTGATTTTACTAAAATTGTAAAAACAAAAATCAGATTCATTAATATTCATTTTAAATCATTACCCAATTTATTATCAATTGATTCAATATTTCTGTTCATTTTGAATTTACATCAAGAACAACATGATAAGTCAAGGAATTCAAAGATATCACATTATCTAGAAAATCGATAGGAAAACCATTATCACGGTACAAAGAAGAAACATTTTTATGAAATCGATACAAATTCTTTAATCTAGTTCAAGTATTAATTTGGTCAATTTCGTTGCGATCTAAGGGGATAAATCATGATAGATCTAGGATTTACTATAAATAAAATTACAAAAACAATTCATCCTCTACTTCGAAAGGTCTTAGATGTTCTGCACATGAGAAAGGACAATGAAACGGATCTCAAATCACCTCTCCTCTAATATTTGCATCCATCCTAGGACATTGCAGTACAACTGTGCCAAAAACAATTGAGAGGAACCCCATTAGAAACATGGAGATCATGTTACATCACATGAAAAAGAGAAACAGGGGGAAAATATGCCAAACTAGAATAAATCACAATAAAATAGGAAGAACGCAACTTATATCGATGATGGATTGTTACAGATCGAAGGAGGGGCGATAGTAATCGGTCCATGATGAAGGAATCCCCAAAACGTCGAAGAGGGGGTCATTGGGTAACCTGGAGTTGAGAGAGAGTTGATGCAGCTATAGGTTTTTTCAACCTGAGTGGCTGGAAAATGATTTAAAACATAGAGTAGTGGGGTATTACACGACGTTAATACCCTTTCACATCGTGTAATACCTCGAGGTTGGTTTTTGCGAAAAACATTCTCGCACCACCATTTTGTTTTATTTTTCAAACCCTATTATATTACACATCATGAAACCTTATTTCACAATATGTAATGGTATTTCCTGATGTGAAAGCTTCCAGCTTCCATCTTATAGCGGTTGAACTACTCTAGACTTCCTCTAATCACCCTACAAGTACCTCGGTCTTTGGAAACACGTAAAGGGTCAATCCACACATATTTGAGCCCTTCAATCAGTTGATTTCTTTAGCTAACCAGATAATTGTCGTTAAAAATAGGGTGTAATTATGATTTAGATTAATGTTGTGAATATTTTATAGGAATAGAATATATAAACCAATATATAAATACATCAAAGAAATATAAGTGAAACATATTTCTTTCCCATATTTGAATATAATTTTGATCCTTTTAAAGATGATTTGTGTAAATAGATTATTATATTCAATCATAATATTCAAATTATTAAAAAAGTGTTCTAAAATATATGGTTGGTCTTGTGGAATATGAAAAATTTATAAAAAACACCTTAGAGATAAAATAATAAATGATATCCTGATCTAAAAAATATTTAACAAAAATTCATTAACATAATTATTATTAGAATAAATATATATAATGTCAAATAACTAAATTTGATTTTTTTTTATGAACATAGTAAATAATGATTTAAAAATTAATAAATACATTCTTATCTATCTACATTTGGTGAATTGACACAATTTTATAAAAAATGACAATATTACATATGAATAAAAAAATAATGGTCTTTGTCATGATAATATTTTACCAATAATTTATAAAAAAATATTTTTGAAAGGATCAACTATAATTCCATATAAAATTACAGTTCTAAATTTTCATTTAAATGGAAATTAGAAAAATGACTGTTTTTATTTTTATTTCCATGATATCATGGTCAAACCAAGATTTTTATTTCTAAAATAGTTTCTTCTTAATTACTTATGAACACATGTTTTAATTCTAAATTTGTTCCCAAAAATTCAAACACTATTCCAATAAAACTAATTTTTTATTAGTACTAAATATATCATAAATATATTTTTATAAAAAGTGAGTTGAGTAAGAATAAAATGGATATGTGTTATATGTATAGTGGATGATCAGGGAATATAACTAGTGATATCTCTATTTTTTATCTTTTAATAAAAGTGATATTGGTAGTGTTTATTTTGGTGATAAATCAAAATGTAAGATAAAATGTCTTTGAGAAGCTAAAATTTAAAATTTTATTATTACTTATATATTTTTATTTTTTGATGTACTAAAATATTATTTAACTATTATTTCACAAATTTTTTAGGTGAATTTGGAATTTTAAATTTGAAAATGAAAAATATATTTTTTTTATAAAAGAATCTATAATATTTTAGGAAAAAATAATGGAAAATATTTATTCAATTAATTTTGTAGAGTTTATTGAAGCATATTACAAATATTTAAGTATTTTAAAATCTAACAATATTTTATGGAATAAAATATTACTAATAAAAAATTTAGTTATTATAAAACCATTCCAAAATGAATTTGTTTTTGAATCTATAAGAACTAAAAATAAACAACACCTCTATATGTGATTAATTCTTAATAGGTTTTAAGAATAAAGTGTCCTATAAATTTTTTCAAGAGTTTTTAAATCCTAGAGTACTTCAACTTTAACATTTGGGTTTATTTGTCCCTATTAAATCATTAAGTCTTAGACAAAAATATTTATTTTTTTATTGATGGATATAGTATATATAGAATTACTTATTTTCTTACATTTAAATCTATTAAATTATCAATGTTTATATCATACTCTACATTGGTTATAAATAATAATTTATATTTAATTTTAAAAATTATAAATTATAGAGATTGTGTGTTTTGAATTTTCTAACTTAGTAGATTTCTTGAAAACAATTTGATAGTAACATAATTTTTCAAGTAATAATACCCCCAAAAAATGGTTCATATAAAATAAAAAATAGGACATTATAAAAAATGGTTAGGAAAATTTAATTTCAATGTTCTTTTCTAAAATAGTTGTAACACCCCAAGCTTCCACAGGATGATAACGTGCTATGTACGTAACACCGAGTTCAAGCACAACATGACCTATCAAACTAGCCTTTTTAAAAGTGGTTATGAATAGTAATAACCAAATTTTGAATTTTATATATATCCCATATAATTTACACATTCATTGTTTTTGTTTCAAAGTCATAAATGTAGACAAATTCAATTTTTCAAAAAAAGAATTGTTTTTTAGAAAAATATTGTTTTTCCGCCTTTTAATGGAGAACCCTTTTTAAAACAAATATTTGACACTTTTATATTTTTAATTTAATGAAATTAAATCCTTTTTTATAATTGGAACATAAAAATTTAGTTTCAATAATGTTTTGTTATTTTTCTGATAACTTTCATATTTGGGTGAATAGTGAAAATAGTATATTTTAATTAAAAACAACTTTTTTAATCAAAATAATTTATAGTGATAAATTAAAATACTGAGCAGTTTTAAGGTATAATAAGATTATATTTTTACCATTTAATCCAATGTTGGTCATTGAACATAATTTCACATTTAAACTAGACATAAACAAGTGTCATTCTTTTGATAGTTATTAATTCTTAAAAACACGCTTTTTGTATTGACAGTGGGAATTAATTTTAAATTAATTTCTGCCACTTCTTTATTTTGAATTTATAAAAATGGATTCCATATTTGAAATCAGTATGTACAAATTGTGTAAATAGATAAACTTTTATTTTTATAAATTTTGAATAATTACTTCGGTAAATATTTTATTTACCGTGGTTAAAGGGTAAAACTGAGAAATAAGGGTAACAAAATAATAATATAATAATATAAAATTACCCTTAAACGTGTCCTATACCTATTGTATGATACATGTCTGACCATGGGAATCCTTGGGTCGATTTTGGGATACCATGGAGCCACTTGTAAGTGAAAATGGCACTTTATTTTAATTAAGTTAAAATGAATACAAAAATGACATAAGCATATATCTTTTAGTAAAACAATTTTTACATGGTGTTATATAAGTTATATTTTCGACTATAAATATTAATTATAAATATAAAAGTATTTACTACATAATGGTATTTTATTTATAATTTTTATACATTGAAAACTTAAGGTTATTTTTGACAAAATGATGATGCAATAATTTCATTATTAATGAAACAATCAAATAAATGGAATTATAAATTTTAAAATAAATATAATTTGAAAGTTTTGATACCGTAAACTAATTTTACAGACGAATATGAAATGTTATAATTGATTCAATGTATCTTGTTCTATGTAATCAAGATGTGATGACATTCACAAAAACCAAATACTACATTGTGTCAAAATTGACATAAATGGGTTTTTAAAACAAATATTATATTATTAATTGATATTCTTTTCATAAAAATATAATCTTCATCCAAGAGACTTATATAATGATATTTTTATCATTAATGAACCACTTGGGGTTATCTGGGATGTTTATAGTGAGTTTATTAACCATATGATATAAAAATACAAAGAGACATAGTAAATGTCAAACAAATTAACTAAGAGTTAAATATAAAAGATAAGGTTAATATAATGACCCAAACCTATATAAAATATATTGGTTGAGTGTATTTCGACCCATACCCACCTTATCCTATAAATAATCTTCTTTTTAGCCATTAGAAACCGAAAATTATTTTATTATAAATTAATATTTCACTATTTTCCTAAGCTGCCCCTCACCCCTCTTATAAAAGGGAACTCCCCATTCTCTTTAATTCACACATTCAAAGCAATTTGGCTCAGCCAAACCCGGACCAAATATCCCCCAATACTCCCTAAATTCATCTTAAAGGCCCTAATTTACTCAGAAATCCATCCTAAGGAGCCCTTTTGATCAAATCAAAAGGAAGAACCCGAAGAAGAGGTAATAATATCACCACCCTCATTCAAGTTCCTTTCTTCTTCCACTTCTTATTTCTTTGTTATTTCCATTCTAAAATAATAAATCTGGTATATTATATAAACTGTGATGTTATTATAAATATTTTACAACCATATTCAGTATTCTATTCATCCTTTGAATGACATGTCACCATACGTGCGTACGTACGGCATACCGTCTCCACGTCGTGCTGTAATTGTTATTCAATACATTATTTTTTGGATAGGTATAATAATGAAAGTAAATTATGTAAATAATAAATATAACATTATAATTATTCTTTATATATTATATACTATCCAATTATATACGATTTTAATACCAAAAGAATGATATTGTCGCTCGTGCGTATGTACGGATTACCGTCTCCACGACGCGATGAGATTCATTTCCATGTTCACTATTCTAGGATGATTATAAAAAGATATATTATTAATAAGTTTGTGATATATGACATAATAAATATAATGGAGATATATATATATATATATGTATATACTTACATATATCTTATTCACTTACTTTTGTTCAATAAGATATGAAAACAGAAACAGTGTTTATGCGTACGTACGGCCTACCGTCTCCATAAACTGTGTTTTCCATTTCATATATATATATATATTATAAATATTTAAATTCTAAATATATATGATATATAAATCAATTTTTATATTCTGGAATTATTCAAATCATGATCTAAATGATACTATCAAGAGTAACAAGTAAAAACATGTGCGATAAAGAAAGTGATTATTACCTGAGATGTTAATTTAACATTGAAATCATTATTAAATGGGTAGTATAAAGTCCTAAATGAATCATGTATGATATAATAAATATGGATATGGTTCTGGTATAATTTAATAACATACAATTGTCATTATACCGGAGGTTAAACGTACCCTTGACCAAAGGAAAGTGCAAGGTAAGGGTTATTTCATCAATCTCATTATTATATGATATTGTTCTTGTGTAAGTATTTTCTAGGACATAATTATCATCGATACCCATATTTTATAAAAAAAAATTAAAAGTAATATTTTAAGGTTTTATGGGAGGGTATATTTAACTATATCATAGTTTTAATTTTTTTAAATATTTATCTTTCTAAACCCTTTTAATTAATTTCCATGTTTTCAAAATGATTCTAAGGATTTATTTATATGGATATAAAAGTTTTTAAATGATAATTAATTTAAAAAATGTCAAAGTGGTATGGGAAAATTTGATTCAAAAATCTATTTTAAATTACTTCCTTTATAAATTGTGGTAATTTTAAACAATTTCATGAAAAATGGGTATTTCTCTCAAAGACATTTACTGATCATTTTCATCTATGTCAACATCCTTTGATGGATTTTAAACTTGTTTGAAGTTGATTTATTATGATAAAAATCTTCCATATTGTATTGAAGGTTTTGTGATAAGTTTGACTATGGTCTTGTTATTTTATACCATTCATGGTTTATGGATAAGGTATTGACAGTTCGTATACTAGTTTTAATACGAATGTTTATGTTATGTTTCAACACTTTTATATGAGGAATTAAATGGACATAGTATGTGACGGGTGGAGCCTGCTGTAGCTCCTCGATGCATCGGTAGGTCTCATGAAACAAACTAGTGTCTTGTCACAGGGCCTTGGCAAAAAAAAATCATTTGTAGTCTTGGCACGAGGCCTTGACTATGTGGTAATGAAGTCCGGTGTTAGGCATTACCTCATTATGAAATTAGTTATTACAAATGATTATTCGACTAGTAGAATATCCATGTTCATGTTTATATGGTAATTTTTGATTTATTTTTACCATATTATGTTCAAGTTTATGTTTAAAAGGATTTTGTTTTTATTACACATTTTGCCTTAAAATTTTATAGCTTCTTCTAATTTATTTACCCTTACTCAGCATCTGAGCTAACCCCTTTATATGTTTTATTTTTCCCTGGATCCCAAAGATTTTTTTATGATTAAGATTCAGGGTTAAGATAAGGTAACAATGGAATTCATAAAGGATTATTTATGGTGTGTTGTATGTTAGAAAGTGTAATGTAACATTCATGTATGTAATCTATTTTCCAAGACTGCAAAACTGATCAGTTATTCGGTACTTGATTCCTTATAATCATACCAATATATTAAAATAATGCACCGACTCTGGGTAACTGGGGTCGGGGCGTTACAATATTTCTCGGTATAATAATTAATCATAGATTTTTGGGGTTATAAAAGATTTTTTCTTTGGAAATAATAAAAAATGTTATTTAATATCCAAATGATTGAAGAATAAATAAAAATATCAGAATATTTGGGTGTGCTGATTACATAAATAATTTAAAATAATAACTATAAAATTTTGATTCAAAATATGATGAGGTAATTTTTCTATTGTTAAAATAAGAACCTCCTTATGAAATTTTTTTACTTATCAAGAATTTACATCATATTGTTGACCTTAATTTACGGATGAACCATTATTTGATTCAAAATGGATTATGGAAATGAATTAATAATTAAATTACATTGATAGTAATAATTTTTAGTTTATATTATAATCCCCAAAATATAACAATATTATTGAAACAAAATAGGTATTTATAAATAATTTACATTAATTTGGTCAAATAATTATAAATAATTATTGATTAGTGGACCATGGTGTCAATTAATAATAAGGAATTTATTTTAATGAATAGTTTCCCTGGTTCCTCTATTTTAATCTATAGGAATTATTTTTCATATACATGTTTTTATAGAATTAATTTATTTCAAAAGTAAGTTAATATATCATTTCAAAAATGAATATATATCTGAAATTGGTTTTGAAAAATTTCCCCTTTGTTTTGAGAATAACTATAAACCTAACCATGTATTGAAATGATCAAAATATCATAATGGTTTGAAATATTCTCCTCATACTTATTATGAAATTTTATCATTATTTCTTTTGAATAATGGTTTCAGAATGTGGAATGTGTATGAAAACCTATTTATTAAAAGTGATTCATGACATTTTTTAATTGTTGAAATATTTGTAGAAGATATTATATTATAATATTTTAGTGATTCAATTTGTAATTACATTTCATACTTACTAACATTAGAGTTTTTCATGATTCATATGGTTAAACTTATCTTTTCTTAGAGATTATATATATTCATTCCAGAATATATGGTATTTTTTATATGCAATAAATAATATGTAAAAGAATTAGATAAAACGTTTGGTCTTTAAAATTGTAAAATCTAAAATGTTCCAACGAGTACATCATGAATGATGTAAAATGATGAATTTGTAAAAACTGTTCATAATAATATTTTTATAACTATGATTAGTAGAATACATTATTTAACATCATAAAGAAATAATTTTAGGTTTTTAGTGTGTATATGTGATATGATCCAATCTAATCTTATGGAAATTCACTTGAGGTCATTTTAGATGAGTAATTATTTATTTAAAAGGATATATGAATCATGGGATATTTTATTCTAAAAATAATTCTTTTTGACTAACCATTTTTTCGATTTTCATTTTGGTTGTTTTATATATTGAAAATGTTCATAAGTTAATTTTCATGTTCTAATTAAATGTTTATTTTTATTGAGTTATACAAAATTTAGTGGGATTAATAACTTTTATGAGTATTTTTTCTTATTTTTTTTATTGAAGTCTTTATGGATTAAACAAACTATTTAAATTTTTTTAATTTTATAAATATCGACATTTATTGGGATAATACATCTATAATTTATATCTTTAAAAATACCCTAAAACACATATCACTAAGAACATTAACATTAGATATTACCATATTAGAGGTTATGTTCAAAATGGGAATATTATTTTTGGAATATGTCTCTATAGAAGATCAGTATGCTTATATTATTAATAAACCCCAATATTCAGCAAGTTTTTATAAAAAACAATTTAACATGGTATTGTAGAAATTTACCATTATAAAAATTAATTATAGAGACTTAAATTAATTTCATTAATTTTTTATTAATTTTTTTACTTATTTACTTCTGTGCATGTAAATATTTTATATTATCTACCTTTACTAAAATATGTAGTAACAGTTGGTTAGATATTAATTAATTACAAATGATTATATAAAAATCAATGAATATCATGAAATATTTTTGCAGATCATCAAGGATTCAGATATATTTTTCAAATGGTGTATGATATATAGTATATGCATAAAAAATCATGAATTTATGGTGAGAATTACATTTTTCACTGTATTTTTTATAATGGTTAGTTTCATTCCCAATAATCATTAGGATACTTTTACCATTCATTTTATGTAAAATATAGAATGGATAGTTTCATTTCCAAAATTAAATGTTTATTTTTTGTGGGAAACATATTCACATAATAGTTTTTATTATTTAATAATGGAGGGATTTTATAATCTTTGAAATCAATTCTAAAATGGGGTAGAAATTTTGGAATTCTCCTTTGTATTATAGTCATCATAAGGGATTATAATTTTTAACTGGATATATGATCTCAATTGAATTTTTAGGATTTGATAACTAAAATTATTCTTTATTGAATAATTACAATTTATCAAAACTTTTATTTCAATCCTTATTTACTCAAGCATGAGTTAAAATTTTTTTGAATACGTCATTAATAGGATATGATATTTATTATAAATAATTACTCATCCAATGTTCGTGTTTGCCTTGTATTTTTTGAACTTGTTTTTTAGAAAATTTCACCACTAAATTGGTTAATATAACATATACTCTTAGTCTATAGATTATATATTTTTATAAAAACTAAATATGTCATGATTGAGCACAAGAACAAAAACCAGGTCATTGCATTAACAAAATCCAAGTGATCGCATTTATAATATCAAATAGGCAATATGAAAAAAATACAAATGACTATTGGAGATAACATCAATAGACCTTAGTAATAATGTTTAATGACCACATTACTATGGATTTTCCATAAGATAGGTCATAAAAACATTTATAATTATTTTTCTAATAGAACTAGAAACTCAATCGACGACAACATATTCAATCAAACATAATAGAAAATATAAAAAATTCAGAGACATTTTTTTCATCTATTATACTATATAAATAAGTGTCTATTGATAACATGAAAATATTTTGTTCATTCATATTTAAAATTTGTATAACTATTGAATAACTAGAATAAAGAGTTTCAAATGACCATGCTGATCTAAATGACCACATATTGAAAAACCAATCAACTTAGCATTGTAAAACTAATCAACCCCAAGATTCATTCAATTTAATCCATTAATAATTGTTAAATACCATAACATTGAAAGAAATATGATTTATTTTCTATCTTGAAAAATCAACCATGCCTTTTGAGATTATTTTCAGTGATAACTTTTTTATACATTTTTTATATTATAAATTTTTTATTTACTATAGTTTTGTTTTAATTATTCTTATTAGTAAAATGATTTATTAAATACTTAATAATTATTTCAATGATAATAAATTTAATTATAGGAATTATATATATAATTAAATTTTAGTCGTGTTAGTAAATTACTAACCTTAGTTTCCTAAAAAAATTAATTTTTTATATTTAAATTTTTGGTAATTTGAATATATTTTCTTTCATGATTTATTAATGTGTTCCCATGAAGTTAAATGTTTTTTGTTTCTGATAGTTAGTGATATATTATTTATTTTAAGGAATTATACAATATATCTACTTGTAATATTATAGACTATTGATATAAATAATGGGGGAATACTTTTCATAGACATTAAATGATTGAATCACGTGATTCTATGTGAAGGATGATATGTAATGGGCTCAATGATTTGAATTTAATGTCCATGAAAAAATATATATATTTAGTTCGATTGAACCAATGAAAAAGTTGATGAGGATATTATTGAATTGTACTGGGTGTCACAATAAGGGGGTTAATTATTATTCATCGATAAACATGAAATGTTTAACCATTGTTTATGGTGATATAAACTTATTGGCATGAAACTCATATCCATTATTATTCATCTGGTATAGTTGGTTCTTATGTGTTCCTATTTTTAGTGTGCTTAATCAAGTATATGTTTTATTACGCATAAAATTTATTATTCAGGTTATAATACCCCATAATTTTTTTTGATATTATATTATCCTCTATGCACACAAATGGAAGGGTAATTTTGTAGTTACTCTAGGTTGGGAATCTTTAGTAATCATTTTTGACTAAATGTGAGAAAAAGAATTGATATTTTACTTTAGCATTTAAAAAGAATATGAAAAGGGTTTGTGAATCTATTTAAAATGGAAAAGTTCATATATTTTATTGGTTCTATCCCTCCCTACAATTGAGTGGGGTTAATATTAGGGTATAATAATTTAGAACTAAAGTGCAATAAAAATCACTATGTTCATTTTTCATTCCATTTCCACAAGATTAATTATTAACATTGATAATATGTCCTTAAATATTTTGATGAGTTAAATCCACCTTACACTTGACCATTAGTCTATTATTACATTATGACCAAACATCCATAATATTAATAACATCAAGGTTTAGAAAATATTAGGATTTGATAAAATTTATTGTATCAACATCTTATTTAATGGTAGGGTACAATAGTATTTATTAACAAAATTTTCATTCCATTTTATTGATTGTGGATAATGATAAAAAATACTTCATCGGATGATAGGTAAATGATTATAACCCTTAATATAAGACCTACATCGTTAAATTTCATCCTTATTAATTTTCTTTTACTATAGTAGATTATTATTTTACTACTCCCAGTGGTTAACTTTCTTCTACTCATTAGGTATATTACCACCATAAAAAAAGTCATCTCTCAGCCTCTATATAATCAATATCTTCCATGACCATGATTATATGTAGTCAAAATCACTTTTATAAATGGATCATAACCAGTTGTTAGGGATTCATCGTACCATATTATGGGACTATTGTTCTAGATATAATATGAAAGAAAAATTTAATTCATAAAAATTTGTAATATCATTTTATAGATATTGGGATTTTAAAAAATTATTCTAGGCATTAATGGTAGAAATAGATATTGCTAGAATATTTAGAATTATAATATTATCTTTTTATAATTTTAAATATGATGAAATTTAAATAACTTTATTGATATATTTAGTTACTAATTTTTAATATTAGTAAATTTTGGGACTACATTCAGACTTTTATTTGGGTATTATAACTTGTTGTAGGTGATCGTATTCCACCGTAATGATTTTCTTCTACAAATAAATATCCATCATGATCAGGTTGTCATTTAAAAATGTTAATGGATAATACAGTGAAGGAATATCTGGTGTCATGTTCTGACCCATTTCACTCTATAAAACAATAATCATACATGTTGGTGAAAATGTTTCATGTATGCCTCCCTATACACTAGAGGAAGTTGATTAATTTGGAAGGCCTGGGTGTGAAGATGGGGAGACTATTCCCTTATATCATAGTAAGAAAATAGAAAAAATAATGAAACATCACCCATATAAGTAATTAATAAATGTGGGGATGAAAAAAATACTACAAAGGTTGTATAAAGAATGAAATTCAATGAAATAGTCAAATTACATATCTCATATACAATAATTATCACCAACTAGGCCATATATAAAAATATAGTAGTACAAACTAGAACATAAAAATATATATAATGATTTACAATCAATATTGAGCTGAACCACATATCTAATCTTCACAAATATATCTGACCTATCATAGAATAATAGCCTTCAGCCTCATCCCATCTTGTACCTATAACCTAGTTAAAATCTTCTTGGGTGCCCCATTGTAATGGTGGCCCAAGTAACATGTCAGTACAAAACCAATTAGGTAATCACCAATGTGGTTCCATAAATATCCATTAAATTAAGTGTATGTATATGTGAGATACTCAATAAGATAATAACAAAAATAATAATAACTAAAATCTGAGAATAACTAAATAAAAAAGTCATACATGTCATTCCAATGGAATGTGGTCATCCTGGAAGAGAGAAAAATGGAAATGAACAATTAAATAAAATGAAACCATAATTGATTCATAGGTTCATAATCCTCATCAAACAGACATCCTGGGAATAAAGAATTGAGATTGATGTCTTACCAACGAATTCATGTGTAATCATGTCGATCCTTACGTACATAATCCTGATCAATAATACTTGATTCAACCAGTGTTATAATGTCTCTAGAAAAGCTGCATCACTGTAGGGGGATTTATTTCTAATCTCTTAGATCACATATACTCACCTATAATATTTATATAATAAAGGATTGTAGTTATATACTTGATATCCTATGAATATAAAACTGATCTAGATGTCATACCACTATTTCCATATAAATACACTATGATGTATAAGTCCAATGTATGAGTCCTAGGATATTTTCTATAAGAATACATGATATTGGAAATCAGATAATCCCTAAAGGGGGTGAAAACTTGGCAATATGTAACTAATTCTCTCACGATCCAAGATAACATTTTTAATACATTTAGTAAAAAAATAAACAACCAACTACCAGACACGTATAGTGTGTATAGTAATTGTTTTTCCACCAAAACAAAGGGGGAATCCTAGGAATTGATCTAGAAAATCATTTTAATTTTTTTTTAGAGAATCTCAACATGGGTTTAAAAACCCTCAATAACCTCTTTTTTAATCCTTAATTAGGGATTCCCAGTGACAAATGACACTTCCTATAATATCATTGATCAATCATGTAATACTCATGTTGGATCCCATGACGTATTTTTATGAATCCCAATTATATCATCATATCACATCTGTCCCTAAGGGATATATTCTAGGGAGTACATTTGGAATCATGTTTACATCAATAGTAACCATTTTAATGCATGAATTAAATAGTGATGATGTGAAAATGAATAAAACCAACTACTTAATCCACATCCCCATTGGTATACAAGTTTTTTATGGTTTTTAATGTGACAACTACTATCATATATACCCAAAAACCTATAACACACTAGGCTAGGGTCAGTCAACGGATGGAGAACCCACTATGTCCCTTATCAAAAAAATACTGGAGAATCTTACACATGATTGAAAAAGTAAATTGATAAGAATTGGTATACCTATTAGGATCCTCTAAGTTAGTAGTATAGTCATATGTCAAGAACTGATGCACCAGAACATCACATCACATGGAACGATGTACAAGGTAGAATGCCCTTACAAGATAAATGGTGTCATGTCCCTAAGGAAACCATCTGGATATGGTTCATGACCCAATATTTATGGCATGGTAAATCTATGATAGTATACACACCCAACCCAGTCCTGATCTACCTGTGGTTTGTCTAACCATTCCTATAAAATGTTATAATTCCCTACCATGTGTAGTAACACCTCTTAATAGGTTTGGAGGCTACTCTATTAATCAATGGGATAAGGTTCCGCCACAAGGTACCAAGACTTGATTTTAGTGCATAGGGGTTTCTAGTGACCCCGAGTATTCATCCATTTCAATTATATGATTTAATGATATAAAAAATCCATTGGATTACATTTAAGTAGATTGTTTCACCCTCAAGAACTAGCCTAAGCATACACATATATCCATAACATGCATATATTCCATAGGGTATGTATGAATGGACACTTTCCTTTATAAGGCATTACATTAAATATAAAATTTCTTGAAATAGATTCCAAGGCCTACCAAATCATTTGAGATGTATAATTTCCTATCTCAAAAATCCATATTAATATTGTTAATTATAATTCCATTATAATTAATTAATTATTCTCAACAGCAATAATCAAATTAATCAAAACTACTTAAAAAGGAATAAATTTGAAAACCCTCATCAGTTGATCCCATTTCACAGGAACTACGAGCAATCACTCACCAACAACACATGAAACATCATTGACCTTTAATAGACAATAATTCATAACAAACAACATCAAAACAAACACCAAGAAAAATAATTTAGTTCTTTAAATCATAAAAATTCACCATCATTGTAGACCTCAATAAACTAGTACATAATTATGTGTAGATGACCCATTGTGTAACCCTATTCTTGGGTAGAGTGAAATTAAAAAAACCATTATCCTATTCAACCATTCTCTTGTCAAATAGAGTCCAAAATTCATAAATAGTGAGCACAGCGATAGAAGATGAAGGAGAAGAACACAACTTAGTCCAAAAAAGATACATAATTTCCATGAATCACCATAAAATAGACATAAAAGTGACCATTAAGACCTCATTGATGGGTTCTGATGATGCGAACGATAGGATAATACTTCTTATTTTTCACATGATAGATGTAGGAAGAAAACATGGGTTTACCTTTTTAAACCCCATAAGTGAAAAATATTGATTTTTTCCCTTTTTAAAGGCCCATAATGTTTTCCCACAATGTAGGCCAAACTTTGTGCCAATTGCGAGACTCTGATATCTAAGGTGCCTAGACCATTTATAGTTAGGGTCCATGGTATAGTATAAATACATCAACTATTCACCTTAATTGACCTAGGATGAACCATTTTTCATATAAATGACACGTAGTTTCAGAGGCTGTGTGCCTACCATGTCACATGTCTATAAAAACCTTCAGTTACCCACCTAGATTTACGTATCCTAATGCACGATTTTCCAATAACACGTGCCTATGAAAACAAGGCCACACAATGTGGCCACATTGTTATAACTGTCCATTCACAAACCATGTATCATAGGCTATACCCTTACAAAACATTTACATCAAGTCCTAATCCCCTAGGATGCTCCCAAAACCTCCTATCTAACATACAAGCCACATGCTACATCTAAAAATTTTTAATTTAAGAATTAAATCATTTTTAATCATATTACGAATCATTGGTCAAGATTTGACCTTGATAGTAATTGAAATTTTAATTTCCTTATAAAAACATCTAACTCACAAAAAAAATGGTATCTTGAAACCTCCCCACATTTTCACTTCTTATGCCTGATTTGTCTTTTTCAACATCCAAATGAACAAACTAAACTACATTACCAATGAACTCTATTCAAATGGTCTCTATATGTTTCTAAATTACAAACATGCTTCCAATTAAACTTAAAACATGTGATTATTAACCCATAAAACTTGATCTATAACATATAACTGATATTAAATCATTGAGACAACTATTACCCAATCCCTTAAAACATGAGACATGATCATGTCATATCCTCACTCATCAATCAACCTATGGAAATCCCTCCCAAGGTTGTTTTTATTAGTGTCCAAATATGAAGCATGGTTATTAAAACATCAAAATTTCGTAGTGAAACACGACCCCCTCCCTATCGTCTTAATAGTACTTTTTCAATTCTTCTAAAATTACTAAACATTACCACACATGGGGAAAACACTCTGTTATATGCTCACCAAATTGTAGAATTTGAACCAACCAAGATCAATTTGGTAGTTCTATATTTTCTATGAAAATCCATGGACAACCAATATAAATGACCCGTCTCATCTCAACGGAATACCAAAAGTGGTTCCCCATTGTTCAAATAGTACCATTCAAGAGAACTCAAATTGAACCACATATGGTTGACTATTATTGAAAATACTAGGATTAATCTATATATACTTAATAGAAAAAAAATTCATTTTCTGTTATCCAAAGGTACACTGAGAACGTTCCTTGAAAGCTTTTAGAAACACATAACTGACTTCTAGTGACATCTTCAGGTCGAACCAATTATAAGGACCTGAACATAAAAAATTCACATAATCTTGAATTAAAAGAATAATTCACATTGAGGATTTTTTCATGTTTAGAGTTTTATATAATTAGGCCATAACTATTACATTACATCCCAAAAATTAAAAAGTAGACACTTCTACTCAGTTTATATTTTTTCATAAAATAAAAATTCTTGAAAAATATAGTCATGTCTAGTTCCATGTTTTAGATATCATGAATTTTTCTCAATCACATCCTTGACCCTATTCCTCTTTAGGTCTGGTGAAAAACATTTCAAAACTTAGGATGAGCATAAAATGCTCAGTAAAGGTTATAAAATAAATAAAGTAAACATTAGTCCTCAAAACACAATCTTTTTAACATACCTCATGAAATCATAAGATTTTTGAATAACACATAGAAAACATAAATCATAAAGGTAAATTTTGCATCCATATCATACTTAGATTGTAGCTATCACAGCTACATAGGGAGTTACGTTAGAATACCCATCAAAGTATATTCCCTAAATCTCTTAGGAGAAACATTCATGTTTACCTCTGTCATGTTACCCAATGAATTGGAGAGATATCTCGGGCTCACCCTCCCTAGGTTTATCTCGGAACCACCTGTATACATAAATAATGCATAAGAACCATAACATAATCATAACACATAATATAAGCATAAAGGAAAGATAACATTCTCACATTGGAAACACAATATATCATTCCAAAATATTGAAATAATAAATCCATTCTCAAAAACATTTGAAATACCATAATATGTAAAAAGATTTTATGGTAATTATTTTTCTTTTAAAAAAATTATGGCTGGTTAAGGAAGCCAAAGATCAAATAATTCTAGCAGCGGCGGAAAAGGTCGTTGTCACTACTTACGTTATAAAGAAACATTTTTTTGTCTTTTTGTAAAATGATTAAAATAGAAAATACTCCTTTTGAATGAAATTAAAATTAAATGGGGTTTATACACCATATAAAATAATTTTTTGTATAAATCAAAGGATGCATCAATGAAAGGATATTGAGACAAAGTCATTTACCTCATGTCCGACATGACCCGTTTGTTATTTAATCTCTTGAATAATAAACTATGTTTAATATTTACTTTCTTAAGAACCTTTTTCAAGTTTAATATTTCTTTAATATAACTTATTACAATTTTATAAATGTTATTTAATCATTCATGTTAATAATGGTCATTTCGTCGATATTTGGTACTTGAGTCAAAAATGAACTTCGTATTACTACAAGTTGTTCATGTGGTCAAAATTTCATTATCTCCATAATGATATTCAGGATTTAAATATAATATATATCCTATATATCCAATATATATATATGTATTTATAACGTTACATAACATTGGGAGATAAGAAATGAAATGCACCATTCATGGAGACGGTAAGTTGTACGTACACATGAACGCTACTATCATTTATATTTCGTATTTTAATGGAATGAAAAATTAATGATACATAGGTATATTATAATTATATTATAATATAATATATAATTTCATTAAATATATCCTCTATACATTCCACATAAGTCATGAACGTGTCATATCACTTTGAGGTGGCGGTAGTCTCACTTCTTCAAATAAAATTATCGCGTTTACGCATTATGGAAACTATAAAGGTATGCTATAAATGGAAAATACAGAAGCATTAAGAAAACAAAAACATAATATATATCATATATAAATGAAATTCCATCATAATGTCCATCATGAGAGGCGAATGGAGATATTTGAATAATCATTGTTTCATTAGGTAGTACTACGCCGTCCACAGAAACAATATTTTCTTTACCCGTTAGATGGAGGTGTGTGTATGTTTAATTGGAATCCTTATAATAAAAACAACCTAGTATATTGAGGATAATTATTTTGTTATAAAATAAATGAATAAAAAGATTTTAGGGGGTTGTAGAAGTAAAATAAAAGAAAAGAATTAAGAGAATACATTACCTTTAAATCGGGTAACTCCATTTGGTTTGAACCAAAATGATTACTTGAAGTGAATTATGCCAAAGGTAAGGCTTCTAGGAGTAAAAGAGGGATAATTAGAACTTGTTTAGTCATAGTTTTGAAAATCCAATGGGCTTGATAAGTGTGATGAATGGGTAAGATGTGGTGTCCTTTTATAAGGGGGAGAAGGGGCTCTTTAGGAAAGTTTGAAAATATTATTTCATTATAAACTTATCTTCGGTTTAAAAAGGTCCAAAACTCATTAAAATATAATATAATATGACTCATGTTCGAAATAAAATCATCCTATAATAATTGGATATGTTTTGTATATTTTTTTAATATTTATAATCTTATTTATTTAAATCGTCCATTAATTAGCTAAACACTGCATCATTATTGTGTCATAAATAATTTTATTTATTTTATTTCTAAAAATTATAAAATAATACCACGATGTAGGAAATATTTTTAGATTTCTAATTAATTTTTATAGTTTAAGATATAAGTTATATAACCCCATTTGAAAATTTATTTACTAAAATATATTTTCTATGTCATTTTTGTCTTTACTTTAAGTTAATTAAAATAAAGTGTCATTATCATTCCTATGTGGCTCCATGGGGTCCCAAAATCGACCCAAGGATGTACATGGTCGGTTATATATCAAAAAAGAGGATTACGACACATGTTAGGGTAATTTAATATTTTTATTATATAATTTGTTACCCATATTTACCAGATTTACCTTTTAACCATTGAAATAAAATATTTACTGAAGTAAATATTTAAAATGTATAAAAATAATAGATACCTATTTACACAATTTGGACCGCCTGATTCCAAATATGGAATCTATTTTTCCAAATTCAAAACACATAATTTGTAGAAATTAATTTTAAATTAATTCTCGTTGTCAAAACAAAACGCGTGTTTTTAAGAAATAATAACTATCAACGGATAGACACTTGTTTATGTAATATTTTAAAGTGAAATTACTTATAATCAACAAAATTTGATTAAATGGTAACAATATAATCTAATTAAAATTCACAACCAATTAAAAATATAATCTAACCATATATATAAATTAGATTAAAATGTAGTTTTGAATTAAAATACAGTATTTTTTACTATTCATTAATAAATGAACACCATCAGAAAAATACCAAAATTTCATCCAAAGTAAATTTTGATGTATTGATTCTAAATAAGAGGATTATTTTGTCAAATAGGACATATAAAAGTGAAAAAATCTAAATTTAAAAAGGGTTCTTCATCCAAAGGCGGCAAATCATCTTTTTAAAGAATATTAGATTATGTGTGCTTAAAATTGGATTCATTCACATTTTAAGCCACTAACTTTTATTGGATGAAAGTAAAAACATTTAATAAACATGTATAAACATATTATAGTTAGTTTTATTCATTCCTTCCAATATAATGTCAAGATGTTAACTACCATTTAAAATAATATTATATTATTATTTTTTCAATATGACTCAGCATTGTGTGAAACATGAGATTTTCGGAGAAAATCAATGTCGAGTATTGGGTAATCAAATGAACTTGGAACCCCCTTTAAAGTAAAATTAATATTTAATTCACAAATATTAAAAAATATGAAAATGTATTATTCTTTATTTACCTGGAATGTTATAGGTAGTATCTAGGATCATAACTCAAATCTTCTAATAAAAATAATGTCATGTTTTATCTTTGTTTGTCATTAATTTCTTGAACCTTATATTTTTAATATGTAGAGTTTGAATAAAGCGAAGTTAAATTCAAGTGTTAGGGGAAATCAACATGTCTTATTTTTTTCCATTTATTCAAACATTTAACACAAATGAATATTTATTTAAAAAATCACTCCTGAAATTTTTTTGAGAGAGATTTATTGATTTTTTGAATTAAATTATTTAAAATGATTGATTATATTGGAAATTATTTTCCGTATTTGATTTTCAGGTATTTCTAGGATTTTGGAATTTTATTGAATTATATGAAAACAAAATACTTACTGAAAATATTTTTCCCATTTTATTGGGTATTCCAACCATATTTTCATATTCTTCACAATAACCACAGACTATTGACTTTGAAATGGAATTTCATTGTGATCCAGTACATGTGATTTTTATATTTAAATGATTTGGTGTAAAGACCCGTAAAAATCAAGGAAAATTTTTTCTTAATTTTCTTTAGAATTTTACAAGAGCGCGGTTTCAGACGGCACCTGATTCCGAGGCCCGGAGTGCCCGGAATTAGTTTCCGAAGTTTGGCTCGGGTACGTTCAGTGAACGAACGAGCGGGAATTTCTAACTTTTGATCCGGTGCTCGGAATTGAAATCCGAGGGCACCGATGAACTCGCAGCGCCGATATTCGCTTAAAGAGACCTTTTCGGGAGTTGCGTTTGTTGCGGGTTGAAAGTTAATTTTTGAGGGTTTTAGTTGAGTTAAATAAAATTTGTGTAGAACAAATTTTATTTTAACTTCTTAAAACCTCTCAAAGGAGGTTGGAAGTGGGACCCACACCCACTTAACCTCCCTTGGGAGGATTAAGTGTGGTGGGGCCCACACGAACCCCCACCTTTTCAACTCCCCACTCTCCCTCTTAATGACTTGACAAGTTAACTTCTATTTAATTATACAATTCATGTAAATTAAATAAGTGAGTTAAATGTGGAGTTATCTCTTTTGAATTTCAAACTTTTGAAATTCTTCTAATGTGTTTTGTAATAATAAAATAAGAAGTGGTCTTATTTTATTTTGGGTTGTTTGGTTTGTCTCCTTGAGAGCTTTTGGAGAGCCTCCTCTTCTTCTTCAAACTCAACGAAGAACGCGAAGAACGTCGTTCTTCAACGAAGAACTTCTCCGCCGAAGAACACGATCCATCCGCGACGCCGTATCCGCGACGCGACGTACTTCTTCCGCGTCATCTCTTCCGCGACGGTTTTCCGCGACGAACGCCTTCGATAACGACTCTTCCTCCGACGTCAAAGGAATCGACACAGATATTCCACGACTCCGTCACCGTGCGACTATCGAGGTAGAGATTCTTGAGTTCGTTGTTCTCTTTATTATTTGACTTTCCTCAAGACTTGACGAGGAACGCTCTTTTTCCAAGAGAGAACACCGCACCTTCCTCGGAAAAACCTTCGTCGGCGTACAAGGATTCGCCAACGACGTGCTTCTTCGGACGCGCCACTTCGTCAACGGATTTGACGAACGACGACCGCGACGCCCGACTTCCGCGACGCCGTCTTCCGCGGACATAGTCGAATCCTCGATCTTGTACCCAAGGTAGGGGATGTTGATTTAATATTTATTTATCTCATTCTTGCTCGTGGTTCGTATGACTAACGTGAGGATGTTGTTTATTTTAAAGTTGCGTTATTAATTTAACGTGAGGGGGGCCGGACCGTACGAACACGGCCGAACCCCCTCCAACGTTCTTGTTTGTTCTTGCGGGTGGAAGCAAGCGGCGTGGTGCCGTCGCACCACGCGGTTACCGTGCGTTTAATTTACGCAACGCCGTCGCGTTACGCCGAGGAGAATCTTCAAGAACGCGACGCCGTCGCGCCGCGTTGGAAGGAATCATGGCACGGCGAAAGGGGCGCGGTGCCGTCGCACCGCGCCGGACGACGAATACCGCGGCCGGTTCCGGGCCGCGGCGGGACGAGAAGACCGCGGCCGGTTCCGGGCCGCGGCGGAAGAAGAGACCGGCGGCCGGGCCGCCGGCGTCGGAAGCCGAAGGGGGACCGGAAATTCCGGTCCCGTTAGAGAAAATCGGCCGGCCAGCTGGCCGGCCGGATACCATTAAAACCGGGGAATTTAATTCCCCGGCCACTTAAATAAAACCCCCTCTTTAAGAGAGGGGGGGCGGTTCATCCGTGACAAGGGGGGGGGGCAACAGCCCCCCGGTTTTCCAAGAAGCGGGCCCCCTGGAGGGGGGGCCATTTGTCAAAACGGCGCGGCATAGCCGCGCCGACCTTGAAAAAGCGGGGGCTTATCCCCCGCGTGCCGACCGTGCCGCCGCCTCGCGGCACCCCGCCGCCAGCGCGGCCCGCCGCCGCCGCCGCCCGCGCGGCCCGCCGCCTCCGCCGCGCCGCCACCGCGCGCCGCCGCGCGCCGCCACCGGCCGCCGCACCGCCGCCGCCCGCCGCCGCCGGCCACCGCGCCACCCGGGGGGGGGGGGGGGGGTCGGGCCGGGTCGGCCCGGACCCGGACCCCCCGTTTCGAACCTGATTTGGTTTTTGGCTTATAACTTGAGCCTCGGACCTCCGAATGAAGAACCGTCTGCGGCAACGCGATCCTTGGATCGAGACGGTCGTTTTGATATATCGCACTCAAGGTTTCGGGTTACTTTGAGTTCGGCCGGGTTGGTTCGTTCACGAAACCAACCGGGCCTTCGGAGCGGAAACGCTCATATCTTGAGCCACGAACGTCCGATTGACGCGCCGTCAGTCGCGTTGTGTTCCTCTTAGTGAATCGGATCTTTTGACATACTCCGCCCGAGGTTTGGACGCAGGTGGAGTACGGTCGGGTTGGTTTTTCCTTAAAAACCAACCGGGCCCCGGAGACGAAAATGCCAATAACTCACAGACCGGGCGTCCGATTGACGCGCCGTCTGTTTCGTTGACTTCCTCTTGAAGAGACGGAACTTTTGACATACTCCCCCCGAGTTTTGGATGCAGTCGGAGTATGGCCGGGTTGGATTGTACCCGAAATCCAACCGGGCCCCTGGAACGGGAAAGCTGATATCTTTCAGACAGGACGTCCGCTTGACGAGCCGTCAGCGGCGTTAGTAGTTACGTTGAGTAACGGTCCCTTTGGGTATACCCTATGGGAGTTCGGGGTACAGTTGAGATACGGCCGGGATTGGTTCGCACTCGAAACCAACCGGGCCCCTGGGACGAAAAGGCTAATAACTCACAGACCGGGCGTCCGATCGACGCGCCGTCTGTTGCGTTGAGACCCCTGTGACGAGATGGACTTTTGAGACACTTCTTCGTGGGACTTTGAGATACTTGGAGTATCGACCTGCAGCTCGTGGAGCGGACCCTCCCAGTGACGAGCATGCGATGTACGGAGACCGTGTAGCTAGCTGAGACCTGACGACTGCTTGACCGACTCGACTTGGAGTGAGTCGACTAGCCCAGTGGACGGAGCACTACTTTCTGAGGTGCAGACCCATGGCGGACGGAGTACGTGTGTGACAGTGCAGACCCGCGGTACTCGTCCGGAGAGTACCTCAGCAGGCTACTAGGGGGTGTGCACTACTGTGTTTGGGTGACATACCTCAGCGGACGGAGCGCCAGGTAGTTGGCCGCAAACCCTCAGTACTCAACAGGAGGAGTACCTCAGCAGTCTTAGGTTAGTGAGCAGTACCTCGGAGTCGTGACAGGACTACTGCACACTTCAGAGACGGGGCTCTTCAGCAGTTACGGTTTCGATAATGAAAATCCTGGTTTGAGCTGAGACTTTTGACCTTGTGTTTACTTCATGATTGAGATGGGTCACTTGCTAACTTTGGTATATGTATGGGCATATACCCGGGTAGTGGTTATCCGTCGATTTCACAATCCTTGTGTTTCCTCATGATTGAGATGGGTTACTTGATAACTTAGGTATATGTATGGGCATATACCTAAGTAAAGTTTATCTGTTGAGATCTTCTTGTGTTTATCCTTATTGGTTTTAGTGAGACCTTGAGGGTCTCGGGGTCCCTACTGAGTATCGTTATACTCACCCCTGCATGGGCTATGCCCGCACCTCGTTGTGTTGGTTGCAGACGACGGACAGTGCTGACAGAAGCCGAAGGTTCGAGGACTGGACGGTACCTGGAGGTGGACTATACGACGAGGCGGTACCCAGAGGCAGACCACTGGGCGGGACATACTTGGAGCAGACGGCGGGACCCGAGGAGCAGAGGAGCTATCTGTACCCACCCTTCAGGTGGGATTTCCAGTGGACATCTCAGCGTAGCAGCTTTACTTTTCAGTCGCTGTTTTCCCTTTCGAGTTGTACTTTACAGTTGGGCTTGTATTTCCGGCCCCTTTTTACTTTTCAGCTCTTCTTTTTGTACTTAGTGTTTTACTTCCGCTTGTGCTCTGTGGTGCTTGTTTCTTTTATAAAGGCAATGCCTTCCCAGTTATCGGGATTTTACGCCTTGGTGCTAGTCGCCAGCCCCTGGCCTATGGAAGGCGGGCTTGGGGTAGTCACGGCACGGACCCCGAGGGCGGGTCGTGACAAATTGGTATCAAAGGGTTCGGTTCTACCGCAGAACTTATAACTCTGATGTTTCTTTCTGTGAAGCAATAGTGTTGAGAGTACCGAGTGTGGTTTTCAGTTCAGGGAGTCCAGTGTTGGTGCGGGCGGCCGACGTATCCATACACCAGGATCCTGACAACTGATTTCCGACTTTGTGCACGAAAACACTGATTGCGTGTATGTTTTCAAAGGTTTTTCCCCTTAAAACAGCTCAAACCAGGTCAGCTCACCAGGTATAATCGTTTGATCGTGTTACGTTGTTTCTTTCAGGATGTCTTTTCTCAGACGACCAGCTAGAGCCCGGAGGGATGAGCGTGCTGACAGTCTGTCGAGCGACGAGGCTTCGGTACAGGGCCCTCTTGCAGTTGAGGCACCAGCGGAGGCACCAGCGGTACTACCATACGTTGGGCCACCGATGCCACCAGCCCCAGCAGTAGGCGATGCACGACGCTTGAGCGCGCTGCACGAGTTCCAGCGCCAGAGGCCACCCAGGTTCCGGGGAGAGACGGACCCGCAGGCGGCTGAGGTTTGGCTGGAGGCTGTGGTGAGAGTCTTCAGGCTAGTGGGGACGCCGGCAGACTTCATGGTGATCTTTGCTACCAGCCTCCTTCAGGAAGCAGCAGGTAGGTGGTGGAGCCACTTGTTTCAGTTTTGCGATGAGATGGACTTCGCATGGGAAGACTTCGAGACCTTCTTCAGGGTGGAGTTTGTGCCAGTATCTCTACACCCCGAGCGTGTACAGGAGATTCTGCCTTTGACGCGTGTTTTTCGATCAGAAGCCGAGTCATCTGTGGGCAGTAGACAGATGATGCAGAGGTCCAGGAGGACCAGACGAGCAGTTGGGCGATCTCGGGTTTTAGGACCGGTGGTGCGGGGCACCCGAGGTGGGGTCAGAGCCAGGCGTGCCAGAAACGGACATTGTTACTCGTGCGGTGGAAAGGGGCACCTGGCACGTGACTGTCCCACTCCTCGTACAGTTGATCCATAGGCTTTTGAGGAGCCACCGAGGTTGAGGCAGCGACAAATGCTGGAGCTCTGGGAGCAGGTGGACAGGGGAGGAACTTGTGGTTACGTCTTTTGTACTTCTAGTTCCATGTTGATGTTGCTTTTGTGTAGCGTCTTGTATTATGAGCTGCAATAATAAAAAGACGCATTCTTTTGTGATGTTTTCTTTCCTGTCCTCTTTTGTGATGTTACTAAGAGGTTCCAGTTGACTGTTGACTTGACCCTCACTTGTGAGACATCTACTGGAGGAGACCAGTTACCACACACTGATGCCGACAGTGTGACTCAACCCTTGGAGGCGAGAGTAACGGTTGGATCTCTTAGTAGTAGCGTCGAGGCCTTACGACGTCATCCTTGGTATGGATTAATATCATCCATGTTAGGATTGACTGTTTTAGGCAAAGAATGTGGTTCATCCAGGGGATGAGACCAGGTTTCTCTTTTCGGCAAAGAAGAAATCTTGCAGCTCTTGTGGGACCAGAGATGGTCCGGGCCACGTCAAAAGAGGTCCATGTCATCCAGGAGCGGGTCCTACATGGACGATCGATTCCTCTTGTGCGCAACTGATGGCGGCACGGGAATCTCCAGGAGAGCACATGGGAGCGGGAGGCTCAGATGCGTGCTCAGTATCCTCTTTTTGTTTCCCTAGTTTTTGATGTAGCTTTACGGGGACGTAAAGCCCTGAGGTGGGAGTAATGTAAAGACCCGTAAAATTCAAGGAAAATTTTTTCTTAATTTTCTTTAGAATTTTACAAGAGCGCGGTTTCAGACGGCACCTGATTCCGAGGCCCGGAGTGCCCGGAATTAGTTTCCGAAGTTTGGCTCGGGTACGTTCAGTGAACGAACGAGCGGGAATTTCTAACTTTTGATCCGGTGCTCGGAATTGAAATCCGAGGGCACCGATGAACTCGCAGCGCCGATATTCGCTTAAAGAGACCTTTTCGGGAGTTGCGTTTGTTGCGGGTTGAAAGTTAATTTTTGAGGGTTTTAGTTGAGTTAAATAAAATTTGTGTAGAACAAATTTTATTTTAACTTCTTAAAACCTCTCAAAGGAGGTTGGAAGTGGGACCCACACCCACTTAACCTCCCTTGGGAGGATTAAGTGTGGTGGGGCCCACACGAACCCCCACCTTTTCAACTCCCCACTCTCCCTCTTAATGACTTGACAAGTTAACTTCTATTTAATTATACAATTCATGTAAATTAAATAAGTGAGTTAAATGTGGAGTTATCTCTTTTGAATTTCAAACTTTTGAAATTCTTCTAATGTGTTTTGTAATAATAAAATAAGAAGTGGTCTTATTTTATTTTGGGTTGTTTGGTTTGTCTCCTTGAGAGCTTTTGGAGAGCCTCCTCTTCTTCATCAAACTCAACGAAGAACGCGAAGAACGTCGTTCTTCAACGAAGAACTTCTCCGCCGAAGAACACGATCCATCCGCGACGCCGTATCCGCGACGCGACGTACTTCTTCCGCGTCATCTCTTCCGCGACGGTTTTCCGCGACGAACGCCTTCGATAACGACTCTTCCTCCGACGTCAAAGGAATCGACACAGATATTCCATGACTCCGTCACCGTGCGACTATCGAGGTAGAGATTCTTGAGTTCGTTGTTCTCTTTATTATTTGACTTTCCTCAAGACTTGACGAGGAACGCTCTTTTTCCGAGAGAGAACACCGCACCTTCCTCGGAAAAACCTTCGTCGGCGTACAAGGATTCGCCAACGACGTGCTTCTTCGGACGCGCCTCTTCGTCAACGGATTTGACGAACGACGACCGCGACGCCCGACTTCCGCGACGCCGTCTTCCGCGGACATAGTCGAATCCTCGATCTTGTACCCAAGGTAGGGGATGTTGATTTAATATTTATTTATCTCATTCTTGCTCGTGGTTCGTATGACTAACGTGAGGATGTTGTTTATTTTAAAGTTGCGTTATTAATTTAACGTGAGGGGGGCCGGACCGTACGAACACGGCCGAACCCCCTCCAACGTTCTTGTTTGTTCTTGCGGGTGGAAGCAAGCGGCGTGGTGCCGTCGCACCACGCGGTTACCGTGCGTTTAATTTACGCAACGCCGTCGCGTTACGCCGAGGAGAATCTTCAAGAACGCGACGCCGTCGCGCCGCGTTGGAAGGAATCATGGCACGGCGAAAGGGGCGCGGTGCCGTCGCACCGCGCCGGACGACGAATACCGCGGCCGGTTCCGGGCCGCGGCGGGACGAGAAGACCGCGGCCGGTTCCGGGCCGCGGCGGAAGAAGAGACCGGCGGCCGGGCCGCCGGCGTCGGAAGCCGAAGGGGGACCGGAAATTCCGGTCCCGTTAGAGAAAATCGGCCGGCCAGCTGGCCGGCCGGATACCATTAAAACCGGGGAATTTAATTCCCCGGCCACTTAAATAAAACCCCCTCTTTAAGAGAGGGGGGGCGGTTCATCCGTGACAAGGGGGGGGGGGGGCAACAGCCCCCCGGTTTTCCAAGAAGCGGGCCCCCTGGAGGGGGGGCCATTTGTCAAAACGGCGCGGCATAGCCGCGCCGACCTTGAAGAAGCGGGGGCTTAGCCCCCTCGTGCCGACCGTGCCGCCGCCTCGCGGCACCCCGCCGCCAGCGCGGCCCGCCGCCGCCGCCAGCGCGGCCCGCCGCCGCCGCCAGCGCGGCCCGCCGCCGCCGCCACCGCGGCCCACCGCCGCCTCCGCCGCGCCGCCACCGCGCGCCGCCGCGCGCCGCCACCGGCCGCCGCCCCGCCGCCGCCCGCCGCCGCCGGCCACCGCGCCACCCGGGGGGGGGGGGTCGGGCCGGGTCGGCCCGGACCCGGACCCCCCGTTTCGAACCTGATTTGGTTTTTGGCTTATAACATGAGCCTCGGACCTCCGAATGAAGAACCGTCTGCGGCAACGCGATCCTTGGATCGAGACGGTCGTTTCGATATATCGCACTCAAGGTTTCGGGTTACTTTGAGTTCGGCCGGGTTGGTTCGTTCACGAAACCAACCGGGCCTTCGGAGCGGAAACGCTCATATCTTGAGCCACAAACGTCCGATTGACGCGCCGTCAGTCGCGTTGTGTTCCTCTTAGTGAATCGGATCTTTTGGCATACTCCGCCCGAGGTTTGGACGCAGGTGGAGTACGGTCGGGTTGGTTTTTCCTTAAAAACCAACCGGGCCCCGGAGACGAAAATGCCAATAACTCACAGACCGGGCGTCCGATTGACGCGCCGTCTGTTTCGTTGACTTCCTCTTGATGAGACGGAACTTTTGACATACTCCGCCCGAGTTTTGGATGCAGTCGGAGTATGGCCGGGTTGGATTGTACCCGAAATCCAACCGGGCCCCTGGAACGGGAAAGCTGATATCTTTCAGACAGGACGTCCGCTTGACGAGCCGTCAGCGGCGTTAGTAGTTACGTTGAGTAACGGTCCCTTTGGGTATACCCTATGGGAGTTCAGGGTACAGTTGAGATACGGCCGGGATTGGTTCGCACTCGAAACCAACCGGGCCCCTGGGACGAAAAGGCTAATAACTCACAGACCGGGCGTCCGATCGACGCGCCGTCTGTTGCGTTGAGACCCCTGTGACGAGATGGACTTTTGAGACACTTCTTCGTGGGACTTTGAGATACTTGGAGTATCGACCTGCAGCTCGTGGAGCGGACCCTCCCAGTGACGAGCATGCGATGTACGGAGACCGTGTAGCTAGCTGAGACCTGACGACTGCTTGACCGACTCGACTTGGAGTGAGTCGACTAGCCCAGTGGACGGAGCACTACTTTCTGAGGTGCAGACCCATGGCGGACGGAGTACGTGTGTGACAGTGCAGACCCGCGGTACTCGTCCGGAGAGTACCTCAGCAGGCTACTAGGGGGTGTGCACTACTGTGTTTGGGTGACATACCTCAGCGGACGGAGCGCCAGGTAGTTGGCCGCAAACCCGCAGTACTCGACAGGAGGAGTACCTCAGCAGTCTTAGGTTAGTGAGCAGTACCTCGGAGTCGTGACAGGACTACTGCACACTTCAGAGACGGGGCTCTTCAGCAGTTACGGTTTCGATAATGAAAATCCTGGTTTGAGCTGAGACTTTTGACCTTGTGTTTACTTCATGATTGAGATGGGTCACTTGCTAACTTTGGTATATGTATGGGCATATACCCGGGTAGTGGTTATCCGTCGATTTCACAATCCTTGTGTTTCCTCATGATTGAGATGGGTTACTTGATAACTTAGGTATATGTATGGGCATATACCTAAGTAAAGTTTATCTGTTGAGATCTTCTTGTGTTTATCCTTGTTGGTTTTAGTGAGACCTTGAGGGTCTCGGGGTCCCTACTGAGTATCGTTATACTCACCCCTGCACGGGCTATGCCCGCACCTCGTTGTGTTGGTTGCAGACGACGGACAGTGCTGACAGAAGCCGAAGGTTCGAGGACTGGACGGTACCTGGAGGTGGACTATACGACGAGGCGGTACCCAGAGGCAGACCACTGGGCGGGACATACTTGGAGCAGACGGCGGGACCCGAGGAGCAGAGGAGCTATCTGTACCCACCCTTCAGGTGGGATTTCCAGTGGACATCTCAGCGTAGCAGCTTTACTTTTCAGTCGCTGTTTTCCCTTTCGAGTTGTACTTTACAGTTGGGCTTGTATTTCCGGCCCCTTTTTACTTTTCAGCTCTTCTTTTTGTACTTAGTGTTTTACTTCCGCTTGTGCTCTGTGGTGCTTGTTTCTTTTATAAAGGCAATGCCTTCCCAGTTATCGGGATTTTACGCCTTGGTGCTAGTCGCCAGCCCCTGGCCTATGGAAGGCGGGCTTGGGGTAGTCACGGCACGGACCCCGAGGGCGGGTCGTGACATTTGGAGTTCATGAGTTGTTTTTTATATTTCTACGTAATATATTTATTTGGAATCATTTTTCACGTGAGACCTAAATTTGAATATACCATCTTTTTCTCCACTGAATACATAAATTTACTTATTGGTTGAAGCCTATTTTCATGCCAATTTTCCCTTACCTACATACACTCTGACTTTTTTTACATATATATTTCAGGTCTTAGTGTGGGGGAAGGACATTATTGTTTGTTTTTAGATAAAAACTTTTCTTTTGTGTGTGGGGTATGTAATCATTTTTTGAAACATAGAATATTCATGAATAATTGTTTTGTTACACTATATTCATTTCATTTGGTTCTCAATAAAAAAAATATATAAAAAAATTAAAATAATAGAAATGAGATTACATTTCTCATTATTCATAATTTTGTTACTCACTTACAAATCCAAAAATAAAGGTCCTAAAATATAATTCATTCATTTTATTCTATTTTCATATCAAAATCTATGGAAAAAATATAAAAATATATAAAAATTGAAAAGGGATAATTATATTGGAATCACTCATTGAATACATTTTTTCACTCATTGAACATTTCACAGAAAGGGGGATTTTTTACACCATATAAGGGGAATTTACTAAGGTATTTATTATGTTTACACGTGAATATTCATAAATTGTAATTAAGAGTTAAAATTCCTCTTTTTATACATATTTTTATATTTTTTATTATCCACCATAATTCATCCACCAAAATCTTCTATAAAAGACATTACAGTTAACAAAAATTACGTCTTGGCGTTTAGAGATATATAAATTATCAAAATCCTATAGAGAAAATTACCTTTTACAAGTATGAACATAAATACATGTAAAAATTATATTAAGTGGAGATTGATTTGAATTTTGATGTGAGGTAAATGTAATTGGTCATGGATGTATTTTTGAAGTTGAAAAAATAAAATGAGTGAGATGAAAATAGAAGGGAACTATTTTCTATAGATGCTATAGGATAAAATTTAATTTCTTAAAAGATCATATAAGTTATTTCACTATTGATTTTGGTGTGTAATTTGATTTGAATATTTTATAATTTTGGTGAACTGAAATAGTTAATTGTAGGGGATTTATGAAGCTCATATATTCACTAATTTTATTCTAAAACTCAATGTTTTTAATCATAGTAATTCAGAATTTAAATGGAAATTTTTACATTTTTATATTTTATGAATAATTTTCTCCTAATTGAGAAAATGCCCTAATTCTTATTTTTTAACTATTTTTATAAATTTCAGGTTTCAAATAAAAATTCCCAACACTAGACCAAGTTGAAAAATTATTTTATTAGATTCCCTATGCATTTGGAATTTATTTTTCCAAACTAGATCCTGAAATGATTCATACTTGTTTTGTCCCAAATTATTTTATATTTATTGACATGGAATATATGGCTAGTTTTGAAAAATAATATTTATGGTACCATATCTAAAAAATGGATGGTTAAAAATTTCCTAAATTTTACATGATGGTATAGAAGAGTCCAAAAAAATTATTAATATAGATGCTTACTAATATTTATATTTTCTGTTTATAAAATCATGGTAAACCAGCACACTAGAATTTAAATAGTATCTTAGAGGGAAATTTTTTCACAATTAATCTTATTATGATATTGGAAACAATATTCCATATAATATAAAATTTCAAGGGATAATGGGAATGAAATATAGTAGAAATATTTTAGTTTAACCCTTTCGTATTTGGATTGATTTAATACCCCAAGCATGCATGAATTTTTAGAGTAATAAATTAGAGCGAAAATTAAAAAATATATTCCCTATAATTGTGAAACTCTACCTACTTTTCAAAAGGTTTGACTGGGAGAGTGGTATATTCTAAAGAGAATTGTATTAAGAATATTATTACACATAAGGTAAAGTATCCATGTCAGTATAAAATCCCAATGGTACCCAATTTAATTAATATATAATGTCTCTTTTCATACTTTTACAAGTAATAATAAAATTAATTTTCTAATTTTTATATGATAAAATATATTCCATTTTAGGTTAAAATTTTTCAAAAAACATATTTCAAATTTACTATACGTAGTAAAAAAATCAAGAAAAATAATTTTTTTAAAAAAATATCCAAAAACCCCATCACGAGGAAACCCTAAAGTATCAATTTAGTTTATCCATAAGGGTATATTTATTGATAAGGGATTTCACCAAAGGATCCATTCCATAAATTACATTTAAATATGTCAAATGCATCCTTATTTATTCCAATTAAAAAATTTAAAACTTCTTCTACTCAGAAGTAATCGTACCATGATGTATTGAGTAAAGTAAAATTTAAGAATGGGAAATTTCCAATTTTCTACAATAATTATATTTAATAGAAAAACTCTTCAAAACATCATCCAAACACCTCTAGTATTTTCTTTTTTCCATTAAATAAATTAAAACCATAGAATTAACATTATATTAAATTAAACAACATATACAATTTGAGTGTCAACATGATTTATGTGTTGAAAATAAGAAAATACAAGAACCATGTCAAATTCTTATAATAACTAATTCTTTATTTTTAGATTGACACCACAATTATATGGGATTCATCTTCAATAAAAAAACTCAAAAAATATCCCTTATTCATAGAAATAACCTAAAGGTCACAATCACTCTTCATCTTACTTTCATCTTCATTTATGGACTCAACACACTTAAGATAATTATTTATAAAATTTTTTATACTATTATATATTAAAAATTTATAAATAAAAAATATTATTTTTTATTGTTTGAAATGATATAAAATTATTAATAAAATAAAAGAAAAAAATAGATTAATTGATATAATGAATGGTGATCCACGGGTGATCCCTTGGGTATATTTATATATTTTTCTTCTGAATATTTTTTATGAATTATTTCCCACTTGGGGAACTGAACTAAATATCATTCATTGAGTAAAACCTCACTATTTTAGTCTTATAGTAAGAATATCACTATGATTATTGACTTTAGTTCTCCCAATGACCTTGTATGTGTATTTAATTGTATCACTCAATAATTTTTATAAAATATTGTGACACCTTGGTTTCCAAAATTGAAAATATCCTCAATTAAACTATATTTTTAGTTCTTTAGTTCAATAAGAATTTCTCCCCAATATATATGGAAACAATTACACACTAATCCCATCACAACTAGAAAACTCAATAATATGTTTGATGATCCTGGAAGAGGAAAAATTAAAGTACAAATAAAAGATGAAAATATTCTATTTTGGAATATTTGAATAATTAAAATCATTGCTTATTTTCTAAATTCTAAATCTAAAATAATAGAACTAAATAAAAAATATATTCATAAATATTTTATTAGGAATGAATGAATTTTTTATCCTATTATTACCCCTAAGAGAAGAACTTATAGTCTTCCCTCTTTGAAGGGAGTTTAAAATGAGAATTAAAAAATAGTGAATGAAATTTATATATGTAGAGCTATTTTATTCAAAATTTCTAGAGTACTTATTCCCCTAAGCTTATATTTCTATTTTATAAATGTTATTTAATTTTTTAGGGTATTTTGATTAGTCCATGTGTCACATAATTCTCTATAATTTTTATATATATTTATGTAATATTAAATACAACAAGATTAGCTTATCTGAACATGTTTTATGGTTTTTATTTCTCTCTAATAAAATTAAAAAAACATATGATAAATGATTCCTCGCATTCATCCATTTATTATCATATTTAAAATATTTTTTGGAATTTATTGACTTTTCTAGAAATTTTTTATGAGTGGTCATTTCCCCATTTATGTCTATTCATAACCTCTTTTTATATTTTAGATCACATCCATGGATAAATGTGAATGATACGTAAATAAAATTCTTTTCTAGGTTAATATAAAAAAAATAGTTCTTTATAATTTCTAGATTGATAATCACGGTTAGTTCTGATTATGATCATGATCATTAAACCTCCCTCATGGTATATTGATCTTCTAGTTCCTGGAATGTTCAACATACCATGAACAATGATTTAATTTTAGTTCATGAAATATTCCAAGTAGTTTTAACCTATCATTAAATATTATTTATTGATAGTTATTGGATTGTTCACCATATATTTATCATACTGTTAATAACCCCCACATTTTTTCCCATTTTACTCATAACAAATATGTTAACAAACCAATAACTAGGTTCTAGTTATTTCAATAAATTCCAAAAATAAATTCTTCAACTAAAATTTAATGATAAATAGATTTTAAAAATTATCTCCATGAAATAAAAATATTTGAAACTTTTAGTAAGAACCAATTATATATTATAATTCTTGGTGTAAAAATAAATGAACTAAAAACATAAAATATCTACCAATTTTATTCTATCATTTATCATCTTTTTACTATCTTTTATAATGATAGTGTATTAGATCAATGGATTTCAAGAGTGAGTTCAATTGAGGCATATAGAAACACACTTATATACTAGGTATTTTTATATAGGAATTATATGTTGGAAGATATAATATAAAAATGACTAAATGAATGTGTAATCAATACAGTTACAAAAAAAATTACATTTTTCCTCTAATAGAGACGTTTAGGGAATTTTTCTTTTCAATTTTAGTTTTATAAATTTTTTAAAAAATATAGGGTGATTTATAAAATAATTTTAATGATTATAGTTTTTTTATATTTTTTAATTGGTCTGATAAATATAGGTGTATTCAAAAATTTTGTTATTTCTTCTTATATTCTTATTTTTTAAATTTTAATAAAATTTATTTTAATGAATTTGGAATAAAATATAATGTCATATTTTGTTATCGATTAGATAAGAAGTAGTTTTTTACAAAATAATTCATATTATAATATAATTTTTAGTATCAATAACTATTTCATATAATAGAATATATTTTATTTTCTAAATTTGATTTAAATTTGGGATTTCATGTATTTTAGAGTAAATTTATGATAAAATTTCTTGGTTTAAAATTGGTTTCATTGAAGGTTGTTATATTTATTTAGTTGCATATAATGGGACCTTTGGAGTTGATAATTGTTTTTATGAAATATCTATGTGAATCATTTTAGGAGATAAATTAATGCACTAGGAATTATCTTACCATGACTATGTTAAATTCCATATTTAATAAGAGGTACCGAATTATGTTCTTGAAATGAATAATTACTTAGTTAATGGAGATTTTTCTCCATCACTTGTGAGGCTTCATAAAATTTGGTTTATAAAGGCATGTTATATGTGATGACTATACCAAGGGGTTTATTATATATAAATCTCTAATATAATTATGGTTAGAACAATTTTTTTTATAGTTTCACCTATGATTATTTTATGTAATGTGTTTGGATAGGGTGAGATAAATGTGGACTGAATAATGAAATTATTTTTCATATGAGTGAGTATAAAATTTTCAAAATAAGTATTTTTTGTGAATTATATAGTGTGTGGGGGTATTTTATAAATGGGATAAAATTTTATATTTTTTAGTTGAATTAATCATTTATTAAAATTTAAAAAAAAATTATTTAGTTTGATTATAAAGATATATATATTTAATTATTTGTGACTTTTATATAATTGTATTATGAATAGATGGATATTTTTACTATAATTTAAGAATCTTTTACTACAAATTTTACTCATCCATTTCATTGATATGTGAATAACCTTGTTATATTTTTTATATTTTGAATATGAAATCACTTATAGTGTTTTTCATACAATTTATTCTGTCTCTCCCTAATATTTGGGAGCCTTTAGAAAGATGTGTTGAAGGGCCACAACATTGGATTCTTCATGAACCATTTTTTTTAATACATTTAAAATACATTTTTATTTTTTTTACATTTTATTATATAATATATATATATGGTTTTTTATTTTGATTATCATTTTTCCTGGTTGTTCTATAAAGATATTTTTTGGAATAATCTATTTTACATTTCTCTTCATGCATCTTGTATTTAAAAAACTGTTTGATCAATAATAGTTGAAAGAAATTATAATTTTGGAATACCCAATTAATTTTGATAATTTTTTTCTTTGTTAAAAATTCTGTTACATTTATCCAACAACAAAATCATATTCATGATTTTTAGTAAATCCAACCAACTGATGTTAAGTATTGCATTGAGGAAAAATCATTCCTTAATAAGGTGTGAGTACCCTACCATATATTGGAAGACATAAATAATTTAGGAAAATAAATTAGAGGTTATATAGTATATCAACATATTTATTAGATCAGGTATCTAAATTAGCTAAATAGAACTCGAATGAAAGTTGAAAAACCTATGATATTAGAACATTTTTACTGATGAAATGGAATTAAAAAAAACTAAATTCTTCTAAGGAGAATGTAAATTCAATATGTGAAATAAAATGACTTCAAGGATAATAAAAAATAGTGTTAAAATTACTTTAAGATATCTTTTTCTCGATGATAAAACATATGGGGGAAATTGATTTATTTTCATAATTTTTAGAGTATAAAATTTGTTTTAAGTTAAATAGGGTTGTTAAAATTTTATATAATATAAACATTTAACATTAATGATATGGATCGAATTAGAATTTAATATTTTAAAAACTTGTGATAAAAAATAATATTTAGGTATTCATATAAAATTCCTTGAGAAATTATGTTTTATGGTTATGAATAATTAGAGATGTTGATTTAGAATTTTGATGAAGGGTCATGAAGATTAGTGAAACACATCATTAACCAGCAGTGATCTAGTGGTATTTCATTATAGGATTGGTGGTCGAGAGAATTGATGTATAAATAATAATTATTTTTAGAGTACATGCGGTAAAATTCACGAGGTGGGGTAGTGTTAGTTCTCATAGTTACTCTAGTTTTTTATTAGGGAAACTATTTTATTAATAGATATTTTTTCCATTTTTTGTATTTTATTTTTTATTAACCCCTTGATTGATACTTTGGATTTTCTATGTAATGAAACATCCTTCCTATGACTCCATATCAACTTTTCCTTTTTTCTATCACATCTTTCATTGATATTTTATTATAAAACTGATATAAGGGTAGTATATTATATCCCCTGTTCTTATACTTTAATTAATCTTTCATTTTGAATGAATCGATGGAGTTTTGATTTGGATTTAGGATGTATTTTTATTAATATGTCAAGGAAACCACTATAGATCAAAAGAGTCCTCTATTCGAGTTTCTATAAGGGCTCCATTTTATTTCTAACTAAAATTATATTGGGTGATGGTGGTCAATCATTCATTTAAAAAACTTATTCCATTATAGAGATTATTATATTGTTTCCTAGAATAGATATTGGATATAGTTATGGGTGTATATGAATGAATATTTCAAGAATATATTATGATGAATTAATTGATATCACAAATGAATTTTATCATAAAATAAAATTAAGTTGTTTTATTTAATAACTATATTCATTACATTATGATTCATATGGATTGTAAAAAATTAAATCATATCGCCCTAACATGTCAATCAAGTTATTTATTCACTATTTTAAAATGATTATCATAATTACCATGGGAGGGAAACAATTATTGAGCATATTTAACATACACATTTGGAACAATGCCCCCCCCAAGTCTAATAAATAAAACAGTGGATTCTTATCAAGAAAATGACATTATGTATCCATATATTATAAATTTATACAATATGATAAATAGTTCCAACATAGGAACTAATCTAAACAATTAATAAGCATGAGAATAATTTAGGAATAAATACATGGAACTTCCATTGACATGAAATCTAGTCACATATGTAAATTAAAAGAACTTAATATAATTTTACTATCAATTTTTCATGAATTATAAGTGTTGAGATGCTGTTTGGAGGTGATTCGTATGTGAAAGTGTCAATTTTTGGAATGTGGTTACCAAAACACCTGCTTTAGAGGAGGCCTAATCCATTTTAGAGGTCCTGGAATCAATGCAAGCAAGGAGGATTGGTTGTTTTGAGGATATGGTGGAATTTTGGTTAGAAACATGAATTTTAATGGGATTCTTTGTTGTGATTTAAGTTTTCAACATGGATTTGGGAATGTTGTTGACTGTGTAATATTAGATTTTTTGGGGGTTTCCTTATTACAAGTGGGGAGAGGTGAAATTATTATTTTAGTTATCATGGAAGTGTTTTTCTATATTCTAGGGATTTCGTAGATGTAGTTGTGTAAAAGGGGTAAAATGTTGATGGTGATGAAAATTCATTTTTATCCATGTGGTTTTTGGAAGGTACTAAATTCATGGGTATAAAGGGAAATTTCCATGATTATCATGTCATGAAGGTGCTAAAACCTATTTTTAAAATGATATTTAGAGGCATAAAGATACAGGGAGGTGGCCAATTTAAATTCCCTGAGGATTTGATCTGTCTTTGACCATCTTTAAAATGATTGTTTCGGAACTCACAATGTTTTATAGAGGGTCCCTCATGTTTTTACTATCAATAATGGTTTTCATCTCTATTATTTCAATCACCTTTCATTATTTGGTTCCATAGATGACCACAAATCCTATATAGGTTCTCTTCTATCATATCCATTTTCAACTAAACAACCTAACTCATCTGATGAATCTCTCTTTTATTTATGGTGTCCCTCATATCCTCATTCCACTAGTCTTAACCTATTCTCATGTTAAATATTTTATTAAAATAGTTTCTTGTGGGATGTTTATGGTTTAATTTTTGTGTGGTTATAATTTTTATGCTGGTTCAATAGGATTAGGTTTTTAATGGTTCCATATTTTTTTATTAGAATTTTGTCCTTATCATTCTCCCTTTCTTATGTGGTGTTCTTCAATGCATTCATTAATATAGTGGATTCAAATTCTCTCCCTTTATAATATTTTGTTTTTTTGGTTTTATCATTTCCATTCATTAATTTTTTCGATATAATATATTTACCTAATTTTTATAAAGAACATGTAATAATAAAATGAAGTGAGGAAGGGTGGTTCTCAATTTTTTATGGGTTTTATGCTATTTTATATGTATTAAAGAATCTTGATTGATAATTTATACATTATTATTTTTAACTTTTAATAATATTTTGTTTTTGTCTCCTCTCATAATTTTCCAATCTCCTACAGATTTTAATGAATCAGTAGATTGAAAATTTTGAGTTATTATTGATGTGTTTATGCCTAATTTTTTTTTCATGTAGAAGTATTGTTAAAGGGATGTGTTTGATGTTTTTTATTATTCTGTGTAATTTTGTATCCATGTTAAATTGGGAGTATTCATCAATATGGATGAAGGTGGATTGTTTTATGATAAAAAAATCTATGTTTGTGGTGGTGATGTTTTGGTCATTTTTTGTTCTTATGACAATATAATTAGAAATGGTATATTTGCAGCGATTTTTTCTTATGTTAGTGTGGTTGTTGCTATGGTTTGGAGGTGTGTTAGAAATATAGAGTTATTCTTTTTTGGTAAAATTAAATGTGGTAAAAATTAATTGAATTTGAAATGGGAAATGAGAGAATATTTTAGAACTAGATATTTATAAATATTATATCATGGGATGATTTAAATGGAATATGATAAGGCATAAAATATATATTGTTACGAAAATTGTATCTGGATGGAAATAAATAGTGGCTAATTTGATGTACAGATCTATTAATTGTAATCTTGAAAATTTATAATGATGGTAAAAAAAGGGGTGTTATTTATGTTTTGGGGTTATTTTATGGTGATAATATTCCCAAATAATGTTGGTTAGTTGTGGTGACAGTTTTCAATGTACAAATGGCAGCCTGATGTATTGTTGTATAGGTTATTTTAGTTATTATATGAGGAAACCCTTAGGTTTGGTTTTGTATTCTATTATATCCTACTATTTTTTATTATTTTACATGAATCACCCCCAATGTTAGATTATATGAATGTTTCCTATATAAAGACATGGGTTCCGAGAATTTTCTCTAACATTCGAGTTATAGAGGGAATAGTGGGTTGACTAATAACTCTTCACATTTCTCCCTTTATATGTAGTATGGGTTATCATGGATCGAGGTTTTGGTATCTATATAAAAACTATAATTTCCCATGGCTATAGAATATTAATATATAATTACTATCATATTTTTGTGGTTGTTATGAGGATTCTTTGTGGGGGGAGGCACGAAATGATGAGTACAAGTGGTTGATGTATTTAATATTCATGTTACCCTTTTATGATGGTGAGGATGTTATATGTGGTTGTGATTGTATGATATGTCGAATGTTATTGATTGCAGATATGTGGGGATGATGTAGTTCAGGTATGTTTTTTTGTCTACATACCAAAATATATAGATGGTATTGTAACATAAGACTTATGTTATTAGTGTATAAGAGGGAAAATATTAGAGGGGAAGTGGTTTTCATATTCCCTTTCTAAAATAATTTTTTCAAATTATGTTAATAGGTTTACATATGACACTTGTTAAGAGTTCCATGGTGAGTATTGGTGGTAGATGACATGGTGTAGATGATGATATGGTTCAAATATTTATTAATTATGTAATTATTGTGATTTTTATAAATGTACACAAGTGGTTTTGGGGTTGATCATAATGAGTATATTTTTATTATAACCTATATATATATATCTTAAAATTTTAAAATATAAAAATGGTAATTGTTTTAGAAATTAAAAACTAATGTTGTTTTTTGAAATATATAAAAACAGTTGATTTTAGTATTTTGGGGGATAATATTTTGTATGAAATTTCATGTATTTATATGGAGGATTTTTTAGGATGGATTGGGAAATGGTATTAGTCAAACTCTGTATATGATATTGAAAGGGAGAACACTTAGGAAATGGTTGATCAGAGAGCCCTATGATTTGACACACATATATTTAAATTAGTTATCAAGATACTGGATATGAGGTTTATCATGAGGTAGATAACATTGTGTAGAACATGTATCATGATTTTTTATGCTTGTATATATAATAGAATGAAACTTGGGAAAGATTAAAATTTATTAATTTCATAAAAAAAAATTATTTTATGTTCCCATAAATTGAATTTATGTACATGTTCAAGAGATCGATAGTATTAATCTTCCTTGTGTGTGTTAGGTTGGAGTGTTAGATAAGGATACATAACTTCAGTATAAAAGAGGTGAATTACAAGAGGGTAATGAGACTTTAATATTGATGTTGTGTGATTTTCAATGTCAGTACTTTTCATGTATAATGTGTCTATATCAATCTATGAGATGATATATTATGTGGAGAATCTTGAGATCACCTTAAATGTGATTTATGTAGAGAGGTAAAATTGATTTTTTTTTGATATGAGTCATCTGAGAGGATATTAGAGTTATTGGTGGTTTCTCATCTTTAGTGTTTGAGAGAAGTATGAGATCTCAATGAATTATATTTTAAATTAGTTTCACAACAAATTACAACATTAATATATAAATTTGATAAGTGGTTATAATTTTATACCATTTAGGAAATATTTTTCCATGTGTGTGATTGTGTGGTCCAGTTTGAGGGCCTTCTTCATTATCCTGTGAATGTTATCCTTGTTGAGGGAGTTCATGGATCAATGTTTTCATAAGTTTTTGTATCTTATTATTCAATATCTTGTCATCATGTATTCCTTTTCAACATTTATTGAGGTAATAGATAAGGATAAGGTGACTGAAATTATTTACATGTGTATTAAATCATCTCAATAGGGGACTCGTCAAAACAACCCTTAGAGTAGATTTGCATATGAAAAATCATATCTGTCAGGGAAGTCAGGGTTCTGGATAGTAGAGAGTATTCCCCAACATTCTTCTATGAGATTCTCTAGAGATGGTATTTCATGGGCATCTAATAAAAATTTAGGCCTACTATTTTTTTGGAGGTTATCCTCATCAACAGATTTAGTTTTTGAAATTCCTCAGTAGTTAGTGTAGATTAGGTGGTCAACTTCTATTGTAACCTCATATTAAATTCACATCAAGGCCTTGTCAGTATTAGGATCAACATAAATTCATTCAAATAGGATTATATTATTTTCGAATATAATATCCCTTTGATATATCCCACCATTAGGTATATAGGTATCTGCCTTTTCATTGAGATAGTCATTACTAGGGAAAATATGGTTGATGATAAGATTATAGTTAGTTGTCAGACAATGATTATACCACACCAAAAACGATAGAGACTATATGGGGTATTTAAAATTATCACATTATTTATAAAATCCTTGATCAACAGACTACTCTTCTATTACTATCATTTTTTGAGCACAATATATTTTAGTGGATATACATTAATTTCCCTTTTTATTGGCTATGATAGTTCAAGGTCAGCTTAATTTCCCTGAGGTATGTGGGGATTTGATATTGATGATAGTTCCATATAAGATATTTGAATATTTTTACAGGAAAAAATATATATTCATATGAAATCATTCATAGAATGAATTGACTATATTCTATGATGTAAATTATGAATTTCATATGTAGGAGAGTTCCTTTCATTTATAAAAAATGAATTTGAACAGTGTTCATTGGTGATAATGATCATGGAAAAGGTAACAACAATTTATAGTAACTAGTAATGGTTTCTATTAGGTTTTGTAGATAGTTATATGGTAGTTTTATATAATATGTTGTGACACCTCCACATTGATGTTATATAATGTTCTCTATAGATTTTCAAAGTTCTTATATATCCTTATTAGATGAAACTATTTTGAGTTACTAGATATGGGTATTTAAATCAATGACCTAATTTAGATGGTTTTCATCCTCCTCATTGTATCTCCATTGGGTGATTCAATGTTATTCATTATTATGGATAATTCATATATGTGGATGTGAATCTAAAAATAGTGTTTAAATCAAGTGGTGTTGATGAAATATTATACTCTCCAAAGGATTTATGTTTTCTTTAATAGATTAAATAGAGACTTTGAATTTTAGAGATTTATCTACGGTCTAGATCTTAACAAAAAAATATTTAAATTAAAGGATATCTTGAAAACTATAATCAAATGACAATATGGAATTTGGAGTATATATTCATATTATTTTGTGTCAAAACATCCCTAGTTATTTTTATGGGGTTGCTGAAATGTGTGTTTTTTGAGTTCTTAGATTAGTTCATGGTAATGTTCATTAATGAAATTCATAACTACTTGAAGTCAAAGGATAATCATTCTAAGGAATTGAAAATCATAATATATGTTCATCAACAAATTTAGTTTCATTGGATTTAATCAATTTATATGGTTTATATATTAGAAATTAATTTTATTGGACTTATGGAATCATAGAAGGTAGTTCAAGTTGATCTTTTGATGAATGATGAAATTATTTCATAGGTAACACACAAGAGTTTGGAAGGGGTCAATAGTTTTCTTGGTATTTATAGAATTTCTAGGAGGCTTATTTTATAAATATCTTGGATTAGGTAGTGATTATATTAGGTGGAATTCAAATTCCATATTGTCAATTTTATTATTTCTAATTCGGTATAGTTTACATATAAAGGTGTCTACTTTTATGTCTTTTATAACACTTATCTCCTAATATTGGGGGTGTTATCATATAGTAGTGATAAATTATCTCATATGGATGTCGAAAATTACATACCCATGAGTGTAATTATAGAATCAAATACTTTGGAAATAGAAATATAATTTTTTATCTAATTTTTTCTTAGATTTTTCTCACTATGAACACTTTTTTGACATCAATAACCATAACATATTGAAATATATCATATATAATTGGGATTTAAATCTCCATTAGTTAAGGTGGATAGATTTATTAGAGGACTGTGAATTCAAGATATCCTATACATTGAGAAATGGTAACTTGTTTACCATTTTGTTGATTATAAAATATCATTCTGTTTCTATTCATGAGATTATAGACATATAGAATATAATAGATGATATTACCAAATTATATAACTATTTAATTAAATTAAATGGTATAGGATTCAAATATCAGATGATTTTACATTCATCTTTATTATACAAGGTGTTAGAATTTGTATAGTGATATTTGTAGGTTGATGTTTTGCATGATCTCATTGTATATAGTGATGCTCAAGAAGGGTTTTAAGAGGATAATTAATATAGGTTTTTTTATGTAATGATATTAATTACACTAGAAATGTGGTAGGTGATTCTTATTGAGTTTCATAGCTCACCGTTAGTAGTGAATCCATGTAGATCCATTATTTATCATGTTTTAATAATCTATTATTTGTTCACATGGATGTAGATGCCCACTGCAGATTTCATGTTTTATTGTTTGGTATGTCTGTTGGTGAAGTTAATACATCAGGTTTTTATTGGACTTCTATAGCCATTATATGGTATTTTGTGGAAGTGGGATGACATTCTAGTGGATCTTGTTTCAATTTTCCTTCAGAGTATTGTGTAAATGATATTATCTTGGATGTTTTGAATCAATGAATAAATTTATAAAAATTAATTTTTCTTACATAGTCCTGATTGATAAATTCTCCACCCCTATTTTTTCATAGATAGTGGATGTATTTGATAAACATCTGTATACATAAATCTTATTTTTTTTTTGTTACACTGTATTTTTCATGAAAAAAAAATGATCCCAATATAAGTATTTTTTAAGTAGTATTTGGATGACATGGTGAACCTTTAATGGGTTCTAAGGATTATAATCTACAACCAAAATCCTCATTATATCTCACAAGATTTTATGAGTATTCAAAATTATTATATCTTCATTATTTGAATTATCAAAACTTTATATAATCGGATAGATGGTCTGACCAAGAGGATAGTACACCAGAAGATATGTCGCATGAATGTGCCCATTATTTTAGTGGTTAAAGGGTGAAGAAAAATCCTTTAGATGATTTTTCAAATAATATTTGATACCAGTATTTCATTAGTATAGTCTTGATTAAGTAATTTTATTTGTGTCCATGTTGATCTTTATTGTGTAGAATTGTGGTTGGGGAGTGTAGCAATTATATGTCTAGTACACCATAAGATGGAGAGGAGTGAATTAAGGAGTTAAATTATATATTTTTTCATGAGATCTTTTTATCTTTTTTGCAGTGAAAAATTCATCATATCTAATTAAACACACATATGATATATGGATGTAGAAAATATAAGTTTGAACACATGGGTTTTACTAGATTCACCACAAAGTCTTGGCCCAAACACCATATGTCAACACTGTGTCGGCATACTAGAGATTAACAATACACACATTGATTGTTAAAAATGTTTTTTCGAAAATATTCATTGTCAATCCTTGTGAACTCCCTTTTCATGTATCTTTATCCTCTAAATTTTGATATTGAATTTATAAATGTGATATGATGAAACCAGAAAATAATTTTTTATATAGAAAAAAATACATTTCCTAGAGAGGTTGTTATCTATGATATATTATTCCTTCATAATGTATTGTTTTTCAATGAATTTTTTCTCTACTATTTGTTTTAAATATTTTATATATTTAAACTTCATTCATTAATCTTTCTTTGATGATTAATTCTCCTACAAATACTAGAATTATTTCTCAAAAAAATTGGACCATTAATATTCCACATGTAAACCTATAAATGGGTTTTCAAAACTATACATGATCTTCCCATAAATTTGACCATGTAAAATAATTTCTTATAATCTAAAATGGATTCAATATATTAAAATTTTCTATATATTACCTCAAATATAGTGTGATATCATTCTTTGTGGCATGAATTCCATCTCATTTTCCCATGCCACAATTTTTTTATTTGTTACGATGTGATCCATGTTTAACCCCCATACAACTTTAATTATCAAAAATATAGTTTTTATATCTTCTAGATAAACATAGTGTAATTTTGAATTTTTCATGACTTCATATAGTCCACGGTGTGGAAAATTTATCCACTATGGTTACTCTAATTGTATTTCTATACATCATAACCCTTCCAAAATCATGTCCACATATATTTTTCATTGAAGGAAGTCACAGAAATAACCCTTTAATGTTTTTTAATTGATCGTATCATGATATGAAATTTCATCAATTGTGTGGGAACTCAATCTCTAGATACATTAATAACTTCATGAGTCATCTTTAAGGAATAAAATTCATTTCACAATTTGTTACAAATATAATCAAATTTAGAAATATAAGAAGCCTTATGTGATTTTTTAATGATCCGAACATTATAAATTCATTAATATTAAATCTTTATTATATTATTCTACACTTGGGATTTTTTTTATCACATTGACATTGTGGAATATCAATCAGTTTCATGGAAAAAAATATATAATTCTCCATAGTCACGAAATATTCTTGAGTCGCATCATAGTGTGACATCTATTTCACAATGTTTTTGACTTTTATAAAATATTTTTCATTAACATTACAAAAGCACAATAGACTTTTCCATTTTTTTGAGATCATCTTCATTCATGGTAAATTGTATGAGTTTGAAAAATGATTCGTTTTCCCCCTGCTACATATAAAAAAACTGTACTCATCTAAAAATGACTCCTAATAAAATCTACATAGTTCACACTCCTTCATATTATAGTGAAAAAACAAAAAATATGAAAAAAAATCCAACATTATAACCCAGTGGTTATAAAAACATACCCCAATGGATTTTTTGGTCAATACTTCTCTAAATAAAATATTTCTAATCACACCCCCTTCAAGTGACTCGTCATTATACAACTCTATATATTCGCCCTCAATCTCTTCAATAATTCTACAATATTTGTCCCCCTTAGGAATTTCATTTTAATATTTTCCCTTTTACATGTTTATCAATCATGTGAATCCTTGGAGTTTTAACTTCTCCAGGATATTAAGAAATAACATTTTAATAATTTTCGTAGTCCCACATGAGTTAAATCTATTTTTAAGAAGAAATTGAAAGAATTAATTGATACCATTATATCCTTAATTTTATGATCATCCTTTAATTTCTTGATAGCTCCCCTTAGATTGAATATCCACATGTCATTTATAAAAATCACATGATATATTCCTTAAAGAAAAATAATTATAGATAAATATTTACATTCAATAGAGAGAGGGGAGATCTTAAACTATTTAAGATAAGGTATATGGTTAAATAGTAAGGTTCAACCAATGCTTTTCAAATTCAAGTATTGCCAGATATTTTTCTAAATATTTCAACCACTTGTTTATTTTATCCAAATTCTATAGATTGATAATTCTATGTTTAAAATTATAATTAATAAATTGATACATTATATAAATATTATTAATTTAAAAATCTTGTAATGGATTATTTCATAAAACTATCACACATTAGTTTTCACAATAAAAAACCATGAGTAGCTTCCCCTCTTATGCAATATCTTCTAATTTTAATTTCATATATTCTAGTTGACTTGAAGATCATATTACAAAAATACATTATACATCATCTATACTAATAGTGGTTCTTTATTTGATCTAGTTGGGCCATCAAATATTCTTTATTCAAATAAAATATGCTCCTCCAATTTTGAAATTTCTATCAAAAATATCTCATACCAAATTTTCATTTGAATAAGATTTGAATTCATTTTCATTACCTATATAGAATTATAATTCACAATCAAGTATGCCCTAAACATGCCTTTTAATATAGTTTAAAACCAATAGATTCCCATCAATCTAGAAAAATTGGTAGTGGGAATCCAATAATGTTTCAAATAATGTATATTTTATTGTATTTGTAAGGAATATCATGCTTCCAATCATTAAAAAATAATTTTTTGGATAAACATATTTTACTTCCATATGTTTTCAACTCTTGCATAAAAGTATAAATGGTGTTGAGACTATCTCTCTATCATAAATTTAATACATCTTTTGTTTCCCATTTTTATATTTAGCGTGAGAAATGAATTTATAAATCCCCCTCTACTTAAAATACAATAAAAGGCAAACATATGATCTATTATCCTAATAAATACCAACATTCTTCTCATTAATTACAAAATCTACTCTACTAAATTCTTCTTTATAACATTAAATATGCTATCATCAACATATTTGAGAGCCATAAACTTTTATTCATCTGTTAACTTATTATAAATATAGTTATAAACTCCGCCTATTAATAATTTATAAGTATTGAATAATGATTCCATTCATGAATAAGAGTCCCTTAGTTCCTATTTTAGACTATACATGACCTTCTTCGTATTATAAACATTTGATTCATCATACATAATTAAAAAACCCAATAATTTATCAATGTAAACTTATTACTTTATAACATTGTTTAAACACATTTTTATTATATATAACTATTAGATTTTTAATTTTCTCTAGACAACCACTATGATAAATAGTCTTACTGACTCTTTTTTATCAACCAATGTGAATTTTTTTCCACATCAACTATTCCAAATTGTGTATGGAACATAAACTCGAATCATTTGTTATTTTGATTCATTTTTCCATGATTATCATTTTTATTCTGAAACACTGAGCATGTTCATATTATATTGAGATACATTAGAATATACAAAAGATCCCAAGGAATATTTTTCTCAAATTCCTAAAAATTTTTGTGTATATCATGGACACATGACTTTCCCTTTACATATTCGTTAAATGATAATATTTCCACTTAAGAAAATAGATCAATTTTCAAATTTTTTTCTCACACTCTATGTTTGTGTTGATGTTATTTTTTAAAAAATTATATTTAAACCATCGACCTGATAACATCTTCTTCTCCTCGTTCACTACTTGAATAATTTAACCAAACTCTAAATGCACTAATTCATCCTCTAAATCTTCATCATATGTTAGACTATCAGCCCTACCCAATTTGAAATCTATTTAAACCAATCCATCACTACCACAAAAATATCAAGAATTCAATATATCTTTCTAAATATTTCTTCAAAAAAAATTTCACTCTTTCTCTCTGAGATATTTTTCATCCTTTTATTGAGAAACTTATAATTGTTACACTTTAAGGGGTATCCTAAAAATAACCCTTAATTATCTACATATTAAAATTTTCCATGGTTATTTTTCTAGTTTTAAATATACCAATTACTCTTGAACACTATAAATTTCTTCAATACTAGTTGTCACGACCCGTACCAGTGGGGCTCCCGCCGTGACTCCCCAAGCCCGCCTCCAATAGGCCAGGGAATGGTGACTAGAACCGAGTAGGCATATAACTAACATGGGAGGAATTGCCTAAGTACATGTACACACACACACATCTCTAAGCCCACAAATGCTGAAATGTAAAACACTAAGGAACAAAAATGCATGCATACAACTAAACCCAACCAACAGAGTACGACGAAAGGTAGAATACTGTAAAAGTAAACAGGGCCAGAATACAAGCCCACCAAAAGAGAGAGTCTAAAAAACTGCAAGTACAACCTGTAAGCACAAAGTTACTGGGACTGTCTCTCATAGCCGTAGGAATGCCTCGGCCTATAGGGAACACAGAATGCTCGGTCCGGTCCTGGTCCGCCCTGGACTCTGTCAAAAGGTTGCTCGTCTACACAAGACACCAGACGTGCGGGCAAAGCCCGTGCAGGGGTGAGTATTACAATACTCAGTAGAGGAACCTAAAAACCACAAAGTAGTACACAATGTAAAGGTACAATAAGATATGAAAAATATATGTTTACAGAACATATAAAACAAACCATATATACTCAAAACCCAGACTCGTGGTCTAGAGACAAGTCACGAAACCACATACCCCCACAAGGGATTGTGTTCGAAGATTCTGTGATGTGCTCGTTCCAGGAGAACACACTCCATGAGTCTTATAGCTCTGATGACGTCCTTCCGGGAAGTGTTGTTCGTCGGGAACCGTCACGAGAGATAGCTACACTCATTACGCGAGACACATTCCTAAGTGGGAAAGATTTCGATACATAGATTAGGATCACTGCCAGGTCCATGGCAGATACTGCGACTCATCCAGAATTCACCTGCTAGGTAGAGGATCAACGCCCAGTAAAGTTGGTCATGTCGATGCCTGACTCTACCTAGGGTCTGGAATGGATATAGGATCTCGATACGGGCCTCTCGGATGGATGCCTGACTCTATCACAGAAAATTCCTATTGAAGGGATCATAATCCTGCGTGAGCTAATGATGCTTGACCTTCATAGGAACAAGAAGAAGGGGCACTAACCCAAACGAAAGATGTTCAAGGCATGGTGAACAAAAGGACCAAGCATTTTTCCAAAAAGTACACGGCGTGTAAAAATGATACATGTCGTGTTGTCCGACCCTTGGTACTTCTCGTGTACAACCGCTCATGTCGTGAGGCTGGTCATGTAGAAAACTTAGTACACGGCGTGTATTACGGAGTACAAACTGTGTCTGGGTAACTGGGGTTGGCTCCGTGTACTCTGGCCATGTGCCCGTACACGGTCACCAACCTGTGTACTCCAACCCGTTCAATCTGCACACGGGGTGACCCGTGCTGTTTACCTCGCCTAGCCAGGTGATGGAGTACACGGTCGTGTACTCCATCCCATGTTCGTGTATCCCCGGGATACACGCCGAGCTCCGCGTAGCCGCCTCTGCTGAGCTGTACACGTTGTGCCGCCTAAAGCCGTGTTGATAATCTCGTGTTCGTGTACTACCCAAATTACACGTCGAGCTTCGGGGAAGGTCCAACATGCCGTGAGACCGGGGTCACATGCCATTTGATCCTTCTCTGACCCCGTAACCCTAGACGCCACCGTCCGCACTACAAGGCGTGTTCTTCGGAAGTATACGTCGTGTATTCTGGAAATTTCCAGAAATGACGCCCTTCGCCGGTGCGCCTTCCGTGCTGATCCGATCATCAATCCGGCCATCCGATCACCACAAAACTTCCAGGTTCTGGTCGCCCCGACACCACAAAGCCGCTTCCGTCATTTTTGGGCCTCCTATCGGCCCCGAAAACATGATTTGATTTTCCTGTGCGAAGAAAGCTCGAAGAACACCCTTTCCCGATCCAGTCCGATTCATTGTCTGCCATCGTCACCGCACATCCACAAGATCGTTGAGGTGTCGAAAATTAGATTTGGGATCGTTGTGTCGTGGAACAGATGCACAACGATCCGTTGTTCGTCGCCCTGCGAAGAACGCGAAGAACGCGCGAGAAATAATTGGGGAGGAAATTCAATAAACAAATAAATTGAGGAACGAACCTCTTCCATCGTTCGTCATGACATTGATCCACTCCTGTTAATAGGTTTAAATGGAGCAGAAATCAACATGAATAAAAAACAAGGATTAATTCCCTAAAATCGTCCCAAAGAAAACCCTCCCGCAAAAACGTACGAATCTGCGGATCAACTTGTTCATGGTTGATCCGTGTTCGTCGTTTAAACTCAAATATGGGGAAAAATAAATTGAAATAACAACCCCTACCTTTTGAAAGGATCAATCGTTAATGAAGGTGTCGTGCTTCCATTGTCGAGATCCTTCAACGTCGGCGCAGTGGTCCTCGATCTCGATCCGTCGTCGTTCGTCGTCGAGAATTTGCTCCAACGCACCGTGGATTCTGCAGAGGTTCCTCTCTCTACGTTTCCAACGACGTACAACTTCTTAACCCATTAAAAATGGAAACATGTTGTCATTTAATTATGAGGCAGCATTAATGACGTTGACTTTCCATTTTGAAGTTATTAAGACATGCCATTAATTTAGGAAACAGCTGCGTCGTTGCCGCCCTGCAACGGATGTTTCCTTAAATGAAATAAAATAAACCGGTTAATTTATTTTATTTTATTTTACTTAAAATGTCAGAAAATTAACTTTTTCCCTCGACCCATGCCGGTCGAGGTTAGCCTCATTCTTAGGTAAAGTCTTCATCCTGGACGCAACGGTGTACTCAGATTTTTAATCCAGGCATCTGTTTGGAAACTGCCACAACCGCGCACAAGTGCTGACTCACTTAACTAAAAAAAAGTTCAGACCACCATTCCTGGATCACTGGACCTCAGAATGATGTGTTGTCTTCACGCCCAGTCTCGAAATAATTCCATATAGTATTTAAAAATAATAAACATAAAATCCGAGACATTAAATTCTCCCCACCTTGGAGATTTATGTCCCCGAAAAGCCAAAACAAAGGCTACTCAAAAAGATGAGGGTACTGGGCACAGATCTGGGCATCCTGCTCCCACGTGCTCTCCAAAAGATTCTCATGCTGCCACCGGATTCGCACTAAAGGAATCAATCGCCCACGAAGGATCCTCTCCTACCGATCCTCGTTCTCCACTGGGTACTCAGCAAAGGTCACTCCATCCTCGATGTCCATCTCGCCCCAGTCGATGACGTGCGATGGGTCATGCACGTACCTCCTCAGCTGCATCACGTGGAAGACAACATGTACCCAATGAAACTATAGTGGTAGAGCCAGGTGGTAAGCCACCCCTCCAACTCTTCCCAGGATCTGGAAAGGTCCGATGAACCTCAGAGATATCTTGCCGCCCCGGCCAACTCCCTGCAACCATCATCGACGTGAGACCCAAAGGAATACATGGTCTCCGTCTTCGAACTCCAAAGGTCTCTGTCGCTTGTCAGCATAAGACTTCTTCCAGCTTTGTGCAGTATTCATCTACTCTCAGATGACCTGAATCTTTTTTGTATTAGCTCGTACTAACTCTGGACCCATGAGTGTTGACTCTCCGAGGTCGGTCCAGCAAAGCGGTGACCGGCAGGGTCTCCCGTACAAGGCCTCGAACGGTGCCATACCGATGGTGGAGTGGTATCTGTTGTTGTACAAAAACTCCACCAGTGGTAGGTGTTCCTTCCAGCTGAGACAAAAGTCCAAGATACATGCCCACAACATATCCTCCAAAACATGAATGGTCCTCTCCGTCTGACAATCTTTCTGGGGATGAAACGCTGTGCTCAAGCGCAGCTGAGTCCCAAAAGCCTCCTGCAATCCCTTCCACAACTGGGATGTGAAGCGGGCATCTCGGTTTGAGACTATAGTCGAGGGGATTCCATGAAGCCGAACTATCTCCTATACGTAGAGGCATCCCAAGCTCTCTACGAAACTCTGCTCCCTGATTGCTAGGAAGTGGGACGACTTGGTGAGTCGGTCAATGACCACCCAGATGGAATCCTGCCCCTTGGACATCCGTGGTAAGCCCATCACGAATTCCATCGATATTCCATCCCACTTCCACTCAGAAACTTCCAGGGGTGAGCTAACCCTGCTGGAACCTGGTGCACAGCCTTCACCTGCTGGCATGTGAGGCATCGAGAAACGAACTCTACCACTTCCTTCTTCATGTCTGACCACCAGAACTGACGTCAGAGGTCCTGGTACATCTTTGCCACTCCGGGATGTACCTCCAAAGGGGATGTATGGAACTCCCTCAGGACCACCTCCTGGAATGCCACGGGTACAACAGTGCATCCTCTGAAAATAAGTACATGCTCCCCACCTTGCGAATATCCATCAGGGGCATGTCCTATGGATGACTGAGCACGTAAGGCCACACAGTCAACATCCCCAAGTTGTGCCTCCATAACTCGCTGTAAGAGTGTAGGGGTGACAACCATCGACTGTAGGTAAGTTGTATCCTCTCCATCCACGAAGGATAACTGTAAGGCGACTAACCGTTGTGTCAACTCACTCAACAGCCGTGAGCTTGACCTTCTGCTAAGAGCATCATCCACCTTGTTCCCCTTCCCAAGAGTATAGATGATCTTGAAATCATAGTCCTGGAGGAACTTTAGCCAATTCCTCTACCTCAGATTCAGATCCTTCTGTGAGAATATGTACTTGAGGCTCTTGTGGTCAGAGTAGACAATGAACCGCTCTCCCATAAGGTAGTGTCGCCACATCGTCAATGCGAAGACTACCATTGCTAACTCGAGGTCATGGGTCGCATAGTTCTGCTCATGTTGCCTAAGCTGGCGTGAACCATAAGCAATCACCACATGCCGCTGCATCAGGACACAGCCGAGCCCGGTCCCTGATGTGTCATAGAAAACTATGTACTTGACACCCTCTTCCGGCAATCTCAAGTCTGGGGCGCTTGTCAAACTATGTCTTAGCTCCTCAAAATCCTGCGGGCACTTTTCTATCCACACGAAGGGTTGCCCCTTCCTGGTCAAGGCCGTCATCGATGCTGATATCCAGGATAAATCTGGGATGAATCTCCGGTAATATCCTGCCAACCCAAGGAAACCTCGCACCTCTGTCACGCTCTGAGGTGGCTCCCACGCTAACACAACCTCTACCTTGGTTGGGTCCACAGCTACTCCATCTGCTGAGATGACATGTCTTAGAAAGTAGACCTCCCAAATCCAGAACTGACACTTTGAGAGCTTCCCATAAAGCTAGTGCTCCCAAAGTATGTCCAGAACCATCCGCAGGTGTCTCACGTGCTCCACCTCTGACGCCGAGTACACAAGGATGTCGTCGATGAAGACTACTATGAACCCGTCCAAGTACGGCTGGATGATCTGGTTTATCAACCCCATGAACACTGAGGGGGCATTCGTCATTCCAAAGGGCATCACCAGGTACTCATAGTGACCATAGAGATATCTGAAAGCCGTCTTCAGTATATCCTCATCCCGACTCGTAGCTGGTGATAGCCTGATCGAAGGTCAACCATAGAGAACCATTATGCCCCTCTTAGCTGATCGAAGAGGTCATCTATCCTTGGAAGTGGATATTTGTTCTTTACCTTCCCCTGGTTCAGGCACCGGTAATCCACGTACAACCTCAGACTCTCGTCTTCCTTCTTGGAAAACAAGATTGGGGCCGCCCAGGGTGAGACATTGGGTCTTACGGAACCCTTGCTCTGTAAATCCTCCAACTGCACCCTCAGCTCGCAAAGCTCTGTGGGAGCCATCCGATAAGCTGATGAGGAAATCGGTGTCGTCCCGGGGTGTAAGTCGATGAATACGTCGATTTCCCAGTGGGGAGGTAGTCCTATAACATCTTCGGGAAAGACATCCTCATACTCTTCCACCACTGCTGGGAACTGGGAGCTCACAACATCCACTGCTCCAAGGGTATGTATAGCCAACTCATGAGTGATCTGCTGCACCCTCCTATGCATGAGCCCATTTTGTGTTGTCTGGGTTTCCTTTTCTCAAACAAAGGAAAACCTTGTTCTATCATGACGGACACACCGCACCCTTCGCCTAAAACAGTCAATCTGGGCAAGGACCGAAGATAACCAATCCATACCGAGAATGACGTCATAAGGCCTCGACGCTACCACCAAGAGGTTCCAACCAAAACTCTCGCCTATAAGAGTAAGATCACACTGTCTGCAAAGGTGTTTGATTGTCGAGTCTCCTCTCATAGGTGTCTGCAAGCATAATGATCGACTCAACAGTTCTACCGGAATCTCGAGGTTTTGTACAAGACATGTGGATATAAGGGAATGACTGGCACCGATGTCTATGAGTATGGAAGATAAGGTAGAAAAGACACAGATCGTACCTCGAATCATCCATAGAGCCCCTGGGTCGTATGCCTCGACCACATGCAGTTGTCCCCATCCCTGTCCCCTAGCTCCCTGAGCCTGGTGCGGACCTTCTAGGGGTGGTGGTGGAAGTAAGTCGAAGCGTCTTCCACCACCATCAGCTCTCCCTGATCTTCTGCCACGTCCGCCGCCTGGCGGATCTACCTGTTCCGTTCTCTGCCTCTGTCTCGGTGGTCCATCAATCAGTTCCATGTCAGCAACTCGATGTGTCGGGCAATCTCTAGAGAGATGCCCCCTACCGTCGCATGCGTAGCACCGATTCTCCCTAGGCTGACTGGATCACGCCTGAGAGCCCTGGACTATCGATCCCCTGTCCTGGGTCCTCCTATGACGTCTCCCACGTCTAGATCCCTATGTCTGAAGTCGGCTCCCAGCTGTCGGTGTCTCTGCACCTATCTGCCTGCTTCTGACCGCCGGCGGCTATCTCTGCTCCGCCAAGAAGCTCTCGATCACCAAGGCCTGCTCGAGCACTCCAGTATAAGTCGAAATGCATAGAGGCACAGAAATAGCTCGAATGTCACGTCGTAGACCTCGCTCGATGGTCTGAGCTCTGAAGTACTGATCCCTGACCATATCCATCGAGTACCTAGCGAGGTTGGTGAACCTCGATGAGTAGTCAGCCACCGTCATACTGCCCTTCTGGAGCTGAAGAAGCTCCTGGATGCGCACAGCTCTCAGCGTAACTGGAGAGAACTCCTCCCTGGAGAGTCGCTCAAACTTTGTCCACGAAAGTGTCTCCTCGTCGTGAGTCTGCATGGTCAGACTCCACCATCGCCCCGCCGAACCCTGAAGAAGCCTCACTCCTAGGATCACCATCTGCTCTTCGGGTGTCCTCACTAGACGAAAAACTATGGTCACCACCTCAAGCCAGTCCTCAGCCGCCTAAGGGGTGGGCTCGCCGCAGAACCTGAGGGGTCTCTGTCTCTGAAACTAGTGGAGTGCGCTAATCCTGCGCTCCTCACTGGTCGGTACCGCAGGTACCACTGGCTGCTCCACTGGCAGTGTAACACCCCGAGATTTTATGAAAAATATTCTTTTTAATTTCATTAATGTCTCGTTTTGTACGCTACACCAAAAGGAGCCTGCACAACATGCAACCCTGACTTGGCTTGCATTACACGCAATCGCGACATTCCTCGATAGCGTGTGTGGTACGCAATACCGGGTGTTACTAAACAACGATATATTATTATAATATTATTATGAACTAGCCGTTATGAATAGTATTGACTAAATTTTGAATTTTATAACATCATTATTCATCTTACACATTTTCTAGAACATGGTATAAGAACAAAATAAATTTTTTGGGTAAAATAAGTATTTTTCAAAAAATACAGTTTTGCCGCCTTTTGATGGCGCACATACTTTAAATCTAGTTTTTGACATGTTTATAAGTTCAATTTTACAAAATAAAATTATTATTTGGAATCAGGATATAAAATTTTACTTTAGATAAATTTTTCATATTATTCTGATAACTTTCATATTTCAATGAATAGTAAAAACACGCTATATTTTAATTATAAACAACTTTTTATCATCGTAATAACTTATGTGGTTAAATTATAATATTGAATGGTTTTAAAGTATAAATAGAATATATTTTTACCAATTAATATAATTTATGTCATTAGCATTTATTTTACCTTAAATTCGTAGGTTAAATCAATTCAATCTTTTGCAATGTTTTAAACAAAAACCCGTTTTCTTTTGAAAACAGGATTAATTTTAATTTAATTTCTGAAACTTGTGGGTATTGAATTTGGAAAAATGGATTCCATATTTGGAATCAGTAGGTCCAAATTATGTTAATAAGCTACTTTTTATTTTTGGGCTTTATGAATAGTAACTACGGTAAATTTTATTTACCATAGTTAAAGGTACATCGGGTAATTAAGGGTAAATATAAGATTATAAAATTAACCTAACACCTGCCAAATTCCTATTGGATGACTAAAAGTCGACCCATATCACCTAAGGGTCGGATTAGAATCATTTAATGGACTTTTGTCCATGAAAATAACTTAATTATTATTAAAACCAAAGAAAGTGACAACATGTCACTCTCTTAAATCTTATAAGTATATTAATTTTAATTTAGTGATAAACTTCATGAAACTTCAAACATGAATAGTCTCCAAAAATATAATGAAATTATATAAATTATATAAATTTGTTTATAATTTTTAGGTATTAAATAATTATCATTAATTTTTCCACAATAGGGATGCAGAAATTATTTATTTAGTGAAAAATCAATAATATAGTTTTTATTGAAATATTAATACGTATCAAAAGGCCCAAAAATCTGCACAAAACTTATTATTAGTGTATAAATAAACCCTAATCATCCATTGGCTGAATTATTTACCATTTGTATCCTTATTAAGATGATTATGACACTTATATTATTTTATTTTAAATGATGCCAAAGTTGTCACCTTCATAATTTTATAAATATAACAATTTAAATATTGTGATTTTAAGATGATAAATTCGATTAAAAGTATTATTGTGAAATTTAATAGATTTATATTCATCATAGGATTTTATTTTTAATTTTTATTCAAAAAATAAGTATATTAAATAATTATACAAAAAATGATGTCGTAATTATTTTATTAAGAGATAAACCCAATAAATGGTTTTAAAAATAATAAAATAAATATTATATGAACTATTTAATGTGCTACACGAATTTTATAGATAAATATGACCTTTCATGAATCTATTAATGCTTTTAGTTATAACATATCTTCTGTATATATATTATTTAAATTCAAATAAATGAATAGAGTCAAAATTGACACTATTGTTATTTTATAAAAATAATATATTATAAAATTGTTTAAAAATCACAAAAATATTTAAAAAATATAAATTTAAATTTATATGGAATAAAATGGTATAAAGTATCCAATTATGGATAATTCACAACAAATAAGTAATTATTTGTTATAATTGAAAATTTAGAATGTTATTACCACAAATAAAATTAAATTGATTAAATACGGATAAATCAAGTTAAAATAAATTCCTAATATGTCTAAATTTGATTGGTTGATGAGATTGCAACCCTATCTAATATAATATTCGGATATGAGTCATTTTTGGATGTTTTTAAGTGGGGTTAGATTTATTATAAATTAATATTTTTAAGAATTCCAAAGGTTCCCCTCTCCTCCCTTATAAAAGGGCACCTCCTCCCTCTCTCCCTCGCACCACATTGGGCCTTCAGGCTCGGCCAACCCCTTCAAAATTCTATTCTCCACTTCATTAGAAACATCCTAGAGGTCCTGGTCTTCTTCAAAGACCAATTTTAGTGCCATAAGAGGAGTTCTCAAAGAGGCGCTTCAAAGAAGAGGTAATGTCCGTTACCGATTCTTTCAACTTTATTTCTTCTTCCACTTCTTCTTATTTAGTTGTTTCATTATGAGGTAATAACATCAGTATCAATATATACTGATATGTTATTATAATTATGAAACAACCATATTTCACCATCTATCCATCCAATGAAAAACGAAATCATCGCGCGTGCGTACGTACGGAATACCGTCTCCACGCCGTGGTGTAATGTATTTTCCACCACCACCTTACTTGGATGGGAATAAGGGTGAAAGTAATGAATGTATATTATTATTTTAAATTGATATTGATTCTGTAATATTATACATACAATTTAATACAATTCCACGATCTTGGGAATGATATCATCGCTCGTACGTACGTACGGACAACCGTCTCCACGACACGATGAGATTCACTCTCCATGTTAACCATTCATGAATGATTATAAAGTATATATAATGAATAATAATGAAATATATGAAATAATAATGATACTGGATTTATGTATATATATATATATATGTACATCATTTACTTAATTCCATTCAATTCAAAAGGGAAACGAAAACAGCGTTCATGCGTACGTACGACCTACCGTCTCCATGAACGGTGTATTTCATTCCTTTTATCGATCTATAATATATATGTATATGATGAATATATATTATATATAAATAATTTTTTACATTATGGAATTATTTAAATCAGGATATAAGTAATAATATCAAGAACGACAAGTCAAAACACATACGATAAATGAAATGGTTTTACCCAAAACGCCGCTTTAACATGTAATTTACAAAAGAACGGGTAATATAAAGTCATAAGTGAAACATATATGATATCATAACAATGAATATGATTCTGTAATAATTCAATGACATTATTTAAATCATTATACAGTAGGTTCGGATATGTACGAAGCATATCGGACCTTAGGTAAGGGATAAATTTTCAAATATCATTTTTATCCGAGATTGCTTATTCGTAATTATTTACTGGGGTTATTGCTATCATCCATGTCCATGTTTTATAAAAGTGTATTCATGTATGTTTAAAGTCATTTTTACCCATTTTTGACTTTTACTGCATGGTATGTATGGAATCTTTCTTTTGCTTAAGTTACGAGGTACTTTTTGACTTTTCCGACAAAAGTACGAGAAGAATGTTTTTTAAAGTATAAGGCATGAAAGGATTCTTATGGTTTTATAAAGCCTTATTTTCATGAAGCTTCCTCCAAACGATTTCATGAATATTTTAAACAAAATCCTATTCTTTTAAAATTTCATGGCATTTTGTGAAAAGAAAATGATTTTGAAGAAGAAAGGATATTTTCCTCAAGAATTCATTTCAAGTGTTTTAACAAAAACCATTTTTCATCTAAGATAACATTATTTCATATGAGTATGTTTCAAGTGTAATGCCTCTATGATTTACATGGTTTCACTTTTCTTATGATGATATATCCATTTTTTTATATGGATTATGTGATGATGGGATGATGTTTATGAAACCCATTTGATTATTTGGGTTATGATGAATGTTTTAAGTTTATTTTGTGCACAAGTAAGAATGACTTAATTATGAGATGGGTGGGACCTATATCTCCCTCCAATGCATTGGGTAAATATTTTATATCTCATGAGATAGACATGGATGGAACGGTAAGTTAATCTGGTTCAGTGTTACAGGACTAAAACGAGGAGTGATCTCGATTCAGAATGGGACTTTGTCCACTAAGATGGTCTTGGCAGCAATGCCTTGGCTTCTATGGAAATCATTACATGTGCTTAATGGATTCCACAATTAAATTTTTTATTCCCATTCTATTTTATCATGGTTTATGTTCCATTATGATCTATGCCTTATGTACTTCCATGTTTTATGTCGTTGCTCAAGATTTTGATGTTTAAACATTATGTTCATGTTTTTAAGTTCAAATGTATATGGTATGTTTTATTTTATCCATGCTTACCCTTACTGAGCATTTGATCTCACCCTTTTTATGTTTTATTTTCCCTCAGGATCAAAAGAAAGGTTTTAGGTAAGGAAACAAAAAGTGGAAGATCTTTATGGGAGATGTTGAAGATCATTCACCATGATTAGAAGATTACGTTCCATGTTTCCAAAGACACTAATCTATTATGGTCCTTGTGTGTCTGTTTTTGTTATGTTTCATTTATTCTGCAAAAGTAATGTAATGTCCATGTACGTCAAGATTCGGGTCTCTACAGTTGGTATCAGAGGAAAGGTTTAGTCAACCTTTGGAAACTAGGATGCAAAAACATTAGTGAGATCCCTAGAGATATTTCTAAGTTATATCTAGGGATGTACCTAAGGATAAGTATGCGTATAGGATATAGTCCTAGAACTACGGTAACGATCTTAGAATTTAACCTAAGATGATAGATAGTGAGGGTGCTCCCCCTTTACTATGTTTTTTTCCCTAGCATGATTTTTTCCTCTCACACTATTCTTTTTGGGTTTTAGAAAATGGCTGGAAACAGGAAGATTCATGATAATGGAGGATATGATGGAAAATGGAATGATATTCTTCATGAGAAACCAAATGAAACAGGATTTGGAAGTCCAAACATCGTTTTTATGCCTAATCATCAATCTCATAATATGATCAATAATCTAAACTTTGGTAAGTTTCCCAACTCAGATAATAAGACAAAGATGGAGTTTCATGATGATCATAGAGGAATGAAAGTTCAATTTCCCTCATGTAAATCATGTGGGAAGAGGCATTGGGGAGATTGTTTCAAAGGAACTGGAAGATGCTTTGGGTGTGGAAAAGAAGGACACAAATCCAGTAAGTGCAAAGTAAAAGTTTCAGTTAACACCATGGATGAGGATAATGGTATTGCTATGACATCAAAAATGGTTAAATGTTTTAAATGTGGAATGTATGGGAATTATGCAAACCAATACCCTAAGGGAAAGTCTCATGAAGAGAATTAGTACGGTCGTATGGGTAATATTTATGTTGATGATGATGAAGAGACTACAAATGATATGTGAGATGAAAGAATCGTTGAAGCTTGGTCAATGGTTTAAGAAGCTAGTGGAATGATTACATGTTTATCAAGTGTAATGTTGTATAAGTAATCTCATGGTACTATGGAATAAAGAGACATCTATGGATGTTTACACTGTTGTATTTCCTTAAGTTTTGAAAGTGTGTGATGAATGGTACCAATATTTTTGGAAGGTAGATGATATGCACATAATGAAGGGATAAGGAGAAAATTAAATGTTTGATAGTATTCATGAGATAATGACTGATATAAGGACTATGTGATATTATGGTTTGAGTATATAGAATTTTGGGGTTTTGGTATGTGGAAAGAGTTAACTTTTGACAGCACTCATGTTTTCACTAAGGTTATATGGTAATTTATGTTTCAAGAGAATATATGACTAAGGTATTCATGTGTTTGGAATGCAACCACCAAGATATATCTTATGATATATGTGGGATAAATGCTTGTATTCACATTCTTGGTAGATAACCTTTTCTAGTTATTGTTTTATTTATACTATGATCTTGGACCGAAGTATTTTAAATAATCCTAAAGATTGGAATGGATTATGTTGGACATAAGTTAGTATTGTTTAAGGATAGATTTTTTTTTCAATATTATTATAGTAAGGTAGTTTTAGAAAAAGGACAACTTGCAGGACGAGCGACAGCCCATCACGTCGGAAAAGGCTGTGGGAATCGAACCCACAACCGAAGTGCGACTGGCCTTTATTTCCTACCACTGGCCTACAGGAAGTCCCTGTTTAGTATAAACTAGTTTTATTATATTAAGTAGTATGATATATGAAGTATAAGTCTATTTTTGGAACCATATATGATTAATCTCACTATAGATGGACTTATGTATTTTTGATAACTTTTATAACCTTTTGTTTGAGACAGTTGGAATGACCCATCATTCTATCACATGATCTGCTAACACTTCACGAATGACAAATTCAACTTCATTTCTTTAAGTGATAAAGTGGAAATTGTCCAAAGAACAAACAACGGTGAGACTGTACCAAAATCATGAAAGTATTTCTTCTAATTCCAATTTCATCAACTTTAGGGAAATGATCTTGAAAGCCAAAAATGTTTTCCTAGTTCCCTTATATCCGATGAATCAGATGGTACCTCAGTTCATCACAAATCTATGGATTTGTGACTAATGGTTTTTTCATAGCTATGTTCTCTACCACTCTCCATCAGAACATGATGGTCAGATTTCTCCTCCATATCCATATTTTCACCTATGTTCTCCTATGTGGAAACCTAGTGATGAGTTATTTGGGTATCCATTATGTTTCTAACATTATTTTTTTAAATAAAGTTTTAGTATTCCTTTTTACGATGTGGGTTTCTATTAAAGAAACATTCGAGTAGTAAACCATTTATAACCCCAATGAATTTCGAGGGAGAAATTCATTTTAAGGGGGGTAGAATGTAACACCGCAAGATTTAATGAAAAATGTTCTTTTTAATTTTATTAATGTCTTGTGTTTTACGCTACACCAAAACTATCTTGCACGACACGCAACCCTGACTTTGCTTTCATTACACGCAATCGCGACCTTCCTCGATAGCGTGTGTCGTACTCAATACCGGGTGTTACTAAAAAACGATATATTATTATAATATTATTATGAACTAGCCATAATGAATAGTATTAACTAAATTTTTAATTTTATAACATTATTATTCATCTTACACATTTTCTAGAATATTGTATAAGAACAAAATAAATTTTTCGGGTAAAATAAGTATTTTTCAAAAAATGCAGTTTTGCCACCTTTTGATGGCGCACCAACATTAAATCTTGTTTTTGACATGTTTATAAGTTTAATTTTAAAAAATAAAATTATTATTTTGAATCAGGATATAAAATTTTACATTGGATAAATTTTTCATATTATTCTGATAACTTTCATATTTTAATGAATAGTAAAAACACGCTATATTTTAATTAAAAACAACTTTTTTTCATCGTAATTACTTATGTGGTAAAATTATAATATTGAATGGTTTTAAAGTATAAATGGAATATATTTTTACCATTTAATATAATGTATGTCATTATCATTGATTTTACCTTGAATTCGTAGGTTAAACCAATTCAATCTTTTGCAATGTTTTAAACAGAAACCGGTTTTCTTTCGACAACGGGATTAATTTTAATTTAATTTCTGCAAAATTTGTGTATTGAATTTGAAAAAATGAATTCCATATTTGGAATAATTAGGTACAAATTATGTTAATAAGCTACTTTTTATTTTTTGGCTTTATGAATAGTAACTACGGTAAATTTTATTTACCATAGTTAAATGTAAATCGGGTAATTAAGGGTAAATATAAGATTATAAAATTAACCTAACACCTGAAAAAATCATATTGGATGACTAAAGTCGACCCATATCACCTAAGGGTCTGATTATAATCATTTAATGGACTTTTATCCATGAAAATAACTTAATTATTATTAAAACCAATGAAAGTGACAACATGTCACTCTCTTAAATCTTATAAGTATATTAATTTTAATTTAGTGATAAACATCATGAAACTTAGAACATGAATAGTATCAAGAAAGATAATGAAATTATCTACATCATATAAATTTATTTATAATTTTTAGGTATTAAATAATTATCATTAATTTTGACACAATAAGGATGCAGAAATTATTTATTTAGTGAAAAATCAATAATATAGTTTTTATTGAAATATTAATAAATATCAAAAGGCTCAAAAATCTTCACAAAACTTATTATTAGTGTATATATATACCCAAATCATCCATTGGCCGAATTTTGGACCATTTGGATCCTTATTAAGATGATTATGACACTTATATTATTTTATTTTAAATGATGCCAAAGTTGTCACCTTCATAATTTAATAAATATAACAATTTAAATATTGGTATTTTAAGATGATAAATTCGATTTAAAGTATTATTGTGAATGGTAATAGATTTATCTTCATCATAGGATTTTATTTTTAATTTTTATGCAACAAATAAGTATATTAAATAATTATCCAAAAATTGATGTAGTAATTATTTTATTAAGAGATAAACCAAATAAATGGTTTTAAAAATAATAAAATAAATATTATATGAACTATTTAATGTGCTCCACTAATTTTCTACATACATATGACCTTTTATGAATCTATTAATGCTTTTATTTAGAACATATATTCTATATATATTTTATTTAAATTCAAATAAATGAATAGTGTAAAAATTGACACTATTGTTATTTTATAAAAATAATATATTGTAAAATTGTTTAAAAATCACAAAAATATTTAAAAATGATAAATTTAAGTTTATATGGTATAAAATTTTATAAAGTATCCAATTATGGACAATTCACAACAAATAAGTTATTATTTGTTATAATTTAAAATTTAGAATGTTATTACCACAAATAAAATTAAATTGATTAAATAAGGATAAATCAAGTTAAAATAAATTCCTAACATGTCTAATTTTGTTTGGTTGATGAGATTACAATCCTATCTCATCTAATATTCGGATATGAGTCGTTTTTGAAGGTTTTTATGTGGGGTTAGATTTATTATAAATTAATATTTTTAAGAATTCCAAAGGTGCCCCTCTCCTCCCTTATAGAAGGGCAGTTCCTCCCTCTCTTCCTCACACCACATTGGGCCTTCAAGCTCGGCCAAAACCTGCCAGAGTCTCTTCTCCACTTCTCTAGAAACATACTAGAGGTCTTGGTCTTCTTCAAAGACCAATTTTAGTGCCCTAAGAGGAGGTCTGAAAGAGGCGCTTCAAAGAAGAGGTAATGTCTGTTACCAATTCTTTCAACTTTATTTATTCTTCCACTTCTTCTTATTTAGTTGTTTCATTATGAGGTAATAACATCAGAATCAATAATATAATGATATTTTATTATATGTATGAAACAACTATATTTCACTATCTATCCATCCAAAAAAAATGAAATCACCGCGCGTGCGTACGTACGGAATACCGTATCCACGCCGTGGTGTAATCTATTTTCCACAACCACCTTACTTGGATGGGTATAGGGGTGAAAGTAATGAATATATATGATTATTTTAAAGTGATGTTGATTCTGTAATATTATACATACACTTTATTACAATTCCACGATCTTGGGAATGATATCATCGCTCGTGCGAACGTACGGACTACCATCTCCATGACGCGATGAGATTCACTCTCCATGTTAACCATTCATGAATGATTATAAAGTATATATAATGAATAATAATAAAATATATGACATAATAATGATACTGGATTTATATATATATATATATATATATGTATGTCATTTTCTTAATTTCATTCAATTCAAAAGGGAAATGAAAACAGCGTTCATGCGTACGTACGACCTACCGTCTCCATGAATGGTGTATTTCATTCCTTTTGTCGATATATAATATATATGTATATGATGAATATATATTATATATAAATCATGTTTTAAATTATGGAATTATGTAAATCAGGATATAAGTAATAATATCAAGAATGAAAAGTCGAAACACATACGATAAATGAAATGATTTTACCCAAAACGCTGCTTTAAAATGGAATTTACAAAAGAACGAGTAATATAAAGTCATAAGTGAAACATATATGATATCATAACAATGAATATGATTTTTTAATAAGTCAATGACATTATTTAAATCATTATACAGGAGTTTCGGATACGTACGAAGCATATCAGACCTAAGGTAAGGGATAAATTTGTAAATCTCATTTTTATCCGAGATTGCTTATTCGTAAGTATTTACTGGGGTTATTTCTATCATCCATGTCCATGTTTTATAAAAGTGTATTCATGTATGTTTAAAGTCCTTTTTACCCATTTTTTAATTTTACTACATGGTATGTAAGGAATATTTCTTTTGTTTACGTTACAAGTTACTTTTTGACTTTTCCGAAAAAAGTACGAGAAGAATGTTTTTTAATGTATACGGCATGAAAGGGTTTTTACGGTTTTATAAAGCCTTATTTTCATGAAGCTTACTCCAAAAGATTTCATGACTATTTTAAACAAAATCCTATTCTTTTAAAATTGCATCGCATTTTGTGAAAAGAAAATTATTTTGATGAAGAAAGGATATTTTCCTCAAGAATTCATTTCAAGTGTTTTATCAAAAACCGTTTTTCATCTAAGATAACATTATCTCATATGTGTAGGTTTCAAATATAATGTCTCTATGATTTACATGGTTTCACTTTTTTATGATGATATATCCATTTGTTTTATATGGATTATGTGATGATGGGATGATGATTATGAAACCCATTTTATTCTTTGGGTTATGATGAATGTTTTATGTTTTTTTGTGGCACAAGTAAGAATGATTTCATTATGAGATGGGTGGGACCTATATCTCCCTCAAATTCATTGGGTACAGATTTTATATCTCATGAGATAGACATGGCTGGAATGGTAAGTTAATCTGGTTCAGTGTTACAGGACTGAAACGAGGAGTGATCTCGATTCAGAATAGGACTTTGTCCACTAAGATGGTCTTGGCAGCAATTCCTTGGCTACTATGGAAATCATTACATGTGCTTAATGGATGACACAATTACATGTTTTATTCACATGCTATTTTATCATGGTTTATGTTCCATTATGATCTATGCCTTATGTACTTCCATGTTTTATGTCGTTGTTAATGATTTTGATGTTTAAACATTATGTTCCTGTTTTTAAGTTCAAATGTATATGGTATGTTTTATTTTATCCATTCTTACCCTTACTTAGCATTTGATCTCAACCTTTTTATGTTTTATTTTCCCCCAGGATCAAAAGAACGGTTTTAGGTAAGGAAACAAAAAGTGGAAGATCTTTATGGGAGATGTTGAAGATCTTTCACCAAGATTAAAAGATTATGTCCCAAGATTCCAAAGACTCTAAAATATTACGGTCCTTATGTGTCTGTTTTTGTTATGTATTAAGTATTCCACAAAAGTAATGTAATGTCCATGTACGTCAAGCTTCGGGTCTCTACAGGCAGTATTGTAGGTGCACCACCTGGTGGAAACGCCTAGGGGGCTGGTCCCTGTATTGAAGCCTCGTCACTGAGGGGGTCATCCTTGTGATCGTGCTGCTGAATCCCAGAAGGTACGCGTCGCGAAGGCATCCTATAAAGAAACAAGATGTTTCACAGTCAATGACTATATATGGATATCTAAAACCAAAGATATGGAAGAGACAACCCATTCTAATATGATGCATGTACCTTTTATTTCCCCGCAACCAGTGTTTTCGTGAACCGGGTCGAAAAGAAGGTTATCAGAGTCCTGGTGTATGGATACGTCGGCCGCCGTACCAACACTGGGATCCCTGGCCTGAAAGCCGAACCCAAAACACTTAACACTATTTCCCCAAACCAAACTCAAAGACTCTTGGTCCTAAGGTAGAACCGACCATCTCTGATACCACTCTGTCATGACCCGTCCCAGTGGGGCCCTCGTCGTGACTCCCCATGCCCGCATCCAATAGGCCAGGAGCTGGTGACTAGCACCGAGTAGGCATGTCACTAACATGGGTGGCATTTCCTAAGTACCTGTACACACACACACATCTCCAAGCCCACAAATTCTAAAATTTAAAACAATAAGGAACAAAAATGCATGCATACAACTAAACCCAACTAACAGAGTATGACGAAAGATAGAGTACTGTAAAAGTAAACGGGCCAGAATACAAGACCACCAAAAGAAAGATTCTGAAAAACTGCAAGTCTATCCTGTAAGCACAAAGGTATTGGTACTGCCGCTCGTAGCCGTAGGAACGCCTCGGCCTATAGGGAACTCAGAAAGATCAGTCATGTCCTGTTCTGCCCTGAAATCTCTCAAAAGGCTGCTCGTCGGCACAAGAAACCAGACGTGCGGGCAAAGCCCATGCAGGGGTGAGTATGACAATACTCAGTAGAGGACCCCAAAAACTACAAAGCAGTACATAAATTAAAGGTACAGTCATCTATGAAAAATATAAGTTTACATAACATATAAAACAAACCAGATATACTCAAAAACCCAGACCCGTGGTTTAGAGACAAGTAACGCAACCGCATACCCCCGCAAGGGATTCCGTTCGAAGATTCTGTGATGCGCTCGTTCAGGGATAACACACTTTACGAGTCTTATAGCTCTGATGACGTCCATCCGGGATGTGATGTTCATTGGGAACCGTCACGAGAGATAGCAACACTCATTACCGGAGACACACACCTGAGTGGGAAAGATTTTGATACACAGATGAGGATCACTGCCAGGGCCATGGTGTATACTGCGACTCATCCAGAATTCACCTGCTAGGTAGAGGATCAACGCCCGGTAAAGTTGGTCACGTCGATGCCTGACTCTACCTAGGGTCTGGAATGGATAGAGGATCTCGATTCGGGCCTCTCGGATGGATACCTAACTCTATCACAGAAAAGTCTTGCTGAAGGGATCATAATCCTGCATGAGGGAATTATGCCTGACCTTCAGGGGAACAAGAAGAAGGGGCACTAACCCAAACAAAAGATGTTCAAGGCATGGTGAACAAAAGGACCAAGCCATTTTCCAAAAAGTATAGGACATGTAGAAATGACACACGCCGTGTTGTCCGACCCCAGGTACTGCCCATGTACAACGGCCCGTGTCGTGAGGCTAGTCATGTTGAAAACTTAGTACATGGAGTGTAGTACGGAGTACACGCCATGTCTGGGTAACTAGGGTTGGCTACGTGTACTCTGGCCATGTGCCCACACACGGTCACCAACCCGTGTACTCCAACCCATGCAATCTGCACACGGGGTGACCCGCACTATTTACCTTGCCTGTCCGGGTGAGGGAGTACATGTTCATGTACTCCATCCCATGTTCGTGTATCCCCGGGATACACGCCGAGCTCCACGTAGCCGCCTCTGCCGAGCTATACACGTCGTGCCGCCTGAAGCCGTGTAGATAATCCTATGTCCATTTACTACCCAATGTACACGCCGAGTTTCGGGGAACGTCCAACATGCCGTGTGTTCGGGGTCACACGCCGTGTGATCCTTCTCTGACCCCGAAACCCTAGCCGCCACTGTCAGAACTACACGGTGTGTTCTTCGGAAGTACACGTCGTGTATTGTAGAAATTTCAAGAAATGGTTCCCTTCGCCGGTGCGCCTTCTGTGCAGCTCCGATCATTAATAAGACCATTCAATAGCCGCAAAACATCCAGGTTCTGGTTTCCCTGACACCACGAAGCCGCTTCCGTCATTTTCGGGCCTCCGATCTGCCTCGAAAGCATGATTTGATCTTCCCGTGCAAAGAACGCTCGAAGAAAGTCCTTTCCTGATCTGGTCCGATTCGTTGTCCGCCATCGTCGTCGCACCTCCACAAGGTCGTTTTGGTGTTGAACCTTCGATTTGGGATCGTTGCGTCGTGGAACGGATGCACAACGATCTGTTTTGCGTCCCCCCGCGAAGAACGCGCGAGAAATAATTGGGGAGGAAATCCAATAAACAAATAAATTGAGGAATGAACTTCTGTCGTCATTTGTCATAGCGTTGATCCGCTCCCGTTAATAGGATTAAATGGAGCAGAGATCAACATGAATAAAAAGCAGGGATTAATTCCCCAAAATCATCCCAAAGAAAACCCTCCCGTAATAACATACGAATCAGCGGATCAACTTGTTCATGGTTGATCTGCGTTCGTCATTTAAACTCAAATATGGGGAAAAATAAATTGAAATAACAACCCCTACCATTTGAAAGGATCAATCGTTGATGAAGGTGTCGTGCTGCCGTTGTCGAGATCCTTCAACGTCGATGCAGCGATCCTCGATCTCGATCCGTCGTCGTTCGTCGTCGAGAATTTGCTCCAACGCGTCGTGGATTCTACAGAGGTTCCTCTCTCTACATTGCCAATGATGTACAATTGCTTAACCCATTAAAAAGGGAAACATGTTTTCATTTAATTATGCAGCAGCATTAATGACGTTGACTTTCCATTTTGAATTCATTAAGAGGTGCCATTAATTTAGGAAACAGTTGCGTCGTTTCCGTGCTGCAGGGGATTTTTCCTTAAATGAAATAAAATAATCTGGTTAATTTAATTTATTTTATTTTACCTAAAACGTCAGAAAATTAACTTTTTCCCTTGACCCGCACCGGTCGAGGTTAGCCTCATTCTTATGTAAAGTCGTCATCCCGGACGCAACGGTGCAGTCAGATTTTTAATCTGGGCATCCGTTTGGAAACTGCCACAACCGCGCACAAGTGCCGACTCACATAACTAAAAAAAAGTTCAAACCACCATTCCGGGCTCATTGGACCTCAGAATGATGTGTCGTCTTCGTGCCCGGTCTCAAAATAATTCCATATAATATTTAAAAATAACAAATGAAAAATCTGATACATTACACTAGTATTATTCCATGACCCAACTTGTATGAGGTCATCTTCTCTTCAAGTCTTACAAATCTAGAATTATTCCATGGACATATCCCTGAAAAAATTGCTTCCAATAGTGGTGAGAGATACCACTTTTGGTGGTATTTTTTTCATTTTTTTCACCATTGGTATTCACCTTTCTAACAACTTGTTTTTTATTATTTTTTTACCATTTATGAAATAGAATGATTAATTCCATGCTTTTCAATATAATTTTACTCCTCATGATATGTGACCTCTATTCCATTTTTAGATTAATAAATATTTTTTCTTATTTCATTTTCATTCAAAAATATTCTATTAAAATAATTAATACACCCAATCATCATTATCTTTAATTATATAAACATGATACATCAAATTCTACTATAATCATTAGTGAGCTGAATGATGTACCTATCATTTTATATTCTTAAAACCATCAGGGATCTACACAAAGTTGTATGAATCAGATATATCATATTTTTTCCCTTTTATTCTTTAGATGATAGTGGTTTTTTAATAATTTAACTCTTTCAAAATAATCACATGTATTCACTTGATCACTTATTACATTTGGAATAATTTTTTATATTTGAGTATCAATAAATTTTTGATAGGTTGTTCATTTATATATTATATTAATCAATTAAAAAGTTTATTTTTTCCTCAACATTTTTAGTCCATTTATTCATTATACTATACATGATATTGATTTACTCTATTTATTCATCAATTAAATAAATTTTCATTGTTTCTATCTATAATATATATACTCTTGAAATGGAACATAACTTTAAGAACAGATTCACCATGTTGACTCACAATGAGAAGATTATGCTGATGTCCAACCACATAAAAAACGTATATATTATTTAGTTTATCTATATAAAGCCTTTTAATATCATTTTTTTATTTTTACTTCTCCTTTATAATAAATTTAATCTAATCCATCAACATGGATAATAAAATGCATCAATATATTTACATTTTTGATCATATGGGTATAAAACGCACTATCAAGGATCAAGGTGATATTGTATTTGGCTGTTTGTAGTGAAAAATAATGATATAAAACTTCATCATTCTTCCTCTACACATTACAATTAATTACATTTTGATTGGATACACAAGGTGGTGTCGCCTCATTATCTTTATCATAATCTGAAAGATCAGTTTCATCTTCCTCCAGAGGATAAAAAAATTTCAACCAATTATTTTATAGTTATTAAACTAAATTTATCAATTTTCTTTAATTATTGTATTATTTACATTTTTATTTCCTATAATTTATTTCTTTACCACCAATTTAATATTTTTTACAAAAAATATCTATAAAAATAACATTATCATCAAGGTATTGGATACATTCTCACTTTTATTTTTTTACTCCAACTATATTAACCTCTCAAATATATTTATTTGTCGATACACTAGGTAATTGTATGGATATGAAAACAAAAAAATTGGAATATAATAAAAAAAATTATTTTTGTCCTCTCAATATATCTCCAACATTGGATTATCTTCTTGTTTACTAGACAATCATTGGTGATTTAATATTTTCACCATCAATTTATTTTTAATTTTTTTATTATACTCCTACAACTATAGATGTATCATATTCACATATGATTCCATACTTAACCATATTCTTTGGATTATGAAAATTTATAATCATATCAATAGTTTTTATAACTGTTCATGCTCTTTCTATAATCTCCTTGTTAATTAATGTCTATGTTGTACATTTTTCTCTTCAACATATTCAATTACATCCACATCATGCATCATTTTATATGATATAACGTCTTCTTCCATTGATTAAACCCTATTCCTTCATTCCTCTCCCTGTGTAATGAGATCATAAATACTTTTTTTCCATTCATTAATTTCTATTAAGAAATTTATCACTTCTAATGATGTAGAATGAGAATTACTAGTCTCTTCCAACACCTTAAATAACCAAGTAATTTTAACTTCATTTTGATTAATATACACTTTTTTCCTTAAAAAGGTCACCAATGTTCTTTTTCATGAATTTAATGTCCAATTATGTAAGTGATCATTTGAGTTTGATTTTTATGTAAAAAAATCCTTTTGGTTGTTTTTTTCTCATCATGAAGCTTATTTCTTTCATCCTCTTATATGATAAAATCTTATATATATATATATATAATAAACTCAACTTCATTAGCTTCAAGGATTCATTTTTGTTATTATATTTATTCGATAGTCAACTTGTTTTTTCACTAGAACTTCATTTTACTTTTACATATAAATTTAAAGATTAATTTTTAGGGTGACCATCCTGTATATGATTGTTTTACAATGAATTTTTATTTTTTTTCCTGATTCTATCATAATATTTTAGAAATATACACATTATTTAAATAATTTATTAAATTAATTGGGTTATTACCTTCATAAATTCCTTTTTATCAATTAAATCTACATGTTATAGGTGAAATAAATTCATCACTAAAAGCATAGTCATTGTTTCCAGCATCATGCATCATAATATTATAAATTTAATAAAATAAAATTTCATTTAAATATTGACTAGATATAATAATTTATTTCACACGCATATATTAATACATTATATTACTATGAACATCACCAATAGCAATATTTTTTAGATTTTATATTTCAAGAGCCAATACCTTCACACTTTGTAATATTGGAATTATTTTGATAATATTTTTCAATTATAATTATTTCAATATGATATCTGATTCCATGAATGTATCCCCCATCATATGGTTTATTATTAAATAATTTATTAATATTATCATTTGGGCTCATATATAAAACATGGAAAATGCTGTGAAAGAGTTCCATTTTAGAGACCTTGACCTTACTAACCCCTTAAAATCATATTAGATGATATGTCTTAAATATCATCATCTATTGTATAATCCATAAAATATATATAGATCTTGTTCGATAAGGCTTAAAATAAATTATTTTTTTCCTCAATATCCACATTAAAAGGATTATTTTTAGCTTCAGTTAATGAAATTCCATTTTCATCAAAAACATTTATTCCATGTATTAAAATAGTGGAAAATCATATTTAAGTGATTGTAAATGATATCTCATATGATTCATACATATCTAAAAATTCTTATCAATAAACCAATGGGAAACCCTTTTTTATTAACCTAGATCTCCTTATCAAGAACCTTTTAGAGGAATATTTTTTATGAAAGAACATAATGTCTCGGGTACCATATATTTCACTAACAATCACATAACACCATAAGAGGCGAAGAGGATGAATTAGGGTGATCAATTATTCTTCTATTTACTATATCTTGTTATCTAGTTAGAAATAGAAATTGAAACTTATTAGTTTTTAAATACACATAATAAATTCACATGTATAACAATATCATCAACATATAAGTTTAGTTTTGTTCACCATACAAATTTATCTCATGGATCCTACACTGATGGTGTGTCTACATACCCAGGAATGATTCTATACATGGTGAGTTCCATAGAAGATTTTAAAAATCATGCTATCAATCCATGGGAGCTCATTCTTCATATCTATTTATACGCTGCTTTTTGATAAGGAATATAGACATGGGAAATGATAATTTCATATAGTAAACATTAATAAAAAAATTAAAACATCTCCTAGAAATAGTGTTATCCATTTGCTTTAATTCAAAATCCATGTCTTTGTCTTCAAAGGAGTTATTCTTTACTCCATATTTTTTTAAAACTAACTCTCTTCTCATCATAATTTCCATTCAGTTAAATTCCCTTTTAAATAATAGAATAATATCTCAAAAAAATATGCTCCATTAATTTTATAGATATAACCATACTGGTAGATTTTCAAAACCATTTACAAGCCCCCATAAAGTAAAAAAATTAATAAATTTCCATATAATTCATAATGGATTCGATGTACTGGAATTATATTATACATTCTAATTTTTTGAATGACCTCCATTATTGTGATAGGATCTTCATAAAAAATTACCAAGTTATAGAGTGATTAACATCATCAGAATAAGATCCATGTTCGACCATCAGATACCCTTTATTTAGAAAGAGATACAATATTTAATTCACTATTATAAATACAACATAGTGTTATAAATTTTTCATGTCCTCGGATAATTTATAGTTTGGTAGAGAGATCCATGGTGCATTCTCTTTTTTTAGTGCTTGGAATCCCAAATCTTTCAAAATCATGGTTTCATAGCTTTATCAATGTAGTAAGTCACTGTGAAAACCAATAAAAATTATTTTTCGGTTGACCATGTCATGATATAGTATTTCATCCATGGTGGAATAAAAAAATATATAAAACTATTGAAATCTATTTGAGTCTTATTCACTATGTGTCACTTGTGTCTTGGATTATAATAGGAAACACCAAATTTGGGAATGTAAGAAGTATTATGTGATACGTGAATATCCCATATATGATATATTAAATAATCATACATTTTCATTATATTCTTCCAGTCATAGATAATTTTTATTCATATTCACTATATAGAATGGAATCAAATTTAACGGTGAGAGAATTTATAAACCTCCAGAATGACTATGTTCATTTCAGTATCATCACAACATGCAATATATGTTACAACATGTATGACTCATACAAAAAAATTATTTCCCTTGAAAAAGTGTATTGTAATTATTAATTTTTTGAGATCTACATCACTAGTTGTGCATATCATTATTTTAGAGAACGATCTTTCTATTTACCTAACACTTTTAGAACCACCTTTATTTATTTTAACATGAATCAAAATCAACTCCACTTACTTTTATCCTTATAACACGACATCAAAGGAACTTCTAATTGAAAAAAACACTAATATTACAACATAATGGTTGCATTAGGGATTTAGAAATAATTGTGAAAAATATAGTGCATGGAACTATAGGTAATGGATGGGTAATTAATTAGAATATGATAATTATTTAGGACCATAAATATCTTATGTTGATAAACTGAGGAGACTAATGAATTCAAAGTTCATTGATAATGTGTTCCTAAAGCTTTTTCCTCATCATGGGTATTTGATATTTGTTCAAGGATGTAATTTTTTTCCTTGGAATGTAGATCCTTTCAATGATTTATATAGTATTAGTTAGTTGGTGTATTGATTGGAACATACTCCGATGATTTATTAGATCCATGTTTACATCCATATATCTTAGCTTCATTAGAATCATAATTATTACTCTTACGTTATCAAATTGGGATAATTAAACATCAAATATGGTGTGACATTCATGGTATAATAGGAAGATATTAATTTTTATCAATAGAATATGCTTTATGGGTGTGTCCTTCACCAAGTTGTATCTTATGGATTCATGGTTTTATATAGTAGTATATATGGGAAGTTGATCCAATGGTTTGTGCTCAATATCATGAATTTTTTTAATTCTTATTTTTATATTTTTATATTTATTATTCATTAAATATCCATATTATTAGATTTATTTCCTCATTTAACTATATTTATTTTTTGGTGGTACTAATGTTCTTCTTTGATAGGTATCCCTAAGGTAGTATTTTTTTGGTCTTGTTATTGTTTTTCTTCTTTCTTGGTATAGTTTTTATTCTCAGGGATGAGAATATTTTTATAGGTATATAATTTCGAGGATCTAATATTAAAAAAATTATATTGTGTAATTTAGGAGTTACAGGGGGTGATATACAGTTACAAGAGGATCTGGAGCCACAAGGTTGAGTTTCATCATAAAGAAGACCAAAACATCCTTTTTGGAAGAGGAAAATGATTTTTTAGATATTGAAAATGGAATTTCATAATATTTATATCATCTCAGAGTATTTATAGCATAGTAGTTATTATTTTTGGATTTTTACAACACATTATTAGTGAGTAGAAGAAATAATAAACTTGAATGATTTGATAATGATGGTTACCACTTCTTAGGGAGGCTTCATTAAGATCTCATTTTAAAGAACTAATAGATGGTATTTTGGAATCACCAGAACCTATATAACATTTTTAAGGATGTTTATGAGATAATTGGGTAGGTAATGGGTGAGATATATGGCTCAATGTGGTGTCAATAATTCAATTAAATGGGTTTCATTTTATAAGTTAGGGGTGCGGCATTGCTAGAATTTCTTAACGTATTTAATTAATATAAATTATTTTTCATGTAAAAATTTTCCCAAATTGATATTATTCATAGTTTATATGAAGATAAGTTGTAGTAATATAATATATTAAAATTTGGATTTTTTTGTTGTCTTAAGGACCTTATATTTAGTTATAACCCCTATTAACCCATTTGACAATTACACTACTATTAATGTTTTACACAATTTAGGAGGCATGAATGATATTATATGAGTAAAACCAACACATAAATGGAAACTCGTTTTCTTTTTCAACCCTATACTATTCATTGGTCCTAATTTAAATTTTTTATAATGTTTAAATTATTTAATTTAATATTATTTATCATAAAATATTCTTAATGTCACATTTGAAAGTATTCATTTAATATGGCTATTTATACATCAATAAAATGGGTAATTCGATTATAATTCTTTCAAAATTCCCTAAAATATCACATGTATCTTAAAATTTTATGGGACATCTTAATTCATTCAAAATTTATCACTTTTAATATTTTTAAATTATTTAAAATATTTTTCATTTAATTGAATAAATAATGCGTTTGTGTTACTTAATAATTTATGACAATTATTTCATCAATAAAAATAAGAAATAAACTACCATGAATAAAAAATTATAAAAATTTCAAATAAAAATTATGAGCCAATCATATCCACTATTTATCATTTTGTAAAAATTTTAAAGATGATAATACAAATATAATGAAATTTTAGACTTTTCATTATATAAAATAATATAAAGGTCAAAATCACATTCCAATGGAAAAAAAATCTCTCTAATTGAAATATTTTATGATTATTGATGAAATTGGTTCATCTAATGAAATTAATGAATATGTTAGGGTCATTTTTTAGTCTCTTTTATATTATTATGAAACATAATTACTGGATATACCCTTATTATGGTGACAATTATTTAGTATGGTTACTAATCAAAATGACCAAAAATAAAAGGGGTGTATTTCAAAACAAATTACATCATGATTTTAAATATAGAATCCATTTTTAATAATTTAATTTCAATAAGTCGTTGTAATTAATTTGAAATAAAAATTAAAAATGAAATAAAAAAACCAAAAATTCATTCTTATGTATAAAAATGTATTTATACCAAAATCAATCATTAAATTGATTCCAAGTAAGATAATTTAGTAATTCATAATATAAAAGAACTAATTAATGTTTTAAAAAATTTTAAAAAACATTTCTATTTTTTAAATTCATCAAAAAAGTCAGCTTAAAAATCGATTTTTTCGCTATTCACTGAAAAATCAATATTTTCCGAAAAATATACAAAAATCACCATAAGCTAATTTTTATCTTATAATTTCAAAAATGATATAATGTTTCAAATAAAATTTCAAAAATTTATTTAAATTAATTTTAATATTTTTCAGGAAAAAATAACTAAATACCATTTTAAATGAAAACACATTTTTGTAGTATAAAATTACTTTACCAAAAATTGAGTTATTTTTTATTAATAATTTATCAATATAAATATATATTTTATAATATTTATAATCATATTTATTCCCTCTATTTTAATTGATAGTTTATAATGGTAATATTTAAATAATAATAATTTTGGTTCATTTATGTTCAATGTTGCGTGTTTTATATGATATAAAACATAGTGTTCTTTTAAAATATAAAGTTGTTACATTCTCCCCCCACCCTCAATAAAAATTTTCAGCATAATTAGAACATGTTTTCAATAAAAAATAATTTTAATATTGGTAATTCCTTTGTGGAAAACCCACATCGTAAAAACGGTTTATAAAAATCCTATGGAATAGAGGCTGTGTGGAATATTAAGGTCATCCAAAAACATGTTTTCAAAATATATTAACATTAATGGGAACTAAAAATAGACTTATAAGGGAAAACTAACACACAAGGACTAATATAGGTTGATAGTGAACACGATAAGTGGAAGTCAATGACTAAAAAATCACAAATCGATGATGGGTGATGTAACATCCCAGGTAAATAAAGAATATTACATTTTCATATTTATTAATATTTTTAAATTAAATATTATTATTACTTTAAAGGGGATTCTATGTTCTATGGTGTACTCAATACGTAACAACATGTTTCTTAGAAATTTTACGTTGCACAATAATAATATAATAATATTATTTTAAATGGTAGTTAACGCCTAGCCGTTGTAATGGAGGGAATGAACAGAACTAAATAAAAAATTATTATATATGTTTTTTAAATATTTGTTCATTTATCCAATAAATTTTAGAGGCATAAAATTCAAATGAATCCAATTTTAAGAATAAATATTCTAATATTCTTTAAAAGGTCGATTAACCGCCTTTTGATGGCGAACCCTTTTTAAATCTCCTTTTTGTCACTTTTATAATTTATATTTGACAAAATAAAATACTTATTTAGAATCAAGATATCAGCATTTACTTTGTGTAACTTTTTTTATTTTTCCGATAAAGTTCATTTTTTAATGAACAGTGAAAAATGCTGTATTTAAATTCAAAACCTCCTTTTAATATAATTTATTTATATAGATAGATTATCTTTTTAATTGGTTTTAAAGTGTAATTACAATATATTTTTACCATTTAATCTAATGGGGTCATTTTAATTAATTTGACTTTGAAATTGGACATAAACAAGTACCAATATTTTGATAGATATTGTTTCTTAAAAACACGCTATTTGATTTGACAACGGGAATTAATTATAAAATTAATTAATGAAACTTATATGTTCTGAATTTGGTAAAATGGACATCATTTTTTAATTTTGGATATCAAATTTACTTAGGATAAATTTTTGATATTTTTCTGACAAATGTTCATTTTTAATGAATAGTGAAAAATACTGCATTTTACTTCAAAACTTCTTTTTCATATAATTTAATTATATAGTTATATTTTCCATTTAATTGGTTTTAAAGTTTAATTTAGTTATTATTTTATCACTTAATACAATTTTTTTCATTGGAAGTTATTTCACTTTTCAATTGGATCTAAAAACAAGTCAATATTTTGATAAATTTTACTTCTTAAAAACGCGTCTTTGGTTTTGACAACGAGAATTATTTTTAAATCAATTAATGAAATATCTGTGTTTGGAATTTGGTAAAATTGATTCCATATTTGGAATCTGAAGGTCCAAATTATGTAATTAAGACTCTTTTGTTTTTTGACATTATGAATAGTAACGATGGCAATTATCTTTAATTATCGTGATTAATTAGTAATTGGGTAGTTAAGGGTAATAAAAATATATCATAATAACATAAAATTACCCCAAATTGTGTCCAAATACTTTTTTTGAGTCATGTCTTACCATGGGATGCCTTGTTCCAACTTTGGGACCCCATAGAATCACTTTAGTGTGATAGTGACCTTTTATTATATTATTTTTAAAGAAAGGAAAATATAACCAAAGTATATATCACCTAAATAAAAAAAATATTTTTTTTTAAATATATTATCTCTTATACTAGAAATATTCATTGGAAATATAAAAGTATTTCCTACATGAGGGTATTTTTTTTATAATTTTTATACATTAAATAAATAAATTTATTTATGACACCATGATGATGTAGTGATTACCTCATTAATGAATGATTTAAATAAAATGAAAAGTTAATGTAAAATATAAGACTTACACTTGTCAAAATCCTATTGTATGGGTGGATTTAGATCTCTTATCACCTTATCATATAAATATATCATTTTCGGACATTTAAATTCCGAAAATCATTTTATAATAAAGTAACATTTCAAGACCTTCCAAAAGTGACCCTCCTCCCTCTTATAAAAGGCCCCCACCTCTACCCCATTACCCACACCTCTCAAGCCATTGGATCATCCAACCTCTGCTCATATTTTCTATCCATATACCTCTCTTACTCCTAGAAGCCTCACTTTGTGCATAAGTCTTTCCAAGGAAGGCTTTGGCTCAAATCAAAAAGAGTTACCCGATTTAAAGGTAATGTCTTCTCTTATGTTCTTTTGTTTTATTTTGCTTCTCCAACCCCATAAACTCATTTTATTCCTTTATTTTGTAAAAAACCTAGTATATTAAATATACTAGTATGTTTTTATGATAATTATTCGAGCTACACTTGCACACAACTCCATCTAATGGTTAAAGAACATACTGTTTCTGTGGGTGGCGAATTACTGCCTCACGAAACAATGATTGTTCAATCTTCTTTTAACACCTCTCATGGTGGCCATTAAGATTTCATAGTATTTATATATGATATATATTATGTTTATGTTTTCCTTATTCTTCTGTATTATTCATTTATTCTATACCTTTATGGTTTCCATAATGGGTAAATGCGATAATTTCATTTTAGGAAGTGCGGACTATCGCCCCCTCAAAGTGATTTGAATCGTCGATTCCATATATGGGATGTATAAAGGATGGAGTTAATAATATTATATATGATATTATACTTCAATTATAATATAACTATTTATAATTATGTTTTCATTCCATTAAAGTATGAAATAGAAATGAAAGTAGCGTTCATGCGTACATACGGCTTACCATCTCCATGAACGGTGCATTTCATTTCTTATCTCCAAATGTTATGTACTATTAGAAGTACATATATATAATGGATATATATGATATATATTACATATAAATGATTAATATAATTCTGTAATTATAATATATATATCTCTCATTTAGTTTTAATTCCATTAATATGACAAAGAAATGAAAGTAGTGTTCATGCGTATGTATGGCCCACCGTCTCCATGAACGGTGCATTTCATTTTTTTATCTCAAAATGTTATGGAATATTATAAAATGAATATATACTAGATATATGTGATATTTAAATCATTAATACTGTTCTGGAGATGATGTACTTATAACTACATGGAGAATTCTTTTTAAACAAGTTCATTTTTGACTCATGTACCGAACATCGACAAAAACGTCTGATATGAACTCACATAATTGACTAATTATTATAAAATTATAATATGTGATATGATTTGAATAATAAACATTAAAGGATTTAATTAAGAAATTATAAATTGTCCAAAGGTTATTATTCAGGAATATAATGAAACGAACAAAACAAGTTGGACTTGAGGTAAGGGATCCTACCTCTCTCTTTCTTTTTAAGTACTCTCTTTTATGTAATTTCTTTTAAACTCCTCTTTATTATGTTGGGGGATGTTATATTATATTCCTATTAATGTAATTTTTATGTTCATATTATGAGAGACTCTATTTGATCTTATCAATCAATTTTTGGAAGTGTTAAGTGGCACAGTTAGACTGCCGAATTTTCGTAAGGGATTTCTTATCTCACTTTTAATTCCATGATATTTCCATTGTTCGCCACTTATTTATTGCATGTGGTGTATTTTGTACTGCCATTTCATATATATTATCATGATTCTATTTATATTCATGCTATTATGTGATTAATTTTGTGTTTATTATCTTTTGGTCATATGACTCGATTGATTACAACGAGATAAGAGGTTTTTATCTCATTTTTTATTCCCGTGAGATTCACGCTACATTTGCCACTATTTACTTTTGTGTGCTATATGTACTTCCCATAATTGTATTATTTGAGTAATATACTTTAATTTAGTGGTATTTACATCTTCATTGTATGATCCTTCTTTAATGGGGTGTACAATTTGAAAGTTACCCAAATTGGTAAGGGAACCTTTCACCCTCCTCTTTTTAAAAGACTTCTTTTTGATAGGTCTTTTAATTTACATCTTCTTAGGTTGGGATATGTTCTTATATATCCTTATTTCTATAAATTTTATGTCCAATTGATGATATACCCTTTTTATCTCTAATAAACTCATTTTCTGAATTTTAAAGTGACGTTGTTAGGCTGTCGAATTTCTGTAAGGGGACTTCTGAACCGAATTTCAATTCTTTGGGTTAAACCTCTACTTCTTGATTATGTTGTGCTATGAATATTTTTGAATGACCTATGATGGTTTTACACTTAATATCCACTTATATTGGGTGTATTTATATTTTTCACACATAATTATGTCATTGATTTATCCTTAATCTAAGGATACCGTCTTTGTAAGGGACTTCATCTCAAACTTTGTTCATTGAGGAATATTTTCATTTATACAAACATTCTTTTATATGGTGCATAAACCTCTTTGACTTTTACTTTTATTGAAAAGGAATATTTTCTCTATGAAACGTTTTACTAAATGACAAAAATTATGTTTTTTTAACGTACGTGGTGACAACGACCTTTCCTCCGCCGTGAGTATTATTTGACCTTTGGCTTCCTCAACAAGCCGTAATGTTTTAAAAGAAAATAAATAACATATACTCTTTTACGTATTTTGGTATTGAAAATGGTTTTTATAAAGGATTCTTTTAAGTAAATATATTTAAATGATATATTGTGATTCAAAAGGGGAAATGTTTTCATTCCTTTATATTGGTTTTATGTGTTATGATTTTATAATGGTATTTGGACATTTGAAGAGTGGTTACGTGATAAACCAAATGACGGGTGGTGCCGTGAAAACCAGGATGGTTGGTTACGTTATAACCTCCAATTCATTGGGTATGGAATTCGGCCGTATGGCTATTCCATATAGTGATATGTGTGGAAGTCAACCATATGGTTATTACATTTAAGTATGTTTATGTCCCAAGTTACCTTTATATGGGGTTTATGTTGATATTTTGGTATAAAAAAGGAATGCAATGAACTTTTATTCACTGAATAGTATTTACTACTTCATAAAGGTGAAAATTATTACTTATGATGATGTATTAATGATTTACTTGTTGTTTTGAAAAACTAACAGTTTTCCTTCTTTGTGTATCCCTTACTGAGCTTTTTATGCTCATCCCATGTTTTTGAAATGTTTTCCCCAGGACTTAAAGATGAATAGGGTCAAGGATGGGATCAAGGAAAGGCAAGATATCAAAAACATGGAACTAGACATGTTTCTTTTCTAGAGTTTTTATTTTATGAAAAAAATTGAAACTGAGTAGAAGTGTCTACATTGTAATCTTATGAGATGTAATATTTATGGCCTAATTCTCTAAAACTCTAAACCTAAAAAGATCCTCAATGTGAATTATTCATTTAATTCAATATAAAGTAACGTTTTAAGACTGGGGCCTTATAAGTGAAAAGACCATAAATTCACAATAAATGATCGTAATATGATAACATTTAGGTTTCAAGTTTCAGTTCATATAGTTATGGAATTTCATTACCATATAAAGTAAGAAAATAAGGATATATACTTAATTTAAACGTATAATTTCACGCTTTAATCAATTTCAACTAAAATATAATCCTTTCTGCAAATGATGATTATTCAGGATGAATTTCTCATTCCCAAAAAACTAAAATTAACTTTTATCGGGTCATAAGGTCCATGAAATCTGGACATTAAATTCCATTATTCTATGTATTTAACAAAACAAAAAATTATCACATGTTATCTAATAAAAAATTCAACATCAACCACCAATGTTCACCTTAGTCCATTTCTTCAATGTTTTCCCTTATGAAACCTCTATAAAATCTTCAACCAAATTCATAACCCAAAAAACTAAAATTCTTGATCAAAATTTAAATATATATCACATAAAGTGTCCCATAATATCACATAAAAAATATTTCAATACCAACATCACTTACTCACAAAAAACATTCTAAAAACCTGAATAAATTCAAGAACTCAATTAAACCATAACTACTATGAAAAACTATATTCATACTCATTAATTAAAAAAATCAAATATTATCAAATAAAATCATAAACCGAAAAATGTAGTAAAATTAATCATAAATTATTTTCTCATAAAATTACTAATTATTTCACTGGTTATCACTAATATCCAATTTACTTCATCATTGTTAATCATGTCTTTATCAAAAAAATAATTATTAACACCACTTTAGGAATATATAATAGCTTATTATTCCATTATTCATGTATTTTTACAAAGATATAACTTTACAAAAAATTCACTTTTCTTAGTTATCATTCCTGTTATAAATATGCTTTCAAATCCGTAAATAAATATAATGTAGCATAATCCTTTTATGTCTAATTATTCTTATAAAATAATTATCATTGACAAAATACATATACATAATTATTTAATGAAAATACATAAGTATTTTAATCATCCCACTTCTGTTTTTTTAATAGAGTAGTCTTGGAATTTTCCCCATGCATTCTTATATGGTATGTTCCCTTGATTATTAGGACATTGATTTGAATAATTTTACATATCTTTATAGTTGAAAAATTGAACTCTATGGGCTTCATTAAAACATTGGAATTAATGTGCCAAATTTATTTTCTCTATACAATTAAAGAATACTATCATTACCATCAAGAATTATATTTGTTATTTCTTTATACAATTATCACGTTTTGGATGCTACGTACATATCTTACTTTAATAAACCTCATTTATTTTTTCTGGGTTCCTAATAAACCACTTATTTTATAAATTCCCCTTGAGGATATATCATCTAAAAAATTAATTTTCCATATTAATGGGACTTCATACTATATCTTTGTATAATGAAATTGATAGAGAAACTCATCCATTCCATATTCTCTACATAAATCCATTAATGAAATGGTATATATTGCTTTCCAGATTACATATACAATCTAAAGAATTAGTGGAAATTCTTTTGATGTTTTTCTCATTCTCTACCATACTTTATTCTTCCTTATAAATTAATGTGAGGGACCTCCCCTCCATTTTATCTCATTGTTCTCAAGGGATGTTTTTCTCAAAGAAAATTATTTTAAAAAATTTCAATTCCATGCTTTCTATTTCTTTAACCTCTTCATTATTCTAGACAAATGAGAACAATTGATCGATATCACCTTTAAATAATAAATTGTAATAATATCCATTTAAATTTCATTATATCCCAAATCATGTAATATATTTTTCAAAGATTCAATCCACATGTCATCTACCAATGTATTATTTGTTCCACTAAAAGTTGATTGATTTTGTCCAATGAAGTTATCCAACATTGGAAAATCATGTAGTCAAAAAACATATTCTTCCATATAGGAAAGATATTTTCTATAACATAAGTAAAAATATAATGGAAGGGGGATTATCCATTAACACAATATAGGTTAAAAGATAATATTAATTTTTTCTTTTTATAAATATTGTTGAAAAGGAAAATTTCGGGATAAAATTAAAAATATTACTTCAAAAATTTAAAAAGTAATAGAAAACATAAGATTTACTAAATAAATTATTTGATTAAATAAAATGGACTTTTGAAAATTAATTCATAGAATTAAGGGGATTGGAGAAAAATATACCTGATCAAATTGAGTCATAAGATCAGTTTTTCATTTTCATATACCTCATGGAAGAGTAATATCTCATTAATAGTTAATAAAAACTAATAAAATTATATTCATGTTAAATATCTCAAAAGGGTATTATATACAACACATAAAATTAAATAGGTTCATAATACTAAATAAATCAAAATAGAGTGGAAATTGAGATGGAAATCCTATATCTTATGTTCCACATTCCTCATAAGATATTTTGAAATATATTTAAAAAATTAGAATTATTAAAATTATATAACATATCATATACATATCTATGATACCATATTTGATCCCTTTATAGTATTTTATCCCCCTATTTCTTAACAATAATTTGTTATTATCATTCTTTAGGGTGATAACTGAATTATTTTCAAGTATTTTTTTTATTCATTTGACTCTATAATTGCATTTTTATTAGTGTTAAATCTTATTCATAATGTTAAAAAATATATAAATATCATATATAAAAACTAAATATATCCTTATCACCATCCAAATAATATTAAAATGAAAATTTATTCACATCACTTTGTAGAGGTGGTTTTCCACATGTTTGCATGATTGGCGTTATAGTTTTCCAATAGACTAGATTGTAGGTAGGTTTATATGGTATTGTAATACCATAATAATAATTATATGAGAAATATTATATATAAACACCAGTTCCATATTTATGAAATTCATTTTGGTATGGCGATGAAAAATGAATTACACCATTATGTGTAGACAATAAGTTGTTTGTACGCACGAGAAAATTTTTCACTTTACATACAGTTGAAAATAGATGTAAAATGGTTTTACCATAATAAAAATAACATCTTAACATATTTCTGATACATGAGTTATTATTTTAGGAGGGTTACAACACATTAAGAAGAATTATAATGAGAAATAATCTTGAAAGTCTTGATGAAGATAACTACATCTTCTTCTGTTAACTTCCATTATATCTACTCATAAGGGTCCTATGGTTGTTATATTGGAATGATCAGAACCACTATAAATTTGATAAACATGTCCTTAAGACAAATATTCAGGTTTGGGTGAGCTAGACGAATCAAAGTGGTCTGAAAAATCTAGAGAAAGTTGTTCCCTTTTATAAGTGAGGGGAGGGATTGTTTTGGAATTTTATAATATATTTAATTAATATAAATTATTTTAGAATATAATATGATTATGAGAATAAATATTCTAATAAATAAAAATTTGGAAAAGTTTTTTTTGTGTTTTCACCCATATCTTTGAGTTTTAACCCCTGTTAAACCTTTTGAAAAATATTGTAATATAATTGTTTAACACCATTTAAGGGTAAATAATGTTACCATGTGAGGAAAAAATTCCCATAAATGGGAAATGGATTATTTCTCAACCCAATAAAATTATATTTTACTATTTTAGGATTTCTATATATTATAAATCAATTAATTAAATTATCTTTTTTATAAAATATTATTACTATCAATTTTGAAAAAAATCATTTAATATGACAGTAAATACATCATGGAAAAGGAGTAATTCGAATATAATCCTTAAAAACATTTAAAACCTTTTATATATTTCTAAAAAATTCATGGGATACATTAATTCATTTTAATTAATTCATTTAAATTATTTTTAAAATCAATTATTTTATTTTTCTATTAATTGAATTTTTACTATGTCGGTGTTGCATATGTATTTAAGTTAATTATATAATAACTAAAAACAAGAAATTAATTAATATGATTAATTTTTTTTTAATTTTTTATAAAAACATATTACCTTACATAGATTCTATTTATCTTTATTACAAATATTCAAAGTCAATAAAATAAATAGAATGTAATTTTGGGCATCGATATAAATTAAATACTATAAAGTTAAAAATAATAGTAAAATGAAAATAAAATATCATATATTAGAATATTTTATTATTATGGAAAAAATTGGTTGAAAAATGTAATTAAAGAAAGTTTTAGGGTCATTTTCAAGTCCTTATCATATTATTTTTACCCATAATTACCTAAATTACCCGTCCTGTGGTCAAAATTATATACTATGGTTACTATTCATAAAAAAAACTAATATGGGAATATTCACAAAATCTATTACTAAATTTTCAAAATATTTAGTCAATTTTAAAAAGATTCAATTTTTATAAGTGGTGATAATTTATACAAAATTAAAACACAAAAGGCAACGAAAACAATTTTTTAGAAAAATGATTTTTGATATACGAAAATGTTTTTATACCAAATTCAATATTAAAATTGATTCCAATGAACATAATTTATTTTATTTTTATATAAGAGGCAATATTTTATATTTAAATCATTTTTAAAAAATGTATCATTTTTTATGCTTTATATAAAAAATACAATTTTCAAATAAAATCGGTATTTTTCACTATTTAGTAGAAAATAAATACTTTTATAAAAATCAATATATTTCCTCCTAAGCTAATTTTTATTTATTAAATAAAAAATAATATATTATTTATAAAATAATCTTTCTAATCTTTCTAAAAATATAATTATAACATTTGTTAAAAAATCATTAGAATCCATTCTTGATGAAAATGAATTTTTCAAGAATAAAATTACATTACCAAAAATTTGCTGATTACTTAATAATAATTTATCAATATATATATAAACAAGATTATAATCTTATTCATAACATTCAATTTAATATCCACTTTATATCTGTCATATTTAAATAATAATATTTTTTAGTTCGATTAAGATAGGTATTACATATTGTATACGCTATCAAACATAGTGTTCTTTAAAAATAATGGGGTGTTACAGTTTAATATAGTGTAAAATTGTTTGCTTGTATAACTTTTGATTTATTTTTTATGTTTTGGTTGAAGATCAATATCGAATGGGGTGTGTTAGAGGTGAGTTGTTTATTTTATTTATATGGATCATTCCCTAGGGTGGTGTTATAGTGACATGATAAAATTTTCATGAAGTTAATAACCTATTTTTATTTGTGACATTAGGATCATAGGATACTAAGTGGAATTTTTATGTATTTCTCCTTACATTGTGTCTATTATAACATTTCTAGTAACCCCTAGTTGTATGAATAACCTAGCAAGGGATGCGCCACTGATGAACCTTTATGAGAGCGATTCTGGTAACTAGTTGTCTGACCATTATCTTGTTGACAGATGGTTCAACGTATACACATGTAGAATCATGTGCCCTTATATTCTATGGTGTTTCCAAAGGGTTTTTACTTTATGTTATTCTTACTTATTTTTTTAATAGTATTTTTAAATTCCTTTTATGTTCTTAATTCAACGATTTATGACTGAGAATCATGGGGGAGAGATATATCTTTCATGATTAATGTCATTTATTTAAAACTTATTATAGATTTTCATTTTATTATGTATTCCATTTAAAATATCTATATTTAGAGTGTTTTTTGTTAAAAAAATTTAAAATAGAAGATATATATTTTATTTGAATGAATTCCCTGAAATGGGTTTCCTTTTCATGTGTATTTTAAACAATGTGTGAATTTTATTTCAAAGGAGGGTGTTTTCAAAAGAAATAGTTTATCCTATTCCTTATGAAATGAAATATGATTTGTTTTAAAAATAAAATTGGTTATAATTTTTAAATCACATTAACTTTATATTAACTCTTTAAGGCATGTTTTTATAAAAAATTGAGAATGTAAATGTAGCGTATCTTGTTTTATTTCCGTTTTGAATAATTGAAATGAAAAACTATTTTTTAGGCCCTAAAATAAAACTATAATACATTTTTTCCTATAAATGTAATATAATGGAATCATGGTGCTATCCAAAAAGACGTTGGATTACAACCTAGATACTCATTTCATTGGGTGTGTAGATTTCATGTTTTTGGCTAGTTCTCAGGTTATGCCTTGTTGGTTTCTTATTTACTTCTCTCCATCGGGAATTGGTTATTTTCCAAAATATAGTAGTGACATGAGAGTCACATAGAGTTGTATGGGTTTTTTTTGGTATAATGTAACCTATTTGGGTTAAGTTTTCTACCAACATTTTGGCCACATATTTCTTTTCACATTAGTTTTATTTTCATATTTTGTAACTGTAATGGATTACATAGAAATATATTCACGTAAGGAACATGTGTTGTAAAATATTTTATTTACTCTTAGACTTATAATGTTTGTGTGTTTTATGTATCATATCTTCTTATTTATTTTGGAATGATCATCCATTTTATAGAGACCTCAAGGAGTATTCATGTTTTGAACCGTTGTGGATCCCAGATTCTTTTATAGTGAAATCATTCTTAAACATTTCAATGTGATACCATAGTTCTTATTACCAACCCATGGAGATTAGGAATTATAAAAACCCTCTTATTTTTCACACTTCGATACATGATTTATTACATAAAATTACACTTAATAAAACTCAGATTATCGATATGTCTCGTTTCTTTGGGAATTAAGTACATTAAATTACAATTTAAAATAGTAAAAACATCATATTTATCGAAAAATTCCTTAACAAGATCGCACTTGAAAATGCTTGTCATAACCTATGGATATACATAAGAAATGGGTTATCTATAAATACCATGAAGGTAATAAACATAGTAATAACATGAAGAGATAAATACATATTAGACAATAGGCACATCAAAGGGGCATAAAAAGTGTAGGAATCATAAACATGAACAATGAGACATGATATAATATAATAATCTTAATGAAAAAATGGTAAATGTGTAAACAACTTAAAACACTGCATCATAAACATAGGTCAGGGATAACTACAATGAAATAATGGTTTAGAAATTCCTATAAAGTAATTTGTTTCACTCTCAATACCAACATGATGTATCATTATTCTAAACATTACCCAATGCATTAGAGTGCTATATAATTCTGAGTGCACCTGTCACTTTAATTTCATTCTCATGCTTAGGTGTCCCACATAGATCGTACAACATGGATTCATTTATAATAATATTTTATTCAAATGTCAAGGAGTGTGGAATATATAAATTTATGTAATAATTAAATTAATAATAATGGTATAAATTTGAACACCCTTGATAGAAAAGTGGTATAGTATTCACCACACATTTGTTTTGGTATGGAAAATCATGTTCAAATTTCGGCAGCAAAACAACGTCACATAAAAATTTATAAAAATGGGATGATTAGAGAGAAAGGGGTATCTAATCATTTTTTCATAAAACTGGCAGTAATACATACCTGAATAGACATATCCCACTATTTGGTATTGGTAATAAAAGGCCTAATATAATATATAAACTTTAATAAAGAAGAAGAATAAAATAACCCTTACTCAATTGTGTGACTCGAAATGCTTGGGAGGGGCTTATTAAGATATTTGGGGACCTTTGGGGGACAATAGAAAGGGGAGGGAAGAGAAAGGATGTTATCTAAGAATTTTGGGTGAAGAGAAGTGGGAGAATGTGTGGATTTATATAGAAAATGAGTGGGGATTTCATTATTATTTCTCAAATGTAGGTTTCTGACGTTATAGAATAAAATAACCAAACCCATAAACCCTCCAATGTTTTTTCTCATGGTTTCTTCGAAATGGGAGTTTATACATTATTTTATAAGGAAAAGGGACGAAATTAATAAAATAATATCCTTGATTATGTGGAAGTGATCCCACTCTTAAGAAATGATTTTAAAACCTTAAAATGTATTATTTGTTTTGGAGGAATCAGAATGGATTTATAAAATTAATCAAATAGAAATAAAAACACAATATTTTAGAGGGAAATAATATATTTGGGGGTGGATAAATTTTATAGTATTTATAATATCACTTTTGGGTCATTATGAGGTCATAATACAGACCATATATTTATAGGGTATTTAATTTTTACTAGAGAATTTGACTATCTCAAAAAATTATGAAAAATTCACAATTGTATAATTTAGACATTCTGATTCCAAAAATAATATTCATTTTATCAAGAAAAGGTCTAAATATTTGTATATTCACTTTTAAAATAACAATTTACATTTATTGAGAAATGATGTTTTTTTAACAATAACAGTATTTGAAACCATATAAAAATTACATTTGACTACATAAAATTTATATGCTAAATAATATTTAATAAAAATAATTTAATAATAATATTTTATTAATGTATTATTGTTTCAAAAATCATTTAATTCATAAAATTAAACGTCCTAATTGAAATTGAATACCATTAAAAATAAAATTTGTGTTTTATTACAAAAAAGTAAAAATAATTTATAAAGTAACAATAACAAGAAGAAAATATATTCATTACCCTATATAAAAAATATACAAAAACAGTTTTCTAGGGTCCTGATACATATCCATTTAATACGCCAGAAAACACCCTAAGATTAAGGTGGGTGATGGTGAGACGTTCATGGGGTGGTTTGGCATACATGGTTTGGGTCATGATCTCTTTGAGATTGATCTTCAACTGTAAACAGTTTTTATTATGCTTATTTTGTTGGATCTCAACTTGAGAATGGTCAAGTGAAAATACCTATTATTCTATCTCCCTTTTAAGCTTTTACAAATATTCTTCAAATGGAAATATCATACTTGTTGAGGCACTCACATTCATTATCTTTGTCCATTGGATTTTTTAAAACCATATATTTATATTAATCATAGGATCACTGTTAAACAACTATATTATCAATGCTAAAGATTATTAATAATATTTTAAATAAGATATAATAAAACTGATAAAGTGAATGTGTTTTCTATAACCATAATACATAATAATACAATTAATTAAATAATTAGGGGAATTTTATTTTTAAAATTTCGGATCGTTATAATCATCCCCCTTAATAAATTTCACCTTTTAATTTTTCTTTAACCACACTAAAGTAGATAAGGAGAATTTTGTTTCATCACTTCCTCTGGTTCCCACGTCACTTCTTCAAACTTCTGGTTTCTTAATAGAACTTTTTCAAGGTGCATTATCTTATTTCATTAAAGTTTATCTATAGTATCTGATATCTTTATAAGATTTTTTCATAGGAAAGATCATTCTCCAATGGTATCACCTCTGGAGTGAGTAAATGGAAGGGTTTTGGTATGCACTTCATCAAGGGGGATTCATAGAATGCATCATGTACTTAAGATAGGTTGGGTGGTATTGTTAATCAATTGGACACTACTTCGATGTGATCAAATATCTCAAAGGGGATGATGTATCTTGGATTCATATTTCCATTATCCCCAAATTTCATAACAATATTCCCTTTAGATATGTCAGTAATACCATGTCTCCAACATCAAACAATAGTTCTCATTGATGATTGTCTGCATAACTCATCTATCGAATCTGAAAATACTTGATGTGCTTCTGAATAGTCTTACCCTTTTTTCCATTTCCACGACCATTTTATAGCCTAGAAGTTTTACTCCCCCAACTTCATCCTATCTTGCAGGTGTTTGTCACCTCTTCTAGTAAAGGGATTCATATGGTTCCATTGGATGCTTGAGTGGAAATTGTTGTTGTATGAGAACTAAACCAAAAGGAGATGTTAATATCATCCTCCTTTGAATTCAATTAAGAATTATATCAATATATACTCAAGTTTATGAATAGTACACTCATATTTTTCATCATTTTGAGGGTGATAAGTCGTGAAGATGATAGACTCTATATTTAGATCATATTAGAGACTTTTTCATAACATGGAAGTGAGTCAAAAATCACGATCAGATACAATTTATAGTGGTACTCCATCAGCCTTACCAATTATATGTGGTATATCCTTGCAATTTGATCGAGTGATAGATCCTCTAAAATTGTGATAAAGTGAGTTGTTTTTGTAAGATGATCCAAAAAAACCCATATATCATTGTTTCATCTGGATGTATTTAGATGTATGGTGAAAAAATCCATGGTGATATTTTCCCATTTTCATGCTGGTATGGGTAATGGTAACATCATCCCCTTAGAGTCTTTCCTTTTAGATTTCACTTGCTGACATACCAGGCACATTGATGTATATTCTATGATCTCCGTCTTCATTTTTTCCCACCAATAGTGATCTCAAAGATATCAATATATCATTATGCTTCTAGGATGGAAATAGATGGCCCAACTATATTTATCATCCAATTGATCCTTCTTTAGCTCGGTATTTTATAGTACAAATTTTTGTGACCCAAATCATACAACTCCATTTTCATTAACATTGAACTCTAAGGATTTACATTTTCTGTAAGTTTCCATTTTCTTCGGAATTCGTAAATAATTTCATTTAGAATCCTTTATCCTCTCAATATGGGACGGTTTGAAAATAATTTATGAAAGTATTGATGATGTTCCTTAATTTATAATTATCATGTCTATCCTTTTGATTTCTAAGAATAATAGATACTTTCCAATTCTCATAAATGATAAAATTGTCGGATCCATTATACATAAAGTGTCTGCAACTTTATTCAAATTCACTAGATAATAGTTTACTAATAAATCATAGTCCATGATCAACTATAACCATATTATTTGGTGCATATTCATCTATTTCTTTTGGAATATATACTTGGGGAATTTTTATCTGTATATATTTCACACTTCTCCCCAAAGAGATAATGCATCCATATTTTCAAATTTAAGACTAATACAGCCAACTATAGATCATATTTTGGGTAGTTCTATTCATGAACATTCAACTTCCTTGAATCATAGGCTATGACATTGTCATTATGCATTAACACATAGTCCAATTTCTTCTTTGAAGAACCTCTAAATACTCTCAAAAGTTATACACTTGTGTGTAGTGTGAGTATAGGTGTTGTGATAAGACTCCTTTTCAACTAATTGAATATCTGTTCACATTTATCATTCCAAAGAAACATTAATACCTTCTGAGTTATATTGGTTATAGGGTTTGAAAATCCCTAGTAAATCCCCATAAATCAATTAGAATACCCAGCTAATCCAAAGAAACTACAAATATCATTCACATATGTTGGATTCATCTATCCTCAAATTTCTTCTATTTTTTAAGGGTCAACGTATTTTCTATTTCTTGTGATGATATTCCCCATGAAAGAGATTTCGTTCAACAAGAAGTCATATTTCCATACATGGAATAAATATTCTCTATTCATGGTGTCTTTAGCATATTTCTCAGATACTCGTAATGATCCTCATTTCTTTTGGAGTATATTCGAATATCATATGTATAGTCTACCACAAATTTGTTTAGGTAATCTCTAAAGACTCTATTCATCATGTCCATGAATATTCATAGGGTATTATTTAGTCCAAATGGAATTACTATGAAATTATAGTGCCTATACCTTGTACAAAAATCTGTCTTCGGGATATCATCATTTTTTACCTTTACATGATAATATCCTAATTGAAGATCAAACTTGGAGAAGTATTGTGCTCTACATAACTGATTAAACATGTCAAAAATATGAGGGAGAGGATACTTTCTCTTTATCGTGATCTTGTTGAGATCATAATAATCTATGCAAAGGTAGATTGACCCATCTTTATTCTTGATGAAGAGGACTGATGCACCCCATATTGAAGCACTTTGGAATTTGAACCCTTTATCTAGATTCACTTATAGTTATCTCTTCTTCTCTCCATGTTCCACAACATCGATTATATTTGGACACCTGGATAATCATAACACCATATGTATAATATCAATTGAAAATGCAACCATTTGGATAAGAGGAAGACAAGTAAATTCCTTGGGAAACACATCTGCGTATTCCCTCACAATGGGAATGTCTTCAATGATGACATTTTCCTTTGAATCAATAATTTTATCTAGATATTACTTCTCAGAGTGAAATAATATACATGATTGAAATTTTGGTTCTAAATAAGATTCAAACTCCTCCTTTCAATTGTATAGAATCGAAGGATGATTCATAATATGAAGAGTTATTTCCATCTCAAAACAATTTATGTTGGCTCTATATAGGTAAAGCCAATCCACACCCATAATTGCCTCAAATTCTACCAAAGAGAGTATTAAATGGTTTTCTATGAATTTCACTCCACAATTTTTGATAGGGGAGGATTCACATACTTTGGATCTGATAATTTCCTCATTTTCCATTTTCATCGACAAATTTACTTCCATGCTTTGTGGTGGTGTTTAAATAGTTATACTATTCATTCATGATATATACAAATGTGTAGAAACAGAATCAAAAATTATGTTTCCTATTTGTGATTAAATAACTAGGGCACTACATTATCGAGTTCCACCTCGGTGATTGTGATGGAAAAATCTTACCCATTATTCTTTGGAGGTTGTTCGTTGTCTTCAAAAACCATTGGATTGGTGAATTGGTTTGATAAGTGACATGGTTCATTCTGTTGAAGTAATGAACAGTGTCTTTCCACACCTAAATCATTTCCTCTTTCCCCATAAAAAATATCTAGGGTTTATCCTTCCACACCTTTAACAAGTGGGATGTTGACATTTCAAAGCACTGTGAGATTTCACTATCAGAATGCCAAAATTAAAGCCCACATTCCCCTAATTATCCCTATGATACCCTAGAGATTGGATGATCTCTATTTTAACTTTTAGGGCACATCATATAATTTCTTCAATGCTATCAATGTCAAAGATCTCTAGGGATTTTCATATACTATGTTTTAGCCCACTAAAGAAGTGTTCAACATTGAATTTTGGTGTAACGAAAAATCCAGAGGCGTATTGTGCAAGTATTTTCATGTTTTCCTCATACACCCCGATAGATTCATCATGTTTTTTCTTGAGGGAAAGAAAATTCCTTTCCATTTTTTGTTAGAGAGTGCAAGGAATGTATTTATTAAAAAAAGTTTAGAAGTCCTTCCACCTAATTGCTTTGACCTCTTCCGTAGGATTCATATTCATAATCAATATCCACTATTGGTCATCTTCTCCCTCCATATGATAAACTCCCATTAAAACCATCACTTGTTCAGAACATTAAAGGATGGAAAATATATTCTCAATGGAGTCGATCCATTATTTCATGATTAAGGGATCAAATGATGCATTGAGGGTCAGGGGCCTTTATCAAATAAAAGACTCAATTTCAACTTGATATTTATTATGGGGATTCATGTGGTCCTCCTAGTCTAGGTTTCTATTTAGAAACAAATTTAGAAAAGAGGGTATCATCAAAATTTTTATGATTCCCACTCTCATCGGGTTGGGAATCATGTAGGGGCAGTCATCCCATTTCCCGTCGCATTGGTTGTTTACCTCATTCCTCATATTTCCAGCCATTGGCTAAGATAAGAGGAAACATATGTGTGAGTATTTTTAAACTATTAATCACGTAAATGGTATTTTTATTGACATTAAAGATATAACTTATAACTTATATTCATTTTTATAACTTATTAATTTCTATGCTTCAATCTACGTTATCCATAATCTCTTAACTAACATATATTCTTATGGAATTTTTTTTCTTCAATTAATAATGCTTCGTAATGATCTTGTGATGTTACTAAATCATATCCTCTGGGAGTGACAAACCAGGTGAATAATAAGGAATGTTGTTGTGTAATAGGTTATGTGGATTTAGGCCTGGCGTACCTTATTAGCGTTGTTACCCCCAGGTATATCTATACCAAAACAATGTCGACTTATAGAATCCAGATAGGGATGTATTTTCGTGATATACCATATAATTTATACTTACCAAAATCTAATGATGTTTTCTTATACTTAATTTTATCCCTAAGTCTTTCACTATACCTTTCTAATTCTAACTCCAAAAATAACTAAACATTTCCTTCAATACCAACTATAACAACTCTGATCTTTCTTACAATTGAATACATGATTTATTACAAAACATTATAGTTAATACTACCCAAAATATTTTGAAAGCTATTTTATTTGGGAAATAGGTACATTACATAACAATCAAAAATAGTAAAAATACCATCTTAATTGAAAACAACGTTAACAGAATCGCACTTGAAACTGTATTGGATAACATGGGGACATAGATAAGAAAATGATGAGATATAAAGCACAGTAAATGAATAAACATGTAATAACATGAAGTGGATAATAAATATTATAGAATATTCATATATATTGGGGTATAAAAATAGCAGGAATCATAAAAATGAATAATAAGACATGATATAGCATGATATTCATAATGGAAAGAAGGGAAATCTGGAAAATAACATAAAACACTGCATCATAAACATATGTCAATGCTAAATGGCAATAAATCATGATGGAAAAAGTCCCATAAAATAATTAGGTTCACTAACTATCCCAAAATGATGTCTCATGAGACTAAAAATTTCCCACTGCATTGGAGCGCTACATAATTTCGGGTGAACATGTCCCTTTCATTTATTATCATACTTAAGTGTTCCACATAGATCATACAATATGGATTAATTCATCATAATATTTTATTCCATGATCAAGGAGTGTGAAATATATACATATAAGTACCAATTAAAAGAATTATATGAATATAAATGTGAAAAACCTTAATATTAAATTGGTATTGTATTCACTATATAATCATTTTGGCATGGAATATCACTGTGAAATTTCAACAGCATAACGACGTAACCTAAAAATTCATAAAATGTGTTGATGTGGAAGAAATGTGTATCTAATCACTTGAAAAATATAATGGGATGTAATAGGGAAATGGAAATACATGTCCCAATGATAGTAATTGGAAATAAAAGACATAATATACTAATGAAACTTTAATAAAGAGGGGGAAGAAAAGAACCCTTACTTGAGTGTGTGGCTCCAAATGATTGGGAGCAGATTATCGAGTGCATGGGGGTAGTGTGGGAGAACTATAGAGAGGGTATTAAATAGTAGGCACCATATAAAAAAATATTTAAGATAAGTTGAATCATGGGAGGTTTTATATAGGAAATGAGTGGGGATTTCTTTATTTTGTTTCTCAAACTTAGGTTTTTCACTGTATATAATAAAATTACCCAAACTAAAAACCTTACCATGGTTTTTCCCATTTTTTCTACCAAATAGATTTTAGATTCAATATTTTATAATTAAAAGTAAATAAATTAATAAAATAATAACCTTCCTTATGTGGAAGTGAGTCATACTCATAATGAAATGATTTTAAAACCATAAAATATATTAATGGTTTTTGAGGATTCAAAATGGATTTATAATAATAATATAATTGACATAAAATAAAATAATCTTAAAGGTAAAACATATGTTTGGTTGTTTATACCTTTTATAGTATTTATTACATCATTTTTTGGTCATTATGATGTCATAATACACACTGTATATTTATACAGTATTTAATTTTTACCTGAAAATTCAACTCACTCAAATAATCATGAAAAGTTCACCATTGGATAATTTCATCATTTTTATTCAAAAAAAATTAGTCATTTTCTCATAATAATTTTATAAATCTGTGTATTTTAACTTTTTAAATTAAAATCAACATTTAGTAAGAACTGATGGGGTTTTTTAACAAAAATACTTTTTGAACCCTTATAAAAATTACATTTGACTTCTTAAAAATTTTATGACCATTTATATTTCATAAAAATTATTTAATAATAATATTTTATTAATAAATTATTAATTTAAAAAATCCATTATTTTATCAAAATGAACATATTAATTGAAATTGAATTCCAATTAAAAATTTAATTTGGTTTTTATTGTATAAAAATCAAAATCATATATAAAGTAACAATAATAGGATTAAAATATATTCATTATCCTATAAAAAATAATATACATAAGCATTTTTCTAGGATCTTGACACATATCACTTTAATACACTCGCAAACTCCCTAAGATTATGGTGTGAGATGGTGAGACTTGCATGGTATTGTTCTTCGTACACGGTTGGGGATGTGATCACTATGAGCTTGAACTTCTCCCACAAACGGTTTCACTCATGGTTATGTTTTTAGATCTCGGATTGGGTTTTATCAATGGGAAATCCCAATGATTCTATCTCCCTCGAAAGCTCTGATAAATGGGTTTCATAGGTAAATATCCTACTGGTTGAGCCATCACTTCCTTTTTTTGTGTCAATTAGATTTTTTAAAACCTATATTTATACTGATAATAGTAACACTATTCAATATCTTTATTATCAATGGTATATATTCTTAATGATATTTTAAATTCGATATAATGAAACCAAATAAGTGTATGTGTTTTCTTTTACCATAATACATAATAAGAAATTTAATTAGATCATGGGGAGAATTTTATTTATAATGGTTCAAGTCATTACAAGAATACACCTTCAGCCTTTTGTAGGATTTAACCTTGTGAAATGACATTTTACCTTAGGATGTTACACTACAACAATTAAGTGTTAACCCTTTGAAAAAATATGAGGGATATTAAAACAATTAGGGTGGAATTTTGTATTTATTCATTACCAAAAATAATAATAAAGTCATTATCAATGTAAAATGTCACCAAGTTACCATATCATCAAGTATCTAATGATTATTTTCAAAATAAAATCATCCAATATAAATAATTTAGGTGTATGATATAATTATAAATCCTTATCACATTATTTTTAACCTAAATTACATGATTTAACCTTACCTAGGTCATAAACATTTACCATTGTTATTATTCATAATATCCAAAAAATATACATTAACTTTTTTACAATTATTTACATTTTGATTCTAAATATAGGACCCATTTTATTTAATTCAATTCCAATATTTGGAAAATGATACCTCTAAAATAAACCTTGAAAAAGTGATGAAAATTTGTTTTTCTAAAAATGTAATTCTTTTGTATGAAAATGTTTTCATACAGATAATAAAGATAATTTCATTTAAAAAAATAATAATTTAATTATGTTTAATAAAAATTAAATAGTAAAATTTGAAAATAGATTTAGGATAGAATTATAATTTTTAAATACTAGATTTAAAGTGAATATTTTCAATAAAACCAACATATTTTTACTTTTCACAGAAAAAAATAAACTTTTCTAAAAATATCCATCATTTAACTTTAATATAATTATAATATTATTATTTGATATATTATATACATATTATAAAATTTAATTTATAAATTCTATAGATATTAATTATAATAAAAACTTATGAAAAGAAATAAAATTGATTTTTGGAATAAAAATAATTAAGTGTAAATGACTTCTCTAAAAATTGAGTTAATATTTCCTAATAATTAATTAATTAATTTCTATATATTATAAAACATATATATATATTTCATAATTAATTCTCTCATATCCATACCCACCAATTAAATGGACACATTATAATTGTCACATTTAAATAATAATATTTCTATTGTATATTGACTTTCCCTTAAACTTTGGTGTTAGATCTTAAGAAATAAATCAAGCTAATTGTTAATTTAAATAACAATTTTTGGGTTTTATAATAAAAAATTATTAAAACTAAATCATTAGTACAATTTTTATATAAATATTTTATTATGATAGTGCTACAAGAATTAACCACTATTCTCTTTTCCATTACGAAAAACAAAAACCTGAATTGTGTATTGGTTCAACTAGAGACTCCATGAAAAAGCAACATTAATTTTCATTCAAAACCAAAAGAATATGGTCCTAATAGTTATTTTAATATATAATTATGATTTATATGAAATTTTATAGATTCATAAATGATAATACATATTACGCATTTTCCCAATTCTACAGAAAATGAAATCATCATCCATGTGTACATGTAGACTATAACCTCCATGGAACAATTATTTTCAATTTTTCTTTAAATGGCCATCATATATAGGTGGTCATGAAATTTTTTTTGATGGATGAATATTATTTTTATGAAATTATTTTTTTCTATAATGAAAAATTGGATAACCAATCAACAATATGAGAAATAAACAAATTTGAAAAAATCAACCATCCAAAAGAGCATTATATTAGAAATAAATCATTACACAATCATTTTCTCTTTATGGTGTGTTCTAGTTTTAGTTGGTTTAAGCATCTACCTGAACAAATATATAAATTTATAACCTGTATGTCTATGTTATTTTTTAATATATTATATAAATAATTAATTGATTATATTTTTCTGTTCTATAAGGTTAAAATTACAATTGTACACAATATTTATGAAAATGCCATTTATTCTCTTTGAATAATCGAAACAAGCTTATCATGAAATTAAAATTTGAGGATCATAACTAGAATTACTACATAAAAAAATTATAACATTTTAAATAATTATATTACATCAATTATAGTACATAGTTATACAAGGAATTATGAACTATTTTTTAATTGTCAATAAAAACACTCCATTATGAAACTAGTTTGATGCGATCAATATTACTCACACTCGATATCGAAAATATATAGTGACTAACTAATATAAATATAGAGAATAAATATAATTGATGAGTAAAAAAGTTTATTGATAATAAAATATTTTAGTAATTGGTGAATAAGATTCTTAATTTAGTTATACAAGAGGTTTGATTACATTTGTACTAAACATGATTTGAGGCAACAGGTTATTTATCTAAAATTTAATTTCATGTAACATATTTCTTAATGTGAACCATGATATGTTTAATATGGTATGATTAAAACCAATTTAATTTATTTTAACATGAATTTTGGTTTTTGGAGACATATCATATTATTTATTTAACTAAATTTTAATTTATAGGGTATACAATAATAATTTTTTTATTAAAATATTACTCAAACCATAAGCCTTTTTCATCTCAAATTCCTTCCATTGAGAAAAGTTATTTATTATGACATTAATTTTATTCTTATGGTTAAACTAAAACATACTTGATAAATTATTTCATTAAATATATTTTAATCATTTTGTTTTAACTTCAATTAAAATATCTCTCTTTTATGGGGTTTTTATTAAAATGTTACTCAAGCCATAATATTTACATGAATCAAATTTTAATGGAATGAGATTTTTTTTATATAAAACATGTTTATCATTTAATGGTGAATTTATCATGTATATTATTTTTTAGGGTAAATACTAATATAAATCAGTTCATTCTCCTAAAATGTCATTTGACTTAATTATTACCCAATTTGTAATCATTTTTGTTAACTAATTTTTTTATTAATAAAGTTATAATGGTTCATCTTGATGTTTTTTTGGGTTCTTACACCATCATATATTACTGTATGGTATTTTTTTTTTGTAATTTTTAAAATGGAGTCTAAATAAAAAACAATTTTCACTGTGACTTATTTTAACAATGGTATTTCCAAAGTATTAAAATGGTTCCATTCCTTTAATTATCAAATGTTATATATTTGGATCCCTATTTACTATATAAAAAATCATGACATTTTAAAGGCTCCATTATAGGAAAACAATTAAAAGACATTTTTTCCAAAATCAATCATATAACCTTTTAGAAAGTAACATTTAAATGTAAAATATAAGATTGAATTTTACAAAAATGTTAAAAAGGTTTTCTAAACTAAATTTTATGCTTTAACCTCCTTATTACATTACATATTCAAATGGATTTACCCTCATGGAATTTATATTACTTGATTAATCTTATAATAAATATATATTTTTAAAATTTGGTGGATGAAACGCATGATATCAATTGATTTTAGTCTTGATCCCTTCTTTGGTGATACCCTTAAAATCATTCATTATCAAGGGTGTTCTTAATCTATTTCATCATCCTACTGAGTTTCATTTATTTCACTTAGGATATATTCTTTTATAACTATCCACATTATTTTTTATATGCCTTATGTAATGTCCTTTGGTTTTAGAGTATAATCTATCAAATCCTTCATCTTGGTTAATTATACACTATATATAATAATAAATTTCTCCCAATGCCTTTCTATTGTGAGTATACTATTTATGATTCCCTTGATTGAAGTTTATTCATATATGTTCCAAAGACTAATTTATTTGGGAAAATATTGTCTTAATTCTATAAAATATATCTATATAATGTAAATAATATATTTTTTACTATCTTGATTCAATTTCATTTACCTATATAGTTACATGATATCATTTCATAACCATTTATTTTCCATTATATAATCATTTTATGATTACTATTGGAATTATTAGTGATTTCCTTATATTAATCCCCTTGAAAATGATAAAAACCCCATTTCCAATCCATGGGTTTTCTATGATGTGTTGAATGAGACCCTTTTTAGTTCCATATGTTCATTATACTCTAAAAAATTAAAAAAACATGTTTCATTTTATGAATCCATTTTAATTTCATGGGTTCTTTATAATGTGAAAGGTAAATGATTTCTATATGGTACTAATATGTATTGATGATGATGGCAGGGTCATAGCTTTATCTATAATTTATTAGTTAAATTTTTATATCTTATGATATTAGTATTCACAAATACATTTTAGTTTCTCATATGGGTGGGAACTATTTTTTTGGCTCAAGGAAGTCTTGGTTACATATACTACTATCCGTGCCATATTTGAAATATGACACTGTTTTATACTAATTATCATTCTAATTATATGGATTCATTGTTCGTGTTTATTGACTGATTCATGTTGTATTACATTATATGACTTATTCCATGATTTATTATTTATTATTTTCTGGTTATATGATTCTTATGTATCTTGATTCTACTAATTTTCTCATCTTATTCTCATTGTTGATATTAAATTTTAATCACATTTTAAACATATAGGGCATGTGAGTTGACCTCATTCATATATTTTACTTTAATTAGGTTATTATTAATAGTAATATCTATGATTTTACTATTATATTGTCTTTTGTGGAATATTTTTTGGAGATTATGAAGGGTTTTTGTGGATTATATTGTTTCTTGTTTCTTATAGAGTGGGGAAAATGTTCAATTTTGAAAATAAACATGATTTCTACTAGTTTATTATTTTTCATAACTCTTTAAAACTCTAAAAATATAGTGTTACTAGGAATTAAATAGTTACATTATGTGATAATGATATTTTAATTATGTATTTTTATTAAATAGAGTTCTCAATGTCTATGTTTTTAGCATCAGATCTCAGATTTTGGATCCTATGGAACCACAACTTGTGTTAGATGAGGTTTTAGATATCATTAAAAATTATTATATAATTTATGAAAGATAAATTAATAGATATAAAGGTCATTATGTATAGATATTTTAATCTTGATCTTAGTCTTATAGTGATAGAAAATCATATATGTTGGTTATACTGATTATTTTATGTTGATTTGGAATTTGGAGGAGTGAAAATTAGAGAAATACCTAGGAATAGGCATATGTATAGGAAAGAATCATGAATATTTTGTAAGGGGGTAATTGTGATGTTATCATGGAAAAAAATCTGTATCTGGATTATACAGCGGAATGTAGGCTCCAGCACAGATTTACATTGGGGAAGTAAACATGGAAGGGGATTATTTGGTATTATCTCAATCCACACCTAGGAATAATTACACACATGATTTGAAACTACAAGGTTATACTATTGGGTTAATTACATTATCTCTACAAACCACTATGAATTATTTGAGAAACAAGATAACTAATCATGTTAGAGAACCAAATAGAAAAATGACCATGGTTTACCAAGGATTGAGGAAAAAGAGCTGTGGGTGGAATTGAATTTATTATTTGTTAAAAATAAAGATGTAATTGGATAGTATATATTAGGATTGAGAATTTACAAACATATACTTTGATTATTGTAGAATATTATGATAACATATTTTTTTCATTGATATTTGAATGAAATAGAATAGCAAAGATGAATGTGAGAAAGTCATGTATCTAGAGACCACTATGTCTTATAACTTGAATAGGGGATAATATATGATGTATAAAATTTTTGTATATTCTTATTAGGATTAAAAAAGGTTAGTTTCATTTATCTTGCATAAGGTGTTGAGGTTGATATATTAATTAAAATTAAATCATCATACTCATAGTCATTTTTAATAGTGATTAATATTTACCAATGATACTATTGTATATTCTGAATGTTCTGATTATTATCTAAAATATAAAAGTATTTATCTATAGTTTTTTTATATTAAATGTTTTTAATCATATATTAAATGGTATTAAAAACAATAAAAATTAATTTTATGATAAGTTTATATTTTTAAGGATAACTATTGGATAAAAAAAGATGGAGTTCTGGAAAATTCATAAGTTTAATATATGCATCATGTTGAGTTAGTAAATGGTTGATTTATTTTGATAAAAATGAGATGGATAGTATTGATATCCCTTAAACTAATTATTTATTTAATGAAAATACAATCCATGATATCTTTGGATATGTGTACCCAAGTTTTGGTATTATGAATGATATTGACTAGTGTGTAATTTTATGAACTTGTTCTTGAATATAAAAGTTACTATAATGACCCAAGCCCGCTCTTCCTAAGTCAGTTCTTGGAAAATGTTGTCTAAATTATTTTTTAATGTGACAAAAAAATTACACAACACTAAACACAACAAGGACCTTTTACCATTCAAGGTTCTGGATTATTAGATAATACCTTGCATTTATCAGAGTTGAAAAAAATGCCTACTATGCTTCCATGTGTGCTAACTCCAAAACTGAAGCTATCTGAAATAGAACATCTAAGATACCAGTGAAAATATATTTAAAAATAGAGGGTGAGCATTCGATTACCCAGTAAAATGTTTTAAAATCATTGAATTTATTTTTAGATAATGTTAATTTGAAAATAACTTTTCAAAATACCTTTTGAAAGGGTAATTGAAATTACGTACGCTTTAAATTAATATACAACATTTGAAATTACTTAAGTAAAAAAATTGTTTTAAATATAATCCAATGACTTTTAGAAAACATTACACATGATTTTGAAAACAAAACACTATGGCATGTGGTAACTTGAAATTTTGATGGCTATCTTGGTTCTACCCACTTGTTTAGGGATTGCGTTCACTCCCTAATTCCCTACCATATTTACAACATCCAAGTTCCGGGTTTTATGAAATCATTTTAATCTTTCTTTACTTCTATATGATTTTTTCACTGTTTATTATCATTTAAAATTCATGGAAACATGTTCATGTACATATATACATACTTATATATATATATATAGATATATACATATTTCACAAAAGTTCAATTTCTATATTCTGAAGAACTAAATCCTTCCACATTTAAGCATTGATAATACATAGAATGATGATAAAAGAATATTTAACATGCATGAAATATTATTTCATTTATCAAACCCATAAACCCATTTTTTATATATATTGAATACACAATATATTTATCCACAAAGAATAAAACTGATGCATATGAGTGACATGTCATTGAATAAGATAATGACCATATCTCATAATTGACATTCAAGAATGAAAATTTAACATGATGTTTTTGTTGTTTAAAACACAATATAAATCAAGAAACATAACTTTAAACCCATATAAATGTTCATAACAAATATTTTGAAAATAAAATTTCAAACTTTGAATCTTTAAATACACATAATTTTTTTTGTAAAATTAATACTTGAAAATAGGGATTGACAACACAATTTCAAATGATATATTTGAAAATATAATTATTAATATTTGTCTAATTTGAAGAAATTATTGACATATAATTATTTCTTTAATTATTATCCATTATGCTAATGAAAGTTTGAAGAAATATTTAAAAATAAATCATGAAATCTGAATCATCAAGACCAAATATAATTTTTGTTACATAGTTTAAAATCATTACAATAGTATAATTTTTTAGACAATAAATTTTTGAAAATGAAATGTTTCTCTTAAAATATACTCAAACACTTTCTGATAATGAAAACATAAAAATAAATAAATACTTAATCAAATTAAACATTATAAATTAAAATTAATTTTCTTAATACCAAACAAGAAATTAGAGGTAAATAGAAACTTTTATTACACTAAAACAAATTTAGATATAATTTTGATTAAAATAACAATAAATATAGAAATATTAGAATAAATAAATCCCATACTAATTTTATTTGCTGCAATCTTCACCTCCCTCATAAATGAATCTATTAATCACACACTTAGTATTGCAAGACATGAAGCACTTGGGAAGGGTACTTGTATAACACTTTAAAACCAATGCATAGTGGTTCTTGAAACACTCAAACTAAACACTTATTTATAGTCATAAACACACTGTATATCAACTTTTCAGGGTTAATGCAAGATGATCAATGATAATAGTAACTGAAAAAACAATAATACATTGATATATTTCTCTGGGGAAAATTGATGAAGACATCCAACATGGAAGTATAATGAATTAAATTGAACAATTTAATTGTTTTAATAAGACTGATAACCAAATGATCATGCAAGGAGAAAAAACCTATTGATAGACCAATCGAAATCTGGTTATTTCTAGATTCAGTGTGAATATTGAACAAATACTTCCATAAATGTTAAAACATGATATAAAACATTAAATAGATAGAATCTAAACTATTTTAGACATTAAAGTTTGAGGAAAATGCCAAATTGATGATATATGGAGTTAGAAATTCTATACAATGATAGGAATAGATAATGAAGATAAACATCTCATGTTGAAGAATATCGACAGAGAGGTCCCTGGTAAGCGAATCTCATCAAGATTTGGATGAAGAAAACTTCGATAAAGAAATCATACTTGAAAATTTGAGGGGATTTCCAAACCGAGGGTCATTTTCACTAGATTCTATTCAGAACCGTCATCACATCATAAATCAGGTGTAGTCAAACCCTAATCACACTTTAAATACAGTGCTTGAAACACTACATCAAACTGAATTCTAGATTCAGACTTCATCTTAGCTTCGACCATTATGTGGTCTAACACCTTTGGTCGACCTTGACTCCCTTACTGAAGAATTCTGAAACCCTCAATTTGCAGCTTCTCTTGGACACTGGTAATGGGATAACCCCATACTTGGCCTTCCCTCTTCGTGATGATCTCTTCTGACCCGGTCCCCTGTTCAGGCGAAACCCTTATAGGAAACCTAAAAATTTTAACTTTTTTTTTGTTTTATCATTGATCATTTTGTTTTTATTTATTTAATTAAACAATTATCTTATTTCATTTATATATATAACACTTTTAATTCATAAGTATAATTTAAATTTTTTATTAACCATAAGTTAAAATTTTATTAATATACATTCTTTAAAAATAATATTTTTATTTATTATATCTAAATAAAATTAACAACATAATTTATCATCATAAAATACATTAATAATAATAATTATATTTTTAAAAGAAATATCTTTCTTTTAATTATTATTATTATTCTTTTTACCTTTATTACAAAGCTTTATTTGTTTTATATATAATTTATGTTATTTTAATGAAAAATTTTATAATAATATATTAGTTTATTATTAACATTAATTTTTTTTGTTTTATTAATAAAAAAAATTTAGAAAATATAATTAATGTATTTATTATTACAATATGTCCTCATGTATTTTAAATAGTGATATTTTAAAAATATTTTCAATGTAACAAAATTTTATGAAATCACATGACATTATTTTTTGAGATGTTACATTCTCCCCCTTAAAGAATTGCGCCCTCGAAATTCCTTTGTCGGACTTAAGAAAAATTCTAAATTTTCTTCTTCAAAATTAAATAATTTCTATGGGGATTTAATAATTTAAATAAAAATCTAACACATATATTTTTCCATAAAATACAACACCTAATTTCCCAAAGTTGTCTAGACTGTTCCTCTAATACCAATTATAACAAGTCTATCCTGCTCTTCCAGACTCAATTGTTGGAAAATAATGTGTAATTTTTTTCTAAAGGTAACTAAACAATTACACAACACTAAACACAATGAGGAAATTTCACCGATCTAGGTTCTAGAGGATTATAAAACACCTTACATTTATTAGAGTTTAACAAAAAATAAAACAAATTCCTACTACGCTTCTGTGTGTGATAACTCCAAAAGTGAAGTTGTCTGAAATAGAACTTCTAAGATACCTTCAAAAATTAATTTTAAAAAAAACGGTGAACATTCAATTTCCAAGTTAGAGGTTTTCAAATCATTCAAATTATTTTTAGATAATTTTTCTTTGAAAATAACTTTTCAAAATACCTTTTGAAAAGGTAATTTAAATTACTTACACTTTAAATTAATATATCACCTTTGAAAAAACTTACATACAAAAATTGTTTTAAATATAATCCAGTAATTTTTAGAAAACATTAAGCAATATTTTTAAAACAAAACATTTGGTCATGTGGAAACTTAAAATATTTATTGATATCTTGGGCCTACTCATTGAAGGATTTGGTTCACTCCCCAATTCTCTACCATATTTACAACGTCCATGTGCCGGGTTTTATGAAATCATTTCAAGCTTGGTTTACATAAATATGATTTTTTCAATGGGTTTTCTTCTTTCAAATTCATGGAAACATGTTCATATACATATATACATACTTATATATATTTATATTTATCTATAAATATTTCATGGAATTTCAATTTCTATATTCTAAACAACAGAATCCTTCCACCGTTAAGCATTTCTTAATACATAGAATGTTCATAAAAGAATATTTAACATTCAAAAAATATTATTTCATTTATCAAACTCATTAAACCAATTTTTATATATATTGAATAAAAATTATATTTATATACAAACAATAAAAATTTTTCATATTCATGACATGTCATTGAATAAGATGATGGCCGTATCTCATTATATACGTTCCTAGATTAAAATTTAACATGATTGATTTTATTATTTAAAACTCACTATAAATCATGAAACATAACTTTAAACCCATATCAATGTTCATAATATATATTTTGAACATAAATATTCAAAATTTTAATCTATAAATACACATAATATTTTTTTTAAATTAATACTTGAAAATAGGAATTAACAACACAATTTCAAAAAATATATTTGATAATATAATAACTAATCACTATAAATTTTGATGAAATTATTGACATATAATTATTTCCATAATTATTATCCATTAAAATAATTAACTTTTGAAGGGCTTTTGTAAAATCAATCATGCAATCGGATTCATCGAGACCCAACATAATATTTGTTCCAAAGTTTAAAATCATTACAATAGTATAATTTTTCAAACAATAAATTTTTTAAACTGAAATGATTCTCTAAAAATATACTCAAATCTATTACGATAATGAAAATATAAAAATAAATAAATACGAAATTAAATTAAACATTAGAAATCAAAAATAATTTCTCTTACGCCAAACATGAAATTAGAGGTAAATAAAAACACTTCTTATAATAAACCAGATTTAGACATAATTTTGATACAAATATTTATAGACAATGAAAGATTTGAATAAATAAATCCCTTACTAATTTAATTTTCTGAAAACTTCTCCACCCTCATAGATGAATCAATTACTCACACACTTTGGATTTGCATGACATGAAGCACTTGGATAGGGTAGTCGTATAACACTTCCAAAACCAATGAATAGTGTTTCTTAAAACACTCAACCTAAACACCTATTTATAGTCCTAAAATAACTGTATATCAACTTTTCAGAATTGATTCATGATGATCGATGAGAACAGCATGTGGAAAAACAATATTACATTGACATATTACAATGGGAGAAATAAAAAAGACATCTAGCATGGCCGTATAAAGAATGAAATTGAATAATTTAATTGTATGAATAAGATTGAAAACCAAATGATCATGCAAGGAGAAAACAAAACAGATTGATAGACTAATAAGAATCTAGTTATTTCTAGCTTCACTATGAATCGTTAAAAAATCGAACCATAAATGTTGAAAAATGATACGCATAATTAAATCGATAGAATCTAAACTATTTTAAAAATTGATGTTTGAGGAAAATACAAAATCGTTGATAAATGGGGTTTGAAATTAAAAAAAAATGATAGGATCAGATAATGAAGATAAACATTGTAATTTGAAGAATTTTTCAAAAGAGGTCACTTGTAAGAGGATCACATCAAGATTAGGATAAAGAAAACTTCAATAAAAAAATCATACTTTCAAAATAGAGAAAATTTATAAACTGAGGGTATTTTTCCCTAGATTTTTTTAAAACCTTCAATGCATCACCAATTGGTTTTAGTTGAACCCTTATCACTCTTTAAACATGGTGCACAAAACCCTACATCGAACTCAAATCCAGATTCGGACCTTCGATTGGATTCGACCATTTTGTGGCACAACTCAACACTTTTAGTCGAACATGATGCCATTGTTGAAGAATAATGAAACCCTTGATTCTTGGATTTTCTTAGACACCCATAAAGGGATAAACCCATGCTCTTCCTTGCTTCTTCGTGACAAGATCTCCTGACCCGATCCCCCATTCAAGAAAAATCCTCACAGGAAATTTAAAAAATTTAACTATTTTTTTTGTTTTATCCTTGATCATTTTATTATTTTTTCATTAATAAAACATATATCTTATTTTATTTATAAATATATAACTAATTTAATTCATATTTATAAATTAAATTTTTATTATTCATAAGTTAAACTTTTATTAGTATAAATTCTTTTAAAATAATATATTTATATATTTTAGTTAAATAAATTTAAAAACATAAGTTACCATCATAAAATAAATTATTAATAATAACTATATTTTTAAAGAAATTCCTTTCTTTTAATTATTATTATTATTCTTTTTACCTTTATTTCAAATCTTTATTTGTTATAAATATAATGTAGGTTATTTTTATTCAGAATTTTGTACTAATATATTACTTTTATTATTACCTTTAATTTAATTTTATTTTATTTATTATAACAGGATGTTAGAAAATATAATTAATGTTTTTATTATTTCAATATGTCGTCATCTATTTCAAATATGGATATTTTGAGAATTATTTTCAAAGTAATAAAATTTCATGAAATCATATTACATTATTTTCCAGGATGTTGTAGTTACTTTTTAGAATAATATAATATTTCATTATGGTTTAATGTATTAGAGATACAAATGGAATTAGGAATGGTATATTATGGGGAATATATGACTATGGAAGATAGATATTAGGTTACGAGACTTTATGAATGATTCATGTTGTATGTGTAATAATAAGTATATTGGTATAGCATAATAGATTTGGGAGGATTTTATATTAGATTTTATGTCCTAAATGATAATAATGTTAATAATATCCTCACCAAATTAATCATTGATTAATAATTAAAATTTTTATGATTTAATTTTTTTAAGATGGTAGAATGTTACAACCTATGATTTCAGGCCATTTAAAAAAATATTGGATTTAAAAACATGTCTCATGCACAACATTGAACTAACTCAAAAGATGACTAAAACGAATCATGACATATTAAAATAAAATTAAGAATATAATAATTTTTTATATAATTATAACAATTAATACAAATAATTAAAAAAAATCATTGATTAATATTGTAAAAAATGTAATTTTTCAAAGTATAATAAAATGTTATTAATAAATAATATTAATAACAGTTAAATATTTTTTATAATAATTGTGACAGATGATACCGTTCCCAAGATAGAAAGACACTTTTATTGACTAATATATCTAGGTTGTCATATTATAACGAGAATAATTTTACTCTCATCCATCAGAATAAGGTGAATGAGATCATTAGGAACCTAATCAAACCACATAAGTTCATTATCCCTAGTACCTTAATTGGAAAGACTATCTGCTAGAGATTTATCCACCCTGTAGACAAGCTTGAAAATTTAGTCAAAGGATAAGAGAAAACCTAAGCAATTGATCCATATATTAGTTAATATCAATGAAATATGAGTAGAGCCAACCCTGATGGATTGAGTAATGATTGTGGAGTCACATTCCAACTAATGATTTTTTTATCCCCATTGTTTTGATTGTTTTATATGAAAAGATGAAAACAATCCACATCAAGAGAAGAAAAAACACCACATTATCCATATATATATATATCCTAATACATCGCCCTGATGATCCCTGAAGATAGGCCCATAACATGATGGACCCATTTTATATCTTGATGATCCATCCATGTAAAATTTAATCCAAACTAAAAAAGGAAACTACCATAAGACATTAATTATTCCAATAGGAGGAAAAAGTGACTTTGAAACCAATCCTTTTGAGGATAGAGATATCATTAACTAAATTGTGATAGAATTCCTCTTAAGAGTGACTATATTATCTAAAATCCACCAATATTTGAGCCAAAGAGGCATAGATCATGAAATTTGTAAGATCATGGATCCACTTGTCATGAGCCTTCCATATGATGCATACAAGTTCCACTTAAGAAAACCTAAAATATGTTATGTTGATGAGGAGAGAACAAAATATTCAAGAATCCTTTGAGAAATTCAATAACATAGGTAGTCTAAGGAAATTGAATTTAAAACAATGTCTGAGAGATATTTCCACATTGGTGAGGTTGTGAAACAACTCGGGATGAGGTGATCACGATTTTTCCTATTCTAGTGACATAGAGAAAATAACGAGCAAAGTGAAATGATAATATTATATAAGTACACAATTATTATATATTTCATGTGCGCCAACCTCTGTATGAGAACATACCTAGATAATTTTATGAGACTCCAATTCAACCATTTTATCAATTTTAGATCTATATTAGGGTGAATGGAATTGAAATAGAATAGTTTATAAGTGATGATACCATTGAATATAGGTTCTTTGAGATTGGCTTCCTATTATTAAAATACTTAAGGTATTTACAATAATTTCATTCTTTTCACTTATAAAAGGTACAATCATATGATCAATTACACACACACTGAAACCAACATAGTTCTACTAGAAGTCGACTCAAACCTGTACTAAACATTCCTATACACCTTTAAGAGGGTTTTTTATTAAATGTCAAAATATCATAGGATTTAAAAAAATAAGGTGATAATCCATGAAATGAGGTCAAATATTTCCAATGACTCATTTCTCATTCCTAGTACATTGTGGAAGATTATTCTTCATAATACTCCATTACAACATATTATATGCCACATTTCTTATTTCCTATATTATATTGAAAATCAAATAGCCATCCATGTGTATGTTTGCACTACCACCTCCATGGGATGATTGATTTCCATTTTTCATTTTATCACCTCCTTAAATGGATGTTCATTAGAATTATTTTAATTAATAAATATTTTTTATGAAATTATTGAGTTTATGGAATGATAAATTGGTAAAAAAGGTAACAATATGATCAATAAATTTTTTTGGTAAATCTAGCTATCCCAAAGTGTGTTTTAAGAGAAAATTTTTATTTCTCTTTACTATATAATAACTTCAAATAGGATATACTCTAATTATAATTCATTAAAATTATTATATAACACACTAATAAAAAATAATGTAAACTAAATAACATAATTATGATTCTAGTATAATTATAATTTAGATAAATCACTTCATAATCGTCCATTAATTATGGAATGTTCTCATATGGGCTGGTTTATCCACCTACTTATACACTGCTATAATTTTATATCATGAATAACTATCATAATTTAATTTTTTATAATATATGATAGAAATAATTAAAAAAAAATTATTCTAGAATTTTAATATAAATATTTGAACCATTATTTTATAAAACATCATTCATTCACTATGAATCAATGAAAAATTATCATATCCGTATCAATATGTAATGATCATAACCAAAAATCTCCTTGAATAAAATATTGTGAATATAAGTTATTATAAAAAATCAATTATGATACCATTTAAGATTTGGGAATGCTGAAATTTGGGAGATAAATTGTATGATCCAATGTCCATATGAGCAATGAAATTCATGATGAATGTAAATTTTCTCTTTATTGGATGATTTCATCTTTAATTTGGGATTTAGAATGAAATTATGATACTTGTAATTCCTCAGTGTGATTTTTTTGGATGATGAATAAGGATTTTGAGTTATCCCATGTGTTCAAGTGTTCCTTGGGAGATCCAAGTTGTGATTTGGGAGTTTTAGATATTTTTTCTAGCTAAAATTTTTTTGTGTTCAATGTTTAGGAATGACAATTAAACATCTTAATGCAAAGAGAATTTTCAATTCAATGTTTATAAATCAGGGTTTATATTCAAGGTTCAACCATATTTTAGTGTAAACCATGTGAGCCTAAAGAGAAATCATGTGAGTTAGGGAGAATGAAACATGGAGGATTGTCTGGGCATGGATCTAGAAAAATAATGGGGCATGCAACATAGGGGTATAGGGATGTTTTTCATGATTTCCAAGTCAAACGGTCAAACCATAAGAGTGGTGTTGGTTTTGGATAGTACTAGTCATATGTTTTTCATGACCCCCTCCCTTCAAAGATACTGCAATGATGGGCAAGAGATAATGACCCCTGGTTTCCACCTCCACGATGCCATTGGTTAGTGATTAACACCATGGGTATAAAAAATTAAATGGGAGGTATTAACCTCAATAATATAATAAATATATGGAAATAAGATGGATCACCCTCAAAAAATTCCATTAAATAATGTAAAATGAAACCAAAACTATCCCATAGTGAATGTATAAAAAAATTATAGATAATTTCTCTAATGTAAATACCCAAAAGAAAAATATAATGTAGTGAAACGATAACTATCCAATGTTTTGAGATATTAATGTCCATCACGGTCCACATATTCCTCTATGAAACCTGAAAATTAGTTTATAGTGTGGTCATAGAAGTATAATATATTGGAAATCCAATTTATTTCATGAAGATGTGAAAACAATACTGATTCACCAGTATGTAAACAACATAAAAAAATACACCTAAACAGGTTAGCTAACCATTCCCATCCTCACCATGAATTCTAATCAAATAATATATCCATGCATAATGAAATAATATGAAAAATATGCATATATGTTACCCCACAAAAAACTCCCAATTATTTTCTACTCTAACACCCCATTGTCATGTGTCTTAGAGATTCCATTTCTTCTATATAACATATACCACCGACCAATATCACATTCACATCACATCATGTTTGAGAGACTCCTAGGCCATCTACCCATAGTATAGTTACATAACATATAACCCAAACCAACCAGGGACATCACATCATAGCTAATACTAATACCAAATATCTTGGGTATCATTAACATGAAGTAAATAAACCTAGTTTCCTCCTCTAACCATGCACATCCCTCACCAAAATCCATCTCATCATCCCACCCCAAAACTCATTGGTCATCACTTCACACCAATCCTAAAGAAACCTGGGCCACCACATTACATCACATATCAACATTGCACTATTTACTTCTGGATATCACTGTAAAAACTTTGATTTTTTTCATATATTACTTCAGAATACTGTGTGATTTATTATCAAAGCTGGGTTCAACAACAACGTTGACTTCCAAGTCTTAGTGAGTCTAGAATTCTTTTCCAAAATATATTAAATACATTAAATTTAACGCATGTGTAGTTTTCCTAAATAATTTGAAAAACTTTTAAAAATAGGCTTATATTTGAAATATTAGGTTGTTATTGAGTTCAGTTCATGGCTTTTACCCTAGGTGCGACATAGCCTTGCATTGTGTCAGATGTTCTGGTTGAGTGTAGTTATGGGTGGACTATTATGTGAATAAAATAAATTATTTCTTTCATTTTATTTATTCACCATGAAGTAGAATGGTTTAAAAATATATTATTATGAAAAAAAATTGTACTAGCCACATAACCCTAGATATTTAGAGAGTGTGTTGGAGGATATCGTTAATGGCATAAGTCATCATATTAGATCAGGATTAAGGATAATTGGGGCATTGGAATTCACGTATCTCACCATCTATAGTGACTGGGATTTTTTCATTATCTGTGATTAATCCAACTTGAGGTAGGATTTTTTTTATTTATCAATTTTTTTAATCCTATGATGAATGTGAATCAACTAACTAATGAATTGATTCAAAGACCATACATATTATATGTATTGTATAGATACTATCTACGATTTTTTGTTTTTTTGTTGATTATATCATTATCTCTTCATTTTTTCATTCTAATTCCAAGTATTTGAGTTTGATAATAACATTTTAAAAGGTTTATTCCTCACTTTTTTTTGTATATTTCAATCACCTTTTCTTTTTTCATTTATTTCTAGTGTTCGTTTTGGATGGAAATTAGAAAAAATACCTGGTAATCAGTCATTGACCAACTATTTCATGTAAAAACAGATTGATATTATAGATTCAATATCATTTTGATAAAAGGATTGAATTAGAAACTAAATTACATTGGATCATTCATGGTTTTTGATATTTGGTAACATTTTCGGAATGTGGTAGTTGACCGATTCGATGACCATGGTTCCCCAAATGATTTGGATGGTTGGTGGTCAGATCACCGGTGGAGATCGAGTGAGGTTGACTCATATCAAGATTTTTTTAGATAATCTTAGAGGAAAGTAGTGTGATAGTTTTAGAGTAGGAAACTTCATGGTTACCCAGCATGTTATGTGTAGTTCCACACTACCAGACATGTAATGAATGAGAAAATGTTGTGTATGGAGGCATAGATGTGATGATAGGGTTTCACATGGAGTTAAGTATCACATATAATGTGGACCATATCATACATATTGGGACCCTTATATGGAGTCTTGGCATATAATCAAGGAGGTACACAGACACATACACATACATAGTTAGCAGGAAACGGACACGTCCAGTCATACATGGACACGTTCAAAAGAACATAGGGTCTGACACACCACATATTTTAACACAGACTTGAACACAGGCCATGATACATGGGTAGAACCAAGTTTTGACGGGACACACCATGTACATCATATACTCACCGTGTACTCCTTATGAGATTTATTGGATATTTTGTCGTCTTCATCTTGGACATGTTTCATTACGGTAAATTTCATTAATCCTTTCCCATAGGGTTTAATATTGAGTTATGTCTTATGAATTGCATAGTGATCCCCTATATGGATCATAAATCTTGGATACAATTGTTGGAATCCCTTCATGAGGCCTATAGTGAGATCATCTATCATCATTATTTCCCCACGTGGGGTTCCTTGTAACGTTATTACGAACACTATGAAAGCATTGATCCCCTTATTAATAGGATAATTCAGATTAGGTTTTTGGAATACTTGACATCCTTGGGTGTAATCAACATTAGTGTATTGGCCTCTTCATACATCCATAATTTACTTCATATGGAGAGCCCCAACAAGAACAAAATCTTGGAATTAAAACATCATTTTTATCTAACTCATGGAGTGTGTTCTCCCAAAAAGTATTATATGGAACATTAAAGAAGGAATAAGAGGGTGGATTTCACAGTTGTGACCTCAACATAATACTATGTGTCTACTATGAGTTTATAGTCATTCATGTTATATATTCTATTGTCATATCCCTGTTATGATCTGATTCCTATTCATGTTGCTATATTCTTAGTGATTTTAGGGTGTCCTACTGGGTATTTTTATACTCACCCATGCATGGGATTTTCCTGAATGTGTTGTGGCTTCTGCAGATAATATTCTATTTGATGAAGTCCTATAAGAAACAAGAATAGGTGGATATTAGTGAACCATAGAGACCAATGTGTGTTTTGGTGGTTTCATTTACATCAATCCTCTCTAAATTCACAATTTTGACTTGTTTTAGTAACCTTTGGAGGTCTTGTAATTATCCCTTCTTACTAGTACTATATTATCATAAATTGATTGTTGAACTTTAGATGTATGCATGCATGGTTATCAGTTGTTTTATATTTAATAATTTTACGGTAATACATATGTATGCACATGTATAGTTACATTATAATAATTCCCCCTTGTGTGTGATTTTCATACTCGGTGTTGGTCACTATCCCCTATCATGTTAGATAAAGGCTTGGTGTAGTCACGGTATAGGCTATGTTTGGATGATTTTATAAAGAGTGGTATTAGATTATTCAGTTCTACATTAAGAATAAATTATATGATATTGGTTTGGGGAAAGAGTGTTATGTTCTATGAGTGTGATTATCTGGTCTAGGACTCAAGTGTTGGTCTGGTGACTGAAATATCCATACCCAAAAACTATGATAATATACCGTTTGACTGGTTACATGTAGAAATTGGTTGAGGGTAAAAAATTGGTACATGCATCATATAGGAACGTGTTGTGGTTTCTATGTCCTTCTTAAGTCATCTCTCTAAATATAATCATTGACAGTGGTATATCTTTTCCTTTTTAGGATGCCTCCATGACACGTTCTAGATAGGATTCAATAGTTGAACCATGAGGATGATCCCATTACTGATGAGGCATTGATACATAAACCTAGTGGTGTTACCTCTAGGTGGTGCACCAGATATACCACAACTTTTTTATAAGAAGGTGGTACCAGTAGTATTAGATGATGAGGTGGGAAGGATGATTATGCTTACTGATTTTTATGAAAGTAACCCCTATGGTTCTGAGGCTATCCCAACCCACAGGTAACTGAAGACAGTCTTGAGTCACTGAAATGAGCCATTAGTCTTATCCAGAAACCTATATATTATATGATGATCCTAGATGGAATCCTTCTCCATGGCTCTTCAAGACATTGGTGGGGCTTAGTGACCAAGTGAATCTTACATGGTTACATTTTTAGTGACTTTTAAAATAAGTGTTTTCTCCAGATTCATTGAGGGTTTTCAAAATCCATGAGATCCTATAGCTTTAGCATGATAGTTTGACTATAGTGGATTATTCATAAATATCCACTAACATCTCTTAATACTCGATGGAAGTGGTTTATGATGAGTTCTTTCAAGCTATGACCATCGAGTGAGGACTACAAAGTGTGATCCAAACCATAATTATACCTCTATGAATTAGTAACTATGATGGAGTGATAAAGTTTTTACAATAGTAATTATTTCATAAATGATATTACAAATAAATTTTGTGCCACCATTGGGCTAATAGAAGCTGAGACTTGGGAGCCAGGGTGCTAATGATAGATATAGAGAACCTGACATGTGATACATTTTAAGAGCTAATCCCAGGATAGGGGGTCGGTGTTTTAGGGATTAAATGATGGATCTCATCATCCTAAGGAGAGGTGATTCCACTCTTGTGATAGTAGGGGACATATCACATGATATTTTTGAACCCACCATATGGTTTATAGAGAGATAGTGGATGGACCACCTAGGTAGTGGTAGTGGCTAGAGAAGGCAGGTCAATAGCTTAGGGGATTTGTTAGAGGAGATGGAAGAGAATCTATAGGTTTTAGACCTTTTTAATTTTTATAACCACTACACCCATGTGGTCCCAACCAGGGATAGTGAGATGGTGCTCATGGGTGACAGAAGATATACGAGGTCAGGAATTATTCCCCAGAGGCTCACGGGATAATATGATGTTTTATTTGTGTCTTATCTACATTAGAATCAGTATTGATAGTCATCGGTGTGAGACACTCATTTATTTATAATTACATGGCCCAAGGCATAGAGACTCTGAAGGAGCATTCATCAGGACCATTATGCTTGGAGACTCCGATTGGAGGTGACTTAGTGATAACACTCTTTTTCCAATGGTTTTACCAAACATTTTGAGTTGATACATTCTTTTGGGATCTCATTGTAGGTGTGATACGACATTATGACGTCATATAATTTATAGACTGTTTGTCTACAGGTCATGTACATATAAACTGCTTCAGTATGAGGATATGGTGTGTCCGTAATGTAGGTATGAGGTTTTCAATTGTGGGTGAAATAAAAACTCATAAAGAGAATGGATGTCTCATGTATAGAAGGGTGTAACTGATTACTTATCAGTTGGACAGCCTAACCCTTGGTGTTGTGGATGCTATGAGTTTTAAGTTTCCCATTATAGTGTCAGAGTATGATAACAGCCTTTATGATAAGTTTCTTGGATTACCTCCCCACCGAATGATAGATATATTAATTGATTTAAACCCATGTATGGACCAAATATCATCACAATTATTTATGATGGACCCCACATAGCTTCTAAATATGAGGGAACTTTTGGTGGATGTGTATAGGATTTTCATTTTCAGACCTATTGTTTCACCCGAGGAAGCCCCTGTATTCTTCTCCAAGAAGTTTGAAGAAATATGGTGGTTGATTTTTTATTACCATAACCTAGACAAGGGGTATAAGGCCCCAGCCTTAAACCTTACTTAATCTTGAGTTATTAAAAGATTACACATTGAGGATCTTTTCAGGATTAGAGTTTTAGAGAATTAGATCATGAAACTTGCATTACATTCCACATTTAAACAAAGTGGTTACATAAAAGACAGTATTCATTCTTCCCATCAATGGAAACATATTTAAAATATAACACAGATTCTTTCTTGACACATCCTTGACACTATCATCACATCATGTACCTTTCCCTTGACCTGTGAAAAACATTTCAAAAACTTGGGATGAGCATAAAAAGCTCAGTAAGGGTTATAAAAATATGGAAAGGAAACATGAGTTCATATATACATAAGAATGAAATCATACTTTACCCATAAAACATAGGCACTTTAACATACCTCATCAAACCATGAATAAATCATAGAAAACATAAGACATAAAGGTAACTTGAGGTATTCATAACATTCTTACGTGGGGAGTAACCCTCTTGGTTACGTTTGGAATACCCATCACAGTATATTCCCTAAATCTCTTTGGAGAAACCTTACCGTTTCACTCCTTCGCGTTACCCAATGCATTGGAGAGCTATAACGGGCTCACCCGCCCTTAGTTTATCACGGAACCACCCGTCTTCATAATAATGCCCAAGAACCATAACATAATCATATCACATAAAACATGCATAAAGGAAACATAACATTTCCACATTTCAATCACGAGATATCAATACAACACATTGATATAATAAAAACATTATGAAAACCATTTTCAATACCAAAGTAAAACATGGTAATTATTTTTCGTTAAAAAAAGGTATGGCTTGTAGAGGAAGCCGAAACTCAAATAACAATCACGACGGTGGAGAAGTCGTTGTCGCCGCATACGTATGACAAAAACATGAGTGAAATCGGGTACAAATCTCTAGTAATATCATGTTAAACCAAGGAAGTTGCGAACCTCTTCCATGTTCATGGGTCCTACCAATGAAACATTTTCCTCACCCTTCGAGGGGTCTACTACTACACCCTACTGAGACACCACATTTCCATGAAAGTGGACATTACATGTCCAAACATTCACTGGGACAAATTTCCATAGAGCTGGTGTCATTGAACAACATCCAAGAAAGTCCTGAGATGCTCAGTATGCTCCTCTTCTGACATTGAGTAGATCAGAATTTTCATTGTTGAATTCGATGATGAACCAATCTAAGAACTCATGAATGATAGAGTTCATAAGTCCCATGAACATGATGGGCGTATTCGTTACACCAAACAGTACAACCATGAACTCAAATTTCCTGCACCTGCACCTGAAAGCAGTCTTAGGGCTATCACCTTCCTTAACCCTCATCTGGTGATACCCAAACCATAAATCAATCGTAGAGAACCAACTTACTCCCCTAATCTTGTCTAAAATATCTTCTATCCTTAGGAGATGGTAACAATTCTTAACCTTCACCTGATTCAACCTTTGATAGTCGACGCACAGCCTCAGACCACTATCTTCCTTCTTTGTGAACAATACTAGAGAACCCCATGGTGACACACTAGGTTAGATAAAGTCCTTATCCATCAATCCATCAACTTGAATATGAAACTCATGCAACTTAGAATGTTCCACCAATAAGGAGCCCTCAAAATCAGAGAGGCACTAGGTTTCAGGTCTATTTCGAACTCGACATCAAATCAAGGGGGTAGAGTCACAACATCCTCAAGAAAGACATCCAAGAACTCCCCAAAAACTATTGGAGCCTCCACTATCTCATCATCAACTGATTCCACTAATATCTCGGCCAATAAGGAAAGAGGAGTCTCCATACGCTGACTACCCACCTGACAGCTCCTCTCTCTATCAAAAGCCACACACTGACCATCTAGGTCTGAAAACATGACTCTACTATAGAAGTAGTCAATAAAATCATGTAAGGAATGCAACTAGTCGATGTCAAGAATGACATCGTATGGTTGCATCTATAGAAAGAAAAGATCCTCACATGGATAATGTGGCCCCATAATCAGTCCACATCCCTAGAATATATCAAACAAGCTAGTATGACCTTCAACTGGAATGCTTTACACCAGGCGAAAAGGAAGACTCTCTATTTCTAGTCCTAGGGAATGGGGCCGAGTCGGTTCAACAAAGGAGTGTGAAGCTCCAGAATTGAACAAATATCAATCAAGAGTACTGAAAAACTTAATCGTACCTTGAACAATCTCTGGTCCTGCTGGAACTGTTACCTCTTTGGCATGTAACTTACCATGCCCATTTCTTATTCCCCTATTCTAATGACCACATGTGTCAAGGTCCATGAGGAATTACCTGAGGTCAATATCCACATGCTCTATCTTCCCTTGGTGGAGTAGGATCCTTCTATCCCTATAGCAGAAATGGCCTGGCCGGCAACTACTACTGAGGTGGGTGCTAAACCTTCCCACTTCCACTATACCAAGCTCAAACGGCCATCATCCACTAAATGTGATGGTGACCATGAACTCCAAAGATAAAACACACCAGCCGCATGCCTATAGAATAGGCACAAGGACCATAAGGTCGAAAGGGAAACTACTGGGGTCAACTCCCTGATGGCCGAAACCTCAAAGGTAATAAAGCCTGAGACCTGCTTCTTGTAGTCTTTCCCTTATAAGAACCCTTCTTCCTCCCCTCACATGGTAGAACTCCTCACGAGTCCATCCTCTCAACTACTTCCTCCTTCTTCAAAAACCTTATGTATGTAGGTAGGGTAAAGGGAGTGATCATGTACTGGGCAGAAGGATAATGTTCCTCCTCTACACATCTTTCTCGAGACGCCTCATCCAAAAAGAGATCCGGAGGAAAGAGAAGGAGATCCTTGAACTTCATCCCCAACTCTCGTACCAGCATACTCCCCTATTGAAGGGAGAGTAACTCCTGCATATTCTTTTCCTTCATGGTGGATGAAACGAATTCCTCTAAAAACTCCTTCTCAAAATTGACCCTGAGAACATCAGCCTCCTTTTTCACTCCTAGGTACATCATCCACCACTATTGCATAGATTCACTCATCTGAATAACCACCAATGAAACCCAGTACTCTATCGGATCCTGGATCATGCTGAATGTGATCTCAAGCTCCTAGATCCATATTTATATCTTCATGTATGAAACACTATCATCACACTCTTCTAATTTCTATTTCTAGAAAACACAAAATGTTCTCTACCACTAGTTGTCCTCCTCCCCTGGATCATCCTTCTGTCGATAAGCCGAATCGGTCTGCTGAGAACCCACAGCCTGAGCCGCTCATATACAATGACCAGGTTCCATAGATAAAAATTAAAAATGGAAATCCTAACCTCGAGTAGTATGAATTTTTATTTGAAGTTAATTTCAACTCATTTTATTGTTCTTCATTCCGAATTTACCCAAGGCACCAATTCAAACAAAAAAAAATCCATTATGATGCATGTACCTTTATTATGGTCTCTACCCTACAAACGGTGTACCCTCACTTGGTTATTTGGTAGACCCAGAGTCCTTGAATGGGATCATGGGGGCCCTAAAATCTTATTTCCTAGCCGATCTTCACTGGTCTATGTCATTCACCATTATAACCTTTCACTATTACCCAACCAACCCATGAAATCCTCACCATGAAGAACTCCAAACACCATCCTATCTCTCAACCATCAGCCATTGATACCATTCTGTCATGACCCCCTCCCTCCAAAAAATCCCCCCCTCTTAAGCTGGAAGTGAAGGAAGAGAGATAATGGCCACCGAGTATCGCCTCTAGTAGGGCCCAGGGTGTCGACTAGCACCAAGGATATATAAATCTCAAAAAATGTGAGGCATTACCCTTTTTATAGTAATCATGATCATAATATAAGATTTACCAACCTCAAAAAACTCCATGATAGATATATATAATAGAATCCAAAGTCCATTCCACATGCATGTTCCCAAATGTAACTGATGCAAAGAAAGTGTCTAAAAATTAAATACCAAAAGAAAAGATAAAGAGAGACACACTAACTGTCCCCAATGTACGAGCTAGTATTGCCCAACATTGTCCTCATATTCCTCCTAGAAACCTGAAAGTAGTTTTATTTATGTAGGTTGAGAAAACAATTATACTCAGTAGGAATGCCAAAGTCTCATCTGTACAAGTGGGTGATACATACTAATTCCCCTGTGAGAAAATAGTAGAAACCAAAAACACCTAAGAAGGTATACTGGCCTCCCCAACCTCACCAAAGGCATGCTCACCAAATAATTCAAGTCTAGTAAAGTAATATAGAGCACATTGATGATAGGGTACCCTGCACAACTTTCCCACTGGTTAGCCAATCTCACACCATAACAGAAAAATGTTCTAGACCTCCCACCTCTTTTGAACATACCAAACCACATCCCACCTGTAAACAGCCATGCCTCATAACCACATCATATCCCATCCATAGACACTAGGGTCACAAAATACATCTCATCCCACCTGCAGACACATGGTCCAAAAACCACACCACATCCTGAAGAGACCTAGGTACCACAACACATCTCATCCTGAAGACACATGGAATATACAACTCATCTCACCCCGAAGACACATGGGAAGTACAACTCACCCACAGATAAATCTCCCACAAAAACCACAACCTACCCGATGAATCTTGGGATACCATCACCTAGAATAGGTAGCAATAAAGAGATGGTTCCCTTTCATCCATCTCGCACCAAAATTTATGGAAAAATACCTTCCCCCATAATAATGGGGGTGTTCGGCACAAAGTGCTAAGCTAGGGTGGGGAGCGTATAAAAATCACGAGAAACAAAATGTGTATATATAGGTATCAAACACTCATCCAAACCTATGGGTTTCAAACAACAACCAACCCATAAAACTATCTTTTCGGCTACATAAAAAATGCAGACCCCACAAAACAAGACACAAGCCCGTTTATGTTTTCCATCCAATTATGTATTTAACCATTTTTGTTCATTATTAAACAGTTCATTTATCAAAATCATCACTATCAGGAAACAAGAAAACACAATCCATAACAAGAAACACAACAATTTTCATATCATAATTCAAGAAGACAATAAACTAAAGTATCTCCATATTCATCTTGTTCATGTCACATCGCAACCAAACCAAAACCCAACACACAACCCCATCTGGTCACAAATCACCCCCCAATGGTCTCGTAATGTCGTTTCACCACACAATAGTACCACATCCTCTATTCACCCCACATGTTCATCCACTCCATATTTGACCCACAGAGCACACTTGTTCACCGCAAACATACCACCGCATAACCAGGAAGACCCACACCTCACAATGCGACCACATCATATCACATCCACCCTACACACCTAAAACACAATACCACATAGAATATTTACCCACATATTAATACAAAACACAATTTACATATTTAACAAGAACCCCTTGATTAATTTAGCTAAAAAATTAGGGGTTGTCATATAAATAAGGAAAGGAAATCCTGGAGCATCCGTTCATTAACCAAGTGTATTTATTTAACCAATTTCTATTTTCATGTTTTTAAAAATATCCAACAAACATGAAACATATTTAGTGCACATGAAATGACCACCAACAGCCATGATTTTTAGAGAGGTGATTAACCCTTACAATTCCTCAATATCACACCAAGTTCAAGTCTGTAAAAGCATGCAAACAAACCCCATTACCCCTTCCAAATTAAACATCCAATTCTTTATCTAGAAATTGGGTGTCACAACTATGATCTGTAGGCAACTAAAGTAGATCTCTCTCAATTGATGTTTTAATAGAGAGAAACGATGGAGAACCTCTACCTCAGAGAACTTTTTCGATTCATTTGTGCACCGTCGGGTGATGAAGAAAGCCTACAAGAGATGATCGCACCACAAGAAATGTGGATCAACCTATTCCACACCAAAGGGTTATAAAAATGGTACCCAAAAATTCATCCAAATACAACCCAAATTAAAGTATAAAATTTTAGGGGAGGAATAAGAGAAACCAGATGAAAACGAGTGTAAAACATACCATGTGTTGATAATGGACTCCCCACAAACAACCACTAGAATCAATTGACCAAGGAGGGAGAAGTGGGGATCTATGATCTCATCAGGGTGCCTTGGATTTGTGTAGAGAGAGGGAAAAATAAGAAATAGTCGAATGAAATAAAAGTTCAGGTCATAAATATTTATAAAATAAAACTTTCTCAGGGTATTACACGAGGTGTAATACCCTTTCATGTTGTGTAACCCTTTGAGGTCCACATTCACTGAAAAACTCGTTGCCTATTTGATTTATGTTATTTTTCAGACCCTTAATCCCCTCACACCGTATACCTTTACAGAAAACTATGAACCCAAGATTCACGTTGTGTAACCACATTACATGGCGTGTAATCCTCCCACTTATAGTATTTAGCATCCAAACTTCTCCAAACATCCTCCAAACATCTCCATCCTCCAAAACTAGAAATGTAATATACCAGGGGAATACAAACCATTAATGAAAACCCATGAATAGAAGAGAAACCTAACTATCATATTCCGATAGAGAGTGATATAGAACATTTTATTTATAAATAAAACTATCACAGAACATTAAACCAGTGATTGGTTAAAAGGTCATTGATTTATTAATAATAAAATTAAATTTATGAAATTATTATTAATAGTTTTTCTAAAGAAAATTATTTCATAGAGTTTAGATATTTTTTTACCATATATTCTATGAAAAAATGGATATATACTTACTTTAATATAAGAATTTCATCTATTTACCAATTCCCACCAAAAACACATCTTTTTCTATAAGTGATGTGTGTCCAAGTTTATTTTATTCATTCTTAAATAACTATAATTAAATTATATAGAATGGAATAATAATAAAAACATAATTTTTTTTCATTATAACTTTTCAAGTTAACCAAACAAAAATGGATAGTAAAAGTTAAAATAAATTCCCAAAAAAGAATTCAAATTTAAATAAGGATAACCTAACTTAATCACCAAAATTCAACTAAAATACCAATTTTTAAACATAGATCATTTAATAAAAAACTATCAATAAAATTCCACAAAAACATTCAATACTTACATTGAAACCCAATAATCAAAAGTATTAGATCATATAATCATACAAGATAAATTTCATGAATTTTCTCTATATATAATGAATTACTTTTGTATTATTATACCAAAATTTAATTTCCCTAATAAATATTAAGATACACTAAACATTTCCATAAATAACCTGAATCACCATAAATCCAAAGAAAAATAATATTTAACTCAAATATATAATTCTACCTTTATTTATAAAATAAAATCACATAGCTTTATATTTACCTTGATCATATATGGTTCCCAAAATAGCTAACATCTTCTAAAATACTAATTAATCACATAAAAAATAATAATTTTCCATTCCATTGGAAATATCTAAATAAAACATATGCTACAATGGTATAATTATTCAATATCCATAAATTTGTTTAACTAAAAATAAAATCTCATATTATTTTGGAATTCATGTAGGCCAGTTGTAACTAATTAATCCTTGTTTCTCTTCGCTTATGGTTTCAATTCTTGTGGCCTTCCCAGACATGATTGGTTTTCAAATGGTCTCTGGGTTGTTCAGTTTCTAAAACTATACAATCCTTAAAAATTTCCAGAAATGTGAGAAACAATCTCAAAAATATCATTAATAGGTTTTAAGACCAATGGTTATTTCATTCCTTTCATTCTCCATCCCAAAATGATATTACCCACAGTTACCTCAAAAATGAATTTCACCATAAAAATATTATTAATCGCATTAAAATTTAATATCATTGATCCTCAAAGGGGGTTCCTAAGACATTGGTCTTATTATAAACCCATTATTTTAACCCTAACTCTTAATATAACCTCACATGAAAAATTATAATCTAAAAAATTATCTAGGATCATATCTGACACCAACTATAAGGACTTATCCATAAACATCTCATATTATTGTGACTACTGAATAGAATTTACTTTCATTTTTCAAAAATATCTTTTAAGTTTAGAGATTTAATGAATTAGGAAAAACAATTAAATAGTAAACCTATACATTAAAAGTTGACACTTATACTCAGAATCCTTTTTCCACCAAGGGAAACCCTTTTCAAATAAAACATGATTTATTTTCAAAAAACATCATTGATATATTCATTAATAAATATTCTTTGTGATTTTTGATCATTAAGACTTGTGAAAAATTATTTAAAACATGGGATGACAAAAAAATGATCAGGATGAAAATAAAAAGGGAGAACATTAGTCTAGTGGAAACCCATAACATCATTCCTTAAAAAAATAATCCTTTTTCCCCTAAAAATGAATCGTATTTTCAAGAAGAACATTATTTCACATTTTGAAAATCAAGATATTTCCATGAGAATACAATATAAAATATATACAAGTTATATAGGTTCCTTAGGACACCACATTTAAAAAAAACTCGTACATAAACCTTTAAAATGGAATAACCATATGGTTGAATTCCATCTCTAAAGTTCTCAATGCATTGGAGAGATATAATGTGGATCACCCTTCGTATAAGCTATATCGGGCTGACCCATTTTTTCATGAGCTGTAATGGGGATAAACCCTTCTTATAAGCTATATCTGGAACACCCTTGATCAATAATGGTGCTCAAACCAACTTATATAATTTTAAATGAACAAATCAGGAATAAAAACCATGAAATATATTTTAATACCTTATGTATATCATTAAATTATATCAAACTACCCTTTTCTTGTATTAATCATTTTTAAAATATAAAAACTATGTACATAATAATGAAATAATTTTCATTGAAATAAACTATGAAAATTTATAAATGAAACATTATTTAATTAAATCCTAAAAATTATGTAAATTTCATTCATTCCATATATTTCAAAAAAACATTTGCTTTAACATTTTAAAAAATAGGTGAAAGATAAACATTGAAAGTTGTTGTTTAAAACAAAATCTTTAACATAAAAGCATAAAAATCAAATTTTGAATATATATTATAGACATTAGAAAATTTACATTTAAAAACATTTTTTACATGTAAAAACTTTCATAAAGATCAATTTAATAATAGGTACATTAAAGAGAAATATTTTGAAAATAACTCTTTAGAACATTTAAAACAATGTTTTAGTAAAAGTGTCTCTCAACATGGGTCTGAATCTTCATATAAAATATTTATTTTACTAAATAATAAACATATGTTAATTTATGAATTATTTATAACCCATTTATTGTTTACTATTAATTTCTTATTTCTCAATTTAATTTTATATAAAATTAATTAATCATTTCAGTTCACATTGGATGTTTTGACTGTATTCAAAACCTATTTCGAAAATTGTTTCTGTAAGTCAAATATGGTCAATGATATAATCCTTAAAAAATATGTAGAATAATATTAATTAAATAATAATCATTTTTATACATAAGTTATAATTTTAAATCCCTCAATTAAATATTTATATGAAAAATGAATTACTTTACAATCATTAAGACGGTAGGTCATAGGTACGCATTAGTACAGTTTCCATTATTCAACGGTCATTATAGAAATAAGGTAAGTTTAATTTTACTTTTATTGAATACAAATAATATAATAATTATCATATAATCATTTAAATATAATTATATATATCATCCATGTGATTTGGTGATGAAAAAAAATCACATCGTTTCATGGAGGGGATAATTCACATGTATTCATAAACGACGTTATCTTTTTTACATGAATAGAAAGTTATGAAATTTATTGATATATTATATTTTTTAAAAAATAAATACCAAATTTATATAATATAAAAAAAAATTCCCTCATTATAACTAGTATAGTGACATGGTGATGGAAAACAAATTATATATGTTCGAGTGACATTGTCGGTCGTACACTAGGATGATGAATTATTTTCACATTTAATGGAATATGAGCTGGAAATTGGTCATTCCGAAAGAATAATAAAATATCATTATATATATTATATTGGTGTTATTATATTATTATTTTTGAAGAATATTTTATGGAAGTAGAAGAAGAAATAAAAAAGAAATGCTTGATTAAAAATGATTCCTTTTCATCGGATAATCTCTTTTCCATAACACCTTAAGACCACTAAAGATAGTGTAAATATTAAAATAATAGATATATAATGTGAGGAGTTATTATAGGAAGATATTTTTTAGGTATTTTATAATCAAAATATATTTTTATGTTTGAAGAGAATATAATAATAGGTTCCCATTTTATTAGATAGTGGAGGGAACTTTTGGAATTTTTAAAAACTATTAAATAAATAAAAAATATTTTTAAATTTAATATGGCTCTAAAGTGATTTATTTAAAATATGTGATGATAATGGGTCTATATACTCTCAAATATTAATTTGTAGAAATTTTAATGGCACATTATAACTTTTATCATTTAGTTTAAAAAATATCTACCTCATTTAATTCTTTCGGTGAAACATGGTTGTTTACACTTTGAGGGTCAATATAGTAATAATAAAAGGGAAAAATTACCATAACTCTATAATTTATGATGTTTTTAATAATATAAAAATATATTTTTTTAATTTCATATTTTTAGTAATTTTATATAATTTCATGAAATATTATTTATTTTAAAAAATCCATAATATCAATTTTTACACAATTCAATACATTTACTTTTAAAAATATAAAATATATATAGATATATATATATTAAAAAAACTAACTCAAAAAATCCTTAATAATTCCAGGTACTCTATACAATTTTTGATAAAATTAAATATATGAAATTATATTTAATTTAATATTTTTAATATCATTTATTTTTGATTTTCACTAGTAATTTAATTACTACATCACTTTTGTTATAGAATTTATGGTAATTATTTCTTAAATAAAAATTAAAAATAAATTTCTCAAATAAAGGTAAATATATTATCACACAAATAAATATTTATAGTCTAAAATTGAATCATTATAACCCATCATTAAAAGTATTTTATTTATTAAGATTATGATTGTGAAATAATTGTCTTTAAATTTATCATTATAAATGTCATAATCATTTATAAATGGAAATAAAAGGCCATATATTTGAACCATTATTAATTATGGACGAAATATATTCAAATGATAAAATTTATTAATGTTTAAGGGTCCTTTTCTAATCCTTATTATACTATTTTAAAATTTTATTACTTGATTTACCGTTTACCTTGGTATCAAAAATTTACCGAAGTTAAAAATTATATTATCAAAAAATAAAATGGAACTTTTTAATGAATTTGAAATTATGATTCCAAATATTTAATAAAATTTTCAAAATTTAATTCATTTATTTTTCATAACATAATTTCAAATTAATCCCGTAAATAGGACGCAACAACATCTTTTTAGAGTAAAAATGTTGAATAGTTTGAAATGTTGTTTTATATCCATTTTCAATGGAAATTAGATTCCAATGATCAAAATTGGATTTATGGATGTATTGTTTAAATATTAATAATTTAAAAACAACTGAAAATATAATCTATATATATAAATAAAAGATACGAAAAAGGCAGTTTTCAATTAAATTGTAGTCTTTTTCACTATTCATAAAAAAATAACTCATCTGAAAAATACCAAAAATTCTAACTAAGTAAATTTTGATATTTTTATTTCAATTAATAATATTATTTTTGTGAAATAAAATTTATATTATTTTAAAATTTTATTTTCAAAATAAGACGTCCATTAAAAGATGGCAAAACTATCTTTTTAGAAATATACATCTTTTATGCATAAAATTTGATTTCTTCTTATGTGATCTCTATTAAATCTATTTAATGAATGTTAAAAAAATTATAAACCTGTGTAAAATTAATACATTTAGTCTAATAAAATGGATAGGAGATAACGACGACATTTAAATAATAATATTTAAATTTTTTTTAAGCTTGATATGGCATATCTGGTATGCTAGCTAACACTGTGTTTCCTTTTAAAAACATGGGATGTTATAGGTAATGTTGATTCACACCTCCACAATTCAAAAATAATCATTTTTTAAACATGTTATTACCTTTACATTAATTTTTACCCACCCTTTACCATTTTTGTTTTCAGTTGTATTAATAGTTTTACCTAGGTAATATAACCATTAATCCTATAAATAAAATGATTCATATATGTTGATTTAGGAAAATTAATTATAAATATGAAATCCAATTCATTAAATAAAAATCATATGTATTTAAAATTAATTTTAATCAAAACAAAAATAATAACTATTTTTAAAAATGGTCATTTATTTTCAAAAAGATGTATGATTTCGGTATAATTACCAATGAAATTGATTGCTTTAATTTTAAAAATATATATATCTAATTAGAAGATTTTTTTTTTAAATTGTCAAATAAAAAAATCATTTAATAATTCTATATTTAATAAATCAAATCATTCAAAAAATAATACTAATCAAAATTATACATAAATTTTCAAAATTTCATGCAATGGATTAGACATTCAACATGGTAATTTGAATCTATTTACGGTAAATTATTATACAAAATTTTATAGTAAAATTTCTCCATAAATAATCAATGTGTTGATCTAATAAAATGATATCATAAAAGTGATATCATTTATATATTTAGTATTCTGACTATTCATATGAAAATAAGTTATTTCTAAAAAAATAAAATATTTTCATCATTGTCTACTATGATTATGATAAATTAAAAAAATGGTGTTAATTTTATCAAATAAATGTGCTCAAAATTATTAATTTTAATTGGTTATAAATAAAAATCACATTAAAAATTATATTTTATTAGAAACAAAAAATTTAATTTAGTGTTATTCATTTATTAAAATAAAAATTAATGTTTCTAGAAAATAAGTGATTTTTAGAAATGATATTTCATTTGTTACTTAGCTTCACTAGTTTTATTGGTATTTAAAATGAATACTGTTTTGTTTATACTTTTCTATTTTTTTTATTTTTTTCACCATTTATACATTCTAAATCTATGTATACTATAACACTTCTCATATTTATTTGTTATCAGTGTTCTGTATTGACTCATCTATAAAAAATATTTAGTTATTGGGGATAAACTCAGTTTATTAAAAGAGAAATCATCAACAAGTGTAAATCCTGTAATTGGAACATCAATATCCTCTAGTAAAATGAAGATAATATATAGAATCAACTTCTTATTCAATCCATTAATTTTATTTACATTAAATATTAGAATAACTATACTATTAACAAAATTAGTAAATTTATATTGTTCTTTATTAAATATTTGACCATTCAGAGGAAAAAATGTTTGATCTAATATAACATCAATTTCCTAGTTAACTAGAAATGTTTCACTGAATAGTGGGATAACGAAGTCATACTTTTTTTAAAATATTTTCTTTGAAATTAACTTAAATGTATTTTAAAAATCATGATACACACTTTTCTAAATGTTACTCTAACCTATATTGTGATTAAATAAATGAAATTCAAGGAATATAGGAATTTAAAAAATGTTCCCCCCAATTAAAATGACTACTTCTTATTATGTCTAGGTAATTTATAAGTCAATTATTTTATCCAAAATATTTGATTATAATGGAATGAAAGAATAAATCATCAAATTTTATGATTTTAACATGTGAATGTCAAAATACATCCTTAACTCCTATGATGTAGTATAAGTAATTTCAAGATAATAGAATAATAAATCCTTGACTCATATAAAGAACTGGCTGGTATCTTTGGATTTTTCAATACACTAATTCCCACCATTTTATACATATTTTTACTAAAAGTTGAAAGAGAAACTTTATTTAACTTTAGGATTTCAGAACATCATTATATAAAATCTTCATCCTAAAATTTATGGACTTTGAATACTAGGATATGATTAGTATAATTCAATACATGTCAAACATTATCTAAATATTTTATAATGATAAACATATATATTGGATTCAGAAAAATATATATTTCTTTATTCCTCATCAATTGAAATCCTTCTTTTAATTTTAGATTTAATCATCTTTCCTTGCAAAAGATAAAAATTAGGAGTATAAAGTTCATGTCGATCCTTCTCTCTAACTAACTTATCATTTTCTTCTTATGTTGATTTGGATACACTAAATATAATTAATATTATTTTAGTAACATGAATATAAAATACTCCAATTATATTTATGTCAAAATTAATATCTATATTAAAAATAGTCAAAATATCTATCACTAAATAATGATTATTAGATCATTAAAAAGATTAAAATATTCTACAAGAAATCCTAGAATTATCATTCCACTATCCTCATAGAAATGTCTCATTTATGTATTATTATTACATAAAATGAATCTCAACTCAATCTTGATGATTATTAATTCATGAAATGAAAATAATTTTCTTAATAAATTTACCCTTCCAAATTACCCGTATATCAATATTCTAACTTCTATGAATATACCACTCTTACATAGGGAATTTTTTACCATTATGTGTATCACCTTTATGTTACTATAATTTTTAACAGTATTTAATATTATTCAATTATTAAATATTATTGAGATTTTTTAATTTTTATATAATTTTTTAATATTAATATGCATTGTAGGGTTTTCAATAAAATAATATAAATGGAGTGATTAACTTGTGACATGTGTTGTAGTCTTAACAATTCCATTTTTCATGGTTGGTACATGGTTTATGAAATCATAATGAATATCAACATAATTGTGAGAAATATATTGTTTTTTAGGGTGACCCACATGGTTGGATCACAGTTAAAAGAGACCATATAACAAAATGTATGTGATGTATGGAGATCAAGAATGTGGGTCTCTCATAGTTGGTTTACGATTTAGAAAACAGTTTGAACAAATTGTGTTGTCTACCCAGATTCATTTAAAAATTGAAAAACTCTACTTTCTATCATTTATTAAAATCCTTTGTCCCCTCACTCTCATACTCACTCAAAATTATTCCCTTTCACATGAAAATATACTCTCTATCTCCCTTCTATCATAGTTTATGGTCTCCAGTCCTTGTATTTCATATAGAAACTCATGGAAAACCCTACATTCCTTCTTACTCATCCCTTATTTTATTTTTCTATCATAATCTATATAATTCCCCTTGTTTATTCCTTATCTTAGGGACCTAAATCATTTTCTTATATGGGTTTTATGTTTAAGTTTGTTCTAAAACATCATTTTCATTATTGAGGCCCTTTAGAGGAATCCTTATTTCTTGTTTGAGTATTCTTACTAAAAGGATGTATAATGAAAATCAATTCAACAGCTATAGAGGTAGCTGCTTTTACAATCATCCAATATTTTTAGATTCATTTTAAGATTGATCTTTTATAAAATAATTTTGAATAATTTATTCAAACTATAACACCCTATAAGTACATATGAATTTCTTTCCCTCGAATAGTGGATGGAATAATAGGAGTTCATCATAAATTTTAAGTTCAACATTGGAAATTGAATGTTTTTATTTTCAAAGAATTTTTTAAAGTCAAATATCTCTCAAAAAACTAAATTCAAAATACATGATCTGATTTTTTCATGTCCTAAATTTTTGAAGGGAGAAATTATGTTTTTATGTATGATTTTATCTAAGGATAGTGGTGTTGTTTGTTAAATTAATTATAATGTGTATTTTTAATGTTGATATTTCACGAAATGATAATTGTTTTGAATTTATAGAATGATAAATCATAAAGGGATATTTTGAATATCTTGAAATAAATTTTTCAATTCATGAAATACACTTATTGTTTCACCTTTATTTTGATTCACTGATTTTGGAAGATATGTTAATATGATGTGAAGAATGTATTATGTTGATAAGGGTAGTTATTCTTGAGTTAATTGGAGCTATGGGGGAATAATTGATTATTTTTTTGAATTTTTTTCAACTCACATCCACTTTTTTGGTCCTAGGATTCAGACACCAAGCTTTTAAAATATGAAAATTATTTTCGACTATAAAAATGATAAGTAACACTTAGTATAAAAAAACACATTATTATTATTATTTAATAAATTAGTTATTACTGATCCGTAGGAATGGTGGGTATTTGCATGATTATCTAAATTATCAAAATATGGTTTACATATTTATATATATATATATAAATAATTGGTGATTAATTATTTAAAAATTAAAATTTCACCCTCTTTGAAAATAAAATGAAATCATTATCTAAATAATATTTTAATGCCCATAAGTGCATTTTAAACCAAAATATTAAATAGAATATCTTTTGGATTATATTAATTAAATATATTTATTATATATTAAATATAATTTTTATCATTAATTCGATGATTTTACAAGATAATAGATAATAAAAATATATTATTTTATGCTTACAACTATATTTTTTTTAAAAAAAACATTTTTTCAACTTTTTGTGCCACTCTTATTTAAAAAATAAATATTTGGGATGTTTATAAACATTATATGAAATGATAAACATCATTTTTGGAATAAGATTAGCCAAATTATCTTATTGTGAAAGTTTGGTATTTTTCTAAAAACTATATTTTTTTAGGAATTATGAAAACTTCTGAATATTAATTGAAAGATACATTTTCATTTACAAAATTCATAATATTTAATTTTATTATTAATTGGTTTTAAATTAAAATTATTTTAATTTCGTACTAATTAATTTAATTTATTTCATTGGAATCCATTTCATATTGATCAATTTTTTTTGAAGGTGGCGACATAAACTGGTTTCCCACCACATGCCCCATAGGAATTTATTAATATAAAAAAGAGTTTACAAGACAAGCTCGAGGTGTAACATAATTACACCAGCAGGGAATTAGAGATTACAAATCATTGCAAAAAATAGACACCAGTAGGGTACCTTCATTGAGAGAAAGATGTGCCTCCATGACCAGCCCTTATAAACATCTGAAAGTATTAGATAGCATGAACCGATTCTTCAGAGAAGCAAAGTTCTTTTTGATCTAGCATGCCTCAAAATCAAATCATGAAGGATGAGAGTCCAAACTGAAGAAAAGGATTCCAAACAATAAGCAGAAGTATTAAATCCAATAGATGCCTCCAAATAGCATGTCAGTAAATTCATGCATCATACCCAACACCAACTGGAAACAGAGAAAGTAGCCAAAAAGTAATGGAGAAGGTAGACCAGGGCTTCCACAACAAATAAACTGAAGGGAGAATCTTCACAAACTGCCAGCTTCTGTCCAGATTCATGAAATCATATGTAATCTCGATTCATCAAAGAAGCATGGCATTCATCCATGACCAAACATTCAGGAGCAGGGCTCCATCATTGAGAAAAGAGATGGAGTGTGGCAGGAGGCACCCAGAAAACATGCAGCCAACCATCCTAATTCTAGGGGTGTAGCACCAAGGAACAAAATGATTCAATTTTAACTAAATCAGAGGTAAAAAGAGATGGAAAAATAGCAACAAATAGATCCAAAGGCACCAATTCAAAAATGAAAAGCAGATATGATTAAGAGATCACAACCAAATCCCCAAACAGGTTGAAAGGTCTCAGCCTAAAAACAGCCCTAAAACCTATACTGTCCAAGAAACTAGACCAGTCCAGATGAACTCCAAATGAAGTAGAAACATCCTTGAGAAAATTACTATAAGGCTGGTAGATCCAAAACTTATTGCCATGTAATACTCGTGAAATCAATGTCTAGATCCTTATTGAATTCCTTGGCAACTTTGATAAACAACCTCTTTCTGATATCAAGGTAATCATGAGCAGTCATATAACCATTTTTATACTTCCTAAATGTATTTGTCTCATTTTCCCCAAACCAGGAGTCAAGCACTTTTGGAAAATCCAGATCATTATGATACTGGTAGGCATCCCTTTATGCCGGGTCATTTTCATCAACTTCAATTGAAGAAGTGTCTGAATCAGAACAATTAGAGTTTTGTGAATATTCATGCAGGGGATCTATAAGAACTGGTTGTGGAGGAACTTCAAGGGAAGAACTTTTGGCTGCAAATGATCTTGTGCTGATGGTTCTTTAATACCTAAAATTTTCTCTATGTTTCATAGTTTTCCTGTGGAATGGAGTGATGAAACCATCTGAGTCCACAATTACTTTTTTACCTTTTTGATCATGTAGATGAAAAGATTCCCCTACTTTAGGTATCTTATCAACAACAACCTGGAGAGGCTCCTCTGTATGGTCATATTTGTTAATCACATGACCCTCAGATTTTTCAACTTCCTTCATGGTTGGTTTGGTGGAATCACTCTTTTCCGTATCAAGATGTTCTTGCTACTTGGTGACAGCAAGAACTTCATTGAGAAAGGATTAAATATTTTTAATTAGAATAATTTATATTATCTAAAAATTTCAACTTTATATTTTACCATAATGATTAGAGAAAACATTTAAAATTAATTACCATGATTAATGTTAAAATGAGGTTATGATCATTACCTGAATTTGTGTTAAAATTAATTTTACACACATATATGATTTTTTTAATGATATATATTTTATATATTGATTATTTTTGTAAAAAATTTCTAATAAATCAATTTATAGTTTAATTATTTATGTATAAATTAAGAATGTAATTGTAACACCCCAAGGTTTTCTAAAAATAAATTGAATGCATGAAACGTTTTTTACTAGATAATTATAACTACCCTTTAAACATAATTTTACTACTTCTCTATTTTGAATTTCAAAAAATGGTCATCTAAAATTGTGTTTATTATGTTATTTGGAGTCTATTGGAACTAACATGTTTTTTTGTGAATAGTAACATACCCATATGAAAAGTAATATGAAACTAATGTATAGAAAATTGTATTATTATTTTATTTTCTTATGGCTTTAAGATAATGATTTCTTGATTATTTTTTCAATGTGATATAAATGTTGTTATAGTTTTTAAATAATTAATTTTTGAATTATGAATGAATCTAAAAATTAAATTAAAATTATTTAGAATATTATTTTAACAAAATGGAATTCATTTTTAAAATCTACACGTCGATATATGGATAGGGTGAATTTGTGGGATTTTTCTGAAACAGTTGATTTTTCAGTGAATAGTAAAAAATACAGTTTTGAGTTCCGATGTGTTAATGAGATCATTAATGGAGTAATAATGATGTAATAAATCTGGTAGACTTTTGTACAGTATATAATATATTAGTTGTCCCACGTTTCTTATACCATGGTCAAATAACTTGGGCAAGCCCATGGTTTTTCAAATACCACTAATGAGGTGCCCCTTTGAAATTATTAAAATATTTCCTTGCTTTTGCTATCCAACTCATTCCTTCATTAAATTCATTCCAAATTCATCATAAATGAATATATAGCCTCAATACCTCCATAGTAGTCCTCCCATGTTATCCTCAAGCCCCCAAGGTCCCAACCTTCATGTTCTAGGAGTTACTCTACAAGGTAAGAAAATTCTCAATTTCATTTTTTTTTTCATTCTGGTTCTCTTTTATGTGGTATAACATTCAAGTTTCCATACCATGTTCTTATTTAATTCTTATTCATATTCAATTATGTATTATGTTTCATTTCATTATGTGTGACCCTTTTCCCCTCTCTTTTTAAATTTTTCTAAGACCATGTGTCATAGACGTTAGGATGCCGAATTTTTGTAAGGGTGTTTTTAATTATTCTTTTATTTTAAGTTCCTTTATTTTCTTATTCATTCCTCATCACCTCTTACCCAATAGGAATGAAATATCCATAAATCATGTATATTATATATTTTCTCATGTTCATAGAAAATTAATCATCATTTATTCTTCTCCTCTCCCACTTATTCAAGGAATAAAAACATTGTCTGTGATGTGTTGAATTACAGACATCGTGGACGATGTGATTTCAATTTTCATTAATTCATTCAAGTCTGGTCATGAAACTATTTTCTGGATGAACCATGTTATAATATATGTATAATTTCTCATCCATGGTTCTGTAATTACTTTTTACTCATGTCTTTAATTTATAAGACAAAATGATGTCGTTATTATAAAAGAGCCACTAAAACAATCTAAATGAACATCATTAATGTTTTAACTTCTGAATCATCCTCATATCAAACATCAAAATGATATATGGTAAAAATTATGGTCCTAGAAATATTTATATACCTTTCCATTCCAATTCTGGAGTTTCACTTCCAATCGACAAGAACATCCATCATGAACCGATCATTAAAATCATGTAAAGAACTCACCCAAAACAGTGCAAGGAACAAAATACTAACAATTAATGTTTGAAATGAGGATATTGAATGATCATATAAGATGTAATAAACATGAAAATGTTTCTGTAAAATAAAAATAACACTCTTCTGACCATTATACAGGAAGTATAAACAATTTTGATGTAAGACAAACCCGAGGTAAGGGAATTCTTAACATGATTTCCATTCATTGGGTTAAACTTCTACTTCTTTATTTAAGTGGTATTAGAATTTTTTGTGTGATGGGTTATGTTTATATTTTGTTTTATTATGTGAATTTACATTGTATATACATATTAAATCCACTCTATTAAGTCTCACTTCAATTGTATGACATTTATAAGGGGATTTTCTTTTAAAATCCTCTTTTAAAATTCTATTTTACCAAATTCCAATGCAATTTTATTATGAAATTATTCATCTTATATGATTATGTTTTGGTTCTTGGGAATTTTTAATTATGAAGTGTGGGACCTATATTTCCATCTTATGCATTGGGTATGTGTATGTTGGAGGTCAACCGTACGGTTACTCCAAGTTTAACTATGATGGTTACACAAATTGTATGGTAGCCGTGAGGGTTACAAATTATAAGGTATCCTAGAGGGTTTCAAGATTATGTAAATAATTCCACAATATACCTTTACGGTTCCACTTATGTTCTTATATATTGTGTAAATATCATTTTTAACAATGTAAGTATATATATACAGGTGATAAGTATTTCTTTTGAAAATTATTTCATGTATTACAAGTATTCAAGGACTAATGTGTTATTTCCTTCTTTTATATCTCTTACTGAGATTTTGTGCTCATCCCATGTTTTAAATTTTTCTAACAGGTTATAAGGATGTATCGTACAATGAAGGAAGCCATATTAAGTTTTTCAATATTTGTCAAAGAAATCATGTTTTAAGCTTAAATGATTTATATTTGAAAAAAATGAAAACTGTATTATGGTATCCACTCTATAACAATGTGTATGGTTATGAATGTATTATGTCCCAATTCTCTAATGGTATAAACTTGAATAGATACACAATGTAAAAGGAATTATTTTTTTGACTAAAATAAAAATTGTGTAATGTAATAAGGTCGGGTCCTTATAGTTGGTATCAGAGGATGGTTTAGATAACTTTAGAGGTTAGGATGATGTTAAAAAAATAATATAAATGGTTTTTACTCTCTGATTAATTTGAAATTTAATGGAATTTAATGATTACCATGTTTCTTCATCTAAGATATGTTTATTCAGAATGGTTGTCCGCAGAAGAAATAGGGAATCTGAAGAGAGGAGACACTGACAGAATGACATCCTTCTGAATCTCCAGTGCGGGATAGTAGGTATTGGAACCAATCAGTTTGTGAAAGTAATGGATCAGCTAACTCATGCATTAAAATGGTGGTGGCATCCATGAAATAGAACAACCAAAGGTACCAAAATGGAACATGACAATAGTGGAACATTTTATGAGAAAACACCCTCCTAGTTTTAATGGATCTTATGAACCAATAGCGGCTGAAGGATGGATTAAAGCCCTTGAAAATATATTTGATGTAATGGGTTTTTTATATAATCAAATGGTATGTCTTTCCATTTATTATTTTGAAGGTGAAGATGATCAGTGGTGGTAAATGGTAAATAATGTCATGGATAGAGAGGATAATGATGCCTTTGAGTGGGATGAACTTAAAAGTCTTTTCCTTGAAAAATATATTCCTAAGGTGGTATGACTTAGGATAGAGAATAAATTACTTGAATTTAGGAAGAAGGAGGAAGATTCAGTGGCTGTGTATGAAGATTACTTCACCCAACTAGCAAGGTATTCTCCAAATATTATTCTGGAACTTGATAGAAAAATCAACCACTTTTACTAAGGATTGAAGCCATGGTATCGAAGGGAGTTGGCCTCTCATGAATTCAAAAATTATGAGAAACTTGTCTGTTGTGCTGAGAGGATAGAGATGGAGTTTGTTGACGATCAGATTCATTTTGGAAACAAGGAGAAGAAGAGGTCCAGATGGTAATTGATGGCTAAGAATCAACCAATGAATTATGATGGAAAGAATACCCAGTTTCTAGTTTGTGAAAAGTGTGGCAAGAAGCACCTTGGGGAATGTATTAGAAAAACTGGGAAGTTTTTTAAATGTGGCCAGTTTTGATATATGGCCCGATATTATTGTGAAAATGATCCAAATACTAATCCTAATAAGAAAATTGTAAAGTGTTTTAAATGTGGTGAGATGGGTCACTATGCAAATGCATTCCTAAAGAGAGATCCAAATAATGCCAAGAAGCCAGACTATAAGCAAAAACGTGTAGTGAGATCCTTTGCGACTACGTCAGCAGATGTCGGGATATCCAATGAAGTTATATCGGGTACTTTTTTTGTTCACTCATATTTTTCTAATGTTTTGGTTGATACGAGGTCTACACATTCATTCATAGCTGAGAAATTTTCAGGTAAATTAGAAATGTCACCTCAACAAATGAGACCAGAACTTTTTTTAAAACACCATGGGGAAATATTACAACAAAGATTAATTATAAGAATATTTATATTGTGTTTTGCGTAAAGACATTACATGAAAACCTTATCGTTTTACCCTTAGTCAAGTTTGATGTTATTCTGGGAATGGATTGAGTTTCTGTTTATCATGCAAAGATTGAGTGTAGAGTTGACTAAGTTTTTTTTTCAGAATTAGTTTCAGTTTGTATACAAGAAAGAACCCATACAATTGATAACATATCAGGAAGCTGAGAAACTATTGAAATATAGAAATGAAAGTTATCTTGCTCATATTTTTGAAAACAAGGGAACTGTTCAGATTAATGATGTTCCAGTGGTAAATGAATACTTTGATGATTTTCCTAATGAGTTACTCGGTTTCATACCTGATCAGGAATTAGAATTGACAATTGATTTGATTCCTAATGCTAAGCTAATTTCAAAACCCCCTTATCGTATGGCTCAAATTGAACTTCTTTAATTGAAAAATTGGTTGTAGGATTGTCTTGATAAATGATCCATTCATCCTAGCACATCACCATGGGGATATCCTATTTTGTTCATTAAAAATAAAGATGGTCCCATGAGACTTTGAATTGATTATAGATCTTTGAATAGCATCACTGTTAAAAAAAAGTATCCTTTGCCTCACATAGATGACTATTTTAATCAGCTCCAGAGATCTGAGTACTTTTGCAAGATTTATTTGACATCTGGATACCATCATCTGAAGGTGAAGGAGGATGACATCCCGAAAATAGAATTTCGTACTAGATATGGGTATTGAGAATTTTTTGTTATACCGTTTGGGTTTACTAATGCACCTGTTGTATTCATGAATCTTATGAATAGAATATTTCATGAATTCTTGGATAAGTTTGTGGTTGTGTTTATTGATGAGATTCTAGTATTTTCTAAATATAATGATGTGCATGGAAACCATCTAAGGGTTATTGTACAAACATTAAAAGAAATGAAACTTTATGGAAAATTCAGAAATTTTGATTTTTGGTTGCAACAGATTTCTTTTCATGGGAACATTGTAAATAAGGATGGAATAATAGTTGATCCAGCCAATGAAAAAGTATTTTATGAATGGCCACAACCTAAAAATGTTACAGATATTCGTAGTTTTCATGGATTATCAGGTTATTACCGACGGTTTGTTAAGAACATTTCACGGTTATCTATAATGATAACTAAGTTAACACGAAAAGGGTTCAAATTTGATTGGACAGAATAATGTGTTGTTTTTTTTCAAGAACTGAATTAGAGATTGGTGAATGCTCATGTTTTTTCCTTGCCTTCCCAAAATATTGAGTTTTTCATCTACAGTGATGCTTCTTTGAAGGTACATGGTTGTGTTTTGATGCAGAATGACTAGGTAATTTATTATGCTTCAAGATAACTTAATCCTCATTAGTTAAATTGTCCCACACATGATTTGGAATTGGAAACTGTGTTTTTTATTTGAAAATTTTGGGTCATCATTTATAAGGATCCAAATGTCAAATATATACTGACCATAAAAGTTTGTAGTATATATTCACTTAGAAGGAATTAAATATGAGATAGAGAAGATAGCTTGAACTGATAAAGGATTATGATTTCACGATCAATTGCCATCTTGGAAAAGAAAACAAAGTGGTAGATGCCTTGAGTGGAAAACATCATGCATCATTTACCATGTTACACTTGGAACATGATCCCCTGATTAATGATTTTATGAATTTTGGATTAGAAGTTGTTGGTGCAAGAAATACATCTATTTTGTCTCAGGTTTTAGTGCAGTCAACATTATCAGATAGAATTAAGCAAATGCAGAAGGAAGACCATGAGCTACAAAAAAAAGGTAAAATTTGTTAAAGTGCGTAAGTTTCAAAAATTTAACCTTGATAAAATTGTGTTTTACAATTTGGTAAAAGATTGTGTGTGCCTTGTGATTCCTAGTTGAAGAAAGAATGGTTGTGTGAAGCTCATAGTTCTCCATTTTCAGTTTATCCTGGCAGTACTAAGATGTACAGAGACCTTCGAGTGTATTATTGGTGGGATGGAATGAAAAAGATATTATCAATTTTACCATGAAATGTTTGACATGTCAATAGGTTAAAGCAGAGCGTCAGTTACCAAAGAGGGGCTTCAACCATTGCTAGTTCCAGAGTGGAAATGGGAGAATGTATGCACAAACTTTGTGGTGGGACTAGTAAATACTTATCGAGGTAACAGTTTGATTTGGGTAATTGTTGATCAACAGAAAAAAAAATCTGCACATTTTCGTTCTATTTGAGATACAATGTCTTTGGATCATCTTTCTCGATTATACCTCAAGGAGATTGTCAGGTTACATAGAGTTCCTCTTTCCATTTTATCTGATCAGGATCCCAAGTTCACTTATAACTTTTCGAAGGGACTTTAGAATTCGGTGGGCATAGATTTAAATTTCAGTACAAATATTCATCCTCAATTAGATGGGTATTCAGAATGAACGATTCAAACTTTGGAGGATATGCTTCATGCTTGTTCAATGGACTACCAGGGAAGTTGGGATCAACATCTTTCTTTAGTTGAGTTTTCTTATAATAACAGTTTCCATTCCAGTATTCAGGTAGCACCTTTTGAGGCTTTGTATGGGAAGCGGTGTCAAACTCCATAATTTTGGGATGAAGTTAGTGAAAGAACGTTAATGGGTCCAGAATTAGTAGAAGATATGGCTGAGAGGTAGGTGACCATATTTTACTTTAAATCTCTCCTTGGAAGAGTGTGATGCCTTTTGGTATAAAATGAAATCTAAGTCCATGATTATCAGTCCTTTTGAAATCATGGAAAAAGTTGACCATTTGGATACTGAGTATCTCTACCTCCATGTCTATCTTAGGTACACAATGTTTTTCATGTTTCGATGTTGAGAAAGTATGTGCCAGATTCATCACATGTCTTGAACCTAGAAGCAGTTCAGCTCGAAGAGAACCATTCATATGAATAGGAACTAGTTCAGATTCTTGATCTATGTGAACAAGTATTGTGGAATAAGGTAATCCGCTAGGTAAAGGTTTTGTGGAGAAACCAAATGGTTGAAGAATCTATAAGGGAGTCAGAAAATGCTATGAGGGAAAAATACCCTCAAAAGTTTAATAAGTAAATAAAATTACGAGGATGCAATTTCTAGAAGGTCGTGAAAATGTAACACCCCAAGGTTTTCTAAAAATAAATTGAATGCACAAAACTTTTTTTAAGTATATAATAATAACTAGCCTTTAAACATAATTTTACTACTTCTATGTTTGGAATTTCGAAAAATGGTTATCTACATTTGTGTTCAATATGTTATTTGGAGTCTATTGGAACCAATCTGTTTCTTTTGGTGAATAGTAACATACCCTTATGAATAGTAATATGAATAGTAATATGACATAATGAATAGTAAATTGTATTATTATTTTTTCTTATGGCTATAAGATAATGACATCTTGATTAATTTTTCAATGTGATACAAAAGCAGTTATTGTTTTTTAATAATTAATTTTTGAAGTAAGTATGATTTTATTTTAAAATTAAATTAAAAATATTTAGAAAAATATTTTCAGAAAATGGAATTCATTTTTGAATTCTACACATCAATAAATGGTTAGGTTTAATTTTTTGGATTTTTGTGAAACAACTGATTTTTCAGTGAATAGTATAAAATATAGTTTTGAGTTTCGGTGTGTTAATGACATCATTAATTATGTAATAATGATTTAATAAATCTGGTCAACTTCTGTACAGTAAAATAATATATTAGGTGTCCCATGGGGCTTATACCATGGTAAATCCCATGGTTTTTCAAGTACCACTAATGAGGCGTCCTTAGAAAATTATTAAAATATTCCCCCACTTTTTCTATAAATACCAACCCATTCCTTCATTAACATTATTCCAAATTAATCATAAAAACAAATCTGGACTCATTACCTCCCTAGTTGTCCTCCCAAGGTTTCTTCAATCCCTCAATGTCCCAACCTTCATGTTCTAGGAGTTACTCTACAAGGTAAGAAAATTCACAATTTCTATCTTTTTTTTCATTCAAGTTATCTTTTATGTGGTATAACTTTCAAGTTCCGATACCATGTCCTTATTTCCTTCTTATTATTGATATATTATATATTCTTAATCATTTCTAGATGGGTGACCCCTATCCCCCCTCTTTTTAATTTTTTCTAAAACCATGTGGCATAGTCGTTAGGCTGCCAAATTTATGTAAGGGATTTTTCAATTATTCTTTTATTTTGATTTCCTTTATTTTCTTATTCATTCTTCATCACTTCATACCCAAGAGGAATGAAATCTCTAGAAATCATGTATATTCTATATTTCTCATGTTCATGTAAAATTAATCATCATTTCTTCTATTCCTCTCCCACTTATTCAAGGAATAAAAACATTGTCAATAATGTGTTGAATTACCGACATTGTGGACGATGTGATTTCAATTTTCATTAATTCCTTCAAGTCTAGTCATGAAACATTTTTTATGGATGAACCAAGTTATAATATACTTATTATGTCTCATCCATGGTTCTGTAATTCTTTTTTACTCACGTTTTTAATTTATAATCCAAAATGAGTTCGTTATTATCAAAGAACCACTAAAATGATCTAATTGAACATCATTAATGATTTAACTTCTGAATCATCCTCATATCAAACATGAAAATGATATATTAATTAAATTATGGTACTGGGAATATTTAAATACCTTTACATTACAATTCTGGTGTTTCTCTTCCAATCGACATGAACATCCATCATGAACTGATCATGAAAATCATGTAAAGAACACACCCAAAACAGTGCAAGGAACAAAATACTAACAATTAAAGGGTGAAATAAGGTTATGAAATGATCACATAAGACGTAATAAACATAAAAATGTTTCTATAAAATACTAATTACACTCTTTTAACCATTATAATGAAATTTTAAACATGTTTTAAGTATGAAAAACTCAAGGTAAGGGAATTCTTAACCTGATTTCCATTCTTTGGGTTAACCTTCTACTTCTTTATTTATGTGGTATTAGAATTGTTTTTGTGATGGTTTATGTTTATATTATGCTTTATTATGTGTACTTATAGTCTATATACGTATTCCATCCACTTTATTACGTCTCTCTTAAATTTTATGATATTTATAAGTGGCTTTTATTTTAAATCCTCTTTTAAAATTCTATTTTACCAAATTCCAAAGCAATGTTTTTATGCAATTATTTATATTGTATGATTATGTTTTGGTTCTTGGTAATTGTTTATGATGAAGGGTGGGACCTATATTTCCCTCCAATGCATTGGGTATGTTTATGTTGTAGGTCAGCCGTATGTTTACTCCAAATGTAATTGTGATGGTTACACAAATTGTAATGTATCCGTGAGGGTTATATATTATAAGGTAGCTGAGAGGGTTAAAAGATTATGTAAGTAATTTATGAGAACCATGTCGAAGGAATCAAGTCATTTGGATGGGAGGAAGAGTTTGATTTTCAAGGCCCAATGACGTGAGGGGGATTAAAGAGGCTCAATGCTACAATGGGCACACATATTGCTTCATTAAAGGCCCAATGGATCTTGCCTTGCATGGATGGAGAAAATGGGCCTATAATGTCACTTATTCAAGCCCAAAATTGATGTTTAAATCTTGGCCCACCTGGTTGAACGAATTTAGATGCCTTTCCCACATGGAGGATTCTAGAAATTTCATTTTTGGACACCAAAGTCAAATCTGGTGGGCCACACACTCAAAGTCAAATCCGGTGGGCTATGTTGGAGAGTTGTGTGCTGCTTTTCCAAATTTCTTTGTTGTATTTTATCTTTTTTACTTTTAAGGGGACAAGGTAGGTTTAGACTTTATGACTTTAGGGTGTTAGACCCTTGACCATTGTATCACCCCCTTGGCAATAAATAGCCACCCCATGGCATTGTATTGGCATCCAAGACATAATTGAGAGCTTATGCTTGTTTCTCCCCATTATGTGAGAGTTATTCCGAATTTCCACCTTGCTCTTGTTGATTCTTTCCTTGTCAATCTACTAGTTAGATTGGTGATCCAAGATCACAAAGCCCCTAATTCCGTGCCTCAACCCAAAAGCGTTGTTGTGTGGACTGGCTATCACATCCCTCCCTTGAGTGTGTTGTCTAAGTAGTAGGTTGCACTCCTTATAGTGTTGATTGACTACTTGAATCCGTAATCCATACCCATCATCCACCACTTATCCCCGAACCGCATTCTTCATCCACCGACCTATGCCGTGAAGATCGGGTCACCCCGTGCGTCTCACAACAGTTGGTATTAGAGCTCTGGTTGACATGGTAGGCGTCTATCCTTTCATTTACTTTAATCTTATCCATTACCCTCCTTATCCTTCCATATTATTCACCCATTCAACAAAAAATCCATTTTTTTGAAGGCCTCTCGAGTTGTCCTAGTTTGTGCAAGCCTGGATTATTATAAATTGAGCCAAATTTTCATTTATCTTCTTTTCGCATTTAATTCTCTATATGTGATTTGTATCCGGAAAAAAAACTCCCAACTCATCATTTTGTGCTTTTCAAAATTAACCACATCCTTTATTTGAGAGATTTCATAAAAAAAAGAAAAAAATTGTCTTACTCTTCTTTCAATCATCTTGTGCTTTAAAACTCCCAGCATAACTCTTTTTGGGGAGAATTGACAAAAAAAGAGCAAAAAAAGTGGATACAATTACTCCTTTGTGATTTACCTTATTAGCACTTTCCATTTCCATATATAACTTTTTTCCATCATTTTACTTCATCCCCATTTTGTATTTGGCTCATATTGATATTCATTTATCTTATCTTGAACAATCGGGAAAAACCCAAATACCACATTTCTACCCCCTTTCCCATCCACCCTTTATCCATTTTCTACCCTCTTTTCACCCTTTACCCCTTACCACTCAAGCAGGTTGTGGTAAACCAGCCCCCGACACGATCTTTATTAGGGAAGGATTGGTGGCAAGTGATCACCTAAAATAAGTTATTATATTTCATAAGAGCTTGGGATTCAAATTCAATTTTGAGAGTGGAGAGAAATAAGAAAAAAATATCTTGTGTGTGTGAGTGTGTGCATCTTGTATTGTGTGTGTGTGTACATATTCTGTGTGTTATGGTGTATATAATGCGTGCGTGATTGTGTATCCTTGTGTGTGTGAGTGTGTACATCTTGTGTGTGTGTGTGCATCTCGTGTGTGTGAGTGAGTGTGTATCATTGTGTGTGTTTTCCCCCCAGTGTGTGTTTGTGTTTGCATAACATATCATGGCAGAAGATCGTGGGAAGAAAATTGCTCATGTTAGCGACGAAGGAAGTCGAAGTAGATCTCCCGCACCTGAAGCTACGCAATTCCAAATGAAAGCTTTGGTGAGCCACTTCGAGAAGCTTCTTGATCGGAATTTGGAGGTGTTACATAAGAGGATTGATAAATTGGAGAATAAACCAAGCCCAAGGATGTTCCATGTTAACCCATGGTGAGCTCCGGCACCAGGTCTCCCCCACATCATGGAGGAGGAGATGGTGAACTTTGATGATGATCTTGATGATGTCCCACAAAGGAGGAGGTTGTACCAAAAACCGAGAGGAGGACAAAGGAGACAACATGATGATGACCTAGTTTGTGGAATCAAGGTGAAGGTCCCCTCTTTTCAAGAGAAAAGCGACCCGGAAGCATACTTAGAGCGGGGGATGTGGATCGAGCAAGTATTTTCATGCCATGCGTATTCCGAGGATAAAAAGGTCAAACATTCTTCCCATGAAATTTATGATTATGCATTAATATGGAGGAATCATGTTCAAAAGGAGAGGGATAGATATGGTGGACGTCCCATCAACACTTGGGAAGACATGAAGATCTCCATACAGAAGCGTTTTGTTCCCACACATTACCATAGAGATCTCCACAACAAACTTCAATGCCTCACCCAATGGAGTAAGAGTGTAGAAGACTACTACATGGAGATGAAAATTTCAATGATTCAGGAAAATATTGAGGAGGATCTGGAGGCAACCATGGCATGGTTTTTACATGGGCTCAATCAGGAGATTGCGGATCAAGTATAGATGTACCACCATGTATAGATACAAGATATTATCCACCAAGCCACCAAGATTGAACAAAAAATAAAAAGGAGGAGCAACATGAGGAAACCCACTACCCCTTTCACACCGTGGAGAAATCTGAGGAAGGAGATTGGAGAACCATCAAAGGCAAAAGAGGTGGTTGATCACAAAAGTGACAAGGTAATTCTTCCACCTAAGAAACCTAATTTTGAGGCTAAACAAACCTAGAATAGGGATATTCGGTGTTTCAAATGTCAAGGAAGGGGTCACATTGCTATTGAGTGCCCAAACCGGCGCACCATGACCATCAATAAGTATAGAGAATGGGAGACTGATGGAGAGATCTCAGAAGAGGAGGAGGAAGAATCTCCAGAAATTGATAATGGTGAATTTGAGGAAGACGGTGAGATTCATGTCACTATGAGAGTTTTATGTACACAAATGACTGTTGGAGAAAAAGAGCCGCGAGAGAATATTTTCCATACACAATGCAAGATCAATGGGAAGGTATGTAGTGTTATTATTGATGGAGGAAGCTTTAGTAATGTTGCGAGCACCGAGTTAGTAGAGAAGTTGGGACTTCCGAATTTGAAGCATTAACATCCATATCAGCTTCAGTGGTTGAATGATTGCGGAGAGATGAAGGTCAACAAGCAAGTGAAGGTATTATTCACCATCGGGAAGTACAAAGATGAGGTCTTGTGCGATGTTGTTCCTATGAAGGCCTGCCATTTTTTTTTGGGATGACCATGGCAGTATGATCGGCGTGTTTCCCATGACGGTTTCTTGAATCATCATTCTTTTGTACTCTGAGGGGAACCTATAACCCTCAATCCCATGTCCCCGAAACAAATTCTGGAAGATCACATTATGAGAGAAAATAAAAAAAAGAGTGATGAGGAAAAAAAGAGTGAAAATGAAAAATGAGAGAATGAGGGAAAGAGAGAAAATGAGGGAAGAAAATAAATGAAGAGCGAAGAAAAATCAAGTGTAAAAAGAATTTGAGAGAACATAAAAGCGTGATGTTGGCAAAAAAGAGTGAGGTTAAGGAAGCTTTGTTTTCACAACAAACCCTCCTAGTACTTATGTACAAAGAGGTGTTTCTAAATACTAATGACTTACCCTGTTTTCCAAATGTTGTTGATTCATTGTTGCAGGAGTATGATGATGTCTTTCCTAAAGAGGTGCCACCAGGTTTTCCACCCATTAGAGGTATTGAGCATCAAATTGACCTCATACCTGGAGCATCACTACCGAACTGCCCTGCGTATCGCACCAATCTGGAAGAGACAAAAGAAATTCAAAGGCAATTTCAAGAGCTGTTAGATGTGGGATATGTGAGAGAGAGCCTTAGTCCTTGTGCGGTACCAGGGCTTCTTGTACCAAAGAAGGATGGAACATGGAGAATGTGTCGTGACTGTAGAGCCATCAACAACATCACAGTCATGTATCGTCATCCTATCCCTAGGTAAGATGATATGCTAGATGAATTAAATGGTTCAACTATTTTCTCAAAAATTGATTTAAGAAGTGGCTACCATCAAATTAGGATGAAAGAAGGAGATGAGTGGAAAACTGCATTTAAGACAAAACATGGACTTTATGAATGGTTATTTATGCCCTTTGGTCTCACCAATGCACCTAGCACATTTATGAGGTTAATGAATCATTTATTACGTGCATATATTGGAAAATTTGTAGTGGTTTACTTTGATGATATTCTGTTGTATAGTAAAACTTTTCATGAACATGTATATCACTTGAGAAAAGTCCTAGAGGTGTTAAGGAAAGAAAACCTGTTTGGAAACATAAAAAAGTTTGAATTTTGTCTCGATAATATTGTTTTCCTTGTATTTGTTGTGAGTGTCAATGGAGTTGAAGTGGACACCGAGAAGATGAAAGCAATACAAGAATGGCCAACTCCAACCTCCATTCTACAGGTAAGAAGTTTTCATGTGCTAACTAGTTTTTACAGGAGATTTGTGAAAGACTTCATCACACTAACAGCACCATTTAATGAATTGACAAAGAATAATGTTCCTTTCAAATGGGGTACAACTCAAGAAAAATTCTTCCATGTGCTAAAGGAGAGACTCACCCACACCCCTCTACTTGCACTTTCGGACTTCGGTAAGACCTTTGAAATTGAATGTGATGCAAGAGGAATTGTCATAGGAGGAGTAATCATGCGATAAGGTAAGCATATTGCTTATTTTAGTGAGAAGTCAAATGGACCAACTCTAAACTATGCTACGTATGATAAAGAGTTGTATGCATTGTTTATAGTACTAGAAACATGGAAAAACTATCTTTGGCCTAATGAATTTGTGATCCATTCTGATCACAAGGCTCTTAAATACCTTAGGATCCAACAAAAACTAAATAGGAGACATGCTAAATGGATGGAATTCGTTGAATCATTTCCATATGTCATCAAGCATAAAAAGGGTAAAGAAAATACTGTGGTCGATGCTCTTTCACGTAGATATTTTCTTTTATCCTTGTTTGATTAAAAACATCTTGGTTTTGAATACATTAAGCATTTATATGCCACTGACAGTGATTTTAGAGAACCTTACGAACATTGTAAACCTGGAGTTAGTTGGGAAAAGTTTTATTTACATGATGGATTCTTATTTCGGATTGATAATCTTTGTATTCCAAATTGCTCTATCCGTTTAATTTTACTAAAGGAGTCACATTCGGGTGGGTTAATGGGGCATTTTGGTGTTTTAAAAACTCTAAGTGTTCTTAGTGAGCATTTTTATGGGCCTAGGATATCTAGAGTTGTTGAGAAATTTGTGGGAAAGTGCATTGTTCACCATAAAGACAAATCAAAGCTGAACCCACATGGACTATATCATCCTCTCCCAATTCCCAACACCCCTTGGGAGGACATATCAATGGAATTTCTTCTGGGGTTACCACTGACCAAGAGTGGGAGAGATTCCATTTTTGTTGTGGTGGATCAGTTTTCAAAAATGGCACATTTTTTTCCTTGTCACAAAACAGATGATGCCACTAACATTTCAACACTTTTATTTCAGCAAGTAGTCAAACATCATGGAATGCCAAGGACCATTGTGTCGGATCGAGACACAAAATTTCTTAGTTACTTTTGGAAGACCTTGTGGAGAAAACTCGGTACAAATTTACTCTTTTCCACTACTTGTCATCTACAAACCAACGGGAAAAAGGAGGTGGTGAATCAGACATTGACATCCCTTCTGCAAACAGTTGTCAAGAAGAATATAAAGAATTGGGAGGAGTGTCTGCCACATGTGGAATTTTCATATAACAGTGCCAAGCACTCCACTACTCAATATTCTCCATTCGAAATTGTTTATGGTTTTAACCCTCTTGCCCTTATTGATCTAGTTCCTTTGCCTTTGAAGGACGTAACTAATATGGATGCGAAATGGCACGCAGAATTCATCAAAAAAATCCATGAAAAGGAAAGGAAAAATATCGAGCGGATGACTCAAAAATATGTTGATTGTGCAAAAAAGGGTCGTAAACAAGTTTTGTTCGAGCCCGGGGACTTGGTATAGATTATATGCGAAAGGAGAGATCTCCTGACAAGCAGAAATCAAAACTCATGCCACGACGAGACGGACCTTTCCGAGTGCTCGAGAAGATTAACAACAATGCTCTCAAGATAGATTTTCTAGGTGAGTATGGTGTACGTGCCACCTTCAATATTTCTGATATATCTCCTTTTTTGGGTGCAGAGGATGAAGAGTTGAGGATGACTCATTTGCAAGAGGGGAGGATGATGAGAACCATGTCGAAGGCATCAAGTCATTTGCGTGGGAGGAAGAGTTGGATTTGCAAGGCCCAATGATGCGAGGGAGATTAAAGAGGCTCAATGCTTCAATGGGCACACATATTGTTTCATTAAAGGCCCAATGGATCTTTCCTTGCATGGATGGAGAAAATGGGCCTATAATATCACTTATTCAAGCCCAAAATTGATGTTTAAAGCTTGGCCCACATGGTTGAACGAATTTGGATGCCATGCCCACATAGAGGATTCTAGAAATGGAATATTTGGACACTAAAGTCAATTCCGGTGGGCTATGCACTCAAAGTCAAATCCGGTGGGATATATTGGAATATTTTGTGATACTTTTCCAAAAGTATTTGTTGGCTTTTATCTTTTTTACTTTTAAGGGGACAAGGTAGGTTTAGACTTTAGGACTTTAGGGTATTAGACCCTTGACCATTGTATCACCCCCTTGGATATAAATAGCCACACCATGGAATTTTATTTTCATCCAAGAATTAATTGAGAGCTTATGCTGTTTCTCCCCGTTGTGTGAGAATTATTCTGAATTTCCCCCTTGCTCTTGTGCATTCTTGTCTTGCCAATCTACTAGTTAGATTGGTGATCCAAGATCACAAAGCCCCCAATTTCGTGCCTCAACCCAAGTGCATTGTTGTGTGGATTGGCTATCACATCCCTCCCTTGAGTGTGTTGTCTAAGTAGTAGGTCCCACTCCTTATAGTGTTGATTGACTACTTGCATCCGTTATCCATACCCATATCCACCACTTAGCCCCGAACCGCATTCTTCATCCGCCGACCTACGCCGTGAAGATTGGGACACCCCATGCGTCTCACATCAGTAATGCCCCAAGATACATTTATGATTCTACTTATGTTCTTATGTATTGTGTAAATATCATGTTTAGAAAATTAAGTATATATATAGGTGATAAGTATGTCTTTTGAAAATGATTTAATGCGTTACAGGTATTCATGGACTAATGTGTTCTTCCCTTCTTTTTATATCCCTTACTGAGATTTTGTGCTCATCCCAAGTTTTAAATGTTTTTTAAAAGTTATAAGGATGTATATGACAATGAAGGAAGCCATGTTATATTTTTGAAGAATTGTAAAATATATCATGTTTTAAGCATAAATGTTTTATATTTGAAAAAAATGGAAATTGTTTTATGGTATCTACTCAGTAATAATGTGTAAGGTTATGAGTGTATTATGTCCTAATTCTATAAATATCTAAACTTGAAATTATCCTAAATGTAAAAGGAAGTTATTTCTTTACTAAAATCAATATTATGTAATGTAATAAGGTTGGGTCCTTATAGTAATAAAAAGTTACAAGATATCATTGTAAAAAATAAATTGGTCAAATTGAGTTAACTTGTTGATTAAGGAATAAAATGATAAACATGTGGATATTTTTTTTGTAGGTGTTTATAGACTACATAAGCCCTATTATCCATTTTTATTAAATATTTTAGGCACATGATTCATGGGAAACCTAACAATAGTGAATATATTGTAGTATTTATGAAAATATCATTCCTCAAATATAAATGGGAAATCACTCCCATAAATTTTTGACACCTCTCATGTTATTTGGATAGGAAGGTCCCTAAAAACACTTCACAAGTTCCCAAATATCTTTTCAGAATCCATAGTTTGGTTATTAATACAACATATTATGGACATTTATGGAATCCTAAGTATGATACCCAAATATGTAGTAGCATTCATCAAAGAGTGTTCTCATTTTATTTCATTCACCACATGCTTCAATTATTATTAAATAATGATTGTACAATTAGTTTAGTATCCTCCATATAATTACATGTTTTTATGTTATTTTAATATCATAAATAATTTCCCTCTTCCATCAAATTTTTTACAAAATCATCATTCATGTGTATGGCATACTACCACCTCGTGACATGATGTCGTTCATTTTTCCATTACCAACTCTCACAGTTGGGTACGATGATGAATATAAGTAATATAAATGATATTTACATCATAATTATACCTATGGTTTAATTAATTCTTAAAAAAAAATTTATATTCCATGCATAAGGGGATATGATATCATCTCTCATGTGGACAACAGACTACCACGTCACAAATGATGTGCTTCATTTTTCATTAATGTGTTACATGGAAGGTAATAAGGGTAATGATAAGGAATATATGTGATATAAAAGAAATATTTATGACATTATTAATATAGTTATATTTATTTAAATATAATATATCATTTTATTTATTAACTTTTCCCCCATAGAAAAATTTATAACACTATTTGTGTACGTGTGGACTACTACCTTCACAAAGCAATGTGAATCCATTTTCTTCACCAAATTAAGATAATGATATATATAAGTATATATAAATAAATAATATGGTAGTTAATATATAATTATAATTTTTTAATGTTAAAATATTACTTACATTTATTTCATAATTACAATTTAAAATTTGAAACATTACTAATGAGTACATACTGCCAACCATCTTCATTATCGTAATAACAGTTAATTTTTCATACACACCTTTAATGTTTGGATTTAAAATTTTTAATTTATGTATAAATAAGAAAATTACTTCATTATTATTATTTTATATGTGATTAACTTATATTATATAATAATAAATATATTTTTCATGATGAAACATGCATAAGAAAACAAATCAATTACCACCTGAATCAATGCAGATAATGAATGATTTTTAACAATGAAGTGATAATATTTTATAAAATAATAATATATGATATTATAAATATTTTTATGGTTATGATATATGTTAATAAAATTTTTTAAACCACTATACATGAATTAAATGGCCGTTCTCTAAAAATTAATTTTAATGTAAGGGTTTTCTTGTCTTACTTGTATTTCTATGAGATATCTGTCATATTCACTATATATTTTTTATTTTGTGGTGTTTATAATATCCATGAATATATATTATTATTATAATTCTTAAATTTATATGGATTTATATATCAATTTTAGTATCTATATTTAATGGTCTTTACACTTTCAATACTACCAAATCTATAAGTGATTTTTTGTCTCAATTTTCCTTTTTGAGACGTATGTTATGTTATACATTTATCTTCTTTTATGGGGTGTATATTATACCAAATTAACTTGTTATATCATGAATATAATTATTTTAATGATATTATATTTTTAATTTAACGTAATTCATTCATGGGAATTATGATCTAATGTTACAAAATTTGTAAATGTATTTTTTTATAATATCATCATTTATTGAGATTGTTTATGAGTATCCCTACAATGAAGAGATATTATGATAAATCCCTAAATAAACTCCTGTAATTTATTCTATATTGTTTATTACTTATATTTAAAATTAATTGTAATATTTTTCAATTATTTTTCCATAAATTTGTTTTTCAATATGTTTTTATAATAATCCGACATTTTTTCTCTCTTCAGTCATAAATCTATTTTATTACAAAAAAATGTTTTCTAAAAATGATTTAAATTTTTGGTAACGTTTTAAAAATGATTTCTAAATTGAATATTTAAAATTTTTATTCTTTTTAAATTTTTTAAAAGTAATTATATTGTCTATTTTCGAACAAGATACTTTTCTAACCATTTTCGTGTGTAAATAGAATATTATTTAAAATGGATTTTGATTATAAATAAATGTTATTATAAAAACCGGATAATTTATATATGATCTCAAATCATAATAAAATTATTAATTATTATTATATAATTTTGAAATAGAGGGATTTATTTTAAAAATTATGAGTCATATATAAAAGTGGAGGCATGATTTTCAAATGTATGCCCTAGTAAAATGGTTTTCAGAATCATTGTCCGGTGCTGATAAGTTTAATGAAAGATATTCCACATTCTGAATTAGCTATGTCTTATGGGTCGTTTATAGGACATTTTTAGTCGCTTAGTTTAAAATGTGGTTGTATTCATTTAAATTAAATGGAATCAATTATTGATGTGCACGAATTATATTGGCTAGAATGTATCTCCTTGAAATAAAAGGAATGAAAGTAGAATACTTGATAGTGTGGATGATATGAAATGTGAATCCTCTCACATTATAGAGAAGATATTTTCTATTATGTATTCTACACAAAAATAGAAAAAAATAAATGGACTCAGAACCTTATCATATTTCAAAAATGGTCATAGATATATTGAATCAAAATTCCCCTTACTTTTCATGGATATCATGGTTTAGTGTAATGGTTGTATTTTTTTAACGGATTAAATCAAACCTCAATTCTATTGATATTTCTAAATATTATAGTGGGAGAGATATTGAATGATATCAGGAAAGTTAAAGCTAAGTGTTATGGGAATCCATGGTTTCATATATGTATTTATATTTTTTTAATAATGTGGTTAAAAAAATTCCTTCTCCCAATAATGCACATGATTATAAATCTCTCAAGTACATGAGACATTATTAGGGTTAAATAATGTTAATGGAGTATATTTATGGTTTCAAGGATATAGTGTCTTCTTCTGCCAAGATGGTCATGAATGACTCCATGAGATCTTTTTTCTCTGGAAGAGGGATTCACTCAGATCTCATAATAATTATCTTACGATTTAACCAATCTTCTTTAAGATAAGGGGTTTAAAAATTCATTCATGTGAAAGATGATCGGTTTGGGTAATCCGTTATGGGTGATTCTAAGATCCCTCCAAGTGGGAGTATGTTTACCAAATATTTTGTAGAGAAGAAGATGGATGATCCCTTATTGAAGTTGTAACTAAAATAGAGTCTTTATTATTAATTACATACAATATATTATATGAATAATACATCGCTCATGTGATTCCAAAGAGGGATCCAATAATATCAAATACCTCTTATCAAATCTTAATGAATATATTTCTTAATTATTTTTTATATAGGAAAAAATCCTATGATTTTACATTAAATCATTAAAATAAGTCTCATGTGTCATCATGGGATAATTATCTATTTCTTTGGATTTCATATAGTGGATTGATATGTGAACTATGGTTTTAAGGATGTTCAAGTGGTGTGTGGACTTACTTGGGTTATACACATGAATGGTTAGTCGGTTCATTTTTTCATAGGTTTATAAATGTGACCAGGTTTAAAAATGTGTATAAGGTGATTGAAATGACATATGTTTAATGTTTGGGTATCCAAGATTTATTGTTCACTAGTTTCGATTATTCTGTATCTAGTTTTCTAATTTTATGTTCTCAGTTTGACTTCATGTGGGATTTTTAGGTGGGAAACATTATCTAAATTGAGAAACAATATCTAAAACTACATTATTTGAACAAGGAAACAAAAACTAACCCCTCGACACTCAATTAATCATAATAGTGTAGGTGTGTACTTACAAAAGAGAACTATGTAAATCATAGGGAACCATCCCATACTCCATCTAAGGAAAGAAAAACATTCCCTGAATAGAAACCTAGTGTTTTCCATCCATGGAAAAACTATTAGGGAAATCACCAAAAACCACTATATCTCTTTAAACATATTACTCAAAATCCCCCAACATAGACACCTCTTCATGTGGAAAGAAATATGAATGAACTTTCATCTGGAAAATACATTATCTACCCCAATACTCTCACATATCAGGATTCATTAATATTGTTTCATCCATCACTCTCCAAGAATCCCTAGATTTATGCACAGAATAACTACGTGACCTCCAGATCCGTGCTTTGACTAAAAAATTATTCTTACCTCACATATAAAAATTCAAGAAATCATAATCCAATAAGAATTATAAACATATAAACTATAGAATGTTGAATTCATGTTGGGAGAATACATACCACATGCTCTTAATCTTAGTGAAAATCACAAAATGCTCACTAATGAGGTATTGTCACCCCAATATGAAATAAAACACCATTGTTTCCAACTAAAGATCATGGGTTGTATAGTTACACTCATTGGGACATAAATTCTGAGACCCATAAAACAAAAATTGATCTCTACAACATCAAAACACATACCAATCTATGTTGTGAAGCATTATAAAAAACCACAAAGTGAACTCCCTCTATTGGAAAATGCGTGACTGAAACCCTAAACAACTTCTCCTACAGGAACTCAAAATATAACAAACATTTTTTAGTATATAAGAATTACTAATCCATCAATATCAAGGCTGTTAGAGGAGTTAAAAAATGAGAAAAATAGACTATTAACCCCATGTAATATGCTGGAAGTCAATGGAAACTCATCACATCTTCCACTATCATGGGGGATTCCCAAGACACAACCACCTATATCATCAAAGAATCAAAAAATACCATTTTTGAGTAACTAAATTCAACAAAAAATGACTATATGATCCCATAACTTACACTTTGAGATTATCCCTAACATCTTCCCTCAACAAAGTACTCTCAAAATGGTATACAGATGCCTTGCATTCTACTCCTATAATGAAGAGTTCACAAGGATTTCATCATTGAAAATCACTAGTAACTTATACATGAACTCTCTGAAAACTACATTTATCAACCTTATGAACACTGTAGGATCATTCCTCACATTGAAAAACATCACAAAAACTCATAATTCCCATGATGACAAAAAATAATGTCTTTTAAATATCATCATCATTCACCCACATTGGATGATATATTGACCGAAAATATATTATCTAAAACAAAATATATCCCTTAAAAACATCAAATAAATCATCAATCCGAGAATGTGGATATAGGTTCTTCACTTTTACTTGGTTTAAGTGATGATAATCAAAATAATTCTATAGACTTCCATCATCCCTTTTCACAAATAAAACTAGTTCACCCTAAGGTGACACACACGGCTGAACAATACCATGATATATCATATCATTGACCTTTCTTATGGAAGGTTCATACTATATGGATACATCATGATAGGAGATATGTCTAGCTATATCATGATCCCCAACTGGATCTCCCATCGAGGTGGTAATGCTACAACCTCCTAGGCAATGAAAATAGGGTCTTCTTCTATATCCCTGGGAAACACCAACAGCTGAAACTATGATGAGATTAGTGTAAACTCATATGTCAATGATAATAAGAATGGAACACACCTCTAATTTATTAATGGGTATCTCTCTCGAAAAAACACTACAGACGCTCCATCATCAAAATAAAACACAAAATTACACCTAATTAAATCAATGATATACTAAAATGAATACAAAAAAAATTCATGGAGAGGATCATTTCATATTTTTCTATCCGCAAACAAAGTAAATCTCCCCAACAGTGGCGATTCTCCAACATTAGCTCATAGTATCTATAAAAATCATACAAGTCAAATCATCCTCTGACTGGTGTACTGAATTACAATGTTACTAGGTGTGTCTATACAACATGTCACAAAGAATGGATGGGGGTAGGTGATATACAGAAGTGTGTCTCTCCTAAATCAAAAAAAAAAAAAATTATTCACCCGGATAGAAAACTAGTATACTATACCTTGAACGATGTTTTCCTATCCTGGAATTGGAAATTATAAATAATGAAACTAACCAAAACCTTATTCATGAACTATATACCCTAATGATGACCACCTACACGGCTATCCTATACTCTACATGGATGAGGAGCATTTTAGGGTTGTCCTCTATCTACACCATTTCCTCTTTGTTGATTCCAAACTAGAGAACCCTTCTACTACTACATCAGTTCAATCCACCTCAACGATTGAACCAGAAGCAGAACACCCAGAACACACTGACTGGTCATAAATATTGAGTACTATAACACTAATAACCTAATCCTCAAGATGAAATACACAAGTATGATCCTTTGGCATAAGTTTGAGAGCTACCTCCCCAAGATAAAGGAGATGATGACAGTTGGGACCTACCCCTGACTGACTGATGTCTCTTCTTTCCTAAAAAATGGGAAAATTATACAAAAAATCTTATCATGAGAAATCTTTATGAATCCCCTCTCATGATGACCTAGTTCAGGACATCAACCTCTCAATAAATCTACACTCATTTGAACCTCAAGATACGGAATCAGCATAAATGGGGTGACCTCACACTGGATCTATTGATTTAATGCCTCCTCAAAATTTGTTTTTCTAGACTCTTCATCTAGAAATAGGTTTGAAGCATATCGTAGATGGTTCCTAAAACAGATCATGAACTCTCTCTCCCACTGGATCTACCCTACTGAATGTTATGTACCTCATGGAGAGAGGCCACCTTCACGGTTGGAGAAAAGGAATTATGTTCTGAAATAGTCTCAAAACATATCCCATTATATTTTTTACTCATCATGATCCTATAGTAATAAAGACAAACACTACTTCACATCTCCACATAGCATCTTCAAAGCTGATGAAACATAGTGGTCCTTCCGAGAACAAATCAATCTGAAAGAATTTTGAACCTCCTCTAACCAGACCTCTATGAATGAATCTAAAATGTATCCCTCATTATTATATTTACTTTTGTGTTGAATCTCTTAGAGTGTCCTCTTACATTTTTCTTCATCATCAACTTCTACTCTACGGTGATATGTTGCCACATCCTATGGAAAATCATCAGTGTAAACTCGAAGAGGAAATCGACCTAAATCTATTACCACAAAAAAAGAGGGATCTCATAAACCTATAATATAGAATATTTAACATTAATTAATTAATTTATTTATTTATTTTCATATTAATGTTTTAACCTATCCCATGGTCTACCAATTTAAGGCATGTAAAAAATGCATTCTGATGCAAGATCCATTCCATGGTCTCTACCCTAAAACCAGTATCACTTTGTCTAACAACCTTAGTAATTATAAAGGATCATTCATAAAATCATAGGGGTTACTTAATAACCATGTAGTAGGAGGTATCTCATTTTTACATCACATAATAGAATTATCTAATACTTTTTCCATATCAACCATTGCAACCTAAAATGTGGTTAACTCGAAACATCATCTTATCTGTCAAACATGAACCTCTAATAGAATGATGTGATAAACCCCACCCCAAAAACATACCATAAGGTTGGGAGAGAGAATGGGATTTACCATGTCCCACCTCTATTAGGCCTCAGGTTTTTGAGTAGCACCTATGTTATAATAAACATGCATATGGGCGGCATTACCCTTTAACAGAAACACATAGAAGAAAGATTCAAGAAGAATGAAACAACAAACACCTAATAAGATATATATATAAATGAAATACCAAGTGAAAATATTCATTTACATATAGTACTATAATAGGAATATTTCATGTACCAAAAAGTTTACAATGAAAACTACCTCAAATCCCAAATATCACCTTCTAATCCTTAAGCTAGTAATATACTTCATGATCACTAATTTGATACAAGTGACCTAAAAACCAATTTATATAGACGTATGTTGACAATAATAGTATACTCAACAAGATCATCTCTAGAGCCTCTCTTATAAAATATAAATAAATCATTCTAAAGAACACTGAATAACAGTGAAACTAACTTATTACCTTAACATTTGTACTATTTTACCAACCACACTATGGTTATTTCTCACAAAGAATCACATATAAGAGAGCATATAAAAATGTAATTAAATATCAAGGGTACCATGGTCCCTATTCCCCACTAGTTTTCTATGCTTCCCTAATGTCGCATGTCATATTCCATATCTGTCCAAAAGTAAGCCCACATGAATACACCAAGGCTAGGCATAACAACATGCACACTATGCATAGCATAAACACATCACCTCATCATTATAACCATAAATATTAACCAAGAATTTTCTAGGATCCACCTCAAGATGCATGACATATATAAAACATCAAGTGTTATACCTCAAGAAATTATAGCCCATACACCGAGTAATTACCTCAATCCATTATAGAATATAGATGTCATACCTATAATAATCCTTTGGATAATATATGTGGTTATACATGTTTCTAAAATAAAAAAAATGACATCACATACCTCTACAAAAATTTATGTGAATGCTAACTACAGTTTATACAATAACTTGTAACTACTAAGAGTAGAAAGGTGGGACATTGGGGATAGTAAACCATTCATCCTCCCACTAGGATGTTGGGGAATTCACCCCCCAAGAGTCCACTACATGTCATTATCAATAACCAAAATGGGTGGATAGCATATTAAATAAAATAATATACATGATATAATATATCTTACAACCACACTATAGGAATAAACACGTCTTAGAAAAAACGTTATATAACATTTCACGGACTCTCATCTACCACTGATAAGGCCAGATATACTATAAGAACAGAAGTAAAAAAAGGGAAACATCAGTTACTTCATTCCTTTTTTATGTACATCAGTTTATTATTTCATTAACAATTAATTAACCATTAATATTATTACTCATCAGACTACCTCGCAATACATTACATAACATTAATCATCAGAATAAAGTACATTCCCAAATTCCATAATCAAAACCACCTCAATGGTTTACCAAGCCTAACATCTTTTAATCATTTTCATTACATGAACAAAAAATCCTATGGGATATGAATTATTTATTCAGTATGAGCATCATTTCATATCTATGTACTGTTGGAAAACCATTCGAAGATACTAACATGTGGAAACATACAACCAAGAACATCAAGGTACCCCAAGAATTGGTTAAAGGAATGATTATAAAATAAGCAACATTGCCATTGAGTATATAAAAATTAATAAGTGGGAAAACCAACTCTCAGTATCAAATAAGTAGGTAATGCTATATTCAAACTGTTTCATCACCTCTACTACACTACCAAAAATTTGACCTTTAGTGACTGGCATTTTCAGTTGCTAAATGCCTCTAGAGACCACCCAATGACCGCCATTGGCAGCCGCTTTACGCCCAACGATGTAGGCCTACAACGACCACAAATGGCAGTCACTGAAGGTGGCCGAAATTCCAGCCTACAGTGACCTCCAATGGAGGTCGCTGAAGGATTTCTCAGCCAAGCATTAGAGACTTCCAATGGCGGTCGCTGGCCTGTTGCTCGGCCGAACTCCAGCGGGCTATAGTGACTGCCAATGGCATTCTCTATACTGGAGAAATTTTTTTAATAAAATTTCACAGTTCCCAATCAGAAAAAACAGGTTAAAATTCATAAAAAATAGAAAACAATTCCAAACAGCATAAACATCAAAATCATCATAAAAAATAAATGATATATGTTCTTCAACTATCCAAACAGGACCATCCATTTCAATCCAGCTTCAATACACCAACAATAAGATACAAAGAAAGAAACTAAACAAAACAAACGTAAATTAGGCATATTTATTCAGTTATTATATACATATAATAAAATTAAATATGATATCAAATAATGGGTGCTATAATAATTTAAAACCCCAAATTTAAGAAATGTTATCATTTTATGATTTATTTCATTGTTTTGGAGTCTTTGGTTTAGTCTGTGAAAGTGTTTTGTTCTCTAAAAAGGAATTTTCTTTGTGCACATCACGTACAACTACTCAAAATGACATATTCAGTCATACTGCGCACACCACATGTCTAATGGGCGTGTCATCTCCTCCTAGATGTCAAAAATAATATTCCTATTGTTTTCGTGTGATTTCAAGTGATTCTAATCATGTTTGATATGAATTTGACCGTTAGACGCTGTTTCACTGTTTTTTAACTCCCAAAATGCGTTTCTGGTCACTGTGGTCAAACGAAACCCTCGATTGACATGTCTTCTACCCGACCATTTCAAAATTCACACCACGGATGTTTTTGTATGATTTTATGGCATTTCACAGTCGTTCGGCTAGTTTTGAGCACCCAACACGCCCTTTTAGAGCACGTCGAACTGCTCAAAATGACATATTTGGTCGTACCTCTCACACCGAACGTTCGATGGGCATTCTGTCTCCTACTACATGTCATGAATAATATTCCTATTTTTTTCATATGGTTTCAAGTCATTATGAGCACGTTTTCTCAGAATTCCACCGTTAGATGCCGTTTCAGTGATTTATGACTCCGGAAATGCATTTCCAGTCACTGCGGTCAAACAACACCCCCGATTGACATTCCGAATGCCCGAACATTTCAAAATTCATACCAAGGTTGTTTTTGTATGATTTCAAGGAATTCTGAGGTCGTTCAGCTGGTTTTGACCACCCAACGCACCCTTTTAGAGAGCGTTGAACTGCTGAAAACGACATATTCGGTCGTACCATGCACACTGCACATCTTATGGGTGTGTTGTCTCCTCCTACATGTCACGAGTAAAATTCCTATTGTTTTAATGTGATTTCAAGTCATTCTGGGCATGTTTTCTCTGAATTCGACCATTAGACGTTGTTTCGGTGTTTTGTGACTCCGGAAATGCATTTCTTGTCACTGTGGTTAAATGACACCCCCGATTAATGTGTCTTCTGCCCAACCATTTCACAATCCACACCGCGGATGTTTTTGTGTGATTTAATGGTATTCTGAGGTCGTTTGGCTAGTTTTGACCACCCAACACGTCCTTTTATAGCGCTGAACTGCTGATAACGACATATTCAGTCGTACCGCACACACCGCACGTCCGATGAGTGTTAACTCTCTTTATAAATGTCACGAATAATATTTCTATTCTTTTTGTGTGATTTAAAGTCATTCTGAGCACATTTTCTCTGAATTCGGCCGTTAGAAGCTGTTTCGGTGTTTTATGACTATGGAAATGCGTTTTCGGTCACCGCAGTCAAACGACACCCTCGATTGACGTGCCATATACCTGACTATTTCACAATTCACACCACAGTTGTTGTCGTATGATTTAATGGCATTCTGAGGTCGTTCGGCTGGTTTTGACCACCCAACACGCCCTTTTAGAGCGTGTCGAACTGCTGAAAACGACATATTCAGTCGTACCACACACACCGCATGTCCGATGGGTGTGTCATCTCCTCCTACATGTCAAAAATAATATTTCTATTGTTTTTGTGTGATTTCAAGTCATTCTTAGGACGTTTTCTCTAAATTCGACCGTTAGACGCCGTTTCAGTGTTTTATGACCCCGGAAATGCGTTTCCAGTCACCGCGGTCAAACGACACCCCCGATGGATGTACTGTCTACCCATACAATTCACAATTCACATTTCAGTTGTTGTCGTATGATTTCATTGCATTCTGAAGTCATTCGTGTGGTTTTGACCACCCAACGCGCCCTGTTAGAGCGCGTCGAACTGCTGAAAATGACATATTCGTGCGTACCACGCACACCGCATGTCTGATGGGTGTGTTGTCTCCTCCTACATGTAAAGAACAATATTAATATTATTTCCATGTTATTTCAAGTCATTCTGAGCTTGTTTTCTCTGAATTCGGCCATTAGACGTCGTTTTAGTGTTTTATGACACTGGAAATGCGTTTCTAGTCACTGCAGTCAAAAGAAACCCCTGATTGACGTGTCGTCTACCTGAACATTTCACAATTTACACCGCAGTTGTTGTCGTATTATTTCATGACATTCTGAGGTCATTTGGATGGTTTTGACCACCCAACACGCCCTTTTAGAGCACTCTGAACGGCTGAAAATGACATATTCGGTCGTACCACGCACACCGTACATCCGATGGGTGTTCCGTCTCCTCGTATGTGTCACATATAATTTTCCTATTGTTTTTGTGTTATTTCAAGTCATTCTGAGCACATTTTCTCTGAATTCAACCGTTAGATGCCGTTTCGATGTTTTATGCCTCCGGAAATGCGTTTCCAGTCACCATGTCAAACGATACCACCGATTGACATGCCATCTACCTGAACATTTTTACAATTCAAATCATGATTGTTTTCGTATGATGTCATGGCATTCCGAGGTCGTTGGGCTAGTTTTGACCACCCAACGCGCCCTTTTAGAGCGCGATGAACTACTGAAAATGAATAATTCGGTCATACAACGCACACCGCACGTCCGATGGGTGTGTCGTCTCCTTCTACAAGTCATGAATAATATTCCTATTGTTTTCTTGTGACTTCAAGTCATTCTGAGCACGTTTGCTCTGAATTCGACTGTTAGACGCCGTTTCGGTGTTTTATGACTCTGGAACTGCGTTTCAGGTCACTATAGTTAAACGACACCCCCGATTTGATGTTTCGTCTACCCGACCATTCACAATTCAACCCACTATTGTTTTTGTTGTATGATTTAATGGAATTATGAGGCCATTCGTCTGGTTTTTGCCACCCAATGAGTCCTTTTAGAGCGCGCCGAACTGCTGTAAACGATATATTTGGTTGTACCGCGCACACCGCACGTCAGATGGGCATACCGTATCCACCTACATGTCAAGAAGAATATTTCTATTATGTTCATGTGATTTTAAGTCATTCTGAGGACGTTTTCTCTAAATTCGATCGTTAGATGCCGTTTCGGTGTTTTATGACTCCAGAAATGCATTTTTAGTCACCGATATCAAACGACACCCCTGATTGACGTGTCTTCCGCCCAAACATTTCAAAATTCACACCAAAGTTGTTGTCGTATGATTTCATGGAATTCTGAGGTCGTTCGGCTGGTATTGACCACCCAACGCGCCCTTTTAGAGCACGCCGAACTGCTGAAAAAGACATATTCGGTTGTACCGCGCACAACGCACATCCGAAAAGTGTTCCGTCTCTTAATACATTTCACGAATAATAATATTATTTCTTTACTGTGATTTCAAGTCTTTCTGAGCACTTTCTCTCTGAATTCGACCGTTAGACGCCGTTTTGGTGTTTTATACCTCCAGAAATGCGTTTCTTGTCACCGCGGTCAAACGACACCCCTGAATGATCTTCCGTCTACCCTTCCATTTCAAAATTCACACCACAGTTGTTGTAGTAATATTTCATGGCATTCTGAGGTCGTTTGTCTAGTTTTGACCACCCAACGCGCCCTTTTAGAGCGCGTCGAACTGCTGAAAACGACATATCTGGTCGTACTGCGCACCCCTCACACCTGCTTGGTGTGTTGTCTCCTCCTACATGTCACGAATAATATTCCTATTGTTTTCGTGAGATTTCCAATCATTCTGAGCACTTTTTTACTTGAATTTGACCGTTAGACGCCGTTTTGGTGTTTTATGCCTCCAGAAATGTGTTTCTGGTCACCACGGTCAAACGACACACCCGATTGACATGTCGTCTACCCGACCATTTCACAATTCACACCGTGGGTGTTTTATTATAATTTCATGGAATTTAAAGGTCGTTCGGCTAGTTTTGACCACCCAACGCACCCTTTTAGAGCGCTCTGAACTGCTGAAAATGACATATTCGGTCGTACCGTGCACACCGCATGTCTGATGGGCATGTCGTCTCCTCCTACATGTCTCATACCCAAGTTCACTGAATCTGTAAAAGCCATAAGGTAAACTGATCACCACACGGATTCATCACATTGTCTATTTATTACATGTTGCATGTTTACTAGCCAAACTGGAATGTGGCTTACTGGATTACACAACATGTAGCTGGTGTACACAATGTGTACTCTATACATTTTCACAGCATAAATTGCAGAATCTACATGGTCAAATTAATTTCATGTATTTATTATATGATGTGTTTGACTAACATCCAAGCAATATGATAATAAATGCACAGGATGAAGTGGTCATGTGATTAGTACAAAAGCGTTGTATTTAATACACATGTCATGTCAATCGTGTAATCAATACACATGTGGTGTATTTAATAAACACAATGTGGTGGTCATGTAATTAATACACACATGGTTTATTTAATGAAAATAACATTTTGATTATTTAATTAATTCACATGCGGTGTAATTCACATGGTGCATAATTAATCTACATATTACGTGTAATTAATTCACATGTGTTATAATTAATTAATTCTATCATTGTGTAATTAATTAACATGCAGTGTAATTCACATGGTGCATAATTAATTTACACATGATGTGTAATTAATTCACATGTGTTATAATTAATTATATCATTGTGTAATTAATTCACACATTATTTAAATAATTCACATGTGGTGTACTATTAATAGACATGTGGGGTTTCACTACACATTGTGTAATTCATTTTTTATGCGATAAACACATCATTCCAGGCTTTCCGGGGTGCGGGGGGGGGGGGCTGTCTGGGTGGCGGGGAGGGCTGTCTAGGGGCGAGGGGGGCTGTTTGGGGTGTGGGGGGGGGGCTGTCGGGGGTGCGGGGTAGGGGGGGCTGTCTGAGGCCTACAAATAGTGAACCTGAGCTCAGTTACCTAAAACAAGTTTCATGGTTTATATTAGGAATCACATGTTTTTTCAAAACTATTACAGAACAAGCAATTGAAAACATTAAAGAATTAAATGAACTAAAAATATCTAAATCATTAATCAGTTTCATGATTAATTTTCAATTCGTGTACAAAAATATTCCATCGGGCCAAAACACACATGATAACCCCAAATCTAAAAAATTCTCACTACAAAACCAACTTAAACATCAATAACAACCCCACCAATAAAAAAAGAAACACTCCTTGTGAATATGATGCGTCATGCAGGGTCATGATTGCTACCTCCATCCGGTGGGCCAGGGGCCTAAAACAAATAAAAATTATGAATATTTTTATAACAAAAATAATAAAAATTAAATAAATAGGTATGGTATAAAACTACGTCATATGATCCCCTGCACCATCACCTGGATGCACATATTCCTACAGTGCTCTACCCTCTGCGATCAATTGTGCATTTACCTCCTCGGAAGCGCGCAGCCATGCCTCGAAAACTGAAAACTACTGTGCCATCTGAGCAACAGTTGGATGGAAAACCACAGCACGTGATACTACAGAATGAGGAATACTTATTCCATATTTCAAACTATATCCATGCCCATCCCGACCAATAATCCGATTAATGATCTCGTCCCTTCACATGGGAAGTTGCCGTTGGTCCTCTGGCAGTTGTTCTAACTCAGCTTCAAATTGAGCCTGTGAAATATTTAAATATATATACATTTATATGTTAATATTCATATTTATGTAAGTATTAGTAATGAGTACAAGCACTTACTATCAATGTTGCAGCCTCTGTATCATTTCGATCACGGGTCCTCATCCACATCGACATTTTATCAGTCGGTGAACCTTGCTGCTGTAACTGTATATGAATTGAAAATAAACACATAACCATATTAATTAATAAATTCAAAAATGAATAATAAAAACCTCATGTCGGATCTGAGACACGTGACGAGTCCCGATCCTGTGAGGTGGTCCCTGCGACGCTCAATTCTCAGAATGGCGTGTTGACACCTCCTACATTCAATAATTCAAATTTCAAATAAATCACACATTCTTGAAAATATATATACCAAAATAAATATACAAACTACAACACCCTCAGTAGATCATTATGAAACTAAGTCACACCACTAATTCGGGAGGACACCTCTTGGGACTTTCTACAGAATGTCTGGGGAACTGATGCGAACCATGCGGAAGGCACCGAGTCGATTGCTCGGGTGGAGGAATTGGATTTGCAAGGCCCAATGACACGAGGAAGATTAAAGAGGTTGAATGCTTCAATGGGCGCTCATCTTGATTCATTAAAGGCCCAATGGGTATTATCTTGCATGGATGGAGCAAATGGGCATTTAATATCACTTATTCAAGCCCAAAATTGATGATTAAAGCTTGGCCCACATGGTTGCACGAATTTGGAGGCCTTGCCCACATGGAGTATTCTAGAAATGGCATCTTTGGACACCAAAGTCAAATCCGGTGGGCTATGCACTCAAAGTCAAATCTGGTGGGCTATGTTGGAAAGTTGTGTGCTTCTTTTCCAAAAGCCTTTGTTGGCTTTTATCTTTTTGACTTTTAAGGGGACAAGGTAGGTTTGGACATTATGACTTTAGGGTATTAGACCCTTGACCATTGTATCACCCCCTTGGCTATAAATAGCCACCCCATGGCATTGTATTGGCATTCAAGACTTAATTTGAGAGCTTATGATTTGTTTCTCTCCGTTGTGTGTGGATTATCCCGGGTTTTCCCCCTTGCTCTTGTGCATTCTTGCCTTGTCAATCTACAAGTTAGATTGGTGATCCAAGATCACAAAGCCCCCAATTCCGTGCCTCAACCCAAGTGCGTTGTTGTGTGGATTGGCCATCACACCCCTCCCTTGAGTGTGTTGTCTAAGTAGTAGGTCACGCTCCATATAGCGTTGGTTGACTACTTGCTTCCACTATCCATACCCTTAACCCGTCACTTAGCCCCAAACCGCATCCATCATCCGCCGCCCTACGCCGTGAAGATCGGGCCACCCCGTGCGTCTCGCATCAGTTGGTATCAGAGCACCGGTTGACACGGTAGGCGTCTATCCCTTCATTTACTTTAATTCTATCCATTACCCTCCTTATTTTTCCATATTATTCACCCATTCAACAAAAAAAATCCATTTTTCTTGAAAGCCTCCCAAATTGTCCTAGTTTTTGTAAGCTTGGATTATTATAAATTGAGCCAAATTTTCATTCATCTTCTTTCCGCATTAAATTCTCTATGTGTGATTTGTATCCGGCAAAAAACAAAATCTCTCAACTCATCATTTTGTGCTTTTCAAAATAAGCACATCCTTTATTTGAGAGATTTTGAAAAAAAAAAGAAAAAAATTGTCTTACTCTCCGTTCAATCATCTTGTGCTTTAAAACTCCAAGCACAACACTTTTTGGGGAGAATTGACAAAAAAAAGCAAAAAAAAAGAGCGGATACAATTACTCCTTTGTGCTTTACATTATTAGCACTTTCTATTTCCATATATAACATTTTCCATCATTTTACTTCATCCCCATTTTGTATTTGGCTCATATTTTTATTCATTTATCTTATCTTGCACAATCGGGCAAAACCCACAATCCACCTATCTACCCCTTCTTTCCACCCTCTGTTTGACCCTTTGCCATTGTTAAACCCCTTACCACTCAAGCGGGTTGTGTTAAACCATCCCCCGACACAATCTTGATTGGGGAGGAATTTGTGGCACTTGATCACCCTAAACAAGGTAATATATTTCATAAGAGTTTGGGATTCAAATTGAGTTTTGAGAGTGGAGAGAAATAAGCAAAAACATATATATATATCTTGTGTGTGTGAGTGTGTGAATCTTGTTGTGTGAGTGTGTGTGTGTATATCTTGTGCGTGTGAGTGTGTATATATTGCGTGTGTGAGTGTGTATCTTTGTGTGTGTGAGTGTGTACATCTTGTGTGAGTGTGTACATCTCGCGTGTGTGAGTGAGTGTGTATCATTGTGTGTGTTCCCCCCCCCCCTGGTGTGTGTTTGTGTTTGTGTAACTTATCATGGCAGAAGATCGTGGGAAGAAAATTGCTCATGTTAGCGATGAAGGAAGTCGAAGTAGATCTCCCGCACCTGAAGCTACGCAATTCCAAATGCAAGCTTTGGTGAGCCACTTCTAGAAGCTTCTTGATCGGAAGTTGGAGGTGTTACATGAGAGGATTGATGAATTGGAGAATAAACCAAGCCCAAGGATGTTCCATGATAACCCACGACGCGCTCCCGCACCACGTCGTCCCCACATCATGGAGGAGGAGATGGTGAACTTTGATGATGATCTTGATGAAGTCCCACAAAGGAGGAGGTTGTACCAACAACTGAGAGGAGCCCAAAGGAGACAACATGATGATGACCTACTTGGCGGGATCAAGGTGAAGGTCCCTTCTTTTCTTGGGAAAAGTGATCCGGAAGCATACTTGGAGTGGGAGATGCGGATTGAGTAGGTCTTTTCATGCCATGCATATTCCGAGGAGAAAAAGGTCAAACTTGCTTCCCTTGAATTTTCTGATAATGCTTTAATTTGGTGGGATCAAGTTAAAAAGGAGAGGACTAGATATGGTGGACGTCCCATCAACACTTGGGAAGACATGAAGTTCACCATGAGGAAGCGGTTTGTTCCCACACATTACCATAGAGATCTCCACAACAAACTTCAACGCCTCATCCAAGGAAGTATGAGTGTAGAAGAATACTACAAGGAGATGCAAATTGCCATGATTCGGGCAAACGTTGAGGAGGATCCGGAGGCAACCATGGCACGGTTTTTACATGGGCTCAATCGGGAGATTGCGGATCAAGTGGAGATGTACCACCATGTAGAGATACAAGATATGATCCACCAAGCCACCAAGATCGAGCAACAAATCAAAAGGAGGAGCAACATGAGGAAACCCACTACCCCTTTCACACCATGGAGAAATCCAAGGAAGGAGATTGGAGAACCATCAAAGGCAAAAGAGGTGGTTGATCGCAAAAGTGACAAGGTAATTCTTCCACCTAAGAAACCTACTTTTGAGGCTAACCAAACCAGAAATAGGGATATTCGGTGTTTTAAATGTCAAGGAAGGGGTCACATTGCTAGTGAATGCCCAAACCGTCGCACCATGATCATCAACAAGTATGGAGAATGGGAGACCGATGGAGAGAGCTCCGAAGAGGAGGAAGATGAATCTCCAGAAATTGAAAATGGAGAATTTGCGGAAGATGGCGAGATTCTTGTCACTAGAAGAGTTTTAAGTGCACAAATGACCGTTGGAGAAAAGGAGCAGCGGGAGAACCTTTTCCATACACGATGCAAGATCAATGGGAAGGTATGTAGTGTTATTGTTGATGGTGGAAGTTGTAGCAATGTGGCGAGCACCGAGTTTGTGGAGAAGTTGGGACTCCCAACTTTAAGGCATCCAAATCCATACCGACTTCAGTGGTTGAATGATTGTGGGGAGCTGAAGGTCACCAAGCAAGTGAAGGTATTGTTCACCATCGGTAGGTACAAAGATGAGATATTGTGCGACATTGTTCCTATGAAGGCGTGCCACTTGTTGTTGGGTCGACCATGGCAGTACGATCGGCGTGTTACTCATGATGGTTTCTTGAACCGTCACTCTTTTCTACTCCTAGGGGAACCTATAACCCTCAACCCCATGTCCCCCAAGCAAATTCTAGAAGATCACATTTTGAGAGAAAAGAAAAAAAAGAGTGATGAGGAAAAAAAGAGAGAAAATGAAAAAGGAGAGAATGAGGGAAAAATAGAAAATGAGAGAAGCAAAGAAATGGAGAGCAAAGAAAAATCAAGAGGGGAAAAAGTTTTGAGAGGAGAGAAAAGTGTGATGTTGGCAAAAAAGAGTGAGGTTAAGGAAGTTTTGATTTCTCGACAAAATCTCTTAGTACTTATGTACAAAGAGGTGATGTTGAACACTGACGACTTAACATCTTCTTTGCCACATGTTGTTGAGTCTTTGTTGCAGGAATTTGAAGATGTGTTTCCCGAAGAGGTGCCACCAGGTTTGCCACCCATTAGAGGTATTGAGCATCAAATTGAACTCATACCTGGAGCATCACTACCGAACCGCCCAACATATCGCACCAACCCAGAGGAGACAAAAGAAATTCAAAGGCAAGTTCAAGAGTTGTTGAATGTGGGGTATGTGAGAGAGAGTCTTAGTCCTTGTGCGGTACCGGTGCTTCTAGTACCAAAGAAGGATGGAACATGGAGAATGTGCATTGACTGTAGAGCCATCAACAACATCACGGTCAGGTATCGTCATCCTATCCCTAGGTTAGATGATATGCTAGATGAATTAAATGGTTCTACAATTTTCTCTAAAATTGATTTAAGAAGTGGCTACCATCAAATCAGGATGAAACAAGGAGATGAGTGGAAAACAGAATTTAAGACAAAACATGGACTTTATGAATGGCTAGTCATGCCCTTTGGTCTCACCAATGCACCTAGCACATTTATGAGGTTAATGAATCATGTCTTACGTTCCTATATTGGGAAATTTGTGGTAGTTTACTTTGATGATATTCTGGTATATAGTAGGACTTTTCATGAACATGTAGATCACTTAAGAAAAGTCCTAGAGGTATTAAGGAAAGAAAACCTGTTTGGAAACATAAAAAAGTGTGAATTTTGTCTCGATAAGATTGTTTTCCTTGGATTTGTTGTGAGCGGAAATGGAGTTGAAGTTGACACTGAAAAGATCAAAGCAATACAAGAATGTCCAACTCCATCCTCCGTTGGACAGGTAAGAAGTTTTCATGGGCTTGCTAGTTTTTACAGGAGATTTGTGAAGGACTTCAGCACATTAGCAGCACCGTTGAACGAGTTGACAAAGAAGAACGTTCCTTTCAAATGGGGGATAACTCAAGAGAAGGCCTTCAATGAACTTAAGGAGAGACTCACCCACGCCCCTCTACTTGCACTTCCAGACTTCGGTAAGACCTTTGAAATTGAATGTGATGCAAGTGGAATTGGCATAGGAGGAGTACTCATGCAAGAAGGTAAACCTATTTCTTTCTTTAGTGAGAAGTTAAATGGCCCAACTCTAAACTATGCTACATATGACAAAGATTGTATGCATTGTTTAGAGTTCTAGAAACATGGCAACATTATCTTTGGCCTAAAGAATTTGTGATCCATTCTGATCACGAGGCTCTTAAATACCTTAGGAGCCAACATAAACTAAATAGGAGACATGCTAGATGGCTGGAATTCATTGAATCATTTCCATATGTCATCATGCATAAAAAGGGTAAAGAAAATACTGTGGCCGATGCACTTTCATGTAGATATTCTCTTTTATCCTTGTTAGATTCGAAACTTATTGGTTTTGAATACATTATGGATTTATATGCCACTAATAGTGATTTTAGAGAACCTTATGAACATTGTAAACCTGTAGTTAGTTGGGAAAAGTTCTATTTACATGATGGATTCTTATTTCGGATGGATAAGCTTTGCATTCCCAATTGCTCTATTCGTTTACTTTTACTAAAGGAGTCACATTCTGGTGGGTTAATGGGACATTTTGGTGTTGCAAAAACTTTAAGCGTTCTTAGTGAACATTTTTATTGGCCTAGGATATCTAGAGATGTTGAAAAATTTGTGGGAAAGTGCATTGTTTGCCATAAAGACAAATCAAAATTGAACCCACATGGACTATATCTTCCTCTCCCAATCCCCAACACCCCTTGGGAGGACATATCAATGGACTTTATTGTGGGGTTACCACGGACCAAGAGGGGGAGAGATTCCATTTTTGTTGTGGTGGATCGGTTTTCAAAAATGGCACATTTTATTCCCTGTTACAAAACAGATGATGCCACTAACATTGCAACACTTTTCTTTCAGGAAGTAGTCAAGCATCATGGAATGCCAAGGACCATTGTGTCGGATCGAGACACAAAATTTCTTAGTTACTTTTGGAATACCTTGTGGAGAAAACTCGGTACAAAGTTATTATTTTCCACTACTTGTCATCCACAAACCGATGGGCAAACGGAGGTGGTGAATCGCACACTATCATCCCTTCTGCGAACAATTGTCAAAAAGAATATCAAGAATTGGGAGGAGTGTCTGCCACATGTGGAATTCGCATATAACAGGGCCAAGCATTCCACTACTCAATATTCTCCATTTGAAATAGTTTACGGCTTTAACCCCCTTGCGCCTATTGATCTAGTTCCTTTGCCTTTACAGGAAGCAGTTAATATGGATGCGAAAGGGCGTGCAGAATTCATAAAGAAACTCCATGAAAAGGCAAGGGAAAATATTGAGCGGATGACCCAGAAATATGTTGATCGTGCAAACAAGGGTCGCAAGCAAGTGCTGTTCGAACCCGGTGACTTAGTCTGGATTCATATGCGTAAAGAAAGATTCCCCGACAAGCGGAAATCAAAACTCATGCCTCAAGGAGACGGACCTTTCCGAGTGCTTGAAAAGATTAACAACAATGCTTACAAGATAGCTCTCCCAGGTGAGTATGGTGTAAGTGCCACTTTCAATGTTTCTGATCTTTCTCCTTTTTTGGGTGTAGAGGATGAAGAGTCGAGGACGACTCCTTTTCAAGAGGGGGAGGATGATGCGAACCATGCGGAAGGCACCGAGTCGATTGCTCGGGTGGAGGAATTGGATTTTCAAGGCCCAACGACACGAGGAAGATTAAAGAGGTTGAATGCTTCAATGGGCGCTCATCTTGCTTCATTAAAGGCCCAATGGGTATTATCTTGCATGGATGGAGCAAATGGGCATTTAATATCACTTATTCAAGCCCAAAATTGATGATTAAAGCTTGGCCCACATGGTTGCACGAATTTGGAGGCCTTGCCCACATGGAGGATTCTAGAAATGGCATCTTTGGACACCAAAGTCAAATCCGGTGGGCTATGCACTCAAAGTCAAATCCGGTGGGCTATGTTGGAAAGTTGTGTGCTTCTTTTCCAAAAGTCTTTGTTGGATTTTATCTTTTTGACTTTTAAGGGGACAAGGTAGGTTTAGACTTTATGACTTTAGGGTATTAGACCCTTGACCATTGTATCACCCCCTTGGCTATAAATAGCCACCCCATGGCATTGTATTGGCATTCAAGACTTAATTTGAGAGCTTATGATTTGTTTCTCTCCGTTGTGTGTGGATTATCCCAGGTTTTCCCCCTTGCTCTTGTGCATTCTTTCCTTGTCAATCTACAAGTTAGATTGGTGATCCAAGATCACAAAGCCCCCAATTCCGTGCCTCAACCCAAGTGCGTTGTTGTGTGGATTGGTCATCACACCCCTCCCTTGAGTGTGTTGTCTAAGTAGTAGGTCACGCTCCATATAGCGTTGGTTGACTACTTGCTTCCACTATCCATACCCTTAACCCGTCACTTATCCCCAAACCGCATCCATCATCCGCCGCCCTACGCCGTGAAGATCGGGTCACCCCGTGCGTCTCGCATCAGGAACCAACATTTGGTACCCAATGGTCCCTCTTGAAATTTCCTTTATAATCGTTCCACATCTTATGGCATTTTCTCATACACACGTGCCGAAACTCATCGGGTCGTACATTATAATTTTTCTATTAAAGAAAAAAAATCACATTTTTTAGTATTTTTTATACATAGAGAAGAATGTAAAATGGTATTCATACATGAACCACCCTCCAAAGATGATCTAATGTGTCCTGAGGGATAGAAGCCCGGTCCCGCATGGTCAATGGAAATCGATGTGGGTTAGTATGATATGACCCAGCTGAATAATAAATTGCGGAGGCATTCAGTCCCACGGGATGAAATACCTCATCAAATGAAACATCCAACGTCGTGTTGGAATTCCATGATAAAATGACACGACCAGGGCCTCTCTTGTGAGAGAAAGAAGCAGTCGAGTCTGATCCAATTGAAAAAAATTTAATATATAATTTGACAGATGGTATATATATATATGTGTTTATCAATTAAATAAAAAATAGATACGATGACATTCAAACATACCTCGACCCTGAGACGTAGATGGTTCAGATGGATGATGTGGATCTGCTGTCTCTTCCCCTAACATGCCTACAGTCATAGAAAACATTAGTAAGAGGACTATCCAAAGTGTCCAAAAGATAAATTGGATTGGTTTTAAAAAAATAAAACTTGTACAGTTGTTAATCAAATAATAATGTATTTAATAATTAGTTGTGAATGGATTTTAAAAAATCAAAAAATTAACAAAATAGATATACAAAGTATGTAAAAAACCAATCAATGCATAGCCAAATTTCAGATTGAATTATTAAAAATTCAAGCTGCCCATGAACCCAATGAAGAATACCTCAATGGGAAGATACACCGACAATAACATGAAGATACCAAAAGAAAAATAACCCTAAATATTTATAAATGAATAAACTTCCAAAAGTGAGGATTAAAACTTACAAGGATTTATAAAATGGTTATATAATTTATGATATCCTAGGACATTAAATATTGAATAGTGGTAAAATAATTATACTTTTCATTAAGTATGTAAATCGACTATTTCTCCTTCAACGGCCGCTCTGACCTAATACATATATTCTTCACGTTGAACTACGGTATGTTGATCAAGCTATTAGGAATCAAACGGAATAGTCTCGGGTTCATCTTGTTTAAATAAAAACACTCCTCACCAGAGCATTTTGACAACAACTTTCCAACTTGGATTCGAAGGAAAAGTAACGAAGAATCCTTGTACCACTTATAATGTCAAAATAAAAGTTTCATTATCAAATCATTCATTTCTGTATAACATACAGCTAAAATTCACCAATGAAAACTAATATTGATCGAATTTACATCCATGCACTAGATCAACCCAATTACACTTTAACAATATGTACTTCATCCCGTGTGTTTATAAAACTTCAATGATGTCTATCAATTGACCATAGAAATAGCCAGAATCAATGAATGGAAAACTGAGGCCACTGTTTTGTGTTTCTCATTTTTCTTCAACATCTTTAATGAGAAATCAAAATCCATTAGCATCTATTGCTTTATAACGACGAGCTATTATAGATGGACCCTCAGCCAGTTGAATAAATTCTTCAGTTATTGTGGGGTCCCCTAACTCCCTCAACTTATGAACCTTCATAATTTATATAATTCAATAATGATTTTTGTAGAAAGAAAATAGTATAATACTTCAATAATAATGAAAATCAATTTATACATACATAATCCTTGAAAAATCATGAAATGATGCATATTGATATTGTTGAATTTGATACTCAGTCGCACAATACATCTCTACTTTTATCTCTTTAATGTGTATACTGCAAATGATAACGCAATGTTTAAATGATCAACTTATGAAAACAAAACATGTAAAAGTTAAACAACAAAAGTGATAAGACACTTACTGCATTAATGGTGCAACTGATGGAGTATTGGACAAGATATATCGATGCACTTGTATCCACTCGATGATGTCCATATCAAGTATGGTTTCTTCTCCAACTAGACCATCATGAATCTGAAAGGGCTTATCTAATTTTGTTTCAACATCCGTAAGATATTCTACACAAAAAGTAGTACACCCATCCATCAAATAACCATTGGTTATTGATGCCTCCGGATGAGCACTGTTGTGTACAAATCATTTCAATGAACTCAAATACCGCTCAATAGGATACATCCACCTAAATTTCACTAGACCAACAGTTATTAAATCATTAGTTAGGTGCACAATCAAGTTGAAAATAACATCAAAAAATTAGGGGGGAAATAGTTTCTCAAATTGAAAAAGCTTAAGTACAATTCGGTCCTGCAAACTTTTTCAATCACTCATTCGTTGAATTCTTAAACAAAGATGTCTAAAAAAATTACTCATCTCAATCAACGACTGAACAACATTGGGGGATAAAAAATCACAAATTGCGATTGGAATCAACTGCTAAAGTAGTATGTGATTGTCATGACTTTTCAACCCTTTCATTGTTCTGATCGTCAGATTCACACACTTTGAAATATTATAAGAGTAACCATCAGGCACCTTGAGCATCTTCAAAATGGAAATAAATGTCTCTTTCTCCTTTGTAGTCATCGTATACTGTGCCTCAGGCATATATGCCATGTTTCCCCCAGCTAACTATAAATGCAACTGTTTCCTTAAACCCATTTCTTCCAAATCATGACATGCATTAACATGGTCCTTTTATTTTCCACTTACACCTAAAATTGTCCACAATATGTTATCCCAAACATTTTTTCCAATGTGCATGACATCCAAATTATGCCTTAGCATGTTAGTTTTCCAATAAGGAAGAGTATAAAAAATACTTTTCTTTTTCCAAATGTGACTAAGCTGCCTACCCAAAGCATGAATATTACGTATTGGATGAGCCTCCAAATCCTGATTTTCATATACCGTGCAGATGTTTTCTTCCTTAATCTGCGATAACATTTGGACTCCTGTCATGATATTTGGTGCTGTGATGAACTCTCTAGAACCATAAAATGCCACTATGTCCTTTCTGAACCTTTGTTGAGGGGGAAGAAAACGTATGTGACCCATGTATGCCCATTTTTTGGAATGTATAATCCATAAAGATTTTTTACTTTTATTTCAACAAGGGAATGAAAATTCCCCTTTCGTACTCTAGCTTGATAAATTGGCATAAGCCGAGAAGTCATTGTTTGTCCACAATAAAGCAGTATGTAGTTTGAACATTTCATTCATTTCATAGTCATAATACATCACATCCTCGCCCCAAAATTTATTCAACTCATCAATCAATGGCTGAAGGTAAACATCAATCTTATCCCCCGTACTTATAGGTCCATCAATAACAGTGGAAAGTAATATAAATTGTTGCTTCATACAAATCCATGGAGGAAGATTATACGGAACCAACAGCACGTGCCATGTGCTATGTGTTGCACCAACCATAGAATTGATTTGATTGAAACCATCTGTTGCCAACCCCAATCGGACATTAAGAACATCTTTAGCAAAGTCGGGATGTATCTTATCAAAATCCTTCCATGCATGACAGTCTTCCAGGTGGGTTAACATATCACTTTGATGAACGCTTTCTGCATGCCATCTCATTAAATTAGAAACTTTAGATGACATAAAAAATATTTTCAACCTCGGTTTAAGGGGAATGTAGCGTATTTGATTTATGGAAATCGGTTTCCCCTATATCGCAATCTGACTTTTATGAGTCTGATTTCCCCTATCTCTTTCCACCTGGAAACGCCACAAACCGTAAAAATATCCAAATGGGTTGTTTCCTTTCTAAACAACATACAATTATTTGCACATGAATCTATGGTCTCATATGTAAAACCTATGTTGTCTGTCAACTTAGGAGCATAGTAATACGACTCAGGTATATTAGCGTCAACAGGAAGAACCTTTTTCAATAACACCAACAACATGTCGAATGATGTGTCTGACCACTGATTCAAAGTCTTCAAATGATAAAACTCCACGATAAATGAAAAATTATTGTAATAAGTACATATAGGATATAATTATGATTTTGCATCATCATGTGCTTCATAAAACCTCCTCAAATCATGATTTGAACCAGAGAAAACATTTATCTCACCGGTCTCAAGATTCTGCATGTCAATGCCTTCAAGATCCAACCCACATACTATTTCAGTAACCATTTCATGCATTGGATAATTCATCCTTGCATCAACATCCATCTAAACTGCGTCCATATTTTGACAATGAACTTATTATTCTCCATGATGAGTCCAACTCTTATAATTTTTCAGAAATCCATTAAATAAAAGGTGTTCCCTCACATTATCTCGTGTGAATTGATATCTGTTAGCACGTTTTCTAAATGGACAGCTAATATAGTCACTTTCAAATCCTCTGGTGAAGTCAATAAACTGCATAATTCCATTGAAATATTCTCGAGACGTTCGATTTTGATGATCGATCCAACTCTTATCCATAATAATATTTTTATAACAAACATTTAAACGAGAATTATTACATATGCAGTTTTAATATCAAATATATTTAAAATAATTACTAATCAATTGTTTGTGGACCATTGATAAAATAATCAAATTATATCTATGAATAATAAACAAGAGAATATGTAATGGCATGTAAGTGAAAGCTCATGTCATGCCTGATTTCCCTACAAACCGGAATGGGAGGAGAGCCGAAGGCAGTGCTGCGAGGGTGAGGAGAGGCAGCGGAGGGGAGCTGAAGCCAGAGGCGGTGCGGTGAGGGAGGGGATGGGCAGTGGAAGCAGCGGCGAGCTAGAGGAGAGGAGGAAGTGAGTTCGATACGGTGCAGTAAGGGTGGGACGAAGAGGGAGGAGATCAATGAAAACAGGGAGTCGGAAGTCGGAAACGGCGAGGGTACGAGTAGCAGTCATGTGGGGAGGGAGGGGACTGGGCAGCGGTGGTGCAGCAAGGGAGGAGACGGGCAGCGGCGGTGCAGCGAGGGAGGGGGATAAAGAAAGAGGGGATGGGGGATAGCGAGGAGCCTAAGCGGAGGGAGGTGAGGGGACGAGGGACGGGCAACGAGGGGGTGGAGGGCGGAGGGCCGAGGGGGCGGAGGGCCGAGGGGGAAGAGGGCCGAGGGGGTAGAGGGCAGAGGCCGGAGGGTGGTGGTAGGAGGGGGCGAAGGCTAGTGGCTGGAGGGGGTGGAGCCCGAAGGCCAGAGCTCGGAGGCCGGAGGGGACGGAGGGTGGAGGGGGTAGAGGGCGGAGGGTGGAGGGCAAGCGGAGGGCGGGCGGAGGGAGGAGGCCGACGAGGGTGTAGGGTGGAGGGCGATGAGGGCGGCGAGGGGTGGAGGGCGTCGAGGGCGGAGGGCGGAGGGCGATAGGGGAGGGTAGTGAGGGCGAGGGGGAATGATAGGGTTTTGCGAGGGGAGGGGGCAAGGGAGGGGGGCGTCGAAGCCTCCCAGATTTTTTTTTCGAAAACCCAGTGACCACCAAAGGCAGTCGCCCGTGTCAGGGGGGATTCAAAGCCCGTTATTCTTGTAGTGATATCATCCCTGACACCCACATTCATATACTGATGAATATCTCTATCACTGGTATCAAATTCATCCACATAATTCGGTCCTCCCTACCAACATGTTATAGCATCCATACCAGGATCACATCAAAAATGGGACTCCCCACCCCATGTCACAATAGCCATACTAGGCTCAGCTATATCAGGATCATATCACCTGGCTCAAAAATAGTTCACATCGCAAAATTAGAAGGAATAAAAATGAAAAAATAGGGAATCTAGGCACTTGAAACTTGGAATTCTGCCTTCTCATGTAAATGATCTCTAACAACACCAAAATAAGGAGTTGGTAATTTTTAAGAGAATATGAAATTTGAACCTAAAAAATTATCTTTATCACAAATTTGGTTCTCATTCCATCATGAACTATTATATTTTTTATTTACATGTTCCAAATATGGGAATCGTAATCCATCTAGCTATATCATTCTATCAAGGGAAAAAACATGCTCCAATGACTTATTTCCTTTTCCAACAACCATGCGATGTTCTGTTCTCAATTGACATACCTTTTGAATAATTATCATTATTCAAGAACATGTTTTACATTATCTATCAATTTCATTAATTATGTAGAATATAAAATTCAAATAACATGTGCATTTCATCAATTTTATTTTCCTCAAATTACATTAACCCCCAGATTACAGTCATTCCACATATTTAATTATTCATAATCTAATTAATAACTAATAATATTTGGATTTATGTTCTTTATAAATTTCAACATGCTTCTATAGGCCTATAAACATGCTAATAATGCATTGCATAGTTATCACTATATCCCAAAAATCATGATGCAAACCACTAACATAGTTTAAGGAAACAAAATATTCAATATAAGATCACTCTATAAATTATTTAGTCCAACTAAAATAATTATAATTTATATTTAAGTTTCATACAAAGGGGTAAACCACATTCAATTTATGATTTCATGTAAATAAAATATTATACGAACGAATCCCCTGCCTCAAAATCGTCAATGTTCATCGCTCAATAACATACCATGTTGCGTATCTGTGATAACCTCTCCCATAAGAGAAACATCAATCCAAGGATGAAAAACCACAATTGAACCAACATCCTACTAGTAAAAACCCATTAATATTATGGTATATCATTCTTTATTTCATGGAAATATAAACTGGTATTAAATGGCACTGAACATAGGAAAATCCACAAGAAAAGGAGAAAGAACTCACTTATGATCACCATGAATCAAATATGGAAGTTCATGGCATAATACCCATTGAAGGGATCTAAAAATAGTTGATAAATGGTTTATGGGTGGACTAGAATTGGGATAAAGGTACCACTTACTGTAGGTTTTGGAGAAAACCTAAGACATTTCACCCCTTTAAAGATGCATTGCATAGGATGTTTTCACAATATGTAATGTGGTTTCACATCATGTAATCCTCAAGGTTATGTTTACATAGAAAACCACATCACTTTTTATTGTTTATCCTATAAAATATATGAATTATCAATTATCAATGCACAATCTATGATCCACCCTTTCACGTTGTGAAAGGTTACATGACCTAAATTGTTCTTCCATTGATCCTTTTGTAGCCAAACCCCTCCAGAACACTTCCAATCCAACTCCGAGCATCACAACCCTCAAAAACATTTAATGGGTGGGTCCACATGAATTTGTCCCCATATAAGTAAAATATAATTTCTATAAGTTTCTAAAAATTAAATATAATATTATCCCAAAAATGTAAATAAAACCCATTTTTTGAAATAAAAAAATATTTTTGAAGCATTAAATGACTTCACCAAAGTTGGGTTTCAAATTTCCAAATAATTAATAAACAAACATTCATTGAGTATGAAATTTATAAATATATTTCAAAATGAAAAAAATCATGTTCACACCTATCAATGTAACGACTAGGTTATTATGATCAAATTTATATAGTAATAAATCCATTATATATAAAAATTCACATAAAGATCATTTTTTTGGTTCAGGAAGAAATTGAGATTGTAATTATTTTAAAATAAATATTAGATGGGTTTCATTCACCCCCAACCCTTAAAATAATTGTTTCCTCACAATGTAATCTTGAACATCAAAGGATAAGTATTTTAAATTACCTTTATAGAGATCCCACATCATACAAAGGGAAAATAAAATATACCATGAAAATGGGAACTAAGAAACATAAAGGTTAATGGAAATAAGGGATAATAAGTTTCATAGACCTGAATAACATTAAAAGGTTGTTTATGCTACCCTCCATTAATTTTTTATCATTTATTATTTATAATTTTATTTTAATTTATTTTTTTGTTGGATAAATAATGATGAAATAGAAATTAGGAGGATACCATTAATGGTGATGTTATGGATTTGTTGGAGTTCTTCAGCTTCAACCAATAGTTTCTTCACTGGTCAATTAAACATGATTTCATAAGAGTATATGATGTGTAATGGCCTTTATATAGATTTATTTAATTTATACAGGGTGTGAAATATTTTCACACTCTGTAATATGTTCACATCGTGTAATGGGAAATTTTTTTTATGTAATGGTTTTTTTCATGTATATAACATTCATGGATTACATGATGTGTAGATGGATTATACATTCTATAATTGTAATGAGTTAGGATTTGAGGTTACAACATGAGTTTTTTATTTCATTATTTACAATAATATTTTATCTCAATCAAGAGGTTATCCCTAAGAGATTTTGGGTAGTTCCCTTCCATATGGGTCGCTTTATTTAGAAATTGTTCACCATTACATTTGGGTTTTTTTTCCAAAATTATGTAATCAGTTTGGTTTTTATTTTTATTTGGTTACAAATGTGTTTTTGGTTACAGTTGTGTTCAAACTTTTCAGGAGATAGTATTTCCTATTGATCATTTTCCATTTCTTGTATTTCTTTGACTTTATAAAGATATCCACTTGGTTCCCAATCACTATTGTCAAAGTAGTATATGTTTTTACCATGTTAAGTTTGGTGTTTCTATAAAATGGGTTAATTTGATGATATTAATGTTTTTATTGATAAATTAATTTGGTTTTTTTCATTGATTAGAAGTGATAAGTGGTTTTAAAAAATTTATTCAAAAGGAAAATATTTTTAAATGGGGTTTTTAATTAGTTTATTTGAATTTGAAATGGGTTTTCAAAATTTTAAGAAGATTTGATTGGATTTAAAATTTTTTTGTGACAATATGATCATAGGTTTGAAATTTATTTTCACAATTTCAAATTGGTAACCTTGGGTGTGTCAAGAAACATACAAGTGTAGCCTTAGTGTGTGTATGGTGGCACCAGAAGGTAACCTTTAGTGATATTGATTAGATGGATTCGATATATAATTGGATCCAATGTTTTTCATGTTTTGGAATTTTAATGTCTTATACACAATGTCCCGTAGTGTAAATACCAAATATTAGGTTCTTTTTCATTTACTGTTATTTATCGCATGATTATTTTGTCATGGATTTTTACTTACATGTTTTTATATGATTTTTAATCTCATAACTTCATATGGTAGGTTATTTCATTGTTATGTGTTAAAAAATTTACCTCTTGAGGTAAGGATATGATTTCCTTTTTTATCACCTCAACATAACATTTTTATGGATTGATAATATTAATGTATTTTAAAAAAACCCAATGGGAAAATGATTAACAACTGGATTATATTTATGAAAATTCCTTATAAAACTATTTTTTATAAAATAATGAATTTTTTCATTCATCATATTTGACATTGTACATAAAATGTGTTGGAACTTCCTAGGTGTCTATGTATGGTCCACAATTAGGATGTTGTTCACTAAAGGGGGGTGGGGGTTTGGGGTGAATGTATCACCTTATACTGATAAAGGGTTAAAATACTGCATAATATAACTCATGTATACACTGTGAACTTTTTGTTTAAATTTCCTACCTTATTAGCACTCCACAGTTAAATGTCTATGGTTTGGAGTAGTGATCGGGATGGGTAACCTCCTGGGATGTTTCCCTAGGTGTGTGTGACCAAGGAAAAATAAAATTTAAAGAAAAAGTGTTGTGTTTTGGGGATATTCATTAGTTTGATAACCTGTTCGGGAACATGGTTGATCCCAAGGGTGGGGACCATGTTTTTATGGGTAAACTAGTGGTGCCGAAGGGGTTAGAACATAAAAAAAATGTAATAGAGGGGTTTATATACTGTAATCAAAGACTTGTATTTAAAATTTAGTATTAGAGAGATGATAAAATTGAACTATGATTATACTAACTAAGTTTGGTTATGTGTCTTAGGTAGACGAAATTTAGGAAAATCAGAATTTATATAGTATGTTTGGAAAAGGGGCATGGCCAGCTATGTTCTATGACTAAAACCAAGTTACCATGGGTGGTCAAGTACATTTTACTAAGTTTGAGACCTAGTATTTAGGGTATTTTTAATGAAATTTTAAATTTTACAATTTAATATGATTGTGAATTGGTGTATGTTAGGTCATTTGAATATGTTTACTGGGAATATTATTTAAAGTGACATGTTCTATCTTAAAAAGTTACTATTTGGTTACATTCTTCTTTTCTCCTTTAAAATATTCACTTTAAATATTTTATATCAATATTTTATGTTGGTACTATGATTTTTCTGAATAAGATCATGATTGATTGGTTATTGTCTTGTTTGTATTATACAATACCTCTGAGAAGAGCATTTCCAAATACAAGAAAGGATAATGCAAGACATGATCTGCTAGAGTATCCTATAGTGGACCCTTAAATAGCTGAAGTTGTTATCTATACCATTGATAATATGAGTAATGTGGGTGTTGGGAAACTATGATGATTAGTGTATAATTTCTCAAAACTCACCAAACAACAACCACCTATCTTTTGTGGTGATAAAGGACCCCATGAATCTGAGGAGTGTCTTGAGAGGATATAGAGGATCTTTATCATTCTAAAGACTCCTTAGGACTCTAATATGGGCTTTACCATGTGTATGATTAAAGTACCATGATGGATATGGCGGGACTCTATTTTTCAGGAAATATTTCATTATTATTTGAACTATATTTATATGAAAAAATCTCTAACCATCAATTTCATACCTAGATGTTATGTGGTGGAAGATTAAAGATTTTATGACATTTTTGTTGGGAGAGGGTACCATTCAGGAGTATTTTACCTATTTTTCTATGATAGTTCATATGTCACTCATTTATTCTAATACATGGATATTTTAACACTTTAGATTGATATTTAGAACTTATAAATGTACATTTTTGATAATCGAAATTTTTTACTATCTATGGAAACATGGAGCACAATCTTATAACTGGGTGAATTTTCTTTAAGGATTCCCACAATGATCTTCTAATTTAGTACTCCTACTTAACACCATTCTTTATAACCTAAGGAAATTAAACATTAGAAAGTGTGGTCTCAAAATCTTAGTAAGGGTAAAAAAAGGATATATGTAAGAAAACTATTAACATAAGTGTATATGAGAATGAGTGAAATATTTAGAGATCATACCCTACATATCAAAGATCATATACATGATTCATAATGAAATCAAAGAACATGTGTCCTGAGATAATATCACTAGAATAAGGCATAGACTTGTATTATACACATAATTATATAAAATAATTTCCATTTTCGTTAGGGAACCCTTCTAAGACCATAATAGTCGAGAAAAGTATTTTAATGAACTAGGTTCACTCCCCGTTCAATAACTATATTACTGAACCAGTTTCACATCTCATTCAATACATGTATTGCGAAACTAGGTTCACATCCCATTCCAGTCATATATTATTAAACCAAGTTCCCCTTCCCATTCTATCCCACCATGTATTACTAAATCACGATCACTCCTCATTCAAGTACTTACTATCTCGTGGGATATAAATCCGTTCAAAATTCATTAGACAAACATATAGGCCTCATCTTTCCAACAATTAAATCATACATATGTGTTCCTCAAGTTCATAAAAATTAATCGTATCATAACCCAAGAAGTGTAATTGGTGTAATAATAATTTCTACAATTCAGAACATGCAGAAAATAGATGTGTTTCATAATCATTTCATCATAGTAGAACTTGAGAAAAGAACTGGTTTCTGTAATCATTTTAACACGGTATAGCCGATGGAATAGAAAAAGGTTTCATAAAAAGGCGTGTCATCAAAAAAATAAACCATTAAAATAAATAATATTAATTTTTTATATGGATCATAAACCAATTAAAAACCTATATCAATTTATTTCATCTTACATGGAGAATAAGTTTGAAAGATAACATGTATAATTTATGAACGAAAATAACCATTCATTGAAAATAAATTTTTAAAACATAAAACATTTTCAAAACACTTTTCATTGAAAACCACATTGAAAACTTATAAATTAAGCTTCAAAAATATGTTGAAACATATCTTGATGAAAATATAATTTCTGATTTGAAAAATAATTTTTAAAATATAAAACATTTTGAGAAAATTTTTCATGGAAAATAACCTTGATAACTTATAATGGAATATTTTGAACCCATTTTAAACACCTTATAAATCATAAAAAATCATAATCATTTAACATAAAATGAGCATAAAATATCATTTAAAAAATTTAAATCATTTTTAGAAAATAGTTTTTTGAATGAACGTGGATTTCCAGCCGCTGAGATAAATAAAGACATATTTTCTTACATGTATTATTTGAATTGGATTATGTACCAAATAGGGTCTCAATGTTATTATTACATGAATATATCATTAAAACTCATAGTAATATAAATTCATTTGGATTCTAGAGAGTTATAACATGAGATTTCATCATTTCAGACTTAATAATAAATAATATTGATAAATGAAGAGATTGTAAAATAAAACATTACAACTTTGGTAACATTGAATCATAAGACCCATGAAGCAATGACATATCATGCAACATAAAATAATATGATAATAGATAAATTATAGATATTACATGGTAATGGGGTTCTATATAAACATCATGAAGGAATATAGTTTCATATCATAGCATATGCCTCAAAGGAAAATTGAGACTTGAATACTTTAACGATTTGGTTTCTTTGGAACCGTAAACCACATGAAAGAGATACTAAAATTTGGATGAAAATTAAATTAAAATTTATTTGAACAATAATAAAATTCATTAATGATAATTATATTAAATATATAGAATAAATAGGTGATCAGTACAGTATGTGTCTCATAAAAGTGAAAAATGAGATGAAAATCATTTTCCTTTTGTACCGACTCTTGTGAAACTTGTTCAAACGTCCTATATAATAAATATAAGTTTATTATAAATATATCACAGAAACATATTCCTATATATAATATCATATATGATTTTAATATGATTCTTTTTTACCTTTTTGTAAATAATTCCATTTTCATGTTATGTTTCCGATAATAAACGAAATTATTTTTTCATATATGTTTTGACATGATATTTCTAGTCCACTTAATTTGTTCCTAATTTCATAATTTATATAATAAAAATCATGATATAAATATAATTTTTGTTTCATTATATATTTATTTATTGTAACCCATTTAATTTAGTAATAGGAAATGAAATACATTGTTCCTGGAGATGGTAGGTTGTACGTACGCATGAAAATTTTCTCTATTTTCTTATAGTATTGATGGGAAAAAAATAAACAGGATATATATATTATAATTATATATATATTAATTAAATTATTTATTTTATGTAATATATATCACATATTTTTATTAAACATGTTCTTAAGACAATCTATTTATAGTGTGAATGACTCACATCGCTTCGCCAATGATAGTCTGACGTACACACAAACGACGTTATCATATTCCCACAAAATGGAAATCAAGATTTTATGTGTTAAACAATAATATAAGAAGAATAAAGATATCCTAAATACTATTTATATCATATATAAACATTATTCCCTTCATTATTCCAAACCATTAAAGGTTGTAATAGAAAAATTAATGACATAAACTTGCAAGGTGGTTGTCTTCTGTACACATGAATGATGATTTTGAAATCCATTTGATGGAAGTGTGTTAATTTTCAGTTCATAAAAATAACATAAAAATATATCGTTATATTTAATATAATTATGATATTATTTAATATATATATAAATACAATTTAAGGGGTTTTAGGAAGAAATAAAATAAAATGTAAATTGATGAATGTTATATGGTATTTGAGTATGTTTTGTTGGATTACACCAATGGACTTAATTGGATGGATTTCATCTTGGATTGATGACATCTGGATTATATGATGGAATTGAATAATTTATTTGGGAAGGGCTTGGGTGATCCAAATGGATTTATAGTTGTGAAGAATGGGGGACAATGAATGCCCTCTTATAGTTGAGGACGAGTGGAATTCTTGTAAATACTAAAAAGTATTAACTATTGTGAGGTCAAGAATACCTAAAGTTGATAAATTATGATAAGTAAAGGTTATCAGATATTATAAGGTCTACCAACACCTCCACCACACATATATGCTAATTTTTTAAACATTTTATTCTTTATCTCTAAAGTTTCTTCATTTTACCTTTTTTGTTTTTTCATTAAGATAACTAGTTTTCTATATTAGGTAACTTATTATTTAAGGCTATGATAGAGTGATCCTTGTTAGATAATTTTGATTAAATGGTTATATATATCATATCCAATTTATAATGTATAAATCATATGTTTGTTGGAAGTGAACTTTTACACAAGCGAATGCAACGCACAAAGAACCACATTAACTCTAACCGTGCTATCCAAGTTATTTATATCTAACAATTAATATTGTCATTATAAATGGTAAATTATTCAATTAATTGACCGCATATTATATTTATTATCACCTTAAATTCACTGTACATATGAAATATTTTTTTTAAAATTTCAATATTTTAATAATATATCATTTCTAATAAAATAACATTAATGGAAATTTCGACATTATTTATTCAGTTTAAATTTAAATAATAATCAATAAAAATATGGAAATAAAATTTATTCATTTCACACCATTTTAACATGATTTAATCATCTAAAAAATTAATTTTTTATTCTATTTACTTCTCTTTAATTATTTTTAGTATCATTTAATTAATTAACTATTAAAAAAATAATTATTCTGTTGGAATTTCTTAGGCATTTAATGTAATTATATCATATCTAAAAAATTAAAATAAATTATCATGATAGAAATTTAATTTATATTCCAAAATAATATTTATAACCAAATTTAAGTAATTTTTTCCAATTCCAATGCTTCATAGTAATTAAAATTAATGATGGTTCGTTTTGTTCTTTTTCATTACATAACATATTAAATGAGTAATTTTCATTTTATAGTCTCCTAATACCCCATAAAAATAGGTCTTATGGTCCCAGGGGTTATAATATTTCTAGAAAAAAGGGTTTGGACATGGCTTGGGTCATTCTTAAAACTTTTATTCTCTGCTTAACCGATAAGTAATATTGTTTTACCTTTATTGTTGTAATTGATTTTAATTTACTTCACTAATATATTTGGTCAAAAATTATGTTGGTCGTATTATAAATTTTAAACAATTCTAATTCATAATATAGAATCTAGTTTTTGAAATTCCATTCACATAATTCCAAAAAAGTTTTCTAAAATTAATCCCACAGACGTGTCGATCTTGCGGGATATTAAAAGAGAAAATATTAAACAATTTATAATGTTTTTATATTAAATTTCAATATAAAATTGATTCCAATGAAATCCATTGTTTTAATAGATGTAAATTTGATCAAATTATAATTTACAATATTTTAAAATATTATATAACATTAAAAATTATTCAAAATAAGGCACATTCCAATTAAAATTCAGTATTTTTAACTATTCATCAAAAAATGATTCTTTTCTCAAAAATCGTGAACATTAACCATAAGATAATTTTTCATTCCACTTTGAAAAAAAAATTTAAAATATAATTTTTATAATTGGTAAAAATTAATTTTAAATTATATATTTTATTCACGACAAACCCATCTTTTAGAAAAGAAACTGTTTTTCTAAAAAAAATCTTTTTATTTCAAATTAATCTAATTTTATTTGTAATAAATATATAACTAATAAAATTGGTAAAATTATAAATTTTCATATTTTATTTAATCTTATTAATTCTCCCCATTAATATTTATAGCTGATAACATTCATATTAAATAATAGTATTAATAGTATATTTTAGTTCTTCATAACTCGGTTTTGTCTTTAACACAAACCAAACGTTGTTTTGTTTCTTCCGTAAGCTAAAATCGGTGTTTTTATAAAAAAAATAACATTTTGTTATGTATAAGGAAATAAAAATGTGGTTTATTTTGAAACATAATCCATCAATGAATTTTAATTTATTCGAAAAAAATTTAAAAAAAACTCGGGGTGTTACATCCTACCCCACTTAAAACGAATTACTCCCTTAAAATACGTATGTGTCATCATAGTTTTAATACCTGAAAAATCCTTCCTAAGAAACCAAATATTAAAAATTAAATTATAAAATCCATTTAAATTTAATATTGAAAAAATAATATTTTCCTTATGTAACAAATAATTTGGTTCCCACATAGGGGAAAATGGGTGGGAAGTGAAAATTTGGACATATAAGAGAAAACCAACACCCAAATACTAATACAGAGTGATATGAAACATGGTTAGGAAACATTTAATCATAAAAATCCATAAACCAAATAGTATTGAAAAATTTAATTCATATCATCAAAATCGATGATATTTAGGCAACATATTATTTAAAAATCCTTCTACTAAAGAAGTTGAATTTTTATAATAACATATACTTACTTGATTTTATAAAAAAATTCAACAACTACTTCATCCATCAGTTGTGGCTTGATGAATGTTCACTTCATCTCATACTCCAAATAATAAAGATCATTTTTTTTTGTTTTATGTACTAATTGGTCATAATATCCATAAATAGATTGATATGTCATTCTGTCTATCTTTATTTATCTTCAAAAATAAATGTTTCACAGAGGATATCCAATATGAATAAATATTCATATGGTAAATTCATAGATTAATATCTAAATCAATATTCAATTTTCAATATAAAACATTTCCTAAAGGGTTAACCTTTTAACCCTTCTGAAATATGACAATAAAAAACCTTCAAAATAAGGTCACGAAATTTTCCAAAATCAACCTAACATTGATCCCCCATATAATGTGGCTATTGTTTTTTCCTGTACCAAATATATGAATTCTTTCATAATGTGTTCTCCTGAAATATGGTAATAAACTAAATTACCAAAAATCCATATTGAAAACATATATCCTTCTTCATTCCTTACAAATAAAAAACTTATTGGATATATTCCTTAAATCCAAAAAATGCAGTAAACACTATCCATGCTAGCGTAAACATCATTTTCAATAAGTCTTTAATCTATTCCAATGTAATTATATGTATCCAATTTACATTATCCAAATAATTCACCACTTTATCCCGACATTTTTATATAAAAATAAGGAACTTATTACTATTTATATTTCCCTAAACCATATCCTTTCCTTTAATATTACCTTCCCAATAAATCATTATTCAATATATCATTTAAAATCCATAATGAAAAACCTATACTGAATAATTCATAATTATATTATGATTCAAAAATCATAATATTTTAGTTCCAATTCATAAATACTTCATCAACCCCACATACTTGTCAAGAAATTATCTATGATTCATCATCTTATTCTTTAGCACTTTATTCCTTTCACATAAAATTTTCCGACTCTTAATCATCAGCAGTATAACCATTACTCATACAACTAAGATATGTTTCATAAAAAACATTCCCCTAAGTAAATAAATTTTCATAATTCCCATTCATTACAAACTTAATTTATTCATTGATTGATAATGTCTTAGGGAGACCAATATTCTAATCTATTGCATTAACCGATCACTTATTTTTTTCCTTTGAAATTAACTGATGTATGTCCTTATTTTCAAATATTAAATCATCTTCTTGTTCCTATAATATATTCACCTGGTTTTTTTCCAAATTTTCAACATATAGGAAAATAATGCTTCTTTCCTCTGTGTTTACTATCACCCTAACCAGTAATGTACTCATTACTTCTCTTCTTTGGTAAGTATGAGACTTTATTAATTTACATGTTTTTAATTATGGTTTAGTGAAAATTAATTAGGGATAATTACAATGTATTTTAGTCAATTTAACATACCATTTTGATGATTATCAAAAAATATTTCATCACATTCAATTTTAATCAGGTTCCTTCTCTTCTTTCCATTTACTAATAGTAGAAAGAATAGTGTGAGAAACACTAATCATAATGGGAAACAAAATAATCATGAATATCAAATAGGATTTCATAATCTTGACACTCTATTCTTCAAACTATTTTACCTTATGTTTATCTTAGGTCATTCATAGTCATTGTGTATTTAAACTCTTTAAGATCATATGCTGAGAGTTTGTGAATTTCCTAAGAATATCCTCAGGAGTGTCAAATCAGGTATGCATCAAGGCCCATTGGCATGCACCATTTCTCGATCGAGTCTACCTAAATATGAATTTTTTAGGGTTGTTACCCCTTTGTAGATCTGCTCAAGATAAACATTATGTTCTCGTATCGATATAGGGATGTAATTGCTTGGAATCAACTCTCTCAATCCTTTTCCAAAATTCCAGGAAATATTCCTAAATGTTGACTCATCCTTATACTTATCCTTAAATACATTCATAAACATATACTTAGAAATATCTATGGGGATATCATTAATTTTTTCTCATCATAGTTTAAAATATTGACAAAAACATTTCTTTAATACCAACTATAGTGACCAAAGATTCTCATACATGGATATTGTATCATTTTATATTAATATTCAGAACATTAAAAAAGTACATGCCTGAGGACCATAGTTTTTTATATCTTTTTAAAAAATGGAACACACTCTTCTAAAATGGTTAAATATCATCAATGTTTCCAAAAAATATCTTCAAATTTAGTAATCCAACTTAAAGACATTATTCATATCCTAGGGAAATCAAACACAGTAACGGGTTAGCTGAGATGGTAAACTTTGGTAAATAAACGAGATAAGTAAGCATATATTTAACATAAGGGAATGAGAAAATGATGCTAACATTTTATGATCATACCATGCATAACAAAGATCATATACATGAGTCAAAAGGAAATAAAATAAAATGAGTCATGAGATCATAACATTGGAATAATACATAGACTTGTGGAATAAATCTAATCATATAAAATTATTTCTATATTAGGAAAGGCTCACTTCTAATACCTTTATAGCGGAAAAATTCCTTTACTGAACTGGGTCACACCCCCTTCCATCCTTTTATTACTAAACTAGGTTCACTTCCCATTCTTTACCTATATTATTTAACCAGGATGACTTCCCTCCCTAGACAAGTCTTACTGAATCATGTTCACATTCCAATTTCTGGAATATATTATTGAATTTAGTTCACTCCCCTTTATAGTTATTTTTATCTAATGAGAAATAAATATTTACTAAATTCATTGAAGAGAGATATAGGTTCCACCCCTCGTATAATTAAATCATACATTTGTTTTCCATAAGATCATAAAAATTCATTATATTATAACCCATGAAAAGAGATGGTTATTATAATAATTTAATAATATCATAACATATGGAAAGTATATAGTTCTAATAATAATTTCTTCCTATCATAACTCATGAAATAAATCGGGTTTCATAAGCATTTTACCGTTGTATAGAATATGGAGGAGAAATAAGATTCATAAACAACATTTCATCATCAAAATAAACTTTTCAAAGAAAGAATAATAATTGTTTCATTGGACTATATCCCTAGTAAATCATAAACTATATCAAAGGATTTCATCTTTGTAGGATAGTTATTTTGAATGATAACTAGGAGAATTTATTAAGAAAAATAACCATTCATTTATAATCAAATTTTAAAATATTTAACATTTTTAAATTCTTTTTCACTAAAACATACTTGAAAAAAAATAATGTAATCTTCAAAAATTATTCGAAACGTTTCTTGAGGAAAATATCCATTTTGTTTTGAAAAAAAACTTCTTCAAACAGAAAACATTTTCAAAACATTTTTCTTTGAAAATAAGATTGAAAACTCAAAAATGATGGTTTAAATACAATTTTAATCACTTTTTAAGTCATAATACATATTCAAATTCATTTTCCCTGAAAATTATCTGAAATATCAATAAAAATTGAATTTTTTTATAAAATATTATTTTGAATTAACACAGGTTTCCAACTGATAATAAAAAAAAGTTGGATTTTCATAAACAAATTTCTTAATTTTTAAGGTGTAAGTCATTATATTTCAACATTTGAGACTTAATCATAAAAATCACAATTAATGATTATATTTTGACACAAATATTTACAACTTTGGTAACATTGAATCACAAGCCCCATTAAGAAATTACATAAAATGGAACTTAAAATATCATGAGAATAAATAATGACATGAAATTTGATTTTAAAATGGCAATATATACACCTCATTTAATAATATAGGTGCATTTCATAACATACATCTCAATGAAGAAAAATTGATAATAAACTAATTTAAAAATTTGTGATATATTGAACCATAAACCCAATGAAATAGTGATCCTGAAATGGATAGGAAAATAAAAATAAATTTGAGTAAAATACTTATAAAATAAATTCATTGTATATATATACACCACATAGAAGAAATGTGTGGTGAATATAGCATGTGTCTCAAAAAAGTGAAAAATCTAGTTGGAAATCTCAACCTTAAGTTCTTACTCACTCCATACTCATTCAAACCACATGTATTACAAATATAAGTTTATTAATGATATATAAAATTACCATATACCTATATATAATGTCATATATGATTCAATTATGAAATTTTATTACCCGTTTGTTAATAATTATATGCTTATGTTATATTTCAGGTATTAACCACTTCTTTCGTATTAGTTTTGAATTATTATTTCTGGTCCATTTACTTTGATCATTCCTTTATAATTTACAAAATTCAAAAAATTACATAATAACATATATTTCTATTATATTTTTATTTAGATTATCCCATAAAATTTATTGATAGGAAATTAAATACATTGGTCCTGGAGATGATTGGTCATACTTAAACATGAATATTGTTTCTGTTTTCTTGGTGAATTGAAGGAAATAAGGTAAATGATATATATATATATCATTAAAGTAGAAATATTATCTGATATATATCACACATGTTTATTAAAATAATTATTGATACATTCCATGTATAGAGTGAATGAATCACATTTCCTCACAAAATGGTAGTACGCCATACAATCAAATGACGTTATCATTTTCCCAAAAATCGAAAGTGTGAAGGTTTATGTTATAAAATAATTATTGAAGAAAAATGACATCATAAAAATCATATATATCATATATAAATAGTATTTCCATCATTATTACCAACCATTAATGGTGGTGATTTAAAAATTAATGATGTCGGTTCACAAGGCAGTAGTCCTCTGAACACACGAATGAAGATTTTTTAAACCATTTGATGGATCAAAGATAATTTTTATTTTATACCCTTAACATAAAAATGTATCATTATATTTATGATACAGATGACAATATATAATAATGTTATAGAATTAATAGAAGTAGTTTATAGAAGAAATTAAAAACATTTGTTGATGAACGTTACCTATTCTTTGGGTATCACCTTTTTGATTAAAGAAAAGGTCATCCTTGGCTTGATTTATTCCCTAAGTGAGTATTCTAGGATGATATTATTTAAAAGGGAATTTTTTTAGATCATGGAGATGTAAAATTTCTTGAAAGGGGTAAAAATGGGGGAGAGTTAGTTCCCTTTTATAGTTTAGGATGAGTGATGTTCTAGTAAATTATCAAAAATATTTAATATTGGGAGGTTATATTTACATCAAGTTTCTCCAAGCCTGATAATTAAAGGTTTTTTGGAAGGTTATTACCTATCCACTATTCCTCCATGAATTTATACACATTGTTTAAACATTTGGTTCCTTAATAATTAAAATTCCTTCTTTTACCATTTTGGTTTTTTATATTGTTAACAAGTTTTCTAACCAATGTAATATATTCTTTAAAATAAATTTATGGTGATACTTATTTGATAATTTTGAATAAATTATTATAAATACTATATCTAATTTATAATTTATAAACCATCTTTTTGTTGTAAATTAAATTAAACAATAGTATATTTAACGTGAAAAACACCTCTTTAACTATAACTATGTTAACCGAGTATTTCTATTTAATGGTAAATATAGTAATTATAAAAGGTAAATTGGTCCATTAATGGAAAATATATTCTAAATATTATCATTTAAAAATAAATTTATAGATTATATTAATTTTATAATTTTTAAATCATTTAATAAAATATCTTTTATAATAAAATACCATTAATGTCAATTTTCACATTGTTTAATTAATTTGAATTTTAAAATATAAATACATTGATGAAACTAAAATATATTATTTTCACCCTAGTTTATAATTATTTTGTCATCTAAAAATTAATGTATGAAAATAATTCATTCAGTTTACTTCACTTTTATTATTTTTATTATCATTTATTTTAGTTAATTATTAACTAATTAATTAATGTGTTGGAATTTATAAAGGAATTAATGTAAATATAGCATCCCTAAAAAATTAAAATAAATGATATTATTAAAAAAACATATTTATCATCAAAAATATAATTTATAAACAAAATTGCGTTGTTTCTTCCTATTCTTATTTTTTATTGAAATTAAAAGGAAGAAATATAAATTTTTTGTCATTTCCTCTACCTAACTTATTATATGGGTCAATTTCATGGTAATATGTCCTAAAACCTCATAAAATTAGAGACAAGTGATGCAAGAGTCAAAATATATTAATACAATTGGTTTTGGATAGGTGTTGGGTCATTCTTACACCATATATTCTAAGTTTACCCACTAAGTAATCTTGTTTTTACCTTAATTGTCGTAATTAATTTTTATTTCATTTACTATTCAATTTGGTAAATAATGAAGTTGTAATTATTATAAATAATAAATTTTATGGATTCTAGATATGAAAATAATTTTTCCGAAATCAATACACCAAAGTTAAAAAAATTAATTTAAAATTAATCTCACGAACGTGTTGCCAAATTGGGTTTTTGAATCAAAAATGTTCAAAAGGATACATTATTATTACATTCAATTACAATATATAATTGATTCCAATTTCATAATTTGATTAATATATGTATATTTTATCAAATTATACGTTATATACAATTTAAAATATAGTTTAAATATATAAATAACTCAAAAAAAAAATCTCCCACAAATTAAAATTCATTAATTTTAACTATTCATCTAAAAAATGATTTTTTTCTAAAAAATCCCAAACAATCCGCATAATATATTTTTCACATTCTAATTTTAGAAATAAACTTTAGTGTTTTAAAATAAATTTTATAAAATTTGTCATATTTAATTTTAAATTTTGTGTACCAAGCACGTCAAAACCATCTTTTAAGAAGGATATTGTTTTTCCAAAAACATTTCATTTTCATTTACATGATTTTTATTTTATTTCGAATCAATAGATAAATAATAAATATTTAAAATCTATATATTTTCATAATTTATTTAATCATATTCATTCTACCATAATATAATCTAGGTGATAACTAGAATATTGATTAATAATATCAATACTATTTTCAAGTTTGATAAAACTTAGTATTTTGTATAACTCATGCCAAACATAATGTCCCATGTACAACAAGATATGATTAGTTTTTCATGTAGAGAATCCTTAACATGGTTTTTCATATAAACAAATATTATCATGGTGTATCATGTAACATAATCCATCAAAAAATATTAATTTATTTGAAATAAATAATTTAAAAAAAACTAATGGTGTAATAGTGTATCCATCACCAAAGCTCGACACTAATGAGTACCTAAAGTCCTAGAGGTTTTAGTTGGGATTGGGAATCAATATTTAGTTGTTAATTATACTAATATTACTTTATACCTTTGTGTATGTGGTTGACAAGGTAGATTTGGCTGAGGTAGACATAGCTCGAAAGATAGGTTTGGGGAAAGTTTATTTTGTGTAGTACTTTGCCAAGGTGTTTCATCTGGATATAGAAGGAAGTGAAAGGTTTGTCAGATTTCTATAGGAACAATTTTAGTTGCTTCATCATGATATCAATAGTACATATAATACTTGTTTGGGAAGCATTTTCATATCAGTCCTAACTATATGAATGATCTTAGGACTTGTCATCTTTTTGGATGATCAGGCCATAAAAAATGTTTTTTATTTGAAAGCATCCACTAGGGTTGTAAGGCTTGGTAAACATTAACAAAAGGTCTATAGGCTAATACAGATTCTTCCAATGGTGGTGGTTATTATCCTTAAGAAAAGGTGTATGTTCATTTTGCTAAGACCAGATGAATTTTTCAAACAGAGTATGTGCAAGATAAATCTAAGGTAGGGCCAGCTACTCTTAGAGGTGCAATGTTTATTTCTTCTTTTATGGTGTGATATTTGTTTAATTCCATAGATAATCATTGTTTTGCATCATAAAATTTTGTTTATGTTTTAGGATTTCATTCAAAACTTATTACATTCTTATTGGTTCATTCCATACCATTTAGGAATTGGTATGAACATGGTTTTAGATGTCTTGTGTGTCAGGTGATGATTGAAATCTATGAAGTGGTGTGATACTTACTTTTTCTAGATCATGAATTCAAATACATGATTGTTGGATTTTATTGGATGAACATTGTTAATTCATTGATAGAATATTTTCACCATTGAGTTTAGTTATTATCTACCGGAGGGGTCACTCACGGCATTCATGTTTAGTGGGACTAAATATCAGGAAATTAGGGTATTATCGTTTCTTATTGTAGAGTAATATCATGTTGTTTTTCATAGATTACTCTTGATGTCGTTCATACATTCTTTAGATTTCAACTTGCTGTAGTTTTGTGTACCTACATTGAGGTTATCCGTGATGATTTTTCTAGTTTACATCCATATAGAGATGCTAGGATTACCATTGACCTTCTCCCTTGTATGCTTCTCATTTCTTTCCCATCTTATTTAATGGAACATGATAATTTAGTGGGACATAAGTTCTATCTTGAGGAAATAGAGTCTAAAATATTTATTCATCCTAGCATTTCATCATTTTATTGTCTTGTCTTCTTCAATAAGAATGAAAACATGTTCCTCAGACTTTGTATTGATTATTGAATATTGAATTGCGTGACTGTTAAGAACCAATATCATTTTCAAGGATTGATGACCTCCTTGATTATCTTATAGGGGATTGTTAGTTTTCTAATATTTCACTATGGTCAGGGTACCATTGGATGAGGGTCTGAGAAGAGGATATACCTAATAAATAAATTATGACCTGATATGGTAATTTCATGTTTCAAGTGATTCCACTTCATCTCACTAATTCTCTAATTGTGGTTTTTGATATGATGAACTGGATTGTTCATTGGTTCTTGGAATATTTTGTTGTTTTCTTTTTTGATTATAGTTTTTTAGCCCATGTCAAAGGATGATTGTATGAACCATTTGGATATCACACTTTTAACCTTAAAGAAACATCATAAGTGTGGTAAACATTCCAAATGTGAGTTTTGGATTTGGGATGTGATGTTTTAGAGGGATGTGATATCTAAGACGAGTTTCTTATTAGACCCTAAAAAGTTATAGGTGGTTATTTTATATAAGTATTACAAAAATGTGTTTGATATCTGGTGAATCTTGGTTTTGGATAGTTAATATACATAGTTTTTTTGGACTTACAAATGTTTTCATCTTCATTTAATGATTTAAACTATGTGTAATGCCTGAGTGGAATGATAAGGGTCAATGATATTTTGTTAAGATGAAGTTGAGGTTGACTGCATCACTAGTTTTTATTCTTATGGAACCGAGATCTGGTTATGAAGTTTTTTATGATTCATCTAGCTTGGGTTTGGGAAGTGTATTGATATAGGGGATATATATGGGGACCTATAAATAATTATTATTATACACTTTTGATATTATTTACCCATATCATGATATTTAGTTATAAGAAGTTATAAACCAACTCAAAACATGGCGTTAGTATCTATTCGAGGAGTGGTTTATGAAATATTCTGATCAGAAGAGCACGAAATATACTAATACTTTAAGATATATAAATTTTTTATAGATTCACTGGTTAAAGTGTCTTCATTAAATTTATTTTGATATTTCTTATACTCCTTGAAAAGTGCATGTGTTTTCAAATGAGATTAGTAGAAAATTATTTTCAAAATCTATGCATGAATTGGTTGAGGAGTGGTGTCTTATTAGTATGATTACTGATATGATAATGGAAGTGAAAGAGGTTGGTAGATAGGTGTTATTGGATTTAATGAAAGTTGGCTCATCTATTTATGTGTGAGTTAGGATTGAGAAGGTGATAGAAATTGAGTGATAAGGATTGCAAAAATCCTTTACAGTGGTGAGACATTATGTGAGTGTTCTTAGTCTCCATGTGGAGATTTTTGATTCCATAGAATTATGGTTGGTATATTTTCCATAATTTGGATGTTTTTGGGTAGTGGGCACCATCTTATTGGTCTTTCCACCCTAGTAATACCCTTATGTATTATAATTTGAGACGGTCGATTGAAAATTTTGAATCATCATGCCTTACATGATTGAGTATTAAAGAATAACACCATATACATATGGGGTTGTTTCATCCCTTAACCATTTCAGAATGGATGTGGGATGAGATATCCAGGAATCTCATCATTGTTTTTCAAGATACTCTTAGTGGGAGCATTTCAATTTTCATGATCAGTGATCAAATTTGGAAATCATCTAAATTCCTACATATTTGGGAGATGATGAAAGTGTAAAACATTGAGACTTGTATGTATGAGAGATTGGGAATTTTTAGGAGGATCACTCTATAGTTTTCTCTAATTGGTACTCAAGTTTCACATGTTGTTTTTGGATGGATTTTCATGATGCAATGGGTTCCTAGATAAAATTAAGAAAATATTACCATTCGTGGATGGTTATATATAGAGAGAGGGTTATCAGGTTTCTTTAGGATATTATATAGGCATGTGCTCTTAAATTTATAGGACCTTGGGAAAGGTACATTCTGTTAGTTTAATTTTCCTCTAACAGTATTAGTTGATCATTAATAAATATGGTTCCCTTTGATGATTTTTATGGGTGACTATGTAGATATCCCTTATACTGGGAAGAGCTTGGGGAGTGGTCCTTGGTTGGGTCCTGTGTTGATCAAGAGATGACATAGCTGGGGAAATTGATCTGGAGAAGACTGATCACGAAATAGATTCCTTATAAATCTTATAAAGAAAGCCTTCATAGGTTGTTACAATTTTAGGATAGTGATTGGGTTTTTCTCAAAGTATCACCTCACTTGGGACATATTTAGTTGGTTTAGTAGGGTATCTAGGAAATTTTGTTTTTGACACCCATTGAGATCATATGATGACTATGAAGGGTGCCATATCGGTATGATATACTATCTTCTGTGATAGATATCAATTTCATGTTTCATGATTAATAGTTGAGGTGGTATATACCATATCCTTCCCATGTGGTTATATGAGAGGATTTAGATTTTGATCCAAATACCACATTGGTTAAGAATCTAGCAAAAATTATGGATCTCCAGGATAAGGTATTGTGTTGTAAAATTATCCCCCTTGTTTGGGTATTGTTGGAAAAGAAGACAATACTTCCATGAGACATGAGAGTGGGAGTAGTTTATGAGGAAGTATTGGTCTTATATTATTGTGGATCTAGGGTCTTGATTACTTATTGGTGACATAATGTTTTATGGTGGGGTGATTGTATCGTACAGATGCCTTTTTGTTATGTATGATATAACCATTACATTTGGTTTCCTTTTAGGTAGGATGAATAATATTGAAATAGAAATTGGGTGGATACCTATAACAGTAAAATTAGGGAATTTTTGGTGTTTTTCATTTTAAAACAGAGGTTTTTTCATTTCACTATGTGATTACCATACATGTAATGCGAGTATATCACATATAAGGGACTATGAGAAGATTCTATGAACCAAAACAGGATATGAAGGCTTTATGGGCCCTATAATAGGTCCACACCACATAATGGAATATTTCTAGTTTTTTTATAAAATAATGATGGTGTCTTCATCATAAATGAGCCTCATGGATTCCGCAAAGTGTATGTGGATTACTCACCATGTAATAGTCACGAATTGGGATTTGACGGTTATGCGTGAGTTTTTTTTCATTTCATTAATTGTAGGCTTCCTTTCTCTCAACCTAGGGTCTCTCCCTAGGTGATTTTGAGAGGGTCCCTCCCTTATGGGTTACTTATTTCCTCAATAGATCACAATTTTAGTGGGGAATTCTCTCTCTAGGTACCTAACTATTTTTTAGTCTCTTTGGATTTGGATATGTTGTGCTTTTAGATTTATTTTTTTCCGTTTTTGTGACTGTATGTCGTTTTTTATTTATCATTTTCAGTTCCATGGTGTGTCTAGTCTTTTAAATGTCTTCCTCTGTGTTTTCAATCACTATTGTTGAATGTATCAAGGTTTATACCTTTTAGAGGTAGATGATTCTGTTAAATAATTTACTTTTAGGAATTTTATTTTTTTCATGATAAATTAATTTTGGTTCCTCATTTATTTGAAGTGATATATTCTTTTAAGGGATTTTCTGTAAAATAATATGATTTATAAAAGGTTATTTTATTTGGAAATTAATTTTCTTGATTTATAAATGGGTTTTCAAACTCTAAATCAGATTGTATTGTCTTTGAAAGTTGTATATGAAGTTCTTATCATTTTGTTTTAAATTAATTTTTACAATTTCACATTGGGAACATTGGGTGTGTCCAAAAAGAAACCAGGGTAGCCTTATTGTGTATATAACAACACTGGGAAGTAAAATTTCGTGATATCAACTCAAAGGAGTCAATATCATTTTGTATCAAATGCTAAGTCTTTTTAGTATTTTTAGTGTATAACACATAGTAACCCATAGGTTAGAGCCCAAATGTGAGGTTTTTTATCATTTAAGTTTATTTATCATATTATTTTCATTATCATGGATTTTTTCTCACATGTTTTTATATGAGGTTGTATGAAATTTTTTAGAATGAATTTTTTTTTCATATATTTGTGTTTACATGTTTACTTCCTATTGTATGGATATTATTTCTTGTTTTATCACTTCTATTTTTCGTATTTCCATTCTAAGAATATAAAGTGATTTTATGAAAACCAAAGGGAAAATAATTTATAACTATATTTAATTTATGAAAATGTTTTGTAAAAATGTTTTTTTGCTATAATTTTATCATTATTGATGTTAGACCTTTTATAGAAACTATATTGGTATTGTATTGGGCTTTGTATAATAACATAATTATGCCTTTGGCAATTTTTAGATGTCTTATTAGAGGGTCTTGGTAAAGGGTAGAGCATCTTGTAGAATGTTTTCTTCTCATGATGATCTTTCCTTGGGTTTGGGTTAGAATGGAGGTGACATTCTGCTAACATGGTGATTTGACATGATTTATGGATTATCCTCTTTTTTAATGTATTTTATGTCTTTTTGGTATATATTTTATTTCCTCTATATAATCTGGTTTTCTTTCTAGTTTTACTTATATTCAAGACTCGTTTTTATAACATATTTTATGTATTTTACATGATGGGATGGTTCTGTTTTCTTTTCTAGTTGACCTGGGTTGGTTCTTTATAGATAGAATATTTTTATGGAGGATTAAAATTACATCCAAGGACTAAAATATAGAGATATATAACATATTTATGATAAATTCAAAAACCAAAAAAATATAATAAGGGAGGATTGAAAACGACCATCAAATCCTTTGAATAATTGAAAAGTGTTAAACATAATAATTTTGAACATATTATTCCATAATTTAAGTAACTATTTTAAAATGGAATATGGGAAAATATAATTACTTGATTTCATTAAATCAATAAACATAATTTTATCCTTTAGTTGTTCGTTTCAACCAAATTCCCCCACTTTTCAACCCATTTTCCAATAGTGGATTTAAAGTAATATCTTATCATTCATGAAGAAAACTAGTCACCTATAATTTATCAAAACATCTAATAAGGTATGAAAATATATTTATAATATCTCTATTTTGTTAATTAGACTAAAAATTATTAGTACAATCTGCAATATATAGTAGGATTAAACTATAATTATAAATATTATCCTGAGTGATTTCAATAATAAAACTAAATGTTCTACATAATTATTTCTAAAATTAACTAAATTCATAAAAACATCATGAAAACCATAACCCATATTAAAAAACTAAAAATTTAGGGAATGATCATACAAAATTAAAACTTCATCTTAACTTAATCAACAAACAATATATTGTATCTCTTAATGTCACATACCAAACACATGAATATATTGATCATATATTTTTCTAAAACATATTAATAACATCGATTATAATAAAAACCCAATGAAATCATTTATTCTATAATGATATGACTCTAACCTTTTTCCGTGAATATAGTTACAAACTATTAAATATATTCTATAAATCCAAAAATATAATAAATGTCATCAAAGGTAAAATAAATCACTATATCACCTGATCTTGAATTTATTTCAGGGTTACCAATACTATAAAATTTACATTATCAATATCAATTATGTCTTTATCCCTACTAAAAATTATTATCTATTGTTTATCCCTCCAATATGAGTTTTCTAAAAACATTCCATACCAACTAAATAACTTTTCTAGTTTATCAGTAGCATTCGACATCTGATTTCAATACCTTAAACTAAAATTACTATAGAATAATATTTATATTGGTAATGATTATTGTAACCATAATACCATTGATAAATCACTCGTGTTATATAATTCTTGAATCCCAAGACATAAACAATTCAATCATTCTACATCAACAATTGGCATAGCATAGGCTTTCCATTCTATGTGATCTTTCATTTGGATTTGTCAATTTATTGAGACAATTCCCAACTTCCCCACACATAGAACATTGAACTATAAATAGTACATTACCAATCCTATAATACATTGCCATATGTTCTTGTTTAAAAATTTCAAACACAATGGAAATTGATTCATAGGTCCTCTATGGTATCTATCCCATGAACTTTCATAAAATTAATTTTTTCTATAATTAGGTGTGTTGAGAAAACCATCCAATTAGTGGTTGATAATTATATATCAAGAAGTTTATTTCATCATTATCACAATATTTTTCATTTCATATCCCATATTATTATTTATCATATGATGAAAATCATTTTACTATCTATCACATTTACTATTAACACAACCCCTACTAGTTATATCCATTTATTAAAACTATATATCAATATATTAGTTACATTAATCATAGTGATAAATTTAATAATAATGAAAATCATTTTGATACTTTCTAAATCAAGGAAACATCTTTTCAACCTGTGAATCCATAGATTTAACCTAGGTTATCCATGGCCATTTAAAATTAAATCATTCATAATAGATCAAAATTATAGTGTGAATTATCATAATAATATCCCATAACATTTTTTATACATATTTTATTTATTATTCCAACAAATCATGACTAGGTGACATCTGAGTTATTTCCCAATCCACCCCTTTAAATGTTTTTACACTGTGGTTTATTTATGAAACAACCGCATCTAGCCACCAGTACCCATATAAGGATTTATTTTCTAGTAAAACCATAATACCTAATTTTCCATAAATAATAATTTTATCTTGTAAATATTATTACCCAAAATGTTCTTACAAAAGTGTTCCCCTCATAATTTTCAAATAATATTAATCCTTTTTCTGATACCAACTTTTGTAACACAATAATTTTACACATAAATATTACATCTTATTAATTTAATATTCAATACATAAAATTACATTCCATGCCATTATTGTAATGGTTTAGTGTATTGGGAATATTTTATACATAAAAAACTGGTACATAAAAGTTAGGCATAATATCCCACTACTTTATTCATAATATGAACCATTCTTATTCATATCATGATTAAAAAATATATTCAAATACAATAGAAAAGGAAACATAATATATGGTTAGTTTAGATTATAAATAATATTAAACAATTTATCAATAATAATTTAATAATTAAATGAGCATATGGGTATCAAAACATGAGATTTAATATTTGAAAATAAAATGTAGATAATCATAATCATAATAATGAGTCATGGAATAAAGCATAGTTTTTTATAAGATATGAATCAAAAAGTAATAAAAGAACATGATCCATGAGATAATAACATTTTCAAAAGTCCATTTCATAAATTAATAGTTTAATAAAAATCATTTTAACATTATTCCAGTCCATCCACTAATACATTCATCACATGTTAGGCTCAGGAAAACCACATGTGTACTTATTTTGAGCTTCAGATGACATTCTGTGTACCCTTCTTTAGGATTTCGATAACCACTCATAAACTAACTTTGGGGTTTGGGATAACCTCATGTCTACCATTTTTGGTTTTGGGATAACATCCCATGTATCATTTGATCTCATAAAATGTTATTCTTTACCAAATTCATTTCTAGGTAAAAATATAACCACCAGCTATAAAAACATTATCCATATATATGCAACAAGATGATGAAGACATTTATCATTCCATCAAAAAGTAACATATGGAATAGAAATTAGTTTCATCAATATTTCGATAGTGTATTTGTATACTATTATAACTACAAATAAGGATGGTATCATTGAATTATATCCCTTTTTATGCATAAGTAAATTCATGTGGTTTTATCATAGATGAAAAATTCCTCTTAATTGTCATTGTATTATTCCATGAGAAAAATATTCAATAAAATGTGATAAAGACAAAAGGAACTAAAAAAGAACATGGAACATGAAAATAAATATTCAAATAATTTGGTGGTCATTATAGAGTAAAACATTTTCTATTTTTTGTATTATAATATAGTGTTTCATTCCAAATTTTCAGTAAAAAGTAAAAAAAATCTCATTTAGAAAGTATAATATGATTTTATCTAAATTTTTTAAATTAAAGTAAGAAATTCATAGAAATGAAATTAATTAATCATAGGATATTAGTGATGAAATATTGTAGATAATTTTAATTAAATAATTAGAATGGATGAAAAAAATTCCCATCTTAATAGTAAAATATAGTCAGTTTCCTGTAAAATCATCTCCTGAACACTTGAGCACTTAATGAGGGGAAAAATGATAAGTTATAATCTCCAAAATTAAAAATAGTGGAATAAAACCCATATTTTTTGTGGATAAAGATCATATAAATTATTCATAATTAAATTTTATCAAAATAAATCCCATAGAAAATTAGTTTGTAATGTATAACCCTTACGCCATTGTAAACTTTTGACTCCTAACTCCATGATAGAAATAACACGAAATGACACATTAAATACCATAAATATAAGGGTAATAATGATACATATTATCAAATATTTATTATATATACTCATCAAATCATAAATGTGTATACTATAATATGTGTCCCAAACAATACAAATTGAGACCATAGACCCTTACAACTTTTGTAATCTATGAATCGAAAAAATCATAAAAGATGGAATATAATATAAATATTTAAATATCCAAAAGTTTCATGAAAAACAACATAAAATACATTTATAGTTTGTATATAAATAGAATATATGGAAACATTTGTCAATATTATATATGTTCTACATAAATGAATGTGAGATAAGAAACCCTTACCACAAGTTCGACATTCCTCATAAGAACTCTAACCACTTCTTCTTTGAAGAAATTATTTTGGATAACACCTTAAAAACCTTAAGGATGTATATTTATGAAGAAAACAATATATATTACATAATTAATTTAATAAAATTATTTGGTAGTCGTTGATATTGGTATATTCCTCAAAAAATTTAATGAAGATAGGTGGGGTGGAATCCATATAAAAGATAAAATAGGGGCACCCCTAGAATTTAAAAATTATTAAATTGATATAAATTAATTATCATGTTCGTATGGAAAAAATTGATATATAATTATTCTAGGATTAATATAATTCTAAATCCTCTCATCTAAAAATATTTAAAAACTTTAAAGTGTTTTAACCCTTAACTCATAGTTTAGAACCATTGTTAACACTTTGTACAATTACCCTGATATAATTGTTTTTTTCTTATTTGTGGTCATGAACGTAAAAATAAAAAGGATTAGTAACCCATAAGCGGAACATAGATTATATGATCAACCATATAAGAGTAAAATATCTGAATATATGATATTTTTTAATCTTAATTCATTTAATGTTAAATTATATATCATAAGAAACCATTAAATTCATATTTCAACTATTTAAATAGATGAGTTTTAAAATAAATCTTTAATGAAATATAACATGAATATAACATTTTATCATATCCCTAATAAAATATAATTATTCAAAAAATTACATTTATGCTATACCACATCCAATAAAATAATACATTATATGTTTTTAAAATCCATTAATTGATTTTTATACATCTTGGTTAAGAACCACACCAGAGATATGTAAGAATATAAAGAAATTATACGATAACTATAATAAAAAATAAATTAACATGATAAAATTTTAATTCATCTTTCAAATATCTTATTTTAACAAAAAATACCCTTTTATATCCCAATGAAAAAATATTATATATATTGAAACAAATAAATTCAGGTTTTTTATTTTTTATTTACATAAAATAATAATTATTTGATTATAAAAGAATATTGAAACCATTTTCATTATAACTGAATATAGGATATTTATGGTTGAAATAAAATCAAAAAATTTAAATAAGGTTGGTTTTAGATTTATTTTCAAAGCATTATCCCATTATTTTTAAACTGATTTTCTCATAATACACTTATCTAAGTGGTAAATATTTACAATGGCCCCTTTTCATAACATCCAAATATAATGATGGCCAATATAAGAAATTTGGAATTATAAATTTCATATGTGTAATTAATTTTTTATAATCCAATCCCTATATGTTGAGGAAGTTATTTTTAATCAATCATATAGAATGTGAATAAATTTTATTTTCTAGAAAAATATATTTTTATGTATATTAATTTCTCTATGAAAAATTAAACTTATTTTCATGTATAATTAAATTAATTGGATCGTGTTTTAAAAATAAGAACTAATTATTTATTTAAATCAATTGAATATAAAATTAATCAGTTTAAATACAGTAATGGAAATGGTTATATTCTATAAAATTTTACTTTTCACCATTCACTAAAAAGTTAATCAATTAAAGAAAAATCTAAAAAAATTACTTATGATAATTTTTATATGATATCATTTTAAGAATATATATATAATTTATAAAGGTTATATGAATTTATCATTGAATTTACTCAAATAAATAATTTATAAAAATTGATGAAAATATATTTTTGATTCATAAAATAGCCTCACTAAAAATTGAGTTCTTATTTCTTAATAAATAACCAATGGATATTTATTTAATTGGAAACTAATATATATATATATATATATCAAAATTAATATTCTTATATTCATACCCACTAATTTAATGGATTGGTTATAATACTAACATTTAAATAATAATATTTATATAATCTATTGTAATTCTCTTATGGCTCAGTGTTGAATGTTAGGAATGATATGAAAATTGTTATTATTTAAAACTAAACTATCATGTTGTGATACATATTGTTCTTCCATTGATGATAGGACAACTATTGGTGATGTATTTACATTAAACCAATAGGTGTTCCAAAAAAATTAATAAAAAAACTATACAACTTCTCTTTATGTTTCCATCTTATCCAATGTTGACATCTAAAAACCCTTAGAATGGGTAATCCATTATTAAATCGAGAAACAATTATTCCAAAAAGATGAGATACTAGATTATATGCTTTTTTCATTTCTTGTTGTTACATTCCATGATTATTTATGATCCTATTATCATATCCTAAGGCATTTACACTATTGTTCCTCCTCAAAACCTTCAAATATAGCATGAATCCTAAAATTTTTGCTATCAGAATCTCATCCATGTATTTATTATTTTATTTGATTATTGGTGATTTATCTTTTGATGACGTGTATTTTCCATCCATGGGGACACTAAATTATTATCCTCACTCATTTTAAATCATTCCAATACCTTATATATATACTCTGATAGAGATTAAAAATCTATTCCATTCTTCATGTTCCTTATGATCAACATCAAAAACATCTTCAATTCATTCCAGTGATCATTGACCTCAATATTTCCCAAAAAAATATTTCAAATCCTCAATATGATCTCTCTTAATACATTATATAATCACATAATCTACATAAAAGATCAGTGTGAATATTATTTTATAATATGATTTATTATTTGATCCACATTGCTCTATATGAATGCATTTTCTCACATAATTTAATAAAATTATATTTGTATTTCATCGGTCCCCATTTCAACATATAAAAAATTTATTTTAGTTGATGTGTGAATCCATAATTTTCTTTTTCCCTCAAAATATAAACTTCTTCGGTGATGATTTCCACATTAAAATTACCATGACGTAATTTCATCCACAATTCATATTTATCATGATATAAATTCCTTATAGTAATAATTTCATTAAATGACTAGATTTTTAAATTCTAAAAAATATAAGACAATTTATTACTAACATGTATATCTTTTAATTTTTGAAATCCTTCAATAATAATCCATTATTTTTATCATTTATTACTATTTTCTTCTCCATTCAAAAACATGACACATTTTTATGAAGAACTCTTTTCTCCACAGAGAGATCTATTAACTATTATGTTTTGGAAGAATGAAATTATTATATCTCCTTCATCATTTATAAATACCATTATCATAGGATATTTATACATTCACCCAAATCTAGTCCCTTGGAATCTCTATTATCCATAAGAATAATGTATTAAAAATCATTATTGAGAAAAACAATAAGTGGATATCCTAGGAAGACCGACTCTAAAAAAATTGATTTCTAGTCATTTTGGGATGACATCATCAAGAATTTAATAATCCAAAGATCCACCCTATGAATCAATTTTACTTTGGAATTTCAAATCATTTATCCATGTTGATAATGATAGAATCTTACATTTATCAAAAACATCATTTAGATAATCATGAATCTCAAATTATTTATAACTCTTTTAACAATATTGAATGTTAATAATTCTATCTAAATGATCTTTTTCATTAATCAATCCCATTTTCTAAATTGAATCATTCACCACACTCTGATATATAAACACCAGATCATTATTGAATAGGAAATTAAATATTTTGACGTACATCACTATGTTTTTATCACAAAGTTTTAAATGAAACTATTAATCATAACAAGGTTTAACGTATAACAACTAAGATGTTTCATATAATATTATTATTTTAATTAAGATAAATAAATAAATAATAAATAATTTTGAAAAAATTCATGTGTTATATAGAAAACATTATTCTTTCCTAGGATTATTCTGAAAAATCCTTCCCTAGTAATGGAATAGGGCTTTTATTCTTGAGATAGGATGAATAGGAGACTCAATTTTCCTAAATATCCTTATAGTAACCTAATATGAAAACTCATGTGTATGTACCCATAATTTAGCATTTAATACATCCATTTTATTAAATCATTATATTTTTATTTAATAGACATAGTGTTATCAAATAATATGTGTATCCTCTAATAAAAAATATGGACATCTATACCTTCATATTTAGTACCATTATTATATATCTAATATTTTTCTTTATTATTCTCTCTTCTAAAACCATATCTCTCTATTTGATGATAATTTTCAAAACCTCAAATATAAGAAAGAGAAAAAACACTCACCCATTATATGTTTCTTTATATATTATGGTATTGTAGTCTGTAACCCATTATAAGAATAAATAGGTTTCATGCCCCCATCCATATAAAAATTAACATCTAATCCCAAAGGTTATTTCCTTATATATTTATTGAAAACATATTTTACTTATCAAGTAAAGTCCTCATGTGTTACGTATACCATGAATATAAGATTCAATATACATATATCAACTAATACACTCATCACCTTAGGAAAATGTCACCAAAATTTACAATCCACAACATTAGATATCCAGATGATTCCATTCTAGAATGCATTACTCCTTCTAAATTCTTGGTATGATAAAGTGTCATATCTTTTAGACCACTGGATAACACCATGGAACATTATGATATATCATAATATATCAATAAATACTGTAAAACAACAACATTATTTATTTTTCATACTAAGATCATATTCTTCTATAACCATTGTAAGTTACATAATATTTGTAACTCTACAATTCATTGGTTAAATGTTTGTAATAAATCATTATCCTTTACCACAATCTCAATTGCATTACTATCCATAAGTTGAAACTTTTTAAATATTATAGATATATAATTTGTTATATATCCTCACTCATATATAATGTGAAACCAATACTCGTTGTCAACAAACAATAACTCAAGTGGACATAAGATAGTAAATTAAAATATTCTTTTATATTATAAAATGGTATTTGGGGAAAACATAAAAAATAAAATATTTTATAATTGGTCTCTCAATCCATGTGGTACATATTCACATGTCATGTATTCCAATAATTACTACATAATGTTATATTCCCACCAAATCTCTTTGACACTTACAATTCATTTAATTTCCCATATTCTGAATTTTCATTTAAATTAATGGTCCTCTATATTTCATATTAAATGAAGTTATTCTAGTTCTACGGAAATCAGTACAATGAAACTATTTATTCATAATATGATACCAAATAACCATAAGAAGTATGTTAGACTTAACAAAATAATTTATTATCATGATAATCATTAATTATCATATATTTTATTAGAAGTGTAAAAGGGTAATATATGACAAATCCCCTTTATACATTATAGTCAAATCCTCTAACATATTACAAAAAATCAACACATTACAAACCCTTATATGATTAGTTTACTTCTCTCACATGTTTTCAAGTACATATATAAAAACATTAATTAACACTATATCAAGGATGTTGATAGAAAGCATCAATGAATTCATCCTTTGAATAACTTAATGTTTTTTTCGGTAAATATTTTCATATTATTCATTTTCATTACATCCATTTTTACTATTTTCTTCTATTAAACTATATAGGATAATAATTATTATGAATCCTTCGGAATTCATAATCAAAATTTTTTAATATAAAAATCATTACCTAACCTTTTTCCAACAATATCATTTAGAAACAAAACTCCCATATAGAAGGAATTACTGTATTAAGAAATTGGTTAAAAAAATATATTCCGATTACAGGATTATAAAGCCAGTCAACTCAGATCTCGAATCAATTAACTAGTGTCTAGTCATAATGGACTCTCTAAAAAATCTTTCATAACATTTATTATTTCATATCCTACCATTAGGTTTGAAACTCTATAACATTAAATTCATAAAAATGTTCAAAATATATCATCCCAAATTAAAATAATACATGAAAATATAAATGGGAACTACAATTAAATGACCATATACTAAGTCCCATCAATTCTTGAGCATATTTTATGATAGAAATAGAGTATAAAAAACAATTAAATTAGAAATTATAATTAAAAAAGAATTGTTAACATGGTTTAATAATTAAACTAAACCATTTGATGAACACTACAACCATGAATTAGATAAAATGAAGATATGGTCACTCAATAGTGAAAAGAACATGTCTACCTCTATAAAATTGTAATGAACACATATTGAAATTTTAAAATATATCCTTAATTTAAATGTTGAACAAAAAATAATTTTATCAGTGATATAGCACAATAAAAATAGTTTTCAATTGATTCCACCATTATATCATCATTGTGGATGTATATCCCACTGTATATGGAAATATCCAATATAGTTTTGACACACTAGCTTCATAATTTCCTTTTAGAAAAATGTTTCTACATCCAAATAATATCCTTATACACTTCTAGAATTTTACCCTAAAATATTTTATTGTTGTTGTGTCTATTTTTGACATCATGGTTCTTCCTTCCCAGCAAAATTATAGTTCTATATTAATGACTCATATTATATCCTTATTTAAATTGTATATACCATTCTAAAATGTAATTTTCATATCCATTACTAATATCCATCATGGAACCTATACACTATCAATTAATTATGTGTATCCTTAATCCATGTTGTTTACTTATGTATTGATAATTACAATACTTCATTGTTTCATAATTATAATTTCTTAGTGTGTCTATTCTGATATTTTATTAAACCTATAATGAGTTATGAAATTTTTTTCCTAGATTACATTATTTATAATAAATTTATATTCAAATTTTCATTTTTTTCTTGTGTTTTGAAAATTTATTATAGAGAAAAATACATCACTATATGGGTTAACATCACATATATTTTTAGTCTACCTATTAGTCTATTTTTCATAATTGTTCAATGTCCTGACTAACTACATTAAACAAAACCAAGTGAACCCATGAACAAAAGAAAAGTAACTACATAAACAAAAGTGAAGTGATCACATTAACAAAATACATGTCCTTTTATAAATAAAAATAATAAAATCTTATAGTGAAACATGAATAAACAGATGACTATGGATCAAAAATAATTCTAGATGTTATACATTTTATAATTATTGAGCTGGCCATCTGAAGAAACTCAATCAACCACAAGGTATTTAATTGACTGTAAAAAGAAAATGTAGCTGATCATATACCTAAAACTCTTTACCAAATACTCCATATGAAGAAATATAAATTGACCGCATGATGTTTTTTTAATCTACTGTATGGTAAATTTTGTAAATGTTTCAAGTCAACTATAATAATATGTTGAACTACTCATGTTAAACTAATCAACCGCTAATTGAAAATCCAATAGATCACACATTGAATATAATAGACAACATTCAGAAAATATAACTTCATGCATGTTTAATTCAATAAACTACATAAAGAAAGATAATATGTCATATATTTGAACTGACCATAAGTTATGAACTACTGTGAGTAATATATTATTCCTTATGACGGTATTTTCTATATTTCACTATTTATTATGCATTTTTTATATTATTCATTTTTTACTTACTATATGTCATTCAAATATTCTCATTAATATAATGATTTATTAAATTCTTATCAAATATTTGTCAGCTATTATTTTTTATGTAAATAATTATAGGCATTATTAAATTATCATCATGTTGCTTGATGTATCATGTTGTTTTCCTAGAAAAATACATGTTTCATATTCAAATTATAGGAAATTTTAATAGACTATCTGACATAATTTATGGGACTGTTCAAATGAACATTAAATTCATTCATTATTTATAGTTAATATTTTGTTAATTATTTCAAGAACATCCACTCTACGTATGGTTTTGATGTTAGAAATTATCAAAGTGTACAATGGGGGAATATTTTGAATATTATTTCAACGATGCAATCGTATATTTGTTTTCAAAGGTTGAAATGAAGCAAGATTCATGATTTGATTCTGGTGTTAGTAGAAGGGGTTTATATATTGAGTTCAGTGGAACTAGTGAAAAATATTGGTGGATGATATTCTTGAACTATCCTATGGGATACAACATTGAGATCAATTAATGCTCTCAGATGATCTTATTTCATATAAACCATTACTATTGGAGAGAACCGCATAGCCTCATTACTACAATACATTTTAGTTCATCTAGTTTCTATAGTTCTTAATTCATTCTATTTTTTGTGATTAATCATTTAAATGTAATACTACCCATAAAAAGAAGAAGTTACGTTATATTATCATATTGAAATGGTATTTTATCAGTTGGGAATCTATTTTTATAAAATTCAATGTAATTGGGTTGTGACACAAGGTTAGAAAAAAGTTAGTTTAGGGTTGTGGCTTCTGGTAAGAAACTTTTTCTTTAGGTTTAAGATCCATGGTTTAGAAAAGATTTTTTAATTTTTTTTAATCCCATAAAAATTAATAGATTCCATAGTTACTGGGTCCCATATATACCTATGTTTGAGAGGGATGAATATTAGAGTACAATCATTTAGATCCTATCTACTATTAAAATCCACATGTTCATTTATTATTATATTTAATCAACATTAATTATTAACATTAATACTAACTCATTATATAATTTTAAGGAGTCTAATTACACCCAATTTAATATTTTTAAATTCTCACCTTAGGACCTAAAAATTATTATCATTGGGTGTCCCCTAAATTTGGGATATCTATATTCTATTATTTCTTATCAAATAAAGACATAAACAAACATGGGGACTGAATTTTTTTTAGATAGTAAAAATTAATGTAAATGATTCTTTAACACATAAAATAATTTTTTTCATTGACAGAAATGATTATAGTTGTGGGAAGATCATATGGAATGCTTTCATAATCACAAAAAACATTTGTAATTTGGGAATCATTAGGAAATTATATACACTACCTGAAGTTAGTCCTGAATTATTGACTTGTAATTATCTTGTCAGAAATTTTTTAATTTACAAGGTAATTAATTTCTTATATAGTTAAATTATTAGTACATTCTATATCCTTGTATCAACCTATTAACCAACACACGAAATATTTTTTTATTCTCCAAGATTCACATTTATTTTTTTATAATCTTATAAGAAATAAATAGGGAATTTTTATAGTTTAGTATCAAGTGTTCAAAATTAGATAATAAGAAATAGCCAGTAAAATGTTTCATATTTAGATAGGTATAGTGAAAGGAATGAGATTCAAAGGGGAAAATCTAGATAATTGAATTCTGGTTGAAATAGTTTTAATTGTTTTACAAGATAAATAGAATTCTAAAAATTTAGTTATTAATGAATAGAAAAAATTCAATGAATATCCATTAGATAACCTTATTTCATCTTTACTATAAGACGAATTGTAATTGGAAAATACTTCCCAATATGATAATTTAAATGATAATGTATTTATTGAAAATAAAAAATTCAATTGGCAACATACTCTCATGATCCCAATTTAAAAATAACTAAATAAGGGAATGTTTTATTGGTTTCCCAAGGGATAATAAGGAAATAGTACTTAAGGAAAAGAAAAAGGAATTAAAACTATAATAAATAGTGTATTAAGTGTAATGATGAAAATGATTTTATATGTAATGAGTGCATAAAAGTAGGACCCGTGAAGCCTAACCATTTGAGACACCAGAATGATTAAAATAGTGGATAATAACACAAAAATGTAAATAATAAATGGTAGGAATACGATGTGACACCCACTATGTCACTAGTACATATAATGTTTTGTTTTATTATCCTTTTTCTACTTTCTTAGAGTTCATGAGTGTTGTTGGTCTAAAATGTGTGTTTTTGTGAGAAAAAGAATAGGTTCACAGATAGAGCATGGTTTGTTTATCATTTTCGATAACCGTGTGCATGGTCTACAAAACAGGGTAGTTAAGTTTTCAACGATTTGATCCTGATTTTTCAAACATTGCATTACCTAGGGGTAACTGTGCAGCCAATTTTTTGGTGTAAAGTGGCACCCACATGGTTGTATCCTGGTTTTACTAACAATCTGGGACAACAATTCAATAATTATATTAAGATCACATAAAAAATTTGTTTTTATCTTATTCCCCTATCAATTTTATACCCCATTGACCTAATTTTTCCTTCCCCAGCACGTGTAGCCTCTCTCCAATGGATGTGGAGCTCCTTTTCCCTCCATGGTGGTGATTTCCTCTTAAATTCATGGTGATTTAGAGTAAGTTAATACCATTTCTTCCTTGTTTCATCCTTCTTCCCCCTTCTTGTTTCTTTTTCTTCCATTTTTGTGGAAGTGTGGAACCCAAGGGGTGATATTTTCCAAATATGGGGTATGTAATGAGGTATTTATTGAATTTCCTATGGAATATGTGTGTGAGGCCTTGTTAGTGCTCTTTTGGGTAGTTATCTTCATAGTAAACATGGTTGAGACCAAATTTATAGTATTTATCTCTATTTAAGGGTTTTTTCTAAGGAATACCTGTAAAATATTAATCTCCTTGGATTTTTTTATATATATTTTCATTTAAATTATTTATTCATAATTTTTGTTAATGTATCTATGAGATTCATGTATTTTTTGGAAATGTGGGTGTTTAAAGGGGGTTTTTCAAATGCTTCTGACTTTTTTTCACACAATGTATTTGTTAAAAATTATAAATATTGATTTATGGGACTCAAAGGATTATTAAATTTGTTACATCATTTATTTTACCATGAGAAATGATATTTGATAAATTGGGAATATTTTTTGTGAAATATTCATATGAAATGACTTTTATTGATGGAAACTCATTTAGGATTGAGTTGGAATAGAGTATCACATGGTTTGAATTGGGAGTGAGTGATAGGTATATTTGATGGATCATGGGAGCCATTAGAGGGAAGACTATACAAGCTTCCATTTTTGTTTTTTTTAGAGGATATATGATCTGATAGAGGGAACACCAGGTGACTATAAAATTTTTTTTCCAAGGGAACATGAGAGCCTATTGGTAGAATGATAGTGGGAGCTATTATATTTGTTGTTGAAATACAGTGATTTCTCTTTGGGTTGGTCCAAGGGGGGATTGTGAGAGATACTATTTTACTACCTATCTAGAATACATGTTACTTACTCATGGTAGGCCTAGTAGTTAGTTTTAAACATTAACATTACTCATACTTCATTGGTTAATATTCATTTTGAATTTTATTAGTCCTGTTATTATTGTGTGGAGATATGTTATGCTCATTTAGCGTTATTCATTTAATGATTGAAATTTTATGATTTCCCTTTCATTATAGGGTTTATTGAGAATATTTTTCCTTGTTTATATATTTGAGTTGTGTAGGAAAATATTTTGGAAAATATGTAATGTCCCGTGTTTTCCTTGTAATTTTTTTAATTATATGGAATTATTATGAGTCTGCGAAAATTGACGGCGCATGATTTTGAGGCTTAGTGTTCCAAGAATGAATTTATGAATTTTTTTTAGTTATGTTCAGTAAATGCATGAGTGGAGTTTTCTAACTTTTGAACCATTGCTCAGATTAAAAAACTGAGGGCATAGTTGAATCCGCAACACCGAGATTCACTTAAGGGAGGCATCACTTCAACCGCAGTAGGTCCGGAGAAAAAGTTAGTTTTTGGAACTTTTTGATAGAATAAATAAAATAACTTTATTATTTTACTTTTATTCTATTCCTCCAATGGTAGAGTGGTAATGTGGGACTGACGATGTGTGAAGCCAATAAATTTCATGACCCTTCAATTTAATTAACAGTAATGTTGGGGGAAATTAAGAAGCTTCCTATTAATGAGCCCCATTAAATCCCTGCATCGTTACTTACTCTCCCCCTTTCCTATAAATATAGAGCTTGGGGGAGTGGTAACAGACATACTTTCCATGAAATGAAATTTTGATGGAACACCGCGATGCGAGACCCTTAGAATATGATGCCGACCCACCGGGAGATGACAGACAATACCGAACCAAATGGGGACATGCAAGTGGCATCTTTGGGAGTCGGCCGTGGGAACAAAGAGCATGATCCACCAACAAGCATTGATGATTCTTCGATGTTTCAAGGTAGGGTTTACTCTTCATTGTTCTTCGTTAAATTTTATATTGATTCAATCTTCTTGAGCCTCTTGATATCAAACTAATGTGGAGGGCACATGCCAAAAGAACACAACCCGATCCCTCCACTACCTCATGGATTGATGTGTTCTTCATGGGTAGATCGTCAAGTTGATCAGAACCCGACCACGTTGGGATAGTTGAATAGGCGACGTCCTGGGACACACAAAGACTCCTTCAGATTGAATAACGGGCCACCGGAGCTCACCCAGTGACTGACGCCAATAGGGTATAAGAGGTGGCCGGCACACTGGCCGACCACGATGGCGGCAGCGGAACAACTGCATCGCCGAAGGAGGTTGCGGCCCGTCGACCGTGGAAGAGAAGGGTGGTGGTCGGCATGCCAGCCAGCCGCGTGGAAGCTGGTCGGCCCGCATCTGTGCCGCCAGTAGAGGAGGAGGTCACGGCTGTCGAGCCGTGGTGGCACTCCATGGCGGCCGGAAGCAGCCGGTTATGGGAGGAGCAGTGGCACTGTTGTGATGCTGGAAGGGGAGCCAGCCGGAATCCCAGCCGGCCACGTCATGCCGAGCAGGACCTACTTCGGTGGGTCCCATATGCCAGCATGCGGCGCCACGTGGCACCGCCGGGTTGGCCAAACCTGAACGGTCCAACTGGACCATTCAAAAATCCCGGGGGGGGGGGGGGGGCTCCCCTGGGTGGTGGCTAGGGCGGGCCTCACCACGGTGGACCAAACCCAGCCGCGGGCCACACCCATTAGGCCCTGCCCACCACAGGCCGGACCATGCCTAGCTGGCCGGGTCACCCCCTTCGTAGGTCAGGTCGGGCCCACCGTGGTCCATCCCATCTGAACTGGACCAGGACTGGGTCGGTTCGAACCGAACTGGTTCAGTTCGGACCGATACGGATCGAGTTTTCCCAGTTCGAGCTGGGCCGGGTCAGACCGGACCCAGGCCCATATGGACCCAATTAAGCCTTCTTGGCCATATCTTAAGAACTGGGCGTCCATTTGATGAACTGTCTTTGGCATCGGAATCCTTGAATTGAGATGGTCCTTTGGGTATAATCCACTTGAGTTTTGGATAGTGTTCGAGTATGGTTGGGTTGGATCAATCTTGAATCCAATCGGGCCCTCGGAATAGAAACACTGATAACTTGCACACCAGACGTCCGATTGACACGCTGTCAGTCGCGTTGGGTCCCTTATGATGTGATGGACCTTCGTGATACTTTTTCATGGGACTTTTTGGACTTTGAATAATCAATCGAAGGCTGAGGAGGGGATCCTCTCGGAATCAGGTGTGCTTAGTGGGGAAACCATGTGGTTGGCTGTACATGGAGAATCTTCATATCCTATGTGGGTCATCATCGGATCATGTGTGGGTCAGCATCTACCGATCCTTTGTGGGTGATCTTCAAATATTGTGTGGGTCATATTAGGATCCAGTGTAGATCAAAATCTTTAGATCCTATGTAAGCTATCTTGAATCCATTGTGGGTCAACAGCGGAGCTTCTCGACGAAGTAAGATGATCTAGAAATTTAGAAAATCATCTATACTTCTGTACTTACGTTATACCTAGTGTGAGATAAGTCATTACCTTTGTGGTACACTTCTGTGTGGTGATACCTTCCTGGAATTCTTCTTTGTGGTGTTACCTTTGTTGTACTTACCTTCATGGTGTTACCTTTATGTTATTCTTTCCTTCGTGGAACAGTTGTGCTTTTGGCTAAAGAGTTGGGTCTTGTGTTTCCTCATGAATGGGATGGGTTTACTTGATATGTTAGGTATGTCTATGGGAATATACCTAAGAAGGGTTTATTATTTCTTATTTCTTTGTGATTTTGGGTATTACTTTTTGGTTTATCCTTCGTTGATTATGAGAGGCCTCTGGTGGTCTTGGGGTCCCTACTGAGTATTGTTATACTCACCCCTGAATGAGCTACTCCAGCACCATGCTGTGTCTTGTGAAGACTAGGGACAACATTGATCGAGGCTGAGAGTTCTAGGATTGGAGGCTACTCGGACGTGGGCCATTAGACGAGATGTACCGCAGAGATGACAGTTCGAGAGTTGTACCTACCCTTCAGGTAAGATCCTTGGAGAGTGTTCACAGGATCTTTTTTCCATTTTTCTTGTACTTTTCAGTTGGTCTTGTATTCCATCCCATTTACTTACTATACACTCTATCTATTTACTATATAGTTTACATTGTGCTTGTATCCCTCCATGTTCTTGGAATTTGTGAGTTTTCAGGTTAAAAAGGCAAAAACCTTCCCGGTTTTAGGGATATACCTTTCTGGTACTAGTTTCCAGCCCTTGGCCTATGGAAGGTGGGTTTGGGGTAGTCAGAGAATGGGCACCAGGGGATGGGTCCTGAAAATTTGGTATTATAGGTGTCGGTTCTACCGAAGGACTTGGACTCTGATATTTTAATCTAAAATTGTGTTAGCTGTTATGATTGTGGTAATCAGTTTGGGGAATCTAGTGTTGGTTAGCAAATCGACGTATCCATACACCAGGACCCTAACATATGATTTCTAACTCAGTGCATGAAAACACTGATTGCCTGTGTGTTTTTGATAAGTTTTCATTATGATCTCTTTGAGTCATCTCACCATGTATAACTTATTGACTATAGCACACCTGTTTCTTTTCAGGATGCCTCCACGTAGACAGCTAGCCATGGTTCCAGGTAGAGTATGGGATGACAGTCCACTGAGCAACGAGCATTCGGTGTAGGGCCCCCTTTCGGCCGTTGTACCATCGGTTGGTGTACTGGCAACACCACTACCTGTTGGGAAGCTGATTCCACCAGCTCTAGTAGCAGAGGGTGTACACCAATTGAGCGCCTTTCACGAGTTCCAGTGTAAGAGGCCACCAAGGTTCTGGGGCGAGACGGATCCATAGGAAGCTGAGGACAGGCTTGAGGCACTGGTTAGAGTTTTTTGACTAGTAGGGACACCATCTAATCTCATGGTGATCCATTCCACCAGTATTCTTCAGGAAGCAGTAGGCAGATGGTAGAGCTTGATGCTCTAGGTTCACAACAAAGTGACTCTCATTTAGGTGGACTTTGAGAGCCTTTTCAGGGTAGAGTTCGCCTCAGCGACCTTACGCTCTGTGCATATACAGGAGATTATCCACATGCAGCATGCCAGCATGATCGTGGCTCAGTATTCAATGTGGTTCATAGACCTATCACAATACTCCACTAACATGGTGTGGGACCTGTTATTCAAGACCCGGACCATCGATCAGGGGCTCAGACGGGAGATTATAGATTTGATGATTTCTCTCAGCATCTAGATGCATTCGGGGGTGTTAGAGCGAGAACTCTAAGAGAAGATATTCCTTTCCAAGCAGTTAACATCAGCGAGACCCACCACTGGATGTCACGTAGCAGAGTCATTTGTGGCTGGCAGCAGACAGCTGATGCAGAGATCCAGTAGGACCAGACCTATAGGTGGATCACCGCAGGATACAGGGTCGGTTGTGTGAGGCTCTCGAGATAGTGCAAGATAGGCAAGGAGTCGGCAGTGTTACATGTGTGGTGGGATAGGTCACATGGCTCGCAGCTGCCTGACCCGTCATAGAGACAACCAGTAGACGGTCAAAGGAATTCCTAGATAGAAGATAAGATTTGATCAAGGAGGTCCACGTGCAGTAGGCAGATGTGGTAGAGGAAATTTCCATGCAGTAGGCGGTGGGCTGCAATTCGAGGTTCTACCGCCACCACCTCCTTGTGGTCCACACCGACCACAGTGAGCAGGTGTATATGGATGATCTCAGCTCCATGAAGCTAAGGCTTACAACCAAAAATATCCAATGATGATATGAGGTACGATATGTGTCTACACCACCTTAGCTGCAGTACTTATAGACACAGGTTTCATTCACTCTTTTATTTCCACAACCCTCATTCAGAGCTCAAAGATTCTGGTGGAGTCGTTGGCTTGATCCTTATGTCTAGTGACTCCTACGGGAGAGGGTTCGACAATTACACACTAGTCCCAGCAGTGTGAGATTACTCAAGAAGGTGATAGATTTGGCTGGGATCTTCGTGTATCGTCATCGAGGCCTTACGACGTCGTCTTGGGTATGGATTGGTTATCTACAATCCATGCTCAGATCAACTATATTAGATGCAAAGTGCAGTGTATCCACGAGTATGGGACCAGGTTTTCCTTCACCAGTGAGAAGGGAACCTTTTCAGCACATGATGGACTTACTCGGAAGAGGGTGTAGCTAATCACTCATCAGTTGGCTAGCCTTACCCTCAGAGCAGTTGATGTTGAGTGTCCAAGCTATCATGTAGTGGTGGACCAGTACACTGATGTTTTCCCTAATGATGTTCCAAGTCAAACTCCTCATAGAGAGATGGACTTTCATATCGACTTGTACCCCTGGAAAACAACAATATCTACCCCAGAATATTGAATGTCTCTCACGGATCTTCGAGATCTTTGAGTCTAGCAGGAGGACTTTCAAATTAAGGGGTTCATTAGTCCTAGTTTTTCTCCTTGGGAAGCCCCAATTTTTTTCACCAAGAAGGTGGATGGGGGTTTTAGACTCTGTGTGTACTATCGGTGACTAAACCAGGTGACCCGGAAGAACAAGTACCCACTCCTGAGGATTGACGATCTCTTTGATCAGCTGAAGGGAGCGTGGTAGTTTTTGAAGATAGACCTCATATCAAGCTATCACCAGCTCAGGGTACGAGACAAGGTTGTGCAGAAGACAGCATTCAGATTTTAGTATGGCCATTATGAGTTATTGATTATGCCATTGGCGTGACCAACGCCCCAATGGGACTCATGAATAGAATCTTCCATCCATACCTCGATCACTTTGTGGTGGTCTTCATCGATGACATCCTTATATACTCAGGGATGGATGAGGATCATTCATATCATATGCAGATAGTTCTATAAACACTCCGAGAGCAACATCTTTATAGTAAGATCTCAAAGTGCATGTTCTGGATCCGAGAGGTTCACATCCTGGGACACATTATCTAGGAGGCTGGAGTTGCGGTGGATCTAGAGAATATTGAAGTTTTGCTTTCTTGGGAGCCAACTAGGAGTGTAATGGAGGTGCAGAGTTTCTTGGGTTTGGTCGGTTACTACCGAAGGTTTGTGCCTGAATTTTCGAGAGTTGTGGCACCCTTATCAGGGTTGACAAAGCAGGGGAAACCCTTCCTGTGGTTATAGAGATGCCATCAGGTTTTCTAAGAGATATGGTAGAGACTAATGAGTTCCCCCATCATGAGGCTACCAAAGGAGGGTGTTGGGTACGTAGTCTACTACGACGCATCCGGGACCGGGCTCAGATGTGTCCTGATGCAGGAGTGAGCAGTGATTGCGTATGGTTCTCGACAGCTGAGATAGCAAGAGGAAAACAACACTACCCATGACCTAGTATTAGCAGTAGTGGTCTTTTCCCTAAATATGTGTCAAAATTACTTGATGGGAGAACATTTTATAGTCTACTCAGATCACAAGATTCTCAGGTATATCTTCTCTCAGAAGGACCGGAACCTGAGACAGTGGCATTGGCTTGAGTTCATTTTGGAATATGACGTCAAAATAGTCTATACTCATAGGAAGGGGAACGTTGTAGAAGATGCACTTAGCGGAGATCTGGAATACAGTTTCTGAGTGAGGCTACGGAGCATATGGCCGCTTTGCAGATATCCTATGTGGATCGAGATGAAGCAGCTTATCCTCAGTCTCTTACAATCACTCCCCCACTTCTTCAGCGATTCGGGGAGGCGCAGCTTGGGGACACTGACTACGAGGCACGACGTGCTCAGATATCCACAGGACATGCACTTGATGTATTTTCTAAAGGTGGGGACATGTTATCCTCTTCATAGGGTGTACTATGGTACCAGTGGTGCTACAGAGGAAGTGTTGAGGGAGTGTCATATGTCCCCTCTAGTGGTACATCCAGGAGTGGAAAAGATGTACGAGGACCTCCGGTGTCGGCACTGGTGGTGAGAAATGATGAATGTAGTGGTAGAGTTTGTCTCACAGTGCCACACTTGTCAGCAAGTGAAGGAAGAGCATCAGGTTCCAGCGGTCTTAGTTCGTCCACTAGAGGTGAGAGAGTGGAAATGGGATGGAATTTACATGTAGTTCATGATAGGACTTCCACGCATGTATAGGGGTCATGATTCTATCTGGGTGATCATTTACTGACTCACCAAGTCGTCCCACTTCCTACCTATTAGAGAGCATGGATCAGTTGAGGGCTTGGGATGCCTCTACGTACAAGAGATTGTATGGATAAATGGAGTGCATTCGACGATTGTCTATGATCATGATGCATGTTTTTCTCCCTGGCTATGGAAGGGATTGCAGGGGGTTGTTCAGGACTTAGCTTCGATTGAGCACCACCTTTCATCCTCAGACTGATGGTTAGACAGAGCAGACCCTTCAGACCCTTAAAGAAATGTTTCATGATTGCATCCTTGATTTCAGCCACAGCTATGAGGATCACTTTCCCTTAGTGGAGTTCGCATACAATAACAGCTATCACTCCACCATCGATATGGCACCATTCAAGGCTTTGTACAGTAGGCCTTGCAGATCACCTTTGTGTTGGAATAACCCCCAGGGAGTTATCACTCATGGGACCGGAGATGGTATGGACTACCACGGAGAAGGTGAAGATCATCCAGGAGCGGATGAAGACTGCACAGAGCCGGAAAAAGTCTTATGCTGATAAGAGACAGAGACATCTCAAGTTCGTGGATGGTGACCATTTCTTCTTATGGGTCTCACCTCAATGAGGATTGTGGAGATTTGGTCGGGGAGGAAAGTTATCTCTGAGGTTCATAAGACCCATCCAGGTCCTCAGCAGTGTAGGGGAGGCAGTGTACAACCAAGCTCTTCCCCCTCAGTTGCACCGGGTGTATGACGTTTTCCACGTATCCCAGCTGGGAAGATACGTACATGATCCTTCACACATCATTGAATGGGGTGAGCTAGACATCGAAGATGGGGCAACGTTTTTGGAGGTTCCAGTGGAGATTTAGGATCAACAGGAGAGATTCCTTCATGGGTGATCAATACCTCTAATGCATGTACATTGGAAGAACGAGAACCTCTAGGGGAGAACATGGGAGCGGGAGGTTCAGATTCGTGCTCAGTACCCCCATTTGTTTCCTTATTCTATGTTGTGGATTTCTGGGATATAAAGCCCTATGATGGGTAGAATGTAAAGACTCGAATTTTACATGTAATTTTTTTTAATTATATGGAATTATTATGAGTTTAAAAAATTGAAGGTGCATGATTCTGAGGCCTGGTGAGCCCAGAATGAATTTCTAAACTTATTTTCAGGTACGTTCTGTAAACGCGTGAGCAGCGTTTTTTATCTTTTGAACCATTGCTCAGATTAAAAATCGGAGTGCACCATTGAATCCGCAGCACCGGGATTCTCTTAAGGGAGTCTTCACTTCGACCGTAGTAGGTCCGAAGAAAAAGATAGTTTTTGGAACTTTTGATAGATTAAATAAAATACCTTTATTATTCTATTTTTATTCTATTCTTCCAACGGACGATCACTATGGTGGGACTGGTGGCGTGTCCAGCCAATAAATGGCTTGACCCTCCAATTTAAGTAATAGTAATATTGGGGAAAATTAACAAGCTTCCTATTAATGAGACTCATTAACTCCCGACATCGTTACTTAATCTCCCCCTCTCCTATATATATAGAGCTTGGGGGAGGCGTATCAGACGAGCTTCGTTAAGCAATGAAGTTCTATTCAAAAATTGTGACTCCAGACCCTTAGAAGACAAAGTCGACCAAGCGGGAGGTGATGGACGACACTGAACCAATGGGGGACGTGTCAGTGGCGTCTTTGGGAGCAGGTCATGGGAACGAAGAGCATGATCCACCAACAAGCGTGGATGATTCTCTGACGTTTCAAGGTAGGGTTTACTCTTGATTTTTCTTCATTAAATTCTATGTTGATTCAATCTTCTTGAGCCAATTGATATCAAACTAACACGGAGGGCTCGGTCCAAATGAACATGATCTGATCCCCTCACTACCTCATGGTTGATGTGTTCTTCGTGGGCGGATCGTCGGTTTGAGTGGAACCCGACCACACTGGGATAGTTGCAAAGGAGATGTCCCGGGACACACAACGACTCCTTCTAATTGAGGAACGGGCCACTAGATCTCACTCGGTGACCGACGCTGACAGGGTACATGCGGCGGCTGGCACACCGGCCGACCGTGATGGCAGTGGCGGCGCAACCACGCCGCCGAAGGAGGACGTGTCCCATCAGCCGTGCCGGAGAAGGGTGGTGGCTGGCACACTAGATGGCCACGTGGAAGTAGGGAGGTGCATGTCTGCACCGCCGGTAGAGGTGGAGGTCATGAATATCGACCTGCAGCAGCACAACAGGGAGGCCAACACCCATCCGGCCGCATCACGTAGAGTAGGACCCACTCTGGAGGGTCCCGCATGCTAGCAGCCGGCGCCACATGGCACCACCAGGTTGGCCAAACCCAAATAGTCCCACTGGACCATTCGGAAATCCCAGTGGGCGCCTCCCTCGGGTGGTGGCTTGGGCGGGCCCCTCCGTGGTGAACCACACCCATCTGTGGGCCGCAGCCAGTGTAGTTCGAGCTGGACCGCGGCCCAGTAGGCTGGGCCCACCATGGTCCTGCCCATCCGGACAAGACCCGGATAGGGTCAAGTCAGCCTGAATTGGGTCGAGTCGGACCGAATCGGATCAACACGGCCCGAACTGTATCGGGAGGCCCGAGCCGAGTCGGGCTGTGTCGAACTGGACCCGGGCCCATCTGGACACAGTTACGTTTTCTTGGACATATCTTGAGAACATGACATCCATTTGACGAACCATATGTGGTGCCAGAATCCTTGAATCAAGACACTCATTATGGTATACTCCACATAAGTTTTGGATAGAGTTGGAGTATGATCGTGTTGGATAAAACCCGAATCCAACTGGGCCCTCAGAACGGAAACACTAATAACTTGCAGACCGGGCATCCGATTGACACGTCGCCAGTCATGTTGGGTCCCTTATGACATGACAGACCATTTTGATACTTCTTCGTGACACTTCGTGGCAGTTGAAGTATTGATCAATGGCATGAGGAGCGGATCCTCCTGGAATCAAGCGTTCTTAGTGCGGAAACCCTATGGCTGGCTGTACATGGAGAATCTTCAGATCCTGTGTGGGTCATCTTCGGATCCTATGTGGGTCAGCATCATTAGATCCTATGTGGGTCATCTTCAATCCTATGTGGTTCAACAACAGAGCTTCTCAATGAAGTAAGATGATCTATAAATACAGTTAATCATCTATACTTTCGTACTTAATTTATACCTAGTGTGATCTGAGTATTTACCTTTGTGGTACACTTCTGTGAGATAATACCTTTGTGTTATTCTTCTGTGTGGAATTACCTTTGTGGTACATACCTTCATTGTGTTAACTTCATGGTATTATTTCCGTTGTGGCATAGCTGTGCTTTTGGCTAAAGAGTTTGGTCTCGTGTTTCCTCATGAACGAGATGGGTTTACTTGATTACTTTGGTATGTTTATGGGCATATACTTAAGTAGGTATGATTGTTACTTTGTGCTTTGTGATTTTGGGTATTTCTTTGTGGTTTATCCTTCGTGGATTTTGAGAGGACTTCAGGGGTCTCGAGGTCCCTACTGAGTATCGTTATACTGACCCCTGCACGGGCTACACCCAAACCTTGCTATGGTCTTGTGCAAAAAATAGAAAACATTGATCAATGTTTAGGGTTCTAGGACTGGAGGCTACTCATAGGTATACCATTAGACGAGACGTACCGCAAAGATGACAGTTCGAGATTTGTACCTACCCGTCATGTTGGATTTTTGGTGGGTGTTCATAGGAGCTATTTTTACTTTTTATTGTACATTCCAATTTGTCTTGTACTCCACCCCGTTTACTAACTCTACTCTCTCTGTATTTACTATATAGTTTACTTTGTGTTTGTATCTTTCCATGTTCTTGGATTGTGTGAGTTTTCATGTTAAAAAGGAAAATCCTACCTAGTTTTAGGGATATGCCTTTTCGGTGCTAGACGCCAGCCCCTAGCCTATGGAAGGCAGGTTTAGGGTAGTCACGACACTGGCCCCGAGGGACGGATCATGAAAAAATAGGTCTCAATTTTAACAGAGAATCCAAATTTATTTCAAATGTTTATTTGATAATGATATGTTTTTGAAGATTCATAGTTTAGAAAATTTATTCAAACAATTTTACTAGTTCACAAGCATAAAATCAGTAAATAGATTCATGGCGGTTTCAAAATAGGATTTACTCCTCACATTATTCTTGGGGATTTGGTAATTTTCAGATTTTTTGTTGTAGGACATAGTTAAATGGAGGGGATCCATGTACCGAGGCATATCTTTTTGATTACCACCATTAATGTTATGTAGAGGAGATATAGTCTGATGGTAATGCCTCATGTGGAGTTATTTTGATGTTTTTTATCTATTAAGAGGTATGTGTAGGCCATGTTTGGTCTTATTCCCATTCATTTGTGTTTTGGTGTTTATTTTGAAATACCATGTATATATAGACATTTTTAGGATGATTTTATATAAGTTTTGATTGGTTTGATGTTATTTTATTGTCTTCTAATATTGAATATGATGATAGTGGTATGACCTTGAATTGTTATACAAGGTTCATGTTGGTATTATAGTGGATAAACTGTTCTAATGATATAGTTTGTCATTCCTAGTGCATGTTTCCATTTTATGCTAATCGAGAATGTGCTTCAGGACATGTGAAGATTCATCTCGAGTGATGGATTGAGTCAAAAAAAAATTTGTTCCATTATAATATATTATTAGATCCATGGTTTTATTTTAAATTTAGTTGTAGAAAATATCTATGAACATTGGGACATAAGAGGTAGGAAAATGGGAGTGCCTTTCCATCTCTTCGTCATGTTGAACCATGAGTTACCATGGGTATTCTAAGATTGTGGTTATTTTTGGGATTTATTATGGTTTTCTTGGGATGTGATTATCATTGTTTTTATTGACTTAGTTTGAGTAGTTATTTTTCTTAAACAATCTTGTTATTTTTGTTTTATAGATGATGAATCCCTAAGGAAACTCATCAAGGAATAGAGAGGGTTCTATGTAGAATACACTATAAGTTAACTCTTATTTTGAATAGGCTTTGGTGTAGTCAATGATTCATATGATCCAATCCATGGGTGATGTGGGAGGTTGAGAAATCCATCAATTCAAAACCATTATAAGGATTTACAAGGAAAATACCACCATTATTCTGTGGTGATAAGGGACTGAATGAGCTCATGGAGTAGTTAGATCATATCAATTAAGTATTTTAATTCATAATTCCCCTTGAGAACATTAATGTTGTATTTTCCACATATGTAAAGGAAGGAATATGAAGTAATTTTCAGGAATCAATTATCCTCTGGGGATGACATAAGGATCTTGCATGGAATAACATAATGTTTTCATTCAACCAATAATTCTACTTTTTGACCTTGAGAGAGGCCACATCCTATGATTTATTAATTAGGGAGAAAGGGGATTGTTCGGGGATATTGTATTATTCCAAATTAATAGATTTCTTATATATCTCACTGAATCTCCCCATAAACAATTACCTCATCACTCGGTGATTCAAGATGGAATGATGTAAGAGATCAGATCTATTTCCCATTCTTCTTCATCTACTAACAAATTAATAGGCTTCTGAAAAGGTAGTTATGGAAGTGGAATATTTGAATATCCAGATAGGACTCATTGGTATTACTTTATTTAGTGGAACCAATATTTTTTCATTTGGTGAAAAATGGATGTGGGACAAATCTCATAGAGTTAGTGAAATGATTGTCAAGAATTCATTAGGTTCATCTCCTCTGAGATGTAAAATAGTTTTGTTTTATCAGTACGGGAAGGATGGGAACACCATGATGGTTTTCTAAACAATATAAAGGAAATTCCCAGAGTGTGGATATCTAGGTTATCTTTTCCACTTCTGGTAGTTTCATTCATGGGGGAGTGGTGTGGGATCCACTCTGTCGATGATCTCTCAAGTGTAGCAATAGGATTATAAGGGTGGAAGATCTCACCTTTATGTTAAGGGTGATTACCACATGGGAAAAAATATATAGGGGTGTTTTGGTATAGGGAATCTCTATATAGAAAAGTCTTTTCCATAGGACTCAGACTCTAGTCCAACTAACATTACGTGTATAGTTTTTATTACATATTTCATGGAATAAATTTTATTTTAAAATCAAACAACTCATTCCATCATTTTTTTCTGAAATTTATTGATATAATTGGTAATTGACCTAATTTGATTCTCTATGATATCAATTTTATAAACCCATTTCATAGGAAAAAATTGAACGGTTTTATATTCCTTGAGTGTCATGGTGTGGTAGTTAGAGTGGATGTTGACCAGGAAAGTGGTGAAGTTTTAGTGGAATGATAAGTTCCACAGTTCATTTTAGAATTTGTAGACCTATTTGAAATATGTTTCTAGATTTATTATTCCTGATCCTAAGATGGCATATGTATTGTTCCATAATTCATTAAATGAGGTCTTGGGAGGTTTTCATATGTAGGTTGAACATGTGGTGGCCCACAGATCGTAGCTGTTACACCCACATGATAGGAATTATCCCACCGACAAACTTGAATTAGTGGTTGTAATTTATCAATTAATGGCCTATTCACATTACAACTTCATTGGGATTTTTATGGTGTATTTATTTCATAAAATACTGAAGTAAATTTTCACACATAGGTACATGAACCTTATATAGTGTGTCATGGTTGACTACCTTTATTATGTTGATTTAGATATTTCTTATAATACCTGGAATGGGAATGTCGTCGCCGAATAATTGAGTATGAATCTCTTAATGTAAGTAGCTTTGGAGTCAGTAGATGAGTGGGATTTGATATGTTTTCATAATAACATGAGGTTGGACATGCAGTAGGATAGAGCGTTGTTGTTCTTGGCCAATTTTCAAGTAACACCCTATCTTGTCCATTGGGTTATGAGGGATAAGGTATCCTACCCGAGTTCAATTATTTCTATTGTTCATTAAATAGTGGGGAGAAATCAGGTGATTTGTCTTAGTCTCACATTATATTTATCCTTTTCCAAAAGCATCTGGTAGATCATATGACCATTAGGAAGGAGTACATGTGTGAGGACCACACTTTTAGTTAGTTTATTCACACAGAGGGTACCAAGATGTTAAATACCTTTAGAGGTTGGTTTTGTTTCTTAGGATGACATGGGTTGGGAGAACATTATTTCTAGACTCTTGACCATAAAAATGATCAAAACAGAGGATCAAAGACCATTAAGGATATTAAATCCTCTTATTATTCCATTTGTAAGTGGGATTATATCTCTCGTGATTTTTTGATCATCCTACTTCATAATCAATGTGTAAAGGTTTCCATATGCATGATTGTTGACCATATGATGAAATCAACAAAATCTCATACAATTAAGGAGTTAATTAGGGTAGTGTACATCTAATTCATGCATGTTTGAGTTGTATTTTTTATTCATAGAGTACCCTCTTCAATTTTTTTAGATTCGGATTCATACTTCACTTCTCACTTCTTCAAGGGAAACCAAAAGTGTTTTGGAACCCAATTGTGGATGATCACTACATAACACCTGTAGATATATTGTGACTTCATTTTACCATCTAGACACTCAAGAAAATATTGTAGGCATGTTTTCGTGACTTTGGATTTTTTTTTTGGAGAGGCACATATTATTCACCGTATTTTATTATAACAACTGTTACCATGAATCAATCTGAATAATTCTATTTAAGGCATTGTATGTGTGGAATTTCTAATCCCCTTTGTGTTGAAATGATGTGGTTAGGAATTCCTTGGTTAGACCATGTGTCATCAATGATAGTACATAGACATTTAGTCAAGTGAAGAAAAGTATAGAGATGAATTATAGATTTCATAAGTCCTGTTCCAATTATCAATGTCATCCATTAGTGTTTTTTGTTGTTGATCATGTATTTCGTCGAATATTAATTCGATTAGGACACTTATGTTATGGAATGGAGTGGATTTTTTTCCTCTTATTGTTGTCCATTTCATTTTGTGGATCATCTTGCAAAGTTAATCGATTGGTTGGATTATCCAATATTGTTGACCTTAATGTTTCCCAGTTAAAGAGATACAATCTAGACACATATCATATATTGCAGTTGGATGTGTTGTATAATTAAAATGATACCACCATCATAGAGCATCCATTAATTATCTTAGATCATCAAAATAAGGTTATACATGGTAAATTAATATCATTTGTTCATGTGATATGCTAGAATGTTTTTGATAACTATGATCCATTAGAGTGGGAAGCATTGGTGAAGGAGTAGGGGCCTCAACTCCTTTCTACTAGTGATTTATGTTGACTTTATGGGGGGGAAATTTGGCATGGTGGGTAGTTTATGACACATATTAGGTCATGGGTATGTCTAATTTGTTTAATTACCTTTTTTTCATTTATGGAGTTCTTGAGGTTGGGGGACAGAAATGGTAGTTCTATGGAAAAACATACAAGAACTCTACTATCACACAATTTGTTTAATTTTATAGTTATCTGTGTTAGGGGTTATAGGGGTGATTATGGGTTGTTGAATGGTTTGATCATGGTTTATCAAACCTTATAATATGAAAGTGCCATAGTGCATCCCATTTTTAGATGATATAAGAACCAACATGGTTATAGCACAGTTTCCCTAACTGTGAATCCAATCATTATAGACTATCCAGATCCCCTTAATTTTTTTACCTTTTTTTACCTATCAATTTTATAACCCTTTATCCCATTTTTTCTTTCCCTAATGTGTGCATCCACTCCTCATTGCTCATGGATCCCCCCCACCATAATGGAAGTGATTTACTCTTGAAATATTCCAGTTTTTTCAGGAGGTAGGAACTTCTCACCCTAGTATCTTCCTCCTTCCCCTTCCTTATTGATTTTCATCCCATTTTTATGGATGTGTGCAACCATAGAGGTGATTTTGGTCTAATATAATATATGAAATTAGGGTATTTGTTGATTTTCTTATGGATTAGATATGTGAGGACTAGTTACTCCTATTATGGGTGGTGGTAATAAAAGGTGACTTCATTGAGACTGAATTCGAGAAAGGTGTCCCTATTTAAGGTCATTTTCTATAGGATACCACAAAAAATTTAATCACCTTGGTTTTTTGTTGTTTAAATTTCCATAAAAATGATTTTATATTTATGAATATTCAATTATTGATGTTATTAATGGATTTTTTTTGTAAATTTGGGTGTCAAATTGGGGTTCTCCAACTGGGTTTTTCTTTTCTACACACCATGTATTTGTTAAAATATATCAATGAGATTTAATGGTTTTTATTGGATTTGAAAAATTGTTTCAGAAATTATTTTTCTTTGGGAAAGGTGATTTGATAAATTGGAAAAGTATTTTAGTGATAATGGATTATGAAATGACATTGATTAATGGACACTTATTTTTTATCATGTTGGCATGGAGTAGAACATGGGTAAATCAGAGTGTGAGCATGGGGCTTGTTTGAGTGGCCATGAGTGACTTTGGATGGAAGAATGAGTAAGATTTCATTTTGGAACGTATGAAAGGACATTTGATCCATTAGTGGGAAGATATTTAAAGCCTCCATTTTGGTTTCCATGGTATTTTGAGAGCATTTGGGTAGGAATACTATGATACATTGCTTGATGTTTTTCAATAAATCATTAGATCTCTTCGATTTAGATTCAAGGAAGACCATGAAAGAATACATTTTCTTATCTAGCTAGCATACTTGTTAGTCCCACATGATAAACATCATGTATTCATATCTATATAAACATTACTCATGTCAAATTTTTTATATGATTTATGCATTTTATTATTTTCATTGTCATAATAAAGATATATGTTATGTCCATTTGTGAATATTTACTATTTGATTATGTTGTTATGTTTTGGTTCTTTATGTTGGGGTTTTGATCATGGTGTTCCCTTTTTATTTATTTGACCAATGCTGGTTTATATTGTAAAACTGATTTTATTTTAAATGGACAAACCAAAGGGATTACATGGATTATTTTAAAATGATATGTTTTTAATGTGTCTTAGTTTTGAAAAAAAAATTAGTTTATTAGTTTTCATGGGTATGGTGCCTAAATAGAATCAAGATGGTATCCTAATGGTCTTCATTCCTCACACCCATCTTGGGTCATTGGTAATTTTCATAAAAAAATGTTAAGAAATAGGTAAAATCATGGGAACCATGTACCGTGGTTGATCTTCATGGTTAGTGTCTTCCTTGTTTTGTGGAGGATATTTTTTCTCATAGAGTTACATCAGGTGGAGTTTTATTGATGTTTTTTTATCTATTTGGATTTATGTATAGGCCTTACTGAATCTTGTTACAATTATTTTGTGCTTTTCATTTTATTTCTGATAAAAATTTATATATGGCCTTTTTCGGCATGCTTTTATTTGGAGTTGGATTGGGTTTATGGTATCTACTTATCTTAGGATGTTAAATCTGATTATAGTGGTATGGAAATACCTTTTTATGGATGGTTCATGATGGTATCGATGTGGAGAAACCATCCCTAAGAGATAGTTGCTAATGCTTGGTGATTGTTTCCATTACATGGTGATTTGGAATGTGCATTAGGACTTGTGATGGTCGGTATCAGATGTCCCGACACCCTCCCCAAAAAGTGTACCCTTCCTGGGTTGGATATTTGAGAATAGATATGGTCACACTCGAGTCCCACCTCCAATAGGCCCTAGATTGGTGACTAGCACCAAGGGTATATTAAACACACAAATGGGAGGCATTACCATCTTAGAGAACTCATTCAAAAGAGAGCGATAAGATAGACACCAACCAAATCCCACTCAGACCACAATATAAATGAAAATACAAAGTGCACCTATGTAATTTCATGCAAGAACTACTACAACTGGAAGGAAAACTGCAAGTAGAAAAGAAAAAGTAAAGACGACAGTGACCATGAATCCAAAATAGTTCCTATAATCCCCAATCTAGTAGTAACCAGTCTGATCTCAAACCCACATTAACGGACCTAAAAAATAGTTTATTTATACATAGGTTGAGTATAATAGTACACTTCGTAGTATCCTCCAAGGATCCTCTCATGATAAAGTAAAGAAATCATGCTAAAACATAGTGAACAACAAGTGTAACTAACTCGTCACCTAAATAGGTATAATAAGTTCCCAACATCACCATGGATACCATCACCAAGTATTTCATACAAGAGAATATAATATCATAAATAATGATAAGGGTACCCCACTACCCCTTCCCCACTGCTTTTACACTTTCCCCAAATGTTGCACGTCCTGTGCATCTCTCTCCAAAAAGTATATCATGAAGACACTTGGGTGAAGCACTACAACATGCACCTCATGAGACTCACCAAAAAATCAACATAACCAAAGTAACCAGGAAACTTTTGGGATCCTCCATATCCCGTACAACATGTATCATATGTCAGGAATTATACCACAACCCATCACATCCCATACACTGAGTAAGGATCCTCAAGCCATCACAACCTATACATGTTATACCTATAGTTACCCTTAGAAAAATTATATATAGAAAATATGTGTGTGAAATGACCACAAGCCATTACATACCTCTACACACATATATGGGGGAAACTACCCATTTTTTCATACAAGAAAAAGTTACTACCAAGAGAAGAGAGTGGGGCCAAAGGGGATTGTTAGCCATCCATCCTCCCACTGAGATGTTGTGGAAAACATCACCCCTAGGGCTTAGAATTCATTGGGTGTCAGTTTCCCTAACTGAAATAGTGTATTACCATATAGAGACACAAAAATTACATGGTATATTATAGCTCATGACCACACTATGGGCATAACATAGTCCCAGACTCAACTACATCTAACATCTCTCAGACTCCTAGCTACCACTACAAAGACTAGATATCCTATAAACACACAACCATTTAAAGAGATACATTAAGTTACTTTATCCTTTTTTATCATCTGAAATCTATGTTAATTATTTATTTAAAAATTAATTAACCATTAACAATACCACATTACATTTCATTAACGATGATACATACCCCTAGGCATAACAAAAATTAGTACATGGCTTCACATAATTATAACCCCCGCCTTTCATCCTAGAAATCTCAAAACCCATGGGTTAAACATTTATTCATTCATTAACAACATTACCACTTTCCATAATTATATGTATTCTAGAAAACAAATCTATGATACCAAACATAAGTGGCATAACAGAGTGACTAGATGAACTACCTATCGAGTCGTCACCACCTATAGAAAGATCATAGACCCATCCAACCAAGAGAAGATAAACATAGAATTCACATGGAATACCTCACACATATTCACCTCACATAGAAGAAGAGTAAGAAAAAACCATCTTCCTCAAGCAATGGGGAATGTAAAATAGGTAAACAAACAATAGATTCAGCAAGCATCCAACTTTTATATCAATGGGTAAGAGCAAATTCAACCTCTTCCATCATCTTCAATGTCCTCCCAAATACCCAAATTCATAAACAAATGCATCTCACCACTCCACGTTTCAACTGCTGCCACAACAATCGGGCCTCCCTACCCCACACACCACAACGGCCCTTCAAGCATAGCCATCTTTGGCTCACATCACACCTAGGTATCCACGCCCAGTATATCACAATAACATTCAAGGATCATCCATCCCAAGCTCACATCACAACACAATTTGTGGGAATCCAATAAGAAATTGGGGTTTTTTCCCTAAAATAAGGAATTATTCCTACACACACATGAGATCTCATGGCTCTAAAGCACAAGGAACTCATCCTTTATTAGAACACAAGAAACTCATTCCATAAAAAAGAATTATATTTTATCACACAACTGATACTTTATTCCATATTGAATTAACCGATTCATTATTAATAGGTTCCAACTACGATAACCTAAGCAACAAGATATCACAAGTCATCACAAATTAATAAAATAATTAAATGAAAATGCATTTAATTCCTTTATCAACAATATACAACATGCTTTAGGTTATCTAACCAATTCAACTAAAAATTTATATCTTTATCAAATTATTATCCACAAATTGTTACAACAACATATGAATTCATTAACACGACACATAAATCATTAGCCAATTAATTATCAATTAATTTTGGCATTATTTTATTTACAAATTTCCGTCAAGAAAAAAATTATAAACCATGAATGTCATATATGTAACACTATCTTGAAAATCAAGAGGCACACCGTTATCATTGTACTATGCATCAACATCGATATGCGATCGATAAAAAAATTTTAATCTAGTTCAAGTATTTAATTAATTTAATTTCATTGCGATGCAAGGGGATAAATCATGATATCTCTACGATTTCATGTTAATAATATAGTGAATAAAAAATCCCCTACTTAAAAAGGGCATCGTTGTTCTTAGCATGATAACGGACAACACAATGGATCTCAGATCACCTATCCCGCAATATTTGCATCCATCTGAGGACACTGTGGCACCACCTCACAAACCAAAACCAAGAGGAACCCCATTGGAAACTGGGATATCACATTCCATCACATGGAAAACATAAATAGGGGGAAAAGTATACCAAACTGGAAGAAATCATAAGAATATAGCAATAACGCACATTAGAATGAAGACGGATCATTATGTATCAATGGAGGGAAGATAATAATTTATCCTTAATGAAGGAATCCCCAAACAATTGAAGAGGGAGTCTTTGGGTCACCTGGAGCTAAGAGATAAATACTATAGTTGTAGGGTTTTACAACCCAAGTAGCTGGAAAATGTTTTAAAACATACAGTAGTGGGGTATTACATGACATGTAATCCCCATTCACATTGTGTAATACCTCAATGTTGGTTTTCAACAAAAAAACTACCACCTCTTAATTTTATTTTATTTTTAGAAACCTTCTCTATTACACATCATGAAACCCTTTTTTCTCATCACTTAATGGACTTTCATGATGTGAAATCTCCCTAATTCTATCTTTTAGCATCTGAATTACTCTATACTTCCTTTGAGCACCCTCAAAGCACCTTGGTCTTTTGAAACATTCCAAGGGTTGATCCCCACGAATCTAGACTCTTACATCAAATACTCCTTAAAACATTATCATCATTGAGAATCTCAAACCATCCTAGAGAGGAAATAGAAAAGGGGTCGTCCGAACATCCACCTTGTGATATAACTCTTAAAGCTCCCGCCACTACAGGATCTCAACCGCTTCATCAAAGAAAAAATGTGAAACCAAAACCATAGTGGATAACTCTTCACACCCTAGAGGTAAAATGAGGATATTGATCTGAAATGGTCATCCTCATGACCTCATTGAGTCTCACCACCTCATCCAGATACTTCCTTGATAAAACATCCACTGAGCTCGACTCCCTGATCACTATAAAGTGGGATGATTTTATCTAGTGATCCACCACCTCCCATATAACGACATTTTCTAACTGAGATCGAGGTAAATAAGAAAAAAAATACTATAGATATTCCCTATTAATTCTAATGAGGGGCATCTAATTGCTAGAGAAAACCACCAGGAACATGGTGCTCAACCTTCTCCTTATTCCAGACCAAACATAAAGAAAAAAACATTGCAACTACATGCTTCAACCAAGGCCACCAAAACTGACTCCTCAAAGCTTGATACATCTTTATCATGCCAGGATATACTACTAAGGGAAAACTATGGAACTCATTGAGAAACATATCATGCATTTCCAAAGGAATGAAAAATCATCCTAGGAACAACACTCGGTGTTGTTCATCTTCAGACCAACCATCATGGGCCTCACCATAAACAAATCAGTCTCTCCTGAACTCCACCTCAAGATCCCCCAACTAGGATTCCTCCACCTAAAACATCAGATTAGACATCACCATCATCTAATAAAGACAACCTATTCCCCAATCTTCTCCCGTGTCTAGATTTAATACTGAAATTTCATCTATTACTCTCCCGGATTCAACAGATTCACACACTGCATCACTATGTGGATTCTTACTCAAAAAATCAGCCACAATATTCCCTCTTCAAGGTGTATATGAAATATCAATGTCAAAATCCTATAAGAACTCCATCCACCTTTTTTAGAAAATGTTCAATTCATAATGGGAGAAAACATATCTCAATATCTTATGATCGGTGAGGACCATTAAGTGCTTGTCATTGAGGTAGTGACTCCACAACTTCAAGGAAAAAACTGATGCCACTAACTTTAGATCATGGGTGTCATCATTATTCTCATGGGGAAATAACTACTGAGACCCATAAAAAATATAAATCTCTACGACATAAGAACATAGATCAACCAAATATGCGAAGTGTCACATAAAACTGTGAACTGAACTCCTTCTATTATTAGACAGAGAAATGGAGAACTGACTAACATCTCATTTTTCTAGTCAAATGTTTCCTGACACTGATCAGTCCACATGAATATATAATCCTTTCTATTCAATGCTATCAAAGGTGTCACAACCTAATAGAAATCGAATACGAACATCCTGTAATAGCCTCCAAAACCAAGTAAACATCACACCTCTACCACTATCTTGGGGGATGCCCAAGACACAACTACTTCAATCTTAAACGGATCCATACCTACTACATACTAGGATACAACATGCCCTGAGATATGGACTTATAGATCCCAAAACCCACACTTCAAAAACATACAAAAAAACTTCTCATGGTGTGGGACTCCCAAAATGGAAAACATATGCTCTGCATGCTCCTCCTTATATGGAGAGTACATAGGGATGACGTCAATGAAAACAGCCAAAAATTTATCCAGGAACTCAATGAACACAGTGTTAATTAACCCCATTAACATAACTGGAGAAATTATCACAACTAATGGAATTACAAAAAACATGTAACGCCTATGATGAAAGAAGAAGGTTATATTTGGAATATCCTCATCCTTTACATGGATCTGATGATATCCTGACCACAAATCGATCTTTGATAACCATCATTCACCCTTTAGTTGACTAAATTAATCATCAATCTAAAGAAGAGGATAGTGGTTATTCACTGTCACCTGATTCAAGTAATGGTAATAAATACACAACTGCAGTCATTCATAATCCTTCTTCAGAAAAAAACTGGTGCACACCATGATGACACACTCGGCTGAAAAAAACCACACTGAAATAGACCATCAATCTGTATATACATATCTCATAACTCATAAGGTTTCATCTTATATGGGGACATCGAGATAGGATTCACGCCTGGGTGTAGTTAGATCCCGAACTCAATCTATCTGTGAGGGGGTAACGCTACAACCTCTTCTAGAAATACATCGGCGTACTCATCCATAAACCTAGGAAAACCCAACTATTGATCCTCTAAAAAACTCAGCATCATTTCAACCATTAAGGATGATAAAGATGGAACACGCCTCTGACCCATCTGAGAATATCACTTTCCAACAAACACTACTGGAACTCTATCAGCATCGAAGAACACAACCTGCCTCCTGAAGAAATACATGATATCCTTCATCAAATAAAAACAATCCATGTTGTATCGATAAGCATAGTAAGTCTCCCCAAGAGTAGTGCTTCCTAGAACTATCTCATATTTTCTACATACATCAAACAAATCGGCTCAAACTCCAATAGGCGTAGTAAATTCCAAGGGCACTGGAAGTCTCTCTGCATCAAGTCACAAAGCATGGACAAGGTTAGGTGACATAATGGAGCATGTCTCTCCTCGATCAAACAAGGTATTCAACCATGTAGAAAACAAGAAAAGAGTACCTCGAACAACATCTAGCACGCCTATTGCGGGAAATGCTAAAGCATGAAGCTGATCATGACATGCTGCATGGCCTCTTTTACCTTTCTATTGACCACCTTCATGGCCTCTCTCTTTTCTATGAGAAGGATGAGAGTCTCGAGGATATCCTCTAACTACCCCATCTACTCTCTATTAATCCAAAACATGGCCAACATATTCCTCATGACTCGTCTAGAACATCCTTAATAAAGGAACCTGATGTAAAACACCTGACACACACTAACTTCTCAAAAAGGTTGGGTAGTCTTTCCAATAAAGAACTCATCCTTCAAAAGAAATAAATGTGTTTGATACCTTAGCATAGGAATGATATTCTCTACCGCCAAATAAATGAGACATTGAGGGATGGGACCTACCCCTGGATAATCAAAATATCTTTTTTCCTGAAAAATGGGAACCTCGGACTATATCTCTACTTCATGAGGAATAATAATGATCCACCTATCATGATGGTCTGATTATTTTAACACCCACTCGATGACCTCTTCTCTCTCCATCACATTCAGATATTTCTTCAACATAAATGGAGAGACATTGTGCTAGATCTCTATATGGAAGGCCTCTGGGGATTGCCTCTCCCTAGCCTCCTCGTTTGGAAATATGACCAATGAATATCACATAAGGTCCCAAAAATAGATCCTGAATTCCCACACACTAGATCTCCCTTACCAATGGGTAAGATGCTCTAAGCCACTGGATACCTTCTTGGTCGAAGAAAGAAACTCATCTCTGAACTGGTCTCAGAACTCCTCTCATGATACTATTGACTCCTCGCACTACCTAAGGAACAATAACCACCATTTCCTCGCTTCCACTCTATCACAACCCCCCCTATAAAAGTGTACCCCTCCTGGGCTGGCAATGTGAGAAGTGAGATAGTTACAACTGAGTCCAACCTCCAATAGGCCCTGGGTTGGATACTAGCATCAAGAGTACAATAAACACACAAATTTGATGCATTACCCTCAATGAGAACACATGAGAAAGATAGAGATAAGATAGACCCCAACCAACTCCTACAAAGACCACAATATGAAAGTAAATCTAAAGTGTTAATATGTAATGTCATGCATGAACTACTTAAACTAAAAGGAAAAACATCAAGTACTAATGGAAATGTAATGATGGCAGTGGCCATGAAGCCCAAAAAGCTCATGTAAACCCAAAGCTAGTAGTAACCAGCATGATATCCAATATTCTTAAACTGACCTGAAAATAGATCATATATATGAAGGGTGAGTATAATAATATACTCATTAGGATCCTCCCCTGAGCCTGTCTTGTAAAAGTAACTAAATCTTGCTAAAGAATAGTGAAAACAAGTGAAACTAACTTGTCAACTAAACAGGTATACTAAGTTCGCAACCTCACCATGGAAACTCTAATGAAGTTTCATATACAAACGAATATAATATCGTAAAGAATATCAAGTGTATCCCACTACCACTTCCCCACTGGTTTTCATCTTCTCTCCAACGTCTCGCGTCCTAAGCATCTCTCTCAAAAAAGGTTAGCTTGAAAAAACCTAGACTAAGCAACACAACATGCACCTTAAGCAACTCACGACCACATCCACATGACCAAAATTAACCAAGTAGTTTTTGGGATCCACCACAACCCGTAAAACATGTATCATACATCAGGTATTATACCTCAATCCATCACATCCCATACACTGAGTAAGGATCCTCAAGACATCATAGCCTGTACACATTATACCTACAGTATCCCTTAAGAAACTATATCCATAATATATGTGTGTGAAATTACCATAAACTATTACAGCCCTCTACACACATATATGTTGAAAACTAAGAGTCGTGCATACTAGCACAAGTAAGTACCAAGAGAAGAGAGTGGTGTCAAATGGGGTAGTTAGCCATCCATCCTCCCACCAGGGTGTTGGGGAAAACACCCCCCATGGCTCAGAATCCTGAGGTGTGTGTTTCCCTAACTGATAGGGTGGAGTAGCTTATAGAAACATAAAAAATACATGGTATAATTTATCTCACAACCACACAAAGTACATAACCTATTCTCAAACTCAACTATAGCTAACATCTCTTGGACACCAGGCTGCCACTTCTATAACTAGATATCCTATAAGCACACAACTAATTAAATAAATACATTAAGTTGCTTTATCTATTTTTATTAGTTTCAGTTTATGTTAACTAATTCCTTACCCATTAAAAATTACACATTACATTTAATTAACAGTGTTCAATTCCCTTCATGAATAAGTAAAAAATTCCATGGGTTATTAGAATTGTAACCTCTGCATTTCATCCCAACAAGATCCAACTCGATGGGTTAAACATTTATTAATTCATTGACAACATTATCACTTTCCATATTTCTAGGTACTATAGAAAAACATTCTAAACAACCAAAAATAAGTGGCACAATGGGGTGAGTAGATGAACTACCGGTCAAGTCTATGTCACCTATATTAGTAGAGTAGAACAATCTAACCATAACAAGATAAACACTAAACGCATGTGGAATACCCCCATGCATCTTCACCTCCTTTGGAAGGAGAGTAAAAAACCCTTATCTACCTCAAGGAGTGGGGAAAGTAAAGTAGGTAAACAACCAATATATTCAAAAAGTATCTATCTTTCACGTCAATTTGTATGCCCAGCTTCAACCCATTCCATCATCTCTAGTGTTCTCCCTCACACCCACATGCACAAAACGATGCATCTCACCACTCCAGGAATCAAATACACCCGTAACAACTACGAATCACTACCCCACATGACAAAAAATCCCTACAAGCTTAACCATCCAAGGATCACATCACAACTAGGCCTCCTCTCCCCATATATCACAATTGATCTATAGGCTCATCCATCCCAACATCACATAACAACAAAAGCAATAGGAAACAAACAAGAAACTAGGATCTTGTCCCTATAACAAGGCATTCATCCTTAACACACAACGATCTATCATGGATCCAAAACATAAAGAGATTATACTTTATAACAAAATGGGAAAATTAAGCCCTATAAAGGCATTATATATTATCATATAACTGGTTCTTTATTCTATATTAAATTAACTAATTCATTATTAACAGGTTCCAACTACGGGAAACCTAATAAACAAGCTACCGTAAGCCATCACAAATTAATTTAAAATTCCTTTAATTAGTGTATCCACAAGAATCAATATTCTTCAAGTTAACTAAATAATTCAATTAAACATTCATATCTACATCAAATTGATTTTCCTAAAATTGTAAAAACAAAAATCAGATTCATTAATATTCATTTTAAATCATTACCCAATTTATTATCAATTGATTCAATATTTCTGTTCATTTTGAATTTACATCAAGAACAACATGATAAGTCAAGGAAGTCAAAGATATCACATTATCTAGAAAATTGATAGGAAAACCATTATCACGGTACAAAGAAGAAACATTTTTATGAAATCGATACAAATTCTTTAATCTAGTTCAAGTATTAATTTGGTCAATTTCGTTGCGATCTAAGGGAATAAATCATGCTAGATCTGGGATTTACTATAAATAAAATTACAAAAACAATTAATCCTCTACTTCGAAAGGTCTTAGATGTTATGCACATGAGAAAGGACAATGAAACGGATCTCAAATCACCTCTCCTATAATATTTGCATCCATCCTAGGACATTGCAGTACAACTATGCCAAAAACAATTAAGAGGAACCCCATTAGAAACATGGAGATCATGTTACATCACATGAAAAAGAGAAACAGGGGGAAAATATGCCAAAACAGAATAAATCACAATAAAATAGGAAGAACGCAACTTATATCGATGATGGATTATTACAGATCGAAGGAGGGGAGATAGTAATCGGTCCATGATGAAGGAATCCCCAAAACGTCGAAGAGGGGGTCATTGGGAAACCTGGAGTTGAGAGAGAGTTGATGCAGCTATAGGTTTTTTCAACCTGAGTGGCTGGAAAATGATTTAAAACATAGAGCAGTGGGGTATTACACGACGTTAATACCCTTTCACATCATGTAATACCTCGAGGTTGGTTTTTGCCGAAAACATTCTCGCACCACCATTTTGTTTTATTTTTCAAACCCTATTATATTACACATCATGAAACCTTATTTCACAATATGTAATGGTATTTCCTGATGTGAAAGCTTCCAGCTTCCAACTTATAGTGGTTGAACTACTCTAGACTTCCTCTAATCACCCTACAAGTACCTCGGTCTTCGAAAACACGTAAAGGGTCAATCCACACATATTTGAGCCCTTCAATCAGTTGATTTCTTTAGCTAACCAGATAATTGTCATTAAAAATATGGTGTAATTATGATTTAGATTAATGTTGTGAATATTTTATAGGAATAGAATATATAAACCAATATATAAATACATCAAAGAAATATAAGTGAAACATATTTCTTTCCCATATTTGAATATAATTTTGATCCTTTTAAAGATGATTTGTGTAAATAGATTATTATATTCAATCATAATATTCAAATTATTAAAAAAGTGTTCTAAAATATATGGTTGGTCTTGTGGAATATGAAAAATTTATAAAACACACCTTAGAGATAAAATAATAAATGATATCCTGATCTAAAAAATCTTTAACAAAAATTCATTAACATAATTATTATTAGAATAAATATATATAATCTCAAATAACTAAATTTGATTTTTTTTGATGAACATAGTAAATAATGATTTAAAAATTAATAAATACATTCTTATCTATCTACATTTGGTGAATTGACACAATTTTATAAAAAATGATAATATTACATATGAATAATAAAGATAAATGGTCTTTGTCATGATAATATTTTACCAATAATTTATAAAAAAATATTTTTGAATGGATAAACTATAATTCCATATAAAATTACAGGTCTAAATTTTCATTTAAATGGAAATTAGAAAAATGACTGTTTTTATTTTTATTTCCATGATATCATGGTCAAACCAAGATTTTTATTTCTAAAATAGTTTCTTCTTAATTACTTATGAACACATGTTTTAATTCTAAATTTTTTCCCAAAAATTCAAACACTATTCCAATAAAACTAATTTTTTATTAGTACTAAATATATCATAAATATATTTTTATAAAAAGTGAGTTGAGTAAGAATAAAATGGATATGTGTTATATGTATAGTGGATGATCAGGGAATATAACTAGTGATATATCTATTTTTTATCTTTTAATAAAAGTGATATTGGTAGTGTTTATTTTGGTGATAAATCAAAATGTAAGATAAAATGTCTTTGAGAAGCTAAAATTTAAAATTTTATTATTACTTATATATTTTTATTTTTTGATGTACTAAAATATTATTTAACTATTATTTCACAAATTTTTTAGGTGAATTTGGAATTTTAAATTTGAAAATGAAAAATATATTTTTTTTATAAAAGAATCTATAATATTTTAGGAAAAAATAATGGAAAATATTTATTCAATTAATTTTGTAGAGTTTATTGAAGCATATTACAAATATTTAAGTATTTTAAAATATAACAATATTCTATGGAATATAATATTACTAATAAAAAATTTAGTTATTATAGAACCATTCTAAAATGAATTTGTTTTTGAATCTATAAGAACTAAAAATAAACAACACCTCTATATGTGATTAATTCTTAATAGGTTTTAAGAATAAAGTGTCCTATAAATTTTTTCAAGAGGTTTTAAAATCTAGAGTACTTCAACTTTAACATTTGGGTTTATTTATCCCTATTAAATCATTAAGTCTTAGACAAAAATATTTATTTTTTTATTGATGGATATAGTATATATAGAATTACTTATTTTCTTGCATTTAAATCTATTAAATTATCAATGTTTATATCATACTCTACATTGGTTATAAATAATAAATTATATTTAATTTTAAAAATTATAAATTATAGAGATTGTGTGTTTTGAATTTTCTAACTCAGTAGATTTCTTGAAAACAATTTGATAGTAACATAATTTTTCAAGTAATAATACCCCCAAAAAATGGTTCATATAAAATAAAAAATAGGACATTATAAAAAATGGTTAGGAAAATTTAATTTCAATGTTCTTTTCTAAAATAGTTGTAACACCCCAAGCTTCCACAGGATGATAACGTGCGATGTACGTAACACCGAGTTCAAGCACAACATGACCTATCAAACTAGCCTTTTTAAAAGTGGTTATGAATAGTAATAACCAAATTTTGAATTTTATATATATCCCATATAATTTACACATTCATTGTTTTTGTTTCAATGTCATAAATGTAGACAAATTCAATTTTTCAAAAAAAGAATTGTTTTTTAGAAAAATATTGTTTTTCCGCATTTTAATGGAGAACCCTTTTTAAAACAAATATTTGACACTTTTATATTTTTAATTTAAAGAAATTAAATCCTTTTTTAGAATTGGGACATAAAAATTTAGTTTCAATAAATTTTTGTTATTTTTCTGATAACTTTCATATTTGGGTGAATAGTGAAAATAGTATATTTTAATTAAAAACAACTTTTTTAATCAAAATAATTTATAGTGATAAATTAAAATACTGAGCAGTTTTAAGGTATAATAAGATTATATTTTTACCATTTAATCCAATGTTGGTCATTGAACATAATTTCACATTTAAACTAGACATAAACAAGTGTCATTCTTTTGATAGTTATTAATTCTTAAAAACACGCTTTTTGTTTTGACAGTGGGAATTAATTTTAAATTAATTTCTGCCACTTATTTATTTTGAATTTATAAAAATGGATTTCATATTTGGAATCAGTATGTACAAATTGTGTAAATAGATAAACTTTTATTTTTATAAATTTTGAATAATTACTTCGGTAAATATTTTATTTACCGTGGTTAAAGGGTAAAACTGAGAAATAAGGGTAACAAAATAATAATATAATAATATAAAATTAACCTTAAACGTGTCCTATACCTATTGGATGATACATGTCCGACCATGGGCATCCTTGGGTCGATTTTGGGACACCATGGAGCCACTTGTAACTGAAAATGACACTTTATTTTAATTAAGTTAAAATGAATACAAAAATGACATAAGCATATATCTTTTAGTAAAACAATTTTTACATGGTGTTATATAAGTTATATTTTCGACTATAAATATTAATTATAAATATAAACTTATTTCCTACATAATGGTATTTTATTTATAATTTTTATACATTGAAAAATTAATGTTATTTATGACAAAATGATGATGCAATAATTTCATTATTAATGAAACAATCAAATAAATGGAATTATAAATTTTAAAATAAATATAATTTGAAAGTTTTGATACCATAAACTAATTTTATAGACGAATATGAAATGTAATAATTGATTCAATGTATCTTGTTCTATGTAATCAAGATGTGATGACATTCACAAAAACCAAATACTATATTGTGTCAAAATTGACATAAATGGGTTTTTAAAACAAATATTATATTATTAATTGATATTCTTTTCATAAAAATATAATCTTCAGCCAAGAGACTTATATAATGATATTTTTATCATTAATGAACCACTTGGGGTTATCTGGGATGTTTATAGTGAGTTTATTAACCATATGATATAAAAATACAAAGAGACATAGTAAATGTCAAACAAATTAACTAAGAGTTAAATATAAAAGATAAGGTTAATATAATGACCCAAACCTATATAAAATATATTGGTTGAGTGGATTTAGACCCATACCCACCTTATCCTATAAATAATCTTCTTTTTAGCCATTATAAACCGAAAATTATTTTATTATAAATTAATATTTCACTATTTTCCTAAGCTGCCCCTCACCCATCTTATAAAAGGGAACTCCCCATTCTCTTTAATTCACACATTCAAAGCAATTTGGCTCAGCCAAACCCAGACCAAATATCCACCATTCCTCCCTAAATTCATCTTAAAGGCCCCAATTTACTCAGAAATCCATCCTAAGGAGCCCTTTTGATCAAATCAAAAGGAAGAACCCGAAGAAGAGGTAATAATATCACCACCCTCATTCAAGTTCCTTTCTTCTTCCACTTCTTATTTCTTTGTTATTTCCATTCTAAAATAATAAATCTGGTATATTATATAAACTGTGATGTTATTATAAATATTTTACAACCATATTCATTATTCTATTCATCCTTTGAATGACATGTCACCATACGTACGTACGTACGACATACTGTCTCCACGTCGTGCTGTAATTGTTATTCAATACATTATTATTTGGATAGGTATAATAATGAAAGTAACTTATGTAAATAATAAATATAACATTATAATTATTCTTTATATGTTATATACTATCCAATTATATACGATTTTAATACCAAAAGAATGATATTGTCGCTCGTGCGTATGTACGGATTACCGTCTCCACGACGCGATGAGATTCATTTCCACGTTCACTATTCTAGGATGATTATAAAAAGATATATTATTAATAAGTTTGTGATATATGAAATAATAAATCTAATGGAGATATATATATATATATATATATATGTATATACTTACATATATCTTATTCACTTACTTTTGTTCAATAAGATATGAAAACAGAAACAGTGTTTATGCGTACGTACGGCCTACCATCTCCATAAACTGTGTTTTCCATTTCATATATATATATATATTATAAATATTTAAATTCTAAATATATATGATATATAAATCAATTTTTATATTCTGGAATTATTCAAATCATGATCTAAATGATACTATCAAGAGTAACAAGTAAAAACATGTGCGATAAAGAAAGTGATTATTACCTGAGATGTTAATTTAACATTGAAATCATTATTAAATGGGTAGTATAAAGTCCTAAATGAATCATGTATGATATAATAAATATGGATATGGTTCTGGTATAATTTAATAACATACAATGTTCATTATACCGGAGGTTAAACGTACCCTTGACCAAAGGAAAGTGCAAGGTAAGGGTTATTTCATCAATCTCATTATTATATGAGATTGTTCTTGTGTAAGTATTTTCTAGGACATAATTATCATCGATACCCATATTTTATAAAAAAAATTAAAAGGAATATTTTAAGGTTTTATGGGAGGGTATATTTAACTATATCATAGTTTTAAATGTTTTAAATATTTATCTTTCTAAACCCTTTTAATTAATTTCCATGTTTTCAAAATGATTTTAAGGATTTATTTATATGGATATGAAAGTTTTTAAATGATAATTCATTTAAAAAATGTCAAAGTGGTATGGGAAAATTTGATTCATAAATCTATTTTAAATTACTTCCTTTATAAATTGTGGTAATTTTAAACAATTTAATGAAAAACGGGTATTTCTCTCAAAGAAATTTACTGATCATTTTCATCTATGTCAACATCCTTTGATGGATTTTAAACTTGTTTGAAGTTGATTTATTATGATAAAAATATTCCATATTGTATTGAAGGTTTTGTGATAAGTTTGACTATGGTCTTGTTATTTTATACCATTCATGGTTTATGGATAAGGTATTGACAGTTCGTATACTAGTTTTAATACGAATGTTTATGTTATGTTTCAACACTTTTATATGAGGAATTCAATGGACATAGTATGTGACGGTTGGAGCCTGCTATAGCTCCTCGATGCATCGGTAGGTCTCATGAAACAAACTAGTGTCTTGTCATAGGGCCTTGGAAAAAAAATTATTTGTAGTCTTGGCACGAGGCCTTGACTATGTGGTAATGAAGTCCGGTGTTAGGCATTACCTCATTATGAAATTAGTTATTACAAATGATTATTCGACTAGTAGAATATCCATGTTCATGTTTATATGGTAATTTTTGATTTATTTTTACCATATTATGTTCAAGTTTATGTTTAAAAGGATTTTGTTTTTATTACACATTTTGCCTTAAAATTTTATAGCTTCTTCTAATTTATTTACCGTTACTCAGCATCTGAGCTAACCCCTTTCTATGTTTTATTTTTCCCTGGATCCCAAGGAGTTTTTTATGATTAAGATTCAGGGTTAAGATAAGGTAACAATGGAATTCATAAAGGATTCTTTATGTTGTGTTGTATGTTAGAAAGTGTAATGTAACAATCATGTATGTAATCTATTTTCCAAGACTGCGAAACTGATCCGTTATTCGGTACTTGATTCCTTATAATCATACCAATGTATTAAAATAATGCACCGACTCTGGGTAACTGGGGTCGGGGCGTTACAATATTTCTGGGTATAATAATTAATCATAGATTTTTGGGGTTATAAAAGATTTTTTTCTTTGGAAATAATAAAAAACGTTATTTAATCTCCAAATGATTGAAGAATAAATAAAAATATCAGAATATTTGGGTGTGCTGATTACATAAATAATTTAAAATAATAACTATAAAATTTTGATTCAAAATATGATGAGGTAATTTTTCTATTGTTAAAATAAGAACCTCCTTATGAAATTTTTTTACTTATCAAGCATTTACATCATATTGTAGACCTTAATTTACGGATCAACAATTATTTGATTCAAAATGGAATATGGAAATGAATTAATAATTAAATTACATTGATAGAAATAATTTTTAGTTTATATTATAATCCCCAAAATATAACAACATTATTGAAACAAAATAGGTATTTATAAATAATTTACATTAATTTGGTCAAATAATTATAAATAATTATTGATTAGTAGACCATGGTGTCAATTAATAATAAGGAATTTATTTTAATGAATAGTTTCCCTGGTTCCAATATTTTAATCTATAGGAATTATTTTTCACATACATGTTTTTATAGAATTAATTTATTTCAAAAGTAAGTTAATATATCATTTCAAAAATGAATATATATCTGAAATTGGTTTTGAAAAATTTCCCCTTTGTTTTGAGAATAACTATAAACCTAACCATGTATTGAAATGATCAAAATATCATAATGGTTTGAAATATTCTCCTCATACTTATTATGAAATTTTATCATTATTTATTTTGAATATTGGTTTCAGAATGTGGAATGTGTATGAAAACCTATTTATTAAAAGTGATTCATGACATTTTTTAATTGTTGAAATATTTGTAGAAGATATTATATTATAATATTTTAGTGATTCAATTTGTAATTACATTTCATATTTACTAACATTAGAGTTTTTCATGATTCATATGGTTAAACTTATCTTCTCTTAGAGATTATATATATTCATTCCAGAATATATGGTATTTTTTATATGAAATAAATAATATTTAAAAGAATTAGATAAAACGTTTGGTCTTTAAAATTGTAAAATCTAAAATGTTCCAACGAGTACATCATGAATGATGTAAAATGATGAATTTGTAAAAACTGTTCATAATAATATTTTTATAGCTATGATTAGTAGAATACATTATTTAACATCATAAAGAAATAATTTTAGGTTTTTAGTGTGTATATGTGATATGATCCAATCTAATCTTATGGAAATTCACTTGAGGTCATTTTAGATGAGTAATTATTTATTTAAAAGGATATATGAATCATGGGATATTTTATTCTAAAAATAATTCTTTTTGACTAACCATTTTTTCGATTTTCATTTTGGTTGTTTTATATATTGAAAATGTTCATAAGTTAATTTTCATGTTCTAATTAAATGTTTATTTTTATTGAGTTATACAAAATTTAGTGGGATTAATAACTTCTATGAGTATTTTTTCTTATTTTTTTTTATTGAAGTCTTTATGGATTAAACAAACTATTTAAATTTTTTTAATTTTATAAATATCGACATTTATTGGGATAATACATCTATAATTTATATCTTTAAAAATACCCTAAAACACATATCACTAAGAACATTAACATTAGATATCACCATATTAGAGGTTATGTTCAAAATGGGAATATTATTTTTGGAATATGTCTCTATAGAAGATCAGTATGCTTATATTATTAATAAACCCCAATATTCAGCATGTTTTTATAAAAAACAATTTAACATGGTATTGTAGAAATTTACCATTATAAAAATTAATTATAGAGACTTAAATTAATTTCATTAATTTTTTATTAATTTTTTTACTTATTTACTTCTGTGCATGTAAATATTTTATATTATCTACCTTTACTAAAATATGTAGTAACAGTTGGTTAGATATCAATTAATTACAAATGATTATATAAAGATCAATGAATATCATGAAATGTTTTTTCAGATCATCAAGGATTCAGATATATTTTTCAAATGGTGTATGATATATAGTATATGCATAAAAAATCATGAATTTATGGTGAGAATTACATTTTTCACTGTATTTTTTATAATGGTCAGTTTCATTCCCAATAATCATTAGGATGCTTTTACCATTCATTTTATGTAAAATATAGAATGGATAGTTTCACTTCCAAAATTAAATGTTTATTTTTTGTGGGAAACATATTCACATAATAGTTTTTATTATTTAATAATGGAGGGATTTTATAATCTTTGAAATCAATTCTAAAATGGGGTAGAAATTTTGGAATTCTCCTTTGTATTATAGTCATCATAAGGGATTATAATTTTTAACTGGTTATATGATCTCAATTGAATTTTTAGGATTTGATAACTAAAATTATTCTTTATTGAATAATTACAATTTATCAAAACTTTTATTTCAATCCTTATTTACTCAAACATGAGTTAAAAAATTTATGAATACGTCATTAATAGGATATGATATTTATTATAAATAATTACTCATCCAATGTTCGTGTTTGCCTTGTATTTTTTGAACTTATTTTTTAGAAAATTTCACCTCTAAATTGGTTAATATCACATATACTCTTAGTCTATAGATTATCTATTTTTATAAAAACTAAATATGTCATGATTGAGCACAAGAACAAAAACCAGGTCATTGCATTAACAAAATCCAAGTGATCGCATTAATAATATCAAATAGGCAATATGAAAAAAATACAAATGACTATTGGAGATAACATCAATAGACCTTAGTAATAATGTTTAATGACCACATTACTATGGATTTTCCATAAGATAGGTCATAAAAACATTTATAATTATTTTTCTAATAGAACTAGAAACTCAATCGACGACAACATATTCAATCAAACATAATAGAAAATATAAAAAATTCAGAGACATTTTTTCCATTCTATTATACTATATAAATAAATGTCTATTGATAACATGAAAATATTTTGGTCATTCATATTTAAAATTTGTATAACTATTGAATAACTAGAATAAAGAGTTTGAAATGACCATGCTGATCTAAATGACCACATATTGAAAAACCAATCAACTTAGAATTGTAAAACTAATCAACCCCAAGATTCATTCAATTTAATGCATTAATAATTGTTAAATACCATAACATTGAAAGAAATATGATTTATTTTCTATCTTGAAAAATCAACCATGCCTTTTGAGATTATTTTCGGTGATTCCTTTTTTATACATTTTTTATATTATAAATTTTTTATTTACTATAGTTTTGTTTTAATTATTCTTATTAGTAAAATGATTTATTAAATACTTACTAATTATTTCAATGATAATAAATTTAATTATAGGAATTATATATATAATTAAATTTTAGTCGTGTTAGTAAATCACTAACCTTAGTTTCCTATAAAAAATTAATTTTTTATATTTAAATTTTTGGTAATTTGAATAGATTTCCTTTCATGATTTATTAATGTGTTCCCATGACGTTAAATGTTTTTTGTTTCTGATAGTTAGTGATATATTATTGATTTTAAGGAATTATACAATATATCTAGTTGTAATATTATAGACTATTGATATAAATAATGGGGGAATACTTTTCATAGACATTAAATGATTGAATCACGTGATTCTATGTGAAGGATGATATGTAATGGGATCAATGATTTGAATTTAATGTCCATGAAAAAATTTATATATTTAGTTCGATTGAACCAATGAAAAAGTTGATGAGGATATTATTGAATTGTACTGGGTGTCACAATAAGGGGGTTAATTATTATTCATTGATAAACATGAAATGTTTAACCATTGTTTATGGTGATATAAACTTATTGGCATGACACTCATATCCATTATTATTCATCTGGTATAGTTGATTCTTATGTGTTCCTATTTTTAGTGTGCTTAATCAAGTATATGTTTTATTAGGCATAAAATTTATTATTCAGGTTATAATACCCCATAATTTTTTTTGATATTATATTATCCTCTATGCACAAAAATGGAAGGGTAATTTTGTAGTTACTCTAGGTTGGGAATCTTCAGTAATCATTTTTGACTAAATGTGAGAAAAAGAATTGATATTTTCCTTTAGCATTTAAAAAGAATATAAAAAGGGTTTGTGAATCTATTTAAAATGGAAAAGTTCATATATTTTATTGGTTCTATCCCTCCCTACAATTGAGTGGGGTTAATATTAGGGTATAATAATTTAGAACTAAAGTGCATTAAAAATCACTATGTTCATTTTTCATTCCATTTCCACAAGATTAATTATTAACATTGATAATATGTCCTTAAATATTTTGATGAGTTAAATCCACCTTACACTTGACCATTAGTCTATTATTACATTATGACCAAACATCCATAATATTAATAACATCAAGGTTTAGAAAATATTAGGATTTGATAAAATTTATTGTATCAACATCTTATTTAATGGTAGGGTACAATAGTATTTATTAACAAAATTTTCATTCCATTTTATTGATTGTGGATAATGATAAAAAATACTTCATCGGATGATAGGTAAATGATTATAACCCTTAATATAAGACCTACATCGTTAAATTTCATCCTTATTAATTTTCTTTTACTATAGTAGATTATTATTTTACTACTCCCAGTGGTTAACTTTCTTCTACTCATTAGGTATATTACCACCATAAAAAAAGACATCTCTCAGCCTCTATATAATCAATATCTTCCATGACCATGATTATATGTAGTCAAAATCACTTTTAGAAATGGATCATAACCAGTTTTTAGGGATTCATCTTACCATATTATGGGACTATTGTTCTAGATATAATATGAAGGAAAAATTTAATTCATAAAAATTTGTAATATCATTTTATAGATATTGGGATTTTAAAAAATTATTCTAGGCATTAATGGTAGAAATAGAAATTGCTAGAATATTTAGAATTATAATATTATCTTTTTATAATTTTAAATATGATGAAATTTAAATAACTTTATTGATATATTTAGTTACTAATTTTTAATATTAGTAAATTTTGGGACTACATTCAGACTTTTATTTGGGTATTATAACTTGTTGTAGGTGATCGTATTCCACCGTAATGATTTTCTTCTACAAATACATATCCATCATGATCAGGTTGTCATTTAAAAATGTTAATGGATAATACAGTGAAGGAATATCTGGTGTCATGTTCTGACCCATTTCACTCTATAAAACAATAATCATACATGTTGGTGAAAATGTTTCATGTATGCCTCCCTATACACTAGAGGAAGTTGACTAATTTGGAAGGCCTGGGTGTGAAGATGGGGAGACTATTCCCTTATATCATAGTAAGAAAATAGAAAAAATAATGAAACATCACCCATATAAGTAATTAATAAATGTGGGGATGAAAAAAATACTACAAAGGTTGTATAAAGAATGAAATTCAATGAAATAGTCAAATTACATATCTCATATACAATAATTATCACCAACTAGGCCATATATAAAAATATAGTAGTACAAACTAGAACATAAAAATATATATAATGATTTACAGTCAATATTGAGCTGAACCACATATCAAATCTTCACAAATATATCTGACCTATCATAGAATAATAGCGTTCAGCCTCATCCCATCTTGTACCTATAACCTAGTTAAAATCTTCTTGGGTGCCCCATTGTAATGGTGGCCCAAGTAACATGTCAGTACAAAACCCATTAGGTAATCACCAATGTGGTTCCATAAATATCCATTAAATTAAGTGTATGTATATGTGAGATACTCAATAAGATAATAACAACAATAATAATAACTAAAATCTGAGAATAACTAAATAAAAAAGTCATACATGTCATTCCAATGGAATGTGGTCATCCTGGAAGAGAGAAAAATGGAAATGAACAATTAAATAAAATGAAACCATAATTGATTCATAGGTTCATAATCCTCATCAAATAGACATCCTGGGAATAAAGAATTGAGATTGATGTCTTACCAACAAATTCATGTGTAATCATGTCGATCCTTACGTATATAATCCTGATCAATAATACTTGATTCAACCAGTGTTATAATGTCTCTAGAAAAGCTGCATCACTGTAGGGGGATTTATTTCTAATCTCTTAGATCACATATACTCACCTATAATATTTATATAATATAGGATTGTAGTTATAAACTTGATATCCTATGAATATAAAACTGAGCTAGATGTCATACCACTATTTCCATATAAATACACTATGATGTATAAGTCCAATGTATGAGTCCTAGGATATTTTCTATAAGAATACATGATATTGGAAATCAAATAATCCCTAAAGGGGGTGAAAACTTGGCAATATGTAACTAATTCTCTCATGATCCAAGATAACATTTTTAATACATTTAGTAAAAAAATAAACAGCCAACTACCAGACACGTATAGTGTGTATAGTAATTGTTTTTCCACCAAAACAAAGGGGGAATCCTAGGAATTGATCTAGAAAATCATTTTAATTTTTTTAGAGAATCTCAACATGGGTTTAAAAACCCTCAATAACCTCTTTTTTAATCCTTAATTAGGGATTCCCAGTGACAAATGACACTTCCTATAATATCATTGATCAATCATGTAATACTCAAGTTGGATCCCATGACGTATTTTTATGAATCCCAATTATATCATCATATCACATCTGGCCCTAAGGGATATATTCTAGGAAGTACATTTGGAATCATGTTTACATCAATAGTAACCATTTTAATGCATGAATTAAATAGTGATGATGTGAAAATGAATAAAACCAACTACTTAATCCACATCCCCATTGGTATACAAGTTTTTTATGGTTTTTAATGTGACACCTACTATCATATCTACCCAAAAACCTATAACACACTAGGCTAGGGTCAGTCAACGGATGGAGAACCCACTATGTCCCGTATCAAAGAAATACAGGAGAATCTTACACATGATTGTAAAAGTAAATTGATAAGAATTGGTATACCTATTAGGATCCTCTAAGTTAGTAGTATAGTCGTATGTCAAGAACTGATGCACCAGAACATCACATCACATGGAACGATGTACAAGGTAGCACGCCCTTACAAGATAAATGGTGTCATGTCCCTAAGGAAACCATTTGGATATGGTTCATGACCCAATATTTATGGCATGGTAAATCTATGATAGTATACACACCCAACCCAGTCCTGATCTACCTGTGGTTTGTCTAACCATTCCTATAAAATGTTATAATTCCCTACCATCTGTAGTAACACCTCGTAATAGGTTTGGAGGCTACTCTATTAATCAATGGGATAAGGTTCCGCCACAAGGTACCAAGACTTGATTTTAGTGCATAGGGGTTTCTAGTGACCCCGAGTATTCATCCATTTCAATTATATGATTTAAAGATATAAAAAATCCATTGGATTACATTTAAGTAGATTGTTTCACCCTCAAGAACTAGCCTAAGCATACACATATATCCATAACATGCATATATTCCATAGGGTATGTATGAATGGACACTTTCCTTTATGAGGCATTACATTAAATATAAAATTTCTTGAAATAGATTCCAAGGCCTATCAAATCATTTGAGATGTATAATTTCCTATCTCAAAAATCCATATTAATATTGTTAATTATAATTCCATTATAATTAATTAATTATTCTCAACAGCAATAATCAAATTAATCAAAACTACTTAAAAAGGAATAAATTTCAAAACCCTCATCAGTTGATCCCATTTCACAGGAACTACGAGCAATCACTCACCAACAACACATGAAACATCATCGACCTTTAATAGACCATAATTAATAACAAACAACATCAAAACAAACACCAAGAAAAATAATTTAATTCTTTAAATCATAAAAATTCACCATCATTGTAGACCTCAATAAACTAGTACATAATTATGTGTAGATGACCCATTGGGTAACCCTATTCCTGGGTAGAGTGAAATTAAAAAAACCATTATCCTATTCAACCATTCTCTTGTCAAATAGAGTCCAAAATTCATAAATGGTGAGCACAGCGATAGAATATGAAGGAGAAGAACACAACTTAGTCCAAAAAAGAGACATAATTTCCATGAATCACCATAAAATAGACATAAAAGTGACCATTAAGACCTCATTGATGGGTTCTGATGATGTGAACGATAGGATAATACTTCTTATTTTTCACATGATAGATGTAGGAAGAAAACATGGGTTTACCTTTTTAAACCCCATAAGTGAAAAATATTGATTTTTTCCCTTTTTAAAGGCCCATAATGTTTTCCCACAATGTAGGCCAAACTTTGTGCCAATTGCGAGACTCTGATATCTAAGGTGCCTAGACCATTTATAGTTAGGGTCCATGGTATAGTATAAATACATAAAATATTCACCTTAATTGACCTAGGATGAACCATTTTTCATATAAATGACACGTAGTTTCAGAGGCTGTGTGCCTACCATGTCACATGTCTATAAAAAACTTCAGTTACCCGCCTAGATTTACGTATCCTAATGCACGATTTTCCAATAACATGTGCCTATGAAAACAAGGCCACACAATGTGGCCACATTGTTATAACTGTCCATTCACAAACCATGTATCATAGGCTATACCCTTACAAAACATTTACATCAGGTCCTAATCCCCTAGGATGATCCCAAAACCTCCTATCTAACATACAAGCCACATGCTACATCTAAAAATTTTTAATTTAAGAATTAAATCATTTTTAATCATATTATGAATCATTGGTCAAGATTTGACCTCGATAGTAATTGAAATTTTAATTTCCTTATAAAAACATCTAACTCACAAAAAAATGGGATCTTGAAACCTCCCCACATTTTCACTTCTTATGCCCGATTTGTCTTTTTCAACATCCAAATGAACAAACTAAACTACATTTCCAATGAACTCTATTCAAATGGTCTCTATATGTTTCTAAATTACAAACATGCTTCCAATTAAACTTAAAACATGTGATTATTAACCCATAAAACTTGATCTATAACATATAACTGATATTAAATCATTGAGACAACTATTACCCAATCCCTTAAAACATGAGACATGATCATGTCATATCCTCACTCGTCAATCAACCTATGGAAATCCCACCCAAGGTTGTTTTTATTAGTGTCCAATTATGAATCATGGTTCTTAAAACATCAAAATTTCATAGTGAAACACGACCCCCTCCCTAACGTCTTAATAGTACTTTTTCAATTCTTCTAAAATTACTAAACATTACCACACATGGGGAAAACACTCTGTTATATGGTCACCAAATTGTAGAATTTGAACCAACCAAGATCAATTTGGTAGTTCTATATTTTCTATGAAAATCCATGGACAACCAATATAAATGACCCGTCTCATCTCAACGGAATACCAAAAGTGGTTCCCCATTGTTTAAATAGTACCATTCAAGAGAACTCAAATTGAACCACATATGGTTTACTGTTATTGAAAATACTAGGATTAAGCTATATATACTTAATAGAAAAAAAAATTCATGTTCTTTTATCCAAAGGTACACTGAGAACGTTCCTTGAAAGCTTTTAGAAACACATAACTGACTTCTAGTGACATCTTCAGGTCGAACCAATTATAAGGACCTGAACATAAAAAAAAATCACATAATCTTGAATTAAAAGAATAATTCACATTGAGGATTTTTTCATGTTTAGAGTTTTATATAATTAGGCCATAACTATTACATTACATCTCAAAAATTAAAAAGTAGACACTTCTACTCAGTTTATATTTTTTCATAAAATAAAAATTCTTGAAAAATATAGTCATGTCTAGTTCCATATTTTAGATATCATGTATTTTCCTTAATCACATCCTTGACCCTATTCCTCTTTATGTCTAGTGAAAAACATTTCAAAACTTAGGATGAGCATAAAACGCTCAGTAAAGGTTATAAAATAAATAAAGTAAACATTAGTCCTCAAAACACAATCTTTTTAACATACCTCATGAAATCATAAGATTTTTGAATAACACATAGAAAACATAAATCATAAAGGTAACTTTTTGCATCCATATCATACTTACATTGTAGCTATCACAGCTACATAGGGAGTTACGTTAGAATACCCATCAAAGTATATTCCCTAAATCTCTTAGGAGAAACATTAATGTTTACCTCTGTCATGTTACCCAATGCATTGGAGAGATATCTCGGGCTCACCCTCCCTAGGTTTATCTCAGAACCACCTGTATACATAAATAATGCATAAGAACCATAACATAATCATAACACATAATATAAGCATAAAGGAAAGATAACATTCTCACATTGGAAACACAATATATCATTCCAAAATATTGAAATAATAAATCCATTCTCAAAAACATTTGAAATACCATAATATGTAAAAAGATTTTATGGTAATTATTTTTCTTTTAAAAAAATTATGGCTGGTTAAGGAAGCCAAAGATCAAATAATTCTAGCAGCGGCGGAAAAGGCCGTTGTCACTACTTACGTTATAAAGAAACATTTTTTTGTCTTTTTGTAAAATGATTAAAATAGAAAATACTCCTTTTGAATGAAATTAAAATTAAATGGGGTTTATACACCATATAAAATAATGTTGTGTATAAATCAAAGGATGCATCAATGAAAGGATATTGAGACAAAGTCATTTACCTCATGTCTGACATGACCCGTTTGTTCTTTAATCTCTTGAATAATAAACTATGTTTAATATTTAATTTCTTAAGAACCTTTTTCAAGTTTACTATTCCTTTAATATAGCTTATTACAATGTTATAAATATTATTTAATCATTTAAGTTAATAATGGTCATTTCGTCGATATTTGGTACTTGAGTCAAAAATGAACTTCGTATTACTACAAGTTGTTCATGTGGTCAAAATTTCATTATCTCCATAAGGATATTCAGGATTTAAATATAATATATATCCTATATATCCAATATATATATGTATTTATAATGTTACATAACATTGGGAGAGAAGAAATGAAATGCACCATTCATGGAGACGGTAAGTTGTACGTACACATGAACGCTACTATCATTTATATTTCGTATTTTAATGGAATGAAAAATTAATGATACATAGGTATATTATAATTATATTATAATATAATATATAATTTCATTAAATATATCCTCTATATAGTCCACATAAGTCATGAACGTGTCATATCACTTTGAGGTGGCGGTAGTCTCACTTCTTCAAATAAAATTATCGCGTTTACGCATTATGGAAACCATAAAGGTATGCTATAAATGGAAAATACATAAGCATTAAGAAAACAAAAACATAATATATATCATATATAAATGAAATTCCATCATAATGGCCATCATGAGAGGCAACTGGAGATATTTGAATAATCATTGTTTCATTAGGTAGTACTACGCCGTCCACAGAAACAATATTTTCTTTACCCGTTAGATGGAGGTGTGTGTATGTTTAATTGGAATCCTTATAATAAAAACAACATAGTATATTGAGGATAATTATTTTGTTATAAAATAAATGAATAAAAAGATTTTAGGGGGTTGTATAAGTAAAATAAAAGAAAAGAATTAAGAGAATACATTACCTTTAAATCGGGTAACTCCATTTGGTTTGAACCAAAATGATTACTTGAAGTGAATTATGCCAAAGGTAAGGCTTCTAGGAGTAAAAGAGGGATAATTAGAACTTTTTTTGTCATAGTTTTGAAAATCCAATGGGCTTGATAAGTGTGATGAATGGGTAAGATGTGGTATCCTTTTATAAGGGGGAGAAGGGGCTCTTTAGGAAAATTTGAAAATATTATTTTATTATAAACTTATCTTCGGTTTAAAAAGGTCCAAAACTCATTAAAATATAATATAATATGACTCATGTTCGAAATAAAATCATCCTATATTAATTGGATATGTTTCGGATATTTTTTTAATATTTATAATCTTATATATTTAAATCGTCCATTAATTAGCTAAACACTCCATCATTATTGTGTCATAAATAATTTTATTTATTTTATTTCTAAAAATTATAAAATAATACCACGATGTAGGAAATATTTTTAGATTTCTAATTAATTTTTATAGTTTAAGATATAATTTATATAACCCCATTTGAAAATTGATTTACTAAAATATATTTTTTATGTCATTTTGTCTTTACTTTAAGTTAATTAAAATAAAGTGTCATTATCATTCCTAAGTGGCTCCATGGGGTCCCAAAATCGACCCAAGGATGTACATGGTCGGTTATATATCAAAAAAGAGGATTACGACACATGTTAGGGTAATTTAATATTTTTATTATATAATTTGTTACCCTTATTTACCAGATTTACCTTTTAACCATTGTAAATAAAATATTTACTGAAGTAAATATTTAAAATGTATAAAAATAATAGATACCTATTTACACAATTTGGACCTCCTGATTCCAAATATGGAATCTATTTTTCCAAATTCAAAACACATAATTTGTAGAAATTAATTTTAAATTAATTCTCGCTGTCAAAACAAAACGCGTGTTTTTAAGAAATAATAACTATCAACGGATAGACACTTCTTTATGTAATATTTTAAAGTGAAATTACTTATAATCAACAAAATTTGATTAAATGGTAACAATATAATCTAATTAAAATTCACAACCAATTAAAAATATAATCTAACCATATATATAATTTAGATTAAAATGTAGTTTTGAATTAAAATACAGTATTTTTTACTATTCATTAATAAATGAACACCATCAGAAAAATACCAAAATTTCATCCAAAGTAAATTTTGATGTATTGATTCTAAATAAGAGGATTATTTTGTCAAATAGGACATATAAAAGTGAAAAAATCTATATTTAAAAAGGGTTCTTCATCCAAAGGCGGCAAATCATCTTTTTAAAGAATATTAGATTATGTGTGCTTAAAATTGGATTCATTCACATTTTAAGCCACTAACTTTTATTGGATGAAAGTAAAAACATTTAATAAACATGTATAAACATATTATAGTTAGTTTTTTTCATTCCTTCCAATACAATGTCAAACGTTAACTACCATTTAAAATAATATTATATTATTATTTTTTCAATATGACTCAGCATTGTGTGAAACATGAGATTTTCGGAGAAAATCAATGTCGAGTATTGGGTAATCAAACGAACTTGGAACCCCCTTTAAAGTAAAATTAATATTTGATTCACAAATATTAAAAAATATGAAAATGTATTATTCTTTATTTACCTGGAATGTTATAGGTAGTATCTAGGATCATAACTCAAATCTTCTAATAAAAATAATGTCATGTTTTATATTTGTTTGTCATTAATTTCTTGACCCTTATATTTTTAATATGTAGAGTTTGAATAAAGCGAAGTTAAATTCAAGTGTTAGGGGAAATCAACATGTCTTATTTTTTTTTCATTTATTCAAACATTTAACACAAATGAATATTTATTTAAAAAATCACTCCTGAATTTTTTTTGAGAGAGATATATTGATTTTTTGAATTAAATTATTTAAAATGATTGATGATATTGGAAATTATTTTCCGTATTTGATTTTCAGGTATTTCTAGGATTTTGGAATTTTATTGAATTATATGAAAACAAAATACTTACTGAAAATATTTTTCCCATTTTATTGGGTATTCCAACCATATTTTCATATTCTTCACAATAACCACACACTATTGACTTTGAAATGGAATTTCATTGTGATCCAGTACATGTGATTTTTATATTTAAATGATTTGGAGTTCATGAGTTGTTTTTTATATTTCTACGTAATATATTTATTTGGAATCATTTTTCACGTGAGACCTAAATTTGAATATACCATCTTTTTCTCCACTGAATACATAAATTTACTTATTGGTTGAAGCCTATTTTCATGCCAATTTTCCCTTACCTACATACACACTTACTTTTTTTACATACATATTTCAGGTCTTAGTGTGGGGGGAAGGACATTCCTGTTTGTTTTTGGATAAAAACTTTTCTTTTGTGTGTGGGGTATGTAATCATTTTTTGAAACATAGAATATTCATGAATAATTGTTTTGTTACACTATATTCATTTCATTTGGTTCTCAATAATAAAAAAAATAAATATATAAAAAAATTAAAATAATAGAAATGAGATTACATTTCTCATTATTCATAATTTTGTTACTCACTTACAAATCCAAAAATAAAGGTCCTAAAATATAATTCATTCATTGTATTCTATTTTCATATCAAAATCTATGGAAAAAATATAAAAATATATAAAAATTGAAAAGGGATAATTATATTGGAATCACTCATTGAATACATTTTTTCACTCATTGAACATTTCACAGAAAGGGGGGTTTTTTACACTATATAAGGGGAATTTACTAAGGTATTTATTATGTTTACACGTGAATATTTATAAATTGTAATTAAGAGTTAAAATTCCTATTTTTATACATATTTTTATATTTTTTATTATCCACCATAATTCATCCACCAAAATCTTCTATAAAAGACATTACAGTTAACAAAAATTATGTCTTGGAGTTTAGAGATATATAAATTATCAAAATCCTATAGAGAAAATTACCTTTTACAAGTATGAACATAAATACATATAAAAATTATATTAAGTGGAGGTTGATTTGAATTTTGATGTGAGGTAAATGTAATTGGTCATGGATGTATTTTTGAAGTTGAAAAAATAAAATGAGTGAGATGAAAATAGAAGGGAACTATTTTCTATAGATGCTAGAGGATAAAATTTAATTTCTTAAAAGATCATATAAGTTATTTCACTATTGATTTTGGTGTGTAATTTGATTTGAATATTTTATAATTTTGGTGAACTGAAATAGTTAATTGTAGGGGATTTATGAAGCTCATATATTCACTAATTTTATTCTAAAACTCAATGTTTTTAATCATAGTAATTCAGAATTTAAATGGAAATTTTTACATTTTTATATTTTATGAATAATTTTCTCCTAATTGAGAAAATTCCCTAATTCTTATTTTTTAACTATTTTTATAAATTTCAGGTTTCAAAGAAAAATTCCCAACACTAGACCAAGTTGAAAAATTATTTTATTAGATTCCCTATGCATTTGGAATTTATTTTTCCAAACTAGATCCTGAAATGATTCATACTTGTTTTGTCCCAAAGTATTTTATATTTATTGACATGGAATATATGGCTAGTTTTGAAAAATAATATTTATGGTACCATATCTAAAAAATGGATGGTTAAAAATTTCCTAAATTTTACATGATGGTATAGAAGAGTCCAAAAAAATTGTTAATATAGATGCTCACTAATATTTATATTTTCTGTTTATAAAATCATGGTAAACCAGCACACTAGAATTTAAATAGTCTCTTGGAGAGAAATTTTTTCACAATTAATCTTATTATGATATTGGAAATATTATTCCATATAATATAAAATTTCAAGGGATAATGGGAATGAAATATAGTAGAAATATTTTAGTTTAACCCTTTCGTATTTGGATTGATTTAATACCCCAAGCATGCATGAATTTTTAGAGTAATAAATTAGAGCGAAAATTAAAAAATATATTCCCTATAATTGTAAAACTCTACCTACATTTCAAAAGGTTTTAGTGGGGGAGTGGTATATTCTAAAGAGAATTGTATTAAGAACATTATTACACATAAGGTAAAGTATCCATGTCAGCATAAAATCCCAATGGTACCCAATTTAATTAATATATAATGTCTCTTTTCATACTTTTACAAGTAATAATAAAATTAATTTTCTAATTTTTATATGATAAAATATATTCCATTTTAGGTTAAAATTTTTCAAAAAACATATTTCAAATTTACCATACATAGTAAAAAAAATCAAGAAAAATAATTTTTTTTTAAAAAAATCCAAAAACCCCATCATGAGGAAACCCTTAAGTATCAATTTAGTTTATCCATAAGGGTATATTTGTTGATAAGGGATTTCACTAAAGGATCCATTCCATAAATTACATTTAAATATGTGAAATGCATCCTTATTTATTCCAATTAAAAAATTTAAAACTTCTTCTACTCAGAAGTAATCGTACCATGATGTATTGAGTAAAGTAAAATTTAAGAATGGGAAATTTCCAATTTTCTACAATAATTATATTTAATAGAAAAACTCTTCAAAACATCATCCAAACACCTCTAGTATTTTCTTTTTTCCATTAAATAAATTAAAACCATATAATTAGCATTATATTAAATTAAACAACATATACAATTTGAGTTTCAACATGATTTATGTGTTGAAAATAAGAAAATACAAGAACAATATCAAATTCTTATAATAACTAATTATTTATTTTTAGATTGACACCACAATTATATGGGATTCATCTTCAGTAAAAAAACTCAAAAAATATCCCTTATTCATAGAAATAACCTAAAGGTCACAATCACTCTTCATCTTACTTTCATCTTCATTTATGGACTCAAAACACTTAAGATAATTATTTATAAAATTTTTTATACTATTATATATTAAAAATTTATAAATAAAAATATTATTTTATATTGTTTGAAATGATATAAAATTATTAATAAAATAAAAGAAAAAATAGATTAATTGATATAATGAATGGTGATCCACGGGTGATCCCTTGGGTATATTTATATATTTTTCTTCTGAATATTTTTTATGAATTATTTCCCACTTGGGGAACTGAACTAAATATCATTGATTGAGTAAAACCTCACTATTTTAGTCTTATAGTAAGAATATCACTATGATTATTGACTTTAGTTCTCCCAATGACCTTGTATGTGTATTTAATTGTATCACTCAATAATTTTTATAAAATATTGTGACACCTTGGTTTCCAAAATTGAAAATATCCTCAATTGAACTATATTTTTAGTTCTTTAGTTCAATAAGAATTTCTCCCCAATATATATGGAAACAATTACACACCAATCCCATCACAACTATAAAACTCAATAATATGTTTGATGATCCTGGAAGAGGAAAAATTAAAGTACAAATAAAAGATGAAAATATTCTATTTTGGAATATTTGAATAATTAAAATCATTGCTTATTTTCTAAATTCTAAATCTAAAATAATAGAACTAAATAAAAAATATATTCATAAATATTTTATTAGGAATGAATGAATTTTTTATCCTATTATTACCCCTAAGAGAAGAACTTATAGTCTTCCCTCTTTGAAGGGAGTTTAAAATGAGAATTAACCTAAGCTTATATTTCTATTTTATAAATGTTATTTAATTTTTTAGGGTATTTTGATTAGTCCAAGTGTCACATAATTCTCTATAATTTTTATATATATTTATGTAATATTAAATAATTCAAGATTAGATTATCTGAACATGTTTTATGGTTTTTATTTCTCTCCAATAAAATTAAAAAAAAAACATATGATAAATGATTCCTCGCATTCATCCATTTATTATCATATTTGAAATATTTTTTGGACTTTATTGACTTTTCTAGAAAGTTTTTATGAGGGGTCATTTCCCCATTTATGTCTATTCATAACCTCTTTTTATATTTTAGATCACATCCATGGATAAATGTGAATGATACGTAAATAAAATTCTTTTCTAGGTTAATATAAAAAAATAGTTCTTTATAATTTCTTGATTGATAATCACGGTTAGTTCTGATTATGATCATGATCATTAAACCTCCCTCACGGTATATTGATCTTCTAGTTCCTGGGATGTTCAACATACCATGAACAATGATTTAATTTTAGTTGATGAAATATTCCAAGTAGTTTTAACCTATCATTAAATATTATTTATTGATAGTTGTTGGATTGTTCACCATATATTTATCATACTGTTAATAACCCCCACATTTTTTCCCATTTTACTCATAACAAATATGTTAACAAACCAATAACTAGGTTCTAGTTATTTCAATAAATTTTAAAAATAAATTCTTCAACTAAAATTTAATGATAAATAGATTTTAAAAATTATCTCCATGAAATAAAAATATTTGAAACTTTTAGTAAGAACCAATTATATATTATAATTCTTGGTGTAAAAATAAATGAACTAAAAACATAAAATATCTACCAATTGTATTCTATCATTTATCATCTTTTTACTATCTTTTATAATGATAGTGTATTAGATCAATGGATTTCAAGAGTGAGTTCAATTGAGGCATATAGAAACACACTTAGATACTAGGTATTTTTATATAGGCATTATATGTTGGAAGATATAATATAAAAACGACTAAATGAATGTGTAATCAATACAGTTACAAAAAAAAATTACATTTTTCCTCTAATAGAGACGTTTAGGGAATTTTTCTTTTCAATTTTAGTTTTATAAATTTTTTAAAAAATATAGGGTGATTTATAAAATAATTTTAATGATTATAGTTTTTTTTATATTTTTTAATTGGTCTGATAAATATAGGTGTATTCAAAACTTTTGTTATTTCTTCTTATATTCTTGTTTTTTAAATTTTAATAAAATTTATTTTAATGAATTTGGAATAAAATATAATGTCATATTTTGTTATCGATTAGATAAGAAGTAGTTTTTTACAAAATAATTCATATTATAATATAATTTTTAGTATCAATAACTATTTCATATAATAGAATATATTTTATTTTCTAAATTTGATTAAATTTTGGGATTTCATGTATTTTAGAGTAAATTTATGATAAAATTTCTTGGTTTAAAATTGGTTTCATTGAAGATTGTTATATTTATTTAGTTGCATATAATGGGACCTTTGGAGTTGATAATTGTTTTTATGAAATATCTATGTGAATCATTTTAGGAGATAAATTAATGCATTAGGAATAATCTTACCATGACTATGTTAAATTCCATATTTAATAAGAGGTACTGAATTATGTTCTTGAAATGAATAATTACTTAGTTCATGGAGATTTTTCTCCATCACTTGTGAGGCTTCATAAAATTTGGTTTATAAATTCATGTTATATGTGATGACTATACCAAGGGGTTTATTATATATAAATCTCTAATATAATTATGGTTAGAACAATTTTTTTATAGTTTCACCTATGATTATTTTATGTAATGTGTTTGGATAGGGTGAGATAAATGTGGACTGAATAATGAAATTATTTTTCATATGAGTGAGTATAAAATTTTCAAAATAAGTATTTTTTGTGAATTATGTAGTGTGTGGGGGTATTTTATAAATGGGATAAAATTTTATATTTTTTAGTTGAATTAATCATTTATTAAAATTTAAAAAAAAATTGATTTAGTTTGATTATAAATATATATATATTTAATTATTTGTGACTTTTATATAATTGTATTATGAATAGATGGATATTTTTACTGTAATTTAAGAATCTTTTACTACAAATTTTACTCATCCATTTCATTGATATGTGAATAACCTTGTTATATTTTTTATATTTTGAATATGAAATTACTTATGGTGTTTTTCATACAATTTATTCTGTCTCTCCCTAATATTTGGGAGCCTTTAGAAAGATGTGTTGAAGGGCCACAACATTGGATTCTTCATGAACCATTTTTTTAATACATTTAAAATACATTTTTATTTTTTTTACATTTTATTATATAATATATATATATGGTTTTTTATTTTGATTATCATTTTTCCTGGTTGTTCTATAAAGATATTTTTTGGAATAATCAATTTTACATTTCTCTTCATGCATCTTGTATTTAAAAAACTGTTTGATCAATAATAGTTGAAAGAAATTATAATTTTGGAATACCCAGTTAATTTTGATAATTTTTTTCTTTGTTAAAAATTCTGTTACATTTATCCAACAACAAAATCATATTCAAGATTTTTAGTAAATCCAACCAACTGATGTTAAGTATTGCATTGAGGAAAAATCATTCCTTAATAAGGTGTGAGTACCCTACCATATATTGGAAGACATAAATAATTTAGGAAAATAAATTAGAGGTCATATAGTATATCAACATATTTATTAGATCAGGTATCTAAATTAGCTAAATAGAACTCGAATGAAAGTTGAAAAACCTATGATATGAGAACATTTTTATTGATGAAATGGAATTAAAAAAAACTACATTCTTCTAAAGAGAATGTAAATTCAATATGTGAAATAAAATGACTTCAAGGATAATAAAAAATAGTGTTAAAATTTCTTTAAGATATCTTTTTCTCGATGATAAAACATATGGGGGAAATTGATTTATTTTCATAATTTTTAGAGTATAAAATTTGTTTTAAGTTAAATAGGGTTGTTAAAATTTAATAGAATATAAACATTTAACATTAATGATATGGATGGAATTAGAATTTAATATTTTAAAAACTTGTGATAAAAAATAATATTTAGGTATTCATATAAAATTCCTTGAGAAATTATGTTTTATGGTTATGAATAATTAGAGATGTTGATTTAGAATTTTGATGAAGGGTCATGAAGATTAGTGAAACACCTCATTAACCAGCAGTGATCTAGTGGTATTTCATTATAGTATTGGTGGTCGAGAGAATTGATGTATAAATAATAATTATTTTTAGAGTACATGCGGTAAAATTCACGAGGTGGGGTAGTGTTAGTTCCCATAGTTACTCTAGTTTTTTATTAGGGAAACTATTTTATTAATAGATATTTCTTCCATTTTTTGTATTTTATTTTTTATTAACCCCTTGATTGATACTTTGGATTTTCTATGTAATGAAACATCCTTCCTACGCCTCCATATCAACTTTTCCTTTTTTCTATCACATCTTTCATTGATATTTTATTATAAAACTGATATAAGGTTAGTATATTATATCCCCTGTTCTTATACTTTAATTAATCTTTCATTTTGAATGAATCGATGGAGTTTTGATTTGGATTTAGGATGTATTTTTATTAATATCTCAAGGAAACCACTATAGATCAAAAGAGTCCTCTATTCGAGTTTCTATAAGGGCTCCATTTTATTTCTAACTAAAATTATATTGGGTGATGGTGGTCAATCATTCATTTAAAAAATTTATTCCATTATAGAGATTATTATATTGTTTCCTAGAATAGATATTGGATATATTTATGGGTGTATATGAATGAATATTTCAAGAATATATTATGATGAATTAATTGATATCACAAATGAATTTTATCATAAAATAAAATTAAGTTGTTTTATTTAATAACTATATTCATTACATTATGATTCATATGGATTGTAAATAATTAAATCATATCGCCCTAACATGTCAATCAAGTTATTTATTCACTATTTTAAAATGATTATCATAATTACCATGGGAGGGAAACAATTATTGAGCATATTTAACATACACATTTGGAATAATGCCCCCCCCCCAAGTCTAATAAATAAAACAGTGGATTCTTATCAAGAAAATGACATTATGTATCCATATATTATAAATTTATACAATATGATAAATAGTTCCAACATAGGAACTAATCTAAACAATTAATAAGCATGAGAATAATTTAGGAATAAATACATGTAACTTCCATTGACATGAAATCTAGTCACATATGTAAATTAAAAGAACTTAATATAATTTTAATATCAAATTTTCATGAATTATAAGTGTTGAGATGCTGTTTGGAGGTGATTCGTATGTGAAAGTGTCAATTTTTGGAATGGGGTTACCAAAACACCTGCTTTAGAGGAGGCCTAATCCATTTTAGAGGTCCTGGAATCAATGCAAGCAAGGAGGATTGGATGTTTTGAGGATATGGTGGAATTTTGGTTAGAAGCATGAATTTTAATGGGATTCTTTGTTGTGATTTAAGTTTTCAACATGGATTTGGGAATGTTGTTGACTGTGTAATATTATATTTTTTGGGGGTTTCCTTATTACAAGTGGGGAGAGGTGAAATTATTATTTTAGTTATCATGGAAGTGTTTTTCTATATTCTAGGGATTTCGTAGATGTAGTTGTGTAAAAGGGGTAAAATGTTGATGGTGATGAAAATTCATTTTTATCCATGTGGTTTTTGGAAGGTACTAAATTCATGGGTATAAAGGGAAATTTCCATGATTATCATGTCATGAAGGTGCTAAACCCTATTTTTAAAATGATATTTAGAGGCATAAAGATACAGGGAGGTGGCCAATTTAAATTCCCTGAGGATTTGATCTGTCTTTGACCATCTTTAAAATGATTGTTTTGGAACTCACAATGTTTTATAGAGGGTCCCTCATGTTTTTACTATCAATAATGGTTTTCATCTCTATTATTTCAATCACCTTTCATTATCTGGTTCCATAGATTACCACAAATCCTATATAGGTTCTCTTCTATCATATCCATTTTCAACTAAACAACCTAACTCATCTTATGAATCTCTCTTTTATATATGGTGTCCCTCATATCCTCATTCCACTAGTCTTAACCTACTCTCATGTTCAATATTTTATTAAAATAGTTGCTTGTGGGATGTTTATGGTTTAATTTTTGTGTGGTTATAATTTTTATGCTGGTTCAATAGGATTAGGTTTTTAATGGTTCCATATTTTTTATTAGAATTTTGTCCTTATCATTCTCCTTTTCTTATGTGGTGTTCTTCAATGCATTCATTAATATAGTGGATTCAAATTCTCTCCCTTTATAATATTTAGTTTTTTTTGGTTTTATCATTTCCATTCATTAATTTTTTTGATATAATATATTTACCTAATTTTTATAATGAACATGTAATAATAAAATGAAGTGAGGAAGGGTGGTTCTCAATTTTTTATGGGTTTTATGCTATTTTATATGTATTAAAGAATCTTGATTGATAATTTATACATTATTATTTTTAACTTTTAATAATATTTTGTTTTTTTCTCCTCTCATAATTTTCCAATCTCCTATAGATTTTAATGAATCAGTAGATTGAAAATTTTGAGTTATTATTGATGTGTTTATGCCTATTTTTTTCATGTAGAAGTATTGTTAAAGGGATGTGTTTGATGTTTTTGATTATTCTGTGCAATTTTGTATCCATGTTAAATTGGGGGTATTCATCAATATGGATGAAGGTGGATTGTTTTATGATAAAAAAATCTATGTTTGTGGTGGTGATGTTTTGGTCATTTTTTGTTCTTATGACTATATAATTAGAAATGGTATATTTGCAGTGCTTTTTTCTTATGTTAGTGTGGTTGTTGCTATGGTTTGGAGGTGTGTTAGAAATATAGAGTTATTCTTTTTTGGTAAAATTAAATGTGGTAAAAATTAATTGAATTTGAAATGGGAAATGAGAGAATATTTTAGAACTAGATATTTATAAATATTATATCATGGGATGATTTAAATGGAATATGATAAGGCATAAAATATATATTGTTACGAAAATTGTATCTGGATGGAAATAAATAGTGGCTAATTTGATGTACAGATCTATTAATTATAATCTTGAAAATTTATAATGATGGTAAAAAAAGGGGTGTTATTTATGTTTTGGGGTTATTTTATGGTGATAATATTCCCAAATAATGTTGGTTAGTTGTGGTGACAGTTTTCAATGTACAAATGGCAGCCTGATGTAATGTTTTATAGGTTATTTTAGTTATTATATGAGGAAACCCTTAGGTTTGGTTTTGTATTCTATTATATCCTACTATTTTTTATTATTTTACATGAATCACCCCCAATGTTATATTATATGAATGTTTCCTATATAAAGACATGGGTTCCGAGAATTTTCTCTAACATTCAAGTTATAGAGGGAATAGTGGGTTGACTAATAACTCTTCACATTTCTCCCTTTATATGTAGTATGGGTTATCATGGATCAAGGTTTTGGTATCTATATAAAAACTATAATTTCCCATGGCTATAGAATATTAATATATAATTTCTATCATATTTTTGTGGTTGTTATGAGGATTCTTTGTGGGGGGAGGCACGAAATGATGAGTACAAGTGGTTGATGTATTTAATATTCATGTTACCCTTTTATGATGGTGAGGATGTTATATGTGGTTGTTATTGTATGATATTTCGAATGTTATTGATTGTAGATATGTGGGGATGATGTAGTTCAGGTATGTTTTTTGTCTACATACCAAAAGATATAGATGGTATTGTAACATAAGACTTATGTTATTGGTGTATAAGAGGGAAAATATTAGAGGGGAAGTGGTTTTCATATTCCCTTTCTAAAATAATTTTTTCAAATTATGTTAATAGGTTTACATATGACACTTGTTAAGAGTTCCATGGTGAGTATTGGTGGTAGATGACATGGTGTAGATGATGATATGGTTCAAATATTTATTAATTATGTAATTATTGTGATTTTTATAAATGTACACAAGTGGTTTTGGGGTTGATCATAATGAGTATATTTTTATTATAACCTATATATATATATCTTAAAATTTTAAAATATAAATATGGTAATTGTTTTAGAAATTAAAAACTAATGTTGTTTTTTGAAATATATAAAAATAGTTGATTTTAGTATTTTGGGGGATAATATTTTGTATGAAATTTCATGTATTTATATGGAGGATTTTTTAGGATGGATTGGGAAATGGTATTAGTCAAACTCTATATATGATATTGAAAGGGAGAACACTTAGGAAATGGTTGATCAGAGAGCCCTATGATTTGACACACAGATATTTAAATTAGTTATCAAGATACTGGATATGAGGTTTATCACGAGGTAGATAACATTGTGTAGAACATGTATCATGATTTTTTATGCTTGTATATATAATAGAATGAAACTTGGGAAAGATTAAAATTTATTAATTTCATTAAAAAAATAATTTATTTTATGTTCCCATAAATTGAATTTATGTACATGTTCAAGAGATCGATAGTATTCATCTTCCTTGTGTGTGTTAGGTTGGAGTGTTAGATAAGGATACATAACTTCAGTATAAAAGAGGTGAATTACAAGAGGGTAATGAGACTTTAATATTGATGTTGTGTGATTTTCAATGTCAGTACTTTTCATGTATAATGTGTCTATATCAATCTATGAGATGATATATTATGTGGAGAATCTTGAGATCACCTTCAATGTGATTTATGTAGAGAGGTAAAATTGAATTTTTTTTGGATATGAGTCATCTGAGAGGATATTAGAGTTATTTGTGGTTTCTCATCTTTAGTGTTTGAGAGAAGTATGAGATCTCAATGAATTATTTTTTAAATTAGTTTCACAACAAATTACAACATTAATATATAAATTTGATAAGTGGTTATAATTTTATACCATTTAGGAAATATTTTTCCATGTGTGTGATTGTGTGGTCCAGTTTGAGGGCCTTCTTCATTATCCTGTGAATGTTATCCTTGTTGAGGGAGTTCATGGATCAATGTTTTCATAAGTTTTTGTATCTTATTATTCAATATCTTGTCATCATGTATTCCTTTTAAACATTTATTGAGGTAATAGATAAGGATGAGGTGACTGAAATTTTTTACATGTGTATTAAATCATCTCAATAGGGGACTCGTCAAAACAACCCTTAGAGTAGATTTGTATATGAAAAATCATATCTGTCAGGGAAGTCAGGGTTCTGGATAGTAGAGAGTATTCCCCAACATTCTTCTATGAGATTCTCTAGAGATGGTATTTCATGGGCATCTAATAAAAATTTAGGCCTACTATTTTTTTGGAGGTTATCCTCATCAACAGATTTAGTTTTTGAAATTCCTCAGTAGTTAGTGTAGATTAGGTGGTCAACTTCTATTGTAACCTCATATTAAATTCACATCAAGGCCTTATCAGTATTAGGATCAACATAAATTCATTCAAATAGGATTATATTATTTTCGAATATAATATCCCTTTGATATATCCCACCCTTAGGTATATAGGGATCTGCCTTTTTCATTGAGATAGTCATTACTAGGGAAAATATGGTTGAAGATAAGATTATGGTTAGTTGTCAGACAATGATTATACCACACCAAAAACGATAGAGACTATATGGGGTATCATCTATCTATATTTAAAATTATCACATTATTTCTAAAATCCTTGATCAACAAACTACTCTTCTATTACTATCATTTTTTGAGCACAATATATTTTAGTGGATATACATTAATTTCCCTTTTTATTGGCTATGATAGTTCAAGGTCAGCTTAATTTCCCTGAGGTATGTGGGGATTTGATATTGATGATAGTTCCATATAAGATATTTGAATATTTTTACAGGAAAAAATATATATTCATATGAAATCATTCATAGAATGAATTGACTATATTCTATGATGTAAATTATGAATTTCATGTGTAGGAGAGTTCCTTTCATTTATAAAAAATGAATTTGAACAGTGTTCATTGGTGATAATGATCATGGAAAAGGTAACAACAATTTATAGTCACTAGTAATGGTTTCTATTAGGTTTTGTAGATAGTTATATGGTAGTTTTATATAATATGTTGTGACACCACCACATTGATGTTATATAATGTTCTCTATAGATTTTCAAAGTTCTTATATATCCTTATTAGATGAAACTATTTTGAGTTACTAGATATGGGTATTTAAATCAATGACCTAATTTAGATGGTTTTCATCCTCCTCATTGTATCTCCATTGGGTGATTCAATGTTATTCATGATTATGGATAATTCATATATGTGGATGTGAATCTAAAAATAGTGTTTAAATCAAGTGGTGTTGATGAAATATTATACTCTCCAAAGGATTTATGTTTTCTTTAATAGATTAAATAGATACTTTGAATTTTAGAGATTTATCTACGGTCTAGATCTTAACAAAAAAATATTGAAATTAAAGGATATATTGAAAACTATAATCAAATGACAATATGGAATTTGGAGTATATATTCATATTATTTTGTGTCAAAACATCCCTAGTTATTTTCATGGGGTTGCCGAAATGTGTGTTTTTTGAGTTCTTAGATTAGTTCATGGTAATGTTCATTAATGAAATTCATAACTACTTGAAGTCAAAGGATAATCATTCTAAGGAATTGAAAATCATAATATATGTTCATCAACAAATTTAGTTTCATTGGATTTAATCAATTTATATGGTTTATATATTAGAAATTAATTTTATTGGACTTATGGAATCATAGAAGGTAGTTCAAGTTGATCTTTTGATGAATGATGAAATTATTTCATAGGTAACACACAAGAGTTTGGAAGGGGTCAATAGTTTTCTTGGTATTTATAGAATTTCTAGGAGGCTTATTTTATAAATATCTTGGATTAGGTAGTGATTATATTAGGTGGAATTCAAATTCCATATTGTCAATTTTATTATTTCTAATTCGGTATAGTTTACGTATAAAGGTGTCTACTTTTATGTCTTTTATAACACTTATCTCCTAATATTGGGGGTGTTATCATATATTAGTGATAAATTATCTCATATGGATGTCGAAAATTACATACCCATGAGTGTAATTATAGAATCAAATACTTTGGAAATAGAAATATAATTTTTTATCTAATTTTTTCTTAGCTTTTTCTCACTATGAACACTTTTTTGACATCAATAACCCTAACATATTGAAATATATCATATATAATTGGGATTTGAATCTCCATTAGTTAAGGTGGATAGATTTATTAGAGGACTATGAATTCAAGATATCCTATACATTGAGAAATGGTAACTTGGTTACCATTTTGTTGATTATAAAATATCATTCTGTTTCTATTCATGAGATTATAGACATATAGAATATAATAGATGATATTACCAAATTATATGACTATTTAATTAAATTAAATGGTATAGGATTCAAATATCAGATGATTTTACATTCATCTTTATTATACAAGGTGTTAGAATTTGTATAGTGATATTTTTAGGTTGATGTTTTGCATGATCTCATTGTATATAGTGATGCTCAAGAAGGGTTTTAAGAGGATAATTAATATAGGTTTTTTATGTAATGATATTAATTACACTAGCAATGTGGTAGGTGATTCTTATTGAGTTTCATAGCTCACCGTTAGTAGTGAATCCATGTAGATCCATGATTTATCATGTTTTAATAATCTATTATTTGTTCACATGGATGTAGATGCCCACTGTAGATTTCATGTTTTATTGTTTGGTATGTCTGTAGGTGAAGTTAATACATCATGTTTTTATTGGACTTCTATAGCCATTATATGGTCTTTTGTGGAAGTGGGATGACATTCTAGTGGATTCTGTTTCAATTTTCCTTCAGAGTATTGTGTAAATGATGTTATCTTGGATGTTTTGAATCAATGAATAAATTTATAAAATTTAATTTTTCTTACATAGTCCTGATTGATAAATTCTCCACCCCTATTTTTTCATAGATAGTGGATGTATTTGATAAACATCTGTATACATAAATCTTATTTTTTTTGTAACATTGTATTTTTCATGAAAAAAAAATTGATCCCAATATAAGTATTTTTTAAGTAGTATTTGGATGACATGGTGAACCTTTAATGGGTTCTAAGGATTATAATCTACAACCACAATCCTCATTATATCTCACAAGATTTTATGAGTATTCAAAATTATTATATCTTCATTATTTGAATTATCAAATCTTTATATAATTGGATAGATGGTCTGACCAAGAGGATAGTACACCAGAAGATATGTCGCATGAATGTGCCCATTATTTTAGTGGTTAAAGGGTGAAGAAAAATCCTTTAGATGATTTTTCAAATAATATTTGATACCAGTATTTCATTAGTATAGTCTTGATTAAGTAATTTTATTTGTGTCTATGTAGATCTTTATTGTGTAGAATTGTGGTTGGGGAGTGTAGCAATTATATGTCTAGTACACCATAAGATGGAGAGGAGTGAATTAAGAAGTTAAATTATATATTTTTTCATGAGATCTTTTTATCTTTTTTGCAGTGAAAAATTCATCATATCTAATTAAATACACATATGATATATGGATGTAGAAAATATAAGTTTGAACACATGGGTTTTACTAGATTCACCACAAAGTCTTGGCCCAAACACCATATGTCAACACTGTGTCGGCATACTAGAGATTAACAATACACACATTGATTGTTAAAAATGTTTTTTTTGAAAATATTCATTGTCAATCCTTGTGAACTCCCTTTTCATGTATCTTTATCCTCTAAATTTTGATATTGAATTTATAAATTTGATATGATGAAACCAGAAAATAATTTTTTATATAGAAAAAAATACATTTCCTAGAGAGGTTGTTATCTATGATATATTATTCCTTCATAATGTATTGTTTGTCAATGAATTTTTTCTCTACTATTTGTTTTAAATATTTTATATATTTAAACTTCATTCATTAATCTTTCTTTGATGATTAATTCTCCTACAAATACTAGAATTATTTCTCAAAAAAATTGGACCATTAATCTTCCACATGTAAACCTATAAATGGGTTTTCAAAACTATACATGATCTTCCAATAAATTTGACCATGTAAAATAATTTCCTATAATCTAAAATGGATTCAATATATTAAAATTTTCTATATATTACCTCATATATAGTGTGATCTCATTCTTTGTGGCATGAATTCCATCTCATTTTCCCATTCCACAATTTTTTTATTTGTTATGATGTGATCCATGTTTAACCCCCATATCAACTTTAATTATCAAAAATATAGTTTTTATATCTTCTAGATAAACATAGTGTAATTTTGAATTTTTCATGACTTCATATAGTCCACGGTGTGGAAAATTTATCCACTATGGTTACTCTAATTGTATTTCTATACATCATAACCCTTCCAAAATCATGTCCACATATATTTTTCATTGAAGGAAGTCACAGAAATAACCCTTAAATGTTTTTTATTTGATTGTATCATGATATGAAATTTCATCAATAGTGTGAGAACTCAATCTCTAGATACATTAATAACTTCATGAGTCATCTTTAAGGAATAAAATTCATTTCACAATTTGTTACAAATAGAATCAAATTTAGAAATATAAGAAGCCTTATGTGATTGTTTAATGATCCGAACATTATAAATTCATTAATATTAAATCTTTATTATATTATTCTACACTTAGGATTTTTTTTATCACATTGAGATTGTAGAATATCAATAAGTTTGATGGAAAAAAATATATAATGCTCCATAGTCACTAAATATTCTCGAGTCGCATCATAGTGTGACATCTATTTCACAATGTTTTTGACTTTTAAAAAATATTTTTCATTAACATTACAAAAGCACAATAGACTTTTCCATTTTTTTGAGATCATCTTCATTCATGGTAAATTGTATGAGTTTGAAAAATGATTTGTTTTCCCCCTGCTACATATAAAAAAACTTTACTCATCTAAAAATGACTCCTAATAAAATCTACATAGTTCACACTCCTTCATATTACAGTGAAAAAACAAAAAATATGAAAAAAAATCCAACATTATAACCCAGTGGTTATAAAAACATACCCCAATGGATTTTTTGGTCAATACTTCTCTAAATAAAATATTTCTAATCACACCCCCTTCAAGTGACTCGTCATTATACAACTCTATATATTCGCCCTCAATCTCTTCAATAATTCTACAATATTTGTCCCCCTTAGGAATTTCATTTTAATATTTTCCCTTTTACATGTTTATCAATAATGTGAATCCTTGGAGTTTTAACTTCTCCAGGATAGTAAGAAATAACATTTTAATAATTTTCCTAGTCCCACATGAGTTAAATCTATTTTTAAGAAGAAATTGAAAGAATTAATTGATACCATTATATCCTTAATTTTATGATCATCCTTTAATTTCTTGATAACTCCCCTTAGATTGAATATCCACATGTCATTTATAAAAATCACATGATATATTCCTTAAAGAAAAATAATTATAGATAAATATTTACATTCAATAGAGAGAGGGGAGATCTTAAACTATTTAAGATAAGGTATATGGTTAAATAGTAAGGTTCAACCAATGGTTTTCAAATTCAAGTATTGCCAAATATTTTTCTTAATATTTCAACCACTTGTTTATTTTATCCAAATTCTATAGATTGATAATTCTATGTTTAAAATTATAATTAATAAATTGATACATTATATAAATATTATTAATTTAAAAATATTGTAATGGATTATTTCATAAAACTATCACACATTAGTTTTCACAATAAAAAACCAAGAGTAGCTTCCCCTCTTATGCAATATCTTCTAATTTTAATTTCATATATTCTAGTTGACTTGAAGATCTTATTACAAAAATAAATTATACATCATCTATACTAATAGTGGTTCTTTATTTGATCTAGTTGGGCCATCAAATATTCATTATTCAAAAAAAATATGCTCCTCCAATTTTGAAATTTCTATCAAAAATATCTCATACCAAATTTTCATTTGAATAAGATTTGAATTCATTTTCATTACCTATATAGAATTATAATTCACAATCAAGTATGCCCTAAACATGCCTTGTAATATAGTTTAAAACCAATAGATTCCCATCAATCTGGAAAAATTGGTAGTGGGAATCCAATAATGTTTCAAATAATGTATATTTTATTGTATTTGTAAGGCATATCATGCGTCCAATCATTACAAAATAATTTTTTGGTTAAACATATTTTACTTCCATAGGTTTTCAACTCTTGCATAAAAGTATAAATGGTGTTGAGACTAGCTCTCTATCATAAATTTAATACATCTTTTGTTTCCCATTTTTATATTTAGCGTGAGAAATGATTTTATAAATCCCCCTCTACTTAAAATACAATAAAAGGCAAACATATGATCTATTATCCTAATAAATACCAACATTCTTCTCATCAATTACGAAATCTACTCTACTAAATTCTTCTTTATAACATTAAATATGCTATCATAAGCATATTTGAGAGCCATAAACTTTTATTCATCTGTTAACTTAATATAAATATAGTTATAAACTCCGCCTATTAATAATTTATAAGTATTGAATAATGATTCCATTCATGAATAAGAGTCCCTTAGTTCCTATTTTAGACTATACATGACCTTCTTCATATTATAAACATTTGATTCATCATACATAATTAAAAAACCCAATAATTTATCAATGTAAACTTATTACTTTATAACATTGTTTAAACACATTTTTATTATATATAACTATTAGATTTTTAATTTTCTCTAGACAACCACTATGATAAATAGTCTTACTGACTCTTGTTTATCAACCAATGTGAATTTTTTTCCACATCAACTATTCCAAATTGTGTATGGAACATAAACTCGAATCATTTGTTATTTTGATTCATTTTTCCATGATTATCATTTTTATTCTGAAACACTGAGCATGTTCATATTATATTGAGATACATTAGAATATACAAAAGATCCCAAGGAATATTTTTCTCAAATTCCTAAAACTTTTTGTGTATATCATGGACACATGACTTTCCCTTTACATATTCGTTAAATGATAATATTTCCACTTAAGAAAATAGATCAATTTTCAATTTTTTTCTCACACTCTATGTTTGTGTTGATGTTATTTTTTAAAAAATTATATTTAAACCATCGACCTGATAACATCTTCTTCTCCTCGTTCACAACTTGAATAATTTAACCAAACTCTAAATGCACTAATTCATCCTCTAAATCTTCATCATATGTTAGACTATCAGCCCTACCCTATTTGAAATCTATTTAAACCAATCCATCACTACCACAAAAATATCTAGAATTCAATATATCTTTCTAAATATTTCTTCAAAAAAAATTTCACTCTTTCTCTCTGAGATATTTTTCATCCTTTTATTGAGAAACATATAATTGTTACACTTTAAGGGGTAGCCTAAAAATAACCCTTAATTATCTACATATTAAAATTTTCCATGGTTATTTTTCTATTTTTAAATATACCAATTACTCTTGAACACTATAAATTTCTTCAATACTAGTTGTCACGACCCGTCCCAGTGGGGCTCGCGCCGTGACTCCCCAAGCCCGCCTCCAATAGGCCAGGGAATGGTGACTAGCACCAAGTAGGCATATAACTAACATGGGAGGAATTGCCTAAGTACATGTACACACACACACATCTCCAAGCCCACAAATGCTGAAATGTAAAACACTAAGGAACAAAAATGCATGCATACAACTAAACCCAACCAACAGAGTACGACGAAAGGTAGAATACTGTAAAAGTAAACAGGGCCAGAATACAAGCCCACCAAAAGAGAGAGTCTAAAAAACTGCAAGTCCAACCTGTAAGCACAAAGGTACTAGGACTGCCGCTCATAGCCGTAGGAACGCCTCGGCCTATAGGGAACACAGAATGCTCGGTCCGGTCCTGGTCCGCCCTGGACTCTGTCAAAAGGTTGCTCGTCTGTACAAGACACCAGACGTGCGGGCAAAGCCCGTGCAGGGGTGAGTATTACAATACTCAGTAGAGGACCCTAAAAACCACAAAGTAGTACACAATGTAAAGGTGCAATAAGATATGAAAAATATATGTTTACAGAACATATAAAACAAACCATATATACTCAAAACCCAGACTCGTGGTCTAGAGACAAGTCACGAAACCACATACCCCCACAAGGGATTCTGTTCGAAGATTCTGTGATGTGCTCGTTCCGGGAGAACACACTCCATGAGTCTTATAGCTCTGATGACGTCCTTCCGGGAAGTGTTGTTCGTCGGGAACCGTCACGAGAGATAGCTACACTCATTACGCGAGACACACTCCTAAGTGGGAAAGATTTCGATACAAAGATTAGGATCACTGCCAGGGCCATGGCGGATACTACGACTCATCCAGAATTCACCTGCTAGGTAGAGGATCAACGCCCGGTAAAGTTGGTCACGTCGATGCCTGACTCTACCTAGGGTCTGGAATGGATAGAGGATCTCGATACGGGCCTCTTGGATGGATGCCTGACTCTATCACAGAAAAGTCCTACTGACGGGATCATAATCCTGCGTGAGCTAATGATGCTTGACCTTCAGAGGAACAAGAAGAAGGGGCACTAACCCAAACGAAAGATGTTCAAGGCATGGTGAACAAAAGGACCAAGCATTTTTCCAAAAAGTACATGGCGTGTAAAAATGATACATGTCGTGTTGTCCGACCCTTGGTACTTCCCATGTACAACCGCTCATGTAGTGAGGCTGGTCATGTAGAAAACTTAGTACACGGCGTGTATTATGGAGTACACACCGTGTCTGGGTAACTGGGGTTGGCTCCGTGTACTCTGGCCATGTGCCCGTACACGGTCACCAACCCGTGTACTCCAACCCGTTCAATCTGCACACGGGGTGACCCGTGCTGTTTACCTCACCTAGCCAGGTGAGGGAGTACACGGTCGTGTACTCCATCCCATGTTCGTGTATCCCCGGGATACACGCTGAGCTCCGCGTAGCCGCCTCTGCCGAGCTGTACACGTTGTGCCGCCTAAAGCTGTGTAGATAATCTCGTGTTCGTGTACTACCCAAATTACACGTCGAGCTTCGGGGAAGGTCCAACATGCCGTGAGACCGGGGTCACATGCCATTTGATCCTTCTCTGACCCCGAAACCCTAGCCGCCATCGTCCGCACTACAAGGCGTGTTCTTCGGAAGTATACGCCGTGTATTCTGGAAATTTCCAGAAATGGCGCCCTTCGCTGGTGCGCCTTCCGTGCTGCTCCGATCATCAATCCGGCCATCCTATCACCACAAAACTTCCAGGTTCTGGTTGCCCCGACACCACAAATCCGCTTCCGTCATTTTCGGGCCTCCTATCGGCCCCGAAAACATGATTTGATCTTCCTGTGTGAAGAAAGCTCGAAGAACGCCCTTTCCCGATCCAGTCCGATTCGTTGTCTGCCATCGTCACCGCACATCCACAAGATCGTTGAGGTGTCGAAAATTAGATTTGGGATCGTTGCGTCGCGGAACATATGCACAACGATCCGTTGTTCGTCGCCCTGTGAAGAATGCGAAGAACGCGCGAGAAAGAATCGGGGAGGAAATTCAATCAACAAATAAATTGAGGAACAAACCTCTGCCATCGTTCGTCACGGCATTGATCCACTCCCGTTAATAGGTTTAAATGGAGCAGAAATCAACATGAATAAAAAACATGGATTAATTCCCTAAAATCATCCCAAAGAAAACCCTCCCGCAAAAACGTACGAATCTGCGGATCAACTTGTTCGTGGTTGATCCGTGTTCGTCATTTAAACTCAAATATGGGGAAAAATAAATTGAAATAACAACCCCTAACTTTTGAAAGGATCGATTGTTGATGAAGGTGTCATGCTGCCATTGTCGAGATCCTTCAACGTCGACGCAGTGGTCCTCGATCTCGATCTGTCGTCGTTCGTCGTCGAGAATTTGCTCCAACACACCGTGGATTCTGCAGAGGTTCCTCTCTCTACGTTTCCAACGACGTACAACTTCTTAACCCATTAAAAAGGGAAACATGTTGTCATTTAATTATGAGGCAGCATTAATGACGTTGACTTTCCATTTTGAAGTTATTAAGACATGCCATTAATTTAGGAAACAGCTGCATCGTTGCCGCCCTGCAATGGATGTTTCCTTAAATGAAATAAAATAAACCGGTTAATTTATTTTATTTTATTTTACTTAAAATGTCAGAAAATTAACTTTTTCCCTCGACCCATGCCGGTCGAGGTTAGCCTCATTCTTAGGTAAAGTATTCATCCTGGACGCAACGGTGCACTCAGATTTTTAATCCAGGCATCCGTTTGGAAACTGCCACAACCGCGCACAAGTGCTAACTCACATAAATAAAAAAAAAGTTCAGACCACCATTCCTGGATCAATGGACCTCAGAATGATGTGTCGTCTTCATGCCCAGTCTCAAAATAATTCCATATAATATTTAAAAATAATAAACATAAAATCCAAGACATTAAATTCTCCCCACCTTGGAGATTTACGTCCCCGAAAAGCCAAAAAAAAGGCTACTAAAAAAGATGAGGGTACTGGGCACAGATCTGGGCATCCCGCTCCCACGTGCTCTCGAGAAGATTCTCATGCTGCCACCGGATGTGCACTAAGGGAATCAATCGACCACGAAGGATCCTCTCCTACCGATCCTCGTTCTCCACTGGGTACTCAGCAAAGGTCACTCCATCCTCGATGTCCATCTCGCCCCAGTCGATGACGTGCGATGGGTCATGCACGTACCTCCTCAGCTGCATCACGTGGAAGACATCATGTACCCAATGCAACTCTAGTGGTAGAGCCAGGTGGTAAGCCACCCCTCCAACTCTGCACAGGATCTGGAAAGGTCTGATGAACCTCAGAGATATCTTGCCGCCCCGGCCAACTCCCTACAACCATCATCGACGTGAGACCCAAAGGAATACGTGGTCTCCATATTCGAACTCCAAAGGTCTCTGTTGCTTGTCAGCATAAGACTTCTTCCGGCTTTGTGCAGTCTTCATATACTCTCGGATGACCTGAATCTTTTTTGTATTAGCTCGTACTAACTCTGGACCCATGAGTGCTGACTCTCTGGGGTCGGTCCAGCAAAGCGGTGACCGGCAGTGTCTCCCGTACAAGGCCTCGAACGGTGCCATACCGATGGTGGAGTGGTATCTGTTGTTGTACGAAAACTCCACCAGTGGTAGGTGTTCCTTCCAGCTGAGACAAAAGTCCAAGATACAGGCCCACAACATATCCTCCAAAACATGAATGGTCCTCTCCGTCTGACAATCATTCTGGGGATGAAACGCTGTTCTCAAGCGCAGCTGAGTCCCAAAAGCCTCCTGCAATCCCTTCCACAACCGGGATGTGAAGTGGGCATCTCGGTTTGAGACTATAGTCGAGGGGATTCCATGAAGCCGAACTATCTCCTATACGTAGAGGCATCCCAAGCTCTCTACGGAACTCTGCTCCCTGATTGCTAGGAAGTGGGACGACTTGGTGAGTCGGTCAATGATCACCCAGATGGAATCCTGCCCCTTGGATGTCCGTGGTAAGCCCATCACGAATTCCATCGATATTCCTTCCCACTTCCACTCAGGAACTTCCAGGGGTGAGCTAACCCTGTTGGAACCTGGTGCACATCCTTCACCTGCTGGCATGTGAGGCATCGAGAAACGAACTCTACCACTTCCTTCTTCATGTCTGACCACCAAAACTGACGTCGGAGGTCCTGGTACATCTTTGCCACTCCGGGATGTACCTCCAAAGGGGATGTATGGAACTCCCTCAGGACCACCTCCTGGAACGCCACAGGTACAACAGTGCGTCCTCTGAAAATAAGTACATGCTCCCCACCTTGCGAATATCCATCAGGGGCATGTCCTGTGGATGACTGAGCACGTAAGGCCACACAGTCAACATCCCCAAGTTGTGCCTCCATAACTCGCTGTAAGAGTGTAGGGGTGACAACCATCTACTGTAGGTAAGTTGTATCCTCTCCATCCATGAAGGATAACTGTAACGCGACTAACCATTGTGTCAACTCACTCAACAGCTGTGAGCTTGACCTTCTGCTAAGAGCATCAGCCACCTTGTTCCCCTTCCCAAGAGTATAGATGATCTTGAAATCATAGTCCTGGAGGAACTTTAGCCAATTCCTCTGCCTCAGATTCAGATCCTTCTGTGAGAATATGTACTTGAGGCTCTTGTGGTCAGAGTAGACAATGAACCGCTCGCCCATAAGGTAGTGTCGCCACATCGTCAATGCGAAGACTACCGTTGCTAACTCGAGGTCATGGGTCACATAGTTCTTCTCATGCTGCCTAAGCTGGTGTGAACCATAAGCAATCACCACATGCCGCTGCATCAGGACACAGCCGAGCCCGGTCCCTGATGTGTCACAGAAAACTATGTACTTGACACCCTCTTCCGGCAATCTCAAGTCTGGGGCGCTTGTCAAACTATGTCTTAGCTGCTCAAAATCCTGCGGGCACTTTTCTATCCACACGAAGGGTTGCCCCTTCCTGGTCAAGGCCGTCATCGATGCTGATATCCAGGATAAATCTAGGATGAATCTCCGGTAATATCCTGCCAACCCAAGGAAACCTCTCACCTCTGTCACGCTCTGAGGTGGCTCCCACGCTAACACATCCTCTACCTTGGTTGGGTCCACAGCTACTCCATCTGCTGAGATGACATGTCTTAGAAAGTGGACCTCCCAAATCCAGAACTGACACTTTGAGAGCTTCCCATAAAGATAGTGCTCCCAAAGTATGTCCAGAACCATCCGCAGGTGTCTCACGTGCTCCACCTCTGACGCCGAGTACACAAGGATGTCGTCGATGAAGACTACTATGAACCCGTCCATGTACGGCTGGACGATCTGGTTCATCAACCCCATGAACACTGAGGGGGCGTTCGTCATTCCAAAGGGCATCACCAGGTAATCATAGTGACCATAGCGATATCTGAAAGCCGTCTTCAGTATATCCTCATCCCGACTCGTAGCTGGTGATAGCCTGATTGAAGGTCAACCATAGAGAACCATTATGCCCCTCTTAGCTGATCGAAGAGGTCATCTATCCTTGGAAGTGGATATTTGTTCTTTACCGTCACCTGGTTCAGGCACCGGTAATCCACGTACAACCTCAGACTCTCGTCTACCTTCTTGGCAAACAAGATTGGGGCCGCCCAGGGTGAGACACTAGGTCTTACGGAACCCTTGCTCCGTAAATCCTCCAACTGTACCCTCAGCTCGCAAAGCTCTGTGGGAGCCATCTGATAAGCTGATGAGGAAATCGGTGTCGTCCTGGGGTGTAAGTCGATGCATACGTCGATTTCCCAGTGGGGAGGTAGTCCTGGAACATCTTCGGGAAAGACATCCTCATACTCTGCCACCACTGCTGGGAACTGAGAGCTCACAATATCCACTGCTCCAAGGGTAAGTATAGCCAACTCATGAGTGATCGGCTGCACCCTCCTATGCATGAGCCGAGTTTGTGTTGTCTGGGTTTCCTTTTCTCAAACAAAGGAAAACCTTGTTCTATCACGACGGACACACCGCACCCTTCGCCTAAAACAGTCAATCTGGGAAAGGACCGAAGATAACCAATCCATACCGAGAATGACGTCATAAGGGCTCGACGCTACCACCAAGAGGTTCCAACCAAAACTCTCGCCTATAAGAGTAAGATCACACTGTCTGCAAAGGTGTTTGATTGTCGAGTCTCCTCTCATAGGTGTCTGCAAGCATAATGATCGACTCAATGATTCTACCGGAATCTCGAGGTTTTGTACAAGACATGTGGATATAAGGGAATGATTGGCACCTATGTCTATGAGTACGGAAGATAAGGTATAAAAGACACAGATCGTACCTCGAATCATCCATAGAGCCCCTGGGTCGTATGCCTCAACCACATGCAGTTGTCCCCGTCCCTGTCCCCTAGCTCCCTGAGCCTGGTGCGGACCATCTAGGGGTGGTGGTGGAAGTAAGTCGAAGCGTCTTCCACCACCATCAGCTCTCCCTGCTCTTCTGCCATGTCCGCCGCCTAGCGGATCTACCTGTTCTGTTCTCTGCCTTTGTCTCGGTGGTCCATCAATCAGTTCCATGTCAGCAACTCGATGTGTCAGGCAATCTCTAGAGAGATGCCCCCTACCGTCGCATGCGTAGCACCGCTTCTCCCTAGGCTGACTGGATCACGCCTGAGATCCCTGGACTATCGATCCCCTGTCCTGGGTCCTCCTATGACGTCTCCCACGTCTAGATCCCTATGTCTGAAGTCGGCTCCCAGTTGTCGATGTCTCTGCACCTGTCTGCCTGCTGCTGACCGCCGGCGGCTGTCTCTGCTCCGCTAAGAAGCTCTCGATCACCAAGGCCTTCTCGAGCACTTCAGTATAAGTCGAAATGCATAGAGGCACGACAATAGATCGAATGTCACGTCGTAGACCTCGCTCGATGGTTCGAGCTCTGAAGTACCGATCCCTGACCATATCCATCGAGTACCTGGCGAGGTTGGTGAACCTCGATGAGTAGTCAGCCACCGTCATACTGCCCTGCTGGAGCTGAAGAAGCTCCTGGATGCGCACAGCTCTCAGCGTAACTGGAGAGAACTCCTCCCTGAAGAGTCACTCAAACTTTGTCCACGAAAGTGTCTCCTCGTCGTGAGTCTGCATGGTCAGACTCCACCATCGCCCCGCCGAACCCTGAAGAAGCCTCACTCCTAGGATCACCATCTGCTCTTCGGGTGTCCTCACTAGACGAAAAACTATGGTCACCACCTAAAGCCAGTCCTCAGCCGCCTAAGGGGTGGGCTCTCCGCAGAACCTGAGGGGTCTCTATCTATGAAACTAGTGGAGTGCGCTAATCCTACGCTCCTCGCTGGTCGGTACCGCAGGTACCACTGGCTGCTCCACTGGCAGTGTAACACCCCGAGATTTTATGAAAAATATTATTTTTAATTTCATTAATGTCTCATTTTGTACGCTACACCAAAAAGAGCCTGCACAACACGCAACCCTGACTTGGCTTGCATTACACGCAATCGCGACATTCCTCGATAGTGTGTGTTGTACGCAATACCGGGTGTTACTAAACAATGATATATTATTATAAAATTATTATGAACTAGCCGTTATGAATAGTATTGACTAAAATTTGAATTTTATAACATCATTATTCATCTTACACATTTTCTAGAACATGGTATAAGAACAAAATAAATTTTTCGGGTAAAATAAGTATTTTTCAAAAAATACAGTTTTGCCGCCTTTTGATGGCGTACAAACTTTAAATCTAGTTTTTGACATGTTTATAAGTTAAATTTTACAAAATAAAATTATTATTTGGAATCAGGATATAAAATTTTACCTTGGATAAATTTTTCATATTATTCTGATAACTTTCATATTTCAATGAATAGTAAAAACACGCTATATTTTAATTATAAACAACTTTTTATCATCGTAATAACTTATGTGGTTAAAATATAATATTGAATGGTTTTAAAGTATAAATAGAATATATTTTTACCAATTAATATAATTTATGTCATTAGCATTTATTTTACCTTAAATTCGTAGGTTAAATCAATTCAATCTTTTGCAATGTTTTAAACAAAAACCCGTTTTCTTTTGACAACGGGATTAATTTTAATTTAATTTCTGAAACTTGTGTGTATTGAATTTGGAAAAATGGATTCCATATTTGGAATCAGTAGGTCCAAATTATGTTAATAAGCTACTTTTTATTTTTGGGCTTTATGAATAGTAACTACGGTAAATTTTATTTACCATAGTTAAAGGTAAATCGGGTAATTAAGGGTAAATATAAGATTATAAAATTAACCTAACACCTGCCAAATTCCTATTGGATGACTAAAAGTCGACCAATATCACCTAAGGGTCGGATTAGGATCATTTAATGGACTTTTGTCAATGAAAATAACTTAATTATTATTAAAACCAAAGAAAGTGACAACATGTCACTCTCTTAAATCTTATAAGTATATTAATTTTAATTTAGTGATAAACTTCATGAAACTTCAAACATGAATAGTCTCCAAAAATATAATGAAATTATATAAATTATATAAATTTATTTATAATTTTTAGGTATTAAATAATTATCATTAATTTTGACACAATAGGGATGCAGAAATTATTTATTTAGTGAAAAATCAATAATATAGTTTTTATTGAAATATTAATACGTATCAAAAGGCCCAAAAATCTGCACAAAACTTATTATTAGTGTATAAATAAACCCTAATCATCCATTGGCCGAATTATTTACCATTTGTATCCTTATTAAGATGATTATGACACTTATGTTATTTTATTTTAAATGATGCCAAAGTTGTCACCTTCATAATTTTATAAATATAACAATTTAAATATTGTGATTTTAAGATGATAAATTCTATTAAAAGTATTATTGTGAAATTTAATAGATTTATTTTCATCATAGGATTTTATTTTTAATTTTTATTCAAAAAATAAGTATATTAAATAATTATACAAAAAATGATGTCGTAATTATTTTATTAAGAGATAAACCCAATAAATGGTTTTAAAAATAATAAAATAAATATTATATGAACTATTTAATGTGCTACATGAATTTTATAGATAAATATGACCTTTCATGAATCTATTAATGCTTTTAGTTATAACATATCTTCTGTATATATATTATTTAAATTCAAATAAATGAATAGAGTCAAAATTGACACTATTGTTATATTATAAAATTGTTTAAAAATCACAAAAATATTAAAAAATTATAAATTTAAATTTATATGGAATAAAATGGTATAAAGTATCCAATTATGGATAATTCACAACAAATAAGTAATTATTTGTTATAATTGAAATTTTAGAATGTTATTACCACAAATAAAATTAAATTGATTAAATACGGATAAATCAAGTTAAAATAAATTCCTAACATGTCTAAATTTGATTGGTTGATGAGATTACAACCCTATATCATCTAATATTCAGATATGAGTCATTTTTGGAAGTTTTTAAGTGGGGTTAGATTTATTATAAATTAATATTTTTTAGAATTCCAAAGGTTCCCCTCTCCTCCCTTATAAAAGGGAACCTCCTCCCTCTCTTCCTCGCACCACATTGGGCCTTCAGGCTCAGCCAAACCCTTCCAAATTCTATTCTCCACTTCACTAGAAACATCCTAGAGGTCCTGGAATTCTTCAAAGACCAATTTTAGTGCCCTAAGAGGAGTTCTCAAAGAGGCGCTTCAAAGAAGAGGTAATGTCCGTTACCGATTCTTTCAACTTTATTTCTTCTTCCACTTATTCTTATTTAGTTGTTTCATTATGAGGTAATAACATCAGTATTAATATATACTGATATGTTATTATAATTATGAAACAACCATATTTCACCATCTATCCATCCAATGAAAAATGAAATCATTGCGCGTGCGTACGTACGGAATACCGTCTCCACGCCGTGGTGTAATGTATTTTCCACCACCACCTTACTTGGATGGGAATAAGGGTGAAAGTAATGAATGTATATGATTATTTTAAATTGATATTGATTCTGTAATATTATACATACACTTTAATACAATTCCACGATCTTGGGAATGATATCATCGCTCGTACGTACGGACGGACTACCGTCTCCACGACGCGATGAGATTCACTCTCCATGTTAACCATTCATGAATGATTATAAAGTATATATAATGAATAATAATGAAATATATGAAATAATAATGATACTTTATTTATGTATATATATATATGTATGTCATTTACTTAATTCCATTCAATTCAAAAGGGAAACGAAAACAGCATTCATGCGTACGTACGGCCTACCGTCTCCATGAACGGTGTATTTCATTCCTTTTATCGATCTATAATATATATGTATATGATGAATATATATTATATATAAATAATGTTTTACATTATGGAATTATTTAATTCAGGATATAAGTAATAATATCAAGAACGACAAGTCAAAACACATACGATAAATGAAATGGTTTTACCCAAAACGCCGCTTTAACATGTAATTTACAAAAGAACGGGTAATATAAAGTCATAAGTGAAACATATATGATATCATAACAATGAATATGATTCTTTAATAATTCAATGAAATTATTTAAATCAATATACAGTAGGTTCGGATATGTACGAAGCATATCAGACCTTAGGTAAGGGATAAATTTTCAAATATCATTTTTATCCGAGATTGCTTATTCGTAATTATTTACTGGGGTTATTGCTATCATCCATGTCCATGTTTTATAAAAGTGTATTCATGTATGTTTAAAGTCATTTTTACCCATTTTTGACTTTTACTGCATGGTATGTATGGAATCTTTCTTTTGCTTACGTTACGAGGTACTTTTTGACTTTTCTGACAAAAGTATGAGAAGAATGTTTTTTAAAGTATAAGGCATGAAAGGATTCTTACGGTTTTATAAAGCCTTATTTTCATAAAGCTTCCTCCAAACGATTTCATGAATATTTTAAACAGAATCCTATTCTTTTAAAATTTCATGGCATTTTGTGAAAAGAAAATGATTTTGAAGAAGAAAGGATATTTTCCTCAAGAATTCATTTCAAGTGTTTTAACAAAAACCATTTTTCATCTAAGATAACATTATTTCATATGTGTATGTTTCAAGTATAATGCCTCTATGATTTACATGGTTTCACTTTTCTTATGATGATATATCCATTTGTTTTATATGGATTATGTGATGATGGGATGATGTTTATGAAACCCATTTGATTATTTGGGTTATGATGAATGTTTTAAGTTTATTTTGTGCACAAGTAAGAATGACTTCATTATGAGATGGGTGGGACCTATATCTCCCTCCAATGCATTGGGTAAATATTTTATATCTCATGAGATAGACATGGATGGAACGGTAAGTTAATCCAGTTCAGTGTTACAGGACTAAAATGAGGAGTGATCTCGATTCAGAATGGGACTTTGTCCACTAAGATGGTCTTGGCAGCAATGCCTTGGCTTCTATGGAAATCATTACATGTGCTTAATGGATGCCACAATTACATGTTTTATTCCCATGCTATTTTATCATGGTTTATGTTCCATTATGATCTATTCCTTATGTACTTCCATGTTTTATGTCGTTGCTCAAGATTTTGATGTTTAAACATTATGTTCATGTTTTTAAGTTCAAATGTATATGGTATGTTTTATTTTATCCATGCTTACCCTTAATGAGCATTTGATCTCACCCTTTTTATGTTTTATTTCCTCTCAGGATCAAAAGAAAGGTTTTAGGTAAGGAAACAAAAAGTGGAAGATCTTTATGGGAGATGTTGAAGATCATTCACCATGATTAGAAGATTACGTTCCATGTTTCCAAAGACACTAATCTATTATGGTCCTTGTGTGTCTGTTTTTGTTATGTATCATTTATTCCGCAAAAGTAATGTAATGTCCATGTATGTCAAGATTTGGGCCTCTACAGTTGGTATCAGAGGAAAGGTTTAGTCAACCTTTGGAAACTAGGATGCGAAAACATTAGTGAGATCCCTAGAGATATTTCTAAGTTATATCTAGGGATGTACCTAAGGATAAGTATGCGTATAGGATATAGTCCTAGAACTACGCTAACGATCTTATAATTTAACCTAAGATAATAGATAGTGAGGGTGCTCCCCCTTTACTATGTTGTTTTCCCTAGCATGATTTTTTCCTCTCACACTATTCTTTTTGGGTTTTAGAAAATGGCTGGAAATAGGAAGATTCATGATAATAGAGGATATGACGGAAAATGGAATGATATTCTTCATGAGAAACCAAATGAAACAGGATTTGGAAGTCCAAACATCGTTTTTATGCCTAATCATCAATCTCATAATATGATCAATAATCAAAACTTTGGTAAGTTTCCCAACTCAGATAATAAGACAAAGATGGAGTTTCATGATGATCATAGAGGAATGAAAGTTCAATTTCACTCATGTAAATCATGTGGGAAGAGGCATTGGGGAGATTGTTTCAAAGGAACTGGAAGATGCTTTGGGTGTGGAAAAGAAGGACACAAATCCAGTAAGTGCAAAGTAAAAGTTTCAGTTAACACCATGGATGAGGATAATGGTATTGCTATGAAATCAACAATGGTTAAATGTTTTAAATGTGGAATGTATGGGCATTATGAAAACCAATACCCTAAGGGAAAGTCTCATGAAGAGAATCAGTACGGTCGTATGGGTAATATTTATGTTGATGATGATGAAGAGACTACAAATGATATGTGAGATGAAAGTATTGTTGAAGCTTGGTAAATGGTTTAAGAAGCTAGTGGAATGATTACATGTTTATCAAGTGTAATGTTGTATAAGTAATCTCATGGTACTATGGAATAAAGAGACATCTATGGATTGTTACACTGTTGTATTTCCTTAAGTTTTGAAAGTGTGTGATGAATGGTACCAATATTTTTGGAAGGTAGGTGATATGCACATAATGAAGGGATAAGGAGAAAATTAAATGTTTGATAGTATTCATGAGATAATGACTGATATAAGGACTATGTGATATTATGGTTTGAGTATATAGAATTTTGGGGTTTTGGTATGTGGAAAGAGTTAACTTTTGACAGCACTCATGTTTTCACTAAGGTTATATGGTAATTTATGTTTCAAGAGAATATATTACTAAGGTATTCATGTGTTTGGAATGCAACCACCAAGATATATCTTATGATATATGTGGGATAAATGCTTGTATTCACATTCTTGGTAGATAACCTTTCTAGTTATTGTTTTATTTATACTATGATCTTGGACAGAAGTATTTTAAATAAGCCTAAAGATTGTAATGGATTATGTTGGACATAAGTTAGTATTTTTTAAGGATATATTTTTTTTTCAATATTATTATAGTAAGGTAGTTTTAGAAAAAGGACAACTTGCAGGACGAGCGACAGCCCATCGCGTCAGACAAGGCTGTGGGAATCGAACCCACAACCGAAGTGCGACTGGCCTTTATTTCCTACCACTGGCCTACAGGAAGTCTCTGTTTAGTATAAACTAGTTTTATTATATTAAGTAGTATGATATATGAAGTATAAGTCTATTTTTGGAACCATATATGATTAATCTCACTATAGATGGACTTATGTATTTTTGATAACTTTTATAACCTTTTGTTTGAGACAGTTGGAATGACCCATCATTCTATCACATGATCTGCTAACACTTCACGAATGACAAATTCAACTTCATTTCTTTAAGTGATAAAGTGGAAATTGTCCAAAGAACAAACAACGGTGAGACTGTACCAAAATCATGAAAGTATTTCTTCTAATTCAAATTTCATCAACTTTAGGGAAATGATCTTGAAAGCCAAAAATGTTTTCCTAGTTCCCTTATATCCGATGAATCAGATGATACCTTAGTTCATCACAAATCTATGGATTTGTGACTAATGGTTTTTTCATAGCTATGTTCTCTACCACTCTCCATCAGAATATGATGGTCAGATTTCTCCTCTATATCCATATTTTCACCTATGTTCTCCTATGTGGAAACCTAGTGATGAGTTATTTGGGTATCCATTATGTTTCTAACATTATTTTTTTAAATGAAGTTTTAGTATTCCTTTTTACGATGTGGGTTTCTATTAAAGAAACATTCGAGTAGTAAACCATTTATAACCCCAACGAATTTCAAGGGAGAAATTCATTTTAAGGGGGGTAGAATGTAACACCGCAACATTTAATGAAAAATGTTATTTTTAATTTCATTAATGTCTTGTGTTGTACGCTACACCAAAACTAGCTTGCACGACACACAACCCTGACTTTGCTTTCATTACACGCAATCGCGACCTTCCTCGATAGCGTGTGTCGTACTCAATACCGGGTGTTACTAAAAACGATATATTATTATAATATTATTATGAACTAGCCATAATGAATAGTATTAACTAAATTTTTAATTTTATAACATTATTATTCATCTTACACATTTTCTAGAATATTGTATAAGAACAAAATAAATTTTTCGGGTAAAATAAGTATTTTTCAAAAAATGCAGTTTTTCCATCTTTTGATGGCGCACCAACATTAAATCTTGTTTTTGACATTTTTATAAGTTTAATTTTAAAAAATAAAATTATTATTTGGAATCAGGATATAAAATTTTACCTTGGATAAATTTTTCATATTATTCTGATAACTTTCATATTTTAATGAATAGTAAAAACACGCTATATTTTAATTAAAAACAACTTTTTTTCATCGTAATTACTTATGTGGTTAAATTATAATATTGAATGGTTTTAAAGTATAAATTGAATATATTTTTACCATTTAATATAATTTATGTCATTATCATTGATTTTACCTTGAATTCGTAGGTTAAACCAATTCAATCTTTTGCAATGTTTTAAACAGAAACCGGTTTTCTTTCGACAACGGGATTAATTTTAATTTAATTTCTGCAACATTTGTGTATTGAATTTGAAAAAATTAATTCCATATTTGGAATCATTAGGTACAAATTATGTTAATAAGCTACTTTTTATTTTTTGGCTTTATGAATAGTAACTACGGTAAATTTTATTTACCATAGTTAAATGTAAATCGGGTAATTAAGGGTAAATATAAGATTATAAAATTAACCTAACACCTGAAAAAATCATATTGGATGACTAAAGTCGACCCATATCACCTAAGGGTCTTATTAGAATCATTTAATGGACTTTTATCCATGAAAATAACTTAATTATTATTAAAACCAATGAAAGTGACAACATGTCACTCTCTTAAATCTTATAAGTATATTAATTTTAATTTAGTGATAAACATCATGAAACTTCGAACATGAATAGTATACAGAAAGATAATGAAATTATCTACATCATATAAATTTATTTATAATTTTTAGGTATTAAATAATTATCATTAATTTTGACACAATAAGGACGCAGAAATTATTTATTTAGTGAAAAATCAATAATATAGTTTTTATTGAAATATTAATAAATATCAAAAGGCTCAAAAATCGGCAAAAAACTTATTATTAGTGTATATATATACCCAAATCATCCATTTGCCGAATTTTAGACCATTTGGATCCTTATTAAGATGATTATGACACTTATATTATTTTATTTTAAATGATGCCAAAGTTGTCACCTTCATAATTTAATAAATATAACAATTTAAATATTGTTCTTTTAAGATGATAAATTCGATTTAAAGTATTATTGTGAATGGTAATAGATTTATCTTCATCATAGGATTTTATTTTTAATTTTTATGCAACAAATAAGTATATTAAATAATTATCCAAAAATTGATGTAGTAATTATTTTATTAAGAGATAAACCAAATAAATGGTTTTAAAAATAATAAAATAAATATTATATGAACTATTTAATGTTCTCCACTAATTTTATACATACATATGACCTTTTATGAATCTATTAATTCTTTTATTTAGAACATATCTTCTGTATATATTTTATTTAAATTCAAATAAATGAATAGTGTAAAAATTGACACTATTGTTATTTTATAAAAATAATATATTATAAAATTGTTTGAAAATCACAAAATTATTTAAAAATGATAAATTTAAGTTTATATGGTAGAAAATTTTATAAATTATCCAATTATGGACAATTCACAACAAATAAGTTATTATTTGTTATAATTTAAAATTTAGAATGTTATTACCACAAATAAAATTAAATTGATTAAATAAGGATAAATCAAGTTAAAATAAATTCCTAACATGTCTAAATTTGTTTGGTTGATGAGATTACAATCCTATCTCATCTAATATTCGGATATGAGTCATTTTTGAAGGTTTTTATGTGGGGTTAGATTTATTATAAATTAATATTTTTAAGAATTCCAAAGGTGCCCCTCTCCTCCCTTATAGAAGGGCAGCTCCTCCCTCTCTTCCGCACACCACATTGGGCCTTAAAGCTCGGCCAAAACCTGCCAGAGTCTCTTCTCCACTTCTCTAGAAACATACTAGAGGTCTTGGTCTTCTTCAAAGACCAATTTTAGTGCCCTAAGAGGAGGTCTGAAAGAGGCGCTTCAAAGAAGAGGTAATGTCTGTTACCAATTCTTTCAACTTTATTTATTCTTCCACTTCTTCTTATTTAGTTGTTTCATTATGAGGTAATAACATCAGTATCAATAATATAATGATATGTTATTATATGTATGAAACAACTATATTTCACCATCTATCCATCCAAAAAAAAATGAAATCACCGCGCGTGCGTACGTACGGAATACCGTATCCACGCCGTGGTGTAATCTATTTTCCACAACCACCTTACTTGGATGGGTATAAGGGTGAAAGTAATGAATATATATGATTATTTTAAAGTGATTTTGATTCTGTAATATTATACATACACTTTAGTACAATTCCACGATCTTGGGAATGATATCATCGCTCGTGCGTACGTACGGACTACCATCTCCACGACGCGATGAGATTCACTCTCCATGTTAACCATTCATGAATGATTATAAAGTATATATAATGAATAATAATAAAATATATGACATAATAATGATATTGGATTTATATATATATATATATATGTATGTCATTTTCTTAATTCCATTCAATTCAAAAGGGAAATGAAAACAGCGTTCATGTGTACGTACGACCTACCGTCTCCATGAATGGTGTATTTCATTCCTTTTGTCGATCTATAATATATATGTATATGATGAATATATATTATATATAAATCATGTTTTAAATTATGGAATTATGTAAATCAGGATATAAGTAATAATATCAAGAACGAAAAGTCGAAACACATACGATAAATGAAATGATTTTACCCAAAACGCTGCTTTAAAATGGAATTTACAAAAGAACGAGTAATATAAAGTCATAAGTGAAACATATATGATATCATAACAATGAATATGATTATTTAATAAGTCAATGGCATTATTTAAATCATTATTCAGGAGGTTCGGATACGTACGAAGCATATCGGACCTAAGGTAAGGGATAAATTTGTAAATCTCATTTTTATCCGAGATTGCTTATTCGTAAGTATTTACTGGGGTTATTGCTATCATCCATGTCCATGTTTTATAAAAGTGTATTCATTTATGTTTAAATTCCTTTTTACCCATTTTTTAATTTTACTACATGGTATGTAAGGAATCTTTCTTTTGTTTACGTTACAAGGTACTTTTTGACTTTTCCGAAAAAAGTACGAGAAGAATGTTTTTTAATGTATAAGGCATGAAAGGGTTTATACGGTTTTATAAAGACTTATTTTCATGAAGCTTACTCCAAAAGATTTCATGACTATTTTAAACAAAATCCTATTCTTTAAAAATTGCATCGCATTTTGTGAAAAGAAAATTATTTTGAAGAAGAAAGGATATTTTCCTCAAGAATTCATTTCAAGTGTTTTATCAAAAACCGTTTTTCATCTAAGATAACATTATCTCATATGTGTAGGTTTCAAATATAATGTCTCTATGATTTACATGGTTTCACTTTTTTATGATGATATATCCATTTGTTTTATATGGATTATGTGATGATGGGATGATGATTATGAAACCCATTTTATTCTTTGGGTTGTGATGAATGTTTTATGTTTTTTTGTGGCACAAGTAAGAATGACTTCATTATGAGATGGGTGGGACCTATATCTCCTTCAAATGCATTGGGTACAGATTTTATATCTCATGATATAGACATGGCTGGAACGGTAAGTTAATCTGGTTCAGTGTTACAGGACTGAAACGAGGAGTGATCTCGATTCAGAATAGGACTTTGTCCACTAAGATGGTCTTGGCAGCAATTCCTTGGCTACTATGGAAATCATTACATGCGCTTAATGGATGAAACAATTACATGTTTTATTCACATGCTATTTTATCATGGTTTATGTTCCATTATGACCTATGCCTTATGTACTTCCATGTTTTATGTCGTTGTTAATGATTTTGATGTTTAAACATTATGTTCCTGTTTTTAAGTTCAAATGTATATGGTATGTTTTATTTTATCCATGCTTACCCTTACTTAGCATTTGATCTCAACCTTTTTATGTTTTATTTTCCCCCAGGATCAAAAGAACGGTTTTAGGTAAGGAAACAAAAAGTGGAAGATCTTTATGGGAGATGTTGAAGATCTTTCACCAAGATTAAAAGATTATGTCCCAAGATTCCAAAGACTCTAAACTATTACGGTCCTTATGTGTCTGTTTTTGTTATGTATTAAGTATTCCACAAAAGTAATGTAATGTCCATGTACGTCAAGCTTCGGGTCTCTACAGGAAGTATTGTAGGTGCACCACCTGGTGGAAACGCCTAGGGGGCTGGTCCCTATATTGAAGCCTCGTCACTGAGGGGGTCATCCTCGTGATCGTGCTGCTGAATCCCAGCAGGTACGCGTCGCGAAGGCATCCTATAAAGAAACAAGATGTTTCACGGTCAATGACTATATATGGATATCGAACACCAAGGATATGGAAGAGACAACCCATTCTTATATGATGCATGTACCTTTTATTTCCCCGCAACCAGTGTTTTCGTGAACCGGGTCGAAAAGAAGGTTATCAGAGTCCTGGTGTATGGATACGTCGGCCGCCGCACCAACAATGGGATCCCTAGCCTGAAAGCCGAACCCAAAACACTTAACACTATTTCCCCAAACCAAACTCAGAGACACTTGGTCCTAAGGTAGAACCGACCATCTCTGATACCACTCTGTCATGACCCGTCCCAGTGGGGCCCTCGCCGTGACTCCCCATGCCCGCATCCAATAGGCCCGGAGCTGGTGACTAGCACCGAGTAGGCATGTCACTAACATGGGTGGCATTTCCTAAGTACCTGTACACACACACACATATCCAAGCCCACAAATGCTAAAATTTAAAACACTAAGGAACAAAAATGCATGCATACAACTAAACCCAACCAACAGAGTATGACGAAAGATAAAGTACTGTAAAAGTAAACTGGGCCAGAATACAAGACCACCAAAAGAAAGAGTCTGAAAAACTGCAAGTCTATCCTGTAAGCACAAAGGTATTGGTACTGCCGCTCGTAGCCGTAGGAACGCCTCGGCCTATAGGGAACTCAGAAAGATCAGTCATGTCCTGGTCCGCCCTGGAATCTGTCAAAAGGCTGCTCGTCGGTATAAGACACCATACGTGCGGGCAAAGCCCATGCAGGGGTGAGTATGACAATACTCAGTAGAGGACCCCGAAAACTACAAAGCAGTACATAAAGTAAAGGTACATTCAGCTATGAAAAATATATGTTTACATAACATATAAAACAAACCAGATATACTCAAAACCCAGACCCGTGGTCTAGAGACAAGTAACGCAACCGCATACCCCCGCAAGGGATTCCGTTCGAAGATTCCGTGATGCGCTCCTTCAGGGAGAACACACTCCATGAGTCTTATAGCTCTGATGACGTCCATCCGGGATGTGATGTTCATTGGGAACCGTCACGAGAGATAGCAACACTCATTACCGGAGACACACACCTGAGTGGGAAAGATTTTGATACACAGATGAGGATCACTGCCAGGGCCATGGTGTATACTGCGACTCATCCGGAATTCACCTGCTAGGTAGAGGATCAACGCCCGGTAAAGTTGGTCACGTCGATGCCTGACTCTACCTATGGTCTGGAATGGATAGAGGATCTCGATCCGGGCCTCTCGGATGGATACCTAACTCTATCACAGAAAAGTCTTGCTGAAGGGATCATAATCCTGCATGAGGGAATGATGCTTGACCTTCAGGGGAACAAGAAGAAGGGGCACTAACCCAAACGAAAGATGTTCAAGGCACGGTGAACAAAAGGACCAAGCCATTTTCCAAAAAGTACAGGGCGTGTAGAAATGACACACGCCGTGTTGTCCGGCCCCAGGTACTGCCCGTGTACAACGGCCCGTTTCGTGAGGCTAGTCATGTTGAAAACTTAGTACACGGAGTGTAGTACGGAGTACACGCCATGTCTGGGTAACTAGGGTTGGCTCCGTGTACTCTGGCCATGTGCCCACACACGGTCACCAACCCGTGTACTCCAACCCATGCAATCTGCACACGGGGTGACCCGCACTATTTACCTTGCCTGTCCGGGTGAGGGAGTACATGTTCATGTACTCCATCCCATGTTCGTGTATCCCCGGGATACACGCCGAGCTCCGCGTAGCCGCCTCTGCCGAGCTATACACGTCATGCCGCCTGAAGCCGTGTAGATAATCCTATGTCCATTTACTACCCAAAGTACACGCCGAGTTTCGGGGAACGTCCAACACGCCGTGTGTTCAGGGTCACACGCCGTGTGATCCTTCTCTGACCCCGAAACCCTAGCCGCCACCGTCAGAACTACACGGTGTGTTCTTCGGAAGTACACGCCGTGTATTCTGGAAATTTCAAGAAATGGTTCCCTTCGCCGGTGCGCCTTCTGTGCTGCCCCGATCATTAATACGACCATTCAATAGCCGCAAAACATCCAGGTTCTGGTTGCCCTGACACCACGAAGCCGCTTCCGTCATTTTCGGGCCTCCGATCAGCCTCGAAAGCATGATTTGATCTTCCCGTGCAAAGAACCCTCGAAGAAAGTCTTTTCCCGATCTGGTCCGATTCTTTGTCCGCCATCGTCGTCGCACCTCCACAAGGTCGTTTCGGTGTTGAACCTTCGATTTGGGATGGTTGCGTCATGGAACGGATGCACAACGATATGTTTTTCGTCGCCCCGCGAAGAACGCGAAGAACGCGCGAGAAATAATTGGGGAGGAAATCCAATAAACAAATAAATTGAGGAATGAACCTCTGTCGTCATTCGTCACAGCGTTGATCTGATCCCGTTAATAGGATTAAATGAAGCAGAGATCAACATGAATAAAAAGCAGGGATTAATTCCCCAAAATCATCCCAAAGAAAACCCTCCCGCAATAACATACGAATCAGCGGATCAACTTGTTCATGGTTGATCCGCGTTCGTCATTTAAACTCAAATACGGGGAAAAATAAATTGAAATAACAACCCCTACCTTTTGAAAGGATCGATCGTTGATGAAGGTGTCGTGCTGCCGTTGTCGAGATCCTTCAACGTCGATGCAGTGATCCTCGATCTCGATCTGTCGTCGTTCGTCGTCGAGAATTTCCTCCAACGCGTCGTGGATTCTACAGAGGTTCCTCTCTCTACATTGCCAATGATGTACAATTGCTTAACCCATTAAAAAGGGAAACATGTTTTCATTTAATTACACAGCAGCATTAATGACGTTGACTTTCCATTTTGAATTCATTAAGAGGTGCCATTAATTTAGGAAACAGTTGCGCCGTTTCCGCGCTGCAGCGGATTTTTCCTTAAATGAAATAAAATAATCTGGTTAATTTAATTTATTTTACTTTACCTAAAACGTCAGAAAATTAACTTTTTCCCTTGACCCGTGTCGGTCGAGGTTAGCCTCATTCTTATGTAAAGTCGTCGTCCCGGACGCAACGGTGCAGTCAGATTTTTAATCTGGGCATCCGTTTGGAAACTGCCACAACCGCGCACAAGTGCTGACTCACATAACTAAAAAAAAGTTCAAACCACCATTCCGGGCTCATTGGACCTCAGAATGATGTGTCGTCTTCGTGCCCGGTCTCAAAATAATTCCATATAATATTTAAAAATAAAAAATGAAAAATCCGATACATTACACTAGTATTATTCCATGACCCAACTTGTATGAGGTCATCTTCTCTTCAGGTCTTACAAATATAGAATTATTCCATGGACATATCCCTGAAAAAATTCCTTCCAATAGTGGTGAGAGATACCACTTTTGGTGGTATTTTTTTCATTTTTTTCACCATTGGTATTCACCTTTCTAACAACTTGTTTTTTATTATTTTTTTACCATTTATGAAATAGAATGATTAATTCCATGCTTTTCAATATAATTTTACTCCTCATGATATGTGACCTCTATTCCATTTTCAGATTAATAAATATTTTTTCTTATTTCATTTTCATTCTCAAATATTCTATGAAAATAATTAATACACCCAATCATCATTATCTTTAATTATATAAACATGATACATAAAATTCTACTATAATCATTAGTGATATGAATGATGTACCTATCATTTTATATTCTTAAAACCATTAGGGCTCTACACAAAGTTGTATGAATCAGATATATCATATTTTTTCCCTTTTATTCTTCAGATGATAGTGGTTTTTTAATAATTTAACTCTTTCAAAATAATCACCTGTATTCACTTGATCACTTATTACATTTGGAATAATTTTTTATATTTGAGTATCAATAAATTTTTGATAGGTTGTTCATTTATATATTATATTAATCAATTAAAAAGTTTATTTTTTCCTCAACATTTTTAGTCCATTTATTCATTATACTATACATGATAATGATTTACTCTATTTATTCATCAATTAAATAAATTTTCATTGTTTCTATCTATAATATATATACTCTTGAAATGGAACATAACCTTAAGAACAGATTCACCATGTTGACTCACAATGAGAAGATTATGCTGATGTCCAACCACATAAACAACGTATATATTATTTAGTTTATCTATATAAAGCCTTTTAATATCATTTTTTTATTTTTACTTCTCCTTTATAATAAATTTAATCTAATCCATCAACATGGATAATAAAATTCATCAATATATTTACATTTTTGATCATATGGGTATAACACGCACTATCAAGGATCAAGGTGATATTGTATTTGGCTATTTGTAGTGAAAAATAATGATATAAAACTTCATCATTCTTCCTCTACACATTACAATTAATTACATTTTGATTGGATACACAAGGTGGTGTCACCTCATTATCTTTATCATAATCTGAAAGATCAGTTTCATCTTCCTCCAGAGGATAAAAAAATTTCAACCAATTATTTTATAGTTATTAAAATAAATTTATCAATTTTCTTTAATTATTGTATTATTTACATTTTTATTTCCTATAATTTATTTCTTTACCACCAATTTAATATTTTTCACAAAAAATATCTATAAAAATAACATTATCATCAAGGTATTGGATACATTCTCATTTTTATTTTTTTACTCCAACTATATTAACCTCTCAAATATATTTATTTGTCGATACACTAGGTAATTGTATGGATATGAAAAAAAAATTGGAATATAATAAAAAAAATTATTTCCGTCCTCTCAATATATCTCCAACATTGGATTATATTCTTGTTTACTAGACAATCATTGGTGATTTAATATTTTCACCGTCAATTTATTTTTAATTTTTTTATTATACTCCTACAACTATATATGTATCATATTCACATATGATTCCATACTTAACCATATTCTTTGGATTAGGAAAATTTATAATCATATCAATAGTTTTTATAACTGTTCATGCTCTTTCTATAATCTCCTTGTTAATTAATGTCTATGTTGTACATTTTTCTCTTCAACATATTCAATTACATCCACATCATGCATCATTTTATATGATATAACGTCTTCTTCCAGTGATTAAACCCTATTCCTTCATTCCTCTCCCTGTGTAATGAGATCATAAATACTTTTTTTCCATTCATTAATTTCTATTAAGAAATTTATCACTTCTAATGATGTAGAATGAGAATTACTAGTCTCTTCCAACACCTTAAATAACCAAGTAATTTTAACTTCATTTTGATTAATATACACTTTTTTCCTTAAAAAGGTCACCAATGTTCTTTTTCATGAATTTAATGTCCAATTATGTAAGTGATCATTTGAGTTTGATTTTTATGTAAAAAAATCCTTTTGGTTGTTTTTTTCTCATCATGAAGCTTATTTCTTTCATCCTCTTATATGATAAAATCTTATATATATATATATATATATATATATATATATATAATAAACTCAACTTCATTAGCTTCAAGGATCCATTTTTGTTATTATATTTATTCGATAGTCAACTTGTTTTTTCACTAGAACTTCATTTTACTTTTACATATAAATTTAAAGATTAATTTTTAGGGTGACCATCCTTTATATGATTGTTTTACAATGAATTTTTATTTTTTTTCCTCATTCTATCATAATATTTTAGAAATATACACATTATTTAAACAATTTATTAAATTAATTGGATTATTACCTTCATAAATTCCTTTTTCTCAATTAAATCTACATGTTATAGGTGAAATAAATTCATCACTAAAAGCATAGTCATTGTTTCCAGCATCATGCATCATAATATTATAAATTTAATAAAATAAAATTTCATTTAAATATTGACTAGATATAATAATTTATTTCACATGCATATATTAATACATTATATTACTATGAACATCACCAATAGCAATATTTTTTAGATTTTATATTTCAAGAGCCAATACCTTCACACTTTGTAATATTGGAATTATTTTGATAATATTTTTCAATTATAATTATTTCAATATGATATCTGATTCCATGAATGTATCCCCCATCATATGGTTTATTATTAAATAATTTATTAATATTATCATTTGGGCTCATATATAAAACATGGAAAATGCTGTGAAAGAATTCCATTTTAGAGACCTTCACCTTACTAACCCCTTAAAATCTTATTAGATGATATGTCTTAAATATCATCATCTATTGTATAATCCATAAAATATATATAGATATTGTTCGATAAGGCTTCAAATAAATTATTTTTTTCCTCAATATCCACATTAAAAGGATTATTTTCAGCTTCAGTTAATGAAATTCCATTTTCATCAAAAACATTTATTCCATGTATTAAAATAGTGTAAAATCATATTTAGGTGATTGTAAATGATATCTCATATGATTCATACATATCTAAAAATTCTTATCAATAAACCAATGGGAAACCCTTTTTTATTAACCTAGATCTCCTTATCAAGAACCTTTTAGAGGAATATTTTTTATGAAAGAACATAATGTCTCGGATACCATATATTTCACTAACAATCACATAACACCATAAGAGGCGAAGAGGATGAATTAGGGTGATCAATTATTCTTCTATTTACTATATCTTGTTATCTAGTTAGAAATAGAAATTGAAACTTATTAGTTTTTAAATACACATAATAAATTCACATGTATAACAATATCATCAACATATAAGTTCAGTTTTGTTCACCATACAAATTTATCTCATGGATCCTACACTGATGGTGTGTCTACATACCCAGGAATGATTCTATACATGGTGAGTTCCATAGAAGATTTTAAAAATCATGCTATCAATCCATGGGAGCTCATTCTTCATATCTATTTATACGCTGCTCTTTGATAAGGAATATAGACATGGGAAATGATAATTTCCTATAGTAAACATTAATAAAAAAATTAAAACATCTCCTAGAAATAGTGTTATCCATTTGCTTTAATTCATAATCCATGTCTTTGTCTTCAAAGGAGTTATTCTTTACTCCATATTTTTTTAAAACTAACTCTCTTCTCATCATAATTTCCATTCAATTAAATTCCCTTTTAAATAATAGAATAATATCTCAAAAAAATATGCTCCATTAATTTTATAGATATAACCATACTGGTAGATTTTCAAAACCATTTAAAAGCCCCCATAAAGTAAAAAAATTAATAAATTTCCATATAATTCATAATGGATTCGATGTACTAGAATTATATTATACATTCTGTTGTACCTCTCGTACCCCTCAAGGTTTTATTTTCATGATCACAATCGCTCTATTATTTATCTAATATTGTTTTAAGTGTTTTTGGTTGATAGGCATGATTTCAGGTGGCCAAGGTATTGGGCCAAGTAAGAAAGAAGGCAAACTGGACTGAAATCAGTCCACCGGCCAACCGGTGGCTTCACCACCGGCCAGCCGATGGACCTTGGGCAGAAGAGACACTCACTGCCTTCTCAACGGCCAACCGGTGGCCTCAGCACCGGCCAGCCGGTGGCACCCAGCCCAAACAGTGGAAGCTACTGCCTCCTCACCGGCCAACCGGTGGCCACCTCACCGGCCAGCCGGTGGAGCCTGAGCCCGTTCCCTCCTCCATTTTGCACACACCGGCCAACCGGTGGCTCTGCACCGGTCAGCCGGTGGAGCCAGTCAAACTAGCCGTTGGGCTTTTGACCAGCCTGTCCACTTGGCCTCCAACGGCTCTGAAAGCCTCTCCAACGGCTCCAAAGGCCTCTAACGGCCATATGAGGGTTCCCCCTCTATAAATAAAGGACTAGGAACCCCCAGAAGCCTAAGGAACAACATCGGAACATTTCCCATCATTTGGCTAACCTCCGGCGGATTGTTCCAAGGGAACCCCAATTGCTCCAACCAACTTCCACATCCAAGGAGCACCACCATAGAATCTTGGGAGTGCACGTCTTCAACTCCAATCATCCATTGGCACCCAAGGCTTCTCCCCAATTACGGTTTTTTCTTGCTTTATCATTTTGAGCTTCATTTTGGGTTTGTGCCTACAAACCCCATCTCTTTCTCTCTTCTCTTTCTTTGGGTTCTCACACCACCTTCAAGGTGTGAAGAGGTTAGTCAAGTCTTACCTTGTAAAAGGCTTGAGTCATAGGTGAGCTAGCCTTCACCTGTAAGAAGGCTAGTGGGTTCTTTCTCAACCATTAAAAGCAAGTGGGTTCTTGCATAACCATCAAAAGCAAGCTGTAATAGGTTCTAGACTAACCTTAAAGTCTAGTGGGTTTCTTGCTAAAACCATTGAAAAGCAAGCGGTAGAATCTCTCAATGGTTGAGTTGGGAGCGGAGACGTAGGCCGGGTTTTTGACCGAACTCCGTTATCAATTCTTGTGTCTTGCCTCTTTATTTCCGCTGCACTTTCACTTTGATTTTTAATTTGTTAATTAATTTTTAAAAGGCAATTCACCCCCCCTCTTGCCATCACTTCCTTTCTTTCTCCGTCCAACAATTGGTATCAAAGGGAAAATTTGAGTAATACCCTAACCGGTTTCAAATTCAAGATCTTTTTGATGGCTTCAACCTCTTTCTCCCCCGAAGGCTATTCATTGGGTCGTGCTCCATTTTTTGATGGAACCGACTATACTTATTGGAAAACCCGCATGACCGCATTTCTTAGAAGCATAGGTTATCCCATTTATAAAATTGTCATGCAAGGTTACACTCTCTCTTCTCCCGATGAATCCAAATGGACCCAAGCCGATATTAAAAATTTCGAGCTTGATGGCAAAGCCATGAACGCTCTACATTGCGGCCTTGATTGTAATGAGTTCAATCGAGTTTCCACATGCACCTCCTCACACGAAATCTGGAAACTTTTGGAGGTTACCCATGAGGGGACCAACAAAGTCAAGGATACTCGATTGGATATGTTCCGTCAAGATTTTGAGACTTTTACCATGCATCCATCCGAATATATTACTGAAATGTTTACACGTTTTACTGATGTTTGCAATGGGAGAAAGTCCCTTGGTGATGATGTTTCTGCAGAAACGATGGTCAAGAAGATCCTTTGGATCTTACCAAGCTCATGGGATCCAAAGGTGACGGCAATCCAAGAAGCAAAGGACATAAAGAATATGTCGGTCGAAGAGCTCATCAGATCCCTCATGACCTATGAGATCACCATGAGGAGGCAAGCTGAAAAGGAAGGCAAACCAATCAAAGTTCCAAAGAACATCGCCTTCAAAGTTCAACAAGAAGAAAGCTCATCCTCCTCATCATCTTCCTCATCAAGCGGCGATTCCGAAATGGAGAATCTTGCCCGCAAGATGCAAAAGTTCATGAAGAATCACAAGAAGAAGAAATCCCGCAAGGCTCGAAAGGAAAAACACGACGAAAAATCCGAGCCCGATGTAACATGCTATGGGTGTGGCAAGAAAGGACATTACAAGCCCGATTGCCCACTCAACAAGAAAAAGGCCAAGAAAAAGGAGAAGAAGAAGGCATTCAAAGCCACATGGAGTGATAGCTCCTCATCCTCCTCCTCCTCCTCAAGCGACAACGGTAACAAATGCCTAATGACATTCCATGAGGTAACATCTTCCGACTCCTCATCCTCTAGTTCTTCAAATTCTTTTAATCATTTGTCTTACGAGGATCTCCAATACGCTTGAGATCAATTGGAGGAAGGTTTTCACGAACTTTCTTCCAAATTTGTTTCTTTAAAAAAGAATTTCAAAAAACTCTCTTCCGAAAAAGAACAACTTCTCAAAGAGAAGGAAGAGACGTCCCTCAAAATCCAAAATCTTCCCGATGTTGATTCCATGGAATCAACAATCAAAGATCTAAGGGAGACTCTAGCCAAGTTCACCCAAGGGGAACAAAATTTGAACAATTTGCTAGGTTCCCAACGCGTATCTAGAACCACCCAAGGGCTTGGCTATTCCAAGCAAGCTTCCTCCTCCCATGCTCCAACTATTTTTGTAAGGGGGAGCTCTCAATTTAAATTTTGCAATTATTGTAAAAAATCCGGGCACTTAATCTATGAGTGCAATTGTAAAAATACCCAGTATGGAAGGCCCAAAACTATTTCTTTTAATGATGAATTTTATAGGAGAAGACCCGCCACTAGGCAAGTATGGATTGAAAAATCCCTTCTAGCGAGTCTCTCCGGGCCAAAATTTGTCTCGGTTTCAAACATCTCTCCCCAGTGATTTGTTGTTTTTATTTAGGGGGAGTTAGGATCGTTTAAGCCTTTTTGTGTATTCAAACTGTTATTCATTTTTTCATTTCAAAACTTTAAATTCAAACTGTTATTCATTTTTTCATTTCAAAACTTTCAATTCAAACTGTTATTCATTTTTTCATTTCAAAACTTTCAATTCAAACTGTTATTCATTTTTTCATTTCAAAACTTTCAATTCAAACTGTTATTCAATTTTTCATTCAAAACTTTCATTTCAACATTTTCGATTCAAAACTTTCAATTCAAATTTCAAAAATTTCAATTGGTTTAAAATCTCTTATTCCCTCAATCAAGTTTTATGCCCCGTGCTATTTTGATAATCACAAAGGGGGAGAAATTCTTGGTTGATTGGGGGAAAATTCTTTTAAAACATGCCTTTCATTTCAGTATTTTACATTGTTTGTTTTGGTGATTGTGATCATCAAAATAGGGGGAGATTGTTGTACCTCTCGTACCCCTCAAGGTTTTATTTTCATGATCACAATCACTCTATTATTTATCTAATATTGTTTTAAGTGTTTTTGGTTGATAGGCATGATTTCAGGTGGCCAAGGTATTGGGCCAAGTAAGAAAGAAGGCAAACTGGACTGAAATCAGTCCACCGGCCAACCGGTGGCTTCACCACCGGCCAGCCGATGGACCCTGGGCAGAAGAGACACTCACTGCCTTCTCACCGGCCAACCGGTGGCCTCAGCACCGGCCAGCCGGTGGCACCCAGCCCAAACAGTGGAAGCTACTGCCTCCTCACCGGCCAACCGGTGGCCACCTCACCGGCCAGCCGGTGGAGCCTAAGCCCGTGCCCTCCTCCATTTTGCACACACCGGCCAACCGGTGGCTCTGCACCGGTCAGCCGGTGGAGCCAGTCAAACTAGCCGTTGGGCTTTTGACCAGCCTGTCCACTTGGCCTCCAACGGCTCCGAAAGCCTCTCCAACGGCTCCAAAGGCCTCTAAAGGCCATATGAGGGTTCCCCCTCTATAAATAAAGGACTAGGAACCCCCGGAAGCCTATGGAACAACATCGGAACATTTTCCATCATTTGGCTAACCTCCGGCGGATTGTTCCAAGGGAACCCCAATTGCTCCAACCAACTTCCACATCCAAGGAGCACCACCATAGAAGCTTGGGAGTGCACGTCTTCAACTCCAATCATCCATTGGCACCCAAGGCTTCTCCCTAATTACGGTTTTTCTTGCTTTATCACTTTGAGCTTCATTTTGGGTTTGTGCCTACAAACCCCATCTCTTTCTCTCTTCTCTTTCTTTGGGTTCTCACACCACCTTCAAGGTGTGAAGAGGTTAGTCAAGTCTTACCTTGTAAAAGGCTTGAGTCATAGGTGAGCTATCCTTCACCTGTAAGAAGGCTAGTGGGTTCTTGCTCAACCATTAAAAGCAAGTGGGTTCTTGCATAACCATCAAAATCAAGCTGTAATAGGTTCTAGACTAACCTTAAAGTCTAGTGGGTTTCTTGCTAAAACCATTGAAAAGCAAGCGGTAGAATCTCTCAACGGTTGAGTTGGGAGCGGAGACGTAGGTCGGGTTTTTGGCCGAACTCCGTTCTCAATTCTTGTGTCTTGCCTCTTTATTTCCGCTGCACTTTCACTTTGATTTTTAATTTGTTAATTAATTTTTAAAAGGCAATTCACCCCCCCCCCCCTCTTGCCATCACTTCCTTTCTTTCTCTGTCCAACACATTCTAATTTTTTGAATGACCTCCATTATTGTGATAGGATCTTCATAAAAAATTACGAAGTTATAGAGTGATTAACATCATCAGAATAATATCCATGTTCGACCATCAGATACCCTTTATTTAGAAAAAAATACAATATTTAATTCACTATTATAAATACAACATAGTGTTATAAAATTTTCATGTCCTCGGATAATTTATATTTTGGTAGAGAGATCCATGGTGCATTCTCTTTTTTTAGTGCTTGGAATCCTAAATCTTTCAAAATCATGGTCTCATAGCTTTATCAATGTAGTAAGTCACTGTGAAAACCAATCAAAATTATTTTTCGGTTGACCATGTCATGATATAGTATTTCATCCATGGTGGAATAAAAAAAATATAAAAATATTGAAATCTATTTGAGTCTTATTCACTATGTGTCACTTGTGTCTTGGATTATAATAGGAAACACCAAATTTGGGAATGTAAGAAGTATTATGTGATACTTGAATATCCCATATATGATATATTAAATAATCATACATTTTCATTATATTCTTCCAGTCATAGATAATTTTTATTCATATTCACTATATAGAATGGAATCAAATTTAACGGTGAGAGAATTTATAAACCTCCAGAATGACTATGTTCATTTCAGTCTCATCACAACATGCAATATATGTTACAACATGTATGGCTCATACAAAAAAATTATTTCCCTTGAAAAAGTGTATTGTAATTATTAATTTTTTGAGATCTACATCACTAGTTGTGCATATCATTATTTTAGAGAACGATCTTTCTATTTCCCTAATACTTTTAGAACCACCTTTATTTATCTTAACATGAATCAAAATCAACTCCACTTACTTTTATCCTTATAACACGACATCAAAGGAACTTCTAATTGAAAAAAACACTAATATTACAACATAATGGTTGCATTAGGGATTTAGAAATAATTGTGAAAAATATAGTGCATGGAACTATAGGTAAGGGATGGTAATTAATTAGAATATTATAATTATTTAGGACCATAAATATCTTATGTTGATAAACTGAGGAGACTAATGAATTCAAAGTTCATTAATAATGTGTTCCTAAAGCTTTTTCCTCATCATGGGTATTTGATATTTGTTCAAGGATGTAATTTTTTTCCTTGGAATGTAGATCCTTTCAATGATTTATATAGTATTAGTTAGTTGGTGTATTGATTGGAACATACTCCGATGATTTATTAGATCCATGTTTACATCCATGTATCTTAGCTTTATTGGAATCATAATTATTACTCTTACGTTATCAAATTGGGATAATTAAACATCAAATATGGTGTGACATTCATGGTATAATAGGAAGATATTAATTTTTATCAATAGAATATGCTTTATGGGTGTGTCCTTCACCAAGTTGTATCTTATGGATTCATGGTTTTATATAGTAGTATATATGGGAAGTTGATCCAATGGTTTGTGCTCAATATCCTGAATTTTTTTAATTCTTATTTTTATATTTTTATATTTATTATTCATTAAATATCCATATTATTAGATTTATTTCCTCATTTAACTATATTTATTTTTTGGTGGTACTAATGTTCTTCTTTGATAGGTATCCCTAAGGTAGTATTTTTTTGGTCTTGTTATTATTTTTCTTCTTTCTTGGTATAGTTTTTATTCTCAGGGATGAGAATATTTTTATAGGTATATAATTTCGAGGATCTAATATTAAAAAAAATATATTGTGTAATTTAGGAGTTACAGGGGGTGATATACAGTTACAAGAGGATCTGGAGGCCACAAGGTTGAGTTTCATCATAAAGAAGACCAAAACATCCTTTTTGGAAGAGGAAAATGATTTTTTAGATATTAAAAATGGAATTTCATAATATTTATATCATCTCAGAGTATTTATAGCATAGTATTTTTTATTTTTGGATTTGTACAACACATTATTAGTGAGTAGAAGAAATAATAAACTTGAATGATTTGATAATGATGGTTACCACTTCTTAGGGAGGCTTCATTAAGATCTCATTTTAAAGAACTAATAGATGGTATTTTGGAATCACCAGAACCTATATAACTTTTCTAAGGATGTTTATGAGATAATTGGGTAGGTAATGGGTGAGATATATGGCTCAATGCGGTGTCAATAATTCAATGAAATGGGTTTCATTTTATAAGTTAGGGGTGCGGCATTACTAGAATTTCTTAACGTATTTAATTAATATAAATTATTTTTCATGTAAAAATTTTCCCAAATTGATATTATTCATAGTTTATATGAAGATAAGTTGTAGTAATATAATATATTAAAATTTGGATTTTTTTTGTTGTGTTAAGGACCTTATATTTAGTTATAACCCCTATTAACCCATTTGACAATTACACTACTATTAATGTTTTACACAATTTAGGAGGCATGAATGATATTATATGAGTAAAACCAACACATAAATGGAAACTGGTTTTCTTTTTCAACCCTATACTATTCATTGGTCCTAATTTAAATTTTTTATAATGTTTAAATTATTTAATTTAATATTATTTATCATAAAATATTCTTAATGTCACATTTGAAAGTATTCATTTAATATGGCTATTTATACATCAATAAAATGGATAATTCGATTATAAATCTTTCAAACTTCCCTAAAATATCACATGTATCTTAAAATTTTATGGGACATCTTAATTCATTCAAAATTTATCACTTTTAGTATTTTTAAATTATTTAAAATATTTTTCATTTAATTGAATAAATAATGCGTTTGTGTTACTTAATAATTTATGACAATTATTTCATCAATAAAAATAAGAAATAAACTACCATGAATAAAAAATTATAAAAATTTCAAATAAAAATTATGAGCCAATCATAGCCACTATTTATCATTTTGTAAAAAATTTAAAGATGATAATACAAATATAATAAAATTTTAGACTTTTCATTATATAAAATAATATAAAGGTCAAAATCACATTCGAATGGAAAAAAAATCTCTCTAATTGAAATATTTTATGATTATTTATGAAATTGGTTCATCTAATGAAATTAATGAATATGTTAGGGTCATTTTTTAGTCTCTTTTATATTATTATGAAACATAATTACTGGATATACCCTTATTATGGTGACAATTATTTAGTATGGTTACTAATCAAAATGACCAAAAATAAAAGGGGTGTATTTCAAAACAAATTACATCATGATTTTAAATATATAATCCATTTTTAATAATTTAATTTCAATAAGTCGTTGTAATTAATTTGAAATAAAAATTAAAAATGAAATAAAAAAACCAAAAATGCATTCTTATGTATAAAAATGTATTTATACCAAAATCAATCATTAAATTGATTCCAAGTAAGATAATTTAGTAATTCATAATAAAAAAGAACTAATTAATGTTTTAAAAAATTTTAAAAAACATTTCTATTTTTTAAATTCATCAAAAAAGTCAGCTTAAAAATCGATTTTTTCGCTATTCACTGAAAAATCAATCTTTTCCGAAAAATATACAAAAGTAACCATAAGCTAATTTTTATCTTATAATTTCAAAAATGATATAATGTGTCAAATAACATTTCTAAAATTTATTTAAATTAATTTTAATATTTTTCAGGAAAAAATAACTAAATACCATTTTAAATGAAAACACATTTTTGTAGTATAAAATTACTTTACCAAAAATTGAGTTATTTTTTATTAATAATTTATCAATATAAATATATATTTTATAATATTTGTAATCATATTTATTCCCTCTATTTTAATTGATAGTTTATAATGGTAATATTTAAATAATAATAATTTTGGTTCATTTATGTTCAATGTTGCGTGTTTTATATGATATAAAACATAGTGTTATTTTAAAATATAAAGTTGTTAAATTCTCCCCCCACCCTCAATAAAAATTTTCAGCACAATTAGAACATGTTTTCAATAAAAAATAATTTTAATATTGGTAATTCCTTTGTGGAAAACCCACATCGTAAAAATGGTTTATAAAAATCCTATGGAATAGAGGCTGTGTGGAATATTCAGGTCATCCAAAAACATGTTTTCAAAATATATTAATATTAATGGGAACTAAAAATAGACTTATAAGGGAAAACTAACACACAAGGACTAATATAGGTTGATAGTGAACACGATTAGTGGAAGTCAATGACTAAAAAATCACAAATCGATGATGGGTGATGTAACATCCCAGGTAAATAAAGAATATTACATTTTCATATTTATTAATATTTTTAAATTAAATATTATTATTACTTTAAAGGGGATTCTATGGTCTATGGTGTACTCAATACGTAACAACATGTTTCTTAGAAATTTTACGTTGCACAATAATAATATAATAATATTATTTTAAATGGTAGTTAACGCCTAGCCGTTGTAATGGAGGGAATGAACACAACTAAATAAAAAATTATTATATATGTTTTTTAAATATTTGTTCATTTATCGAATAAATGTTAGAGGCATAAAATTCAAATGAATCCAATTTTAAGAATAAATATTCTAATATTCTTTAAAAGGTCGATTAACCGCCTTTTGATGGCGAACCCTTTTTAAATCTCCTTTTTGTCACTTTTATAATTTATATTTGACAAAATAAAATACTTATTTAGAATCAAGATATCAGCATTTACTTTGTGTAAATTTTTTTATTTTTCCGATAAAGTTCATTTTTTAATGAAAAGTGAAAAATGCTGTATTTAAATTCAAAAACTCCTTTTAATATAATTTATTTATATAGATAGATTATCTTTTTAATTTGTTTTAAAGTGTAATTAAAATATATTTTTACCATTTAATCTAATGGGGTAATTTTAATTAATTTGACTTTGAAATTGGACATAAACAAGTACCAATATTTTGATAGATATTGTTTCTTAAAAACACGCTATTTGATTTGACAGCGGGAATTATTTATAAAATTAATTAATGAAACTTGTATGTTCTGAATTTGGTAAAATGGACATCATTTTTTAATTTTGGATATCAAATTTACTTAGGATAAATTTTTGATATTTTTCTGACAAATGTTCATTTTTAATGAATAGTGAAAAATACTGCATTTTACTTCAAAACTTCTTTTTCATATAATTTAATTATATAGTTATATTTTCCATTTAATTGGTTTTAAAGTTTAATTTAGTTATGCTTTTATCACTTAATAAAATTTTTTTCATTGGAAGTTATTTCACTTTTCAATTGGATCTAAAAACAAGTCAATATTTTGATAAATTTTACTTCTTAAAAACGCGTCTTTGGTTTTGACAACGGGAATTATTTTTAAATCAATTAATGAAATATCTGTGTTTGGAATTTGGTAAAATTGATTCCATATTTGGAATCTGAAGGTCCAAATTATGTAATTAAGACTCTTGTTTTTTGACATTATGAATAGTAACAATGGCAATTGTCTTTAATTATCGTGATTAATTAGTAATTGGGTAGTTAAGGGTAATAAAAATATATCATAATAACATAAAATTACCCCAAATTGTGTCCAAATACTTTTTTTGAGTCATGTATTACCATGGGATGCCTTGTTCCAACTTTGGGACCCCATAGAATCACTTTAGTGTGATAGTGACCTTTTATTATATTATTTTTAAAGAAAGGAAAATATAACCAAAGTATATATCACCTAAGTAAAAAAAATTATTTTTGTTTATATATATTATTTCTTATACTAGAAATATTCATTGGAAATATAAAAGGATTTCCTACATGATGGTATTTTTTTTATAATTTTTATACATTAAATAAATAAATTTATTTATGACACCATGATGATGTAGTGATTACCTCATTAATGAATGATTTAAATAAAATGAAAAGTTAATGTAATATATAAGACTTAAACTTGTCAAAATCCTATTGTATGTGTGTATTTAGATCCCTTATCACCTTATCCTATAAATATATCATTTTCGGACCTTTAAATTCCGAAAATCATTTTATAATAAAGTGACATTTCAAGACCTTCCAAAAGTGACCCTCCTCCCTCTTATAAAAGGCCCCCACCTCTACCCCATTACCCACACCTCTCAAGCCATTGGATCGTCCAACCTCTGCTCATATTTTCTGTCCATATACCTCTCTTACTCCTAGAAGCCTCACTTTGTGCATAAGTCTTTCCAAGGAAGGCTTTGGCTCAAATCAAAAAGAGTTACCCGATTTAAAGGTAATGTCTTCTCTTATGTTCTTTTTTTTATTTTGCTTCTCCAACCCCATAAACTCATTTTATTCCTTTCTTTTATAAAAAACCTAGTATATTAAATATACTAGTATGTTTTTATGATAATTATTCGAGCTACACTTGCACACAACTCCATATAATGGTTAAAGAACATACTGTTTCTGTGGGTGGCGAATTACTGCCTCACGAAACAATGATTGTTCAATATTCTTTTAACACCTCTCATGGTGGCCATTAAGATTTCATAGTATTTATATATGATATATATTATGTTTATGTTTTCCTTATTCTTCTGTATTATTCATTTATTCTATACCTTTATGGTTTCCATAATGGGTAAACGCGATAATTTCATTTTAGGAAGTGCGGACTATCGCCCCCTCAAAGTGATTTGAATCGTCGATTCCATATATGGGATGTATAAAGGATGGAGTTAATAATATTATATATGATATTATACTTCAATTATAATATACCTATTTATAATTATGTTTTCATTCCATTAAAGTATGAAATAGAAATGAAAGTAGCGTTCATGCGTACATACGGCTTACCATCTCCATGAACGGTGCATTTCATTTCTTATCTCCAAATGTTATATACTATTAGAAGTACATATATATAATGGATATATATGATATATATTACATATAAATGATTAATATAATTCTGTAATTATAATATATATATCTCTCATTTAGTTTTAATTCCATTAATATGACAAAGAAATGAAAGTAGTGTTCATGTGTATGTATGGCCCACCGTCTCCATGAACGGTGCATTTCATTTTTTTATCTCCAAATGTTATGGAATATTATAAAATGAATATATACTAGATATATGTGATATTTAAATCATTAATACTATTCTGGAGAAGATGTACTTATAACTACATGGAGAATTCTTTTTAAACAAGTTCATTTTTGACTCATGTACCGAACATCGACAAAAACGTCTGATATGAACTCACATAATTGACTAATTATTATAATATTATAATATGTGATATGATTTGAATAATAAACATTAAAGGATTTAATTAAGAAATTATAAATTGGCCAAAGGTTATTATTCAGGAATATAATGAAACGAACAAAACAAGTTGGACTTGAGGTAAGGGATCCTTCTCTTTCTTTTTAAGTACTCTCTTTTATGTAATTTCTTTTAAACTCCTCTTTCTTATGTTGGGGGATGATATATTATATTTATATTAATGTAATTTTTATGTTTATATTATGAGAAACTCTATTTGATCTTATTAATCAATTTTTGGAAGTGTTAAGTGGCACAGTTAGACTGCTGAATTTTCGTAAGGGATTTCTTATCTCACTTTTAATTCCATGATATTTCCATTGTTCGCCACTTATTTATTGCATGTGGTGTATTTTGTAATGCCATTTCATATATATTATCATGATTCTATTTATATTCATGGTATTATGTGATTAATTTTGTGTTTATTATCTTTTGGTCATATGACTCGATTGATTACAACGAGGTAAGAGGTTTTTATCTCATTTTTTATTCCCGTGAGATTCACGCTAAATTTGCCACTATTTACTTTTGTGTGCTATATGTACTGCCCATAATTGTATTCTTTGAGTAATATACTTTAATTTAGTGGTATTTACATCTTCATTGTATGATCCTTCTTTAATGGGGTGTACAATTTGAAAGTTACCCAAATTGGTAAGGGAACCTTTCACCCTCCTCTTTTTAAAAGACTTCTTTTTGATAGGTCTTTTAATTTACATCTTCTTAAGTTGGGATATGTTCTTATATATCCTTATTTCTATAAATTTTATGTCCAATTGATGATATACCCTTTTTATCTCTAATAAACTCATTTTCTGAATTTTAAAGTGACGTTGTTAGGCTGTCGAATTTCTGTAAGGGGACTTCTAAACCGAATTTCAATTCTTTGGTTTAAACCTCTACTTCTTGATTATGTTGTGTTATGAATATTTGTGAATGACCTATGACGGTTTTACACTTAATATCCACTTATATTGGGTGTATTTATATTTTTCACACATAATTATGTCATTGATTTATCCTTAATCTAAGGATGCCGTCTTTGTAAGGGACTTCATCTCAAACTTTGTTCATTGAGGAATATTTTCATTTATACAAACATTCTTTTATATGGTGCATAAACCTCTTTGACTTTTACTTTTATTGAAAAGGAATATTTTCTCTATGAAACATTTTACTAAATGACAAAAATTATGTTTTTTTAACGTACGTGGTGACAATGACCTTTCCTCCGCCGCGAGTATTATTTGACCTTTGGCTTCCTCAACAAGCCGTAATGTTTTAAAAGAAAATAAATAACATATACTCTTTTACGTATTTTGGTATTGAAAATGGTTTTTATAAAGGATTCTTTTAAGTAAATATATTTAAATGATATATTGTGATTCAAAAGGGGAAATGTTTTCATTCCTTTATATTGGTTTTATGTGTTATGATTTTATAATGGTATTTGGACATTTGAAGAGTGGTTACGTGATAAACCAAATGACGAGTGGTGCCGTGAAAACCAGGATGGTTGGTTACGTTATAACCTCCAATTCATTGGGTATGGAATTCAGCCGTATGGTTATTCCATATAGTGATATGTCTGGAAGTAAACCATATGGTTATTACATTTAAGTATGTTTATGTCCCAAGTTACCTTTATATGGGGTTTATGTTGATATTTTGGTATCAAAAAGGAATGCAATGAACTTGTATTCACTGAATAGTATTTACTACTTCATAAAGGTGAAAATTATTACTTATGATAATGTATTAATGATTTACTTGTTGTTTTGAAAAACTAACAGTTTTCCTTCTTTGTGTATCCCTTACTGAGCTTTTTATGCTCATCCCATGTTTTTGAAATGTTTTCCCCAGGACTTAAAGATGAATAGGGTCAAGGATGGGATCAATGAAAGGTAAGATATCAAAAACATGGAACTAGACATGTTTCTTTTCTAGAGTTTTTATTTGATGAAAAAAATTGAAACTGAGTAGAAGTGTCTACATTGTAATCTTATGAGATGTAATATTTATGGCCTAATTCTCTAAAACTCTAAACCTAAAAAGATCCTCAATGTGAATTATTCATTTAATTCAATATAAAGTAACGTTTTAAGACTGGGGCCTTATAAGTGAAAAGACCATAAATTCACAATAAATGATCGTAATATGATAACATTTAGGTTTCAAGTTTCATTTCATATAGTTATGGAATTTCATTACCATATAAAGTAAGAAAATAAGGATATATACTTAATTTAAACGTATAATTTCATGCTTTAATCAATTTCAACTAAAATCTAATCCTTTCTGCAAATGATGATTATTCAGGATGAATTTCTCATTCCCAAAAAACTAAAATTAACTTTTATCTGGTCATAAGGTCCATGAAATTTGGACATTAAATTCCATTATTCTATGTATTTAACAAAACAAAAAATTATCACATGTTATCTAATAAAAAATTCAACATCAACCACCAATGTTCACCTTAGTCCATTTCTTCAATGTTTTCCCTTATGAAACCTCTATAAAATCTTCAACCAAATTCATAACCCAAAAAACTAAAATTCTTGATCAAACATTTAAATATATATCACATAAACTGTCCCATAATATCACATAAAAAATATTTCAATACCAACATCACTTACTCACAAAAAACATTCTAAAAACGTGAATAACTTCAAGAACTCAATTAAACCATAACTACTATGAAAAACTATATTCATACTCATTAATTAAAAAAATAAAATATTATCAAATAAATTCATAAATCGAAAAATGTAGTAAAATTAATCATAAATTATTTTCTCATAAAATTACTAATTATTTCACTGGTTATCACTAATATCCAATTTACTTCATCATTGTTAATCATGTCTTTATCAAAAAAATAATTATTAACACCACTTTAGGAATATATAATAGCTTATTATTCCATTATTCATGTATTTTTACAAAGATATAACTTTACAAAAAATTCACTTTTCTTGGTTATCATTCCTGTTATAAATATGCTTTCAAATCCGTAAATAAATATAATGTAGCATAATCCTTTTATGTCTAATTATTCTTATAAAATAATTATCATTGACAAAATACATATACATAATTATTTAATGAAAATACATAAGTATTTTAATCATCCCACTTATGTTTTTTTAATAGAGTAGTCTTGGAATTTTCCCCATGCATTCTTATATGGTATGTTCCCTTGATTATTAGGACATTGATTTGAATAATTTTACATATCTTTATAGTTGAAAAATTGAACTCTATGGGCTTCATTAAAACATTGGAATTAATGTGCCAAATTTATTTTCTCTATACAATTAAAGAATACTATCATTATCATCAAGAATTATATTTGTTATTTATTTATACAATTATCACATTTTGGATGCTACGTACATATCTTACTTTAATAAACCTCATTTATTTTTTCTGGGTTCCTAATAAACCACTTATTTTATAAATTCCCCTTGAGGATATATCATCTAGAAAATTAATTTTCCATATTAATGGGACTTCATACTATATCTTTGTATAATGAAATTGATAGAGAAACTAATCCATTCCATATTCTCTACATAAATCCATTAATGAAATGGTATATATTTCTTTCCAGATTACATATACAATCAAAAGAATTAGTGGAAATTCTTTTGATGTTTTTCTCATTCTCTACCATACTTTATTCTTCCTTATAAATTAATGTGAGGGACCTCCCCTCCATTTTAGCTCATTGTTCTCAAGGGATGTTTTTCTCAAAGAAAAGTATTTTAAAAAATTTCAATTCCATGCTTTCTATTTCTTTAACTTCTTCAGTATTCTAGACCAATGAGAACAATTGATCGATATCACCTTTAAATAATAAATTGTAATAATATCCATTTAAATTTCATTATATCCCAAATCATGTAATATATTTTTCAAAGATTCAATCCACATGTCATCTACCAATGTATTATTTGTTCCACTAAAAGTTGATTGATTTTGTCCAATGAAGTTATCCAGCATTGGAAAATCATGTAGTCAAAAAACATATTCTTCCATATAGGAAATATATTTTCTATAACATAAGTAAAAATATTATGGAAGGGGGATTATCCATTAACACAATATAGGTTAAAAGATAAGATTAATTTTTTCTTTTTATAAATATTGTTGAAAAGGAAAATTTCGGGATAAAATTAAAAAAATTACTTCAAAAATTTAAAAAGTAATAGAAAACATAAGATTTACTAAATAAATTATTTGATTAAATAAAATGGACTTTTAAAAATTAATTCTTAGAATTAAGGGGATTGGAGAAAAATATACCTGATCAAATTGAGTCATAAGATCAGTTTTTCATTTTCATATACCTCATGGAAGAGTAATATCTCATTAATAGTTAATAAAAACTAATAAAATTATATTCATGTTAAATATCTCAAAATGGTATTATATACAACACATAAAATTAAATAGGTTCATAATACTAAATAAATCAAAATAGAGTGGAAATTGAGATGGAAATCCCATATCTGGTGTTCCACATTCCTCATAAGATATTTTGATATATATTTAAAAAATTAGAATTATTAAAATTATATAACATATCATATACATATCTATGATACCATATTTGATCCCTTTATATTATTTTGTCCCCCTATTTCTTAACAATAATTTGTTATTATCATTCTTTAGGGTGATAACTGAATTGTTTTCAAGTATTTTTTTTATTCATTTGACTCTATAATTGCATTTTTATTAGTGTTAAATCTTATTCATAATGTTAAAAAAGATATAAATATCATATATAAAAACTAAATCTATCCTTATCACCATCCAAGTAATATTAAAATGAAAATTTATTCACATCACTTTGTAGAGGTGGTTTTCCACATGTATGCATGACTGGCGTTATAGTTTTCCAATAGACTAGCTTGTAGGTAGGTTTATATGGTATTGTAATACCATAATAATAATTATATGAGAAATATTATATATAAACACCAGTTCCATATTTATGAAATTCATTTTGGTATGGCGATGAAAAATGAATTACACCATTATGTGTAGACAATAAGTTGTTTGTACGCATGAGAAAAATTTTCACTTTACATACAATTGAAAATATATGTAAAATGGTTTTACCATAATAAAAATAACATCTTAACATATTTTTTATACATGAGTTATTATTTTAGGAGGGTTACAACACATTAAGAAGAATTATAATGAGAAATAATCTGGAAAGTCTTGATGAAGATAACTACATCTTCTTCTGTTAACTTCCTTTATATCTACTCATAAGGGGCTTATGGTTGTTATATTGGAATGATCAGAACCACTATAAATTTGATAAACATTTCCTTAAGACAAATATTCAGGTTTGGGTGAGCTAGACGGATCAAAGTGGTCTGAAAAATCCAGAGAAAGTTGTTCCCTTTTATAAGTGAGGGGAGGGCTTGTTTTGGAATTTTATAATATATTTAATTAATATAAATTATTTTAGAATATAATATGATTATGAGAATAAATATTCTAATAAATACAAATTTGGAAAAGTTTTTTTTGCGTTTTCACCCATATCTTTGAGGTTTAACCCCTGTTAATCCTTTTGAAAAATATTGTAATGTAATTGTTTAACACCATTTAAGGGTAAATAATGTTACCATGTGAGGAAAAAATTCCCATAAATAGGAAATGGATTATTTCTCAACCCAATAAAATTATATTTTACTATTTTAGGATTTCTATATATTATAAATCAATTAATTAATTTATCTTTTTTATAAAATATTATTACTGTCAATTTTGAAAAAATTCATTTAATATGACAGTAAATACATCATGGAAAAGGAGTAATTCGAATATAATCCTTAAAAACATTGAAAACCTTTTATATATTTATAAAAAATTCATGGGATACATTAATTCATTTTAATTATTTTTAAAATTAATTATTTTATTTTTCTATTAATTGAATTTTTACTATGTCGGTGTTGCATATGTATTTAAGTTAATTATATAATCACTAAAAACAAGAAATTAATTAACTTGATTAATTTTTTTTAATTTTTTATAAAAACATATTACCTTACATAGATTCTATTTATCTTTATTACAAATATTCAAAGTCAATAAAATAAATAGAATGTAATTTTGGGCATCGATATAAATTAAATACTATAAAGTTAAAAATAATAGTAAAATGAAAATAAAATATCATATATTAGAATATTTTATTATTATGGACAAAATGGGTTGAAAAATGTAATTAAAGAAAGTTTTAGGGTCATTTTCAAGTCCTTATCATATTATTTTTACCCATAATTACCTAAATTACCCGTCCCGTGGTCAAAATTATATACTATAGTTACTATTCATAAAAAAAACTAAAATGGGAATATTCACAAAATCTATTACTAAATTTTCAAAATATTTAGTCAATTTTAAAAAGATTCAAAATTAAAACACAAAAGGCAACGAAAACAATTTTTTAGAAAAATGATTTTTGATATACGAAAATGTTTTTATACCAAATTCAATATTAAAATTGGTTCCAATGAACATAATTTATTTTATTTTTATATAAGAGGCAATATTTTATATTTAAATCATTTTTAAAAAATGTATCATTTTTTATGCTTTATATAAAAAATACAATTTTCAAATAAAATCGGTATTTTTCACTATTTAGTAGAAAATAAATACTTTTATAAAAATCAATATATTTCATCCTAAGCTAATTTTTATTTATTAAATAAAAAATAATATCTTATTTATAAAATAATCTTTCTAATCTTTCTAAAAATATAATTATAACATTTGTTAAAAAATCATTAGAATCCATTTTTGATGAAAATGCATTTTTCAAGAATAAAATTACATTACCAAAAATTTGCTGATTACTTAATAATAATTTATCAATATATATATAAACAAGATTATAATCATATTCATAAAATTCAATTTAATATCCACTTTATATCTATCATATTTAAATAATAATATTTTTTAGTTCGATTAAGATAGGTATTACATATTGTATACGCTATCAAACATAGTGTTCTTTAAAAATAATGGGGTGTTACAGTTTAATATAGTGTAAAATTGTTTTCTTGTATAAATTTTGATTTATTTTTTATGTTTTGGTTGAAGATCAATATCGAATGGGGTGTGTTAGAGGTGAGTTTTTTATTTTATTTATATGGATCATTCCCTAGGGTGGTGTTATAGTGACATGATAAAATTTTCATGAAGTTAATAACCTATTTTTATTTGTGACATTAGGATCATAGGATACTAAGTGGAATTTTTATGTATTTCTCCTTACATTGTGTCTATTATAACATTTCTAGTAACCCCTAGTTGTATGAATAACCTAGCAAGGGATACGCCACTGATGAACCTTTATGAGAGCGATTCTGGTAACTAGGTGTCTGACCATTATCTTGTTGACAGATGGTTCCTCGTATGCACATGTAGAATCATGTGCCCTTATATTCTATGGTGTTTCCTAAGGGTTTTTAATTTATGTTATTCTTACTTATTTTTTTAATAGTATTTTTAAATTCCTTTTATGTTCTTAATTCAATGATTTATGACTGAGAATCATGGGGGAGAGATATATCTTTCATGATTAATGTCATTTATTTAAAACTTATTATGGATTTTCATTTTATTATGTATTCCATTTAAAATATCTATATTTAGAGTGTTTTTTGTTAAAAAATTTTAAAATAGAAGATATATATTTTATTTGAATGCATTCCCTAAAATGGGTTTCCTTTTCATGTGTATTTTAAACAATGTGTGAATTTTATTTCAAAGGAGGGTGTTTTCAAAAGAAATAGTTTATCCTATTCCTTATGAAATGAAATATGATTTGTTTTAAAAATAAAAATGGTTATAATTTTTAAATCACATTAACTTTATATTAACTCTTTAAGGCATGTTTTTATAAAAAAAATTGAGAATGTAAATGTAGCGTATCTTGTTTTATTTCCATTTTGAATAATTGAAATGAAAAACTATTTTTTAGGCCCTAAAATAAAACTATAATACATTTTTTCCTATAAATGTAATATAATGGTATCATGGTGCTATCCAAAAATACGTTGGATTACAACCTAGATACTCATTTCATTGGGTGTGTAGATTTCATGTTTTTGGCTAGTTCTTAGGTTATGCCTTGTTGGTTTCTTATTTACTTCTCTCCATCGGGAATTTGTTATTTTCCAAAATATAGTAGTGACATGAGAGTCGCATAGAGGTGTATGGGTTTTTTTGGTATAATGTAACCTATTTGGGTTAAGTTTTCTACCAACATTTTGGCTGCATATTTCTTTTCACATTAGTTTTATTTTCATATTTTGTAACTGTAATGGATTACATAGAAATATATTCACGTAAGGAACATGTGTTGTAAAATATTTTATTTACTCTTAGACTTATAATGTTTGTGTGTTTTATGTATCATATCTTCTTATTTATTTTGGAATGATCATCCATTTTATAGAGACCTCAAGGAGTATTCATGTTTTGAACCGTTGTGGATCCCAGATTCTTTTATAGTGAAATCATTCCTAAACATTTCAATGTGATACAATAGTTCTTATTACCAACCCATGGAGATTAGGAATTATAAAAACCCTCTTATTTTTCATACTTCGATACATGATTTATTACATAAAATTACACTTAATAAAACTCAGATTATCGATCTGTCTCATTTCTTTGGGAATTAAGTACATTAAATTACAATTTAAAATAGTAAAAACATCATATTTATCGAAAAATTCCTTAACAAGATCGCACTTGAAACTGCTTTTCATAACCTATGGATATACATAAGAAATGGGTTATCTATAAATACCATGAAGGTAATAAACATAGTAATAACATGAAGAGATAAATACATATTAGACAATAGGCACATCAAAGGGGCATAAAAAGTGTAGGAATCATAAACATGAACAATGAGACATGATATAATATAATAATCTTAATGAAAAAATGGTAAATGTGTAAACAACTTAAAACACTACATCATAAACATTGGTCAGGGATAACTACAATGAAATAATGATTTACAAATTCCTATAAAGTAATTTGTTTCACTCTCTATACCAACATGATGTGTCATTATTCTAAACATTACCCAATGAATTAGAGTGCTATATAATTCTGGGTGCACCTGTCACTTTAATTTCATTCTCATGGTTAGGTGTCCCACATAGATCGTACAACATGGATTCATTTATAATAATATTTTATTCAAATATCAAGGAGTGTGGAATATATAAATTTATGTAATAATTAAATTAATAATAATGGTATAAATTTGAACACCCTTGATAGAAAAGTGGTATAGTATTAACCACACATTTGTTTTGGCATGGAAAATCATGTTCAAATTTCGGTAGCAAAACAACGTCACATAAAAATTTATAAAAATGGGATGATTAGAGAGAAAGGGTTATCTAATCATTTTTTCATAAAACTGGCAGTAATACATACCTGAATAGACATATCCCACTATTTGGTATTGGTAATAAAAGGCCTAATATAATATATAAACTTTAATAAAGAAGAAGAATAAAATAACCCTTACTCAATTGTGTGACTCGAAATGCTTGGGAGGGGCTTATTAAGATATTTGGGGACCTTTGGGGGACAATAGAAAGGGGAGGGAAGAGAAAGGATGTTCTCTAAGAATTTTGGGTGAAGAGAAGTGGGAGAATGTGTGGATTTATATAGAAAATGAGTGGGGATTTCATTATTATTTCTCAAATGTAGGTTTCTGACGTTATAGAATAAAATAACCAAACCCATAAACCCTCCAATGTTTTTTCCCATGGTTTCTTCGAAATGGGAGTTTATACATTATTTTATAAGGAAAAGGGACGAAATTAATAAAATAATATCCTTGATTATGTTGAAGTGATCCCACTCTTAAGAAATGATTTTAAAACCTTAAAATGTATTATTTGTTTTGGACGAATCAGAATGGATTTATAAAATTAATCAAATAGAAATAAAAACACAATATTTTAAAGGGAAATAATATATTTGGGGGTGGATAAATTTTATAGTATTTATAATATCACTTTTGGGTCATTATGAGGTCATAATACATACCATATATTTATAGGGTATTTAATTTTTACTAGAGAATTTGACTATCTCAAAAAATTATGAAAAATTCACAATTGTATAATTTAGACATTCTGATTCCAAAAATAATATTCATTTTATCAATAAAAGGTCTAAATATTTGTATATTCACTTTTAAAATAACAATTTACATTTATTGAGAAATGATGTTTTTTTAACAATAACAGTATTTGAAACCATATAAAAATTACATTTGACTACATAAAATTTATATGCTAAATAATATTTAATAAAAATAATTTAATAATAATATCTTATTAATGTATTATTGTTTCAAAAATCATTTAATTCATAAAAGTAAACGTCCTAATTGAAATTGAATACCATTAAAAATAAAATTTGTGTTTTATTACAAAAAAGTAAAAATAATTTATAAAGTAACAATAACAAGATGAAAATATATTCATTACCCTATATAAAAAATATACAGAAACATTTTTCTAGGGTCCTGATACATATCCATTTAATACGCCAGAAAACACCCTAAGATTAAGGTGGGTGATGGTGAGACGTTCATGGGGTGGTTTGGCATACATGGTTTGGGTCATGATCTCTTTGAGATTGATCTTCAACTGTAAACAGTTTTTATTATGCTTATTTTGTTGGATCTCAACTTGAGAATGGTCAAGTGAAAATACCTATTATTCTATCTCCCTTTTAAGCTTTTACAAATATTCTTCAAATGGAAATATCATACTCGTTGAGGCACTCACATTCATTATCTTTGTCCATTGGATTTTTTAAAACCATATATTTATATTAATCATAGGATCACTGTTAAACAACTATATTATCAATGCTAAAGATTATTAATAATATTTTAAATATGATATAATAAAACTGATAAAGTGAATTTGTTTTCTATAACCATAATACATAATAATACAATTAATTAAATAATTAGGGGAATTTTATTTTTAAAATTTCGGATCGTTATAATCATCCCCCTTAATAAATTTCACCTTTTAATTTTTCTTTAACCACACTAAAGTAGATAAGGATAATTTTGTTTCATCACTTCCTCTGGTTCCCACGTCACTTCTTCAAACTTGTGGTTTCCTAATAGAACTTTTTCAAGGTGCATTATCTTATTTCATTGAAGTTTATCTATAGTATCTGATATCTTTATAAGATTTTTTCATAGGAAAGATCATTCTCCAAGGGTATCACCTCTGGAGTGAGTAAATGGAAGGGTTTTGGTATGCACTTCATCAAGGGGGATTCATAGAATGCATCATGTACTTAAGATAGGTTGGGTGGTATTGTTAATCAATTGGAAACTACTTCGATGTGATCAAATATATCAAAGGGGATGATGTATCTTGGACTCATATTTCCATTATCCCCAAATTTCATAACAATATTCCCTTTAGATATGTCAGTAATACCATGTCTCCAACATCAAACAATAGTTCTCATTGATGATTGTCTGCATAACTCATCTATTGAATCTGAGAAGACTTGATGTGCTTCTGAATAGTCTTACCCTTTTTTCCATTTCCACGACCATTTTATAACCTAGAAGTTTTACTCCCCCAACTTCATCCCATCTTGCAGGTGTTTGTCACCTCTTCTAGTAAAGGGATTCATATGGGTCCATTGGATGCTTGAGTGGAAATTGTTGTTGTATGAGAACTAAACCAAAAGGAGATGTTAATATCATCCTACTTTGAATTCAATTAAGCATTATATCAATATATACTCAAGTTTATGAATAGTACGCTCATATTTTTCATCATTTTGAGGGTGATAAGTCGTGAAGAAGATAGACTCTATATTTAGATCATATTAGAGACTTTTTCATAACATGGAAGTGAGTCAAAAATCACGATCAGATACAATTTATAGTTGTACTCCATCAGCCCTACCAATTATATGTGGTATATCCTTGCAATTTGATCGAGTGATAGATCCTCTAAAATTGTGAAAGTGAGTTGTTTTTGTAAGATGATCCAAAAAAACCCATATATCATTGATTCATCTGGATGTATTTAGATTTATGGTGAAAAAATCCATGGTGATATTTTCCCATTTTCATGCTGGTATGGGTAATGGTAACATCATCCCCTTAGAGTTTTTCCTTTTAGCATTCACTTGCTGACATACCACGCACATTGATGTATATTCTACGATCTCCGTCTTCATTTTTTCCCACCAATAGTGATCTCAAAGATATCAATATATCATTATTCTTCTAGGATGGAAAGAGATGGCCCAACTATATTTATCATCCAATTGATCCTTCTTTAGCTCAGTATTTTATAGTACAAATTTTTGTGACCCAAATCATACAACTCCATTTTCATTAACATTGAACTCTAAGGATTTACATTTTCTGAAAGTTTCCATTTTCTTCGGAATTCGTAAATAATTTCATTTAGAATCCTTTATCCTCTCAATATGGGATGGTTTGAAAATAATTTATGAAAGTATTGATGATGTTCCTTCATTTATAATTATCATGTCTATCCTTTTGAAATCTAAGAATAATAGATACTTTCCAATTCTCATAAATGATAAAATTGTCGGATCCATTCTACATAATGTGTCTGCAACTTTATTTAAATTCACTAGATAGTAGTTTACTAATAAATCATAGTCCATGATCAACTATAACCATATTATTTGGTGCATATTCATCTATTTCTTTGGGAATATATACTTGGGGAATTTTTATCTGTATATATTTCACACTTCTCCCCAAAGAGATAATGCATCCATATTTTCAAATTTAAGACTAATACAGCCAACTATAGATCATATTTTGGGTAGTTCTATTCATGAACATTCCACTTCCTTGAATCATAGGCTATGACATTGTCATTATGCATTAACACACAGTCCAATTTCTTCTTTGAAGAACCTCTAAATACTCTCTAAAGTTATACACTTGTGTGTAGTGTGAGTATAGGTGTTGTGATAAGACTCCTTTTCAACTAATTGAATATCTATTCACATTTATCATTCCAAAGAAACATTAATACCTTCCGAGTTATATTGGTTATAGGGTTTGAAAATCCCCAGTAAATCCCCATAAATCAATTAGAATACCCAGCTAATCCAAAGAAACTACAAATATCATTCACATATGTTGGATTCATCTATCCTCAAATTTCTTCTATTTTTTAAGGGTCAACGTATTTTCTATTTCTTGTGATGATATTCCCCATGAAAGAGATTTCGTTCAACAAGAAGTCATATTTCCATACATGGAATAAATATTCTCTATTCATGGTGTCTTTAGCATAGTTCTCATATACTCGTCATGATCCTCCTTTCTTTTGGAGTATATTCGAATATCATATGTATAGTCTACCACAAATTTGTTTAGGTAATCTCTAAAGACTCTATTCATCATGTCCATGAATATTCATAGGGTATTATTTAGTCCAAATTGAATTACTATGAAATTATAGTGCCCATACCTTGTACAAAAATCTGTCTTCGGGATATCATCATTTTTTACCTTTACATGATAATATCCTAATTGAAGATCAAACTTGGAGAAGTATTGTGCTCTAAATAACTGATCAAACATGTCAAAAATATGTGGGAGAGGATACTTTCTCTTTATCGTGATCTTGTTGAGATCATAATAATCTATGCAAAGGCAAATTGACCCATCTTTATTCTTGATGAAGAGGACTGATGCACCCCATATTGAAGCACTTTGGAATTTGAACCCTTTATCTAGATTCTCTTATAGTTATCTCTTCTTCTCTACATTTTCCACAACATCGATTATATTTGGACACCTGGATAATCATAACACCCTATGTATAATATCAATTGAAAATGCAACCTTTTGGATAAGAGGAAGACAAGTAAATTACTTGGGAAACACATCTGCGTATTCCCTCACAATGGGAATGTCTTCAATGATGACATTTTCCTTTGAATCAATAATTTTATCTAGATATTCCTTCTCAGAGTGAAATAATATACATGATTGAAATTTTGGTTCTAAATAAGATTCAAACTCCTCCTTTAAATTGTATAGAATCGAAGGATGATTCATAATATGAAGAGTTATTTCCATCTCAAAACAATTTATGTTGGCTCTATATAGGTAAAGCCAATCCACACCCATAATTGCCTCAAATTCTACCAAAGAGAGTATTAAATGGTTTTCTATGAATTTCACTCCACAATTTTTGATAGGGGAGGATTCACATACTTTGGATGTGATAATTTCCTCATTTTCCATTTTCATCGACAAATTTACTTCCATGCTTTGTGGTGGTGTTTAAATAGTTATACTATTCATTCATGATATATACAAATGTGTAGAAACAGAATAAAAAATTATGTTTCCTATTTGTGATTAAATAACTAGGGCACTACATTATCGAGTTCCACCTCGGTGATTGTGATGGAAAAATCTTACCCATTATTCTTTGGAGGTTGTTCGTTGTCTTCAAAAACCATTGTCTTGGTGAATTGGTTTGACAAGTGACATGGTTCATTCTGTTGAAGTAATGAATAGTGTCTTTCCACACCTAAATCATTTCCTCTTTCCCCATAAAAAATATCTAGGGTGTATCCTTCCACACCTTTAACAAGTGGTATGTTGACATTTCAAAGCACTGTGAGATTTCACTATCAGAATGCCAAAATTAAAGTCCACATTCCCCTAATTATCCATATGATACCCTAGAGATTGGATGATCTCTATTTCAACTTTGAGGGCACATCATATAATTTCTTCATTGCTATCAATGTCAAAGATCTCTGGGGATTTTCATATACTATGTTTTAGCCCACTAAAGAAGTGTTCAACATTGAATTTTGGTGTAACGAAAAATCCAGAGGTGTATTGTGCAAGTATTTTCATGTTTTCCTCATACACCCCGATAGATTCATCATGTTTTTTCTTGAGGGAAAGAAAATTCCTTTCCATTTTTTGTTAGAGAGTGCAAGGAATGTATTTATTAAAAAAAGTTTAGAAGTCCTTCCACCTAATTGATTTGACCTCTTCCGTAGGATTCATATTCATAATCAATATCCACTACTGGTCATCTTCTCCCTCCATATGATAAACTCCCATTAAAACCATCACTTGTTCAGAACATTAAAGGATGGAAAATATATTCTCAATGGAGTCGATCCATTATTTCATGATTAAGGGATCAAATGATGCATTGAGGGTCAGGGGCCTTTATCAAATAAAAGACTCAATTTCAACTTGATATTTATTATGGGGATTCATGTGGTCCTCCTAGTTTAGGTTTCTATTTAGAAACAAATTTAGAAAAGAGGGTATCATCAAAATTTTTATGATTCCCACTCTCATCGGGTTGGGAATCATGTAGGGGCAGTCATCCCATTTCCCGTCGCATTGGTTGTTTACCTCATTCCTCATATTTCCAGCCATTGGCTAAGATAAGAGGAAACATATGTGTGAGTATTTTTAAACTATTAATCACGTAAATGGTATTTTTATTGACATTAAAGATATAACTTATAACTTATATTCATTTTTATAACTTATGAATTTCTATGCTTCAATCTACGTTATCCATAATCTCTTAACTAACATATATTCTTATGGAATTTTTTTTCTTCAATTAATAATGGTTCGTAATGATCTTGTGATGTTACTAAATCATATCCTCTGGGAGTGACAAACTAGGTGAATATTAAGGAATGTTGTCGTGTAATAGGTTATGCGGATTTAGGCCTGGCGTACCTTATTGGCGTTGTTACCCCCAGGTATATCTATACCAAAACAATGTCGACTTATAGAATCCAGATAGGGATGTATTTTCGTGATATACCATATAATTTATACTTACCAAAATCTAGTGATGTTTTCTTATACTTAATTTTATCCCTAAGTCTTTCACTATACCTTTCTAATTCTAACTCCAAAAATAACTAAACATTTCCTTCAATACCAACTATAACAACTCTGATCTTTCTTACAATTGAATACATGATTTATTACAAAACATTATAGTTAATACTACCCAAAATATTTTGAAAACTATTTTATTTGGGAAATAGGTACATTACATAACAATCAAAAATAGTAAAAATACCATCTTAATTGAAAACAACGTTAACAGAATCGCACTTGAAACTGTATTGGATGACATGGGGACATAGATAAGAAAATGATGAGATATAAAGCACAGTAAAGGAATAAACATGTAATAACATGAAGTGGATAATAAATATTATAGAATATTCATATATATTGGGCTATAAAAATAGTAGGAATCATAAAAATGAATAATAAGACATGATATAGCATGATATTCATAATGGAAAGAAGGGAAATCTGGAAAATAACATAAAACACTGCATCATAAACATATGTCAATGCTAAATGGAAAGAAATCATGATGGAAAAAGTCCCATAAAATAATTAGGTTCACTAACTATCCCAAAATGATGTCTCATGAGACTAAAAATTCCCCACTACATTGGAGCGCTACATAATTTCGGGTGAACATGTCCCTTTCATTTATTATCATACTTAAGTGTTCCACATAGATCATACAATATGGATTCATTCATCATAATATTTTATTCCATGATCAAGGAGTGTGAAATATATGCATATAAGTACCAATTAAAAGAATTATATGAATATAAATGTGAAAAACCTTAATATTAAATTGGTATTGTATTCACTATATAATCGTTTTGGCATGGAATATCACTGTGAAATTTCAACAGCATAACGACGTAACCTAAAAATTCATAAAATGTGTTGATATGGAAGAAATTTGTATCTAATCACTTGAAAAATATAATGGGATGTAATAGGGAAATGGAAATACATATCCCAATGATAGTAATTGGAAATAAAAGACATAAGATACTAATGAAACTTTAATAAAGAGGGGGAAGAAAAGAACCCTTACTTGAGTGTGTGGCTCCAAATGATTGGGAGCAGATTATCGAGTGCATGGGGGCAGTGTGGGAGAACTATAGAGAGGGTATTAAATAGTAGGCACCATATAAAAAAAATTATTTAAGATAAGTTGAATCATGGGAGGTTTTATATAGGAAATGAGTGGGGATTTCTTTATTTTGTTTCTCAAACTTAGGTTTTTCACTCTATATAATAAAATTACCCAAACTAAAAACCTTACCATGGTTTTTCCCATTTTTTCTACCAAATAGATTTTGGATTCAATATTTTATAATTAAAAGTAAATAAATTAATAAAATAATAACCTTCCTTATGTGGAAGTGAGTCATACTCATAATGAAATGATTTTAAAACCATAAAATATATTAATGGTTTTTGAGGATTCAAAATGGATTTATAATAATAATATAATTGAAATAAAATAAAATTATCTTAAAGGTAAAACATATGTTTGGTTGTTTATACCCTTTATAGTATTTTTTACATCATTTTTTGGTCATTATGTTGTCATAATACACACTGTATATTTATACAGTATTTAATTTTTACTTGAAAATTCAACTCACTCAAATAATCATGAAAAGTTCACCACTGGATAATTTCATCATTTTTGTTCAAAAAAAAATTAGTCATTTTCTCATAATAATTTTATAAATCTGTGTATTTTAACTTTTAAAATTAAAATCAACATTTAGTAAGAACTGATGGGGTTTTTTAACAAAAATACTTTTTGAACCCTTATAAAAATTACATTTGACTTCTTAAAAATTTTATGTCCATTTATATTTCATAAAAATTATTTAATAATAATATTTTATTAATAAATTAATAATTTAAAAAATCCATTATTTTATCAAAATGAACATCTTAATTGAAATTGAATACCAATTAAAAATTCAATTTGGTTTTTATTGTATAAAAATCAAAATCATATATAAAGTAACAATAATAGGATTAAAATATATTCATTATCCTATGAAAAATAATATACATAAGCATTTTTCTAGGATCTTGACACATACCACTTTAATACACTCGCAAACTCCCTAAGATTATGGTGTGAGATGGTGAGACTTGCATGGTATTGTTCTTCGTACACGGTTTGGGATGTGATCTCGATGAGCTTGAACTTCTCCCAAAAACGGTTTCACTCATGGTTATGTTTTTAGATCTCAGATTGGGTTTTATCAATGGGAAATCCCAATGATTCTATCTCCCTTGAAAGCTCTGATAAATGGGTTTCATAGGTAAATATCCTACTGGTTGAGCCATCACTTCCTTTTTTTGTGTCAATTAGATTTTTTAAAACCTATATTTATACTGATAATAGTAACACTATTCAATATCTTTATTATCAATGGTATATATTCTTAATGATATTTTAAATTCGATATAATGAAACCAAATAAGTGTATGTGTTTTCTTTTACCATAATACATAATAAGAAATTTAATTAGATCATGGGGAGAATTTTATTTATAACGGTTCAAGTCATTACAAGAATACACCTTAAGCCTTTTGTAGGATTTAACCTTGTGAAATGACATTTTACCTTAGGATGTTACACTACAACAATTAAGTTTTAACCCTTTGAAAAAATATGAGGGATATTAAAACAATTAGGGTGGAATTTTGTATTTATTCATTACCAAAAATAATAATAAAGTCATTATCAATGTAAAATGTCACCAAGTTACCATATCATCAAATATTTAATGATTATTTTCAAAATAAAATCATCCAATATAAATAATTTAGGTGTATGATATAATTATAAATCCTTATCACATTATTTTTAACCTAAATTACATGATTTAACCTTACCTAGGTCATAAACATTTACCATTGTTATTATTCATAATATCCAAAAAATATACATTAACTTTTTTACAATTATTTACATTTTGATTCTAAATATAGGACCCATTTTATTTAATTCAATTCCAATATTTGGAAAATGATACCTCTAAAATAATCCTTGAAAAAGTGATGAAAATTTGTTTTTCTAAAAATGTAATTCTTTTGTATGAAAATGTTTTCATACAGATAATAAAGATAATTTCATTTAAAATAATAATAATTTAATTATGTTTAATAAAAATTAAATAGTAAAATTTAAAAATAGATTCAGGATAGAATTATAATTTTTAAATACTAGATTTAAAGAGACTATTTTCCATAAAACCAACATATTTTTACTTTTCACAGAAAAAAATAAACTTTTCTAAAAATATCCATCATTTAACTTTAATATAATTATAATATTATTATTTGATATATTATATACATCTTATAAAATTTAATTTATAAATTCTATAGATATTAATTATAATAAAAACTTATGAAAAGAAATAAAATTTATTTTTGGAATAAAAATAATTAAGCGTAAATGACTTCTCTAAAAATTGAGTTAATATTTCCTAATAATTAATTAATTAATTTCTATATATTGTAAAACATATATATATATTTCATAATTAATTCTCTCATATCCATACCCACCAATTAAATGGACACATTATAATCGTCACATTTAAATAATAATATTTCTATTGTATATTGACTTTCCCTTAAAATTTGGTGTTAGATCTTAAGAAATAAATCAAGCTAATTGTTAATTTAAATAAAAAATTTGGGGTTTTATAATAAAAAATTATTAAAACTAAATCATTAGTACCATTTTTATATAAATATTTTATTATGATAGTGGTACAAGAATTAACCACTATTCTCTTTTCCATTACGAAAAACAAAATCCTGAATTGTGTATTGGTTCAACTAGAGACTCCATGAAAAAGCAACATTAATTTTCATTCAAAACCAAAAGAATATGGTCCTAATAGTTAGTTTAATATATAATTATGATTTATATGAAATTTTATAGATTCATAAATGATAATACATATTACGCATTTTCCCAATTCTACAGAAAATGAAATCATCATCCATGTGTACATGTAGACTATAACCTCCATGGAACAATTATTTTCAATTTTTCTTTAAATGGCCGTCATATATAGGTGGTCATGAAATTTTTTTTGATGGATGAATATTATTTTTATGAAATTATTTTTTTCTATAATGAAAAATTGGATAACCAATCAACAATATGAGAAATAAACAAATTTGAAAAAATCAACCATCCAAAAGAGCATTATATTAGAAATAAATCATTACACAATCATTTTCTCTTTATGGTGTGTTCTAGTTTTAGTTGGTTTAAGCATCTACCTGAACAAATATATAAATTTATAACCTGTATGTCTATGTTATTTTTTAATATATTATATAAATAATTAATTGATTATATTTTTCTGTTCTATAAGGTTAAAATTACAATTGTACACAATATTTATGAAAATGCCATTTATTCTCTTTGAATAATCGAAACAAGCTTATCATCAAATTAAACTTTGAGGATCATAACTAGAATTACTACATAAAAAAATTATAACATTTTAAATAGTTATATTACATCAATTATAGTACATAGTTATACAAGGAATTATGAACTATTTTTTAATTGTCAATAAAAACACTCCATTATGAAACTAGTTTGATGCGATCAATATTACTCACACTCGATATCGAAAATATATAGTGACTAACTAATATAAATATAGAGAATAAATATAATCGATGAGTAAAAAAGTTTATTGATAATAAAATATTTTAGTAATTGGTGAATAAGATTCTTAATTTAGTTATACAAGAGGTTTGATTACATTTGTACTAAACATGATTTGAGGCAACAGGTTATTTATCTAAAATTTAATTTCATGTAACATATTTCTTAATGTGAACCATGATATGTTTAATATGGTATGATTAAAACCAATTTAATTTATTTTAACCTGAATTTTGGTTTTAGGAGACATATCATATTATTTATTTAACTAAATTTTAATTTATAGGGTATACAATATTAATTTTTTTATTAAAATATTACTCAAACCATAAGCCTTTTCATCTCAAATTCCTTCCATTGAGAAAAGTTATTTATTATGACATTAATTTTATTCTTATGGTTAAACTAAAACATACTTGATAAATTATTTCATTAAATATATTTTAATCATTTTGTTTTAACTTCAATTAAAATATCTCTCTTTTATGGGGTTTTTATTAAAATGTTACTCAAGCCATAATATTTACATGAATCAAATTTTAATGGAATGAGATTTTTTTTATATAAAACATGTTTATCATTTAATGGTGAATTTATCATATATATTATTTTTTAGGGTAAATACTAATATAAATCAGTTCATTCTCCTAAAATGTCATTTGACTTAATTATTACCCAATTTGTAATCATTTTTGTTAACTAATTTTTTTATTAATAAAGTTATAATGGTTCATCTTGATTTTTTTTTGGGTTCTTACACCATTATATATTACTGTATGGTATTTTTTATTTGTAATTTTTAAAATGGAGTCTAAATAAAAAACAATTTTCACTGTGACTTATTTTAACAATGGTATTTCCAAAGTATTAAAATGGTTCCATTCCTTTAATTATCAAATGTTATATATTTGGATCCATATTTACTATATAAAAAATCATGACATTTTAAAGGCTCCATTATAGGAAAACAATTAAAAGACATTTTTTCCAAAATCAATCATATAACCTTTTAGAATGTAACCTTTAAATGTAAAATATAAGATTGAATTTTACAAAAATGTTAAAAAGGTTTTCTAAACTAAATTTTAAGCTTTAACCTCCTTATTACATTCCATATTCAAATGGATTTACCCTCATGGAATTTATATTACTTGATTAATCTTATAATAAATATATATTTTTAAAATTTGGTGGATGAAACGCATGATATCAATTGATTTTAGTCTTGATCCCTTGTTTGGTGATACCCTTAAAATCATTCATTATCAAGGGTGTTCTTAATCTATTTCATCATCCTACTGAGTTTCATTTATTTCACTTAGGATATATTCTTTTATAACTATCCACATTATTTTTTATATGCCTTATGTAATGTCCTTTGGTTTTAGAGTATAATCTATCAAATCCTTCATCTTGGTTAATTATCCACTATATATAATAATAAATTTCTCCCAATGCCTTTCTATTGTGAGTATACAATTTATGATTCCCTTGATTGAAGTTTATTCACATATGTTCCAAAGACTAATTTATTTGGGAAAATATTGTCTTAATTCTATAAAATATATCTATATAATGTAAATAATATATTTTTTACTATCTTTATTCAATTTCATTTACCTATATAGTTACATGATATCATTTCATAACCATTTATTTTCCATTATATAATCATTTTATGATTACTATTGGAATTATTAGTGATTTCCTTATATTAATCCCCTTGAAAATGATAAAAACCCCATTTCCAATCCATGGGTTTTCTATGATGTGTTGAATGAGACCCTTTTTAGTTCCATATGTTCATTATACTCTAAAAATTTAAAAAAACATGTTTCATTTTATGAATCCATTTTAATTTCATGGGTTCTTTATAATGTGAAAGGTAAATGATTTCTATATGGTACTAATATGTATTGATGATGATGGCAGGGTCATAGCTTTATCTATAATTTATTAGTTAAATTTTTATATCTTATGAGATTAGTATTCACAAATACATTTTAGTTTCTCATATGGGTGGGAACTATTTTTTTGGCTCAAGGAAGTCTTGGTTACATATACTACTATTCGTGCCATATTTGAAATATGACACTGTTTTATACTAATTATCATTCTAATTATATGGATTCATTTTTCATGTTTATTGACTGATTCATGTTGTATTACATTATATGACTTATTCCATGATTTATTATTTATTATTTTCTGGTTATATGATTCTTATGTATCTTGATTCTACTAATTTTCTCATCTTATTCTCATTGTTGATATTAAATTTTAATCACATTTTAAACATATAGGGCATGTGAGTTGACCTCATTCATATATTTTTCTTTAATTAGGTTATGATTAATAGTAATATCTATGATTTTCCTATTATATTGTCTTTTGTGGAATATTTTTTGGAGATTATGAAGGGTTTTTGTGGATTATATTGTTTCTTGTTTCTTATAGAGTGGGGAAAATGTTCGATTTTGAAAATAAACATGATTTCTACTAGTTTATTCTTTTTCATAACTCTTTAAAACTCTAACAATATAATGTTACTAGGAATTAAATAGTTACATTATGTGATAATGATATTTTAATTATGTATTTTTATTAAATAGAGTTCTCACTGTCTATGTTTTTAGCATCAGATCTCAGATTTTGGATCCTATGGAACCACAACTTGTGTTAGATGAGGTTTTAGATATCATTAAATATTATTATATAATTTATTAAAGATAAATTAATAGATATAATGGTCATTATGTATAGATATTTTAATCTTGATCTTAGTCTTATAGTGATAAAAAATCATATATGTTGGTTATACTGATTATTTTATGTTGATTTGGAATTTGGAGGAGTGAACATTAGAGAAATACCTAGGAATAGGCATATGTATAGGAAAGAATCATGAATATTTGGTAAGGGGGTAATTGTGATGTTATCCTAGAAAAAAATCCTTATCTGGATTATACAGCGGAATGTAGGCTCCAGAACAGATTTACATTGGGGAAGTAAACATGGAAGGGGATTATTTGGTATTATCTCAATCCACACCTAGGAATAATTACACACATGATTTGACACTACAAGTTTATACTATTGGGTTAATTACATTATCTCTACAAACCACTATGAATTATTTGAGAAACAAGATAACTAATCATGTTAGAGAACCAAATAGAAAAATGACCATGGTTTACCAAGGATTGAGGAAAAAGAGCTGTGGGTGGAATTGAATTTATTATATGTTAAAAATAAAGATGTAATTGGATAGTATATATTAGGATTGAGAATTTACAAACATATACTTTGATTATTGTAGAATATTATGATAACATATTTTTTTCATTAATATTTGAATGAAATAGAATAGCAAAGATGAATGTGAGAAAGTCATGTATCTAGAGACCACTATGTCTTATAACTTGAATAGGGGATAATATATGATGTATAAAAATTTTGTATATTCTTATTAGGATTAAAAAAGGTTAGTTTCCTTTATCTTGCATAAGGTGTTGAGGTTGATATATTAATTAAAATTAAATCATCATACTCATAGTAATTTTTAATAGTGATTAATATTTACCAATGATACTATTGTATATTCTGAATGTTATGATTATTATCTAAAATATAAAAGTATTTATCTATAGTTGTTTTATATTAAATGTTTTTAATCATATATTAAATGGTATTAAAAACAATAAAATTTAATTTTATGATAAGTTTATATTTTTAAGGATAACTATTGGAGAAAAAAAGATGGAGTTCTAGAAAATTCATAAGTTTAATATATGCATCATGTTGAGTTAGTAAATGGTTGATTTATTTTGATAAAAATGAGATAGATAGTATTGATATCCCTTAAACTAATTATTTATTTAATGAAAATACAATCCATGATATCTTTGGATATGTGTACCCAAGTTTTGGTATTATGAATGATATTGACTAGTGTGTAATTTTATGAACTTGTTCTTGAATATAAAAGTTACTATAATGACCCAAGCCCGCTCTTCCTAAGTCAGTTCTTGGAAAATGTTGTCTAGATTATTTTTTAATGTGACAAAAAAATTACACAAAACTAAACACAACAAGGACCTTTTACTATTCAAGGTTCTAGATTATTAGATAATACCTTGCATTTATCAGAGTTGAAAAAAATGCCTACTATGCTTCCATGTGTGCTAACTCCAAAACTGAAGCTATTTGAAATAGAACATCTAAGATACCAGTGAAAATATATTTAAAAATAGAGGGTGAGCATTCGATTACCCAGTAAAATGTTTTAAAATCATTGAATTTATTTTTAGATAATGTTAATTTGAAAATAACTTTTCAAAATACCTTTTGAAAGGGTAATTGAAATTACGTACGCTTTAAATTAATATACAACATTTGAAATTACTTAAGTAAAAAAATTGTTTTAAATATAATCCAATGATTTTTAGAAAACATTACACATGCTTTTGAAAACAAAACACTATGGCATGTGGTAACTTGAAATTTTGATGGCTATCTTGGTTCTACCCACATTTTTAGGGATTGCGTTCACTCCCTAATTCCCTACCATATTTACAACATCCAAGTTCCGGGTTTTATGAAATCATTTTAATCTTTTTTACTTCTATATGATTTTTTCACTGTTTATTATGATTTAAAATTCATGGAAACATGTTCATGTACATATATACATACTTATATATATATATATATGGATATATACATATTTCACAAAAGTTCAATTTCTATATTCTGAAGAACTAAATCCTTCCACATTTAAGCATTGATAATACATAGAATGATGATAAAAGAATATTTAACATGCATGAAATATTATTTCATTTATCAAACCCATAAACCCATTTTTTATATATATTGAATACACAATATATTTATCCACAAAGAATAAAACTGATGCATATGTGTGACATGTCATTGAATAAGATAATGACCATATCTCATAATTGACATTCAATAATGAAAATTTAACATGATGTTTTTGTTGTTTAAAACACAATATAAATCAAGAAACATAACTTTAAACCCATATAAATATTCATAATAAAGATTTTGAAAATAAAATTTCAAACTTTGAATCTTTAAATACACATAATTTTTTTTGTAAAATTAATACATGAAAATAGGGATTGACAACACAATTTCAAATGATATATTTGAAAATATAATTATTAATATTTGTCTAATTTGAAGAAATTATTGACATATAATTATTTCTTTAATTATTATCCATTATGCTAATGAAATTTTGAAGAAATATTTAAAAATAAATCATGCAATCTGAATCATCAAGACCAAATATAATTTTTGTTACAAAGTTTAAAATCATTACAATAGTATAATTTTATAAACAATAAAATTTTGAAAATGAAATGTTTCTCTTAAAATATACTCAAACACTTTCTGATAATGAAAACATAAAAATAAATAAATACTTAATCAAATTAAACATTATAAATCAAAATTAATTTTCTTAATGCCAAACAAGAAATTAGAGGTAAATAGAAACTTTTATTACACTAAAACAAATTTAGATATAATTTTGATTAAAATAACTATAAATATAGAAATATTAGAATAAATAAATCCCATACTAATTTTATTTGCTGCAATCGTCACCTCCCTCATAGATGAATCTATTAATCACACACTTAGTATATGCAAGACATGAAGCACTTGGGAAGGGTACTTGTATAACACTTTAAAACCAATGCATAGTGGTTCTTGAAACACTCAAACTAAACACTTATTTATAGTCATAAACACACTGTATATCAACTTTTCAGGGTTAATGCAAGATGATCAACGATAATAGTAACTGAAAAAACAATAATACATTGATATATTTCTCTGGGAAAAATTGATGAAGACATCCAACATGGAAGTATAATGAATGAAATTGAACAATTTAATTGTTTTAATAAGACTGATAACCAAATGATCATGCAAGGAGAAAAAACCTATTGATAGACCAATCGAAATCTGGTTATTTCTAGATTCAGTGTGAATATTGAACAAATACATCCATAAATGTTAAAACATGATATAAAACATTAAATAGATAGAATCTAAACTATTTTAGACATTAAAGTTTGAGGAAAATGCCAAATTGATGATATATGGAGTTAGAAATTCTATACAATGATAGGAATAAATAATGAAGATAAACATCTCATGTTGAAGAATATCGACAGAGAGGTCCCTGGTAAGCGAATCTCATCAAGATTTGGATGAAGAAAACTTCGATAAAGAAATCATACTTGAAAATTTGAGGGGATTTCCAAACCGAGGGTCATTTTCACAAGATTCTATTTTGAACCGTCATCACATCATAAATCAGGTGTAGTCAAACCCTAATCACACTTTAAATACAGTGCTTGAAACACTACATCAAACTGAATTCTAGATTCAGACTTCATCTTAGCTTCGACCATTATGTGGTCCAACTCAACACCTATGGTCGACTTTGACTCCCTTACCGAAGAATTCTAAAACCCTCAATTTGCAGCTTCTCTTGGACACCGGTAATGGGATAACCCCATACTTGGCCTTCCCTCTTCGTGATGATCTCTTTCGACCCGGTCCCCTGTTCAGGCGAAACCCTTATAGGAAACCTAAAAATTTTAACTTTTTTTTGTTTTATCATTGATCATTTTGTTTTTATTTATTTAATTAAACAATTATCTTATTTCATTTATATATATAACACTTTTAATTCATAAGTTTAATTTAAATTTTTTATTAACCATAAGTTAAAATTTTATTAATATACATTCTTTAAAAATAATATTTTTATTTATTATATCTAAATAAAATTAACAACATAATTTATCATCATAAAATACATTAATAATAATAATTATATTTTTAAACAAAATATCTTTATTTTAATTATTATTATTATTCTTTTTACCTTTATTACAAAGCTTTATTTGTTTTATATATAATTTAGGTTATTTTAATTCAAAATTTTATAATAATATATTAGTTTATTATTAACATTCATTTTTTTTGTTTTATTAATAAAAAAACATTTTAGAAAATATAATTAATGTATTTATTATTACAATATGTCCTCATGTATTTTAAATAGTGATATTTTAAAAATATTTTCAATGTAACAAAATTTTATGAAATCACATGACATTATTTTTTGAGATGTTACATTCTCCCCCTTAAAGAATTGCGCCCTCGAAATTCCTTTGTCGGACTTAAGAAAAATTCTAAATTTTCTTCTTCAAAATTAAATAATTTCTATGGGGATTTAATAATTTAAAGAAAAATCTAACACATATATTTTTCCATAAAATACAACACCTAATTTCCCAAAGTTGTTTAGACTGTTCCTCTAATACCAATTATAACAAGTATATCCTGCTCTTCCAGACTCAATTGTTGGAAAATGATGTGTAATTTTTTTTAAAGGTAACTAAACAATTACACAACACTAAACACGATGAGGAAATTTCACCGATCTAGGTTCTAGAGGATTATAAAACACCTTACATTTATTAGAGTTTAACAAAAAATAAAACAAATTCCTACTACGCTTCTGTGTGTGATAACTCCAAAAGTGAAGCTGTCTGAAATAGAACTTCTAAGATACCTTCAAAAATTAATTTAAAAAAAACGGTGAGCATTCAATTGCCAAGTTAGAGGTTTTCAAATCATTCAAATTCTTTTTAGATAATTTTTCTTTGAAAATAACTTTTCAAAATACCTTTTAAAAAGGTAATTTAAATTACTTACACTTTAAATTAATATATCACCTTTGAAAATACTTACATACAAAAATTGTTTTAAATATAATCCAGTAATTTTTAGAAAACATTAAGCAATATTTTTAAAACAAAACATTTGGTCATGTGGAAACTTAAAATATTTATTGATATCTTGGGCCTACTCGTTGAAGGATTTGGTTCACTCCCCAATTCTCTACCATATTTACAACGTCCATGTGCCAGGTTTTATGAAATCATTTTAAGCTTGGTTTACATAAATATGAATTTTTCAATGGGTTTTCTTCTTTCAAATTCATGGAAACATGTTCATATACATATATACATACTTATATATATGTATATTTATCTATAAATATTTCATGGAATTTCAATTTCTATATTCTGAACAACAGAATCCTTCCATCGTTAAGCATTTCTTAATACATAGAATGTTCATAAAAGAATATTTAACATTCAAAAAATATTAATTCATTTATCAAACTCATTAAACCAATTTTTATATATATTGAATAAAATTATATTTATATACAAATAATAAAAAGTTTTCATATTCATGACATGTCATTGAATAAGATGATGGCCGTATCTCATTATATACATTCCTAGATTAAAATTTAACATGATTGATTTTATTATTTAAAACTCACTATAAATCATGAAACATAACTTTAAACCCATAGCAATGTTCATAATATAGATTTTGAACATAAAAATTCAAAATTTTAATCTAGAAATACACATAATATTTTTGTTAAATTAATACTTGAAAATAGGAATTAACAACACAATTTCAAAACATATATTTGATAATATAATAACTAATCACTATAAAATTTGATGAAATTATTGACATATAATTATTTCCATAATTATTATCCATTAAAATAATTAACTTTTGAAGGGCTTTTGTAAAATCAATCATGCAATCGGATTCATCGAGACCCAACATAATATTTGTTCCAAAGTTTAAAATCATTACAATAGTATAATTTTTCAAACAATAAATTTTTTAAACTGAAATGATTCTCTAAAAATATACTCAAATCTATTACGATAATGAAAAGATAAAAATAAATAAATACGAAATTAAATTAAACATTAGAAATCAAAAATAATTTCTCTTACGCCAAACCGGAAATTAGAGGGAAATAAAAACACTTCTTATAATAAACCAGATTTAGACATAATTTTGATACAAATATTTATAGACAATGAAAGATTTGAATAAATAAATCCCTTACTAATTTAATTTTCTGAAAACTTCTCCACCCTCATAGATGAATCAATTACTCACACACTTTGGATTTTCATGACATGAAGCACTTGGATAGGGTAGTCGTACAACACTTCCAAAACCAATGAATAGTGTTTCTTAAAACACTCAAACTAAACACCTATTTATAGTCCTAAACTCAATGTATATCAACTCTTCAGAATTTATTCATGATGATCGATGAAAACAGCATGTGGAAAAACAATATTACATTGACATATTACAATGGGAGAAATAAAAAAGACATCTAGCATGGCAGTATAAAGAATGAAATTGAATAATTTAATTGTATGAATAAGATTGAAAACCAAATGATCATGCAAGGAGAAAACAAAACAGATTGATAGACTAATAAGAATCTAGTTATTTCTAGCTTCACTGTGAATCGTTAAAAAATCGAACCATAAATGTTGAAAAATGATACGCATAATTAAATCGATAGAATCTAAACTATTTTAAAAATTGATGTTTGAGGAAAATACAAAATCGTTGATAAATGGGGTTTGAAATTAAAAAAAATGATAGGATCGGATAATGAAGATAACCATTGTAATTTGAATAATTTTTCAAAAGAGGTCACTTGTAAGAGGATCTCATCAAGATTAGGATAAAGAAAACTTCAATAAAAAATCATACTTTCAAAATAGAGAAAATTTATAAACTGAGGGTATTTTTCCCTAGATTTTTTTTAAAACCTTCAATGCATCACCAATTGGTTTTAGTTGAACCCTTATCACTCTTTAAACATGGTGCACAAAACCCTACATCGAACTCAAATCCAGATTCGGACCTTCGATTGGATTCGACCATTTTGTGGCACAACTCAACACTTTTAGTCGAACATGATGCCATTGTCGAAGAATAATGAAACCCTTGATTCTTGGATTTTCTTAGACACCCATAAAGGGATAAACCCATGCTCTGCCTTCCTTCTTCGTGACAAGATCTACTGACCCGATCCCCCATTCAAGAAAAATCCTCACAGGAAATTTAAAAAATTTAACTATTTTTTTTGTTTTATCCTTGATCATTTTATTATTTTTTCATTAATAAAACTTATATCTTATTTCATTTATAAATATATAACTAATTTAATTCATATTTATAAATTAAATTTTTATTATTCATAAGTTAAACTTTTATTAATATAAATTCTTTTAAAATAATATATTTATATATTTTAGTTAAATAAATTTAAAAACATAAGTTACCATCATAAAATAAATTATTAATAATAAGTCTATTTTTAAAGAAATTCCTTAATTTTAATTATTATTATTATTCTTTTTACCTTTATTTCAAATCATTATTTGTTATAAATATAATGTAGGTTATTTTTATTCAGAATTTTGTACTAATATATTACTTTTATTATTACCTTTAATTTAATTTTATTTTATTTATTATAACAGGATGTTAGAAAATATAATTAATGTTTTTATTATTTCAATATGTCGTTATCTATTTCAAATATGGATATTTTGAGAATTATTTTCAAAGTAATAAAATTTCATGAAATCATATTACATTATTTTCCAGGATGTTATAGTTACTTTTTAGAATAATATAATATTTCATTATGGTTTAATGTATTAGAGATACAAATGGAATTAGGAATGGTATATTATGGGGAATATATGACTATGGAAAATAGATATTAGGTTACGAGACTTTATGAATGATTCATGTTGTATGTGTAATAACAAGTATATTGGTATAGCATAATAGATTTGGGAGGATTTTATATTAGATTTTATGTCCTAAATGATAATAATGTTAATAATACCCTCACCAAATTAATCATTGATTAATAATTAAAAATTTTATGATTTAATTTTTTTAAGATGGTAGAATGTTACAACCTATGATTTCAGGCCATTTAAAAAAAATATTGGATTTAAAAACATGTCTCGTGCACAACATTGAACTTACTCAAAAGATGACTAAAACGAATCATGACATATTAAAATAAAATTAAGAATATAATAATTTTTTATATAATTATAACAATTAATACAAATAATTAAAAAAATCATTGATTAATATTGTAAAAAATGTAATTTTTCAAAGTATAATAAAATGTTATTAATAAATAATATTAATAACAGTTAAATATTTTTTATAATAATTGTGACAGATGATACCTTTCCCAAGATAGAAAGACACTTTTATTGACTAATATATCTAGGTTATCATATTATAACGAGAATAATTTTACTCTCATCCATCAGAATAAGGTGAATGAGATCATTAGGAACCTAATCAAACCACATAAGTTCATTATCCCTAGTACCTTAATTGGAAAGACTATCTGCTAGAGATTTATCCACCCTGTAGACAAGCTTGAAAATTTAGTCAAAGGATAAGAGAAAACCTAAGCAATTGATCCATATATTAGTTAATATCAATGAAATATGAGTAGAGCCAACCCTGATGGATTGAGTAATGATTTTGGAGTCACATTCCAACTAATGATTTTTTATCCCCATTGTTTTGATTGTTTTATATGAAAAGATTAAAACAATCCACATCAATAGAAGAAAAAACACCACATTATCCATATATATATATATATATCCTAATACATCACCCTGATGATCCCTGAAGATAGGCCCATAACATGATGGACCCATTTTATATCTTGATGATCCATCCATGTAAAATTTAATCCAAACTAAAAAAGGAAACTACCATAAGACATTAATTATTCCAATGGGAGGAAAAAGTGACTTTGAAACCAATCCTTTTGAGGATAGATATATCATTAACTAAATTGTGATAGAATTCCTCTTAAGAGCGACTATATTATCTAAAATCCACCAATATTTGAGCCAAAGAAGCATAGATCATGAAATTTGTAAGATCATGGATCCACTTGTCATGAGCCTTCCATATGATGCATACAAGTTCCAATTAAGAAAACCTAAAATATGTTATGTTGATGAGGAGAGAACAAAATATTCAAGAATCCTTTGAGAAATTCAATAACATAGGTAGTCTAAGGAAATTTAATTTAAAACAATGTCTGAGAGATATTTCCACATTGGTGAGGTTGTGAAACAACTCGGGATGAGGTGATCACGATTTTTCCTATTCTAGTGACATAGAGCAAATAACGAGCAAAGTGAAATGATAATATTATACAAGTACACAATTATTATAGATTTCATGTGCGCCAACCTCTGTATGAGAACATACCTAGATAATTTTATGAGACTCCAATTCAACCATTTTATCAATTTTAGATCTATATTAGGGTGAATGGAATTGAAATATAATAGTTTATAAGTGATGATACCATTGAATATAGGTTCCTTGAGATTGGCTTCCTATTATTAAAATACTTAAGGTATTTACAATAATTTCATTCTTTTCACTTATAAAAGGTACAATCATATGATCAATTACACACACACTGAAACCAACATAGTTCTACTAGAAGTCGACTCAAACCTGTACTAAACATTCCTATACACCTTTAAGAGGGTTTTTTATTAAATGTCAAAATCTCATAGGATTAAAAAAATAAGGTGATAATCCATGAAATGAGGTCAAATATTTCCAATGACTCATTTCTCATTCCTAGTACATTGTGGAAGCTTATTCTTCATAATACTCCATTACAACATATTATATGCCACATTTATTATTTCCTATATGATATTGAAAATCAAATAGCCATCCATGTGTATGTTTCCACTACCACCTCCATGGGATGATTGATTTCCATTTTTCATTTTAGCACCTCTTTAAATGGATGTTCATTAGAATTATTTTAATTAATAAATATTTTTTATGAAATTATTGAGTTTATGGAATGATAAATTGGTAAAAAATGTAACAATATGATCAATAAAAAGTTTTGGTAAATCTAGCTATCCCAAAGTGTGTTTTAAGAGAAAATTTTTACTTCTCTTTACTATATAATAACTTCAAATAGGATATACTCTAATTATAATTCATTAAAATTATTATATAACACACTAATAAAAAATAATGTAAACTAAATAACATAATTATGATTCTAGTATAATTATAATTTAGATAAATCACTTCATAATCGTCCATTAATTATGGAATGTTCTCATATGGGCTGGTTTATCCACCTACTTATACACTGCTATAATTTTATATCATGAATAACTATCATAATTTAATTTTTTATAATATATGATAGAAATATTTAAAAAAAATTATTCTGGAGTTTTAATATAAATATTTGAACCATTATTTAATAAAAAATCATTCATTCACTGTGAATCAATGAAAAATTATCATATCCATATCAATATGTAATGATCATAACCAAAAATCTCCTTGAATAAAATATTGTGAATATAAGTTATTATAAAAAATCAATTTCGATACCATTTAAGATTTGGGAATGCTGAAATTTGGGAGATAAATTGTATGATCCAATGTCCATATGAGCAATGAAATTCATGATGAATGTAAATTTTCTCTTTATTGGATGATTTCATCTTTAATTTGGGATTTAGAATGAAATTATGATACTTGTAATTCCTCAGTGTGATTTTTTTGGATGATGAATAAGGATTTTGAGTTATCCCATGTGTTCAGGTGTTCCTTGGGAGATCCAAGTTGTGATTTGGGAGTTTTAGATATTTTTTCTCGCTAAAAAAATTTTGTGTTCAATGTTTAGGAATAACAATTAAACATCTTAATGCAAAGAGAATTTTCAATTCAATGTTTATAGATCAGGGTTTATATTCAAGGTTCGACCATATTTTAGTGTAAACCATGTGAGCCTAAAGAGAAATCATGTGAGTTAGGGAGAATGAAACATGGAGGATTTTCTTATCATGGATCTAGAAAAATAATGGGGCATGCAACATAGGGGTATAGGGATGTTTTTCATGATTTCCAAGTCAAACGGTCAAACCATAAGAGTGGTGTTGGTTTTGGATAGTACTAGTCATATGTTTTTCATGACCCCCTCCCTTCAAAGATACTGCAATGATGGGCAAGAGATAATGACCCCTGGTTTCCACCTCCACGATGCCATTGGTTAGTGATTAACACCATGGGTATAAAAAAATTAAATGGGAGGTATTAACCTCAATAATATAATAAATATATGGAAATAAGATGAATCACCCTAAAAAAAATCCATTAAATAATGTAAAAGGAAACCAAAACTATCCCATAGTGAATGTATAAAAAAATTATAGATAATTTCTCTAATGTAAATACCCAAAAGAATAATTTAGTGAAACGATAACTATCCAATGTTTTGAGATATTAATGTCCATCACGGTCCACATATTCCTCTATGAAACCTGAAAATTAGTTTATAGTGTGGTCATAGAAGTATAATATATTGGAAATCCAATTTATTTCATGAAGATGTGAAAACAATACTGATTCACCAGTATGTAAACAACATAAAAAAATACACCTAAACAGGTTAGCTAACCATTCCCATCCTCACCATGAATTCTAATCAAATAATATATCCATGCATAATGAAATAATATGAAAAATATGCATATATGTTACCCCACAAAAAACTCCCAATTATTTTCTACTCTAACACCCCATTATCATGTGTCTTAGAGATTCCATTTCTTCCATATAACATATACCACCAACCAATATCACATTCACATCACATCATGTTTGAGAGACTCCTAGGCCATCTACCCATAGTATGGTTACATAACATATAACCCAAACCAACCAGGGACATCACATCATAGCTAATACTAATACCAAATATCTTGGGTATCATTAACATGAAGTAAATAAACCTAGTTTCCTCCTCCAACCATGCACATCCCTCACCAAAATCCATCTCATCATCCCACCCCAAAACTCATTGGTCATCACTTCACACCAATCCTAAAGAAACCTGGGCCACCACATTACATCACATATCAACATTGCACTATTTACTTCTGGATATCACTGTAAAAACTTTGATTTTTTTCATATATTACTTCAGAATACTGTGTGATTTATTATCAAAGCTGGGTTCAACAACAACGTTGACTTCCAAGTCTTAGTGAGTCTAGAATTCTTTTTCAAAATATATTAAATACATTAAATTTAACGCATGTGTAGTTTTCCTAAATAATTTGAAAAACTCTTAAAAATAGGCTTATATTTGAAATATTAGGTTGTCATTGAGTTCAGTTCATGGATTTTACCCTAGGTGCGACATAGCCTCGCATTGTGTCAGAAGTTCTGGTTGAGTGTAGTTATGGGTGGACTATTCTATGAATAAAATAAATTATTTCTTTTATTTTATTTATTCACCATGAAATAGAATGGTTTAAAAATATATTATTATGAAAAAAAATTGTACTAGCCACATAACCCTAGATATTTAGAGAGTGTGTTGGAGGATATCGTTAATGGCATAAGTCATCATATTAGATCAGGATTAAGGATAATTGGGGCATTGGAATTCACGTATCTCACCATCTATAGTGACTGAGATTTTTTCATTATCTGTGATTAATCCAACTTGAGGTAGGATTTTTTTTATTTATCAATTTTTTTAATCCTATGATGAATGTGAATCAACTAACTAATGAATTGATTCAAAGACCATACATATTATATGTATTGTATAGATACTATCTACGATTTTTTGTTTTTTTGTTGATTATATCATTATCTCTTCAGTTTTTCATTCTAATTCCTAGTATTTGAGTTTGATAATAACATTTTAAAAGGTTTATTCCTCACTTTTTTTTTGTATATTTCAATCACCTTTTCTTTTTTCATTTATTTCTAGTGTTCGTTTTGGATGGAAATTAGAAAAAATACCTGGTAATCAGTCATTGACCAACTATTTCATGTAAAAACAGATTGATATTATAGATTCAATATCATTTTGATAAAAGGATTGAATTAGAAACTAAATTACATTGGATCATTCATGGTTTTTGATATATGGTAACATTTTCAGAATGTGGTAGTTGACCAATTCGATGACCATGGTTCCCCAAATGATTTGGATGGTTGGTGGTCGGATCACCGGTGGAGATCGAGTGAAGTTAACTCATATTAAGATTTTTTTAGATAATCTTAGAGGAAAGTAGTGTGATAGTTTTAGAGTAGTAAACTTCATGATGACCCAGCATGTTATGTGTAGTTCCACACTACCAGACATGTAATGAATGAGAAAATGTTGTGTATGGAGGCATAGATGTGATGATAGGGTTTCACATGGAGTTAAGTATCACATATAATGTGGACCATATCATACATATTGGGACCCTTATATGGAGTCTTGGCATATAATCAAGGAGGTACATAGACACATACACATACATAGTTAGCAGGAAACGGACACGTCCAGTCATACATGGACACGTTCAAAAGAACATAGGGTCTGACACACCACATATTTTAACACAGACTTGAACACAGGCCATGATACATGGGTAGAACCAAGTTTTGACGGGACACACCATGTACATCATATACTCACCGTGTACTCCTTATGAGATTTATTGGATCTTTTGTCGTCTTCATCTTGGACATGTTTCATTAGGGTAAATTTCATTAATCCTTTCCCATAGGGTTTAATATTGAGTTATGTCTTGTGAATTGCATAGTGATCCCCTATATGGATCATAAATCTTGGATACAATTGTTGGAATCCCTTCATGAGGCCTATAGTGAGATCATCTATCATCATTATTTCCCCACGTGGGGTTCCTTGTAACGTTATTACGAACACTATGAAAGCATTGATCCCCTTATTAATAGGATTATTCAGATTAGGTTATTGGAATACTTGACATCCTTGGGTGTAATAAACATTAGTGTATTGGCCTCTTCATACATCCATAATTTACTTCATATGGAGAGCCCCAACAAGAACAAAATCTTGGAAGTAAAACATCATTTTTATCTAACTCATGGAGTGTGTTCTCCCAAAAAGTATTATATGGAACATTAAAGAAGGAATAAGAGGGTGGATTTCACAGTTGTGACCTCAACATGATACTATGTGTCTACTATGAGTTTATAGTCATTCATGTTATATATTCTATTGGCATGTCCCTGTGATGATATGATTACTATTCATGTTTCTATATTCTTAGTGATTTTAGGGTGTCCTACTGGGTATTTTTATACTCACCCATGCATGGGATTTTCCTGAATGTGTTGTGGCTTCTGCAGATAATATTCTATTTGATGAAGTCCTATAAGAACCAAGAATAGGTGGAGATTAGTGAACCATAGAGACCAATGTGTGTTTTGGTGGTTTCATTTACATTAATCCTCTCTAACTTCACAATTTTGACTTGTTTTAGTAACCTTTGGAGGTCCTGTAATTATCCCTTCTTACTAGTACTATATTATCATAAATTGATTGTTGAATTTTAGATGTATGCATGCATGTTTATCAGTTGTTTTATATTTAATAATTTTACAGTAATACATATGTATGCACATGTATAGTTACATTATAATAATTCCCCCTTGTGTGTGATTTTCATACTCCGTGTTGGTCATTATCCCCTATCCTGTTAGATAAAGGCTTGGTGTAGTCACGGTATAGGCTATGTTTGGATGAGTTTATAAAGAGTGGTATTAAATTATTCAGTTCTACATTAAGAATAAATTATATGATATTGGTTTGGGGAAAGAGTGTTATGTTCTTTGAGTGTGATTATCTGGTCTAGGACTCAAGTGTTGGTCTGGTGACTGAAATATCCATACCCAAAAACTATGATAATATACCATTTGACTGGTTACATGTAGAAATTGGTTGAGGGTAAAAAATTGGTACATGCATCATATAGGAACGTGTTGTGGTTTCTATGTCCTTCTTAAGTCATCTCTCTAAATATAATCATTGACAGTGGTATATATTTTCCTTTTTAGGATGCCTCCATGACACGTTCTAGATAGGATTCAATAGTTAAACCATGAGGATGATCCCATTACTGATGAGGCATTGATACATAAACCTAGTGGTGTTACCTCTAGGTGGTGCACCAGATATACCACAACTTTTTTATAAGAAGGTGGTACCAGTAGTATTAGATGATGAGGTGGGAAGGATGATTATGCTTACTGATTTTTATGAAAGTAACCCCTATGGTTCTGAGGCTATCCCAACCCACAGGTAACTGAAGACAGTCTTGAGTCACTGACATGAGCCATTAGTCTTATCCAGAAACCTATATACTATATGATGATCCTAGATGGAATCCTTCTCCATGGCTCTTCAAGACATTGGTGGGGCTTAGTGACCAAGTGAATCTTACATGGTTACATTTTTAGTGACTTTTAAAATAACTGTTTTCTCCAGATTCATTGAGGGTTTTCAAAATCCATGAGATCCTATAGCTTTAGCATGATAGTGTGACTATAGTGGATTATTCATAAATATCCACTAACATCTCTTAATACTCGATGGAAGTGGTTTATGATGAGTTCTTTCAAGCTATGACCATCGAGTGAGGACTACAAAGTGTGATCCAAACCATAATTATACCTCTATGAATTAGTAACTATGATGGAGTGATAAAGTTTTTACAATAGTAATTATTTCATAAATGATCATACAAATAAATTTTTTGCCACCATTGGGCTAATAGAAGCTGAGACTTGGGAGCCAGGGTGCTGATGATAGATATAGAGAACCTGACATGTGATACATTTTAAGAGCTAATCCCAGGATAGGGGGTCGGTGTTTTAGGGATTAAATGATGGATCTCATCATCCTAAGGAGAGGTGATTCCACTCTTGTGATAGTAGGGGACATATCACATGATATTTTTGAACCCACCATATGGTTTATAGAGAGATAGTGGATGGACCACCTAGGTAGTGGTAGTGGCTAGAGAAGGCAGGTCAATAGCTTAGGGGATTTGGTAGAGGAGATGGAAGAGAATCTATAGGTTTTAGAACTTTTTAATTTTTATAACCACTACACCCATGTGGTCCCCACCAGGGATAGTGAGATGGTGCTCATGGGTGACAGAAGATATACGAGGTCAGGAATTATTCCCCAGAGGCTCAAGGGATAATATGATGTTTTATTTGTGTCTTATCTACATTAGAATCAGTATTGATAGTCATCGGTGTGAGACACTCCTTTATTTATAATTACATGGCCCAAGGCATAGAGACTCTGAAGGAGCATTCATCAGGACCATTATGCTTGGAGACTCCGATTGGAGGTTACTTAGTGATAACACTCTTTTTCTAATGGTTTTACCAAACATTTTTAGTTGATACATTCTTTTGGGATCTCATTGTAGGTGTGATACGACATTATGACGTCATATAATTTATAGACTGTTTGTCTACAGGTCATGTACATATAAACTGCTTCAGTATGAGGATGTGGTGTGTCCGTAATGTAGGTATGAGGTTTTCAATTGTGGGTGAAATGGAAACCCATAAAGAGAATGGATGTCTCATGTATAGAAGGGTGTAACTTATTACTTATCAGTTGGACAGCCTAACCCTTGGTGTTGTGGACGCTATGAGTTTTAAGTTTCCCATTATAGTGTCAGAGTATGATAACAGTCTTTATGATAATTTTCTTGGATTACCTCCCCACCGAATGATAGATATATTAATTGATTTAAACCCATGTATGGACCAAATATCTTCACAATTATTTATGATGGACCCCACATAGCTTCTAAATATGAGGGAACTTTTGGTGGATGTGTATAGGATTTTCATTTTCAGACCTATTGTTTCACCCGAGGAAGCCCCTGTATTCTTCTCCAAGAAGTTAGAAGAAATATGGTGGTTGATTTTTTATTACCATAACCTAGACAAGGGGTATAAGGCCCCAGCCTTAAACCTTACTTAATCTTGAGTTATTACAAGATTACACATTGAGGATCTTTTCAGGTTTAGAGTTTTAGAGAATTAGATCATGAAACTTGCATTACATTCCACATTTAAACAAAGTGGTTACATAAAAGACAGTATTCATTCTTCCCATCAACGGAAACATATTTAAAATATAACACTGATTCTTTCTTGACACATCCTTGACACTATCATCCCATCATGTACCTTTCCCTTGACCTGTGAAAAACATTTCAAAAACTTGGGATGAGCATAAAAAGCTCAGTAAGGGTTATAAAAATATGGAAAGGAAACATGAGTTCATATATACATAAGAATGAAATCATACTTTACCCATAAAACATAGGCACTTTAACATACCTCATCAAACCATGAATAAATCATAGAAAACATAAGACATAAAGGTAACTTGAGGCATTCATAACATTCTTACGTGGGGAGTAACCCTCTTGGTTACGTTTGGAATACCCATCACAGTATATTCCCTAAATCTCTTCGGAGAAACCTTAATGTTTCACTCCTTCGCGTTACCCAATTCATTGGAGAGCTATAACGGGCTCACCCACCCTTAGTTTATCACGGAACCACCCGTCTTCATAATAATGCCCAAGAACCATAACATAATCATATCACATAAAACATGCATAAAGGAAACATAACATTTCCACATTTCAATCACGAGATATCAATACAACACATTGATATAATAAAAACATTATGAAAACCATTTTCAATACCAAAGTAAAACATGGTAATTATTTTTCGTTTAAAAAAAAGGTATGGCTTGTAGAGGAAGCCAAAACTCAAATAACGATCACGACGGTGGAAAAGTCGTTGTCGCCGCATACGTACGAAAAAAACATTCCCTTTTGTCGTTTAGTAAACGCTTCGTATAAAAAAGATTCCTTTTGAATAAACGTAAAAGTCAAAGGGGTTTATACACCGTATAAAAGAAAGTTGTGTATAAAATAAAATATGCCTCAATGAATGGAGATTGAGACGAAGTCCCATACCACCTTGAAGATTTTAACATTTCAAACCATTAATATCCATATAAATAAATCCTTAAAACCATTTTGAAAACATGGATATTAATAAGAACAAATAATTAAAACATTTAAAACGATATTTTGGTTAATGGGGTTTTACCAAAATTAGAGACACCTGAATACAATAATTGAGGAATAACATTTAGTCAGAACTTTATAATATCATGAGAATAAATGGATTCATGATATAATACCCCAAAGGACAGTATATACACCATATAAGAGTGAATTGGTGCATAACAACAATGAACCCTCAATAGAAATGTCAAATGTGATGAAATCCCTTATAAAGAAGGTATCCTTAAATTAAGGAGAAATCAATCTCAAAAATATGTGTGACAAATATAAATACACCCAATATAAGTGGATATTAAGTGTAAAACAATAAAAGGTCATTCACACATATTCAATGGATGACATATTGAATGACTACATGTTGAACCCCAAAGAAATTGAAATTGGGTTAAGAAGTTCCCTTGACAGCCTAACGGCGTCACATCAAAATGAGTTGATGAGAGATAAAAAGGGAATCTCATCACTTGTACATAAAATTTACCTCAATCAGGATATAGAAGAACATATCCCAATATATTAGTATATGAATTAAAAGACCCAACAAAAGAGGTCTTTTAAAAAGAGGAGGGTGAAAGGTTCCCTTACCGACTTGGGTATCTTTCAAAACATACACCCCATGAAAGAAGGACAATAAATCATTGATGTAAATACTCATAAACGAAATTATATTACACAAGGAGTAGAATAATGGGAAGTACATACACCACCCAAAGGAAATTGTGGCAAATGTAGCATAAATCTCACGAGAATAAAAGTGAGATGAAAAATCACTTACGAAAACTCGGCAGCCTAACAGCGCCACTTAAAACTTCCAAAAATGGATTGATGAGATCAAATAGGGTATCTCATCACATTAAAATAAAATTTAAAGAAAGAGGAATATGAAATAACATCCCCCATCATAACAAATAGGATCTTAAAAGAAGTGACATAAAGGGGAGTACTTAAAGAGAAAGAGATAGGTTAGATCTCTTATGAAAATTCGGCAGCCTAACGGCGCCACTCAAAACTTCCAAAAATGGATTGATGAGAGAGAATAGGGTCTATAATCACATTAACATAAAAATTACAGTAGTATTAATATAAAATATCATCCCAATAACAATAAAGATGAGCTTTAAAAGGAATGACATAAAAGAGTGTACTTAAAAAGAAAGAGAGGAGTAAGATCCCTTACCTCGGGTCCGACTTGACTCGATCGTTCTTTAATCTCCTGAATAATAAACTTTAGTTAATTTATACTTCCTTAAGAACCTTTTTCAATTTCATTATTCCTTTTATATCACTTATTACCATGTTATAAACAATATGTAATCATTAAGTTAATAATGATTGTTTTGTCGATATTTGGTTCTTAAGTCGAAAGTGGACTTCTTACAATTACATGTTGTTCGTGTGGCCAAATGTTTATTATATCCAGTATTGTATTCATGATTTAGATATAATATATGTCATATATATCCAGTACATTCATGCATTTATAACATTACATAATCATTTAGAGGTAAGAAATGAAATGCACCGTTCATGGAGACGGTAAGCCGTACGTACGCATGAACGCTACTTTCATTTCTATTTCGTATTTTATAGAATGGAATAATAATGATATAAAGGTATATTATAATTCCCGTATAATATCATATATAATATCATAGTTCCATCCTTTATACGTCCCACATATGGTATTTAACGAATCAAATCACTTTGAGGGGGCGGTAGTCCGCACTTCCTTAAATGAAGATATCGCGTTTACCCATAATGGAAACCATAAAGGTATGCCCAAAATGAAAAAAACAGAAGCTTAAGGAAAACATAAACATATTATATATCATATATAAAAATAGTGAAATCATAATGGCCACCTTTGAAGGTGTTAGATGAGTATTGAACAATCATCGTTTCGGGAGGCAGAATTTCGCCATCCACGGAAACCGTATGTTCTTTAACCATTTGATGTAGTTGTGTGAGAGTGTAGCTCGAATAAATATTATAACAACATCCTAGTATATTGAATATACTGTTTTTTTTACAAAAGAAATAAATAAAAAGAGTTTAGGGGGTTGGAGAAGCAAAATAAAACAAATGAACATGAGAGAATGAATTACCTTTAAAAGTGTAACTCCTTTTGATTTGAGCCTAAAGGCTTTCTTTGAAAGGATTATTCCCAAAGGAAATCCTCTAGGATGAGTATAGGAATGTGGAGAGAGTAAATGGGCAGGTGTTGGCCGAGCCAAAGGCTTGAGGAGTGTGTGAAATGAGGTAGAGGTGGGGGCCTTTTATAAGAGGAGGGGAGGGGCACTTTTGGAAAGTAAGAAATATTACTTTATTTGAAAATGTGTTTCGGTTTTAAAAGGTCCCACATTGATATAATTCGTGGATAAGGTGATAAGGGTTCGAAATCCACCCATACAATAAGTTTTGGACATGTGTAGTTCATAGATTTTACATTATCTTTCCATTTTATTTAAATCGTCAAATAATGATGTCATCACTGCATCATTATTATGTCATAAATAATTTAATTTATTTAATGTCTAAAAATTATAAAAAAAATACTATGATGTATGAAATCTTTTTATCTTTCCAATGACTATTTATAATCAAAATTTTTACTTGTGTAACCCTACTTAAAAACTATTTTAGTAAAACAACTCATGTTTGTGTCAATTTAATTTTAACATTAAATAAAAATATATTATTGTCATTTTCCAACTAAAGTGGCTCCATGGGGTCCCCAAGTTGGCCCATGGCTTGTCTTGGTCGGCCATGACTCACCCAATAGGTGTAGGACAAGTGTCATGGTGTTTTCACATTCTTATAATATCATTTTTACCTTAAACTACACTAATTACCACTAATCGCGATTAAAAACTTAATAAGTTACTATTCACCAAAAAAATTATTTTTATCTCATTGAACCACATTTTACTTCTTAATGACAACCATGTATGTCGGATTTTTGAAATTCAAAACACAAAGATGGCAAAATTCCATTTAAACGGAAAAATCAGTTTTTATAAGTATCACTTAGTGGTTTCACTATTCATCAAAAATTGATGTTTTTTAGAAAAATCCCAAAAATTCACCCTAAGCTATATTTGATATTCTGAATTCAAAAATGAAGTCCATTTTACAAAATTCAAAACATATAAGTCACATTAATTAATTTAATAATTAATTCCCGCTGTCATGACAAATAGCGTGTTTTTATGAAACAATAAGTATCAAAAGATTGACACTAGTTTAAGTCCGATTTCAAAGTGAAATTAATTCCAACGACCACTATTGGATTTAATGGTAAAAATATTTTCTAATTTAACTTTAAAACCAATTCAAAATATTATCTAATCATATAAATAAATTAGATTAAAAAGTGGTTTTGAATTAAAACACAACATTTTACATTATTCATTAAAAAATGAACTTTATCGGAAAAATACCAAAAAATTACACAAAGTAAAATTTGATGTCCCGATTCTTAATAAGAGTTTTATTTGGTCCAAAATAATGTATAAGAGTGATCAAAACTATATTTAATGATGGTTTTCCATCAAAAGGCGGCAAGTGAACCTTTAGGGAAAACTAGGGCATATACGCCTAAAATTGAATTCTTTCCGTATTTTAAGCCTTTATCTTTTATTGTATAAATGTAAACACATTTAAAAACATATATAATCATATTTTAGTTATTTCTATCCATTCCCGCCATTACAACGGCTACATGTTAACTACCATTTAAAATAATATTATTTTATCATTAGAGTGCAACGTAAGATTCCCAAGAAACTCGTTGTTGCGTGTTGGGTACGCCATCGAGCATAGAGTACCCTTTAAAGTCATATCAATATTTTATTCACAAATATGGATAAATATGAAAATGTCATATTCTTTATTTACCTGGGGTGTTACAAGGGGACTGTAAAGAATATGTATCCACTTATGAGGATCGATGATGTCTTCAATCAGTTGAGTGGGGAATAATGGTTCCTGACATTTGATCTCAAATCAGGCTATCACCAGTTGTGATTCCGACATGAGGACATATCAATGATGAATTTTTTATGTTTTTTATGATAAATATTAGTAATTAGTGATTCCATTTATATTTATGAATACCCCAATAGTGTTTATGAGACTCATGATCTGGAACTTTCATCCTTTCATAAACTAGATAGTGGTAGTCTTCATAAATTATATCCTAGTGTAATTGGAATACAATGAGGATCACATGAAGAAATTTAGGATGTTTGTGTATATATTATTATAGAACCATATTTATGTTAAGGTATTAAATTTCTAGTTATATATTCATGGGTTCAACATTCTAGTGCATGTTTTCTCAATAGATGGTGTGGTATTGGACTTAGCAAAGGTCAAGGAAGTGTTAACTTAGGAGCCACCCAAGTGAATGATGGAGTTGTAGATCTTTAATGGGTTGGTAGTATACAATAACTGTTTTGTACCCAATTTATCATGGATATCATCTCCCTTGATGTCTTTAAAATAAAAAGGGGAATCTATTGGTGTTGAAAAATAGGTTCCAACCGGATTTCTAGAATTTGAGGCATAGATTGATGAGGGCTCCAATATTTTAATTTCAAAAGGAGGGTGTCTAGTATTTAGTGTTCTATGATGCATTATGGACCAGCCTTAGTTTCCAACTGATTTAGAGGTAGGTGGTGATTTCATAAAGTTCAGAATATTTGAGACCACATGAGATAAAGTATGAAACTATTGATATTGAGCTCATAGTGGTAGTCTCCACACTGAAGATGTAGTGACTCTATAATATGGGTGAATGATTTAACATATATTATTAACACAAGAGTATCAAGTATATCTTCTCTATGATGGAACATAAAATGAAACATTCTATATGGATAGAGTTTATCCAGGACTATGACTTCAATATTTTCTATACTCTAAGGAAGGGGAATGTGGCTGAAGACGATCTCAGTAGGATATCTAGTTTGTAGTTGATGAGTGAGGCATCAGATTAGTTATACTTGTTATAGTTATAAAATGCGGATTGGAATGGAGCATCATACCTCTAATCGATTTTTTTACCACTCTACTTCTATTGTGAGTCCGGGAGGAACATCATGGAAATACCAACTGTGAGACCCTACATACTCAAATATCAAATGGACATTATCATAATGAATTTTTTGAAGGTAGTGGGTTTTTCATTATTTTTAGAGGATGCATGATCGTAATAGTGACATTATCAAAGGAGGTTATGAGGGAGTTTCATACATCACCCTTGGTGGTACATTAAGTGTGGGGAGAGGTAATCGAACCTTTGATGTTAGTTTTGGTGGAAATGGATATATAAGAGAGTTGAATAGTTCGTTTCCTGATGCCTTAAAAGTTAATAAGTGAAGGTTGAGCACTATGTTCCATCAAGTTAAGATCAACCTCATGTTGTGAAAAATTGTAAGTGGTATGGGATATATATGTACTTTTTTATGGGGTTACCATATAAGTTTAGAGGAAATGATTCCATATGGATAATGGTATTCTGAGTCACCAAGTCATCCTACTCCCTCGTTATTCGAGACAAGAGTTCTGTATTGGGATTAGTATTCTTTTTCATATAGGGATAGTGTGACTCCATGGATCTCTTTAAATTTTCATTTTTGACCAAAATTCTCACTTTACATCTTGGTAATGAAGGGATTTCATGAGGCCTTTGGTAAATAATTTTGTTTCAGCATAGCGTTTGACCCCCAGGCTGAGTAGACAATCCCAATTTAGAAGTACATTCTATGGGATTACATGTTGGTATTTGTTTGTAGTTGTTAAGAGCAACTACCATTAGTGGATTTTGTGTAAAAAATATATCATCCCATCATTGGTATGGAACCATTTGAGTCCTTTTATGGGTGACCCTATAGATGAAAACTATGCTGGACATAACCTGGAGAGTTAGCACTTATAGTCCTAAAGATTCCGCAAACCACAACAGAGAAGGTATTGATAATCCTAATGTAGATGAGAATAATATATTTCTATAAAAAGTCATATAAAGACCAAGGATAGAGACACATGGATTTTGAGGAGGGGGGCCTCGTGTTCTGGGGGTCTCACATCAACATTGGTTGTGATGGTTTGTAGGGGCATCAAGTTATCTCCAAGATTCATTAGCCCTTTCCAGATACATCGTAGAGTTGGAGAGGTGGAATACCTCTTAGTTCCACCATAATAGTTATATTGGGAACACTATTTCTTCCACATGTCATAGCTAAGGAGTTACATCCATGACCCATCACATGTTATCAAATTGGGTGATCTTGACAACAAGGATGGAGATTCCTTGTAACGACCCGAAATTTTGAATAAATCTTGTTTCCTAATTTTGTGTGTTATTTTATTTTTTATACTCAACAAAACTGTTTCATTTGATAACATGAGTATAATTAAAATGAGACCATTGGGTTTAGACTGTTATATGACCATTGGTCAATATGACCGCTGGAAACTAAACGTTTTGATTATTGTCTCTAAATACATGTAATCTTGGTTAATTAATATAGAAAGAAGATTCTATGGCCTCACCCATTAGTCTTGGACCGATCGAATCCCATCTAACAGAACTTGGGAATGAGGTAGCACTACTGGGCTTTGTTCTGGACCAAACCCAAGCCGAACTTCATAATGTGAAGTGAGAATGGAATCGCCTTCATGAGAAGTTAAAACTGATAGAAATTACTACTTGTGCGATGTTGACCAAGCCTCCCTCATATTCCCTCACCTTAGCACACCTTACACTTAGGTCATATTCTGGTGTGATAAGGGGCTATGTAAGGAGACTGTAACTGCCTTGTGTAATTATTTATTTTAAATAAAGATTTTGATTTCTTCTTATGATGAATTTTATGAATTTTCTAATGTCTAGATAAATATAGTATGCATATTTTTGGTGAATTTTAGAGAAAAGATATTTTAAAAAAATGTTTATGTAAACCTTAAATAATTAAAAATGTTTAATGATTTTCAGAAAATGGTCTTCTACAATTATGTTTAGTAAAAAATTTAGAGTCTAATAAGATAAACTTAATTTTTGTTGAATAGTAAATTATGAATAGTTATTTTATGATTAGGATTAGTAATGTGACCAAATGGATTAGTAATATCACTTAAAGAAAGTATTAATATAATATAGGCACCTTGATTAAGTAATGTGATTCAATAAAATGGTTAAATAACGGTTTCATAAATTATTAGTCAAGTGTTAGTTTTTTCGAGTGAATAGTGTTTTTTAATTAAAAATTAAATTAAAAAAATTTAGAAAATTATTTTTATAAAATGATTTTCATTTTTCAACTCAGAGCATCGATATTATATTAAGGTATTTTTTGCAGATTTGTTTGAAAAAAAATGAATTTTTGCTGAATAGTGTATTTATTTAAAAATTAAATTAAAATTATTTAGAAAATTATTTTTATAAAATGGAGTTCATTTTTGAAATCAGAGCATCGATATTTGTTTATGGTGAAGTTTTGGTATTTTTCTGAGAAAGTTGAATTTTCGATGAATAGTGAAAATACAGTTTTTTAGTTACAGGTGTTTACTGACATCATTAAATGATGTATTAAGTATTTAATCAATATGGTCGACTTATGAATAGTAATATAAGGTATTAGGTGTCCCAAGTGGCCAATACCATGGGCAAATACCAAGGGAAAGCCCATGGTTTTTCCAAAACAACCAATGAGGTGTCCCTTAGCCATTAATGCCTTGTCCCCTCAATTTCCCTATAAATACGAAGCCATCCTCTCATCCATTCGACTCCAAACTCTCCCCCAAGGAAGCTCTAGTCTCATTACCTCTCATGGAGTCCTCCCAAGGTTCCCTAAACCCCTCAAGGTCCCAACCTTTGAGTTTTAAGAGTTGCGTTTTAAGGTAAGGGATCCAAACTCTCTCTTTCTTTTCAAATACTCTCTTTTAAGTCATTTCTTTTATGCTCCATGTTCTTGTGTTGGAGGATGTTATTTTATATTCCTCTTTCTTCACTTTTCATGTTCATATGATGATAAATCCCCTATTACTCTCATCATTTCATTTTATAAATGTTTAAGTGGCATCGTTAGGCTGCCGAAATATTTGTAACGGATTCTTTCACCCTTCTAATTTTCAAGTTCTATTTTCTTGTGAAGTCTTTCAAGTTCATTTTTTTGTTGTTTTATGATCTCTATATCTATAATACTGATATTTTATGTTCATATTATGGGAGACCCTATTTTATCTCTTCAATTTTTTTTTTTTGAAGTTTAAGTTACGTCGTTAGGCTGCTGAATTTTTAGGGGGTTCTTTCACCCTTCTCGTTTTCAAGATTTATTTTCATGTCAAGTCTTTAAAGTTCCTTTTTATTATGTTGGGGTATGATATCTATATCTATCATATTTATCTTTTATTTTCATATGATGATAGACCCTATTTTATCTCGTCAATTCATTTTTTTGAAGTTTAAGTGACGTTGTTAGGCTGCCGAATTTTTAAGGGATCCGTTCACCCTTCTCATTTTCAAGTTCTATTTTCTGGTCAAGTCATTCAAGTTCCTTTAATTATTTTGGGGTATGACCTCTATATATATCATACTGATCATTTGTGTTCATATTATTATAGACCCTATTTGATCTCATCAATCCATTTTTGGAAGATTTAAGTGACACCGTTAGGCTGCCGAATTCTCATAAGAGAAATATTATATTTTTTGTCTTCCTTTCAAGTTCTTCGTTTCATATGGTATATCATTAATATTTCATTAAAATTTTCATAAATCCTTTATATTATGTTCCCCTAATATTTTATGTATCATTTATGAGTGGGTGACCCATTTCCCATCTCTTTTCAATGTTTTCTAAAACCATGTATCATAGCCGTGTTATGCTGCAAAATTTTCGTCTCAAAATGTCTTTCTCATTTTTTCAAATTATTTTATTTTATTAAGTGAATACTCAAAGATATTTCTTATACAGGTTTATTCACATATATATCAAAATTTTCTATTTAAATTCTTGGATTTATATACATGATAACCACTTTCCTTTTTCCGTGGGTTTAAAGTGACATAATGATCACGTCTTTAAAGCTGTTTTTTTAATGTGATGACTAAGAAATGAATCCCATTTCCTTTATTCTATATGGGTTGTTTATGAAATGTTTATGATGATATATGTGTATCACATGATAATAAAGACAAATTTAAGGGTTCGCCTTGATAGCGCTGCAATTCATTGGGTAAAGACTTAATCTCTAGAGATGACCATTTTTAACGTCGCCTTGGTGAATAACCTTGGTAATTTTTAATGACACCTTGTGGATGGACCTTGGTGAAACGGAAATGATTGTCAATATTAAATTTTATAGCCACAACTTCAAGTTATGAAATACGTTATTTTTATTATGATATGCCTCAGGATTTTTTCTCATTCCTTAAAGTTCTTTTTCATGACATTGTTGCTGTATCTCAAGTTCACATGTTAAATGTTTCCCCTTGTTTCCCTTACTGGGCCTTCTGCTCACACTTTCTTTTGATGTATGTTCCAAGGTTATGAGATGCAGTAATGAACCTAAGATGAACCTAAGAAGAATCCTTTCAAGTTTTTAAGAAGAATGTTTTATGTTTTCATGTTTTAAGTTCCTGGTTTCCAAGACACTAAACCTTAAAGATCCTCGGTTTTATAAAATGTAATGAAAGTTTATGTGATAAAAAGGTGGGATGCTATATTCCTTCACTAAGAACTCAGTAGATATTGGGGATCAACAAGATAGTATCCTCCTTTATCGAGTTATTCCTTTAGTTCATTTTTGGTGGAAGCCTGAGAATATTCAACATAGTTCATATGAGCAGGAGACCCATATGCATTCATAGTACTCACATCTCTTTGTGTAGAATTTTTTTTAAAATTCAAGGGTGTAAAGTCCAATGTTGCGGATAATGAAGAGACACTAATTTTCCCATATATTGCATTAAATGTTTTATGGAATATATTAAGAACTATTTGATAAGAGAGCATGAGATTCCAATGCCTGGTTAGCCTTGAATTAATTTTTGAAATGTATTAAATATATTAAAAAAATATGGATTTACATTTTTCCTATAAAAGTATAATAACTCATAAAAATATGCTCAAATAATAAATATTAGGCCTCTATTGAGTTCAAATCATGTGTTTTACCCTAGGCGTGAGTTAGCCTTGTAGTGCATCAAATTTTCGGGTTTATCACAGTTGTGGGAAGATTGATATATGAATAAAATAAATTGTTTCATTTATTTAATTTATTAAACATTCCCTAGTATGGTGTATAAAAATGTTTTATGTCTAAATTGTATGGATATCTGCATAATCATAGAAACTGGGAGTGGTTATTAGAGGATAGCGTTCATGGCAGATAAATTATATCAGATCGATATTGAGGATCATTGCGCCAATAGAATTCATTGATATCCCCAAAATCAATGATGAAAATTCATTATTCTTCCAAAATTGATCCAAATAAATTTAGGACATTGTTTTATTTGTATTTATCCCTATTAACATATTCCAAAAATGAAAGAAAATAAATGAACTAATGAATTGATTCACGGATCATGTGTATTGTGGGCATATGATAAATATAATCAAGGAATAAGGATTTATTCATTGATTATATTGTTATATATTCATTTATAATTATAATGATAAAGAATCAAGGTGGCCATCAGTAATGTATGAGGTTTGTTCCCCAAGTATGTTCTTTGTTCATTTATTTCCCCAGTTCTATATTAGTTAATTCCCTGTATTTTTTATGTCTAGTTGTTTGAAAAAATACACAGAAATAAATCATTGTGAACCCATTTAGTGAAGCAATAGATTGATATTGCAGATCTAGAATCAGTTTGATGAAATCATCAAATAATGAATGAAATGATAGTGGATCTGTTTGGTTTTTCGATCATCAGTTTCAGGTTTGATATGTGGTGGTGGAACGACTCGATGATGGAGGTTCCTCAAATAATTTGGATTGAAGATGATTAGATCTATAGTGGTGATCGAGTGTCATTGTTTTAGATCGAAGTTTTTTTTGTAAATTTAAGTGGAAACTAATGTGTAAGTTGTGGTGGAGGAATCTTCATGATAAACCATTTGGTTCTACAAAAATATATACTACTCGACATATAACGCATGCACACACAGTGTGTATGGAGCCCTAGAAATGGCTTTCGGGTTTTTCATGGACTTCTGTTTAAAAGGGTGTCAAAAACCTATCACATAGCACGTGACCCATACCAAGCTTCTCAGTATGTTCCTAGGGTGGTACATGGACACAGACACAAACATGACTATTAGAACACATACATAGATAGTCGTACCTGGATACAGTAAGGAGTATATAGGATCAAACACTTTGTGTACTCAGACACGGACACAGGAATAGGTTGTGATACATGGGTAGAACTCGATGTTGAAGGGATGCGCGATATACTTCCAATACATGTCATGTACTCTTTCAAATAGGAATTGGATCCCTTTTACTCTTCATCATAGAAAATATTTGTTAGGGTATGTTCCCTTGATCGATTACCTGAGGGTTTTGTATGGGGTCACATCCTATGAATTGGATGGTTATCCCCCCTATGGAACTTTTTTCATAGATGGAGTTGTTGTAAATTCTTCACGAGGACCTGAGTGAGATCCCCTATCACCATTATTTCCCTAACTGGGGTTCTTGGTAACATCACTACAAACACTATGTGGACGTCAATCCCCAACAAAGAAGGTTAATCCATATTTGGTTATTAGTATACCCAATTTCCTTGGGATTCTTCTCCATGTGATTTTTGATCATTCAGACTTCCATCATGTACCTATTATGGAGAGATCAGATGAGCACGACATCTCTGATGGATTTCATCAGTTCAATCTCACTTGAAAAGCGTGTTCTCCAAAATGAGTGTCATATATAACCTTAAAAAATTAATCCAATAATGGATTTTATATTTTTGACATTACCATGAGACTATGTGTCTACAATTAGTATATATAAATATTCTTTTTATGGATTTTGTTGAAAAATTCATATTATGTATTTGTTCTTATCATTGATGCAATATGCTATGTGACTTCAACGTATCTTACTACATATTATTATTCTCACTCCTTCATGGTTTTTCCCCCACATGTTGTGCCTTATGCAGATTAATGACCTTTCTAAAGAGTCCTAAAGGGACTAGGACCAGGTGGTGCTTAGAGAACCAGATAGATTGAGGTGTAATCTAGTGGTTTCATTTACTGGAGTACTTCCCTAATTTATAGGTTTGAAGTGTATATGTTTTTTAGGTGGGATTTTATTTTCCCCATTCTTTCTAGTAAATTGTTTTTATACTTTGATGGTGAGATTTTAGTTTTATGAATTCATAGTTATAAGTAGTTTTTTATTTCATCATTTTATTGTCTTGTATATGTCTTCTTTTGTACATGTACATTAGGTTATGGCCTCTCATATGTGTGATATGCATGCTCAGAACGGGTCTCCATCCCCTATCATATTGAAGGAGGGATTGGGTATTCATGGTTTCATCCCCATTGGAATAGGTTATGAATGTAAAAGCCTTCCCACATCATCATCACCTAGAAGAGGATGTGGGGTAGATAATGTGTACATCCATCCATCCTCACCCAAGGGATGTTGAGAAAAATACCCCTAAAACTATTTTTTTTCAGTACTATGGTATCGGCATGGGTGGGAACATATGGAAAATCAATAGTAATTAATATATATATATATAGTTTCATAGAATAGAATCCAAATCTATGGGTTCAAAACAAAAACATTTTCCCCACTGATAATACAACCACAAAACCTCAAATCATTTTCCACTATCACTACAAGAACTAAATGCATAACAATACCCCACAGAGCTCAAACCACATTTCATTTTAATTATCAGTTCTAACAATTTTATAGATTTTTTATTTACTTTATATTACTATTTAAACAATCCATTAATTCAATAATTGACCAATTCATTTCAAATTTCCTTCCCATTTATTAATATATAAACATTACCCATTTAGACCAAACAACCCATTTCAATCCATTCGTTATCTATTAAACCCATACCATGCAATTCATAATTATCCAATTTGAATCCATTACTAATTGGGAAACTAGTAAAAAACCATCCCCACTACAACAATCACAACATAATATCCAATCGTTAACATAATCACCATCTCTATCATGAAAAAATTGTACATCACCACCATTTTCTAAGAACATCCACTTCCTCATCGCAAAATTCATATCGCAATCACCTTCCATCAAATCTCCCCATAACACATCCACACAAAATGACACACAAAGACTCTCAAATCACAATCCACATCAAATAACATATAATCTTTTAGATTATTCATTTAGTTTTGAATCAACACCACTTCACTGTTTAGGGTATTCTCACTCCAAATGAATTTTCATTGTGAAACTATTTAATTAAACAAGTATAAGTGAGTAAAAAATGGTATAATGGGTTATAAAAATTTATCATAAAATAAGTGTTTCTATAACACCACATTAATATCAAAAAATAATTCCTCCATCTACAGTAATTTTTAGCAAGGCATCAATCCGATAAAATCATAATATTGTTATAATATCAAAGTTGTAAAAGTAATCTAGTCGATACACATACCCATAAATTTCAACTAGTGAATAAATTATCCTTAATTATGTTGTTGAAACTATATTCAAAAAAGATAACAATAGTATAGGCTCTCTAGTATGAAACAAAAAGAAGATAAAAAAGGGATCCCCTACCTAGGAGAAAGAATGTTCACATGTTTTTTTCCCATAAAAATGGGTTTCATTTTAAATCATTATTTTTTACACTCAATATCATCATAACAATTTTAAAAGGTTTCATTACACAATTTCATTCCTTCCATTTTGAATTAAACAATATATTCCTTTTTGGAAACCCATGTATCTCATTAAAATATTTCCAATTCATCATAAAACATTTCACACCCTTCTAATTTCATAAAAAATCACATATAGTAATTATTTCAACTCAATATCACCTTTTTGAATCAATAACTATTTTTATGTCACTATCATGGGTTTTCATCAACTCAGACATTCCATTTCAAATCAATTTTTTCAAGAGTTATAAATTTGACATATGTCATGAAACATATAGAAAATATAGCATAAGTTTGGAACAATCCATTTTATACACCTATAAAATTTTACATGTTTTCTAGGAAAATACTATTTACCATGAACATTATGAAGAAAATAATTTACATAAAATTTCCCATCAAATATAATCACATATATAAAAATTCATTGGTCTACTAAAAGAATTAAAATCAATGGAACCCATCCACCACACCACAATATTGTCTTCTTTGGGCAGCACTAAATTTACTACAGAGTATTAAAATGTGCAATTATATAATGCACCAAGATAAGGGAAATATTTTACTTTTTTTCATATGTTTGAGGTCATAACACATGACATAAATATAAGACAAATCATAAAAAAACCCAAAAAAAGATGATAATAGTGAAACATTCATATCACTTAAAAAATGATTTAGGTGTGGGAGACAGGAACATATTCATTAATTTCATTGTTTTCTATAAACCCTTTTGTTTTATTAATGAAATTAAGTGATTCTAAATTTTATGGTCGGTGAGGGATTCAATTAATACAATACCATAACAAAAAAACATAGTTAATATCACTGTAATAACCACACATCTCAAATAACACACATCACGACCACTGCACAACACAACCACTAGCCAAAACACACCATCCAATCAAATTTTCCACTAGAAATTTCACAAACCCACATCACCTCACCACTTTACCATCATCATGATACCACCCCTTTCAAATAAAAACATACTCCATAAAATCCATCACATTTTTTGAACGAACGATCACCACTATCATCACACATCAAATCCCCAAGCACGCAATTTAAAAACTTCCCTTTACCATGATTAGATATTATCTACATTGTGTGTAACTAACTCCCCCACATGGTTTTATTCATTTAAATGTATAATGCATCTCAAATTGGGATCAGGATTACCCCTCCTTATATGAAATATATTTTTAATCACACATCGAATAAGGAAAATTAATAAGAACAACCACACATTGTAGAAATGTATTCCATCTTAGATAATTATTATAGGTAATATATCACTTCACCTCATTTTTTAGAATCAGTCATCACACAAAAATTTAATTTTTCCATGGAAAATTGGTTTATTAAACATATATAAGTGGTTTTACTTTTAATACATGGGTATATTAATAATAAATCCACATAAATGGTCTCATAATCCATAATAATAATAGTGTAATCAATGTTTCCAATAACTATTATTTTCCTGAAGACATATCAACCCTTCAATGTAATAATAAAAATTTAACCACAAATAACACTCAACATCCCCATGTCATTTTTTTGAAACATCATACCTTTAAATTACATATTTATAACATGTGTCTAAGTTAAAGACAAAACTGCAAATATTTCATCCCTCACATCATGTTTAATATTCTTAAAAAATATATTCTAGGATCATTTTTTATTGATAAAAAACACTTCCAACTTTGAAAATTTTTACATTATAGGTTCTTATGAACAATTTAAACCCCCATCACAATCACAACATGATTTCCAAAATATTAACACAAAGAATGCTCTCTGATCACAAAATTAAAACGTAAAATGTTTTATTAATATGATTCATGATTTATCATGATCCAACTAAACACTATTTAATAATTTTATTTCTCATAAAATAAATCTTATATATTGAAATAATTATAACATTATTGAACTTCCATATTTAAATACAACATATTATACATGATATAGGATCATATCAAACATAATTGAAATCAAATATTTAAAACAAAAATGTTTTCAACTTTAGACACGCATCCCATAATAAACTAATCGTGACATAAGAATTAAGGAAAAATTATCTCTGTACAAAAAAATTATCAATAGTATTTAAATAAATAAGGTTAATATTTTAAATAGTTTTAATCCGTAAAAGTTACTAAAAATCATTCTTATCATTTTAAAAAATTTAGAAAGAAATTTGTAAGATCCCGAATCTTAGAAAGGTATGTCCCCATTTAATTTTTGGTTTGAATACCTTGTTTTGGTTAGTTAGGTGTTTACCCAAGTCCTAAACGAGTATCAGGGGTGTTCCAAGGGTTCGGGACATGAAAGGTGGAGAAAAGGGGGTTTTTAAGGTAGGTTGCATGGTCTGCGCACGGTTAGTGCTAACCGTGAAGATAGCCCAGGAAACCATGAAAGAGATGTGTTTTTGGATAGTTTCTTCCACACGGTTTGTACACAGTTTGGAAAACTCTGTAGGTAAAGTGTACAGCCCAGAAATATTTAAAAATTTACAATTTTCCCAGTCTAGGATTTTTAACCCCAACTCGGGATTTCCTACCCATTCACCACTCTTCACTATATGAATGAACCAAACCTCCCAAGGGCTCCAATAGATCGATATACCTCATTTATAAGTCCTTTTTGGTGTCTTTTTTTGTGGATCAAATCTTCGGGTAAGGCTAATCCCATCCTTCATTCTGTTTGGAGTTTAGGGTTTCTATCTTTTTCTCCTCTCTTTCAGAAGCTCTATAACCCTATTCTTTGGGTGATATACAGGTTAAAGCTTAAAAGGTTGGTTGAAGAGGAATATAAGGGGTTAATTAAGAGTGTGTTCACCCACCAAATCGAGGTAGGTGGTCTCCAAGTTATATCTGATGGTTTGTTTGTGGATTTATGCATGTTTGATTTTGTTCTTGGATGTCTCTTCATATGATTTGATTAACCATGGAATGTTTTGGTAAAATGGTTATTAAAATGGAAAATGGAAACCCACATGATCCCCATGGGATGCATCCAGGGTGATGAGACTAAACTAGTGACACCCATGGGGTGATCTGACTTTTCCGGATCTGGGGATTTGTGATGAACAAGTGAGATTATGGTGTGTTTATGATGAGCCCTTGATAAAAATGTTGATGTGATTGATGGTGTTTGAGTAGAATCTAGTTGATTCACCTAGGCTTAATAATAATAACCTAAGGTATGTTTGGTTAACATAGAAGTGGTTTACATGGTTGAACATGGCTATGTTAAATGAATTGTGAATAGTGTTGGAATGTGGAATGGGTTAATATGTGGAAAGGATTAAATACCATAATAGAATGGATTATGAGTCTAGTAATAAAGGCTAGTGAGTTAGGCATAATTAAAGATGCCTAGTGAGTTAGTCATAATGAATAATGCTTAGTGAGATAAGAATAATAAAATGGAATTGGGATAAATGTATAATGATGTGAAATGTGCTAAATGGGTTAATGGGTTAAGGCATGGTATGAACTCATATGTTATTGTTATAATTTATGTTTTCCTTAGGAAGTGGTTGTGATGTTGTGTTAATGGTTAATAGAAACATATATGTATAGCATGTTTACATGGCTTGGTAGTGTGGGGTATTGACTGATGTTATACGCCCATGGGTTGAGTTAGACTGATGCTCTAAACTCCACCCCAATGCACGAGTTAGGTATGAGGACCGATGCTCTATGCCCCTAACAGTTTCATCCACCCAGAATGAGGCTTTTAGGTGAGGATATAATTGACCTCAGTAAGTTAGTCTTAGTGAGAGAGGATGATTATGTGTTCTTCCTCACGCATGTGATTGTGTACTTTGAGCCTATGTAACTTATTATGTTTGATTAACCCATGTTAGATGTGTTGGAAATGGTATGTAATGGGAAATGGGATGAAATGGTAAGGTATTGAAATGGTAACAAATGTTGGTAGTAGACCTAAACTAGATAAGGGTGCTTAATCTTTTCCTTGTCATTTGTTATTCATTTTCCTTTTTCGTGAACATTCTTTTATACCGGGTATTTTGTAGACATCTTTGGTGGTGACCTACTGAGTTTTACTCACACCCTGCTCGGTCTTCCATTGGGTACCTGAGATGATTTTATGCTTGCAAGTCAGGAGAAGGGAAAAGACCCTTGATAGGAACTTGGGTTGGAACGAGTGTGCATGGAGGAGGACCCAGACGTCATGTCGAGACCATTTTGTGGATTTTGCAGTTTTTTTTTATTTTGGGTTTTGTTCACCTTTGCACATATAGCATGGCATGAAAAATTTACTATTCTACATGGTTGTACCCCATTTGGGGAATGGTTGTTTACGCATGCTTTTGTATTATTGGTCATTTTTCCTCAATTTTGTTTATCTTCTATTGTGGATTTCTCTGATAAAAGGGGGTATAGTCTCCCCAATTGACTATTTGGACCCCATCTACTAGTCGTAAACCTTTTGCATATGGAGAGACACACTTAAGGTCATGTAACCACCCGGCTCGGATCACCAGATTAGTGGATTCCGGGTCGGGGACATTACATGTGGTATCAGAGGAATGTTTTTCTTCTCCTTCTCTGAAATCTTGTTATTTGGGATGGTAGATGAGAGTTTGGATGTGTAAGGCCTTGGTAATGACCTCGGTCTTGGGAGTAGCTAACCTCTATACGAGGGAAAACCGATGTCACCCACGGTGGTAATTGTTGTTCTTGATTGTGCGATGTTACAGTTGATGATATTTCACCATTGGGTGATGCACATGTTGTGTGATGTGATGGTTTAATGAAATTTTTCTTGTGGCCTCAATGGCACGATATTGTGCATTCATGCATCATTGTAGGAACCTCGAGATGTAGGTGACATGCATCATGTTAGGCACACATGGGTTGGGTGTGTGAGGCATGAAAGATAGATTTCACCTTGCATTTTGATCATTGAAAAGGGAAAATTTGGTAAACGAAATAATTCAAGTGGGTGAAGATAAAAGAATGATAAGTGAATACTATTGAAATATGTATAATTAAGGGTTTTTAATGAATTGAAACTGTTGTTGTAACAAGTTTTGTGAGCTCTGTGGTGGAGTATGGTGGTTTACCCCTTGTGGACGATGACCTGCGGTAGGGATGGTTGGGGTGATGTTTCTGGAATTCTAAGGTTTGTGGGGATGGTGCATGTATGTTGGGTTGTTTTGGCTCATGAGGATCCTTCTTATTATGAATTTGGGAAAGTTCAATGGTTTTTGTTCTAATCCTCATGTTTGGAAATGTAGAGAAATACCACCACAACGTCGAGCACCAGTTGGGAAACAAGATGATATTGCTAAGATAATACCTCCAGTAGAGGAGCAAGAGAATGTGGTGATCTAGGAAGGTAGGGAAGATAAGTTCCCAGAGAACTTGGCTCGTTTTATGTAGATGATGGATTGTGACCCAGGGAAGGTTGCACCAAGTATGTTTGAGCTGACCAGAGGGTTTCAGCTACAACACCCTCTGACCTGTATCGAAGAGGGTGGTCCAGAGGCAACAGAGTTCTGGATAGAGTATGTCCAGATGATAATTGACCATTTAGAGACTCCTGATGGTAATCGGGTGAAGTTGTTAGCCTATATGTTGTGGGGCTAGGAAAACTATTGGTCGGACATCCTAGCTCAGACTGAGCAGTCTGAGGGGATGTTGTGGAAATATTTCCAAGAAAATTTTCTAGAGCATTTGTACCTAGATACTTTGACGCAAGAGAGGGCTCCATAGTTCATGAGCCTGACATAGGGATCGATGTCAATGATGGAGTTTGTTGGTCGCTTCACTGACATGTGATTCTTTGTTCCGATGTTGGTGGGGGATGAGGTAGCAGTTGCGAGGAGTTTCTAGGACAGGATAAGCCATGAGATCATGTCTTAGGTGAATATCTTTCGCTTGAAGAGGTTTACAGTGGTATTGGATTAGGCATTGATCTCTAAAGGGAATTTGAAGGGAGTTCCATGTAGTGGGCATGTCGTTCCAGTTAGGAGAACAAGTAGTGCCGCTTCTGAGGTCTGGAAGAGTTGTTTTGGAATTTTTATGTAGGGTGGATGTGTGAAAAGTGGTCAGAAGATAGGTTCATCCTCTCAGAATGGTTATCGGATGTTCTTCTATAAGTGTGGAAGGGCGGGGAACATGTCTGGACATTGCCTTTGACCTCCAATTGAGTGTCGATTGTGGGGTATATTGGGACATGTATAAAGGTTCTACAGGAACCCTCATTTGGTGAGCATGAATGTTAGTGATAGGAAGATGCCATGCAGAGGGAAAGGATAAGTTGCTCCATATTAGGTAGGCGGTTGGAGCTCCATTGGCCTTATTGGTATGGGCGGTGGACATGGAACTTCGGGGCCGGATCACCCACATCAGCAGGGTAGTGTAGTGCAAGGCACAAACATTGAAGAATAGGGTAGAGGGGTAGGTCAGCTTCACATAGTTCACTCTGCACCTGGTGATGGAGGGGTTGGGCCATCAACTATTTGAGGTATAATCCTTGTAGTTTCTATGCATTCTAGTGCATTATTTGACACTAGTGACATACACAATTTTATTTCTGCTCATCTTGTGGTAGTGTTGGTTTGCATGTGGAAAATGTGCATGGGGTTATGTCGGTTGACACTCTGTTGGGGGTGCGAAATGAAGATATCAAGCAGTGCAAGGGATGGGCTCTGAAAGTTTGTGGGTATCATGTCCTGTGGGACTTGTTCATTCTCAAGATGTCGGGGTTTGACCTAATTTTGGGTATGGACTGGTTGGTGTTATATCAGGTTCACATAGACTGTTACCATCATAAATTATCATTCAGGTCACTTGAGGGTGATGCTTATGTCCATCACAGAGAGTGGGATGTTTGAGAAGGTCGTATGGGACCATTTTGTCAAAAATTGGATAGGATCACAGCTCAAGCATCTTATTTGGTCTTGATGATGAAATAGGGGAACAATCTATCTCCCCTCTAGTAGTTGATCAGTTTCAGGATATTTTTCCTAAGGATTTCACAGGTTTTCCACCGGAGAGGGATGTAAAGTTCACGATTGAGTTACTGCCGAGAGAGGAGCCAGTTTCTATTCTTCCTTACCGAATGGAATCATCATAACATTAGGAAATAATGGTTCTTATTGAAGAGTTGGAACATAATGGTTTCATACATCCCAGTACGTCTCCTTGGGGATCTCTTGTACTTTTTGAAAAGAAGGTTGATGTGTTATTAAGGTTTTTTGTGGATTATCAGAAGTTAAATCAGATGAAGATGAAAAATAGGTACCCTATTCTGAGAATTGGTGATCTGTTTGACTAGTTGAGGTATGAATCTATGTTTTCAATGATTGATATGAGATCAGGTTATCACCAATTGAGGGTGAGGTCTTCTGACGTACTGCTAACAGATTTCAAGAGTCGGTACAGGTTGTTTGAGATTGTGGTGATGTCTTTCAGCATGAAAAATGCACTGGAGGTGTTCATGGGTTTGATGAAATGAATATTTCATCCATATTTGGATCAGTTTGTGGTTGTCTTTGTTAATGACATCTTGGTGTACTCAAAAACTCATGACAATCATGCACAACATCTTGACATCATTCTGAGTACACTAAGATATCATGGACTATACGCCAAGCTTTCAAAGTGTCAATTATGGATTGGAGAAGTACATTTTCTGGGTCACATCATCGTTGAGGCATGTGTGTTAGTGGATCCAGATAAATTGTAGGTTTTTGTGTCTTGGGAGTAGCCTAATAGTGTTTTAGTTGTTCAGAGTTTTCTAGGTTTGGTCGGGTATTACTAGAGGTTCATCTAGGATTTCTCCCACATGGAAGAACCACTATCGATCTTGACCAATAAGGGAATCAGTTTTGAGTGGTCTGAAGCTTATGAGAATTCCTTTCATGAGTTGAGAAAGTGATTGATGCCCGCATCGATCATGATCTTATGTGAGCCAGGTAGGAAGTATTTCTTATTTTATGATGTGTCTGGTATCGGTATTGGGGCTCTATTGATTCAAGATGAGAAGATTGTGGCTTATGGGTTGAGGTAGTTGAGTCCCCATGAGCGGAATTACCCCACTCATGATCTTGAGTTGGTTGTTGTAGTGTATTCCTTAAACTGCTGGATGCACTACTTATTGGGGGAACGGTTCACGGTCTATACCGATCACAAGAGTGTAAAGTATATCTTTTCATTGCATTACTTAATTCTTTGAAAGAGATTATGGGTTGAGTATCTCTAGTAATTCGACTATGAGATGGTATATACACCAGGAAAAGGGAAGAGTGTTGATGATTCTTTGAGCAGGAAGGGTCAAAACTAGGTGGTTCAGGAATCCATCACCGAGTGAAAGGTGATGGATTTATTAGTAGAGATGTAACTGGAGGTGCGGGAGGAGATGGTCAGGTGACTCTTTCTTTCATTGCTGTGGAGTCGATACATTTGAGTCATGTTAGGGAAATTCAGCTCAACAATCCTGATATTTTGGCGATGAAGGAAAGACTTAAAGGTGGGGAGCCACCTTCTTGTTTGGATATCGGTGTGGATGGGATTTTCTGGGTTCATGGTCATGTGGTTGTGCCAGAATGCATGCGGGAAGAGTTTTTGCGTGAGTTTCATGCATCGAAATGGGCATTTCATCCTAGTTTTACCAAGATGTATCTTAATCCTTGCAGAAAGTGTTGGGGGCTAGGAATGAAAAATGTAGTAGCGGGCTTTGTGGAACGGTGTCTTACCTGTCAGCAGGTTAAGGCCGAGCATCAATGCCCAGGTGTATTTTTATATACATTTCCCATTCTGGAATGGAAGTGGGATGATGCGATGATGGATTTTGTGGTGTGTCTTCCAAGGAATCCTCAGAAGAATGATGCAATCTGGGTGGTTTTGGATCGGTTAACAAAAGTGGCTCATTTCTTACCGATTCAAGAGACATATTCAGTTGATCGGTTTGGTGAATTTTATGTTTGGTAAATAATAGGTTTTCACGGTTTACTAAGGACTATAGTTTCAGATCATGATCCTCATTTCACATCGCGCTTCTCGAAAGGGTTTCATAAGGGTATGGGTACATAGGTTCTTTTGAGTATGGATTCCCACCCACAGACGGATGAGAAGTCAGAGTGTAAAATCCAAATATTGGAAGACATGTTGAGGGCTTGTGTATTGGATTTTTGTGGTTCCTAGAAAAAGAACCTGTCACTTGTTGAATTTTCCTACAACAACAGTTTTCAAGCTATAGTTCAGATGGAACTATTTGAGGCCCTCTATGGGAGGTCATGTAGATCTCTGTTGTGTTGGTTGGAGGGTGGTGAAACCGAGCTATTGGGATCGAGTCTCATGAAGGAGACATCAGAGAGAGTTGAGTTGATTCGAAAGCTGATGGAAATGGCTCAGAGTAGGCAGAAGTCATATCTGGATCGAAAGTGTATCCCTCTTGGGTTTTTGGTTGTTGATAGTGTGTTCCTTTGGGTGTCTCCAAAGTTGGGTCACCGACAAATTCAGAAGTAGGGAAATTTGGTGCCCAGGTATATGGGGTCGTTTGAGATTGTGGAGAGGATCGAGCCGGTGGCATTCTGATTGGCTCTTTTATAGTCTTATAGAGGGATGCATGATGTCTTTCATGTGTCATATCTTTGCTGGTATCACACTGACCCAACTCACGTGGTGGATGTTGAGGATGTTGATCTTGAGGTCGATGCATCATTTGTGGAGCATATGGTTCATGTCATGGATCATAGTGACAAAGCCTTTTGGAGCAAGTTTGTGTCATTTGTTCGAGTACTATTGCAGCATGGTAATGTTTAGGAAGAACCTTGGGAGCGGGAATCAGATATGAGGGCTTAGTGGCCCAATCACTTTTCTTTGGAAGTGTAATGAATCTTGGGAACTCAGCTCGAGGACGATACGTTATAATGTGGGGAGGTTGTAATATCCCAAATCTTGGAAAAGTATGTCCTCGTTTATGTTTTGGTTTGAATCCCTTTTTTGGTTAATTAAGTGCTTACCCAAGTCCTAAAGGAGGCTCGAGGGTGTTACGTGGGTTTGGGACACAAAAGGTGGAGAAAAGGGGTTTTTTGGGTAGGTCGCACGGCCTGTTCACAGTTAGTGATAACCGTGTGGATAGCCCAATAAACCATTCAAGAGATTTGTTTTTTGATAGTGGATTCTACACGGTTTTTACATGGTTTGGAAAACTGTGCAGGTAAACCTTGCTGCCTAGAAACCTTTAAAAAATTACAAATTTTCCACCATGGGATTTTAAACCCCAACTCGGTATTTCTTCCCCTTTCACCCCACTTCATTCTTGGAACGAACCAAACCTCCCAATGCCTCCAAGAGATCGATCTCACTCATTTCTAACACTTTTTTGGTGTCGTTGGTTGAAGATTGAATCTACAGGTAAGGCAAATCCCATCCTTGTTGCTCTTTTGAGTTTAGGGTTTGTATCTTCTTCTCCTCTATTTCCAAATATCTTAAACCCTACTCATTGGGTGAAATTTAGGTTGATTCTTAAAAGTATGGTTTAATCGAAATCTAAGGTCCTGATTAAGAGTGAGTTCACTCGCGAAATTGAGGTATGTGGTCTACAAGTTATACCTCATGGTTTATTTGTGGATTTGTGCATTGTGGTTTTGTTCATGGATTTCTCCGGATATGATTTGATTACCCATGGAATGTTTTGGTAAAATGGTTATTAAAAGGGTAAATGGAAACCCTCATGATCCCCATAGGACGCGTCGAGGTTGATGACACTAAACAAGGGCCACCCAGGGGTGAACCGACTATTCTGAGCCTAGGGTTTTGTGAAGAACAAGTGAGATTGTGGCGTGTTTATGATGAGCCCTTGATAAACATGTTGATGTGATTGATGGTGTTGGGGTAAAATCTAGTTGATGAACCTAGTATTAATAATAATAACCTAAGGTATGTTGGGTTGACATGAAATTGGTTTACATGGTTGAACATGGCTATGTTAAATGAATTGTGAATAGTGTTGGAATGTGTAATGGGTTAATATGTAGAAATTATTAAAGACCATTATATAATGGATTATGAGTCTAGTAGTGAAGCCTTATGAGTTAGGAATAATGACTGATGCCTAGTGAGTTAGGCGTAATGAAGAATTCTTGGTGGTATAAGCATAATAAAATGGAATTGGGCTAAATGACTAATGATATGAAATGTGGTAAATGTGTTAATGGGATAAGGCATGGTATTTACTCATATATTTTTGTTATGATTTATGGTTGACTTGGGAAATTATCGTGATGTATTTTGAATGGTTAATGGATGCATATATGTATAGCATGTGCACATGGCATGGTAGTGTAGGGTATTGACTGAGGTTCTACACCAACGGGTCGAGTTGGACTGATGCTTGAACTCCACACCAACGCACGGGTTAGGGATGAGGAATAATGCTCTATTCCTCTAACAGTTTCATCCATGTATACTGAGGCGTCGAGGTTGGGATATGGTTGACATGAAAAAGTTAGTACTAGTGATATAGGATAAATATGTATTTTTCGCATGCATGTGATTGTGTGCTTAGAGCCCATGTAACTTGTTGTGTTTGATGAACCCATGTTAGATGTGTTGGAAATGGAATGTAATGGAAAATGGGATGAAATAGTTAGGTATGGAAATGGTAACAAATGTTGTTAGTGGACCTAAACTGGTTAAGGGCACTTAATCTTTTCCTTGTCGTTTGTTATTCATTTTCCTTTTTCATGAACATTTGTTTATACTGGATATTTTGTAAAAACCATTGGTGGTAGCCGACTGAGTTTTACTCACACCCTTCTTGAGCCACCATTGGTTACCCAAGAAGACTTCATGTTTGCAGGTCCTGAGAAGGGAAAATTCCCTTCCTAGGTAGTTGGGTTGGCACAAGTGTGCGTGGAAGAGAACCCGGACATGGTGTCGGGACCAATTTGGGGATTTTGTAGTTTGTCTTCATTTTGGGTTTTGTTAACCTTTTCACATGTAGCATGGAATGACATATTTACCATTGGACATGGTTATACCCCGTTTGGGGAATGGTTGTTTATGCATGCTCTGGTATTATTGTTTAGTATTCCACTATTGTAAGACCCCAAGCTTCCATGGTACGCTTCTCTTTGAATAATACAGTAGCGTGTGTTGTACGCAACCTCAAGTTCTAACACACTGCGACCAATCAATGTAGCAGTTACGAATAGTAATACCCAATTTTTGAAGTTATATAAATTTTATATTTCATAATGGACTTCATTTTTGGATTCGGAATATCGAAATTAGCCTAAGTTGAATTTTTGGTATTTTTCTGAGAACTTCAAATTTTCGATGAATAAAAAAAATACTTAAAAACAACTTTTTTAATCGGAATAATTTATAATGATAAATTATAATATTGACTATTTTTAAAATATAATTAGAACATATTTTTACCATTAAATCCAATGGTGGGCATTGGAATTAATTTCAATTTTAAATTGGATTTAAATAAGTGTCAATCTTTTGATAGATATTGTTTCTTAAAAACACGCTATTTGTTTTGACAATGAGAATTAATTATAAAATTAATTAATTTAACTTATATGTTTTTAATTTTGTAAAATATATATCATTTTTGAATTCAGAATATCAAATATACCTTAAGGCGAATTTTTGGAATTTTTCTGAAAAACTTCAATTTTTATGAATACTGAAACCACTAAGTGGTAGTTAAAAAACTGATTTTTCATTTAAATGAAACTTTACCACTTATGTTAATAGAATTTCAAAAATTCGACATACATGGTTGTAATTATTAAGTAAATTTTTGTTCAATGGGAGGAAAATTACTTTTGGTGAATAGTAACTTTTAAGTTTTATTAATCGCGGTTAAAGGTAATTATTGTAATTTAAGGAAAATATAATGTTATAATAATATGAAATTACCTTTACACTTGTCCTAAAATTATTTTAAGAGTCATGTCCGACCAAGAAAACCCATGGGTCAACTTAGGGACCCCATGGAATCACTTTTGTGTGATAGTGACATTTTATCATTTTATTTTTTTAAAAAGGAAAATATAACAAAAGTATGTAACACCTAAGTAAAACAATTTTAATTTTGTCGAAAAAAATAAAATATAAGACTAAAATATTCATTGGAAAGCTAAAAATATTTCCTACATCATGGTATTTTATTTATAATTTTTAGACATTATATAAATGAATTTATTTATGACACCATGATGATGCAGTGATTACCTCATTAATGAACAATTTAAATAAAATGAAAAGATAAGGTAAAATCTAAGACTTACACTTGTATAAAACCGATTGGATGGGTGAATTTAGAACCCCTATCAGCTTATACTCGAAATATATCATTGTGGGACTTTTAAAATCCGAAAATCATTTCATAATAAAGTAACATTTCATGACTTTCCAAGAGTGCCCCTCCTCTCATCTTATAAAAGGCCCCCAACTATACCACCTTATTCACACCATCAAAGCCATTTGGCTCGTCCAACCTCGGCCCAAATACTCTCTAAACTTTCCTCCCTTAATCGTAGAAGCCTTAACTTAGGCAGAAAGCTGTTCAAAAAACCCTTTTGGTTCAAACCAATGGGAGTTACCCGATTTAAAGGTAATGTCTTCTCTTATGTCCTTGTGTTTTATTTGGATTCTCTAACCCCATAAACTACTATTATTCCTCTATTTTGTAACAACACCAGTATATTAAATATACTATGATGTTTTTATGAGAATTATTTTATTTACACTTACACACACTCCCATCTAATGGTTAAATAACATATTGTTTTTGTGGGTGGCAAATTACTGCCTCACGAAATGATGATTGTTCAATCTTATATTAACACCTTTAATGGTGGCCATTTTGATGTCACTATATTTATATATGATACATATGGTATTTATTTTTTCTATATGCTTCTGTATTTTATGTTTAAATCATATCATTATGCTTTTCATGTCATGTAATTGCGATAATTTCATCTGAGGAAGTGTGGACTACCGCCCCTCAAGTGATGTAACTCGTTCATGCAATACATGAAATGTATAAAGATTGAAATTAATGAACTTATGGGACCTATATAACATATATATAATACTCGAATTATAATATATATAAGTATCATTTATTTTTAATTCCTTTAATATGAAAAATAAATGAAAGTAGCGTTCATGCGTACGTACGGCCTACCGTCTCCATGAACGGTGCATTTCATTTTTTATCTTCAAATGTTATGGAATAGTAAAAAATGAATATATAATGGATATATATTATATTTAAATCATTAATACTATTCTAGAGATGATGTACTTATAACTACATGAACAATTTTTTTCAAACAAGTTTATTTTTGACTCATGTACTAAACATCGATAAAACGGATGATATGAACTCACATAATTAACTAATTATTATAACATGGTAATATGTGATATGAATTTAATAATAAACTTTAAATTAAGTCCTTAAGAAATTATAAATTGACCTATGTTTATTATTCAGGAATATAAATAATGATCGAGTCAAGTCGGACACGCGGTAAGGGGCTTCATTTTAATCTCCTTTCATTGAGGCATATTTCGTTTTAATACAAGACTTTATTTTATATGGTTTATAAACCCCTTTGAATTTTAAACTAATTCAAAAGGAATATTTTTATACAAATAATTTTACTAAACAACAAAAGGACTTTTTTTGTCTTACGTATGCGACAACAATGACTTCCCTACCGCCGTGACCATTATTTGAGTTTCGGCTTCCTCTACAAGTCATAAATTTTTTTTAAATGAAAATTAAATACCATGTTTTAATTATCATTTATTTTGGTATTGAAAATGGTTTTGAAAATTTTTTGATCATATAAATGTGTTGTATCGATATCTTGTGATTGAAATGTGGAAATGTTATGTTTCCTTTATGCATGTATTATGTGATATGATTATGTTATGGTTCTTGGGAATTGTTTATTATATGTTTAAACCTTTTCATATAAGGAATGCATTGGACTTAGTAAGTGATGGGTGGATCCAGTTGTGGCTCCTCGATGCATCGGTAGGTCTCATGAGAAAAACTAGTGTCTTGGCACAAGGCTTTGACAAAATCTTATTTGTAGTCTTGGCACAAGGCCTTGACTATGTGGTTATGATAGTATGAAATTATTCATTCCATTATTATGAAAGTGGTTATTGATATTTCATGTGAATATTATATTATTAGAATAACTTTTTGAATATGTAAATGACATTATTTCATTTTATATTTTCCATATTATGCTGAAGTTCAAGTTTTAAAGGCTTTGTTTTAGTTATACATTTCCTTAAATGTTTTTGTTTATTTATGAAAGTTTCCGCTAGATTGTTATATTTACTGTGCATCTGAGCTCACCCCTTTCTATGATCTATTTTTCCCAGGATGTGAAGAAATATTTTATGACTGACCTGTAGGGATAGTCTGGGGGGATATGAGTGTGGACTATGGAGACTATGTTGTTGTAGTTTTTCACTTTATGATGTAATGTAAGACTTATGAATGTATCTAGTGTTTCTAACACTACTAAACTAATCGTTCTTTCAAGACTTGATCTTTTGTGATCATGCCAATGTTATGTAATAATGAACCGACTCTAGGTAACTAGGGTGGGGGCGTTACAGTTGGTATGAGAGGCATTTTAGTACTAACCTTGGAAGCACGATTTAGATAAACTCTAATTAGAGCACATAGCCCTAAGATAGACTGTGAGGATTAGTGTAGAAGAACTTCCTTGAATCATGGTATTGTAGAGGTTTTGTGAGTTTTCTGAGAAATAAATCTATTTTTGGATACCAGTGGGTAGAGGCGGCTCTGGAACATGTGTACCTAGGGGTAAAAACCAAAAACACCGCTTTGAGCTAGACTCGAACGGGAACTGGTGCACGACAACGGGCCTTGCTGCACTCTTGGTTATGACACTCCCGAGGGATATGCCTAGGATAATTCATCATTTCATTACAAACCATTATGAAGGTTTTATGAGTATATACATTTTCAAAGAAAACATTTTTATGATTATGGATTATATCCATAAACTATTCAATTTATGTTAAGTGTTTTTCATGTTTGTTATTATGTATTTCAATTCATAAACTAATCTAGTTTATGACATTGTTTAGAAATGGCGCCTAGTGGAAGGAATTGAAATCGTATCAATGCATGCACTCCATGTAGGGATTGACCTCCTACTCAAGATAATTATAGTTGAGCTGGTGATACAACTGGTGCTAATCATCTTATCACCATACTAGGACAACTCACTTAGGTTATGAATAATAACCTAACTCGTATTGAGCACCTAGATCCGCAACATGGAGGATCAATGTTATACCACTTCATGAGGCACCAACCACTAATATTTAATGGGGGTAAAAATCCATTAATAGCTAAGAAATGGATAAACTCCTTAGAGAAAATATTCCTTGCCTTGGGGAGTAGCGAAATGGAGAAAGTTGTCATAGCAGTTTTCCGCCTCACTGGAGATGTCGATCAGTGGTGGTCACTAATTCAAAACACAAAGGAAGATGATGAAGTATCAAATATGGAATGGATTGAGTTTAAAGAATTTTTTTAGAAAAATACTTTCCTAATGACCATCGAGCGGATATGGACAGACAGTTTTTGAGACTGAGGAAAAAAGAGGATGAGAATGTTGAAAAGTATGAATCTACATTACAAGGTTAGCGAGGCATGCGGTAGATTATATACATAACACGAGGAGTAAGATTGATCATTTCATTGATGGGTTAAAACCAATTATACGTCGAGAATTAGTCTCACAATCTTTCTCAATGTACGAAGACATTGTCTCGTATGCTATCAAGACAGAGAAGGAATTCTCTAAGTCATATGACAATAAAGTAAAGCAAGAGAAGAAGAGAACGATGGAGAAAGAGACAGATAAAGGGAAAATAGAAAGAAGGATTTTCCATTATGTAATAATTGTGGGAAGAATCACCCCGGTACTTGCCTAAGGGGAATGGGAGTTTGTTACAAATGTGGAGAAAAAGGTCACCAGGCTCATGATTGCCAAGGAAAGAAAGAGGCTGTCAATGAATGCTATAATTGTAGATAAATTGGGAATTATGAAAATGAATGTCCTAATCGTCAGGTAAACTTACCTCAGAAAAGGCTCAGGGATCAAGGCCAAGCTTATGATATTACTACAGTTGAAGTGAAATAATTAATGTGTTTGTGTTTTTGGACTCACGGATTATATTCTGGTTATAAGAATAATCTGATGTATATAAGGATTGCAATGCAGTAATTGTTGTTTTCATTAAGGTTTTAATATGACTAAGTTAATAATATTTTCATTCTGTGGCAATAAGAGAAACTTTACTTTGTTTGGGGAATCTGATGTCACAATTGATTTTGGAATTTATATACCTTTTATAGAGAGTCTCAACAGAGGTATTTTGGATAACTATAATGTTTGGAATGGATTAGGTTGAACTTTGAATAGTATTATTTAAGGTTAAAACATTTCTTATGATTATTTTTCAAATATTATAATACTATAGTTTTAGGAAAAGGAAAACCTGCAGGTCAGGTGATAACCTGCCACGTCGAACAAAGCTCCAGGAATCGAACCCACAACCATAGTGCGACAGGCCTTTATCACCTACCACCAGCCTACAGGAAGTCCCTGGTTATTACAAAATATTTTTCTTCATGGTATGTGTTAATATTTGGTACCTTATACGATTAGGAAAAATATAATATTTTTGAGTTCTATTGTCTTTTTAAGTAAAAGATGAGTTTGTGGTATAAATTAGTTGAAGGATTGAATTCTACTTTTCAAAGTATATATATATCTTTATATCTCTTATTCTATGAAGAAATTAATTCTTAAACTTTAGGGAAGTAATATTAAAACAAAAATATGTTATCCTAATACCTTATGTTTTGTTGAACTGGTGATATTTTCATCATAGATTGATGGCTTTGAGGCCCTCAGTTTTACACTTGTTTGTGGTTGAAGACCTCAATCACTCCTTATAAATATTTATGTTTTTTCTCTAATTATGTGTCTATAATTTCCACCAATGTTCTCCTATTCGAAACCCTAATTTTGTGTTAACTTCCTCATTTCCCTTTCCCTCTTATTAAAACTAAATTTTATTAACCCTATATCTGATATGGGTTTTCCACAAAGGTATTTTCTATTTTCCACCTTTTATATTTGGAGAAAAATTTCAAATTGTGAGGACACAATTTATCGTAGGAGGGGAGAATGTAACATCCCAAGCTTCCACAGTACACTTCTCTTTGAATAATACAGTAGCGTGTGTTGTACGCAACCTCGAGTTCTAACACACCATAACCAATCAAAGTAGCCGTTATGAATATTAATACCCACTTTTTGAAATTATATAAATTTTATATTTAAAAATGGACTTCATTTTTGGATTCGGAATATCAAAATTAACCTTAGTTGAATTTTGGGTATTTTTCTGAGAACTTCCAATTTTCAATGAATAGTAAAAAAATACTTAAAAACAACTTTTTTAATAAAAATAATTTATAGTGATAAATTATACTATTGAGTGGTTTTAATGTATAATTAGAATATATTTTTACCATTTAATCCAATGGTGGGCATTGGAATTAATTTCTCTTTTAAATTGGATATAAACAAGTGTCAATCGTTTGATAGATATTGTTTCTTAAAAACATGCTATTTATTTTGACAATGGGAATTAATTATAAAATTAATTAATGTGACTTATATGTTTTGAATTCTGTAAAATTAAAATAATTTTTGAATTCAGAATATCAAATATATCTTAGGGTAAATGTTTGGTATCTTTCTGAAAAACATCAATTTTTTATGAATAGTGAAACCACTAAGTGGTAGTTAAAAAACTGATTTTTCGTTTAAATGAAACTTTACCACTCCTATGAATTGAATTTCAAAAATACGACATACATGGTTGTCATTAGTAAGTAAAATATTGTTCAATGGGTTGAAAATAATTTTTGGTAAATAGTAACTTTTAAGTTTTATTAATCACGATTAAAGCTAATTAGTGTAATTTAAGGTAAATATAATGTTATAATAATATGAAATTACCTTTACACTTTTCCTACCCTTATTGGAAGAGTCATGTGCGACCAAGAAAACCCATGGTTCAACTTAGGGACCCCATGGAATCACTTTTGTGTGATAGTGACATTTTATCATTTTATTTTTAAAGAAAGGAAAATATAACAAAAGTATGTAAAACCTAAGTAAAACAATATTAATTTTGTCTACAAAAATGATCTCTTAGAATATAAATATTAATTGTAAAGATAAAAATATTTCCTACATCATTGTATTTTTTTATAATTTTTATACATTAAATAAATAAATTTATTTATGACACCATGATGATGCAGTGATTACCTCATTAATGAACAATTTAAATAAAATGAAATGATGAGGTAAAATCTAAGCCTTAAACTTGTCTAAAACCTATTGTATGTGTTTATTTAGAACCCTTATCACCTTATACTCGAAATATATCATTTTAGGTCCTTTAAAATCCTAAAATCATTTCATAATAAAGTAACATTTCATGACTTTCCCAGAGTGCCCCTCCTCTCCTCTTATAGAAGCCCCCCCCCCTCTACCACCTTATTCACACCATCAAAGTCATTTGTCTCAGCCAAACTCTGCCCAAATACTCTCTCAAATTTCCTCACTTCATCCTAGAAGCCTTACCTTAGGTAGAAAGATCTTCAAAAAACCCTTTTGGCTCAAACCAAGGGGAGTTACCCGATTTAAAGGTAATGTCTTCTCTTATGTCCTTTTGTTTTATTTTGCTTATCCAACCCCCTAAACTATTTTTATTCTTTTATTTTGTAAAAACTATAGTATCTTAAATATACTAGGATTTTTTATGAGAATTATTTGATTTACACTTACACACACTCCTGTCTAATGGTTAAAGAACATTCTATTGCTGTGGGTGGTGAATTACTGCCTCACGAAACGATGATTGTTCAATCTTCTCTTAACACCTTTAATGGTGTACATTATGATGTAAATATATTTATATATGATATATATGGTATTTATGTTTTCTATATGATTATTTATTTTATGTTTAAATCATATCCTTATGCTTTTCATGTCCTGTAATTGCGATAATTTCATCTGAGGAAGAGTGGACTACCGCCCCCTCAAGTGATGTGACTCGTTCATGAAATACATGGAATGTATAAATATTGAAATTAATTAACTTATGTGACCTATATAAAATATATATTAAACTATAATTATAATATATATATTTCTCCTTTAGTTTTAATTCCTTTAATATGAAAAAGAAATGAAAGTATCGCTCATCCGTACGTACGACCTACCGTCTCCATGAATGGTGCATTTCATTTTTTATCTTAAAATGTTATGGAATAGTAAAAAATGAATATATACTGGATATATATGATATTTAAATCATTAATACTATTCTGTAGATGATGTAATTATAACTACATGAACAATTCTTTTCAAACAAGTTTATTTTTGACTCATGTACTAAACATCGATAAAACGTATGATATGAACTCACATAATTAACTAATTATTATAACATGGTAATATGTGATATGAATTGAATAATAAACATTAAATTATGTCCTTAAGAAATTAAAAATTTACCGAAGTTTATTATTCAGGAATATAAAGAAATATCGATTCAAGTCAGACATGAGGTAAGGGACTTCATCTCAATCTCCTTTCATTGAGGCATATTTTGTTTTAATACAAGACTTTATTTTATATGTTGTATAAACCCCTTTTACTTTTAAACTCATTAAAAAGGAATATTTTTATACTAATCATTTTAATAAATTACAAAAGGAATGTTTTTGTCTTACGTATGCGGCGATAACGACTTCCCCGCCACCGTGACCATTATTTGAGTTTCGGCTTCCTCTACAAGCCATGACTTTTTTTAACAGAAAAATAAATACCATGTTTTACTTTTCTTTTAATTTTGTATTGAAAATTGTTTTAATTTTTTTTGATTATATCAATGTGTTTTATTGATATCTTGTGATTGAAATGTGGAAATTTTTTATTTCCTTTATGCATGTTTTATGTGATACGATTATGTTATGGTTCTTGGGAATTGTTTATGATATGTTTAAACTTTTTCATATAAGGAATTAATTGGAATTAGTAAGTGATGGGTGGAGCCCGCTATAGCTCCCTGATGCATCGGTAGGTCTCATGAGACAAAATAGTGTCTTGGTATAAGGACTTGACAAAATCTTATTTGTAGTCTTGGCACAAGGCCTTGACTATGTGGTTATGATAGTCTGGCATTATGCATTCCATTATTATGAAAGTGGTTATTGATATTTAATGTGAATATTAGATTAGTATAATATCCAGGTGAATATGTAAATGTCATTATTTCATTTTATCATTTCCATATTATGCTGATGTTCATGTTTAAAAGGCTTTGTTTTAGTTATACATTGCCTTAAATGTTTTTGTTTATTTATGAAAGCTTCCTCTATATTGTTATCCTTACTGAGCATCTGAGCTCACCCCTTTCTATGTTTTATTTTTCCCAGGATGTGAAGAAATATTTTATGACTGACCTGCAGGGATAGTCTGGGGATATATGAGTGTGGAATATGGAGACTATGTTGTTGTAGTTTTTCACTTTATGATGTAATGTAAGACTTATGAATGTATCTAGTGTTTCCAAGGATACTAAACTAATCGGTCTTTCGAGACTTGATCTTTTGTGATCATTCCAATGTTATGTAATAATGCACCGACTCTGGGTAACTAGGGTCGTGGTGTTACAAATATTGTGTTTATCTTCTACTATGGCTTACTCTGAGAAAAAGGGGGTATAGTCTCCCCAATTGACTATTTGGACCTCTTCTGCTAGTTAGTAACCTTTAGCGTACAGAGAGGCATGCTTAAGGTCATGTAACCACACACATCAATGCACTAGTTTAGTGTCTTCTGGGTCAGGGATGTTACAAAATTTAACATGAATTTCCTACATATCAAATGCATATGATATATGGTTATATCAATACTGTAGAACTATAATTAGGGAGAAATTAAAGAGTAGGTTTTTCTAGTAATGGTTTCCAAATTCAAAGGATTTTTCAATATTCAATATGCTCATTATTTTTTTCATATATTTCAGCAACTAATAGTCAAAAACCAAGTTTTAGAATAATTATATAACACATTATCCTAATAAATTATGAAAGGAACACCTGGAATGACTTATTAACTATCATGGGAACCAAAATACATACAATCATGGTTTCCAAACCATAAATTTTATCATGGTTATATGAAATCTACTCAAAATAACATGCTTTATAATAGTTTTAAAAATTCAAAATTTAATCACAAAAAAATTTACTAAGAATGATTCAATAACAATATCAAACATTAAAAAAGATATAATGATATAAATTTTATGAAATGAAAAAAAAATCAATTCATTAAGAATCGTGTTATAATAGGAAATGAAACAAAAAATTCATGTCTAAAAAAGGTTTCAGACAAATGGATAGGGATAGTTAATCAATATTCTAATCATTCCAATTGGGATATAAGTTTAATTCCACAAATAATAATAGTTCATCAACAAACATTGCATAGTAAAATTCATAGAGATTAATAAAAAATTCAATAATTTATTTAATTAATTTCATTAACTTTTGTAAAACCACTTCATTAAATCACAATCTCAATCAATAATTATCCATGTATCATTCCTAGGACTCTACCCTACATGTGGTGCCACCTTACCTGGTCATTCGTTAGGTTCAGAGTCCTTACATCGGATAATGTTGGGGCTTAAAATTCCCTATCTTAGGTGGTCTTTAATGGACAATGTCACACACCAAGGTCAATTCATGTCATTACATTACTAACATATGTACTATTTATAGTGCCAAACTCCATCTTATCATTCAACCATCCCCTTTGATACCACCATTTCACAACCCCCACCCACAAAAGATACCACCATGATGGGAGAGATATTATGACCCCCATTTCCTGCCTCCATTATTCCTCATGTTTGTAATGAGAACCAAGGGTATAATGACATCATAAATGGGAGGCACTAACCTATATAATATAAACATGATCTGGAGATAAAATTAATCATCCACAAGAAACAACATGACATATTGTAAAAGGAAAATGAAACCATCCCAGAATTCATTTATAAATAATAAATATTCTTATAATGTCTCAAAAGTAAATACCCAAATGAAAAGACTAAAGTAGTAACACAAAAATTCTCCAAAGGTATGAGATAATAATTTCAAATACATCCATGTAGTCCTCCTAGAAATGAAAAAATTAGTTTATATACATATGGTGATCATACAAGTATACTCAGTACGAAATCCATATTCTCTAATGAGTATTTGAAAAATGTATACAAATTTTATCATGAGTAAATATAATAACCAACAACACCTAAACATGTCAACTAAAAAAGTTCATCCACACTATGTAATGATGACTAAATAACTTATTATTGATTAATAACATAATATGAAACATATTGACATAGTGTATGCCACAAATATTTCCCACTGATTTTATACTCCCACTCCTAAACATATTACATACTATCACTTCCAACACTTCTATATATCAAATACCACCACCACACAACATTATCAAATCATTCCTTTCCCGGAGAAAACTAGCACACATCCCCATAACACGGTCACATAAAATATTTCTCAAAGACAAATAGGATATCACTTCATAGCCACATCGATAACCAGTACAGAATCTTAATAATGATAGACATCATCACCATTTAAACCTCATACCATGAATGACCCCAGCATAATCTATCTCATCCTCTCACTGTAATACACATAGGTCATCACATCCCACCTCCCCTGAAGACACTTTCTCCACCACACCACATCACATCTTGACATTACAATTTTGACTTCTAGGAATAACAACCTTGGTATGTCATTATTTCATAGAAAAGGGAGAGGGGGAATAATTGGTGGCCATCAATCCATCCTCACCATTGGGATATTGGAAAAAACATCACCAAAAATCTTGGTTTTCAACACAAGGATCTCATAATATGTGGGAACAAATTGAAAGTTAGAATGAAATAAAATATATATAGTTTCACATCACACAAGAAAAATCTATGGGTTGACAACAATAACATCATCCCCACAAATAACACCACCATATAAACTCACAACCTCCTATACATTATTTTCCAATACAAAATGCATAGTACCACCCCTCAAAAACTAAAAACACATTTAATATTATTTCTCAAATAAATAAATTTCTCCATATTTCACTTTACTAGTCTATTTCCATTTAAAAAATCATTAATTCAATAACTAACCCAATCATTTTAAATTTCAATACCATTCATTAATATATATAAACATCTTACTTTTAGAACACACATACCATATCAATTCATTAATTAACTATTGAACTAGTACCTTTCAATTATTCATTAAACAATATGCCTCCATTACTAACCGTGAATCTAGTATAACACTAACCACAGAAAAATAAGAAGAACACAAATTCCTATTATTAACACCATCACCATACTCATCAAGACAAAAAAATCCATGTCAGCATCATTTTCTATCCAAATTCACTTCCTCTTCACCATATCCTCATCACAATAAATTTCCATCACATTGCCCCATAACACAGCTACACAAAAAGAAACACATTCACACATCATATAAAATTCCACATCAAGCCACATATAATTTTTCATAATTTTAAGGGGTTTTTCATCAATTCCCATTCACTTTTAAGGGTATTATTACAAAAGAAATTTTTCCATCCCCAAATATATCATAAGGGGATATAATTGATTGACCAATTCTTGTAATTATGATATCAACCAATCATAAAAGGTAGAGTTCCATAACCCCAAAAATATAGCACACAAAAATCCCCAATGGAAATTCTATTTTGTAAGGCATCAAGCTGGTACAATCATAATATCAATAAAATATCAATGATTTAAAAGCATTCAAAACAATCCCCTTACCTGAAAATTTCAATTAGTGAATTATTTATGACTAATTCCTCTAATGAAGTTGTCTTCACAAAATAGAACAAGAGTGTCTCCTCTCTTACATGATACACAATGATGAAAAACATGGGACTCCCTTACCAGAAGAAATATGCTTTAGACGAATCACAACACAAAAAAAGGGTTTCACACATAGGATGATGTAACTAATAGGAATAACCCAAGAAAATGGAAACATGGTTCTATATATAAAATAGAAAGGCTTTAGAACATCAAATATCGGGTGAAATAAATAAATAATGAAAAAAAGGAATGATCAATTTTTTTAATCAACATATATGAAAAAATAGATATTTGGTCACATATATTTTTTAATTTACCATTAATGTGGATCTAATTAAATTACATGTGAAATACCCTTTTAAATGATTCAGACCTTTATGAAATGGATGACATAAATAACCAATATTTGAATAAATCTTAATTCCCTTAACTATTTATTTAAACTGTTTTTCATCAAAAATAATGTGGAAATGGAGAAAATATAACTTCTTGAAAACCTAGAACATTCTACTTCCAGGTGATTTTATAGTTGTCTACCATAAAGAGTTACCATCTAGAGCTGACATCAAGAGAACCCATATATAGCTACAATCAGATTCTACCAATAGAATCTATCAAAATAAGCTACCATCTGAAGATTACTTTAGAAGTTATTGTAAGACTATGCCCACTACCATCAGGAACTACAACATGGAACTAATGTTAGGAGCTACCATTAGAAGATACATCCATACAATGTTTACATACATCAAGTTCTACTATTATAATATACCATTATAATATACCTTCAGAAAAAACTAGCTACTGTTTGGATCTACCATTAATAATTACCATCAAATTATACCATGAGGAGATACGCTAAAACTAATTCTGATAGAGTAAAGAAATACTATCAACAACTACTATTAGTAGCTTCCACCATACTAGGTCTTATATCATTAGGAGTTACCATTAGGAACTAAAATCAAGAGCTACAATCAGACTATGTTTTGTATTATTAGGAGATAGCATCAAGATCTACCATCAACCCCCCCCCCCCAACCTCCAAACACCATGGGACCTGCACTAAGAACCTCTATCAATACATTTCTAAAAAAATAATGGACCCAAAGAACTAAGATATTACATCAGATACCTATCAAACTATTCTCACTATAATGAATCAAAACCATCCTAGAATTTAAGATAATGGTTTTCCAAACAACCATCCCATGAGACACCTTTCAAGGTTGTAAATATATTTGGAACACAAAAAATGCCATGAATATGATTTATAAATACATACAATAGATTAAAAATAATCTCCAAGAGGAGATACCTCTCTAACAAGAGTAAGGATATTAATTAAAAATTACATCGACTGAGGAAATCAACCTCATATATCAACAAGATGTCAAATAATTCAACCTAAAAAACAAAATATAGTCAAATTTTAATTTGGTGCACACTTCCATGACTCTCATTCCCAATTAAGGTCATACAATCACATAAAAGGCCACATGTTTGGAAACAACATACTAGAAAACAAAATATATCAATCAATCCTTTTAAAAAACATTTTTACTCAAATCATCATTAAATGTATGAATTCACATCACAACGTTCAAAATTGAATCATATTTTTTTAACTATTTCATGCCTTTCAGAATCATACTTTATTGAAATATATTTTTCCTACATCAAAACATATCATTAGATAATTTTCATTTCAATTCATTATTATTATTTTCCACTCAATATTCTCAAATACTTTAAAAAAAGATTAATTTTAAAATTCCATTCGATTCATTTTGAAATAATGGTTTTTTTTAAAACTCATGTCTCTCATTTCAAATCACCCCAATTCATTATAAAACATTTGAAAACATTTTTAATTTATCTAAATTCCACTTAAAATCATTATTTCAACTCAAGAACATATTCTAGAAATCAATAAAAACTATATATGTTAGTTTAAATGGTTTTCATTACACAAACCATTCCATTTTAAAAAAAAAATTCAATGGTATCAAATTTGGAATATGAAATGTAACGTGACTGAAACAAATCATAATATTATAATAATCAATTTTATATATATTTCAATTTTTTCCAAGTTTTATAAAAAACATCATTTACTTGGAACATACCATTATGAAAAATTTACATTTCATTCCCCCACCTACTCAATCACTCATATTAACTAATATAGGTCTGCCAAAATGATTAAAAAAACATTGGAACCCATCAACCTCCCAAGGATATTTTTTACTTTGGGTGGATCTAACTTTCCCACACCATTTTAAAACATGTTGTTTTGGTGACCTATTATTTTTACACATATTATTAAATTATTCTTAAATATAAATATTTATTAATAATACAATAGGTTTGTAAATTCCTAGTGTATTTGGTAAACTAGGTTATTAATACATAAAACATGCAATCCATATTTGATTTTCCATAGTGAGCACCTAAAATATATTTAAGATCCTGAATATGTAAAAACCTAAGTAATTATATAATAACATTACAATCATTTATAAAAAAATTTACATTCTTCCAATATATTTTATTGTAATAATATAACAATAAATCCATTTTCATACATAAAAGAAGTATTTTTCAAAAAAGTTGGTTTGTCGCCTTTTGATGGCGCACTTGTTTTAAATCTAATTTTTCTCAATTTTATAAACTATATTTGAAAAAATAATCTTCTTCTTTATAATATTAGTATAAAAATTAACTTTTGTTTATTTTTGGGTATTTTTCTAAGAACATTCATATTTTGATGAATAATGAATAATACAAAATTTTAGTTCAAAATTGTTTTTCATCTAATTTATTTATATAGTTAAATTCTGGTTTTAATTCGTTATAAATTATAATTAAATAAATTTTTACTCATTTAATTAAATTTACATAATTTTAATCAATTCCACATTAAAATTGGATACAAAAAATTTGTGAACTTTTCAACGTTTTTACTTCAAAAACTTGTTTTCTCGTTCCATCAACTGGATTAATTTTTAATTAATTTCTTCCAATTATAAGTTTTTAATTTGGAAAAATGTATTCCATATTTTGAATCATAGTGTAAAAATTATGTAATTAGGTCCCTTTTATTTTTGTACATTATGAATAGTAACTTTAGTAATTTTTTCATTAACACGGTTAAAGGTAAATCGGGTGATTAAGGATAAACAATAATATTGTAAATATTAAAAAACTATCCTAAAAATTGTGATAATTTTATTGGATGATTTTTACTGACCTAAAACTTCCTTGGGACTATTTTATTTCCACTTGGAGCCAATTTGAGTACATTAACACTTTTATAGTATTTTATTCAATGAAAAGTCAAATTTTCCACTCTTGTTTTTAACAAGTAAAATGTTTTTAATATGGGATAATATAAGGGATATGTTCGATTATAAATAGTATTTAGAAAAATATATTTTTTACCTAAATCGTGTTAATTTTTTTTATAATTTTTAGGAAATAAATTATTAAATTAAATGGTGACATAATGATGAAGCAGTAATTGCTTAATTAATGGAAGAATCAAATAAATGATATTGAAAATATAAAAATAAATATTATTTGTTATATTTTATGTCATAAATTTATTTTTTGGATTAATTTTACATTTTATTGATGAGTTAATATATTTTTGTCGAATATATCAAGTTATGATATTTTTACAAATTCAAATTATGAATAGTGTCAAAACTTACATTAATGTTATTTAAAAAAAAATATTATTTTATTAAATGATATAAAATTTATAAAAAAATAATTTTTTACCAAATTATTGTTATATGTATTAAAATTTCATCAATTACTCATTTATTAGTCGTTTGGAATTTTATATTAATTATATTAACCCGTAAATGTAAATTACATGATATCATGGTAAGATTTAAAGGGATAAAACAAGATGATAAGGATTAATAAAATAATAAAAACATTCATAATTTTCATTTGATGAATTTATTTAGATCTATAATCATCCTATAATATAAATAAATCAATTTGGGACCATTTTGAATTAAAAATTAATTTTATTAATTTATTAATTTGAGGAATTCCAAGAGTGTCTATCTCATCTCCAATAAAAGGTTATCCATTATTCTAATTTCATCACACCTAAAAATCCATTTGGTTCAGAAAATATCTAATAATTACCTTTCTAGAATACCTATCCACATTCTAGATCTCTTTTATCACGCATAACACCACCCTTAGTGGTCTTAATGTGTTACGTGAAGGATGGGGTTTGAGGAAGGGGTATTGTTTGTAATTAAGTGTTTATGTTTTATTTATTCTTCCACATCCTTCATATATTCTTCATACCTGACGAAATAATAACTCTAGTATCCTCCATATACTTATATTTTATTATTTTAGTATCATCACCTTAATCCATCTTCAATTTCAACAATTGGAAAACTAATTATTCGTTCATGTGTACGGTGGACTACCACCTCGCGAACCGATATAATTTGTTTTCCATAACCATTTCTCAAGACTAGTTATAATGATGGAATTAATGTTTATATATTATATTCATGAAATATTTAACATTATTAAATAATAATATACCATTTACATTCTTATATTTCCATGAACATAAAAATGATAACATTGTTAGTGCATATGTGTGAACTATCACCACCATGAAGTGATGTAATTCATTTTTCAGCACCACATCACATGCATGATATATATTTTAATATTTAAACAATTAATAATATATTAATGGTATTATGATCATTCAAAAAATAAAAAATAATACTTACCTTATTTCCATAATGATAATTTGAAAATGGAAACGTTACTCATGCGTACGTAAGGCATACCGTCTCCATGATTATAACATTGTTCATTATTTATAACTAAATGGATTGATTTAAAAGTATAATTGATGTATAAAAGTGATTATTATGCCATTAATATTACTCTAGATATTATTTACTTTTGACCACTTTGACTATTGACAATATACCAAATTCATTTATCACTCAAGTACCGAATATTAACAGAACGTATGACATGAACTTAAATAATTAAGTTATTATTGTGACATGTTAATAACGAATATAAAAGGTTTAATAAACTTTAAAAATGGTTATAAATAAAGTAAATAATTTTACTAAGTTTATTATTTAGGAAGAAAAATGTTGCATGGGATGAGCCGGATTCAGGATAAGGGACTTTCAATTAAAAACACTCATTTAAAATTATTTTTACAAAAAGTTCAAGGGAGTTTTTTTTAACTTATAAAGCACAAGTGGTTTCTACCACATTCATGATGCTTTATGAATTTAATTTTTTATTTATAATTTTTCATAATTCTTTTATAATAGAATTGTTTCATTATTTTGTTCAATTTTTTTACATTTTAAAAGTGATTTTTACATGAAAAGGGTATTTTGATATCTCAAAGTGTTTTTCTCATGTGTTTAAAATAGTTTTCAGGGTTTTTATTCATTATATTCTCCTTTTACATTGTTTATTATTGGTGGATCCCATTATATCTCAAGATATGATGGTATGATCCCCATTATAGCTCAAGATATGATGGGTTGATCCAACTATAGCTGAAGATATGATGAGTGAGCCCCCTTATAGCTCTCTAATGCCTTGAGTACTCTGGAGATAGAATTTGACAATATGGTTATTAAATTTATAAGGGTGAATGTAAGAGTGATATAGTAATTATTTCCCATGAAATTTTCATGATTTTTCTATGCATGCTAATTGATTTTTACGAAAAGTCTTTTTAATGGTTTCAATGTTTTCACTAGACTAACAAATTATTTCATTATGTTCCTTATTAATCTTTTTGTGATCAACCAAAGTTTTTAAAAAATAACATGATATATGGATGGTTAAGATAATTTATTAAGTGAATATGCATTTTATGAATATTTTTCAAGAAAAATAAATTATGTATTCCTTTTAATGTTTTATATTTCGAAAAAAATGGTTACTGTTCAAAAGTATCCCCTTTGTATTTTATGGTTTTTTTATATATGAGATATAAAGTAATTATATAAAAATATAAACCTGAAAATATATTAAATGAGGAATAAAGTAAAATTATTGACTTAACTCAATAATATGTAATGTTTATGTTTGGGTCCTTATAATTTCTATCAAAGGTCGGTTTAGATAACTTTAGGGGATATGATATTGTTAATAGAACATCCATAAATGATTTTCAATTTATTGGTAAGTTAAAAATTTATATAATTTGAATATTACCATGTTTATTAATCTAAGATATTTCTATTTAGAATTGTTTTCCACATAGGAAAAAAGACTGTTGTGGTAGAAAAGCATCGAGAATAAAACATCCTTCCAAATCAGCATCCTTAGATTGTTTGAATCAAAACTGAAATGATTTTTATTGTAATAGATTAGTTTAAACATGATATAAATTATGGTGGAATCCATTAATTATATAAAATAGATAAACCACAAATAAATATGTTAGTAGTGGATAATTTCATTTGGAAATACCCTTCATCTTTCAGTGGAACCTCAGATCCAGTGGTTTTCGAAGGATGGATCAATGCTCTGGAAATGATATTTGAACTCATGGGATGTTCTAAACGAAAAAATGTAACCCTAGATTTTTATCATTTTCAAGTTGAATCTGATTAATGGTTTTCAGTGGTTATGAATAAAAAATAAAAAGATTATCTTGACATATTGAAGTGGGGTGATTTTAAGAGTCTTTTTCTCAGAAAATATTTTCCTAAATCTGTTCGACTCAGAATGGAGAAAAAATTATTGGAACTGAGGTATAAATATGATGAATCTATTTCTACATACGAATACAATTTTATAATACTATAAGGTTACATAAAAGATTTTATTCAGGACTTTAGTAGTAAAATTAATAGATTTTACTCTCATTTGAAAATATTTTTATGAAGATCTTTGGCTTCATGAGAGTTTAAAATCTATGAGAAACTTGTTCATTGTGCTGAAAATTTTTAGATGGAGTTTTATGATATGTATAATTCTCATTATCATAAGAATAATAATTGGTAAGGTTGGTAGGAGTTGGGGATGAATTTGGCAAAGAAATATGGAGGTAATAAAATCAAATTTCTATCTTGTGAAAAGTGTGGTAAAAAGCATCCTAGAAAATGTCTTATAAATTTTGGGAAGATCTACCAATGTGGAATGTTTAGAAACATGTATTTTGAGTGAAATTAAAATGATCGAAAAACTAATGATAATTCGATGGGGACTTGCTTTAACTCTAAGGACATGGTTCAGTCTGCAAATGTGTGTCCAATGTCAGTCACTCAGGGGGAAATCATCATGATTGGAAATAGAAGGGTGTCGAAAAATACATTTAAAAAACATCTATAGATTTTGAACCCTCAAAAAGTGGTTCTAGGTAAGTTTCTTATTTCTATATATTATTCCAATGTTTTGTTTGATTTAGGGTCTACACATTCCTCCATTTATAACAAATTTTCTGGTAAATTTGAAATTCTATCTCAAGAAATGATGACAGAACTTCAGGTAAAAACAAATGGGGGAAATTTTAAGACAAAAAGATATTATAAGAATATTCCTATCATTATATGTGGAATTAAATTACCTAAAATGTTCTTGTTTTTTCTCTAATATATATTGATGTTATTCTAGGAATGGATCGGATTTCTGTTTACCATGCTAAGATAGATTATTGATCTAAGGAATATTATTTTCAGAAAGTGTTTTGTTTTGTGTAAAATAATTAACCCATGTTACTGATAACATATCAGGAAGCCAATAAACTATTAAAATATGGAAATGAATGTTATCTTTCATATATTTTTGAAAATAAATGAACTATTAAGATTAGTGATGTGCCAGTGGTAAATGAGTTTTTGGATATTCTTCATGATGAGTTGCTTGGAATTATACTTGATCAAGAATTGGAATTTACTATTGAATTAGTTCATTATTCTTAGAAAATTTCTAAAACCACTCATCGAATGGATTAAAAGGAATATTTATATTTGAAGAATCAAATTTAGTATTTATTAGATAAGGTTTTTATCCGACCTAGCACTTCACCTAGGGGTGATACTATATTTTTGTTAAAAATAAATATGGTTCCATGAGACTTTCATTGATTATAGATCCTTGAATAACATAACCATTAAGAACAAGTATCATTTTCCTCATATTGATGATTTTTTTATTAGCTCCCGGGTGAACGGTATTTTTCAATGCTTCAACTTAGGTGGGGGTTCTATCAGTTGAATGTAAAGGAAGTATCCATTTTGAATATTGAATTTTAGAGTAGATATAGGCATTATTAAATTTTAGTTATGTCATTCGGGTTAACTAATGCACCTATTATATTCATGGAATTTATGAATAGAATATTTCATGAGTTCTTGTATAATTTTGTTGTTATTTTTATTTATGAAATTTTGGTATATTCAAAAATTATATATGAACATGAAAGACATATAATGGTTCTTTTGAAAAAACATAAAATTAAAGAAACTATATGGGAAATTTAGAATGTAAAAATTTTGGTTTCAAAAAATTTTCTTCCTTGGTTACATTGTTTCAAAAAATGGCATAACTATTGATCCTTCCAAAATCAAAGTAGTTAAATACTTGAAAATACCAACAACTATAACCTAGTTTCATTGTTTTCTTTGTTTAGTTGGATATTAATAGAGGTTTGTTTAAAAGGATTCATGGTTATCTATCTAATTAACTAAATTAATTTGAAAAGGTGTTAAGTTCATCTGGAAAAAATAACATGACGATTATTTTCAGGAATTGAAAAAAAGATTAATGAATGCTACAATTCTGTAACTACCATCTAGAAGTGATGAATTTTTCTTCTATTTTGATTCTTCATTAAAAGTACTTCCCTATGTCCTGATGTTGAATGATCATGTAATTTATTATGTTTCACGTTAGATGAAACATCATGAGTTAAATTACCTTACATGTGATTTGGAATTAGGTACTATTTTTTGCATTAAAAATTTAGAGGCATCCTTTTTAAGGAGTGAAGTGTGAAATATATACTGATCAAAAAAATTTAAAGTATATATCCTCCTAGAAAGAATTTAACTTTAGAAAAAGGTGTTTGATATAACTAATCAAGGATTATGATTTCTTGATTCATTATCATCCTAGATAATCAAACAAGGTGGTCAATGCTTTGAGTCAAAAATAATACTACATTAACCATTTTATGTTTATAACATGACCCTTTTGTTAATGATTTAATGAATTTTGGTTTGGGAGTTATTGGTGTAGTAAATTCATCTGTTTTTCATTAGGTTTTAGTGAAATAATCTCTATCAAAAAAAATTAAGAAAATGCAGAAGGAAGACCGTGAATTCTAGAAAAAGGTAGAGTTGGTTAAAAATGGTAAGATTATATAATTTAACATTGATAATTATTGTTTTTTGATAATTTAGAAGATACTATATGTAAAACCCCAAGGTTTTGAAAAATAAATATTGAGTGCATGAAACACTAAGTCCCTACAAAACAACACATTTTATAATTACTCGTTAAACACAACTTTGCCTCTTCTATATTTTGAATTTCAAAAAACGGTCATCTAGAGTTGTGATTAATAAGTCATTTAGAGTCTGATAGAACCAACTTGATTTTTGGTGAATAGTAACACAACCTTATGAATAGTAATATGAATAGTAATATGACCCTTATGAATAGTAAATAATATTTTTATTTTATTTTCGTAAGGTTACAAGATAATGAGATCTTGATTAATTTTTCAATGTGATATAAAGCGGATGATATTTTTAAAATTGTTATTTTTTTAAACAACTTTGATTTTATTAAAGAATTAAATTATTAATTTTTATAAAATTATTTTCAAAAAATGGAGTTCATTTTTTAATTCTACATGTCGAATAACATTTAGGTTGAATTTTTTGTATTTTTCTGAAATACATGAAATTTTGATGAATAGTGAAATACGGTAAAATACCATATATACAAATTATCAGTTAAATACACTATTACTGACATCATGAGTGATTTAAGTCCACTTGGTTCAAACTAACATGTACTTATTACTATTAGGGATCACATGAAACATCACTATTGGTTGTCTTGAGGGAAATATTAAAATAAGGAATATAATATTCAAAATTCCCTCCTCTCCTCCACTATAAAAACCCCCCTCACTCACTCTTCTTCTCACTTTTCTAAGACTTGAATATTCACAATTTTCTGCCTAAATACCCTTCCATAGTCACTCACCACGTCCAAGAATCTATAGGTATTTCCAAAATTCCAAAATCCCTTCCCTTAAAGAGATTCTCAAAGAGGTGGATTCAAAAGGTAAATTCACATTTTGTTTCTATTATGTTCGTTTCAAGTTCCATTCTATTGTTAACCTCTCTTCACCTCCTCTGTGAAAATGACCTTGATAACTCCAATATCATCTATATAATGGAATTATATCATTTTAATGGAATAACTATCAACAATATTCTTACTCTATCCCTTTTATTTTATAAACAAAATTACCATCCGCGAGGTTCCAATTTTCAACCTTAATGGATGATGAAGTTTCGTTCTTCAATTTATCCTTCATTACTGGTCATGAAACCATTTTTATGGTTGGAAAAAACTATAATATATTTATTTTAACCTATTTAATAATCAGTAACCAGTATAAGTACATATTATTAAATCATATGACAAACTAGTTCCAAATAATCAAAATACCGCTAAAATAATCTATGTGAATGTCATTAATATTTCTTCTAATGATTCATACTAATTCCAAGTAAATAAATGATATAAATTACCATTTACACCTATTTAAGTTCATAAATAATATTTAAATTCAATACTAGATATTTACATCCATTCCACATGAACTCCATTACATAAAAACAAGTTAACCAATTATGAAAATCAAGAAAACGAACACTCTGGAACAATAGAATTCAATCTTATAACTAATTAATAAGGACATAATGAACTTAATAAAATCATGATAAACTAAATAAATGTCTAATATGTTCTTAATTAAGTTATTAATAAGTCTAATTTCATATTATAGGACCTTAATTTCAAGAGTGGAACACATTCGGACTTAAGGTAAGGGTTTTCCCCCCGAACCTCCATTTTCATTCAAGTTACTTTTATTGCCTAATTAACTCAAGTAAATTCTTATGTATTATTATGTATTACTCATAAATTTTGTGTGGATATTCTATATAGATTTACCAACCAGAATACTTCCTTATTTTATTGGTGGTTACACGTTTTAAAAAGGAACTTTGAAAATTATTCAGGAAATATAAGCCCAATTCAAGGGAATTTCTCAAATTCTTACCCATTTTCAAGGGAACTATATAATTTGTTTTTAGCATCCATTATATTTCTAAAATAACTCATTTTATTATTTTATGATATCATATACCATATTTAATTGGATGGTTTATGACTAGTTTTATTTTGGATGTTCAATCCTAAAACTATTCACCAATTTACTCTGAATGGTCTGTGTTTAGCTTAATGATCAGAGAAAGTTATTTAAATTTCATATGATACTTAGAATATGAATGTATATGTTGTTTATGTTTATCCCTACTCATATGAGGAATGCATTGGACTTATTGTGTGACGGTTTTGGCCCGCTATAGCCCCTCGATGCATCAGTAGGTCTCATGAGACAAATAGTCGTGGACTTAGTCGGGGCCTTATCTATTTCGAGATGTGGCTTTTGTCATGACCCAACCTCGGGGCCCATTCCATGACTACCCCAAGCCATCCTTCCATCGACCAGGGGCTGGCGACTAGCACCAAATGCGTAAATCCTAATAAAATTGAAGGCATTGCCTTTATAATAGTAAACAACACAACAGAGTATGCAACAGAAGTAAGCACAATGTGATACTGAAAACAAAGGTAAGTGGTGAAAGGTAAAAGGGATAAAATAAAAACTCAACTTAAAAGCTAGTACAACTGCAGTAAAGTAAAACAGCAACCACTGAGTCGTCCTTCGGGAATCCCACCTGAAGGGTGGTTACAGATAGCCTCCTTAGTACCTTGGTTTCATCCGTCTGCTCCATGCACGTCTCGCCAAGTGGTCCACCTACGGGTACCGTCCAGCTCTACACCGTGCTCTCAGCCTCTGTCGGCATTGCCCGTCGTCTGCATCCAACACAATGAGGTGCAGGAATTGCCCGTGCAGGGGTGAGTATAACGATACTCAGTAGATACCCCGAGACCCCCGAAGGTCTCCCAAAATCCACGAAGGATAAACCACAGAAGAAAGATACAATCACAAAGTATCTACCAACTGTACTTAGGTATATGCCCATACATATACCTAAGTCATAAATCTCAGTTCGTCTCCAACTCTCGAGCCCAACCACAACCTAGTCCACATAGGAAAGAATTCAATCACATCGAACAACCCAACAAAGGTATATGCTCATATATATACCGAAGTTACCAATCACAGTCCGGCTCCAACTCATGAGACCAAGCACAACTCAATACACATAGGAATGTATGTCAGTCACATCGATGATAATGATTGAAAATCAAGACTCAGCTCACATAGCTATGCCACAGTTGTAGAGAGATATAGATAATCAGATGTAGCCACTGGATCATCTAAGTTGTCAGGCCCACTCAGGATACACTCCAGCTAAGCTGTCGGACCCACTCAGGATACAGGCCAGCTATCTCGTCTAAGCAGTTGTACCTACATAGGATATAGGACAACTATTATTAGAGTAATAGAGATGATCAGATGTAGTCAGTGATTCATCTAAGCTGTCAGACCCACTCCGGATACATTTCAGCTAAGCTGTTGGACCCACTCAGGATACAGGCCAGCTATCTCGTCTAAGTTGTCAGAACCACATAGGATACATGCCATCTATTCTTAGAGTAATAGAGATGATCAGATGTAGTCACTGATTCATCTAAGCTGTCAGACCCACTCAGGATACAGACCAACTACTCTGTCAGATCTTTCGACCCACACAAGATTCCAATACAGTTGTCGTCGCCATCGAACCCATGGAGGATTCCAGTACAGTAGTCTCCGCTGTCGAACCCACGGAGGATTCCAGTACATTACCCAGCGTCGTTGAACCCACGGAGGATTCCAGTACGGTAGTCTTCATTGTCGCAGCCATCTCTAGGGTTCCCGCCCACAGCACGCTCGATTCTGGGAGGGTCCGCTCCTCGAGCCAAAGGGTCGATACATCAACTATCACGAAGTCCAGGGTTGATGTATCCCGATGTTCCATCTCTTTAAAAGAAAACCAACGCGACAGACGGTGCGTCAATCGGACGCCCGGTGTGAGTGTTATTGGATTTTCCGTTCCAGGGGCTCAGTTGGTTTTTAGGCTAAAACCAACATGGACATTCCCAAACTGCATCCAAACCTCAAGTGGAGTATTCCAAAAGAATTTTCTCTGCAAAAGGAACTCAACGCGACAGACGGTGCGTCAATCGGATGCCCGGTCTGAGAGTTATCGGTGTTTCCGTTCCAGGGGCCCGGTTGGATTCACGCTCAATCCAAACCTGGCCATTTTTCAAAGTTTTCCAAAACTCACTTATAGTATTTCAAAAGAACTGACTCATTGTAAGGGTCCCAGTGCAGTAGACGACGCATCGATCGGACGCACGGTCTTTAAGATATCCACGTTTAAGTGAAAACAGGTCCGGCCCGTTTAGCCCAGTGGGTCGACGGGTCGGGTTAACCCAGTTTGGTGGGTCCGACCCGACAGGGGTGTTGGACTGGCCTAAAAAAACATGCAGCCTAGCCTGGCCCGAAGGGACTTGGCCCGGCTCGATGTGGCGCGGCCCGGCATGAAGTGGCTCGGCCCACCCCGAGGTGGCGCGGCCCGGCCCGTAGTGGCGGACCGGCCCGAAGGGGGTGCGGCCTAGCCTAGCCCAGCACGGCCCGGCCCGGCTCGGCCAGCTGGCCGGGTGGTCAGAGGGGTGCCCCCCTGGCTGTCTGAACCAGCGGCGCCAAGTGGCACGTCCTCCCAAACCGGTCGGCTAGGCCGGCCAACCTTCTGGTTCAAGCGACCCGCACGGGTAGGCCGCGACTCATCCAGTGCGGCGCCCTCCTGGAACTGCGTCTTTGCTCAGCTCGGCCGGTCCTTCCCCCGAACCGGCCCGTGGTTCCTTCCACACAGCCGACACGACGGTGTCGGCTTCCTCCGCCGCAGCCTGTCTTGGCCACAGCTCCGCATTCCCGGCACGACGCAACGACACCGTGTTTCTTTGGCTGCGGCCCGCTTGGCCGTGACATTCTTTGCGTGTGCAACGGCGGCCCTTGAGCCACCGGACACTTCGTTTGTCATTGCCTCTATTCCTCACCACCTTTTTCCAACATGGTCTCAACTGCAATAAAAAAGAAACTACGGAGGGTCATCGGGCCGTGTGAATTCAGCCTGCGCCCTACATGTTAGGTGGTAACAGTTGGCCGAATTAGTTTCAGATAATTCAACAATGATCAAGAACAATTTTAATCAACTAAAATTGTATATAACCCCCCAACCTCGATATTTGATGTTGTTCATTGGGCGTCGCGGAAGACGGCGTCGCGAGGTGAGGATTTGTAAACGATGTCAGAGTGCATTCGAGGAGGAAGCGGTGTCTCCTCACTTGTCTCGGAGAAGAGAATGGGCGTTGTGTCGTTGTTCTTCGTGGAACCGACGTTCATCGTCGAAGAAGACGTCGTTCTTCATCAGAGGGTCGATGTTCTTCAAAAACTCAAGAGCTCTCCCAATTTTCCTTCGCACAACGAAAGCTTTCCCCAAAATAAAATAATAAGCTACTCCTATTATTTTATTAACACAAGCCATTTAAAAATTCAAACATTCAAACACTTAATTAATTAAATGAAGAGGTTTCATCCATTAATTATGGTAGGTTGGAAAGTGTTAAAGGGGAGAGAGGGAGAGGAAAGGTCCTCATAAATAAGGGGGTTTTCCAAATTAAATGGAGGGGGTTTAAGGAGTTTAGGGGGAAATGAACGGTTGGTGCTCATGTGGACCCCACCTATTAAACATCCACACTTGGGTAGATACATGGATGTAGGTCCCACCCTTAACTCCCCTTTGTAAGATATAACTACCTCATATATAAATAAAATTGTACACACCAATTTTGTTTATTTCAAACTAATTCCCCAAAAATTAATTCTCAACCCGCTTAGAATGCAACTGTGGTAAAGGTCTCCTTTAGCAATTACCAGTGCTGCGAGTTCATCGGTGCCCTCGTATTTCAATTCTGAGCACCGGTTCAAAAGATAGAAAAACCTGCTCATTCGTTCACTGAACGTACCCGAGCTACACTTCGTAAATTAATTCCGGGCACACCGGACCTCTGAATCAAGTGTAGTCAGAAGCCACAGACTCGTAAAATTACTAAGTATTTAGGAAAAAAATACTTGAAATTTTCGGGCCTTTACATTACTCCAACCTCAGGGCTTTACGTCCCTATAAAGCTGCAACATAAAATAGGGAAACAAATGATGGTACTGAGCATGCATCTGAGCCTCCCGCTCCCATGTGCTCTTCTGGAGGTTCCCGTGCTGCCAATGAATGTGCACTAGATGAATCAACCATCCACGTAGGACCCAGTCCTATCAATCCTCGATCTCCACCGGGACCTTCGTGAATGTAGTCCCATCATCGATGTCCAGCTCCCTTGATCGATGATGTGGGATGGGTCGTGCATGTATCTCCACATCTGAGATACGGGGAAGACGTCATGCACCCGGTGCAATGAGGTGGAAGGGTCAGGCGGTAAGCCACCTCAACTACCCTACTGAGGACCTGGAATGGTCCGATGAAGCACGAAGATAACATTCCACCCTGGCCAAATCTGTATAATCCACGTCGAGGTGAGACCCGTAAGAAAATTTGGTCAACATCCTCGAACTCTAGTGGTCTCGGTCTCCTATCAGCATAGGACTTATGTATGCTCTGTGCTGTCCTCATCCGCTCTTGGATGATCTGGACCTTCTCCGTCATAGCCTGGACCATCTCTGGTCCTACAAGTGCTGAATCCCCAGGTTCATTCCAGCACATAGGTGATCTGCAAGGTCGGTCATATAGTGCCTCATATGGTGCCATCTCGATGGTGGAGTGGTAGCTGTTGTTGTACAAAAACTCCACCAAGGGTAGTTGATCCTCCCAGCTGTGACTAAAGTCAAGGACACATGCACAGAGCATGTCCTCGAGAGTCTGAATGTCCCTCTCTGTCTGGCTATCCTTCTCTGAATGAAAGGCGGTGCTCAGGCGTAGTTGCTTCCCAAATGCCTCCTGCAACCCCTTCCAAAGCTGGGAAGTAAAGCGAGCATCTCGATTGGAGACGATAAACGATGGCACACCATGAAGTCGTACGATCTCACGAATGTAGAGGCATACCAAGCTCTCCATTGAGCCCTACTCTCTGATCAGTAGGAAGTTTTCTGACTTGGTGAGTCGGTCAAAAATCGCCCAGATAGAGTTGTGCCCTCTGTATGTACGTGGAAGCCCCGTCACGAAATCCATGGATATCCTGTCCCACTTCCACTCTAGTACCTCTAAGGGTTGTACCAATCATGCTGGTACCTGGTGCTCGGCCTTCACTTGCTGACAAGTGAGGCATCATGAAACAAACTCTACTACAACCTTATTCATACCTGGCCACCAGTACTGTCGTCTGAGTTCCTGATACATCTTCGCCACTCCTGGATGTACCGCTAGAGGAAAAGTGTGAAACTCCATCAGCACTTCCTCTTGTAAAGAAATAGGTACCATGGTAAATCCTATGAATAGGATGACAGGCTCCCCACCTTTATAAAATCCATCAGGTCACAGCCCTGAGGATATCTGAGCACGTTGTGTCTCGCAGTCAGCATCCACATGCTATACTTATCTGACTTGCTAAAGAAGTGGAAGAGTGACTGTAGAAAGGCTACTAAGATTTCTCCTTTTCCGAAAAGAGAAAACTGGACTCATCCCTTGAATGAACCACATCTTTTGCCTAATACCGTCAATCCTGGCATGAATGGTACTAGTTCATGCCATGGACGACGTCGTAAGGCCTCAATGCTACTACTAAAAGATATAACTGTTACTCTCACCTCTATGGGTCGAGTCACACTGTCGGCATCAGTGTGTGGTCACTAGTTCTCCTCTAGTAGGAATCTCAAAAGTGAGGGTCAAGTCAACGATTGTAACCAGAACCTCTTAGTATTAATCACAAAAAAGGGAAGGAATAAAAAAGTCACAAGGAAAAGTGTCTTTTATTATTGCAGCTAAAAGTACAAAGACACAAAGCATCACAAACAACGATATCAATGAAGCTAGAAGCATCATGTTCAAAGGACTCCAAGCCTGGAGCTAGTCCAGCTCCTGTCCACCTACTCCAGGAGCACCATGGTCATAGGCCTCAGCTTCCTGAAGCTGAGATCTCCCCTATCCACCCATTCCTTGCGGTCGGGGTGGACCTCCCGGTGGTGGTGGTGGTAGAACCTCGAAACGTCGTCCACCACCCGCTGCTCAGCCAGCTCCTCTGCCACGTCCACCTACTCCCTGCGGACCACCATGGTCGATCCTATGCCTCTTGTTTGGTGGTCCCTCCACTGCCTTTTTCTCATTTGTAGGGTGGGTCGGACAGTCTTGAGCCATGTGACCATGCCTGCCGCATGCATAGCAATGCCTGCTCCCCGTATAGCTGGCTTTGTTTCGTGTTCCCCACACAACCGAACCCGAGTCGTGCAGTCGATCATCTATGGGTCTAATACTCTTGGGCCCTGGAATCATCTATCTACTGCTAGCTGCAGAAAACTCTACTACGTGTGGCCCTATGGTGGGTCTCATTGATGGCGTCTGCTCTGCAAGAAAACTCTCTACAATAAGGGCTCGCTCTAGCACCCCCGCCTGCGTCAGGATGTTGAGGGAGATCATCGAAGCCCTGATCTCAGGAATGATTCCCTTCTCGATGGTCTAGGACCTGAAGAACGGGTCTCATACTATATCTGTGGAGTACCGTGAGAGGTCGGTGAACCTCTCTGAGTATTGTGCTACTGACATGCTGCCCTGCTACAGATGTAGTAACTCTTGAATCCACGCCACACGAAGGGTGGCTGGAACAAACTCTGAGTGGAAGAGATTCTCAAAGTCCGCCCAGAGTAAAAATGCCTCGTCTTTCACCTGGAGCATTAGGCTTTACCATCTGCCTGTTTTTGTATGCAGGAGACTCGCGGAAAGGATCACCATGAGGTCGGCTGGTATCCCTACCAATCAAAAAACTCAGACGATAGCCTTCAGCCAATCCTTAGTTGCCTGAGGCCCCGTCTCTCTACAGAACCTCGGCGGCCTCTATCACTGGAACTCGTGCAACACACTCAGGCGGCGTGCACTCTCTGCTGTTGGGGGTGGTGGTATTGGTGGCTCAGTGGTTAGTGGTACCGCTGGTGCCTCCGTTGTGATGGGGTCCTGCATCGAAGCCTCATCGCTCGGTGGGCTATCATCTCGCACGTAAGTCGGAACCCTAGATAGCTGCCTTCGTGGGGCCATCCAGAAAAGAAACAGGTGTGCCATAGTCAAATAGTATACCTGGTGAGCTGACACAAAGTAATCAAAAAAGTAAACCTTTAAAATGAAACACATGCGCAATCAGTGTTTTCGTGCACTGAGTCGAAAATCAGAAGTCAGAGTCCTAGTGTATGGATACGTCGGCCGCCGCACCAACACCGGTTTCCCTAAACTGATAACCACACTCCAAACTGTTAACACTATTGCCGTTAAAGAATCAAAGTCTATGTTCTGTGGTAGAACCGACCCCTCTGATACCAATTTGTCACGACCCGTCCTCAGGGCCCATGTCATGACTACCCCAAGCCTGCCATCCATAGGCTAGGGGCTAGCGACTAGCACCAAAGGCATAAATCATAATAAAAGAGAATGCATTGCTTTTACAATAGTAAAAAACACAATAGAGTACACAACAGAAGTAAGAAAAATGTGATACTCAATACAAAAGTAAGTGCTGAAAGGTGAATGGGCCATAATACAAACCCAACTGAAAAGATAGTATAACTACAGTAAAGTAAAACAGCAACCACTGAGTCGTCCTCTAGGAATCCCACTTGAAGGGTGGTTAGAGATAGCCTCCTTAGTACCTAGGGTCTGTCCCTCTGCTCTGTGCACGTCTCTCCAAGGGGTCCACCTCCGGGTACCGTCCAACTCTACACCATGTACCGACTTGCCGCAAGGTCCACCTTCGGGTACCGTCTAGCTCTACACAGTGCTCTCAACCTCCATCAGCGTTTTCCATCGTCTACATCCAACACAATGAGGTACGGTCATAGCTCGTGCAGGGGTGAGTATAACGATACTCAATAGGGACCCCGAGACCCCCGAAGGTCTCCCAGAATCCATGAAGGATAAACCACAATAGAAAGATACAATCACAAAGTATCTACCAACTCTACTTAGATATATGCCCATACATATACCTAAGTCATAAATCTCAGTTCTACCCCAACTCTCGAGCCCATGAACAAACCAGTCCACACAGGAAGGAAGTCAATCACATAGAACAACCCTACTTAGGTATATGCCCATACATATACCTAAGTTACCAATCAGAGTCCAGGTCCAACTCAAAAGCCCAAGCACAACTTATTCAACACAGAAAAGTAAGTCAATCACATCAATGATAATGATTGAACATGAAGACTCAGTTCACACAGGTATTCCACAGTTGTAGAGAGATATAGATGAACAGATGTAGCCACTGGACATCTAAGCTGTCGGGCCCACTCAGGATACAGTCCAGCTAAGCTATCGGACCCACTCAGGATATAGGCCAGTTATCTCATCTAAGATTTCTGACCCACATAGGATACATGCCAGCTATTCTTAGAGTAATAGAGATGATCAGATGTAGTCACTGATTCATCTAAGCTGTCAGACCCACTCAGGATACAGTCCAACTAATCTATCGGACCCACTCAAGATACAGGCTAGCTATCTCGTCTATGCTGTCAGACCCACAAAGGATACCAGATAGCTATTCTTAGAGTAATAGAGATGATCAGATATAGTCACTGATTCATCTAAGTTGTCGGACCCACTAAGGATATAGTCCAGCTACTCTGTCAGAACTGTCGACCCACACAGGATTCCAGTACATTTACCATCTCCTTCCAACCCACGGAGTATTCCAGTATGGTATTATTCGCTGTCGAACCCATGGAGGATTCCAGTACATTACCCATCATCGTCGAACCCACGGAGGATTCTAGTATGGTAGTCGTCATTGTCGCAGCCATCTCTAGGGTTCCCGCACACAGCACACACGATTCCAGGAGAGTCCTCTCCTTGAGCCAAAGGTTCAATACATCAACTATCACGATTTCCAGGTTTTATTTATCCAAAATATCTGTCTCGTCAAAAGAAACCCAACGCGGAAGACGGTGCGTCAATCGGATGCCCGGTCTGAGAGATATTGGATTTTCCATTCCAGGGGCCCATTTGGTTTTTAGGCTAAAACCAACCCGGACATACCCAAACTATGTCCAAACCACAAGTTTAGTATTCCAATAGAACCTTCTTAACATAATGAACTCATAGCGATAGACGGCGCGTCAATCGGACGCTCAGTCTGAGATTTATCGGTGTTTCTGTTCCATGGGCCCGGTTGGATTCACGCTCAATCCAAACCCGAATGTTTTCCAAAGTTTCCCAAAACTCACTTTGAGTATTGATAAAGAACTGACTCGTCATTAGGTTCATAGTGCCACAGACGGCGCATCGATCGGACGCACGGTCTTTAAGATATTCACGTTTAAGTGAAAACGGGCCCGGCCCATTTAGCCCAGTGGGTCGACGGGTCGGGTTAACCCAGTTTGTCGGGTCCTTCCCGGTAGGGGTGTCAGACCGGCCTGATGAAACGATCGGCTTGGCTTGAAAGGTAATGGCCTGGCCCGAAGGGGCTCGGCCCGGTTCGAGGTGGCGCGGCCCGGCCCGAAGGGGCTTGGCCCGGCCTGAGGTGGCGCGGCCCGGCCCAAAGTGGAACGGACCGGCCCGATGGGGGTGCGGCCTGGCCCGGCGGGGCGTGCCCCAGCCGGGCCCAGTGTGGCCCGACTTGGATCGGTGCAGCTCGGCCCGGCTGGGTCGGCCAACTGGTAGAGTGGTCCGAGCCCCCTTCCCCCAGCTGTCCGAACCGGCGGCACCAAGCGGCGACGGCCTCCCGAACAGGACGGCCTTCTGGCGTAAGAAACCTGCATGGGCGGGCCACGGCTCATCCAGCATGGCTCCCTCTGGGCGTCGCGGCTTTCCTCCACCCGATCGGCCGACGGGTCGACTGGTCCTTCCGCCGAAGCGGCCGGCGAAGCGGGTCGCGGTTCCTTCCGCATAGCCGGCACGATGGCATCAGCTTCCTCCACCGCGACCTTCCCTGGCCGCGGCTCCACGTTCCCATCATGGCGTGATGGCATCGTGTTTCCTCTGTCGTGGATCGCTTGGCCGCATCGTTCTTTTTGTGTACGACGACATCCCTTGCCCCGCCGACATCTTCGTTTGTCACCGCCTCTATTCGTCACCGCCTTTTTCCGACATGGAATCAATCGCAATAAAAAGAAACTATAGAGGGTCTTCGGGCTGTGTGCGTTCAGACTGTGCCCTCCGTGTTAGGTGGTAACAGTTTACCGATTTAGTTTCAGATAATTCAATGAAGATCAAGAACAATTTTAATCAACTAAAATTGTATATAATCCCCCTACCTCGATATTTGATTTCATTCGTCGGGCGTCGCGGAAGACGATGTCGCGAGGAGAGGGTTTGTAAACGACGTCGGAGTGCATCCGAGGAGGAAGCGTCGTCTCCTCACTTGTCGCGGAGAAGATAAAGGAAGTTGTGTCATCGTTATTCATGGAACTGACGTTATTCGTCAAAGAAGACGTCGTTCTTCGTCAGAGGTTCGGTGGTCTTCAAAAACTCAAGAGCTCTTCCAATTCTCCTTATCACAACGAAAGCTTCCCCCAAATTAAAATAATAAGCGACTCCTATTATTTTATTAACACAATCCATTTAAAAATTCAAACATTCAAACAATTAATTAATTAAATGGAGAGGTTACATTCATTAATTAAGGTTGGTTGGAAAGAGTTAAATAGGGAGAGAGGGAGAGGAAAGGTCCTCATAAATAAGGGGGGTTTCCCAAATTAAATGAAGGGGGTTTAAGGAGTTTAGGGGGGATTGGAAATTTGGGGCTCGTGTGGGCCCCACCTCTCAAACATCCACACTTGGGTAGTTAATTAGCTATGGGTCCCACCCTAAACTCCCCTTTGTAGGATATAACTACCTCAGATATAAATAAAATTGTACACACCAATTTTTTTAACTATTTTCCGAAAAATTAATTCTCAGCCCGCTTAAAACACAACTATGGTAAAGGTCCCCTAAAGCAATTACCGGCGTTACGAGTTCATCAGTGCCCTCATATTTCAATTCCGAGCACCGGTTCAGAAGATAGAAAACCCACTCATTCGTTCACTAAACGTACCCAAGCTAAACTTTGTAAATTGATTCCGGGCACACCGGGCCTCGGAATCAAGTGTCGTCAGAAGCCACAGACTCATAAAATTACAAATTATTTACGAAAAAAAATTCCTTCAAATTTCCTTGCCCTTATTGTTTTGGAAAAGGCCCTAATCATTTTAGAAGTATTGGTCGAGGCCTTGATGGTATGATTCAAAATGTTCGGCATATTCACTTCCCTCATTATGAATCTTGTAATTGACAGTTCATGTGGTTATTTGACTAGTAGAATACCCATGATTATGTTTTATTATGGAATTATTTACTCAGATCATATTCCTGTCAGAATGTGTTCCTGTTTATTATTTGTAATGGCATGTGTTTTCAATTATTCACTATGCCTAATGTTTATATTATCTTCCACTATATCTCTTGCTCTTACTGTGCATTTGAGCTCACCCCTTTCTTATGTTTCATTTTCCCAGGATATGAATATGTATGTTATGAATGACTTACAAGCATAATCTAGGAGGCATGGATGTTTTTAATGGAATTATATAGTGTTGTATTCAAGATGTAATGTTGAACTTATATATGTATCTTGTTTCCAAATCAACTAAACACTTCTTTCCATCGAGATGCATATTCCTTGTTTATATGCCAATGTAATTTAATATGGAATCGGCTCTTGGAAACTAGGGTCGGGTCCTTATAGTTGGTATCAAAGGGAGGTTTAGTTCAAAACTTGGAAAGTAGATTTAGAAAATATAGATTTTGGAACAAATCCCTATGATATTATTTTAGGATAAACATACAAGAACATCCTGGTATTTTGGTAAGGAATATATTATATGGATCTTTCTAGAAAATACATCCATGTCTGGATAATACAAGTGGACGTGGTTTTGGAATGATGTACCTAGGCGTGAAAACTTTAACATGGAGTTTCGATCTGACCCAGGGTATCCTGGTACATGAAAATGGGCCTTACTGTGCACCTGGTTTGACACTCCCAGGGGATATTCTTAGGATAATTCATAAATTCTTTACAAGCCATTATGAAAGACTTAAATGTAAATTTTTCCTCAAAGAAACCATTTTTGGTATTATGGGATATCCATGCATAGGAGTTCAATTTTTTCTAAGAATTTTACTAATTTATGATTATACATTATGATTCATAACCTAATATAGTGTATGAAATTTTCTAGAAATGGTGCCTAGTGGAAGAAATGGAAACCACATGAACACGCATATCCCATGTAAGGATTTCCCTCTGATGCAAGATAATGATATTGCCTCGGGTACTGTGATTGGTACAGAGCATCTTATAACTATAGTGGGACAACTTACTCAGGTTATAAACAATAACCTTACCCGTATGGAGTACTCAAATCCACCACGTGGAAGAGATTTGTTAGATTGCTTTATGCGATAACAATCTCCATCATTCAATGGGACTGTGAACACATTTGTTGCTCTGCAGTGGATAAGTTCCCTAGAGAATATATTTATCTCTTTGGGATGTAATGAAAGAGAGAAGGTCGTCATGATATTTTATCGTCTATCAGGAGATTCAGATTAGTTGTGGTCATTAATCCAAAAAACAAAGGTGGAGGAAGAGATAAAAGAGATGGAATGGAGGGATGTTATGGAAATCTTTCTCGAGAAATAATTTCCTCGTGAATAGAAAGAAGATATAGAAAGGTAGTTTCTGATATTGAGGAAAAAGGAAGATGATAATGTTGAAAAGTATGAAGCTGACTTCACAAAGTTATCAAGGAATGTTGTGGACAACATATGAAATCCATGAAGAAAAATTGATCGATTCTTTAAGGGCCTACAACCATTTCCCTAGAAGGCATTAGTCTCCCAATGTTTCTCATCATATGAAAATATAGTTTCATGTTCTATCAAGATAGAAAATGAGTCATCTAAGTATTATGACTTTAATGGAAACAATGTGAAGAATAGGGTTGATGAAAACACTAGAAATCGAAATAAGGAAACAGGGAATAATGGAAGAGTTGAATTTCCACCCTGTGATAATTATGGAAGGAAACACCAGTGTGCCTGCTTAAAGGGAAAAGGAGTATGAAACAAATGTGTATAGAAAGGACATCTTACTGTTGATTTCAAGGGGAAGAAAGAATCTGTTAATGTCCAATGCTATAATTATTGGGAGACGGTACACTATGCTAATGATTTTATAAAGCGTCAAGGAAGCATGCCATAAAAAATGTGAAGGGTGAAGGGACAAGATTATACGATCAGAAACGATGATATTTATGTTCCTAATGATGTGGTGGAAGGTACTTTAATTGTTTCCTCAAACTTAGACAATGTTTTATTTGATTATGTATTATTTTATTCTTTAATATATTCCTAGTTATCCAAGAAAACTAGATATTTCTAATTTGGTTTAATAAGTGGGTTGTCGTTCAAAACTCCTAAGGGAAGTATCAGTGCAACAAGGTTTTGTTAGGAAGTCCCTATTATGGAATTTAATAGTGCTTTATCTGCTGATTTTATTGTCATACCCATGATTGACAGTGATATAATCCTTGGTATAGATTTTCTTTCAAACCATGACATGAAAAAAAATTACAAGAGGAAGGAGGTTACAATTTTTGAGGATGATGTATAATCCATTATCATTTGGGCAGAAACATCACCATATGATTCTCATCTAGATCCACCCCCAGTAGCTCTAATGAATTCAATTATTGGGTAGGAAGGGAATTCAATATCTATGGGGGAGTAAAATAATGTTAAAATAGAGTATGTACCTATTGTGCAAGAATATGTTGACATCTTTTGAGAGGATTTACATGGACATCCTCTAGAGAGGGAAATTGAGTTTTCCATTGAATTAATTCTTCTTTCAAGGCCCATATCATAAAACCCTTGTAGAATGGCCATTGTGGAATTAGTGGAACTAAAGAAAAAACTAGAGGAATTGAGTGATAAAGGATTTATTTACCCTAGTGTTTCTCCATGGGGAGCCCTTGTTCTTTTTGTTAAGAATAAAGATGGATCTATGAGGTTGTGTATTGACTATAGGGAAATTAATGATATAAAAATAAAGAAAAAGTATCCCCTACCTCACATTGATGATTTATTTGATCAACTTCATGGAGCCCAATATTTTTAAAAGATTGATCTTATATCTGGATATCATCAGTTTCTTGTAAGAAAGGAAGACATTCCAGAAATAGCATTTCGAACTAGGTATGGGCATTACAAGTTTCCAGTATTTCCTCTTGGACTGACTAATGCACTCTCTATTTTCATAGATCTAATGAATAGAGTTTTCAAGGAATATCTTGATGAATTTGTGGTTATATTTATTGACTATATATTGGTATACTCTAAAATATATAAATATCATTAAAATCACTTGCGCACTATTCCGAAGACTCTTCGAAGAAATGAATTATTTGGGTACTTTAAAAAATGTGAATTTTGGCTTTAATAAGTTTCCTTTATTGGCCAAATTTTCTATAACGATGGAATATATGTTGATCCTGTGAATAAAAAGGCTATGAAATAATGGCCGACTCCCACAAACAAAACTGAGGTACATAGTTTTATTGGTTTAGCAAGAAATTATCAGTGTTTCTTTTAGAACTTCACCTGTTCAGCCAAGACAATGACCAAGCTTACACGTAAAGGGATAAATTTTATATGGAAAAAATAATGTGAGGACTATTTTGAAGAATTTAAGAGGATATTAATGAATGCTCTGATCCTAACCCTACCATCGGGTAATGATAGGTTTATGATCTGTAGTGATGCATCAAAGAAAGGACTTGGTTGTGTCCTTATGGAGAATGATAGTGTTATTTCCTATGCATCAAGGCATTTTAAAAGTCATGAACAAAACTATCCTACTCATGATCTTGAGTTTTCAGTGGTAATATTTTCTCTGAAGATATAGAGACATTATCTCTATGGAAAAAAACGTGAGATATATAAAGATCACAAGAGACTGAAGTATGTATTCTCACAGAAAGAAGTCAACATGAGGCAAAAATGATGGCTCGAACTTCTCAAGGTTTATGATTGTACTATAAAATACCACCCATGGAAGGAAAACAAGGTACCTAATGCATTGAGCAGGAATGATCATGGAGTTTTCAACAAAATGAGAATTCACAAGGATCCTTTGTACATGGATATAATGAGGATAGATATGGGAATTATCAAATAAGTTGAAACATCACTACTTTTTCATTTGTATTCCCAACCATATTTATTATAATGGACTAAAAGTTCTTATCCTGATGATGAGAAACTTCAAAAGAAAATTAATGCTGTGAAAGATGGGAAGATGGATGAATTTGTGTGTGAAGATGGTGTTCTGAAATTTGGGAATAGGCTTTGTGTTCCGACTATACCCGAGATAAAAAGAGGGTTATTGGATGATTCCAATAGTTCTAATTTCTATATACATTCTGGAAGCACTAAAATGTATAGATATTTGAAGGAACATTTCTGGTGGGACAACATGAAGAGGGAAATTGCGGATTATATATCAAGATGTTTAGTCTGTCAACAAGTGAAGGCCAGAAGAAAACAACCAAAAGGAGTCATGAAAACTCTACCTACTCTTATGTGGAAATGGGATGACATCACCAATTATTTTTTTACTATATTACCCAAAAATCCAAGGAATAATGATGTGATTAGGGTAGTTGTGGATCGACATCAAAATATGCACATTTCTTCTCTATAAGGGAGGATTTTCCATTGGAAATCTTTGAAATACTCTATATCAATGAAGTTGTCACACTTCATGGGGAACCTCTATTAATTGTGTCTGATCATGACCCATAGTTTACATAAAAATTCTAGAAAAGTCTTCAATAATCTATGGATACTGAGATTCGATTGAGTACCACTTATCACCCTCAAACTAATAGGCTATCAGAAAGGATGATCCAAACATTAAAAGACATGTTGAGATCATGCTACCTTTATTTTCAAGGTATGTGGGATTATTATTTTCCTTCGGTGTAGTTTTCCTACAATAATAGTTTCCATTCAAGTATTAAAATGGCACCATATGAGGCATTGTATGGAAAGAGATGTCGTATACCAACTTGTTGGGATGAAGTTGGAGAAAAGAATGATTGTGGGCCTAGATCTTGTGGAAGAAACAAAGGAGAAGGGAAAGACTATTCAAGGTCACATTAAAACAACTCAATGTAGACAAAATATCTATGTCTATAACCAAAGGAAGGATCTAGATTTTCAAGTGGGTGATCATGTTTTATTGAAAGTATCTGCATGGAAGCGTGTTATAAGATTTGGGAAGAAAGGGAAACTAAGCCCTAGGTACATTGTGCCTTTTGAAATTCTAGAGAGAATTGGTGATATTTCATATCATTTGGCGATGCCACCTAGCTAGTCCAAAGTACATAATTTGTTTCATGTCTCATTGTAGAGAAAATACATGCCAGAACCAATGCATGTCCTCACTTCTGAAGGTATAAAATTGGATCCTGATCTATCTTTCTGTGAAAAGCCTATCCGGATTCTGGACACTAAAGAAAAAGTGTTGAGGAATCAAAAACCTTTTCTGGTAATGATACATTACAAAAATCATAAAATCGAAGAGGTGACATGGGAGCCTGAAGAGTTGATGATGAAGACCAACCCAAATATTTTTGTGACGTAACATTCTATGAATTTTGCGGATGAAATTTTTTTGAGGGGAGAATGTAACACCCCAAGGTTTTGAAAAACAAATATTGAATGCATGGAACAATAAGTCCCTAAAAAAACATTTTAGAATCTATCCATTAAACACATTTTTTCCTCTTCAATATTTTGAATTACGAAAAATGGTTATCTAGAGTTATGATCAGTAAATCATTTGGAGTCTGATAGAACCAACATGATTTTTAGTGAATAGTAACATACCATTATGAATAATAATATGAACCTTATGAATAGTAAATAATAATATTATTTTATCTTTTTAAGGATACAAGATAATGAGATCTTGATTAATTTTTCAATGTGATATAAAGTGAATGACAGTTTTAAAATTGTTATTTTTCGAGAAAAAAAACTGTGATTTTATTTAAGAATTAAATTAATAATTTATAGAAAATTATTTTCAAAAAATGGGGTACATTTTTTAATTCTACGCATTAAAAAATGGTTAGGTTGAATTTTTGTTATTTTTCTGAAATACTTGATTTTTTGATTAATAGTAAAAGACGGAAAAATACTGTATATACAAATTATCAATTAAATACACTATTTATGAAATCATGAGTGATTTAAGTCCACTTAGTTCAAACTAAAATGTTCATATTACTTTTATGGATCACATGAAACAACCCTATTGTTTTTATTTAGGGAAATAATAAAATAATGAATAAAATATTTAAAATTCACTCCTCTCCTCCACTATAAAACCCCCCTTCACTCCCTCTTCTCTTCACTCATCTATGCCTTGAATCTCCACAATGTTCTACACAAATATCCTTCCCTAGTCACTCCCCACATACAAGAATCTATAAATATTTCCAAAATACCAAAACCCTTCCCTTAATGAGATTCTCAAGGAGGTGGATTCAAGAGGTAAATTCACATTTTGTTTCTTTCATTTTCATTTCATGTTCTTTTCTATTGTTATCCTCTCCTAACCTCATCTGTCCAAATGACCATGATAACTCCAATATCATCTACATACTATAATTATATAATTTTAATGGAATAACCATCAACAATATTATTACTCTATCCCTTTTATTTTATAAACAAAATTATCGTCTGCGATGTTCAAATTTTCAACCTTCGTGGACGATGAAGTTTCGTTCTTCAATTTATCCTTCATTACTCGTAATGAACCCATTTTTATGGTTTAAATAGACTATAATATCTGTATTATAACCTATTTAATAGTCAGGAACCGTATAAGTACAAATTATGAAATCATATTACCAAACTAGTTCCTAATAATCAAAATACATCTAAAATAATCTAAGTGAATGTCATTAGTATTTCATCTAATGATTAATCCTCATTCAATGTAAATAAATGATATAAAAGGACAGTCACACCTATTTAAGTTCATAAATAATATATAAATTCAATATTGGATATTTACATCCATTCCACATGAACTCGATTACATAAAAACAACTGAACTAATTATGAAACTCAAGAAAACGAACACTCTGGAACGACGGAATTCAAACTTATAACTAATCAATAAGGACATAATAAACTTAATAAAATCATGATAAACTAAATAAATGTATAATAGGTTCTGAATTAAGTTATTAATAAGTCTAATTTCATATTCTATGACCTTATGATCAAGAGCAGAACACATTGGGACTTAAGGTAAGGGTTTTCCACCCGAACCTCCTTTTTCATTCGGGTTAATTTTATTGCCTAATTAACTCAATTAAATTCTTATGTATTATTATGTACTCATCATAAATTATGTTTGAGTGTTCTATATTTTTTTAAAAACCATATTGCATCATTATTTTATGGGTAGTTACACATTTAAAAAGGAACTTTCAAAATAATTTCCGAAATACAATCCCGATTCAAGTGAATTTCTCAAATTCTTACCTATTTTAAAGGGAACTATATAATATTTTTTTTTGCAACCATTATCTTTATAAAATCACTAAATTTATTATGAAAATAATATATTACTTCAGTTTTGATTTTATACAAATAATTTTCCAAAATATCTCTTCTTTTCAAAATAAAATAGTATTTATCTCAAGAATTACTCGATGATTTTATAAGAGTATTTCCGTCAGTTTCAACACTCTTGTTGATTATTATGTATTATTGGGATTATTATTTTATGATATCATATAAAATATTTAATTGGATGGTCTATTTTTAGTTTTATTGTTGATGTTCCATCCTAAAACCATTCACCAATTTACTCACAATAGTTGGTGTTTAAATGTTCAGGGAAAGTTATTTACATTTCATATGTTAGTTTCAATATGAATGTATATGTTGTTTATCTTTATCTCCACTCATATAAGGAATTAATTTGACTTATTCTGTGACAGGTTGGGCCTGATATAGCCCCTCGATGCATCGGTAGGTCTCATGAGACAAATATACGTGGACTTGGCTGAGGCCTTGCCCATTTTGAGATGTGGTTTTGGCCGACGCCTTAATCATTTTAGACGTCTTGGATGAGGCCTTGATGGTATGATTTAGAATGTCATGCATATGCACTTATCTCATTATGAATATATTAATTGAAATTTCATGTGGTTATTTGAAAAGTATAATACCCATAATTATGTTTTATTATGGCATTATTTACTCAGCTCATATTTCTTCCATAATGTGTTAAAGTTTATTATTTTTAAAGGCATGTGTTTTCAATTATTCACCATGTTTAATCTTTAGGTTATCTTCCATTTTATTTTTTAATCTTACTAAACATTTGAGATCACCCCGTTCTTATGTTTCATTTTCCCAGGATATGAAGATTTAAGTTATGAGTGCTTTGCAAGCATCATCTAGGAGGCATGGATATTTTTAATTGAATAATTTAGTGTTTTGTTCAAGATATAATATTGAACTTATATATGTATATTGTTTCCAAATATACTTAACTATCGGTTCCATCGGGATGCATATTCCTTGTTTATATGACAATGTAATGTAATAAGGCATCATCTTTGGGAAACTTGGGTCGGGTCCATACATTATGTGTGTCATATGATTCACAGTTGAAGAAATAGTTTTTATTTGAAGCTCATAGTTCTTTGTTTTCAGTTCATCTTGGAAGCACTAAGATGTACAGAGATCCTCAAGAGTATTACTGGTGGGATTAAATAAAAATATATATTCCAAACTTACCCCTAACATGTATGACTTGTAAATAGGTTAAAGTAGAATGGTAGTTGATGAAGGGGATTCTTCCACCTTTTTTAGTGTTAGATTGGAGATGAGAATATATTTCCATTGATTTTTTAGTGGGATTATAGAAGACTTCTCAAGGTAAAAATATGATATGGGTTATTATTTTTTCGGACTAAATATTCTCATTTTCTTCCTATTCGAGACACTATATCTCTAGAATAGCATTCTCAAATGTATCTGATAGAGGTATTCATGTTACATAGAGTTTCTTTCTCCATTATATCTTATTATGATCTATGGTTCACTTATAACTTTTGGAAAGGCCTTTATAAGTCATCAGGTACTGCATTAAACTTTAGTACAACTCATCATCATTAATTATATGGTCAATCAAAATAAACAATTCAATCCGTGGAGGATATGTTATGTGATTTCATAATGGATTACCATGGAAGTTGAGATCAGAATATTTCTTTGGTTGAGGTTTATTATAATAATATTTTCCATTTTAATATACAAAAGGAATCATTTGAGGCATTATATGGAAATCGGTATCGAACTGCAACTTTTTGGGATGATGTTAGAGAAAAAAAATTGATAGGACCAGAGTTGGTAGAGGAAATGATAGGGAAATTTTAGTTGATTTAGTGACATATGAGAACAACTCATAGCAGGAATAAAAGTTATAGGGATAACTAGAATTCGGATATTTCTTTTGAGTTAGGTGATCTTGTCTTTCTCAAAGTTTCTCTATGGAAAACTATGATGCATTTTTGTATGAAAGGGAAGCTGAGTCCATGGTTTATTAGACCCTATGAAATCCAGGAGAAAGTTGGATTAGATTCCTACTGATTGGATTTTCCTTGGATTTTATCATAGCTGAACAATGTTTTTCATGTTTTAATGTTAAGAAAGTATATATTAGATCGATCTCATGTTTTTAGTCCAAAAGTAGTTCAGTTGGAATAGAATCTTTCATATGAAGAATAGCCAGTTGAGGTTATTCACCACAAAGAGTATGTTTTTCAGAATAAATTAATTAATCAGTTTAAGATTTTGTGGTAATCCATTTGGTTGAAGAAGCAACATTGGAATCTAAAAATACTATAAAGCAAAGGTATCCCCACTTATTTAATAAGTGAATAAAATTGTGAGGATGAAATTTTTAAAAGGGGGAAGAACATAACAACCTATGTAATGATATAATAATCTTATCATCATTTATAATTTTTTTCAATCATATAATAGATTTTATAGGCATAATATAAGAATAAAACTAGGTCTACGCATAAAAAGGTAGTTTTCAAAAAAGACAATTTTCCGCCTCTTGATGGGGCACTTGTTTTAAATCACATTTTGGTCACTTTTATAAATTATATTTTACAAAATAAAATTATTATTTAGAATATTACAAAAAAAATTAGTTAAGCTAATTTATTGGTAATTTTATTAGAACTTTCATATTTTGATGAATACTGAATAATATAAAATATTATTTCAAAACTTATTTTTCATCCAATTTATTTTTATTGTTAAATTATGTTCTAAATTTGATTTAAATTTTAATTGTATAAATTTTTTATAATTTAATTTAATTTAGGTCATTGGAATAAATTTCACATTGAAATTGGATATAAAAATATTGCGAACTTTTGAATGTTTTCACTTTAAAAACATGTTTTCTCGTTCCGTGAACGAGATTATTTTTTAATTAATTTATACCAAATATGTGTTTTTAATTTATAAAGATGGATTCCATATTTTTAATCATAATTTCCAATTATGTAAATAAGACCCTATTATTTTTTGGACATTATGAATAGTAACTTTAGTAATTATTTTACTAACACGGTTAAAGGTAAATCTGGTAAGTGAGGGTAAAAATAATATGATAAATATTGAAAACAACCCTAAAACTTGTAATAATTTAAGTATATGAGTTATGGATGACCATAATCTTATTTTATTTGATTTTAGGTTCACTTGGATCCTCATGGATGACTTTAACACTTTTATAGTATTTTGTTCGAAGAAAATTCAATTTTATCACACTCTTCTTTTTAACAAGTAAAATATTTTTAATATAGGGATATATGAAGGATATTTTCAACTATAAATAGTTTTTAGAAAAATAAAATGTTTCCCTACATCATGGAAATTTATTTATAATTTTTAGGAAAGAAATAATTAAATTAAATGGCAATGTAATGATTACACAGTAATTGCTTAACTAATGGAAGAATCAAATAATTGATATCAAAATATTGAAATAAATATAATTTTATATAATATATGTAATCCACTAATTTTATGTCTTAGTTTTATAATTTAGGGATGATTTAATATATTTTTTTCAAATATTTCAAGTTTTTATGATATTTTTAAAAAGACAAATTATTAATAGTGTCAAAATTAACATTAATGGTATTTTAAAAGAATTAATATATTATTAAATGATATAAATTTTCTAAAAATATTAATTTCTTAAAAAATATTGTTATAAGTATCAATATTTCATAAATGAGTCATATATTGGACTTTTTTCATTTTATAGTAATTATATTAAACTGAAAAGTGTAAATTATAAGATATCATGGTAAGAGTTAAAAGGGTTTAAAAATAAGGATGAAAAAATTAACCAAAACTTTTATAATTTTAAATCAATTAATTTATTTAGATATATAATCATCATATATTATAAATAAATTAGTTTAGGAACATTTTTAATATAAAATTAATTTATATTAATTTAATAATTTGATGAATTCCAAAAGTGTCCCTCCCCTCTCCTATAAAAGGGAACTTATTTTACTCTTTTCTTCACACCTCCAAAGCAATTTTTTGGAGAATATCTAATAAATTCCCATAATAAATTCCATACCCACATTTTATATCTCTTATTTTAGTCATAACACCACCCTTAGTGGTCTGAAGGTGTTAAACAATGGAGGAGGTCTAAGAAAGACGTATCATTTTTAATTAAGTGTTTCTGTATTATTTCTTCTTCCACTTCCTTCAAATCTTCATCATCCATGATGAAATAATTAATATATTATTATAAATATACTGAGATTTTATTATGTTAATATCATCACCAAAATCCATATCCAATTTCATCAAAATGGTAAATGATTTATTCATTCGTTTGTACGGCGGAATACCACCTCTCAACCAGATATAATTCATTTTCCATCACTTCCTCTCAAGACTAGTTATAATGATATAATTAATTTTATATATATGGTATTCATGATATATTTATCATTTTTAAATAATAATATACCATTTAAATTCTTACATTTACATTTACATAAAAATGGTAATGTTATTCGTGCGTACGTGTGTATTATCCCCTCCACAAAGCGATGTTATTAATTTTTCAGCAGCACATCGCATGGATGATGTGTGTTTGTGTGTGTGTGTGTATTTGAATGATTCATATGATATTAATGATATTATGATAATTATATAAATATAAAATAATACATACCTTATTTCCATAATGATTATTAAATAATTGAAATGTTACTCATGTGTATGTACGGCCTACCGTCTCCAGGATTATAACATTGTTCATTTTTCATAAAAATAATGGTTTTATTGAAAATTATAATTGATTTATAAAAGTAATTATTGCATCTTGAAAATTACTCTGAAGATGATGGACTTATGACCACTTTGAAAATTGATAACATAGAAAATTCATTTTGGAAGCAAGTACCGAATATTGAAAAAAGTACAACATAAACCTAAATAATTAAGTAATTTCTATAACATGATAATAAGCGATATAAAAGGAATGATAAAATTTAAAAAAATTCTCAAGAAATTAAATAATTAAACTAATTTTATTATTCAGGATGACAAATATTGTACGTGGTGAGTCGGACTCAGGGTAAGGGACTTTCTTTTAAAGACACTCAATTAATGTTTTTTTACAAAAAGTCAAAGGGAATGATTTTTTAACTTATATGGAATTAGTGGTTTATCCCTCTTTCATTACACTTTTTAAATTTAATTGTTTATTATAATTTTTCATATTTATTTTCAAAAAAAATTGTTTAATTATTATGTTCACAGTCATTACATTTTAAAAATTATTTTTAAATAAAAAGGGTATTTTGGTATCTTGTAGTGTTTTGGTCATGGTTTTAAAATAGATTTCATGGGTTTTATTCATGATATGTTCCTTGGAGATTTTTTTTATGGTTTTATCCCAATATAGATAAAGATATGATGGGTTGACCCACATTATAGCTCAGGATAAGATGGGTTCAACCCAATATATCTCAAGATATGACGGCTGATCCCCATTATAGAACTCCAATGCATTGGGTAATTCAGATATGGAATTAATCCGTATGTTTCTTACATTTATAAGGGTTAATGAAAGAGTGATATGTTAATGAAATCCCAAGGTAATTTCATGATATGTCTATGAATGCTAATGATATTTTAAGAAAATAATCTTTAATGGTTTTATTGTTTTCAATGGACTAACGAATTCTTTATTTATGTCCCTTAATGAGCTTTTTGTATTCATCCCATGTTTTAAAAAAAATCACAAGGTATAAAGACGGGTAAAATAAATGATGAATTCAAGATGCATTTTATGTATAATTTTCTTGAAAAATAAATCATGACTTGTTTTTAAATTTCTATATTGTTAAAAAATAGGATATTGATTGAAAGTCTCCACATTGAATTTTATGGTTTTTTTATGTATGATATCGGGCCAAATTCTCTAAAACAATAAACCTAAAAAGATCCTCAATGTATAATAGAGTACAATTATTAACTTAACTAAATAATATTTAATATTTAAGGTAGGGTCCTTATAAAATCTGTGTGATATATCCTATGAAATACATAAGGAAAGTGGATATATAAATAGCTTGGTATGGGAATAGTCATGATAAGGGAACAAAACAAGTGAGTCAAAGGTATAACATGGCATCACAAAGAATAAGATGTGCAAGTAATCAAATGGAAGAATAATATAAAGATGATGGTATCATATGATAATGGAACCGTAGGAAATGTTTCAGCAATATAAAACATGACAAAAGCATAAGTCACGGATGACATCCAAGACAACATTTCATGGTAGATAAAGTCACATAATGGATTAGGTTCACTCCCGAATCACCAAAATTGTATCTCAATAGACTAAAACATTACCCAATGCATAAGATAACTATCACGGACCAACCATCATAATATGATCGTGATCTATGTATTCCCAATAAAGGGACTCAATAAAAATTAATAACATAATAATTTCCCAAGGAATTAAAATGGGTTTCATAGTAATACTTCGAATAATAAAAAAAATGAAATTTCATAAAGAAATGATTTTAGAAATGATCATAAGAAATTTATTCCCCCACTAAAAGAATGGAGAATAAATGACTAATATATGTGAGATACATATATAAATAATTTAAAATAAATTCATAACATAAAATATTTTATTCATTAATGAAAATAATTTTAAATAAAAATTCTTGAAGAAAATAACCTTTTCACTTTGATTAACATCAAAATATTTCAACTTAGATGGAAAATGATTTTTGAAATACCACATTGAACATTTATAGATGAAATAATTCTTTCCATTTTGAAAAATATTATTTAAAATATAAAACATTCTCAAACATTAAAAAAATTAAATAAACACTGAATCATAAAAAAATATTATTATAAATAAATTTGTGGTCCTGATGAAAGAAGAGTTCTAATTGTGATGAACACAATAAAAAATAAATATTTCTTTCACGTTTTTTTATAAAATGTCAAAATGTACATTTTTGGAAAATGAAAGGATGATTTAATTTAATTTATTTTAAAACAATTAGGTGTAAAAATTACTTTAAAAAATAATTAATAAATATTTGAAAATATTTATGAAAAATTGATTTATAGGAATAATTATATTTAACCGAAGAGAGAATTGAATTTAGATTTTATTAAAACAATCTCATTCATTTTGATTTCCAGAGAGAGTAAAATTGTACTATTAAATGAAAACATCATGAATAACCGTAGGATAAGAAAATTAAGGGGGATTATTAGAATTTTTTTAATAATTTCCTTCAATGGAAATTAAAGAATAAGTAATCATAATTCAAATGAGATTAAAACATAAACCATTATTACTTTGGTAACTTCTGAATCCTAACATGTAACACCCCACTTTTTATGATTTACTTTTTTTTCAATAATTAAAATTTTTGATATATTTCATTAAATGTAAAACCAATTTATTCTTTCTCTACAAGAAACAATGGGTTACTATTTCTTATAGAAGACACTATGTTTTAACAAACCTGTGATTTATTATTAATTGAATTATTTAAACACGACCATTATAACCTAAGCCATTAAACATACAAACATGAATAGAAATAACTAATTTTGAAATATTAGATATAATTTTTTATATAAATTTAACATATTAATAAAAAATACTATATTTTCGTTATTGTCATTATATGTTTTGAAAATACTATTTTTTAATGATTTTTATTTGTATTTTTAATTATTAATAAAATTAATTTTTAAAATTTAAAAAAAAATTATTAAATAAAATAAATTTTCTAATGAATAATTTCCCAATTAATATTAGGTTGATTTATTCATAATTGTTTTTAAATGTTTATTTTTTTATGAATAGTGAGAAATATTGGATTTCAACTAAAAACTTCCATTTCATGTAATGTATTTATAAAGTTAAATTATTTTTAAAATTGGTTTTGGAGTTTAATTAGTTCAATATTACGTCTATTATTCAAATTAAGTTCATTGGAATCAATATGTTCTTTAATTTGGATATAAAAACTTTTTAATCTTTTTATAGTTTTATCTTTAAAACCCCACTTTCTCATCACGATTGCGGGATTAATTTTAAATTTTATATTTCCACATCATTGAGTGGACTTTTTAAAAATGGTTTAAATATTTTAAATAATCAAAATTTATGTTATCTAATAAGTTCAATCTAATGTTTGACATAAATTACTAGTAAAAACATTAAATAATATTTAACATGTTTGGGGTAAAAACGGGTTTACCGAGGGTTATTCTAATAAGATAATGGTTAAAAATATCCCAAAAAATATCCAACACACATTTTTTGGATATATTTTGACCTTATATCTTCTAAAATTGTTAATTAAACATTTTTTAAAGTATTTGAATGGTAGAAACTCTGGTACACCATTTTCTTTCAAAAAATTACAAGTGTGTTAATCACCTCACTTATAAAAGGCCACACACTCTCTCCTATTATACACACTTTAAAACTATAATTTATAAGAAAATACACACTGAAATAAGTTCAAAAAATCCCTCCTCTCATCCTATAAGCCTTATATGGGACATAACTCCATCCTAGGAAGGATTTTCATGCAAACCTATGGAGGATACTCAAAGAAGATGTAATGTTCATCAACAAGTATTTTTGTTTTATTTATTCCTCAACCTCATTATATTATTATTATACTATTATGATACAATAAACTCAATGTATTAAATATAATTATAATTTTTTATGCTATTTTCATTAACTACAACCATATCCACTTCTATGAAATGGGCTCTCAAGTCATTATTCCTCTGTACGACAGACAACCGCCTCGTGAACCGATGTCATTTGTTTTACCATTACCACCTATAAAGGGTGGAAATAATTATGGATATGTTCCTTAAATATTATTTTTATTATATTATTATACTTATGTATTTATTATATTCTACTTTCATATATACACTCAATTTTTTGGGAATATGATATCGTCTCTTGTTTGTATGGTGGACCACTGCCTCAAGAAGTGATGAGATCCATTCACACGTTACATAGAAGTTAATAAGGATAGATTTAATTAAAATATATGATATATATGAAATAAATATGTTTCTGTAATCATAATATAACATAAAACTTTCTTTTTTAAAATGGAATAAGAAAATGGAAACATCATTTATGTGTATGTATGACCTATCATCTTCATCAATGGTGTATATCATTTTCTATCTCTAAATTTTATTGAATACACTAAATAAATATATACTATATATATATGATATTTATGTCATGGAAACAATTAAAAATATTATTAATGAATGAACAGAGTAAGGGGGCCTGAAATAACAAATCAACAAATATATTAAAATTAAAGTGGTCATTACACAAAACAGAAGTTTAACATTTAATTAATAATAAATAGTTAATAAAAGGTCATTATAAAATCATATATGGTATGATATCTTTAAATATTTCTATTTTATAGATATATAATCATATTATATTTATTATACATGACTTATTAATATTTATTACCGATGTCAAGACATAATATAAAGGATTTTTTTCTCAGTCTATATTCTATGAGACATATCTTATGTTATGAACCTATATTGATTCATGTATCATATTTACAGAACCATTCACATGTAATATCATTAATTTATGTATCCTCATGATATTTTTTTAATCCATTTTATGTTATTACTCAATGGATATTATTTTTCAATGTATCCAAAGTGTTAAATATTTTCTGTTTCAATCTTATCATTTAGAGGTATTATATATGATATATTCCACATGATAAAAACTTATGATAAATATTTCAAGAAACTCATGAATATTTTTATACCCTATTTATTCATGATGATAAAAATACCATTTTAAATATTTGGTAATTAAAATAATTGCAAAAATATTTTATGATAAACCGATATAATTCCACTATTTGTTCATAAAAATGTTTTCTTCAAAACTTATGTTTTCAAAAAAAATGTTTTTTATATGATTTACTATTCTCATGTGATTATTAAAAGGATTTTTACCCATGTTTTTGTTTTTAAAAATTGTATGGAATGGTATCTTAATTTCATTTTTTTAAAAAATTATGGTTTTCCATTTAATGAAAATGGGAAATTAATCTTCATTTTAACGTGTTTGGTATGAACAGAATTCTCCACCATCATGAAAAATAATTTCTATGAATATTACATTATAATTGATCAATTTCATCAAAAATAAAAGAACTTTAAAATTTTATTATGTTTTAAAGAAGTTTTTTTACAATGTGGTAGGATTTTATCCACAATAAATGTTTCAAATGATTATTCAAAATAATTTTCCTCCAATAAAGGCATATATCGATGTTACGTATTCCTTAATAGATATATGATCCATGGATAACATTTATATTCTTTCCCTGAATGGTGTATGTTTTTTACATAATGATTTTTTTCAAAACCCATATCTCTTCCATGGGTTATACAGTGAGTAAATACTTAGGAGGCCTACTTCTTTTCCTGTCTTATTCTAGGATGAAATAAATAATTGATTATGAATCTTTTCTCATTTCAATAAGATATGATATAATGAAATGTTTACGAAACCCATTTTATTTAATGGGTTATATTGTATTGAATGTTTTATGTTCTTGTGGAACACATTAATATATTTTTCATTACGATTTTGGGGGATATATATCTCCCTCCAATGAATTAGATAATGATTTATATCTTTTTAGATAGATAGGACTGGAATGGGGAGTGAACCCAGTTTAGTAAGGGACATTTTCTGCAATGATTATCTTGGAATTGGTATTTGACTACTATTATGGTCTAGGTAGTGAACCCACACCACTATAGTATCCTTGTAAGTGATCCTTGACTACTATGAAAATGATTTTATATGTTTATGTGTATGCCACAAATAAATGTTGAATACCAATGATATTCCCTCATGGATCATGTTCATAAATTTCCTTATGATTCATTTCCTATAAGCATTCAATATTTATTACATGAATCATGATATTGATTTTGCTGTGAAGGGTATGGTTATAAAATGTTATGACCATGTTCTCAAACCATTATGTTCATGTTATGCTTAAGTATATACCTTTTTCACCTCTATTGGTAATTTGAGATCACCCTTTCTTATGTTTCCTTTCACCAGGTTATAAAGAAATATACTACGTATGATATTTATAAGCAGGTTTATAGTAATTAAGATCGTTTTGGGAGATTATTTAGTTTACATTTGGACCAGTTGGTTGTGTTTCCGTCCTTCTAAATACACTAAACTAATATAGTACTAGACATGTGTTGGGAAAATTAATGATTATTAATAAAAATGATTCATTCACTATGTATGATCATCTTAGGTCTCTATATTTCATATCAGAGGATAGTTTTAGTTATCCATTGGATTCTAGGATTAGAAAAAATTATTGATATCCCAATGTACATGACTAAGGATAATTTTAAGGGCGAGTCAATGGATAAGAAAATGTCCTGGAAATTTGGTAAAGGATATAGAGAGTGGATTCTAAGAAATTAAACACCTGTTTGGATACTATTAATAAATGTGGATCTGTTACAGTGTTACCTAGGGGTAATAATTATGAAAAGATAATATTGAGCTATACTAGATTGTCACCTTGTGCATGACAACAAGTCTTAATGCACACGTGGTTTAAAAATCCTAGGGGGTTTTCTTTAGAAATTCAAAAACTCATAGAAAAATAATCACGAAGGATGTAAATATATGATGATAATGAAAGCCCTATTATACTCCTAGGGTGTCATATATTAAAAAATGTGTCATGATTTAGACATCCTATATTTTATATTTCATCATTATATAGTTCCTCATCTCGATTATTGTTTCTTATACTATTTTTTTTAGTAAATTGATGGATCCCAATAGAATTTATCACTTTTGAGAGTGATAGAAAATGAAATGATTGTACTCCTGGTCATACAAACATTATGGGATATGGAATAGAACATAACATTTCTATTCTCACAAAAATTTATCAAGATATGAATCGTGTTGGTCTTCAAAAAAAACAAATGAGGTGAAAACATTATATTGATTCATTTAAGAGGAAGCATCACCCTTCATTTTAGTGGGCCTTTTGATCCACTATTTGATGAAAATGGATCACCAAGACTAAAAGGATATTTTCTCTTATCTGGTGTTTGGAACAAGAAATATCTATTTTTTCTGTATGTCTTATGGAAGGTTATATAGTTCAATGGTGGAATATTTTCAAGAATACAAGTCAAAAGGATTGAATTGACTCCATGGATTGGGATGAGTCTAATATCATATTTTTCAATAAGTAGTTTTTTTATTCTTTTTATGATGATATATAAGGATTTACTTGATCTAAATAAAAAAGGATGATAAATTTTTTGGACACCATTAGGAATATTTTACAAGACTTTAGTGGTATTCTTATGATATTATCACACGACCTGAATGTAAGGGTGATCAATTGTTCAATTTCTTAAAACAATGTATTCAAATTATGGTAGCCATAAAAAACATCAATAGATAGAAAGAGACTATTGGATGTGATATCAAGGAGGGATTGATGGTTGGATTTATGTATCAATCTCATGATCTTGATAAGAAGACAAAAATGTAAATAAAAGAAAAATATAAGAACCATGGAGAGAAGATGATGAGATTACCTATATTTTTAATGTGTCGGTAAAGAAATGATGAAATTTTCTTAAGTGGACTAGTAAATGTTTTAAGGGGGGAAAGGAAGGTCATCAAGAAATTAATTTTGTAAGTGATTGGAAAAAGTTAGATAACTATAAAAATATAGAGAAAGATACACCTAATTAACCAAACAGTCTCCAATGTTTCAATGCATGGAGTATAAGAACTTTGATAACCAATTCAAAAATCTGATGGTTATTGATGATGCTCAATGTCAGCAATCTCTTATGCCGAGAGAGTAAGGTAAATCACATGCGATCATTATTTTTGAAGAGGGGTTTGATAATGACACTATGATTGGTACACTTTCCATCCACTATAGAACTTATAATGACTTATTTGACTCTAAATATACCTATTTATTCATATCTGAAGAATTTTATAATGGTATCTAGATTTCACCTAAATGATTAGATGGGTATTGTTTAGTGAAAACCCATAGTGGTATTATGCTCTAATCCCAAGTCCATGACTCCTCTCTGGTTGACATTGGCGAGAATGTCAATCCTTCAAATCCTATAATTCTTACTATTTTTGAATTTGATGTTATCAATGGAATATATTTTCTTTCTATATATAAATCCAACATCAATTCTCAATGAAGGGAAATTACACTTTATATTCCAAAACAGACTATAATCATCTATCAAAGTGATTATAAGTATGAATATATGAAGAAGATTCCATCCATTGTATGAGTCCTAATTCTAATTCTAAAGGGGTTTTTATTTCATATGTTATGGTAGAATCTTGAAATCAATGATATTCCTATTGGGAAAGAATTTATTGATTTCTTTACTTAAAATTTTTTATCTTGTCACAAAATTTGAAGTTTTGTTCTCATTGAACTCATACTTTGTTCCATACCAATTTCATAGAATGTCCCTAATTGAGATGCATGAATTGAAGAAGAAACTCTAGGAAAACCTTGAATGGTGAATCATTCATTCAAGTGTGTCGCCTATGGGAAGAAATGTTCATTCTAGTAAAAGAAAGGGGTATTAATGTGACTCATCAATTATTATCTAGAGCTAAAAATGATCACAATTATGAACAAGTGTCCTCTTCCAATATTGATGACTTTTTTATCAACTATACATAGCTCAATACTATTCCAAGATTGAACATTGTTCTGGATATCATCAATTTTGGTAAAATAAAGATTATATATCTAAGACAACAATCAATTAATGTTATTGACACTATGAATATATAGTGATGTCTTTCAGTTTTACTAATTCACATACTATGTTAATTTATTTAGTGAATAGATACTTTAGAGATTACCTTAATAAGTTTTGGGTATTATTTATAGAGCATATTCTTATATATTTAATTTTAAATGAATATAATGAAGACCACCTGATAATTTTACTAAATACCCTATCAAATGAGAATGTATAAACAAAATTTACAATGTGATAATTTTGAATGTAACTGGTTTTTTTGGGTGACATAATCTCAACAGAGGGTATATTTGTAGATCCATAAAAAATATAGGTTAATGAATGAGGGATGAGACTAACCAATGTGGATTAGATCTATAGTTTTCATATTTTATCTGGATATAATCAATTTTTATGGATTATTTATCATGAAAATCTAATCAATGACCATGTTAGCTCTGAAGGGATCCATGTTCCTCTGGATAGATGGATATGAGTAAAATTTCAATGGATTGAAGATATGATTAGTTAGTGAACCTATTATTACATTACCCTATATTGGATAAGGTTATGTAATCTATAGTGATGTATCCAAGAAGGGATACAAATTTTTTTCATATGTAAAATGACATGGTTATAGAATAAGCCTCATGGAAATTGAATATTCAAGTGAATAATTTCCCAACTCATGATTAGGAGTTAGCTATGGTATTGTTTTCACTAAATATATGGAGGCCTAAACTTTATGTAAAAAATAATTATATATATACCAATCATAAAATATTAAATTATATATTCACATTAGTGGAGTTGAATATGGTGAAATGAATATTGTTAGAGATGATTAATGATTATGACTTTTCAATACATTACCACCCTGGTAAAGAAAACAAGATTTTAATTTATTTGAATAGAAAGGATCATGCTAGAATATCCGAGATGAGGATGAACAAATACATCATATTTCTATATTTGTAAAGTATGGATCTAGAAATCCTAAAGGAAGGTGAAAAATAACATCATTATAAATTGAATATTTAACTATCTGTCCATGTGAAGATTAATGAGGTGTATAAGAAAGATACTGAGCTATAAAACATAGTAAGAATTGTTATAGAGTCTAAACATGATCATTATGTAAAGACGATTTTTAGTGAAATTTTATGTGTTTCATCTATAAAATATTTTAAGGAGTTTTTAGAGGAGGCCCAGAGTTCTTAATTCACTATTCATCTAGGAAGTATGAATATGTATAGTGATTTGAAAGTGTCTTTAAGGTGGGATGGCATGAATAGATATATCATAGACTTTATATCATGGTGGTTAGTATGTTATCATTTTATGAATGGAAGAAAAAAACTAAGGGTATGTTATATCCATTACCCATTCTAGAATTGAAACGGGAAAACATCACCATGGATTTTTTTATGGGAATCCATAAAAAACCTAAAGGAAATAATGCTATGTTGTTTATAGTTGATTTAATTTCAGAGTCATCACACATCATAACTATTATAGAATACTTCCCTCTGGATCAACTTTCCCAGATATACATTAAGGAAGTACTAGGGTTTCATAGAGTACAACATTCCTTTATGTCGAATCAGGATCTAATTTTTACCTTAATGTTCTAGAGATTTATTTAGCGAGATCTTAGTATGGATTTGAGTTTTATCAATGCATATCATCATCAGATATATGGTCAGTCTAAAATAACAATTCAATAACTAGAGGATCTGTTGGTATATTCTTATTTGTATTTTAAGGTGGTTTGGATCCACACATTCATCTTGTTGAGTTTCATACAACAATAGAATTCACGCAATCATTTAGATGTATCCTTATGAATCCCTCTATGTAATGAAATGTAGAGATCCAATGTGGTGGAATTAAGTTGGATAAAAAATATATTTGGACCTAATATTTCCCATGAAATTGAAGTCAGAGATAAATAAATTTAGAAACCCATCAAGGAATATCTTAATTAGAAGTAAATTTAGGTTGATAATCACTAGTGTGATTATGAATTTGATGTATGTGAATAGTGTTTCAGAGAATTTCTATAGGGAATAAGGTTATGAGATTCAAGAAAAAATGGAAACTAGGAATTAGGTATATCAGTCCTTTTGAAATTATAGATCAGATTGGTATCATATATTATCAAATGGCACTTCCACAAAATCTATCTCAAATCCACAATGTGTTCCATGCATTTCTTATGAGGAAGTACATAACTGACCCTTCACATGTGCTAGACTCAGAGGTAATACCACTGGAGAAATATCATTATAATGAGGAACCACTAGTGGATATTATATATCATACAAATAAATTTCCATGAAACAATTCCACTCAAATGGTAAGACTTTTTTGGATAAACCACCAATTTGAGGAAGCTACAAGGTAAATTATGGATATGATAAGGCAGAAGTATCCACATTTTTTTGTATTAGATTGAACAAATTTGAGGGAAAATTTCAATTTAAAAATTGGTAGAATGTAACTCCATGATTTTTTATCAATATTTATTTTATAATAAATTAAATTTCAATTATATATTTTTTTACAAACAACACCATGTTATGATTTTTCTAGACACAACATTGGGTTACCTTTCATTAAACATGATATTGCATTTTAACAAATCCACAATTTAGTATTAATATAATTTTTTAAAGGAGATCGTTAAAACCTAATCCCTTATACATATTGATATTAATAGTCTTAAGTAAATTTTAAATATTAGTTATAGTGATTTTATTTAATTTATGCATATTGATATAAAATACCTAGTTTTTTATAAAGTCTTTATACGTTTTAAAAATACTATTTTTTCTCAAAAATGGTTTTATTTAGTTTTTTTAAAAATAATAAAATTAATTTTCACAATTTCAGAAGATTAATTTGATAAAATAAAATTCATTTTTGGTATAATCATTAAAAATTTAGATTATAGTTTGGTTTTGATATTTTTCTAAAAAAATCATGTTTTGATAAATAGTTAAAACTATTGGATTTTAATTAAAAAATTTCTTTTCATTTAATTTTTTTATAAAGTAAAATTATATTTTAAAACGATATTAAAGTTAAAATAGTTAAAAAATAAATATATTAATCAAATTTTGGTCATTGGAATCAATTTCATATTTTATTTTTGATATACAAACATTGAAAACTTTTGATCATTCTCTCTTTAAAATATAATTTCACATTGAGAATGTAGGAAAAATTTTAAAATAAAAATTTACAGAAATATAAATTCAACTCGTAAAAATGGATATAATATTTGGAATAAGTATAATTTATATTCTCTAATAATTTCAACATATATTTTGGCCAGATGTATTGTAAAAATATTAACAATTATTTTTCATGGTTAAGGTAAAAGATGGTTTATTGGGGTTTATACTAAAATGATAAGGGTTAAAAATAACACAGAATAAGAACAAAACCCATTGGATGTACATATTTTGAAATTATATATTATATGATATATAATGGTCAATTTTGGAACCTTTGGGAATTATAAAAACATGGGCATTCCTTTTTCATTCTAAAAATTACAAGTGTTCCACTCACCTCACTAATAAAGGGCTAACCACTATCCCATATTATTGACACATTAAAAACCTTTTTTCTATCCAATAAATACCCAAATAACTTACCAAATTCCCTCCTCTCATCAAAAAAAATTATTTATTATAAAAAAATCATTCTGGTAAGGCTTTTGGAGGAAATTGATGTAGGATACCCAAGGAAGAGGTAACGTTCATCAGTAATTACTATTATTTTATTTATTACTCCACCTACATCAATAATTTTTATACTAGTATTATATTATAACCTAAGTGTATATCATATTCTAAGATGTTTGAATTCTATAGTTATTACTTAAAACTATCTCCACTTCTATCAAATGGGTTACAAAATCATCATTTGTGTGTTTAGTGGATGAAAAACTGATTTGTACCATGATAACCTTTTTCATATTTATTTTATATATAGTTTTATATTGATTATATAAATAATTAGTGTTATGTTTTTCTATTTCTAGTGTGTTTTTATTGATGGAAATGTTAAAGAACATAAAGAAAAAATTAATTGATAATTGATTGAATAGAGAATAAAGAGTCATGTTTAAGGAATCTCATTGTTTTATAATTTTATATTTATAAAATTAATGTGAGTATTCATGTAATATTATATGTAATTCCATGTGTTGATGGAAATTGATAAATAATGTGAAGAGTGTTAAATTTTTTTGATGAAATTAATTAAAGGCATGTTAATAAATTTTAATTCATTATCTTTTTTGAAAATGTAATGTATACTAGAAATATTTTTTAAATTAATTATTTAATTAATTTAGTGGCTTGTTATAGCTTTATGCCTTAGGTTTCCCATATATGGAACATGTGAATAATAATTTGGATAATTTAGTAAGAAATCAAAACTAGTTGTTGATAATTATAATTGCAAGGGTCTTGGTTTCCTTCAACCTTGAGAAGGCTAAGATCCTTATTTTGGAGTTGTGAGAGCTATATTTCATATAAAGGATGGATTCCTAGTTTTTGGGTTTAGATTTATCTATTGATAATGTTTTTTTCATATGACTTTGTGTTGTACTCTGAATGTGAGATTACATTGTGATATGAGCTTGGGACGGCTAGTCCTGGGATGGGTGATGTGATATGGGGTGGGGAGGCATGCATGTTTTAGTAATAGTTAACATCTATGATAGAGAAATTCACAGGGATATGAATGTGGTGGTCGAGGATGGAACCAAATATAATTTAATCGGTTAAATTTGGGATTAACCATTGATGTGTTGAGCTGGATTCTTTCTTGAAATGAGTATATTTAATTTTCAATGACAAAGGCTCTCATTTTATATGCATTCTTATCCCCACTGCATGATGTTGGTGGATATTCTTGGTTGCATGTTCCCTCTTGGGGGTATTATTTGGATATTTTTCCTAGTGTACTAGGATTTTGGAATGATACTATTAATGAATATATAAATTTCAACTATAGGGTTGGTGTTGATTGAATGAAAATGAGAAGAATATGTTAATCTGGATAAACCTTGTAATTTTTTTGGATTTTTCCTAGTGGGCATGGACATCACACTGGTTGTTAATGAATATTTTTTTAAATATTTATTAATTGTTAATTTAATTAATAATTAATTAATTAATATACGTTAATAATAAAAAGTGAATAAAGTAATTGATGTAGAAATTTAAATGCTAGTGATCTTATAGTATATATAGTCTCAAGTAGTTAAATACTAGTTTCCAAGTGATGATAGCTAAGTTGATCTTACGAATTGGTTACACCCATGGTGTTATAATGAGTTGTATTATTTAATGTATATTATGTAATTTCATCCAGTAACCTACACATGTCAGAAAGGGTGATTGGAACCTTATTGAATCTAAGAGTGTGTTTTCCACCAACGTCATTATGGGAGGATGGATGGATTACTACCCCCACTAGCTCGTCTCACTTTTCTTTGTAGTAACTTGTGGTAGAATTCATGGTGGTAAGTTTCCCCATATATGTGTGTAGAGGGTTGTAATGGATTATGTATATTTCAAACGCATGTATCTCTGAATATAGTATCCGAAGGATTATTATATCTTTCAAGTGTATGGGATGTGATGGATTGAGGTACTTACTCGGTTTATGGGCTTTAATGGATAGAGTTATAACACTCAATGTATGATACATGTTATATAGGCTATGGTGTCTCCTAAAACTACATGGATACTATATATGGTAATATGATATGGGATTACGTGATGACATGATGCATGAGTTTCATGTTGGGATTCCTTTCCCATGTGTCTTTTGGATGGATTAGTTTTAGAGAGAGAGATAGATCAGGACATGAAACATTAGGGAAGAGTGTAAATCCAGTGGGGAAGTGAGAGAGGGTAACCCTTTTGGTTTCATTGTTATTTTATATTCTCTCTTAGTTTAGATACTTTGTGATATTTATACATGCTGAGGAAATAACCATATTATAACTATTTAGTTGATAAGTTAGTTTCACTTTTCTTCTATAGGGTTTAGAAAGCTTTCATTATCTGTTGCATGATAGGCTCTATGGAGGATCATACTGATTATATAGTTATTCTTGCCCAACATATATATATATAATTATTTTAATCTATAGTAGGATATAGATTAGGTTGGATGTTACTAGCTCGTGTTTGTGCAAGATTTTTGTGGGTTTCATGGTCATTTTGGTCTTTACCTTTTTATACATGTTGTTTTCAATTATGTTATTATAGTACTATATTATATTACATGTCTTTACATGGTATTAATTTATTCATATATTTCTATTAAGGTTTTCATTTTCATATCCTTATCAACTCTCGTTTCTTCTTGTCCTCTTCAAGAGTAATGCCTCCCATATATATTTTTATCATACTCTCAGTGCAAGTTACCAACCTGGGGCCTACTGAAGGTGGGACTCTAATAGTCACCATATCCCTTATCATATTTATGGTCTTGGATGGGTACACATTTAGTGGAGGGGTCATGATAGAGTTGTATTAAAGTTTTAAATTGAAGGAATTGATGAATTTTGGAGTCAGTCACCGGTGAGGCTGAATGGGTTGATTGGGAAATAGTGCCAGATATGTTTATTAAGAAATTTAAAGATGGGATAGAGTCTGAGACATGTGAATTTTTGGTCCCCTGTAATATGATGCATAGAGCGTTGAGTTTACTAAACATACTAAAGTAAGTGATACTGGATATAGTGTGGAGTCTTAGAAACTTACAATGAATCTTCATTATTTTATCTTGTGATTTAAATGGGTAGACCTTGGGAAAGGATAAAACCTTAAAAAGATAACAAATAATTATTTAATTAATGTTAATAATCCCATATTCTGGTTTTATGAGTCTAAATTTTTTTTATTTTATATGAATGGCTCTAGGTAAAGTACCTCATCAGTTTTTAGCAAAATATTTTCAGCATTATGTGCATGTAGATCGCCACATAATAGAGGTCAAGGAAAATGATAGTTCGATGAGGAAAATCAAAGAGCCTCAATGAAAAAGTCTGTATAAGTATGGGGGATCTATTTTAGATTATTACATAGAATAATGGTTGGAGTTGGTTGAGATATATTGTAGTTTGATCCATTCTTGGAAGGGGAACATAGTTTCATTAGTTGTGATAATGTTGTGTAGAGCAATGAGGCAGTGGTTGTTCTTATTCCTCATGGATCATGGGTAGTATTCATTCTCATTAGGAGAAGATCTATGACTAGTTTTGGAAAGATTTTCATTCAAATACATAGAAGCATGCCTATATCCCAACGTTTCTTACCCTATGATAGGGGAGTTCCAGTATGGGAGAGTTTTAGATCAGATTTCATACCCTTGTTTGATATACTTCAGACCTATTTCTAGATGAGTAGGCCAAGGTGTGGAATTTTTAGGATTATTTGAATATTGAAATCCAATTCTAGGTCACCCCATTTATGCTAATGAAATATCTTGAGTTGATGGAGAATTTATAGTTTTTCAGAAGATTTTGGCCCAAACTAGATTATCATTAAAGGAGAGTCATCAAGACTCCTCATAATGATGAGATATGGTATGGGGTTCCCAGTTTCTGAGACATAATAGATTTTGGTGAACTGAGGGTACGTCCCAGCCCACATCATCTAAATTGTCATGGTGTAGTAACCATCATACCTATCACACGGGATCAACAATTTTTTTCTTATGGAGTATGATATCCTCAGTGGTGAGAGTGAATGAACACTTTTAACAGTTAGCGTACTCCAGGTGTTCTACTTCATGATACCCCATTGAGGAGACTTCATCCAAGGTAGCGAAAACATGGTGTTAAAGTTTTTTATCAGAAAAGAGAACATGGGGTAGGCATAGCATATCCCCTAGATGCTCCTCATCCTCAGAGAGAAGGGTGTGTCCATGGAGGTGGTCATGAGTAAGGTCATAGAGGAATTGGATATGGTCATGGTAATCATCATGATTTATATTTTCTAGCATCAGTTAAGATAGATGTCATTTAAGGTACCCTTATATTTTTTTGACATGGGTTTATGATTTTTTTTTATTTAGGAGAGACACCCTCCTTTATATAACCAACCCTGATCCGTGATTTGGGACCTAAGATAGAGATGCTTATAGTACCCTTGGCATTGACTATGAATGTTAGTGGCTGAACTGACTTGAATAAATTATGTAGAGATTGTGAGCGAGTTTTGGTGAAACACTACTCATAGGAAGACTTCCTATGTCGACGAACACAACTATATGAAATCATCATCATCATGTATTTTTTGTATTTGGTGTAGGTTTTCATGGATTCCATCAGGAGGAAAATTGTGTTCTGTGATTCTAATGGATATATATAAGTGTTAGTTAGAGATAAATACCCTTAAATGGGTCATAGGTGTGTCATAAACTTGTCATCATTGATAGAAAAATGTGATAGTGAGATCGTCAAAGGTTCATCAGTCGATGTTTCCTAGAGTTGTGGAAGAGTACCCCTAATGTATTTAAAGAGGAGTTTGTTGCATTACTACCCCAACAGGTGATCATGTTTGGGATTGATATATAGTTGGGAATGTGTTCAATATCAATGTCCCCATATAGGATGGATCCTTCTGAGTTGCGAGAGCTTTGAGTATAGCTCGATGAATTTATGTAGAGAGGATTTTTTTCATCTGAGTGTGTCACAATGGGGTGCACCAGTTTTGTTAATGAAAAAGGATGATTGAGTTTTTCATCTTTATATCTTTTATCATTGCTCAAAAAAAGTGACATTGATGAAATTATATCCACTTCCATGGATTTATGATTTATTCGTTCAACTAATTGCATCATATTGGTTATCAAAAAAATCAACTTGCAGTTAGCCTATCATCAAATTACGGTGAAGGATTAGGATATTCCAAATATATATTTCAATTTTAATCATGGGTATTATGAGTACGTTGTGATGAAGTTCAACTTGAAGAACACTCTAGTTGTGTTCATGGTGTTGATGAAAATAGTGTTTTCATAGTTCCCAGATATGTTCGTGGTGGTTTTCATTGATGAAATTCTTTTGTACTCCATGATTTCATAGGACCATACAATGAATATCCATTAAATATTTTTATTTATACATCAAGATCATATTTTCAGGATGTTTTATAAGTGTTATTTTTTGGATTTCAGTTTATGTTTCATGGGGAATGTTTTTCCCTAGTAGTGAATATTCTTTGAACCTTTAATGAAAGAGGTGGTTGTTTCTTGGGAATCCCCAAAGATAGTGGCAGATTTGAGAAGTTTATTTCTTTCATTTTAGGCTATTATATGAGGTTCATATCTAATTTCTCCAGGGTTGTGACTCTTTCAAAATCCTTGAACATAATAGATTATATGTTTCTCATAGAAATAATAGTTTCATAATGATTTTCAATACCATAAGGAGATGTTGGTCCATGCAACAGTCCATTGTTTTCAAGCAGAGGGAGTTCGGTTTGAGGTTTTAGATGATTATTGCTATCCTTTATTTGGAGGTATTTTTATGGATCAAATGTCAGTTTTTTCTTATGGGTCTCAGTATTTACATATCAATTACTATTACTATGCCACCCATGATCTTGATTTGGTGTTAGTTGTTTTTATTTGAATTTATAGAAACATTACATCATTAATGAGTATTTTTTGGTTTATACTTATCATAAGATCCTGAGGTATGTCTTCTACAAACATGACATGAACTTACATCTACATCAGTGGATGGAGTTATTCAAGAATTATGACATTGATTTTTCATATACCATAAGAAAGTGAAATTTTGTAGTCAACGCACTGAGTATGAATCCATGCATGAATCAAGATGTTCTTTGAGATTTATTGACGAATTGTCGATGGTACATCTAGATATGGGAGAGGATGGAGGTAATGGTTTTCTTTTAATGGTTTTATTTTTTATAAAAACCATGTTGTGTTTAGAGATTCCTATAATGGTTTGTTTGAGGATGGAAAACACTGGGTCTTGTTTAAGGGAAGGTTTTTTGTTCCTTTAGTGATCCATGTAATAGTTATCCCTGAGTTCAATATCTTGAATTTAGTATTAAATCCCAACATGAAGAAGATGTATAAAGATATAAGAGGCCAATTTTGGTGTAATGGGATGAATCATGTAGTTGATGAGATTTTTTCTCAATTTTTGGTATATCGGAAGGTAAAGGAAGATCACAATGTCTATGGCGTGTTTTTGCAGCCTTTAGATGTTCCCCAATGGAAGAGGGAGGAAATATTAACATACATAATTACCTGTATAAATTTAGATTTGAGAGGCTATGATGCAATATGGGTGGTAGTTGAGAATTTGAAAAATCAACCCAACTTATAGTGATTAGGGAGTAGGTCTTATTATAGGTTATTTAGAGGATGTAACTGGAGGAGGTGAGACTCCATGGATCCTTAAGGATGATTATTTCTGATCGATATCCTCAATTTTCCTCTATATTTTGGAGTGGTATCGATCATTATTTTTGAACTTATTTTTCTTTACCATTATTATTCATCAATAGAAATATGCTCAGACAGTGCATACCTTATAAAATATTGAAGACATGTTTCTCTCTTGTGTTCTGGATTTTGGAGCTTCTTGGTTGAGGTACCAACCCTTGGTCTAGTTTTCATTAAATAATATTTTCCTCTCTGTCATTGGTATGGTGAAACTTTAATCCTTTTAAAATCAGTCTTTCCTTTGTCCATTGTGCTCGACTAGGGTTAGAGAGGCAATGGTTTTTGGGCTTGGTCTAGTACAAAATATGATAGAGATAGTTTGGGTAATCTATGAATGGATGTTGGAAACTAAGGATCATTAGAAATCCTATATTGGTCATAGGAGGTGGCCTATGGAGTTAAAATTTGGATATCATGTGTTTCTAAATCTGACTCCTCAATATTTCTACTGAAGGATTCTTTTTTGAAGTAATATTTCCCCCCGGTTTGTTGGGTATTTTCAGTTTTTGGATAATGTTGGATTTATGCCATATCAGAGAACACATCCCCCTAATTGAGCAAAATAGATGATGTTTTTAACATGTTACAAATACATAGTTATATTCATAATGTCTGTCATGTAATTAATTAAGGTGAGATCAATGTTGATGATGATTCAAACTTCTAGTAGTAGTCTACATAGATCCATGAATTCCATGAGAAGATGTGTTTTGGGTGTGTTAGTCCTTTTCTTTGTGCCTTATAGAGAAATAGTGTCATGGAGGAGAGTAACTAGGAACGTGAGTCATATATGCTCACTAAGTACCCTAAGTTGATTGATGTTTAGATCTTATCTTGTAATGTCATTCTCTTTTAGATGTTTAACATTTTGGTTTTTTTATGGTTCCCCCATTTTCTAGTTGGTAACTTTTCTCATGTTTGAGTTTTATCTCCCTCTGGATATTTATTAGGATTTGGTTGTTTCTACAGCCCAATATTATACTTGCTTACTATGACTTGGTGGTTGGGATCCTATGATGGAGACATACATGAGAGGTATCTCAAGGGGTGTATGTTTAGATGAACCCTTTTTCATTCACTTAGGGATTGGTTTAGGATTCTCGAGGAAGATAATTTGTTGGTAGGTATCTAATGTAAGGTATTTGATCTATCTATTCCAACCCTATATGTGTTTCTGAAACCCATGGTTCTAAGATAAGGTCTAGAGTGGGTGTGGATGTGTTTTGCTGCTAAAATATTGATGTAGGTAAGATTCACAACATTTAAGGATTTTATTTCATAAATGTGTAGCTCAATTCACTGGTCTAAATATAAATCTTGGTTGGGATATTGATTCATATCAAGTTGAATTAGTTGTTTGGAGCCATCAACTATGTGAAAACAACTACATAAATCAGTTACATGAGTGATTAGCTATGTGAATCTACTACTTGGATGGATGGGCTATGTGGATGGATTATCTATGTGAAAATATATATATAGATATTTTTGCTACTTGTATCATTCAACTATGTGAAAATGGATACGTTCAAATTTTGAATACATATGGATTTTGGCTATGCGGTGCAACCAGTTACATGAAATCTCCTTTTTGTAGATTTCCAATTGTTGTATAAAAATATCCAAATAGACCATTTATATGGAATGAATCATGGGGATTCAATGTCCAATCAATGAATTATAATTATATTCTTTATTTTCTATGATGGATGATTTTTTAAATGCATACTTTCTTGTGGTGATTAATTAGATCTGAAATAGTTGTAATTAAATTTTTTTGATGATAAATCCAAATTGTCCTGAAACTATTGACTTTTATATGATTGTACTTTCCTTTTTTTCTTTCATGGTTTCATCCTATAAATACTAAAAACATTGAATAATTTGTTAATGTTTTTGAATCCATCTTTTGTTGGATAGTTTTTACTTCAGTGAGGATTCCATCTTACTCGTGCTCCCTATTTTGTTTCTGCAGTGAGTCGCATGAAGAATCTTCTTCCATGAAGGGGATTTATTTCTTCTCCTATTTATTTATAAGTAATAATAAATTTTTCATTTTTTATCCACTTGTGTTGTAATTAAAATAACCTAATTATGGATAAACTAGATTAATACATTATTGGATTTTGACTATCTATTGTATCTTTTTACTGTGATAATGGTTTTTTGCTCAATTTTCTAGACAGTGTGTAAATTTATTCTATGGTTATGTAAAATTTAGTTCTATGAATTTTATCATGTTATTCTTTATGGATTATGGTAATGAATATAAATCTATAAATAATTCATAATTAATTTTCTGAAGAATAAAGTGGTATGTTTAAGGAATTTGATTTTTTTTGTAATTTGATAATGATACAATTGATATGAGTATGCATTTTTAATTGAGTATTTAATTCCATGTTTTGATTGAATTGAAAAAATAATTTCATTCAGGTTAATTATTTTTAATTCCAAATGTTTTTTGAAACTAGATTCACTCATAGGAATCGAGCTTAAATTAATTGTTTAATTAATTTAATGGATTTTTATTTCATGATAGAATATGAATCCCATAGTTAGAACCTATGAATAATGAATTTTTTAATTAAATAAGGAATAAAAAATATTTGTTGATAATTATAATTATTAGGGCCCAATTTTCCCATATTCTTGGGAAGGCTGAGAGCCTTATGATAGAGACATGAGAGATCGATTCAATGTGAAGGCTAGATAACATGTTTTAGGGCCTAGAAAACATTATTGAATATCTTTGTTTCCTGATTCCTCTAGTATATTATATATATGTGTCCTTGTGGTGTTATATGAGATTAGGAGGGTTGATCCTAGGATGGATGATGTGATATGTGGTTGGGAGGCCCAGATATTGTGGCAGCAGTTGACTCCATTGATGGAGATATAGATCAGGATATTCATGTGGGTATCGATGATAAAACCATAGATGATAGAATGGGTTGAAGATGAGATTTATAATTGATGTGTTAAATATGGATTCCTTCTAGAAATAAAAAATGTTTAATGTCCAATGACCAGTTTTCTTGTTTTATCTTTATTTGTTTCCCTACTACTTGAGGTATATGGATGTTCTTGGTTGCTTGTTTTTTATTAGTGGTAGCTTATTATGGTTTTCCTAGAGTACATGGATTATGGAATGACGATTATAATTATTAAATAGTTCTTAACATATTATTTTGATGTTAATGGAATGAAAAAGCAAAAAATATGTTAATCTTGATAAATTGTGGACTCTTTTTGGATTATTACCAAAGGGCATCGACATCACAATCATGGTAAATAAATGTATCTTGAAATAATGTTAATAGTTAATTTATTTTAAAATGAATTAATTAACATAAGGAAATTTTAAAAAGAGAAATAATTAATTAATTTTTCTATTTAAATATTTGTGTTTTTATAGGATATCTTGTCCCTAGTAGTGGCACCACGATGTTTGGTCGATGATAGATACAATTAAAATGAGGACTAGGTTATGCCAATAGTTTGGTTGTGAGATATATTCTATAATCTATATTATGTGATTTAATACACTACCCCACTCATTTCATTTAGGGTTATTAACACCTAGTGGTCTCTGGGAGGTTGTTTTCCCTCACATCCTAGTGGGGGTGGATGACTAACTATGCCCTCTAGCCTTGTTCTCTTCACTTAGAAGTTACCTATTCTGGTATAAATGGAATTTTTCCCCAATATATATGTGTATAGGGATGTAATTGATTGTGGTTATTTCATGCAAAAGTATCTCAGGATATAGTATCTCTAGTATTATTATTAGTATGTTGTGTATGGGATGTGATGGCCTAAAATACTCACTTGATGTATGTGCAATGATAGTTTGAGTTATAATACTCAATTTATGATAAAATTCATATAGATATGGTGGCTCCAGGAGCTAATTAGTTACTATATATGGTGATTTTATATGGAATGATGTGATGATGGGATGAATGAGGTTCATGATGTGATGCTTTCTTGGATTTCATTGAGATGTCATACATTTGGAGATAGATGTATTAGGACCTGCGATGATGGATTAGATTAGAAAACCAGTAGGGAAGTGGGAGATGGGTACCCTTAATGTTTCATTATTATATTATATAATCTATTTTATGAGGTACATGGTTCGAGTTAACCATACTGAGGATAGGAACATATTATTCTTGTTTAGGTGACACGTAAGTTTCATTATTGTTCACTATGTTGTAGCATTCATTGTTTATTTTTTGCATGAGAGGCTCTAGGGAGGATCCTATTGAGTTTACTATTATTCTCACCCAATGTATATATGAAGTATTTTTAGGTTAGTCATAGAGTGTTGGATAATAGTCTGGATATTACAAGATTTTGTTTTTGTATGATTTTTTTGGGCTTCATGATCGATTCAATATTTAGATTTTTGTACTTTTACTTTTCCTTACAGTTGTTATAGTGATATATGACATTGAATTATTCCACTTGGTAATTCTTTATATATATTTTCTGAGAATCTTTTTATTTATATATCCTTTTTATCTATCTCTTCCACATGTTCTCTTAGAGGGTAATTCCTCGCATATTTATTTTTATTATACTATGTGTGCTAGTTTCGAAATCGGGGCCTACTAAAGATGGGACATGGATAGTCACCATCTAACTTCTCTCATTATTGTACATGGATGGATACACTTTGGGTGTGGGGGTTGTGAAAATTTTCCTTGTCTTAGCTATGGTAGTGATGTTGATATCTTAATAAAAATTAAATATTGATACCCTAAGGTATTTATTTTTTGATTGATATTTATCAATGATATTCTTGAATATTATAAAAGTTATGATGATTATGTGTAACATCTAAACATTTTTTATTCATGGTTCTACATTTAGTTTTGGAAATAAATAATAAATGGTATCAATAACATTCGAAATTGATTTTATGAATATGTTAAATGTTCAAGGATAACTATTGGAGAAATTGTGATTGGGGTGTAGAAAAATCATTTGTTTAAAAAAAGATTGAAGTTGAGGGAATACAATTTTGATTTATTTTTTAAAAAGTGAGTTAGAGAAAAAATATATCTATTAAATTGAATGTTTATATAACAAAAAATATAATTCCTAATATTTTTTGGGGATTTTTTATCTCATTTATAGAATTATGATATATATTGATTAGTGTGTGATTTTATAAACTCGTGATTGAAGATAAGAGTTAATTTTAGGATGAATATTATATTTGGTTGTTTTTAATGTATTCGAGATTTAATTAGTTTTGGGAAATGTAATTTATAAAGAATATATTATTAGGGTATATACATAATAGGGTATATGATTTTTCTAATGATTAATGAGGTTTGAAGAAAGATAAGTAACATGGTATATCCTTAGAGAGTGGTATTGGTGTCATATTATAAGTTATTCCCTAATTGATAAAAAATTTTAAGAATATCCTTGACTACATTCATTAGTATTTGATAATTGAAATTGCAAGGATGCAATTTATCTAATGGGGTATAATATAACAACCCGTGATTTTTTACTCTTAAAAATAATACTATCACCAATAGATTCTATCACATGCTACCCTAAACTAACATAAAAACCATCGAAAATGAACTCTAAGATTTTAAAATTACATTTCATATAAAATCATTTTTAAATAAAACTAAAATGATTAATTAAAATATGTTTGTGGTATTATTATATATATATATATTTATTTACAAGGATTCTTTCTGAAGAACTATTAATTTTTTAATAAATCTAATTAATCATAGTATTATGTTTATTACAATAGTTAATATTTTTATTTATAAATGAATATATCAACATTAAATTATTTATAAATTTATATAAAATAATCTTAAAAACACTAAATGCTTAAATATATATTTTTCATTAATTTTTTTTTTCATTTTTTATATTTTTTATTTTCATTTAATAAAATAAAATAATTATAAAATGAATTTGAAAACAACAAATTTGTTTAATTAATATCATCTAAATTAACTTAGGGTAATTGTTTTTGGATTTTTCTAAAAATATTAATTCATTGGTGAATAGATAAAAATACTTTTTCTAAAAAATACATGACTTTTATTACATTATTTGTATATAAGTATGAATTTTAAATTCATTGAAACTTTTTCTAAGACCAAATATTTATTTTATATATAAATTCATATCATTTAAAAAATTTCTAATTTATAATCCCAAAATTTTACATTTTAGAAAATAAGTAATATTTTTCGTAAAATTTATTTTTAATATATTTTACATTGAGTATTTTAAAATTAATTTTTATCACTGTTCTAAAATTAATATAATAAAATGGACTTCCAATTTTAAATAATTATTCCAAAAAATATTTAATTAGGACAATTTTATTTTAGATAATAAATGATAAATTACATTAATAAAAATAAGTTACCTTGGTAAAAATAAAGATGGTTAAAAGGGGTTTAAGTAAGAGGAAATGACCAAAACAAGTTCAACACATGTGTGGGAATGGGTGTTTAATGACATTGTTGACCTTATCCCTTACCATATCCATTTTTTTCCCAATTTTAGAGTTACATTCCATGAGAGATAATTGTTATTACTATAATGTTTTTAGTGTTTACAAAACAATCATCACTTTTCACTTATAAAATGGTCACTCCTCTCTTAACTTCCCCTCACACTAAAACAAAATTATTTTGTCCATTAATTTACCCAACCATATCATAAAAATTATTATCCAACTAAAATATGTTCTGGTCTTCTCAAAAGACCATCTCTTCATGGATTAACCCCCTTTTCAATAGAGGTAATCCCAGAATTGAGGTCTACTTTTCTAACAACTATTTTCCTCATTCATATTTCATTATGAGCACTTATTCATCCTAAAATTAACTTAACCATCTTAAAATGATAATAATTAATATCATTAGTATACTATTATGTTATTATTATTATGTAACATGCATTAACCACCATTCCAATTTCTTCTAAGAAAAATGAACTTTTGAATCATGTCTTATTTGGAATACCACCACCACGATACAACATGTTTAATTTTTCTTCAACACCATACAAGGGTGATACAAATAGTTAATTTCATATTGAAGTTTTATATTTATGAATTATATTAAATTATTAAATTATTAAATTATAAACCATAATACTCATTTTCCTCATTTTATGGGAAAAAAATATTCATCCATGTATACATATAGACTGATGCCCCAAAGTAATGATTGATTTTTTATTTTCATTTCATAGCCAACATAATTGGATGGTTATGAGGAAGTGTTTAATGTATAGATATTATGTTTAAGAATTTATTTTAGTCCTTCAATGAGAAATTGGACAACTAATTTACAATATGACCAAGAAAACCCATGGTAAATTCAACCGTCAAAAAGAGTAATCTAAAGAAATAAAATGATTTCTTTGTAATATCTAATCAATTTTACAGTTATTCACCGTAGTATTATTATTTAAAATATATATATATAACAAATATTAAATTCTAATTAAGATAATTATGATTATTTTGTAATGAAATTACAACTAAATCACTTTATAATATTCCCCTAATTATGGTATGTTCTTTTTTGGGATGGTTTAACCTTTTAATTGAACAATGATATAAATTAACAACATAGATGACTATGGGAATTAAATTTTGTGTAAAATAGAATATAATAATAAAATAATGAATATTTTTTTGTATTGGAATTGTAATATTAAAATTTAACTCAATATTTTTTATTACACCCTACGTTCTCTAAGAAACATCAAAAAATGCTCATCAACAAATTCAAATTTAAGGATAATAACCAAAAAATAAAATAGAATTAAATTATAAACTTAAAACTTATTATAAAAAATAAATTCTAGTACTATTTATGATATGGTAAAGGTGAATATTTGGAGAATAATTAATAACAACACCACTATTATGAAACTAGTTCAAAACATTCAACATTACCAACACATGATATCAAAAATAGATAATAACTAACTATTATACATGTAGTTAATAATGATAAATGAAGTGTATAAAATATTATAGATATGAAAAAGGTTTTTAAATTATTTATTTTAATAGACACTTTTTTATATAGGATTTTAGTGTGAATTTCGAGTAATTAGGGATTGTGGTAAAGGGTTCTTTGTCAAAAATTTAATTTCTTGAGTCATATTTATTAATGTGCACCATGATACCTTTAATATGTTATGATTACTAAAAAATTTATGAAATTTACCATAATCATCACCTTTTAAAATCCAGGAAATGATTTTTCCTTAAATTCACTTCGATTCAAATAATATCAATGTTAAAAGGGATTTTACTTACAATTTTATACAATCTGTAAGGGTTTTCCATCTTAGATTCCATTTAGATGTGATTTGTATTTTTTACCTAATTTAATTCCTATGGTGTAGATAATGATTATTTGTTATGTCATATCTTTTTTTAATTTTCATTTCTGATATTTTTAGTTCAATTAGAATCCCTCTCTTTCAAGGGGTTAACATTAAAATGTTACTCAACTTGCGAGGGGTTTATGACCCAAAAATTAATTCCTTGAGACATGTGTCAGTAATAACCTGTTTTTTATTATATGTTTTATTTTTTTCCCATCATCATATATTTAACATATATATTTTCATTCATGGGATATGTAATGAAAAATAAATTTTTTCATCAAATGGCCTTAGACTCAATTGTAAACTAGGTTGTAAGGATTGTTGGTAACAAAATTATAATTAATTGATTTATAATGTTTCATCATGAACATTTATTGTTTTATTCCCCCCTAATATTTTAAAATATTGAATTTTGAATTCATATTTTTGTAAAATATTATTTATTACAATATATTTTTTAACATATATGTTTCAGAAAAGGTAATTCAAATGTATTAAAAATGTTTTTTGCATTTCATTATCATATGTTTTATATTTTTATCTAAATTTACATTATGGATCATTCAATAATTTTTAGTTCCCCATTATTATATATTATTTTTCAATATTAAATTTTTAAAAATATTTCACTTCACATTTTGAAATGTTAATTTTGAAAGTGACTTGTATGTTTATATTTTACATCAATGTTAAAAATATTTATAAAGTTACCTATATGTTTTACCCACCATATTACTTTTAATGTTTAAAGGTATTTACCATCATGCTATTTATATTACATGTATTATCCTTTAATTCATAAATATATTTGTAATTTGGAATATTTAACTCATGGTGTCAAACAATTTGATTCTTGATCCCTTATTTTGTGATACTATTCAAAACATTCTTTTACAAGTATGTATTTCATTGATGTTAAAAAAATTCTTAGTTTCCCTTGATAAATTCGAGATAGGTTCTTTTGAATCCATCCCCCCTTATTTTTTTTAATTTCATATGTAATTTCCTTCTCTTTTTATGGAATGATCATTCATTGCATTTTTCTTAACTAATCATCCACTATGTGAAATACTAACTTTTCACCAAATGCCTTACCATTATGAAAACCCTATTTTTATATTCTATTGAATAAATGGTGTTCACCTATGTTTGATAAAGTGATTTATTGGGAAAATTATTATCTTACCCATATACTGATTTTCTATATGGTGTATATATCATATTCTTTATTATTTTGATTGAATCATATTTACCTTGAAAAGTAATTGATTTCATTATGTACCCATTTATTATTCATGGGTTTATCATGTTATGATGATTTATGGAACTGATAAGGATTTCTTTAATAAATTACATTTTAAAGGATATGAAAACCATTTTAATCTTCAATGCTCTTTATTATGGGATTAATGAAACCCATTTTATTTTTCTAGGTTATTTATGATATAAAAAATAAATTATTTTCATTTTAATGTTTTATAAAAACATTTTATTTCAAATGTTACTTTATGATGTGATAAGTGAATGATTTTCACATGGCAATAATAATTATGGATTAATGAGGGGTGGATTCCTATTATACCTTCCAATGAATTGGTTAAATGAATATATCTCATTGGATAAGTTTTAGGAATATATTTAAGTTTCTCTTAAGCATGGGTACTCAAGGTGGGAACCATTAATGTAATTCATTACTATACTAATTTTTGTACCCTATTAGAATTATTTTTCTATTTTTTACATATTCATGTTTATATATTATGCACTCACGAATCATGTTAATTGACTCATTCATATTTTATGTGATGAAAAGTTATATTCCATGGTGCCTGGTATTTGGTTTATTGTGTATAAGGTTATTATATATCTTGATTATACCCATTTTCTCATCTTATACCCACTAATGATATTTTATTGTCATAACATCTGTTTACCATTAATGAGCATCTGAGATAATCTATTTATTATTCTTCCATTTCCCATTGTTTTAATGAAAATTAATGTGAATGATGTGTCTATAAAAGTGTCTTATTTTGAGGATTTGTGGTAGATTTTTAAGGGTTATTATGGAATATTTATTTGATTATATAGTCAAAAATATCCATTTTATATAAAGAACAAGGGTTATACTAGTTAAATCCTTTTCCTAACTCTCTAAAACTCTAAACCTAAGAAGCTCCTTAGAATGTAATTATTACATTTTATGTGGATGATATTTCAATTTTAGATGTGTATTTAGGATAAGGTTTAAATTTTATTATTTTAAAATTGGATCAAGGTGTTTGGTCCCTAGGGTGCCTCATTCCCATAGGTTATGATCCTTATTCCTTATTCTAAAATGTTTGGGGTGGGGAATCTATTTCTCTAGTATTACTCATGAAAAGATTTTATACATTATATAACTATTAACATTTTATTTAAAAGTTTATAAATCTGATGTTTTTGATTCATTTAGATATATATGAATATGTGTTCTATATTTTAGTATGTAATTTATATTATGGATTATATAATGAGTTTTACATTAATATGTTTTAGAGAAATAATTTTTTTGAATGTAATAGAGATTGTAAAGCTAAATGTGATAGCCTGAGCACACACTGCCGAAACTGGTAGTAAATCGTACTCTATATTTTTATATTAAATGGTAACTAAAAAATACATAGTCTATTACAAAACTAATGATCTCATCAAGTCTAGGTTTTGGAGGACTAGGAAAAAACCTTACATAACCTAAGATTTTTCAAAAAATATATAAAATAACTAAATTTTTATATTTATTTAACTTCATAAATGAATATATCTATCATAGAACTTTTAAAAGACATATGAAAAATATTTTAAAATATGGGATGTGAATAAAACTCCCTAGTAAGGGGTTCTAAAACCAATTAAAAAGAATACTTTGAGAGTTTTTTTGAAAAAAATAATATCCAATAAAACACATTTGATATTATATATAACTTTAAAAATTAATAATATAGGGTTTCTATAAATAAATACATTACAAAATCCATTTCAAAACATTTTAAAAATACTTATCATTTTAAAATACAACTTAAAATAATCTGTGAAAACCACTTGAATTTATCCTTAAAAAGCATATGAAAATAATTATTATGTTTTTGGATTAAGATGATACGTGGAAAATTGTACTAAAATCATGTGGCCATTAGAAGTATCAGATGTATGAGAACGTCCTATTGAGGTTGTGGGATCACTTCTAATTCCATATAATCTAATTGTACAATCAATTTCTAGATTTTAAGATAACATTTTTAGAAGAAATGCATTTCTCATTCAAAACCAATTAAAAACCATTAAAAATATACATGAATTATTTTCAAAGAAGAAAAGAATTATATAACTTCAAAGATTTGATGAATCTATTTTTTCAGAATATTCATAGGATAGATACCTTTTTCAAAAATGATTACCCATATTTAAAACACATAATCATAAACACATTGAAATTAATACAAAATATTTAAATACAATTCATGAAATGTCAATAACAATTATATATTATATCCTTATATACTATTATTATTTACATTTATAGAATTGAAGAACATTTTACACATAAAATGATTGGGGTTATCATTATAAATATCAAAGATATCAAATAAAATCCCTTTTATAACAAGGTTTTTAAAATTAAACAATAACTAAACAATGTTTTTTTATTGTTTAATATTCTGGAATAAAACATTGAATTGCATTAAACAAAATAAAGGCTTTATTAGAATGTCCAAAAAACTCCCCTTTCCTTGATTTTGATTCCTCATTTATATTCTTTATCTTCCTGAATAATAAAAATAGGATTATTATTTACTTTATTAAGAACCTAGTTAATATTTATTATTCCTTTTAATCCACTTACTACCATTTTATAATAAATTACTTAATTATTTATGATCATGTCAAATGTTTTGACGATATTCAGTTCATAAATATAGAATGAATTAGGTATGTTGACTGTAGTGAAATTTATTTTCATTATAACATATCTTTAATAATATTCATGAAATAATAATCAATTTTATACATTAATGATACTTTTAAATCCATCCATTAAATGTGGTTATGAAAAATTAACTACGTTATGATCATGGAGACGGTAGGACATACATAAGCATGAGTAACGTTTTTATTTTTCAACGATCATTATAGAAAAAGGGTAAGTATTTTTTTTATACTTAAATAATGATAATTATATCATATATATGAATTTATTTCATTAAATATACTTATATATATCATCTATATGATTTGGTGATGAAAAAACTGATCACAGTGCTTTATGGATGTGGTAGCTAAACACATGAACGACGTCATCATTTTTTTTTTGCGTGGAAATTTTTGAACATAAATGATATATTAAATTTTTATAATGAGAAATATTTCTTGAATATGATATATAAACATTAATTCCATAATTATAACCATCTTATAGAGATGGTTATGGAAAATGAATTACATAGGTCCCTGAGCTGGTAGTCTGTTGTACACACACGAACGGTGAATTATTTTCCCATTTTATGGGAGTGTAGATGGATATAGGTCATTACAATGACTTAATAACATCTCAGTATGTTTAAGATACAATATTTATAATTTTATCATGGTTAAATATGAATTGAATCTTGTGGAAGAATACAGAATATAAATGCTAGATTAAAAACGATGCATCTACATTAGACAATCTCCCTTTCCTTACACCATGGGACCACTAAAGGTGGTGTTATGCCTAAAAAGGAATCTATAATTAAGGTAGGGTTTATATAAATATATTTGGATATGTATTTTCAAAACCAAATTGGTTTTATTTGTGAATAAATGAGAATAATAGGTTCCCTTTTATAATAGTGTGGAGGGGCACTCTTGGAATTTCCCAAAATATTAAAATATAATAAGACTATTCTAGACCCAAAATATTCCAAAAGGCCTATAAATTCATAAGGTATGATATTTTAGATCATATAATATCAAATTTTTTCTTATTTAAAATTTAATGACTTTTATGTAATTTAATAAAATATTAATCCCCTAAAATATCATTATTGTCAATTGAGATACTATTCCTTAATTTGACATTAAAACATCAAGAAAACATGTAAAATTAAAGAGTGTCACATGTTATAATTTCATTAAATAAAATATTATAAATGTTTTATCCATATCAATTTTGAATAAAAATAAGTCATATAACTGAACCCAGAATTATTAGAGATGAAAACTACTCATACAATAATATATGGGCATGTATCAGGGTCATTTTATAGTCCTTATTATTTAAATTTTAACCCTTAATTACTTGATTTACCCTTTACAGTGGTAATAAAAATTACTAAAGTTACTATTCATTATTTCAAATTTGAAATGGGGCATATTAACTAAATTTGGATAAATTGATTACAAATATAGAATCCATTTTTCAAAATTCAAAACACATAAGTTGTAGAATTTAATCGAAAGGCCTTAGGAACTGGGAAGAACTATTACTAAAATTAATTAATGAAAAAAATTAATAGTGCAGGAAAAAAATACAATCAGAAAAAACCCAGCAACCTTAAATAAATAAAAGTTATGGTGTTGATATGCATAGAAACTTTTTAAATTTTAAAACCACCACAAATCAACCTATCAAGATAGGTGAACCTATAAATAAATATGGATGATTGTCACACAACAAGACACAACACACATTCTATGTCACGATTTGTCCCCCAGGGTCCGTATCGTGACTACCCCAAGCCCACCTTCCATAGGCCAGGGGCTGGTGACTATAACCAAAGGCATAAATCCCTAAACAAGGAAGGCATTGACTTTATAACTGTAAACAAACACATCATAGTACACAACAGGAAGAAAAACTCTAAGTAAAACTATATAAAAAAGTAGTGCTGAAAGTAAAAGGGGCCGAAAATACAAGCCCAACAGGAAAGTACAAGTACAACAGAAAAGCAAGTACAACTGAAGAAAAGTAAAGCATCTACTGGGTCGTCCTCCGGGGTTCCTACCTGAAGGGTAGGTACAGATGGCCTCCTCAGCGTTCCACGTCTGTTCGGCTCCTCTGTGTACTGACTCTTCGTAAGGTCCACCTTCAAGTACTGTCCAGTCCTACTACCCTTGGCCTCAGTCAGCGTTGTCCGTCGTCTGCAACCAACACAACAAGGTACGGGAAAATCCCGTGCAGGGGTGAGTATAACGATACTCAGTAGGGACCCTGAGACCCTCAAGGTCTCACAAATCCAACAAGGATAAACCATAAACTATGATGTCAATAGATAACCCCACTTAGTTATATGTCCATACATATACCTAAGTTATCATGTAATCCATCTCAATCATGAGGAAAACACAAGTTACTATATCAGATCAAACCAGAATTTTATTTTAGGGGTAGTATCAAGTAACACCCCAATCACACTATTGGAACCTTGGAAGATGGTTTACTCCTCCTCTATCGAGTACAATGGTCCTTCCACGTCACACAGAGGTGCTTCCCACTATCCTGGACTGTTGTGGTACTCCTCTCGTCGAATACCGTGGGTCAGCTGTGCTCACACAGAGGCGCTTCTCACTGTGGGTATGCCACGCTCACACAGATGCGCTCCCCCTTGTAGCATGCTGAGGTACTCCTCCTGTCGAGTACCGTGGGTCTGTCGCATCACACAGAGGCGCTTCCCACTATGGTTCTGTCGCATCACATAGAGGCGCTCCCCACTAGGCTAGTCGAAACTCTCCGAGTTGAAAGGTCAGCAGTTGTCCGGTCTCAGCCAGCTACTAGGTCTCTGTACTCTGCTCGCTCCTCTCCGGAAGAATCCACTCCAAGAACTACAGGTCGATACTCCAACTATCACTAATTCCCATGTAGAAGTTTCTCAAAGGTCTACCTCGTCATAGGGGCCTCAATGCAACAAACGGCGCGTCAATCGGACGCATGGCCTGTGAGTTATTGGCATTTCCATCCCAGGGGCCCGGTTGGATTTAGGTTCAAACCAACCAAACCATACCCCAACTGTGTCCAAACATCAAGTGGGGTATCCCAAAAGTACCATCTCGCTCCAAGATTTTCGTCTACATAGGCGGTTCATCAATCAGACGCCCGTAGCCCAAGTTATGGGAAAAAAGGTAGAACCGAGTCTGACGGGTCTCGGTCCAGTCCGGCCTAGACGGACCGACCCGACCTGACCTGGGTCTGAACAGGGGACCGACCTGGTCTGTGGGTCTAACCCAATCCAAGGGGGCGCCGAACTGAGGGGGTGGCTCGGCCCGAGGGCGGCTCATCCCACGCTAGCTCCGGCCTGCACTGGGGTCCAGCCCAGCGGCCCGCGTGGCCTGGCTAGCGGCCCGTGTGGCCTAGCTGGCTAGCGGATGGTGGCTCCCTACAGGGCCCACCATATCCGCATAAGGGGAGGTGCCTCACCCCCTCTCTCCCGAACAAAACTGGTTTTGTAACCCATGGGACCCAGTAGGGTCCCGCCTTGTTCGGCTGGCCGAGCGGCCAGCTGGTTTGCTCCGCTTGCGGTCGGCCCAGTCGGCCGCTTTTGCTCCACAACCACGGACAGGAGGCTAGCTTCTTTCTTCGAGCGGCGCAAAGGCACCGCGCCCCTCCGGCGGCCTGACGGCCGCCCGTGTGTATCGCCACGTCCTGAGGTCGTGGCCTCTTCCTTTGTGCGGCGTGACGGTGTCACGCCCTTCCGGTGACCCTGCACCGCTGGTTTCCTTTGCGGTCCACCCGATGCCAGTCGTCATTCCCCCGTCGCGGCCCGCCGGCAGTGGTCCGCTCCTCCTGCGGTGCCTTTGCACCACCGCCCTCATCAACAATCAAAGAAAACCATAGGGGGTCGGGCCGAGATCTTGCGGCCCACACCCTCCGCGTTATGATGATTACAAGTGGCGAAACACAAACCATGATTGAACAAGATAGAATGGGATCAAAATTAATTCAATTACCCTACCTCATATCATTGTTTTTGGACGATGTCATGGAAATGAAGACATCGATTCATTATTATCGAAAAATAAGAAGTCAAGGATGGTGTCATCAGCATTCTTCAAGGACAGTGCTCCATCCTTTGATCCGGTTAAAGAAGGAAGAAGGTGCCTCTCAATCTTCGGTGGTTGTTCCTCATTGGAGAGTTCTTTCTTCCTTGGGGTTCTATCTCCAAGAGCTCCTCAATTCTCCCTTCCACAAAAAGAATGATGCCAACCAAATGAAGTAATTTATTTTCTATTATATTATTTTTTAGCATGAATTCAAAATGTGGTGTTCAATTAAATGAGATAACTCGCATAATTAATGGGGTGGAGTTGGATCAATTAATTAGTAAGGAAGGTCAAGAGTTTTGTCCACTTTAATGGGGAGTTAATGGGGTTAAAAGCTCAGGTGGTCCCCACCAAAATTTATCCTCCCAAGGGAGGTTATGTTCGGGTGGGTCCCACCACCATAACCTCTCATGGGAGGTTAATGTGTGGAGTCCCCCACCCCTAACCTCCACTTGGAAGTTTTAACCACCAAATAAAAATAAGCTACACACATTATTTTTATTTAATTTATCCTTTAAATCCCCAAAACAAACTTGCACTCTCAACCAACTACTTTCAAGGCGAAAGTCTTATTAAGTGTATATCGGCACTACAAGATCAATGGTGCTCTCAGATTTTAATTCAGTGCTCCGGTTCAAAAGTTATAAAATCCCACTCGTAAGTTTACTAAACATACCTGAACAAAACTTCAGAAATTGATTCCGGGCACACCGGGCCTCGGAATCAAATGCTGTAAATTTTCATAGACTCGCAAAATTACCAACTATTTAAGAAAAAAATTCACGGAAATTCTGGGTCTTTACATTCTCCCCACCTCAGGGTTTACGTCCCCGTAAGCCACAACTCGCACTAAGGGAACAAGTGGTGGTACTGAGCACGAATTTGAGCCACTCGCTCCCATGTGATCTCCTGGAGGTTCCCATGCTTCCAACGAATGTGCACTAGAGGAATTGACTATCCACATAGGACCCGCTCATGTCGATCCTCAATCTCCACCGGAACCTCTGTAAAAGTCGCCCCATCATCGACGTCCAGCTATCCATGGTCAATGATATGTGTCGGGTCGTGCACGTGTCTCCTCAACTGAGATACATGGAAGACATCGTGCACCCGGTGCAATTGAGGTAGAAGAGCCAGGTGGTATGCCACCTCACCTACTCTGCTGAGGACTTGGAAAGGTCCGATGAACTATGGATATAACTTGCCTCCTTGGCCAAATCTCTGTAGACCTCGTCGATGTGAGACCCATAGAAAGACGTGGTCGCCATCCTCAAACTCCATAGGTCTCTACCTCCTATCAGCATATGACTTATGTATTCTCTATGTAGTCTTCATCCTCTCCTAGATGATCTATACCTTCTCCATGGTAGCCCGTACCATCTTAGGTCCCACTAGTGCTGACTCCCTAGGGTCTGTCCAACACAAGGGTGAAATGCAAGGTCACCCGTACAATGCCTCGAAAGGTGCCATCCCTATGGTGGAGTGATATCTATTGTTATAGGAAAACTCCACCAAAGGTAAGTGATCCTCCCATCTGTGACCGAAGACGAGGACACAACCATGGAGCATGTCCTCGAGGGTCTGAATGGTCCCCTCAGTCTGGCCATCTGTCTGAGGATGGAAGGGAGTGATCAGACATAGCTGTGTCCCGAAAGCCTCCTGAAACCCCTTCAATAGCCAAGAAGTAAACCGTGTGTCACGGTCGGAGACAATAGAAGAAGGTACTCCATGTAGTCGCACAATCTCCTACATGTTGAGGCGTCCCAAGCTCTCTACTGAACCCTGATCTCTGATCGGTAAGAACTGGGCCGACTTGGTGAGTAGGTTGACAATCACCCAAATCGAGTTGTGACTCCTGGATGTACATGGAGACCCATCATGAAGTCTATGGATATCTCATCCCACTTCCACTCTGGGACCTCTAAAGGCTGAACCAAGCCTGATGGTACCTGGTGATCTGCCTTCACTTGCTGAAAAGTGAGGCACCGAGAGACAAACCTCGCTATAGCTTTCTTCATACCTGGCCACCAGTGCTGTCGTCGAAGGTCCTGGTTCATTTTCGCCACTCCTGGATGTACCGCTAGATGGGAATTGTGGAACTCCCTCAACACATCCTCTTGATGTGCTACTGGAACCATAGTACATCCTATGAAGAGGATGACATGCTCCCCACCTTCAGAAAATCAATCAGGTGATTGCCCTGTGGATTTATGAGCACGTCGCGTCTTGCAGTCAGCGTCCCCATGCTATGCTTCCCTAACTCACTGAAGAAGCAGGGGAGTGACTGTAAGAGACTATAGAAAGGTTGCTCTATCTCTATCCACAATGGATATCGGTAAGGTAGCCAGCTGCTCTGTCACCTCGCCTAGCAGCAGTATACCAGATCTCCTACTGAGTGCATACGCAACAACATTCCCCTTCCCATGAGTATAGACTATCTCGAAGTCATAGTCCTAGAGGAACTCAATCCATCGCCACTGTCTCAGGTTCAAGTCATTCTAATTGAAGATATACCTTAGAGTCATGTGATCAGAGTACACGGTAAAATGTTCTCCCATTAGATAGTGCCACCACATCTTCAAGGAGAAGACCACTGCTACTAACTCTAGGTCATGGGTAGCATAATTCTGCTCATGTTTTCCCAGTTATTTAGAACCATATGTGATCAATGCTCACTCGTGCATCAAGACACACCTGACTCTGGTCCCTGATGCGTTGCAGTAAACTACGTACCCTATGCCTTCCTCTAGAAGTCTCAAGATGGGGGCACTAGTCAGCCTCTTCCTCTGCTCCTGAAGGCTCTGGTGGAATCTCTCGGTCCACACGAAGGGTTCCCCCTTCTTTGTCAAGGTTGATAGTGATGCTGCATCTCTGGAGAAATCTGGAACGAACTTCCGGTAGTATCAAGACAAACCCAGAAAACTCTGTATCTCTGTCACACTCCTGGGTGGCTCCCAAGAAATTACCGCTTCAATCTTCACTGGATCCACTGCAACTCCAGCCTCTGAGATAACGTGTCCCAAAAAGTGAACCTCTAGGATCCAGAACTGACACTTCGAGAGCTTACCATAAAGCGGGTGCTCTCGGAGTTTGTCCAGTACTACCTGCAAGTGGTAGGAATGCTCCTCCTTTGTAGTCGAGTAGATCAGTATGTCGTTGATGAAGACTATGATGAAGTGGTCAAGGTAAGGGTGGAAGATCCTGTTCATGAGACTCAGGAACACTTCTGGTGCATTGGTTATGACGAAGGGCATAACCAAGAAATCGTAGTGGTCGTAAGGACACCTGAAGTTTGTCTTCTTCATATCCTTATCTCAAACTCTGAGATGGTGATAGCATGATCTGTGGTATATCTTCGAGAACCACTGTTCTCCCTTCAACTGATCAAAGAGGTCAGTAATCCCCGGGAGTGGGTACTTTTTCTTCACAGTCACCTGGTTCAGGTGACGGTAGTCGACACAAATCCTCAACCTCCCATCCGCCTTTTTGTTGAACAGAATCGGGGCTACCCAAGGAGCAACACTAGGCCGGATGAATCCCTTCCCCTGAATGTCTTCTAACTATACCCACAGCGCATGACGCTCATCGGGAGCCATCTGATATGCTGTTGAAGATATCGGTGTCGGCTCGGGTTACAAGTCAATATAGAATTCCACCTGTCTATGAGGAGGTAATCCTGGAACATCATCAGGGAAAACATCCACGTACTGGTCCACCACTATAGGATAGCTCGGACTCTCCACATTGAATGCTCTAAGGGTAAGGCAGGCCAACTGATGAGTGACCAGCTACACCCTCATCCGAGTAATTTTGTCCTGCGCTGCAAAGGCTCCCTTCTCGCTAGTGAAGGTAAACCTGGTCCAATCCATGTGGACACACTGCACTTTGTGCCTAATACAATCAATCTAAGGACTGACTGTAGATAACCAGTCCACACCAAAGATGACATCATAAGGCCAAGACGCCGCTATGAGGAGATCCCCGCCGAAGCTCTCTCCTCCTAGAGTATGCTCACACTATCAGCACCAGTTCATAATCATCGAGTATGCTTCCGTAGGAGTCTCTAGCTGTAAGGATTGAGCCAACGGCTCTGTCGGAATCTCTGAGCTCTGAACGAGGGAAGTGTAAATGAAAGAGTGACTGGAACCTATGTCTATTAGAACTGCAGCTAAGGTGGAGTAGACACAAATCATACCTCGAATCATCTCTAAAGCTCCATGGTTGTATGCTTCATCTTCCTGAAGCTCACCCCCGTCCACTTGCTCCCTATGGTCAGGGTGGACCTCTAGGTGGTGGTGGCGGTAGCACCTCGTATCGTCGTCCGCCGCTAGCTGCTCGACCAGCTCCTCTACCACGTCTGCCTGCGCCCTACAAACTGCCTTGATCGAATCTATTCCCCTGCCTGGGAGGTCCCTCAACTGTCTGGTGATCATCTGAATGGTGGTTCGGACAGTCACGAGCCATATGACCCTACCCGCCACACGAGTAACACTGCCTTCTCCTGGAAAGTAATTCACTTCCCTGGGTGTCCCGTACAATAGATCTTGAGTCATGCGGTCATCCACCCATGGGTATGGTCCTCTTAGACCCCTGCGCCATCTATCTACTTCCAGCTATAGAAGACTCTACTACATGTCGACTAGTAGTGGGTATCACTACTGGTGACTGCTCAGCAAGGAAACTCTCCACTACGAGGGCTCTCTCTAACACCCCCGCCTGCGTCGGGATTCTGAGGGAGATCATCGATGCCCAGATCTCTCACCTGATCCCCTGCTCGAAGGTCTGGGCCCTGAAAAATGGGTCATGTACCATATATGTGGAGTAGCGTAAGAGGTCGGTGATCCTCGTTGAGTACTAAGCTACAATCATGCTACCATGTTGTAGATATAGTAGCTCCTGTATCTGTACCGCTCGTAGGGTCGCTAGAACAAACTCCGCTGAGAACAGGATCTCTAAGTCTTCCCAGAGAAGTGTTGCCTCGTCATGCACCTAGAGCATCAGGCTCCACCATCTTCCTACTGTTTCCTAAAAGAGAATTGCGGGAAGGATCACCATGAAGTCTGTTGGTTTCCCTACTAGCTTGAAGATTGTCACCATAGCCTCCAACCAATCCTCGTCCACTTTCGGGTCCGTCTCTCCCCTGAACCTGGGTAGCCTCTGGCACTGGAACTCGTTCAATGTGCTTAAGCGGTGTGCATCATCTACTGCTGGGTTTGGTGGCATCGGTGGCCCAACAGGAATTAGTACTGCTAGTGCCTCCACTGAAAGGGGCCCTGCATCGAGGCCTCATTACTCGGTGGGTTGTCAGTACGTAAGACTCTCAGGGCTCTAACTGGTCGTCCGCAGGGAGGCATCATGAAAGAAATAGATGTGAAACAGTAAAAAGATTATACCTGCTGAGCCGACCTAGTTAGGCTGGCTTAAAATCTTTTGAAAACACACACCCAATCAGTGTTTTCATGTACTAAGTCGGAAATCAGAAGTCAGGGTCCTGGTGTATGGATACGTCAGCCGCCCACACAACCACTGGACTCCCTGAATTGAAAGCCACACTTAGTACCCTTAACACTATTGCTTCACAGAAATGAAACATCAGAGTTCTATGTTTTGCGGCATAACTGGTGCCTCTGATACCAATTTTTCACGACTCGTCCCCCGGGAGCCCGTATCGTGACTACCCCAATCCCGCCTTCCATAGGCCAGGGGTTGGCGACTAGCACCAAAGGCGTAAATCCCTAAACTGGGAAGGAATTGCCTTTATAACTATAAACAAACACATCAGATTACACAACTGGGAGAAAAACTGTAAGTACTGTATAAAAAATTAGTGTTGAAAGTAATAGGGGTCGGAAATACAAGCCCAATAGGAAAGTACATGTACAATAGAAAATCAAGTACAACTGAAGAAAAGTAAAGCAGCTACTGGGTTGTCCTCAGGGGTTCCTACCTGAAGGGTAGGTACAGATGGCCTCCTCAGTGCTCCACGTGCATCCGGCTCCTCCGTGTACCGACTCGTCTTAGGGTCCACCTCCCGGTACCGTCCAGTCCTGCTACCCTTGGCCTCAGTCGGTGTTGTCCGTCGTCTGAAACCAACACAACAAGGTGCGGGAAAAGCTCGTGCAGGGGTGAGTATAACGATACTCAGTAGGGACCCCGAGACCCTCAAGGTCTCACAAATCCAACAAGGATAAACCAGAAACTATGAAGTCAATAGATAAACCCATTTAGGTAGATTCCCATACATATACCTAAGATATCATGTAATCCATCTCAATCATGAGGAAAACTCTAGTTACTATCTCAGCTCAAACCAGGATTTTATTCTAGGGGTAGTATCAAGTAACATCCTCAGTCACACTGTCAGAACCTCGGCTGATGGTGTAATCCTCCTCTATCGAGTACAGTGGGCATGCCGCATCACACAGAGGCACTTCCCACTATCCTGGACTGCTGTAGTACTCCTCCTGTCGAGTACCGTGGGTCTGATGCACTCACACAGAGGCGCTTCCCACTGTGGGTATGTCGTGCTCACACAGAGGCTCTCCCCCTCATAGCCTGCTGAGATACTCCTCTTGTCGAGTACTGTGGCTCTGCCGTGTCACTCAGAGGTGCTTCCACTATGGGCCTACCACATCTCACAGAGGCGCTCTCCATTGGGCTAGTCGAAACACTCCGAGTCGAAAGGTCAGTAGTCGTCAGGTCTCAGCCATCTACTAGGTCTCTGTACTCAGCTCGCTCGTCTCTAGAAGAATACACTCCACGAACTACAGGTTGATACTCCAACTATCATGAAGATCCATGTAGAACTATTTAAAAGGCCTGCCTCATCATAAGGGTCTCAACGCATTAGACGGCGTGTCAATCGGACGCCCGGTCTGTGAGTTATTGGCATTTCCGTCCCAGGGGCCCGGTTTGATTTAGGTTTAAACCAACCCTATCGTACCCCAACTATGTCCAAACCACAACTGGGGTATTTCAGAAGTACTATTTCTCTCCAATCTTTCTGTCGCCACAGGAGGTTCATCAATCGGACACCCATAGCCCAAGTTATGGTCAAAATGATAGAATCGAGTCTGATGGGTCTAGGTCCGGTCTGGCCCAGTCGGATCGACCCGACCCGACCGGGGTCCAACCCTGTCCGTGGGTCCGACCTGACCCGAGGGGCAGGCCCGGCCCAAGGGGGTGGCCCGGCCCGAGGACGGCCCGAACTACGCTAGGTCCGGCACGCCATAAGTCTGGCCCGCACTAGGTCTAGCCCACGATGGGTCCGGCCCACATTGGTTCTGACACGAACTGAGTCCTGACTGCGCTGGGTTCGGCCCAGCGGCCCGCGTGGCCTGGTTGGTGGCCCACGTGTCCTGGCTAGCCAGCAGCTGTCAGCGCCCTGTAGGGCCTACCCTAGCCACATAAGGGGGGGTGTCGCGCCCCCCTGTCTATCGAACAGAACCAGTACTAGGTGCCAGTTCTGTAACCCGTGGGACCCAGGAGGGTCCCACCTTGTCCAGCTGGCCGAGCGGCCAGCCGATTTGCTCCGCTAGCCGCCGGCCCAACCAGCCTCTTTGGTCCACAGCTGCGGCCAGGAGGCCGTGGATTCTTCCTCTGCGTGGCGCGACGGCATTGTGCCCCTCCGACGGACTGACGACTACCCAAGTGTATCGCCGCGGCCCGGGGCCGCAGCCTCTTCCTTTGCGTGGTGCGATGGCGCCGTGCCCTTCCGGCGACCCAGCGGCCCTGCACCGCCAGTTTCCTTCGTAGTCGGCCCGACGTCGGTCGCTGTTGCTCTGCTGCCTTCGTCAACAAGTGAAGAAAAACGAAGGGGGGTCGGGCCAAGTTCGTGCGGCCCGCACCCTCCGTATTATGATGATAACAATTGAAAAAACACAAACCATGATTGAACAAGATAGAACGGGAACAAAATTAATTCAATTCCCCTACCTAGTATCATTGTTCGTTCATGATGTCGCGGAAAGGTAGGCGTCCATTCATTAACGTCGAAAAATAAAAAGCCGAGGATGGCGTCATCGGCGTTCTTCAAGGACGGTGCTCCCTCCTTTGATCCGGTTGAAGAAGGAAGAAGGTGTCCATCATTCTTCAGTGGTTTTTCTTCATTAGAGAGTTATTTCTTCCTTGGCGTTCTATCTCCAAGAGATCCTCAATTCTCCCTTCCAACAAAGGAATGATTCCAACCAAATGAAATAATAGATTGTCTATTATTTTATTTTTTGGCATGAATTCAAAATGTGGTGTTTAATTAAATGAGATAACTCACATAATTAATGGGGTGGAGTTGGCTCAATTAATTAATCAGGAAGGTCAAGAGTTTTCTCCACATTAATGGGGAGTTAAAGTGGCTAAAAGCTCAGGTGGTTCCTCCAAAATTTATCCTTCCAAGGGAGGTAATGTTCGGGTGGGTCCCACCACCATAACCACTCATGGTAGGTTAATGTGTGGTGGCCCCCACCCCCAACCTCAACTTGTAGGTTTTAACCACCAAATAATAATAAGCTACACATGTTATTTTTATTTAATTTATTCTTTAAAACCCCAAAACTAACTTTCATTCTCGACCAACTGCTATCGAGGTGAAAGTATTCTTAAGCTTATATCGGCGCTACAAGATCAACAGTGTCCTCTGATTTCAATTCCAAGCTCTGGTTCAAAAGTTATAAAATCTCACTCGTACGTTTACTGAACGTGCCCGAACAAAACTTCAGAAATTGATTCCGAGCACACCGAGCCTTGGAATCAAGCACCGTAAATTTTTTTAGACTCGCAAAATTCCCATGTATTTAAGGAAAAAAATTTCCACAGAAATTCTAGGTCTTTACATTCTAGGTGCAGAAATGATCAGCAAGACCCTACTTGCATTCCAGGTGCAATAATGGTCATCAAACAACTCCTTTCATTAAAGATATTATAAAGAACATCAAACTTCCCTCGCATTCTAGGTGCACCATTGATCAGTTGGACACTCCATGCATTCCAGGTGTATAAATTATCAGCAATGATCAATTGATGAAGTCTATTTTTTTAAAAAAGGCCACTCCATGCCTTCCAAGCATATCATTGATCAAGAAAACAGCCACAAAATAAATTAAAAGCTATCCAAAATTAAAAAAGAACACTATGAGTTTAACCAGAAATATGAGAATGCATAACACCCTGCATGCCCTCATAAATCATTGATGAAAAATACCAAGGAGCATGAAATGAACACATAGAACATGTATCCATAGTCTCCCTCTTTGAGAAATCATCAACTACATAATTATTTCCCTATATTAATTTGAAATTCTGCAACTGGGTTTTTTAATAACATGAATTCACTCAATCCATTTAGGTTGAACCCTCTATGTTACCTGCCTGGTACAGGCTCTAAAAACATTAATAGCTAACTAAGAATTAGATAAAATCCATAAATGACTCCAGTTATGATGAACATCATGTTTCACAGAAAAGATTATATCCCACAGCTCAGCCTCATATAGAGTCACAATTCTAATATGATGAGCAAAAAACCCCTTCACAAAACAGCAGTGAGTGTGAAAGACCCCGCCCCAACCTGATGGACCTCGAGCACAAAAATTATCACCATCAACATTTACCTTGATCCACGGACTGGTAGGAGGAATCCAGCGAATAAACATTACACCAACCGGCCTATGGTCCCTACCATGCACACCAAGCAGTCTCAGAATTCTCAGTTCATTGAATAAATTAAACAAGGATCATGTTTGAATATGTGATGCAGAAAAAAATTTATATTAATATACATTCTCCCTCAATTTAATTCAGAATATAAGTTTTCAAAGTGTTCTGAGATCCTTACTGTCTAGGTGAAAGCAATCCCTGAACAAATAGAAACAAGTATAAAATTTTTCACCTCCATACTAAAAGGACTAGTAGTCTTAACAGTTTCAAGAAACTGCCCAATCATTCTACCCATGTTAATGTAAACACCAAAAAACACCTTAATATAATACCAGAACCTATAACTAAAGGAACTATCAATAAAATTATGATGAATTTTCTACACAGCCTTCATACACAAATGACAGGCATAATCCAATTAAATACATACCCCCTAAAGAATACCAGGCGTAAGAAATATCACTTTCAAGATATTCCAGAGTAATAAAAATATAGTAGGCTAAATGAATGGTGATCTAAAAATATAATTCCAAGATAGAGTACCTATACCTCCATCACAATTCATCTTATAAAAATACTGATAATTAAAAATCCCACTCCTATAAATTCCATTTCAAAAAACATAATTTAATTATTTAAAATTTAATTTATTGAATGAAAATTTAATAAAATATATAAAACATAATTTAATCCTATAAATACAATACAGTTTTATATAAGAACCAGTACTTTTCACTATTCAATGGAAAATCAATATTTTCCTAAAATTATAAAAAATTCATTCCAAGATTATTTCGATATGATGAATTAAAATATGAAATTAATTTTATCAAACTAAAATTCTATAATTTGAAAATTAATATTTTAAATATAAAATTATATGAAATGACATTAATAAAACAATTTCCATTTTTTATTTCAATAATTACTTAATATATTTATAATGAATATAACTATTTAGTTCGAGTATAATAATAAATATAAAATAAATTTATTCTATCATCACATGGGGTGTTATATCCCCCCTCCCATTAAATAATTTCTCCCTCAGAATTCATTTTTCATTGTTATGAAAATTATGAATTTCCATCTTCAGGATTTGGAAAAACTATTATGGATGAACATGTATTTTTGAAGGGTACTTTCCTACCTCAACATTAATAATAAAATTCTTTCTCTTATATTTATCCTCAATATACAATGCCTTATATCCAATGTTTTCTATAATTTTCCTCTAATGCCATTATGACAGCCTAAACCTTTACTTATATATCCTATGCTGAGACATGTTGTCTACTTTTTTTATAAAAATGAATCTGAAAAATATATAGTCTATTACACAACCAATGATCATTTTTGGGGTAGTTTTTTTAGTACTAGGAATATAACTAAAATAATATCTGAGTTTACATGAAACAATTATAAAATAACTAATTGGATTCTCTTTCACTAACACCTTAAATAAATCTATCCATATTAGATCCTCTAAAAGGTATTTGAAAAATATTTTAAAGGGTGGGGTGAGCATAAAATTTCCTAATATGTGTTTTAAAAACATTGAAAAATAATTGAAAATTCCTTTTAAATCATTTAATATAAAATAAAAATTATTTGATATTATATATAATTTTCAAACTAATAATATTTGGTTTTAAAAAACAAATCCAATATAAAATAATTTTCAAAACCTTTTAAAAATACTTCTCATTTTTAAATCAAATATAAAATAATATTTAAAAAACTCTCTGTTTTCTTCTTAAAAATAATTTAAATATAATAATTCTTCTAGGAATTAAAATTATAATTCGATCATATTAATTAAATCATGTGGCTACTAGCAGTATCACTTGTAGGATAATGTACTGTTGAGGTTGCGGGTTCACTCGCTATTCCTCATCATCTCATCTAATTCTCAAGTACTGAATTTTAAGAGATTTTATTATTATATCTTCCTTTCTCATTCATAACCCATAAAATAAATTTCAAAATATAATTGTTTTATTTTTGAATAAGAATATAATTTTATAAATTCTATGCATTGATAAATCACTATTAAAGAAAATCCACAGGGTAAATCCAAGTTTCCAAATAAATTACTTACATTTAAAAGTTATAATCATAAACACAATGAAATTAAAAATATATATTTTATTGATATTCATGAAATGTCAATAACAATTATATATTATGGCAATATATACTATTATGATTGAAATTTATAGAAACTAAAAAACTTATTACAAATAAAAGGGTAGGTTTTATCATTAAAAATTAAATAGAGATAAAATAAAATTCCATTTAAAAAAGTGATTTAAAATTAAAAAATTGAAAAAAAAAATTCTAATTTTTTTATATTCTGGAAATTACATTGAATTTCTCAACAAAAAAAGGCTTTTTTTGAAAATATAAAAATAAGAACTCCCCTTACCTTGAGTTTTATTTGTCACATATGTTCTTTATCATCATGAATATTAAGAATATGTTAATTTTTTATTTTCTCAATATCCATTTTCATGTTTTATATTCCTTTTATTTCACTTATGACCATTTTATAACAATTAAAAAATTATTTAAATTCATGTTGGATGCATTGATGATATTTGGTACATAGGTCTAAAATATCTTCAGTATGGTGACTATGGTCAAAGAGGAAATAATTAAATAATCTCCAGAATAACATTCATGAAATAATTATCAATTTTATAAAGTCATTATCTTTTATAATACATCCATGAAATATGGTTATTAAAAATGAACTACGTTAAAATCATGAAGATGGAAGGTCGTACGTATGCATGGGTAACGTTTCGATTTTTTAATGATCATTAAGGAATGAAGAAAAGTATTTTCTTTCTTTATAGAATGATATGAACATATTATATGTCACATTACATCTTTAAATACACTGATATATATCATCATTGTTATGTGTTGATGAAAAACGAAACACATAACTTCGTGGAGGTGGTAGTACACATGTATTCACTAATAACATTATCATTTTTTATAGAAGGAAAGGAATGAACAGAAATGATATATTACCTGATAATAATAAATATGTAATGATTATATTATATAAAAAATAATTCCATCATTATAACTAGTCTTGTGAGATGGGGATGGAGATAATTTTTTCCTCTCTTAGTTGTAGTCCATTGTACACACAAATGATGAATTATTTTCCAATTTGATGGAATGGGGATGGATACTGGAAAATAAACTAACATAATAACATCTAATTATATATAGGATATTAGAGTTACTTTTTTAATATGGACGAAGAAGTTTTAATGGAATTGGATGAATAAACAAAATGGAAATGCTCAATTAAAAATGATATATCTTCTTCAGACAATCTCCATTTCTCAACAAATTAAGAACACTAAGGTGGGTGTTCTACCATAAATAAGGTCCCTATAAAGAGGGTATGGATTATAGGAATATATTTGGATAGTTATTAGGAAATAAATAATGGTTATTAATTTTTAATAAATTACAAATGATGTTCCCTTCTAAATGAGAGGAGGGGGATCTTGGAATTTCAAAAAAATATATATATATAATAACACTATTCAAGATTGAATAGCATTAAAATGGAATATAAATGCATATGATATGAAAATTTAGAAAAATTATTTTCCACATTCTTATTATTTAATATTTTTATGATTTTTATGTAATTGAATAAAATATTTATCACATAAAATATCATTATTTTAAATTTAGATACTATCTATTATATTGACTTTAAAAACATCGATAAAATGTATAAAATTAAAATAAACTACATTATTAAATATTTTTCAGGATAAGATCATATATAAAATTCTGTGATCACATGAATTATATAAAATTGTTTTTATTTTAATATTTCTCATATCATTTATTTGATTCTTCCATTAATTAAATAATTAATACATCAGCATTGTAGAAGCATTTAAGGTAAATATTTCTTCACAAAAAATTAAAAATAAATTATCATGATATAGATTAATATTTTATATTTCAAAATACTATTTATAGTCTAATATATCCAATGGATAAAATATTATTATTAATGTTCAAATTTTTTAAAAAAAAGTGTGGCATGTTCATGTTTCATTAAATAAAATATTATAAATGATATAATCATATCTAAATGGAATAAAATAGTCATATAACTGAACCATGAATTATTATGGACGAAAATTACTCATCAAATAAAATTTATTAAAGTTCGAGGTCATTTGATAGCCCTAATCATTTTATTTTTACCCTTAATTACCGGATTTACCCTTTACTATGGTAACAAATATTATTAAAGCTATTATTCATAATGGCTTAAAATAAAACAGTCATATTCACTAAATTTGGACTTCCTAATTCTATTTTTGGATTCTCTTTTTAAAAATTCAAAACACAAACTTTTCAGAATTTAATTTAAAATTAATCTAGAAAAAGGCAATGCAAATCAATTTTCAGATAAATGCCCATTTTAAATATAAAATACTTTTATAAAAAATTCAATCATAAAATACAATTAAATCCATAATTAGATTATTTGAAAATATATTTATCTAATTATAATTTTAAAATTATCCAAAACATAAATTTATCTTGTAAATATAATAAAGTTTTCAATAAAAACCAGAATTTTTCACTATTCATTAAAAATTAAAAAATTTCCAAAAATTATAAAAAATTCATTCTAAGATTATTTTGACATGAAATTTTAAAAATGAAACTAATTTTTTCAAATTTAAAATTTATAAATTTTAAATTATTATTTTAATTATAGCCTTATAAGTAATGGTTTTAAAAAAACTATTTCCATTTTGATTTTAAAAATTACATAACTTATTTATAATTAATATAAATATTCAATTAAAGAGTAATAATAAATATAAAATAAATTTATTCTATTAGTAACTTGTTTTTTACAATAAATTTATATTAGCATTCAAATAAAATTGGTTAATACATGATATCATAAAGATTTCATATGAAAAAATAGTTATGATTTTATCTATGCATATGATGTATAGTATTTGGTGATACTTTTAAAAGAAAACCCTCAAATATTGAGTTTTAGATTCATTCCATAGTAGTAAATTTCAAGATTTTTATCATTCATCTAGTATTGTTTTACCATATCACTGTTCATATTGATTATCATATGCAAGGCATGGTGGAAATGGGTAACCCTTAGAGTTAGGTAATCAAATCCCCCTATAATCTTTTGGTGAAATATTTATTAAAAACCCTAAGAGATAGGATTCCATAAGAATTGAGTTAGGTTTATCCATATAATGGATTTGGAAAAAGAGTTTTTTATTATAAAATCCATGAACCATGGTTGTTATGATTGACTTGATTACCTACCAAAATAATCAAATAGAGAGAAAAATTTCAATGAAGAATCATTTCATAGTTAAATATTAATCTCAGATCACTAAATGGATAATATAAAAGGGGTCGTAATTCATAATGGGGTAACATTAATTAAAAATACTTGATGAAAATATAAATAACAAGATACTCACCCCAATATATGTCTTCGATCTAGATTATAGAATACATCATGATAAACATTTCCTGGTCTCTTAAATGTATTGCCAATAAAATAGTTAGACATTGGTTTCTATGGTTAGGATTTTTTATAAATAAGAATAATTACTATCATATAAATGTTAATTTTAATGAAATCAATTTCATCAACTTCAACTTATGGATATTGGATAATGTGTGGGCATCACACATTTGTGCTAATAAACATAGACTCAAATATATGAGTGAATTGATGAATGAATAAGTGGGTATTCATGTTGTTAATGGACTTATAGATTCTACATTCAGTGTAATCCAATAAAATATATATAAACCACATGTATTAGTTCTATAATTGAAATTTTTTATTTTGATCACACCATTAATAGAAATTTGATTTCTATTTCTTGTCTGGAAATGATGAGATTTTCATGCATTATCAAGAACATGAGTTTTTATATATATAAGAGTGAAATAATTTAGGTAATATTGTATATGTTACATTATGAAAACATTATATATATGAATAATTATGAATATAAAATTTAGAATAACAATTTGAAGGTTAATTAATATCCCACCAATATTTTCCTTGTACAACTTTGACATATATATGAAACAAATATAAATAATCCACAGAGATGTATTTTTGGACTCATTCAATTTTTAATCATTTTGATAAATAAAAATATTTTTAACAATAATTACATATAAATTAAATTTTAGTTAAAAAGGTGAAAGGGATGCTGGAGATATTGATCACATACATAGTGATGCATGTGGACCAAAGAGCGGACATGAAATTAGTTGTATTGGATACATTGTTACTTTTATCGATGACTGTTTTGGATATTCTAATGCATTTCAAATAATAAATAAATATTATACTCCTGAAAAGTTTAAATAGTTTTTGAAAAAAGGTAAAATCTAGTGGGAATATATATTAAAATTCTCCAATTAGATTTGGGTGGTGAATACTTGATCAAAGAATTCACTAATCATCTTAGATGTCATGTAATTTTTCAACAAATCCCGACTCTAAAACACTAAAGTGGAACGGGGTTTCTACGATAATAAATCATACACTATTGGGAATAGTTTAATAAATGATTATCTAGTGTGGACCTATTATTAAATTCTAAGGTTACACTATAGAGACTATAGTATTTCTACATAATAATGTTCCACCTATAGAATTCATGATGATATTATCTATAATATATATAGGAAAATGTTCTATTAAGTATTTTATGATGATATTGGTTAGAGAATTATAGATACAACATTTGGATTCTGATAAACATAACCCTAAGTCTGAAAAGTTATTATCTTTAGATTATCTCAAAAATACTAAGGGATATTTTATCAATAATCATGCTGAGAACAATGATTTTTTGGCCCAATATTATATATTCCTATTGAAGGAAGATATTTATAATGATGTTAATGGTAGGAAACTTGATCTTGGAGAATTTTAATACCTAATACATGAATCATTCTTGATATGGATGTTGTGATGATTCAAAAATGATTTCATAAAGAGGAATTGACTCATGTTATACAATAACCTCTATGTTTTTATATGTTTTTGTAGGTTCCTGGGAGATATTGATTTCTTATAGAAAATGATGACGAATTAATTTTCATAGGAGATTAACTTGGAACCAATCAAGAGATAATCATATGTTATAGTTATGAGAAATTCTTAAAATACATTGAACATAAAATGGGCTCCATAAATAGAAACCTTGTTTGGAACATGGTGGATGTACCTGGAGGGGAAGACCCATAGGGCGAAACTGTTTCATTTATATGAAAACCAACTTGGATGGTAGATTTTCTAGTTATAAACTATCAATATTTGTAAAGGTTAGCAAAAATAATCATGGTATTGACTATAAAGGAACCTTTTCACCTATTAAAATGATTAAGAATATAATGATATTACATTTCATATAAAATTATTTTGATTACAAAATATATCAAATGGATTTCAAAACCAATTTCATTGATGGTAAATTAGTTAAGGATTATTATATGATATATCCCAATTTCACAAATGAGTCTTCTATGTTAATAAATTTACAATGGTCCTTTTTTTATTTATGTAGTTTTATCGAAGAGGGAATATCTTGTTTGATGTAGAAATCATATAGTATGGTTTCATAAAAAATGTGCCTAATTATGATCTATATAAGATGATTAGTGGGAGTGTCATTGTATTAAAAATATTACACTTATATTACATACTCATTATTGGAAATGACATCTTGAATTTATACTCTATAAAGATATGGATGGAAAAATGATTTTCTAAGAGGGAAATGGGTGAATGATCCTACATACTAGGTGTTTATATCTATAAAGATAGATTTTAGGGGATAATTTTACTTATTCGTCACCCCAAAATTGGTTTGGTGCTAAAGGTATTTAGCATTGAGAACTCTAAAATGGGGCCTTTACCAATGTTTTATGGTACAAATATTAGGATGAATCAAGATCCTTATAAAGTGTTAGAATGAATTTATATAATTCCCTATGCATACTCTATTAGATTTATCACATGTATCTTGTTGTGTACTCAATAAGATGTCACTTATGTTCATATCATAACCAGTAGACACCAATCCAATCATGGTAAGAGTTATTGGATAATTATTTAGATAATCGTGAAGTACATGAGAATTAATGAGAATATATTCATGGTATTTTAAGGATAGAATGATCCATGGGAAAATGATTACATTTATACTTTTAGAAACCCAGACATTTTATATATAGATATCACATCGAAATAGATTAATATTCATTACACTGCATAATGATCCATTCAATAATCTTATAGGTCTAGTATTTTGGAAACATGGAATCATAAACAACTACTTCATAAGTGAACTAAACTATATTCCAATAATTTCATCATAATTATCACCCTTCTTATACATATCATACATAATACCTTTCTTTATAACATAGGGAAAGTATACATAAGAAATGGTGGGAATATGTGCATAGTAATGGTAAACAAGGTAGATATTTATTATCACATAACTATAACATGATAATAAGTGTATGAGTACATTAGAATTAAATTTTAAAACATTTCACTGCATATCATATATCATAAACATTAGTTATTGCTTAAATACTAACAGTTTATAAGTCATGAATCATAATTGAATCAAATAACATGATCCATGAGAACACAACATTGGTATAAGAAATAGAATTACGGAAAACACATAATCATTGAAATTTATTTCCTTAGTAGTAAAGGAAAATTAGAATTACTATCATTGTGTAGTGGGCTAACTCTCTAAACCAATATAGTAGTCAGGTTTTCTACCAATTCTATCATAGTGGAAAAAGTATGTTATTGAACTGGGTTCACTCCCTATTCTGGTCTTGTTTATCTCATGAGATAAGAATCGATACCAAATTAATTGGAGGGCTATATATTTGTTAGACCACCAATAACATAACTATAATAATAAAAATGTGGTCAAAAATATCATAAATCACTCATAATATCATAACCCATGAAAATAAAATAGGTTTCATAAAACATTCATCATATAAAAACCCATGCAAGAAAAATGGGTTTTACAAACATTTCATAAATTCATCATAACATAACCCATGGAAAAGAAATGTGTTTCAAAAAAAAATCATTATATAAATAATGAATCCATATAAACAATAAGTATGGTTTCATTGGATCTTATCCCCATTGTAACTTAAGTAACAACACTATATTCCATTTTATATGGAAAATGATTTTGAAAGATCCCAAGGAATATTTCTTGAGGAAATTAAAATTTCCACCTTGAAATCACTTATTTAAAATATAAAATTTTCCAAAAAATTGAAGAAAACATTTTCTTTTAGAGATAACTAGAAATTTTTTAAAATATTCATCAAATAATTTATTGTTCATGGTGCTGTAAAATTTTATTCATGTCCTATATGGTAAAACAAATATTTCATTCACATTTTCTGTAAAAATATAATAGTACTACATTTGGAAAAAGAAAATATATCTAATATTTAATCATTTTTTAAAAAATAAATCATGGGTAAATATGATTTTAAAAAATATTTGGATAATATTTAAAAACATTCTTGAAAAAAATTAGAAAAAATAATCATTGAATGGAAAAGGTTTTTGATCGAAGAGAGAAATAATATAAGTTTTTCCTTAAAAACATTATTTTATACTCTTGTGTTGATAAATAGATGAAAATTAATGGTAAAAAGTTATTTTAATAAAATAAATATAGAATATTAAAATTCATGGGTTACTTGAGAGATATATTATAATAATTAATAATCAGAAACATAATCATAAATAATATTGATAAATAATGAGATTGCATCATAAAACTCTTAACACTTCGAAAACATTTCAGTTTTAATCCCCATAAAATAAATAACTATATATGGGTATGTATATCCCATAATTTTAATGATAATAATCATAAAATACATTCATGGGTAGTATATACATGAAACAATAAAATCAATTGGTAAATATAGCATGTGTCTCATGAAAATAAATGTGAGATGAACATCCCTTTCCTCAAGTATTCACATTATTTATACACGTTAAAACCTCATATAAAATAAATATAGGATTATTGTACATATAATATATAACCAAACACATATATTTCATTCCATATATGATTAACTTATAACCTTTTATTTTATAAATATTAATAATTCCTTGTTAAAATCATGTTTTGGGTAATAACAGATTCATTTTTTCAAGTATGTTTTGGTTTTCTAGTTTTGGTTTTCTAAAATTTATCATGGTTCCAAAATATCTATAAGTTTATCCAAAATATAAATAATATATTTATTTATTGTACATATATATATATATTAATCAGATAATTTTATATATAGAAAATGAATTACATTATTCATGGAGACGGTAGGTCGTAAATACGAAAGAACGTTGTTTCTATTTTCATGATGATTGGGAAAAATAATGGTAAATAACATATAATCATTAAAAAATCATATTTATTTCATATATATAATATATATTCGTTAAATATATCCCTATTACTATCCATGTAAAAATAAAATGAAAAAATGAAATTCATTTCTTTGTGGAGGTGGTAGTAAACATCAATACACGAGCAGTGTTATCATTTCCCAGCAAATAGTATTGTCAGGAGGTATATTTGATATTATAATTTAAAGAATACAAATATTTCATAAATATAATATATAAACATTAAATCCATAACTAATTCCATCCATTATAGGAGTTTATAGAAAATTAATTACATCAGTATGTGAGGCGGTAGTCCGCCGTACACATGATCGACAGTTTTGTTTCCAATTTTTTAGAAGAGGAGATAGATAAAGGTTTTAAATTTAATTTAATAACATAAAATTATATGGGATATTATATTGATTTTATTTATTAATATTTTATTTTTATTTTAAGGATATGGAAGAAGAAATAAAACAAAAATGCTCAGTTAATACTAATACCTCTTCTTTATACAACCTCTATTGGTTCACTCCAAAAGCCTTCATATGAGAGTCTCCTAATCAATATATGGGAAATTAGAAGTAGTTATGGAATTAGGAATGTTATTTTCAAGTATTTTATAAAACAAATGGATTTATATTTTTGAATATGAGGGGATAAGGGTACCTTTTTATGTCAGGGAGAGAAAACACTTTGAATTTTTGAAACGAAAATGTTATACCCACAATTTAAATTAGAAAAAAATTCCAAAGTGGAAGATTATAGAACCATATAAGATATGCGATCGATATATAGAAATCCAATAGTAATTGAACATATTTTTAAGTTAATTTTCACACTTAGCCTTTTTGTTTAACCCTTAATAAACCCATTTTATCCTTAACCACAGTCAATAATTTTTACTATTTTTACACTTCATTCTGACCAAAAAACTATGTTTAACTTATTATATAATATTAAATAGGACTATTCAAATTATGGAATCCATTTTTCAAATTTAATTTATAGAATTAGTATAACATTATTTAATATAAACCCCACTAACATGATGAAAAGGCGGGTTTCTATAGAATTGTTTTATGAATAAGAAGTTTTTATATAAAATTGATAATAAAATTGATTAAAATGACATAAATAAGATTTTTCATAAAATAAATGATCTCTTTTTACTGTTAAATTATTTTTAGAAAATATATATCATTTTAAATGATTTAAATTAAATTACAATTTTCAATATAAATAAGTATTTTTCATTATTCATTTTAAAATTAAACATTTCAAAAAAATACTAAAAATTCACTATAGGATAATTTTTATATATTGATTCTGAAAATGATGTTTAATTTTTAAAATATATTTTTAAAAATTAAAAAAAATTAACATTATTATTTTTTGAAAAAATGAAATAAATATATTTTTGTTGAGAAAAATGTATTTAATCATAGAAATAATTTACCAAAAATTTAGTACTTATTTATAATTATATATTCCTAGAATAAAGAATAATAAATAATTTTATAATTTTATTTATTATTATTCATGAAACCAAATTTAAGAGTTAGTTTATAAATTTCATCTTTGTGAAAAAAATATTAATAGTATATTGTGGTTCATTATAAGTCAGTGTTTTAAGAATTGCAAGCTATTGGAAAACTAGATCCATTTTTAAAAAATATTTCCTAAAAATATTGTGGTGTTATATTCTTCACCCCCCTCCCCACCCATTATATTAATTTTACCCTTGAAATATATATAACATTGATACAGAAAACATCATATACTTATGCCTCAGCATATCCTTAAGATCCCACATAGCTTAATCTAGTTGGTGGTTTCTCTATAGAACACTAACCAATGCTGTGAGTTCTTCATAGTAGTTTACATAAATGATTCTAAATATCGATAGGTTTTTTATCATAGGAAATATAATGATCTAGTTATAGGACCTCTATTTTCTATAATTTTGATTTATTGGGTATGTACTTTCTTAGGAGAGATACATGGAACACATCATGGACATTAAGGAGGTTTAATGAAAGCACCAAGAGAAATGAAATTTTCAATACTTGATCAAGAGACTTAGAATTGATAATATTTGAAGGGAACATACTTTCTTTCTTTATAAATCCCATAACCTTCTTCCATGGAAAAATTCATTGGAAAACCTTTTCAAAAACTTCAATCTTTAGATCATTTTGACGATTATTGGTATAAGTTTTCTATCAACTTAGATCTATATTGATGTTTTATTGAGTGGATCTGAAATTATATTTCATTTCCTCAGCTATATCAGGTTATAATAGCTTTTCTTCTACAACATCATCCCAAATTATTGTATTTATACATTTCTATCTAGATAGGGATTAATAATGATCAATATGAATTCTGAAAAGGAGTCTATTGTTATAAAAAAACTAGAGTAGAGGAAGGTGTTGATCCCAAAAACCATTAAAATACATAGGAAAAGATATCAACCTACCTTGTGGGGTTTTAATGGTTCTCTATGACCGACCATCTATCTATGGATGATACATAATGATGAAACAAAATTCTTTATCAAGATCTTATTGAAGACTTCATCATAAATTTGTGGTAAACCTTGGTTCCTGATCAGATATAATAGGTTGTGGTACTCCATGAAACATTACCACTTCCTTAATGTATATCCTACAAATATTACATATAGGTAAATCTTCTCTAATATAAAAATGGGACTTGACTTTTAAGTCATTCAACTATAAACTATATATATTTATTCCATTAATATGTTTTGGGGAGTCCAATGACAAAATCCATGGTGATGTTTTCACATTTTCATTCTAGAATAGTTAATGGTTATAATATACCCTTTTAATTTTTTTATCTCACTAAAAACTTGTTGATATACCAAGAAATGTGATTAAAACACTACAGAATCTCTCTTCATTTAGTCCAACCATAAATACTCTTTCAAATATATATATGTATTTATATATCCAAAATTAATAGTGAATGAATAACTATGAGATTCCTCTAAAAACATATTCTTTAAATAATATATCGATAGAATGCATATATAGTTCCTGAACCTTTTCATTACCTGATAATCAAGGTTAAATTTAAGAACATTCCTCTCCTTTTATAGATCTACATCTTCCTTCTATGGATATTTAATATTCACTTGGGTAGATAGTTTAACACCCAATTAACACAGATATGATTTCTCCTCTTATTTAAATATTTCCATATACATATTTTTCATATCCATTGATAATATATATTTTTTGGTCATAATCATTTATAATATGGAATTGTCCCTTTGAATGAAAGAATTGGCTACCATGTTTTCTTTTCTATGGTGGTAATGTATTATATAGTCAATATTTAATTATCTCCAACCAAATTCTCTGGTTTTTGTTCAACTCTTTCTATTTTAATATATACATTTTACACTTATGATCTGGATATATATCACATATTTCACTATAAAAATTATTCCTCTATGACATTAATGATATAGTTTTGGCATCTTTTTCCAAATCATGAGATGGGTAATTTTTTTTCTGTACCTTCGATTTTCATGAGTCATAAGCTATCACTATGTCATTCTGCATGAGGACACATCCTAGTTACTTCAATAATGTGTATCTATATATTAAAAACCATTCTATACTTTAGGGTTGTGTAATAATAGGTGTACTGACTAACCTTATATTTAGATCCTTGAAATTTTCCTCACATCTATTTATCTAAAGGAACTTGGATCCCTTCCGAGTTAACTTGGTGAGTGGATTAGAGAATGATAAGAAACATTCAACAATGAGTTGATAATATACAGAAAAATCATGAAAACCTTGAATCATAGTCATAGTTGTTTCTATGTGATAGTGTAACTTACATCATTTATGGATCCACCAATACACCCTCAAATGAGATTATATTCCACATAAATAAAACACTTTGTAGATAGAATTCACACTTTGTAATTTTTTATATAAATTCTCCTTTATTATCATATCCAATACAATTATCAATTTATATCCATGCTCTTCGTTTTTATTTATATAGAGAACAATATCTTCTATAATTGATACCATAAATTGATAAAGGTAATCTCCGTAGATCTATTCATTAAATCCAAGAAGTTAGTAAGGTCATTAGTAAGACCAAATTACTTCACTATATGTTCATAGTGTACATACCTTTTAAGGAATGTCGAATTGGGTATATCCTTTTTCTTAGACCTTAATTGATGTAATATCCCATATTTTTATAACTACGTATCTCTTAATGGAGTCTGGGTATAAATGGGTTATGTGTTTCATGGGTTCCTAGTGAGATGAGAAACTGAAAAAGATGTTGTGATTTCTTAAAAGAAAATTGGTTGAAATATCAACAATAGAACATTTACACACTATGTAAAGGGATTACACATCGTTTAATTATTCAAGTATTTTAATAAAATCACCCAAGGTGATGGGTTTTTCAGAAAAAAACCCATTATGAATAATTACATGATGTGTAATTTTATGACCAGCAGATTAAAAAGTGTTGAGTGGTTCATTATGGTTTATTTACATCCATTCAGCATTCCTCCTCTGACTGTAGGATGACTCTTGCCATATTTATACTGATTTCTTCATTTATGATCATTGTATATTGGTGATGGATACCTGGTAAGCACTTTTTTCTTTGGTTCCCTCATGTTACTCCTTCCGATGATGGGGTGGAACCATTGATAGTTTTTGTTTTGGGGGTTGATTGTGATCCTCAGTTTTAGTCTAGATCTATTCTTTCGTTGTTGATTCAACCATCTTAAATCAATTTGTGTTTTTTCATTTGTGAGAATTCTTCATAAATTTTGAGTTAGGTTGTCTAAAATTCAATTCCCAAAGTCTGGATTTCAATTATGTGTATGTAATTGTAGAATTTCTTTTAGATGTTTAGCAATTGACTTCATGATTGAATTAATTAATTTGAGGAATTAATTAATTGAGGGAATTGTGAAATTGGGAATATTGGGATTGTGATCTAAAATAATTAATTCTTTAATTAATTATGGATTTTTTGAGGTTATTGAATTTGATTAATTACTTGATGAATTAATTAATGTGATATAGTGACACATGTGAAATTGTGAGATTGTGATATATCTGTTAAATGTGTGTGGGACAGGGACTAAGGATCCAAATACCCATATGTGCTAAATGTATGTAGGATATGGACTGTGGCTCCAAATACCCATATGAGATGGTGAGTATAAGACAGAGACTAAGGCTCCAAACACTAATTTAATATTGATGTGTGGGATAGGGTCATAGGATCAAAATACCCATGGGGTGTTAGAAATGACATTATATGATATTCTTTGTAATTAGACTATGGTACCAATTGGTTGGGATGTGAAATGAGATGATTAATGGTAATGATTTAATTTAGATATATGACACTCCTTTCGAATAGTTCATACTCTGGACTGAGCTGAATTAGGTATTGATGTTCAGGCATCCTAGGGAACATGGGGGGTTTATGTGGTTAAATAATTAGTAATTGAATAAATCTAAATGGTTTACATTATTGATTTTATTTTATTCTTCATACAACTTCATACACTTATATAAAATGGATATGTTTTATACGCCTTTGGTGGTGGCATAGTGAGTTCTACTCACACTCTACTTGGTCTTTCTGATTGGTACCTGAATAAACTTCATGTTTGTAGGACATGATAAGTGGAAAAGGCCCTATGTTGGATGGGTGATTTGTGGCAGAACAAGGATGTGAGAACTAGACATGGTTCGGGACCCACTTGGGAGTTCAAAATGTGTGTAGTTTTGGGTTTTCATTTTGACAATTGTCACATAACTTTATCATGGCATGTCAACTATTTAGTTTTGATATTGTATTTCTAGTTTTGTTTATCTTGTGACACTGTAATTTTTCATGTTTATGTTATATATGTTGGTTATTCTTATTTATTTTGGTTGTTGATATACTTTGATAAATTGGGTGTAGTCTCCTCACTACTAACATTAGACCCCCCACTTCTATTCGGTGACCTCTGGAATATGGGGAGGTGTGCTGAGATCATGTGACTGACCGGCTTGGGGTACCGATGTGTGGGATGCAGGTCGGGATGTTACAACGTTGTATCAGAAGATTTTTTTTCTTTTATTTTTATTTTTTCTTACTATTTGTGAAAGGTATATAAGAGAATATGATTATTAGGTTCATGGTTAAGAGCTCATGCATAGGATTAGCTACCACATGTAAAAAGGTAAAATCCAAGTACCCATGGTGGGATTACAGTTTTCGATATGTGTCATTACAGTTGATGTTATTTTACATTGGGTGATTCACTTGTTGTGTGATGTGATTATTTTTTCTAATATTTTTATGATGATTGACTCATGAACCCTAACGGCATGATAGTTGAGTATACATGCATCATTTTAGGCACTTAAGATTATTTTATGACATGCATCATTTTAGGCGCACATGGAAAATGGGTTTTGGGTAAGATGTTGAACATGAACTATTTTTCATTTCTCGCAAAATTGATCTAAAATTGGTTCCTAACATGAAATTGAAAACTGTTAAATGATGAAAAAATGTTGATAAATGGGTATCTAATGTGAAACTTGAATAATTATAATTATTTTACCATTTTTTTAACCCTGAAATAGATATACGATGGTCAAGGGTAGTGATAGCACATCAGTTATAACCATGTGGCAGGGAAAGGGGGAAATGACTTTCCATGGATTATTTTGATTTCCTGTAAATATGTTATAGTTGTGTTATGTTTCTTCAGGTGCATTTTTTTAATTTTAGATATATTCCTCCATGATGATTCATTTTGAGAGAATGGTAGGTGTATATGGCTAGAGATGATCTAGCAATAGTGGAATGTGAGGCACTGATAGTGTTGGGTGAGGATGTTGAGAAGTTCCTAGAAAACATTACTCACTTCATGCAATTTATGTAAATATACCAAGGGAACGTTTTGAAAAGTATATATGAGTTTAAAAGGTAGTTTCAATAACAACACCCTATGAATTTTACTTGAGAGGGTGAACCAGAGGTTGAAGAGTTTTATAGTGATCCCATCAAGACTACACTTGACCATTTAAAGAATCCTACTGAGAATACGGTCAAGTTGGATGCTTACATGTTGCGAGGATCAGCAAAGAACTGGTGGGATGTTCAGGGATGTATTGGGCAGGAAGATGGGATGGCTTGGAAATACATTATTGGAGAAGATCCTGGAACAATTTCATCCAAACATTCTAAGATAGGAGAGAACAAATGATTTTATGCAGTTGACTCAAGGGGGCATGTCTGTGATGGACTATGTTGGTCACTTTACAGACATGTAGAACTTTTCTTCAGCACTATAAGGGGATAATATATCTTTGGAAAGGAATTTTCAAGATGTGATTAAATGTTAAATTATTTCTCAGGTTAACCTCTTTTATTGAAAGAAGTGTGTAGAGGTGGTGGATCAGGCTCTCGTAGTTGAGGGGTACCCAAAAGAGGCTTCCATTGTAGGAAAATGGTTGCTTCTATATGACTAGGAGGTATGTCTTTCTATGGTAGAAATAATCAATATGATAATGTTATCTAGGGTTATAGTAGGAAGAGTGTTCAGGGGGGAGGATCAGTTACTCAGAATCTTACCTGAGTCTTTTGCAACCAGTGCAGTAGGTTGGGCCACTTTCATAAACATTTTCCCTGGCCACCGGTACAGTCTCAAGACTATGATAGAAAGGAACATCTATAGATTTTATTCATGGATCCATGATAAATAGGTAGTGATGGAGGATTAATATAGAACCAGAGTGTGTGAAGAGGGTCTTCTGCACCGTATCAGTCTAGTAGCTAGAGTTCTACTGGACGTGGTGGTAGTGGAAGTGGATGTCGAGATTCAGGGAAAAAGTACCCATATCTCCAGAGTGGGGCAACTCAGGGGACTCATACTGCATCACAGGGATGTGGGGAAGCACTGATAAATTCCATTCAACATAAAAGTATTGATAGCTGGGCTAGACTATTGATATTGAGAGGTACCATTCTTGTATCTTCTACAATAACTAGTTCCTTATTTAATTCGGGTGCCTCCCATTCTTTTATATCTTCACAATATGTAAATTATTTGAGCCTAGTAGATGAATTCATAAGTGGGGTGTTAACAATTGAAACACAATTGGGGGTTTGATCTAGAGAGATCTGTTTGTGAAAAGTACTTTCTCTCAAGGTTAGGGAGTACTATTTTTTGGGATCTCTATATCCTTGATATGTCATAATTTGACCTAATTATCGGTATATAATTGTTAGTATCATACCAATTCCACATTGATTATTACCATTGGAGAGTGAATTTTACATCTCATAAGGTTGAAAAATACATACACCATGGAGAGTGGGGAATCAAGGCGGGATGTGCAGGGTCCGTTCATCGTGAACTAGGGGATATCACCACCCAGGATTCTAGTCTATTGTTGGATGAAAGAGGTGTGAGGCATGTTGTCTTTCCACCCCTACTAGAAAGGTTTCATGAAGTTTTTTATAAATACTTCTCAGGTCTTCCACTTGATATAGATTTTGATTTTTCTGTTGAACTCATGTTGTGGCTGAGGAAAATTCTATTCCAGCTTACAGAATGGTACCGACAAAGATTCAAAAGGTTATGACTCAACTGGAAGAGTTGTAAGATAAGGTTTTTATTCATCTTACAAAGTTTCCCTAGGGTTCTCTATATTTTTTTCTAGGAAATATAATATTACTCTATGCTTGTGTGTGATTACTAGAAGTTAAACTGGATGACTTTAAAGAACCGGTATCATCTTGAACGTATTGATGGTCTTTTTGAAAAATTGAGGATAGATTGTGTTTTATCAAATATTGACTTCAGATTGGGATATAATCCATTGATATTTTGACCTTATGATATATTTAAGACTACTTTCATAAGTAGGTATGAAATTTTTTAGTTCATCATAATGTTTTTTGTGTTAAAGAATGCACCAACAGTGTTTGTGGCCTTGATGAACATAATCATCCATCTGTACATAGATCAGTTTGTGGTAGTGTTTGTGGATGACATCTTGGTGTACTCCAAGACTCATGACAATCATGACCAACATCTTTACATCATCATGAGTACACTGAGATAACATCAGATATATGTCAAGATATCTATGTTTCAATTTTTTATTGATCAGGTACACTTGTGGAGTCACATAATCTCAAAGGAGGGTGTGTAAGTGGACCCAGAGAAGGTTCATGCAGTTGTATTTGGGGATTATCCAAAGAAAGTTTTTGAAATCTATATCTTTCTAGGGAAACTATTAAAAGATTATATAGGACTTTCCATTTTGTAGAAACACTTCCTAGTTTGACCAAAAAAGGGGTAAATTTTGAACGGACGGAAGAATGAAAGAGTTCCTTCCAGGTGTAAAGAAGCATTTGAAATTAGAACCAATATTGATCCTACCTAAGTTAGTTGATGAGTATTTGGTGTTTTGTAAAACTTTTGGGATCATACATGGAGTAGTGTTGATGTAGAGAGATCAAGTTGTGGCATACAGGTATAGGCAATTGAGGCCACATGAATAAATCTACCCTACGCATGACCTAGAGGTAGCTATAGTGGTTTATGATTTGATGTTTTGGTGGTATTATCTATTGGGAGAAAATTTTACTATGTATATGGATCATAATAGATTGAATTATATCTTTCCACACTGAGACATGAATCTCCGACTGTGGAGGTTGGTAATGTATATACATTCATTTGATTTGTGAGCTAACCTATACACATGTAAAGGTAAACAGTGTTACTGAAACTATAAGAAGGAAAACTCAGACTTAGGTATTTCATAAGTCTAGTACTGAGTGGAAGATGTTGACCTTGCTAGATGATTTTCATGTTGTGGCTTTGGAGATTCAGGATAAGATAACTCTCATGTCAATTTAAGTGGAGTATATACTCTTTAGGCAGGTCTGATATACGAAGTATTAAGATCTTGAATGTTTATACATGAGGTAAATCCTTGAAGGTGGGGAAACACATTTAGATTAGACCATAGATGAGGATGAGATCATCTATGTCAGGGAATGGGTTGTTGTTCTTATGAGTATGTTGGAGGAGTTGATGCATGAATTTCATGCCTCGAAGTGGGTGTTGTATCTAGGTGTGAACAATATTTTACTATTAAAAATGAAGATAGTTTTTAAGGATGGTCATGAAAAAGGAGATAGAAAGGGTCGTGACACAATGTTACGCCTATCAGTAGGTGAAGGTTGAGCATCAATGACTTAGTTGGTTGCTACAACCATTTCCCATTCCATAATGGAAGTGGGATGACATTACTATGGATTTTGTAGCGTTTCTCCTAAGGATTACTTGAAATAATGATTCTATTTTGATGATTGTGGACCATTTGACAAAGGTTGAGCATTTATTGCCTTTACGGGAGACCTTCTCGGTAGAGCATCTGGGATATTTGTATGTTCAGAAAATATTCCATCTTCAAGGGGTTGCATGGAATATATTTTTCAAACCATGATTCCTATTTTACATCATTCTTCTAGTAGTGATCATAGAAGGTTCATGGTATATAGGTTTTACTGAGTATGTCATTTTTTTCATGGATAGATTGGTAGTCAGAGTGTACTATATAGGTTCTTGAGGATATTCTATGAGCATATGTTCTTTACTTTGGTGGGTCTTGGAAGAATCAAATAGCTTTAGTGGAGTTCACCTATAATAATAGTTATCAAGTAATGATACAGATGTAACCATATGAGTCTCTCTATAGTAGGACATGTAGTTAACCCCTATGCTGGATGGAGGTAGGTGAGTCATAGATGTTGGGACCGAGTCTCATACTAGAGTCATTGGAGCAAGTTCAGTATATTTAGAAGTGTATGGATATGAATCAAAGTAGATAGATTTATTATGCAGATAGACTTCAATGACCCTTAGAGATTGCAGAGGGTGATCTTGTATTCCTTTGGTTGTCGCCTATATTTGGTCACTACAGGATATGGAGGCCGGGAAAGCTAGCACCCAGGATTATTGTATTGTTCGAGATTGAAGAGAGAATTGGGCTGGTGGCATACTAATTGGATCTTCCACAAAGTTATAGTGCTATGCATGATGTTTTCCATGTGTCACAAATTCGGCGGTATCACCCTGAACATTATCATTTGATTGATTTGGATGATGTTGAGATTAAGATGGATTCATACATCGTGGAGCATGTGATATGTGTGTTGGATTGATGTGATAATGTTTTATAGGGAAATAACATGTTGATAGTTCGTGTATTTTGGAAACATGAATGGGTTCAAGAGGAAAAATGAGAGAGAGAAGAATATATGAGGGCTAAGTGGCCTAATATTTTTGACTTAGGAACTGTTATCTACTTGGGAGTATAGATCAAGGATGAGATATTATAAGGTGGGGATATTGTAAGATCTCATATTCTTCCAGGTATGTCTCTCTTAACGTAGTCCAAGTACAAATGGGTCATGTGTTCCATGGTTTGTTAGTGATATGAGATACATTAAAAATGTTTTTGAGTGCTGAAAAGGAAAATGGGATGAAAAATCAACTGTAAAACATTTACATACTTCTTAAAGGGGTTACCCATCATGTAATTATTCAAGATTTTTAATAAAATCACTCGAGGCGATGGGTTTTTTGGTGTAAAACATTAAGAACAATTACACAACATGTAATTATATGAGAAACAAATTAAACAATGTCACGTGGTTCATTTTGGTTTATTTTCCTTTGTTCAACATTCCTACTCTGAACCTATGGAGACTCTTAGCAGATTTAGATTGATTTCCTCATCTGTGATCATTAAGGATTGGTTTTGGATACCTCTTAATCACTTTTTCTTTGGTTACCTTATGTTCCTCCTTATTTTGATGAAGAAGTGGATCATTTGATAATTGTGGGTTTTGGGGTTGATCTTGATCCTAGATTTTAGTCTATATCTCTTCTTCCATTATTGATTCAACCATATTACATCAATTTGGCTTTTTCTATTGGTGAGTGTTCTTTTTCAATTTTGAGGTGGGTGGTCTAAAATTAAAATCCCAAAGTCTTGATTTCAATTATATGTATGTAATTTTGGAACTGCTATTAGATGTTTATAAATTGATTTCTTTATTGAATTAATTAATTTTTTGAATTAATTATTTGATGGAATTCTGAATTAGGAATATCAGGATTGTGGTTTGGAATAATTTATTGTTGAATTAATTATTGGGTTATTGAGATTATTAAATTTGATTAATTAATTCATGAATTAATTAATATTATATTTTTACAAATGTAAAATTGTGAAATTTTGATATATGTGTTAAATGTCTGTGGGGAAGGTACTAAGGCCTCAAATAACCATATGTGTTAAATTTGTGTGGGATAGGGATTGAGGCACCAATACCCATATAAGATAATGAGTATGGGATATGCACTGAGGCTACAAATACCCATTTGATATTGAGGTGTGGGACAGGGACATGGGCTCCAAATACACACAGGGTCTTAATAATGATGTTATGTGTCATGAGTTGGAATTGGACTGGTTCCAGTTGGCCGTGATCTGAAATGAGATGATGAATGGTAACAATGGAATTCAGATATATGATACTCCTAGTGTATAGTTCATACTCAAGATTATTATGATTTAGGTAACGAGGTTTCGGTTTCCTAGGGAACCCAGGTGTTTATGTTGTTAAATAATGAGAAATTGAATAAATGTGAATTATTTAATTTATTTATTTTTATTATTTTTAAAATTATATACACTTCTATGGATTGGATATTTATTTAGATGTTGTGTGTGGTGGCCTACTATGTTTTACTCACACCCTACTCAAACTACATGATTGGTACCTGAATAGACATCATGTTTTCACGAAAGTATAAGGGAAAAGCTGTATATTAGATGGATGATTTTGGATGGATCAAGGATGAGGGAACTGAATGTGGATTGGGACCTTATTGGGTATTTATAGTGTATTTAATTTTAGTTTTTCATTTTGACACATGGAAAATAATTTATCATGGCATTTCTACTATTTAGTTTTGATATTATGTTTCCATTTTTGGTCATCTTGTGATACTAGTATTTTTCCAATTCATGTTATATCTATTGTTTATTCTTATTTTATTCCATTATTAAGCTACTTTGATAAAGTGGGTATAGTCTCTCCATTATCGACATTAGATCCTCGCCTTTAGTCGGCAACCTATGGCATACAGGGAGGTGTTCTTGAGATCTACATAGTTATTCAATTAATCCATTATTACGGGGAATAGGTAACTGGTTCCTTATTGTGATTTTTTTTATTTCTCAAAAATAATTTCAAAGTCGCATTGATCCATATATCTTTTTAAGAAAAAAAATTACACCCTATGGTGACACAAATGGTTGAATAAGTCCATATTCAATATTCTCTAGGAGTTATTTATTTAATTCATATAATTCAATTGGGGCTATTATTTATGGAGTCTTTGAAATAAGTATATTTCTATGTATGAGTTATATTGAGAACTCAAATTCATGATTCAATATAATTTTGGGTAACACTTACAAAAAGAAATAAAAAAACTCCCAGAACATAGGTATATCATAGATGTTGAATTTCTCCAAAACCATATGATATAAACACCCCTATTGAAAAGGAATGAATAATATACAATTGATTTCATTTCCATCAGTATTTTATATTTATCATCACACTGAAATACAATCATAGGTTGGTTTGGAAGATCAAAAGTGAAATTCCTTCCTTGTAAATTGATGTGGTATTTTTGTAGAGAAATTCAATCCATGACTAAGATAACATCAAATTCAACAAATGGGAGAATAACCATATTTTTAGGAAATAAATTCCCACAAACATCAATTAGAGAAGATTCGTTGATCTAAGATGTAGTCCTCATACAATTATTAGTTTTCAATTCAAATTCAACATCTAAACAATAGGGTTGAATTTTTAAACCATAAAAAAATTCATAAAATATAAAAATTCTGGTGGATTCAAAATCCAATAAGACATTATATGTTCTATACTGGATTATAGGTGTACATTTTTTCACATCTTTATCATTCCCCTCATTAAAGATGGTGATCTCTTAAGGTTTCCCTTTATCACACAAATTAAAAAGTTACTGACATCAGTCACCATCATTAACCTTTGGATTTGAACATAGGTTAGCATAATTTCAATACTCCTTACACATGAAACATGGGAGTGTGGGTGGTGAATTTTGTTGATATTTTTCTTTATTCATGTCATTAACTAACTTCTTCTCATCACTTATATATTCAATTTCTTGATGACTTTACATTCCACACATAAAATATGTATGCATCGCCTTATATAAATTTCCCCTATAATTCCTTATACACCTTAACAGTGAAGCAAATATCATATTCTTCTCTCCGTTATTTTTGGATTTTCCGTTGAATTTTACAATTAATTTCTTTTCAAAAAATGAGATTATTGGGTAAATAAAATCTCAATTTCATCCTCAATATCACATAAAAAAATTATTCATATAAACTAAGGTCCCTTATTGATAAAATCCATAATATACATTGTTTTGATCAACTAAAAAATTGATGATCCTTATATTTAGGTTAGATGATAATACAAGAAGCATACCTCTAATGTCTTGTAAAAATTTTCCCATAGGCACCAATTAATTCATAATAAATATTTTTTAGATTAACAAATTATTTTTATATTTCTATATAAATAATGTTGGTAAAGTACATATTTAAAAATAATCTCTTAATCTCATACCACTACATATAGTTAATTTCATATTGTTTCCTTATATTCTTATCAATATTCCACTATTGATATCATTCTCCTTACTAATAATGGAAATCCAAAATGAATTTTTCATTCTACAAACACTAGAGAAAAGAAAATATGATTTCAATTATACTGAACATTTTCTAAATAACTATTCAATGAATGGATCCACTGAAATATGGTGGTGTTTACCTCATGAAGGACTCAAGATAACATTGTTCCTTCCATTGCTTGTTTGGAAGATCTGCATGATTCATTGATTTAGAAGTTATGTGGGGATTAATATGATATTTTTCCATCCATCTCCTCTAACATTTGGTTTCTATTCATGGAAACCATTTAATTTTACTATCGTATTCAGGATTTACATGATTCTTTCAGGTTCCAGGCATTGACTAAAACCAAAATGAATAGTGTGAGAAATAATAATCATAGTTGGGAAACTGCATAATCATGAAAAATAATTTATGGGGTGTAAAAATCATGTGGTAATATTTTCAATATATGAAGTATTTGGGTTAACCTAGGGAATTAATGTTCATAATCAATTAAAATACATTATGATGGTTCATAAATAGTTCGTAAATTTATTAATCACATACTTCGAGAGTGTCAGACCTAGTGTACAGAAAGGATTATTATCATGCACTAGGTGATGATCAAGTTAAATCACACCGCTTCTTTTTTAGAGTAATTACACATAGTTTCAATTATTACATAGTCATATCCACTCTTAGTTTCCATACAAGTATGTCATTTCTTGGAAAACACTCACTCTATCCTTCATTAAAATTCTAGGAAATCTTTCTACACATTGACATATCCATAAACCTATCCCTATGGTTCTCACTGAATTTTTCTCATACCTGTTTCAAAAGGATAAAAAAAATTCTATGATATTTAATATATAAACCTGCACTTTTATATATAGATATCACATCTGAATTGATGAATAGTCATTACATAACAAAAAAATCCATGTCATAATTATATAGGTCCAATATCTTGGGAAACCAGGAAACATAAACAACTGGTTCATAAGTGAACTACATTATATCCCACTAATTTCTTAAGAACTATAAACCTTCTATGAAATATTATACATAATACCATTCCTTATAACATAGTTAAGGAAACATAGAATTGGTGAGCTAATATGCTCAATAAGGGTGCAAGAGGGAGATATCAATGATCTTGTGATCACTACATGAGAATAAGGGTATATGAACATGATAATAACATTTTAAAACAATGAAATTCATATAATAGATTATAAACTTGATTCATTTCATAAATCATGGTATTTCATAAGAAATTAATCGTAATGTAATCAAATAACATGACATATGAGAACCCAACATTGGAATATGATATAAATTTGTGGTATACACATCAGAATAGAAAATAATTTCCTTAGTAGTCAAGGAACATTTATAATTCTACAATAGTGAAATGGGATCACTCTCTAACCCATTTTATTTGTCAAGGTTCACTCCTAATGCTAAAATTATGTACAAATTCTCTTACTAAACAATATTAACTTCCAATTGCAGTCCTATTTTATCTCATGAGATATCAGTCTTTACCCAATGTTTTAGAGGGATCTATAATTTCATCCTACCCATAACATAATAAAATGATTCAGATGTTTTCTATAAGATCATAAAATAATCATCATATCAGAACCCATTAAAAATGGGTTTCAAAAAAAATTCAACAAAGTATAACATGTTGAAAAGAATGGGTTTCATAAAAATTTCAACATTTCATCATAAAATAACTCATTTAAAAGTAATGGGTTCAATAAAACAATTTTATCTTAACAATAAACCATACATAAAAATAATAAGTATGGTTTCATTGGATCATACCCACAATACATCTTAAGTAACAGAAAAATATATTATCTTAGATGGAAAATTATTTGGAAAAATCAGTTGGGACATTTCATAAGGAAAACACACTTTTAAAATTGAAATATATTATTTAAAATCAAAAAAACTCGAAAAAAATAAAGAAATATTTTTCATTAAAAAGAATGTTGAAAAATTGTTATGGAAGCTTCAAATAATTGAGTTTCTTTTGTTGTATAAAATTTCCTTCATGTCATATACATTAATACAAACATTCATTTCACAATTTTAGTAAAAATTAAAAAACTACCTCATTTGGAAAAAGAAAATTAGATTAATTTTAAACCATTTTATAAAAAGTAAATCATGGGTAAAAATTAATTTAGAAAATATTTATAGAATATTAAAATACATTATTGATAACAACTTCAGAAAACATGGTCATGGAAGAGAAAGGTTTTTTCACCAAATAGATAAATAACGTTGATTTTTCCATAAAAATATTTTCTTACTCATCAGATCAGAAAGTATGTGAAATGAAATAAAATCATGAAATTTAAATAAAAAAAATTATATTAAAATTCATGTGTTTCTTCCGCATTTATAATAAGATTACATCATCAAAAACATAATAAAAACAATCCCTATAAACAATGATATTGTATCATAAAACCCTTAAGACTTTAGAAACATTTAAATAATAAGACCCAAAAAAAGAAAGAACCATATATTGATATGTATTTAAAATAATTTTTATGATGATAATCATAAAATATATTCATGATGAATATATACAACATATAAAATACAAATGATGAATACGTAATGTATCCCACAGAAATAAAATCGAGATGAAAATAACTTACCTTAATCTTGATTATCTTCAAACAAGATTGAAACTCCTTTATAATGAATATAATTTTATTATAAATTTATTACAACCATAATCATAGGTATAAAACGACCCATACTTTACATACATTGTTAATACTTCAAAATTGAAGCACACTTATTACAACATATGACAAAACCACAAAGGACCGTATAGGTATAGTGTCTTTAGAAACTGGGAAACATAAACAACTGGTTCATAAATCTTCTACAATGTCTCCCATTTATTTCATCATATCTAGGGTCCCTTTTAGCATATTCTACTTAATATCCATCTTCCTGACCTGGGGAAAAGAAAACAAAAAAGGGTGAGCTCAAATGCTCAGCAAGGCAAAAAAAGGAAATAAAAATCATATCATATCTTTTTGAAAATCAAAACCTGCAAAAGAGATCATAATATCTTAACATGGAATAAATCATAGAAGTGAAAATGAGATCCCCATAATCATAACATAAAACTTGAAACTTTGTGGCATGCACACATAATCATGGAAAATCATTTCTTGTTAGTCATGACTCATTGCCAAGACTATCTTAGTGGACAAAGTCCCTTTCTGAACTGAGTTCACTCCTCGTTTCAGTCCTGTATCACTGAACCGAAATAACCTTCCGTTCCAGCCATGTCTATCTCATGAGATATAAAATCTTTACCCAATGAATTGGAGGGAGATATAGGTTCCACCCATCTTATAATGAATCCTTTCTTATGTGTGCCACATAATCATACATCATCGCATAACACATGTAACAAAAATGGGATTCTTGAAACATAATGACATCATAAATCAATTCATATAAGATAAAGGAATTCATAAAAATAATTCCATCACAACATGATCAAATCAATGTAATAATAGGGAAAAAAACATAACCCTTTATTATCTTAGATGGAAAATAATTTTGATAAAACACTTGAACTCCATTCTTGAGGAAAATATCCTTTCTTCTTCAAAAACATTTTTCCTTTCATAACATGTCATACGACTTTAAAATAAAAGAAGTTGATTAAAAATAAACTTGAAAACTTGTAAAGGAAGCTTCTTGGATTTAATGTTTTAAAAATCCATTCATGCCGTATAAGTTAAAAAAACATTCTTCGTACTTTTGTCGGAAAAGTCAAAAAGTACCTCGTACGACAAAAGATTCCTTTCATAGATATTACTAAAAACTCACCGAAGGGTAAAAATGGATTTAAACAATTGTAGTTGGATGGAAATAATATTACATATTGATGAAACATGGATGTGGATGATAAAATACACCCTAGTAAATACTTACGAATAAACAATCTCGGATAAAAATGAGATTGTGATATTTCCCTTACCTTAGGTCCGATTTGCTTTGTACGTGTCCGAAGCTCCTGTATAATGGTTTAAATAATGTTATTGACTTATTCCAGAATCATACATATTGATATTATATCATATATGGTCATATTATTAGCTTCTTGTTAGTAATATTTCATTGTTACCTGTTACTCGGGTCTTTATTGCCTTTTGTTCTTATGCGTGTTTTGCCGAATACATTCTTATTCTTCTTTTAAGGTTATAGATACCTTATATCCAGAATGGTTTTAGTGTAACATATATCATATTTATTCATTCAATTCATTTATATAATTACTATGTAATGATGATCATGTAGAACGAGTCGCTTCACATCGTGGAGACGGTATTCCGTACGTACGCACGAGTGATGATATCGTTCCTATGATCGTGGAATTGTATTGGAGTATATATATATATATTATTTCAGTATCAATATTACTTTATAATAATCATAAATAGTTACTCATTACACCATTATACCCATCCTTGTAAAGTGATGGTGGAAAATAGATTACACCACGGCGTGGAGACGGTATTCCGTACGTACGCACGCGCGGTGATTTCATTTTTCCGTAGGATGGATAGAAAGGGTTTGGCCGAGCTTGGGTGCTCAAATTGGTGTGAGGAGGAGGGGGAGGAGGTGCCCTTTTATAAGGGAGGATAGGGGCACCTTAGGAATATCTCAAAATATTATTTTATATTAAAGTCAAAATCGGTTTATAATGGTTCCAAAGGGTCTTATTTCGAAGATAAAGTGGGGATGGGTCGAAATCCTATCAACCAATATGATTTAGACAAGTTTAGGGTATTATTTTAACCTTATCAACTAGATTTAACTCTAAGTTAAATAATTTAACTTTTACCATGTCTTTTTGTTTTCTTTCACTATATGGTTAATACACTTACTATAACATGTCAAACGAACCCCAAATTGTTTATTATTAATATATATATCCTTATCTAAGTCATTTGGCCGAACCTTAGATTTTTAGGAATAAAATAACAATTAATAATATAATATTTGATTTAAAAACTATTTTGTGTCAATTTTGACACTATTTGATATATGATTTTTGTGAAAGTCATAACAGAATTATATGTTCGAACCAAGTTTCTTAAATCAACACTAATATATCATAGTAACCTAGAAAATTAGTGGAATTCATAAAAAGTCTCAAATTACATTTATTTTGGTGTTTATAACATCAATTATGTCAATATTTCATTAATAAGATAATTACTGCATCATCATTGTGTCATAAATAAATTAAATTATTTAATGTCTAAAAATTACAAATAAAATACCATTATGTATGAAATCTTTTTAGCTTTCTAATGAATATTTACAATCGAATTTATCTTATGTATAACCCCATATTAAAAATGATTTACTTATTAAACTTTGATTTTAACTATTTTAACCCTTCTTTAAATAAATTAATAATAAATGTCCTAATCTAATCCAAGTGGGCCTAAATGGTCATATTTTATTCCTAAGTTTTTTTTGGTCGAATTACACTTGTCCAATAGAATTAGGACATGTGTTAGGGTAATATTAATATCATATTTACCCTTAGTTACCCTATTTACTATTAACCGCGGTAAAAATAGTAAAAAGTTACTATTCACCAAAAAATTATTTTTATCTCATTGAACCACATTTTACTTACTGATATCAACCGTGTCTGTCGGATTTTTGAAATTCCATTCACAGAAGCGGTAAAATTAAGTTTTATGCAAAATTCAGTTTTTAACCTACCACTTAGTGGTTTCACTATTCATCAAAAATTGAAAGTTTTCAGAAAAATACCAAAATTTCACCCTAGGCTAATTTCGATATTCTGAGTCCAAAAATGAAGTCCATTTTGAAAAATAAAATTTATAAAATTTCAAAAAGTGGTTATTACTATTCATAACGGCTAGTTTTAATAGCATATTGTTGTTTAGTGAAACTCGGTATTGCGTACGACGCAAGCTATCGAGGAAGGTCGCGATTGCGTGTAAAGCAAGCCAAGCAAGTGTTGTGTAGAAAAAGATTCCTTTGATGGTTTATATAACATAAAAGTCTCGGGTGTTACATTCTACCCCCCTTAAAAAGAATTTCGCCCTCGAAATTCGTCACTTTGTAACAAACAGATGAGGATACTTCTCCCTCATCATATCCTCAAGCTCCCATGTAGCTTCTTCAAGTTGGTGGTTCCTCCATAAAACTTTCACCAATCGAGTGGTCTTGTTTCGTAGGACTTTTTCGCTACGATCCAGAATCTCTATCGGCTGTTCTTCATAAGAAAGATCTTGCTCCAGCGGTACAACTTCTGAGCTGAGTACATGTGAAGGATCTGGTATGTACTTTCTCCGGAGAGATACATGGAACACATCGTGAACTTGAGAGAGATTCGGTGGAAGCGCCAATCGGTAAGCTACCTTCCCAACACGATCCAGTATTTCGAAAGGACCGATATATCTAGGGCTCAACTTCCCCTTCTTTCCAAATCTCATAACCCTCTTCCAGGGAGATATTCGTAAGAACACTTTATCACCCACTTCAAACTCTAGGTCTTTTCTTCGGTTGTCGGCATAACTTTTCTGTCGACTCTGAGCTGCTCTTATGTGTTGTTGAATAGATCTGACCTTTTCTGCCATTTCATCAACGGGATCAGGTCTTAATAGCTTTCTTTCCCAAACTTCATCCCAGCAAGTTGGAGTCCTGCATTTCTTTCCATAGAGAGCTTCATAAGGAGCCATCTGAATACTGGAGTGAAAGCTATTATTATAAGAAAATTCCACCAAAGGTAGGTGTTGATCCCAACCTCCTTTGAAATCCATAGAGCAAGCTCTCAACATATATTCTAGGGTTTGAATTGTTCTCTCAGACTGACCGTCTGTCTGGGGATGATAAGCAGTGCTGAAACTCAACTCTGTATCCAGAGTATGCTGAAGACTTCGCCAGAACTTCGAGGTAAATCTCGGATCCCAATCAGATATAATAGAAAGTGGTACTCCATGCAATCTTACCACTTCCTTTACATATATCCTGGCAAGCTGATCTAGAGAGAAATCCTCTCTAATAGGAATGAAGTGTGCAGACTTTGTAAGACGATCAACTATGACCCAGATAGCATTATTTCCTTTGGATGTTTTAGGAAGTCCTGTGACAAAGTCCATAGTGATGTTTTCCCATTTCCATTCGGGTATGGGTAATGTTTGTAACATCCCCTTAGACTTTTGTCTCTCAGCTTTAACTTGTTGACAAACCAAGCATCGAGAGACATATTCAGCCACATCTCTTTTCATGCCATCCCACCAGAAGTACTCTTTCAGGTCCCTATACATCTTCGTGCTTCCAGGATGAATAGAGAATGAAGAACTATGAGCCTCATCCAGCAGCTCCTTCTTTAATTCGGGGATGGAAGGAACACAAACCCGATTCCTGAACTTTATTATCCCATCACAATCAAGGTTGAATTCAGGAACATTTCTCACCTTCTTTTGTAACTCGACATCTTCTTTCTGTGCCTCTTTAATCTTCACATGTATAGATGGTTGAACATTCATTTGAGAAAGATACGATTTTTCCCCTTCCATTATAATTCCAAGATCCATCCTTTGTAAATCCATAAATATTGGATCTTTTGTGATCCTCATCATGGATAAACTAGCATGGTCTTGTCGACTTAATGCATCTTCCACCTTGTTTGCTTTCCCAGTGTGGTAATGGATTGAGCAGTCATAATCCTTAATCAGCTCCAACCATCTTCTTTGACGCATATTCAACTCCTTTTGTGTGAAAATATACTTTAAACTTTTATGATCAGTATAAATATCACACCTTTCACCATAAAGGTAATGCCTCCAAATCTTTAATGCAAAGATTACCGCAGCCAACTCCAAATCATGTGTTGGGTAATTTTGCTCATGGATTTTCAACTGTCGTGAGGCATAAGCTATCACCATATCATTTTGCATAAGAACACACCCCAATCCCTTCTTGGATGCATCACTGTAGATCACAAACCTTTCTCCACTACAAGGCAGTGTGAGCACAGGTGCACTGGATAACCTTCTTTTCAACTCCTTGAAATTCTATTCACATTCCTCTGTCCAGACAAACTTAACTCCTTTCCGAGTCAACTTGGTGAGTGGATTAGATAATCGTGAAAAATCTTTTACAAAACGTCGATAATATCCAGCAAAACCAAGAAAACTTCGGATCTCAGTTACTGTTGTTGGTCTCGACCATCTTTCGATAACCTCTGTTTTTGTTGGATCCACAGATATCCCCTCTTTTGAGATTATGTGACCCAAAAATGCAACTTTTTGAAGCCAAAATTCACACTTGGTAAATTTGGCATAAAGCTTCTCCTTTCTCAGGGTCTTCAATATAATTCTCAAGTGATCTTCATGCTCTTCCTTGCTCTTTGAATAGACAAGAATATGGTCTATAAAGACTACCAAAAATTGATCAAGATAGTCTCTAAAGACTCTATTCATTAGATCCATGAAGATAGCAGGGGCATTAGTAAGACCAAATGGCATCACTATAAATTCATAGTGTCCATACCTTGTACGGAAAGCCGTCTTTGGTATATCCTCCCTTTTGACCCTTAATTGATGATACCCTGAACGAAGATCAATCTTGAAAAAGTATTGAGCTCCGCGTAGTTGGTCGAATAAGTCATCAATGCATGGGAGAGGATATTTGTTCTTGATAGTGATCTTGTTAAGTTCTCGATAATCAATGCAGAGTCTCATTGATCCATCTTTCTTCTTAACAAATAGAACAGGTGCTCCCCACGGTGATGCACTAGGGCGTATGAATCCCTTATCAAGATTCTCTTGGAGTTGCTTCTTCAATTCCTGCAACTCAATTGGGGCCATTCTATAAGGTGTCTTTGAAATAGGCAAAGCACCCAGTACGAGTTCTATTGAAAAATCAACTTCACGATTTGGTGGAAGACCCGGTAATTCCTCCGGAAAGACATCATCAAACTCCCGTACAATGGGCATATTCTTAATCGTGAGTTTCTCACCAACCATTTGAGATAAATAACCTTCATTTAATGGAATCAATACCCATAAGATGGAAGAAATTTCCACTGGAAGATTATGTTCATCCTTGCATTGATATACGATCGTAGATTGATCTGGAATATGAAATGTGACTTCCCTTCTTTGGAAATTGATATGAGCTCCATGTAGAGAAAGCCAATCCATGCCAAGAATCACATCAAATTCCACTAACGGAAGGATCACAAGATTTTCAGGAAGCACTTTCCCACAAACTTCGATCGGAGAAGAATTATAAACTTCTGATGCGACTGTTGTGCCATTAGGTGTTGTCACAGCTAACTCAACATCTAATTGTTGAGGTAATACGGTGATACCCTTAGAAAATTCTTTAGAAATAAAAGAGTGGGTGGATCCAGAATCAAAAAAAACATTTGCTACTTTAGAGTGGATGGTAAGTGTACCTTTCACCACTTCGTTATAGTACTCCACATCGCTGAGAGAAATTGCATGTGACTTTCCTTTGTCTTTAGCCTTAAGATTTTGTTGACGTCGACCATCATCATCAACCCTTGGATTTGGGCATTGATTGGCCTAATGCCCCATCTCCTTGCACTTGAAACATTGAAGTGTAGTAGGTTCATTCTGTGTATCCCTTCCTTTGTTTGCATCATTAGACATCTTCTTCCCATTATCGCGGCATTCAAATGCCCGATGACCTTCCTTTCCACATTTAAAACATTTACTTGTCCCTTTAAGACAACTCCCTCCATGTTTCTTTCCACACTTTGAGCATAAGGGAAAGTTCATCTTCTTTTCAGTGTGCTTTTTAGAGTTTCCTTTGAATTCCATCTTCCTCTTCTTATCAAACCCATGCGACTGATGGGTTACTCCAATCTCCATCTCGACTTTGAGAGCACATCGAACGATTTCCTCGTAGCTATTGAAGTCCCTTATGGCTAACGCCCTTCGAAGACTTGGTTTTAAGCCACTAAATAATCGATCGATCTTACTCTCAGGTTGGATAATAATACCAGAAGCATACCTTGAAAGTCTTGTAAAATTTTCTTCATAGGTACCAACAGATTCATCATCCCTTTGCTTCAGTTCAAGAAACTCTTTCTCAATCTTTGTTCGGAGAATACGAGGGAAGTACTTATTGAAAAATAAGTTCTTGAACTCGTCCCATTCCATAGACTCAATTTCATCCCTTTGCCTCGTATTCTTAATAAGATTCCACCATTGATCAGCATCTCCTTCCAAACGATACACTGCTAGGATGACTTTATCATGTTCAGAACATTGAAGAACTGAAAATATCTTTTTAGTAGTACTAATCCATTGTTCAGCAACTAATGGATCAGTAGACCCACTGAAAGAAGGTGGACGCTGCCTCATGAAGGATTCAACAGAATGTTGCTCCTTCCTTTACTCGTTTGGAAGTCCTGCATGATTCATAGCTTGAGAAAGTTGTGTGAGCATGGCTACAAGATTTTGCATTCCAGCTCCCATATCGTTTGGTTGCTCAGGGGGACAATCATTGCATTGCCCATCGCATTCCGCATTAACACGGTTCCTTCGGGTTCCAGCCATTGACTAAAACCAAGAAGAATAGTGTGAGCAAGACTAATTATAATAGGAAAACCACATAATTCAAGAATAAAATTTTCATGCTTAAGGTCTTATCCTACGTTATTCAAGACCATTTCTAAAACACTAAGATTGTGTTCTATGCTTAGACTTATCCTTAGGGTTCTTACTAAGGCTTTCACATCCTAGTTTCCAAAGGTTGACTATACCTTTCCTCTGATACCAACTAAAACGACCCATACTTTACATACATTGTTAATACTTCAAAATTGAAGCACACTTATTACAACATATGACAAAACCACAAAGGACCGTATAGGTATAGTGTCTTTAGAAACTGGGAAACATAAACAACTTAATCATAAATCTTCTACAGTGTCTCCCATTTATTTCATCATATCTAGGGTCCCTTTTAGTATATTCTACTTAATATCCATCTTCCTGACCTGGGGAAAAGAAAACAAAAAAGGGTGAGCTCAAATGCTCAGCAAGGCAAATAAAGGAAATAAAAATCATATCATATCTTTTTGAAAATCAAAACCTGCAAAAGAGATCATAATATCTTAACATGGAATAAATCATATAAGTGAAAATGAGATCCCCATAATCATAACATAAAACTTGAAACTTTGTGGCATGCACACATAATCATGGAAAATCATTTCTTGTTAGTCATGACTCATTGCCAAGACTATCTTAGTGGACAAAGTCCCTTTCTGAACCGAGTTCACTCCTCGTTTCAGTCCTGTATCACTGAACCGAAATAACCTTCCATTCCAGCCATGTCTATCTCATGAGATATAAAATCTTTACCCAATGCATTGGAGGGAGATATAGGTCCCATCCATCTTATAATGAATCCTTTCTTATGTGTGCCACATAATCATACATCATCGCATAACACCTGTAACAAAAATGGGATTCTTGAAACATCATGACATCATAAATCAATTCATATAAGATAAAGGAATTCATAAAAATAATTCCATCACAACATGATCAAATCAATGTAATAATAGGGATAAAAACATAACCCTTTATTATCTTATATGGAAAATAATTTTGATAAAACACTTGAACTCCATTCTTGAGGAAAATATCATTTCTTCTTCAAAAACATTTTTCCTTTCATAACATGTCATACGACTTTAAAAAAAAAGAAGTTGATTAAAAATAAACTTGAAAACTTGTAAAGGAAGCTTCTTGGATTTAATGTTTTAAAAATCCATTCATGCCGTATAAGTTAAAAAAACATTCTTCGTACTTTTGTCGGAAAAGTCAAAAAGTACCTCGTACGACAAAAGATTCCTTTCATAGATATTACTAAAAACTCACCGAAGGGTAAAAATGGATTTAAACAATTGTAGGTGGATGGAAATAATATTACATATTGATGAAACATGGATTTGGATGATAAAATACACCCCAGTAAATACTTACGAATAAACAATCTCGGATAAAAATGAGATTGTGATATTTCCCCTACCTTAGGTCCGATTTGCTTTGTACGTGTCCGAAGCTCCTGTATAATGGTTTAAATAATGTTATTGACTTATTCCAGAATCATACATATTTATATGATATCATATATGGTCATATTTTTAGCTTCTTGTTAGTAATATTTCATTGTTACCTGTTACTCGGGTCTTTATTGCCTTTTGTTCTTATGCGTGTTTTTCCGAATACATTCTTATTCTTATTTTAAGGTTATAGATACCTTATATCCAGAATGGTATTAGTGTAACATATATCATATTTATTCATTCAATTCATTTATATAATTACTATGTAATGATGATCATGTAGAACGAGTCGCTTCACATCGTGGAGACGGTATTCCGTACGTACGCACGAGTGATGATATCGTTCCTATGATCGTGGAATTGTATTGGAGTATATATATATATTATTTCAGTATCAATATTACTTTATAATAATCATAAATAGTTACTCATTACACCATTATACCCATCCTTTTAAAGTTATGGTGGAAAATAGATTACACCACGGCGTGGAGACGGTATTCCGTACGTACGCACGCGCGGTGATTTCATTTTTCTGTAGGATGGATAGAAGGTGAATTAGGGTTGTTTCATATTTATAATAACATATAATTATGTAAGTAATACTGATGTTATTACTTTATCATGAAACAACTAAAGAAGAAGAAGTTGAAGAAGAAAGAAATTGAAAAGATCGGTAATTGATATTACCTCTTCTTTGGAACGCTTCTTTGAATCCTCCACTTAGGGAACTAAGATTGGTCTTTGAAGAAGACCAGGACCTCTAGGATTATTCTAGGGAAGTGTAGAGGAGAAAATGTCAGGGGTTGGCCGAGCTTGAGTGCTCAAATTGGTGTGAGGAGGAGGGGGAGGAGGTGCCCTTTTATAAGGGTGGAGAGGGGCACCTTAGGAATATCTCAAAATATTATTTTATATTAAAGTCAAAATCGGTTTATAATGGTTCCAAAGGGTATTATTTCGAAGATAAAGTGGGGATGGGTCGAAATCATATCAACCAATAGGATTTAGACAAGTTTAGGGTATTATTTTAACCTTATCAATTAGATTTAACTCTAAGTTAAATAATTTAACGTTTACCATGTCTTTTTGTTTTCTTTCACTATATGGTTAATACACTTACTATAACATGCCAAACGAACCCAAAATTGTTTATTATTAATATATATATCCTTATCTAAGTCATTTGGCCGAACCTTAGATTTTTAGGAATAAAATAACAATTAATAATATAATATTTGATTTAAAAACTATTTTGTGTCAATTTTGACACTATTTGATATATGATTTTTGTGAAAGTCATAACAGAATTATATGTTCGAACAAAGTTTCTTAAATAAACAATAATATATCATAGTAACCTAGAAAATTAGTGGAATTCATAAAAAGTCTCAAATTAAATTTATTTTGGTGTTTATAACATCAATTATGTCAATATTTCATTAATAAGATAATTACTGCATCATCATTGTGTCATAAATAAATTAAATTATTTAATGTCTAAAAATTACAAATAAAATACCATTATGTAGGAAATCTTTTTAGCTTTCTAATGAATATTTACAATCGAATTTATCTTATGTATAACCCCATATTAAAACTGATTTACTTATTAAACTTTGATTTTAACTATTTTAACCCTTCTTTAAATAAATTAATAATAAATGTCCTAATCTAATCCAAGTGGGCCTAAATGGTCATATTTTATTCCTAAGTTTTTTTTGGTCGAATTAAACTTGTCCAATAGAATTAGGACATGTGATAGGGTAATATTAATATCATATTTACCCTTAGTTACCCTATTTACTATTAACCGCGGTAAAAATAGTAAAAAGTTACTATTCACCAAAAAATTATTTTTATCTCATTGAACCACATTTTACTTACTGATATCAACCGTGTCTGTCGGATTTTTGAAATTCCATTCACAGAAGCGGTAAAATTAAGTTTTATGCAAAATTCAGTTTTTAACCTACCACTTAGTGGTTTCACTATTCATCAAAAATTGAAAGTTTTCAGAAAAATACCAAAATTTCACCCTAGGCTAATTTCGATATTCTGAGTCCAAAAATGAAGTCCATTTTGAAAAATAAAATTTATAAAATTTCAAAAAGTGGTTATTACTATTCATAACGGCTAGTTTTAATAGCATATTGTTGTTTAGTGAAACTCGGTATTGCGTACGACGCAAGCTATCGAGGAAGGTCGCGATTGCGCGTAAAGCAAGCCAAGCAAGTGTTGTGTAGAAAAAGATTCCTTTGATGGTTTATATAACATAAAAGTCTCGGGTGTTACATTCTACCCCCCTTAAAAAGAATTTCGCCCTCGAAATTCGTCACTTTGTAACAAACAGATGAGGATACTTCTCCCTCATCATATCCTCAAGCTCCCATGTAGCTTCTTCAAGTTGGTGGTTCCTCCATAAAACTTTCACCAATCGAGTGGTCTTGTTTCGTAGGACTTTTTCGCTACGATCCAGAATCTCTATCGGCTGTTCTTCATAAGAAAGATCTTGCTCCAGCGGTACAACTTCTGAGCTGAGTACATGTGAAGGATCTGGTATGTACTTTCTCAGGAGAGATACATGGAACACATCGTGAACTTGAGAGAGATTCGGTGGAAGCGCCAATCGGTAAGCTACCTTCCCAACACGATCCAGTATTTCGAAAGGACCGATATATCTAGGGCTCAACTTCCCCTTCTTTCCAAATCTCATAACCCTCTTCCAGGGAGATATTCGTAAGAACACTTTATCACCCACTTCAAACTCTAGGTCTTTTCTTCGGTTGTCGGCATAACTTTTCTGTCGACTCTGAGCTGCTCTTATGTGTTGTTGAATAGATCTGACCTTTTCTGCCATTTCATCAATGGGATCAGGTCTTAATAGCTTTCTTTCCCCAACTTCATCCCAGCAAGTTGGAGTCCTGCATTTCTTTCCATAGAGAGCTTCATAAGGAGCCATCTGAATACTGGAGTGAAAGCTATTATTATAAGAAAATTCCACCAAAGGTAGGTGTTGATCCCAACCTCCTTTGAAATCCATAGAGCAAGCTCTCAACATATCTTCTAGGGTTTGAATTGTTCTCTCAGACTGACCGTCTGTCTGGGGATGATAAGCAGTGCTGAAACTCAACTCTGTATCCAGAGTATGCTGAAGACTTCGCCAGAACTTCGAGGTAAATCTCGGATCCCGATCAGATATAATAGAAAGTGGTACTCCATGCAATCTTACCACTTCCTTTACATATATCCTGGCAAGCTGATCTAGAGAGAAATCCTCTCTAATAGGAATGAAGTGTGCAGACTTTGTAAGACGATCAACTATGACCCAGATAACATTATTTCCTTTGGATGTTTTAGGAAGTCCTGTGACAAAGTCCATAGTGATGTTTTCCCATTTCCATTCGGGTATGGGTAATGTTTGTAACATCCCCTTAGACTTTTGTCTCTCAGCTTTAACTTGTTGACAAACCAAGCATCGAGAGACATATTCAGCAACATCTCTTTTCATGCCATCCCACCAGAAGTACTCTTTCAGGTCCCTATACATCTTCGTGCTTCCAGGATGAATAGAGAATGAAGAACTATGAGCCTCATCCAGCAGCTCCTTCTTTAATTCGGGGATGGAAGGAACACAAACCCGATTCCTGAACTTTATTATCCCATCACAATCAAGGTTGAATTCAGGAACATTTCTCACCTTCTTTTGTAACTCGACATCTTCTTTCTGTGCCTCTTTAATCTTCACATGTATAGATGGTTGAACATTCATTTGAGAAAGATACGATTTTTCCCCTTCCATTATAATTCCAAGATCCATCCTTTGTAAATCCATAAATATTGGATCTTTTTTGATCCTCATCATGGATAAACTAGCATGGTCTTGTCGACTTAATGCATCTTCCACCTTGTTTGCTTTCCCAGTGTGGTAATGGATTGAGCAGTCATAATCCTTAATTAGCTCCAACCATCTTCTTTGACGCATATTCAACTCCTTTTGTGTGAAAATATACTTTAAACTTTTATGATCAGTATAAATATCACACCTTTCACCATAAAGGTAATGCCTCCAAATCTTTAATGCAAAGATTACCGCAGCCAACTCCAAATCATGTGTTGGGTAATTTTGCTCATGGATTTTCAACTGTCGTGAGGCATAAGCTATCACCATATCATTTTGCATAAGAACACACCCCAATCCCTTCTTGGATGCATCACTGTAGATCACAAACCTTTCTCCACTACAAGGCAGTGTGAGCACAGGTGCACTGGATAACCTTCTTTTCAACTCCTTGAAATTCTATTCACATTCCTCTGTCCAGACAAACTTAACTCCTTTCCGAGTCAACTTGGTGAGTGGATTAGATAATCGTGAAAAATCTTTTACAAAACGTCGATAATATCCAGCAAAACCAAGAAAACTTCGGATCTCAGTTACTGTTGTTGGTCTCGACCATCTTTCGATAACCTCTGTTTTTGTTGGATCCACAGATATCCCATCTTTTGAGATTATGTGACCCAAAAATGCAACTTTTTGAAGCCAAAATTCACACTTGGTAAATTTGGCATAAAGCTTCTCCTTTCTCAGGGTCTTCAATATAATTCTCAAGTGATCTTCATGCTCTTCCTTGGTCTTTGAATGGACAAGAATATGGTCTATAAAGACTACCACAAATTGATCAAGATAGTCTCTAAAGACTCTATTCATTAGATCCATGAAGATAGCAGGGGCATTAGTAAGACCAAATGGCATCACTATAAATTCATAGTGTCCATACCTTGTACGGAAAGCCGTCTTTGGTATATCCTCCCTTTTGACCCTTAATTGATGATACCCTGAACGAAGATCAATCTTGGAAAAGTATTGAGCTCCGCGTAGTTGGTCGAATAAGTCATCAATGCGTGGGAGAGGATATTTGTTCTTGATAGTGATCTTGTTAAGTTCTCGATAATCAATGCAGAGTCTCATTGATCCATCTTTCTTCTTAACAAATAGAACAGGTGCTCCCCACGGTGATGCACTAGGGCGTATGAATCCCTTATCAAGATTCTCTTGGAGTTGCTTCTTCAATTCCTGCAACTCAATTGGGGCCATTCTATAAGGTGTCTTTGAAATAGGCAAAGCACCCGGTACGAGTTCTATTGAAAAATCAACTTCACAATTTGGTGGAAGACCCAGTAATTCCTCCGGAAAGACATCATCAAACTCCCGTACAATGGGAATATTCTTAATCGTGAGTTTCTCACCAACCATTTGAGATAAATAACCTTCATTTAATGGAATCAATACCCATAAGATGGAAGAAATTTCCACTGGAAGATTATGTTCATCCTTGCATTGATATACGATCGTAGATTGATCTGGAATATGAAATGTGACTTCCCTTCTTTGGCAATTGATATGAGCTCTATGTAGAGAAAGCCAATCCATGCCAAGAATCACATCAAATTCCACTAACGGAAGGATCACAAGATTTTCAGGAAGCACTTTCCCACAAACTTCGATCGGAGAAGAATTATAAACTTCTGATGCGACTGTTGTGCCATTAGGTGTTGTCACAGCTAACTCAACATCTAATTGTTGAGGTAATACGGTGATACCCTTAGAAAATTCTTTAGAAATAAAAGAGTGGGTGGATCCAGAATCAAATAAAACATTTGCTACTTTAGAGTGGATGGTAAGTGTACCTTTCACCACTTCGTTATAGTACTCCACATCGCTGAGAGAAATTGCATGTGACTTTACTTTGTCTTTAGCCTTAAGATTTTGTTGACGTCGACCATCATCATCAACCCTTGGATTTGGGCATTGATTGGCATAATGCCCCATCTCCTTGCACTTGAAACATTGAAGTGTAGTAGGTTCATTCTGTGTATCCCTTCCTTTGTTTGCATCATTAGACATCTTCTTCCCATTATCGCGGCATTCAAATGCCCGATGACCTTCCTTTCCACATTTAAAACATTTACTTGTCCCTTTAAGACAACTCCCTCCATGTTTCTTTCCACACTTTGAGCATAAGGGAAAGTTCATCTTCTTTTCAGTGTGATCTTTGGAGTTTCCTTTGAATTCCATCTTCCTCTTCTTATCAAACCCATGCGACTGATGGGTTACTCCAATCTCCATCTCGACTTTGAGAGCACATCGAACGATTTCCTCGTAGCTATTGAAGTCCCTTATGGATAACGCCCTTCGAAGACTTGGTTTTAAGCCACTAAAGAATCGATCGATCTTACTCTCAGGTTGGATAATAATACCAGAAGCATACCTTGCAAGTCTTGTAAAATTTTCTTCATAGGTACCAACAGATTCATCATCCCTTTGCTTCAGTTCAAGAAACTCTTTCTCCATCTTTGTTCGGAGAATACGAGGGAAGTACTTATTGAAAAATAAGTTCTTGAACTCGTCCCATTCCATAGACTCAATTTCATCCCTTTGCCTCGTATTCTTAATAAGATTCCACCATTGATCAGCATATCCTTCCAAACGATACACTGCTAGGATGACTTTAGCATGTTCAGAACATTGAATAACTGAAAATATCTTTTTAGTAGTACTAATCCATTGTTCAGAAACTAATGGATCAGTAGACCCACTGAAAGAAGGTGGACGCTGCCTCATGAAGGATTCAACAGAATGTTGCTCCTTCCTTTACTCGTTTGGAAGTCCTGCATGATTCATAGCTTGAGAAAGTTGTGTGAGCATGGCTACAAGATTTTGCATTCCAGCTCCCATATCGTTTGGTTGCTCAGGGGGACAATCATTGCATTGCCCATCGCATTCCGCATTAACACGGTTCCTTCGGGTTCCATCCATTGACTAAAACCAAGAAGAATAGTGTGAGAAACACTAATTATAATAGGAAAACCACATAATTCAAGAATAAAATTTTCATGATTAAGGTCTTATCCTACGTTATTCAAGACCATTTCTAAAACACTAAGATTGTGTTCTATGCTTAGACTTATCCTTAGGGTTCTTACTAAGGCTTTCACATCCTAGTTTCCAAAGGTTGACTATACCTTTCCTCTGATACCAACTAAAACGACCCATACTTTACATACATTGTTAATACTTCAAAATTGAAGCACACTTATTACAACATATGACAAAACCACAAAGGACCGTATAGGTATAGTGTCTTTAGAAACTGGGAAACATAAACAACTGGTTCATAAATCTTCTACAGTGTCTCCCATTTATTTCATCATATCTAGGGTCCCTTTTAGTATATTCTACTTAATATCCATCTTCCTGACCTGGGGAAAAGAAAACAAAAAAGGGTGAGCTCAAATGCTCAGCAAGGCAAATAAAGGAAATAAAAATCATATCATATCTTTTTGAAAATCAAAACCTGCAAAAGAGATCATAATATCTTAACATGGAATAAATCATATAAGTGAAAATGAGATCCCCATAATCATAACATAAAACTTGAAACTTTGTGGCATGCTCACATAATCATGGAAAATCGTTTCTTGTTAGTCATGACTCATTGCCAAGACTATCTTAGTGGACAAAGTCCCTTTCTGAACCGAGTTCACTCCTCGTTTCAGTCCTGTATCACTGAACCGAAATAACCTTCCGTTCCAGCCATGTCTATCTCATGAGATATAAAATCTTTACCCAATGCATTGGAGGGAGATATAGGTCCCACCCATCTTATAATGAATCTTTTCTTATGTGTGCCACATAATCATACATCATCGCATAACACATGTAACAAAAATGGGATTCTTGAAACATCATGACATCATAAATCAATTCATATAAGATAAAGGAATTCATAAAAATAATTCCATCACAACATGATCAAATCAATGTAATAATAGGGATAAAAACATAACCCTTTATTATCTTAGATGGAAAATAATTTTGATAAAACACTTGAACTCCATTCTTGAGGAAAATATCCTTTCTTCTTCAAAAACATTTTTCCTTTCATAACATGTCATACGACTTTAAAATAAAAGAAGTTGATTAAAAATAAACTTGAAAACTTGTAAAGGAAGCTTCTTGGCTTTAATGTTTTAAAAATCCATTCATGCCGTATAAGTTAAAAAAACATTCTTCGTACTTTTGTCGGAAAAGTCAAAAAGTACCTCGTACGACAAAAGATTCCTTTCATAGATATTACTAAAAACTCACCGAAGGGTAAAAATGGATTTAAACAATTGTAGGTGGATGGAAATAATATTACATATTGATGAAACATGGATGTGGATGATAAAATACACCCCAGTAAATACTTACGAATAAACAATCTCGGATAAAAATGAGATTGTGATATTTCCCTTACCTTAGGTCTGATTTGCTTTGTACGTGTCCGAAGCTCCTGTATAATGGTTTAAATAATGTTATTGACTTATTCCAGAATCATACATATTGATATGATATCATATATGGTCATATTCTTATCTTCTTGTTAGTAATATTTCATTGTTACCTGTTACTCGGGTCTTTATTGCCTTTTGTTCTTATGCGTGTTTTTCCGAATACATTCTTATTATTCTTTTAAGGTTATAGATACCTTATATCCAGAATGGTATTAGTGTAACATATATCATATTTATTCATTCAATTCATTTATATAATTACTATGTAATGATGATCATGTAGAACGAGTCGCTTCACATCGTGGAGACGGTATTCCGTACGTACGCACGAGTGATGATATCGTTCCTATGATCGTGGAATTGTATTGGAGTATATATATATATTATTTCAGTATCAATATTACTTTATAATAATCATAAATAGTTACTCATTACACCATTATACCCATCCTTGTAAAGTGATGGTGGAAAATAGATTACACCACGGCGTGGAGACGGTATTCCGTACGTACGCACGCGCGGTGATTTCATTTTTCCGTAGGATGGATAGAAGGTGAATTAGGGTTGTTTCATATTTATAATAACATATCATTATGTAAGTAATACTGATGTTATTACTTTATCATAAAACAACTAAAGAAGAAGAAGTTGAAGAAGAAAGAAATTGAAAAGATCGGTAATTGATATTACCTCTTCTTTGGAACGCTTCTTTGAATCCTCCACTTAGGGAACTAAGATTGGTCTTTGAAGAAGACCAGGACCTCTAGGATTATTCTAGGGAAGTGTAGAGGAGAAAATTTCAGGGGTTGGCCGAGCATGAGTGCTCAAATTGGTGTGAGGAGGAGGGGGAGGAGGTGCCCTTTTATAAGGGTGGAGAGGGGCACCTTAGGAATATCTCAAAATATTATTTTATATTAAAGTCAAAATCGGTTTATAATGGTTCCAAAGGGTATTATTTCGAAGATAAAGTGGGTATGGGTCGAAATCCTATCAACCAATAGTATTTAGACAAGTTTAGGGTATTATTTTAACCTTATCAATTAGATTTAACTCTAAGTTAAATAATTTAACTTTTACCATGTCTTTTTGTTTTCTTTCACTATATGGTTAATACACTTACTATAACATGCCAAACGAACCCAAAATTGTTTATTATTAATATATATATCCTTATCTAAGTCATTTGGCTGAACCTTAGATTTTTAGGAATAAAATAACAATTAATAATATAATATTTGATTTAAAAACTATTTTGTGTCAATTTTGACACTATTTGATATATGATTTTTGTGAAAGTCATAACAGAATTATATGTTCGAACCAAGTTGCTTAAATAAACACTAATATATCATAGTAACCTAGAAAATTAGTGGAATTCATAAAAAGTCTCAAATTAAATTTATTTTGGTGTTTATAACATCAATTATGTCAATATTTCATTAATAAGATAATTACTGCATCATCATTGTGTCATAAATAAATTAAATTATTTAATGTCTAAAAATTACAAATAAAATACCATTATGTAGGAAATCTTTTTAGCTTTCTAATGAATATTTACAATCGAATTTATCTTATGTATAACCCCATATTAAAAATGATTTACTTATTAAACTTTGATTTTAACTATTTTAACCCTTCTTTAAATAAATTAATAATAAATGTCCTAATCTAATCCAAGTGGGCCTAAATGGTCATATTTTATTCCTAAGTTTTTTTTGGTCGAATTACACTTGTCCAATAGAATTAGGACATGTGTTAGGGTAATATTAATATCATATTTACCCTTAGTTACCCTATTTACTATTAACCGCGGTAAAAATAGTAAAAAGTTACTATTCACCAAAAAATTATTTTTATCTCATTGAACCACATTTTACTTACTGATATCAACCGTGTCTGTCGGATTTTTGAAATTCCATTCACAGAAGCGGTAAAATTAAGTTTTATGCAAAATTCAGTTTTTAACCTACCACTTAGTGGTTTCACTATTCATCAAAAATTGAAAGTTTTCAGAAAAATACCAAAATTTCACCCTAGGCTAATTTCGATATTCTGAGTCCAAAAATGAAGTCCATTTTGAAAAATAAAATTTATAAAATTTCAAAAAGTGGTTATTACTATTCATAACGGCTAGTTTTAATAGCATATTGTTGTTTAGTGAAACTCGGTATTGCGTACGACGCAAGCTATCGAGGAAGGTCGCGATTGCGTGTAAAGCAAGCCAAGCAAGTGTTGTGTAGAAAAAGATTCCTTTGATGGTTTATATAATATAAAAGTCTCGGGTTTTACATTCTACCCCCCTTAAAAAGAATTTCGCCCTCGAAATTCGTCACTTTGTAACAAACAGATGAGGATACTTCTCCCTCATCATATCCTCAAGCTCCCATGTAGCTTCTTCAAGTTGGTGGTTCCTCCATAAAACTTTCACCAATCGAGTGGTCTTGTTTCGTAGGACTTTTTCGATACGATCCAGAATCTCTATCGGCTGTTCTTCATAAGAAAGATCTTGCTCCAGCGGTACAACTTCTGAGCTGAGTACATGTGAAGGATCTGGTATGTACTTTCTCAGGAGAGATACATGGAACACATTGTGAACTTGAGAGAGATTCGGTGGAAGCGCCAATCGGTAAGCTACCTTCCCAACACGATCCAGTATTTCGAAAGGACCGATATATCTAGGGCTCAACTTCCCCTTCTTTCCAAATCTCATAACCCTCTTCCAGGGAGATATTCGTAAGAACACTTTATCACCCACTTCAAACTCTAGGTCTTTTCTTCGGTTGTCGGCATAACTTTTCTGTCGACTCTGAGCTGCTCTTATGTGTTGTTGAATAGATCTGACCTTTTCTGCCATTTCATCAACGGGATCAGGTCTTAATAGCTTTCTTTCCCCAACTTCATCCCAGCAAGTTGGAGTCCTGCATTTCTTTCCATAGAGAGCTTCATAAGGAGCCATCTGAATACTGGAGTGAAAGCTATTATTATAAGAAAATTCCACCAAAGGTAGGTGTTGATCCCAACCTCCTTTGAAATCCATAGAGCAAGCTCTCAACATATCTTCTAGGGTTTGAATTGTTCTCTCAGACTGACCGTCTGTCTGGGGATGATAAGCAGTGCTGAAACTCAACTCTGTATCCAGAGTATGTTGAAGACTTCGCCAGAACTTCGAGGTAAATCTCGGATCCCGATCAGATATAATAGAAAGTGGTACTCCATGCAATCTTACCACTTCCTTTACATATATCCTGGCAAGCTGATCTAGAGAGAAATCCTCTCTAATAGGAATGAAGTGTGCAGACTTTGTAAGATGATCAACTATGACCCAGATAGCATTATTTCCTTTGGATGTTTTAGGAAGTCCTGTGACAAAGTCCATAGTGATGTTTTCCCATTTCCATTCGGGTATGGGTAATGGTTGTAACATCCCCTTAGACTTTTGTCTCTCAACTTTAACTTGTTGACAAACCAAGCATCGAGAGACATATTCAGCAACATCTCTTTTCATGCCATCCCACCAGAAGTACTCTTTCAGGTCCCTATACATCTTCGTGCTTCCAGGATGAATAGAGAATGAAGAACTATGAGCCTCATCCAGCAGCTCCTTCTTTAATTCGGGGATGGAAGGAACACAAACCCGATTCCTGAACTTTATTATCCCATCACAATCAAGGTTGAATTCAGGAACATTTCTCACCTTCTTTTGTAACTCGACATCTTCTTTCTGTGCCTCTTTAATCTTCACATGTATAGATGGTTGAACATTCATTTGAGAAAGATACGATTTTTCCCCTTCCATTATAATTCCAAGATCCATCCTTTGTAAATCCATAAATATTGGATCTTTTGTGATCCTCATCATGGATAAACTAGCATGGTCTTGTCGACTTAATGCATCTTCCACCTTGTTTGCTTTCCTAGTGTGGTAATGGATTGAGCAGTCATAATCCTTAATCAGAACCAACCATCTTCTTTGACGCATATTCAACTCCTTTTGTGTGAAAATATACTTTAAACTTTTATGATCAGTATAAATATCACACCTTTCACCATAAAGGTAATGCCTCCAAATCTTTAATGCAAATATTACCGCAGCCAACTCCAAATCATGTGTTGGGTAATTTTGCTCAAGGATTTTCAACTGTCGTGAGGCATAAGCTATCACCATATCATTTTGCATAAGAACACACCCCAATCCCTTCTTGGATGCATCACTGTAGATCACAAACCTTTCTCCACTACAAGGCAGTGTGAGCACAGGTGCACTGGATAACCTTCTTTTCAACTCCTTGAAATTCTATTCACATTCCTCTGTCCAGACAAACTTAACTCCTTTCCGAGTCAACTTGGTGAGTGGATTAGATAATCGTGAAAAATCTTTTACAAAACGTCGATAATATCCAGCAAAACCAAGAAAACTTCGGATCTCAGTTACTGTTGTTGGTCTCGACCATCTTTCGATAACCTCTGTTTTTGTTGGATCCACAGATATCCCCTCTTTTGAGATTATGTGACCCAAAAATGCAACTTTTTGAAGCCAAAATTCACACTTGGTAAATTTGGCATAAAGCTTCTCCTTTCTCAGGGTCTTCAATATAATTCTCAAGTGATCTTCATGCTCTTCCTTTCTCTTTGAATAGACAAGAATATGGTCTATAAAGACTACCACAAATTGATCAAGATAGTCTCTAAAGACTCTATTCATTAGATCCATGAAGATAGCAGGGGCATTAGTAAGACCAAATGGCATCACTATAAATTCATAGTGTCCATACCTTGTACGGAAAGCCGTCTTTGGTATATCCTCCCTTTTGACCCTTAATTGATGATACCCTGAACGAAGATCAATCTTGGAAAAGTATTGAGCTCCGCGTAGTTGGTCGAATAAGTCATCAATGCGTGGGAGAGGATATTTGTTCTTGATAGTGATCTTGTTAAGTTCTCGATAATCAATGCAGAGTCTCATTGATCCATCTTTCTTCTTAACAAATAGAGCAGGTGCTCCCCACGGTGATGCACTAGGGCGTATGAATCCCTTATCAAGATTCTCTTGGAGTTGCTTCTTCAATTCCTGCAACTCAATTGGGGTCATTCTATAAGGTGTCTTTGAAATAGGCAAAGCACCCGGTACGAGTTCTATTGAAAACTCAACTTCACGATTTGGTGGAAGACCCGGTAATTCCTCCAGAAAGACATCATCAAACTCCCGTACAATGGGCATATTCTTAATCGTGAGTTTCTCACCAACCATTTGAGATAAATAACCTTCATTTAATGGAATCAATACCCATAAGATGGAAGAAATTTCCACTGGAAGATTATGTTCATCCTTGCATTGATATACGATCGTAGATTGATCTGGAATATGAAATGTGACTTCCCTTATTTGGCAATTGATATGAGCTCCATGTAGAGAAAGCCAATCCATGCCAAGAATCACATCAAATTCCACTAACGGAAGGATCACAAGATTTTCAGGAAGCACTTTCCCACAAACTTCGATCGGAGAAGAATTATAAACTTCTGATGCGACTGTTGTGCCATTAGGTGTTGTCACAGCTAACTCAACATCTAATTGTTGAGGTAATACGGTGATACCCTTAGAAAATTCTTTAGAAATAAAAGAGTGGGTGGATCCAGAATCAAATAAAACATTTGCTACTTTAGAGTGGATGGTAAGTGTACCTTTCACCACTTCGTTATAGTACTCCACATCGCTGAGAGAAATTGCATGTGACTTTCCTTTGTCTTTAGCCTTAAGATTTTGTTGACATCGACCATCATCATCAACCCTTGGATTTGGGCATTGATTGGCATAATGCCCCATCTCCTTGCACTTGAAACATTGAAGTGTAGTAGGTTCATTCTGTGTATCCCTTCCTTTGTTTGCATCATTAGACATCTTCTTCCCATTATCGCGGCATTCAAATGCCCGATGACCTTCCTTTCCACATTTAAAACATTTACTTGTCCCTTTAAGACAACTCCCTCCATGTTTCTTTCCACACTTTGAGCATAAGGGAAAGTTCATCTTCTTTTCAGTGTGCTCTTTAGAGTTTCCTTTGAATTCCATCTTCCTCTTCTTATCAAACCCATGCGACTGATGGGTTACTCCAATCTCCATCTCGACTTTGAGAGCACATCGAACGATTTCCTCGTAGCTATTGAAGTCCCTTATGGCTAACGCCCTTCGAAGACTTGGTTTTAAGCCACTAAAGAATCGATCGATCTTACTCTCAGGTTGGATAATAATACCAGAATCATACCTTGCAAGTCTTGTAAAATTTTCTTCATAGGTACCAACAGATTCATCATCCCTTTGCTTCAGTTCAAGAAACTCTTTCTCCATCTTTGTTCGGAGAATACGAGGGAAGTACTTATTGAAAAATAAGTTCTTGAACTTGTCCCATTCCATAGACTCAATTTCATCCCTTTGCCTCGTATTCTTAATAAGATTCCACCATTGATCAGCATCTCCTTCCAAACGATACACTGCTAGGATGACTTTATCATGTTCAGAACATTGAAGAACTGAAAATATCTTTTTAGTAGTACTAATCCATTGTTCAGCAACTAATGGATCAGTAGACCCACTGAAAGAAGGTGGACGCTGCCTCATGAAGGATTCAACAGAATGTTGCTCCTTCCTTTACTCGTTTGGAAGTCCTGCATGATTCATAGCTTGAGAAAGTTGTGTGAGCATGGCTACAAGATTTTTCATTCCAGCTCCCATATCATTTGGTTGCTCAGGGGGACAATCATTGCATTGCCCATCGCATTCCGCATTAACACGGTTCCTTCGGGTTCCAGCCATTGACTAAAACCAAGAAGAATAGTGTGAGCAACACTAATTATAATAGGAAAACCACATAATTCAAGAATAAAATTTTCATGCTTAAGGTCTTATCCTACGTTATTCAAGACCATTTCTAAAACACTAAGATTGTGTTCTATGCTTAGACTTATCCTTAGGGTTCTTACTAAGGCTTTCACATCCTAGTTTCCAAAGGTTGACTATACCTTTCCTCTGATACCAACTAAAACGACCCATACTTTACATACATTGTTAATACTTCAAAATTGAAGCACACTTATTACAACATATGACAAAACCACAAAGGACCGTATAGGTATAGTGTCTTTAGAAACTGGGAAACATAAACAACTGGTTCATAAATCTTCTACAGTGTCTCCCATTTATTTCATCATATCTAGGGTCCCTTTTAGTATATTCTACTTAATATCCATCTTCCTGACCTGGGGAAAAGAAAACAAAAAAGGGTGAGCTCAAATGCTCAGCAAGGCAAATAAAGGAAATAAAAATCATATCATATCTTTTTGAAAATCAAAACCTGCAAAAGAGATCATAATATCTTAACATGGAATAAATCATATAAGTGAAAATGAGATCCCCATAATCATAACATAAAACTTGAAACTTTGTGGCATGCACACATAATCATGGAAAATCATTTCTTGTTAGTCATGACTTATTTCCAAGACTATCTTAGTGGACAAAGTCCCTTTCTGAACCGAGTTCACTCCTCGTTTCAGTCCTGTATCACTGAACCGAAATAACCTTCCGTTCCAGACATGTATATCTCATGAGATATAAAATCTTTACCCAATGCTTTGGAGGGATATATAGGTCCCACCCATCTTATAATGAATCCTTTCTTATGTGTGCCACATAATCATACATCATCGCATAACACATGTAACAAAAATGGGATTCTTGAAACATCATGACATCATAAATCAATTCATATAAGATAAAGGAATTCATAAAAATAATTCCATCACAACATGATCAAATCAATGTAATAATAGGGATAAAAACATAACCCTTTATTATCTTAGATGGAAAATAATTTTGATAAAACACTTGAACTCCATTCTTGAGGAAAATATCCTTTCTTCTTCAAAAACATTTTTCCTTTCATAACATGTCATACGACTTTAAAATAAAAGAAGTTGATTAAAAATAAACTTGAAAACTTGTAAAGTAAGCTTCTTGGATTTAATGTTTTAAAAATCCATTCATGCCGTATAAGTTAAAAAAACATTCTTCGTACTTTTGTCGGAAAAGTCAAAAAGTACCTCGTACGACAAAAGATTCCTTTCATAGATATTACTAAAAACTCACCGAAGGGTAAAAATGGATTTAAAAAATTTTAGGTGGATGGAAATAATATTACATATTGATGAAACATGGATGTGGATGATAAAATACACCCCAGTAAATACTTACGAATAAACAATCTCGGATAAAAATGAGATTGTGATATTTCCCTTACCTTAGGTCCGATTTGCTTTGTACATGTCCGAAGCTCCTGTATAATGGTTTAAATAATGTTATTGACTTATTCCAGAATCATACATATTGATATGATATCATATATGGTCATATTATTAGCTTCTTGTTAGTAATATTTCATTGTTACCTGTTACTCGGGTCTTTATTGCCTTTTGTTCTTATGCGTGTTTTTCCGAATACATTCTTATTCTTCTTTTAAGGTTATAGATACCTTATATCCAGAATGGTATTAGTGTAACATATATAATATTTATTCATTCAATTCATTTATATAATTACTATGTAATGATGATCATGTAGAACGAGTCGCTTCACATCGTGGAGACGGTATTCCGTACGTACGCACGAGTGTTGATATCGTTCCTATGATCGTGGAATTGTATTGGAGTATATATATATATTATTTCAGTATCAATATTACTTTATAATAATCATAAATAGTTACTCATTACACCATTATACCCATCCTTGTAAAGTGATGGTGGAAAATAGATTACACCACGGCGTGGAGACGGTATTCCGTACGTACGCACGCGCGGTGATTTCATTTTTCTGTAGGATGGATAGAAGGTGAATTAGGGTTGTTTCATATTTATAATAACATATAATTATGTAATTAATACTGATGTTATTACTTTATCATGAAACAACTAAAGAAGAAGAAGTTGAAGAAGAAAGAAATTGAAAAGATCGGTAATTGATATTACCTCTTCTTTGGAACGCTTCTTTGAATCCTCCACTTAGGGAACTAAGATTGGTCTTTGAAGAAGACCAGGACCTCTAGGATTATTCTAGGGAAGTGTAGAGGAGAAAATGGCAGGGGTTGGCCGAGCTTGAGTGCTCAAATTGGTGTGAGGAGGAGGGGGAGGAGGTGCCCTTTTATAAGGGTGGAGAGGGGCACCTTAGGAATATCTCAAAATATTATTTTATATTAAAGTCAAAATCGGTTTATAATGGTTCCAAAGGGTCTTATTTCGAAGATAAAGTGGGGATGGGTCTAAATCCTATCAACCAATAGGATTTAGACAAGTTTAGGGTATTATTTTAACCTTATCAATTAGATTTAACTCTAAGTTAAATAATTTAACTTTTACCATGTCTTTTTGTTTTCTTTCACTATATGGTTAATACACTTACTATAACATGCCAAACGAACCCAAAATTGTTTATTATTAATATATATATCCTTATCTAATTCATTTGGCCGAACCTTAGATTTTTAGGAATAAAATAACAATTAATAATATAATATTTGATTTAAAAACTATTTTGTGTCAATTTTGACACTATTTGATATATGATTTCTGTGAAAGTCATAACAGAATTATATGTTCGAACCAAGTTTCTTAAATAAACAATAATATATCATAGTAACCTATAAAATTAGTGGAATTCATAAAAAGTCTCAAATTACATTTATTTTGGTGTTTATAACATCAATTATGTCAATATTTCATTAATAAGATAATTACTGCATCATCATTGTGTCATAAATAAATTAAATTATTTAATGTCTAAAAATTAAAAATAAAATACCATTATGTAGGAAATCTTTTTAGATTTCTAATGAATATTTACAATCGAATTTATCTTATGTATAACCCCATATTAAAAATTATTTACTTATTAAACTTTGATTTTAACTATTTTAACCCTTCTTTAAATAAATTAATAATAAATGTCCTAATCTAATCCAAGTGGGCCTAAATGGTCATATTTTATTCCTAAGTTTTTTTTGGTCGAATTACACTTGTCCAATAGAATTAGGACATGTGTTAGGGAAATATTAATATCATATTTACCCTTAGTTACCCTATTTACTATTAACCGCGGTAAAAATAGTAAAAAGTTACTATTCACCAAAAAATTATTTTTATCTCATTGAACCACATTTTACTTACTGATATCAACCGTGTCTGTCGGATTTTTGAAATTCCATTCATAGAAGCGGTAAAATTAAGTTTTATGCAAAATTCAGTTTTTAACCTACCACTTAGTGGTTTCACTATTCATCAAAAATTGAAAGTTTTCAGAAAAATACCAAAATTTCACCCTAGGCTAATTTCGATATTCTGAGTCCAAAAATGAAGTCCATTTTGAAAAATAAAATTTATAAAATTTCAAAAAGTGGTTATTACTATTCATAACGGCTAGTTTTAATAGCATATTGTTGTTTAGTGAAACTCGGTATTGCGTACGACGCAAGCTATCGAGGAAGGTCGCGATTGCGTGTAAAGCAAGCCAAGCAAGTGTTGTGTAGAAAAAGATTCCTTTGATTGTTTATATAACATAAAAGTCTCGGGTGTTACATTATACCCTATATTATTTAATAATAAACTATTATCACTCGTATATTAACAATTCATTATCAAAATCACATTTCGGTTAATAACTACTTTGTTTTTTTCTTGTATCTTTTGGTTTAGTGGATATGGTAATATTAATTTGATCATTGATCCATAATCAACATAATTTTATCGATGATAAAATTATCATATATATTCATTAAGTATTTATTTATATTGTTCCATTAATGGCCGATATAGAAAATGAATTACACCATTCTTGGAGATGCTAGGTCATACGTACTATTGAACGTTGTTTCCATTTTCTCAATGGATGGAATGAAAAAATGATAAATAATAAATAAGCCTTAAAAAATAATTTTTATGTCATATATATATATATTATATATTCATTAAATATATCCTTATTACCATATATTTACAAATTAAATGAAAAATGAATGACATTGATTCGTGGAGATGATAGTCTACACATAAACACAAGTGACATTATCGTTTTCTAATGGATCAGGAGTAAGAAGGTAGATTTGATCTTATAATTAAAATATTTTAAAATGATATAAATATCACATATAAAATTTAAATACATCATTATAGCTGGATGTTAGAGTCAGTGATGGAAAACAAATTACATCGGTTCGCAATGCGGTAGTCTTCCATACACAATATCGAGAGTTTCATTTCCCATTTTATGGAAGAGGAGTCAGATATGGGTTATTACAATAACTTAATAACCTAAAATAATATGGGAGATAATTTTTTAATAATTAAATCATATTTTAAAAATATTTTAAGGGGTTAGAAGAGGAAATAAAACAAAATCACTTGGTTAATAAAGATACCTCTTCTTCAGAAAACCTCTTTATGTTTACTCAAAAAGACATTATAAGATAGTTTCCTAAATAGTATAAGTCATTGGGAAGGTATTTTATGAACCAAATTTATTTTTAAGTGTAAATAGGAGAGGATATAGTTTTACCTTTTATATGTGCAGGGGAATGCACACATTGAATTATTGAAATTGAAAAAGTTATACACATGTTTTACACATGAAACAAGGCACAAAAATTGGTTATTATAGAACTTTATTTGAGATATGTTCTAATTAGGTCCAAAAAATATGTTTTGGACCATTTTTAATTCATTTTAAATATTATATGTTTAGTTAACACCCCCCCCCCCAGACTATAATGTCCCGAACCAAATGACCACTTATACGGTAGTTGGATCGGTGGGTCACATGGAATCAAGCATGTCTCTCCGTACGCTGGAGGCTACCAACTAGCAGTGAGGGTGTATGGAGGTGATAGTGGGGAGAATATACCCTCATGTTCATAGTATCATAGTTTCATATCATGTAATAAACAATAGACAATAGAAAAAGCAGTACTAAATAAAAAATAGAGCAATAGAAGATTAATAATAATCAACTGAATAGTAAAATATAGACAACACAAAAATAAAACAGAAGCATGTATATCCTGATGATGATATATAAACTGAAAAAAATACATACATAAGCCATTGATATATTAAAATACATTAATAATGAAAATAAATAAAAGAAAATCCTTAAGGGTGATCTCCACGAGCATCCCCAACTCCAGATCAGTCCTATGCTCTTAACTCCCAGGTACAAGCTAAATAGCCCAAGCAATCAACCAAGATCCTACAAGAATAAGTTCTACTCAGGTACCCCTAGTTCAATGGTGTCTCAAGTAGTGTGTGAGATAATAAACCCAGTAGTTTCCCACCCACAGTGTCTATGACTAAATCCAGTCCCTAAAATATAATGTAAAGAAGTGTGTAGGTATAAGGAGAAAGATAAATAAACAATGATGAATAGATAAACAACAACCTTCCCAGGTACCTAAGGGAAACCTAGCACATATAAATTCTTTATATCATATCCATAATAATATGTAATACTATTAACAATATATATATATTAGTAATTATATATATAGTTTAATTATATATTGCATCCACCTATATGAACCAAGTGTTTACCGACACTTAATGGCCATATACCTAGAATACTAGTTGCTGGATAGACCGGGGAATTACTCAGACATCCATAACCAGCCTAAATGAGCTTAAATCATCATGAAATCAGTTACATTACATACATCCCAAAAGAGTGAGAGACCCCATGCTACAACGCTTGGGATGGCGATTGAGCCTCCATGGAAACACTCTAATCATGGAATGTGGTGTGTAAAGCCCACTGCCCATATAGTATCATCAGTTTAAGACATTATTATCAACACCCGATGTAAGGGAGCATGATTCCTATAATCTCAACATAACCTTTACCATCGTACGCAACCTATGTAAAGGCGTAATATAATTATAACTGGCTTTGGGTATTACCTTCAATCCATCTCTTTTATCAAAACCATATATATAAGTAAGTAATAAGCATATTTATAGTAAAAAAACCCTGAGGAAATACCTCTAATGACATACATTCATCAAGACTATATAAATTCATCATTACATTTATAATATTATACATAAGGCAATACCAATTATGAATTACAAAATCCAAGTTCAATTCCATTAAGACCCTCAGTTCATATAATCATTTAAATGCATAAGAAATAGGTGTAGTATTACCACCCTTGTAAACCATTAAAATAATACATTTAATTTAAACCATTTAATTTCATTTAAGATACAGTAAATCACCATGTATATTCCTTTCCATTTTAAACATTCCATCAAATTAAAAAAACATGGAAGTTCCTTTAACAAGCTCCAAAGAGGTGCTTAGAGGGTACCATGAACAAATGGGTATTTTCATACATGGAAATCCATTTATATGTTAATTCAATCCCATAGTAAGATCTTGGTTAAATGTAAATTTATATAGGATATGATCCAATCTATAGACATAGATGGTGAAATGGTTATATAAAAATTTAATAATGGAAACTGCATTTCTAATTCCATCAAAGGCCATAGACAAATCATGACATGAATATAACAATTCCAAAGGAATAAGTAATCACCAAGAATTGTATAAGTTATCAATCATTACATTTTATCTTTGAAGATAGCGCACCTCATCTACAGGGTTAAATTATAAAATCATGATGTTGTACTTCAAACTACTCATTGATCAGATTTAGACATCCATTTCAAAGGCATGTCTCAATTTATCAAAAGAATAATTTATGATGAACTACTACATATGTTAATTCAATTCATAAAGGTTATCTTGTCATTAGTAAGGTGCCATTATCAATTTATTAAATGACTAAAAGGGGAAAATCCATTTCCAATCCAAGCCGAACGTGAGGAAGATATTCCAGGCATTTAATACATTTAATTAAAAATATAAAAACATGTCGGCACACCCATGGGGTGTCTGTGGTTGAGGTTGAAAACCTATAACTACTCAACAATTATCAATGGGTGTAATAAAAGGAATAAGGATCAATTTACTATGAAGGAAACAATTTAAAAGAAACGTGTTGAAAAGGATTTTGTGAGGCGCAATAGAAAAATTTATAAAAATAATAAAACTTTGCGAATAAGTCATAGAACACCTACCTCGTACTTATAATGACTTAACCATCCAATATCATGATCTGATTCAATTCAGTTAGGAAGAGATCTATAAACGGACATTCTCCCTCAAAATAGGGAAAATGAGATCACACCAAAATTGCATTGTAGATGGAATTAATAACTTGAAATAAATTAGAGATGATCTAAGAGATTACTGATACAAATCTATAGAGATTGACTCTACTTCAATCGAAATATGGATAGAGGAGGAATCCTGAAGACTATCCTGGAGTGGAGGAGAGCTCAACATGGGAAGGGAGGTTCTTCACCTGGATTCTAGGTGGAGGAGAAAAGATAAAATGAGTTATTAAAATCATTAATGAAATTTAGGTAATTTCACCCCAAAAACTAAGTTCCATGGTTTGGCCGCATGGCTTGTCCATACCATGCGCCAACTATGTGACACCCCTAATTAAGAATACATCTCATAAGGTTTGACCCGCATGGTTACCCTAACTATGCGCCAACCATGCGATGAATAGTGATAAGGTACTACCCATTTTGGCATGAACCATGTGGGCTAGGATCATTGTTTTGGTAAATCGTGCATAGGTCATGCGAGGTGTATCTTCTCCTTTACTGCAACTGCATGGTTTTCTACTGGAGGCTTCACATTTTCAAAGAAACTGTGTGCCTCTTTCAAACCACCAAACCATGATATTTCCAGCCCCAGCACTCCTGAAACATAGTGAGACCCCATGGAAACCTCTCAATAATTTACCCAAGTCTAAAATCAACACGTTGAAGTGTTCAAACTCCTGAAACTATGTCCCAAATCATGGTTTTAAAAACAGAACATCTAGTAAATCCCATATTTCAAATTCCTTTGGATTTACATCCATTCTAAAAACATAGGTTGTTACAGCCTCCCCACCTTAGAACTTCTCATCCCTATGAATCTTTAGGGAAAAAAATTAAACATCACCTAACATAAAATGGTCATGAATTCTAGTTCAAATGGTCGTGTTGTGATTCCAAATTCCAAACACACCTACAATAATTCATTTAAGCAAATGACACCTAAGCTATTAAAACTCAATCTAACTCTCCTTTTCCAATAGAAACACTGAGAAATATATTTCAAGAGATATGTTGGCACAATGACAATAAATCTCCATCATATCATTGACTGAGCCCATAGCGGCATCCTCTAGGTGGTCAAGTCAGAGAAGAATAATTGGTTTCTAAGAGTCTGGCCAATAAATTACTACATTGGAATCTGAGTACCACTCAAGACTAACCAAACCACAATAAGAACCATGCATTTTGTGTGCAACACTAACAAACCCACCATACAAGCTCAACAACATTTAAAGCTTTAGCACAGAAAAATATGGATGCTCTCTTAGTGCATCAAGGATGATGTTAATATAGGGTTAATTCTCTTATCTTTAAAAATATTACACTAAGATGAATCCAAGATAACTAAAAGAAGAATCAACAGTCAAACCACTCTTGTTCAACTTCTTGAAAGGAGCTCAACTTCACCTAACGATGCACCAACATTAACTGAACCATGATTCCTTCACCATATGAGGAATTTTGTGATAATTCATGATTAAAAACCATTTTCCTAAAAGAAAAACGGTATTTTTCAAAGTGTTACATACATATATGACCCCATCAACATTTTTCTATATAGAAAGAATCGAAACATTTCAAAACATAAAATCCTAGAAGGCATTCGAGTAAAACCGACCACTTCCCAATACTCATCTTTCGATGTGCTCCTTATACTTGGAAGGACACATTTTCATTATAATATACATGATGATCCCCACATTGGTATTGTACAATCCATTGAAATAAGAGATAGACTTGTCTCTCACAAGTGTGCCAAATCATAACCGCTATAAATGTAATTGTGTCACTCCTTCGAGTCATGATCACCACATCGCAGTATTTGACATGAAATCCAAAACCAAACTGACCAGCATTTCGAAACACCTAAGTCTATTGAAACTCCATCTTGGGCATTAGGAGAAATTTGATTACTTTTAACACCCAATTCACTCTACTAAGGAGATGACCAGAGACCTTACTAAATAGCTAAAGGCTCAAATATTTCACAAATATCCACTAGTTTGTTACATCATTTATCACTTGACAAACACTACGTATGTGAATACATACTAACCCAAGGTTTTATAAGAAAGATGAAAAATCCATGATACGATCCATAGGCTTTCCACCCTATGCATTCAAGTATTATATGGCCCATGTAGAAAACTATCTCAAAGTCATTTCATCTCATATGACAAGAAAATAGACTCACAACCTCCTCAGTCACCCAAATAAAAATAAATTAGGTCACAAGACCTATGAAGTGGCCAACCATTCTCTAGAAATGTATAACCTATTGAAACCAAGAATTCATCAATGCTCAAGCCTATAACAAGGTTCAAGGATACTATAACCACCCATCAGAACAAGGGTTTCCTTTAGTACTAAGAATCCTATAAGGGATAATTACTCTCGAATGCACCAAATGTCTAGAAACTCATGGAATTAGCAAGTCACTATAGATCTAAGGGTGATACCTACCACGGGATAGACCCTTACGAATCATAAGCATTGACCCTATTACTAGGTCATGTCAAACATAAGTTAATGGTTCAATGGATTATCATTGAATGCATTTGTGAAAAGAGAAAGGCCAATGGAAAATGCTCACGCTTCTGTTCCAAGGAAACACACAGAGAAACTAAAATTACCCTTGCAGAAGGGTATAAAAAGAGTACACCGCTTAGGGTTCCATTTTAAGTCGCTTAAATTTATTCATATTTAATATTTAATCATTCAAAATACATAAAACAAAACATGAAGCACCAATTATAAAAAAAATCTCTCCATACATGATTTAACCAACTCCCCAAGGGAAAAATGAGAATGTTATATTAAACATCCTTTTTAAACATTAAACATTTATCGACATCCCATCATAATTAAACAGTTTATCAATTAAATTTTTTTTAACAGATATGGCGGCCTACACGGGCCCCGATAATCCATCGTGGGTTCATCAAAATGCAACCCAATAGTAGTTTCTTAATTATTTATGTTTTGAAACACCCGAACGGGTCATCTCATAAAAATATTCCCCAACTAACCTACTTAGATCTAGCTTTTCATTTTAGAAATTAACCAATTCTTTTCAGATCAATATTAAATTGATTTTAGATTTACAATCATTTTACAGTATAGCATGGTCACATTCAAAAGTTCAATTAAATGTGTTGCAAACACCCCAATCTATAAAGAACCCATACACTTTATTGACCAAACAATAACTCCAATTTAATCGAAACCAATTCTATTTCGGAATATAGCATACTCATATATAATGGCCGAGTCATATGGGTGGCCGTATTCCAATCCATAAAGTACCCATACAATTTACATTTTCAAATTTGGATCCCATTTAATCAAAACCAATTCACTTTATCCTTTAAACATTAGAATCATTTTTCATTATAACAATGGTTTCTAAATAAGTATAAATCAAAAAAATGGTTTGAGTATATGGGTTAACTTTTCCCTATTTTAAGGCGCCCATACACCTTATAATTGAAAACTTGTTCTTGTTTCATTAAAACCAATAAACATAGTCCATTAATACATTTACGTAAATGAAATAGTACTAGAATGTTATCATAACCTGTAAACATAGAGGAACATTATATAAAGAACAAATAATAATACAAGGAAAATATTCTAAATAGGTAGCCAGTATGGAATATACAAGTAGGCATGGTAAAGAATTAACTAAGAAGGTACCAATCTATGCATGTTATTAAAATACCTAAATAGACATAATAATAAATAAAAGGCATGGAATACACTAAAGGAACACCATCAGAATCATAAAGAAAGATATAAATGCACTATATGGCATGTAATATACTAGAATGTGAATTTTCAATGTGCCTATTATGATGCATCTAATTATTCATCCTTACCATGCCAGGCCATGGGTAAAATAACATAAATTTAATAAATCAATACATAGTAGAAATTAAACCAATCACTCAAGGTGAAATCATATCAACTATAATAGAAAACAGCATGAAAAATAATTCCCATCCTTGGCTACTTGGTCATTTCCCCATGGGTGGGGTGATTAGTCCCAAACACTTCTATTTACCAAGAACTGACACATTCCTAGTCTCCTTTATACTAGACAAAAATAGTAAAGCAAAGGAAAAAAAGAAAACCTATGATACCACTTTGTAACGTCCCGGCCCGAATGACCATTAATACGACAGTCGGACCAGTGGGTCACATGGCCTCAATTGTGCCTCTCGTATGCTAGAGGCAATCGACTAGCAATAAGGGTGTAAGGAGGTGGTATTAGGGAGACTATACCCTAATGTTCATAATAACATGATGGTATATCGTGTAACAAATGACATACAATAGTTAAAGTTGTAATAATTGAACAACATAGAAGAAGAAGAATAATAATAATTAACAGAATATTAAAATATAGCCAACACCAATATACAATAGATGCATGTATATCCTCATGATGATACATAAACTGAAAAAAATACATATAGCAGGAAATGATAAAGTACAATACATGCATAAGGAAAATAATTAAAAGAAAATCCTTAAGTTTGATCTCCACGAGAATCATGAGCTCCATCTCAGTCTTCTGCTCCTAACTCCCAGGTACAAACTAAAAATATCAGGAAATAATCCAAGGTCCTACTAGCATAAGGTCTACTTGGGTAACCTAGTGCAATGGAAGCCCACGAAAGTTGTGAGATAATAATCCCAATAGGTTCCCACCCATGGTGTCTATGACAAAATTCATTCTGTGATATATATTGTAAATTAGTGTGTAGGTATAAGAAAAATGATAAACAAACATTGATGAATATATAAACTACAACCTGACCAGGTTCCTAAGGGACACCTTTTGGCTATACCTGCTTCGGCTAATAGCCTAAATAATATGTCTGACAAGTAACTATATATATATATATATATTATATTTCATCCACCTATATGAACCAAGTCGGTACCGACACCTAATGGTCGTATACTTGGAATACTATTTGATAGACACATCAGGGTGTAACTCGGACATACATAACCTGTCTAAACGAGCCTATAGGCTCAAACAACAGGGTATATTCCCTACATCCCAATAGAGTGAGAGATTACATGCTACAACACTCGGGATGGCGAGTGAGCCACCAGGGAAACACTGTAATCAAAGAACGCAGAACGTAAAGACCATCCCACATATAGTATCACTAGAGTGATATTTCATGATCAACACCTGATGTAAGGGAGCATGATTACTCCATGCTCAAAAGAATCATTACCATTTTCCTCAGCCTATGTATAGTCATAATATAACTATAATTGTCATGGGGAAGTATATCCAATCTATCTCATATAACAAGACCATCTATATAGGAATAGAATAATCGTATTTATAGTAAAAGACCATGAGTAAATACCTTTAATGCCTTACATTCATCAAGCCCATATAAAGGAATCATTACATTTGTAATATAATACATAAGGAAATACCTCTTATGCATTACAAAATCCAAGTTCAATACTATTAAGACCATAAATTTCATATAATAATTTACAAGCACAAGCAATAGGAGTGGTCTTACCACCATTACAAACCAATAAAAGGAATACATTTCATTTAAACCATTTAATTTCATTTAAGATAAATAAAACCACTATTCATATGCCTTTCTATTTTATACATGGCACCAAATTATACAAAAAATGGAAATTCCTTTGAAAATGTCCAAATATGTTCTTAGAGGGAACCATGAACAAATGTACATTTTCCTTCATGGGAAAATCCATTTATAAGTCATGTCAATCCCTTATAAGGATCTTATTTCAACATCCATTTAGGTAGGATATGATCCAAGCTATGCACATAGACGGTGCAATGGTTTTATAAACATTTAATAATGGAAACTCGATTTCTAATTCCATCAAAGGCCATGAACAAAACATGAAAAGAATCTAACAATACCAATGGAAAATTTAATCACCAAGGATAATCATTTCTTTTTATCTTAGAGGACAATGAATCTCATCTGAGGGGTATTATTATAAAATCATGAGACTGTTATTCAAACAACTCATTGATCATATTTAAACATGTATTTTAAAGGCATGTCTCAATTTATCAAAATAAGAATTTATAATATAATATCACATACAAAAATTCAATTCATAATGGCTCACATGGAATTAGGAAGGTTCCATTAACAATTTTTCAAACTCTTACATGGTGAAAATCTATTTCCAATCTAAGATCAATGTAGGGATGATATTCCATTCATTTAATACATTTAATAAAAAAGTTAAAAACATGTTGTCACGCCCATGGGGTGTCCTTTGTTGAGTTTGAACACCTATAATTACTAAATAACACACAACGGGTGTAATATAAGGCATGAGGATTAATTTAAAATGAAGGAACCAATTTAAAAGTAATGCATGGAAAAGGTTGTCATGCAGTGAAATAGAAATATTTATAAAATGATGAAAACATTGGGAATAAATCATAAAACACCTATCTCATACATAGGACAACCTACTCACCCAATATCAAGCTCATATTTGATTCATCTTGAAATAGATATAAGAAACAGACATTTAACCTGAAAATAGGGCAAATGATCTTACACTAAGAAAACATAGCAGATGGAATGAAGAACATAAAATATATTTGATGGGATCAGAAAGATTACTTATATGGGAGCTCAACATGGAAAGGGAGGTTCTTCACACATCTTCTAGGAGGATAAAAAAGAGAGAAAATAGTTCTTAAACTCATTTAGGGAATTTACGTAATTTCACCCCAAAAACCAAGTCATGATGTTTGGCTACATGGATTGGCCAAACCGTATGCAAACAGTGTGCTGCCCCCTACTTAAGAAACTATCTTGCATGGTTTGACCAACATGGTTACCCTAACTGTGCATGAATTGTGTGATGAATATTGTATAAGTACTACCAATATTTGCATGAACCATGTACGCTACATGTATGGATCGGGTAAACCATGTGCATACCATGCATGGATTTTCTACTCCTTTTCTTTATCTGAACATATTTCTATAGGAGGCTTCACAGTTTTAGAAAAACCATGGGCCACTTCTTGACCACCAAACCCTAATATTTCTAGCCCCAATGCTCCTGAAACTCAAGGAGACACCTAAGAAACCACTCGAGCATTTAACCTAGTCAATAAATAATATATTTAAGTGTTTATCTCTCATAACTATGTTCCAAATCTCAATTTTAAAAATTCACATTCCAATAAATTCCAAAGTTCAAATTCATTTGGACTTTTTTCCATTAAAAACACAGGGGTCGTTACGCCAACAAACCTCTTTTAACCTAAACAATGATAATTAATTTTTATTTTTTTTATTATTCATTATGAACAAATAAATATGTTGAAATTATGATATAATATTAATTATTCTGATTAAAAATATAGAAATAATTTTTATAAATTCAATTCATAGAAGTGTATGAATTTAATTTAAAATTAAACCTAGAGATGAGACAAAAATTCATTTTCCAATGAAAATGTTTTTATATGTATAAGAAGATATTATGTCCAAATGGATCATAAAATTGATTCTAATCCCCTAAATTGTATTAATAATAAATAAATTTAACTAATATTAAATTTAAAAAAAATTCGAACTAATTCGAACATTTTAAATAATAAAAATTAAATGCTAGTTTTCAATAAAAATCAGTTATTTAAGTATTCATTAAAACATTTAACATATTGGAAAAATATGAAAAATTAACCATAATATAATTATGATATATTGATACATAAAATTATGATCATTTTTTCATAAATATTTTCTTAGAATAGAAAATTTTAATTTTAGTATTTATTTTAAAGTAATAAAATCAATTTTTGAGAAAAATGTATTTTCGAAGCATATAATGACATTTCCAAAAATTTAGTACATATTTTTAAATATATTTTCATTTTAAAAATCCTTCATAATTAATTTTTATATAGTGTTTATTCATATTCATACTTCCAAATTTAATGACTATGTTATAAAATTCATGTTTAAATGATAATATCTGAAGTATATTTTTTCATTAAAACTCATTGTTGTGTGTAATAAAATATATCAATGAAATTAAATATTTTTGAACAAATTTTCACAAAACAAGGGGTATTATAATTCTAGTTTCAAATATTTTAGAGATTACATGATATCTTAATCTTTTATCATGTTTTCCATAAATGGTTGAGATATCTTTTGGTTTAGATTTAATTAACCCATCATGGTTGGATTTATAAAGATGGGATAATAAATTGATTCATTATTTTTTGTGAAGGATGATGTTTTTAATAAGAAGATCATTTATAAACTCGTTTTGGATCCTTATATTGAGTGATAAATCTAGAATTATTGTGAAAATAATTTCCAAAAACCCCTACCTCACAAAAGAACAAAAACATCCTTCACAAATACCATCTCATATGATATATCAGTGAGAGGGACGATGTTCATATCTATTAGGTGGCTAAAGAAGAAAATGTAGTAGATCCATTGATGAATCCATTATTATACTATAAGAATTTATATCATGTTGAATGCCTTAGTATTAGATACATATTAGATTCATATAATGGTCGTTAATGTATCATATTTTTAAAATAAATGTTAATCTCTATTTATAATTTATTCATGTGTGGTGAAATATATTCTACATGAATAGTCCAATAAAAAAATCCCCTCAAGTATGGATTTAAGTTGTCCATAACCAATAATCATCAAGGAGTATTATGAATTATGTTTTTATGTTATTGTTATATTTAATAGAATCCATTACTAAATATAATAGATTTATTTGGGATATAATGAATATACTCATGAGTTAATAATTCGAGGAATATTACTTAAACTGACCCACCAAAGTATATCTCATTGTATTTGATACCATCATCGATAAACATAGATTTTTATGCTTATTATCAATCCCCGTTACCAGATATTGGGAGGATGACTATCATAATAACTAGATTAATTTGATACCTTTCCTTCACAAGACATAAATCATAGTTAAATCGAGTTGGTTGGGTATGTTTTTGATCCCTTAAATGATTGGTGCTTAACCACGATTTTAATTATCCACACATATGAAAAACAAAATACATTCAATCCCATGATTGATTTAGAATAAGGAAATTCATGGACATGTTTAGTTGAGCCACATATAATGAGTTCAACTAAATTCATGGCCAGGTTTAGTTGAGCCACATATAATGAGTTCAGCTACTTAGAAGTTGTGATTGTGATGTGATCACCATCTGGATGTATTTCATGTGATGTATTCATCAACCTAGTTAGTTTTTTTGGATAATCATGAATGCTTTAGATAAAATATACTATATTTAAATATTCCATTTCTTTTGGTCAACCAATTTCATAGAAAAAAATAGATTATGTTTATATACATGTTATTTATAAAATACAAATTATAGTGTACATTTTCATATAGTGATATGAGTATGCTTGATCAAGATCATACTAAAACCCTTAGTAGCTTGATTTCCATGATGATTTTTTAGTGGATTCTTGTTTTATATATATATGAAATATGAGTTTCAAATATGTTTTCAAGGAACCAAAGGTCCATAGGGTCACAAATATAGGTCTTTGGATATGGAATAAATTTTGGAAAAAGTGTTTGTTTTTTAATTAAGAGTGTTTATTAACCATATCCAAAAGTTTTTTTGAATGGATTCAAGCATAGTTGTGATGTTTTTCCTTATGTTTTTATAGGATTTTTGTGCAAGTGGGATATTGTTGTATATGCACAACAATGGGATATCATATTTAAATATTTCTTAGGATCATGTTTGGTGGTATATAGATATTGATACACATATCATAGCTTAATATATACATCCATCATATTGTATAATAAAAAATTAATTATGACATATTTCATTACCATTCTTCCACATTTTCCATTTGTTTAATTAAAATTATAAATAAATTTCATTAATTTATTCTTTATTTTCAATATTAAATAAATTCTATAAATATATTAATGCATGTTTAATATTGAAGGAAAATAATTCTATGAGATGGTTTTTACTCCCTAACACCCTTAATTAACTGATGTGTGTTGAAAGTTCCTATAAGTATATTTTATCCCTCTATTGGACATTTTTGAAATCTTTTAATCTAGAGAAAAATCTCCCACTCACCTTTGATAGTAATGAATCTTTATGTACAAGGCATTATAACCCCTTTATGTATTGGGAACACTGTATATACAACTGAGAATCCATTTAATAACAAATAACCTATGGTGGTATGAGGATTTTGGTTGTTTCTTAGGTTATACCCATAAAATATATATTGGATAGTTATATATAGATTACTCATTTAAATATGTATTATTAATTTATGTTATTTTTGTTCTTATTTTTGGCATTGATGATAGATTATGAATTTCATGAGTTTTCTTTTTTTTTATGATAATATGACATTTACTCAAAAAACATCAAATGTGTGGTTTGTTGTTAGAGGATGATGAGTTCTTTTATAAGTGTGTTTGAGTAGAATTTCTTCCATTCGATTTGTTTTAGTATATATCGGTGTCATCCCGGGGTATAGGTTGATGTAAAAGTCTACCTCTCTACGAGGAGGTAGTCCCAGAACATCATTAGGAAAAACATCATCATACCAGTCCACCACTACATGATTACTCGGACTCATCATGTCGACTGCTCTGAGGGTAAGGCCGGCCAACTGATGTGTGAATGGTTGCACCCTCCTCCGAGAAATTTCATCCTATGCTGCAAAGGTTTCCTTCTCACCGATGAAGGAAAACCTGACCTCATCCTCATGGAAACACCACACTTTGCACCTAAAACAGTCTATCTCAGCATGGACTATGGATATCCAGTCCATACCCAAGATAATTTCGTAAGGCCCCGATGTTGCTAGTAGGAGATCCCAGCCAAAGCTCTCACCTCCTAGAGTGATCTCACGCTATCTGTGCCAATGTGTAATCTTTTAATCTTCTCTCGTATGAGTCTCTAATTGTAAGTATCGAGCCAAAGGCTCCATCAGAATCTCTGAGCTCTGAACTAGTATCATGGAAATTAAAGAGTGATCGACACCTATGTCTATTAGTACTGCAGCTAGGGTCTAGTAGACACAGATCATACCTCTAATCATCTCCGGAGCATTTTGGCCATAGGCCTCACCTGCGTGGACATGTGCTCGCCCCAGTCCACTTGCTCCCTGGGGCCGGGGTGGACCACCTAGTGGTGGTGGCGGTAGAACCTCAAATCACCGACTACTGTATGACCTGCTCCTCTGCCATGTCCTCCGCCCTGTTGACCTTCTCAATAAAATCTCTCCCTCTACCTTGGTGGTCCCTCGACCATCTGTTGATCATCAGTATGGTGGGTCAGGTAGTCTTGAACCATGTGGACTTACCTGCTGCACATGAATCATAGTATTCTTCCCAACTGAACCCTTATGGCTTGCAAACTCCACACCTCTAACCTTGTGTCCTGGGGTCATCCTCTAGATGTTCTATCACACTTGGGACTATGCTTCATCTTTCTACTGCCTACTATAGATGACTCGATGACCTGTTTTCGGATGGTGGCTCTCACAGTCAGTGCCTGCTCAGCTAGGAAGCTCTCCACCATTAATGCTCACTCGAACATTAGAGCCTACATCGGGATATTCAGTGATATCATCAATGCTCTGATCTCTCGCTGGAGATCATGCTCAAAGGTCTGGGCCCTAAAGAATGGTTCTTGTACCATGTCTATGGAGTAGCTTAAGAGGTCTATAAATCCCTCTAAGTACTGGGTCACTGATAGGATGCCTTACTGTAAGTTCAGCAACTCCTGGATATGCACTGAGCATAAAGTCACTGATACGAACTCTGCCTAGAAGAGGGTCTTGATGTCCAACCGGGAGAGTGTTGCCTCCTCTTGCATCTATAGTGTTATACTCCACTATCTCTCGACTATGACCTATAAAATACTAGTAGTTAGGGTCACTATCTGCTCTGCTGGTGTCCAAAATAGGCGAAAAACTCTAGCCACAACCTTTAGCCAGTCTGCAGCTACCTGGGGATCTGTCTAGCCTTGAAACATTGGAGGCCTATGCTACTGGAACTCATGAAATGTGCTTAGTCAGCATGAACCATCATCTAGTGGGGATAGTGGAAAGTACTTCCCTCTAAGTGGTGGTGTTTTTGGTACACCACCTGAAGGTGCCAACACATTAAGAGGGTCATGCACCAAAGCCTCATCGCTCGGTGGGCCGTCATCATGAACTCTCTTAGGAATCCTGGATCGCTATCTACATGGTGGAATCCTGAAAATAAATAGGTGTTCCATGGTCAATAAGTTATACCTAGTGAGATGACTCAAAAGAGATCAAAAGTAAAACATTTCCAAAACACGCGCAATCAGTGTTTTTGTGCATCGAATGAGAAATCAGAATTCAGGGTCATAGTGTATGGATACATTGGATTCCGCACCAACACTGGACTCCCCAAACTAAAACCACACTCAAAAAACTTAACATTATTGATTCATTTGAAATATCAGAGTCCTTGTTCTTCTGTAGAACCGAATTCTCTGATACCACTTTGTCACGACCCGTCCACTGGGGCCCATGTCGTGACTACCCTAAGGCCGCCTTCCATAGGCCAGGGGTTGGAAACTAGCACCGGAAAGGTGTATCCATAAAAAGGGAAGGTATTTTCTTTAAACCTGTACAAACACACAGTCCAAGAACATAACAAGATGCAGCCACGAACTAAAACTACAGTAGTAAAAGTGTGTACTGAACATAAAAGGCCAATATACAATTCCAACGGAAAGATACAACTACAACAGAAAATAGGAAATAGATCTTGAGATCATCCACTGAAGATCCTACCTGAAGGGTAGGCACAACTCATCTCCACACCTCTCCATGTCAACCGGTCACCTATGTGTACTGCCTGGTCCTTGCTCCCTAAATTCTCATCCAAGGTGCTCGTTGTCTGCACAAGACACAACAGGGTGCAGGAAAAGCCTGTGCAGGGGTGAGTATAACAATACCCATTAGGGACCCCAAGACCCCCGAAGGTCTCTCAGAATTCCAAAAAAGGAAAACCACAAAGAATGATCTCAATCAAAAAGAAAAAAATAAAAATACTCAGATCAAACTAGGTATACAACTCATAGTTCAGGAATAAATATGATTAGTCTAAATCTATATCATATTATTCCATTTGGAAGTTTTCACAACATAACCATGAAGGAGTCATTACATTTTTGATCCACATAGGGTCGTATATCGTTGATCCCTGACGGGCTTCTTGGAGTCTTGTCCTCATTGGTTCGTGCACTACTGATCCAAATAGGGTTGTTAGATTGCTGTTCCACACAGGGTCTCTAAGATGATGATCTACATAGGGTCGCTACGATGTTGATCCACACATGGTCACTAGGATGCTAATCCACACATGGCCGCTATGATGCTGATCTACATAGGGTTACTACAATGAAGATCCACATAGGGTCGCTACGATGTTGATCCACATAGGCTCGCTAGGATGTTGATCCACATAGGGTCGCTACTGAAAAGACAGCTAGCCAAAGGATTTCCCGCACCCGGTGCGCTTGAGTGTCGTAGTATCTTCTCCTCTGGATATTGTTCAATCCTCAACTACTACAAAGTTCCAAAAAAATAGTAACTCAAAGGAATGTCATGTCGTAAGGGTTTCAACGCAACAAAAGGTGTGTCAACCGGATGTCCGGTCTGTGATTTATAGTCATTTTAGTGTCGAGGGCCCGGTTGAATTCGGATTTGATCTAACTCGGACGCACTCTAACTTTCTCCAATACTCAAGTGGAGTATTTTAAAAGGACCATCTCACTCCAAGGATCCCAGCGCTGTATAAGGATCATCAAACAAACATCTGGTTTGCAAGATACGGTTTTTTAAGCGAATCTGGGCCCGAAGGGGTCCGGGTCGACCCGGCCCGCCTCGGCTTGGTGCGGCCCACCGGGTGGTCCGACTCCATGGCTAGCGTTGTCCTCCAGCTGGGTGACCCACACAGAGGGGGTCACTTACTCCTTCCCAAATGTCTTAAAGGTTGTTCTGTTTTTATGTAACCAGCAGCGCCATGTGGAAATGCCTTGTTGTCCATGGGACCCGTAGAGAGCGGGTCCCCTCCCTTCACCGTGGATTCGAAGTCGTGGCCTGCCTCACCGCGGCGCGCAACGGCGCGCCGCCTCCTGCCTCTATGGCCAGCCAAGATTTGGAAACCTATCTATCCACCGCAGCACTGAGTGGTACCACTCTTCCACCATGGTCAGTGGTTGCCGACCGCCTCCCTTGTCCGTCAGTGCTAGTCATCGGTGCTGCCACACCGGTGTCGTAGTGCCGGTGTCGCGCTAGCCCTTCTTCTGTGGGGATCCGGCAATGCTCTGGAGCTCCATTTTCACTCCCATCTCCACCTACGGGTCTCCCATAATTCCACCATCATAGAATGACCATCTGATTCATGTTTCCGTCAAATTGAGAAATCCATCCCCCCCAAAGAATGCAATGATAAATCAAGCTGAAGAGGGTTTGGTCCTTGTTCATTTGGCCCACGCCCTCCTCATTAACATCATAACATGGGTGAGATTAATTCATCCTCAAATACATATAATTAATCAATACAATACCCATAGAATTTATCAAGACAAAACCCCTACCTCAACATACATTGGGTGATGTTGTTGTTGCAGAAGAAGAAGATTCCTCATTGGATGAAGTCGTTGGCATTCATCGATCCTCGATCATTGCTTCCCAAGCATCCATCCTCCATAGGTGGAAGGTTTCATGGTACATCGCCAGAGGTTTCTCATAGTTGTGTCAAAAACCCCAACCCGAGCCTCATTTAATAGAGGGGGGAAAGGTGTTCAACGCAACGAGATTAATGAGGTTCATTAAAAAATGAACCTCTTAATCTCTCAATAGTGAGGTTACAAACCGAAGAGTCAAGCCATAAAATGGCTTCACAACCCATCGGTCCCACCAATGCTTCTCAATAGGAGGTAGGATAACATAATAACAATTTTTATGTTATTTTATTATTTCTTTAAAAGTCTCAAAAACTATCTTTTTCACCCGAACAACTATGGTTGAAGTAAATCCTCCCTTAAGCAAATCCTGGTGCTGCAGATTTAATGGTGCCCTCAGATTTCAATTTCGAGCACCGGTTCAAAAGTTAGAAAATGTTTCTCGTACGTTTACTGAATGTACCTTAAAAAACTTCAAAATTCTATTCTAGGAACACCGAGCCTCGAAATCATGCACCATCAATTTTTTCAGACTCTTAATAATCACAAATAATATAAAAAAACACATGGAATTTCTGAGTCTTTATAGTGTAGTTATAGTACTTACAGAAGAAGGTATTCCTGAGACCCAATGTTTCACCCTAGGTAGCCCTAGTTTTGTTTTCCAAAAAGGTAGATGGGTGTTTGAGGTTATGTGTGGAAAACTGGTTCTTGGACCAACTGACCATGAAGAACATGTCTGTGATACCAAGGATTGATGACCTCCTTGATGAGTTGAGAGGGGAATGATGGTTCTCGATGGTTGACCTCAGATCAGGTTATCACCAGCTACGAGTACGGGATGAGGATACACCAAAGACATCATTCTGATTTCTTTACAGTCACTATGAGTACTTGTTGATTCCCTTTGGCATGAAAAATTCTCCAATACTGGTCATGGGATTCATGAACATCATCTTTCATCCTTACTTAGACCGGTTCATGGTAGTCTTCATCGATGAAATCCTTATGTACTCAATGTCCTAGGAGGAGAATGTGAGACACTTAAGGATAGTTCTAAATATACTCCAAAGAACCATCCTTTCAGAAAACTCTCAATGTTTCATTTCAAGATTAAGGCGGTCAAATTTTTGGGAAATGTTATCTCGGTAGATGGAGTGGAAGTGGACTTGGCCAAGGTCGAGGTAGTGTTATAATGGGAACCACATATAATCATGACATATGTGTGAAGCTTCCTTAGGTTTTTAGGCTATTACTAGAGATTCATACCAAATTTCTCTAGGATATCACCACCTATGATGACTTTGACTCGAAATGGGAAACATTTCATGGGGATAGAGAAGTACTGGTAGGATTTTCAGCAGTTTAGCTAGAGTTTGATGAGTTCTCTGATCTTGGGATTTCTAGAGGATAGTGTCGAGTACGTAGTGTTATGAGATACATTAGGAACCATGCATGATTTTTTCATGAGGCAGAGGCGAGTAGTGATTGCCTATGGTTCATACCATTTGAGACCACATGATCAGAACTATGTGACCCATGATCTTGAGTTAGAAGAACTATTCTTCATGTAGAAGATATTGCGACACTATCTGGTGGGCGAGTGGTTTATCGTATACTTTTATCACAAGAGCCTCATGTATATCTTTTATCAGAAGCATCTGAACTTGATATATAAGCGATGGCTATAGTTTATCTATGACTATGACTTTGAGATTTTATTTACTCTCAGGAAGGAAAATGTGGTGGTATATACTCTCACTAGGAGATCTAGATTGTAGTTGCTGAATGAGGTGCTAAAGGAGTGGGAATCATTATAGTTATCCTTAGTGGATGGTGATGGAGCATCTTACCTTTAGTTAATGATTGTCACCCCTCCACTCTTATAGTGAGTCCGAGAGGCACAGCTTAGGGATACCGACTATGAGACCGTACATTATTAGATGTCCATAGGGTATACTCTTATTGGATATTTGAAAGGTGGAGAGCATGTCGTTCTTGTTATAAGAATCATAGTAGTATGTGTGGAATTGCGAGAGGATATTTTAAGAGAGTTTCATACCTCCCCTTTGGTGGTACATCCAGGTGTCGTGAAAATGTACTAGGACCTCCGATTTTATTTTTGGTCGCTAGGGGTAAATAAGGGAGTGGCAGAGTTTGTTTCTCGATGCCTTACTTATCATCAAGTGAAGGATGAGCACAAAGTACTAGGGGTTTTTTCTCAAAAACTTGAGGTGATGTAATGGAAGTGGGATGGGATATCGATGGACTTCATAATGGTTTTACCATGTACTTCTAGAGGACATGATTCCATCTAGATGATCATTTACCAACTCACCAAGTTGTCCCACTTCCTAGCTATCTGAGAGGAGAGTTCAGTAGAGATCCTGGGATGCCTCTATGTTCTGGAGATAGTTTGACTCCATTGGGTTCCCTCGATGAATGTTTCATATTGTGAGGCTCATTTTATATATCAATTATGTAAGGTATTATAGGAGGCGTTTGGGACCTACTTACAGTTGAGCACTAAAAATTTCATGAGAAAATTAACCTCTTTAATTTGAAATCACATATTTATAGTCTAATAAACATTCCATATATCCAGGAAAATATTTTATTTGAAAATATCCTTGTAAGAATTTAATGGAAGCATCAAAAAATTATTGTTTATGGTGAATTGAAATTCCACTCATGTCATATAAGTTAAAAAATTCATTTCACACTTTTGTAAAAACAAAAAAAAGTACCTTATTCAAAAAATGAAAAGAATATTACTTGTAAAAAATTTCTTAAAAGATCATGAATTATTAAAAATGAATTCAATAAATAATTTTATAATGTAAAAAATAGCCTTTTATGAGATTTAAGTTAAATATGGAAATGTAATATAATGATTATATATTGATCGAGTAGAAAAATAATGTTACTTTTCCTTAAAACATTATTTTCGAATCCTGAGTACATAAATTGTGGAAATGTAAACTAAAAATTATATTTTATAGTAATAAATGGAGGAGAATAAATTATATTGGGCCTAAGATAGAATGATCACATAATTCTCCCAATTGAGACTCAAATATAAACTAACATGAATAATGATGAGATTGTGAAATAATCCATTGCCTTAAGTTTGACTTCCTCCATATGTGGTCGATCATATTTTATAATAAATATAGATTTATAATGAATCCATTATATAAAATAATCATTTATATATATCATATAATATATGATATGATTATAATATTTTATCACTATTTTATTAAAAATTATATGTCAGACTCACTATTTTGGGTAATAACTACTTTATTTTTCATGTATATTTTGGTTCGGTAGTGTAAGTATATGACCTTAAACATTAAAAATTCTATTGAATTTTGAATATAATTATATTTCTTTCTTTTTAAAATATTTTTTAGGTTTAGTGTTTTAGACAAATAGGACAAACACATATATAGTAAACCCATACATTACAAGTGAAGCAATATACTTAGTGTCCATTTTTTCCACCACAAATTTTTTTTTTAAATGTTTTCTTTTCAAGAAATATCTTCATGAATTTGATCTTTACCACATAATTGTCCATAATAATCATTAAATCCTAGTGAAAACCATTTTAAAACGTGGTATATGCAAAAAAAAGTCTATGTTGGGGGCATAAATAAAGAAAATTGTTAGTCTAGTGAAAATAATAAATGACATCTAATGTCTACCTTAATCTTCAATTTTTTTGAGAGTAGGAAATAAAACATTTCCAAATGAAAAAATACACTTTTTGGTCAATAAAAATCATTAAAACCCATATCAATAAAATAAAATCCTTTTGGTAAACTTATAACATGAAATTCATAAGACCCATGAAATAAACCATATGGGAGACTGCCGATAAAATTATTTTTAGAACATATTCATTACCTAATACATTGAAATGATATAATGGTGGTATCCATTTATTTAAGCTATATCATTCACACTGATTTTTCATTATCTATAATGGGGATCAACCCTTTGTATAAGCTATATCAGACTCACTTGTGAGCTATAATGGGGCTTAACCCCTCGTAAAAGATGTATTAGGCTCACCCATTTTTCATAAAATGATAAATTATTTTACCATGAATAAAAATTTTATTCAAGAACCTTTTCATCAAATTTTTTTTTAAAAACTCTTTTAAACCCAAATAAAACACATTTTGATATAAAAATACCCTATTCTTTTCAAAAGGTCTTTCTAAAATCTAAAACCAATTCACATCATTACAAAACCATTTTGTTGGAAAATAACCGTAGAAAATATAAATTAAACATCATATAATTATGTTCTCGTGATATCAAGAAAATTCACTCAATTAATATAAGTTAAAAAACATTCATTGCTTACTTCTGTGGGAAATTCCATAAATTACCTCATTGGGAATGCGAAAAAATGTCACATTAATACCAATATCTAAAATGTACAAAATGGGTAAAAACTAAATTAACCATTCAAAGTTAAATAGTAAAACCCTTTTCCAAAAATATTTTGAAAATATGGATATCGTAGAAAAATAGATTTTTAAGGTAATCATTAAAAGATTATTTTTAAAAGAATGTATTTTACATTGAGTCTGGCTCTTGATGTACATTATTTATATCCAGGAATAAAAACATATGAAAATTTTTAATTTCATATGTTCCATTTTATTGTTTAGTATTCCCTTTATATCACTTATTATGTTGTTATATTCAATTACCTAATTATTTATTTTTACATCATACATTTTGAATATAGTCGGTTCTAAAGTCAAAGCTGAGTTAGGTATGCTGACTATAGTCAAAGTGGTCATTATTCCATCATCACTAGAATATTAATCAATAAATAAATAAAATATTTAAAAACCAATTATACTTTTACATCCAACAATTAAATATGGTTATGAAAAATGAACTATGTTATAATCATTGAGAGAGTAGTTTGTATGTAGGCTTGAGTAAAATTTACAATTTTTTGTATTCATTGTAAATTCCCAACTAAGGTTCCACACACCAGTGCCCCGATCTGGTCAGCTAAATGACCTCAGGCATACCACCTTGTATGGCAGAGCATATCGACTAGCAGCGGGGGTCTAATATCAGCCAGGGGAGACTATACCCTCTTATCAACATAGTAATACACCAGAGGAAAATAAGAAACAATAATATAATAATATATAATTAATAACCATGAAAATAGTATCACAAGTTGACCAAAATTGGAAATACAATATTATAACTAAACAATAGATATTCCAAGCTAAATCACATGCCAGCTATAAAAATGAAAACTCAAAAATAAAAACACTAACAACACCCAGTGGGTCCCGAACCATGTCTAGTTCCCTTATCCATGCTCCATCCCAATCATCGATCTAACACAGGGAATTTTCCCTTGACCTATCATTCAATCATGTAATCTATTTAGGTACCAATCTAGAAGCCCAAGTAGTGTGTGATTACAACTCATTTGGCCACCACAAACGGCATCTAAAACAATATCCATTCAAATAATAGTGTATGCAGTTGTATAAAGAATAAAATAATTACAATTCATAAGTAAATAGTTATCATAATCTCAATTAATATTTATTTAACCACATAAACCCCATGTTTCCCATAGACACCCATACTTCATTACATTCTCGGCTCATGTCGGGGCCCGAGCTATCCCCAAGGGATGTCGTATCTCAGAATACTATTGTTACCATTCTTTATCTCAATCAACACATGAATTCCATTAATAACATTCATTATTATAATTAACACATAAATGATATGGTTACCATTTATTATTCTCAATTAACACATAAATTCCATTGTTAACATTTATTATTCTCAATTAACAAATAAATTCCATTATTACCATTTAATGTTCTCAATTAACACAAAAATTACATTATTTCCATTTATTGGTCTCAATTAACACATAAATTCCATTATTACCATTTATTATTCTCAATTAACACATAAATTAAATTATTACCATTTATTGTTCTCAATTGACACATAAATTCCACTATTACCATTTATTGTTCTCAATAAACACATAAATTTCATTTTTACCATTTATTGTTCTTACTTAACATATAAATTCCATTATTACCATTTATTATTCTAAAATAACACATTAATTGATCCAAAAATTATTTAATATTCTCATCCTCATTACAATTTCAATAATTATTTCATCACATCAATCCCCACAATTAATTCCCCAATTAATTAAGTACTTAAATCCAATTAATTAATTCACCAACTAATTAATCAATATTCACTAACTCAATATCCCTTAACTAAATCAAAAAATTAATTATCTCAAACAAACAATCTCAATATATCATAATTAACTAAACAATTAATTATCTCAAATCAAGAATCCCAATATCCCCAATTTCACATTTCCTTCAATTAATTAATTCACCAAATTAATTAATTTCATCAAGAACTCAATTTCTAAACATAAATTAGAAAACCTGAAATTACCTAAACATAATTGAAATCATGACTCTGGGATTTGAATTATAGATCGTCTACATCAAATTTTATAAAGAATGCTCACAAATTGAAAACCTCAATTGATATAAGATGTTCAGATCAACAATTACAAAAGAGATCCAGACTAAAACCTTGGATCAAGATCAACCCCCAAACCCAAAACTATCAAGGGTTCCACCGCTTCCTTAGAATTAAGAGGAATGGAAGGGAACCAATGTAAAAAGGTCTTACCAGGTATCCAACACCAATCCGCAATGATCATAGATGAAGAAATCTCTCCAAATCTACTAAGATTCACCCTAGGTTCGGAGGAGAAAACATGAAAATGAAAAAATGAGACTTTAGCCACACAACATGTTTAAAACAATAGGTTAGGCATTTACATGATGCCTATTGTGACTACACGTCATTTAAATTTTTTAATCAAATATGCCGAAAACCCCATCGCTGCATATTTATTTTATTAAAACCCTCAAACAATTACAGGATGTGTAATCCATTTACATGGTGTGTAAATGTTCTATAGTTTATTTTTCAGCCCATTTTACTTTTTAAGCAAACTGAACCTCTTTTAAATTTTCCCATCTCACCAAGAACCCATGAAACACTTAAAGATACATACCTAGAAAATGATAGGATCTTCTAATCTCCCCGAATTATAATACCTCATCCAAGAGTTGTACTCCCAATCATCTCTAAGACTCTGAGGTAAAAAGATCAGAACACTGATCATGCATATCTTCTTCTCTCTCCTATGTTTCCTATTAAACCCATACATGTTGACAAATAATCAAACTGTCGGTATATTTATTCCCTAAAACACTTTACCTCTGTGATCCAAAACACATATCGGATGCTCCATAAATGAAGTATCTATCTTAAGAAAAAATTCATTCACATTGATCACATGAGGAGGGTTGGGGGGATACCGCTGAAGTTATGACACATGGAAAATGCCTTTCATAGAACCGTACCTCTGTGGAAGAGCCAATCGGTATGCCACTGGACTGATTCTCTCCAAAATCTCAAATGGTCCAACAAACCAAGGCACCATATTTCTCTGTCTCCATATCATGTGGTGACCCAATCTAGGAGACAGCCGGAAGAATATATGATCACCCTCTATAAACTATAGGGGTCATTGATATCTATTAGCAAATAACTTTTGTCTACTCTGAGTTACAACCATATGCTTCTTAATTAGCTGAACCTGCTTTTCCATCTCATGCACAATACTTAGTCCAAAAACTCTGACTCTCCTGCCTCCATCTAGCATAGAGGTGATCTGCATGGAATACCATAAAGTGCCTCATATGGTGCAATTTGAATATTTTCCAGATAACTGTTGTTGTAGGTGAACTCCACTAAATCTAGGTACTTCTAACAAGACCCACTGAAGTCAAGAAAACTTTCTCATAGAATATCCTCAAGCACCTTTATAGTATGCTCGGACTACCCATATATTTGTGAGTGGAATTACATACTCAAAAAAACTTGTTTCCCTAGTGCCTTCTGTAAGACATACCAGAAGTGAGAAGTAAATAAGGAATCATTGTATAAAACTATAGTTTGTGGCACCCCATGAAAAAACTAATACCTCTTGAACATACAGTTCTCCCAACTAGTCCACTGAGAAAGTCTCTCATATTAGTAGGAAGTGTGATACCTTCGCTAGTTGATCTATAATAACCCAAATAACATCATTATTATGAGGTATACTTGGGAGACCCACCATAAAATCCATGGTCATGTCGTACCACATCAACTTTTGAATGGGTAATGGATGTAGAAAACCTCCATTTCATTGTTGTTTGGCCTTCACCTACTGACAGGTGTAGCATCGGGTCACGAACCCTGCTATATGCTTTTTCTTTCCTTTCCACCAAAACATTTGTCGTAGGTCATGGTACATTTTTCTCATGCCTAGATGTGCTGCACATTTTGAGACATGAAACTCATGAATCAACTCCTCTTGAATGTTAATAGTCACAAAAAATCATTTATTAACATAGATGATCTCATCCTAATCTATTCTACATTTTGATGTTGACTCCCCACCTACAAGGATTTACCTCAAGGTAAATCACTATGGATCCTCACACCATTTATCTTTGATGTGTTTCAAAAGTGTATAATCCATTAAAACTAACATGAGAGTCATCTTCTCTTGAATATATTAAACCACAACATGCATCTCATCCAATAAAGTCATCATATTCCACTAAACACTAGACTCCTGGACTACCTGAGTCTGAATTTTCCGGTTCAAAATGTTAGCTACATTATTCCCCTTCCTGAGTGCATATGCTAGCTAAAAATCAAATGACTACATATAATCAACCCAAAGATATACATTAATCTCTTGTAATTTTTATATACATTAAACTTTTCACCTAATAGATAATTCCACCAACGCTTCCAGGAATAAAGAACTATTGCTAACTCAAGGTCATGTGTAGGGTATTTTTGTTCATGTGGCCTCAACTTCCATGACCCATACACCACAAATTGATCTCCCAACATCATAATGGATCCATGTATGATCAAAAAAGCATCACAATACACTATATAATCCTCACCTAGCTCAGGTAGGATTAAGATTGGTGCCGATGTCAAGCGCTTCTTCAACTCCTAGAAGGCTTTCTATAATACTTCTGTCCATTCAAACATTACTTATTTCTTGGTCAATCTGAAAATTAGAAATTTTAATTTGGAAAATTATTGGATGAATCTCCGATAATATATATCATTCCATAGAAATCTTCGAATATCAAACACGTTCTTGGGATTCTACCAAGATAAAACTACCTGAGCTTTCTATAGGTCCAGTTACACACCTTAGTTAGGGATGATGTAACCCGATAAGTGTACCTCATCAATCCAAAATTAAAACATAGATAGATTGGCATATAGCTGATTCTATCTCATTGTACTTAGGAATATGTCAAGAAGTTGGGAATGATCTTCATGAGTCTTAGAGTACACCAAGATGTGATCTAAAAATGATACCAAAAACAAATCCAAGTACAGATGGAAAATTTTGTTCATCAAGTACATAAACACTTCTAGTGTGTTCATCAATATAAACCACATTAAAATCAACTCATATATTCCATACCTTCTTCTGAAATAAGTCCTCAGTATCTTAAAAGTCTGAACTCTAAACTGATGATACCATGATCTTAATTCTATCTTGGAAAAGACACAAACTCGTCTCAACTAGTCTAACAGATCATCAATATGTGGAGGAGGATGTTAGTTCTTCATTTTCATCTTATTCAACTACTCATAATCGATGCATAAGAGCAAACTCCAATCATCCTTTTAAAAAAAACTATTAGACCCCAAGGAAACGTACTTGGATAGATAAATTCCTTATCCTCCAACTCCTCCAGATGAGTATAGAGATCTAAAATATTTCTAGGTTTCATTCTATATAGTGGAATAAAAACTCACTCATCTTCTAGAATGTGCTCAATAGTAAATTCAATATTTCTCTTATGTGGAATCCCTGAGAAATATTTAGGAATCACAAACAGAAACCGATTGACAACAGGTGTAGAAGCATCATGTTTTTCACCTCCATCATCCAACACTAGACTAGAAACCTAGGCTGTGAGCTCTCCTAGTTGTTGAGTAACTGGACCTGTTCAGCCTGCCCAAATATCCCACTCTCCATAGTGAATATAATTATCACCTTTGGGAGACATAAAAGTCACTATCTTATGGTAACAATCAATGTGTGGTCAGTATGATACTAACCAAACAATACCCAAAATTAGGTAAAATTCTCACATGCCAATGATGTAAAGATCCCACAAAAAATGATACTCCCCAATCTTGAGAGAACATCACTTTCACAAGAAGATGTCTCTAGACCGCTCTCCCAAAAGTGTGTTTGTTATCAAAACCCCTCTCATAAACTTTTCTTCCAGGCTCAAACCATTAACATGTTCTATATAAATAAAGGAATGAGAGGAACTAGTATCAAATAAGGCACTAGATAATATTGAATCTATAAGAATAGTACCTATTACTATCGACGGTTCAGCCTCTCTATCCTCAAGTGTAGGTTTCACTATATGAAACTATCCTAGCCCTCTTCCTATCCCACTAGTGACAAGATATCCAAGTAAGTTCATGTTTGATTGACCCTTCCCCCTATCAAATATTCTTACTCTCCCTGGATAACACCATCATAGAGATGATTCCTACTCTCGGAATTAATTTATTTTCATCGTCCAACAATAACCATCTATCATGTACTAAAATACTTCTTTAGGTTCCCTTCAACTATGATATCCTAATCCACCACCTTAGTAAAATTCTTTAACAAAAAGAGCTTAACCTGGGACATAATCTCACATTTAATCCCATTATGAAAATGCCTCGATGTAGCCATGTCATCCCCTTCTTACACTGGGTAAAAGGGAGAAAAACATGTAAAGAGTCCAGTATAGTCCATCATGGACATTGTACCCTAAGTTAGTCTCATGGACTCAGCTTCTCTCTCATACCCTAGTATCTCGGGATAGAGGTTCTCAAGAACCTCTCCAAGAATTCCTTCCACAGCATGCCATCGTGTTTTCCAGTCTGAGACTTAAAATCCCACCAGTGATTCACTAATACTCGTAGCATATAAGAATCCAACATGACCCTCCTCTTAGTAGGAGTCTATAAATTATCAAGTATAGTCTCGAGGGACTCAATCAAAAACTCATCTCCCTTAGGTCCACCCTCTCCAATAAATGATAGAGGGTGTAGTAGATGAAACTCATATGTTAAGTCATACATACTCCTCACAACCTTCTTTGGTTAATTACCCGTAAACTTCATGAAGTGAGTGAAGTTCTCTCAGAACTACTCTCTTTCTTCCTTACTTAGCACTATTGGTTCGTCAGGTTCCACTATCAATAGGTCACCTCCTTCCAGAACCTCTTGTCATCCACTCAATAAGTGTCATCATGGAGGCATCTTCCTACAATGAAAAACACATATCTCAAGACACATAAAACACATTATCATGTTAACATAAGTGGAAGATAACAACAAGTCACAAGAAATATTATCCATAAACCATGTCAAGCGGTCAAAATCGAGGAGCTTTCACTACCCTTAACAATCCTATATATATGTCCTAGTTAATAAGGGTAAACATATTTTCATATCAAGTTTCTCATTAGAAACCCCTTTACTTTTATCTTACATCATTTTATAATATTTTTCAATTTCTTTTTAGGCATCATTTTCATTTCAATTTCACAATAAAGGAAAAATAGTTCAAGTTCAAAAACCTACCCCAAAACCCATTCCCCCATGTGTACCTAAAATGATGCATTTCATAATAATCCTTAGTGACTACAAAGATGCATGAAACTTAAATCTCATGCAATACTCGACCATGAGTCAATTATAATAAAAATAATTGAAAATAATCACATCACATAATAAGTGCACCGCCCAAGGTGAAATAATATTCAATTGTAACAGCAAACAACCCTAACAATAATCCAACCATTGGTACTTGGGTTTTCCCCCATACATGTGATTGCAACTCCCACGTATGAGATCATAAAAAATTCCTTAATATTCCTAGTCTCATGTCTACCTTTCCCAAAAAGTAAGAAAAAAAAAGAAAAATAAATGAAAATTGGGCTCTCATACCACTTTTTAACATTCTGACCGAGGTTCTACACCCCAGTGCCCCAAGCTAGTTTTCTACGTGACCTCAGGCATGCCACCCCATATTCCATAGGCTACCAACTAGTAGAAAGGGTCTAATATCTTTCATGGGATACTATAACCTATTATCATTAGAGTAATACAATATTTGAAAATAATAAACAATAACATAATAGCATATAATTAATAAAAATGAAAAAACTGTATCACAAGATTACCAAAACTAGAAAAAAAAATATCAAAATTGAACTGTAGATATGCTATTCTAAAGTACATTATATGTTTCCAACTAAAATAACAAAATTAAAGACACTAAAAATCCCAGTAGGTCCCAAACCATATCTGGTTCCCTTATCTATACTCCATACTAGTCAGTCATATAACACTGGGCCTTTTCCTATGACCTATCATGCAATCATGTAATCTATTCAAGTATCGATCTGGCAGACTGAATAGGTTGTGTGTAAAACTCAGTAGGCCACTACCAATGGCGTCTAAAATAATATCTAGTAAAATAAATATGTATTTAGTTTTATAAAGAATAAAATAATTACAATTTATAAGTAAATAGAAATCATATTATCAATTAATCTTTATTTAACCACATAATCCCCTAGGTTCCCATAGACACCCATAGTACGTTACTTTCTCACCTCATGCTAGAGACCAAGCTATCCCTGAGGGATATCATATCTCATTATACCATTTTTAGGATTCATTTTTCTAATTAACACATAAATTACATTATTACCATTTATTGTTCTTAATTAACATATAAATTCCATTGTTACCATTTATTATTCTCAATTAAAACATAAATTCCATTGTTACCATTTATTATTATCAGTTAACACATAAATTCCATTTTTACCTTTTATTATTCTCAATTAACACATAAATTCCATTTTTACCATTTATTGTTATCAATTACCACATAAATTCCATCGTTACCATTTATTGTTCTCAATTAACACGTAAATATCATTGTTACAATCTATTGTTCTCAATTAACACATAAATGTCATTATTGTCATTAATTATTATCAATTAACACATAAATTAAATTATTATAATTTATTGTTCTCAATTAACACGTTAATTAATCCAAAAAATTAATTATTCTTCTCTTTCACATTACTATTTCAACAATTAGTTCATCAAATAAATCCCCTTAATTAATTCCCCAATTAATTAAGTACTCTAACCCCATTAATTGACTCACCAATTAATTAATTAATATTAACTAACTGAATATCCCATAACTAACTCAATAATTAACTATCTCAAATCAACAATCTCAATATATCATAATTAACTCAAAAATTAATTACCTCAATTCAACAATCCAAATATCCCAAATTTCATGTTTACCTTAATTAATTAATTCACCAAATTAATTAATTCGATCAAAAAATCAATTGAAAAACATCAATTAGAAAACCTAAAATTTCAAACACATAATTGTAATCAAGTATTTGGGATATGAATTATATAACACCTAACTCAAAATTTATAAAGAATTATCGCCATCGGAAAACCTCAATTGATGTAAGACAATCAAATCAACGACTATAGAGGAGATACAGACCAAATACTAGGATCAAGATTAACCTCCAAACCCACAACTATCAAGGGTTCCACCACTTCATCGGATTAAGGAGGAACATAAGATAAGCAAATAAAAATGGATTACCAGGTATCTAACACCAATTCTCAATGATCAAAGATAAATAAATTACTCCACATCCGCTAAGAGTCATCCTAGGATTAGAGGATAAGTGTCGTAGCTGAAAAAAATGATACTTCATCTACATAGAATGTTTAAAATTTATGTTCATGCATTTATAGGGCATGTAATGTGATTACATGTTGTGTAAATTTTTTTAATGGAATATATGAAAAAAATCATCACCTAGAAATTATTTTATTAAAACCCTCAAACAATTACACAACATATAATCCATTTGCATAACATGTAAATGTTTTGCAGTTTATTTTTCATCCCATTTTCCTTTTTTAGATAACCTAAACCTATTTTGAAGTTTCCTGTATCACTAATAATCCATGAAACACTTCACAAGAAATACTTGGAAAAAGACAAGATCTTACACTTTATTCACATTTCCATTTTTCAAAATTCTTTATGGAAAGAAAGTATCATTTTATATTTATATAATAATAATACCAAATATCTCATAATATTTCTTTATATATACTTATTTATATCTTCCATGTGAGGTGTTGATGTAAAATGAATCACATTTCTTCATGGAGGGGTAATCCACATGTAAGAATGAACGATGTTATCATTTTTCAGCGAATGGAATGTTAAGAAGGTAAATGATATATTATTTTTTAATAATTAAAAATATATCATTAATATTATAAAATTTTTTAATTCTATCATTATATTCTATACATGATTGATGGTAGTGGAACATAAATTATATCAGTTCATGAGGTGGTAGTCCTTCACACATATGGATAATTGTTACATTTTCCATTTGATGGAAGTAATGATGGATTGAGGTTGTGATATTGATATAATAACATATAAGTATATAAAGGTTAATTAATTTTGGGAATTATCTTATCTAGTGATAAATTTTTTTGATTTCGTTAATTCCAAAAAATAAGAGGAAAATATTTTTATTAGTGGATTTTGTGATCTATTGAAGTTTATTCTAGTTCTTTATGCATGAAAAAATAATCTTGAATACACATAGTTTGGTGAAAAATTTGTGTTATTGGTGGAAATTAATTAAAGTTTGAAACACTAATTTTCAAGTATGTATATTTCATAGCGTTCTTAGTCTAAAAAGTAAATTAATTCATTAATATTTGAATAGGATTTGAAAAAAAAGATATCCTTGTACTTTTCATACTGATAAATCAATAGTGGTTTAACCTATCACAAATTTACAGTATTATGCTTGTTAAATTTCTCATGACCATGTTCTCTATCATTCTCTCTCAGGCCATAGAAGTTATTTTTCTCTTCTATATACCTATTTTCACATTCCACCATTGTTATTTCTACATAGAAACTTCGTTATGAGTTATTTCATATGATATTCATACTTCAACTATCTATCTTATCAAGTGGAGGTTTTAGTGACGAATTATACAATGTGGGATTTCAACAAAGGAATTTTGAGAAGTCAAACCCTAGTTACAATGCCTGTGTTTAAAATTGTTAGGATATAATTTATAAATGGGGGAATAATTTCATAATATATGAAATTATAGAAAAAATTAATTGAATATTTATAAGTATATCAAAATTATGTACTTATATTTATTCTAAATATATGATGTAATTCTTAAAATCCAAAAGAAAATGGTTTTATTAAACTCATTTCATATATGAATTTATTTAAAAAAATTAATTTTCTAATTCTGTAATTTTAATTTGAAAGTGTACATTTCATTTTTAAATTCAACATATCAAAATTATTGTAGGATAAATTATTGAGAATTTTTTAAAAATACTGTTTTTTCAAGAATAGTTAAAGATACTGATTATTATTGTAAACTATATTTTATTTTAGCATATTTACAAGGTAAAATTAGGTTATTGATTAGTTTTACATTTTAATTATTTCATATTTATTTAAAATTATAAAATTATTGTTTTTGAAATGGATTTTATACTTTAATTTTGTTTAAAAACATTTTATATTTAAAATGGTAATTTTTAGAAAAACTATTTTTCATTGTGTTTTTTTGGTTTATTTTTAAAGTAAATTCTTGAAATTCTATGATTTTAATTTTGACAAATTAATTCCATATTTTTAACTTGTAGTTCCAAATTTTGTAAATATTTTCATTGTATTTTTGGTAATCAAGAATAGTAATCCTGTAATTTTAATACCATGATAAAGGGTAAATTAGGTAATTTAGGTTACAAATAAAATGGTATGAATAATTAAATGACTAAAAAACATGACTAATTATCATTTAATGTATATATCTCGATGTTAATAATAAAATGGTCTAATTTATGTCATTTTTGTGCCAATTGAATGAGATGATGACCTTTAGAATATTCTATTTAACGAAAAGGAAAATATATCACACTCTTGTTTTTAATAAGTGTAATATTTTGAATTTGGAGTCATAATGAGGATATTATAGACTATAAATAGTATTTTTAAAGATAATATATTTACATTTATAATAATAATTTATTTTTTATTTTTAGTGATGACATAATTACATTAACTACTTACTCAATGCCGACATATTAAATATCAAATTAATGGAAAAATAAATTCAATGATATTAAAAATATTAAAATAAATTTAATTTGGTATAATGAATGTAATACTCAAATATTATAGATGACCATAAAATTTTTGGGGTGTGTTAAAATAATTTTTTGGAATTGTATATGTAATCTTGATATTATTAATTTCAATGTAATGAATTGTTCTTAAAATTAACATTATAGATATTTTTAGTAAATAATATTTTATTTAATGAAATAAAATTCCAAAAAATCATAAATTATTCCAAGAGATGAATATAAGGTTAAAAATATAATCAATGGTCCATTTTTGGGTCGGTTGTCATTTTATTGTAACTATGTTTACCCTCAAATGGGTAAGAAACCATGTTGTCATAGCAAGAGTTAAAGGGGTTAAATATTGGCTAGAACAAAAAGATAAGGGTAGAAATATAGTCAAAACATGAATAATATCTATTAATTGAGAGGATTTAGACTAATATTCATATTATATTATAAATAAACTAATTTATTGAAATATCTAATTAAAATTTAATGTATATTTTTTAAATATTTTGTAATATCCCAAGAGTTCCCCTCTTTTCTCTTATAAAATGGAACCTCTTCTTCCCATTTGGTCAAATATTGTATGAAGATTACTTTAGAATTTATCTCTAAATTATATCAATTTCTCTTAATGTATCATACCAAATGGGTGTACTATAAATATATATTCACCATGATATGATAATTATTTAAATAAATAAGATAAATCCTCATAAAGCAACAATAAAATCATATATTCTTCAAAATGATCATCCCATTGTATTAAAGTTACCTTAATCAAATAATGATCCCTGAAATTATAGTGATATTCTTCTGAAATAACATTAATCACATAATAACCAAATCAATTTCCAACCTCGTTGTTATCTATATGATAAAACATATGTTCCAAAATTCAACATAATCATTATTTGTCAGATAGTTTAAATAAAGTAAAATAATTGCATACTGAATAGGTTATTATGCCAGCCAGTGGTAGGAAATTCACCCTTATCACCCTTCAATTATGGGATCAAGCCCTACGGCCATTCCTAATATGTTGAGACTTCACCCAACCTATGGGTTTTCCATTTTCCAAAACTATATTAATATAATTCCAAAAACATTCCAAAATTAGTATAAAAAATCAAAAAAAAATAATAACCCATATTTACTTCAAAATCATAGATATTATAAACCCTAAGGTTTTTAACACCATTAATATTTTTCCATAAAATGTAAAGGCTTTCTTCCTCAAATAACTTCTTTAATTAAACATATACAAGACTATTAATTGTATTACCATTAATATCTTTCAAGATACTCTAAATTGTAAGAGTATTCCACCGCTAAAGCCCTCAAGAGGGTTGTCTAAGACTTTGAACTTGTGATAAAACTAAAAAATAAAAAATTGTGTCGGTATTCCTAAATATTAAAAAAAACTCCCATGAAAACATCATAATTTCGAATGTTATATAAACCCTACTATGATACCAAATATAAGGACATGACCTTAAATGTTACATATTGTAGTGAATTTAAACTAGAATTATCATTCAATAATTCCCAAAGATCTTTTAACTATAGATATTTCTAGAATTATGATAGACTCTCACATAGTAAACCTATACATTTCAAGTGGAAACTTACACTCAATTTCTAATTTTCCCACAATTTTTTTTAAAAAAAATTTATTCATGAAATATATTCACAAATTTTATCTTGACCATATCCATTACTTACTTATCATTAAATATCTATGAAAAATATATTAAAATAAGGGATGATCACAAAATTCCCAGCAAAGGACATAAAGAAACAAAATCCTTATTCCATTGAAAAACATTAAATCCCATGTAACATTATATTTATCATAAATGTTCATTGATAGTATGAAATAAAAAACATCCACATGGAAAAAACACACACATTTTTCACAATTAAGACCTTTAAAAACCAAAAAAATATATAAAAACCTGTTTAGAAACTTAGATCATCACATTCATAATACCCTTTCAAAACCCTTTCAATTGGAATAGCCATACAACTGGATTCCAATGAAATTATATGGGGTGGAATCATTACCTAATGTATTTGATATATATAATTAGGATCTCCCTTTGGATAATATATATCAGGATCACCCATTTTTCATGATCTATAATGGTTCTCAACTCTTCTTATAAGCTATATCGGGCTCACCCTTGAACTATATTCGGGTTCAACACTTCTTTTCAGATGTATCAGGATGAAAAAAACTTTATATAATTCTCCTGCACAATATCATGAATAAAACATTTTATTTCTTTCACCTATTCATCATTAAAGCCTTTTAAAAACTCTTTTAAACTCAAATAAAAAAACATTTGGATATTAAAAAAAACATTTTTAAAAAAAATCACATTTAACAATATATTACCTTCACACATCATAAATAACCCATTTTAATTTTAAATAAAAATAGAAAATTATAAAGAAAACTTCTAGGAATTAAGGAATAATTACAGGGGTAAATATTATCATTCTATATAAGTTAAAAAACATTCATTTCATATTTTTGTCAGAAATGTTACAGAGTACCACATTTGGAAAACAACAAAAAAATATTTCCTATAATTTTTTTAAAAAGTAAAACATAAGTAAAAATGACATTAAACATTAATAGTTTAATATTAAAAACCATTTCTAAAACATTTTTAGAAAATACGCATATGGAATAAAAAGAGTGTTTTAAGGGAAACATTAAAAGATAATATTTAAAAGAAAGTCTCTAACCTTGAGTCTGACTCATCTCTTGATTTAATTATTTTAAAAAATAATAAATTTACATTAATTTATAATTAATTAAAAACCGTTTTGAAGTTTATTATTCCATCTATATCATATTTTAAAATTTTATATACAATTACATAATCATTTAAATTTACGTCAAACATTTTGACAATATTCGGTTCATATGTCCAAAATGACTTTGGAATGTTGAATATGGTAAAAGTGGTCATTATTCCATCATCACTAGAAAAATAATCATGAAATGATTATAAATTTTATACATGAATTATATTTTTAAATCCAACCATCAGATATGCTTATGAAAAATGAACTATGTTACAATCATGGAGATGGTAGTTCGTACGTACACATGAGTAACGTTTCCATCTTTCAATGATCATTATGAAAAGTAAAAAAAGTATCCTTTTATCATTCTATAATTATCATAATATCATATATATCATATTATTTATTTAAATATACTTATATATAACATCCATGTTATGTGGTGATAAGAACTGAATCACATCATTTCTTGGAGGTGGCAGTCCACATGTATGCACGTAAGACATTATCATTTTTTCATGAAAGGGAGGGTAAGAAGGTAAATGAAATATTATCTTTTTATAATTGTAAATATTTCAAAAATATAATATATAAATTTCAATTCCATAATTATAATCCTTCCATGAGATATGGTTATGGAAAAATAATTACATTGTTTCATGAGGTGGTAGTCCACCGTACACACGAATAACCATTTCACATCCCATTTTATGTAAGATGATATGGATATAAGTTTTGATATTAACCTAATAAAATATAAGTATATATAGTAATGTGTTTTTATTTAATCATGTTTGAAAATTATTTGAAGGATGTGGATGATGAAACAATACAGAGACTCTTGATTAAAAATGATACATATTATTCAGAAAATCTCATTTTCATAACACTTTATAACCATTATGGATGGAGTTCTATCTCTAAAAATTACACTAGAATATGGTGATGTATTATAAAAATGGGTTTCGGTAGTTATCGGTGGAAAAAAATGTGTTTTGATGTATGAATAAATGAGAATATGTGGGGGGAATTTAATAATAGAGTGGAGGGGCACACTTGTAATTTCTCAAAATATTAAATTTATATAAATTAATTTTTAATACCAAATGACTCAAACATATTTTATTTAGAAGATAATATAATTATAATTGAAAATAACCCCATTTAATAAATATTATAAAAAAATTTATTATATTTCTACCCTTATATATTAGTTTAAACCCATATTTAACCTATTTAACTCTTTCCAGGACAATAGATATTTTTACACTTTGAGGGTCAATATAATTACTATTAAATAAAAAAAAGAACCATAAATGTAACATTGTTGATATTTTTTAAATCTTTTAAATATGAAATTTCCAAATTTAATATTTATAGGAATGTTACATAATTTAATAAAATATTAGTTACTATAAAATATCCATAATGTCAATTTTATGAAATATTCATTACATCAAATTTAGTAATATGAAGATAACACTTATCATTTGAAAATTTATTTTATCACATCCCAAACATTTCAAGGTCATATAGAAAAAAATATTAAATTAATTATAAAAAATTAAATTTATATTTATATTTTCAATATCATGGATTTTGTTTTTTCATTAATTGAATAATTACCGCATTAGTGTTGAGTGAGAATTTAAGTTAATTAGTTTATCAATAACTAATAAAAAGTAATTTACCATTATGAAGATAAATATTTTAACTAAAAATACTATTTATAATCTAGAATATCCTGTGAATATCACTCAATTAAAAATATTACACTTATTAAAAACAATAGTGTGGAATGTTTACTTCTCTTTAAATTGAATATTATAAACGTCATAATATCAACCATGTGGCCCCTAAAGGTCATAAATTAGGCAATTGGATGATTATGGTTGATATAAATGCATCCAATAAGATTTTGTAAAGTGTATGTTTCATTTAATGTTTCTTAACATTTTATTTATAACCTAAAATATCACATTTACCCTTTATCATGGTAATATAATTACTAAGTGTACTATTCATATTGACCAAACCTAAAATAGAACATGTAAAACAATAATATTTTAATAGAATAAAATTATGTTGGATAGCATCAATGACACGCAACACCAATCTTAGAAGAAAATATTTTTCCCAAAGACATTAAATTATTTTTATTTTTAAAAAAATCAATCTCATTGATATATTGTAGTACACGCAATATTGAGTTTATCTTTCATTACATAAAACACTATTTTTAGCTTTAGTTATATGAAATAGTCAATTTGGATTGCATTACATGCAATACACAGTTTAATCAAAATGTGAAATATTATTGAAATATTGTTATTTAATATAATAGTTATAACATTTCCAATAAATTGGAGGGTATAAATAGTAATAACTAAATTATGAAAAAATTTGTTATATTTTTGTATGTAATATAATAAGAATCATTTATAAGGAAAAGAAATGTTCTACGAAAATAGTATTTTATTCTAAAAGACGGAGAAATCGCGCTTTTCAAACATAATTTACAAATTTTCTACCACATTTATAAAATTAATTTGAAAAAATAAATATAATTTTATAAATTGGAATAAAAAAATAATATTAGAGTGAATTTTTTTATTTTTTTGAAAAGTATCAGTTTATGATTAAGGAGGAAAATACTAAATTTTAATAAAAAAATTCCTTTTAAAAAAAATTATAATGTCAATTTAATTATTAAATTTGTTTTAAATAAAAATTAGTTTAATTATTTATCAATTAACTCAATTTAGTTATTTATAATCATTTTAATATTTACTTTTTATATAAAAATATTGTAAACTTTTGAACAATTTTACTTTAAAACCTCTTTCTAGTCACGTCTATATGATTAATTTTAAATTAAGATTTCCCACTTATATAAATTAAATTCCAAAAAAGGATTCCATATATGGAATCAAAATAATTTATAATTTTTCAGAGGTTATGCATAATATTTTACAAAATTGAATAATGAATTTAGTAAAAACTAATTATCACGGTTACGGTAAAAATAGGTTTACTAGGTGTTAAAAAAAATATGATGGTATAAAATCAACAATAAATATTTATAAAAACTATTTTCTGGATATATTTAGACCATTACACATCTAGGTTTCTATAATGCTCCATTTTTCACCCTTGTTACATATAAAAATGTTGGATCACAAAATTATTTTCAAAAATACAAAGTAGGTCATATCCCCCATTTATAAAAGGCCACCCCTCTCCTCTCTTCATCACAACTTCACACCCTTTTGATTCAGAAAATACCTTCCTAAATCACTTTCCAACATCCCAAATCTAATTCCAAATAACTTATTTTGGGAATAAATCCATCTTTGGATGGATATATTGAAAACCTAAGGAGTATACTTGATGAATAGGTAATGTTCTCTAATGTGTGACTTTATTTTATTTCATTGTCTTTGTCCATAAATTCTTATTAAATCATGATTATATAATAACCTAATTATATTAAATATATTTATATGTAATTATTTTAATGGAATACCATAAATATTTTCCCTCTTCCATCAAATGGGTTAAGAAATCATTATTCATGTCTATGAATGATCACCATCTAGCGAATCGATGTCGTCCATTTTTCCTTCACCACCTCTCACATTTGAGTAAAATTACGAATAAAAATTATATATGATATATTTATAATATATTTATACCATCATATTCCATACATCATATATACCTATTTACATTACATTCCATTAGGGATACGATAATTTTGATCATGTGTACAGTGGACTACGACCACACAAAGCGATGTGATTCCTTTTTCACTAAAACTTTACACGGATAGAAATAAGTGTATAGATAATGAATATATGTTATATACATGAAATAATTATGATATTTATGAAATATTTATAATTCTGTAAATATAATATTTCATTTTATTTATTACCTTTTTACTCGCTGAAAATTTGGTAACGTCGTTCGTAGACAGGTGGACTACCACCTTGATGAAGTAATGTGATTCTCTTTTTCATCACCACATCACAAGAATGATATATATAATTATATATATAATTAAATAATATTTTATTTATTATATTATAATCATTTTTTAAAGATAAAATATTACTTTCCTTCTTTCCATAACAATCATTGAAAAATGGAAACATTACTCGTGTGTATGTGCGGCCTACCATCACTATAATCATAAAATTTGCTCATTTTTCATAACTATATTTTATGATTCGTTTTAAATGTATAATTGATGTATAAATATAAAAAATATTTAATGATTATTCTTCTATATATGTTTTAAAAATTACCTAATTGACCATAGTAAACCTAACAAAGTCATTTTTTACACAGAAACCGAACATGGTCGAAATATTTGACATAAACTTAAATGATTATATAATTGTTTAAAACATTGCAATAAGTGAAATAAATTTAATGTTAAAATTTATAAATGTAATCATGAAATAAAATAATTAACATATTTTTATAATTCTTAAAGATAAAGATATGTGTGGAAATTCAGACTCAAGGTAAGGGACTTCATCTCAATTTCCTTTCATTGAGGAATATTTGGATATTATACTCATATTATATATTATGAGGTGTATATGTAAAACCATTGAAATATTATGCCATGAATTTTTATATTCTCATGGTATTTATATATTTTAATAATTTTATTCTTTCATGGTTCTTATGATTCAAATTTTCTACAGTGATAAGGAAATTTTCTTTTAAAAAAATCAATTTTAATGTTTTCCTTCCAACTCCTTCTTTTCGATCACCATGTTTTTAAAATTATTTTATGGAAGAATTTATATGGATATAAAATATTTATAAAGTAAGTTGTCTTTTTTATTTATTTTCTATTTTTTCAGAAGTAATATTTTTACATGTTTTATATAGAATGTTTTGACAAATGAAAAAATGAATGTTCTATTCTTAACATATATGATGACAAAAAAATTTATTTCATCATTTCCATTACATAATTTATGTATTAAATTTCAATATTTCATGTTTTATTCAATTAAAAAAACTCTTTCACTTTTTTGGGTATTATGGTATTGAATATGGATTTTTCAATGAAAGGGGTATTTTTATTAGATAGTGTTTTTCATATGGGTTTTAAACTATTTTGTAAAGTGTTATATAATGATAGAGTTTTAATAATTTTATGGTAAATGAGAATTATATGAAAAGGGTGTGCCCAATACATCTTATAATAAGTGTTGAGCCCCATTATATCTCATGTGTGTCTTTAGTATTGCTTATACATAGGATTTATCCCCATTATAGGTAATGAAAAACATGTGAGATAGTTATAGCTTATATATAGTGTGAGTAGAATTATAGCTCTCTAATTCATTGAGTAATGAATATATTTTATGTTTTCCATATGGTTATTGAAATCAAAATGGTTTTGATAGGGTTTTATGAATATGATGATCAAAGACCCCAAAAAGGGGTGTCTAATTTCTTGTTATGGGTTTTGAAGGTTTTATTTGTGAATAACAAGTGTGTGTATTTCATGTTGAAATGTTTAGTTTAATATTCTCCTAGAACATTGAAGATAAAGGTAAATTTTAAGTGAGTTTTCATTTTTTCAATGGACTAATGTTTTTCCTTATTTTTTTCCCTTACTGATATTTTTGTGCTCATTCCACATTTTAACAAGTTTTTTATGGGGGTTTATGGATGGGTAAGGGAAAGAAATAAGTGAAGTTAAAATTCATGGATATTTTCCATGAAAATAAATCATGCTTTAATTTAAATTTTTTATATTATGAGAAAATCGATACTAATCAGATGTTTCCAATTTTTATTTTATGGTTTTTTTTATAATTTATGACCTAATTCTCTAAAAAAATAAACTTGAAAGGTTTTTAAAATATAAAAGATTAATTTTTTAACTTAGAACTCGTGATAGTGAAATTTTTAAGGTTGGGTCCTTATAGATTATATAAAAGGATAGTTTAGAAAACTTTAGATGTTTAGATATTGTAAATATCATTCCCTAAGAAGATTTTACTTTATGGTTTAGTTGAAATGATATAGAAATTTAATATTACCATGTTGCTTCACCCAAACTATATATGTTCAGAATTTTTTTCTATAGAGGAAATATAAATTATATAGTGGTAAGGAATCGGGAGGAAAATGTAATTCAAAATAAACATCTATATATGGTCAGAATTTGAATAAAATAGTTTGTTATGGTGATTATTCAGTTAAAACAAGATATAAATGGTAGATGAATCCATTCTAGAGATGAACCAGATTGACCTTGAAAGAACATGTCTATAGTGGATCATTTCATGAGGAAACATCCCCCATATTTTAAAGGATCATCTAATTCCATGGTAGTTTAAGGATATATAAATGCTCAAGAAAGAATATTTTATGTCATTTTTTATTCAAAACATAAAATGGTAACTATATCCATTTATAATTTCAAATATAATGTTGATAAATAGTGGTATTTGAGTAATAATGATAGGGAGAAAGGTGGTATTGATTCTATATAATGGTACACAATTAAGAATATTTTCCTTAAGAAAAATTTCCTTCTAGTTGTTAAAATTGGGATGGAGAAACAATTACTTGAATTAAGGAAAAAGTATGAAGATTCAGCGTCTGCATATGAAGTAAATTTTACATGGTTGGCCAGGTAAATACCTAATTTTCATTTGGAAATTTATAGTAATTTTTTTTGATTTTAATCAGGATTAAAACCATGCTTAAAAAGTTCCTTTGATGCATGAGAATTTAAATTTTATTATAATTTTATTCATTATATAAAGAAATTTGAGAATAATTTTTCCAATACTTACATTTTAAAAGATGAAAATAGTAAGAAATAGTAAAAGTGGTAGGAAATAGAGAAGCAACTAACTAAAAATCTTAGAATAAGTCCCCAAAAATATTCCCAGTGAGGTAAAATAAATTTCAAATAATAGATATTAGGATATCTAAAGTGTTACCGTTGTTGTAATTTTGGTCACAGGGTCCATGAATACAAAGGAAATTTTCTTAAACAATCTATTAATGAGCTTGTAGATAGCTACTTAATAGTGAGATGCCTCATCTTCAATTAGTTGGGACATTATGCTAATGTGTGTCAGAAGATACTCTCGTTTGAGATCATCATGATTAGAATAAAAAAGGTATGTAAAAATTATTTGTTGCTTCTACATTTGATGTTGGACCTTATAGTGAGGTGGTGATATATCTAGGAAAATATATATCTTTCAATGGTTTTTCTTAATATCATTGTCTTATGAACCCCTATTTTGATGTTTTATGTTGTGAAATAACTTTGTGAGATATTTATTTATTTCTCATAGATATTTATTGTATATGTTTTAGAGAAATGGTGTTGATAACCTTTAGGGTTAATATGATAATTTATGAAATTTTAATAATAGAAAAATAAGATTATTATACCTTAGGAAAAAAGTTGTATTTAAAACATAAGTAAATAGGATATTAAATAATTAATTTTATTTCAAGGATTTCAATCTTTTCTTTTGGAACATTATAGGAATTATATTATAATATATTATAAAAAAGTCACTATACATGTTTTGTGACAACCCTTCACATACAGAAAGGCTAGAGGACTTGAACCCATGATCGAATGATCATAAGGGTTTAACTCCTACCATTGGCCAACATGATGTTCGAGTTAATATGATATTGTTTTCTATTAAATGTTTTGAAAAAAAAAATCATAATGATGAAAAGTGGTGTTAATTTTGAGGTTTAGAGAATAATTTGTTATATTGGATAAATTATTATATCCATTTTGGTTTTGGAAAATATTTAGGGATAGATGGAAAAAATTGTTATTGTTTTATGGATCTTATGATCCATTAAAAGTGAATTTTAGTGATTCATTCCTAAAAAATAATTTTTTATATTCATTTCATGGATTAAAGGATGAATTATAATTTGATCAAACTAAAAACAAATGATGAAATTTTTATTTTGAATTTTAAACATCTCATGTAAGTCTATTTCCTTCTATTGTTATATAGTAAAATAATTTTCCATTTTTTAGAAAATGATATTGAAAGAAAATTCCATCATTTTAAAATCATACAAAATTAATTATATGGTCTTTTATATCATCATTAATTTATGGTTTTGAGGCCCTTAACTTTTCATTGATCATTCACTTTCTTGTGATCAATGACATCAATCACTCTCTATAATTGATTATGATTTTCTTCCATGTAAACACCATTACTTTCCACTAAATTTATCTTACTTATAAACCTTTTTATGTGTTATTCCATAAGAAACTTTTACTTCCTTTACTGTCTTATTAAGAGGATATTTTGTTACCCCTTTATTATCTTATGGGTTTTCAACAAAATTATTTTCAAATTTCCATCCTTTGATTAACGAGATAATGATCAAATTAAGAGGATTCTATTTATTAAATGGGGGAGGATATAACACCCCATTATTTAAAAAAGGATAAATATTTTTTATATCATAAAAAACACGCAACATGTAATGCCCCATGTTTTTAAAAGAGAAAACTACGTTCGATAGCATATGTGTTACACAATACTGAACCCAAAAAATGATTCTTTAAATATGATCATTTTAACCATTCAGATAAATTTTTAGATATGAGTAGGATTAACTAAATTATGAAATATATATATTTCCCATATATATTGATAAATTCTTAGTAAATAATAAATTAATATTTGGTAATGTCTCTTCATTTTTTAAAATATGTTTTCTTCATAAATGTTTTTTATTTATTTTTATAAATACTATAATTATTTTCTAGAATATTTAGAAAAACTATTTGATAAAACAAACTCCATTTTTTATATCATAATATAAAAATTATCTTAGGGTAAAAATTATGTATTTTTCAATATATATATATATATATCAATGAATAGTGTGAAATACTATTTTTATGTAAAATTGTCATTTACTTTTATAATTTAAGTTATATAAAATTTAAAATTATTCATTTAATTTAATTTCAAGGAAATAAAATTATTATTTAGTTATATTTAATTCAATTATTTATATTTAAATAATATTAATTCCGTATCTTTCTATAAATTTATATTTAGGATTGAAAATGCATTTTTCTGAAAACTGTTTTAAAATGCATAATGTACCTCCATTTAAATTAATTAAAATAACCCATAATGAGAAATGATAGAAATGAAATATTTAGATTATATATCAATATTAATGAATTGAAATTAATATAATTAATACTAATAGTTATATAGTTAATTTAAAATCATATTTCCTTAAAAACATATCTTTGGGAAAACCGCCTTCCATCATGCTTGTGAGTTTTATATTAATTAATATGATTCCAAATGTATGAATTTATTTTGATAAAATATATTCTATATTTGTAATAGTCATATATAATAATATGTAATAAGGTTAACTTAGTTTTTTAACAATATGAATAGTAATTTTACTAAATATTAATTACCATAGTAAAAGTAAAATAGGTTAATTAAGGGTAAAATAACAAAACAAATAATTTAACAAGGACTATAAACAATTTAAACCTAATGGTATGAATATTTATATTTTCATTTCATTATAATAATGATTAAATATTTTTTTTGTTACATTATTAAGTATTAAATACTTATTTTTGATAAAAATTAGATAAAACCAAAATTGAATTTTTGAGTAATAGGAAATTTCAATTAAGAAATTCCTTTTCATTAATTAATTTATTTTTGAAATAAATTATATTTTAATAAAATATTATTTTTAAATGATGAATGATAAATTTAATTGATAATTTAATTTTTAGAATTTCAAATGTAATTTCTATAATGATTTGAAAACTATTATTGTTAAAAAAACCAGAATTTCTCAATAAATATTTATTATTATTTTAAGTGTGTAAATACAAATTTTTATACAATTATTTAGATAATATGAATATTATTTTTGGAATCATAATTTTGAAATTATCCAACTGCGAATTTTTTATAATTTTATTAGACAGTTGAATTTTTAGGTAAAAATTAAATACATTTTAAAAATACGTTGTATATTATGACATCATAATGAACCAAAAATTATTTAATAAATACTATAAAAGGTAAAAATTACCAAATATATGTTTTAAATTTAAATTAATGTGTTTTTAGGTTATTTTATTAATCTTATAAAGCCATTATGAATCCTCCAAAACCTGTAATATATTTTAAGGGTTTAAAATCATTTCATTAAGGACATGACTCACTTCGACATAAACAGGTGTATTATTTTAATTTGTTCAAAAAAATTCCTTACAAACTAATTATAACAACTCCCCATTGGTAGAAACTATAGGGAAACCATGGTATGGTTTGTGTTTTTTTATTTTATTATATAGTGTCCAAAACCTATGTTTCAGAAATAATAAAGAACTCCCCACTCGTTTCCTCTATAAAACCACCCATACTCTCATTAATCATATTTAAAAATCCTTTTCTAATGTCATTAATCATACCTAACCTTTCTAGAGTCTTCACATGGTGCCCCCAACTCTCATGAAGGTCGTCCAGAAAATTTGGAGTCACACACTCATGTAAGGGATCTTCCACTCTCCTTTTGATTCAAGCAACTATTTTATATTATGCTTTTTAATTTAAATTTTTTCATGTTGGGATATGTTATTCCATATCCCCCATTATTTCCATTTTATTTATAAATTATGGCATACCCATTTAACTCTCATTATTCCTTCCCATGAACCCTTATGTTCACCTGTTACCATGTTGAAATTTATTAAGGGATAATCAATTTCTCTTCTCTATTCAAGATTTATTATTATATTATACCTTATATTTCCTATTCCTAATTTTGGGATAGGCCTTTAACTATCCCTATTATTTCCCATTTTATTTCCAAATGATTACATATCCCTTTATCTCTCATCAACCTTTTTTATGACTTTTTAAGTGATGTCGTTATGCTGTAGAAATTTCACAGTGATTGTTCATGTCAAAGCAGTTGTGTAGTGAATACCATACCATTTTCCTATAAAGGGTATTCAACTTTATACACTTATAATTCATTTACATGGGACCTACATGTATGTATTCCACACTATTTTATCTTTTAATAGAATATAATGAAGAATTAATCCATGTTGGATGATTTATATGGAACACTTAAGCATGATAATGTAATGTAAGTGATGGGTGCACCCAGAATTATATAGAAATCCAAATAATTGGGTAATGTTTAATCTCATGAGACTTAATGTAGGTATAGGGAGTGAACTTGATTTCTTTATGGGACTTTTTTTATCATGATTTCTTGTCAGTTATCCTTTATCTATGTTTATGATGTGGTGTTTTAAGTTCTGGCCACATTTCTCATACTACCTTTATGTTATCATGATATATCATCTCTTATTATTCATTTTTATGATTCTCATCCATTTTATTCTCCATTTATATGCCTATTGTCTAAAACTTATTACTCTCATCATGTTATTCCATGTTTATTCCCTTACTAGGCTATATAGGACCCCACCCCCCTTCTTATATATTCCCCCAGGTTATCCGATATGGTTTTAAGTGTGAGAATGTTAATGAAGTTTTCAAAAAAGATGATGTTTTTCCTTTTTTAAGTTGTTATATAATATACCTAATTCCAAAACACAATAATGTAATCGATCTTCCGAGTTGTATTAAGTCTAATAATATGTAATAAATCATGTATTAATGTGAAATAAATAGAAGGGTTTTATAGCTGATATAAAAGGAAATGTTTAGTTATTTTGGGGATTAGGATTAGAAAACTCTATCCAAATACATAGGGATAATACTAATTATAATAAAACATCCTTATATTTTGGTATGTATAGAGTAAGTGGTTTATCAAGTAAATACATCTTATTATTGATACTACAAGTGGATTTAGATCTTTCACAAATGTATATAGGGGTAAATCCTGAAAACATCATGTTGAGTAAGACTCAACCGGGGACTAGTGCATGACAATGGGTCTTTCTGCACACCTAGTTTAACACTCCCTTGGATATTCATTGGTAAATTCATAAGCTAATTATGAAACATTATTAAGGAAATAAAAAATACCCATAGGAATATGTGTTAGGAAATACATCATGGATCACATATATATTAAATCTTATAAAATCATAAGTTAAGGAAATATAAATAATTTATAAGGTATCCCTTTAATTACATTGGATTCCCCCTTTATTTGTTTAATATTTTTAAAATAATCATCCAAAATTTTCCCTTTATTATAGTCAATGTTTGGAAATTGGGAGATCCTAGTAAACAACCAATGTAATGGGAAATTCATTTCATATATTAATTAACTTGTTTCAAAATATATTAAAAGATAGAAGGAGGAAGATCATGAACAACTCTTCTCTCTCTTCTTGAAGAACTACTTGCAATTATTATCCTGAATTCATGCTCATACGACTTTGAAACATTTTCCAATATCCAATTTACATAAAAAACGTTATATGGCATCCAATACATCTACCATCACCTTATTATTTCATGGATCATGTATCATCTATTGGAGAATCTTGTGCTCTCAACTTTATTACCATGCTAAGTGTGGAATGTATCATCAGGGAATTTTCAAATTCTTCAATTAATTTCAAAATATTGAAACCCTAAATTATTTTCAAGATGTCACAGAAGAGAGAGACCTATAAGTAGTCTATATACATCTAATTATACATTTTTTTCCTTTGGTGAATTATCAAAATTGATCTACCAAAACCCTATTTCGAAATATTTGAATATTAATTAGTAAGAATGTTTTATAAGAAAAATGTTCAAGAAGATGATTCAAAATTATATATTAAAAATACTTATTCAATGATTTATTGATTATTTCATCAATATAATCCAAGATTCCTTAGTTATATTTGTATAAATGAAGTAAATGATTTTGATAATATCTTAATGTACCATTGTGAGAAATGAACCCTCTCTCCTTGAAGGCAATGCCCACATGAGAAACTGAAGAAGTCATCGAATGGATGGTGAACCTAAATAATGAAACATGGAAATTTATCTTTATGTTTTGGTGAAATTCCTTTAAGGGGGAATAATGTTACACCCTAAGTTTTTAAAAGTGAAAACTATGTTCGATAGCTTATGCATTACACAATACTAAACCCCAACAAACAATGATTATTTAAATATGATCATTTTAACCATTCCATTAAATTTATATATATTTGTAGTATTAACTAAATTATAAAATATTTACATTTCCTATATATATTTATAAATTATTAGTAAATAATCTATTAATGTTTGGTAATGTCTTTTCATTGTTAAAAATATGTTTTCTTCAAGAAATATTTTTATTTCATTTTATAAATATTATAATTATTTTCTATAACATGTAGAAAATGTATTTTTTAAAATTGTCACCATTTTTTATATCGTCATCTCAAAATTAACTTGGGAGGGAAATTTTGGGATTTTTCTAAAAATATATATTTGTTCAGTGAATAGTGAAAAATGTCATTCTTATATAAAATTGTCATTTCCTTTAATAAATTAAGTAACATAAAAGTTAAAATTATTTGTTTAACTAGATTTCAAGGTAAAAAGGTATTTTTTTTTATTTATATTTAATTCAATTAATTACATTTAAATAATATTTATACCGAATTTTGGTATAATTTATTTTTAGGATTGAAAACTCATTTTTCTGAAAACCATTTTAAAATGCAAAATGTATCTCCATTTTAAATGATTAAAATAACCCCTAATGAGAAATTATATAAATAAAATATTTATATTATATATCCACCTCTATTAATTTAAGTTAATATAATTAATATTAATAAATATAAAGTTAAGGTAAGATCATTTATTACATTAAAAATGTATTTTTTGAAAAACCTATTTCCATCATTCTTGTGAGTTTTATATTAAATTATATTATTCTACCTGTGTGAATTTTTTTCTGATAAAATTTATTCCATATTGCGAATCATTTTAATTAATATTAGTTAATAAGTTCAACTAAATTTTTGAAAAATATGAATAGTAACTATAGTGAATTACCATGGTAAAAGTAAAATATGTAAATTAATGGTGAAATAACAATAAAAATAATTTTACAAGGCCTAAAAACAAATAAAATATAATGGTATGAATATTTATATTTTCATTTAATTATAATAATGATTATATTTTTTTTGTTACATTATAAAGGATTAAATAATTTTTTTCATAACAATTAGATAAAACACAAATTATATTTTTGAGTAATATAAAATTTAAAATTATTATTTCCCTTTTGATTAATTAATATATCTTTTAGAAAAATTATATTATAATAAAAAAAATTATTTGATTATTGATAAACTTAATTCATAATATAATTTTTATAATTTCAAATGTAATTTCTATAATGGTTCAAAAACTGTTATTGTTAAAAAAAACTCAGAATTTCTTAACAAATGTAAATTCTTATTGTAAAAGTGTAAATTAAAGTATTTATAAAATTATTTAGATAAATTTAATATTATTTTTTTAATTGTAATGTTGAAATTATATGATGGGGAATTTTTCATAATTTTCTGAGACAATCGAATTTTTAAGTAAAAATTAAGTACATTATAAATATACAGTGTGTATTGTGACATTATAATGATCCAAAAATGATTTAATAAAAACTATAAAAGGTATAAAAGAAAAAATATATTTTTTAACTTTAAAATAAAATGTTTTTTAGTATATTTTATTAACTTTATAATTCTATTATGAATCCTCCAAAACCTGTAATATATTTTAAGGTTTTAAAATAATTTCTTTAAGGGCATGACTCATTTCTACATCATCAGGGGTATTATTTTAATATTTTAGGACCCTAGACTTATAAAATAATGAAAACCACTCCCCTTTTGAATAAAACGTTGGAAAAATCATTGTAAGGTTTTTGTTTTTTGTTATTTTATTATATAGAATCCAAAATCTATGTTTGAAAAATAATATATAATAAATAATTCCCCACTCATTTCCTTTATAAACCTACCCATGCTCCAATTTTTCTTCAATAGAAATAATTGTATAACTTTATTATTATTCCCCCCTACTCTATATTCCTCCCAAGGTGCAAAAATCTCTCAAGAAACTCCTCGTAAGAATTTGGAGTCACACACTCAATTAAGGGATCTTCCACTCTCATTTTTATTCAAGAACCTATTTTATTTTATGCTTATTAAATTCCATTATTTCATGTTGTTATTGTTCTTCCATATACCCATTACTATAAATTTTATTTATAAATTATAACATACCCCTTTCACTCTCGTTATTCCCTCTCATGAACACTTACGTACACCAGTTACCATGCTGAAATTTAGAAAGGGATCCTCACCTTCTCGTCTTTATTGAAGTTTTTTTATTATCTTGAGAATTATATTTACAATTCCTAATGTTGGTATATTTCATTAAATTTACCTATTACTTCCCATTTTATGTCCAAATGATTAGATATCCCTTTCTCTCTCATCAACCTTTTTTATGAATTTTTCAGTGACGTTGTTATGCTGCCGAAATTTCACTTTGATTTTTCATACCAAAACAATTGTGTAGTGAATACCATTCTCATTTACTATCAGTAGTGTTCACATTTATAAAATTATAATTATTTTACTATGGACATACATGTATCTATTCTATACTCCTTGGTCCTAGATTTAAATATGATGACGAATGAATCCATGTTGTATGATCTATATGGAACACTTAAACATGATAATGAAATGAAATTGAAAGGTGGGACCATAATTATATAACTCTCAAATGAATTTGGTAATTTTCAGTCTCATGATATGTCATTTTGGAATAGGGAGTGAACATTATTCCTTTTTGGTAATTTTTCCATCATGATGTCTTGGAATTTATCCTTGACCTATGTTTAGGACGTAGTGTTCTAAGTTTGTGCAACATTTCCCATGATGCCTTTATGTTATCATGCTATATCATGTCTAATTATTCATGTTTATGATTATAAATCCTTTTGTGACCAATTGATATTCTTATTTCCTAACATATATTACTATTTTCATGTTATTCCATGTGTATTCTCTTACTGGACTTTATAGCTCACCCCTTTCTTATGTTTGTCCTCAGGTTTTCCCATTCAATTTTAAGTGTGAGCAATTTAAGGAAGTATGAAATAATGTTGATTTTTTCCCTATTTTACGATATTATGTAATGTACCTAATTACAGAATAAACTATAATTATCAATATTCCTTGTTTTATTATGTGTAATCTCATCTAATAAATCAAGTACTAATGTGAAATAAAGAGTAGGTTTGTTATACAACACCAAGCTTAGAAGAAAATATAACAACCTGAGACTTAAAGATATGTTTATTTTTATATAAATTAAATCTCTTTAATATATTCTATTACATGAAAAACTAATTTTATCTTAGATTTCATGCACTGCTATATTTATCTTTCCTTATACGCTTCACTCAGTTTATCTTGCATTACAAACAACACCAAGTTTAAAGGAAATGTGAAATATTATTAAAATATTGTAATTAAATATAATAGTTATAACCTATAATTTAAATTGGAAAATTCTGAAACATATGGTTTTCTATTGATTAATAATAAAATAAGAATCATTTATAAGAAAAAGAATTTTTTTTAACCCCTGTATTTTTTTCTAAAAGATTAATTAGTCCCTCTTTGTGAACATCATTTAAATTTAATTTTTTCAAATTTTATAAAAAAAATTATTAAAATAAGAATCATTTTTGAAATAAAAATACCAATATAATATTATGGTTTGTTTTTTGTATTATTTTTAAAAGTTTCATTTTTTGACGGATACTGAAAATTAATGAATTTTAATTGAAATTTTTAATTTGTTTTAAAATAAATTATAATGATAAATTATATATTTAATTGGTTTAAAAGTATCATTAGTTCAATTATATATAACTTAATCCAATTAAATAAATTTTAAAAAAAATATATTAAATTTTTGTTTAAAATCATTAAAATATTTTGAACATTTTCAATTATATATAACTTAATCTGTAAGATTAATTTAAAATTAAATTTCCCCACTTATGTGAAGTGAATTTTAAAAAATGTATTCCATATATGTAATTAGAATAATTTATAATTCTAATAAGGTAAACTTATTTTTGTACCAAAATGAATTGAGAATGTTTTAAAGATTAATTATCGCACTTAAGGTAAAAATTGTTTACCCCCCCTAAAACGATAAGTGTACAAAAAAATACTATTCACTTTTGTAAAATCTATTGTCTGGATATATTTTGAATATTTAACCTATAAGATCCTATAATGATTCATCGTGGACCCTTGTAACCTATTAAAAACATGGGAGCACTCAATTATTTTCAAAAATTCCAATTGTGTCCTCTCCCCAATTTATAAAAGGTCATTCCCTCTCCCCTATTATTCACACCTTCACACCCATTTGGATCTTCCAAGACCAGTCCAAATCACGTACCAACACCACTTATATCATCCGAGAATCCTAATTTTGTGAATAAATCCAACCTAGGAAGTCATTATTGTAATCCTAAGGATGATACCCGAAAAAGAGGTAATGTTCTTCAACGAGCATCTTTATTTCATTTATTACTCCACATCCTTAAATTATTATTAAAACAAAATTCTATAATAACCATAGTATATTACATATAATGATATGTTATTATGTTATTTAAATATCCTAAATAATTATCCTATTCCATCAAATTAGTTACTAAATCATCATTCGTGTTTAGGATGGACTACCACATCACGAACTGATGTCGTTCTTTTTTCCATTACCACCTCTCACGATTCGGTATGATGAGGGATATAAAGTATATATTTTTTATATATATTATAAATATTTTTATGGAGTAATTATATCATATATAATATATTAAATTTCATTTCATTATGGGATATAATAATTTTTCTCATGTGTATGGTGAACTTCCGCCTCGCGAAATGATTTGAGTTATTTTTCACTAACAAGATACATGTAATGTATTAATGGTAATTATAATTGATATATCTGATATAAATTAAATAAATATGATATTAATGATAGATTTATCATTCTTTAAATACAATATATCATTTTTTCCTATATTTTCATTCACTAAAAAAGTGATCACGTCATCCATGGATGTGTCGACTACCTTCTCCACGAAGCGATTTGATTCTTTTTTCATCACAAAATAATAGGAATAACATATATATATATAAGTATTTAATTAAATAATATGGTATTTATTATATTATGGCCATTATATAATGGTAAAAAATTACTTACCTTATTTCTATATTGATCATTAAAAAATGGAAACGTTACACATTTGTATGTATGACCTGTTGTCTCCATGATCATAAAATTTGTTTATTTATCATAACAATGATTGAAGATTGATTGAAAAAGGGTGATTTATGTATAAATATTATTATTATTATAATTATTTATATGTTTAAATAATAACCTCTTTCACCATAGTCAACCTACCAAAGTCATTTTTTACACATAATCCAAATATAGTCAAAACATATGATGTTAAATTAGTTGATTAGGTAATTATATAAACAATTGTAATAAGCAAAAAAAAATTAATTATAAAAATTAAAATGTTTCCCATTAAATTAAATAATTAACATATTTTTATTATTTAGGAAGATAAATACATATGTGGAAAGTCTGACTCAAGAAAGGGGCCTTTGTCTCAATTTCCATTCATTGATGCATATTTGGATATTATACTCATATTCTCTTTTAAAAGATGTATATATAACCCCTTTGAAATGTATTATATTTATCTTCTCTATTATCCTGGTATTTATTATTATTTTCAATATTATTCTTTCATTGGGCTTATGATTCAATTATTTCTTTAGGGATAAGGGACTTTTCTTTAAAAAACACTCTTTTAATGTTTTTCTTCAAACTCCTTCTTTTCCATGTCCATGTTTATAAAATTATTTTATAGAAATTTTTATGTGGATATAAAAGATATATAAATTACATTTTCTTTCACTTTTTACTTTATTTTTAGATTATTTAAAAATGAATCATTTGACATGTTTTGTACGGAACATTTTGGAAAACGACTAAAGGAATGTATTATTCTTAGCATACATTGTGAAAATGACTTTTCCACCAACATTTCCATTATTTTATTTTTTTTAATCCTATACCAGGTTTCATGATTTCTTCAATGAAAACACAACTTTATATTGTTTGGGTATTTCAGTATTGAAAATGGGTTTTTAAATGAAAAGGATATTTTTATCCGAAATTTTTTTCATATGTGTTCAAATGGGGGTTTCAAAGGGTTTTATGGTCACTGTGTTTTATTCATCATATGGTACATGAGAATAATTTGAAATGGGTTGACTTGATATAGCTTATATGAAGGTTTTATCCCCATTATATCTAATGGGTGATCCCATTATATCTTATATAATGGGATGAGCCCCATTATAGATCATGAAAAATGAGTGAGTCCAATATATCTTATACGATGGGTGAGAACCATTATAACTCTCCAATGCATTGGGTAATGATTATATTTTAAGTTTTCTATATGGGTTTTCCTATTTAATTCTTTTTGAAATATTTTTATGAATATTGTTATCTAAGTCACCAAAAATGGGTTATTAATTTCTTATTATGGGTTTTAAGGAATTTCATTGTGAAAAAAGGGTTTTTGTTTATCATGTGGAAACGTTTTATTTTATATGCTCAAATAGAAGTTCATATAAATGTAAATGTTAAATGATTTTTCATTATTTTTCATTAGACTATTAGTTATATTTCTTGTTATGTACCTTTCTATGATTTTTGTTGTCATCAAATGTTTTAAAATGTTTTTCACATGATTTAAGGAAGTGTAAGGGATAATAAGAATTCTTGTTGAAATTCATCGATATATTCCATATATAGAAATAATTTATTAATCTAAAAGTATTATATTATGGAGAAATTAGATACTAACAATAAGTTTGCCCTTTGTATTTTATTTTTTTATTTATGATTTATAACCAAATTCTCTAAAATTATAATCCTAAATAAATACTCAAATGTAAGACAATGAATTATTGAATTTAAAATAAAGATTATGTAATGATTATGGTTGGGACCTTATAGACCTATTTAATAAATTTTGAAAAACTAATTATAAATATTTAATATATTTTCAAAACATCAAATCACTGAATATACAGAGTTTAATTTAAAAATAAACTGGAAAAATGTAATAAAAGAGAGTTTTCTAGAAAAAAATCCATATTTATATATAAAATGTTTATATACTAAATTAAAGTATAAAATAAATTTTAAAAACCATAATTGGATAATTATATATCATAATTAACTACAGAAAATTTGAATCCTTTCCAAAACACAATTTAACATTGAAAATACTTTAAAATAAAATATGGTTTTAAATTAAAAACAATTTTTTTCATTATTCCTTGAAAAATAAATATTTTTAGAAAATTTTAAAAATTAAATACTATGATAATTTTGAAATTCTCAATTTAAAAATGAAATTCATTTAGTAGAAATACAATTATATAATTTTAAAATTAAACATTTATATAAAATATTATATGAAATGAGTTTAATAAAACCATTTCCTTTTTAATTTTAAGAATTGAATAATATATTTGTAATGAATATAACTACATAAATCATGAATACTAAATAATAATATATGTATGTATGTATGTATTTCTGTATGTATGTATGTATGTATGTATGTATGTATTTATGTGTGTGTGTATATATGTATGTATGTATGTATGTATGTATGTATGTATGTATGTGTATTAAATATATAATTATATCCATATGTGTGAGGTGGTGATGGAAAATGAATTACATCTGTTCACAATGCGATAGTCCCTCATACACGTGATCAATAGTTTGGCTTCCCATTTTATGGGAGTGGAGATTGATATAGGTTATGACATAAACATAATAACATATTATTATATTACTCATATTATTGTTATTATATTGGAATTATTAAGGAATAATTTGAGGTTGTAAAAGAAGGTGTAAAAAAGAATGGTCCTGGTGAATACAATTAGCTTCCTTTAGAAAATACTACATTAGATATCTTATTTCAAAGCCTAGGTTTGGTATTTTAGGAATACCATGAGATGCATTATGTAGATTTTAATTTTGGAGATAGATCTTTACATGATTTGGTTGAGCTAATTAGATAAATAGTTGTGATGGAATGAGGGGAGGAGGTACCCTTTTTTAATTGTGGTGAGTGGAACACATGTAATTTCTCAAACATTTACAATAATAACATGTCACATTCTTGGAAAAAATCCCCAAAAATGTACCATTATAATTAACTTGATGAGATAATTTTTAAATATATCTAATAAATAGAAATTATAATTTTTTATGTAATTTTATCCCTTATGTTTTTAGTTTAACCCTTGGAAAACTCATTTTTACATTAACCGTAGTAATCAATTTTTACTATTTTTTGTATTCACTATCTAGAAAATTATAAATAAATTATTACCAAATATTATTTATTATGATTCCAAATATGGAATAGATTTTATAAAATTCAATTAAAATAATAGGTAGATGTTAATTTAAAATTAATTCTGAGGTCATGAATAAAAACAATTTTCCAATGAAATATATTTCATAAGTATAAAAAGTTTTTATATTGAAATTCAACATAAATAAGATTTAAATGGACTAAATTGTATAAAAATAATTTTAATGTTCTAATTTTACTTTTAAATCCAATTAAAAAAAATATTTATCTTTGAAACTTAATTTTTACTATTCATCGACAAAATTAATCATTTCAGAAAATTGTAAAACATTAACTCTAGGATAATTATGAAATTTTTATTTTAAAAATTTTTTACAGTTTTTTAAATAAATTTTATACAATTTATAGGAATTAAATTTTCCATAAGGGTGCAAAACTTAGTGAAACTGTTTTTAGAAAAACTAAAAATTTTAAGAATAAAATTGTATTTCATATAATCTCATATTTTTTTTTAAATGTTAGATGAAGTATTAACAATTTGATAGAATATATACTATTTTAATTTCACTATAATAATTTATCATTAGATATAAATTTAATTTCTTAATATCAAAATATAGTGTGTTTATAAAAATATTTTTTGGAAAAACATTTCTTTTACTTCCAAATGATTTTTTTTATTTATCATTAACTTATAATCAATGAATTTATTTACAAATTTATAATACCATATAAACTTAATAATTTATTTATTCTTATTCATACCCACCAATTTAACACCTATATTATCTCAGAATACTATATTAAGCTTCTTCCAGACTTAAGGATGTTTGTAGTGTAAGTTATCGAAGAGATTAATTTTATTTCATAATAAATATTTCATAAGTTTAAGGGGTGTTAGAAATATCATTTTTATAGAATCATAATGATTTTAATAAAAAATAATTATATTTTTCCTTGATATTAATAATCATTTTATATGATTAGTAAATAAAAAATTATGGTGAAGAAATGGAGACTTATATTGATGAATTCACTCTTTCATGAAATAGGTTCCTTCAGAACGAAGGATATAGGAGTCCATCATGGGACTAGGGACAACTGAACATGAAATAATCCTCTAAGATATGGATATTAATAAGTTATTAAGAGTATAAAAAATAAATTGTGTGGTTTCATTTGGGTTTTGGAGGGGTCCTTTTATAGGTGATTTTGTGTGGCGATTTTATAAATACTCATTCCATAATGTGTATAAAATACCTTTTTAGATCAAATATGGATGTAATGTGGTAATATAATGGATATGGGTCATGAATACAATAATAAAAAAATTGAGAATTTTTTTTCTATTTTTTAGGCATTTTCCCATTTATGTAACCTCATTTTCTTCATTTTACCCATATAGTGGAAACTCGGGTTTTACCTTTGTGAATTATTTTTACCCTTAAAAATAATATTTAACCAATTCCCTTATTTCAATTCCATTATTCCAAAAATGAAATCTATAATAATAAATTCAATTTCTAAAAGTTTTTATAATTAATTTTAAATAAGAAACACAAAACACCAAAAAATGTAGAAAACTATAGTTTATGCATAAAGTGGATTAATTAGCTTTACTTACCAAGTGGTAATCATTATATGAATATTAATTAATCATTCTAAATTAATAAAAAAAATATTATTAAAATATATTCTCTTAATACGTGAAATTTTTCTTTCAAATAAAGACATCTAATGTATAAGTAAAACAATGTTTTTAAATAAACTAGTTTTCATTTCACATGAATCATTAAATTAATATTCTTTATAATTAATTTTTATTATATTTTATGTATATATGTTACCAATAATAACATTAATATTGTCAATATTTATTATTTACATTATTATTTAAAATAAATAACTTAAATTTAAAACTAATCTTTTAATAATAGTATTATCTTTAAAATAATTTTTTTAAAAGGTTGGCACCAAATCCTCATTTATTATTAAATGAAAGAAAATACCTCTTTAACTAGGTAGAGGGAGATCCATTACATAACCTGAAGGCCCGGTGGGCATTTATCCCATTACATGGCCCATAGGCCCAATTTTTTGGCCCAGGGCCCATTCTATGAATAGTACTGCTATAGTACCTACGCTGCTATAGTACAACATAGTACCCGCCGCTGCTACAGTCCCATGTTGCCGCTACAGTGACATGCCGCCACTATAGTGCCTGTCGTTGCTACAGTACCGCCACTACTACAGTATCCTACGCCCAATGGGTTTTGAACCCCCATTTTCATATAGAATTAAGGGGTTCTTACCACTATGCCAAACCCCAAGTACATATTATCTTTAAAATAATATATATTTTAAAAATATAATTATTATCTTATTATTAAAATATTATTTATTTTAATTACATGTAATATATTTTATGTTTAATCCATTATTTAATTTTATCTATAAAATATTCAAATATACCTATATGATAAATGTAAACCCGATGAAAACATATCCAATTACCATATATCTAATATCCATATATCCAAAGACTAAAATTATAATGGTAATATGTCTAGAGACCATATAATGTTTATATTACAATCTTATTAATAGCCTTACATGATTTACCTAAATCTATTCATTGTATCCATTTACTTCTCTCATAATTTCTTTTATATATCAAAAATTATTCCTTATTTACATTGTTATAATATTTGGTATGATCTTCTAGGAAAACCTTATGAATAAAGATTTTAAGTTTGTGGTTTTTTTATTTACTTCTCTTTTCATTCCACTTGCAAATTTCATACTAATATTTCATAATTATTTCTCCTTATATATTGAAATTTATCCTGTATTTTAATAATTTGTCTTGATAAATTATATCATTATTTATTTTATTTTGTTGTTGTATGTGAAACAAGATATTCAATACAGTGGAAAAAAATTATTTTGTTTCGCTTTGTGATTGTGGTCACCACTGTAATATCACTATAAAGAAAACAAGAAGAAGGAGTCCAACAAACACCACCAAAGGAATAATTCCCCTTTCATTTACGTACATTATATAAATCTAAGTCTACAAATATATGAGTGTTTTTTTAGGGTTTGAGGTAAAAAAAGTATGATACCACCCCGAATTTATGTAATTACTTTTACAAGTCTATCTCTAGATGCTAGTTTGTAATTAAATTTTAGAAAATATTTTACTATATTTTTTATACTATTAAAAACAAATCATAACTCATTTTAAAATTTAAAACCATTTTATATTGAGAATAAATTAATTTATAAAAAAGTTAAACATATATCTAATGAATCATATAAAAAAGTAGCATAAATTAATTCACAATCCATAAGTAAATTTTATAAATAAATAAATACATAATGTGATGAAATCCTTAGGTTTATTATGAAATCCATAGACCTTTCATAGTGGGAATATATTTCGGCCTATGATGTGATCCAACTGACACAAATCTTGAAAAACCCCCCATGGCCTTATTGGGTAGCAACACCCTAGTCAAGGAAAATCTATAAATACTGAAAATTATCAGGAGTAAAATCATAACTAGTCTATCAAACATCAATTATTTCCTTAAAAATTAACTAAGGACCCATGTAAACCCAACTAATTTTAAACTTTATGAAACTTATCCATGAATCAGAATTACCTCTCATGTAACAACGTAAAAAACCTACATGAGACTACCCCATCACCAATTCCATGAAATATTGGTATGTATATGAAATTCAATATTGAATGAATAAATAATGTTAATATATAGATTTTGTGTTTGTAATCAATAATAATGTTGATGAAATTAAATATACTTCCATAACTCATTACATCATATAAAATTGTAAAAACAAATTTTTCTAAAATCAATTTGAATCAAACATTCCTTATATTCATTTTTATCAAATTCCATGTATCCAATGAAACTAGTCATTAAAAAATAACATATTGGAATGATTGAAAATATATTGATATAGTAAAATAAAAGTATAAAACATTTGAATACAATTATAAATACATAAAAAGAAATTATTATATGAAGTAAATTGATAAATAAAATTTCTATAAAGCACAATAACCAAGATTATTTTAGTTAATTGTAATTATAAATAAACAACATCCTTTTTCAAATAGAATCAATCCATCTTCTTCCAAAAAAATTAGATACAGTTGCAAGAAAATAAATTCATATATTCTAAACAAAAAAAACCTCATGTTTAAGTTTAATCATATCTATGAATTCAGCCACCATAGAAAGCTAAGAAAAATGAGGTTGAAGAATATAAGGAAATAAGAATAGGGGAAGGGAAACAAAATAGAGGGGAATAAATTACATCACAAAAACACTAAAGAATTGATGGAGGAGCAAAAAAGAGGCAAGATGGATGAGATTTTAACCACATGAGGGAGAGACTAGAGTCATCTAGAACATTTGACTATGATGTAAGGGGAGCCAAATAAAAAATGAAATAGGAAATATTTTTTCATAATTTGGGTACAGTTCATGGATTGGTGGAATAATTAATGTAATTGTAAACCAATTATATATAATCCATTGGATTTGAATCTCTCTATTCATGATTTGGAAGCACGATTATGACTAATAATGAACCAACATTTCATATGACACATTGATATAATTTTATTCATCTTAAAATTAAAAACTCCAAAAAAATAGGAATAAATAAATATTAGAATAATTATAATCATGTGATATCTTAGGTACATTCCATGAAACATTATTATAACTGAATGTAATTGGAATTACTGATTGTGAATGGGATGAGGGAACTTATCTCTTATAAAATCCTCATGATCCAAAATATTATTATTATTTTTACTATACTTACAAATAACAAAAATTAATGAAGATGGTTTCCCTAAAATAGTCTATTCTGATAATCATTTATATAAACTGGTTTCTCCAATATTATGGCATCGAGTCCCAAATCAAAATCATCCCATTCAATAATGTGAGATGGATTAATATTATATTTTGATGACTAAGATATATGAAATAAACCATGACTCCATTTTTACATAGGATATCATACAACATTCCATTTCAATCTACTATCATGAATTGTTCGACACATCTCGAAATGATTTTTTTAGGCTTTCCCACTCTTTGAATTCATAGTCGATGAGAGAATTTATGAAAACCCTTATAATAAAATATACAATATAATGTATAATAAAAATATCAATATAGAATTTTTGATTTCATTGAGGCAGCTCTCAATAATTTTTCAATCTGATGAATCTTTCTCATCAGCTTCAAAATGAAACAGATTCTAATTAATAAATATTCATCAATTTGATTCTAAAAAATATTGGGCTAGTATTATCAACTATAAAGATCCTAAATGTGTCTATCCTAATTGATAATGGAAAGTTATTTTCATTAAAAACCTAAATCAATGATAATTGGATCTCCCATGAACCTAAAATGTTGATCCTGATAGCCCATAATATATAGTAAATAATATAAATTTCAAACTCCATCTAACCATAGGTTTGGGGGTATTATATCAACCACATTTTAAACAAAGATCCCATAATTTCATAGAGAATCTTATAAAATTTATATGTGAGGTGAGGGTCCCAGATAATGATAATAAAAAATAACACTCCCTAAAATGTTACTACAATCAGCACATAATTCCCCCCAATTTCCTCTTACTTTAAACTCTAATTTATAGGAAAAACTCCATTCAATTTAGTAACTTAGTCAATGATACCCTATATTGAATTATTCCCATGATGAGAAAGAGTCAAGGTAATCACAATATTTATTGAGATCTAATCCCATTTCCTAATAGGAATAGTATGTTTCTATAATAATCATATAGTATTTTTATTATTGGCCTTTACCTATTAACATGTTAGGAAATTATACATAATCATGGAAAACCCACACTTTATTCCTAGCCACCAATGTTAAAAATTCATATCATAAAACATATAGGTAACACCACGGTGATAAAACCAACTAGAATAATGGCCATCAATCATCAAGATCAATTACATGGGTAAATGAACATGTAAAATATTCCAGAAATATTGAGTACTATCAATATAATAGACCAATCACCCATGTTGTAATGTCCCTAGTCATTGAAAGTATGTCTATAATTTTTTAAGTCTTTTATTTTATTTTTAATCAATTTCAAATTTAGTTTTTGATGATTAAGGTGAAGATAGGGTGGAGGTATGTGTTAATAAATTTAATTTATAGTTACTAAAACATTATTCTCAACTGGGTATTTGGTTTGGGGTACAAGGTATCCTATAACAGAGGAAGAGGTTTTGTAGCACCTTTGATAACATCTAGTACACTGTTGTACTTGAACTAGTACCTGATAAGCTCTAGAGAAATTTTTATTAATGATTATAAAATATATCCTTGTGTTATCATGCATTTTGGATGTTAAATTAGGAATTAATTATGAAATACCTCCTTTTATCATATAACTTTTCATTACACGGTACAAATAGAGGATCTTTTAACATTCAGTTTCTTAGAAATAAGGTACATAATACATGAAAACTTAAAACATTATTGTAAGTAAAATTGAAACACCTTCATGGGTACACCATATGTAACTTCTACTGAATTTCATATCCTAGGAATATACATCAAAGTAATGTGGTGAGCATGAAGCCTAGTAAGGTAAAAATAAAGAGAGATGTATAGCATGTGATCATGGAACGTATCAAAAAGATAATGTTGTGTAAAAATAAGGCATGAAAAATAGTTATATCATAATAATAATAACATGAATAATAACATGGAAAAATGTCTGCAACATTTAAATGATATATTCATAAGAATATCACCATATTTTTTCACCAAGGTGTCATAATTGAATATTACGAAGGTTATTCACCAAAGGTATTGTAAAAAATGTCATATATACATATTAAATTCATTAACCATTACATTGGAGTAATATTGGGGTACACCATTAATAAGACTTAATTTAATGTGATCTATATAGATCATAGTAAATAATTTCATTAATAACTCAGGGATAATAAATAATGGTTTTCTTATCAAAATCATGCTATACGAAAGAGCTTAAATACATGACCAATACAATATTTTTAACCAACAAAAGGAAATGTAGGTTTCATATATGTAACTCACTAAAAAAATACATTTCTAAATATAGTTGAATATCCATTGAAAAGAGAAGAGGTTTGGTTATTCAAATAAAAGTAAAAAATAATTTCTTATGTAAAAGAGGGAAATTTGGTAAGTAAATTCAGATTCATGATAGGTATAAAACATGGTTTTAGAAATGGTTAAAATGAGAGGGGACAAGGTTATACCATTAATAAGAGACAATTATTATAGTAATAGTATAAGGGAGTATTAATTGAAGAACGTTTTTTGTAAATTAGAAGACATACCACAAAAAAAGGAACATGAATTGAAAATAGGGGTGATTATTTCCCTTAACATGAAGAGTTGTTCCTGAAACATGAGGGTGGAAATTTATGGGCTTAAGGACACCTTGGGGGACTCCTTGGGAGGAAAAATCACTATAAATTCATATAGTATGGATTGGGAGTTATGGGGATAGATGAAATAGTTGGGTATTTGTAGCAAAAGTGGAGGGATTGTGTAATAAATTCCAAATATAGGATTTAGAAAACTCGATTGTGGAAAATACAAAACCACTAGCTTACCCAGGGTTTTTTGCCATGTTTTTGGACATTTGGGTCACATTTTATGATACGTTAATTCTTAATAACCAAAAAACATTACTTAACACATCTTTTGGCAAGAAAATTAACGATTCCACAAAGTAAAGTTTTAAATACTCAAATTTTCTTTTTTATAATTTAGAAAGTAACTTATAGTTTTAAAAAATAATTAAAATATATTAATGAAATTAATATTAATAAAATAAAATATTTTTATTTTTTATTTTTAAAAATTAATTATTGCATCATTATGACATAAATATGATGTCATAAAATATAATGAAACCCTAAAATATATTGTTTACTATTCATGAAAAAATAATGTATTTTAGAAAACTATAATAAATTTTCCCTAACCTAAATTGGAAATGACATTTAAATTTTTTTGTTTATTTTATTAGATATATCCTCTAAAAATGATAATTTTAAAATGTAAATATAAAAACCCTTATTTATTTAAAAATTTCAGTTTTTTAGGTAAAATCAAAATATATGACACTGATAAAAATTTCATAGGAAATTATAAAATTATTGTATAATTTATTATTAAAATAAAATTATTTTAATATAATATTTCATTAAATAAATAATATTCATAACACCTTGGTTATATATAAAAATTGTATATATTTTCTAGAAAAAAATAATTATGTTTTATCTACGTCCAAAAATCAAATTATCAAATTCATCACAATTAAAAATAAATTTATTAAGAAATACATTTCTTAAAAAGATTTTGGGTGAATGAATTTTATTTATACAAATTAATTTATATTATTTGTAACTAAATTTTGGACACATAAACCCTTATTACACCCACATACACCCTAAGGGTGTGGTGTGTGATGGTGGTATTTTTGTGGGGTGCATCATCTAATGTCAACCGAGTGGTAATCTCTACTAACATGAACTTATCCCATAGGTGATTTTGATCAATATTCACTTATTGAATCTCATATTATTCTTGGTCAAGGGTGAACCCCAGTGACGATACATCCAACCCATGTTCTAACAAATGGGCTTCAAATGGCATGACTCTACTTGTTGAGGCCATTGATTCTCCTATTTAAACAATTATCCATTATCATTAAAACTCATAAACACTAAAAATTATGGTAAAATTATCAACCAAGTGTATATTTTCCAATTCTCATATTGACCAATGGTTATATAATAATCGAATCCCAGTGGTCACCTATCCCTTTATACCCTATAAATAATACTTCATTCTTTCACTCAAAATTCACTACAATTTACCTTAAGGATATATTTTCATTTCATAATATTTTTATTGATTTGATAATATTTTTTTTTCATTTATACATCATTAGCAGTGGGGGGATAATTCTAGAAGACTGGGTCGATCTATACCTTCCCATTTGAGCTATTCAATTTTATTTTCATTGTCCAGTTGTAATGTTTGGAAATTTAATTGGTTTCATAACTGACTAATGTAATGGTCATTGTTAAATAGATAAAATTTTGTATATTTTATAGTTTATGATATTATATAATATGTAACAAACATTTATTCGAGAAACAAATATTATTTAAAAAAACTGGGTCGTTACATTCTTCCCCTTTTATGAAATATCTTCCCATAAATTTCAAATAATTTTCTCAATTGAGAAAAGGTTAGGGTGCATTTGTCTCAATGACACCTCTGGTTCCCATGTCGATACATCAAATTTATGGTTCATCCATAACACTTTGATGAGGTGGTTAGTCTTGTTTCATATAACCTTGTCTCTATAGTCCATTATCACCACCAACTTCTCCTTATAAGAGAGGACATGTTCTAATTTTACAAACTCCAAATTCAGTACATGTCAAGGATCAAGTATGTACTTACTCAAGAATGATACATGGAATAAATCATGAAATTGAGATATATTTGATAAAAGTTCTAGATGATAGGACACCACACCTATGCTATCAAGAATTTAAAAGGGGATAATATACCTAGCGCTGAGATTCCCTTTCATTCAAAATCACATGACTCGCTTATATGGTGATATTCAAAGGAAAATATTGTCCCCAACACCAAACTCCAAGTCCCTTCGATGATTGGTAGTATATCTCTTCTACCAAATATAACATCATTTATATGTTGTTAGAAGGCATGAACATTTTTCCCCATCTTTTCCACAATATTGGGCCCAATAATATTTCTCTCAGAAACTTCATCCCAACGTGTAATAGTTCAACATTACTTCCCAAATAGAGATTAATATGGTGAAATTTTAATACTAAATTGGAATCTGTTATTGTATAAGAACACAAATAATGGTAATTTTTGATCCCGTCTACATTTAAATTCCATTGAACATGTTATAAACATGTCATCGAGTTTCTAAATAGTCATTTTAGATTGGCCATCATTTTAGGTGTGATATTCCATACTAAAATTAAATTCGTTACATAGATCATGTTGAAGACTTCTATAGAATTTTGATGTGAACCTTGGATCATGATAAAAAATGATATAAAGTGGCTCCCTAAGAAACCTCACAACTTCCTTTATGTAAATCATGGAATTTTGGTAAAGATAGAAATCTTCTTGAATAGCGATGAAATGGGAAGTCTTAGCGAGACGATCCACTATAACACATATTGCATTATTTATTTTGGACGCTATTAGGATACTAGTGAAGAATCCATAGTTATATTTTCCCACTTCCATGTTTGTATGGGTAGTGGTTACAATACCCCTTTAGGAAGTTTTCACTTTTAATTCACTTGTTGATACACCAATCACCTTGTAGTGTAGTAAGGAATCTCTTTTTTTATATTATCCCAGAAAAAATGATTATAAATTTACCTATATAGTTTAGTGATTCTAGGATGTATAGATAATGTGGAGCTATGAGATTCATCCATCAGCTCATTCTTTATCTCTAGGATAGATGGGACACATAGCCTTGTATGAAATTTTAATAGACCTTCGTGATCAATATTGAACTCAGGAGAATTTACATTATTTATATCCTCTATCTTACTTTTCAACAAAGGATCTTCTCTTTGATCATTCATGATATTATTTTTAATAATGTTTGAGAAATAATTCGTGATAGGATTGATTAATTCCCTTTCCTCATGATTAACATGTCCAAACTTACTATGCCATTAATCAATGGATCTCTGTGAATCCTCATAATTTCTATCACAAGCAGGTTCGTTCCTACTTAATGCATCAGTGAGATTGTTTTCTCTTCTATCTTGATAATGAATTAGATATTCATAGTTTTAAGAAGTTCCAACCAACTCTTTTGTCTCATGTTCAATAACTTTTTTATAAAAATGCAATTCAATATTTTGTGGTTTATGTATAGATAACATTTATCCCCATAAATACAATGAAAACATATTTTCAATGTATAAATAACAATAGATAAATCCAAGTCTTATGTAGGATAATTCTACTCACACAAAATTAACTGTTGATATGCATAAGTAATCACCTTGTTATTTTTCTTGAGGATGAACCCATGACCTTTCATAGATGCATTGCTAAAAATAAAAAATCCATCTTCAATAGAGGTTAGAGTTAACACAGGTTTAGTAACCAATATCTTATTCAGTTCTTGTAAACATTCTTCACACTCCTTTTTTCATATGAAAATATCCCCTTTTCGAGTTAACTTGGTTAGTGGAATAGAATGTCATGATTTTTTTTCACAAAACTTCTATAATAACCAGCTAAAATAAGGAAACTATAAATATCAGTTACAATTGTAGGATACAGCCACTCCTCTACTGCCTTTAGATTATTAAGGTCAACTAAGATTCTATAATTGGTTATAATGTTCCCTAAGAATACAACATTTTGTATCCATAATTCACATTTTCTGAATTTACCAGAAATATTATCCTTCCTCAGGGTTCCTAAATTAACTGTTAGATGGTCCTCATGCTCCTCATGACTTTTGGAATATATCAGAATATCATCAATAAAAACAACTACAAATTTATCAAGGTAGTCCTTAATGAATTTATACATCAAATCCATAAATATATAAGGATAATTAGTCTATATGAAGGGAATAACAACAAACTTATAATTAACATATATTATTCAGAAGGAATTCTATGTAATATATTCTTTCTTCACCCTCAATTGATAATACATAGATCAGAGGTAAATCAGGGAGAATAATTGAGCCCCACAGATCTGATCAAATAAATCATCAATACTTGAGAGAGGGTACTTGTTCTTCACTGTGATCATGTTATTTTCTCTATAATCAATGCATAGCTGCATTGATCCATCCTTATTCCTCAAATAGAGAACATTCTCTCCCCATGGAGACACACTCAGTTGGTTAAAACCATTCTCTAGAATATCTTGATGTTGTTTCTTTAATTCCTATAACTCTATAATTTCAATTCTATATGGGTCCTTTGATATCAGATTAGATTTAGGTATGAGTTCAATGGAAAACTATACCTCTATTTTTGGGGGAGATCGAGGTAACTATTTAGGAAATATGTCAATATAATCATGAATAATGGTGACATTATCTATCTTGATAATTTTATTTCCTTCACCCAGTTTATTGATCATCTCCATGAAGAATGATATGGGAAGTTCTTATAAACAATGATCAGGTCAGGATATATTTCCTATGAAAATTATTGTAGTTTTTCCATTCAAGACTATTGAAATTTTATTGATTTTACAATTTATAATATAATTATACATTTAGATCTATTCCAACCCTAGTATAGTGTTGAATTCCACTATGGTAAATATTACTAAATATATTGTGTGATTATACTCTCCAAAGTTAGTACTATAGTTTCTATACACTTTTGATGCTGGGATAATCCCTCTATAATTATTTACTGATAACCCTACTTATATAAGTTTAGGTATTGATTCCATATTCATTGAAAACTTGGATAAAATAATGGAATGGGTAGAACCAGAATCAACAAAGTACTTTCTAGCTTTGAAAGCACAATGATTGTATCTTCCACAACATCATTTGGGTCCATTACTTTAGCCTTCCTGATATAAAATGACCAATATTTCTCACATAGCCTATGTTGATGTTGATTGTGGTTCCTCTCAATTATATTATGATATGGACATTGATTGGAAAATTTACCAAGTTGTCCAAACATGAAGCATTGAACTTCTAACTGGGCCTACACCATCTTCCCTTTGTCGTTAGGTTTGAGAAGTTGAGGATTCACCTCACCATGATAGTTCTGAGAAATATTACCATCTCTTCCAAATATTTAGCACTTTACACTCCCAAACAATTAGTTCCCATTTATCCCACATTTTTTGAATGTGGGGAGTTTCATTTTCTTTCCTCCTCTTTTATGATCAAAGTTCCTCCCCGAGTTTGGTTCCACTAATATCTTATTTTCATTCTATATGGGTTAACATTGAAACTCTTGGAACTCCAATTCAACCTTCATAGAACATCACACAATCTCCTCATAGTTTTCATACACTTGATTTTCTAGGTTCCTCTATAGATGGGGTCTCAGTCCACTGATGAATCTATCAACCTTTCACTTAGGATCCTTAACAATTCTAGAGGTGTGTCGAGAAATACTTGTAGATTTTATCTCATAGATTATCATAGATTCATTTTCCTTTGTATTGAGATCTAGGAATTCATTCTCCATTTTTTTCATCAAATGGGGGAAATATTTATTGAGAAATATTCCCATGAACTCTTCCTACACCAAAAAATAAATATCCCTTCTTAGATTCATGTTTTTAATTAGTTTCCACCTATGATAATATACTTCTTTTAAATTGTATACTACCAGTGTGAATTTCCCTTTCTCTGAACAATGGAGTAAAGAAAAGATAATTTCTCTAGATCTTATCCATTGTTCAGCAATCAATGGGTCGGTTGATCCACTGAAAAAAGGTGGTCATTGACGCATAAAGGACTCAACGGAAAGTTGTTACCTTCAAGGTGAATCTGGTTTCAAGAATTGATTCAAGTGTATATTAATAACTCAATTTAGTTGATTCATCATCATCATGAAGATTTCCATTCCATCTTCCAATGGAACACCGTTAGTGCATCATTCGTTTCACTCATCATTTACGCAGTTCCTCCTATTTACCACCATTTTTTTAAAATAAGAAAATAGCAGTGAGAAACATGTTACTTTTTAAAATCATATAATTGTGAATTATTTTATGTCTTAAAACATCATGATTAAATATTTTATTAATATCTTTTAATTAAAATTACATTTTCTATATATCCTTAATTATGGTTCATAAAAATCTTATGATTAACCAAACATATCCGACCAGAGTGTCAAAAAAAGAGTGCAGCAAGGCCCATTGTATTTCACTAGTTCTTGTTCAATTATATATCAAATTTGTGTCTTTAGGTGTTACCCCTATATACATATGTTCTAGATCTACATCGACATGTTCGTATCCAGACTGATAGTTCTTTTCTCAGAAACCACTAACTTAATACTAACCAAAATACCATGATGTTTTCCAACATCTAGACTTGTCCCTAGGGTTCTTCTTAAAATTTTCTAGTCCTAATTTTTATAAATAACTAAACCATACGTTAATACTAACTATGGCATCCTTCCTTTTTAATACATAACTTTTCATTACATGGTACAAATAGAGGATATTTTAATGTTTATTTTATTGGAAATAAGGTAAATAATAAATGAAAACTTAAAACATTATTCTAATTACACTTGAATATGCCTTCATGGGTTCCCCATGTGTTACTTTTACTACATCTCATATCCTAGGGAAATACATAAAATGAAAGGGGTGAGCATTAAGCATAGTAGGGGGAAAATAAAGAGTGACATATAGCAAGTGATCATGGGACATATAAAAAAGAACATGAGTCATAAAATATGGAATAAAAAAGAATTATATAATAATAATATGAACATGAATCATAATGTGGAAATGTGGAAACAACATTTAAAACATACATTTGTAAGCAGGTCACCGTGGTTGGTCACTAAGGTTTCATAAATGAAAATTACCAAGGTTTTTCACCAAGGTCTCACAAAACATGTCATCCCTAAAGATTAAATTATTTACCCATTAAATTTGTGCACTCTTAGGGAACACCCTTCGTATATATTAATTTCATGTGATATTCATAGATCATAGTAAATGGTTTAATTAATATCTCATGGAGAATAAAGAATGAGTTTCTTATCAAAATCAGGGGATACAAAATACCTTTAAGACGTGATCAATACATCATTTTTAACCTAAGAAACGAAATATTTGTTTCATATATGTAAATACCTAAGTAAAAATATTAATTTTTAAAACTATTTGAATACCCATATAAATTAAAATAGGTTTGGGTATTAAAATAAAGAGTAAAATAGAATTTATCATGTAAAAGAGAGAAATTTGAGAATAAATTCGATAGCATGAGGGATATAAAACATGATTTCAGAAAAGGGTAAAATGAGAATACAAAATGGTATCTCATTTTTAATATACACTTATTATAGTAATGAGATAATATGAAGTATAAAAATGAACTTAGTTTAAAAATTATAATACATAACATAAGAAAAGGGTACTTGAATTGAAAAGAGAAGTGTAGAGTTTACTTACCATAAAGATTTGATCCTAAAACTTGAGGATGGAACCATTAAGGCTTAAGAAAACATTGGGGGAATACTTGGGAGGAAAAATAAACATAAATTCATGGAGGATGGATTGGGAGTGAAGAGGATAGGTGAAATGGGAGGGTATTTATAGTAAAAGTGGACGAATTGTTTAATAATTTCAAATATAGGTCATGGAAAACTAAGTTGTGGAAAATACAAAACCATTGGAATACCCATGGTTTTTGCCCATAGTTTTGGAAATTTGGGTAATATTTTATGATAATTTAATAATCATGGATTTAACACCATAGTTTAATACATTTTTTCATGGAAATGTATCAACTCCACAAAGTAATGTTTTTAAACTCAAATTTTACTTTTTAGACTTTGGAAAGTAATTTATTGTTTTAAAAATCGAACAAAATATAATAAAATACATAATATAAATAAAATATCATATTTTAGGTATTTTATTGTGATTAATTAATTATTGCATCATTGTGACATAAATATAATGTCATAAAATATATGGAAACCCTATAACTTTATTTTTTACTAATCATGATAAGATAAATTATTTTAGAAAATTCTTATTATATCACCCTAACCTAAATTTACATGTTTATTTAAAAAATGATTTTAATTTTATTTTAAAAAATCTCCAATTATGAGAATTTTAACATTTAAATATAAAAATCCTTATATATTTAAAAATATTAGTTTTTAATGCCCAAAGAAAATTTATGACACTTATAAAAAATCCCTAGCCCATTATAAATTTTTTTATCATTTATTATTTTAATAAAAGTATTATATATGTATATTTCCTTAAAAAATAATATTCAAAATAACTTGGTTATATATAAAAATTGTATATATTTTATAGAAAAATACAATTATTTTTTATTTTCATCCAAAATTCAAATTATCAAATTTATCTCAATTAAAAATATATTTTATTAATAAAAATTATTCTTAAAAGGAATTGACTGAATAAAAATTTTATTTAAAAAATGTTATTCACATTTTAAGTAACATTGGTCTGGACATGTAGCCCCTTATTACATCTGCATACACCCTAAGAGTAAGGTGTGTGATGGTGGTAGTTTTGTGGGGTACCTTGGCTAACATCGACTAAGTGGTAATCTATGCTAACTTCAACTTATCCCATAAGTGATTTAGTTAAAGATTCACTTGTTAAAGAACAGAATGGGCTTGGTTAGGGGTGAACCCTGGTGACAATACCTTCCTCCCAAGTTCAAAAAAATGGTCTTCAAATGGAATGACTCAACCTGTGAGGTCATTGATTCTACTTTCTTCATCAATTATATATTGTCATTAATACATATAAACACTAACTATAATGGTAAAACTATCATACATGGTTGTAGATTCCAATGGTCATATTGACCAATGGTCATATAATGGTCAAATCCCAATTGTCACGTATCCCTTTACACCCTATAAATATTACTTCATTCTTTCACTAAAAATTCACTATAATTTTTCTTAAATTAATATTTTAATTTATTAAGATTTTGATTAGTTTTCTAATATTTTATTACATTTCTATAGAATTTGATGTAGGGACGGTAATTCTAGAAGATTTCAGAGATCCATACCTTCCCATTTTAGATATTCTATTTTATATTCTTGGTCCACTTGTAATGTTTGGCATTTTATTTGGTTTCATAACTAAATAATACATTTATAATTATTAAAGAGACAATTTTTTTTATTTCTTTAGATTTTGATAATATATAATATGTAACAAACATTTATTTAGGAAACAAATTTCATTTAAAAAAATAATGGTTTATTACCTTCATCATTTTAAGGATTATTTAGATTATTTTTTAACATTGAAAACTCTAATCCCTCTCCATAATCCCTTATATTAAAGTAGTGTTTTCACCCTCATTTTAACTCAAATTTTTAATCCATTTAAAGTGATATATTAATATTATTATCCTTTCTAAGATCCTTTTTTTTTAAATAGAAGAAACTTTTCATCACTGTACCAACCTAGTGTCCCCATTTTGCCTCTAGTTAGATGATTACATGATTTAATCATGTATTGGAGGAAATAATGGTGTCATGTATTTTGTGGATATTTCATATAATTGTATATATGTGAAAATTTTTATTTATTTGGTTAGATATGATATATTTATATAATATGGTCACTACTATAATGATTTTATAGTGTTTATGAGTTGTATTTTGATTAAAAACTAGTTCTATTGATGCAGAAATGATATTATCTATATGTTGTGAATTTTAAATAATTACTAAAGAGGTTGAAATTATGAAATTTATTAAACACATAGTTAAAGGAGTTTCTAAAAGATATAATTTTTTATTTAAAATAATTAAATCATGTAATCTTGTGTATAAAAATTAATATATTATAAATAACGGAAAAAGATAAATATTATGTGGTATTTTTAAATGTTAAGAGAGGATCATTTCTATAATTTCATTTTAAATTTATTTGATTTTTGTTGAATTATTGTGAAGTCCACATGACACAAATTTTTTTTCAATGGAGTTAGTTGAAATAAATTATATAATTAATGTACAAAAGTGGAATAAATAGGGATGGTTACCTCTTTATGAATGAATAAATAATCATAAATGTGGATTAAATTGGGAATTTGGTGAAATAAATGTGAAAATTTCAATGATATTGAGTTATTCAAAATGGTTGATTTAGATAACAAATTGATTAGATATATTGGGAATTAAATATTGTTGGTAAATAATATCCCTAACCACTTTTGTAATTTAAATGTTCTATTAAGGTGGAACCTTGATGGTATCCTATGTAGGATGATATATTATTGTCCATGAGAGTTCAAGAGCATGAGATACCATGTGTTGTAAAGGATGGATTTGAGGGGCCAATATGTGTATATTTGATTCCATGGATTTAATGTCCTTATGGGTACTTAATGTGTATATGTGATCCAATGGGATGATAATGACTTTAGGGTCTCTAAATTATGTGTCAATCCATTTTTTGGGATTTCATTAAATACAGGTACTATCATTGGATGAATAATGTATGATTTATTTGTGTGACATGGTTTCACCTACTACTATGATGTATTGATGAAATGATATCTTTTCAATCGTCCAAAGTTTGACACCATTTATATATGATTAGGACTAAATCCTTTGGATACCAAGGGTTGCAGTGGTTTCTTATATGTATTATATTCTCAATATTTATTATATACACACTTCATTTTCACATAAATTTCATTCATGATATTATATTTAATTGGAATAGGCCTCTATAGATGGGGGAGGTTGTCAAAGGAAGTTTTATATATGAGTACAGATTCTAATTGAGTCTTGTGTAAGGGGATGTATATACTTATTTTTATCCTATTTTAGTTTTTTTGTTTAATTTTTATTGTATAAAACTTATCCTTCATTCATTTTTGTTTGTATGATCTTATTTGGGAATTATTGGGACAACATTGTGGTTTATTGAGATTTATTTATTTTTCTTCAACTGATAATTATCATTGGATGCTTATTTTTGTACATTTAAGATGATGGAAAATTAGAGGGTAAATCACTCCCAAAAATATATCCTTCGAATCTTAGTGGTATTATCCAACCACCTATTAATGGGAAGTGCACATAGGGACATTTTATATTCAGCCTTGGTGGAATGGCCATGTCATGGTGGGATTTAACAAAAATTATATAATATATGTTTCCTTCCAAAGGTCTTGATATTTTTTATATGGTGTAGTGGTGAATAAGGGTTCATACTTGGGATATAATTTATATGAGTGTTCCAAGACAACATGTTTCTTGGGAATTACATGTTTATTGGGATGAATTTGTGAGTTTTGGTAATTTTATTTTGGGGAATAACACTCACTCAGTTGAGGGTGGTTAGTGTGATATGCATGTGTTATATTATAAAATTATGGTAAGAAATTAATATGAGGGTTCATGTGTAATGACCCATATTTTAATGAAAGTATGACTCATTTTTTCTTCAACATTAAACCTTGGTTTTATCTTGGTAAATGTGGACTATGGTCTATAGAAGGTTCCAGGAATATCTAGGTCTAGTTTGGAGCCTAAATATCTAGAATGTTGGCTAAATAATTTTTCCAAATAGTTAGAAGAAACTATACAACCCAGGTCACACAGTTTCCTTTAAACAAGTGAGGGAAAAAGTTGTGCATTAGGAGCCGCATGGTTTTCAGAAACCATGCGCCTCCAGGTGCACAACCGTGCAATAAACTATAGGTTTTTGATAGTGGTATTTTTTATAGTTTATGCATGGTTTGGAAAACCATACCGGATAAATACTTAAGCACTGGCTTGTGCACAATTTGGTAAATCGCGCGCCGTTATATTTCATGGGGAAATCCCCTTTCCCCCCTCTTTAATATTTAAATCTATTTTTTCCTTTCCCCATTCCAGTGCATAACACTTATTCTCCATCCCAAATCTCAAATCCTCCATTGATCTAAGATTAGAGATAAATCTTCCATTTAGTGTCGGATTCATGATCCATTTTAAGTATAGATCTGTCTCGGTAAGCTATTCGACTCTATTACCTCTTATACAAGTTTATTTATGAATCCATCATGCTATTTAGGTACAAGATTTCTTTTCTTATTTTCAGGGCATTGGACAATTTCTTATATCTCTCCCAACCTGCTCCATATATGAGGTTGATATCGAGGAAGGAGTTGTTTATGGCCTTGAGGTAGGTGGTTTCATTGTTTTTGCCTTAAGTTTTGATTCATTATATCTATTTTGATGTGCCACACATCATCTTTTTTTGAGTGTCACCCTTTAATTCAGTTCTTCATATCATATTGATCAACTCACCTTGTTAGACACTTATTGGTCCTTGTTTAGTCAATTATAGGATGTATACCTCACGTATGGACACCCCTTGGGTGTTCCAAGTCGAATTTCCCCTTATGCTTAAATGTGTGTATGCCTGGATCGCCTTTTAAGAGTTCGTATTATATTAAAAATGGATTCATCCTCTTTATATGAATGTTTAATGAAACCCAAGGAACCTCATATGTTCTTTGTCCACATATACTTGTAACATCCCATGTAAGAAATTGCTAAATTTACCATGGAACCCCTTAAAATGACTTTTGAGCCTTATATATGGATTTTCTATTTATATAATTAAATTGATTTTATTACATGGGATGACTTATACATGTTGTTTAGAATTTATATAAATGAAATGATTAATGTGTGGAAATTCCATCCCTATTATTTCTTTCCTTATCAAGTGCTTAACTGAATCATTATGCCTTATTTATATATATAGATGGTGAACATGACACACTAGAGGTAATACCTCATGTATTATATTAAAAATTGATTATTCCTTATTATGGGTTGAGGTGCAATGGTAAGGGATCTATTTAGCATGAAGGTATCACATTCCCTTACATTGGGTGTTCAGCATGACATTTGACACCACTAACACTAATTGGACAGTGGGCTTGATGCACCATGTCCCTTGTTAAGAGTGTTGACATGATGGCACACTCAGCATCTCTAATGACAAGTATGACTTCACTCACTCAATATGGGATGTAATGCTTATATCCTATTTCTTGATCTTATAGGTTCATTATACTAGTCATGGATGTCTGAGTTACACCCTGGTCCATCCATCACTAGTATTCCTGGAATATGGCCACATACGTCTACACATACTAGGTTCATATAGGTGGATGAAATATATATATATATTATATATATAAATATTACTATAAATAAATATAGTGATAGACCAGGCATTCCTCCCAGCTATGAGCTAAATCAGGTAGACCCACTAGGTGTCCTTTAGGAACCTGAGTGGGAGGTTTTTTATTTATTCAATTTTGTTTATTGACTCATTTTCACTTGCACGTTGTTCAGTTACGATCATTACTCACATTAATTCTAGACACCATTGGTGGTGGCCTACTGAGATTTTATCTCACACACTACTCGATCTACATTTGGTACCTCAGAAGATTATATGATTGTAGGTTCAGATAAGGGAAAATTCCCTATTATAAGTTGTTGATATGCTTACCTATAGTTAGATCTTAAGAGTAGAGGGACAAAAATATGCTCGAGATGCTAGTGTCGAATATTTTATTTTTTCACTTCTTGTGTATCATGATTGTATGTCTATTCCCTTGTTATATTTTTGTATATTGGCATGTCATGCCTCAACGTAAATGACATTGACATAGTGTCTTTTGGTTATTTTTTAGTTCTTCATTTGTTTATTCTTCCTCTATTTATTTAATATGTTTTCTATTTATATCATGCATTTGTTATTTTTTTTGGTATATTTATTGTTAAATCTATTTTTACACTTTGATATGTGGTTATAGTCTCCCCACTATACACCCTTCACACTCTGGATGCAAGTCAGTATCCTCTGGCATTTGGGGAGGCGCGCTTGAGGCTAGGTGACCCGCCAGCTCAGGGTAGGGTTTAAGTGGACCCCATGTCAAAAATTTACAATGTGGTATCAGCGCCATTGTTTTTCCCTTTTTTATTGTTTGGTAATTAGATATGAGACTATAAGTTAAGGGATTTGTAATTGACCTTGTTCTTAGATGTAGCTAACCCATGTACAGGGTAAACCCAAATTACCTGGGATGGTAAATTATTATAGTTTTTTCTCCTGTTATGGTTGATATGAATTCACTATTGGGTGAATCACTAGTTTTATAGTGTTAGTATTATTATTTTTCTTATTGAAATGATGAATTATTTACCTTGGATTAATAAAATGATGGATATTCTTTAGTACATAGGTCATTGTAGGCACAATAGGATCAATATTCTATGCATTTTCCATGTCACATCTACATTCAATGTGAATTTTCTTATTACCTATTTTTAGTGACTTTTATATGAATTGAATTGTGATAACTTTTATTACTGGTATTGGAAAAAATATTTGATACATAAAGTGTCTTCCTTAACTGAATAGTTTTTTTCCTAATGCAGAAACCTTAAGTAATCAATTATGGAACGTTTAGCCATGAACCATTAGTCAAATGGGATGGAATGTTTTATAGTGTGGGTTATGTGGATTATCTATTTTTTTGGTTCATAAGAAGTATGGGCCCTTATTTATTGGAAGAGGAAATACATTAATTCAACAATCTAAAGTTATTTAAATATTTTAATAAGTAGAAGTTTAAAAAAATATGGCTTATAAAGTAAAATTTATTATACTATACATGTGATACTGAGAATCATACCTGAACCTAACCATGTAGGGTGTATAGAGGTGTATCTTAAATTCTAATGGCACGGGATGGTCTTTTTCTACAACCTGGACCTAGATTTTGAAGCTGGCAGAGAGGTATGATCATTTATTTAAGAATTATTTACACCTATCCTAGTATTTATCTATAGTCCTTTCACTTTCTAAATCTCTTATGAGGAGTGCTTTTGTCATTGTAGTATCATGCCTTCATGACATCCATCGGTCGCATGTGCTGAAGGTTCTGATGACCATGAACTTGAGGTGGTAGGCCTTCATCCACCTATGATTCCTTTTGCATTGCCACCTATGGAACCTATTCTTGTTCCTTATATGGGCATCGACAACCAGTTTTGAGAGGGATTTATGCATATGTTACAGTCAATGCAAGGTGTTGTTCGACTTTCCCCAAGTATGGAAGAGTTGACTCAGGAATTCTAGCAGCATCATCCTCTAAACATTTCAGGGGATGGCAGATGTCATGCTACAGAGTCTTTGATCAAATATTTACTTTCTATATTCAAGAATCTTCTAATGCATCTCGAGTGGAGGGTCAATCTTGCAGCATACATGCTATGTGATTCTTACAAAAGATGGTGGGACATTATTACCCAGGCATATTAGACTAGAGATTTGGTCTGGTCTAGTTTTTAGACCATCTTCTATGACTAATTATTTATCTAGACTCTGAGGGCTGACAAAGCTAGGTAATTCATGAACCTTCAATGTGGTAGTATATCGTTTATTGAATACACTGCCCATTTCACTATGCTATAGTGGTTCTATCCTACTCTAATGAGAGATGGCCTTATGACATCTAAGAGAATTGAGGATGGGTTGGTGTAGCCATTTGGTCGTAGTTTAATGTATTATGGTTGACCACTATTTATGAAATCATCAACCAATCCATTATTATAGAGAGTAATTTGAGGGAAGAAGATGATGCAAGTCATAGAGGTTCTGTGCATAGAGAAAGTGTTCCTTATTCTGGGAGAAAGAGAAGTTTTGTGGAAACTCATGGAAGTAGCAGTATTCTGGCTCCTCGTGCTGATAGTTTTCTTATTTTTCACCAGTATAGGATGTAAGTACACTTGAATCCTTATGGATTATGGGATCCAATTGATTCTAGAGGATGTGTTAGGATAGTGAATATCTAGTGTTTCTACATAAAGTTCCCATCAGTTCCTAGTGAGTAGGGATTTACTCCTACTCCTTGATAAGGAGTGAGACCAGTAGTATCATGACAAACAGGTAGCTGGAATACCAGCAGTTGATTAGTCTAAGGTGGTTGTCTAGGAAGAGGCGGTCAGACTTATAATTTTCAGTGCCAACAGAGCAGGCTTTCTCAGGGCAGTCATGCAGTGAATCAGAGTCATGGTACTGGCCTATTTCATTCACTACAACTTATATTAAAGGACCTAATCACCTCAACTTCTATAGTATGAGGTATTAGTTAGTCACTTCCACTTTAGTGTCTTCTTTATTTGACATAGGCATGTCTCACTCATTTATATCTGAGGATGTTCTAGGAATTTTGGGCCATAAGATCGAGAAATTTAATGGCATTATGATCCTAGATACCCTGTTAGGTATGTGATCAGAAGTAAATTTTTGTTTTAAGTATTTCCCCCTTGAGATATGTGGGTACCTCTTCATATGGAATATTTTCCTCCTCAACATGATGGGATTCGATGTAATAATTTGGAAGTAATTCTAAGTTCCCTATCGAGTCCATATCGACTTCTATCATCGTAGGGTGATATTTACATCACGAGAGGCTATTAGACATGTGCATAATGGAGAATGGGATGTTAATGAAACTATAATTGGGCCTAAGTATTAGAGGTTGGGAAGTGTGAAATCTCAAATCGATAGTCTTTTCCGAGATTATCGGGGGTTACAACATGATGTTTTTCTCCTATATTTGAGCGATTTAGAGACATCTTTCCCGATGACTATTATGGTCTATCTCCGATGTGAGAGGTTGATTTCACTGTCGATATTATGATAGGAGTATCACTAGTGACCATTCCTACTTATAGTATAGCACCTAAGGAGATTTCTGAGGTCAATAATAAATTGAAGGATCTTGAGGATAAAGGCTTTATAGGCCCCATAATTTCTCCATGGGGTTCACTAGTCCTTTTTTCAGTAAAGGGTATAGTACCCTCAAGCTTTTCATAGATTATTGTTGTTTGAACCAGCTCATGGTAAATAAACAGTATATAATACATAAAATAGAATACATCATTGATCATATCCAAGTATAAAAGGTGTTTTAAAGATAGATTTGAGGTCCGAATATCACAAGATGCAAGTCGGGACTTTGGATATACCTCACATATATTTTAAGAGTAGGTGTGGTCTATATGAGTGCCCAGTCATGCTATTTGGACTCACAAACGCACCAAAAATTTTAATGGATCTTTTGAATCGGGTTTTCCACCAGTATCTAGATTCATTGGTCATAATATTTTTTGATGATATCTTGGGATATTCATTCTCCAGACATGACAATAAAACCCATCTAGATATTATGATGCATTCAATGAGAGAGCATCATCTCTATGTTAAGAAAAGTAAAGGACGCTTTTGGATTGATAAAGTCCACTTCTTAGGTCACATTATCTCAAAGTTAAAAGTTTCAGTAGACCCATAGAAAGTGAGATATATAGTTTCTTGGGAGAATCCCAAGAACGTATTTTACATCCGAAGTTTCTTGGGACAAGATAGATTTTATAGATGATTTATCGATGATTTATCACATCTTAAATCACTGATTATGGTCTTGATAGATAAAGGTGTGAAATTTCTATAGTCAGATGCTTATGAAGTATCCTTTTAGGAGTTGAAGGGTTATTTGACTTCAGTGATGATAATGACTCTTCCAGATCCATGAAGAATATATACTTTTTACTATGATGCATTAGGTATCAGTATTGGAGTTGTTGTGATGTAGGATGAGTGCGTTTTTTAATACAATTATCATCAGTTGAGGCCTCACATACATAATTACCCAATGAACAACCTCAAGCTAGTTGTTTTAGTTCATTCTATACACTATTGGAGACATTATATACTTGGAGAGAATTTTTTGGTATATATTGATAAAAAAAGCCTCAAATGCATCTTTATACAGAGTAATCCCAATCTAAAATAGCACATGTGGGTTGAGTACCTATATAAATTTTATTTTGAGCTTTCTTATAAGCCTAGTAAAGGCAATGCAGTGACAGATGCTCTGAGCCGGATGACTTATACTTAGGAAGTTCAAGAGTCCACTAGAGAATGGAAGCTCATGGACTTATTATTAAATATTCACATTGAGGTTTAGGAGGGACATGGTCAATCTATCGTCGTAGCCTTAACAATGACCTCTAATATTTAAAAATAGGTATGAATGAGGTAGCTATCTGATCTCGAATTCCTCATCCTAAGGGAATACATTTCATATTTTGATACATATTTTAGTTGTATTGTGGATGGGGATGACACCTTATTGTTCCATGTGAATATTTGGGTCTTGGAGGACATTATAGAGTATCTAATGTGGGAATTCCATTTCTCATCTTGGGCGGTTCACCCTGGTGTCACCAAAATGTATTGGGATCTACGACCCTAGTATTGGTGACCTGGTATGAAACATGAGATTGTCGGATTCATCACTCTATGTTCTACCTGTTGGTAGGAGAAGGTCGAGAATCAATGTCCTATAGGGATTTTACATCCATTGTCCACCTATTAATGAATGAATTTTTACCATGTTATTTTTTTAACTTAGAGGATTTTTTTTCACAAATTTCATTAGCTTGTTATAAAAAATAACTACATCATAAAAATTATGATGATTGTAAAGGGTTGGTTTTGTAGTTTTTAATTAATCACTATATGAATAAATTTATGAGATTAAGGGAATTTTTTCAAAAGTGATGTTTTAAGAATTAAGTTATGTAAAAATTGGGTTAGGTTTGGAACAACAATTAAAAAATGATATATAGTAAATTCTACTTCTAAAGGAAGTGATTGTATTCATGTTGACTAATTCTATTTTGAACGATAAAATTTGGGGATTATTGTTTAGTAATAGAATGATTAATGGTATTATTTTATATCATTATTTGGTAAAAGGGATAAAAAATGTAAGCTTTTGGATTGATTTAATGTATGGGTTTCTTACTAAAATTGTGATATTTCATAGTGAAATTGAAAATTTGTTTTTATAACTTTTGTTCTTTGAGATGATAATGGTTAATAAGGTTAATTTTAATGTAATGTGGTGTTTTTTTAAAAGGTTTAGGGACAAATTCACTTATATTTAAATAAATGAACAAGAAAACGATAAAAAGGATAGGTGGGATCTGATAAGGCATCTCTACCCTCATTGAAACCATTTATGTCTCGAACCAACCCAAGCCGACCCTAATCTGGTCACCCAGACCGCTCCACGAAAAGTCCCGAGAGGCATTAAAGATCCTTCGGAGGTAGAGACAAGCACCAATGGCATCAACAGAGTGACAAGGGAATGATTTCACCCAAATATAAATAAGAAAATAAATAACTAAAAGAAACAGACATCCCAATAAACATATATAAAAGATGAACTGAGTATCATGTATACAACAAAACTAAAATTACAAATAAATGATACAACTAAACCGACTAAACCTATCGACCAAACTAACTCCATGTGACCCCACCGGTCAGTCTCCAAAAAATTGATCACAAGTTTCTCAGGGTGATTGAACTCAAGCTGAAACCTGCACAAGGGTTAAAAACAGAAAAGAGCTATATGTGTGAGTATTAAAACTCAGTAGGATAGCCCGATAATCTATTCCCAATGCACTTACATTAAAATAAAAGAAACAACCATTTTCATGTATGAAATTTAATATAAAAAAGTACGTTTTCCCAACAATATCCCATACTATAAATATTATAAGACAGAAAGTTTGCAAGTTTTTTATAAATAGGAAATGGTAGAAACAATTTTTAGCAAGGAAGAAACTTTAAATGAAAACAATTTTTAAGGGACATCTTTAAAGAATAAACACTTTTTAATAAAATGCACACACTGCTGAATTTATCAACCAAACACACTGCATGCTGATGGTGATTACAAAATAGCCAATGAGCACTAGTCATGGGAACACCTCAAGGTAATAGCTAGTGGTGGGCCCTAGGTACCTTGTATCTCGATGAAAAGTAACCATAAAAAATATATGTTCTCATGCACGAGCCACTAGTTGGAAAAATAACCATAACCTAGTGATCCCCAACATTATCATAATATTTTAGTTATGGTTTTCATCTTCAAACTTTCTACCTGAAATAGGGATGAAAGCACTTCAGATCACTAGTATTCTAGTGCATGTCCTACCACCTAGATACTCGGGTTTCCCTCTTTATGATAAATCAAGTTCCACATGATATAAAATACAATTTTCACATGAAAATCCCATTTTCCAATTCAAACCTCTCACAAAAATTCTTTAAACATTTTCATCATACCTTGAAAAAAACATTTCTTACATAAATGCCAAACATGCCATTTATCAGCAGCGCATGACAAATGCCTTAAAACCCCATGGTCATCCATTTTTAACACCAGAACTAGTTTTGAAGCCATATAAGGAACCCAAAAACATTGTTTCTCACACATCCAATACTTTAATAAATTCAAACAAAACATTTTATATCACACTCACATAAATGCCAACCAAGCACTTTTTCACAAAATAAGCATGCAATTTTTAACGAAACAATTCCAATTAACACTCAACAAGGAATAAAACCCCAATTTTCATGTCATAAACCCATTTAAAATAATACACCACAGTTTACATATTGAAAACTAGGCATGAAATCTGACGTAACATTTAAACAACCACTTAGTGTGCACATTTTAATCAAAACAACACTATTTTCACAAAATAAGGCATAAACTAATATCCTTTCATACCAAATAAATTATCCAAGAGTTTCACAACAATACCTAGAATCTATATAAGGTGTTAATGGAAATAAAATGATGAAACTCACATTTTAAATTCAAGTTAAATGGGATATCTACCTCAAATTTGTGGTGTGACGACAACACACACCCACAAACACTCCACGCGAGTTCTAAATCTCTAAACCTACCAAGAAAACCCCTAAATAAACAAAACAACTAACAAAAATGAAGGGAAGAACAAGAATAAATAAATTATGGTATACTGTAGGGGTTTCACACATCGAAAGGGAGGGCGTAGGCTAGTTGGGATGACATCGGTAGGGTGTGGGATGGCCAGAGAAGGGGTGGTGCTGGCTGGAGGAGGTCACATTGGAGGTGGGGTCACTAGAGTAGGGATGCGCAAGGGGGGAGGTGTGCCAACAGGGGGTGGTGTGTCGGTCAGGTGAAGCGTGAGGGGGTGATTGATGGAAAGGGTCCACAGGTATAGAGAGGGGGTGCACTGGCCGAAGGTCGCCGGTGGGAGGTGGAGGAGGGTGTTATTTGCAGGAGGTGATGCAGAAGGGGGGTGTGCATGGTGTAGTTGTTTCATGAGGGAGATAGAGAGGGGGGGATATGGGGGGGTTTCGCATGAGGGTTAGATTAGGGTTTGGTTAATATTATTTTTTTATTTTCTTTTTCTTTTTTTAAAACCTTAAAACAAACCCATTTAATCATATTAATTAAAATAATTAAACAATAATAATAATAGTATTCAAAACATTAATAATAATATTAATAAGTTACCCTCTTAATTATAATAATAATAATATACATAATAATAATAATAAAACAACTTTAATAAAATTAAAATATTGATAAATATATATCTTTTAATAATAATAATTTATTTATTAATAATAATTTTATCCATGAAAAAATAATATGATCTTTATTATGGTAAATTATTTATTTAACACAATCTTAATTTTTCACCTCATTCACTTTATTTTATTTGGTTGGTTCTAATGCCACAACCGCACGGGTACCCGGGCGGACCGCATGGTTACGGATAACCATGCGGTGCATATGAACCCACCTAAATAATAATATTAATAATATTAATAATAATAATAATAACTTTGATAATAATGGTTTAAAAATTCTAAGTAATGTTGATATTTAATGCTCATAAAAAAATTATTTCATTTATAAAAACAATAATAATAATTATAATCATAATAAATTTAATAAAAATATTTTTGTCATCCGTAAATGTGAAACACATTCCTAACTCAATTTATTTTCCATAAAAAATCTTCTTTTTTATTAAAAGTGTTATGCAACCGTGATGTCACCCCACGCAGCCCATAAAAATTTTAGTAATAAAGATAATAATTATCATTTCATTTTTAATAATAATAATAATGTTATTACTATTACTAAAACAATATTTTTTTAACTTCCATTCCATTATTTATTTAACTTTTTAATTCATCCTACATACCGGGCAGGTCGTACAGTGACTAGGGCGTAGACGCACGGTCTCCCAACTATGCTCTACCTGAGCGCAGATGCCACCAAACCAAAAACATGCGTTTTTCTCATCAAAAACCAAAAATTTAAACATGGTCTGACCCATATCTCGGCCCAATCTATAATAAATGAAAAATTGAAACCTGGGTTTGGCAATTCTCCCCACCATAATTTTTTCTACCCCCAGAAAACCATAACAAGGTCAAACCCCAAAATGGGAACTGAAACTCATTTATAGTTCAGGTAGATTCTCAAGGAACAATAAACGATGAGATCATAAAACACCACCAACTAGATAGAGGCCAATAAGAAGAACTCAGAAGATCGAAACAGACTCCCCATTAAGTGATGCATACCACCAAAAGTGTAAACACCTCTAATTGATTGGTCTGATAGACAGAAAACATTCAAAACACCCAAACCAGCCTTAAAACACAAACATCCTAAAAATCACTAAGTTTAACATGTACAATCTATCCAAATGAACAAATGAAAACAAACCTCATCCCACAAATACCATCTAAACCTCACTCCAACCAAAACCACTAGAAAACTCTCATCTCTACATTCATTCAAAGGTAGAACATATCATTAGGTGGTTTTACACGAGACCACCAACCACAAAACTAATACCAAAAATGAAACTCTGATACGGACACGGGGAGGACCAAATGGATCCCCACCATAAACATTGGGGTAACACTAAATTACTTCAAGGGTAACTATACGAGACCCACTGCGGGTCTCCCCACCATAATAACTGACCATCTTGACTGGTTATTACAGACCAACATGGAAATCGAGGGGGCTTCTCAAACACCAAATCCCCCCACTACATGGGACCTGATTAGTGAAACTCCAAACCAACCCGAATATAGATGTTATCCTAGGATCCATTACACCCTGGGGGGTCCTGACTACATGCCAGCTTCACTCCGGGACCTATGGCTAGAGATCTGATTTTTGAAGCATCTCCAGCCTCATAATCAGGCATTAGAAACCCCCGAACAACACTTCTCCTTATTGTTCCACAAAATCCACCACTGCATTCAAAAGAGAACACAAAACTACCTGACGTCACTAAACATGGCCTCTGCAACTAAGGGAAACATTACAGAGAGTGGGAACTTAACCCAAGTCGCAACCAGTACATGATTCTTAAAAATGGCCATAAAAGCCTCTTGCAACCAAACTCGCCACCACGATTCTGCTGTGAGAGGATCTGCTCAACTGAAAAAGGATAGAGGTATATTTGAGTTCCAAATTCCAATATGGAAATCCATTTGTTGACCAACTGGAGGGTTCACCACTGGGAAGGTCACTCATGACCACATTCCGAACATACATTAATTCTTCATGGGGTGCACTCTAGCCAAATAGAAGAAACCAAGGACCCAATGGAATTTGTCCTTTGGAAAAAACAGAGCTTTTCAAAATAACTTTCAGATTTAAGTAAATCCCAAACAATCCAAAAAGCAGAAACTAGTGTCAGCGGGTGACTCAAATATATAGTTGGAGACCATATTCTATTCACACCACCACTACGAGGATAATTCTAGGGAAATTACCCAAGCTCCACATGGCTTGACAGGCCCTACAAGCTCATGGATGCCACTTTCCCAACTCCCATTTATTCCCCAATACCAGAAGACAACAACAACCCAGACATCCCATGGTAACCCAAGGTTTAGAATGAGTAAGGGTTCATGACGTCCTTCCTGTTCCTACACCTCGAGCCTAACAATCCTACTCCTTCTACCTTGATATCCTCAAATAAATATGGGTGATCTAATAAGAAAGTTCCACTTATTAGACGACCTCCTATGATATCATTTTGTCACTAACTAGCCTGGGTCGACCCTGATATGGTCACCTATACCACTCTGTGACAAGTCCCAAGAGGTGTTCCCGATCCTATCATCTTGGATAAAAGCACTAAGGGAATCAGTAGAGTGATAAGGGAATGATTTATCCCAAATATAAACAAGAAACTAAATAGAAGAAGAAAATAGAAAGCCCAATAAACATATATAAAATCTAAACTAAACATCATGTATACAACAAAACTAAAAGTACAACTGGATGATACAACTAAACTGACCGAACCTGTCGACCAAACTTACTCCCGGGGACCCTGCTGGTCACTATCCAACAAAATGATCACAATTCGCTCAACATGATCGAACTCAAGCTGAAACCTACACAAGGGATAAAAATAAAAAAAGAACTATAGGTGTGAGTATTAAAACTTGGTAGTCTAGACTGATAATCTATTCTCAATGGACTTCCAGTAAAATAAAATAAAAATACATTTTCAATTTTGAACTACAATATTGAAAAGTATGTTTTCCAAAAAAGATCTCATGCTATAAATATTCTAAGATAGAAAGTTTTCAAGTTATTTATAAATAGGAAATGGTAGCAACAATTTTTAACAAGGAATCAACATTAAATGAAATCAATTTTTTAGGGTCATATTTAAAGAATAAATACTTTTAATGAAAACATACATGCTGCTGAATTTACCAACCAAACACACCACATTCCGATAGTGAGTACAAAATAGCCAATGAGCACTCGTCATGGGAACACCCCTAGGCACTAGCTAGTTATGGGCCCCATGTACCTCATATCTCAGTGAAAAGTAACCATAACAAATATATGTTCTCATGCACGAGCCACTAGTAGGGAACATACCCATAACCTATTGGTTCCAAGCATCATCATAATAGTTTTATTTAGTGTTGTTATCATCAAACTTTCTACGTGAAATAGGGATGAAACCACTCTGGATCACTAGCATACTAGTACATGTCTGTCCACCTAGATACTTGAGTTTTCTCTTTGGGCTCAATCTAGTTCCACATGATATAAAATACAATCTTCATGTGAAAATTCCATTTTCCAATTCAAACCTCTCACAAAAAGTCTTAAAACATTTTCATCATACCTTGAAAACAAAACATTTCTTACAAAAAACCCAAACTAGCCATTTATTAGCGGCACATGCCAGAATGCCTTAAAACCCCATAGTCATCCATTTATAACACTAGAACCAGTTTGGAAAACATTTAATGAAATAAAAAATATTATTATTCTCACTTAAAATACTTTAATAAATTCAAAAAAAATATTTTATATCACACTTAGCACATAAACCCCAAACGGGAACTTTTTCACAAAATAGGCATGCACTTTTTAGCGAAACAATTCCAATTAACACCCAACAAGGAATAACCAAAATTTACATGACATAAATCCATTTAAAATAATACACCACATTTTAAATATTGAAAACTAGGTGTGAAAGCTAACAGAACATTTAAACAACCCCTTAGTGTGCACATTTTAATCAAAACAACACTATTTTCACAAAATAAAGCATAAACTACAATACTTGCACACCAAATAAATTATCCAAGTGTTGTGAAATAATACCTAGATTCTATATGAGGTGATAATGGAAAGAAAATGATGAAACTAAAATTTCAAATTCAAGTGCATTGGGAGACCTGCCTCAAATTTGTGGCGTGATGACAAAGCACACCCAAAAACACTCCACGCGAGTTCTAAAGCTTTAAACCTACCAAGATAACCCCTAAATAAAAAAACCCCTAAAAATGAAGGGAAGACAAGAATAAAGTAAGTAAGCTACACTAAAGGGGCTATGCACACCTAGAGGGGGGATGTAGGCTGGTCGGTGTGACACTGACAGGGTGTAAACTAGCCAGAGAAGGGGCGACAACGGCTAGAGGAGGTCTCACCAGAGGAGGGGTCGTCGGAGCAGGGATACGCAAGGGGGGAGCTACACCATCAGGTGGTGTAGTGTCGATCGGGTGAAGCATGAGGGAGGGTACTAGACAAAAAGGGTTCGCCGGCAAGGAGAGGGGTCGCGCTGGCCGAAGGTCACTGGTGGGATGCTGAGGAGGGGGTTGTGCATAGGAGGTGATGTGGAAAGGGGGTTGTGCAAGGTACAGGTGCGCTGCGAGAGAGAGATAGAGATGGGATGAGAGAGAGAAGGGGGTAATGTGGGGGTGGGGGGGCTATGCATGGGGTATATTAGGGTTTGGTTATTATTATTTTTTAATTTTTCTTTTTTCTTTTTTTAACCTTAAAATATACCCATTTAATTAAAATAATTAAAATAATTAAACAATGATAATAATAATAGTTATAACATTAATAATAAAAATAAATAACCCTCTTAATGATAATAATAATAATACACATAATAATAATAACAATAATAATAATAAAAACTTTAATAAAAATATAATAATGATAAATGTAATTATTTTAATAATAATAATTTTATCCACAACAAAATAATACGATCATTATTATGGTAAATTATTTATTTAACTCAATTTTAATTTTTCACCGCATTCACTTATTTTATTTGGTCGGTTCCAATGCCATAATCACGCAGGTACCTAGGCTAACCGCACAGCTTATGCTAACCGTGTGGTGCCAGCACACCGGCCTAAATTTTAATAATAATAAAAAAAAAGTTTGATAATAACGGTTTTAAAATTCTTAGTACTGTTGATATTTAATGCTCATAAATAATTATCTCTTTTATAAAAATAATAATAATAATTATAATCATAAAAAATTTAATCAAAATATTATTATCATCCACAAATGTGAAACTCTTTCATAACTTAATTTATTTTCTGTAAAACCTCTTCTTATTTATTATACGTGTCAAGTAACCGCACGGTCACCCCATGCGGCCCATAAAAATTTTAACAATAAATATAATAATTATCATTTAATTTTTTATAATAACAATAATGTTATTATTGTTACTAAAAAAATATTTTTTAATCTTCCATTCCATTATTTATTTAACTTTTTAATTCATCCTCCACATCGGGCAGGTCGTGCGGTGACTAGGGCGTAGCCGAACGGTCCCCCAACCGTGCTCTTCCCCAGCACAGATGCCACCAAACCCAAAACACATTTTTTTCTCATCAAAACCCAAAAATTTAATCATGGGCTAACCTATATACCATCCTAATCTAGAACCAATGAAAAATTGAAACCCCTGTGTGATAATTTACATATCAATATTCTTCCTAATTTTTATACCAATCCTACATTCTTCTTCCCTCAAGGTGTTCCAATCAATTCTTTGACCACATCTATGTCCATGTTTCCTGGGTATAGTGTTATGTTAAGCTTTATTCTTGATGGAGCAGGGTTTCATTGTCAAAACTATCTGAATCAATATCCTTTGGATGTGGTTTCTCTTTCTTAGAATCCTAGTCTGCACACCCACGTCCTCTTCAACAAATTTTTGGATAATGTACCCATTTCGATTACTTGGCCTGCTACCAAGTCCCTTCTGGTTTATCCTTATCCACTCTATATTTGTCCTTATCCATTGGAGTCAACTCCATAGTATTTATATCTATAGTGTCCACTAATGATTCACCATTAATAATTAAATTTTCTTTAAGTTATTTTCTATTTGCATGTGGTTTTTCCATCTACATGGTAGTCTGATTATAATTCTTCACCTGGTTGATCATCACCACATCCAAATCATCTCAAGTATCAAATTACATCAATGGTTTCTTCATTTTTTTCCTGAGAATTATCTGGTGGGCTTACTGGTAGAGTCATGTTTCGAACAACATGTGCATGTGAAACTTTTTAAGTTTTATCCATACGAGGTGTAGTAGCCTCCTCGCATGCTACATATTCTATTTGACTAGTGTTCTTCTTATATGATTCAAGAACTTCAAATGTATTTGAAGTTTCAATTTGTGTCTCATTTATAAGATTTAGACCACCCAAATTCTGCTCGAAGAGAGAGTTGGTATTCCTATAGTATACTATTTGAAAGCCTTCATTATCTAGCAATCCCTTATCCTTACACATTTTCTTGCCTACCAAGTCCTACTCAACATCAAGAAGCAAGACATCAGCCCCCATAATTATGACATTAGGTTTTTTTGACAATTTACATTTACATGAGGAAAAATATTATTCATGTAGGATCTGTTCATCTCCCATATATTACGATTTAGGTTCCATGGAATCATTCTCATATAAGAAATTATTCACCAATATGACTTCCAAATAATTTTTTCCACTTCCCTCAAGAGGGGCCTTCAAATGGTTGGAATCTATCATTGTGAATTCCTCATAAACAATATCAGACCAATGCTTCTTCTTACTACTAGAGTAATTCTCAATAATATTATCAACAAGTTGTGTGCTGATCTTAGTGTTCTATAAAGCCCCCAAATCCCTACTATCAAGAATGCCTTATACTGCCTTAGTGGGTGTCTTAATAAAATCATCTCAATAAAGTCCATCTAGTTTGGTGTAGTTGTCAGCAAAACCCTGAAATCGTCCCTCATCATGGCTATCAGTAAGGGCCTTACCCAACTGACCAATATATCATCCTTCATTCTAGGGATTGTTTTTATTAAGAATAACATAAGTAGGTTGTTTACCCATTTTGTATCATGACCTCACATCATGCCTACGAACAAAGAAATTTTTAAAAAACTGAGATCTCCTGAAGCTGGAAAGCTAATGAACAATGTTTTTAAAATCAATAGAGAATTTAGGAACCCTCCCATAAACAATTTTCAAGTAAAAATAATCCTCGTCAGTAGAAAGAATGTATCGATCAATTAAGGTGGAAGATAAATCAACCTCAATTATAGAATGAGTGATGTGTCTGAAACTAGAAAATTTCATTTCTTTACCCATGTTTATTAGAATACCAATTTCTATGGAATTATCAAAGAGGATTTTCAGATTCCATAGCATCCAATTAAGAATGTAAACATTGACCCAAATTTGAGCATAGGAGTTACCAATTTCCATCAAGTTTATTTTTTTGTCTCATTCAAGGATGTAAATAAAATAGGGCATGAAGTAGAATGATCTAAATCCCCATGCTCAAATCTTTATCACTTCATAAGAAATAATGAAAATTGTAGTATCCATGACCCAATGACACACATTTATAATTCAAAAATACACATATTATCATCACTCACCTGACTAGATTGCTAATCTTCAATGGATTGGAACCCCTAGGTAAATAAGTCTAGGAATAATGGAGTACTCACTAATTTCTAAGTTATCTAATAATGCAATTGGGTATTCCCTAATGTGAGATGTGCTTCCTTTTTGTTGAATGGAATTTTGAGTGAATCCTTTTTAGAGAGAGAATATGTGTTTTTCCATACCTTCATTAGCTGTAATAAATCCACTATGATTGATCTTTTGAGATTCAGTTTCACTGTGGAAGGGTTTTGGGAGTTTAATCTCTCATCAGTGAGAAAAATCTCAACCGAATAAGGAGAATATTCCATGCTGAGGGTACCTTAATCATCATCATGAGGATCGGGAAGCTCTCGCCTCCCAACCATCCTCGTACTATATAATTGTATTGGGACCTTTGTAATGGGTTTATGTGATGAAAAAATTTCATTTATTAATTAATTTCTGTTTGGGATAATTTTTTTTCAAATACAAAAGGAAATTTTTTTGATATTTATTTGGATAGATTATGGAAAAGAGCCTATAAAATAAAATTGAATTATTTTGATTAATAAGAGGTTAAAGTCATATCATGTGATAATGAAATGAGTTTGTTAAAATTATGTTTTATTAAATTGTATAATGTTTCAATTTGAAGTATTTTGAAATATATAAGTGATTATGTAATAATGTGATTTTTTCATATTAATTTATTTTGTGTGAATTTTATCAAATATTTTATAGGGGGAATGATTTTTTTAGACCATGAGATAATCACATGTAGATAATTTATTTTTTAATATTCTATTTATTTATAATGATATTTTTCCAGTGTGTAATTGGTTAATAAATCCATAGGAAATTAAATTATGTATTAGTTTTGAACAAATAAAGTGAATTAAATGGTGATTTCTTATATGTAGCTATATTTTAATGATGATTAAATGTTTGTAAAATGGTAATAATGGGAGTTGTGGTTAATTAAAATTTATGGTTGAAGTGAATAATTAATGGTATATTATTCCTTTGATTTTATAATATAAACCCTTGATTATTGGGTTATTAAAAATCCTTCCATGTGATAAAATATATAATTATAATTATGAAAGTATGTTTAAATAAAAGATTTTCAATGACAAATGATATTTATTTATGTAATTTTTTTGATAATTATATTTGATGTGTGTCATGTCATGTTTTGATTTTGTCATTAAATTCAATTAGGAATTGAATTTATTATAATAAAAGGGTTATCGAGGAATTATTTAAAAGGTGTTAAATGATTTTTTGGATTTTATTGAATTTATTGAATTGTGTGGATCTAATTAGAGCATTAGTGTGGTATAGTAAATGTGATTTATAATGGTGGCCTTGTATGTTTCTGGATGTTTTACTCAAGACCTTAGATATGGAAAAGTGTTGACCAGGTTTTATGAGTTCATTTTTCAAATAAACATTCATATTGAAATCATGACTCAATGGACCTTGAGAGAAGGGTGGTTAATGTAGGAACTGAAAGTATATTTATAATCATTATGGGGAATATGGTTGACTATCAAATTGGGTGTGTAGATCCATATAACCAAGAGCCTTGTATGGATGTATTTGAATTTCCAGTGGAAATCCATGTAAATATTTGTAAATGGTATGAAACATGACTTATAATTGATTGAGTTATTCACAAGAGATACCTACTATAATTTTCAAGGACAAAAATACCATTGTGGAGAATTTTTTACAAACCTGATTATTTAATGTATGAAAATAATATTTGTTCATGTATTTTTTTTTTATTTTTTTAGAGTATTTTTTGGGATTATTGAGTGATTTTATAGAAGGGATAAGGATTTAATATGTGTAAAATATAGAATTTCACCTTCAGTATCAGCTGGCTATCTGATGTGGGGTACTAGGTTTCCATGAGGGAGAAAATATTGGTATAACACCTTGACTAACACCAGGTACCCATTGGTAGTGGAATGTCTACCCATAGGGATAAAGAGATAGTTTTTTAATTAGAAGAAATTCTTTTTTTACTATAGTTGTTTTTGGGTATTAAATAAATAATAATTCATCTTAAATATCATATGGAAATTTTTTTTAAAATCATATCACCACTCTCTCATCCCTCTATCATATTTATAGATGGATTTATCACATGTTTCGATATGGATTTTTTATCATTCATTAGCGTTGGATCCATCTAGGTGAGTTTTTTTAGTGCCCAATTATTTTCCACATAGTATAGATGGATTATTAATTTCACCAATCTAATATCCATCTTTTGATTCTATTTTTATGGTTACATGATTTATTTGATTTCAGGGGAAATTAAGGTGTTGTTACTAGTGTGAATTGTTCATCAAATTTGGGGTTTTTGACCTCTTACATTTCATTGGTGTCAAATTATGGTTTTATATAAAATATAGACATCTCAAATGATTTTATGATGCGTATGATTTTTTATCATGATAAAATTATTTATAATGAAGTAGAATAACTTTTCATGCTGCATTTTTATTTTTATATAACTCCTAAAGTGGTAAGTATATAGAAATATAATAAAGAGTTTGTTAATGGATTTGTAATTTATTAAATTATATAGTGTAGATTTTGAAATTATTTAATATAATGTGGATAAATTAATTCTGAGAAAACAACTAATAAAGATAACTATTTATGGTCTTTAACTTTCTAAGATTGTAAAATTGTAATATAAACACATCTTTAATTAAAATTAATTATGCTGAATGGTTGTGAAATGTTTATATGACATAAATTATTTCTTTCATGGAGGTTTTTATAATGACCTTGACCCTAGTATCCCAGAGTCGGTGCATTACATTATTACATTAGCATACATACAAGGAATCACATCCCATATGACAAAGAAGTTTAGTAGTCTTGGTAAACTAGATACATATTTGAAATTAAAATTAAACTTTAAACATAAATTATAAAAAGTATTTTCTTTTAGAACACCATTATACCCCTTAGAATAACCTTGAATATCTCTCCTAATAAACATATTGGAAACTGGGGGAAATAAAACATATGAAATGTGTGATATCAAATTCTCATTAAGGGTTAAGTATAATGGAAGATAAAATGAATCAATTAGAATAACCAATAAGGAATGGTAAATAAATGAGCACACATTTCATAAAATTATTAAAATAATAAGGGGATGACTTAATAGATTTTTTCAAAGTTAATATCCTCTAGTTAATAATAACTAAATTCTAGATGCAGAAAATGACTAATTATTGGACATCTATAAATTGAACATGAACCACAATAAAATCTATACCTTTCTCAATAAGTTTTACGTCTGTGGATAGAAACCCATTTGATTCTTCTTGGAATCAAGCATGAATGGTTCCTTACCAATTTATTTTGTCTTATGATACTACTGATGCATCGATGGGATTTCTTATATATGGTCCCCACCTATTCTTCTATGTTCGATAATTCCTCATATATCTAAATTATAAATTTAATTCATGAGTTAATAATCCTAATCAACAAAAATTAGTATTGACTAAAAGATACATATTTAACATTATTTCCCTAGTTAACCAAATAAATTTCAAAGTAATCACCAAAAGTAAAAAATGGAATATGTATTAGGAAATAGTCATATATATGATAAAAGAAATATGGATATCCAATAATCACAAAGGATGGTATCATTTCAACATATACCCTTTGGAATACAGATAAAGGTTTTTTATCATTGTTTAATATAAATACCATAAAATATCATTAAAAATATTCTTGATGAAAATATCATTTTCATTTTGAAAATAACTTTTTAAAAATAGAATTTCACCAAAAAAATTGAAAATAATATTCTTTAAAAATAAAATTTAAAACTTATAAAATAAGATTTAAAACATTTGAGTGATCACGATGGCTATAAAATTTTTTCATGTCGTATATATTAAATCAATGGTTCCTTCACTTTTTCAGTATAATGTAAATGGGAATTGTTTGGAAAATGGCATAAATATTCCTTAGAGGGAATTTTTTAAAAATAAATCATGGATAAAATATCATTCATAAAATTATTTTTTATAAAAAATTGGAAATCATGAAATGGAAATTTTACTTAGTGTAAACTTAGATAGAAAAAATGTTGAATAATAATGTGATTTTTGAAATAAACCCATAAAAATATCATATCATTGAAGTGAGGATTAATCAAAAGAATATATTATATCTATTCACTATAAATAGATATAAAACAATTTTAAATAAAATATAAGATAATCAACAATAATTTCACTCATAACAGTAGAATGACTTGATCAATGAAATAGTAGTTTAACCCAAGGAATGGATATTGGGTTAATAAACACCTTACCTCTTTTAAATCAGTCAAATCGCATGCCATGTTAAAGTAATAAATAAAAAATAAAACATTTTATACCATGAATATAATTGGATTCATGATATTATATATCAATGGGTATTATACATACACCAAACATAATAAATAAGTGGTGAATAAGGCATATATCTCAAAGAAATAAAAGTGAGATGAGAAACCCTTACCTCACGCTTCCCTTTAGTGGTTCATACATTATCCTCTAGAATAATGGTTTTAAAGAACTTTTTCAACTCATCATTGAAAAATATTCACATTTATAATACCTTATGTGATGATTTTAAAACATCATATGACCCATTTATTAAAAATATCTCATATTTTCATGGTTTCAAGTGTGTTTGTTTCATGGATTCATGATCTGTTCATTTGTGTAAAATTATTAATGTTTTTGTAAAATATGATTATAACTCCTGAAGTGGAATGAAATAGTATTAATTAAATTATAAATTTAATAATGTTCCCATATATCATTTTTCTTTCTTGTATGAGTATAATTAATTTGATAAAATGTTACTGATAAATGTTTAGTTTATTTAGTGGTTTTTATAAATAGTATAGACAAGTTATGTGTTATTTACTATTATGACTATATATTAGTTACTAAATATAAACTTAGTTATAGTATAACTTTTAAAATAATATTTAACCAGAATAATAGTTTTAGGACCATCGATGATGGCTTTAATGGAGAATGAAAAAAATCATTATTCACGGGGGTGATTAACCGGCAAAATTTGGACAACAGTTTCATTTCTTTGAATAAGAGAAGGTAATAAAAGGGGTGGGTATAAGATATTCCATTAGAAACATAAAACTATAGTATATACATGATACTGGTGTTCTCATGAATTTATGGATGAATTATATGTAGAGAAAATATAATAAGAAAATAAAATAAGAAAGGTGTTTTGAGAAAATTCCCTCTTGAATATCACCTCCTTAGAGGACCCCTTGAGGACCTTGGATTTGGTATTTTTGTGAGACCAGAAGAACATGAATATGGGTATAGTGAGTAGGATATTTTTTTGAAGATATGTTAGGATCTTTTTGATTTACAGTCAAAATGGGGTGGTGAGAGGTGGTATTTATATTTTAGGAGAGGTGGGTTTAAGTGATTAAATAATGATTATTTTGTGTTTAAAACCATCCACATTGAGGTGAAATTAATTTCATTGAATTTGGATGATAATAATAATATAAATGCTGGTTAGGGTTGATAAATACCCCAAAAACCCATTTAATTTTTTCATTTTTTATGTATTCTATGCCTTTGCCTTTTACTTTTAACCCTTTTCATTATTTTACTTATAATGTGGTAAATAATTTTGTTTACCATGGTATCATTTTTTTCCCTAAAAATTAAAATGAATTAAAAACATAATTTGGAACTTTTGATTAAAAATATAAAATCCATTTAACCAAATTTAATTAGAATAATTGGTAAAATTATATTTAAAATTAATCCCATAGATGCAACGGGAAATCGAGTTTTTAAAGTGAAAATGTCCAAAAGTTTGAAATGTTTTTATTTGCAATTTCAAAATGAAATTGATTCCAATGACCTAAATTTTATTTATTTATGTATAATTGAACTAATATAATTTAAATTTTAAAAATAAAATTTAACATTATAAATTATTTATATTAAAAATCTATTTTTAAATTAAAATGCAGTATATTTCAGTTTTCATCAGGAAATAAAACATATCAAAAAAATACATAAAATTCACCATAATTTAATTTTGATATACTAATTTTAAAAATGAAGTATATTTTTTCAAAAAAAATACAGCAGTGTAATCATTTATTTTCAGAATAGGTGCGCCATTAAAAGCTGGTAAAATTTTCTTTTAGACAAATATATATTTTTATGCATAAAATTTGATTTATTCTTATCTTAATCCTAAAAAACTTATTCGATGAATTTTAAAATTTTTATTGAATATATAACATATAAATTTTATTAAGATCATTCAATAATAGTGATTGATTTAATTAATTAAGATAAAATTCCATTTTGGGCATAAAATTTGTTTTTTATAAAAACAAATCATTTATGTTAAATTGGTTTTTATTTTAATTTCTTATATATTGGTAAATAATGAATTAATTTTATGAACATGTGTAAAATATATTTTCATAATTTAGATAATCTCATTCATTCCCTATATTCCAACATCTATATGATAATTATCACAATTAAATGATAATGTTTAGTCATTTTTTTAAGCTCAGTGTTTTGTGTAACGTATTCTACTGAAGAGATTAAATTTAAAAAGCGACATACAATTAAATATTGGGGTGTTACATTATCCCCACCATCAATTAATTCCATCCTTGAAATTTAAAATTTCCATTAAAAATTCAATGGTTTATACTTTAAAATTCTTTTTTTGGAAAACCCACATCCTAAATAGAGTTCATAAAACATACCCTTAATAAGTGGGAAATGGAAATGTGAAGGTAACCAAAAAACTAGGATTTAGAATAAGATTACATTAGTACAAAGTAAAAATTGGGACATGGAATTGAAATCAAACTATCATGTTTTGATGGAGAGTGATAGATAACATCATGATCAGAAATTCTACAATCACAAAACCATAAATATATGATGGGTTAAAGAGGCCATTGATTTAATAATATGAAAATTAAAATAATTATTTTTCTATACTAAAATACTTTACTAGAGTTTTATTTGTTTACTACTTAGAGTGAGAACATAAATATATACACATACTTGTAAATTAGAGTTTCATCCTATAATCAATTTCCACCAAATACTCAGTGTTTTCTCCCAATGATGAGTATGATGATTTTTTTACTCCTTACGCACTAGAATAAACTTCTACATATCATAAAATACACAAAAGTAAAACAATATATTCCTTATGTCTTTATGTGTTAACCAAAACCAAAATGGTTAGAACATGATAAGATAATTCCCCATAATAACTCACCATCAAATGAATAAATATAATTTAATCTCCCAATATTAAATATTAATACCCAAAATTCAACATAGAACATTCAATAAATTAGTATCCTTAAATGTCCACAATATATTCCATCCTAATATTGAAACCCAAAAATCAAATTGATTTGATCACATATTATTCCAAGATAAATTTAGTATTTTTTCACTACAAATGTGTGTTCCCAAAAAATATAATCTCTAAGATACTCTAACAATTTCCATAAATAACTTGAGTCACCATAAATACATAATAAAATCATATATTCCTCAAAATAAAATTCAACCTTTATTCATCAAATAAAATTCCATACTATTATATTCCCCTTAATCATATAGGGTTCCCAAAATGAACTTATCCATTATCCATAAAATCATTTAATTTAAAATAAAATGTCATACTTACTAGGACTTCACATGGGGTAGTGGTAGGCTCCACAACCTTATCACCATTTGATTGCGGGGTTCAATCCCCATGGCCTTTCCGAACATGATAGGTTATTTCATGACCTGTGGGTTGATAATTTTTTAAAACTATACTAATATAATACATACACAATTCATAAAAACAAATGGGATAAACATTTCTAAAAAAACATTATATATCCAACATTAATGAAATGTTTTCTCCTCAAATTTTATCTAATATAGTTAATCCTTCATTCCCAAAATATAATAACCCATAATTTTCTTAATGTAAAATATCATATAAACCCTAATGTTTATCCATACATTTAAGCATATTTCCATAACTTGTAAACTAATTATTTTATTTGTAACTTTTTCACACATACTAAAACAATGGGTTATATTGCCAAAAATTTCTCCCAAAATATCCTTAATCGTGATTAACTCCAATAATATAAAATCTCAAAAGGGTGTTTACGAATTAAAACTTATTATTAACATTAGACTCATAAAACCATGATGGTTTCTATAAATATTAAGTTAATGAAAACATATATTATTCCAAAATCAACACAATTCCTTAGGCGTTTCATTGTTCTTATAAATAAATACAACTGGAGAAATATTTCTTCAACACATTTTCAAGAATATTCAATTTTAAACTATTTCCTTCAGGTTTCTACCATTGAATAATAAAACCAAAATGAAAATTGTAAACAATTAACTACAATAATCTTATGGGTATATTAAATAATCATGAAATATTAGTCAAATTATGTATAAATAATGACACCTTCTTCTTAATCTATGATTCCATAGGATTAACCTTAGTTATCTTTGGTCATTTCCAAATCTATAGAATGTTATCCTATACTTAAACATATCCTAAAATTTCTTTCATAGGTTTATCTTCCTTAATTTAAGTTTTCATAAATATAGTTCCCAAGGATTCTACTAAACATTCTCTGATACCAACTTTAATTTCCCCGACCACTGTAGCTCAAAGTCTGTGACCTACTTTATTACATTGGCATAGATATAAGGAATCACATTCCAAAGGATTGAGTATTTTATTAGTATTGGTAAAGTATATACATATTTTAATTTAAAATTACATTTTAAACATAAAATAAAAACATATTTTCTTTTATAACACGATTTTCCCCCTTAGAGTAACCATACATATCAATCATAATAATCTTCTTGGAAATTGGAGAAATAAAACATAGGAATGGGGTGAGCCAAAATACTCAATAAGGGTTAGGTATAGAGGATTCTGACAAAAAAATAATCATAAACAATAATTAAAGGTAAATAACTGGTTCCACATGTAATCTAATCAATAAACTGAGAATAAGATGCGTCCATAGATTTTGTCATAGTGAAACCCCTGTGGATAATAATAACTAAATTCTAGAAGGAGTAAATTATTAGGTATTAGATTCCATGTATCTGGCATATAAACCAAAATACCATCAATACCATTCAGATGATGGATTATTTCTACGGGTAGAAACCTATCTGATTCTTCTTGGAATCAAACATAAAGGGTTTGTCACTAACTTATTTCATCTCATTAGAATACTAATGAATCAAGGGGATATTCTATATATGATCCCCACCCATTCATACATGTAAAAGAATTACTTATATATCTAAATGACTGATTTAATTCATGAATAAATATTACTTATCAAAAAAATCCATATTGAATAAAAGATACGGATTTAATATTATTTCCCCATTTAACTAAATAACTTTCAAAGTAATCACTATAAGTAAAAAATGGAATATGGCTTAGGAAACAGTCATATATGATACAAGAAATATGTATATCCAATGTTCACAAATGAAGATATCATTTCAATATATACCCTTTAGAGTATGAATTAAGGGTTGTTATCATAGATGAATAGAAATGACATAAACATATCTTCAAAAACATTATTGAGGAAAAAACCTTTTCATTTTTGAAATAAATTTTTAAAACTAAAATTTCACAAAACCATTTGAAAATAAATTTATATGAAAAAAACATTTGAGACTTATAATATAATATTTAAATTATTTTAGTGATCATGATGGTTGGAAGTCTCATTCATGTCATACACATTAAAACAACTTTTCCTTTAACTTTTTCGGTAAAATCCATACACATATTGTTTTGAAAATGATATAATGATTACTTTGAAGGCATTTTGTAAAAATAAATCATTGATAAAAATTATTTTATTAAACAGTTTTTTTAAACACTTTTGGAAAACATGGAATATAAATATTCCCCAGTGGATACTTATATATAAACAGTCTCTAACAATGATGGGATTTATGAAATAAACCTTTAAAAATATCATATCATTGAAGTGGGAATTAATAAAATGAATCGATCATGTGTATTCACTATAAATTAACATATAAAAAGTGGAAAAAAAAACATAAGATAATAAAATGTAATTTCACACATAATTGTATCATTTCATGATCAATGAAATGGTAATTTGACCTAATGGATCGAAATTGAGTTAAGAAACCCATTACCACTTTATAATCGTCAAATTGTATGCACCATAAAAGTAATAATTATAAAATGAAACATTAAATACCATGAATATAATGATATTAATGATATGATATATCAAATGGAAGTATTCATACACTATAAATAAGAAATATGTTTTGAATAAGTCATATATCTCATAGAAGTAACTGATAGATGAGAAACTCTCACATCACACTTCCCTTTAGTGATGCGTACATTAACTTTATGTATAATGGTTTAAATAATTTTATAAACTCATTTTAGAAATATATGAATATTTATAATACCCTATTTTATGATATTATAACATATTATGGCCCATTCATTAATAATATTACAATATTTTCATGGTTTTAGGTGCGTTCGTTTAATGGTTTCATGATCAGTTCATTTGTGTAAAATTATGGATATTGATGTAAAATGTGATTACTACTCTAGAAGTGGAATGAAATAGTATTAATTAATTTCCATAAGTATAAATGGTCCCATATATAATTTTTTATTCTTGTATGAGTATTATAATTTTTATAAAATGTTATTGATAAATGTTTAGTTTATTTTGGTGATTTTTTCTAATACCACATACTAGTTTCATTTTACTTACTATTATGAGTATATATTAGTTACATGAACTTGGTTATAATATAATGTTAAAAATATTATTTAATGAGAATAATAATTTTATGATCATCCATTAAGGTGATAATAGAAATAAAAAATCAATATTCACAGAGGCGATTAACCGACATATTTTGGACTATAGTTTTATTTTCTTGAATAAGAGTAGGTAATAATAGGGGTTGATATAAGATATTACATTATGAACATAAAAATATAGTATATAAATTATTTTATAGTTATCATTCATTTATGGATAAAATTGATGATGAGAAAATTGAATAAGAAAATAAAATAAGAGTGGTGTTTTGAGAAAATTGCCTCTTGAATATCACCTCCTTGGAGGACCCATTAAGGACCTTGGATTTCGAATTTTGGTTAGACTAGAAGCACTTTTACATGGGGAGAGTTATGAGTATATTTTTTGGAAAATATTTTAAGATATTCAAGGCATGTGAACTGAAATAGGGTGGTGAGGGTGGTATTTATACTAGAGGAGAGGTGAGTTCAATTAATAAAATAATGATTATTATATGTTTAAAGCCAACCACATTGAGGTGGAAGTAATTTTTATGAATTTTGATGATAACTTATGTAGTAAATTATGGTTAGGGTTTATAAATAACTCATTAAACAATTTAATGTTTTAGTTCATAAGTATTTTAAGTCTTTACCTTTTAACTTTAACCTTTTACATTATTTTACCTATACTATGGTAACTAATTTTTTTACCACAGAAATTTTTTTATATATAATAATTAAAATCACCATAATAAAAAATCAACTTATTATTAAAAATATGGAATCCATTATCCTAAATTAAATTCACCTAATTGGTAAATGTTTATTTAAAATTAATCCTCTAGATGCAACCGGAAATATTATTTTTTAAGTGAAAATGTTCAAAAGTTTGAAAAGTTTTTATATCCAATTTCAATCTAAAATTGATTCCAATGAATTATACATGATTTATTGATTTATTATTGAAAAAATTATAATTTAAAAATAATTTTAAATATAATTTAACATTATAAATTATTTATATGAAAATTTAGTTTTTCTTTTAAAATGCTTTATTTATCACTTTTCATCAAAAAATGAAAGCTATCAGAAAAATATGAAAAATTCACCAAAAGTGAATTTTAATATCCTGATCCTAAATAATGAATACTATTTTTTAAAATTAAATTTATACAATTTTTAGAATTTAATTTTAAAATAGGTGCACCAATAAAAGAGGTAAAATTGTCTTTTATAAGAATATAACTTGTATGATTAAAATTAGATTTATTCTTATATTAAGCCTAAAAAATTTATTGGATGAATTTTAAAAAAATTATTAAATTTATAAAATATAAATTTCATTAATATATTTCACTACTATTGATTAATTTAATTAATTAATATAAAATTCCATTGTGGGAATAAAGATTTTTTTTGTAAAAACACATCCTTTATTTTTAATTGGTTTTTATTATCATTTATAATTAATTAGTAACCAATGAATACATTTTGTAAGAAAAGTTAAACTATATTTTCATAATTTAGTTAATCTCATTCATTCCAACCATTCTAATGGCTAGGTGATAACTATCATAATTAAATAATAATGTTCAGTCGTTTGTTCAATCTCATGTTCTATGTAATGTATGGTATCAAAGATATTTAAATTTAAAATTATGCATCCTATAAAATCATGGGGTGTTATAGTTAATTACTAGAAATCATATAAGTGATAGTTGAATGTGCAATAATGTGAGGAAAATGGTTATATCAAAATGGGTGATAAAATACTAGGTCATGGTGGATTATATGGGGAAATTGGTGAATTGAATATTTAATGAAAATTGTGAAAATGAACAAATAAATGTGTTTTATTGTATGATAATTGAGTATGGATTTTTCTAATTGTTTGATTTATTCAAAATAAATACTTTAGGAAATAAATTTATGTGATATATATAAAATTAAATGATGTTTGGGATGATTATCCATAATTTCATTTTTATTGTAAAAGTTAAATGAATTTGGTCTCTTTCTAGTAGACTTGTGATGATGAGATATGTTTAGACTTGAGAGACCAAGTATGTGAGATTTAATTTTCTGAACATAATGGCCTTGATGGTACCAAATGTGTATATATGATTTTATGGGATAGTATAGCCTTGACGGGCCGAAATGTGTATAGATGGTTCAATATGATAAAAATTCCTTGAGGGGAAAGGAATTATATGATTATCCTTGTGCTTCACTTCCTTTAATTACAGGCACCATCATTGTTTAAAATATGTATGATTTATCGGATATATGTGGATTTACCTACTAAATTCATACATTTGTGAAATTAAATTTTTTAAATTATTTAAATTTTACACTATTTCTCTATGCTCATACTTAATTCATATGAATGTCAACGGTTGAATTGGTCTCTACTTAGTGTTCTTTCCCAATTATTTTATATAATCACCTCATATAAATATTAATTACATTCATGATATTTTATGTAAAGGAAACATGCCACTATAATTATGGGATGATGTTAGCAGATGCCTTAAATCTGAGTACTAGTCCTCATGGAGTCTTACGAAAGGGGATAACCGCACATAGTTTTCCATATTTTTATTGTGTTGTTTAATATTATTTTACTTGAAATTGTCATCAACTAATGTTTGGTTATATGTTCATATGTGATTAATCTAGGAGACTGTGAAGCACTAGAATTTAAAATTCGATTTATATTATTTTATTTCATTTATTATACTATTAAATTATTATTTCTTTTATAGAGAATACTTATGTCACGACCCGTCCTCGGGGCTCATGTCGTGACTACCCCAAGCCTGACTTCCATAGGCCAGGGGCTGGAGACTAGCACCAAAGGCGTATCCCCGTTAAAAAGGGAAGGCATTGCCTTTAAACCTGTAACACACACAGTCTGACCAAAGTAGTAAAAGAAACAAGTACTAAAATAGAGAAGAAAAGTGTGTTGAAAGTAAGTGGGCCAGTATACAAACCCAACTGAACAACAAGTACAAGTAAAAAAGGAAAACAGCTCATGGATCATCCACTGGGGAATCCTACATGAAGGGTAGGTACAGAGATCGAACAACTCATCCCTGCGGTACGTCCCGTCTAGTCCAGCTCTGATCAGCCTCCCATCCATCACCCTCAACCTCGATCACTGTTGTCCTTCGTCTGCATAGAACACAACAAGGTGTGGGCGAAACCCGTGCAGGGGGTGAGTATAACAATACTCGGTAGGGGACCCCGAGACCCCCGAAGGTCTCCCAGAATCCATAAAGGATAAAACACAGTAGAATGATACAATTATGAAGTATCAACCAACCCTACATACGTATATGCACATACATATACCTAAGTTATTAATCACAGTCTGGCTCCAACTCTCGAGCCCAATCATAACCCAGTCCACAAAGGAAGTAAAGTCAATCACCTCAATGATAATGATTGAAAGACATGACTCAGCTCACAGAGGTATACATATTTCATAGAGTGATTGAGATGATCATATGTAGTCACCGATTCATCTAAGTTGTCGGACCTACATAGAATACAGGACCAGCTAAGCTGTCGGACCCATACAGGATACAGGACGAGCTATTCTGTCGGACCCACACAGGATACAAGAACAGAAGTCAGAACTATCGGGCCCACGGAGGATCCCGGTATAATATTCATCGATGTCAATCCCATGAAGGATTCTGGTACAATAGTCATCGTTGTCGAACCCACAGAAGATTCCGGTACAGTAGTCATCATTGTCGAACCCACGGAGGATCCTGTCATTTTCAGTCGCAGTCTGCCCTAGGGTTCCCGCACACACCACGCTCGATTTTGGGAGGGTCTGCACCTTGAGCCAAGTGTCGATACATAAACTATCATGAAGTCCTATGTTGATTTATCTCGTAGTTCTGTCTCATCATAAGGAACCCAACGCGACAGACGGTGCGTCAATCGGACGCCCGGTCTGAGAGTTATTGACATTTTTGTTCCAGGGGACTGGTTGGATTTTATGCTCGGTCCAACCTGGTCGTTTTCCAAAATTTCCCAAAACTCACTTAGAGTATCGCAAAAGGATTTCCTCATCGCGAGGGTCCCAGTGCCGCAGATGGTGCATAAATCGGACGCACGGTCTAGGAGATATTCGCCTTTAAGCGAAGACGGGGCTCGGCCTGTCAGGCCCAGTGGGCTGGCGGTCGGTCTGATCTGGTTCGGTGGGTCTAACCCGGCTAGGGGTCAGCCCAGCCCAGTGGGGCATGGCCCACCCACATACCTGGCCTGCGTGCCCGGGCCGGTCCGGTTCTGCTCGCCCAGCGGCGCCACGCGGTACCGCCTCCTCCTCTGCTCGGCCGGTAGTAGCCGGCCGGTTCGGACCAGTGCACGTGTCCCGCAGACACGGGCCACGGTTCTCCTTCATGCGGCGCCTGCGAGCATTGCAGTTCTCTAGCCCGGACGGCACACGGCTGGCCGGTTCGCCCAGCCGAGGCGCCCATGAAAGCGTTTCACGTCCTTCTCCACGCGGCGCCTACGGGCGCCGCGGTTCTCCAGCCCGGCCGGCACGCGGCCGACCGGTTCACCTAGCCGAGCGGCCCATGGACATGGTTCGCTTCCTCCTCCACACTACCTGCGTGACGACACCACACCACCGCCGCGGCCCGGCTTGGTCGCGGCCTTCGGCTCCACCACGCGACGCGACGTCGCCGCGCTTCTTCATCTACCGCGGCTCTCCCGGTCGCGGTTCCTCTTTCGTCCACCACGGTCCTCCTAGCCACGGTTATTCTCCAGTGCAGTGCGATGGAACCGTGCCCTTTCGACTCCACCTTCGACGTCAACCAAACAAGAACCTACGGAGGGGCGTTGGACCGTGTTGGTTCGGCTCGCTCCCTCCACATTAGGTGATAACAAGTGGCCATCATCGAACCCAAATAAGCAACAAGGAACGAGGGTGATTTTATACATTTAAATAATCAAATCCCCCTACCACATATTTGTCTTTGTATGTTGTTGGGTCACAGAAGCGTACATCACAGAAGACAGACGTCGTTCCGTCAACGTCATAGGAGGTAGAGCTCGGTGAAGACGAGTTGAGACGATGCCCTCGGTGTTCTTCATGGGTGGTGGTGCTTCCCTTCCTTCCTCCAGGCGAAGAGGGAAGAACTTGATGCTCGTTGTTCTTCGGGGATGAGAGGCGTTCTTCATTCTTATTGGGAAGAATGCTCTCCCTATTTCTTCAAGGCTCCACTAAAGTAATATGTGCCAACCCAAAATAAAATAATAGCCTCTCTATTATTTTATTGATTCCATGCATTCCAAAAGGAATTCAAAAGAATTAAAATCTCTACAAATTAATGAATTAATTGTGGGAGATCAATTAATTAATTAATGGGGTTGGCACTTTAATGAGAGAAGGTGGATGGTTCAAAATTAAATTGGGTGTTCCAAGGGTTAAAGGGGGGTTAAGGGGGTTTGATCTCATGTGGGCCCCACCACATAATATCCTCCCAAGGGAGGTTATGTGCAGGTGGCCCCACCACCAACCTCTCATTGGAGGATTAAACCACCACAAATAAAAATATGTTTTACATATTTTTATATAATTTATTTTAGGAATGCCCCAAAAATTAACTTCCAACCTTGATAAAATGCAACTGAGGTAAAGGTCCTCTTAAGTGAATATCGGCGCTGTGAGTTTAACGGTGTCCTCGGATTTCAATTCTCAACACCGATTCAAAAGATATAAAATCCCACACATATTTTTACTAAACATACCCGAACAAAACTTCATAAATTGATTCCAAGCACACCGGGCCTCAAAATCAAGCACCGTCCGATTTCGCAGACTCATAAAATTCCCATTTATTTAATAAATATATTTCCACGGAAATTCCGGGTCTTTACAACTTAAAATTCATTGAAGTGTTTTATGTTGGTGAAATAAAATATTGGTAGTCTTTATTATATCATGTGTGTGATTTATAATAGTATAAAAACATATATACACATAGTAATAATTCTTTATATTGAAAATTTTTTGTTTTGAAATTTTTTTTTCCCTTCTGTGGTTATTGGGGTTTTCAAGTGTAACACCTCATGATTTTAGAATGAATTTAACTTTAAATAAAAACAATTTATTTGTTATCTTGTTATATATGCATCAGTAAACTATAATTAATAATCCCTTATTATAATATAAAATTTTATGATTATTAATTGAAAAGTGATTTTCAAAAATAAGAGAATTTTTAAAATAAAAGGGTTCTAATTCACAAAGAAAATACCATTGAACCTAGAGAAACTATTTTTATGAATTATGTATTTTTATTTAATTTATAAATTTCAAATATTGTTAACAATAGTATTTATTTATTACAAAATTCAATTATAAATATTCATGATATAATTATGTAACTGTGAGGAGTATTACTATAATTATTCATGGATAACTAAAAAATTGTATAAAATCATTTTTTATTATATATTAAATATGTTTTTATCTAAAAAATAAATATCTAAAATTTTAATTAGGGATTTTAATGAAATGAATTTTTTGTATTTTTATTCAATCAATTATAAACCATTTAATGATTATTATGTGGTATGGAATGTGTATAAATTAATTTAGATTCATAAAATGATTTTTTCTAAAAAATATTCTTATTGTGTTATGCATACTTATACTTAGATTAGTTTTCTACCATTTAAATTCAATCAGGTAAAATTGATTCAATATCTCTAATCATCATGTTATAATTTTTTAATAATAAAAATTTCACTTTTTTCAAAAAAATAAGTTACCTAAGGTAAAAGTTAGTCACCTTGTTAAATGTGAAAAGAAGGTAAATCGGTTAAATCATTTGATAAGATAAAAAATATCAGAAAATATTATCTATTTATGTGTTGATGAGGGTTTTATAAATCTCAAATTATATTTCCCTCTTTAATATGAAATTTTGTATACAAATTTCTTGTATATGACATTCCTTTCATCATACTAAATGAGTATTTATAAAAATTCCACCACCTCTCAAGTATAAAAGGATCCCTCCACAAACAACAGTGATAGACACCATTCCATTTAAATTATTTTTATTCCCTACTCAAATTATTTCCCTCACAATCCTATATATTTTTTAGGTACCTATAGACCAAATAATGAGTCTCAACCCCCCCCCCCCACACACACACACACATTTTGATGAGGATCTCTAAGAGGATATTCATTTCTTCAATGTAAGTGTTGTACTTTACTTACCAATTATTTTTTATCTTCTTCTTATAAATATTCTTTAATCTATTTTATCACCATAATAATGTGTTTTATAAATCATTAATATTTTATAGAATTGATCCTATTACTATAAAATAGCATGTTTTTACTCATTTATTCGTTTTAATGTGTTCTTGTTTGGTTCGATTTTTTCATCTACGTGAACAATGTAATATTATTTACATCATGATTCACTAATAAAACATAAATTTTGGTAATATAAGTTAATAATTATTAATTTAAATTGTTTTAATAATTATATAAATGTAATTTATAAAATTATATTCATCAATAATATCAATTCATTTTTATTTAATTGAAAATCACAAAAAAAAAATTATACATTCCATTCAAACCAATAACATGTGTTCAATAAAATAAACATAGAACTAAAAAAATATATGAAAATAATTTCATACAACTATATGAATATTTTGCAGGTGATGAAATCAGGAACAATAAATAAGGATAATAATCTCACAACCAAAGCATGAGTGGGAAAACAGAATAGTAGACAGGTGATGATTAACTTTAACAACAAACAATTACTATATTAGTAATATGGAGTTACCGAAAATAAGAATCAAGTTATATAACTATGAATATTGTTCTTAAATATATTAATGATAAAAAAATTGTTAGATAATGTCTTAACTAAGTATAAGTCTGAGGTAATGGTTTTTTTTCAATCTCACATTGAATTCGTGATTATTTCTAAATAAATTTATATTTGAAAAATTATAGTTTATATCTCTCAAAAACCACATATATTTTCTTATTATTTGTATATTTTATAGTTTTTACTTTTCTTATTAACATTTTAATTTCCTATGGTACACAATTCATCTAAAAGTTTGTTTCTATGTGGAACCAAACTTATCTCTTATTTTTTGTTAGGAATCATTATCTTTCATGTTTGTATTCATTATATTGATTTATACATGTAATTATTTATGATTTTATGATTTATTATATTTATTTTACATAATAATCAACTTTATTTACTATGTTTTAGAAGGAATATTTTTAAAAAAAAATTGTACATGTCAATTTATATAGATTTGAATATCATTTCAAAAGGTTGAAAATAAAATTCTTTTTAATTATTTCTAAATGAATTACATTTCTAGATTTTATAATGATTTTTCTTAAGGAAGGTTCCCTTATATGTTTTATGGGTCTTCTATATAAATTTATTAACTAATTATTTTCTAAATATTTCTTATTGTAATAATAGTTATCAAAATAAAACTATGTTTCATCATTTTTCAGAAAAAAAAATTATAATGTTCATATAAAAGTTTTTTCTTCATTTTTAGTTTCGTTTTATATTTATAATTCTTTATTGGATATATATTCTTATAATAACATCCATATTCAGTATTGGTATTTCATACTATCATGTTATATTTAATTTTTTCATGAAAAACATTATTTTCCCATGCATTAATGTAGAGACCCGAAGCCTGACGTACCTGGACATTACATTACTTTTGCGGAATACTTAGTACATAACAAAAAACACACACACAAGGATCATAATAGTTTAGAGTCTTTGGAAACTCGGAACATAATCTTCTAATCATGGTGAAAGATCTTCAATATCTCCCATAAAGATCTTCCCATTTTTTTACCTAAAACCTTTATTTATATCCTGGGGAAAAGAAAACATAAAAGGGTGAGCTCAAATGCTCAGTAAGGGTAAACAAAAGAAAAATCAATCACATCATATTCATAAGAACATAACTTTTGGAAATCTTAACCTGCAAAAGAGAGCATAATTTCATAACATGGGATAAATCATAGTAGTGAAATGAAATCCCAATAATCATAACTTAAAACATGAAACATTGTGGCATTCACACATAATCATAGAGAATCATTTCTTGTTAGTCAAGACTCATTGTCAAGACTATCTTAGTGGACAAAGTCCCTTTCTGAACCGAGTCACCCTCGTTTCAGTCCTGTTTCACTGAATCGGTATAACCTACCGTTCCAGCCATGTCTATCTCATGAGATATAAAATCTTTACCCAATGCATTGGAGGGAGATATAGGTCCCACCCATCTCATAATGATACCATTCTTATGTGTTCCATAAAATCATAAACCATACAACATAGCATAACCCATGTAATAAAAATGGGATTCTTAAACATTGTGACATAATAAAACAATTCATATAAAATAAAGTAATTCATAAAAATAATTCCATCACAACATAATCAAATAAATGTAATAATAGGGATAAAAACAGATCCCTTTATTATCTTAGATGGAAAATAATTTTGATAAAACACTTGAACTTCATTCTTGAGGAAAATATCCTTTATGCTTCAAAAAAACTTTTCCTTTCTTAAAATGTCGTACAATTATAAACTAAATGAATTTGATTAAAAATAAACATGAAAACTTTTAAAATAAGCTTCTTGGAAATAATGTTTTAAAAATCCATTCATTCCATATAAGTTAAAAAAACATTCTTCGTACTTTTGTCGGAAAAGTCAAAAAGTACCTCGTACGAAAAACGACAAAATATTCCTTTCATATTCTTTACTAAAAACTCACCGAAGGGTAAAAATAGGTTTTAAACAATTGTAGGTGTATGAAATAATATTACATATTGAGGAAACATGGATGTGGATGATAAAATACACCCCAGTAAATTTCAAATTATAAACAATCTCGGATAAAAATGAGATTGTGATATTTCACTTACCTTAGGTTCGACTTGCTTTGTAAGTGTCCGAACCTCCTGTATAATGATTTAAATCATGTTATTGACTTATTCCAGAATCATATGCATTGTTATTATATCATATATGGTCCACTTATGACTTTATATTACCTGTTCTTTTGTAAATTCATGTTAAAGTAGCGTTTTGGGTAAAATCGTCTCATTTGTCGTTCGTGTTTTGACTTGTAATTATTCATATGATTACTTAGATCATGATTACTTAATTCCAGAATATAAAACATGATTTATATATATATATATTCATAATATACATATATATAATAAATCAGTAAATGGAAAGAAATACACCGTTCATGGAGACGGTAGTCCGTACGTACGCATGAACGCTGTTTTCGTCTCCTTATTGAATTGAATGGAATTAAGTAGATAACATACATATAAATATACATAAATCCAGTATAATTATTATGTCATATATTTCATTAGTACTTATTATATATACTTTATAATCATTCATGAATGGTTAATCATTGAGAATGAATCTCATCGTGTCGTGGAGACGGTAGTCCGTACGTACGCACGAGCGATGATATCGTTCTCATGGTCATGGAATTGTGTTGAAGTGTATGTATACTATTTCAATATCAATATCACTTTATAATAATCATATATAGTTACTCATTACACCATTATACCCATCCAATTAAGGTGGTGACGGAAAATAGATTACACCACGGCGTGGAGACGGTATTCCGTACGTACGCACGCGCGGTGATTTCCTTTTTCCGTAGGATGGATAAAAGGTCAATTAGAGTTGTTTCATATTTATAATAACATATAAGTATATAATAAATACTGATGTTATTACTTTATCATGAAACAACTAACGAAGAAGAAGTTGAAGAAGAAAGAAATTGAAAAGATCGGTAATGGATATTACCTCTTCTTTGGAACACCTCTTTGAATCCTCCACTTAGGGAACTAAGATTGGTCTTTGAAGAAGAGAAGGACCTCTAGGATTATTCTAGGGAAGTGGAGAAGGTATTTTGGCAGGGGTTGGCCGAGATTGAGTGCTCAAATTGGTGTGAGGAGGAGGGGGAGGAGGTGCCCTTTTATAAGGGAGGAGAGGGGCACTTTAGAAATATCTCAAAATATTATTTTATATTAAAGTTAAAATCGGTCTATAATGGTTCCAAAGGGTCTTATTTCGAAGCTAAAGTGGGGATGGGTCGAAATACTGTCAACCAATAGGATTTAGACAAGTTTAGGTTATCATTTTAACCTTATCAATTAGATTTAACTCTAAGTTAAATAATTTAACTTTTACCATGTCTTTTTTTTTCTTACACTATATGGTTAATACACTTACTATAACATGCCAAAAGAACCCCAAATTGTTTATTATTAATATATATATCCTTATCTATGTCATTTGGCCGAACCTTAGATTTTTAGTAATTAAATAACAACTACTAATATAATATTTGATTTAAAAACTATTTTGTGTCAATTTTGACACTATTTGATATATGATTTTTGTGAAAGTCATAACAGAATTATATGTTCAAAACAAGTTGATTAAATCAACACTAATATATCATAGTAACCTATAAAATTAGTGGGATTCATAAAAAGTCTCAAATTACATTTATTTTGGTGTTTATAACATCAATTATGTCAATATTTCATTAATAAGATAATTACTGCATCATCTTTGTGACATGAATAAATTAAATTATTTGATGTCTAAAAATTACAAATAAAATACCATTATGTAGGAAATATTTTTAGATTTCTAATGAATATTTATTGTCGAATTTATCTTATGTATAAGCCCATATTAAAAATTATTTACTTATTAAACTTTGATTTTAACTATTTTAACCCTTCTTTAAATAAATTAATAATAAATGTCCTAATCTAACTCAAGTGGGCCTAAATGGTCATATTTTATTCATAAGGTTGTTTTTGGTCGAATTACACTTATCCAATAGAATTATGACATGTGTTAGGGTAATAGTAAGATCATATTTACCCTTAGTTACCCTATTTACTATTAACTGCGGTAAAAAAAAGTAAAAAGTTACTATTCACCAAAAAATTATTTTTATCTCATTGAACCACATTTTACTTACTGATATCAACCGTGTCTGTTGGATTTTCGAAATTCCATTCACAGAAGTGGTAAAATTAAGTTTTATGCAAAATTCAGTTTTTAACCTACCACTTAGTGGTTTCACTATTCATCAAAAATTGAAAGTTTTCAGAAAAATACCAAAATTTCACCCTAGGCTAATTTTGGTATTCCGAATCCAAAAATGAAGTCCATTTTGAAAAATAAAATTTATTAAATTTCAAAAAGTGGTTATTACTATTCATAATGGCTAGTTTTAATAATATTTTAATAGCATATCGTTGTTTAGTGAAACTCGGTATTGTGTACGACGCAAGCTATCGAGGAAGGTCGTGATTGTGTGTAATGCAAGGCAAGTCAAGGATGCGTGTTGTGAAAGCTCCTTTTGGTGTAGCGTACAACACAAGACATTAGTGAAATTAAAAAGAATATTTTTCATAAAATCTTGGGCTGTTACATTCTACCCCCCTTAAAATGAATTTCTCCCTCGAAATTCGTCGGGTTTATAAATAGTTTACTATTCGAAAGTTTCTTTAATAGAAACCCACATCGTAAAAAGGAATACCAAAACCAATATTTAAAAACAAAAGTATGAAACTTAACGGTTACCCAAATAAACTAATCACTGGGTTTCCACATAGGTGAAAATATGGTCATGGAAGAGAAATCTAACCATCATGTTCTGATGGGGAGTGGTAGAGAACATGGCTATGGAAAAGCCAGCAATCACAAAGCCATAAATTTGTGACGATCGAAGGTACCATCTGATTCATCAGATATAAGATCACTAGGATAACATTTTTGGTTTTCAAGATCATTTTCCTAAAGTTGAAGAATTTGAATTAGAATAAATACTTACTTTATTTTGGTACAATCTCACTGTTGTTCATGCCTTGAACAATTTCCACTTCATCTCTTAAATAAATGAAGTTGAATTTGTTATTCGTGAAGTGTTAGCAGATCATGTGATAGAATGACGGGTCATTCCATCTGTCTCAAACAAAATGTTAGCAAAAGTTATTAATCATATATGGTTCCTAAAATGGACTTATACTTCATATATCATACTGCTTAATATAATAAAACTAGTTTCTACTAAACAGGGACTTCCTGTAGGTCAGTGGAAGGCGATAAAGGCCAGTCGCACTTCGGTTGTGGGTTCGATTCCCACATCCTTGTCCGACGCGATGGGCTGTCGCCCGTCCTGCAGGTTGTCCTTTTTCTAAAACTATATTACTATAACATCCCATCAATAATATCGAAAAAACTTATATCCTTAAACAATACTAACTTATGTCCAACATAATCCATTCCAATCTTTAGGCTTATCCATAATACTGCAGTCCACTCTCATAACATAGTGAAAACGATTACCAGAGATTTAATACCATCGTTGATCCCCATATAGCATAAGATATGTTTTTTTGGTCACATTCCAAACATTCAAAATCCTTAATCATGTATTCTCTTGAATACCCTTTGAAACTTAGTGAAAACATGAATGCAGTTAAAAGTTAACACTTTCCACATATCAAAATCCTCGAAATTCTATATACTCAAACCATGATATCACTTAGTCCTTATATCAATCATGAGCTCATGAATACTATTAAACATTTCATTTTCTCCTTTTCCCTTAATTATGCGCATAATATCTCAATCACTTTGAATACCACATTAGACCAATACATAAATATTCCAATATTCCATGATACAACATTATTTTGGAATCCCATTACATAAACACTTAATCATTCCACCACATCGTTGTCATATTCAACATTTCCAATAGTGATCGCATGTGACTTCCCTTTGTCCTTTGACTTAAGCGGTTGCTCATGTCGATCATCACTAACCCTTGGATTAGGGCATTTATTAGCATAATGCCCCATTTTCTTGCACTTGAAGCATTGAAGTGTTGGTTGTGCGTTCTCTACAGTGTTTGCTTTATTCACATCATTAGAATCCTTTTTTCCATTACTTCGACACTCAGCTGCTCGATGACCTTCTTTTCCACACTTAAAACATTTTCTAGTCCCTTTAAGACAATCTCCACCATGCTTCTTTCCACACTTTGTGCATAAGGAAACATTCATCTTCTTTTCACCATTATTCTGAGATTTGTCCTTGAACTCCATCTTTCCTTTCTTGTCAAAACCATGAGATGGATATGTAACACCAACTTTCATTTCTACCTTGATAGCACAACGCACAATTTCTTCATAGCTACTGAAGTCTCTTATAGCTAATGCCCTTCGAAGACTTGGTTTTAAGCCACTGAAAAATCGATCAACTTTACTTTCAGGTTGGATGATAATGCCAAATGCATACCTTGCAAGTCTTGTAAAATTTGCTTCGTATATACCAACAGATTCATCATCCTTCTGTTTCAGCTCAAGAAAATCCTTTTCCATCTTCGTTTGAAGAATACGAGGGAAGTACTTACTGAAAAACAAGTTCTTGAACTCGTCCCATTCCATGGAATCAATTTCATCTCTTTGCCTCGTATTCTTGATAAGATTCCACCATTGATCAGCTTCACCTTCCAAACGATATACTTCTAAGATGACTTTATCATGTTCAAAACATTGAAGAACTAAAAATATCTTTTCAGTGGTACTGATCCATTGTTCAGCAACAAGTGGATCGGAAGACCCACTAAAAGAAGGTGGACGTTGCCTCATGAAGGACTCAATAGAATATTGTTCCCTTCTTTGCTCATTTGGAAGTCCAGAATGATTCATAGCTTGTGTAAGTATAGCAATAAGATTTTGCACTCCATCTCCCATAACATTTGTTTGTTCAGTAGGACAATCATTTCATTGTCCATTACAGTGATCAACACGGTTCCTTCGGGTTCCAGCCATCGTCTAAAACCCAAAAAGAATAGTGTGAGAGGCAAAAATCATGCTAGGGAAAACAACATAATAAAGGGGGAGTACCTTCAATGTCTAACATCTTAGGTTAAATTCTATGATCGTTACTGTAGTTCTAGGACTGTATCCTATATGTATACTTATCCTTAGGGACATCCCTATACATACCTTAGAAATATCTCTAGGGATCTCACTAACGTTTTTTGCATCCTAGTTTCCAAAGGTTGGTTAAACCTTTCCTCTGATACCAACTGTAGAGACCCAAAGCCTGACGTACATGGACATTACATTACTTTTGCGGAATACATAGTACATAACAAAAAACACACACACAAGGATCGTAATAGTTTAGAGTCTTTGGAAACTCGGAACGTAATCTTCTAATCGTGGTGAAAGATCTTCGATATCTCCCATAAAGATCTTCCCATTTTTTTTACCTAAAACCTTTCTTTATATCCTGGGGAAAAGAAAACATAAAAGGGTGAGCTCAAATGCTCAGTAAGGGTAAACAAAAGAAAAATAAATCATATCATATTCATAAGAACATAACTTTTGGAAATCTTAACCTGCAAAAGAGGGCATAATTTCATAACATGGGATAAATCATAGTAGTGAAATGAAATCCCAATAATCATAACATAAAACATGAAACTTTGTGGCATTCACACATAATCATAGAGAATCATTTCTTATTAGTCAAGACTCATTTCCAAGACTATCTTAGTGGACAAAGTCCCTTTCTGAACCGAGTCACCCTCGTTTCAGTCCTGTTTCACTGAACCGGTATAACCTACCGTTCCAGCCATGTCTATCTCATGAGATATAAAATCTTTACCCAATGAATTGGAGGGAGATATAGGTCCCACCCATCTCATAATGATACCATTCTTATGTGTGCCAAAAAATCATAAACCATACATCATAGCATAACCCATGTAATAAAAATGGGATTCTTAAACATTGTGACATCATAAAACAATTCATATAAAATAAAGTAATTCATAAAAATAATTCCATCACAACATAATCAAATAAATGTAATAATAGGGATAAAAACAGATCCCTTTATTATCTTAGATGGAAAATAATTTTGATAAAACACTTGAACTTCATTCTTGAGGAAAATATCCTTTATGCTTCAAAAAAACTTTTCCTTTCTTAAAATGTCGTACAATTATAAACTAAAAGAAGTTGATTAAAAATAAACATGAAAACTTGTAAAGGAAGCTTCTTGGAAATAATGTTTTAAAAATCCATTCATGCCGTATAAGTTAAAAAAAACATTCTTCGTACTTTTGTCGGAAAAGTCAAAAAGTACCTCGTACGAAAAACGACAAAATATTCCTTTCATATTCTTTACTAAAAACTCACCGAAGGGTAAAAATAGGTTTTAAACAATTGTAGGTGGATGAAAATAATATTAAATATTGATAAAACATGGATGTGGATGATAAAATACACCCCAGTAAATTTCAAAGTATAAACAATCTCGGATAAAAATGAGATTGTGATATTTCACTTACCTTAGGTCCGACTTGCTTTGTAAGTGTCTGAACCTCATGTATAATGATTTAAATCATGTTATTGACTTATTCCAGAATCATATGCATTGTTATTATATCATATATGGTCCACTTATGACTTTATATTACCTGTTATTTTGTAAATTCATGTTAAAGTAGCGTTTTGGGTAAAATCGTCTCATTTGTCGTTCGTGTTTTGACTTGTAATTATTCATATGATTACTTAGATCATGATTACTTAATTCCAGAATATAAAACATGATTTATATATATATATATATTCATAATATACATATATATAATAAATCAGTAAATGGAAAGAAATACACCGTTCATGGAGACGGTAGTCCGTACGTACGCATGAACGCTGTTTTCGTTTCCTTATTGAATTGAATGGAATTAAGTAGATGACATACATATAAATATACATAAATCCAGTATCATTATTATTTCAAATATTTCATTAGTACTTATTATATATACTTTATAATCATTCATGAATGGTTAATCATTGAGAATGAATCTCATCGCGTTGTGGAGACGGTAGTCCGTACGTACGCACGAGCGATGATATCGTTCCCATGGTCGTGGAATTGTGTTGAAGTGTATGTATATTATTTCAATATCAATATCACTTTATAATAATCATATATAGTTACTCATTACACCATTATAACCATCCAATTAAGGTGGTGACGGAAAATAGATTACACCACAGCGTGGAGACGGTATTCCGTACGTACGCACGCGCGGTGATTTCATTTTTCCGTAGGATGGATAGAAGGTTAATTAGAGTTGTTTCATATTTATAATAACATATCAGTATATAAGAAATACTGATGTTATTACTTTATCATGAAACAACTAAAGAAGAATAAGTTGAAGAAGAAAGAAATTGAAAAGATCGGTAATGGATATTACCTCTTCTTTGGAACACCTCTTTGAATCCTCCACTTAGGGAACTAAGATTGGTATTTGAAGAAGAGAAGGACCTCTAGGATTATTCTAGGGAAGTGGAGAAGGGATTTTTAAAGGGTTTGGCCGAGCTTGAGTGCTCAAATTGGTGTGAGGAGGCGGGGGAGGAGGTGCCCTTTTATAAGGGAGGAGAGGGGCACTTTAGGAATATCTCAAAATATTATTTTATATTAAAGTCAAAATCGGTTTATAATGGTTCCAAAGGGTCTTATTTCGAAGCTAAAGTGGGGATGAGTCGAAATAATATCAACCAATAGGATTTATACAAGTTTAGGTTATTATTTTAAACTTATCAATTAGATTTAACTCTAAGTTAAATCATTTAACTTTTACCGTGTCTTTTTGTTTTCTTATACTATATGGTTAATACACTTACTATAACATGCAAAACGAACCCCAAATTGTTTATTATTAATATATATATCCTTATATAAGTAATTTGGCAGAACCTTAGATTTTTAGGAATAAACTAACAATTACTAATATAATATTTTATTTAAAAACTATTTTGTGTCAATTTTGACACTATTTGATATATGATTTTTGTGAAAGTCATAACAGAATTATATGTTCAAAACAAGTTGATTAAATCAACACTAATATATCATAGTAACCTAGAAAATTAGTGGGATTCATAAAAAGTCTCAAATTACATTTATTGTGGTGTTTATAACATCAATTATGTCAATATTTCATTAATAAGATAATTACTGCATCATCTTTGTGACATGCATAAATTATATTATTTGATGTCTAAAAATTACAAATAAAATACAATTTTGTAGAAAATCTTTTTAGCTTTCTAATGAATATTTATTGTCGAATTTATCTTATGTATAACCCCATATTAAAAATGATTTACTTATTAAACCTTTATTTTAACTATTTTAACCCTTCTTTAAATAAATTAATAATAAATGTCCTAATCTAACTCAAGTGGGCCTAAATGGTCATATTTTATTCATAAGGTTGTTTTTGGTCGAATTAAACTTATCCAATAGAATTAGGACATGTGTTAGGGTAATAGTAATATCATATTTACCCTTAGTTACCCTATTTACTATTAACCACGGTAAAAAAAGTAAAAAGTTACTATTCACCAATAAATTATTTTTATCTCGTTGAACCACATTTTACTTACTGATATCAACTGTGTCTGTCGGATTTTCGAAATTCCATTCACAGAAGCAGTAAAATTATGTTTTATGCAAAATTCAGTTTTTAACCTACCACTTAGTGGTTTCACTATTCATCAAAAATTGAAAGTTTTCAGAAAAATACCAAAATTTCACCCTAGGCTAATTTCGGTATTCCGAATCCAAAAATGAAGTCCATTTTGAAAAATAAAATTTATAAAATTTCAAAAAGTGGTTATTACTATTCATAACGGCTAGTTTAAATAATATTTTAATAGCATATCGTTGTTTAGTGAAACTCGGTATTGCGTACGACGCAAGCTATCGAGGAAGGTCGTGATTGCGTGTAATACAAGGCAAGTCAAGGATACGTGTTGTGCAAGCTCTTTTTGGTGTAGCATACAACACAAGACATTAGTGAAATTAAAAAGAATATTTTTCATAAAATCTTGGGCTGTTACATTCTACCCCCCTTAAAATGAATTTCGCCCTCGAAATTCGTCGGGGTTATAAATGGTTTACTATTCGAAAGTTTCTTTAATAGAAACCCACATCGTAAAAAGGAATACCAAAACCAATATTTAAAAACAAAAGTATGAAACTTAACGGTTACCCAAATAAACTAATCACTGGGTTTCCACATAGGTGAAAATATGGACATGGAAGAGAAATCTAACCATCGTGTTCTGATGGGGAGTGGTAGAGAACATGGCTATGGAAAAGCCAGCAATCACAAAGCCATAAATTTGTGACGATATAAGGTACCATCTGATTCATCAGATATAAGATCACTAGGACAACATTTTTGGTTTTCAAGATCGTTTTGCTAAAGTTGAAGAATTTGAATTAAAATAAATACTTACTTTATTTTGGTACAATCTCACTGTTGTTCGTGCCTTGAACAATTTCCACTTCATCTCATAAATAAATGAAGTTGAATTTGTTATTCGTGAAGTGTTAGCAGATCATGTGATATAATGACGACATTCAATCACCATAGCAACATAGCAGCAACATCGCATCCAAACCAACCAGCCCCAGCAACCAGCAACACCAAATCCGACATCACAGCCAATCACAACCAGCGGCATCAAGACTCTGTGGCTTTTTAGGGGTTTTATGGGTTTTAAGGGTTTTTATGTTTTTAGGGGTTTAATGGGTTTTAGGAGGATTTCATTGTTTTTTGTGTTATTTAAGTTTTCAGGGAATTTTAGTGGTTTTTTAGGATTTTTTGGTTCTTTGGGTTTTTAGTAATTTTGACAGTTTTTATAGTTTTTTTTGTGTTTTTAGGGGTTTTAGGACTTTTCATGGGTTTTGGGGTGTTTTGGGTTTTTAGGGTTTTTTTAGTTTTCTAAAGGTTTTAAGGCTTTTTAGAGTTTTATAACATTTTTAGGTGTTTTAAGGGTTTTTAGAGATTTTAGTGGGTTTTTAGGGTTTTTATGGGGTTTTAGGTTTTTTAAGCTTTTTAGGGGTTTTATGATTTTGTAGGGTTTTTAGGGTTATTATGTTTTCATGGATTTTTAGAGGATTTTTTAGATTGTTATTTTTTAGGGTTTTTTAGTGTGTTTTAGGGTTTTGGGGATTTGAGTGTTTTTAGGGTCTTTTAGGGGTTTTCGGGTTCTTCAGGGTTTTAAGGTCTTTGTTTTTTAGGGTATTTTGATTTTTTAGGGTTTTTAAGGATTTTTATAGTATTTAACGTTTATAGGGGTTATAAGGGTTTTTAGAGTTTTTAGGGTTTTTAGGGGTTTTATGGTTTTCAAGGTTTTTTAGGGTTTTTAGGGTTTTTCTTATTTCACGATTTTTTATGGGGGGTTAGGATTTTTATTGTTTTTTGGGTTTTTAGGGATTTTGAGTGTTTTAGGGTTTTTGAGGGGTTTTAGGGTTTTTGTGGGTTTTCACTGTTTTTAAGGACATTTGTAGTTTTTTACAATTTTAATTGTCTTTAAGGTTTTTTGGGTTTTTTTGGATTTTCGATGTTTTTTAGGGTCCTTCAGGGGTTTTTAATGTTTTTCAGTGGTTTTAAGGTCTTTTTGGGTTTTAAGGGTTTTTTTGTGATTTTTAGGGTTTTTAAGATTTTTTAGAGTATTTAATATTTTTAGGGGTTTTAAGGGTTTTTAGAGTTTTTAGTGGTTTTTTGGATTTTTATGGCATTTCAGGGTTTTTTAAAAAATTTAGAGGTTTTTAGGGTTTCTAGGGGGTTTTAGGGGTTTTTAAGGTTTTTTACATTTTCATGGATTTTTAGGGGTTTCTTTGGATTTTTACGATTTTTGGGGGGTTTAGGGGTTTTAGAGATTTGGGTGTTTTTTATAGTTTTTTGGGATTTTAGGTTTTTTACGATTATTCAGGTATTTCAGGTTATTTTTGTGTTTTTAGGGTTTTTTGAGTTTTTTAGGGGTTTTACGGTTTTTTAGAGATTTTTAACGTTTTTAGGGGTTTAAAGGGTTTTTTGAAATTTTAGTAGATTTTAAGGATTTTTATGAGTTTTTATATTTTTTATGGTTTTTTATGGTTTTCATGGGGTTTTCTTGGGTTTTATGGATTTAATGTTTTTTAGAGATTTTAAAGTTTTTTAGGGTTTTTTAGGGGTTTAAAGGTTTTTAGGGTTTTCCAAGGTTTTTCAGGTCTTTGGAGGTTTTTAGGGTTTTTTTGTTTTTAGGGGTTTTAAGGTTTTTTAGAGTTTTTTTAATATTTTTAGGGGTTTAAATGTGTTTAATGTTTTTAGTGGTTTCTTAGTGTTTTTATGGGTTTTGATGGTTTTTAAAAGTTTTTATGGGTTTTTATAGGGTTTTTTTTGTTTTCATGGATTTTTAGGGCTTTTAAATATTTTTAGGCTTTTTAGAGTTTTTAGGGGTTTTAGGGTATTTGGGGATTATTAGGGGTTTTAGGGGTCTTTTTGGGTTTAAAGGGTTTTCTAAGTTTTTAAGGGTTTCTAAAGTATTTAACATTTTTAGGGGTTTTAAGTGTTTTTAGAGAATTTTAGTGGTTTTTAGGGGTTTTCTGGTATTTTAGGAATTTTAAGGTTTTTAGGGGTTTTATGGTTTTTAGGGGGGTTTTATTGTTTTTTAGTTTTTCATGGATTTTAAGGGATTTTTTTACATTTTTTATGGGTTTTTGAAGTTTTTAGGTATTTTGGGGGTTTTTAGGGTTTTGGGGTCTTTGAAGGGTTTTAGTGTATTTTTTGGGTTTTTTTTATTTTTTTTGGGATTTTATGTTTTTTAGAGTTTTTAACATTTTTAGGGGTTTTAAGGGATTTTTGAGTTTTTTGTGGTTTTTTAGAGTTTTTATGGGTTTTTAGGGTTTTTTATGGTTTTAAAGGTTTTTTTTATGGTTTTTTTGGGGGGGGTTTCAAGGTTTTTAGGGTTTTATATGCTTTTGTGGATTTTTAGAGGATTTTTAGGATTTTTATGATTTTTTTAGGTTTTTAGGGATTTTGAGGGTTTTTAGGGGTTTTAAGGGGTTTTTAGGGCTTTTTAGGGTTTTAAGGGTTTTAAGGGTTTTTAGGGACTTCTTGATTTTAGGGGTTTTTTTTGAGTTATATAGGTTTTTAAGGGTTTTAGGGTTTTTAACGTTTTTAGGGGTCTTAAGGGTTTTTAGAGTTTTTAGTGATTTTTAGGGTTTTTATGGGTTTTTAAGATGGGGTTTTTATGGTTTTAAGATTTTTTAGGGTTTCTTACATTTTCATGGATTTTGAGGGGGTTTTAGGATTTTTATTGTTTTTAGGGTTTTATAGGGTTTTAGGGAATTTGAGGGGTTTAGGGGTATTCAGGGGTTTTCAAGGGTTTTTATAGGTTTTAGGGTTTTTCTGGGTTTTTATGGTCTTTTTGGGTTATTAGCGTTTTTGTGACTTTAAGGTTTTTAAAGTTTTTATCGTTTTTAGGGGGTTTAAGGGTTTTTAGAGTTTTTAATTGTTTTTTAAGGTTTTAGGGTTTTTATGGTTTTCAGGGGGTTTTATGGTTCTTTTCATTTTCATGGATTTTTAGGGGGTTTTTTTGGATTTTTATGGATTTTTTAGTTTTTTACGTTTTTTTTGGATTTTGAGGTTTTTTGATGTTTTTCAGGGGTTTTAATGGTTTTTTATAGTTTTTTAACATTTTAGGGGTTTTATGGGTTTTTAGGGCTTTAAGGGGTTTCTCAGGGTTTTTAGGGTTTTTTAAAATTTCATGGTTTTTTTGGGTTTTTTAAGGAATTTTTGGTTTTTAATTTATTTATGGTTTTTAGGGAATTTTTGGGTTTTAGGGTTTTTCAGGGTTTTTAGGGTTTTTCAGGGTTTTAGGGTCTTTTCGGGTTTTAGGGTTTTTTTAAGTTTTTGGGGGCTTAAAGGTTTTTTAGATGTTTTTTAGATGTTTTTTATGTATTTTGGTATTTTAGGGTTTTTAGAGTTTTAGTAGGTTTTTAGGGTTTTTTATGGTTTTTAGGGGTTTTATGTTTTCAAGGGTTTTTCAGGGTTTTTCAGGTTTTTATGTTTTTACTGATTTTTATTGATTTTTATGGTTTCTAGGGGTTTTTAGGGTTTTTTTTTTATTTTAAGGGGTATTAGGGTTTTCTAGGTGTTTTTAGGGTTGTTCAGGGTTTTTAAAGTCTTTTTGGGGTTTTAGTGTCTTTTTGGGTTATTAGGGGTTTTTATAGTTTTTGTGGGGTTTTAAGTTTTTTAGATTATTTTAACCTTTAAGGGGTTTTAGGTATGTTTAGTGTTTTTAGTGGTTTTTAGGGTTTTTAAGGTTTTTAGGGGTTTTATGGTTTTCAGGGGTTTTTAGGGTTCTTATGTTTTCATGGATTTTTAGTGTTTTTTAGCATTTTTTATGGTTTTTTGGGATTTTGAGGGTTTTCAGGGGTTTTCAGGGGTTTTAGCCATTTTTAGGATTTTAGGGTACTTTTGTGGTTTTAGGGTTTTTATGAGTTTTTTGGGGTTTAAGGTTTTTTAGAGCTTCTTAAAATAGTGGTGTTTATGGTTTTTATACGTTTTTAGGGTTTTAATGGTTTTTAGGTATTTTTATGGGTTTTAGTGGTTTTTTAGGGTTCTTAGGTATTTTCAAGTTTTCATGGATTTTTAGGGGGGTTTTAGGATTTTTTTTTGGTTTTTTAGGGTTTTTAGGGTTTCTGTGTTTTTTTCATGGATTTTTTAGGTTTTTTGGGGTTTTCAAGGATTTTAGGGTCATTTTTGGTTTTTAGATTTTCGTATGGGTTTTTTAGGGTTTTAGGTTTTTAGAGTTTCTAACGTTTTTAGGGGGTTTAAGGTTTTTTTTGAGTTTTTCATTGGTTTTTAGGGTTTTTATGGTTTTCAGAGGATATTCAGGGTTTTAAACATTTTCATGGATTTTTAGGGGTTTCTGGGGTCTTTTTAGATTTTTAGGGTTGTTATGAGTTTTTTTAGGGTTTTTAAGGTTTTTAGAGTTTTTAATGTTTTTTGGAATTTTAAGGGTTTTTAAAGGGTTTAGGGGTTTTTATGGTTTTCAAGGGGTTTTCAGGGCTTTTTAGGGTTCTTTATGTCTTCTTGTATTTTTAGGGGTTTTTAGGATTTTTATGGTTTTTAGGGGTTTTAGGGATTTTGAGGGGTTTTAGGGTTTTTTAGGGATTTCAGGATTTTTAGTATCTTTTATGGTTTTATGGTCCTTTTGGGTTTTTAGGGTTTTCTTTTTGAGTTTTGTTTTATGGTTTATAAGGGTTTTTACCGACTTTTAATGTTTTTAGGGGTTTAAAGGGCTTTTAGAGTTTTAGTGGGGTTTTAGGGTTTTTATGGGGTTTTAAGGTTTTTATGGTTTGTAGGGTTTTTTATGGTTTTAAGGATTTTTAGGGTTTTTTAAGTTTTCAAAGATTTTGAGAGGTTTTTTAGATTTTTTTTGGTTTTTATGGTTTTTAGGGATTTTAGGGATTTTAGGGATTTTCAGGGGTTTTATGGGTTTTCATAGTTTTAAGGGGTTTTCGAGGTTTCTAGTGTCTTTGCGGGTTTTTAGGGATGCTTTTTGAGTTTTTTAGGGTTTTAAGATTTTTAGACTATTTTAATGTTTTAGGAGTTTTAAGGGTTTTTAGGGATGTTTTTGATTTTTTTGGGGTTTTAATATGTTTAGACTATTTTAATGTTTTTAGGAGTTTTAAGGGATTTTTATAGGATTTAGTGGCATTTAAGGGTTTTATGGGTTTTTTAGGTTTTTAATGTTTTTAGGGTGTTTTATGGTTTTCAGGGGTTTTTAAAGGTTTTTAGGATTTTTTACATTTTCATGGATTTTTAGGAATTTTTAGGATTTTTATGGGTTTTAGGGTTTTATACGGATTTTTGGGTTTTTTAGTATTTTTAGGGTTTTTCAGGGGTTTTGCATTTTTAGGGTTTTTCAGGTTTTTCAGGGTCTTTTTGGGTTTTTAGGGGTTTTATGTGATTTTTAGGGTTTTATGGTTTCTTTGAGTTTTTTTAACGTTTTAGGGGTTTAAAGGGTTTTTAGAGTTTTTAGTTGGTTTTTAGGGTTTTATGGGTTTTTAGGTTTTTTAAGGTTTTTAGGGGTTTTTATGGTTTTTAGGGGGTTTTTTTATGTTTTTAGGGTTATTTTGAAATTTTTAGAGTTTTAAAGGGTTTTATAGTTTTTTAATGTTATTAGGGGTTTAAAGGTTTTTTAGATTTTTAGTTTTTTTTTTATGGGTTTTATGGTTTTTTAAGGTTTTTAGGTGTTTTATGGTCTTCAGGGTTTTAAAGGTTTTCTATGTTTTCATAAATTTTTAGTGGTTTTTTAGGAATTTTATGATTTTTAGGGTTTTTAGGGGTTTTTTAGGGTTTTTAGTGTCTTTTTGGGTTTTTAGGTTTTTTTTTAAAATTTTAGGGGTTTTAAGGTTTTTAGAGTTTTTAACGTATTTAGTGGTCTTAAAGGTTTTTATATTTTTTTTGGTTGTTTTTTGGTTTTTTATGGGTTTTTATGGTTTTGAGGGTTTTCTACGTTTTCATGGTTTCTAGGGATTTTTAGGGGTCTTTTGGTTTTTTGGGGTTTTTAAAGGTTTTTGGTTTTTTTACATTTTCATGGATTTTTAGGGGGTTTTAGGATTTCATTGGGTTTTAGTGTTTTTTAGGGTTTTAGTAATTTTGAGGGTTTTAGAGGTTTTTAGGGGGTTTTAGGGTTTCTTAGGGTTTTTATGGTGTTTTTGGGTTTTTGGGTTTTTGGTTTTTTTCTTGAGTTTTTTAGGTTTTTAATGTTTTTTATAGTTTTAACGTTTATAGGGTTATAAGGGTTTTCGAGTTTTTAGTGGTTTTTAGGGTTTTACTGGTTTTTTAGTGTTTTAATGATTTTTAGGGGTTTTATGGTTTTCAGGGGTTTTTCAAGGCTTTTAGGGTTTTCTATGTTTTCATTGACTTTTAGGATTTTTTTTGGTTTTATGGGGTTTTTTAGGTTTTTTTGGGTCTTTTTGGTTTTTTTGAGTATATTTTTAGTGTTTTTAAGTTTTTCAGAGGTTTTAACATTTTTAGGGATTTTTATGGGTTTGTTGGGGTTTTTAGGTTCTTAGGGGTTTTTGTGGCTTTGTAGGGGTTTTTCATGGTTTTTAGGGTTTTTTATGTTTTCATGGATTTTTAGGGGTTTTTAGGATTTTTATGGTTTTTTGGATTTTTAGGTACTTTGAGGGTTTTTTATGGAATTTCCTAGATTTTTAGGTTTTTTGGCGTTTTATTAGGGATTTAAGGTTTTTTTAGAGTTTTTTAACATTTTTAGGGGTTTTAAGGGGTTTTAGAGTTTTTAGTTGGTTTTTAGGGTTTTTTAAGGCTTTAGGGGGTTTTCGGGGTTTTTAGGTTTTCCTGGATTTTTTTGGGAGGGTTTTTAAGAATATGACGTTTTTTAGGGTTTAATGTATTTTTTGGGTTATTCGGGGTTTTCAGGGGTTTTTTAGTTTTTTTAGGGTTTTTTGGATCTTATCTTTTGTGGGTTTTAGGTTTTTTAGTGTTTTTAAGTGTTTTAATGTTTTTAGAGTGTTTTAACGTTTTTTGGGGTTTAAGGGGTTTTCTATTTTTTAGTTGTTATTAGGTTTTAGTGGGTTTTAGGTTTTTTTAAAGGTTTTTTGGGGCCTTATGGTTTTCAAGTTTTTTTAGGTTTTTTAGGGTTTTTTACTTTATCGTGGATTTTTAGGAGTTTTTTAGGATTTAATGTTTTTGGAGGTTTTAGGGTTTTGAGGGATTTTGGGGGTTTTAGGATTTTTCATGCGTTTTTAGGGGTTTTTCATGGTTTTTTAGGGAATTTCAGGGGGGTTTGAGTTTTTTAGGGTTTTTTGGGTATTTTAAGGTTTTTAAAGTTTTTAACATTTTAGGGTTTTAAGGATTTTTTAGAGTTTTTAGTGGTTTTTATGGGTTTTAAAAGGTTTTAGTGTTTTCTTCATGGTTTTCAGGGTTTTTTTATGGTTTTTAGGGTTTGTTTACATATTCATGCTTTTTTAGAGGGTTCTTAGGTTTTTTATGGTTTTTATGGTTTTTTAGGGTTTTTATGGATTTTGAGGGTTTTAGTGTTTTTCATAGGTTTTTAGGGTTTTTAGGGGTTTTGGGGTCTTTTGGGGTTTTAAGTGTTATTTTGAGTTTTTAGGGTTTTTATTGTTTTCAGTGTTTTTTGGGGTTTAAAGGTTTTTTAGAGTTTTTAGAGGGTTTTATGATTTTTATGGGTTTTAGGGTTTTAAGGTTTCTAGTGGTCTTTATATTTTTCAAGGGTTTTTAGGTTTTTTAAGGTTTTTAGGGGGTTTACGGTTTTAAGGTGTTTTTTAGGGTTTTAGGGTTTTTTACATTTTTCATTGATTTTTAGGGGGCTTTTATGATTGTTTTGGTCTTTAGTTTTTTATAGGTTTTTTGGGGATCTTGAGGGTTTTTAGGGTCTTTTTGGGTTTTAGGTTTTTTTGAGTTTTAAGTTTTTTTATGATTTTTATAGATTTTTAACATTTTTAGGGGTTTCAAGGGTTTTTATATTTTTTGTGGGTTTTAAGTTTTTTTATGGGTTTTTAGAGTTTTTTACGGTTTTAGGGGTTTTATAGTTTTTAGGGGATTTTCTAGGATTTTTGGGTTTTTATATTTGCCTGTTTTTAGGGGATTGTAGGATTTGTATGGTTTTTAGGGATTTTATGGATTCTGGGGGTTTTTATTGTTTTTCAAAGGATTTTAGGGGTTTTAGAGTCTTTTTGAGTTTTTAGGGATTTTAATGTTTTTTAGTGTTTTTTACAATTTTAGGGGTCTAAAGGTTTTTTAAAGTTTTAGTGGGTTTTTAAGTTTTTATGAGTTTTTAGGGGGGTTTAATGTTTTTAGGGGATTTATGGATTTCAGGGGTTTTTCAGATTTTTGAGGGTTTAATGTTTTTATTTATTTTTAGTGGTTTTTTGGATTTCTATGGTTTTTAGGGGTTTTTTAGTGTTTTTAGGGATTTTGAGGGTTCTTAGGGTTTTCATGTGTTTTTAGTGTTTTTCAGGATTTTCAAGGACCTTTTGGGTTTTAGGGCTTTTTTGAGTTTTTTATGGTTTTAAGGTTTTTTAGAGTTTTTTTAACATTTTTAAGGGTTTTAAGGGTTTTTAGAGTTTTTAGTGTTTTGGGGTTTTTTTAATGTTTTAGGGGTTATATGGTTTTAAGAGGCTTTTCATGGTTTTTAGGGTTTTGTATGTTTTCATGGATTTTTAGGGGGTTTTCAATTTTTATGGTCTTTAGGGTTTTTTAGGGTGTTTAGGGATTTTGATGTTGTTTAGGGTTTTAAGGGGTTTTCAGTTTTTTAGGGTTCTTAAGGATCTCAAGGAATTTTTGGTTTTTTAGGTTTTTTTTTATTTTTTAGGGCTTTTGAGGTTTTTATAGTTTTTTAATGCTTTAGGGGTTTTAAGGGTTTTTAGAGATTTTAGTGGGTTTTTAGTGTTTTTATGGGATTTTCGGGGTTTTAAGATTTTTAGAGGATTTTTATGCTTTTCAGGGGGTTTTCAGGGTTTCTAATGTTTTCATGGATTTTTAGGGGTTTTTAAGATTTTTATGGGTTGTAGAGTTTTTTCGTATTTTTAGGGATTTGAGGGGTTTTGGGGGTTTTCAGGGGTTTTTTATGGATTTTAGGTGTTTTCAGGGTTGATTGGGTTGATTGGGTTTTAGTGTTTTTTTTAGTATTTTTTTGTTTTTAAGGTTTTTTAGTGTTTTTAATGTTTTTAGTGTTTTAAAATTTTTTTTAGAGTTTTAGTGGTGTTTTAGTTTTTTATGAGTTTTTAGGGTTTTTTATGGTTTTTAGGTGTTTTCTGGTTTTCTGGGATCTTTTAGGGTTTTTAGTGTTTTTTTAGGTTTTAGGTATTTTTAAGGGTTTTTGGTTTTTTATGGTTTTTAGAGTTTTTTTTGTGTTTTCTGGTATTATGATGGTTTTTGGGTGGTTTTTATAATTTTAGGGGGTTTTAGGATTTTTAGGGTATTTTTGGGTTTCTAGGGGTTTTTTGAGTTTTTTTAGGGTATTTACGATTTTTTTAGAGTTTTTATCATTTTTAGGAGTGTTAATATTTTTTTATTTTTAGTGGGTTTTTAGGTATTTATGGTTTTTGGGGTTTTTTTTGGTTTTTAGGGGTTTTAATGGATTTTTTGGGTTTTTTTGTTTTTTTGGGTTTTTTACTTTTTGATGGATTTTAAGGGGTTTTATAGCATTTTTATTGTTTTTAGCATTTTTAAGGGTTTTTAGGGTTTTTAGGGATTTTTAGGGGTGTTTAGGGATTTTCAAGGGTTGTTTGGGGTTTTCTGGTTTTTCGGGGTTTTTAGGGGTTTTTGTGAATTTTTTATGGTTTTAAGGTCTTTTAAAGTTTTTTTATCAATTTTCAGGTTTTAAATAATTTTAGAATTTTTAGTGGGGTTTTGGTGTTTTATGGGGTTTTAGGGGTTTTGTTATTATTTTTACGGGTTTTTATGCTTTTTTGGGGGTTTTAAGGTTTTTAAGGGTTTTTTAGAGTTTTTTGTGGTTTTTTAGGTTTATCAGTTTTTAGGATTTTAGAGGGTTTTATGGGTTTTTAGGGTTTTTTTAGGGTTTTTAGGGATTTTGCAGTGGTTTAGGGTATTTTAAGTGTTTTTAGAATTTTTTAGGGTTTGGTGAGATTTCTAGGCTTTTAGGGGTTTTTTGAGTTTTTATCGGTTTTAAGGTTTTTTTTGAGTTTTTTTTATTGTTTTAGGGGGTTTTAGGGTTTTCATAGTTTTTATAGGTTTTTTGGATTTTTTTTTGCTTTTATGGGTTTTTAGGGTTTTTAGACATTTTGAGGGTTTTCAGGGGTTTTTATGGGTTTTAGGGATTTTTAGGGTCTTTTTTGTGTTCTTAGGGGTATTTTGAGTTTTTTTAGGGTTTTATGGTTTTTAGAGTTTTTAGTGGGTTTTTTAAGGGTTTTTATAGGTTTTAAGGTTTTTATGGTTTTTGGGGGTTTTTATGGCTTTCAGGGGTTTTCAGGGTTTTTACAGTTTTTTTATGTTTTCATTGATTTTTAGGGGATTTTTTAGGATTTTTATGGTTTTTAGGGTTTTAGGGTTTTTAGGGGGTTTCAAGGGTTTTAGGGTTTTTAGGGGGTTTTCAAGATTTTTAGGGTCTTTTGGGGTTTTTAGGGATTTTTTGAGTTTTTTAGGGTTTCAAAGGTTTTTTTAGAGTTTTTTAACCTTTTATGGGTTTTAAGTGTCTTTAGAGTTTTTAGTCGGTTTTTATTATTTTTATGGGTTTTTAGGCTTTTTAAGGTTTTTATAAGTTTTTAGGGGTTTTTCAGGATTTTTAGGTTTTTTTACATTTTCATGGATTTTAGTGTTTTTTTGGTTTTTTTTTATAGTTTCATACAGTTTTTAGGGATTATGAGTGTTTTTTGTGTTTTTAGGGAGTTTTTAGGTTTTCATGGTTTTTAGGGTCTTTTTGAGTTTTTAGGGGTTTTTTTGTGTTTTTAGGGTTTTTAAGGGTTTTAGAGTTTTTAAATATTTTTAGGGGTTTAAAGGGTTTTTAAATTTTTTTAGTGGGTTTTTAGTGGTTTTAGGAATTTTTATTATTTTAGGGGTTTTTCAGGGTTTTTTACATTTTCATTGATTTTTAGGGGTTTTTTAGGTTTTCTATATTTTTTAGTGTTTTTTGGGTTTTTTGGGATTTTTGGTGGTTTTAGGGTTTTTCAAGTGTTTTTTAGGTTTTTAGGGGTTTTCAGGGTTTTTAGAGTCTTTTTGTGTTTTTTATGTATTTTTTGAGTTTTTTAGGGTGTAAAAGGCTTTTTAGAGTTTTTAAAGATTTTTAGTGGTTTTTAGGGATTTTAGAGTTTTTAGTGGTTTTTATGGTTTTTAAGGTTTTAGGGGTTTTATGCTTTTAAGTGGTTTTTTTTCTGGGTTTTTAGGATTTTTTATGTCTTCATGGATTTTTAGGGGTTTTTAAGAATTTTTTTGTCTTCGGGTTTTTGAGGTTTTTTGGGGATTTTTAGGATTTTTAGGTTTTTTCCAGGGTTTTTTCGATTTTCAGGGTTTTTCAAAGTCTTTAGGGTTTATTCAGATTTTTATTGTTTTTTTATTGTTTTTTATGGTTTTTAGGGTTTGTTAGAGTTTTTTTAACATTTTTAGGGGTTTTAAGGGTTTTTAGAGTTTTTAGTGGTTTTAGGGTCTTTAACGTTATATGGGTTTTTATTGTTTTTAGAGGGTCTTCAAGGTTTTTAGGATTTTTTATGTTTTCATTGATTTTTACGGGTTTTTTAGGATTTTTATGGTTTTTAGGTTTTTAGGGATTTTAAAAGCTTTTCTGGGGTTTTTATGATTTTTAGGGTCTTCTTGGGTTTTTTGGGGTATTTAGAGTTTTTTGGGTTTTTAAGGTTTTTTAGAGTTTTTAATGCTTTTAGGGGTTTTAGGGTTTTTAGAATATTTAGAAGATTTTTATGATTTTTCTATTTTTTAAGGTTTTAATGGTTTTATTGTTGTCATGAGTTTTTCAAGGTTTTTAGGTTTTTCCCTTTTTCATGGCTTTTTAGGAGGTTTTAGGATTTTAATGGTTTTAGGGTTTTTTAGGGTTTTTAGGGAATTTGAGGGTTTTTAGGGTTTTTAGGGGTTTTAAGGTTTTTAGAGCTTTTCAGGGTTTTTAGGGACTTTTTGGGTTTTTAGTGTTGCAAATAATTTTTAGAGTTTTTAACGTTTTTAGGGTTTTTAATTGTTTTTAGATTTTTTAGTGGTTTGTTAGGGTTTTTTCATGGTTTTATGGCTTTTTTTTTGTTTTCATGGATTTTTAGGGTTTTTTTAGTATTTTATAGTTTTAAGGTTTTTACGGTCTTTAGGGATTTTGATGGGTTTTATGGTTTTTAGGGGTTTTTATGGTTTTCATGGTTTTTAGGGTCATTTTGGGTCTTTATGGTTTTTTTAGTTTTTTTGGGTTTTATAGGTTTTTAAAGTTTTTAAACATTTTTACGGGTTTTTAGAATTTTATTGTTTTTTGGTTTTTTAGGGTTTTTTGAGCTTTTAATGGGTTTTACATTTTTTTTAGAGTTTTTTTAATGTTTTAGTGGATTTTATGGGTTTTATGGGTTTTTACAGTTTTACGGTTTTTAGGGGTTTATGGTTTTCATGGGTTTTTTAGGGTCTTTAGGGTCTTTTACGTTTTCATAGATTTTTAAGGGGTTTTTAGTATTTTTATAGTTTTTAGGGTTTTTAGGGATTTTGAGGGGTTTGGGGTTTTTTGGGGGTTTTTAGGGTTTTAGGGGTTTTAAGGGTTTTTAGAGTATTTAGTTGTTTTTAGTGTTTTAATGGAGTTTTCATAGATTTTAAGGTCTTTTTGATTTTTAGCGGTTCTTTTATTTTTAAGTGTTTTAAGGGTTTTTATATTTTTAGTGGTTTTTAAGAGTTTTTTATTAGTTTTTAGGGTTTTATGGTTTTTAGGGTATTTTATTATTTTAAGGGGGTTTAGGGTTTTTATGGTTTTTTATGTTTTCATGGATTTTTAAGGGTTTCTCAATATTTTTATAGTTTTTATGGTTTTTAGGGATTTTAGGGGTTTTGAGGGGTTTTAGGTATTCTAAAGGTATTTTAGGGTTTCTAGGGGATTTAGGTATTTTTAGGGTTTTTATGGTCATTTAGGGATTTTTGGGTTTTTTTGAGTTTTTAAGGTTTTTAGAGTTTGTTAACATTTTTAGGGGTTTTAATGGTTTTTAGTGGTTTTTGTTTTTTATGGGTTTTTCTTTTTTTAGGGGTTCTTCTGGTTTTGGGGGGTTTTCAGAGTTTTTATGGTTTTTACATTTTGATGGATTTTTAGGGGTTTTTTTAGGATTTTTATTCTTTATGGGCTTTTTACGGTTTTAAGGTTTTTTAGATCTTTTTAACATTTTTAGAGTTTTTAGTGGTTCTCTAGATTTTTATGGGTTTTTTGGGTTTTTAATGTTTTTAGGAGTTTTTATGGTTTTCAAGGACTTTTCAGAGTTTTGGGATTTTTTACATTCTCATAGATTTTTAGGGGTTTTAGGTTTTTTATGGTTTTTAGGGCTTTTTAGGGTTTTTAGGGATTTGAGGGTCTTTAGGGTTTTTAGTGGTTTTTTAGGTTTTTCGGGGTTTTTAGAGTTTTTAGGGGGGGGGGGCGTTGGGTTTTTAGGGGTTTTTTTCGTTTTCTAGGGTTTTTAAGGGTTTTTATAGTTTTTAATGTTTTTAGGGTTTTCATGGGTTTTTAGGGATTTTACGGTTTTTTGGAGGTTTTATGGTTTTTAGGGGGTTTTTAGGGTTTTTATTGTTTTTTTCATTTTCATTAATTTTTATGTGTTTTTTAGGATTTTTATGCTTTTAAGGGTTTTTAGGATTTTTATGGTTTTAGGGACTTTCAGAGGGGGGAGGGGGGTTATGGTTTTTAGGGTTTTCAAGTTTTTTAGGATTTTTTGAGTTTTTATGGTTTTTTTGAGTTTTTAGTATTTTATAGGTTTTTATACCTCTTTAACATTTCTAGGGGTGTTAAGGGTTTTTTGAGTTTTTATTGTTTTTTAATATTTTTATTGGTTTTTTATTTTTTTTATGGGTTTTAGGGTTTTTTTTGGTTTTTTGGGTTTTTAGGGTTTTTAGGCTTTTTACATTTTCAGGGATTTTTAGGGTTTTTTATGATTTCTATAGTTTTTAGGGTTTTTGAGGGCCTTTAGGGTTTTTAAGGGGTTTTAAAGTTATTCCGGGTTTTTAGGGTCTTTTAGGGGTTTTAGGGTTTTTTTAGTGTTTTAGCGCTTTATGGTTTTTTAGAGTTTTTAACATTTTTAGGGGTTTAAAGGGTTTTGGAGTTTTTATAGGGTTTTGGGGTTTTTTTTCTGTTTTTTTGGTTTTTTAATGTTTTTATTGATTTTTATGGATTTTTAGGGCTTTTTAGGATTTTATTATTTTTAGGGTTTTATCATATTTAGCGATTTTGAGGGGTTTCAATGTTTTTAGGGTCTTTTGGGGTTTTTAGGGTTTTATTTTGAGCGTTTTAGGGTTTTTTAGTTTTTTATTGTTTTTAGGGGTTTAAAGGGTTTTTAGAGTATTTAATGGGTTTTTAGTGATTTTATGGATTTTTTTTTGGTTTTTAAGGTTTTTATAGGTTTTATGGTTTTTAGGGGGGTTTTTAGGATTTTTAGGGTTATTTCGAGTTTTTTTAGGGTTTTATAGTTTTTTGGGTTTTAGGATTTTTAGGTATTTTTAGGGGTTTTTTTGGGTCTTTTAGGGGTTTTTATGGTTTTCAGAGATTTTTAGGGGTTTTAGGGTCTTTGTGGTTTTTAGGGTTATTTCGAGTTTTTTAGGGTTTATAAGGTTTCTAGAGTTTTTTAACATTTTTAGGGTTTTTTAGGGTTTTTAGAGTTTTTAGTAGTTTTTAGGGTTTTATGGTTTTTATGGGTTTTAAGGGTTTTAGGGGTTTTGAGATTTTTTGGGGGGTTTTATGGTTTTTAGGGGTTTTCAGGATTTTTTACGTTTTCATGTATTTTTAGGGAGTTTTTAGTATTTTTATGGTTTAAACGTTTTTTAGGGATTTGAGTGTTTTCATGAGTTTTCAGGGGTTTTTAGGGTTTTTATGGGTTTTAATGGTTTTTAGGGTCTTTTGGGGTTTTAGGCGTTTTTTGAGTTTTTTAGGCAAAGAAGGATCGGGTCCAGGCTATTCCTGGCACCCCCCAAAATTTATTAAACAAAAAGATACAAACACTGCAGACAAGGGAGGGGAGGGGTCGAACGACCCACACCTAAAAACCCTTACAACCCATGCCAAAGAAAGAAAAACAAAGAAAGAAAAAGACACAAAAACAGAAAAAACCGCAGCATCATCCCGTCACATCCAGCCAGTACCAGCATCCAACAGCACTACATCTAGCGTTAACCAGCATCCAGCAGCTCACAGCTAACCAACAACCAGCATTCAGACTACAGCAGCAAACAACATCCAGCAGCAGCAACCAGCCAACCAGCATCCACAACAAACCAGCAACCAGCATCCTCATTTTCAGACAGCCATCACCTCTTTCGACCACCAAACATCTCCCAGCATCCCACTTCCACTCCATCATCACAACAACAAACTCATCCACAGCAGCAGAAAATACCAAACAGCCACACGTCATCCAGCATTCACCATACACCATCCACTCAAAACCAACAAAATACCCACATCCAGTACCCAGTACCTTCTCACCAAGAAGGTCCCTTTCCAACAGCATAGAACAAACAACATCAACAGATCATGAATCATCGCCACCCAACAGAACCGGCAGCCAGCATCCACAACAAAGCCAAAAAACCATCCAAAAAGTAGCACCAATCCTTCTCCTCAACAACAGCTTTGGGGGAGGCCATGAATGAAAAATCCAACCAAAGTCTAGCCGAAGCAGCAACCCAGAACCAGTCCAGCCACCAAACAAGAACACGCAAGCCAGGAAAATCAGTCGGACACAGGACATAGCGACTATACCTTCGTCAGCAGCAAGATCAATAAGCAAAAAGCCTGCACCTCTTCGGATCCGGGCAGACAGCATCGAACCAAGCGCAACGCCAATGCTCGCGCGAAGTAGATGCAAAGCCCGACAAACCCGTTTGTCACCAGGACGTGGCCATACCTCCCCCCGACACCAGAAAGTCTCGTCGCACCAAAAAACCAGCAAGCCGAACCCTCCTATTCGGCAAAGCAACCATCTCATCGGCGTTGACTTCACTATTGACAGCTTCAGAATCGTCCAACACATAGGAAAATCATCTCTGCTACCACCAGAGAGAGCAGAATCCAGATCTAGCAACGCCGGTCCAGATCGAAATGAAAAACCGCCATAACCTGAAACAGCCCTCAAGATCTCAGCGTCGTCATCCATCCGTCGCGAAAACCTCCATCGCACTAGGAGATAACGCTTCCCGAACATCAATCCATCCGCATCAGAAAGCCTGAGGAGATCAACGAAGCCACTGAAGGGGGTTCTAGGATGGAACCCTAGAGATCGCCGCGTCGGGAGAGACCCGAGAGAGAGCGGCGACATCTTTTAGGTATTTGGAGATTTTTGGGATTCTTAGTGTTTTCTTTTGAGGTTTTTAGGATTTTTAATGTTTTTTAGAGTCTTTTAACGTTTTTTTGTGTTTCAAGTGTTTCTAATTTTTTTGTGGTTTTATGGTTTTTATGAAATTTTAGGGATTTTTATGGATTTTAGGAGTTTTTATAGGTTTTTTAGTATTTTTATGGTTTTTTGAGTTTTTAAGGTTTTAGGGATTTTGAGGGGGTTTAGGGATTTTAGAGGTTTTTAGGGTATTCTTTGGTTTTTAGGGTTTTCCTTAAGTTTTTTCAGGGATCTAACAGTTTTTATTGGTTTTTAGGGTTTTTAGGCTCTTTTAGGTTTTTTAGGATTTTTTTCTTCTGTTTATTAGGGTTTTTAATGTTTTTAGAATTTTTTTACGTTTTTAGGGGTTTTAATAGTTTTTATAGTTTTTCATGGTTTTTAGGTTTTTTGTTATTATTTAGGGTTTTTAAGGTCTTTGGGGGGGGGTCTTTATGGTTTTCAGGGTTTTTAGAGGTTTTTTGGGGTTTTTACGTTTTCATGGATTTTAGGGGCTTTTTAGGATTTTTGGGGTTTTTAGGGTTTTTAGGGATTTTGAGGTGATTTAGGGGTTTTCAGGGGTTTTTAGTGTTTTTAGGGTCATTTTTTATGGTTTTTCTATTTTTTAAGGTTTTAATGGTTTTATTGTTGTAATGGGTTTTTCAAGGTTTTTAGGTTTTTTTACATTTTCATGGATTTTTAGGAGGTTTTAGTAGTTTAATGGTTTTTGGGTTTTTTAGGGTTTTTAGGGAATTTGAGGGTTTTTAGGGTTTTTAGGGGTTTTAAGGTTTTTAGAGATTTTCAGGGTTTTTAGGGCCTTTTGGGATTTTTAGTTTTATAAAGGATATTTAGAGTTTTTAACGTTTTTATGGGTTTTAATTGTTATTAGAGTTTTTAGTGTTTTGCTAGGGTTTTTAATGTTTTTAAGGGGTTTTATGGTTTTCCGGGTTTTTTTTATGGTTTTCATGGCTTTTTTTGTTTTCATGGATTTTTTGGGTTTTTTTTGTATTTTATGGTTTTTGAGGGTTTTTATGGTCTTTAAGGATTTTGATGGGTTTTATGGTTTTTAGGGGTTTTTAGGGTTTTTAGAGTTTTTAGGGTTATTTTGGGTTTTTATGGTTTTTTAGTTTTTTTGGGTTTTAAAGGTTTTAAAAGTTTTTTAACATTTTTAGGGTTTTAAGGGTTTTTAGAATTTTTAGGGGGGTTTCATGGTTTCTTGGGTGTTTTATTTTTTCATGTATTTTTAGGAGTTTGTAGAATTTTTTTTTTTTTTGTTTTTAGGGTTTTTTGATATTTTAATGGATTTTAAGGTTTTTTAGAGTTTTTTTAATGTTTTAGTGGATTTTAGGGGTTTTATGGGTTTTTACATTTTTACGGTTTTTAGGGCAAGGAAGGTTCGGGGCCAGGCTATTCCTGACTCCCCCAAAATTTATTAGAAAAAAGACACGAAGACGCTGCACACAAGGGAGGGGAGGGGTCAAGCGACCCACACCCAAAAACCCCTTACAGTTTTTAGGGGTTTTATGGTTTTCATGAGTTTTTTAAGGTCTTTAGGGTTTTTTACGTTTTCATATATTTTTAAGGGGTTTTTAGTATTTTTATGGTTTTTAGGGTTTTTACGGATTTTGAGGGGTTTGTGTTTTTTTGGGGGTTTTAGGGTTTTAGGGTTTTAGGGGTTTTAAGGGTTTTTAGATTATTTAGTGGTTTTTTTGTGTTTTAATGGAGTTTTCATCGATTTTAAGGTCTTTTGGATTTTTAGGTTTTTTTTATTTTTAAGTGTTTTAAGGATTTTTAGACTTTTAACGTTTTTAGGGGTTTTGAGGGTTTTTAGATTTTTAGTGGTTTTTAAGAGTTTTTTATTAGTTTTAGGGTTTTTAGGGTATTTTATTGTTTAAGGGGGTTTATGGTTTTTATGGTTTTTCACGTTTTCATGGATTTTTAGGGGTTTCTTAGTATTTTTATGGTTCTTATGGTTTTTAGGGTTTTTAGGGATTTTGAGGGGTTTTAGGTATTCTAAAGGTATTTTAGGTTTTCTAGGGGGTTTAGGTATTTTCAAGGATTTTATGATCTTTTAGGGCTTTTTGGTTTTTTTTGAGTTTTTAGAGTTTTTAGAGTTTTTAATGTTTTTAGAGTTTGTTAACATTTTAGGGGTTTAATGGTTTTTAGTGGTTTTGGTTTTTATGGGTTTTATGGTTTTTAGGGGTTCTTCTGGTTTTTTGGGGGGGGGGGTTTCAGAGTTTTTATGGTTTTTAAATTTTGATGGATTTTTAGGGGGGTTTTTTTTGGATTTTTATTCTTTATGGGCTTTTTACGGTTTTAAGGTTTTTTAAATCTTTTTAACATTTTTAGAGTTTTTATTGGTTCTCTAGATTTTTTATGGGTTTTTTGGGTTTTAAATTTTTTTAGGAGTTTTTATGGTTTTCAAGGACTTTTCAGGGTTTTTGGGTTTTTTACATTCCCATAGACTTTTAGCGGTTTTAGGATTTTTATAGTATTTAGGGCTTTTTTGGATTTTTTAGTGGTTTTTTTGGGTTTTTAGGGGTTTTAGAGATTTTAGGGGGGGGTTGGGTTTTTAGGGTTTTATTTTCGTTTTCTAGGGTTTTAAGGGTTTTTAGATTTTTTAATGTTTTAGGGTTTTCATGGGTTTTTAGGGGTTTTAAGGTTTTTTGTGGGTTTATGGTTTTTAGGGGTTTTTCAGGGTTTTTATTGTTTTTTTCATTTTCATTAATTTTTATGTGTTTTTTAGGATTTTTATGGTTTTTAGGGTTTTTAGGATTTTGATGGTTTTTAGGGTCTTTTAGAGGGGGGAGGGGAGGGGGTTAAGGTTTTTAGGGTTTTCAGGTTTTTTAGGATTTTTTGAGTTTTTAGGTTTTTATCGAGTTTTTTTAGGGTTTTATAGGTTTTTATACTTTTTAAACATTTCTAGGGGTGTTAAGGGTTTTTTGAGTTTTTATTGTTTTTTTAAGATTTTTATGTGTTTTTTATTTTTTTATGGGTTTTCAGGGTTTTATGGATTTCTAGCTTTTTAGGGGTTTTGAGGACCTTTAGGGTTTTTAAGGGGTTTTAAGGTTTTTCAGGGTTTTTAGGGTCTTTTAGGAGTTTTAGGGTTTTTTAGTGTTTTAGCGTTTCATGGTTTTTTAGAGTTTTTAACATTTTTTTGGGTTCTAAGGTTTTTTGGAGTTTTTACGGGGTTTTGGGGTTTTTATTGGTTTTTTCGGTTTTTTAAGGTTTTTATTGATTTTTATGGATTTTTAGGGCTTTTTTGGATTTTATTATTTTCAGGGTTTTTTTCATTTTTAGGGATTTTGAGGGGTTTCAATGTTTTTAGGGTCTTTTTGGGTTTTTAGGGTTTTATTTTGAGATTTTTAGGGTTTTTAGGGTTTTTTAGTTTTTTTATTGTATTTAGGGGTTTAAAGGGTTTTTAGAGTATTTAATGGGTTTTTAGGGATTTTATGGATTTTTAGGGTTTTTAAGACTTTTATAGGTTTTATGGATTTTAGGGGGTTTTCAGGGTTTTTAGGGTTTTTAGGATTATTTCGAATTTTTTAGGGTTTTATAGTTTTTAGGGTTTTAGGATTTTTTGGTATTTTGAGGGGTTTTTTGAGTTTTTTAGTATTGTTAATGTTTTTAGAGTTTTTTAACGTTTTTAGGGGTTTCAAGTGTTTTTAATTTTTTTTGTGGTTTTATGGTTTATATGATATTTTAGGTATTTTTATGGGTTTTAGGAGTTTTTATAGGTTTCATGGTTTTTTTACATTTTCATGGATTTTTATAGGTTTTTTAGTATTTTTATGGTTTTTCGAGTTTTTAAAGTTTTTGAGATTTTGAGGGTTTTTAGGGATTTTAGAGGTTTTTATGGTATTCTTGTGTTTTGAGGGTTTTCCTCAAGTTTGTTTTATGGATTTAACGGGTTTTAGGGGTTTTCAATGTTTTTAGGCTCTTTTAGGGTTTTTAGGATTTTTTTCTTCTGTTTATCAGGGTTTTTAATGTTTTTAGAGTTTTTTTTACATTTTATGGGTTTTAATAGTTTTTAGAGTTTTTAATGGTTTTTATTATTTTTTTAGGTTTTTTAAGGTCTTTGGGGGTCTTTATGGTTTTCAGGATTTTTCAGGGTTTTTAGAGGTTTTTAGGGGTTTTTACGTTTTCATGGATGTTAGGGGCTTTTTAGGATTTTTTGGGTTTTTAGGGTTTTTAGGGTTTTTAGGGATTTTGAGGGGGTTTATGGGTTTTCAGGGGTTTTAGGGTTTTTAGGGTCATTTTGTGTTTTTAGGGTGTTTTTTGAGTATTTTAGTATTTTAAAAGTTTTTTAGAGTTTTTTTAACATTTTTAGGGTTTTAGTGGTTTTTTGGGTTTTTACGGGGTTTTAGGGGATTTAAAGATTTTTAGGGGTTTTATGGTTTTCAGGGGTTTTTCAGTGATTTTAGGGTTTTTTATGTTTTCATGGATTTTTTAGAGTTTTATGGTTTTTTGGGTTTTTTGGGTTTTTTGGCTTTTTAGGGAATTTGAGGGGTTTTGGGGTTTTTTAGGATTTTTTAGTGTTTTTGGGGTTTTTTTAGTTTTTGATGACTTTAAAAGTTTTTAGGGTTTTTTTAACGTTTTTAGGGGTTTGAGGGATTTTTAGTATTTTTTGTGGTTTCTTAGGGGTTTTATGTGTTTTTAGGGTTTTTAAAGTTTTTAGGGGTTTTGTGGTTTTCAAGTGTTTTTCAGGGTTTTTAGAGGTTTTTATGTTTTAATGGATTTTTAGGGGTTTTTTAGGATTTTTTTAGGTTTTAGGGGTTTATAGGGTTTTTAGGGATTTTGAGGGGTTTTATGGGTTTTATGGGTTTTAGGGTTTTTTCGAGTTTTCAGGGACTTTTGGGGTTTTATGGTCTTTTGGGTTTTTATAGTTTTTTTATTATTAGGGATTATATGGTTTTAAGGGGGTTTTCAAGGTTTTTTGGTTTTTTTACATTTTCATGGATTTTTAGGGGTTTCTTAGTATTTTTATGGTTTTTAGAGGTTTTAGGGTCTTTTGGGGGTTTAGGTTTTCGTTGAGTTTTTAGGGGGGGTTTTTGTGTTTTTTAACGTTTTTAGGGTTTTATGAATTCTTATAGTTTTTAGTGGGTTTTTTGGTTTTTATGGGTTTTTAGTATTTTTAAGGGTTTGAGGGGGTTTTATGGTTTTAAGGGTTTTCATTTTTTGGGATTTTGAGGGTTTTTAAGATTTTTTAGGGCTTTTAGTGGTTTTTAGTGATTTTATGGTGTTTTTTGGGTTTTCTTTGAGTTTTTATGTATTTAAATATTTTTTAGGGTTTTAAAAAATTTTAGGGGTTTAAAGGGTTTTTAGTGTATCTATTGGGTTTTAGGGGTTTTATGGGCTTTTAGGGGTTTTAGGGGTTTTTAGGGGTTTTACGGGTTTTATGGGTTCTATTAGGTTTTAGGGGTTTTATGGGGTTTTAGAGGTTTTTTAGGATTTGTATGGTTTTTAGGTTTTTTGGTGAGCTTGATCTTTTTTATAATTTTTCGGGGTTTTATGGGTTTTAGGGTTTTCAAGGTTTTTAGGGTTGTTTTTTTTGTGTTTTTTGTGTTTTTTTTAATTTTTAGTGATTTTAGAGTTTTTAGAGTTTTCTAATGTTTTTAGGGATTTTCAGGGTTTATAGAGTTTTCAGTGGGATTTTGGGTATTTATGGGTTTTAGGGTTTTTATGGGTTTTATGGTTTTATGGTTTTTTAGAGTTTTTAGGGCTTTTAACCTTTTCATAGATTTTTATGGGTTTTTAGTATTGTTATGGATTTTAGGGTTTTTCTAGGGTTTTGGGGTTTTCAGGGTTTTCAGTGTTTTTATGACCTTTTAGGGTTTTAAGGTTTTTAAACCATTTTAGGGGGTTTAATGTTTTTTAGTATTTTTAACGTTTTTAGGGTTTTAAATGGTTTTTATAGTTTTTAGTGGTTTTTATGAGTTTTTAGGGTTTTTAATGTTTTTAGGGGTTTTTATAGTCTCCAGGAGTTTTTAAGGGTTTTTAAGGTTTTTTACATTTTCATGGATTTTTAGGGTTTTTTATAATTTTATAGTCTTTAGGGTTTTCTTGGGTATTAGGGATTTTTAAAGGTTTTTAGAGTTTTTTGGTGTTTTTAGGGACTTTTTGGTTTAAAGGGGTTTTTTGAGTTTTTTAGGGATTTTATTTTTTTTAGGTTTTTTAACATTTTTAGTGGTTTTTAGGGTTTTTAGAGTTTTTTTGTGGTTTTAGGGGTTTTATGGGTTTTTAGGTTTTTAAGGTATTTTATGGATTTTTTTTGGTGTTTAAGATTTTTTCAGGGTTTTTAGGGGTTTTTTTACATTTTCATGGATTTTGGGGGGTTTTAGGAATTTTATGGTTTTTAGGGATTTCTAAGGTTTTAGGGATTTTGAGGGTTTTTAACAATTTTTATGGGTTTTTTTGGGATTTTTAGGGTTTTAGGGCCTTTTTGGGTTTTTATGGTTTTTTGTTAGTTTTTTGTATTTTAAAGGTTTTTTTAGAGTTTCTTAATGTTTTTAGGGGTTATGGGTTTTTTTATTTTTTATTAGTTTTTAGGTTTCTTATGGTTTTTAGGGTTTTTAAGTTTTTATGGTTTTTAGGGGTTAAATGGTTTTTTAGGGTTTTTTACGTTTTCATGGATTTTATGGATTTTTCGGATTTTTATGGATTATAGGGTTTTTTGAATTTTTAGTGATTTTGAGGGGTTTTAGGGGATTTGAGGTTTTTTTAGTGTTTTTATGATTTTTCAAGGTTTTTAGGGTTATTTTAGGTTTTTAGTGTTTTTTTAGTTTTTAGGGGGTTCAAGGTTTTTTAGAGTTTTATTACATTTTTAGGGATTTTAAGGGTTTTCAGAGTTTTTATTTGTTTTTTTGGGTTTTTAAATGTTTTTAGGGGTTTTATGGTTTTTGGGGTTTTTAGAGTTGTTACATTTTCATGGATTTTTAAGTGTTTATTAGGATTTTTATGGTTTTTAGGGATTTTAGGGTATTTAGGGATTTTGATGGTTCTTGGGGGTTTTCTAGGGGGGTTTAGAGTCTATTTTGGGTTTTTAGAGGTTTTTTAAGTTTTTTTAGAGTTTTAAAGTTTTTTTAGAGTTTTCTAATGTTTTTATAGGGTTTAAGGTTTTTATTGGGTTTTAGGGGTTTTATGGAGTTTTATGATTTTAAGGGGTTTAGGGGTTTTAATGGTATTCAATGGTTTTTTAGGTTTTTTAGAGTTTTTTTTTGGGTTTTTAGGGATTCTTGGAAGGTTTAGGGGTTTTCAACAATTTTTTGGGTTTTTATGGATTTATGGTTTTTCAGGGTTTTAGGGTCTTTTGGGGGTTTTGGAGGATTTTTTTGAATTTTAGGGTTTTGTAGTTTTTTAACATTTTAGGGGGTTTACAGGTATTTAGATAATTTAGTTATTTTTTAGGGTTTTTATGGGTTTTTATGGGTTTTTAAGGTTTTTAGGGGTTTTATGGTTTTAAGGGGGTATTCGGGGGTTTAGGGGTTTTTAGGGATTTTAGGTTCTTTTTGGGTTTTTAGGGTTTTTTTAATAATTTTAGGGCTTTTTGAAGTTTTTAGAGCTTTTTAACGTTTTTAGGGATTTTAAGGATTTTTAGAGTTTTTAGTGGTTTTTAAGTCTCTTAGGGGTTTTAATGTTTTAGGGGGTTTTTAGGGTTTTCATGGGTTTTTAGGGTTTTTTACATTTTCATGGATTTTTAGGGAGTTTTCACAATTTTTTACTATTTAGGGTTTTTTAGGTTTTTATGGATTTTAACAGTTTTTGGGGTTGTCAGGGTTTTTAGGGTCTTTTTTATTTTAGGGTCATTTTTGTTTTTCATATTTTTTTAAGTTTTTTAGATATTTTTTGTGTTTTCAGGGTTTTTAAGGGTTTTTAGAGTTTTTAGTGGTTTTAGGGGTTTTTTAGGGTTTTTAGGGTTTTTTAATTTCTTAGGGGTTTTTATGGTTTTCAAGGTTTTTTCTAGGTATTTAGAGTTTTTTACATTTTCATGGATTTTTAGGGGTTTTTAGGTTTTCAATAGTTTTTAGGGGTTTTAGGGTTTTAAGGGGATTTTAGAGTTTTTTATTGTTTTAAGGGTTTTAAAGTTTACTAAATTTTAAGGGTTGTTTTGTGTTTTTAATTGGTTTTAGGGGTTTTATGGTTTTTAGGTGTTTTTCAAGGATTTTAGGGTATTTTACGTTTTCATGGTTTTTTTGGGGGGTTTTAGGATTTTTATGGATTTTAGGTTTTTTAGAGTTTTTAAAAATTTTGAGGGTGCATGGGGATTTTCAAGGGTTTTAGGGTTTTTAGGGTTTTCAGGGTTTTAGGTTTTTTTTGGATTGATGATTTTTTTGAGTTTTTTAGTGCTTTTAGGGGTTTTTAGAGTTTTTTTAAGTTTTTAGGGGTTATAAGGGATTTTAGAGTTCTTTTGTGATTTTTAGGGTTTCTTTGAGTTTTAGGGTTTTTTAAGGTTTTAATAGGTTTTTTTGGCTTTCAGGGATTTTAGGGTTTTTTACGTTTTCATGGATCATTAGGGATTTTTTAGGATTTTATGGTTTTTAGGGTTTTTTGATATTTTGAGGGGTTTTAGGGGTTTTTAGGGGGGGTGGGGGTTAGGGTTTTTAAGGTCTTTTTGGGTTTTTGGGGTTTTTTTTGAGTTTTTCAAGTTTTTAATGTTTTTTTTAAATTTTTTAACGTTTTTAGGGGTTTAAAGGGTTATTAGATTTTCTACTAGTTTTTAGGGTTTTTTTATTTTTTAGTTTTTTTAAGGTTTTTGTGGGTTTTGTGGTTTTTAGGGTTTTTAGGGTTTTTATATTTTCAAGGATTTTTAGGGGTTTTTTAGGTGTTTTATGGTTTTTAGTGTTTTTTAGGTTTTTATTGATTTTGAGGGTTTTTAGGGTTTTTAGCGGTTTTCAAGGTTTTTAGGGTCTTTTTGGGTGTTTATGGTTTTTATTGAGTTTTTTAGGGTTATAATGCTTGTTAGTGTTTTTAGGGGTTTTAAGGGTTTTTTAAGGTTTTAAGGGGTTTTCATGGTTGTCGGTGGTTTTTTAGGGTTTTAGGGTTTTTTACATTTTCATGGATTTTTTGGGGTTTTTTAAGATTTTTATAGTTTTTAGGGGTTTTAAGGTTTTTGAGGGATTTTGAGGGTTTAGGGGGTTTCAGGGGTTTTTAGGGTTTTTAAGTTTTTAGGGTCTTTTGGGGGTAGGGGTTTTTTAGGTTTTTTAGGGTGTTTAAGGTTTTTTAGAGTTTTTAAATGTTTTTAGGGGTTTCAAGAGTTTTTTATAGTTTTTATTTTTTTAGTGGTTTTATGGAGTTTTAGGGTTTTTTTCTTTTTAGGGGTTTTATGGTTTTTCAGGGTATTTAGGGTATTTAGGTTTTTTTTATATTTTCATTGATATTTATGGTTTTTTAGGATTTTATCGGTTTAGGGGGTTTCAGGGGTTTTCAGGTTTTTAATGTTTTTTTGGGGATTTCGGGTCTTTTTGGGTTTTAGGGGTTTTTTTGAGTTTTTTTGGGGGTTTTAAGGTTTTTTAGATTTTTTAATGTTTTTAGGGGTTTAAATTTTTTTAGAGTTTATAGTGGGTTTTTAGGGTTTTTATTGTTTTTGAATGTTTTTAGTGGTTTTTATGTTTTTTAGGGATTTTTTAGTGTTTTTAGGGTTTTCTACATTTTCATTGATTTTAAAGGGGTTTTTTATGAATTTTATGATTTTTAAGGTTTTTTAGGGTTTTTAGAGATTTTGAAGGATTTTAGTTATTTTAGCGGTTTTCACAATTTTTAGGGACTTTTTTGTTTTTAGGGTTATTTTGAGTTTTTTAGGGGTTTGAGGTTTTTTAGAGTTTTTTTACATTTTTAGGGTTTTTAAAGGTTTTTAGAGTTTAGTGGGTTTTCGGGGTTTTATGGCTTCTTATGGTTTTTTTAAGGTTTTTAGGGGTTTTTATGGTTTTCAGGGGTTTTCATTATTTTTAGGGCTTTTATGTTTTCATTTATTTTTTGGATTTTTTTGGATTTTTATGGTTTTTAGGGTTTTTGAGGGTTTTTAGGGGGTGTTGGGGTTTTTAGTGTTTTTCAGGGTTTTTAGGTTCTTTTTGGATTTTGTGGTTTTTTTGAGTATTTTCATGTTTTAAGGTTTTTTAAAAAATTTAACATTTGTAGGGTTTTTAATGGGTTTTATAGTTTCTAGTGGGTTTTTAGAATTTTTTGGGTTTTTTGGGGGGTTTTAATGTTTTAGTGGTTTTTATGGTATTCGAGGTTATTTTGGTGTTTTTATGATTTTTTTTTATTTTCATGGATTTTTAGGGATTTTTTAGGTTTTTTATATTTTTTAGGATTTTTAGGGCATTTGGGGGGTTTTAGGGATTTTCAGTGGGTTTTAGGGTTTTTAAGTTTTTTAGGGTCTTTTGGGGGTTTGAGGGGTTTTTTGATTTTTTATGGGTTTTAAGGTTTTTTAGAGTTTTTTAACTTTTTTAAGGGTTTAAAGGGTTTTTAGAGATTTCATTTATTTTTAGGGTTTTTAGGGTTTTTTTTTATAGGAAAGTTTTTTAAGCTTTTTAAAGGGTTTTAGAGGTTTTTAGGGGTTTTAGTGTTTTTCAAGGTTCTTAGGGATTTTGAGGGGGTTTAGGGTTTTTACTGGTTTTTAGGGTTTTTTAGGGTTTTAGGATCTTTTTGAGTTTTTAGGGGTTTTTTTTTATTTTTTTAGGGTCTTAAGGTTTTTTAGAGTTTTTTATTTTTTTTAGGGTTTTAAGGTTTTTTAGTGTTTTTAGTGGTTTTTATGGGGTTTTAGGTTTTTTATGGTTTTTTGGGGAACTTATGGTTTTCAGGGGTTTTTCAGGGTTTTTAGGGATTTTTACATTTTCAAAGATTTTTACGGATTTTCTAGGTTTTTTTATGTTTTTAGGGTTTTTAAGGTTTTTAGAGATTTTGAGGGTTTTTAGGGATTTTCAGAGATTTTTTTGGGTTTTTTCCAGGTTTTATGGACTTTTTGAGTTTTTAGGGTCTTTTTAGGTTTTTAGGGTTTTGTACATTTGATGCGTCGCCGGAAATCTCAAAACGAGTAAGCGAAGAGGACTGGCATAATGTAGCTGAATCGACCAAGGATTAAAGGCAATGACACCCACCAAGGTTCCTCCACACTTAAAGACCACTTCACCAACAATGGAGATGCACCACCAATTTCAGGCAAAGGGAAGAGGCTAAAGCTAGAAGAATGCACAACAAGCTTCACAAATTCGTCCAATTCAAAAACTTCCATTACAAAGGGATGAAAATACATTATAAAGACAAAAATAAGAAAGGAAAATGTCCCACTTCGACTTACAAGCCATGGGGAACCCAAAAGGCACATAAAAAGCATAAAACAACACTTTCCCAAACAATTTAATGACCCCACTAGCTAAAGTAGCGGGATTCCCTCTTAATGAAACTTTTCTCCACCTTCTCTCTCCTCATTAATGTGCTGCTACGAATTTCCACCCATTTTCATGTGGATAAGTGATTTTGGGCCCCAAATAAGTGTGTTGTGGCCCACCATAGTGTTGGACATCAAGAAGTGCGGGCTGGTCCAATTCGAACAACAATTGGGCTTGAAAATTTTATCAAGCCCAAAACTATTCTCTTTGGCCTAAATCTGATCCATATCATTCCCCCCGGTTGAATAGGATTTTCCCTCAAATCCATGACATCATCTTCTTCAATGTAAGGAGATAAGTTCCCAATGTTGAACGTTGTAGAAATGCCTCCAAAATCATCTCGTAAATCAATTTTGCAGGCATTTTTCCCACTCGTTCACGCACTTTGAATGGACCATTAGCTCGTGGTGCCAACTTGATCTTCCTTTTGGATGGAAATCTCTTCTTGCGAAGGTGAATCCACACTTTGTCTCCAGGTTAGAAAATAGCCTGCTTATGATGCTTGTTTGCTCGCCTCTTGTATGCTTCATTAGACTTCTCCATTTGAGCACGAATAGATTCATGGAGCTTCTCCATCTTCTTTGTCTTCTCCTCCGCATCAATATTCACCTGAAAATCAAGAGGCAAAGAGCACAATTCTATTGGAGTGATTGGATTGATTCCATAAACCACTTCTAATGGAGAATGTGGATTGGTAGCACTGGGAGATCTATTGTATGAAAATTCAGCTTGTGCAAGTTACAAATCCCAATCTCTCATGCTCTTGTTCACCAATGTTTTCAGAATAGTGCCCAATGTATGATTGGTAACTTCTGTTTTCCCATCCGTTTGATGGTGATGGGATGTGCTGAAAATAAGTTTCGTACCGAATTTCCCCTGTAATGTCCTCTAAAAATGGATAAGAAATTTTGTGTCTCTATCTGAAATGATGCTGTGAGGAATTCCATAAAGGCGAATAATCTCTTTGAAAAACAATTCTGCCACTTTCACTACATCTTCAGTCTTATGACAAGGTATGAAATGAGCCATATTATAAAATCGATCAACAACAACCATTATTGAATCTTTACCTCGCTGAGTCTTTGGTAAATCCATAATGAAATCCATGCTGAGATTTTCCCATGGCTGCTCCAGAATAGGTAACGGAGTGTATAAACTAGGCTTGAAATGACTCTTTGTACTTTGACATGTTCCGCATCTCGAAAAAATTTCTTGGACATCTGATTGCATCTTTGGCTAGTAGAAATGATCCTTTAGTGTCTACAAGGTTTTATGGATGCCAAAATGACCGGAAAATCCCCCTTCATGTGCTTCCCGAATGAGCAAGTTCCTATAATTACCCTTTGGAACACACAACTTGTTTCTCTTAAAGAGAAACCCATCATGTACAGAATAATGCTTCACAAATCCATCTTGTCATTGGATTAAAATAGAATTAAACTCCATATGATGTTGATAATCTTCTCTCATAAGCTAAAATCCAAGAATTTGAGCATCTAGAATGGTAAGTAATGCATACCTTCAAGATAAAGCATCTGCCACCGGATTATCTTGCCCCTTATTGTATTTTGACACAAATGAGAATGATTGTAAGAATTCCATCCACTTTTCATGCCTCTAACTTAGCTTTTGTTGACCAATGATAAATCTCAATGCCTGATGGTCAGAATGAAGAACAAACTTTTTAGATCTCAAATAATGAGACCAATGATCAAGGGCTCTTATAACCGCATTAAATTACTTATTATAGGTGTTGTAATTCCTCCTTTAATCATTAAGTTTCTCAATGAAATATGCAATAGGATGCTTGCTTTGGATGAGAACAGCGCCTATCCCAACTCCACTTGCATCACATTCCACTTCAAAGACTTGATCAAAATCAGGCAATGCCAAAACCGGTGCTTCACACAACTTTTTCTTAATGATTTCAAATGATTCATTTGATGCCTTTGACCACTCAAATTTCCCCCTTTTCAAGCATTCGGTGATAGGTGCCATGATAATGCTGAAATTTAAAACAAAGCGACGGTAAAAAGATGCCAAACCAGGGAAAATTCTTACTTCGGTGATGGATTCTGGTTGTGGTCATGACTTGATTGCTTCTACTTTTGATTCATCCACCATGATTTCTTCATTGGTTACCACATATCCCAAAACACCACTTTTGTTGAAAAGAACTCCCATTTTTTCAGCTTTCCATACAACTTTTGTTTCCGTAGAAAGTCAAATACCCACCGAAGATGATCCACATGGCTCTACACATTCTTGCTGTAAATCAAAATATCATCCAAATAAACAACCACAAATTTACCAATGAATGGTTTCAGAACTTCATTCATTAGTCTCATGAATGTGATAGGAGCATTTGAGAGGCCGAATGTCATGACCATCCACTCAAACAATCTGCCTTTAGTTTTGAAGGCCGTTTTCCACTCATCCACTTCCTTCATTTGAATCTGGTGGTATCCACTATGAAGATCAACCTTCTAAAAGATTGATGAACCATGTAGTTCATCAAGCATATCCTCGAGTCGTGGAATGAGATACTTGTATTTGATGGTAATATTAATGATAGGTCTACTATCAATGCACATGCGATAGTACCATCTTTCTTCGGCACCAATAATGCTGGAACAGAACACGGGCTCATGCTTGGCCTTATAAAGCCTTGATCCATCAACTCATCTACTTGCTTATGAAATTCCCTTGATTCTCCAGGATTACACCGATATGCTAGTTTATTTGGCAATTGTGCACCTGGTAAAAGATCAATCTGGTGTTCAATGCCTCTAAATGGTGGTAATCCTACTGGAAGATCATTTGAAAAAACATCATGATATTCCCCAATTAAGGAATGAGATAACATATGTTGATGACTCTTCTCCTCATGGAATGACTTTTCCATCATCAATAAAGCAAAAACTAGCTTTTTCTTATTTATGGATTTCTCCACTTGAGCTTTGTTAATAAAGAGACTATCTTTGGGCACTTCCGAAACAGATTTTCCTTGAAGAGTTTGGAACGACTTCAAAGGAGCAAGTGTGATATTCTTTTCCCCAGATCAAAAATAATATGTGTTCTTCATCCCATCATATTTCACTACCCTGTCAAACTGCTAAGGTCTTCCCAACAACAAGTGACAAGCATCCATAGGAATAACATCACACAATACTTCATCAGCATAGTTCTTACCAATGGAGAATGAAATCAGAACCTATTTGAGGCTTCAGCCCCAACTTTAAAAAAACAGTTTTTAGATATTTTTAACATTTTTAGAGGCTTCAAAGGGTTTTATATTTTTTAATGAGTTTTAAGGTTTTATAGGTTTTTAGGGTTATTTAAGGTTTTTAGGGATTTTTATGGTTTCCTGGGGTTTTAAGGGGTTTTAAGGGTTTTTAAGGTTTTTTATGTTTTCATGGATTTTTAGGGGTTTTCTAGGATTTTTATGGTTTTTAGGATTTTTTTAGGGTTTTTAAGGATTTTAAGGGTTTTTGGGTTTTTTGGGGGGTTTTAGGGTTTTTAGGATTTTTTAGGGTTATTAGGGTCTTTTTGGGTTTTTCGGGTTTTTTTGAGTTTTTAGGGGTTTTGAGGATTTTAGAGTTTTTTGACATTTTTTGGGAAATTTAATGTTTTTAGGGGTTTTTATGGTTTTAGGGGTCTCTACGGTATTTAGGTAGTTTTCTGGGTTTTTAGTGGTTTTATGTTTTCTTGGATTTTTAGGGGGTTTCTTAGGATTTTTATAGTTTTTAGGGATTTTACGGATTTTGAGATTTTTTAGGGTTTTTAGGGTTTTTATGGGTTTTTAGAGTTTTTTAACATTTTTAGGGGTTTAAAAGGTTTTTTGATATTTTGGTGGGTTCTTTGTGTTTTTGTGAGGTTTTAGGTTTTTGTAAGTTTTTTAGGGGTTTTATGGTTTTCAGGGGGGTTTAGGGTTTTAGGTTTTTTTACGTTTTCATGGATATTTAGGGGGTTTTAGGTTTTTTATGTTTTTTAAGTTTTTTAGGGGTTTTAGAAATTTTCGTGGTTTTAGGGTCTTTGGCGGTTTTATGGATTTTCTGGGTTTTTGGGGTCTTTCGTGTTTTTAGCGCTTTTTATATTTTTTGGATTTTTATGGGGTTTGAGAGTTTTTTTACGCTTTTTGGGGTTTCGAGGTGTTTTAGTGTTTTTAGTGGGTTTTTAGGGTTTTTATGGGTTTTTAGAGTTTTTAAGGTTTGGGGGGTTTTATGGTTTTTAGTGGATTTTAGGGTTTTTAGTGTTTTTTTAGTTTTTTGAGGGGTTTAGGGTTTTTAGGCATTTTCAGGGTTTTTAGGGCCATTTTGCGTTTTTGGGTTTTTTTTAGTTTTTAGAGTTTTCTAATGTTTTTTGGGGTTTTAGAGTTTTTAGTGTTTTTTTAGGTTTTTTAGGGGTTTTAGGGTTTTCTACAGTTTTTAAGGGGTTTTTAGAGATTTTGAGGGTTTTTAAGGATTTTTAAGGATTTTTAAGGCTTTTTAAAGTTTTTAGGGGTGTTTATGGTTTTTGAGGGGTATTTCTGAGGTTTTTATGGTTTTTTATGTTTTCATGGATTTTTAGGGTTTTTTATGATTTTTATGATTTTTACCGTTTTTTAGGGTTTTTATGGATTTCGAGGGGTTTTAGTGTTTTTCAAAGGTTTTTGTGTGTTTTGGTGTTTTTTCCGGGTTTTTAAGCTCTTTTTTAGGTTTTTAGGGTTCTTTTAAGTTTCTTAGGGTGAAAAAGTTCCGGGGCTGAAGCCTCGCTAAACTTTAAATAAAAAAAAGGCTACAAGGAGGGTTTACACATTTGATAGGGGACCTCACCCTTCATATCAGATTCCACATACAACACACAAAAAGACGGGGCAACAAAAGACTACAATGAGCTCCGTTCCTCAATTGCCTTCTTGGAGAGTGCATCTCCCACCGAGTATGCCTCTCTATAGACATGAGGGTTTTTTTGAGTTTTTTTTAACAATTTAAGGGGTTTTAACGTTTTTTAGAATTTTTAGTGGGTTTTTAGGTTTTTTATTATTTCTTAAGGTTTTTAGTTGTTTTTATATTTTTCAGGGGGTTTTCACAATTTTTAGGGTTTTTATGTTTTTAGGGACATTAGGGGTTTTTTAGGATTTTTATGGTTTTTATGGGTTTTTTTAGTTTTTAGGGATTTTGAGGGGTTTTAGGGGTTTTTAGGGTCTTTTAGGGTTTTAAGGGTCTTTTATGGTTTTTTGAGTTTTTTAGGGTTTTTAAGGTTTTTAGAGTTTTTAGTCGGTTTTTATGGGTTTTTAGGGTTTTTAGGTTTTTAGGAGTTTTTAGTGTTTTCAGGGGTTTTTCAGGTTTTTTTTTGAAATTTTAAGTTTCCATGGATTTTTAGGGATTTTTTTAGTATTTTTACGGTTTTTAGGGTTTTTTTGGGGGGTTTTAGGGGGGTTTGAGTTTTTTAGAGTTTTAAGGTTTTTTAATGTTTTTAATTTTTTAGGGTTTTGAGGGTTTTTAGAGTTTTTAGTGTTTTTTGGGATTTGATGGGTTTTGGGTGTTTTAATGTTTTTAAGGGTTTTTATAGTTTTCTGGGTTTTTAGGGTTTTTTATGTGGATTTTAGAGTTATTTATGGTTTTTAGGGATTTTGGGGGTTTTAGGGATTTTATGGGTGTTTAGGGGTTTTCTGGATTTTTAAGGTTTTAGGGGGGTTTTTGGCTTTTTTTTTATTTTCATGGATTTTTAGGGGGGTTTTAGGATTTTCATAGTTTTAGGGTTGTTTATTGTTTCTAGGGTTTTTAAGTATTTTGATGGTTTTGGGTTTTTCAAAGTTTTTTATTTTTTTGGGGTTTAAAGGGTTTTTATAGTCATTAGTATTTTTAGGGTTTTATGGGGTTTTACAGATTTTTAATATATTTAGGGCTTTTCAGGGTTTTTTACGTTTTCATGGATTTTTAGGGGGGTTTTAGGATTTTAGAGTTTTAGGGGTTTATAGGTGTTTTTGGGATTTTGAGGGTTTTAAAGGGAGTTTAAGGGGTTTTTGGGTTTTTAGTGTTTTTCTGGGTTTTTAGGGTCTTTTGGGATTTTTATATTTTTTTAGGTTTTTAGGGTTTTTAATGTTTTTTAGATTTTTTTTAACATTTTTATGGGTTTAAGGGTTTTTAGAGTTTAATGGGAGTTTTAGCGTTTTTATGTATTTTTGAGGGTTTTAAAGGGTTTTAGGGGATTTTATGGTTTCTAAGGGGTTTTAGGGTTTTTATGTTTTCATGGATTTTAGGGGTTTTCTAGGATTTTTTTCGTTTTAGGGTATTTTTGGGTTTTAAGGGATTTTGAGGGTATTTTGAGGGTTTTTATGGGATTTATGGGTTTTAGGGTCTTTTGGGGGTTTTAGGATTTTTTTAATTTTTTAGGATTTTAAGGTTTATTAGAGTTTTTTCACATTTTTTGGGGTTTAAAGGGTTTTGTGGCCTTTTTAGGGTTTTTAAGGTTTTTAGGTGGTTTTATGGTTTTTAGGTGTTTTTAGGGTTTTTATGTTTTCTTGTATTTTAGGGGGATTTACGATTTTTTTGGTTTTTCGAGTTTTTTTGGGTTTTTAGGAATTTTGATGATTTTTAGGTTTTTTCAAAGGATTTTTGGGTATTTAGGTTTTTTAAGGTTTTTTGCTGTTTTTTAGTTTTTTTTGGGATTTTTGGGGTTTTCTAGTTTTTTAGGGTTTTTTAGGGTTTTAAGGTTTTTTAGATTTTTTAAACATTTTTAGGGGTTTAAGGGGTTTTTAGAGTTCTTCACTATTTTTAGGGTTTTATGGTTGTTTAGGATTTTAAGGCTTTTAGGGGATTTTACGGTTCATAGGGTTTTTTTTTAGGTTTTTTAGGATTTTTTACATTTTCATGGACTTTTAGGGGTTTTTTAGGATTTTTATGGTTTTTAGGATTTTTAGGGGTTTTTAGGGATTTTAGGGTTTTAGGGGTTTTCATGGGTTTTTAGGGTCTTTTTTCGTTTTTAGGGTTTTTTTCATTTTTAGGGTCTTAATTGTTTTTAGATATTTTTAACATTTTTGGGATTTTAGTGTTTTTTTAGGGTTTAAAAGGTTTTAAGGGGATTTTATCGTTTTTAGGGGTTTTTACGTTTTCATGAACTTTTAAGGGGTTTTAGGATTTTTATGGTTTTTAGGGTTTTTTGGGGTTTTAGGGATTTTGAGGGTTTTTTTAGGGGGGGGGGGTTAGGGTTTTAGGGGGTTTAGGGTTTTTAGGGTCTTTTGGGTTTTTAGGGTTTTTAACGTTTTTAGGGGTTTAAAGGGTTTGTAGAGATTTTAGTGGGTTTTTAGAGGTTTTATGGGATTTTAGAGGTTTGTAAGGTTTTTATGGGTTTTTAGGGGTTTTTTGGGGTTTTAGGGGTTTTTTTAGCTTTTCATTGATTTTTATGGGTTTTTTAGGATTTCTATGGTTTTTTTGGGTTTTTACGGATTTTGAGGGGTTTAAGGGTTTTTGGAGTTTTTCTTGTTTTTAGGGGTTTTTTGAGTTTTTTTTTGAGGTTCTAAGATTTTTTAGAGTTTTTTAACATTTTTAGTGGTTTTTAGGGTTTTAGGGGGTTTTATGGTTTTTAGAGGTTTTAGGGTTTTCTGTGGTATTTTAGGATTTTAGGGTCATCGCATTGTCATGGATTTTTTGGGGTTTTAAGGATTTTTATGGTTTTTAGTGTTTTTAGGAATTTTGAGGGATTTTAGTGGTTTTCAGAGGTTTTTTTAAGTTTTTTAGGTTTATTAGGGTTATTGGTATTTTTTTTGTTTTCAAGGTATTTTTGAGTTTTTTAAGGTTTTTAATGTTTTTATAAGTTTTTAACATTTTTGGGGTTTTACGAGTTTTTTGAGTTTATAGTGGGTTTTTAGAGGTTTTATTGATTTTTAGGGGTTTTTAGGTTTTTAGGTTTTTAGGGGTTTTTATGGTTTTCATGGATTTTTTAGGGTTAGAGGGTTTTTAGGTTTTCATGGATTTTTAGGGGTTATTTAGGATGTTTATGGTTTTTATGGTTTTTAGGGGTTTCTTGAGTTTTTAGTGTTTTTAAGTATTTTTAGATCTTTTTAAGGTTTTTTGGGGTTTCAAGGGTTTTTATAGTTTTTAGTGGTTTATGGGTTTTTAGGGTTTTTAATGTTTTAGGGGTTTTATGGTTTTCTAGAGTTTTTCAGGGTTTTAGGGTTTTTTACTTTTTCATGGATTTTTAGGGGGTGTTTTTAGGATTTTTATGGGTTTTAGTGTTTTTTATGATTTTTTTAGACTTTGAGGGGTTTTAGGGTGATTAAGGGGTTTTAGGGTTTTTAGCGGTTTTAGGGGTTTTAGTTTAGTTTTTATTTTTTTAGGGTTTTTAAGGATTTTAGAGTTTTTCATAATTTTTAGGGATTTTAAGGGTTTTAGATTATTTTTTGGTTTTTAAGGTTTTATAGGGGTTTTATGGTTTTTATGGGTTTTTATGATTTTCTTGGGATTTTAAGGGTTTTTGGGTTTTTTTTCATTTTCAAGGATTTTTAAAGGTATATTAGGATTTTTTATGTTTTTTTGGATTCTTTAGAGTTTTTAGGAATTTTGAGTGTTTTTAGAGTTTTTGAAAGTTTTTAGGGTTTTTTTAGTTTTTTTGGGATTTTATGATTTTTTAGAGTTTTTTAACGTTTTTAGGGGTTTAAATGGATTTTATAGTATTTTAGTGTTTTTAGAGTTTTTATGGAATTTATGGGTTGTATGGTTTTCAGAGGTTTTTTAGGGTTTTATAGGTTTTTCAGTGGTTTAGGGTTTTTAGGGATATTAGGGATTTTGATGGGTTTTAGGGGTTTTCAATTGTTTTTGATGTTTTAGTGTTTCTTAGGATTTTGAGGGTATTTTGGGGTTTTAGGGTCTTTTTTGAGTTTTCTAGGGTTTTTAAGGTTTTTAGAGTTTTTTAATTTTTTAGGGGTTTAAAGGGTTTTTAGAGTTTTTAGTGTTTTTTATGGGTTTTTAGGTTTTTTATGGTTTTTAGGTTTTTTACGTTTTTAGGGGTTTTTATGGTCTTCAGGGGGTTTTCAGGGTTTTAAGGGTTTTTTACGTTTTCTAGGATTTTTTAGAGGGTTTTAAGATTTTTATGGTTTTTATGGTTTTTAGGGTTTTAAGGGATTCTGAGGGTTTTTTGGGGTTTTCAGCGATTTTTAGGATTTTTAGGGTTTTTAGTGTCTTTCGGATTTTTAGGTTTTTTTTTGAGTTTTTTAGGGTTTTTCAGGTTTTTAGAGTTTAATATTTTTAGGGGGTTTAAGGGTTTTTAGTGGTTTTAAGGGGTTTTAGAGTTTTCAATGTTTTTTACAGTTTTTTGGGTTTTTTATGGTTTTAGAGGGTTTATGGTTTTTATGGGGGTTTTTAGGGTTCTTTTGGTTTTTATGTTTTCATAGATTTTTATTGAGGTGTTAGGATTTTTATAGTTTTTAGTGTTTTTTGGGGGTTTTGGGAGGTTGAGGATTTTTAGGGTTTTTAGGTATTTTCGATGTTATTAGGGCCTTTTTGGGATTTTAGGAATTTTTTGAGTTTTTAAGGGTTTTTAGAGTTTTTAAAGTTTTTAGGAGTCTTAAGGGTTTTTTAGAGTTTTATTGATTTTTATGTTTTTATGGATTTTTGGATTTTTTATGGTTTTAGGGGGTTTTATGGTTTTTAAGGGGCTTTAGGGTTTTAGGATTTTTTAGGATTTTTACGGATTTTGAGTTTTTTGGGTTTTTATGATTCTTTGGAGTTTTTTATCATTTTTATAAAGGATTTTTAGCGTTTTTAGTGGGTTTTAGGGTTTTTAAACGTTTTTAGGGGGGGTTAACGTTTTTAGGGGGGTTTTTAACGTTTTTAGGGGTTTTTTGATTTTCAAGGGTATTTCAAGGGTTTTTAGGGTTTTTTACGTTTCAATGTATTTTTTGGGGTTTTTAGGATTTTTATGGTTTTTGGGGTTTTCGGATTCGATTTTGAGGGTTTTTTGGGTTTTTAGAGGTTTTTAGGATTTTTAGGGGATTTCAAGTTTTTAGGGTCTTTTGGGTTTTTCGGGTTTTTTGGGGTTTTTAATATTTTAAAGGTTCTTTAGAGTTTTTTAACATTTTTAGAGGTTTAAAGAGTTTTTAGAATTTTTAGTGGCTTTTAGGTTTTTATGGGTTTTTAGGGGTTTTTAAGGTTTTTAAGGGTTTTATGGTTTTTAGAAGTTTTTCAGGGTTTTTACGTTTTCAAGGATTTTAGGGGTTTCTTAGGATTTTTATGGTTTATAGGATTTTTTAGGGATTTTAGGGATTTTGAGGAGTCTTAAGATTTTTTGGGATTTTTGGTTTTTAAGGTTTTTCAGAGTTTTTTAACATTTTTAGGGATTTTAAGGGTTTTTATTGGGTTTTATGGTTTCTATGGATTTTTAAGATTTTTAAGGTTTTAGGGTTTTTTATGGTTTTTATGGGGTTTTAGGGTCTTTAGAGGTTGCTACGTTTTCATGGATTTTAAGGCGTTTTTTTAGGATTTTTATGGTTTTTAGGTTTTTTAGCGATTTTGAGTGTTTTTTGAGTTCTTTTTTGGATTTTTTGGATTTTTTTTGTTTTTAGGGGTTTAATGGGTTTTTAGAGTTTTTTTTAACATTTTACGTGTTTAGGTATTTAAGTGTTTTTCATGGTTTTTAGGGTTTTTTACTACTTCATGGATTTTTTTTGGGGTTTTTAGTATTTTTATGCGTTTTAGCATTGTTAGGGATTTTAAGGGTTTTTAGGAGTTTTAATGGGTTTTTAGGGGTTTTATGTTTTTTAGGGTTTTTAGGGTAATTTTGGGGGTTTAGGGTTTTTTTTGAATTTTTTAGGGGTTTTATTGTTTTTGAGTGATTTTGAACATTTTTAGGGATTTCTGGGGTTTTTAGAGTTTTTAGTGGTTTTTTAGGTTTTTGTGGTTTTTTAGGGTTTTTAAGGTTTTTAAGCGTTTAAATGGTATTTAGGGTTTTATCAAGGTTTTCAAAAAACACTAAGAATCCTAAAACCCCCCTAAAAATCCAAGAAAATGTAAAAAATCTTAAAACCTTAAAATGTATAAAGACCCCCTAAAACCTTGAAAACCCTAAAAACCCATAAAAACATTAAAAAATCACTAAAAACTCAAAAAAAACATAAAAACCCTGAAGACCCTAAATACCATGAGAAAACCTAAAAACCTTAAAAACACTGAAAACCCATTAAAATCCCCAAACACCCTAAAAACTCTATAAAACTATAAAAATCCTAAGAAACACCTAAAATCCATGAAAATGTACAAAACCCTAAAAACCCCGAAAAACCTCAAAAAACCATAAAAACCCTTAAAAACCCGAACAACCACTAAAAACTAAAAAAACCCTAAATACACATGAAACTTTTAAAAAAACTCTAAAAAACTTAAAGACACTAAAAAACTCAAAAAACCCTAAGAACCCAAAAAGACCCCCCAAACCCTGAAAAATCCTACAAACCCCTAGAAATCCCTATAAACCCTCAAATTCACTAAATCCCCTAAAAACCATAAAAACCATAAAAGTCTTAAAAACCCCTAAAATCCATGAAAATCTAAAAAACCGTAAAAACCATGAAAAACCCCGGAAAACCATAAAACCCCAAAAAAGCCTTAAAAAAATCTAAATACAATTTTAATCCCTAAAAAGTTAAAAACTCTAAAAAACATTAAAAACACTAAAAACCCTAAAAACCCTAAAAACCCCAAAAAACCCAAAAAGACCTTAAAAACCCTCAAAAACCCTAACAACCCTAAAAACCCTAAAATCCTACAAAATCCCTAAAAACCCTAAAATCCTACAAAATCCCTAAAAACCATAAAAACCTTAAAAATTCTTAGAAACACCTAAAGATCCTTTAAAACGTAAAAAAACCTACCCTGAAAACTATAAAATCCCATAAAACCTAAAAAACCCATAAAAACATTAAAAACCAATAAAGATTCTAAAAACCCTTTAAATCCCTAAAAACATTTAAAAACTATAAAAACCCTTAAAAACTCTCAAAAATCAAAAAAACCCTAAAACCCCATGAACAACCCTAAAAACACTAAAAATCCCTAAAAATCCTAAAAAACCCTAAAAACCATAAAAATCATAAAACCCAGAAAAATACATGAAAACGTAAAAAACCCTAAAAACCCTGAAAACCCCATGAAAACCATAAGAACCTTTAAAACCCTTAAAAAAGTCAAAAAAGCCATAAAAACTCTAAAAACCCACTAAAAACTCTAAAAAACCATAAAACCCATAAGAACGTTAAAAAACTCTAAAAACCTTAAGAACACTAAAAAACTAAAAACCCTAAAAACCCAAAAAGACCCTAAAAACCTTGAAAACCCCTAAAAACCCATAAAACCCCTCAAAAACCCAAAAACCCTAAAAACCCATAAAAACCATAAAACCCCCCTAAAAACTCTAAAACCCATTAAAACCCCTAAATAATTTTATAAACTCTAAAAACATTAAAACCCAAAAAAAACTGAAAAAAAAAATCCCTAGAAACCCCAAAAGACCAAAAAAAACCCAAACACCCCTAAAATCCCTAAAACCCCTAAAAATCCCTCAAATCCTAAAAACCCTAAAAACCATGAAAATCTTAAAAAACCGCTACAAATCCAAGAAAACGTAAAAAACCCTAAATACCCTGAAAAACCCTTAAAAACTTAAAAACCCCAAAAAACCTTAAAACCCTTAATAACCCATAAAACCCTAAAAACCCTAAAAACACTAAAACCCTTAAACCCCTAAAAATGTTAAAAACTCTAAAAAAACCTTAAATACTCCAAAAAACCCAAAAAACACCAAAACACAAAAAACCCTAAAAACCCTAACAAAACCCTAAAAACACTAAAAAACCCTGAAAACCCTAAAAACCATCAAAATCACTAAAAACAATGAAAACTATAAAAGTCCTAAGAAACCCCATAAATCCATGAAAATGTAAAAAACCTTTAAAAATCCCTAAAAACGATAAAACCCCCTAAAAATCTTAAAAACCCTAAAACCCTCTAAAAAATTTAGAAACCATTGAAACCCATAAAAATATTAAAAAGCTCTAAAAACCTTAAAAACACTAAAAAACTCAAAAATTCCTTAAAAAACCCAAGACCCTGAAAACCGTGAAAACCCCTAAAAACCCTAAACCCTCTAAAACACTTAAAACCCCTAAAACTCCCTAAAAACCCTAAAAATGTATAAATTCCATAAAAATACTAAAAAAATCAGAAACATAAAAAAATACGAAAAACCCCCTAAAAATCAACAAAAACGTAAAAAAACCTTGAAAGAACACAAAAAACTATGAAAACTCCTAAAAACCTTAAAAATCCTTAAAAACCCACAAAAACCCTAAAACCACTAAAAAACTCAAAAAAACACTAAAACCCCTAAAATCCCTAAAAACACCCGAACACCCCTAAAACCCCTCAAAATCCATAACATCCCTAAAACCAATAAAAATCACAAAAACCCCAAAAAACACATGAAAACCCTAAAAATCCTTAAAAACCCTAAAACACACTAAAACCCATAAAAATAATAAAACCCCTTAAAAACCCATGAAAACGTTGAATCCCTTTAAAACCCTAAAACCCCTAAAAACCTTAAAATTCCATAAAAACCCTAATAACGACAAAAAACTCAAAAAACCCTTAAAATCCCTACAAATGTTAAAAAAACTCTAAAAAACATTAAAAACTCAAAAAACCCATCAAAACCCAAAAAGACCCAAAAACCCCTCAAAACCCCTAAAAACCCTAAAACCGCTGAAAACCCCTAAAAATCCTAAAAATCACTAAACATCCTAAAAATCTTAAGAAACCACTAAAAATCCATGAAAACATAAACTCATGAAAATCCTTAAAACCCCTGAAAACTATAAAACCCTAAAACCTTAAGAAACCATAAAACCCCATAAAAACCCTTAAAACCCAAAAAAACTAAAAAAACCCTCAAAATACAAGAAGACCCAAAATACCTTGAAAAACCCTACAACCCCTAAAAAATCTTAAATCCCCCTAAAATTCCATGAAAACATAAAAATCCCTAAAAATCCTAAAAACCATAAAACCCCCAAAAAACCTTAAAAAACCCTAAACACCCATAAAAAACCTATAAACCAATAAAAACTCTAGAAGCCCTTAAAACCCCTAAAAATGTTAAAATCACTAAAAAAACCCTAAAAAACACAAAAAACCCCCTAAAAACCAAAAATACCATAAAAGCCATGAAAAACCCTAAAACACTAAAAACCATAAAAACCCTCAAAATCTAAAAAACCCCTAAAAACACTAAAAACCATAAAAATCGTAAAAACCCTCTAAAAATCCAAAAAAAACTTAAAAACCCTAAAAAACCCCTAAAAATCATAAAAACACCTAAAAACCTTTTAAAACCCTAAAAACCCATCAAAACACTAAAACCACTAAAAACTGTAAAAACCCTTGAAACCCTAAATTTTTTTTAAAAAAAACCCTAAAAACTCAAAAAGACTCTAAAAACCTTAAAAACCCTAAAAACCCTAAAAAACTTTAAAATCCCTAAAAACCTTAAAAACCTTTGAAATCCTAAAATCCCTAAAAACCCAAAAAAATCCATGAAAACCAAAAAAATTCTGAAAACCCTAAAAAGCCCCAAAAAACAATAAAACCCCCTAAAAACATTAAAAACCCTAAAAATACTTAAAAACCCTAAAGACCACTAAAAACTCTAAAAACCCCTTAAACCCATAAAAACATTAAAAACTCTAAAAAACCTTAAAAACCCTAAAAAACTCAAAAAAACCCTAAAACCCCAAAAAGTCCCTAAAACCCCAAAATACCCTAGAAACCCTAAAAAATCAAAAGAGCCCTATAAAAAGCCTCATAATCCATAAAAACCCTCAAAACCCTAAAAATCATAAAAATCCCTAAAAATTCATGAAAATGTAGAAACCAAAAACCCGATAAAAAGCTTTAAAAAACCTAAAACCCAATAAATACTCTAAAAACCCACTAAAAAAATAAAAAACCCTTAAAACACCTAAAAATGTGAAAAAAAATCTAAAATGACTTAAAAACCCTAAAAAACTCAAAAAACCCCTAAAATCCCAAAAGACCTTTAATTAACACCATGAAAAAACCTAAAACCCCAAAAAACCATAAAAATCCAAAAAACCCCCTAAAAATCCATGAAAATGTAAAAAACCTAAAAACCCTGAATAACCAATGAAAACCAAAAAAACCCAAAAAAACTTAAAAAAACCCTAGAATCCCATAAAAACCCTTAAACCCACTAAAAACTCTAAAAACCCTTTAAACCCCTAGAACCATTAAAAACTCAAAAAAACCTTAAAACCCCTTAAGAACTCAAAAAAAAACCCTAAAAACCCAAAAGACACTATAGACCCTAAAAAACCCAAAAAACAATAAAACCCATGAAAAGCCCTAAAACCCCAAAAAATCCCTCAAAATGGTAAAACCATAAAAATCCAAAAAACTCTTAAAAATCAAAGAAAACATAAAAAAACCCTAAAACCCATAAAACCCCCATAAAAAACATAGAAACAATAAAAACCAAAAAAGACCCTAAAAATCAATAAAACCCCAAAAAACCCACTATAAACTCTAAAAACCCTTAAAATCCCTAACAAAAAACCTTAAAACCCAAAAAACTGAAAAAAGGCAAAAAAACCCAAAAAAAAACCAAAAGGTCCCTAAATACCTTGAAAACCCCTAAAAACCTATAAACCATGAAAACTCCTATAAACCCTAAAAATCCCTAAAAACCCTAAAACACCGTAAAAACCACTAAAACCCAGAAAACCCCCTAAAAACCTTAAAACCTTTAAAGCCCATTAAAATCCTAAAAAGCACTAAAAACTCTAAAACCCTTAAAACCCCAAAAATGTTTATAAACTCTAAATGACCATAAAAAACATAAAACCCCAAGAAGACCCTTGAAACCCAGAAAAACATGGAAACCCTAAAAACCCCTGAAAATCCATATAAACCCTCACAATCCCTAAAAACCCAAAAAAACCTAAAAATACAAATACCCTAAAAATCCATGAAAATATAAAAAACCCAAAAAAACCCTGAAAACCATAAAACCCCAAAAAAGCCTTTAAAAACCCTAAAAATTCATAAAACCCCTAAAAACCAAAAAAAAATCTCAAACCCTTAAAACCCCAAAAAACTCTAAAAAACTCTAAAAACCATAAAAAATCAAAAAACAAATAAATAAACCCTAAAAACCCAAAAGACCCTGAAAACCCTAAAAACCCCTAAAACCTCCAAAAAATCCTCAAAATCCCTAAAACCCCCTAAAAATCATAAAAATCCTAAAAAACCCTCAAAAACTACTAAAAACTATAAAACCCCTAAAAACATTAAAAAACTATACTTGAAAAAACCAAAAAAAACAAAAATCCGAAAAACCCCTAAAAACCCTAAAAGACCTGAAAACCCCTAAAACCCCTTAAAATCCTTAAAAATCCTAAAAAACCCAAAAAACCATAAAAAACCTAAACAACCACAAAAAAATCGAAGAAAACATAAAATGCCCAAAAAAACCCTGAAAACCTTAAAAATCCCTAAGAACCTTAAAAAAATAGCAAAACCCATAAAAACCCTAAAAAACTACTTAGAACTCTTAAAACCCTCAAAACCCCTAAAAACGTTAAAAACTCTACAAAACCATAAAAACCCAAAAAACTCAAAAAAACCCTAAAACCCAAAAAATCCAAAAACACCCTAAAACCCTAAAAACACTAAAAACCCTAAAAACCGTTGACAACCCTTGAAAATCCTGAAAATCCTAAAAATCCCTAAAAACGCTAAAAACCCCTAAAACCCATTAAAATTCATAAAAACCTCTATAAATCCATGAAAACATAAAATACCCTAAAAACCCTAAAAACTTCAGAAAATAATAAAAACCCCTAAAAATATTAAAAAACCCTAAAAACCAAAAAACCCTAAAAAACCACTAAAAAATCTTAAAACCCCAAAAAATGCTAAAAACTGTAAAAAACATTATAAATCCTAAAAAACTCAAAAAAAACCTAAAAACCCAAAATGACCCTAAAACACTGAAAAAACTTTAAAACTCTAAAAGCCCTCACAAAACCCTAAAACCCACAATATCCCTAAAAATCCTAAAAAACCCTAAAAACCATAAAATCCCAAAAAACCCGAAAAATCCATGAAAACGTAAGGTACCCTAAAACTTCGAGAGACACTTGAAAACCAAAAAACCCCTAAAAACATTAAAAAATCCTAAAAACCACTAAAAGCTCTAAGAACACATAAAACCACTAAAATGATAATAAAGTCTATAAAACCATAAAAACTCAAAAAAAACCTAAAAAACCAAAAAGACCTTAAAAACCTAGAAAATCCTTAAAAACACTAAAAACACCTGAAAACCCCTAAAACCCCTGAAAATCCCTAAAAAAATTAAAACCCTAAAAAAAATAAAAACCTAAAAAACCCTAAAAATCCATGAAAATGTAAAAAACTCTAAAACCCTAAAAAAACCTTGAAAACCATAAGAACCCCAAAACCCTAAAATACTAGAAACCCATAAAAACCGTAAAAACACACTAAAAACCCTAAAACCATTAAAATCCATAAAAACGTTAAAACTCTAAAAAACCTTAAAACTCTCAATACTCAAAAAAAACCTATAAACCCCAAAAAGTCCCTAAAAACATCAAAACACCTTAAAAACCCTTAAATACCCTAAAACCCATCAAAATCTCTAAAAAACCTAAAAATCACAAAAAACACTAAAAATCCATGAAAACTTAAAGACCCGTAAAAACATTGAAAAAAAACCCTGAATACCATTAAAACCCCTTGAAACCTTAAAAATTCTAAAAACCTAAAAATGTTAAAAACACCTGGATGTTGTTGTCGCTTGGTCGAGAGGAAAACCCTGGCCCTGGAAAATGTTGAAGGTGATGCTGTTGCTGAAACTGATGGATGATGGAATATGTGATGCGAGATGTTGGTTGTTGGTTGGCTGTGAGGTGCTGATGGAGATGATTATGAATGTCTGCTTTGTTTTCCTTTTGTGTGTTTTTTGGGTTTTGGGTTTTTATGGGTTTGGGGTTGTTAAGGGCTTTTGGGTGTGGGTCGTTTGACCCTTCCCCTCCCTTGTATGCTACATCTTTTTTCTAATAAATTCGGGGGGTCGGGATTATCCTGACCCTACACCTTCCTTGCCCTTAAAACCCCTAAAACCCTTAAAATCCCAAATACACCTTAAAACCCTAAAAAAACTATAGAACCCAAAAATCCATGAAAAGTTAAAAAACCCTAAAAACCCTAAAAACGTTAAAAATTCTAAAAACCCATAAAACCCCAAAAAAACACAAAAAAGCACCTAAAAACGCAAAAGAACCTAAAAACTGTGAAAACCCCTAAAAACCCATGAAAAAAAATAAAAACCATCACAATATCTAAATAACCTAAAACAATATAGGATCCATAGAAATCCTAAAATCCCTAAAAATCCATGAAAATTTAAAAACCCCCTTGAAATTCAAAAAAAACCCTAAAAGCCTTTAAAACCCCTAAAAATCCATATAAACCCTAAAAACCCACAAAAAAATTTAAAGACCCTTAAAAGCCTTTAAAACATTAAAATATTATAAAAAACCTTTCAAACCCTAAAAACTAAAAAATCCTAAAAACCCAAAAAAAAACCCTAAAAAACATAAAATCCCATAAAAACCCACAAAACCCCCAAAACACTAAAACCCCTCAAAATTTCTAAAAACCCTAAAAAATACTAAAAACCATAAAAATCTTAAAAAACGGTTAAAAATCCATGGAAAATAAGAAACCCTAAAAACCCTGAAAACCATAAAAACCCCTAAAAACCTAAAAAAACCCTAAAACCCGATAAAACCCAAAAATCCCACTAAAAACACTAAAAAACCTCAAAACCCGTAAAACGTTAAAAAACTCTAAAAAACTTAAAACCCCCCCAAAAAATTAAAAAATTCTTAAAAACCCAAAAAAAACAAAAAAAAACCATGAAAAGCCCTAAAAACACTCAAAATCCCTAAAAAAAACATGAAAAACCCTAAAAACCACTAAAAACTCTTGAAAACCTTAGAAATCTAAAAACGTTAAAAAACTCTAAAAAAACCTTTAAAACCTAAAAAACTCAAAAAGAACCCCCTAAAAACCCCTAAAACCTCAAAACCCTAAAAAACTTAAAAACAAAAAAAAATCCTAAAAACACTAAAAATCCATGAAAACGTAAAAAATATTGAAAAACCCATAAAACCAAAAACCCCTAAAACTTTAAAAACCCTAAAAACCCATAAAAATATTAAACCACTAAAAACCCTTAAAACCCAAAAAATTTTAAAAGATACTAAAAAACCTCGAAACCCCTAAAAACTCAAAAAAACCTAAAAACCCAAAAAGGCCCTAAAAACCCAGAGAAACCCTAAAAACCTAAAAACTCCTGAAAACCCATAAAAATCCTTAAATTAACTACAAACACTAAAAACCCCAAAAATCCTAAAAGAACCCCTAAAATTCCATGAAAACATGAAAAATTCTAAAAACCATAAAAACCCCTAAAAACCTTAAAAAACCCTAAAACCACGTAAAACCTTAAAAACCCCTAAAAACTCTTAAATCTTCTTAAACTCCTAAAAATATTAAAAAATCTAGAAATTTCAAAAATCCTAAAAAACTCAAAAAAAAACCCCTAAAAACCCAAGAAGACGTTAAAAACCCTAAAACCCCTTGATACCCATAAAACACCATAAATCCCAAAAAAACCCTAAAAACACCTGAAAACCATAAAAATACTTAAAAACCCTAAAAATCCATGAAAATGTTAAAAACCATAAAAACTCTGAAACCCCCTAAAAATAATAAAAACACTAAAAACCTTAAAAACCCTAAAAACCCAAAACCCCCAAAACCCACTAAAAACTATAAAAACCCTTTAACCACCTAAAACCGTTAAAAAACCTTGAAAACCATAAAAAACTTAAAAAACTCAAGGAAACCCTAAACACACAAAAATGCCCTAAAACCCCATTAAAACCCCAGAAATCCCTAAAACCCCTCAAAATCCCAAAAAACCCTAAAAACCATAAAACCCATAAAAATCCTAAAAACCCCATAAAAATATATGGAAATATAAAAAAATCTCAAAACCCTGAAAATTATAAAAACACATAAAAACCTTCAAAAACCCTAAAAACCCATAAAAACCATAAAACACATTAAAAACTCTAAAAACCTTTGAAATCCCTAAAAACATTAAAAAACTCTAAAAAATCATAAAAACCCTAAAAAACTTATAAACCCCTTAAAACCCAAAAGACTCTAAAAACCTCGAAAACCCCTAAAAAACCCTAAAACCCCAGAAAACCAGTAAAAACCCTCAAAATCCCTACAAATCCTGAAAACCCCTAAAAATCATAAAAATAATAAAAACCCAAAAAAATCCTTGAAAACGTAAAAAACCCTAAAAACCCTGAGAACACCCTAAAAACCAAAAACCCCTAAAAATCTAAAAAATCATAAAAATACTTAAAAGTCCAAGAAACCCACTAAAACTCTAAAACCCTTAAAAACCCTAAAAACCCTAAACCCCTAAAAAACCCTAAAAAACATCAAAATCCTAAAAACCCCGAAAAATCTATGAAAACATTAAAACCCTAAAAATCCTAACAGCCCTTGAAACCCATAAAAACCCCTTAAAACATTAATAATCCCTTAAAAACCATAAAACCCCTAAAAACACACAAAAACTCTAAAAACACTTAAAGCCCCTAAAAATGTTAAAAAGCAATAAAAACCCTAAAACCCCCCAAAAAATAAAAAGAACCCTAAAAACTCAAAAAGAACCTAAAACTCCCTAAAAACTCTAAAACCCCCCTGAAAAACTCAAAAAACCATGAAAATTACTAAAAATCATAAAAATCCTACAAAACCCCAAAAAATCCAGGAAAACGTAAAAACCCCTAAAAACAATGAAAACCCATGGAAAACCGTAAAACCCTAAAAGCCCCCAAAAACATTTAAAAAACCCTAAAACCCCATAAAAACTGCAAAAAAAACTCTAAAAAGACTTTGATACCTATAAAAACATTAAAAAACTCTAAAAAACCTTAAAACCCCTAAAAAACTCAAAAAACCATAAAAATCCAAAAAATTCCCTAAAACCCTCGAGAAGCACTAAAAACCTTAAACCACCCCGAGAACCCATAAAACCCTTAAAAATACAGAGAAACCCTAAAAACCCATAAAAATCAGAAAAAAACACCTAAAAATATATAAAAATGTAAAAAACCCTAAAAACCCTAAAGAAACCCAGAAAGCCTTAAAAACCCCTAAAAACCAAAAAAACCCTAAAAACTACTAAAAAATCTAAAAACAATTAAAACCTCTAAAAATGTTAAAATGCTCTAAAAACCTTAAAAACCCTAAAAAACCCAAAAAAACGTTGAATATACTTTGAAAATCATAAAAACCTTGAAAATCATAAAAAACTCAACCCCCCCCCCCTAAAAACCCTAAAAATCCCAAAAAACTCTAAATACCCCGAAAAACCCTAAAACCCCACAAAATCCATAAAAACCCTAAAAAATCATAAAAACCATAAAAATCTAAACCCCCCTGAAAATCCATGAAAACTCAAGAAACCCTAAACCCTCAAGAAACCCTAAACCCCCTTAAACCTTTAAAAAACCCTACAAACCTATAAAACCCCTAAAACGTTAAAAACTCTAAAAAACCTTAAAACCCTAAAAAGCAAAAAAACCCTCAAAATCCCTAAAAACCCTAAAAACCCTAAAAACCACACAAATCGAAAAAACCCCTAAAAACCACAAAAATCCTAAAAAACCCCAAAAAATAAATGAAAACATAAAAAACTATAATAAACATGAAAAAAACCCTAAAAATCGTAAAAATACCAAGAAACCTTAAAAAATTCTAAAAACCCATAAAATCCTAAAAACCAACTAAAAACTCTAAAAATCCTTAAAACCCATAAAAATGTTAAAAACTATAATAAACCTTAAAACCCTAAAAAACTGAAAAAGAATCCATAGAACCCAAAAAGACCCTTAAAAACCTTGACAATCACTAAAAACCCTTGAAAACCCAAAAAACCAACAAAATCCCTAAAAACCCTAAAAAACACTAAAAATCATAAAAATCCTAAAAACCCCTTAAAATCCATCTAAACGTAAAAAACAATAAAAACCTTGAAAAAACCTTAAATACCATTGAAACTCTTAAAAACCATAAAAACACTAAAAACCCATAAAAACCCTAAAACCACTAGAACTCAAAAACCCCTTAAAAACCCTAATACATTAAAAATCTCTCAAAAACCTTAAAAAACATAAAAAATCAAAAAAACTCAAAAAACCAAGAAAATCCTAAAAACCCCTTAACAATCTAGGAAGACACAAAAAACCCTAAAAACCATGAAAATACCATGAAAATATAAACCTATAAAAATGTTAAAAAAACTCTAAAAACTGGTAAAAACCCCAAAAAACTCAAAAAAACCCAAAAAATACAAAAAGAACCTAAATCCCCCGAAAATACCTAAAAAAATACAAACCCATTAAAACCCCTAAAACACCTCAAAATCCCTAAAACCCCTAAAAAACCTAAAAACCATAAAAATGCTAAAAACACCTTAAAATCCATGAAAAGGTAAAAAAAATCCCTAAAACCCTGAAAAAATTCTAAAATAAATAAAAAACCCTAAAAAACCCACTAAAAACTCTAAAAACTCTTAAAATCCCTAAAAACGTTAAAAAACTCTAAAAAACCTTAAAAACCAAAAAAATCATAAAAACCAATAAAATCATAAAAACCATAAAAACTCAAATGACCATAAAAACCTTGAAAACCCATAATAACCTTAAAACCCCTTAAAAGACGTAAGCCACCTAAAAATCCATAAAATCCCTGAAAACACTAAAAACCATAAAAGTCCTAAGAAACCCCTAAAATCCATGAAAATGTAAAAACCCTAAAAACCCTGAAAAACCCTTGAAAACCATAAAATCCCCTAAAAACCTTAAAAACCCATGAAAACCCATAAAACCCCTAAAAACACACTAAAAAAATCAAAAAACCCTTTAAACCCCTAAAAACGTAATAAACTCTAAAGAACCTTAAAAACAATAAAAACGTAATAAACTCTAAGGAACCTTAAAAGCCATAAAAACTCAAAAAAACCTAAAAAATCAAAAAGACCCTAACCACCTAAAGACCCCTAAAAATCTCTCAAAAACCCTAAAACCCCTCAAAATCTCTAAAAACCCTATAAATCCAAAAAATTATAAAAAAACTAACCCCCCCTAAAAATCCATGAAAACATAAAAAACAATAAAAACCCCTGAAAACCAAAAAGGCCCTAAAAATCTCAAAAAACCCTAAAAATCCATAAAACCCCTAAAAACCACTAAAAACTCTAAAAGCATTTAAAATACATAAAAACGTTAAAAATTTTAAAAACACTAAAATACTCAAAAAGAAAACCTTAAACCCCCAAAAGATAAGAAAAACCTCGAAAACCCCTAAAAACACTAAAACCCTCTCAAAAACCTAAAAACCCCTAAAATCCCTAAAACCCCTAAAAACTCTAAAAATAATAAAAATCCTTTAAAACCCCTAAAAATCAATGAAAACTTAAAAACCCATAAAACCCTAAAAACCCCAAGAAAACCATAAAAACCCGAAAAAACCTTTAAAATCCTATAACCTTTAAATCCCTAAAAACCACTAAAAGCTCTCTAAAAACCCTTTAAAAATGTAAAAAATGTTAAAAAATCCAAAAAACTATAAAACCATAAAAAACTCAAAAAACACTAAAAAAAAGACACTGAAGAACCCTAAAAACCCTAAACCCCCTGAAAAACCTTAAAAACCTTAAAAACCTCCAAAAACCCTAAAAAGAATAAAAATCAATAAAACCCCTAAAAATCCATTAAAATGTAAGAAACCCTAAAAACCCTAAAAAACCAACGAAAACCATAAAACCCCTTAAAAAATGTAAAAAGACCCCGAAAACCCATAAAAACCCAAAAAACCACTAAAAATCTAAAAACTGTAAATATTATAAAAATATATAAAGAACCTTAAAACCCTAAAAAAATAAAAAAAACCCTAAAACCCCAAAAGACCCTAAAAACCACCGAAACCCCTAAAAATCCTTGAAAATCCATATAAACCTTCAAAATCCCTAAAAGCCCCAAAAAAACTCCAAAAAATATATAAAAACATAAAAAACCCTAAAAACCTTGAAAAACTGTTGAAAATCATCAAGCCCCTAAACCCTTAATAACCCTAAAAAAAACTAAAAAATCACTAAAAACTATAAAAACTCTTAAAACCCCTAAAAAAATAAAAACTCCAAAAAACCTTAAAAATCCCAAAAAAACTCAAAAAAAACCCCAAAAAACCCAAGAAGACATTAAAAGCCTTGAATTCCTCTAAAAACCCTAGAAAATAATTAAAACCCCCTAAAATCCATGAAAACATAAAAAACCCTAAAAACCTTGAAAAACCCATCAAAACTATAAAAACAAAAAAAAAACCCCAAAACCTCAGAAAACCTTAAAACCCATAAAACCCATGAAAAACCTTAAAACTCTAAAAATCACTAAAAACCGTAAAGCCCAAAAAATCCTAAAAAACCCATAAAAATTAATGAAAATGTAAAAACTATGAAAAACTATGAAAACGATAAAACCCCTAAAATCTTAAAAAACCCTAAAACCACAAAAAAACCTTTAAACTCTAAAAACCCATAAAGACCTAAAAAACTTAAGACCCTAAAAAACTTAAAAACTTCTAAAATACCTTAAAATCCCTAAAAATCTAAAAAACCCAAAAGAATACAAATTACCCAAAAAGACCCTAAAAACCCAGAAAAACCCTAAAACCACTTAAAACCCTAAAAAAACTCAAAATCCCTAAAAACCCTAAAAACCATAAAATTCTTAAAAAACACATAAAAATCAATGAAAATGTAAAAAACACTAAAAAACCTAAACCCCCCCTAAAAAACCATAAAAACATAAAAAACCCTAAAACCCATAAAAACCAATAAAAACTTTAAAAACCATTAAGACTCTTAAAAACATTAAAAAACTCCAAACACCCTTAGAAACCCTAAAAAAACTCAAATAAACCCTAAAATTCCAAAAATGACCCTAAATACCTTGAAAACATCGAAAAACCCCTAAAACCCTCTAAAAACCCTTAACATCACAAAAAACCCAAAAATTCATAAAAATCCATAAAAAACCCACAAAAATTCATGAAAACAAAAAAATCACAAAAAACCCTAAATACCACCAAAAACCATAAAAACCCAAAAAATCTAAAAAAACCTAAAAAGACAATAAAAACAATAAAAACTCTTTAAACCCTAGAAAACATTAAAAAACAATAAAAAACCTTCAAAACCCTAGAAAATTAAAAAAAAACCCTAAAAAACAAAAGACCCTAAAAACCTTAAAAACCCCTAAAAACCCTTAAACCCCTTAAAACCCTTGAAAACCCCAAAAAACCATCAAAATCCCTAAAACCTCTTAAAACCCTAAAAACCTGAAAAATCTGAAAAACCCCTAAAAACACTTAAAAACCCTTCAAAACCATAAAACCCCTAAAAACATTAAAAAACATAAAAACAAATAAAAACACTAAAAACCACAAAAAAATCCAAAAACCCTTAAAACCATAAAAACATTAAAAAAGATAAAAACCTAGAAAAACTTTAAAAAACACAAAAAAACCCCTAAAGACTAAAAGTCCCTAAAATACCAGAGAAAATCTAGAAACGACAAAACCCTTGAAAACCCCTAAAACCCCTAAAAATCTCTAAAATCCCTAGAAAACCCTAAAAACCATAAGAATCCTAAAACGCCCTAAAAATCTTAAAAGCCCTGAAAACCCCATAAACCACGAAAAACCTCTGAAAACCATAAGAACTCATAAAAACCTTAAAAACCAATAAAAACCTTAAAAACCAATAAAAACCTTAAAAACACTAAAAAAAATATAAAAACAATTAAATCCCAAAAATGTTAAAAAAACTTTAAAAAACCTGAAAAACCCTAAAAAACTCAAAAAACCATAAAAACCCAAAAGCCTTTAAAAACCCTAAAACCCTAAAAACCCTAAAAGCCCCTATAGACCTTTGAAAACCACTCAGAATCCCTAAAAACGTAAAACTTCTAAAAAACCCATAAAAATCCATGAAAACGTAAAAAAACCTAAAAACCCTGAAAAGCCTAAGAAAACCATAAAAACCCAAAAAAACATTAAAAATCCTATAAAATGCTAAAGACCTTAAAACCTCTAAAAACTAAAAAAAACCTAAAAATCCAAAAAGAGCCTAAAAACCTGAAACAACCACTAAAAACTCTAAAACCCCTAAAAACCCTCAAAATCCAAAAAAACATAAAAAACTAAAAACCATAAAAATCCCCAAAAAAACTAAAAATCCATGAAAACATAAAAAACCCTAAAACCCTAAAAAAACCCCCTAGAAAACCATAAAAAAGCTAAAAACATTAAAACCCCTAAAAACCCATAAAAGCCTAAAAACAACTAAAAACTCTAAAAACCCTTAAAAACCAAAATAACCTTAAACATAACTAATAATCCTTAAAACACTAAAATTCAAAAAACATCTAAAAACACAAGAGACACTAAAAACCCTTAAAACCCATAAAAACCATAAAAATTCAAAACAACCCCAAAAAATCCATGAAAGCGTAAAAACCCTATAAACCGTGAAAAACCCCTGAAAACCATAAACCAACTAAAAACCATAAAAACTCTAAAAACCCATAAAACCCCTAAAAACAACTAAAAATTCAAAATACCATTAAAACCCCCAAAACGTTCAAAACCTCTAAAAACCCTAAAAACTCAAAATACCCTGAAAACCTAAAATGACCTTAAAAACACATAAAAACCTATGAAAACCCATTAAAACGCTCAAAATCACTAAAAATACTAAAACCCATAAAAATCGTAAAAAACCCCTAAAAATCCATGATAATGTAAAAACACGAAAATCCCTGAAATACCCCAGAAAACCCAAAAATACCCTAAAAACCTTAAAAAACCCTAAAAACCACTAAAAACTATAAAAACCCTAAAAACCCATAAAAATGTTAAAAAAAACTCTAAAAACCCTTAGAACTCTGAAAAAACCCAAAAAGACTCTGAAAACCCTGAAAACCCCTAAAAACCTTTGAAAACCCCTAAAAGCCCTCAAAATCCCTAAAAACCCTAAAAACCATAAAAACCATAAATATCCTAAAAACCCCCTAAAAATCCATGGAAACGTAACAAACCTTAAAAACCCATAAAAAACCCTGGAAGCAATAAAAACCTGTAAAAGCCTTAAAAACCCATAAAAACCATAAAAACTCTAAAAACCCTTAAAATCCAAAACTATCTTAAAACATTCTAAAAAACCTTAAAACCCAAAAAAATTCAAAAAAAAAAACCCTAAAACCCCTGAAAAACCCAAAAAACCCCTTAAAAGTCCTAAAAACCTCAAAATCCCTAAACCCCCTAAAAACCATAAGAACAATAAAAATCTCTAAAAAACCCCTTAAAATCCAAGAAAATTTAAAAAACCCAAAAAACTCTGAAAAACCCCTCAAAGTCACAGATTCCCCTAAAAACCCACTAAAAATCTAAAAAGCCTTTAAACCCCTAAAAAGGTTAAAATATCTTAAAAACCTTAAATACCCTAAAAACTCAAAAAAATCCATAAAAACCCACAAAAACCAAAAAACCCTTAAAACCCCTAAAAGCCCATGGAAAACCCTAAAAACCAACAAAACACTAGAAAACCCTGAAAACCCTAAAATCCATAAAAATCCTAAAAATCCTAAAAATCCCAAAAAATATGTGAAACATAAAAAATACTAAAAATGCTAAAAAAACCCATGATAACCATAAAACCCCTAAAACCATAAAAAACCCATAAAAACCATGAAAATGTAAAAAACCCTAAAAACTTCGAAAAACCTCTGAAAACCATATAATCCTCTAAAAATCGTAAAAAAGTCGAAAACCAATAAAACATTGAAAACCCACTAAAAAATCTAAAAACCCTTAAAACCTCTAAAAATGTTTAAAAACTCTAAAAGCCTCAAAAGCCCTAAAAACATAAAAAAAAACCCCAAAACCCAAAAGTACAATAAAAATCGAAAAAACCAAACCCCCCTATAAATCTTAAAAACTCTAAAACCCCTCAAAATCCCTAATAACCCTAAAAACCCCTAAAAGCTATAAAAATAAAAAAAACCACTAAAATCCATGAAAACTTAAAAAAACACAAAAAACCCTAAAAAACCTCTTGAATCCATAAAAATCGATAAAACATTAAAAAACCAATAAAACACAAAAAAATCACTAAAAGCTCTAAAAACTTCTAAATGGTTAAAAATTCTAAAAGCCTTAAAGACCCTAAAAAACTCAAAAAAACCCCCAAAAAGTCCCTAATTTTTTTGAAAATCCCAAAAAACCCAAAAAAAACACATCCCCTAAAGCTAAAAACCCTTAAAAACCCTAAAACCATAAAAATCCTAAAACCCCCTTAAAATCCATGAAAACGTAAAAAACCCTAAAAAACTTGAAAAACCCCTAGAAATCACAAAACCCCTAAAAAAATTAAAAACCCCTAAAAACTCATAAAACCCCTAAAAACTCACTAAAAACTCTAAAAACCCTTTAAACCCCTAAAAACGATAAAAACTCTAAAAAAAACTTTAAAACCCTAAAATACACAAAAAAATCCCTAAAACCATAAAATATCAAAAACCCCTAAAATCCATGTAAAAAATGCTAAAAACCCTCAAAATCCTTAAAGACCTTAAAACCCATAAAAATCCTAAAATCCCCTAAAAATCCATGAAAATATAAAAAACCCAAAAAACCTTGACAAACTCCTGGAAATGATAAAAACCTTAAAAAACTCTAAAAATCAATAAAAACCTTAAAAAACCTTTAAATCGCTAAAAAAGTTAAAAATCTATAGAAAACCTTTAACCCTAAACGATTCTGAAAAAACCCTAAATACCCAAAAAAAACCCTGAAAACCCCTAAAGATCCCTAAATTCACTATAAAACTCTAAAAACCCTAAAAATACTAAAAGACCCCTAAAAATTCATGAAAACATAAACAACCCTAAAACCCTTAAAACCCCTAAAAACCATAAAACCCCCTAAAACCACTAAAAATTATAAAAACCCCAAAAACCCCTAAAAATGATAAAAAAACTCTAAAAAACCTTAAAACCCCTGAAAAATAAAAAAAACCCCCTAAAAACCCAAAAAGACACTAAAAACCTTGAAAACACCTAAAAACTAATGAAAACCCACAAAACCCCTCAAAATCCATAAAAACCCTAAAAAACAAAATATACCATAAAAATCTAAAAAAACACTAAAAATCCATGAGAACATAAAAAAACCCTAAACACCATAAAAATCTAGAAAAAGCATTGAAAACTATAAAACCCCTAAAAACATTAAAATACCAAAAACCCATAAAAATCCTAAAAACCCACTAAAAACTCTAAAAACCCTTTAAACCCAAAAAACATTAGAACCCTTAAAACCCCTAAAAAACTAAAAAAAACCCATAAAACCCATAAAACCCTAAAGACCCTGAAAACCCTAAAACCCCCTAAAAACCCTAAAAACCTATAGAAACACTAAAACCCTCAAAATCTATAAAAACCCTGAAAATACCTAAAAACCAAAAAAATTCTAAAAACCCCTAATAATCCATTAAAATGTAAAAAACCCTAAAAACCCTGAAGACTCCTTGAAAATCATAAAAACCCCTAAAAACCTTTAAAAACCCTAAAAACCCATAAAAACCATAAAAACACTAAAAACTCTAAAAATCTTTAAAACCCTAAAAATGTTAAAAAACTCTAAAAACCATAAAAACCCTAAAAATATCAAAAAGAAAGCCCTAAAAACCCAAAAATTCACTAAAAGCCCTGAAAAACCCTAAAACCCTAAAATCACCTGAAAAATCCAAAAACCCTAAAAAATCTCTAAAATCCATAACCAGCATAAAATCCTAAAAAACTAATAATAATCCATGACAATGTAAATGATGTGGAACCTAGTGGGACCCACTAGGACACCTGGCCTAGGAACCCCACCGATACGGCCCCACAGCCCCGCTGCAGCGGCAATCCCCTAACCCTTCGCCACAACTGGAACCCAAGGGAGACCTAGCCCAGAAACCCAATATATATGGCAGGTTGTTGCGAACAACCGGTTTCAAACCCGGGTTGGCATCGAGTTCCATGGGATCGGTGTTAGAGGGGACCCGGGTTCAAACCGGCTGTTCGCAAGAACCTACCGTATATATGGGGTTTCTGGGCCAGGCGTCACTAGTAAAAAAATCATTTTTAACTTCGTCAATTTGACGTCGGTTTCTTATAAACCGACGTAAAATATTTTTGCGGATAAATTTTGGTGTCGGTTTTTTAAAAACTGACGCCAAAAACTAAAAAAAATTAGTTTTGGCGTCGGTTTTTAAAAAAACCGACGCGAAAAAATAATGAAAAAAATGATTTGGCATCGGTTTTTTTAAAAACCGACGTGAAAAAATAAAAAAAAAGTTATGACGTCGGTTTTTATGAAAACCGACGCCAAAAATGTAAAAAAAATATACAGTCCTATAGATAATTCCCTAAGCTTTGATTTGACTGGTCATGGAGCAAAAACGGAGTTACGGATTAAAAGTTATGGATGTTGGAAGTTGATCTTCTCTAAAAGAAGTGTTAATTAAGTCCAACTTTAAAAGGCCATAACTTTTAATCCGTAACTTTTTTCTAGCTCCACGACCAGTCAAATAGAAGCTTAAGAAATTTCCTAACACATGGTAAATTTTTTTTATGTTTTGACGTCGGTTTTCATAAAAACCGACGCCAAAAAAAACTTTTTTGTTTTTCGCGTCGGTTTTTTTAAAAACCGACGTGAAAAACAATTTTTTTTTACTTTTCGCGTCGGTTTTTAAAAAAAAGTGACGCGAAACTTTTTTTTTTTTATCTTTTTAGCATCGGTTCATTTAAAAACCGATGCCAAATAGTATTCACTAATATGCGGGATCAAAATTTCAATTTTTTTCACAACGCGCGTTTAACTTTTTAAAATCCCGCCTATATTTTCATACAACTCAATCGAAAATATTTTCATTTACTATATATAAATCTATTTGTCCTTTATTTATCATTTTCATCCTCTTCGATTCAATCAAGTTTTCAATGCAGCATCAATCATTAATTTGATTACGGTACGTATTATATTCATTCATTTTCTTTATTATTAATGTTCTTCATTTATAACCGACTCGATTAGATTTCAAATAATGATGATTTACTTTTATTATTGTGTTAAAAATATAAAACGTTCGGATGACATTTACCAAGCTTGGTGTAAGTTTAATTATCGATCGTCGTTTTTATTATCACATGAGATCTATGCTAAATATAAGAGATATGATGATAAACAACATATCATTTCAATGGAAGATCGAAAAATAATCGAAATGTGTTTGAAGTATTATGTATATTTTATATCATTTGGTGTACGTGATTTTAACTTGTGTTTATCTTGTTTTCTTTAAAACATATTGTATCAATCGATACTTTGACATGTTCAACTTCTGACGGCCATAACTTTTGATCCGTAACTTCGTTTTAGCTCCACAACCAGTCAAATCGAAGATTAGGAAATGATCTAAAACATAGAACAATAAAAGTTACTTTTTGGCGTTGGTTCTTGTAAAAACCGACGCCAAAAATAAGTTTTTTCCATTTACGGCGTTGGTTTTTTTCAAGAACCGACACCGAAACTATTTTTTAAACTTTTTGGCGTCAGTTTTTAAGGAAACCGACGCCAAAAATGACGCGGATGAGTTTATTTTGCGTCCGTTTTTTACAAAACCGACGCAAAAAAGCAATTGAAATTTGTTTTTGGCGTCGGTTTACAAAAACCGACGTAAAAAGTCATATTTTTTACGTCGGCGACTTCAACGTCGGTTAAAAACCGACGTAAAAAATAAAAAAAACCAACGTTAAAGACCTTTTTTCTACTAGTGTGTCCCTTGGGTCCCAGTTGCGGCGAAAGGATGGGGGATTTTCGCTGTAGTGGGGCAGTGGGGCCATATCGGTGGGGTTCCTAGGCTAGGTGTCCTAGTGGGTCCCACTGGGTGCTACATCACTAAACCCACTAAACCCCCCCAAAAAACATGAAAACCATAAAACCCCTAAACACCTTAAAAATCCCTAAACCCCCAAAAACCCTAATAACAACTGAAAACTCAAAAAACCCTTAAACCCCCAAAACCGTTAAAATACTCAAAAAACTTTAAAAACCCAAAAAACTCAAAAAAACCTCAAACCCCCAAATGACCCTAAAAACCCTAAAACCCTTGACAATCCCCAATAACCCTAAAAATACATACAACTCTAAAACCTTGAAAACCTCCTAAAAAACATAAAAAACCTAAAAACCCATAAAATCCCTAAAAACCATTAAAAAATCTAAAACCCCTTAAAACCCCTAAAAACAAAAAAAAACATTAAAAACCCGCAAAACCATTAGAAAAATGAAAAAAAAAACCCTAAAAACCCAGGAAAAACCATAAAACCCGAAAAAATCCCTAAAAACCCAAAAAACCATAAAAATCCAAGAAAACATAAAAGACCCCAAAAATCATGAAAAACCCTTGAAACTATAAAATCCCTAAAAACCATAAAAAACCCCAGAAACCCATAAAAACCCTAAAATCCATTAAAACACTAAAAACCTTTAAAACCCCTAAAAACATAAAAAAACTCTAAAAACCTTAAAAGCCCTAAAAAAATGAAAAAAATAAGAAAAACCCCAAAGAGACCATAAAAACCTTAAACCCCCACAAAACCCTTAAAAACCCACAAAATCCTAAAAAACCCAACAAACCATAAAAATCATAAAAATCAATAAAAATGTAGAAAACCCCAAAACCCCTAAAAACCCTTGAAAACCATAAAAACCCCTAAAAACCATAAAAACACTAAAACCCAATAAAACCCTAAAAACCACTAAAACTCTAAAAGACGTTATAACCCCTATAAATGTTAAAAACTATAAAAAACCTTAAAAACCTAAAAATCTAGAAAAAAACCCTAAAACCCCAAAACAACCATAAAAACCCTAAAAAACCCTAAAAAAACCCCAAAAACCCAAAAACCCTCAAATCCCTAAATAACCTAAAAAAACCCTAAAACCCTCAAATCCCTAAATACCCTTAAAAACCCTAAAAACAATAAAAAACCAAAAAAAAACCCAAAAAAATCCATGAAAATGTAAAAACCCCTAAAAACCTTGAAGAACCCCTAAAAACCATAAAACCCCTAAAAATCCATCAAAACATAGAAAACACTAAAATCCCTCAAAACCATAAACCCCCTAAAAACCTTAAAAAGGATGGCGGCCTGCTCTCCCGGAGGTTCTCTCCCATCGCGGCGCTCTCCAGGTCCTGGAGTTCCGACTTTGGATCGGCTCCCCCTTGGTGGTTGTGGTTTGCTTCGGTGGTTCCCGGTGGCGTTGGTCTTCGGAGATCTTAGGTGGTGCTCGATGGCGTTGGAATTTGGTGATGCTGCGTCCCATGGCGATGGGATTTCTGTTGTTGGTTTGTTAGATCTGGAGGTTATTGTTGGTCTTGGGCTTCTTTGTCTTAAATCTGTGTGGTCTGGGTGGAGATCTGGTGAGGCGTGGAGTTTTGACGATGGTGTGGACCTTCAGCTTTAGCGCGCAGGATGGTTTCGGTGATGGTGTAGGATGGATTCGGGTGCAGTGTTGTGGCTCTTGGATTGGGATGGTGGGGGTTTTTCCCCGTTTTCCTGCATGGATGCAGGTGCTGATAGAGCGTGTGGTGATGTGGATCTGGGCTTAGAAATATTTTTGTGGCTTCTCAGGTGCTGGAGGCAGATGGCATGGTACCGGCTTCTTGGGGCGGCGCCAGACCTCAGTTTTTACAGATCTGCTGGTGATTGGTATATGCAGATGATCCTGTTTGCGGTTGCGGAGATGCTCTCCCCATGGATGGGTCAATGGCTTCGAATCTTTCAGCGGTGGATGGGTTTGCATCGGCGGTGTGGCTCCTGGCCTCTTCCACGACGATTTGCGGGGGTTTGGAGATCTTCTCTTGAGCTCCAGGTTTGCGCTATGGTATGGATTCTTGCTCAAGCTGGTTCTTTGGATTTGCAGTCGCCTCCCACTACTGCGGTTTTGCTTTGGTTTTGCTGTGTTCTGGTCCTTTTGGTTGTCAATGGTTTCTTTGCTGGATCTTATGGATTGAATCCTCTGAACTACAAGTTTTTCTTCTTTGTGGCTGTGGATGGATGGGATTAGAACCACTACTGGTGTTGGTTCTTGAAGTTGGGGTGCTGGATACTGGGGTTTGGTTCGGGAGGTGTCTACTGTGGTATGATGGATGTGGGCACTGCTGTCCCTATTAACATGCTAGCTGCTAGAAATGGTGTGTATGGAGTTGCTGGTTGGTGTTTGCTGGGAGGTGATGATGGCTGTGTTTGGATGGTTTTGATGTGTTGCTGCTGCTGTATTGCTGTGATGATTGGATGTGGTGCTGCTGGATACTGGAATGTGCTGGATGATGGAAGTTGTGATGCTGGATGTGTGGACGCTGCTTGGCTATGCTGTTCGGTTTTGGTGCTGGATGCTGGTGTTGGCTGGACAAGATGTGTGGATGCTGCTGTTGTGTTTTTTTTTTGTGTCTGTTTTCTCTATTTTGTTTTATTTTTTGATTTTCCTTTTTTTGGGTCCTTTGGTGTGAAGGGTTTTTGGGTGTGGGTTATTTGACCCCTCCCCTCCCTTGTCTGCAGGTCTTTGTGTCTTTTCTTTTAATAAATTTTGGGGGGTTCCAAGAATAGCCTGGACCCGAGCCTTCCTTTGCCCTAAAAACCTTAAAATCCCTAAAACCCCTATAAACCCATTAAAAATTTAAAACCACTAAAACCGTTAAAAAAATCTAAAAACCATAAAAACCCTAATTTTTTTTAAAAAAACCTGAAAACCTAAAAAGACACTAAAAACCTGGAAAAAAACCCTTTAAAACCCCAATAATCATTAAATTCCTAAAAATCCCCTAAAAATCTGGGAAAACATACAAAACCCTAAAAACCATAAAAACCATAAAATCCTAAAAAACACTAAAAACCAAAAAACCCTTTAAAACCCTAAAAACCTTTAAAAAATTTAAATACCTTAAAAACACTAAAAAATTCAAAAAAAACTCCCCCGAAAACCCAAAAAGACATAAAAACCCTCAAAGACCCTAAAACCCCCTAAAAAACCATAAAAACACTCAACATCCCTAAAAACCCTAAACCCCTAAAAACCATAAAAATCTTTTAAAACCCTAAAAAATACATGAAAACGTAAAGAGCCCTAAAAGCCCTAAAATACCCCTGAATACGATAAAAAAACCCTAAAAACCTAAAAACTCATAAAACCCCTAACCCCCCCCCCCCCCACTAAAACCTCTAAAACCCCGTAAAACTCCTAAAACGTTAAAAAATTCTAAAAAACATAAAATCCCTAAAATCCCATAAAAAACACAAAAAAACCCTGAAAACCCCTAACCCCCCCCCCCCAAAAAAAACCCTAAAAATCCCTAAAATCCCTAAAAAACTTAAAAACCATAAAAATCATATAAAACCCCAAAAATTCCATGAAAACATAAAAAGTACTAAAAATCCTAAAAAACCCATGAAAACCATGAAAACCCCTAAAACCCCTAAAAATCCATAAAACCCTAAAAATCCACTAAAACCTCTAAAAACCCTTAAAACACCTAAAAACGTAAAAAAAATCTAAAAAATCATAAACCCCTAACCCCCCCCCCCCCCAAAGACCATAAAATCCCTAGAAAACCCTAAAACCCATGAAAGCCCCTAAAACCACTCAAAATCCCTAAAAACCCTAAAAACCATAAAAATCAGAAAAATCCTAAAAACCCCCCTAAAAATCAATGAAAACTTAAAAATACCTAAAAGCCCTGAAAACCCCCTTAAAACAACAAAACCCCAACAAACCATAAAAACCCTAAAAACCCATAAACCTTAAGTAAGTTTCCTCTGGCAGGGGAGGTCGGTCTGTCAAAGCGCAACCTAATGTGGAGCAGCAATGTATCACAGATTACTACACCTCCTTCCTAAAGCAATATGAATCATATGAATGTGAGTCAGTGGAGTCAAATGCTTCTTCTGGTTATGGTGCTGATGGGGACCCACTTGGGGTTGGAGATGTTGATTTGTAGCTCCTACTTTTTTTCTCTGGTTTTTCTTTTTGGGTCTTTTGGGTCTTTTGGGCTGTGTGGGGTGTTCAGGGTTTTTGGGTGTGGGTTGATTGACCCCACCCCTCCCTTGTCTGCTGTGTATTATTTTCTAATAAATTTTAGGTGGGGCCAAGAATGGTCTGGCTTTGCAACTACCTTCCCTAAAAACTTTAAAAACCCTAAAAACTCAAAAGAAAAATCCCAAATACCCAAAAAACCCCTAAAATCCCTCAAAATCCCTAAAAACCCTAAAACTAAAAAAATCCTAAAAACCCCTAAAAATCAATGATATTTTAAAAACCATAAAACCCTTAAAAAGCTTAAAAAACCATAAAACCCCATAAAACCCTAAAAAACACTAAAAACTCAAAAAACCCTCATAATCCCAAAAAAACCAAAAAAACCATAAAAAACCTTCAAATCCAAAAAAGTCTAGGAAAATGTAAACAACCATAAAAACCTTGAAAACCCCCAAAAAATAATAAAAACAATTTAAAACCTTAAAAACCCTAAAAACCAATAAAAACCCTTACAACCCTTAAAAATGTAAAAAAAAACCAAAACCTTTAAAAACACTAAAACCCCTTAAAACCCTAAAACCCTCAAAATCCTTAAAAACCCTAAAAACCATAAAAAATACATATCCTAAAAAACCCATAAAAATCCATGGAAATGTCAAAATCCCTAAAAACCTTGACAAACCGCTACAAACCATAAAAAACTCTAAAAACATAAAACCCCCTAAAATCCTATAAAAACCCTAAAAACTACTAAAACCCGTTTAAACCCCTAAAACGTTAAAAAAATATAAAACCTTAAAAACCCTAAAAAATAAAATAAACCCAAAAATCCCAAAAGGACACTAAAACACCTAAAAACCCCTGAAAACCCCCCAAAACTCTCAAAAACCATAAAAATCCTACAAAACCATTAAAATCCATGAAAACGTAAAAAAACCTAAAAACCCTGAAAAACCCTTGAAAACAATAAAACATCATAAAAACCTTAAAAAACTCTAAAAAACCCATAAAACACTAAAGAACCACTAAAAAATATAAAGACCCTTTAAACCCCTCAAAACGTTAAAAAGTCATAGAAACCATAAAACCCCTAAAAACTAAAAAAACCTAGAACCCAAAAAAGAAACTAAAAAGCCTTGAAAACCCCTAAAACCCCTCAAAATCACTAAAAGCCCTAAAAACAAAAAAAACGATAAAAATCCTCAAATACCCCTTAAAAATTCATGAAAACGTAAGAAAACCTAAAAACCCTAAAAACCCCTAAAAACCATAAAAACCATAAAAACCCCCACACAAAAAACCTATAAAAACTTAAAAAAACTAAAAAAATCAAAAAAAACCCCAAAACACCCCTAAAAACCCAAAAAAAATCAATACATATTCAGGAAAATGTAAAATGCCCCCGAAACCCTGAAAAACCCTTAAAAACCTTAAAAACACAAAAAATCCATAAAAACCCTAAAACCAATAAAAATTCTAAAACACCTAAAAATGTTAAAAACTTTTAAAAACCTTAAAAACAAGAAAAAAATCTAAAAAACCCACAAAACCCAAAAAGACCGTATAAACTCGAAAAAAACCCTAAAAACCGTAAAACCTTTGGAAAACCCTGAAAACCCTCAAAAACCCTAAAAAACCCTAAAAACCTCTAAACCTATAAAAAGATTTAAAAAGTCTTAAAAATCCCTGAAAACGTAAAAAACCCTAAAAACCCTGAAACCCTCCTTAAAACCATAAACCCCCTAAAAACCGCAAAAACACCCTGAAAACTACAAAAAAACCAAAAAAAACAAAGAAAACCCAAAAAGTCTATAAAAACTCAAAAACCTTAAAAATCCTAAAAACCCACTAAAAATCCATAAAAATGTCAAAAACACAAAAGACTATGAAGAACCCCTCAAACCAATAAAAATCCCTAAAACCCTTAACAAACCCTAAAACCCTAAAAACCACTAAATAAATCTAGAACCCTTAAAACCCCTAAAAAGGTTAAAAAAAACTCCAAAAATCCATAAAAAACTTAAAAAACTCAAAAAACCCTAAAAACCAAGAATGCACTAAAAACCTTGAAAACCCCTAAAACCCCTAAAAACCATAAAACACAAAAAAATACCTAAAACACCTAAAAACCAATAATATCCATGAAAACGTAGATAACCCTAAAAACCACATGAAAACCATAAAACCCCTAAAAACTTTAAAACCCTAAAAATCCATAAAAAACTCTAAATCCACTAAAAACTATATAAAACCCCAAAATAAATTAAAAAACCTAAAAAACCAATAGTTGGAAAGTTGTGTTCTCATTTTCCAAAAATGTTTTTGGTAGAATTTATCTTTTTGAATTTAATGGAACAAAGTAGGTTTATCCTTTATGACTTTAGTGTATTAGACCCTTGACTATTATATCTCCCCTTGGCTATAAATTTCCACCCCATGGCACTTGTATGGCATTCAAGATTTATATAGAGAGATTATTCTTTGTTTCTCTCCGCTGTGTGAGGATTGTTTCTGTTCCCCCCCCCCTATGCCGTGAAGATTGAGCCACACCCCTGCATCTTGCAGCAAAACCCTAAAACCCCCTGAAAAACCCTAAACCCTACAAAATCAAAAAACCCCTAAAAACAATTAAAATCCTAAAAACTCTTAAAATCCATGAAAATAAAAAAAACAATAAAACCTTAAAAACCATTGAAAACCATAAAACCCCAAAAAACTTTTAAAAACCCAAAAACCCATAAAAAACCTAAAAACCACTAAAAATCCTTAAACCCCTAATAATGCTATAAAACTTTAAAAAACCTTAAAAATCTTAAAAACTCAAAAAAATCCTTAAAACCCAAAAAGACACTAAAAACCCAGAAAACCCCTAAAAGCCCTAAAAACCTCCGAAACCCCTAAAAACCTAAAAATCCCTAAAATGTAAAAAAACTCTAAAAACCATAAAAATCCTAAAAAACTCAAAAAACTCCCAAAACCAAAAAGACCCTAAAAACCTATGGAATCCCATAAAAACCCAAAAAATCACAAAAAACCCTAAAAAACCCTAAATCCCATAAAAATCCTAATAAACCCAAAAAATCCAGGAAAACATAAAAAATGCTTAAAACCCGGAAAACTAGAAAAACCAATAAAAACAATTAAAAAACCTAGAAAACCTAAAAATCCCCCAAAACCACTAAAAACTCCAAAAACCATTTAAACCCATAAAAATGTTAAAGAACTCAAAAAAAACCTTAAGAAACCTAAAAAAACTCAGAAAAAAACCTAAAAACCCAAAAGATCCTAAAAACCCTGAAAACCCCTAAAAACCATAAAACCCTTAAAGAACCCTAAAAACCCTAAAACCCATAAAACCCTAAAAAACCATAAAAACCATAAAAATATTAAAAAACCCCTAAAATCCCTGAAAATGTAAAAAACATAAAAATAATAAAGAACCCCTCAAATATATAAAACCACCTAAAACCCCATAAAAATCATTAAAACCCCAAAAAATGTTAAATAACTCTAAAAGACCTTAAAAGGCCTAAAAACCTAAAAAGACCATAAAAACTTCGAAACACCATAAAAACCCTAAAACCCCCGGAAAACTCCTAAAAATCCTAAAAACCCATAAATTCCAAGAAAATTTAAAAAACCCTAAAACTCGCTAAAAACTATAAAAACCCTAAACCACCTAAAAAGAATAAAAAAGCTATAAAAACCTTAAAAGCCAAAAAAACCAAAAAACCCCCTAAAAATCCCAAAAGACCCAAAAAAATCCTGAAACCCCATAAAAACCCCAAAACCCCTGAAAAACTCTCAGAATCCCTAAAACTCCTAAAAATTGTAAAAAGCATAAAAAACCTTAAAAAACCTAAAAATCCATGAAAATGTAAAAAATCCTAAAAACATTGAAAACACCCTAAAAAACATAAAAACCCCTAAAAACCTTAAAAACCCATAAAAACCCTAAAAACAACAAAAAAATTCTAAAAACCCTTAAACCCCATAAAATGTTAAAAAAATCTAAAAAGCCTTAAAACCCCTAAAAACCTCAAAAAAACCCTAAACCTTAAAAGGACCCTAAAAACTCTGAAAACCCCTGAAAAACCAAAAAACCCCAGAAAAACCCTCAAAACCCTCAAAATCCCTAAAAACCCTAAAAACCTTGAAAACCAAGAAAATCCTAAAAACAACTAAAAATCCATGAAAATGCAAAAAAGCCCAAAAACCTTGAAAACCCCCCTCAAAACCATAAATACCCCTTAAAACATTAGAAACCCTAAAAACCAATAAAACCTTAAAAACCACTTAAAACTCTAAAAACCCTTGAACCCCCCAAAATGTTAAAAATCTCCAAAACCCCTTAAAACACATAAAAAATAAAAAAAAGACAAAAATACCCAAAAAACCCCTAAAAACACTGAAAATCCCTTAAAATATAAACACCTGAAAGAACCTAAAATCCCAAAAAATCCATAGAAACCCTAAAAACCCTAATACTATAAAAATCCTCAAACCCCCTAAAATTCCAGGAAAACGTAGCAAACCCTAAAAACCTAGAAAAACCCCTAAAAACCTTAAAAATCCTAAAAACCCATAAAATCCCTAAAACCCCACAAAAAACTCTAAAAACCCTTAAAACCCCAAAAATGTAAAAAATAATGAAAAACCTTAAAAACACTAAAACTCAAAAAATACTAAAAACTCAAAAAACCCTAAAAACTCTTATAAACCCTAAAAATCACTAAAAACACCTAACACCCCTAAAGCCCAACAAAATCACTAAAAACCCTAAGACTAATAAAATTCACAAAAACCTGAAAAATCCATGAAAATGTAAAATCCCTAAAAACCCTAAAAAACCCCTGAAAACCATAAAGACCCTAAAAAACAAAAAATAACCTAAAATCCCAAAACGACCCTAAAAACCTTAAAAACCCCTCAAAACCCATAAAACCCTCAAAATCCATGATAACCCTAAAAATTTGTAAAAACCATAAAAATCCTAAAAAACCCTAAAAAACCATAAAACGTTAAATACTGTAAATACCATAAAAAACCCCTAAAAACCATAAAAATCCCCAAACACCTTAAAAAACCCACTGAAAACTCTAAAACCCTTAAAACCCCAAAAATTGTTAAAAAACTCTAAAAACCTTACAAAAGCTAAAAAAGTCAAAAAGAAAACCCTAAAAATCCAAATGGACACTAAAAACCCTAAAAAACCATAAAACCTCTGAAAAACCCCCAAAACCCCTTAAAATCCCTAAAATCCCAAAAAGTATAAATAATCAAAAAACCTATAAAAATCCATGAAAATATATAAAAAACACTAAAAACCCAAACACCCCCCCAAAAAAAACCATAAAACCCCTAAAAACCTTAAAAATCACTAATAAATAACTAAAAAGTCTAAAAAACATTAAAACCCCAAAAAGTGTTTAAAAACTATAAAAACCTTAAAAACCCGAAAAAACCCAAAAAACCCCAAAAGACCCTAAAAACAAAAAAAACCCTAAAAACCCCCTCAAAATCCCTAAAACCCCTAAAAATCCTAAAAATCATAAACAAACCTTAAAAATCCATAAAAACGTAAATACTCTAAAGACCCCAGAAACCCTCTAAAAACATAAAAACACCTAAAAACCCTAAAAATTCCAGAAAACTACTAAAAACACTAAAACCCCTTAAAACCTCTAAAAACATTGAAAAACTCTAAAAACCCTTAAAACACCTAAAAAACTAAAAAAACATGAAAAATCAAAAAGGACCTTAACAACCCTGAAAAACCCCTAAAACCCCTCAAAACCCCTGAAAACCCCTAAAAACCATCAAAATCACTAAAACCACTAAAACCTTAAAAACCATAAATATAATAAACCCCCCTAAAATTGATGAAAACATAAAAAACACTGAACCCCCCCTGAAAGCAATTAATAACTCTAAAAGCCTTCAAAACCCTGAAGAAACCACAAAAACTATAAAAACCACTAAAAAATCTAAAAACCCTTAAAACGACTAAAAACATTGAAAAACTCTAAAAACCCATAAAACTATAAAAACTCAAAAAATAACCCTAAAAACCCAAACAAACCCTAAAATCCCTGAAAAACCCCAAAAACCCTAAAAACATTCAAAAACCTAAAAAAAATCAAAATCTCTAGAAGCCCTCAAAAAACCCTAAAAACCATCCAAATCAAAAAAACCCTGAATATCTATGAAACGTAACAAACCCTAAAACCTTCCAAAAAAAGCACTGAAAACCCAAAAATCGTTAAAAACCTTAAAAACCCCAAAATATCCCAAAAACCCACTAAAAACTCTAAAAACCCCTTAAACCCCTAAAAACGTTAAAAACACTAAAAAACCTTAAAACCCTAATTAACTCAAAAAAGCCCTAAAACCCCCAAAAGACCCAAAAAAACCACGTAAAAACATAAAAACCCCAAAACTATTCTAAAACCCTCAAAATCAATAAAACCCCTAAAAACCCTAAAATTGATAAAAATCCTAAAAAACCCCTAAAAATCCATGAAAATGTAAAAAACCCAAAAAACCCTAAAAAATATGAAAACATTAAAACCCCTAAACCCCTTAAATAGCCCAAAACATATAAAAACACTTAAAACCCACTAAAACCCCTAAAAAACCTGAAACCCCTAAAAAGTTAAAAAAAAAACTCTAAAAAACTTAAAAACCTTTTAAAAAAATCAAAAAATCCCCTAAAAACCCGAAAGACAAAAAATAACCAGAAAAACCCTAAAACCCCAAAAAAAACCTTGAAAACCTTAAAAAATACTGAAAACTCCAAAAAACTCTAAAAACCATAAAAATTCTAAAAAACCCCTAAAAATACATGAAAATGTAAAAAACCCAAAATACCCTAAAAACCCATGAAAACCATAAAAACCCATAAAAATGATAAAATACACTAAACACCCATAAAAACACTAAAAACCCATTAGAAACTATAAAACCCTAAAAATGTTAAACAACTCTGAAAAAACATTAAAACCCTAAAAACTCAAAAAACCCTACCAACCCAAAAAAACAGAAAAATCCTAAAAAACCCAAAACCCCTGAAAAACCCTAAAAACTTGAAAATCCCTAAAAATAAAAAAAACCATATAAATCCTAAAAAACCCTTAAAATCCATGAATATCTAAAAGACCATAAAAACCATGAAAATCCCCTGAAAACCATAAAAACCACTAAAACCTTAAAAAATCCCCAAAACCCCCATAAAAACCCTAAAGACCGACTAAAAATTAAAAAACCCCTTAAGGCACTAAAAATGTTAAAAAAATATAAAATATCTTCAAAACCCTAAAAACTCAACCCCCCCCCCAAACCCCAAAACCCTTGAAAATCCCTAAAAAACCTAAGAACCCCTGAAAACCCCTAAAAAACCTCAAAATCCTAAAACCCCTAAATTTCCATGAAAATGTAAAAAACATTAAATACCCCCTAAAAACCATAAAACCCCCTAAAATATTAAAAAACCCAAAAATCCCAAAAATCCCCTAAATACCCACTAAAACTCTAAAAACTCTAAAAACCCCTAAAGGCTTTAAAAACTAAAAAAATCATAAAACCCCTAATAAACTCAGGAAGATGGCACTTCCTTCGCTCTCTCACGATGGAGGTCTTCTTTGTCACCCTTGAAGACGACGATGGACTTCGTGCACTGCTCTCCCCCCACCGCGGGGGAGGGGCCTCTCGCGGATGATCGTCCCTTTGTTCCGTTCAATGCCCCAAACTTGATGCCCCCTTTATGCAGATTATGCTTTGCCCCAAGGTTCCTGACCTGCGTGATGGGCGTCCACTGCTTCATCTTTCAATATCAGAGTTTAATGAAACCTCTACTTTGCATAACTTGACTTTGGTTGCTCGATTCACGAAATGGCGGCCCCCGGTGGATGTTTTTGATAGATTTGTATTTGAATTTTGGGATCTGCAGGATCGTGCTACGGTAGGTCTTGTTGATAGATTTCATATTCTGATTTGTTTTTCATCTGAGGAAGATCTTATTCATGCCTGGTCTTCGGCCCCCCGTTTTTGTGATGGTTCCCGATTCTCTCTATTTCAATGAAGTTTTGATATTAATTTGCAACATGATTCGCTGATGGTGGAAACCTGGGTGAGGTTTCCGGAGCTCCCTCTCCCCTTCCAGAACTTGTCTATTATCTCTATGTTGGGGAACTTGGTGGGAAGATTTCTTTGTGTTGATAGCAGGACTCAGGCTCTATGCCACCCAGTGGCTCTGAGATCTTTTATCGAGGTGGATGTTTCTAAATCAGCGATAGACTTTGTGTGGATGATTGTTGGAGAGGAGCTCTGATGGAGGCAGCCGGTGATCATTGAATCCTAGGTTGATTTTTGCTCCTACTGCCGGCATATCGTCCATGTTGATCGGGCCTGTAGGAAAGTCATTAAGGGGTCTGATGGCTTGAAGTTGGCCCCGACGGGGCAAGGCATATGACATCAGACTTTGGTTGGGGAACATGAGGCTAAGGCTTGCTTACATCCTTTTCCAAAGGCCAGGGACATTTTTGCACGCCTGCGAGCCGACCTCAATTTTGGTGGTGATAAGGTGGAAAGGACGGGTTCATGCACTTTGGGGCCGGAATCTTTAAATGATAGCAGTGGAAAGGTTGATAACAATGCAGTGGTTGCGAATTCTATTGATCACTTCAACAGTGAACATGTCAGAGGAAGGGAGGTGAGCCTATGTGGGACTTCCCTGCATAATATATTCGAGTGTCTGGTCTTTGTTGCACAAGAGGGTGAAGCTATGACACATGGGGTTCTAGAGGAGCAAGGGATGAGGAAGGATCAGGATAAGATGGATGGGATGGGGGAGGGATTCATTTGGGCCCAGGAACATAATGGGATCTTAAGTTGTGAGGTGGTTGAACCTGAAATGCGGGATTTGAGTTGTGATGGATCTGGAGATTATGAGATGCAGGTTCTAGAAGCATGGAATAATGTGGAGGTGGGGATGTATGGTGTTGAAGATGTTGTTGGACTGTAAATGCCTGGAGTGGTGCTTGATAAAGATGTTGTTGGTGATTTCTGTTGTACAGCCGGGCAGAAGAAGGTGGTTGAGTAGGGGGTGTTGGATCAGAGGCAAGTGGTGGCTGAGCAGGGGGGAGAGCTTGAGCAGGATGTGGCTCAACAAGAACTAAGGGAGGTGATCAAACTGGGGGAGTCCTCTCAGCAGTGGGATCTAACGATGCCGGTCTTTGTGGTATGTTCTACGACAGAGGGGAAAGATGCGGCACATGGGGATGTGGAAGAGCAAAGGGTTTTGGTAGAACAGGAAGAAGTATCCCCAGTGGTGACCAACATGGTGGTGGGAGAGACTGGTCACGAAGGTGTGGCTGGTGGAAGGTTATCTGAAATGGTTTTACTTTCATCTGGTAATGAGGATGCATCTGCTGGTGACTTTGATTATAAAGAAGGGCAGAATACCTGCCTTAGGAATCAGGAAGATGCTTGTGAGAATATGGGCAAGGGGGTGCAGGTGGGGGAACCTCCCATTTACAATGAGAAGGCGTTCGCGGGCTCTGATTTGCAGGTCCTCCTACTTAGAAATGTTGCCAGTGACAGTGTTGAGCATTCTGGACTTGCAGTGGCAGAAGGGGAGGTAGCAGCAAGGGGGGAGGTTGGGGAGGGGTTAGCTTCTCAAGAGGGTGCACCTGAAGCAGGGTTGGGGTGCGGGCAGGGGAAGGGACTTGGGACGGGGGATGCCCCCGAACACAGGGGTGCTGCTGCAAAGGAGGTGGTTCCAAGGGAGGAGGGGCTTTTGCAGCTGGCTGACAAGCCTGACTTCTTGGCCAGGCATGAAGATGAGGGGACGATCCTTCCTGGGGAGGATGGGAAAAGGCCTCTGGTTGCTGTCGATGGGAGTGTAGAAATACCTGCCTTAGTATCTCTAAGCTTGACTTAGGATGAAGTTTTTTTTGAGTGCCCCCTTAATCAGGAAGCCTCCTCTATCCCGGATCAAGTGCATTGAATGGAAGCGGAGGAGCGCTCTTTTGAGATTGAGAAGGTGAACGAGATGGATGATGGTCCCACCTCAATCTCCTCAAAGAGGAGGCGGAAGCGGGATTACTCCACTCTCCCCAGACCCATGGTTACTCGGGCTTCTTCAAAGTCGGTTAAGCTGAAAATCAAGGTTAATAATCGGGAGCAGCCACATTCCATGGAACAAAAGAAACGTAGGGAGAAGTGTCTGATGGTCCTCAAGCTCAATGAGGATTATGAGTCAGGATGGGATGACTCTGACTCCTGCTTTGATGATGCGGCCTCTGGATATGGTGCGGATGGTGACCCTTATGGTGTGGCTTCTGTTTTGTATTTTGGTGGTGATGTTGACTAATTTGTTTTCCTTTTGATTTTTTTGGGTCTTTGGGTTGGGGTTGTAAAGGGTTTTTGGGAGTGGGTCATTTGACCCCTCCCCTCCCTTGCCTGTTGCGTCTTTTCTTTATAAATTTGGGGGGTCTGGGAACAGCTTGACCCTCGAATCTTCCTTGCCCTAATAAAAACAGTAAAACCTCAAAACCCAAAAAGACCCTAAAACCCCTAAAAACCTGAAAACCCATAAAACCCCTGAAAAATCCTAAAATCCCTCAAAATCCCTAAGAATGATAAAAAACCATAAAACCTACAAAAATCCTAAAAAACTGCTAAACATCTATGAAAACGTAAAAAACCCTAAAACCCCTAAAAATAATAAAAACCTCAAAAAACCCTAAAAACATATAAAAATGCACTAAAACTGTAAAAAACCTTTAAACCCCAAAAACACTAAAAACATTAAAAGCCCTTAAAAACTCAAAAAAACACCTAAACCCAAATGACCTTAAAAACCATAAAACCCCTAAAAAATCTTAAAACCTTCATAATGCCTTAAAACCCTAAAGACCCCTAAAAACCATAAAAATCTTAAAAAACCCCTAAAATCAATGAAAATATAAAAAAAACATAAAAACCTTGAAAATACACTTGAAAACCATAAAAAACCCTAAAAACCCTAAAAAACCACTAAAAACTCTAAAAACCATCAAAACCCTAAAAACCCTAAAAACCACTAAAAACTCTAAAAACCATCAAAACCCTAAAAAATGTTAAAAAACTCTAGAAACCCTTAAACCCCCTAAAAAATCAAAAAAAAATCTAGAAACCCAAAAGACCAAAACCCCCCAAAAAACCCATAAAAACCCACAAAATACCTAAAATCCCCAAAAGATCCTAAAAACTATAAAAGTCATTAAAACCCCATAAAATCCATGAAAATGTAAAAAACCCCTAAAACCCCGAAAAAACACTTGGAACCCATAAAAAACATTAAAATAGCCAAAAACCCATAAAAACCCTAAAACCCACTAAAAACTCTAAAAAACCTTAAAACCCCTAAAAATGTTAAAAAATCTAAAAATTATAAAAACCCTAAAAAACTCAAAAAACCCTAAAAGACCTAAAGACCCTAAAACCCATGAAAACATTAAAAACCCCTAAAAACCTTCAAAATCTCTAAAAACACTAAAAACCATAAAAATCATAAAAATCTCTAAAAATCCCTAAAATTCCATGAAAACATAAAAAACCCTAAAATCCCAGAAAAACCCCTAAAGACCATAAAACCCCCTAAAAACCGTAAAACCCCCTAAAAACCCATAAAACCCTAAAAACACTAAAAAATATATTCCTTTAAAACCCCGAACAACATTTAAAGACTCTTAAAACCTTTAGAACCCAAAAAAACTCAAAAAACAACAAAAAGACCCTAAAAACCCTAAAAACCCAAAAAAAACTTGAAAATCATAAAAACCCTCCAAATCCATAAAAACATTAAAAAACCCTAAAAAACATATATATCCTAATAAACCCCTAAAAATCCATGATGATGTAAAAAACCCAAAAAACCTTGAAACCCCTTGAAAACCTTAAAACCCCTAAAAACCTTAGAAAACCCTAAAACCCCATAAATCCCCTAAAACCAACTAAAAACCCAAAAACCCCTTAAAACACCTAAAAATGTTAAAAACTCTAAAAAACCTTAAAACCCCTAAAAAACTAAAAAAATACCCTAAAGACCAAAAAAGACCCTAAAAACCTTGAAAAACCCTAAAACACATGAAAACACATGAAAATCCCTAAAATGATCAAAATCCCTAAAAACCATAAAAAACCTAGAAACCATAAAAATCCTAAAAACCCCTAAAAATCCATGAAAACATAAAAAAACCCTGAAAACCCCTTGAAACCCATAAAAACCCCTAAAAAAATTAAAAAACCTAACACTCCTAAAAACCCTAAAAAACCACTAAAAACTCGAAAACCCTCAAAACCCCTAAATACTTTTAAAAAACACTAAAATCCCACAAACACCCTAAAAACCCTAAAAAACCTAAAAACCCCAAAAGACCATAAAATCCCTACAAAACCTAAAAACCCTAAAACCCCTTGAAAATCCATAAAACCCCTCAACATCAAAAACCATAAAAAACCTAAAAAAATCCTTAAAAATCAAAGAAAATTTAAAAAAGCCTAAAATCCCTAAATAACCCCCAAAACAAAAAACAAACCCCTAAAAACCTTAAAAATCCCTAAAACCCCATAAGAAAGACCCTAATTGAAGATGGCAGCTATCTCTCCCATCTCCTCTCTTGCTTGAGCTTCCCTGCGATTCCCTTCGTGGTGTGCTTCGTCCGACGTGGAGTTTCATTCTCAGTTACTTTGGGTTCTATGGAATTGGTTCTCACAGTGCCGCTACTTCCCTTCGAGGTGTGGCTCTTCTGGATCAGCGGAGTGCTTGCAATCTGGGTTTCTCGGGTGTCAGCTACGGTTGATGACTACAACTTTTGATGACCGGGTCAGATCTGGTCTCCCCGGCATGCGATGCTTTAGGTTCATGGAGGAGTGGGCTATATCTGGCCTTTCACTGGCACGACGTTGCATTTCCATGAGGGAGACTTTTGAATCTGGTTATTTCATCAGGAGGCGGTCTATGAAGGTGCGAGTCAAATCTAGGTGTTTTGGGTTGCTACGTTGCAGATCCCTTCGGCTTCGATGGACCTTGGCGGCAAGCTCTAGTTTAAATGTGGTAGGCGACTTCTAGATGTTTCGATGGCTTTTCCTTCTCCGGGCAGTGGCATGGAAAGTATTTGCCTCGGTGTTTCTGGAAGTTGTGTAGTGGGAGATGGCGGTGCTCTTTGAGTCCATGGTCTTTTCAGCGATGCTTGGTCCGTGGTGGGAAGTCTTGGCTTTGGCGTTCCTGGAATCTGTGCGGGGAGTTATTGACCTAGTTTTTCTTGGGTCATCACACGATGGGGAGGATTTGTGGACTTCAGATAAGATGCATGCTCGTTTTTGGGACTCTTTTTCACTGCTTGATGTTGATGCTAGTCTGGATCAGAGTTACGTTTTGGGTTCCTTGTCGGGCTGTGGTGGCTAGTCCACAGAGTGTTGTGGGATTGGTTTGGTGTTGGTTGATGGTCATGGCATGAGGTGCTGGATGTTGTCTGTTCATGGTGTGCGATCTCTAGGTGGCTGGAGGAGTAGATTAGTAATGGGTCTTCCCAAGGATTTTTGGGTGCTACAGATTGGTCCTTGGCGAGAGGGCTACGGGTCCTGTAATGCTAGTAGTGTAGCTAGATGCGAGATGCTGGAAGAAATTGCTGGATGTAGGGTCTTGATTGATTCAAAGGGGATGGTTGCTGGATATTGGGATGCTGGTTATTGTTTGCTGCTTATAGAGGCGGTGTAAGATGTGGTGTCGCTGCATGGTCCGAGTGCTGGTTGGGGTGTGTGGATGATTTGGTTGTGAATTGGTGGTGGTATTGGTTTTTGGTTGCAACTGGTGTGTACGATATGATTGGTTAGGAGGCTCTGGATGCTTGGTTAAGTCATGATGGTTATGATGGTTGCTAGAAAATGAGAGGTGGTATGCTAGGGGACGTCTGTCTAGGTGGTTCCAGATTGGAGTTTGAGCTACTGGATGCTGTTTTCTGCTTGGCTAGGAGGAAAACCCTGGCCCTGAAAAGTGTTGAAAGAGATGATGATTCTGAAGTCAATAGATGTTGGAAATTGCACTGCTGGATGCTGGTTGATGGTTATCTGGGAGGTGCTGAAGCTGGGTTGTTGATTTTGCTGTCGATGGTTTTGATGATGTTGAATGCTGGTTGCTGATTAGATGGGAGGTGATGTTGGGGACATTTCAGGTTTTATGATTTGTTTGGTTGTGTGTGTTTTTTTTGGTCTTTTTTTTGGCATATGCTGGGTTTGGGGTTGTAAAGGGTTTTTGGGTGCGGGTCACTTGACCCCTCACCTCCCTTGTCTGCTGCTTCTTTTTTTCTAATAAATTCTTGGGGGGGGGGGGGGGGTCGGGAATAGCCTAACCCTCGCATCTTCCTTACCATAAAACCCCATAAAATCCTAAAAACACTAAAAACTCTAAAAACGTTTAAAACCCCTAAAAATGTTAAAAAACATTGAAAACCCTTAAAAACCCTAAAAAACTCAAAAAAAAACTAAACACCCAAAATTACCCAAAAAACCATGAAACAAAACATAAACCCCCCACCAAAAACCCTAAAAAGACTAAAAAGCCTCCAAATCCCTAAAACCCCTAAAAACAATAAAAACCAGAAAAAACCTAAAAGACCCCTAAAAATCCAAAAACTACTAAAAAACCCTAAAAACCCTGAAAACCACCTGAAAAACATAAAAACCCCTAAAAACTTTTAAAAAACCATAAAAATATATAAAACCCTAAAAACCACTCAAAACTCTAAAAACCCTTAAACCCCCTAAAAATGTTTAAATACTCTAAAAACCTTAGAACCCGAAAAAGCTAAAAAAACCCTAAATCCCAAAAAAGAACCTACAACTCTGAAAAAACCTGAAAAATCATAAAAACTCTCTAAATCCCTAAAAACCCTATAAATAACACAAAAAAATCATTCAGGTCCTCAAACCCCCCAAAAAATCCATGATATCATAAATAACTCAAAAAACCCTGAAACCCTTGAAAACAATAAAAACCCCTAAAAACCTTCCAAGACCCTAAAAACCCACAAATAACAAAAAACCATCAAAAACTCAAAAAACTTGAAAAATGCCCAATAAAGTTAAAAAACTATAAAAACCTAAAAAACCCTAAAAACTAAAAAAACCCCTAAAATCCAAAAAAGACCCTAAAACCCTAAAAACTTTAAAAACCCCCAAACCCCTTGAAAAACACTAAAACCCTCAAAATCCCTAAAAACACTAAAAGCCTTAGAAACCATAAAAATCCTATAAACCCCTAAAAATCCATAAAAATGTGAAAAAACCTAAAAACCCCAAAAAACTCCTAAAAACCATAAAAACATTAATCAATCCTAAAACCCACAAAACCCACAAAAAATAAAAGACCATGAAAACCTGAAAAAACAATAACGCAAAAGACACTAAAAAACCCGAAAAACCCTACAAATCCTAAAGACCCTCAACATTAATGAAAAGGTAAAAATCCAAAAAAAACCCTAAAATCCTTAAAAAACCCAAAAAACCCATAAAACCCAAAACACTATAAAATCTAAAAACCATTAAAACCACTAAAAAACTCTAAAAACCTTTAAAACCCAAAAGAGATAAAAAAAACCCTAAACCCAAAATGACCCAAAAAAACCCTTAAAAAAACCTAAATCCCTATAAAACCCCTAAAACCCCTAAAAACCCTCAAAATCACTAAAAATTCTAAAAACCCAAAAACCAATAAAAATACTAAAAAACACCTTAAAATCAATGAAAACTTAAACAACCCTAAAAACCTTATTAAACCCTTGAAAACCATAAAACCCCTAAAAACCATAAAAAACCTAAAACCCATAAAAACCCTAAAAACCCTAAAAACCCACTAAAAATACTAAAAACCCTTAAAACCCATAGAGTTAAAAAAATCTAAAAAACCTTTAAACCCCTAAAAAACACAAAAAAACCCAAAAACCCAAAAAGAACCTAAAAACCCAAAAAAAACCCTAAAACCCTAAAACCCCCAGAAAATCCTAAAACCCCTCAAAATCCCTAAATCCCCTTAAAACCCTAAAAGTTATAAAAATCCTAAAACCCCCTAAAAATCCATGAAAATGTAAAAAACCATAAAACCCCTGAAAACCCCCTAAAAACCAAACCCCCTTAAAAACATTAAAAACACTAAAAACCCAAAAAACACTAAAACTCTAAAAAACTTTAAAACACATAAAAACGTTAAAATCTCTAAAAACCTTAAAAACATTAAAAAAAATATCCTAAAAACCCCAAAAGACCCAAGAAAACCCCTAAACCCCCTAAAAACCCAAAAAAACCCTAAAAACCCAAAAAACGATAAAAATCCTAAAAAACCCTTAAAAATCCATGAAAACATAAAAAATCCTAAAAACCATGAAAAACACCTGAAAACCATAAAAACTTCTAAAACCTTAAAAACCCTAAAATCCCATAAAAATCACAAAAAATTATAAAAAATTTAAAACCCCTAAAAATGTTAACAAACTCTAAAAAACTTTAAACCCCTAAAAAAATCAAAAAAACCCTAAAAACCCAAAATGTCCGTAAAAACCTTGAGAACCCTTAAAATCCCAAAACAAATCCTAAAAACCCCCATAATCCATAAAAACCATAGAAAAAATAAAAATCTAAAAAAACTCAAAAAATCCATGAAAACGTAAAAAACCCTAAAAACCCCGAAACCCCCTAAAAACCATAAAAACCTTTAAAACCCTAAAAATCATAAAGTCCCTAAAAACTAGTAAAACTCTAGAAACCCTTAAACCCCTAAAAACATTTTAAAACTCTAAAAACCCGTAAAACCCATAAAAACCATAAGAAATCTAAAAAACCCTAAAAAACTCATAAAACCCCAAAAAACTGAAAAAGTTCATAAAAACCCTGAAAACCATCAAAATACCAAAAAACACTAAGAACACCCTAAAAACTATAAAAGAATTAAAAACACTTAAAATCCATGAAAATGTAAATAACTCTAAAAACCCTCAAAACCATAATATCCTAAAAACCTTAAAAAATCCAAAAACCTCGTAAAAACACTAAAAACCTACTAAAAACCATTAAAACCCATAAAAACATTAAAAACTATAAAAAACCATTAAAAACCAAAAAACTCAAAAAACCCTAAAAACTCAAAATACCCTAAAATCCCAAAAAGACCATTAAAACCTTGAAACCCCCTAAAAACCCTAAAAACCTCGGAAAAACCATAAAAGCCTGAAAAATCCCAAAAAACCCGAAAAACCGTGAAAACCCCCTTAAAACCCATAAAACCCCTACGAACCCACTAATGCTCTAAAACCCCTTAAAAGCCCTAAAAAAGATAAAAAACTCTAAAAAACCTCAAAAACCATAAAAAACTCAAGAAAACCCTAAAACCCCCAAAATACCCTAAACCCCTGAAAAACCCTAAAAACCTTAAAAATTCCTGAAAACCTTAAAAGCTCTCAAAATCCTTATAAACCATAAAAACTATAAAATCCAAAAAAATCCTAAAAACCGTGAAAAATCAATAAAAACATAAAAGCTTAAAAAAACCCTGAAAAATCCTAAAAACAATAAAAACCCCTAAAAACTTAAAATCCCTAAAAATGAATTAAAATACAAAAAAAAAACTAAAAACTCTAAAAAAACATAAAACCCTAAACAACTAAAAAGATCCCTAAAAACCTAAAAAGACCATGAAAAACATGAAAAATCCTAAAAACTCATGAAAACCCCTAAAACCCCTAAAACCCCTCAAAATCCCTAAAACCCTAAAAATCCTTAAAAACCTCTAAAAACCTTGAAAACTTAAAAAACCCTAGAAACCCTTAAAAACCCCCAGAAAACCATAAAAAGTCCAAAAATATTTAAAACCCCTAAAAACACATAAAAACCCTAAAAACTCACTAACAACTCTAAAAAGCCTTAAAACCCCTAAAAACATTAAAAAACTCTAAAAATCTTAAAAATCCTAAAATACTCAAAAAAACCCAAAAACCCCCAAATGATCATAAAACCCCTGAAAACCCCTAAAAACTTACCAAATCCCTAAAATCCTAGAAAACCCTAAAATCCATAAAAATCCTAAAAACCACCTAAAAATCCATTAAAATATCAAAAAACCCTAAAATCCCTGAAAAACCCCTAAAACCCCTAAAAAACCCTAAAAACCTTAAAAAACCTAAAAAAAACATGGGCCTGCGGGAGGACCCCTTCCATGATTTGCGTTGTTCCAGTCCTGGGGTGGGGTTGAAGGCTTTTGATGAGGGGGCTACTACAGTAGCATCTGGTAGTGCGGCTGAGAAGGCTGAGAATGGGCAGGTAGATGTAGAGAGTGGTTTGGTGAACCAGGGGCCTGCAGTCGGGAAGACTGGCACTGCTGGGGTGCACTTGTGGAAGGGAAGGTGCATGAGCAGGGGGGAGCTGAGCAGAGAGATATGGACCTTTTCAGTTAGGTGCTGGGGGAGGAGGCTATGTAGGGGGTAGTGCATAGGCAAGGGGAGATGGAAGAGCAGTTTTTTGTGGTGATGGAGGGTTCCCTGCGGCATGGGCAGGGGCCTTCGGCTTTGCTGGTGCATGAAGGGGTTTCTAATGGTGAATCTTTATAGGGGGGATTTGTCTCAGTTTGCTCATGAGTAGAGGGAGGCTGCTGAACGTAGGGAGGTGATGAAGCCGGTTTTGGAGGTCTGCATGTCGCCTAGGGAGGAGGGGTGATTGCAGTTGGCCCTGGTGGAGTCTCTCTATGTGCCGCGTGTGTGTTCCCTATATCAGGAAGCCTCCTTCATTCCTGATCAAGTTTTTTTCCAGGATGATGCTCGAAGGATGAATTATAATATGGATATGATCAGTAAGGAGAGGGCCTTGCTAGAGGTGGCCCTTCCATATGGGAAGGAAAACAATTCTGCAGGGGTCTCTTTGGACCCTCGAAAGAGAAAGTCGAGGAAGGACTATTCCACTTTGCCAAAGACAGTGTCCACGAGAGCCTCTTGCAAAGCTAAGTAAGTTTCCTTGGGCAGGGGAGGTCAGTCTGTCAAAGCGCAACCTAATGTGGAGCAGCAACGTCTCAGAGATTACTACAACTCCTTCCTAAAGCAATATGAATCATCTGAATGGGAGTCGGTGGAGTCAGATGCTTCTTCTGGTTATAGTGCTGATGGGGACCCACTTGGGGTTGGAGATGTTGATTTGTAGCTCCTGCTTTTTTTCTCTGGTTTTTCATTTTGGGTCTTTTGGGTCTTTTGGGCTGTGTGGGGTGTCCAGGGTTTTTGGGTGTGGGTTGATTGACCCCACCCCTCCCTTGTCTGATGTGTATTGTTTTCTAATAAAATTTAGGGGGGGTCAAGAATAGCCTGGCCCTACACCTACCTTTCCCTAAAAACTTCAAAAACCCTAAAAACTCAAAAAAAAACCTAAAAACCCCGAAAACCCCTCAAAATCCATAAAAACCCTAAAACAAAAAAAAATCCAAAAAACTATAAAAATCAATGATATAGTAAAAACCCTAAAAACCCTAAAAAACCACTGAAATTCATAAAAAACCCTTAAAAATCATAAAAAACCATAAAACCCCATAAAAACCCTGAAAAACACTAAAAACTCAAAAAACCCTCATAATCCCAAAAAACCCAAAAAACCCTAAAAACTGTAAAAAACCTATAAACCCCAAGAAGTCTATGAAAATGTAAACAACCATAAAAACCCTGAAAACCCACAAAAAATAATAAAAACAATTTAAAAACTTAAAAACCATAAAAACCCATAAAAACCCTTAAAACCACTAAATTTTAAATAAACCCTTAAAACCCTTAAAAATGTCAAAAAAAAATACAAAAAGCTTTAAAAACACTAAAACCCCTTAAAACCCTTAAAACCCTCAAAATCCTCAAAACCCTAAAAAGCATAAAAAATACAAATCCTAAAAAACCCATAAAAATCCATGGAGATGTCAAAATCCCTAAAAACTTTGATAAACCCCTACAAACCATAAAAAACTCTAAAAAGATAAATACCCCTAAAATCCTATAAAAACCCTAAAAACCACTAAAACCCCTTTAAACCCCTAAAATGTTAAAAAAAATATAAAACCTTAAAAACCCTAAAAAATAAAATAAACCCAAAAATCCCAAAAGGACACTAATAACACCTAAAAACCCCTGAAAATCCCCCAAAACTCTAAAAAACCCTAATAAACCTAAATACCCCTAAAAACCATAAAAATCCTACAAAACCATTAAAATCCCTGAAAACGTAAAAAAACCAAAAAACCCGGAAAACCCCTTGAAAACAATAAAACATCATAAAAACCATAAAAAACCCCAAAAAACTCATAAAACACTAAAGAACTACTAAAAAATTTAAAGACCCTTTAAAACCCTAAAAACGTTAAAAAGTCATAGAAACCTTAAAACCCCTAAAAACTAAAAAAATCTAGAACCCAAAAAAGAAACTAAAAAGCCTTGAAAACCCCTAAAAACAAAAAAACCATAAAAATCCCAAAATACCACTTAAAAATCCATGAAAATGTAAGAAAACCTAAAAACCCTAAAAACCCCTAAAAACCATAAAAACCATAAAAAACCCCACACAAAAAACCTATAAAAACTTTAAAAAAACTAAAAAAATCAAAAAAAAACCCAAAACACCCCAAAAAAGCCTAAAAAATCAATACATATTCAGGAAAAAGTAAAATTCCCCCAAAACCCTGAAAAATCCTTAAAAACCATAAAAACACAAAAAACCCATAAAAACCCTAAAAACCAATAAAAAGTCTAAAACCCCTAAAAATGTTAAAAACCTTAAAAACCAGACAAAAATCTAAAAAATCCACAAAACCCAAAAAGACCATATAAACCCGAAAAACCATAAAACCTTAGGAAAACCCTGAAAACCATCAAAAACCCTAAAACCCCTAAACCTATAAAAAGATTAAAAAAGTCTTACAAATCTATGAAAACGTAAAAAACCCTAAAAACCCTGAAACCATACTTAAAACCATAAACCCCCTAAAAACCGTAAAAACCCCATAAAAACCCTAAAAACAACAAAAAACTCAAAAAAAAACAAAGAAAACCCAAAAAGTCTATAAAAACTCAAAAAACCATAAAAATCCTAAAAACCCACTAAAAATCCATGAAAATGTAAAAAACAAAAAAGACTATGAAGAACCCCTCAAACCAATAAAAATCCCTAAAACCCTTAACAAACCCTAAAACCCTAAAAACCACTAAATAAATCTAGAACCCTTAAAACCCCTAAAAAAGTTAAAAAACTCCAAAAATCCATAAAAAACTTAAAAAACTCAAAAAACCCTAAAAACCAAGAATACACTAAAAACCTTGAAAACCCCTAAACCCCCAAAAAACCATAAAACCCCAAAAAAATACCTAAAACCCCTAAAAACCAATAATATCCATGAAAACGTAGAAAAATCTAAAAACCCCATGAAAACCATAAAAACCCCTAAAAACTTTAAAACCCTAAAAATCCATAAAAAACCCGAAAAACCACTAAAAAATATATAAAACCACAAAATACATTAAAAAACTTAAAAACCCTAAAACACCTAAAACCCCCTAAAATACTAAGAATCCCTAAAAACACTCAAAACACTAAAACCATAAGAATCCTGAAAACCCACTAAAAATCCATGAAAAATCAAAAAAATATAGAAATACCCTGAAAACCATAAAAACCCTAAAAACCTTAAAAACCCTAAAACCCATAAAACCCCTAAAACTACTAAAAAATTCTAAAAACCCTTAAAACCCCTAAAAATGTTAAAAAATTCAAGAAAAACTTTAAAAACCAAAAAACTCAAAAAAACCCTAAAACCCGAAAAACACCCTAAAAACCCTAAAACCCCCTAAAAACCCTAAATACACCCGAAAACCCCTAAAAACCCAAAAAACCCCTAAAACCCCAAATAACCCTAAAAACCATAAAGATCATAAAAATCCCTAAAAATCGATGAAAACATAAAAAACACAAAAAACCCTAAAAAACCTTGAAAACCATAAAACTCCATAAGAACATAAAAAATAGTAAAAACCCTAAAAACCACTTAAATATAAAAAAACCATTAAAACCCCTAAAATGTTAAAAGTCTACAAAACCTTAAATACCTAAAAAACTAAAAAAGCACTAAAACGCCCAAAAGACCCTAAAACCCCCTACAAACCATGAAAACCCTCAAAATCTCTAAAAACTATAAATGTGATAATGAGGTGGAGCTTTAGGCATTGATCAAAGCAATTTATTTTGCTAATCAATTTTGGTGGAAGCGCCTTTGGAATGAATCAGACTCGATCTTGGTAGTGGAGGCCCTCAAAAACAAATCAAGAAGGGTACCTTGGATAATTCTCCCATATTAGATTGATTGCCTTAAGGTATACTAGGACCTCACTCTCAAAAATGTGGGGTGAAAAAGAACCACATTGATCTCCTTTTCCCTAAAAACCCTAAAAACCCTAAAAACCATTTAAAATCCTAGAAATCCCTTAAAAATCCATGAAATCGTAAAAAACAGTAAAAACCCTAAAAAACTTAAAAATTCAAAAAAAAAACCACAAAACCCTAAAAATCCAGTAAAAACTCTAAAAACCCTTTAAACCCCTAAGAACATTAAAAACTCTAAAAACCATTAAAATCCTAAAAAAATCAAAAAAATCCTAAAAACCCAAAAAGACCCTAAAAACCCTGAAAAACCCTAAAAATTATAAATACCCCAAAAAATCCTAAAACCCCTCAAAATCCCTAAAAACCATAAAAATCCAAAAAAACCCCCCAAAAAATCCCTGAAAATGTAAGAAACACTAAAACCTTGAGAACCCCTTGAAAACCATGAAACACCCAAAACAAAATCAAAAATGCTAAAAACCCATAAAAATTCTAAAAAACCACTAAAACTCCAAAAAACCCATAAAACCCATAAAACCCCTAAAATGTTAATTTTTTTTATAAAACCCTAAAAAGCCTAAAATACTCAAAAAAACCATAAAGACCCAATGTTAGTAAAAACCCTTTAAACCCTAAAACTCCTGAAAACCCCAAAAAACCCTCAAAATCTCTAAAAACCCTCAAATATCTAAAAACCAAAAAAATCCTAAAAAATCCCTAAATATCCATTAAAACATAAAAAACCACAACAACCTTGAAAAAACCTTAAAACCATAAAAATCCCTAAAACCCTTAAAATATCCTAAAAAACCATAAAACCCTAAAAACCCACTAAAAATTCTAAAAATACTTAAAACCCATAAAAACATTAAAAAACTCAAAGAAAATCCTAGAACCCAAAAAGACATAAAAAACATGAAAAACACTAAAAACCTAGGAAAATAAAAAATTCCTTAAAATCCAAAAAACCCAAAAAACACTAAAAACCATAAGAAACCTAAAACCCCCTAAAATCCATGAAAATGTAAAAAACCGTAAAAACCTTGAAAAAAACCTGAATACCATTAAAACCCTTAAAAACCTTAAATACCCTAAAAAACCATAAACCCCATAAAAAATCCACAAAAAACTCTAAAAACCCTTAAAACCCTAAAAATGATATAAATCTCTCAAAAACCTTAAAAAACCTAAAAAACTCAAAAAACCCTAAAACCCAAAAATACCCGAAAAACCATGAAAACCTTAAACCCCTATAAACACCTAAAAACCCTCAAAATCCCTAAAACCTGTTAAAAAATATAAAAAACCCTTAAAGCACATAAAAACGTTAAAAAACTCTAAAGAAACTTAAAAACCCTAACAACTTAAAAAGAGCCCTAAAACCCAAAAAGACTCTAAAAACCATAAAACCAGTAAAAACAATAAAAAACATTTGAAAACCCCTAAAACCCATAAAGATCAATAAAGACCCTAAAAAACCCAAAAAATAATAAAAATCCTAAAAAACCCTTGAAAATCCATGAAAACCTAAAAAATCCTAAAAACCCCTGAAAACCGAAAAACACCTAAAAACCTTGAAAACCCTAAAAATCCATAAAATCCCTAAACAACCACTATAAACTCTGAAAACCCTTAAAATACCTAAAAATGTTAAAACTCTAAAAACCCTTAAAACCTTACAAAACTCAAAAAAACCCTAAAACTCCAAAAAGACCATAAAAACCCTAAAAACCCTAAACACCCTAAACCCCCTAAAAACCTATAAAACCCCTCAAAATCCATAAAACCCATAAAAATAAAAAACTTAAAACACCCTAAAATCCATGAAAATTTAAAAACCCCTAAAAATCATAAAACCCCCTAAAACAGTAAAAACCCATAAATCCACTAAAAACTCTAAAAACCGTTTAAAAATATAAAAAATTTATAAGACTCTAAAAAATCAAAAAAACCATAAAAAACTTTAAAAACCCTAAAAACCAAAAATACCCATCAAATCCTGAAACCATAAAAACCCAAAAACCCATAAAAACCCCTAAAAACTCTAAAAACCCTACAATACCCTAAAAGGCATAAAAATCATAAAAAACCTTAAAATGCATGAAAATGTAAAAAACCCTAAAAACCCATTAAACCATAAAAACCCTTAAAATCCTTAAAAAACCCTAAAAGTCAATAAAAACCCTAAAAACCACTAAAAACTTAAAAAACCCTAAAAATGTTTAAAAAACACTTAAAACCCTTAAAACCCTAAAAAACTCAAAAAAACCCTAAAACCCCCAAAAGACCCTAAAGCCTTGAAAACCCCCAAACCCCCAAACCCCCTTAAAATCCATATAAACACTCAAAATCCCTAAAACCCTAAAGACCTAAAATTCCTAAAAACCACAAAAAATCTATGAAAACATAAAAAACCCAAAAAACCCTTAAAACCCCTTGAAAACCATAACAACCCTAAAAACCTTAAAAACCATAAAAACCAATAAAACCCCTAAAAACACTTGAAACCCCCTAAAACCCCTCAAAATCTCAAAACCCCTAAAATAATAAAAATATTAAAAAATCCCTAAAATCCATGAAAATGTAAAAACCCTAAAAACATTGAAGAACCCATCAAACCCATAAAAACCCCTAAAAATATTAAAAAATCTTAAAACCTAAAAAACCACTCCAACTCTAAAAACACTTAAATCCCTTAAAAACATTAGAAAACTCTATAAACCTTATAAACTATAAAAAACTCAAAAAAACCCTGGAAAAACCCTAAAAAACCTCTAAACCTCTAAAAACCCTAAAAACCCTAAAAACCCTAAAAAACCCTAAAACCTCATAAAAACCCTAAAAACTTTAAAAATCCTTTAAATCCCAAAAAACCTTAAAAAAATTAAAAAAACCTTAAAAACCATAAAAAACTAAAAAAACCAAAAAACCAAAAATCCCAAAGGACCCTAAAAAACTCAAAAGACCCTAAAACCCCTGATAACCCTAAAAACCCTCAAAATTATGATAAACCCTAAAAACCAAAAAAAATCTAAATAAAACCCATAAATATCAATGAAAATGTAAAAAACTCAATAAACCCCGGAAAACCCCTAAAAACCATAAAAACCACTGAAAACATAAAAACCACAAAACCCACAAAACCCCTAAAAACTACTAAAACTCTAAAAACCCTTAAGGCCCCATAAAATGTAAAAAACTCTAAAAATTATAAGAAACTCTAAAGTCCCAAACAAACACTAAAAAACTTGAAAACTCATAAAAACCATCGAAATGCCTAAAAACTATCAACATCCCTAAAAGCCCAGAAAACCCCAAAAAACCATAAAAATCCTAAAAAACCCATAAAAATCCATGAAATTGTAAAAACCCTAAAAACCCTGAAACCCCCTAAAAACCTTAAAAAACCAAAAACATTAATAAAAACCCTACAAACCCACTGAAAACTTTAAAAACTATTAAACCCCCTAGAAACGTTAAAAAACTCCAAAAAACCTTAAAAACCCTAAAAACTCAAAAAAAATCCAAAAATCCCAAAAGACTCCTAAAAACAACTAAAAAACCTAAAAATCATGAAAACCCCCAAAAAACAATCAAAATCCCTAGAAACCCTAAAATCGCAAAAATCCTAAAACCCCCTCAAAACCCATGAAAACAAACCCCCCATGAAAAAACCTTTAAAAAACATAAAAACCCCTAAAAAACTTTAAAAACCCTAAAAATGCTCAAAAAACTCTAAAACCACTAAAAACTATAAAACCCCATTAAACCCCTAAAAATGTTAAAAAACTATAAAAACCTTTAAAACCACAAAAAAACTCAGAATACCCTAAAAACCCTATGAATCACTAAAAACCTCAAAAACTGCTAAAACCCCAAAAAACCAAAATATCCCAAAAAACCATAAAAACCATAAAATCCTCAAAAACCCTAAAAATGTTGAAAAACCCTTTAAACCCCCTTAAAACAATAACCCCCTCCCCAAACCTTAAAAAACCCTAAAGACCCATAAAAACCACAAACAACACTAAAACCTCCAAAAACTCCAAATCCCCTTAAAACCCTAAAAATGTTAAAAATCTCTAAAAATCTTCAAAACCCTAAACAACTCAAAAAATCCCTAAAAACCCCAAAAGACACTAAAATCCCTAATACCCCTAAAAAAATTTAAAAATCCCAAAAAACCCTCAAAATACCTTAAACCCCTAAAAAGCCCAAAAAACCATAAAAATCCCAAAAAACACTTAAAAATCCACGAAAACATGAAAATCCCTAAAAACACAAAAAATCCCAAGAAAATCATAAAAATCCCTAAAAATATTAGAAAATCCTAAAAACCCATAAAACACTAAAAACCCACTAAAAACTCTAAAACCCTTACAACTGCTAAATTTTTTAAAAAACTCTAAAAACTCAAAAAAATCCTAAAAACCCCAAAAGACCCTAAAAACCCTGAAAACCCCTAAAAACTCTAAAACCCCCTAAAAACCATAAAATCTCCTAAAATCCCCTAAAACCCTAAAAACCACTAAAACCACTAAAAACCTTTAAAACCCCCCAAAACCTTAAAAAGAATTAAAAAACCTTAAAAACTCAAAAATCCCCTAAAAACACAAGAGGCACTAAAAACCCGGAAAACCCCCTAAAAATCCATGGAAACATAAAAACCCTAAAAACCCTAAAAACCATAAAAACCCCCCAAAACCCTAAAAAAATCATAAAACTCCCAAAACTACTAAAAACTCTAAATAACCTTAAAACCCCCCAGAACATTTAAACCCTCTAAAAACCTTTAAAACCGTAAAAAAACTCAAAAAACCTTGAAAACATAAAAATATCCTAAAAAACTAAAAAATCATAAAAACCTATGAGAACCCCTAAAACCCTCAAAATCACTAAAAACACTAAAAACCATAAAAATCCTAAAAACCCTAAAATTCATGATAATGTAAAAACCCTAAAAACCCTAAAATACCCTAAAAACCATAAAACCCCTAAAACCTTAAAAAACCCTAAAACCCCATAAAAACCTAAAACCACTAAAACTCTAAAAACCGTCAAAATCCCTAAAAATATTAAAAACTCTAAAAAACTTAAAAACCCTAAAAACTCAAAAAACCCCTAAAAGCCATGAAAAACACTAAAAACCTTGAAAACCGCTTACACCCCTAAAAACCCTGAAAACCCTAAATGATGAGAACCATGTTAAAGGCACTAAGTCGAATGTGAGGGAGGAGATGGATTTGCAAGGCCCAATGACGCGAGGGAGATTAAAGAGGCTCAATGCTACAATGGGTTCTCATCTTGCTTCATTAAAGGCCCAATGGATCTTGCCTTGCATGGATGGATCAAATGGGCCTATTATGTCACTTATTAAAGCCCAAACATGATTCTTAAATATTGGCCCACATGGTTACACGAATTTGGAAGCCTTGTCCACATGTAGGATTCTAGAAATGGCATCTTTGGACCCCAAATTCAAATCCGGTGGGCAATGCACTCAAAGTCAAATCCAGTGGGCTATAGTTGGAAAGTTGTGTACCACTTTTCCAAAAGTATTTGGTAGAATTTATCTTTTTGAATTTTAGGGAACAAGGTACTTTAGCCTTTATGACTTTAGGGTATTATACCCTTGACTATTGTACCACCCCCTTGGCTATAAATAGCCACCCCCATGGCACTTGTATGACATTCCAGATTTAATTGAGAGCTTATGCTTTATTTCTCTCCATTATGTGAGAATTTTTTTGAGTTTCCCCTTGCTCTTGTGCATTATTTCCTTGTCAATCTACAAGTTAGATTAGTGATCCAAGATCACAAAGCCCCCAATTTCGTGCCTCAACCCAAGTGCGTTGTTGTGTGGATTGTCTATCACATCCCTCCCTTGAGTGTGTTGTCTAAGTAGTAGGTCGTGCCCCTTATAGCATTGATTGACTACTTGTATCCACTATCCATAACCATCATCCACCACTTAGCCCCAAACTGCATCTTACATTCGCCGCCCTACGCCGTGAAGATCGGGCCACCCCGAGCGTCTCAGATCAGTTGGTATCAGAGCTCCAGTTGACATAGTAGGCATCTATCCCTTCATTTACTTTAATTATATCTATTACCCTCCTTATCCTTCCATATTATTCACCCATTCAACAAAAGGAAATCATTTTCTTGAAAGCCTCCTGAATTGGCCTAGTTTGTGCAAGCTTGGATTATTATAAATTGAGTCAAATTTTCATTTCTCTTCTTTCCGCATTTAATTGTATATATGTTATTTTTATCCGGAAAAAAATATGAAATTCTATCAACTCATCATATTGTGCTTTTCAAAATTAAGCACATCCTTCATTTGAGAGATTTCGAAAAAAAATTTCTTACTCTCCGTTCAACCATCTTGTTCTTTAAAAATCCATGCACAACACTTTTTGGGGATAATTGACAAAAAAAAAGCAGATACAATTAATCCTTTGTGCTTTACATTATTATCACTTTCCATTTCCATACATCACTTTATCCATCATTTTTCTCCATCCCCATTTTATATTTTTGTCTCATATTGTTGTTAATTTTTCTTATCTTTCACAATCGGGAAAAACCCCCACACCACAACTTTCTATCCTTTTCCAACCACCCTTTATCAATTTTGTACCCACCTTTTCTCACTTTAGACATTACCACTCAAACGGGTTGTGTTAAACCATCCTCCAACACAATCTTGGTTTGGAAAGGATTGGTGGCACGTGATCATCCCAAACAAGGTATTTCATAAGAGCTTGTAATTTGAATTGAGTGTTGAGAGTGGAGAGAAATAAGCAAAAAAAAATCTTGTGTGTGTGAGTGTGTACATCTTGTTGTTGTTGTGTGTGAGTGTGTGTACATATTTTTTGTGTAAGTGTGTGTGTGTTCTTGTGTGCGTGAGTGTGTATGTCTTGCATGTGTGAGTGTATATCCTTGTGTGCATGAGTGTGTATATCTTGTGTGCGTGTGTGTGTATATCTCGCGTGTGTGAGTGAGTGTGTATCATTGTGTGGGTGTTTCTCCCCGTGTGTGTTTGTGTTTGTGTAACATATCATGGCAGAAGATCGTGGGAAGAAAATTGCTCATGTTAGTGATGAAGGAAGTAGAAGTAGATCTCTCGCACCCAAAGATATGCAATTCCAAATGCAAGATTTGGTGAGCCACTTCGAGAATCTTCTTGATCGGAATTTGGAGGTGCTACATGAGAGGATTGATAACCTAGAGAATCAACCAAGCCCAAGGATGGTCCATGAAAAACCACGGCGAGATCTGGTACCATGTCGCCCCCACACCATGGAGGAGGAGATGGAAAACCTTGATGGTGATTTTGAGGATGTCCCACAAAGGAGGAGGTTGTACCAACAACCTATATGAGGACAAAGGAGACAACATGATGATGACCTACTTGGTGGGATCAAGGTGAAGGTCCCTTCTTTTCAAGGGAAAAGCGATCCGGAAGCATACTTGTAGTGGGAGATGCGGATCGATCAGGTCTATTCTTGCCACACATATTCCGAGGAGAAAAAGGTCAAACTTGCTTCCCTTGAATTTTATGATTAAGATTTAATTTGGTGGGATCAAGTTCAAAAGGAGAGGGATAGATATGGTGGACGTCCCATCAACACTTGGGAAGACCTGAAGTTCTCCATACAGAAGCAGTTTGTTCCCACACATTACCATAGAGATCTCCACAACAAACTTCAACGCCTCACCCAAGGGAGTAAGAGTGTAGAAGACTACTACAAGGAGATGAAAATTGCCATGATTCGAGCAAACATTGAGGAGGATCCGGAGGGAACCATGGAACGATTTTTACATGGGATCATTTGGGAGATTTCTGATCAAGTGGAGATGTACCATCATGTAGAGATACAAGATATGATCCACCAAGCCACCAAGTTTGAGAAACAAATCAAAAGGAGGAGCAACATGAGGAAACCCACTACCCCTTTCACACCATGGAGAAATACGAGGAAGGATATTGGAGAATCATCAAAGCCAAAAGAGGTGGTTGATCGCAAAAGTGACAAGGTAATTCTTCCACCTAAGAAACCTACTTTTGAGAGTAACCAAACCATGAATCGGGATATTATTTGTTTCAAATGTCAAGGAAGGGGTCACATTGCTAGTAAGTTCCCAAACCGGCGCACCATGACCATAAAAAAGTATGGAGAATGGGAGACCGATGGAGAGAGCTCAGAAGAAGAGGAAGAATCTCCAGAAATTTATAATGGAGAATTTTCGGAAGACGGTGAGATTCTTATCACTAGGAGAGTTTTAAGTGCACAAATGACCATTGGAGAGAAGGAGTAGCGAGAGAACCTTTTCCATACATGATTCAAGATCCATGGGAAGGTATGTAGTGTTATTATTGATGGAGGAAGTTGTAGTAATGTTGCGAGCACCAAGTTAGTATAGAAGTTGGGACTTCCTACTTTGAAGCATCAACATCCATATCGACTTCAGTGGGTGAATGATTGCAGGGAGCTGAAGGTCACCAAGCAAGTGAAGGTATTTTTCACCATCGGTAAGTACAAAGATGCGGTATTGTGTGATGTTGTTCCTATGAAGGCTTTCCATTTATTGTTGGGATGACCGTGGCAGTATGATTGGCGTGTTACCCATGACGGTTACTTGAATCATCAATCCTTTGTACTCCGAGGGGAACCTATAACCCTTAACCCCATTCCCCCCAAACAAATTCTGGAATATCGCATTTTTAGAGAAAGAAAAAAATGAGTGATGAGGAAAAAAAGAGTGAAAATAAAAAAGGAGAGAATGAGGGAAAGAGAGAAAATGAGAGAAGAAAAGAAATGGAGAGCAAAGAAAAATCAAGTGGGAAAAAGAATTTGAGAGGAGAGAAAAGTGTGATGTTGGAAAAAAATAGTGAGGTTAAGGAAGCTTTGTTTTCACAGAAAACCCTCCTAGTACTCATGTACAAAGAGGTGTTGCTAAATACTAATGACTTACCCCGTTTTCCAAATGTTGTTGAGTCCGTGTTGCTGGATAATGATGATGTCTTTCCTGAAGAGGTGCCCCCAGTTTTGCCACCCATTAGAGGTATTGAGCATCAAATTGACCTCATACCTGGACCATCACTACCGAACCTCCCTACATATTGCACCAACCCGGAAGAGACAAAAGATATTAAAAGGCAAGTTCAAGAGCTGTTGGATGTGGGATATGTTAGAGAGAGCCTTAGTCCTTATACGGTACCGGTGCTTCTAGTACCAAAGAAGGATGGAACATGGAGAATGTGCAGTGAATGTAGAGCCATCAATAACATCACAGTCAGATATCTTCATCCTATCCCTAGGTTAGATGATATTCTAGATGAATTAAATAGTTCAACTATTTTCTCAAAAATTGATTTAAGAAGTGGCTACCATCAAATTAGGATGAAAGAAGGAGATGAGTGGAAAACTGTATTTAAGACAAAACATGGAATTTATGAATAGTTAGTCATGCCCTTTGGTCTCACCAATGCACCTAGCACATTTATGAGGTTAATGAATCATGTCTTACGTGCATATATTGGAAAATTTGTGGTAGTTTACTTTGATGAAATTTTGGTTTATAGTAGGACCTTGCTTGAACATGTATATCACTTAACAAAATTCTTAGAGGTGTTAAGGAAGGAAAAACTATTTGGAAACATAAATAAGTGTGAATTTTGTCTCGAGAAGATTTTTTTCCTTGGATTTTTTGTGAGCAGCAATGGAGTTGAAGTGGACACCGAGAAGATCAAAGCAATACAAGAATGGCCAACTCCAGCCTCCGTTGGACAGGTAAGAAGTTTTCATGTGCTTGCTAGTTTTTATAAGAGATTTGTGAAAGACTTCAGCACACTAGCAGCACCATTAAACGAGTTGACAAAGAAGAATGTTCCTTTCAAATGGGGGACAACTCAATAGAAGACCTTCCATGCTCTTAAGGAGATACTCACCCATGCCCCTCTACTTGCACTTCCGGACTTCAGTAAGACCTTTGAAATTGAATGAGATGCAAGCGAAATTGGCATAGGAGGAGTACTAATGCAATAAGGTAATCCAATTTCTTTCTTTAGTGAGAAGTTAAATGGACCAACTCTAAACTATGCTATATATGATAAAGAGTTGTATGCATTGTTTAGGGTACTAGAGACATGGAAACACTATCTTTGGCCTAAAGAATTTGTGATTCATTCTGATCACTAGGCTCTTAAATACCTTAGGAGCCAACATAAACTAAATATGAGACATGATAGATGGATGGAATTCATTTAATCATTTCCATATGTCATCAAGCATAAAAAGGGAAAAGAAAATACTATGGATGATGCACTTTCACGTAGATATTCTCTTTTATCCCTGATGGATTCAAAACTCCTTGGTTTTGAATACATTAAGGATTTATATGCCACTGATAGTGATTTTAGAGAACCTTATGAACATTGTAAACCTGGAGTTAGTTGGGAAAAGTTCTATTTACATGATGGATTCTTATTCCATATTAATAAGCTTTGCATTCCCAATTTCCCAATCCGTTTACTTTTAATGAAGGAGTCATATTCGGGTGGGTTAATGGGACATTTTGGTGTTTCAAAAACTCTAAGTGTTCTTAGTGAACATTTTTATTGGCCTAAGATATCTAGAGATGTTGAGAATTTTGTGGGAAAGTGCATTTTCTTCCATAAAGCCAAATCGAAACTGAACCCACATGGACTATATCTTCCTCTCCCAATCCCCAACACTCCTTGGGAGGACATATCAATGGACTTTATTGTGGGGCTACCATGGACCAAGAGGGGGAGAGATTCCATTTTTGTTGTGGTGGATCAGTTTTCAAAGATGGCACATTTTATTCCCTGTCACAAAATAGATGATGCGACTAACATTGCAACACTTTTCTTTCAGGAAGTAGTCAAACTCCAGGGAATTCCAAGAACGATTGTGTCGGATCAAGACACAAAATTTCTTAGTTACTTTTGGAAGACCTTGTGGAGAAAACTGGGTACAAAGTTACTATTTTCCACTACTTTTCATCCGCAAACCGATGGGAAAACAGAGGTTGTGAATCAGACACTATCATCCCTTATGCGAACAATTGTCAAGAAGAATATCAAGAATTGGGAGGAGTGTCTGCCACATGTGGAATTCGCATATAACAGGGCCAAGCACTCCACCACTCAATATTCTCCATTCGAAATTGTTTAGGGTTTTAACCCTCTTGCCCCTATTGATCTAGTTCCTTTGACTTTACAGGAAGCAACTAATATGTATGAGAAAGGGCGCGAGGAATTCATTAAACAACTCCATGAAAAGGCAAGGAAAAATATTGAGCGGATGACCCAGAAATATGTTGATCGTACAAACAAGGGTCGTAAACAAGTGTTGTTCGAGCCTGAAGACTTGGTCTGGATTTATATGTGATAGGAGAGATTTCCCGAAAAGCGGAAATCAAAACTCATGCCATGAGGAGAAGGAAATTTCCGAGTGCTTTAGAAGATTAACAACAATGCTTACAAGATAGATTTACCAGGTGAGTATGGTGTAAGTGCCACATTCAATGTTTCTGATCTTTCTCTTTTTTTGGGTGCAGAGGATGAAGAGTCGAGGACGACTCCTTTTCAAGAGGGGGAGGATGATGAGAACCATGTTAAAGGCACCAATTCGACTGCGAGGGAGGAGTTGGATTTGCAAAGCCCAATGACGCGAGGGAGATTAAAGAGGCTCAATGCTACAATGGGTTCCCATCTTGCTTCATTAAAGGCCCAATGGATCTTGCCTTGCATGGATAGTGAAAATGGGCCTATTATGTCACTTATTCAAGACCAAACATGATTCTTAAAGATTGGCCCACATGGTTTCACGAATTTGGAAGCCTTGTCCACATGGAGGATTCTAGAAATGGCATCTTTGGACACCAAAGTCAAATCCAGTGGGCTATGCACTCAAAGTCAAATCTAGTGGGCTATAGTTGGAAAGTTGTGTACCAATTTTCCAAAAGTCTTTGGTAGACATTATTTTTTTGAATTTTAGGGAACAAAGTACTTTAGCCTTTATGACTTTAGGGTATTAGACCCTTGACTATTGTACCACCCCCTTGGCTATAAATATCCCCCACCCCATGGCACTTGTATGTCATTCAAGATTTAATTGAGAGCTTATGCTTTATTTCTCTCTGTTGTGTGAGAATTGTTCCGAGTTTCCCCTTGCTCTTGTGCATTCTTGCCTTGTCAATATACAAGTTAGATTGGTGATCCAAGATCAAAAAGCCCCCAATTTCGTGCCTCAACCCAAATGCGTTTTTGTGTGGATTGGCTATCACATCCCTCCCTTGAGTGTGGTGTCTAAGTAGTAGGTCGTGCTCCTTATAGCATTGATTGACTACTTGCATCCGCTATCCATAACCATCATCCGCCACTTATCCCCAAACCGCATCTTACATCCGCCGCCCTACTCCGTGAAGATCGGGCCACCCCGAGCGTCTCACATCACTAAAACCCCTCAAAATTCCAAAAACCCTAAAAACCATTAAAACACTAAAAACCCTGAAAACCGTTAAAAACCCTAAAAACCATGAACACCCTAAAACCCATCAAAATTCCTAAAACCCTAAAAACCATAGAAATCCAAAAAAACCCATAAAAACAATGAAAATGTAAAAAACCATAAAACCCCTGAAAACCATAAAACCCCGAAAATAATTAAAAATCCCATTGAAACCATAAAAACCCATGAAAAACATTACAAACCCATAAAGCCCCTAAAAATGTTAAAAAAAATATATAGAAAAACCATAGAAACCCTAAAAGGTCAAAAAAACCATAAAACCCAAAGAAGACCCTAAAAACCCTAAAAAACCCCAAAACCCCCCCACTGAAAATCCCAAAAAATACCTAAAACCCCTAAAAACCTAAAGCCATAAAAATCCTTAAAAACCCCTCAAAGTCCATGAAAACATAAAAACCCCTAAAACCCCTGAAAACCCCCTAAAAACCATAAAATTCCCTAAAAACCTTAAAAAACCTAAAAAATCATAAAATCCCTAAAAACCACTAAAAACTCTAAAAACCATTAAAACCCTAAAAATATTAAAAAACTCTATTAAACCCTTAAAACCCCAAAAAACTCAAAAAAACTAAAAAGAAAAAAGGACCCTAATAAACCTTGAAAAATAATAAAAATCCTAAAACCCTAAAATCCCTAAAAACCCTAGAAACCATAAAAATCCTAAAACCTCCTAAAATTCCATGAAAATGTAAAAAAACTAAAAACCCTAAAAACCACATGAGAACCGTAAAAACTCCTAAAAACCATAAAAACCCTAAACACCCATAAAATCCCTAAATAACCACAAAAAAATCTTAAAACCATAAAAACTCAAAAAGCCCTAAAAACCCAAAAGACCATAAAAACCAAGAAAAACCCTAACAACCTTTGAAAAACCCTCAAAATTCATAAAAACCATAAAACCCCCCTAAAAATCTAAGAAAACATAAAAAACCTTAAAACCCTATAAACACATAAAAACCAAAAAACCCCCTAAAAATCATAAAAATCCTAAAAACCCATAAAACCCAAAAACCCACTAAAAACTCTAAAAAACCTTAAAACCCCAAAAAATGTTAAAAAACTCTAAAAAACCTTCAAAATATTAAAAAAAATAAAAAAACCCCTAAAAACCAAAAAGGCCGCAAAAAACCTAAAAACCGTTAAAATCCCTAAAAAACTAAAAATACCCTAAAAACCATAAAAATCCTAGAAAACCCCTAAAAATCCATGAAAACATAAAATACCCAAAAAATGTTGAAAATCCTATGAAAACCATAAAACCCCCTAAAAACCGTTAAAAACACTAAAACCCCTAAAAACTCTAAAAACCCACTAAAAACTCTAAAAACCCTTAAACCCCTAAAAATGTTAAAGAGCTCTAAAAAATATTAAAACCCAAAAAAAAACAAAAAAAATATAAAAATCAAAAAAGAACATAAAAAACCCTAAAAAAACTAAAAACCAAAAAGCCCCTAAAAACCTTTAAACCCTTCAAAATCCCAAAAAACCCAAAAAACCCTAAAGACTATAAAAATCTTAAAAACCCCCTAAATATAATTAAAACCCTAAAAACCATGAAAACCCCCGGAAAAACAAAAAAACACTAAAAACATTAAAAATCACTAAATCCCCATAAAGACACTAAAAACCAATAAAAAATATAAAAACCCTTAAAACCACTAAAAAATTTAAAAAAATCTAAAAACCCTAAAATCTAAAAAACCGTAAAAACAAAAAAAGACCCTAAAACCATGAAAAACCCTAAAAACCTTTGTAGAACCATAAAACTCCCCAAAATCCTTAAAAACTCTAAAACAATAAAAAAATCCTAAAACCAAAAAAACCCTAAAACCCCTAAAAATCCATGAAAAGGTAAAAAACCTGAAAAACCCCTAAAAAGAATAAAACACTCGAAAAACATCAAACCCCTAAAAACCCATAAAAAGCCCAAAAACCCACTAAATACTCAAAAAACCCTTTAAAACCCTAAAAAAATAAAAAACTCTAAAAAACCCTTAAAACTCAAAAAAACCTAAAAAACTGAAAAGATCCTAAATACCACGGAAACCATAGAAACCCTAAAAACACCAAAAAATCCATAAAACCCCTCAAAATCCCTAAAACCCTTTAAACACCCAAAACCCCTAAAAATCCACATAAACCCACTTAAAACCATAAAAACCCTTAAAAAACTTAAAAAACACTAAAAACACTAAAAACTCTATAAACCCTTGAAACCCCTAAAAATGTTAAAAAACTCTAAAAAACCTTAAACACCCTAAAAAACTCAAAAAAACCCCTAAAAACCCAAAAGACCCTAAAACCCCAAAAAACCCTAAAAATCTCTGAAAACCCCTCAAAATCCCAAAAAATCCTAAATACCCTAAAAACCATAAAAATACTAAAAAACCTCAAAAAATCCATGAAAACTTAAAAACACATAAAAACCCTGAAAACCCCCTAAAAACCATAAAACCTAGAAAAAACCCTAAAACCAATAAAAAACCCTAAAACCACTAAAACTCTAAAAACTCTTAAAACATTTAAAAACATTAAAAAACTCTAAAAACCTTAAAACCCCTAAAAACTCAAAAAAAACCCCCTAAATCCCCTAAAAGTCCCTAAAACCCCTAAAAAACCCTAAAACCACTAAAATCCCCTAAAAACACCTGAAACCCCTCAAAATCCCAAAAAACCATAAAAAACACTAACGACCATAAAAATCCTAAAAAACCCTCACATCTTTCGTGCCCTAAAAACCATAAAACGCCTAAAATCCCACTAAAAACTCTAAAACCCCTTAAAACCCCTAAAATCATTACAAACACACAAAAACCCTAAAAACCTGAAAAACCTATAAAACCCTCAAAATCCCTAAAAACCCTAAAACCATAAAAATCCTAAACAACCCCTAAAAGTCCATGAAAATGTAAGAAACCCTAAAAACCCTAAACAACCACTAAAAACCACAAAAACCCATAAAAACTTTAAAAACCCTATAAACCAATAAAATCCATAAAACTACTAAAATCTCTAAAAACCCTTAAAACTCCTAAAAATGTGAAAAACTCTAAAAACCTCAAAAAACCCCTAAAACCCAAAAGACCCTAAAAACCCGTAAAATCCCAAAAAACCCCTTAAAACACTCAAAATTCCTAAAAATCCTAAAAAACATAAAAATCCTAAAAAACCCATAAAAATCCGTGAAAACGTAAAAAACCCAAAAAACTCTGAAAACCCATCACAACGATAAACCCCCCTGAAAACCATTAAAAACCCTAAATTCCCATAAAACCTTAAAACCCAGTAAAATCTCTAAAACCCCCTAAAAACGTTACAAAACTCTAAAAACCTTAAAACCCCTAAACACCCAAAAAAAAACCCTAAAAAACCAAACGGACCCTAAGAACCCTAAGAACCCCTAAAAATTACCAAAATCACGAAAACCCCTAAAAACCCTAAAACCAAAAAAAACACCTAAGAAACCCTAAAAAGTATATGAAAATGTAAAAAATCCTGAATACTCAGAAAAACCCCTGAAACCATAAAAACACCTAAAAACCTTTAAAAAACTTAAAAACCCCCAAAACTCCTAAAAAAACTAGAAACTCTAAAAACCCTTTAAACCCCTAAAAATTAAAAAAATACCCTTGAACCCAAAAAAACCATGAAATCCCTAAAAATCTTTGAAAACCCCTAAAACCCCTCAAAATCGCTAAAAACCATAAAAATTCATAAAAACAATAAAAATATTAAAAAAACTCCTAAAAATCCATAAAAACGTAAAAAACACTAAAAACCCTAAAAAATCCCTTAAAACTATCCAAACCCATAAAAAACTTAAAAACCCATAAAACCCCTAAAACCACTAAAAACTCTAAAACCCCTTAAAAATATTTAAAACCCCATAAAAACTAAAAAAATAACTAAAAAAATCCACTAACCCTCAAAACCACTAAAAACATTTAAAACCTCTAAAACCCATAAAAACCCTAAAAAAGTAAAAAAAAACTCTAAAAAACACAAAAGACGCGAAGAATCATGAAAAACACAAAAAAACCTATGAAAAACGCTAAAACGCTCAAAATTCCTAAAAATCTTGAAAACCATAAAAATCCTAAGAACCCTAAAAATCCATGAAAACGTAAAAAACCCTAAAAATTCAAAAAAACCCTTAAAACCATAAATTCCCCTAAAAACCTTAAAAACTATAAAACCCATAAAACTACTAAAAACCCACTAAAATCTATAAATACCCTTACATCCCAGCCCCTAAAAATGTTAAAAGACTTTCAAAAATATGAAAATCCCTAAAAACTAAAAAAACCCTAAAAACCCAAAAGTCTCTAAAACCATGAAAACCCCTAAAAATCCCTGAAAACCCCTAAAAGACCCTCAAAATCAATCAAAAATACTAAAAAACCCTAAAAACCCTTCAAACCATAAAAATACCTAAAACCCTTAAATACCCTTAAAACCCCACAAAAACCCTAAAAACCCATAAACACTCTAAAAACCTCAAAATCCCTAAAAATATTAAAAAAATATAAAAAGCATTAAGAACCCTAAAAAACTCAAAAAAATCCTGAAAACCAAAAAGACACTAAAAAACCTGAAAACCCTTAAAAAACTGAAAAACCCCCAAAAAGACCCAAAAAACCCTTAAAATCCCTAAAAACTTTAAAAACTATAACAATCCTAAAAAACCACTAAGAATCCATGAAAACGTAAAAAAACCATAAAACCATGAAAAACCCCTTAAAACCATAAAACCCCCTAAAAACCTTAAAATCCAAAAAACCATAAAAACCTTAAAACCACTAAAAACTCTAAAAACCTTTTAAACCCCTAAAATTTTGAAAAAACACAAAAAAACCCTACAAACCCAAAAAAACATGAAAAAAATCATAAAAATCCAAAAGGACCCTAAAAACCAAGAAAAACCTTAAAATCCATAAAAACCCTTAATAAAACCTAAAACCCCTCAAAATCTTCAAAAACCCTAAAAAACCTAAAATCCTGAAAGACCCCTAAAAGCCATAAAACCCATAAAAAACATAAATACCCTAAAACACATAAAAACCCTAGAACTCCTAAAATTTCTAAAAAACTTAAGACCCCTAAAAATTTTAAAAACACTAAAAAACCTTTACTGCCCTAAAAATTGAAAAACCCTAAAAACCCAAAAAGACCCTAAAAACCCTGAAAAACTCTAAAAACCCCATAAAAACCCTTGAAATCCCAAAAACCCTAAAAAACCTTAAACCCCATAGAAATCCAAAAAAAAACTAAAGTCCGTGAAGACATAAAAACCCTAAAAAACCTTGAAAACCCCTAAAAAATGATAAAAACTACAAAAAACCTTAAAAACCCTAAAACCAGACTAATGCTCTAAAAACCCTTAAAACCCCAAAAAACAATAAAATCTCTAAAACACCTTAAACCCCTTAAAACTCAAAAAACACTATAAACCCAAATAGACCCTGAAAACCCCTAAAACACTTAAAAACCCTAAAAACGATCAAAATCCCTAAAAACCCTAAAAACGCTAAAATCCATAAAAATCCTAAAACCCCCAAAAAATCCATAAAAACCTAAAAAACACCTTAGAAACCTACCCCCCCCCCCCAACCCCCCAAATCCCTAAAAACCCTAAAACATCCTAAAAACCATAAAAACCATAAAAATCCATGAAAACATAGAAAACCCTAAAAATCCATAAAAACCCCTGAATACCATAAAAACCTATAAAAACCTTAAAAAACCCTAAAACCCCATAAAACCTTAAATCAACTAAAAAGTATAAAAACATATAAAACCCCTAAAAACATTAAAAAACAATAAATAACCATAAAACTATAAATAGTAAAAAAACCCAAAAACCAAAAAGACCCTAAAATCCCTTAAAAACCCTAAAACCCAAAACCCCTGAAAAACCCTAAAACCCAAAACCCCTGAAAAACCCTAAAATCCTCAAAATCCCTAACAACCATAAAAACAAAAAAAATCCTAGAAAACCACTAAAAATCCATGAAAACATAAAAAACCCTAAAAACCTAAAAATGTTGAAACCCCCCTAAAAACCATAAAAACCCCTAAAACCCTCAAAAAACCATAAAAATGACTAAAAACTATAAAAAACCTTAAAACCCATAAAAATGTTAAAAAATATAAAAATCCTTAAATACACTCAAAAAATAAAAATAAAAACTCTAAAAACCCAAAAGGACCCGAAAACCCTGGAAAACCCCTAAAAACCATAAAAGTCATAAAAACCCTAAAACCCATGAAAACCTAAAAAACTCTAAAAACCCTGAAAGACCCCTGAAAACTATAAAAACCCCTAAAAACCTTAAAAAACACAAAAACCCCATAAAAACCCTAAATACTACTAAAATCTCTAAAATCCCTTAAAACCCCGTAATTTTTTTAAAAAACTCTAAAAAACCTTAAAACCCATAGAAACCCTAAAAATCCAAATGGCCCTAAAAACACTAAAAAACCTAAACCCCCCCTAAAAACCCTCAAAATACATAAAAAATGTAGAAAACTCTAAAAACCATACAAATCCTAAAACATCCCTAAAAATCCATGAAAACATAAAAACCATTAAAAACCCTGAAAAACCTTAAAAACTATAAAAACTGAAAAAAACCCATAAAAAACCCTAAAACTCTATAAAACCCTTAAAAACCCCTAAAACTCAAAAAACCCTTAAAAACTCTAAAAAATTAAAAACTATAAAAAAGCTTAAAAACCATAAAAAACTCAAAAAACCTTAGAAACACAAGAAGACCTTAAAAACCCTTCAAAACCCCTAAAACCCTCAAAATAATTAAAAACCCTAAAATCCTAAAAACCATAAAAATCCTAATAGAATTCTAAAAATCCATGAATAAGTAAAAAAACCTAAAAAACCCCTCAAGACCATAAAACCCCTAAAACCCTTAAGAACCACTAGAACCCATAAAACCACTGAGAACTCTAAAAACCCTTTAAACCATAAAAACCCAAAAGACCGTAAAAACACTAAAAACCTATTAAAAAGCATAAAAACAATAAAAATACCTAAAAAACATTAAAATCCTAAGAAACCCCTAAAAATCCATGAAAATTTAAAGAACCCTAAAAAACATGAGAAACCCCTAAAAACCATAAAACCATTAAAAACCTTACAAACCCATAAAAACCAAAAAATACCATAAAAACCCAAAAGTCCCTAAAACTTGGAAAACCTCTGAAGAACCCTAAACCCCTCAAAATCTCTAAAAATATTTAAAAACCCCAAAAACCATAAAAATCCTGAAAAAACCCCAAAAATCCATGAATTCATAAAAAACCCTAAAACACCCTAAAACCATAAATTCCCCTAAAAACCTTAAAAACCCTAAAACCCCATAAAAACCACTAAAAACGCTAAAAATACTTTAAACCCCTAAAAACGTTAAAAACTCTAAAAAACCTTAAAACCCTAAAAAACTCCAAAAAACCCTAAAACCCACAAAAGATCCTAAAAACCCTAAAAACCCCTAAAACACCACAAAAAACTGTAAAAACCCTCAAAATCCTTAAACCCTCAGAAAAACCCCTGAAAACCATAAAACCCCCTAAAAACTTAAAAAACCTCTCACAATTGCTCTTGTGCGGTCTCTTGTGGATATGGAAACTACACTTGACCGGTTGGTTTTGTGCTGATATGGTTCTGTTGCTTAGGTTGCTGGGTGCTAGGTTTTAGAGATGCCTTTTTGGTTTGGTAGCTTTTGGCTGCTCATTTTGGGGAGGAGGGTTTTGTGCTTTTGGTTCTGGTTGTCGTTTGATGTGCTTTGTTCGGCTTTCAAGTTGGCGAAGGTCTATTTCTTGCTTGGCTGGGGTGCGTCTGGTCGTGGACTTGTGCAAAAGTTTGCTTGTGGATTAGAACAATGGATTGTGGAATGGTGGTCTTTGACTTGGGGTTTGCTTCTTGTTTTTTTTGTTTTCGACCTTTAGGGCAGTTGTTTCAACCATATCGATCGTTTTTAATTCAATTCCTTTTCCCTTTTATATATCATGTTCTATTTGCCTTGTAAAAAAACCCGAAAAAACCTTAATCCAGTAAAAACTCTAAAAACCCTTAAAACTCATAAAAAAGTTAAAAAATCTAAAAAACCATAAAACCCCAAAAGTCCCTAAAAGCCCTGAAAACCTGAAAACCTGAAAACCCCTAAAACCTTCGAAAAACCCCTAAAACTCTTCAAAATCCCTTAAACACTAAAAACTATAAAAATCATAAAACCCCCAAAAAGTCCACGAAAACATAAAAAACTATAAAAATGTCGAAAAACCTTAAAAAATATAAAAAATAATAAAAACCTTTAACCCCCCCCCCCCCCAAAAAAAACCCCATAAAACCCTAAAATACCACTAAAAACTCTAAAAACCTGAAAAAACCTTAAAAATGTTTAAAAAATCTAAAAAACCTTAAACCCATAAAAAACTCAAAAAAACCCTAAAAACCCAAAATGACCCTAAAATCCCTAAAAAAGACTAAAATCCCTCAAATTACCTAAAAACCCTAAAAACCATAAAAACCATAAAAATCAAAAAACCCCCAAAAACTCAATTAAAATGTAAAATACCCCAAAAACCCGGAAAAACCTCTGAAAAACATAAAACCCCTAAAAACCTTTAAAAACTCTCAAAACCCATAAATAGAACTAAAAACTCAAAAACCATTAAAAACCCAAAAAAATATTAAAAAACTCTAAAAACCTTAAAATCCTCCAAAAAACTCAAAAAAAACCCTAAAACAAAAAAAGATCCTAAAACTCCTGAAAACCCATAAAGCCCCTGAAAAGATATAAAACCCCTCAAAATCCCTAAACACCCTAAAAATAATAAAATCCCAAAAAAATCCCTAAAACTCTATGAAAATATAAAAAATCTCAAAAACCCTTAAAAACATCTGAAAACCATAAAACTCATAAAAATATAAAGAACACTAAAAACCCATAAAACCCCTAAAAACCACTAACAACTATAAAATCTCTTTAAACCTCTAAAAACTTTTCAAAACCCTAAAAAACATTAAAAACATAAAAAACTTAAAAACCCCAAAAGACCCTAAAAATCCTAAAAGCCCCTAAAAACCCCTGAAAAAAACTAAAAACCCTCAAAATCTAGAAAAACCCTAAAAACCATAAGAATCCTAAAAACCCCTAAAAATCCACAAAAATGTGAAGAACACTAAAAACCAGAAAAACCCCAGAAAACTATAAAATCCCTAAAAACCTTAAAAACCTATAAAACCCCAAAAAACATTAAAAACTCTAAAAAATATTAAAACCTTAAAAAACTAAAAAAACCCATAAAACCCAAAAAGACCCTAAAAACACATAAAACTGCTAAAAACCCACAAAACCCCTGAAAACCCATAAAACCCCTAAAAATCACTAAAAACCTTCAAAACACTAAAAACCATAAAAATCCTAAAAACCCCCTAAAAATCCATGAAAATATAGAAAACCATAAAACCCCCAAAAAACATTGAAAACCACAAAACACCAAAAAACATTAAAAGGCCCTAAAAACCGATAAAATCCTTAAAAACCGCTAAAAACTCTAAAAACTCTTTAAACCCCTAAAAACATTAAAAACTTATAAAAAACCTTAAAAACCCTAAAAACTCAAAAAAAAACACTAAAAACCCAAAAGCCACTAAACCCCTGAAAAACCCCAAAAACCCCTAAAAAAAACCCTAAACCCACTAAAAATCCCGAAAAACCCTAAAACCCTAAAAATCATAAAATCCTAAAAAAACCCCTAAAAAACCATGAAAATATAAAAAACCTTAAAACCCTGGAAACCCTAAAGCCATAAACCCCTAAAAATAATATAAAACCCTAAAACACATAAAAAACCTAAAATAACTAAAAACTCTAAAAACCATTAAAACCACAGGAAACATTATAACACTCTAAAAAACCTTAAAACCCTAAAACCCCAAAAAAAACATAAAACCTTGAAAAACCCTAAAACCCCTAAAAAACCTCACACACCCTCAAAATCCCTAAAAATTCTAAAAGACCCTAAAAGCCATAAAAATCATAAAAAACAAAAAATAAATCCATGAAAATGTAAAATACCCTAAAAACCCCGAACAACTCCTAAAAACCCATAAAAACCATAAAAAAACCTAAAACCCATAGAAACCCCAAAAATCATTAAAAACTCTAAAACCCCTTAAAGCATTAAAAAACTATAAAAAACCCTCAAAACTCAAAAAACCCTAAAACCCCAAAAAAGACCCTAAAAACCCAGAAAAACCATAAAATGCCTAAAAAATTCTAAAAACACCTAAAAATAATAAAAACCATTAAAATCCTTAAAACCATAAAAATCCTAAAACCCCCCTTAAAATCCATGCAAACATAAAAATCCCTAAAAATCCAGAAAGACACTTGAAAACCATAAAACCCCTAAGAACTTTAAAAACCACTAAAAATCCATAAAAACTCATAAAACCTGTGAAAATGTTAAAAACTCTAAAAAACCTAAAACGGAAAAAAACCTTAAAAAATACTAAAAATTGAGCAGACCCTAAAAACCTTGAAAACCCCTGAAAACCCTAAAAACCCTTAAAATCCATAAAAACCCTAAATATCATAAAAATGATAAAACCCCCTAAAAATCCATGAGACAGTAAAAACCCTAAAAACCCTGAAAAACCTAAATACCCCTAAAAACCCCTAAAAAACTTAAAAGCCATAAAAACTCACTAAAAACTCTAAAAACACTTAAAACCCTTAAAACTTTAAAAGGATCTAAAAACCATTAATAACTCGAAAATTCTCAAAAAACCCCTAAAAACCACAAAATACACTAAAAACCCTAAAAATCCCTAAAAAGCCAAGAACTCCTTAAAACCCATGAAACCCCCAAATTCCCTAAAAACCCTAATACCAAAAAAACAATAAAAATCCAATAAAAATCCAATAAAAATCCAATAAAAATCCATAAAAACATAAATAAATCCTAAAACCCAAAAAAAACCCCTTAAAACCATAAACCCATAAAAACCCAAAAAATAACTAAAATGACAACAAACCCTTAAAACCATAAAAACTAAAAAAACACTAAAACACACAAAAGACCCTAAAACCCTGAAAAACTATAAAAACCCTAAAACCCATTGATAAACACTAAAGACGCTTAGAATCCCTAAAAACCCTAAAAACCGTAAAAATCCTAAAACCCCACTAAAAATCCATGAAAAATTAAAAAACCTAAAAACCCTAAAAACCCATTGAAAACCATAAAAACCCTTAAAACCCACAAAACCCATCAAAAACCTAAAAATAAATAAAAACTCTAAAAACCCTTTAAAACTCTAAAAAACTCAAAAACAACCCCTAACAGCCCAAAAGGACCTAAAAACCCTAAAAAGGCCCATGAAAACCCTAAGAACCCTCAAAATACCTAAACCTCTAAAACCCCTAAAAACCATAAAAATCCTAATAAACACCTAAAAATCCTTGAAAACAAAGAAACCCCGAAAAATCCTAAAAGCCCCTGAAAACCATAAGACCCCTAAAAACATTAGAAACGCCAAAAAACCACAAAAATCTCTAAAAAACCTTTAAACCCCTAAAAACGTTATGAAACTCTAAAAAAATTTAAACCCCTAAAAATCCAAAAAAAACTAAAAACCCCAAAAGACCCTAAAACCCCTTAAAACCCTAAAAATACATGAAAGCTCCTAAAATCCCTCAAAATCCCAAAAAACCAAAAAAACCCTATAACCCACAAAAATCCGAAAAACCCTAAAATCCATGAAAACGTAAAAACCCTAAAAACCCTTAAACCCCCCCTGAAAACAATAAAACCCCAAAAAACCTTATAAAACCCTAAAAAACCATATGAACCAAATAAAACCACTAAAAACCACTAAAACCCTTAAAATCCCAAAAATATTAAGAAATTATAAAAGACCTTAAAACCACTAAAAACTAACAAAAAAACATACAAACCCCCAAAAGACACTAAAAACCCTAAAACCCCCTAAAAACTCCTTTAAAACCCTCAAAAATCCATGAAAACGTAAAAAACATTACAAATCCTAAAAAACTCATGAAAACCATAAGAACCCCTAAAAACATTTAAAAACCTAAAAACCCATAAAAACCCTAAAAACAAAAAAAATTCTAAAAACCCTTAAAACCACTAAAAATATTAAAAAACTCTAAAAACCCATAAAGCACTAAAAACTCAAAAAAAAAACCCCTTAAACCCAAAAAGTCCTGAAAACCCAGAAAAACCCTAAAAACCATGAAAAACACGAAAACCCCTCAAAATCACTAAAACCCTAAAAACCCATAAAAATCCATGAAAATGTAAAAACCCCAACAAACCCTAAAAAACTCCTGGATACCATGAAAAACCCTAAAAAACCTAAAAAACCCTTAAACCCCATAGAGCCCTTAAAAAGCTAAAAGCTATGAAAACCCATTAAACCCCAAAAATGTTAAAAATACTAAAACACCTTAAAAATCCAAAAAAAAACATAAAACCACAAAAGACCGTAAAAACGCCAGAAACCACTTAAAACTCTAAAAACCCCTAAAAACCCTAAAAACCATAAAAATCCTAAAAAACCCAAAAAAAATCCCTAAAAACACAAAAAAACTGTAAAAAATCTAAAAAACCCCTAAAAACTATAAAAACCGCTTAAAAACAATAAAAACCCTTAAAATCCCTAAAAACCACTAAAAAGTCTAAAACCCCTCAAAATCTCAAAAAACATTAAAAAACTATAAAAAACCATAACACGCCTAAATTTTTAAAAAGCCCAAAAAACCCAAAAAGCCCTAAAAACCCTGAAAAACACTAAAACCACTAAAAACCTCCTAAAAATCCTAAAAACCCTCAAGATCACTAAAAACTAAAAAAATCATAAAACCCCCCTAAAAATACATGAAAAACTTAAGACCCTAAAAACCCTGAAGAACCTCTGAAAATTATAAAAACCCTAAAACCCATTAAATCCCTAAAACCCCATAAAAACCCTAAAAACCCACTAAAAACTCTAAAAACCCTTTAAACCCCTAAAAACGTTAAAAGCACTAAAAATCATAAAAACCCTAAAAAATGACCCCTCCCCCCCCCCAAAAAAACCCAAAACACAATAAATCCTTGAAATACCCTAAAACTCCTTGAAAAACCAGAAAAACCGTCAAAATCCATAAAAATTGAAAACCCTGAAAAACCCTTAAATCCAAAAAAAAACCGATAAAACCCTTAAAAACCCTATAAACACATAAAAATACATAAAAACCACAAAAAAACTCTAAAAACCCTTAAAACACTTAAAACCCCAAAAAACATTAAAAAACTCCAAAAAACATTAAAAACTCCAAAAAACCAAAAAACCCTAAAAACTCAAAAAAAACCAAAATCCCCAAAAGACCTTAAAAACCTAAAAAAGACCATAAAAACCCTAAAAACCCCTAAAAACCCTTAAAACCTAAGAAAAAGCGTAAAACCTCTCAAAATCCATAAAACCCTAAAAATCATAAAAAACATAAGAAACCCCTAAACAATCCATGAAAACGTAAAAAACCCTAAAAAAACTTAAAACCCCACAAAAACCATAAAACCCCTAAAAACATAAAAAACCCCTCAAAACCCAAAAAGAACCTAAAAAACAAAAAAGTCCCTAAAAACTAGGAAAACTCTAAAAACCCTCAAAATCCCTAAAAACCCTAAAAATCCATGAAAACGTAAAAAACCCTAAAAACCCTAAAAACCCCTAAAAACCAAAAAAAAACCCAAAAAACCTTGAAAACACAAAAAACCAATAAAACCTTAAAAACCACTAAAAAATCTAAAAAACTTTTAAAACCCTAAAAAACTCAAAAAACCCCTAAAACTCCACAAAGGCCCTAACCCTAGAAAAACCCTAAAAATCCGAAACACTCGTGAAAACACAGAAAAACGCTCAAATTCCCAAAAATAAAAAAAAATCAAAAAACAATAAAAATCCAAAAAACCCTAAAAATCCATGAAAACGTAAAAAACCCTAAAAACCCTGAAAACACCAGAAATCCATAAAACCCCTAAAACCCTTAAAACCTTTAGAAACCCATAAAAACCCTAAAACCCACTAAATACTCTAAAAACCTTTCAAACCCCTAAAAATAAAAAAAACTCTAAAAACCCCTTAAAATAGTAAAAAACACAAAAAAAGCCCTAAAACCCAAAAAGACCCTAAAACTCTTGAAAAACCCCCAAAACCAAAGAAACACTGAAAAACCCTAAAAAACCCAAAACCATAAAAATCTTAAAAAATCCCTAAATATCCATGAAAACTTAAAAAACCATAAAAACCCCAAAACCCCTGAAAACAATTAAGCCCCCAAAAACCACAAAAAACTCAAAACCCTAAAAACCCCTAAAAAGCCCTATAACCCTCAACTTCCCTAAAACCCATAAAAACCCTAAAATCCATAAAAATAAAAAATCCCTAAAATACATGAAAATGTAAAAAACCCTAAAACCCTAAAAAACACATGAAATCCACAAAACACTGAAAACCTTAAAAAAAACATAAAAACCCATAAAACCCCTAAAAATGTTAAAAAACTCTAAAAACCAAAAAAAACAATAAAAACTCAAAAAAACCATAAAGACCCAAAAAAACCCCCAAAAAACATTAAAAACCCAAAAAAAACATTAAAACCCTCAAAAAACCGATAAAAACCCATAAATACATAAAAAACCCTAAAAACCCTGAAAACGCTCTGAAAACCATAAAACCTCTAAAATCATAAAAAACCCTAACAACCCATAAAAGGCTAAAAACGACTAAAACTCAATAAACCCTTAAAAACCCAAAAAATGTCTAAAAATAGTAAACAACTTTAAAACCCTAAGAAACTCAAAAAAACCCTAAAAATGGAAAAGACCCTAAACCCCTAAAAACCCCAAAAACCCTAAAAAACTAAGAAAAACTCAAAATCCATATAAACCCAAAAAAAACTAGAAACCAATAAAATCCAACCCCCCCTAAAAATCAATGAAAACTTAAAAGCCCTAAAATCCCATAAAAACACCTAAAAACCACAAAACCCCTTAAAAACTTACCCCCCCCCCCCCCAAAACCCCAAAAATCCCTTAAAACCCTTAAGACCCCTAAAAACATAAAAAAACTCTAAAAATATTTAAAACACTAAAAACCCCAAAAGAACCTAAAAACCCTAAAAGCACAAAAAACCTAAAACCCAAAAGACCCTAAAAACCATACAAATCCTAAAAACCCCTAACAATACATGAAAACTTAAAAAACCCTAAAAACCCTGAAAACTACATGAAAACCATAAAACCCCTAAAAACCATGAAAAACTCTAAAAGCACTTAAAACCCCTAAAAGCGTGAAAAAACTCTAAAAAGATTAAAACACTAAAAAACTCAAAAAAAACCCCTAAAACCCCAAAAAGATCCAAAAGACCCTAAAACATTAGAAAAACCCTATAAACCCACAAAATCCATGAAGACATTAAAACCTTAAAAACCCTAAAACCCCCCCTAAATTCCATAAAAACCTCTAAAAACAATAAAAACCCTAAAAACCAATAAAATCTCTAAAAAACCTTTAAACCTTAAAAGTCCTAAAAACCCAAAAAAACTCTAAAAACCGAAAAGACCCCTAAAATGTTGAAAAATCCTATAAACCCTAAAAATCCCTGAAAACCCCTAAAAACAATCAAAATCCCTAAAAACCCTAAAAAACCCAAAAAACCACAAAAATCCTAAAAACCCTGAAAAACCCCTAAAAACACCAAACACCCCTAAATTTTAAAAAACACAAAAAACATTAGAAAAAATAAAAAACCTTAGAAACCCTAAAACCCAAAAAAAAAACCTTAGAAACCCTAAAACCCAAAAAAACCCTAAACCCCCAAATGGACCCTAAAACCCTGAAAACCCCTAAAAACCCTAAAAACTACTAAAACCCTAAAATCCCTCAAAATCCCTAAAAACCCTTAAAACCACAAAAATCCTAAAAAACCCCTAAAAGTCCAAGAAAACATTAAAAAACCCCTAAAACAATAAATAATCCTAAATACACATAAAATCCCTAAAACCCCACTAAAACTATAAAAACCCGCAAAAACCCTAAAATGTTAAAAAAATCTAAAAAAAACCTTAAAACCGCTAAAAACTCAAAAAAAACCCCTAAAACCCCAGAAAAGGCCCTAAAAACCCTGAAAACCCCTAAAATCCCAAATGACCCTTGAAAACCCAAAAAACCCTCAAAATCCTTAAAAAACCTAAAAACCCTAAAAACCATGAAAATTCTAAAAAACCTCTAAAATTCCAGAAAACGTAAAAACCCCTAAAACCCTGAAACCCCCCTAAAAACAAAAAAACACTAAATAACCATAAAAACGCAAAAATCCCATTAAAAAATTTGCAATCCCTTAAAACCCATAAACATGTTAAAAAACTATAAAAACCTGAACAAATAAATAAAAACCTAACGACCCAAAAGACCCTAAAAACCCTGAAAATCCTTAAAAACCATAAAAACACCTGAAAACCTTCAAAATCCCTAAAAACCATAAAAATCATAAAAAAACCCATTAGAATACATGAAAATGTAAAAAACCCTAAGAACCTTGAAAAACCCCTGAAGACCATAAAGACCACTAAAACCTTAAAAAATACTAAAAACCCACTAAAAACCCTTAAAAACTTAAAAATATTAAAAACACTAAAAAACCTTAAAAACTAAAAAAAACTCAAAATATCCAAAAACACCCAAACCCTGAAAACCACTCAAGATTGTAAAAAGCCTAAAAAATCATAAACCCCCCCTGAAAGTCAATGAAAATGTAAAAAACACTAAAAACCATGAAAACCCCCTAAAACCAAAAAACCCCCCCTGAAAACTAGCTAAAAACTCTAAAAACCCTTTAAATCCCTAAAAACATTAAAAAAATCTAAAAAACCTTTAGATCCCAAAAAACTCAAAAAAACCCTAAAACCCAAAAGACCCTAAAAAGCCTAAAAAACACTAAAAACTCTAAAAATCCTCAAAATTCCTAAAAACCTAAAAACCTTAAAAAACCTAAAAAAAAAATGAAAAATCCGTAAAAACCATGAAACCCCCAAAAAACCATAAAGTCCCTAAAAACCCATAAAAACCCTAAAAACACACTAAAATGTTTAAAAACCCATAAAACAACTAAAAACGTTTAAAACTCTAAAAAACCTTAAAAATCCTAAAAACTAAAAAACCTGAAAACCCCAAAAAAGACCTTAAAAACCCAGAATACCCCAAACCCCCATAAACTCTTGAAAACCCCTAAAACTATCAAAATCCCTAAAAATCCTGAAAACCCCTAAAAACCATAAAAATCCTAAAACCCCCTAAAATCCATGAAAACGTAAGAACACTAATAACGCTAAAAAACCCCAAGCAGCCACAACCCCCCCCCCCCAAACCATAAAAAACTCATAAAATATTTTAAAAACCACTAAAAACTCTAATATCCAGAAAGATACTAAAATCCCTAAAAACCCTAAGAACCCTAAAATCCCCTGAAAAACCTTTAAACCCCTCAAAATCCATAAATACCCTAAAAACCATAAAAACTTAAAACCCCCTTAAAATCTCTAAATATGTAAAAAATATTAAAAACTCCTTAAAACCATAGAAACCCTAAAGACCGTAAAAACCCTAAAACCCTAAAAACCCACTAAAATCTTTAAATACTCTTAAAACCCTAAAAACATTAAAAAACTCTAAATAACCATAAAACACAAAAAACCCTAAAAACCCTAAAAACCGAAAAGACCCTAAAACCCTTAAAAACCCTAAAAACCAAAAAACACCAAAAAAACCCTAGAAACCATCAAAATCCCTAAAAACCCAAATAATAATAAAAAACCTAAAAAACGTATAAATATCCATGAAAACAAAAAAAACCCAAAAAACCCTGAAAAACCTCAAAAAACCATAAAACCCCCAAAAACATCAAATACCTCTAAAAACCCATAAAAACCCTTTAACTACTAAAAACTCTAAAAATGATTTAAAACCCTAAATAATTCTAAAAAACTCTAAAAAATCCAAAAAATCCAAAAAGTCCCAAAAACCCTAAAAACCCTGAAAACACTAGAAAACCCTAAAATCCCTAAAAACATAAAAACCATAAAAATCATAAAAATTCCCTAAAATCCATGAAAACATAAAAATCCCTAAAGACCCTTAAAACTCCTAAAAACCATAAAAACCCCTAAAACCTTAAAAAACCCAAAAAGCTCATAAAACCCCTCAAAACGTAGTAAAAACTCTATAAACCATTATGGGGATGGGGATGCTGATTTGTAGTTCCTGCTTCTTTTTCTTCTAGTTTTCAGGTCTTTTGGGGTTTTTTGGTGTCTTGGGGGGTCTAGGGTTTTTCGGTGTGGGTTGTTTGACCCTGCCCCACCCTTGTATGCTTTGTTTTCTTTTCTTTTTATAAATTTTGAGGGGGAAAGAATAGCCTGGCCCTGTGCCTACCTTTCCCTAAAAACATTAGAAAATATAAAATAAATTTAAAACCCTAAGAAACCTTAAATACCCTACAAATCTCAAAAAAACCCTAAAAATCCAAAAGACCCTAAAAACACTTAAAACCCTAAAAAAACATTAAAAACCCTTAAACCCTTGAAATCCCAAAAAACCCAGAAAACCATAAAAATCTTTAAAAAACCCATGAAAATCCATGAAAAAGTAAAAAACCCTAAATAACCACTAAAAACCATAAAACCCCCTAAAAACCTTAAAAAACCAATAATATCATAAAAACCATAAAACCACTAAAAACTCTAAAAACCCTTACAACTCCTAACAACGTTAAAAACTCTAAAAAACTCAAAACCCCCCCTAAAAACCCCAAAAGACCCTAAAAACCCTGAAAAACCCTAAAAACCTTAAAAACCCTTGAAAATCCCAAAAAACAACTGAAATCCCTAAAAACCCTAAAAACCCTAAAAATCCTAACAAAACCACTAAAAATCCATAAAAATGTAAAAAAACCCCCAAAAAAACCCTGAAAACTATAAAATCCATAGAAACCTTTAAAAACCATAAAAACCCATAAAAACCCTAAAATCCATTTAAATCTCTAAAACCCCTAAAAATGTAATAAAACTCTTAAAACCTTAAAAACCCTAAAAAACTCAAAAAAAAACCATAAAACCCAAATTGACACTAAAACCTCTGAAAAACCCTCAAAACCCCATGGAAACCCCCAAAAATCTCTAAAAAACCTAAAAAACCCAAAAACTGTTAAAATCCTAAAACCCCCCCAAAACCCCTTAAAAAACCTTAAAACCCTAAAAAACACTAAAAATTATAAAACCCCTCAAAACCCCTTAAAACATTAAAAAAAATCTAAAAACCCTAAAACCCCAAAAAAACTCAAAAAAAACCCAAAAAACCCAAAAAACTCTCAAAATCTCTAAAAACCGTAAAAACCCATAAAACCCATAAAAATATTTAAAAACCCCTCAAAATCTAGGAAAATGTAAAAAAACCTAAAACCCGAAAACCTCCGAAAACCATCAAAACCCCTAAAACATTAAAACCCCTAAAATCCCATTAAAAATTTTAAAATCCCTTAAAACCCCAAAAAATGTTTAAAAACTCTAAAAAAACCCTAAAAACAAAAAAGACCCTAAAAACTTAAAAAAACCATAAAACCCTAAAAACCCCTGAAAAACCTTTAAACCCCTCAAATTCCCTAAAAAAACTAAAACCCCTAAATATCATAAATACCATAAAACCCCAAAAATACCCTAAAAACCCAAAAAAACCCTAAAAACCCTAAATACCCTTGAAAACCCCTAAAACCCCCACAAAACCACTAAAACCCCTAATAACCCTAAAAACCATAAAGATCCTAAAAAATCCCTAAAAGTCGATGAAAACATAAAAAATACAAAAAACCCTAAAAAATCTTGAAAACCATAAAACCCCATAAGAAGATAAAAAACAGTAAAAACCCTAAAAATCACTTAAATCTCAAGAAACCCTTAAAATCCATAAAATGTTAAAACTCTACAAAACCTTAAATACCTAAAAAACTAAAAAAAGCACTAAAATGCCTAAAAGTCCCTAAAAACCCCTTCAAACCTTAAAAAACCCCAAAATCTCTAAAAACTCTAAATGTGATTAGGAGGCGGAGCTTTGGGAAATGATCAAAGTCGTTCATTTTGCTAATCAATTTTGGTGGAAGTGCCTTTGGAATGAATCTGAATCAATCTTGGCGGTGGAGGCCCTCAAAAACAAATCAAGAAGGGTACCTTGGATAATTCTCCCATATTAGATTGATTTCCTCAAGGTATACCAGGACCCCACTCTAAAAAATGTGGGGTGACAAAGGACCACATTGATATCCTTTTCTGTAAAAACCCTAAAAACCCTAAAAACCATTTGAAATATTAAAACCCCCTAAAAATCCATGAAAACATAAAAAACACTAAAAACCCTAAAAAACTCCCAAAAAACATAAAAACCCTGAAAAAACTTGAAAATCGAAAAAAAATAACCATAAAAACCCTAAAAATCTATTAAAAACTCCAAAAACCCTTTAAACCCCTAAAAACATTAAAAATTCTTAAAACCCTTCAAAATCCTAAAAAATTCAAATAAAAACCCTAAAAACCCAAAAGACCCTAAAAACCCTAAAAAACCATAAAAACTGTAAATACCCCTAAAAATCCTAAAAAACCCTCAAAATCCCTAAAAACCATAAAAATCCAAAAAAAACCCCAAAATCCCAGAAAATGTAAGAAACACTAAAACCTTGAGAACCCCCTGAAAACCATGAAACACCCTAAAAAACTTCAAAAACCCATAAAAATTCAAAAAAACCACTAAAACTCTAAAAACCCATAAAACCCCTAAAACACCTAAAATATTAAAAAACTCTATAAACCCCTAAAAAGCCTAAAATACTCAAAAAAACCCATAAAGACCCAAAAAGACAATAAAAACCCTTCAAACCCTAAAACTCCAGAAAACCCTTTAAAACCCTAAAACTCTTGAAAACCCCTAAAACCCCTCAAAATCTCTAAAAACCCGAAAATATCTAAAAACCACAAAAATCCTCAAAAATCCCTAAATATCCATTAAAATGTAAAAAACCATAACAACCTTGAGAAAACCTTGAAACCATAAAAATACCTAAAACCCTTAAAAAAATCCTAAAAAACCTAAAAAACCCTAAAAACACACTAAAAATTATAAAAATACTTAAAACCCATAAAAACATTAAAAAACTCAAAGAAAACCCTAGAACACAAAAAGACATAAAAAACATGAAAAACACTAAAAACCTAGGAAAATAAAACATTCATAAAAATCCAAAAAACCCAAAAAACACTAAAAACCGTAAAAAACATAAAACCCCCTAAAATCCATCAAAACTTAAAAAACCGTAAAAATATTGAAAAAACATGAATACCATTAAAACCCTTAAAAACCTTAAATACCCTAAAAAGCCATAAAACCCCTGAAATTCCACAAAAAACTCTAAAAACCCTTAAAACCCTAAAAACGATAAAAATCACTCAAAAACAATAAAAAACCTAAAAAACTCAAAAAACCCTAAAACCCAAAAATACCCTAAAAACCCTGAAAAATCTTAAACCCCTAAAAACACTTAAAAACCATCAAAATCTCTACAAACCCTAAAAACCCCTAAAACTAGAAAAAACTAAAAAATCCCATAAAAATACATGAAGTCATAAAAAATCCTAAAAAATATGAAAAACCACTAAAACTCCTAAAAACCCTAAAACCATAAAATTCCTAAGACAACCCTAAGATCCATGAAAACATAAAAACCCTAGAAAACCCCTAAAAACCATAAAACCCCTAAAAGCCTCAAAAACCATAAAAACCCATAAAACCCTAAAATCCATTAAAAATTATAAAAACCCTTAAAGCTCATAAAAACGTAATAAAACACTAAAGAAACTTAAAAACCCTAAAAACTCAAAAAACCCCTAAAACCCAAAAGGACTCTAAAAACCATAAAACCCCTAAAAACTCTAAAAACATTTGAAAACCTCTAAAAACCATAAAGATTCCTAAAAACCCTAAAAACCCTAAAAAATAATAAAAATCCTAAAAAACCACTAAAAATCCATGAAAACCTAAAAAATCCTAAAAACCCCTGAAAACCGAAAACACCTAAAAACCTTGAAAACCCTAAAAATCCATAAAATCCCTAAAAACCACTATATACTCTAAAAACCATTAAAATACCTAAAAACATTAAAAAACTCTAAAAACCCTTAAAACCCTAAAAAACTCAAAAAAAACCCTAAAACTCCAAAAAGACCATAAACCCCCCCCCAAAAAAAACCCTAAACACCCTAATTCCCTAAAAACCTGTAAAAACCCTCAAATCCATAAAACCCCTAAAAAATGAAAAACATAAAACCACCTAAAAATCCATGAAAATTTAAAAACCCCAAAAAACCATAAAACCCCCAAAAAACTGTAAAAACCCATAAATCCACTAAAAACTCTAAAAACCATTTATAAATATAAAAACTTTATAAGACTCTAAAAAACCATAAAAACCCCAAAAAACTTAAAAACCCTAAAAACTAAAAAGACCTATCAAATCCTAAAACCATAAAAACCCTAAAACCCCTGAAAACCCCTGAAAACCATAAAAACCCTAAAAACCCTACAAAACCCTAAAAAGCATAAAAATCATAAAAAACCCTAAAAATGCATGAAAACGTAAAAAACCCTAAAAACCCATTAAACCATAAAACCCTTAAAATCCTTAAAAACCCCTTAAAACCCATAAAAAGCCTAAAATCCACTAAAAACTTAAAACCGCCTAAAAATGTTTAAAAAACACTTAAAACCCATAAAAACCTAAAAAACTAAAAAAACCCTAAAACCCCCAAAAGACCCTAAAACCCTGAAAACCCTGAAACCCTAAAAACCCCTTAAAATCCCTATAAACCCTCAAAATCCATAAAAACCATAAAAAACCCTAAAGACCATAAAATTCCTAAAAACCACAAAAAATCTATTAAAACATAAAAAACCCTAAAAACCCTGAAAACCCCTTGAAAACCATTACAACCCTAAAAAACTTAAAAACCATAAAAACCGATAAAACCCCTAAAAACACTTGAAACCCCCTAAAACCCCTCAAAATCTAAAAAACCCAAAAAAGAATAAAAATATTAAAAAATCCATAAAATCTATGAAAATGTAAAAACCCTAAAAACCTTGAAAAACCCCCCAAACCCATAAAAACTCCTAACAACATTAAAAAATCATAAAACCTAAAAAACCACTACAACTCTAAAAACCCTTAAATCCCATACAAACATTAGAAAACTCTATAAACCTTATAAACTATAAAAAACTCAAAAAATCCCTGGAAACCCCAGAGACCGTAAAAAGCCTAAAAACCACAAAAAACCTGTAAAACCCTAAAAACCCTAAAAACCCTAAAAACCCTAAAACTCCTAAAATATCCTAAAAATCCCTAAAACCTCATAAAAACACTTAAAACTCTAAAAACCCTTTAGAGCCCAAAAAACCTTTAAAAAATAAAAAAACCTTAAAAACCATAAAAAACTAAAAAACCCAAAAAAACAAAAAATCCCGAAGGACCCTAAAAAACTTGAGAGACCCTAAAACCCCTGATAACCCTAAAAACCCTCAAAATTATGAAAACCCATAAAAAACCCTAAAAACCAAAAAATATCTAAATAAAACCCATAAAAATTATTGAAAAATATAAAAACCCCTATAAACCCTAAAAACCCCCTAAAACCATAAAAACCACAGAAAACTTAAAAACCAAAAAACCCACAGAACCCCTAAAAACTACTAAAACTCTAAAAACCCTTAAGGCTAAAATGTTAAAAACTATAAAAATTATAAAAAACTAAAAAAAAACTCTAAAATCCCAAACAGACACTAAAAAACTTGAAAACACATAAAAACCATCGAAAAAGCCTAAAAACTCTCAACATCCCTAAAAACTCAGAAAACCCCAAAAAACCATAAAAATACATGAAACCCTATAAATCCTGAAACCCCCTAAAAACATTAAAACACCAAAAACACTGATAAAAACCCTAAAAACCCACTGAAAACTTTAAGAACTATTTAAACCACTAAAAACGTTAAAAAACTCTAAAAAACCTTAAAAACCCTAAAAAACTCAAAAAAATCTGAAAAACCCAAAAGACTACTAAAAACCACTAAAAACCTAAAAATCCTAAAACCCCCTAAAAACATAAAAAAGCCTAAAAATGCATAAAAACTCTAAAAACCACTAAAAACTCTAAAAACCCATTAAACCCATAAAAATGTTAAAAAACTATAAAAACCTTTAAAACTCCAAAAACTCAAAAATACCCTAAAAACACTATGAAACACTGAAAACCTCAAAAACTGCTAAAACCCCTAAAAACCCTAAAATCCCTAAAATCCCTAAAAACCCATAAAATCCTAAACAAACCTAAAAACCCATAAAATCCCTTAAAACCCCCTTAAAACAACAACCCCCCCCCCCCAAAAAAAAACCTTAAAAAACCATAAAAACCCATAAAAACCATAAAAACACTAAAAATCCAAAAACCCTTAAAACCCCTAAAAATGTTAAAAATGTCTAAAAAACTTAAAAAACCCAAAAGAACTCAAAAAACCCCTAGAAACCCAAAAGGACACTAAAAACCCCTAAAAACCTTTAAAAACCCCTAAAAACCCTCATAATACCTTAAACCCCTAAAAACCCAAAAAATCATAAAAATCCTAAAAAAACCCTTAAAAATCCATAAAAATGTGAAAATCCCTAAAAACCCTCATAATACCTTAAACCCCTAAAAAACCCAAAAAAATCATAAAAATCCTAAAAAACCCTTAAAAATCCATAAAAACGTAAAAAACCCTAAACCCCCCCAAAAAAGCTCAAGAAAACCACAAAAATCCCTAAAAATATTATAAAATCCTAAAAACCTATAAAACCCATAAAACCCACTAAAAACTCAAACTATTACAACTGCTAAAAATGTTAAAAAACTCTAAAAACCTTAAAACTCTAAAAAACTCAAAAAAATCCTAAAAACCCCAAAAGACCCTATAAACCCTAAAAAGCCCCAAAACCCCTAAAAACTCCAAACCACCCCCCCCCCCCCAAAAAAAACCATAAAATCCCCTAAAAACCGATAAAACTATAAAAACCACTAAAAACACTAAAAACCTTTTAAACCCCCAAAAACCTTAAAAAGAACTAAAAAACCTTAAAAAATAAAAAATCCCCTAAAAACACAAGACACTAAAAACCCTAAAAAACCCTAAAAACCATAAATATCCTAAATAACCCCTAAAAATCCATGAAAACATAAAAACCCTGTAAACCCTAAAAACCATAAAACCTCTAAAAACCATAAAAACCATAAAACCCCAAAAATTACTAAAAACTATAAAAAACCTTAAAACCCCCCAAAACTTTAAATCCCTCTAAAAAACCTAAAAAACCCTAAAAAAACTCAAAAAAAGCTTCAAAACACAAAAAGATCCTAAAAACCTAAAAATCATAAAAACCTATGAAAACCCCTAAAACCCTCAAAATCCCTAAAAACACTAAAAAACACTAAAAACCATAAAAATCCTAAAAACCCTAAAATCCATGATAATGTAAAAAATCCTAAACACCCTAAAATACCCAAAAAAACCATAAAACACCATAAAACCTTAAAAAACACTAAAACCCCCTAAAAACCCTAAAACCACTAAAAACTATAAAAACCATCAAAATCCCTAAAAATATTAAAAACTCTAAAAAACCTTAAAAAACCTAAAAACTCAAAAAACCCCTAAAATCCATGAAAAACAATAAAACCCCTCAAAACCGCTTAAACCCCTAAAAACCCTCAAACCCTAAACCCCCTCAAAATTCCAAAAACCCTAAAAACCATTAAAACACTAAAAACCCTGAAAACCGCTAAAAACCCTAAAAACCATGAAAAACCTAAAACCCCTAAAAATGCTTTAAACCCTAAAAATTATAGAAATCCTAAAAACCCCACAAAAAACAATGAAAATGTAAAAAAACCCTGAAAACCCCTGAAAACCGTAAAACCCCTAAAACCATTACAGAACCCTAAAATCCCATTGAAACCATAAAACCAATGAAAAACATTACAAACCCATAAAGCCCCTAAAAATGTAAAAAAGAATCTAAAAAAACCATAGAAACACTAAAAAGTCAAAAAAAACCCAAAAAACCAAAGAAGGCCCTAAAAACCCTAAAAAACCCTAAAACCCTAAAACCCCTTGAAAATCCATAAATATCCCTAAAACCCCTAAAAATTTTAAAGCCATAAAAATCCTAAAAAACACTCAAAGTCCATGAAAACATAAAAACCCCTAAGACCCCTGAAAAGCCCCTAAAAACCATAAAATTCCCTAAAAATCATAAAAACCCTAAAAAACCATAAAATCCCTAAAAACCACTGAAAACTCTAAAAACCCTTAAAACCCTAAAAACATTAAAAAACTCTAAAAAACCTTAAAATCCCAAAAAACCCAAAAAAACAAAAAATAAGAAAAAACCTAATTAACCTTGAAAAACAATAAAAATCCTAAAACCATAAAATCCCTAAAAACCCTAGAAACCATAAAAATCCTAAAAACCCCTAAAATTCTATGAAAATGTGAAAAAAACTAAAAACCCTGAAAACCCCCTGAGAACCGTAAAAACTCCTAAAAACCATAAAAACCATAAACAACCATAAAATCCCTAAATAACCACTAAAAACTCTAAAAAACCTCAAAACCCATAAAAAGTTTAAAAAACTCTAAAAAACCTTAAAACCATAAAAAACTCAAAAAGCCATAAAACCCCAAAAGACCATAAAAACCATGAAAAACCCTAAAACCCTCAAAATTCATAAAAACCTTAAAAAACCCGAAAAATATAAGAAAACATAAAAAACCTTAAAATCCTATAAACACATAAAAACCATAAAACCCCCCTAAAACCCTAAAAACCCACTGAAAACTCTAAAAACCTTAAAACCCCAAAAAAATCTTTAAAAAATCTAATAAACCTTAGAAATATTAAAAAAAATAAAAACCCCCTAAAAACCATAAAGGCCCCAAAAAACCTAAAAACCCTTTAAATCCCTAAAAACCAAAAAATTCCCTAAAAATCATAAAAATCCTAGAAAACCCCTAAAAATCCATCAGAAGATGGCGGTTGTGTCTCCGGGAGCTCTCTCGCGTTTCCCAGTTCAGCCTCCCGCTAGATCTTCGATGCTCCTCGGTGGCATCGTCTATGGCTTCTCGGTGGCTCAGGTGTGGTCTCAGCATTTCTCCTGGCTTTGTGACAGTTGCGGTGATTCCCGATGGAGATGTGGTGTGAGGATCTGGTGGCTTAGAGGGACCAGGTCAACGACGATGCGAATCTCCAAGCGGGTTCCAGTTCTATCTTCTCGGTGGCTTACCTAGTTCCATGATGGTGACAGGAAGGTGCGATGGGAGTCCCAATGGCTTGGAGGCGCGGTGGACTGGTTCTTTTGGGCTTCAGCGATGTGGTTCTTTCCAGATCCATCTTCAGGAGGGACTTGGTGGGTTTTCTGGTTCTGTGTTGTTATAAGGAAGATGCGGAGGGTACTTCATCAGCTTGGGGGTGCCTCTCTTGACCCCTTTGTGTGGGATTTCAGATATTTTTATCTTCATCTTGCGCAGATCTTTCAGGTCCGTGTTTCCGGACCCTTGGCCTTGTCTTGCACTACTATCGCAGGTCTGCTTAAGTTGCATTGTCTTCTGGGATATTTGTTGGTTTTGGGTCCCCTGCGGTGTCGAGGCCATCTTGGTTTTGGCTGGATTGGTCGGTTTTGTTTGCTGTTGTCGATTTATGGAGCTGTCTTGAGGCGCTGGGTGGTGCTTCACCTTGCGGTGCGACTTCCGGGTCGTTTGCGGGGTGATCTGGACCGGGGTTTAAAAAGGGAGGTTTGGGTGTTGTGGAATGGTGAAAGGATTGAGGGTTGGTGGTCATTTCTTTATGCTTGTTCTTCTGGGTGTGTATTTCTTCTCACTGAATGTTTTGAAGGTGCTTGGAGCTGGAAACAGAGCTGCTGGGTGCTGGTTATTTCTTGGTTCGGATCTGCTGAAGGAGGTTCTGGTTTCTTGAAGAGGGTTTGTAGGATTCTAGTTGCTTCTGTGTCAGGATGTGTTGAAGCTGATGTATATGAGTTTGGTGCTGGTTTGGTTTCATCTTTCTAGGGGTGCTGGACTCTGTTCCTGTTGAGTGCTTCTGGTTGTTGTCTTGACTTGAGGGGTTGTGTATGTACTCCTAGGCGTCATATTGGGTGTGAGCTATTGGAAGCTGCTTGGATTGAAGGTGGGATTTTTTTTTCTGATTAAGATTATGTAATGGTGGTGGTGGACACGCTTGCTAATGAGGTGGTGGCTGAAAATGGTGATGTGAGAGGCTGGTTATTTTTTGGCTAGTAGTTGATGTTGGGAATGCTGAGGAATAGGATGGTATCTGCTGCCTGGATGAGTGGTGATGAAGTGGGTGCCTACGGGGTGAAGGAAATGAAAGCTGGGGTTGGATGATAAGGTGTTGCTGCTGTTGTGTTTGATCTTTTGTGTCTTTTCCTTTCTTTGTTTTCCTTTTGAACTTTCTTTTTTTGGGGTCTATGGGTTTGGGGTTGAATGGGTTTTTGGGTGTGGGTTGATTGACCTCGCCCCTCCCTTGTCTGCTGTGTCATTCTGTGTCTTTTTTTTAATAAATTTGGGGGGGTCGGGATTAGCCTGGCCTCCGCATCTTCCTTGCCCTAAAAATCCTGGAAAAAATAAAATACCCTAAAAATGTTGAAAAACCTATGAAAACCATAAAACCACCTAAAAATCATTAAAAACACTAAAACCCGTAAAAACTCTAAAAACCCACTAAAAACTCTAAAAATCCATAAAAAACCTAAAAATGATAAAGTGCTCTAAAAAATATTAAAACCCTATAAAAAAAAAAAAATTGATAAATCAAAAAAGGACACTAAAAACCCTAAAAAACACTAAAAACCCAAAAGCCCCCAAAAGCCCCTAAAAACCTTTAAACCCTTCAAAGTCCCAAAAAACCCAAAAAAGCCTAAAGACTATAAAAATATTAAAACCCCCCTAAATATAAATGAAAACCTAAAAACCCTAAAAACCTTGAAAACCCCTTAAAAACAAAAAAAACAGTAAAACCTTAAAAATCCCTAAATCCCTGTAAAAACACTAAAAACTAATAAAAACTATAAAACCCCTTAAAACCCCGAAAAAAGTTAAAAAATCTAAAAACCCTAAAATCTATAAAAACCGTAAAAACCAAAAAAGTCCTTAAAACCATGAAAACCCATAAAAACCTTTGAAAAACCCTAAAACACCCCAAAATCCTTAAAAAGCCTAAACCATTAAAAAAATACCAAAACCAAAAAACCCTAAAACCCCTAAAAATCCATGAAAATGTAAAAATCATGAAAAACCCCTGAAAAGCATAAAACACCCTAAAAACTTAAAACCCCCCAAAACCCATAAAAATCATAAAACCCCAATAAATACTCAAAAACCCCTTTAAACCCTAAAAACATAAAAAACTCTAAAAACCCCTTGAAACTCAAAAAAACCCTAAAAACCGAAAATATGCTAAATACCACGGAAACCATAGAAACCATAAAAACACCAAAAAAATCCCTAAAACCCGACAAAATCCATAAAAACCTTAAAACACCCAATGTAACACCCCAATATTCTACGGTACGCTTCTCTTTGAATAATGCGATAGTGTGTGTTGTACGCAACATCGAGTTCTAACACACCACAACCAATCAAACTAGCCGTTATGAATAGTAATACCTACCTTTTGAAATTATATATATTTTATATTTCAAAATGAACTTCATTTTTGGATTTGGAATATCAAAATTATCCTAAGTTGAATTTTTGGTATTTTTCTGAGAACTTCCAATTTTTATGAATAGTGAAAATTACTAAATTTTAATTAAAAACAACTTTTTTAATCGAAATAATTTATATTGATAAATTATGAATTTGAGTGGTTTAAAAGTATATTTAGAATATATTTTTACCATTTAATACAATTTTGGTCATTGTACATAATTTTACAATTAAACCGGACATAAACAAGTGCCAATCTTTTGATAGTTATTATCTCTTAAAAACACGCTTTTTATTTTAACAACGGGAATTAATTTTAAATTAATTTTTGCCACTTCTGTGTTTTGAATTTGAAAAAATGGATTCCATGTTTGGAATCAGGATGTTCAAATTGTGTAAATAGGTAACTTTTATTTTTATACATTTTGAATAATTACTTCGGTAAATATTTTATTTACCATGGTTAAGGGTAAATCCGGTAAATAAGGGTTCAAAAAATATTATAATAATAACAAATTACCCTAAAACGTGTCCTAACCTTATTGGTTGATACATGTCCGACCATGGGCATCTTTGGGTCTATTTTTGGACCCCATAGAGCCACTTGTAAGTGATAATGACACTTTATATTAATTAAGTTAAAATAAATACAAAAATGACATAAGCATATATCTTTTAGAAAAAAAAAATTTACATAGGGTTATATATGTTGTATTTTCGACTATAAATATTCATTAGAAATATAAGAATATTTCATAAATAATGATATTTTATTTATAATTTTTAGACATTAAATAATATAATTTATTTATGACACAATGATGATGCAGTAATTACCTAATTAATGAAAAATTAGAGTAATTGATATTATAAATACCCAAATAAATATAATTTGAGACTTTTTATGAATTAAACTAATTTTATAGGTTAATATTACATGTTAGGATTGATTTAATTAAATTTTTTAGAAGTAATAATTCTTTTATGATTTTTAAAAAAAATCAATTATTAAATAGTGTCAAAATTGTCATAAAAGAGTTTTTAAAACAAATATTATATTATTAATTGATATTAAATTACTAAAAATATAAGGTTAGGCCAAGAGACTTATATCATGATATTTGTATCATTAATGGACCACTTGGGGGTCTCTTTAATGTATATAACAAGTTTATTAACTATATAATAAAAAAATACAAAGTGACATGGTAAATGTCAAACTAATTAACTAAGAGTTAAAACTAAAAGATAAGGTTAATATAATGACCCAAACCTGTCTAAATTCTATTGGTTGAGTGGTTTTCTACCCATATCCACCTTAAACTTTAAATAATACACTTTGGAGCCATTAGAAACAGAATATGAATTTATTATAAAATAATATTTCTAGCTTTTCCAAAGGTGCCCCTCACCCCTCTTATAAAAGGGCACTCTCCCTTCTCATTAACTCACACCTTAAAAGCCTTTTGGTTTGGAAAACCTCTGCCCAAATACTCTCTCAACTTCCCTCAATTCATCCTAGAGGCCCTCCTTTTGTCATAAATCCAACCTAAGGAGCCCTTTTGATCAAATCAAAAGGAAGAACCCGAAGAAGAGGTAATGATTTCACCACCCCTTTTCAAGTTCCTTTCTTATTCCACTTATTCTTTCTTTGTTATTACCATTATAAAATAATAAATCCAGTATATTATATATACTTTTATGTTATTATAAATATGGTATAACCATATTCATTATTCTATCCACCCTTTGAATAACATGTCACCATACGTGCGTACGTACGGCTTACCGTCTCCATGTCGTGGTGTAATTGTTATTCAATAAATTATTATTTGGATGGGTATAATAATGATTTATAATTCATGTAAATAATAAATATAACATGATAATGATTCTGTATATATGATATACCATCCAATTATATATTATTTTAATATCAAAATAATGATATTGTCGCTCGTGCGTACGTACGGACTACCGTCTCCACGAACACGATGAGATTCATTCTCCATCGTATCCATTCAAGCATAATTATCATTTTATGATTTAAAAATAATGTTTAAGGACTTGATATCATTCTGGATATGAATAAGATACAACCTATCCATGAAAAACATGGCTTACGTAACAAAACATATAAAAGAAAACGAGTAAGTTAACACCCGAAACAACGATAATTCTAAGATATTATTAACAAAGCAATGTTAAAAGATCATATATGATATCATATGAATGTATATGATTCTTGTATAATTTAATAACAATTATTTCACCATTATACAGAAGGTTAACCTACCCTCAACCGAGGAAAATTACAAGGTAAGGGTTTACTTCGCAATCTCTTCATTATCCAAGGTTGTTTATACGCAATAATCTACTGGGACTTCTTTATCATCCACATCCATGTTTCTTAAAAATGTATTTAAAAACATTTTTACTATTTACTAGAATATGGGTTAAAGTCATTTATACCCTTGTTGACTTTTATAAGTGGTTTATAAAGGAATATTTCCGTCGTTTTCCAAACAAGGTCCTTTTTAACCTTTTCGACAGAATTAAGGTAAGAATGTTTTTTTTAACTTATACGGCGGGTGAGGCTATTTTCCACCATTATAAAATTGTCGAAGCTTCCCTTACAAGCTTATAATAATATTTTAAAAGAAAATGTTTTATTTTATAAATATATGACTGTTAAATGATTTCAAAATAGAAAGAGATATTTCTCTAAAAAGAGTTTTGATTTCATCTATATCAACATCCTTTGATGGATTTTACGCTTATTTGAAGTTGATTTAATATGATACAAAACTTATATATTGTATTTAAGGTTTTGTGATATGTTTGGCTGTGGATGTGTTATTTTTACACCATTCATGGTTTATGGATGAAGTATTTACATTTCGTATGGTAGTTTTAATACGAATGTTTATGTTATGTTTAAACCTTTTCATATGGGAATGAATTGGACTTAATATTTGATAGGTGGAGCCCGTTATAGCTCCTCGATGCATCAGTTGGTATCATGAGACAAACTAGTGTCTTGGCATAAGTCCTTGATAAAATCTTATTTGTAGTCTTGGCACGAGGCCTTGGCTATGTGGTTATGATAGTCTGGCATTATGCATTCCATCATTATGAAAGAGGTTATTGATATTTCATGTGATTATTCGATTAGTAAATATATATGTTAATAAGTAAATGGCATTATTTCATTTTATTTTTTCCATACTATGTTGAAGTTCAAGTTTAAAATGAATTTTTTTAGTTATACATTGCCTTAAATGTTTATTCTTATTTATGAAAGTTTCCGCTATATTGTTATCCTTACTGGGAATTTGAGCTCACCCCTTTCAATGTTTTATTTTTTTCAGGATGTGAAGAAGTAATTTATGAATGACCTTCAGGGATAGTATGTGGGGATATGAGTGTGGAGTATAAAGAAAATATGTTGTTGTAGTTTTCATTTTTATGATGTAATGTAAGACTTATGAATATATCTAGTGCTTTCAAGGCTACTAAACTAATCGGTCTTTCGAAACTTGATCTTTCTTGTGATCATGCCAATGTTATGTAATAATGCACGGACTCTGGGTAACTGGGGTCGGGGCATTACAGTTGGTATCAGAGGAAGTTTATTACAAACCTTGGAAACTATATTTAGATAAACTCTGATTAGAGCACATAGATTTAATATGGACTTTGAGGATTAGTATAGAAGGACTTCCTAGAATTTTGGTATTGTAGAGATTTTGTGAGTTTTCCGAGCAATACATCCCTGTCTAGATACGAGAAGGTAGAGGAGGCTCTGGCACAGATGTACCTAGGCATAAAACCCGAAAACACTGCTTTGAGCTAGACTCGAACAGGAACTGGTGCATGACAACGGGCCTTGCTGCACTCTTGGTTACGACACTCCCGAGAGATATACTTAGGAGAACTCTCATTTTCTTTACAAATCATTATGAAGGGTTTATGAGTATATACTTCCTCAAAGAAAACATTTTTATGATTATGGATTATATCCATAAATATTTCAATTTATGTTAAGTGTTTTATAAGTATGAAATTATGTATTTTTATTCATAAACTGATCAAGTTTATGCCATTGTTTAGAAATGGAACCTAGTGGAAGAAATGGAAACTGTATCAATGCACGCACTCCATGTAGGGATTTCCCTCCTGCTCAAGATAATTATAGTGGAGCTGGTGATGCAACTGGTGCCGATCAGCTAATTACCATACTGAGACAACTCACTCAGGTTATAAATAATAACCTTACCCGTATGGAGCACCCCGATCCGCAGTGTGGAGGATCAATGTTAGATCGTTTCATGAGGCAACAACCACCAATGTTCAATGGGAGTACAAATCCCTTAGTAGATGAGCAATGGATAAGTTCCCTAGAGAAAATATTTCAGTCTTTGGGATGTAGTGAAAGGGAAAAAGTTATCATGGCAGTTTACCGCCTCACTGGAGATGCTGATCAATGGTGGTCATTGATTCAAAACGTGAAGGAAGATGATGAAGTATCAAATATGGAATGGAGAGAGTTAAAAGATCTATTTTTAGAAAAATACTTTCCTCGTGACCATCGAGCAGATATGGAAAGGCAATTTCTGATTCTGAGACAAAAGGAAGACATTCCGAAGACAACATTTCGAACCAGGTACGGGCATTATGAGTTTACAGTAATGCCTTTTGGATTGACTAATGCACCCACTGTATTCATGGATCTGATGAATAGAGTTTTCAAGGAATATGTCGATGAATTTGTGGTGGTATTTATTGATGATATCTTGGTATACTCAAAAAGCTACGAAGATCATGAAAATCACTTTTTCATTATCCTGAAGACTCTGAGAAGACATGAATTATATGGGAAGTTTAGAAAGTGTGAATTCTGGATTCAGGAGATTTCTTTTCTTCTCCATATTGTCTCTAAAGATGTAATCTTTGTTGATCCTTCTAAGACCAAGGAAATCCAAGAATGGCCATCACCTACAAGTATAACTGAGGTACGTAGTTTTATTGGTTTAGCAGGTTATTATCGACGTTTCATCCAGAATTTTTTCCGATTGGCTAACCCATTAACGAAGCTCACACGAAAAGGGGTTAAATTTGTTTGTACAAAAGAGTGTGAAGAATGTTTCGAAGAACTAGAAAGAAGATTAGTCAATGCTCCTATATTGACTCTACCATCGGGGAATGATGGGTTTTTTATTTATAGTGATGCATTAAAGAAAGGACTTGGTTGTGTCCTTATGCAGAATGATAGGGTTATTTCCTATGCATCACGACAGTTGAAAACTCATGAAAAAAACTATCCTACACATGATCTTGAGTTAGTAGCTGTGATCTTTACTTTGAAGATATGGAGGCACTACCTCTATGGTGAAAAATGTGAGATTCATACTGATCACAAGAGTTTGAAGTATATTTTCTCACAAAAAGAACTCAACATGAGGCAAAGGGGATGGCTTGAATTACTCAAGGATTATGATTGTACGATACAATACCACCTGGGGAAAGCAAACAAGGTGGCAGATGATTTGAGCAGAAAATATCATGGAGTTTTGAACAATATGAGAATTGAAAGGGATCCAATTTTCATGGATCTAGTGAAGGTGGACATGGGAATAACCATGGAAGGTGAAACATCAATTCTTTTTCAAATGGTTGCAAAACCATCTTTATTAAAAAGTATTAAGAGTTCTCAGACCGATGATGAAGAATTTCAAAAGAAGATTAAAGCTGTGAATGATGGGAGATTGAGAGACTTTGTGTATGAAGATGGAATTTTGAAATTTGGAAAGAGGCTTTGTGTTCCCAATATACCTGATCTAAAAAGGGAATTGTTGGATAATGCTCATAGTTCCAATTTCTCTATACACCCTGGGAGCAGCAAAATGTATAGAGATTTGAAGGAACATTTTTGGTGGGATAACATGAAGAGGGAGATTGCTGATTTTGTATCAAGATGTATGGTTTGTCAACAAGTGAAAGCTGGAAGGCAACAACCTAGAGGATTCATGCAACTTCTTCCCATACCGGAGTGGAAATGGGATAATATTATGAAGGACTTTTTCATAGGGCTACCAAAGACTCCTAGAAGGAACGATGCAATATGGGTTATTGTTGATCGACTTACCAAGTCAGCACGTTTTCTTGCTATAAGAGAAGATCTACCACTGGAACGTCTAGCAAGACTATATATTAATGAAGTAGTGAGACTTCATGGAGTACCCTTATTGATTGTTTCTGATCGTGATCCCCATTTTACTTCAAGATTCTGGAAGAGTCTTCAGAAATCCCTAGATACTGAACTTCATTTGAGCACTGCCTACCACCCTCAAACAGATGGACAATTAGAACGAACTATTCAAACCTTATAAGACATGTTTAGATCCTTCTCACTTGACTTTAAGGGTATGTGGGATCAATATTTACCTCTGGTAGAATTTTACTATAACAATAGCTTCTATTTGAGTATTCAGATGGCACCATATGAAGCGTTATATGGAAAGAGATGTCGCACACCAACCTGTTGGGATGACATTGTTGAAAGAAAACTTGTAGGTCCAGAACTGGTGGAGGAAACAATGGAAAAGGTGAAGGTAATACAAAATCACATCAAAGAAGCTCAAAGTAGGAAGAAGAGCTATGCCGATAATCGAAGGAAGGATTTGGAATTTCAAGTCAGTGATCATGTTTTCCTGAAAGTATCTCCATGGAAGGGAGTCATACTTTTTGCTAAGAAAGGTAAATTGAGTCCCAGGTACATGGGACCTTTCGAAATTCTAGAACGAATTGGGGCTGTAGCTTACCGATTGGAAATGCCGCCAAGTCTCTCCAAAGTTCACGATGTGTTCCACGTATCTCTATTGAGGAAATACATGCCTGAACCAATGCATGTACTCACCTATGAGGAATTAGAACTGGAACCCGATCTGTCTTATTGCAAAGAGCCCGCCAGGATTCTTGATACGAGAGAACAAGTACTGAGAAACCGGACGACGCGTCTCGTAAAAGTTTTGTGGAGAAACCATAAGATGGAAGAGGCAACGTGGGAACCCGAGGAACTTATGATGAAGAACCACCCGATTCTTTTCATGCGGTAGTATTCTAGAAATTTTGAGGACGAAATTATTTGAAGTAGGGTAGAATGTAACACCCCAATCTTCTACGGTATGCTTCTCTTTGAATAATGCGATAACGTGTGTTGTACGCAACATCGAGTTCTAACACAGCACACCCAATCAAACTAGTCGTTATTAATAGTAATACCTACATTTTGAAATTATATATATTTTATATTTCAAAATGAACTTCATTTTTGGATTCAGAATATCGAAATTATCCTAATTTGAATTTTTTGTATTTTTCTGAGAACTTCCAAGTGAAAATTACTAAATTTTAATTAAAAACAACTTTTTTAATAGAAATAATTTATATTGATAAATTATGAATTTGAGTGGTTTTAAATTATATTTAGAATATATTTTTACCATTTAATACAATTTTGGTCATTATACATAATTTTACAATTAAACCGGACATAAACAAGTGTCAATCTTTTGATAGTTATTATCTCTTAAAAACACACTTTTTGTTTTAACAACGGGAATTAATTTTAAATTAATTTCTGTCAATTATGTGTTTTGAATTTGGAAAAATGGATTCCATATTTGGAATCAGGATGTTCAAATTGTGTAAATAGGTAAATTTTATTTTTAGACATTTTGAATAATTACTTCGGTAAATATTTTATTTACCATGGTTAAAGGTAAATCCGGTAAATAAGGGTTAAAAAAATTATAATAATAACAAACTACCCTAAAACGTGTCCTAACCTTATTGGTTGATACATGTACGACCATGGGCATCTTTGGGTCGATTTTTGGACCCCATGGAGCCACTTGTAAGTGATAATGACACTTTATATTAATTAAGTTAAAATAAATACAAAAATGACATAAGCATATATCTTTTAGAAAAACAATTTTTACATAGGGTTATATATGTTGGATTTTCGACTATAAATATTCATTAGAAATATAAAAATATTTCCTACATAATGATATTTTATTTATAATTTTTATACATTAAATAAGTTAATTTATTTATGACAGAATGATGATGCAGTAATTACCTAATTAATGAACAATTAGAATAATTGATATTATAAATACCCAAATAAATATAATTTGAGACTTTTTATGAATTAAACTAATTTTATTGGTTAATAGGACATGTTATAATTGGTTTAATTAAATTTTTTTGAAGTAATAATTCTGTTATGATTTTTAAAAAAATCGATTATTGAATAGTGTCAAAATTGACATAAAAGATTTTTTAAAACAAATATTATATTATTAATTGATATTAAATTTCTAAAAATCTAAGGATCCACCAAGAGACTTATATAATGATAGGTGTATCATTAATGGACCACTTGGGGGTATCTTGGATGTATATATTAAGTTTATTAACTATATAATATAAAAATACAAAGTGACATGGTAAATGTCAAACTAATTAACTAAGAGTTAAAACTAAAAGATAAGGTTAATATAATGACCCAAACCTGTATAAATTCTATTTATTGAGTGGTTTTAGACCCATAACCACCTTAATATTTAAATAATACACTTTGGATCCATTAGAAACTGAATATGAATTTATTATAAAATAATATTTCTATCTTTTCCAAAGGTGCCCCTCACCCCTCTTATAAAAGGGCACTCTCCCTTCTCATTAAATCACACCTTCAAAGCCTTTTGGTTCGGAAAAACTCTGCCCAAATACTCTCTCAACTTCCCTCACTTCATCCTAGAGGCCCTCCTTTAGTCAGAAACCCAACCTAAGGAGCCCTTTTGATTAAATCAAAAGGAAGAACCCGAAGAAGAGGTAATGATTTCACCACCCCTTTTCAAGTTCCTTTCTTCTTCCACTTCTTCTTTCTTTGTTATTACCATTATAAAATAATAAATCCAGTATCTTATATATACTGTGATGTTATTATAAATATGGTACAACCATATTCAGTATTCTATCCACCCTTTTAATAACATGTCATCATACGTGCGTACGTACGGCTTACCGTCTCCACGTCGTGGTGTAATTGTTATTCAATAAATTATTATTTGGATGGGTATAATAATGATTTATAATTCATTTAATAATATATATAACATGATAATTATTCTTTATATATGATATACCATCCAATTATATATTATTTTAATATCAAAATAATGATATTCTCGCTCGTGCGTACGTCCGGACTACCGTCTCCACAAATGTGATGAGATTCATTCTCCATCGTATCCATTCAAGTATAATTATCATTTTATGATTTAAAAATAATGTTTAAGGACTTGATATCATTCTGTATATGAATAAGATACAACCTATCCATGACAAACATGACTTACGTAACAAAACATATAAAAGAAAATGAGTAAGTTAACACCCGAAACAACTATAATTCTAAGATATTATTAACAAAGCAATGTTAAAAGATCATATATGATATCATATGAATGTATATGATTCTTGTATAATTTAATAACAATTATTTAACCATTATACAGGAGTTTAACCTACCCCCAACCAAGGAAAAGTACAAGGTAAGGGTTTACTTCACAATCTCTTCATTATCCGAGGTTGTTTATACGTAATAATCTGTTGGGACTTCTTTATCATCCACATCCATGTTTCTTAAAAATATATTTAAAAAAAATTTACTATTTTATAGAATATGGGTTAAAGTCATTTATACCTGTGTTGACTTTTATAAGTGGTTTATAAAATAATCTTTCCGTCATTTTCCAAACAAGGTCCTTTTTAACCTTTTCGACAGAATTAAGGTAAGAATGTTTTTTTAACTTATATGGCGGGTGCGGCTATTTTCCGCTGTTATAAAATTGTCGAAGATTCCCTTACAAGATTATAAGAATATTTTAAAAGAAAATTTTTTATTTTATAAATATATGACTCTTAAATGATTTCAAAATAGAAAGAGATATTTCTCTAAAAAGAGTTTTTATTTCATCTATGTCAACATCCTTTGATAGATTTTACGCTTATTTAAAGTTGATTTAATATGATACAAAACTTCTATATTTTATTTAAGGTTGTGTGATATGTTTGACTGTGGATGTGTTATTTTTACACCATTCATGGTTTATGGATGAAGTATTTACATTTCGTATGCTAGTTTTAATACGAATGTTTATGTTATGTTTAAACCTTTTCATATGGGAATGCATTGGACTTAATATGTGACGAGTGGAGCCTGCTATAGCTCCTCGATGCATCGGTAGGTCTCATGAGACAAACTAGTGTCTTGGCATAAGGCTTTGACAAAATCTTATTTGTAGTCTTGGCACGAGGCCTTGGCTATGTGGTTATGATAGTCTGGCATTATGCATTCCATCATTAGGAAAGTGGTTATTGATATTGCATGTGATTATTCGACTAAAATAATATCCATGTGAATAAGTAAATGACATTATTTAATTTTATTTTTGCCATACTATGTTGAAGTTCAAGTTTAAAAGGCTTTTGTTTTAGTTATACATTTCCTTAAATGTTTATTCTTATTTATTAAAGTTTCCGCTATATTGTTATCCTTACTGGGCATTTGAGCTCACCCCTTTCAATGTTTTATTTTTTCTAGGATGTGAAGAAGTAATTTATGAATGACCTCCATGGATAGTATGTGGGGATATGAGTGTGTACTATGAAGAAAATATGTTGTTGTAGTATTCATTTTTTTGATGTAATGTAAGACTTATGAATATATCTAGTGTTTTCAGGGATACTAAACTAATCGGTTTTTCGAGACTTGATCTTTCTTGTGATCATGCCAGTGTTATGTAATAATGCACCGAATCTGGGTAACTAGGGTCGGGGTATTATAGTTGGTATCAGAGGAAGTTTAGTACAAACCTTGGAAGCTAGATTTAGATAAAATCTGATTAGAGCACATAAATTTAAGATGGACTTTGAGGATTAGTATAGAAGAACTTTCTAGAATTTTGGTATTGTAGAGATTTTGTGAGTTTTCCAAGCAATACATCCCTGTCTGGATACGAGCAGGTAGATGCGGCTCTGGAACAGATGTACCTAGGGGTGAAACTCGAAAACACCACTTTGAGCTAGACTCGAACGGGAACTGGTGCACGACAACGGGCCTTGCTGCACTCTTGGTTACGACACTCCCCGGGGATATTATTAGGATAACTCTCATTTTCTCTATAAATCATTATTAAGGGTTTATGAGTATATACTTCCTTAAAGAAAACATTTTTATGATTATGGATTATATCCATAAATAGTTCAATTTATGTTAAGTGTTTTATAAGTATAAAATTATGTATTTTGATTCATAAACTGATCTAGTTTATGCCATTGTTTAGAAATGGCTCCTAGTGGAAGAAATGGAAACCGTATCAATGCACGCACTCCATGTAGGTATTGCCCTCCTGCTCAAGATAATTATAGTGGAGCTGGTGATGCAACTGGTGCCGATCAGCTAATTACCATACTGGGACAACTCACTCAGGTTATGAATAATAACCTTACCCATATGGAGCACCCTGATCTGTAGCGTGGAGGATCAATGTTAGATCGCTTCATGAGGCAACAACCACCAAAGTTCAATGGGAGTAAAAATCCCTTAGTAGCTGAGCAATGGATAAGTTCCCTAGAGAAAATATTTCAGGCTTTGGGATGTAGTGAAAGGGAAAAAGTTATCATGGTAGTTTACCGCCACACTGGAGATGCTGATCAATGGTGGTCATTGATTCAAAACGTGAAGGAAGATGATGAAGTATCAAATATGGAATAGAGGGAGTTCAAAGATCTGTTTTTAGAAAAATACTTTCCTCATGACCATTGAGCAGATATGGAAAGGCAATTTCTGAGTCTGAGACAAAAGGAAGACATTCCGAAGACAACATTTCGAACCAGGTACGGGCATTATGAGTTTACAATAATGCCTTTTGGATTGACTAATTCACCCTATGTATCATGGATTTGATGAATAGAGTTTTCAAGGAATATCTTGATGAATTTGTGGTGGTATTTATTGATGATATCTTGGTATACTCAAAAAGCTACGAAGATCATGAAAATCACTTGCGCATTATCCTGAAGACTCTGAGAAGACATGAATTATCTGGGAAGTTTAGCAAGTGTGAATTCTGGCTTTAGGAGATTTATTTTCTTGGCCATATTGTCTCAAAAGATGGAATCTCTATTGATCCTTCTAAGACCAAGGCAATCCAAGAATGGCCATCACCTATGATTATAACTGAGGTACGTATTTTTATTGGTTTAACAGGTTATTATCGACGTTTCGTCCAGAATTTTGCCCGATTGGCTAACCCATTAACGAAGCTCACACGTAAAGGGGCTAAATTTGTTTGGACAAAAGAGTGTGAAGAATGTTTCGAATAACTAAAGAGAATATTAGTCAATGCTCCTATATTGACTCTACCATCAGGGAATGATGGGTTCGTTATTTATAGTGATGCATCGAAGAAATGACTTGGTTGTGTCCTTATGCAGAATGATAGGGTTATTGCCTATGCATCATGACAGTTGAAAACTCATGAACAAATCTATCCTACTCATGATCTCGAGTTAGCAGATGTGATCTTTTCTTTGAAGATATGGAGGCACTACCTCTTGGTGAAAAATGTGAGATTTATACTGATCACAAGAGTTTGAAGTATATTTTCTCAAAAAAAGAACTCAACATGAGGCAAAGGAGATGGCTTTAATTACTCAAGGATTATGATTGTACGATACACTACCACCCTGGGAAATCAAACAGGTGGCAGATGATTTGAGCAGAAAAGATCAGGGAGTTTTGAACAATATGAGAATTGAAAGGGATCCAATTTTCATGGATTTAGTGAAGGTGGACATGGGAATAACCATGGAAGGTGAAACATCAATTATTTTTTAAATGGTTGCCAAACCATCTTTACTAGAAAGGATTAAGAGTTCTCATACTGATGATGAAGAATTTCAAAAGAAGATTAAAGCTGTGAATGATGGGAGATTGAGAGACTTTGTGTATGAAGATTGAATTTTGAAATTTGGGAAGAGGCTTTGTGTTCCCGATATACCTGATCTAAAAAGGGAATTGTTGGATGATTCTCATAGTTCCAATTTCTCTATACACCCTGGGAGCAGCAAAATGTATAGAGATTTGAAGGAACATTTTTTGTGGGACAACATGAAGAGGGAGATTGCTGATTTTGTATCAAGATGTATAGTTTGTCAACAAGTGAAAGCTGGAAGGCAACAAGCTGGAGGAGTCATGCAACCTCTTCCCATACCGGAGTGGAAATGGGACAATATTACGATGGACTTTTTCATGGGGCTACCAAAGACTCCTAGAAGGAAAGATGCAATATGGGTTATTATTGATCGACTTACCAAGTCAGCACATTTTCTTGCTATAAGAGAAGATCTACCACTGGAACGTCTAGCAAGACTATATATTAATGAAGTAGTGAGACTTCATGGAGTACCCCTATTGATTGTTTCTAATCATGATCCCTGTTTTACTTCAAGATTCTGGAAGAGTCTTCAGAAATCCCTGGATACTGAACTTCATTTGAGCACTGCCTACCACCCTCAAACAGATGGACAATCAGAACGAACTATTAAAACCTTAGAAGACATGTTGAGATCCTGCTCACTTGACTTTTAGGGTATGTGGGATCAATATTTACCTCTGGTAGAATTTTCCTATAACAATAGCTTCCATTCAAGTATTCAGATGACACCATATGAAGCGTTATATGGAAAGAGATGTCGCACACCAACCTGTTGGGATGACGTTGGTGAAAGAAAACTTGTAGGTCCAGAACTGGAGGAGGAAACAATGGAAAAGGTGAATTTAATCCAAAATCATATCAAAGCATCTCAAAGTAGGCAGAAGAGCTATGCTGATAATCGAAGGAAGGATTTGGAATTTCAAGTCGGTGATCATGTTTTCCTGAAGGTATCTCCATGGAAGGGAGTCATACATTTTGGTAAGAAAGGTAAATTGAGTCCCAGGTACATCGGACCTTTCGAAATTCTGGAACGAATTGGGGATGTAGCTTACCGATTGACAATGCCGCCAAGTCTCTCCAAAGTTCACGATGTGTTCCACGTATCTCTATTGAGGAAATACATGCCTGACCTAACGCATGTAATCACCTATGAGGAATTAGAACTGGAACCCGATATGTCTTATTGCAAAGAGCCCGTCAGGATTCTTGATATGAGTGAACAAGTACTGAGAAACCGGACGATGCGTCTGGTAAAAGTTTTGTGGAGAAACCATAAGATGGAAGAGGCAACGTGGGAACCCGAGGAACTTATGATGAAGAACCACCTAATTATTTTCATGCGGTAGTATTCTAGAAATTTTGAGAACGAAATTATTTGAAGGAGGGGAGAATGTAACACCCCAAACTTCTACGGTACGCTTCTCTTTGAATAATGTGATTGCGTGTGTTGTACGCAACATCGAGTTTTAACACACCACAACCAATCAAACTAGCCATTATGAATAGTAATATCTACTTTTTGAAATTATATATATTTTATATTTCAAAATGAACTTCATTTTTGGATTCGGAATATCGAAATTATCCTAAGTTGAATTTTTGGTATTTTTCTGAGAACTTCCAATTTTTATGAATAGTGAAAATTACTAAATTTTAATTAAAAACAACTTTTTTAATCAAAATAATTTATATTGATAAATTATGAATTTGAGTGATTTTAAAGTATATTTAGAATATATTTTTACCATTTAATACAATGTTGGTCATTGTACATAATTTTACAATTAAACCGGACATAAACAAGTGTCAATCTTTTGATAGTTATTATCTCTTAAAAACACGCTTTTTGTTTTAACAACGAGAATTAATTTTAAATTAATTTCTATCACTTATGTGTTTTGAATTTGGAAAAATGGATTCAATATTTGGAATCAGGATTTTCAAATTGTTTAAATAGGTAACTTTTATTTTTAGACATTTTGAATAATTACTTCGGTAAATATTTTATTTACCATGGTTAAGGGTAAATCCGGTAAATGAGGGTTAAAAAATATTATAATAATAACAAATTACCCTAAAACGTGTCCTAACCTTATTGGTTGATACATGTTCGACCATGGGCATCTTTGAGTCGATTTTTGGACCCCATGGAGCCACTTGTAAGTGATAATGACACTTTATATTAATTAAGTTAAAATAAATAAAAAAAATGACATAAGCATATATCTTTTAGCAAAACAATTTGTACATAGGGTTATATATGTTGGATTTTCGACTATAAATATTCATTATAAAGATAAAAAGATTTCATACATAATGATAGTTTATTTATAATTTTTAGACATTAAATAATTTAATTTATATATGACACAATGATGATGCATTAATTACCTAATTAATGAAAAATTAGAATAATTGATATTATAAATACCCAAATAAATATAATTTGAGACTTTTTATGAATTAAACTAATTTTATAGGTTAATATGACATGTTAGGATTGATTTAATTAACGTTTTTTGATGTAATCATTCTGTTATGATTTTTACAAAAATAAATTATTGAATAGTGTCAAAATTAACATAAAAGAGTTTTTAAAACAAATATTATATTATTAATTGATATTAAATTCCTAAAAATCTAAGGTTCGGCCAAGAGACTTATATAATGATAGGTGTATCATTAATGGACCACTTGGGGGTCTCTTGGATGTATATAGTAAGTTTATTAACTATATAATATAAAAATACAAAGTGACATGTTAAATGTCAAACTAATTAACTAAGAGTTAAAACTAAAAGATAAGGTTAATATAATGACCCAGACCTGTCTAAATTCTATTGGTTGAGTGGTTTTAGACCCATACCCACCTGAAACTTTAAATAATACACTTTTGATCCATTATAAACCGAATATAAATTTATTATAAAATAATATTTTTAGCTTTTCCAAAGGTGCCCCTCACCCCTCTTATAAAAGGACACTCTCCCTTCTCATTAACTCACACCTTCAAAGACTTTTGGTTTGGCCAACCTCTGACCAAATACTCTCTCGACTTCCCTCACTTCATCCTAGAGGCCCTACTTTAGTCAGAAAGCCAACCTAAGGAGCACTTTTGATCAAATCAAAAGGAAGAACCCGAAGAAGAGGTAATGATTTCACCACCCCTTTTCAAGTTCCTTTCTTCTTCCATTTCTTATTTCTTTGTTATCACCATTATAAAATAATAAATACAGTATATAATATATATTTTTATGTTATTATAAATATGTTACAACCATATTCAGTATTCTATCCACCCTTTGAATAACATGTCACCATACGTGCGTACGTACGACTTACCGTCTCCACGCTGTGGTGTAATTGTTATTCAATAAATTATTATTTGGATGGGTATAATAATGATTTATAATTCATGTAAATAATAAATATAACATGATAATAATTCTATATATATGATATACCATCAAATTATATATTATTTTAATATCAAAATAATGATATTGTCGCTCGTGCGTACGGACGGACTACCGTCTCCACGAACGCGATGAGATTCATTCTCCATCGTATCCATTCAAGTATAATTATCATTTGATGATTTAAAAATAATTTTTAAGGACTTGATATAATTTTTTATATGAATAAGATACAACCTATCCATGAAAACATGGCTTACGTAACAAAACATATAAAATATAACGAGTAAGTTAACACCCAAAACAACGATAATTCTAAGATATTATTAACAAGGCAATGTTAAAAGATCATATATGATATCATATGAATGTATATGATTCTTGTAGAATTTAATAACAATTATTTCACCATTATATAGGAGGTTAACCTACCCCTAACCAAGGAAAAGTACAAGGTAAGGGTTTACTTCGCAATCTCTTCATTATCTGAGGTTGTTTATACGTAATAATCTACTGGGACTTCTTTATCATCCACATCCATGTTTCTTAAAAATGTATTTAATTTTTTTTAATATTTACTAGAATATGGGTTAAATTCATTTATACCCTTGTTGACTTTTATAAGTGGTTTATAAAGGAATATTTCTGTCATTTTCCAAATAAGGTCCTTTTTAACCTTTTCGACAGAATTAAGGTAAGAATGATTTTTTAACTTATACGGCGGGTGCGGCTATTTTCCGCCATTATAAAATTGTCGAAGCTTCCCTTACAAGATTATAAGAATATTTTCAAAGAAAATGTTTTATTTTATAAATATATGACTCTTAAATTATTTCAAAATAGAAAGAGATATTTTTTTCTAAAAAGAGTTTTGATTTCATCTATGTCAACATCCTTTGATGGATTTTACGCTTATTTGAAGTTGATTTAATATGATACAAAACTTCTATATTGTATTTAAGGTTTTGTGATATGTTTGATTGTGGATGTGTTATTTTTATACCATTCATAGTTTATGGATGAAGTATTTACATTTCATATGCTAGTTTTAATACGAATGTTTATATTATGTTTAAACCTTTTCATATGGGAATGCATTGGACTTAATATGTGACGGGTGGAGCCCGCTATAGCTCCTCGATGCATCGGTAGGTCTCATGAGACAAACTAGTGTCTTGGAACAAGGCCTTGACAAAATCTTATTTGTAGTCTTGGCACGAGGCCTTGTCTATGTGGTTATGATAGTCTGGCATTATGCATTCCATCATTATGAAAGTGGTTATTGATATTGCATGTGATTATTCTATTAGTAGAATATCCATGTGAATAAGTAAATGGAATTATTTCATTTTATTTTTGCCATACTATGTTGAAGTTAAAGTTTAAAAGGATTTTGTTTTATTTATACATTGCCTTAAATGTTTATTCTTATTTATGAAAGTTTCCGCTATATTTTTATCCTTACTGGGCATTTGATCTCACCCCTTTCAATGTTTTTTTTCCCAGGATGTGAAAAAGTAATTTATGAATGACCTGCAGGGATAGTATGTGGGGATATGAGTGTGGACTATGAAGAAAATATGTTGTTGTAGTTTTCATTTTTATGATGTAATGTAAGACTTATGAATATATCTAGTGTTTCCAAGGCTACTAAACTAATCGGTATTTCGAGACTTGATCTTTCTTGTGATCATGCTAATGTTATGTAATAATGCACCGACTCTGGGTAATTGGGGTCGGGGCGTTACACCCAAAACCCCTAAAAATCCACATAAAAACCCCTCAAAACAATAAAACCCCATAAAACCATAAAAACCCAAAAAAAACCACTAAAAACTCGAAAAACCCTTGAAACCACTAAAAATGTTAAAAAAAACTCTAAAAAACCTTAAACACAATAAAAAACTCTAAAAACCCCTAAAAACCCAAAAGACCCTAAAACCCCTAAAAACCCTAAAAATCTCTGAAAACCCCTAAAAATCCCTAAAAATCTTAAATACCCTAAAAACCATAAAAAATACTAAAAAGCTTCAAAAACCCATGAAAACTTAAAAACACTAAAAACCCTAAAAAACCGCTGAAAACCATAAAACCCAGAAAAAATCCTAAAAACCCATAAAAACCCTAAAAACCACTAAAACTATAAAAACCCTTAAAACACTTAAAAACATTAAAAAACTCTAAAAACCTTAAAACCCCTAAAAACTCAAAAAAACCCTAAATCCCCTAAAAGTCCCTAAAAACTCTAAAAACCCCTAAAACCACTAAAAGTCCCTGAAAACACCTAAAACCCCTAAAAATACCAAAAATCCTTAAAAAACACTAACAACCATTAAAATCCTAAAAAACCATTAAAATCCATGAAAACATAAAAAACCTTAAAAACCGTGAAACCCCTCAAAAAACCATAAAACCCCCTAAAAACCCTAAAAAATCATAAAACCCCTAAAATCCCACTAAAAACTCTAAAACCCCTTAAAACCCCTAAAATAATTACAAACACAAAAAAACCCTAAAACCATGAAATACCCTGAAAAACCTATAAAACCTTCAAAATCCCGAAAAACCCTAAAACCATAAAAATCCTAAACAACCCCTAAAAGTCCATGAAAATGTAAAAAACCCTAAAAAACCTAAACAACAACTGAAAACCATAAAAACTTTAAAAACCCTATAAACCTATAAAATCTATAAAACCACTAGAATCTCTAAAAACCCACTCCTAAAAACGTTAAAAACTCTAAAAACCTAACCCCCCCCCTAAAAACCCAAAAAAACCCTCAAAACCCATAAAACCCCTAAAAACCCCTTAAAACCCTCAAAATCCCTCAAAATCCTAAAAAACATAAAAATACTAAAAAACCCCTAAAAATATGTGAAAACGTAAAAACCCCAAAAAACTCTGAAAACCCCTCAAAACGATAAACTCCCTAAAAACCATTAAAAACCCTAATGATGAGGAGCATGAATGAAGGTAATGTTATTATGGCGAGTTTTGCTTGAAACCTTTGTGTTCTTGCTTAATTCTTGACTTATCAAAGGATTGGTCATCCTTTGTGGCGTCTTGTGGCTAGAGTTCTTAGAGACAAGTTCTCTTTGGGTTCTACCTTGACCATTTCCCCCCTTCCCTCTCATTTTTCACTATCTGCACACCACATCCATTTGTTTTATTGTGATGATCTGGGTGCTCAACATGTGAATATTATACAAGGTTCCTAGGAAACTTCCTAGCGGGTCTTTCATCGCGTATCATTTGGTATCATATCCATTTGCAAGAAATCAGGTTCCTTCTTTCTTATCATTTCTTTCATTTTCATTTCTCTTCGAATCGGGCTGACATCAATTCTGGTCCATTTTCTTCTTCACCTACGGATTTCATTACTTAATCTTTTCAGACGTACAATATATCATTCTAGCAGTTGAGAATCTCATCTTTCTTCTCCATTTGGAATCATTAAAATCAAAGCTATACATAGCGAGATACAGCGGGTTCAAATTTTACGACAAATTCTGCAATTTTAAAACCACGCAAATCTCACATTGATTCCATTTGATGTTACAAATTATTTCTTCTCCTGCATTTAAATATTGAAAAATTCATCTTGTTTCTGCTTCATTTACTGAAAAAAAGAGCCCAAAAAAATTCAAAAAATAAAAATAAAGGCTCAAAAAAAAATTGCAACATTTTGAATTCTACGCCCCATTTTCATTCTTCTTCATCCATTTTCTTCCCCTTCCCACATTTTTCATCTTGAATCCATTTTGAATTTTATATTCGAATTCTAGTTCAGTATTTCCACATTTCAACGATCCTTTTGATATGTTGAAATTGGGTAAGAATGCTATAGGAAGAAAATTGAGTGGTAAAAGGCAAGAGTGTTACATTTTGATAAAAGCCAAAATTGAGTGAAACACGAGAAAACAAATTAGTTTTGAGTGTAAACACGTGAGGGAGTGTGTGTGTTCCATTTTCCTTTCTCTTCATTTTTTTTACAGGATACCAAAATAGCGGAGTCTAGTAACACCAATGAAGCATACATTAAGTTGTTCATGAAGGTTGTACAAGAACAATTCCAGAGGTTGAATGCGAGGATGGATGAACTTCAATCCCCTTCCAATTCTAGAGCACCACCAAGGAGGTGGGTTGTTGAAGAAGAGGAGGAGTTATCCGATTTTCACAAGTCACAAATTTGGAGAAATCAACCACCATTGAGGTAAGCCAACGATCTTGGAGGAGTAAAGTTGAGGATCCATTAATTCCAAGGTAAGAATGATCCTGAAACTTACTTGGAATGGGAAAGAAAGGTAGAACATGTTTTTGGTTGTCACACCTATTCGGAGGAAAACAAAGTGAAGTTGGTAGCCGTGGAATTCAATGAATATGCTAGTATTTGGTGGGAACAACTACAAGTGAGTCGAAGACGAAGTGGAGAAAGACCCATCCACACTTGGGAGGAGATGAAAGTGGTAATGCGTAAGAGGTTCATTTCTAGCCACTATTATCATGATTTGTTCCTCAAGTTGCAGGGTTTGAAACAAGGGGACATGAGTGTTGAGGAGTATCATAAAGAGATGGAGATCATCATGATTCGGGTGAATATTGATGAGGAGAGAGAGGCCACCATGGCATGGTTTGTGAACAGCCACAACCATGACATTCAGGACATAGTGGACATGCACCACTACTTGGACATGGAGGATCTACTTCACATGGCTACCAAAGCGGAGAGGCAAGTATGAAGACAAGGTGATGTGTGATTTTATTCCAATACATGCTAGTCATATCATGTTGGGAAGACCTTTTCAATTTGATAGGAGGGTCACACATGATGGATACACCAATCGATATTCTTTTGAGTATAATGTGAGGACGATTATTCTTACACCATTGAGGCCTTTGAAAGCTTATGAAGACCAAGTGAGGATTGAGAGAGATTGTGAGAAGAGATAAAAAATAGAGAGAATGAGAAGAGTGGAAAAATCAAAAGTGAAAAAGGATTGTTGAGTGAAAGCAAAAAAAAAGAGGGAAATAAAAGAGTTGAAAACAAGAGTGAAAATAATAGTGAAAACAAGAGTGTTGAGGGAAAAGTGAGCTTATTTTCAGGAAAAAGAGATATAGAGAGAGATTTATAGGGTGAGGAAACTCTCATGATTCTATGCAAGGGAGAATGTTTTACTACTAACTCTCCTAACCCTTCAATGTCTTCTAGTGTTATGTCTCTTTTGCAGGATTTTGGTGATGTTTTTCCCGAGGAGATTCCCGATGGCTTACCTCCCTTGCGGGGTATCGAGCACTATATCAACTTCCTCCCTGGAGCAACACTTCCTAATCGACCAACTTATCGGGCTAACCCGGAGGAGACTCGAGAAATCCAACGACAAGTGGAAGAATTTCTAAGGAAGGGATTTGTTTGAGAGAGCTTGAGTCCGTGTGCGGTACCGGTAATCCTTGTCCCAAAAAAAGATGGTAAGTAGAGAATGTGTGTTGATTGTCGAGATATCAAAAAAATCACAGTAAAGTATCATTATCCCATACCTCGTTTGTATTATATGCTTGATGAACTCTATGGTGCATGCTTGTTTACAAAAATTGACCTAAGGAGTGGATACCATCAAATTAGAATGAAAGAGGGAGATGAATGGAAAACTGCATTTAAAACTAAGTTTGGACTGTATAAATGGCTAGTTATGCCTTTTGGACTAATTAATGCCCCTAGTACATTCATGAACTTAATTAATCATGTTTTCTGTTCATTCATTGGGAAATTTGTTGTTGTGTATTTTGATGAAATCCTTGTTTATTCTAAGATCCTTGATGAACATCATGAACATTTGTGCAATTTCCAGATTTTTCCATGTATTATTTTAATATTATATGGGAATTATTTTGAGACCAGGATCTGAGACGGCGTGCGGTTCCGAGGCTCGGTGAGTCCGGAACAAATGTTTGAATTTAATTTAATAATTAAATTACGCACACGTGCGTTTTTATTAAAAAAGTGGAATAACTCCTGAATGGGTGCTAGGATCAGAAATCTGAGGGCACCGTTGCGTTCGGAACAGCGATTTTACCTTAGGCTAGGCCTAACATCGGCCAGCGCAGGTCGGTGGTGAAATCCAGTTTTTGGACGTAACTGTAATAAAATATTTAATTAAAATGTTTTATTAAATCTTGTTACGTCAAATATCTCTTATCTTTTAAATAGAGATTTTGTAGGGGATCAGGGTTACAATCCCCATAACCCTAAATTTTGCTAGAGGCTCTGGGAAAGCTCTGGAGGAAAACCCAAATGCGGTGACGACGTTCTTGACGGATTTCGTCAGCGACGACAACACGGCGACCAGATCTTCGCCAACGAACACCGCGGATCTATGTAGGATGTTTTTTTTTGGTTTCCTTCCCCGTTTTTGATTCCTATGACAAATACGGACTAATCCACGAACAGATTAGCTCGCCGATCGATCGTTCTTACGGGATGGGATTTTGCTGGAATCATGGGGACCTGATTCTTGAATTATTTTGGTTTCATTCAACCTCCTAATGGTGACGGACCAAGATCAACATGAACATCTATATAGGTTCGTCCCTCTCGATTTTTTGTGTTCTTTTTCCCCGAATTCTCACGTTCTTCGTCGCGTTCTACGCGTTCTTCGTGGGGATATGAACGACGGATCATTGCACACCCGTTGTGCGATGCAATGATCCCGAATTGAAGATATGGTGTCGGTACAACCCTACGGAGGTGTGAATTTAGTGGCGGTGGATGGATCAAAGCGTATTGGAAGATATTTTTCTTCGAACGATTTCTGCACGGGTGACCGGAATGGGATTTTAGAGCCGATAGAAGGCCCAAAACTCTCGGATTCAGCATCGTGACGTCGAGGCAAACATTGATCTTGAGTTTCGCAGCAAACGGACCAGAGAAACGTGATCCGAAAGATTGGTCGAAGCGTGAGGAAGAATACGGGGTTTCTGGAAATTTCCTGACTACACGGAGTGTGTTCATTGGCGGGTTTACCTGGCGTGTACTATGGGATTACACAGACATGGGTTGGGTACACGGCCAAGGACACGCCGTGTATACCCTTCCCCGACTAGAACCGGCCAGATACACGGGATACCCCGTGTACTGGTACACGGGCAGGCGACACAGACATGGACAGAGACCGTGTACGGGCACATGGCTAGTGTACACGAAGCGAGCCCCAGGTGCTCAGACACGGCATGTGTGACTCTTCTACACGCCGTGTAGTAGCTTTCTATCCGACAATCCAAATGACACGGGCCGTTTACACGGGCAGTACCCGGAGTCAAGGAACACGACGTCTGATTCTTCTACATGCCATGTAGTTTAGTTTTACGCAGCTTGGACGGATGACACGGGCTGATTACACGGGCAGTACCCAAGGTCAAGGAACATGGCGTGTAACCATACTACACGCCATGTAACCTGTCTTAAATGGCTTGAGATACTTTTCTTCTGTGACTTGGACTAGTTTCCTTAGGGTTCGTACCCTTGTTCTTTTCCCTGAAGGTTCTGGTATCATTTCCTTTACATGGGAGTATGATCCCTTCAGTAGGACTTCCTGAATAGATTTGTTGGAATCCCCTCTGTGAGACTTAGATCTAGATCCTCTATTCATTCCTGGAACCCTAGGTAGAGTTCTTGGTATCGACATGACCAACTTTACCCAGGCGCCGATCCTCTGCTTAGCGAATTAGCTCAGACTGAGTTGTCGGAATCACCCCATGACTTGGCTGTGATCCTCATATGAGCATCATATTCCCAAGGTACTTGTGGAGTGTGTTCTCCCAGAACGAGTACTTCGTATCTCTCTCTCCCCCAACCTAGGAGGGTGTTCTCCTTGTTACGTGCTTAGTGGAAATCTTCGAGCTGGATCTTAGTGGTGGCATTCGCGATAGTCGATCGTGCATGAGTATATCTGGATATTCTTGTTATATGTTCGGTAGACATATACTGTGTAGAGATGAATTTATCTTTCCTTTGTGGTATTTTCCCTTGTTGTATTTCCTTTGTGGTTCGGGGTGTCCTACTGGGTATTGTTATACTCACCCCTGCACGGGCTTTGCCCGCATGTGTCGTGTCTTGTGCAGATGAGTGAGCCTTTGACAAGATTCTAGGCGGACCAGGACCGGACGGTACTCAGTGAGATCAGACAGGCCGAGGTGTGTTCCTACGGCTATAGACTGTAGTCCCAACACCTTTCTTACAGGTTGGACTTTGTTACAGACTTTATTTTGGTGGGCTTGTACTTTTGACCCAGGGTTTTACTTTCTTGTACTTTACTTTCCTATCGTACTCTGTTGGTTGGGTTTTAGTGTATGCATGCATCTTTCCCTTTAGTAGTTTTTACTTTTCAGCTTTGTGGTCTTGGAGATGTGTGTGCGTGTGTACAGGTTTTTAGGCAATGCCTCCCATGTTAGTAGAATGCCTACTCGGTGCTAGTCACCAGCCCCTGGCCTATTGGAGGCGGGCTTGGGTAGTTGCGGCTCGGGCCCCACAGGGACAGGTCATGATAGAGTGGTATCAGAGGTGGTCAGTTCTACCTTAGGACCGAGAGTCTGTGAGTTGGTTAAGGGCAACAGTGTTAAGTGTTTCGAGTTCGTTTTTCAGGCCAGGGACCCCAGAGTTGGTGCGGGCGGCCGACGTATCCATACACCAGGACTATGATAACTTGCTTTTTGACTCGTAACATGAGAACACTAGTTGTAGGGGAAAAATAATAGTACATGCATCATATAGGAATGGGTTGTGGTTTCCATGTCCTTCTTGAGTCAAATCTCCAGATATACTCACTGACTGAGACACATCTCATTTCTGTAACAGGATGCCTCTACGACGCGTACCTGCTAGGATCCAGTAGCTCGATCACGAGGATGACCCCCTCAGTGATGGAGCTTCAATACAGGGACCAGATCCCCTAGTTTTACCATCAGGTGGTGTGCCAGTTATCTCACCACCTGTGGAGCAGTGTTTAGTGCCTGCTGTACCAGTGGAGGAGGAGCGCAGGCTGAGCGTACTCTATGAGTTTCAGAGATAGAGACCCCTCAGGTTTTGAGGTGATCCTGACCCTCAGGCAGCAGAGGACTGGCTTGAGGCAGTGGCAAGAGTCTTCTGTTTGGTCAGGACACCAGCAGACCAGATGGTGATCCTAGCAGCGAGCCTTCTGCAGGGCTCGGCAGGATGATGGTGGAGTTTGGTTATCCAGACCCATGACGAGGCGACACTTGCATGGTCGGAGTTTGAGCGCCTCTTTAGAGAGGAGCTTTCACTGGTTACCCTGAGATCAGTATGTATACAGGAGCTTCTTCAGCTCCAGCAGGGAACCATGACGGTGGCTGACTATTCATCAAGGTTTACCGACCTCTCGCGGTACTTGATGGATATGTTCAAAGATCAGTACTTCAGAGCTCGGACTTTTGAGCGGGGCTTGAAAAAAGATATCCGAGCTAGCATCATCCCTATGAGCATTCCTACTTATGCTGGGGTGCTCGAGCGGGATTTGGTGGTCGAGAGCTTCTTGGCTGAGCAGAGACAACCAGTAGTTGTCAGTAGTGGGAGAGCTGGAGCAGAGACCTCCACAGCAGGGAGCCGACGTCAGGGACCCAGGCGTGGGAGACGTTTTCAGAGGAGATCCCAGGACATGGGATCTGTCGTACAGGGTTTGCAGGGTGCATCCAGCCAGCCTTGAGAGAGGTGATGCTACTCATGCGATGGCAGGGGATATATCGCTCGAGATTGTCTGACCCGTCGTACCACTGACATGAGAGCAGTGGATGGACCACCGAGGCAGAGGCAATGTGTTGAGCAGATAGATACGCAGGGCGGCGGACACGGTAGAGGAGCTAGGAGAGCAGCTGGAGGTGGTCGGCATTTTGAACCTTTACCACCACCACCCCAGGAGGTCCACCCCAGGCTCAGAGAGCTATTGGACAGAGGCAGGGGCAGCTTCAGGCAGTGGAGGCTTATGACCCAAGTACTCCCGGAATGATTATAGGTACAATCTGTGTCTTTTCTACTTTGGCTGTCGTAATGATAGACACAGGTGCTAGTCATTCCTTTCTAGCTGCTTATCTTGTTCGAGACCTTGAGATTCCTGTTGAGCCATTGACTCGACCCTTACACTTAGAAACACCGACTGGAGAAGATTTAGAGATAACACACCTCTGTAGACAGTGTGACCTGACCCTTGGAGGTGAGAGTTTCGGTTGGAACCTCTTGGTGGTAGCGTCGAGGCCTTATGATGTCATTCTTGGTATGGATTGGCTATCCACAGTTCATGCCCAGATCGACTGTTTTAGGCGAAGGGTGTGGTGTGTCCGCAGTGATGGAACGAGGTTCTCTTTTATCAGTGAAAGAGAGACCCAGGCAGCGTAGGATGGACTCGTGCATAGGAGGGCACAACCGATCTCACATCAGTTGGCTAGCCTAGCCCTTGGCACAGAAGATGTTACGAGTTTCCAGTAGTAGTGGCTGAGTATGAGGATGTCTTTCCGGAGGATGTCCCCAAACTACCTCCCCGTTGGGAGATAGATTTTTGCATTGAGTTGCAACCCGGGACGACACCGATATCAGCATCAACATATTGGATGGCTCCTATAGAGCTTCATGAGCTGAGGGTGCAGCTGGACGACTTGCAGAAGAAGGTCTTTGTGAGACCCAAAGTTTCACCCTGGGTGGCCCTAGTGCTGTTTTCCAAGAAGGCAGACGGGAGCTTGAGGCTATGTGTGGATTACCGACGCTTGAATCAGGTGACCGTGAAGAACCGGTATCCACTACCGAGGATCGATGACCTCTTTGACCAATTAAGAGGGGCACGATGGTTCTCGAAGGTTGATCTACGATAAGGCTATCACTAGTTGTGAGTACGGGATGAGGATATACCGAAGACGACTTTCAGATGTCGCTACGGTCACTATGAGTACTTGGTGATGCCCTTCAGCATGACGAACACCCCGACAGTGTTCATGGGACTCATGAACCAGATATTTCATCCCTATCTAGATCGGTTTGTAGTGGTCTTCATCGATGATATCCTTGTGTACTCTGCATCCGAGGAGGAGCACATGAGACACCTAAGGATGGTTCTGGACAGACTCCAAGAGCACCAGTTGTATGGGAAACTCTCGAAGTGTCAGTTCTGGTTACAAGAGGTCCGCTTTCTAGGACATGTTATCTCGGTCGATGGTGTAGCAGTGGACCCAGCCAAGGTGGAGGCAGTACTAGCATGGGAGCCACCCCGGAGCGTGATGGTGGTGCGGAGTTTCCTCGGGTTGGCAGGCTACTATCAGAGATCCATCCTTGATTTCTCCAATATTTTAGCACCCATGATAGCTTTGACCCGAAAGGGGAAGCCTTTCATGTGGACCAAGAGATTCCAGCAGGCTTTCCAGCAGTTGAGATAGAGTTTCACGAGCGCCCTGATCTTGAGATTACCAGAGTAGGGTGTCGAGTACGTTGTGTTCTACGACGCATCAGGAACCGGGCTTGGTTGTGTCCTGATGTAGAGGCAAGCGGTCATTGCCTATGGCTCATGTCAGTTGAGGCCACACGATCATAACTATGCAACCCATGATCTTGAGTTGGCAGCAGTAGTCTTCACGTTGAAGATGTGATGACACTACCTGGTGGGTGAGCAGTTTACCATCTACTCTGATCACAAGAGCCTCAGATATATCTTTTTTTGGAAGGATCTAAATTTGAGACAAAGACAATGGCTTGAGTTCATCCAGGATTGCGACTTTGAGATCGTTTACACACCTAGGAAGGTGAATGTTGTGGCAGATGATCTCAGTAGGAAATCCAGTTCGCAGTTGCTGGATGAGGTGATGAGGCAGTTGGCCTCTTTACAGTTATCCTTCGTGGATGGAAATGAGGGATCTTACCTTCAGTCGATGGTTGTTACCCATACACTCTTACAACGAGTCAGGGAAGCACAGCTCGAGGATGCTAGCTTTGAGACTCTACGTGCTCAGATATCCACAGGCGATGCTGCTGATGGATATTCCGAAGTTAGAGAGCACGTTGTTCTTTTCAGAGGGCGCACAGTAGTACCAGTGACGTTGCGAGAAGAGGTTATGAGGGAGTTCTATATATCTCCTTTGGCGGTGCATCCAGGCATGGAAAAGATGTACAAGGACCTCTGACGTCATTTCTGGTGGCCAGGAATGAAGAAGAGTGTGGCAGAGTTTATTTCTCGGTGCCTTACTTGTCAGCAAGTAAAGGCTGAGCACCAGGTGCCAGCAGGCTTGACTCAGCCCCTTGAGGTGCCAGAGTGGAAGTAGGATGAGATATCCATGGACTTCGTGATGGGTTTAACACGTACGTCCAGGGGACGTGATTCCATCTGGGTGATTATTGATCGACTCATCAAGTCTTCCCACTTCCTAGCCATACGGGAGTAGAGTTCAGTAGAGAGCTTAGGATGGCTCTATGTGCAGGAGATAGTTTGACTTCATGGAGTGCCATCCACGATCATCTCAGATCGTGATGCTCGTTTCACATCTCGGCTATGGAAGAGATTGCAAGAATCTATTGGGACTCAGTTACACATGAGCACAACATTTCATCCCCAGACTTATGGTCAGATAGGGCGGACCATTCAGGTCCTTGAGGATATGCTTCGAGCTTGCATACTTGACTTCGGTCGTAGTTGGGAGGATCACCTACCCCTGGTGGAATTTTCTTATAACAACAATTATCATTCCACTATTTGTATGGCACCATTTAAGGCTCTGTATGGGCGACCTTGCAGGGCACCGCTTTGCTGGACTGACCCAGGAGAGTCAACACTCATGGGCCCAGAGATGGTGAGATCTACTATAGAGAAGGTCCAGGTCATCCAGGAAAGGATAAATATTGCACAGATTCGGAAAAAGTCTTATGACAACAGGAGGCGGAGACCCTTGGAGTTCAAGGAGGGAGGCCATGTGTTCCTTCGGGTCTCACCACGACGGGGTTTGCGGATATTTGGCCGATGCGGTAAGCTATCTCCGAGGTCCATCGGCCCTTCAGATTCTGAGTAGAGTTGGCGAGGTGGCATATGCTTGGATCTACCTCCTTAGATGGACTAGGTACACAATGTCTTCCATGTGTCGTAGCTACGGAGGTACGTGCATGACCCATCGCACGTTATCAACTAGGGAGAGCTGGACATCGATGATGGAGAGACCTTTGCTGAGTACCCGGTGGAGATCGAGGATCGGCAGGAGAAGATCCTTCGTGGGCAAGCTATTCCCTTGGTATGTGCCAGGTGGCAGCACAAGAATCTCCAGGAGAGAATGTGGGAGTGGGAGGCTCAGATTCGTGTGCAGTACCCACATCTTTTTGAGTATCCCTTGTTTTGGCTTTTCGGGGATGTAAAGCAGTGGGTGTGATGTAATGTCCCGGATTTTTCCATGTATTATTTTAATATTATATGGGAATTATTTTGAGACCAGGCTCTGAGACGGCGTGCGGTTCCGAGGCCCGGTGAGCCCGGAACAAATGTTTGAATTTAATTTAATAATTAAATTATTCCCACATGCGATTTTCCTGAAAAGTGGAATAACTCCTGAACGGGTGCTCGGATCAGAAATCCAAGGGCACTATTGTGTTCAGAACAACGATTTTATTTTAGACTAGGCCTAACATCGGTCGGCGCAGGTCGGTGGTGAAATCCAGTTTTTGGACGTAACTGTAATAAAATATTTAATTAAAATGTTTTATTAAATCTTATTATGTCAAATATCTATTATTTTTTAAATAGAGATTTCGCAGGGGATCAGGGTTACAATCCCCATAACTCTAAATTTCCTTGGAGGCTCTGGGAAGCTCTGGAGGAAAACCCCAACGCGGTAGTGACGTTCTTGATTGATTTCATCAGAGACGACAACGCGGTGACCGGATCTTCACCAACGAACGCCGCGGATCCTGGTAGGATTTTTTTCGGTTTCCTTCCCCGTTTTTGATTCCTATAATGAATGTGGACTAATCCATGAACAGATTAGCCAGTGGATCGATCGTTCTTACGGGATGGGATTTTACGGGAATCGTGGGGACCTGATTCTTGAATTATTTTGGTTTCGTTCAACCACCTAACGGTAATAGACCAAGATTGACATGAACATCGATCGAGGTTCATCCCTCTCGATTTTTTGTGTTCTTTTTCCCCAAATTCTCGCGTTCTTCGCCGCGTTCTACGCGTTCTTCACGGGGATATTAACGGCGGATTGTTGCGCACCCGTTGTGCGATGCAACTATCCCAAATTGAAGATCTGGCATCAGTACAACCCTATGGAGGTGCGGATTCATTGGCGGTGGACGGATCGAAGCGTATTGGAAGATATCGTTCTTCGAACGATTTCTGTACGGGTGATCGGAATGGGATTTCGGAGCCGATCGAAGGCCCAAAACTCTCAGATTCAGCATCGCGACATCGAGGTGACCCTTGATCTTGAGTTTCATGGAAAACGGACCATAGAAACGCGATATGGAAGATCGGCCGAAGCGCGAGGAAGAAGATGGCGTTTCTGGAAATTTCCCGACTACACACCGTGTAGTATGGGCTACACGGCGTGTGTTCGTCGGTGAGTTTACCTGGCATGTACTCCGGGAGTACACAGACACGGGTTGGGTACACAGCCAAGGACATGCTAGGTATACCCTTCCTCGGCCAGACCCGGCCAGATACACGTGATACCCCGTGTACTGGTACACGGGCAGGCGATACAGACATAGACATAGACCGTGTACGGGCACATGGCTAGTGTACACAAAGTGAGCCCCAAGTGCTCGGACACGATGTGTGTGACTCTTCTACACGCTGTGTAGTCTCTTTCTATCCGACAATCCAAATGAAATGGGCCGTTTACACGGGAAGTACCCGGAGTCAAGGAACACAGCGTGTGATTCTTCTACATGCCGTGTAGTTTAGTTTTACACAGCTTGGACAGATGACACGGGCCGATTACACGGGTAGTACCCAGGGTCGAGGAACATGGCGTGTAACCATACTACACATCGTGTAACCTGTCTTAAATGGCTTGAGCCACTTTTCTTCTGTGACTTGGACTAGTTTCCTTAGGGTTCGTACCCTTGGTCTTTTCCCTGAAGGTTCTGGTATCATTTTCTTTACACGGGAGTATGATCCCTTCATCCGGACTTCCTGAATAGAGTTGTTGGAATCCCCTCTATGAGACTTAGAGACGGATCCTCTATTCATTCCTGGAACCCTAGGTATATTTCTTGGTATCGACGTGACCAACTTTACTCGGGCGCTGATCCTCTGCTTAGCGGATTAGTTCAGACTGAGTTGTCGGAATCACCCCATGACTTGGATGTGATCCTCATCTGAGCATCATGTTCCCAAGGTACTTATGGAGTGTGTTCTCCCAGAATGAGTACTTCATATCTCTCTCTCCCCCGACCTAGGAGTGTTTTATCCTTGTTACGTGCTTAGTGGAAATCTTCGAGCTGGATCTTAGTGGTGGTATTCGCGATAGTCGGTCGTGCATGAGTATATCTGGATATTCTTGTTATATGTTCGATGGACATATATTGTGTAGAGATGACTGTATCTTTATTTTGTGGTATTTTCCCTTGTTGTATTTCCATTATGGTTTGGGGTGTCCTACTAGGTATTGTTATACTCACCCCTGCACGGGCTTTGCCCGCACGTGTCGTGTCTTGTGCAGACGAGTGAGCCTTTGACATGATTCTAGGCGGACCAGGACCAGACGATACTCAGTGAGATCAGACAGGCCGAGGTGTGTTCCTACGGCTACAGACTGTAGTCCCAGCACCTTTCTTACAAGTTGGACTTTGTTATAGACTTTCTTTTGGTGGGCTTGTAATTTTGTCCCAGGGTTTTACTTTCTTGTACTTTAATTTCCTGTCGCACTCTGTTGGTTGGGTTTTAGTGTATGCATGCATCTTTCCCTATAGTAGTTTTTACTTTTCAGATTTGTGGGGTTGGAGATGTGCATGCGTGTGTACATGTTTTTAGGCAATGCCTCCCATGTTAGTAGCATGCCTACTCAGTGCTAGTCACCAACCCCTGGCCTATTGGAGGTGGGCTTGGGGAGTTACGGCTCGGGCCCCACAGGGATGGGTCATGACAATTTGAAACATGTTTGAGACTCTTAGGAAAAATAGGTTGTTTTCAAACTTGGAAAAATGTAAATTTTGTTTCAATTCGGTTGTTTTCCTTGGTTTTGTGGTAGGATCTGGTGGCATGGGGGTTGATGAAGAGAAGGTGAAGGCGATTCGGGAGTGGACAACACCAAAGAATGTCAACGCGGTGAGGAGCTTCCATGGACTTGTGAGTTTTTACTGAAGGTTTGTGAGAGACTTTTCAACCATTGCGGCACCATTGAATGAGTTGGTCAAGAAAGGGGTGAGCTTCAATTGGGGACAAGCTCAAGAAGATGCCTTATCCACACTCAAAGGTAAGTTGACCAATTCACCTCTCTTAATTCTACCCGACATTTCTAAAGTTTTTGAGGTTGAGTGTGATGCCTCTGGAATAGGAATTGGGGATGTTTTAATGCAAGACTCTAATCCTATCGCATACTTTAGGGAGAAGATTAATGGGGCTGCATTGAACTACTCTACCTATGACAAGGAATTGTATTCTCTCAAAATAACTTTAGAAAATTGGCAACATTACTTGTGGCCAAGTGAATTTGTGATTCATTCAGATCATGAAAGCCTAAAATTTCTTAAGTCCCAAGGAAAGTTGAATAGGCGGGATGCAAGATGTATTGAATTCATTAAAACATTTCCTTACATCATTAAGCATAAACAAGGAAAAGAAAACGTTGTCGCTGATGCTTTGTCTAGGAGATACTCTCTTATCACTTCTATGCATGCTAAAATACTTGGTTTTGAAATGTTGAAAAGAAAGTATGAGAATGATGTGGATTTTTCTGAAATTTGGAAGTTGTGTCAAAAACATGGGAAAATTTATTTTTACAAACATGATGGATTTATTTTTCGGAAAAATAAATTGTGTGTTCTATCTTGTTCCATGCGTGAATTGCTTGTCAGAGAAACTCGTGTTGGTGGATTAATGGGGCATTTTGGGGTTGAGAAAAATTTTTCCTTGTTGAGTGAACATTTTTATTGGCCTCACATGCGTAGGGATGTGGTTAGTGTTTGTGGAAATTTTAATGTGTGTAAACATGCAAAGTCGAAAGTGATTCCATGGCTTATACACTCCTTTTCCCGTTGCTTCTCATCCTTGGGTTGATATTTCAATGGATTTTGTGCTCGGCTTGCCAAGATCACAATCAGGTAAGGATAACATATTTGTGGTGGTAGACATGTTTAGTAAAATGGATCATTTTATTGCTTGTTCTAAAACCAATGATTCAACTCATATCGCTGATTTTTTTCAGGGAAATTGTTAGGTTGCACGGCTTACCCAAGAGCATTGTGAGTGATAGGGATGTTAAATTCCTTAGTCACTTCTGGAGGACATTGTGGAACAAACTTGGAACCAAACTTTTGTTCTCCACCACTGCACACCCACAAACAGATGGTCAAATGGAGGTGGTCAATAGGACACTTTCCACATTGTTGTGTGCCATCCTTAGAAAAAATCTAAAACATTGGGAAAGATGTCCGCCTCACATTGAGTTTTCTTATAATCTAGTGGTTCACTCCACTACTAATGCTTCACCGTTTGAAGTTGTGTATGGTTTTAACCCATTAACTCCACTCGATATTTTACCTTTGCCTACTAATCAATTTTCTAATATTGAAGGTGAAAAGAAGGAAAAGTTTGTGTAGGAGTTCCATGCAAAGGTAAAGGAAAACATTGAGCGGAAAAATGAACAAGTAGCGAAGCACGCTAACAAAGGTTGGCAGAAAATGGTGTTTCAACCTGGAGATTGGGTGTGGGTACACTTGAGGAAGAAGAGGTTCCCAGAGCAACGAAAATCAAAACTTCATCCCAGAGGAGATGGTCCTTTCCAAGTTTTAAAGAAGATCAATTTTAATCCCTACAAGATTGAGTTACCCGACAGGTATGGGAATGTTAGTGTCACCTTTAATGTTGCTGATCTTTCTCCCTTTGAATTCTCAGATTCGAGGATGAATCCTTTTGAGGAGGGAGGAGATGATGAGGATCATGAATGACAGTAATGTTATTATGGTGAGTTTTTCTTGCAACCTTTGTGTTCTTGCTTAATTCTTGACTTATCAAAGGATTGGTCATCCTTTGTGGCGTCTTATGGCTAGAGTTCTTAGAGACAAGTTCTCTTTGGGTTCTACCTTGACCATTACCCCCTTACCTCTCATTTTTCACTATCCGCACAACACATCCACTTGTTTTCTTGCGGCAATCTGGGTGCTCAACGCGCAAACATTATACAAGGTTCCTAGGACACTTCCTAGTGGGTCTTGCATCGCGTATCACCTAAATTCCCATAAAAACCTTAAAACCCAGTAAAATTTCTAAAAACCTTAAAACCCCCAAAAAACCAAAAAAACCCTAAAAAAGAAAAAGGACCCTAAAAATCCCTAAAAACCCCAAAAATCACGAAAACCCCTAAAAAATCCTAAAACTGAGAAAAAACCGCAAAAAATATATGAAAGTGTAAAAAATCCTGAAAACTCATAAAAACCCATGAAAACCATAAAAACCCCTAAAAACCTTTAAAAAACATAAAAACCCATAAAACCCCTAAAAAAGCTAAAAACTATAAAAACCCTTTAAACCCAATAAAATGTTAAAAAACTCTAAAAATTCTTAAAACCCCCAAAAATTCAAAAAATACCCCTGAACCGAAAAAACCCAGAAAACCCTAAAAACCTTTGAAAACCCCTTAAACCCCTAAAAATCCCTAAAAACCATAAAAATTAATAAATACCATAAAAATATTAAAAAAACTCCTAAAATCCATAAAAACCTAAAAAACACTAAAAACCCTAAAAATCCCTTAAAACCATCCAAGCCCATAAAGACCTTAAAAAACCATAAAAACACTCAAAATTTCTAAAAACCTTGAAAACCGTAAAAATCCTAAGAACCCTAAAAATCCAAAAAAACCTTAAAACCCTAAAAAATCCAAAAAAACCCTTAAACCCATAAATTCCCCTAACAACCTTAAAAACTGTAAAAACCATAAAACAACTAAAAACCCACTAAAATCAATAAATACCCTTTTAGTCTAGCCCCTAAAATGTTAAAAAACTCTCAAAAACTTGAAAATCCCTAAAAATCAAAAAACTCAAAAAACCCAAAAGTCTCTAAAACCATGAAAACCCCTAAAAACCCCTAAAAGACCTTCAAAATCAATCAAAAATCCTAAAAAACCCTGAAAACCATAAAAATCCCTAAAACCCTTAAATACCCTTAAAACCCCACAAAAACCATAAAAACCCACTAAACACTCTAAAAACCTCGAAATCCATAAAAACATTAAAAAATATAAAAAACCTTAAGAACCCTAAAAAACTAAAAAAAAATCCTAAAAACCCAAAAGACCCTATAAAACCTGAAAACCCTTAAAAACCCGAAAAACCCCTAAAAGACCCAAAAAACCTTAAAATCCCTAAAAACCCTAAAAACTTTAAAAACTATAACAATCCTAAAAAACCACTAAGAATCCATGAAAATGTAAAAAAACCCTAAAAACCCTGAAAAACCCCTGAAAACCATAAAACCCCCTAAAAACCATAAAATCCCAAAAAACTTAAAAACCTTAAAAACCACTAAAAACTATAAAATCCCTTTAAACCTCCAAAATTTTGAAAAAACACTAAAAAACCTGAAAAACCCAAAAAAACTTGAAAAAAATCATAAAAACCCAAAAGGACCCTAAAAACCAAGAAAAACCTTAAAATCCCTAAAAACCCCTGATAAAACTTAAAACCCCTCAAAATCCTCAAAACCCAAAAAAAACCTAAAATCCTGAAAATGCCCTAAAAACCATAAAACCCCTAAAAACCTTAAATAAACTAAAACACATAAAAACCCTAGAACTCCTAAAAATTATAAAAACACTTAAGACACCTAAAAATTTAAAAACACTAAAAAACCTTTAATGCCCTAAAAATTGAAAAAACCCTAAAAACCAAAAAAGTCCCTAAAAACATTGAACAACTCTAAAAACCCCTAAAAACCTTCAAAATCCCAAATATCCTTAAAAAACATTAAACCCCATAAAAATCCAAAAAAAACCTAAAATCCATGAAGACATAAAAATCATAAAAACCTTGAAAACCTCTAAAAAATGATAAAAACTACAAAAAACCTTAAAACCCCTAAAACCTGACTAATACTCTAAAAACCCTTAAAACCCAAAAAAAAAAATCTATAAAACACCTTAAAACCCCTAAAAACTAAAAAAACACTATAAATCCAAATAGACCCTGAAAACCCCTAAAACCCTAAAAACCATCAAAATCCCTAAAAACCCTAAAATCCATAAAAATCCCAAAACCCCCCAAAAAATCCATAAAACCCTAAACAACCCTTAAAACCCTAACCCCCCCCCCCCCAAAAAAACCCCAAATCCCTAAAAACCCGAAAACATCCTAAAAACCATAAAAATCATAAAAATCCATGAAAACATAGAAAACCCAAAAAATCCATAAAAACCCTTGAATACCATAAAAACCTCTAAAAACCTTAAAAAACCATAAAACCCCATGAAACCTTAAAACCCACTAAAAAGTCTAAAAACATATAAAACCCCTAAAACATTAAAAAACTCTAAATAATAATAAAAACTCTAAAAAGTAAAAAAAAAACCGAAAAAACCAAAAAGACCCTAAAATCCCTGAAAAACCCTAAACCCAAAACCCCTAAAAACCCTAAAAACCTCAAATACCTAACAACCATAAAAACCAAAAAAATCCACGAAAACCACTAAAAATCCATGAAAACATAAAAAACCCTAAAAACCTGAAAACGCTAAAAACCCCCGAAAACCATAAAAACCCCTAAAACTCCCAAAAAACCATAAAAACGACTAAAAACTCTAAAAACCCTTAAAACCCATAAAAATGTTAAAAAAATATAAAAAACCTTAAATACACTCTAAAAATAAAAAAACTCTAAAAATCCAAAACACCCAGAAAACCTTGAAACCCCCTAAAAACCATAAAAAACAATAAGATCCACAATTTAGAAAGATGGCGGCGCACTCCCCGGGGTCTATCTCTTGCTCGTTGTCTCTTCCAGGGTTTTCTCTGGATTCTGCTCGGTTTTCTGGTTTTTGATCCTTGCTTCCTCCCAGTTTTCAGTGATGGCATGCTTGGGAAGATCTTTTCGGGCTCAAGGCGATTGTGGATTTTGGTCTTCAGCGGGTTCAACTTCCCCTAGCGCTTGGGTTTTCGGATTTGGATGGGGATTTTCTTCACTAATGGCACGTCTAGGCTTTGACGGATTTGGAGGTTGTGCAGCCTTCAGAACGGCCCGATATGGTATGTGACGATGTCAACAACCCCCATCTGTTGCAGATCGGGGTTTCTGGTCGTAGATCCAGGCGAGTTTCTGTGTGTTTGGGCTTTGGCGTCTATGAAGGTTTTGTGGTCTCCTGTGAAGATAGTGTCGTTGCGGACAGCTCCTTGGCGGCTGGTTTTTATGACCTTCAGGCATTGAACGGGGTTCGACATGTTGACCGGAGGCCTCCACGGATGGGCGAGTTTTGCTCTTTATCCAGGATTTGCAACAGAATATGGTGCTTACAGAGGGTTTGGCGTTGATATTCTGGTGGTATGCTTGGTATTCTGGCATGCGCTTCTAGACCTGATGGTCAACGCCTTGCGCATAAGGCTCAGGTTTGGTTTCACGGTTCTTTGGATTTGTCTACTTTTAATTCTGTTAATGTGGAGTGGCTTAAACTGTGCTGGGATCTGGTTGATCTGCTGGTCTTTGGTCCGGAGGGGCACCAAAATGGCTTCTCTAGTTCCCTTTTATCTACTGAAAATCTTATATGGAGCTCGTTTCTTGCTGAAAACCTTCACTGGTTTTCTTTTTGCTGCATTTTTGTTTTGGTTTATGCCTTCCTTTGGTTCCATTGCGAATTTCTTGGCCCCGAGATGCTGGTTTTGTTTGCTGAGATGTCTCTAGATGTTGGAAGATGCATTGCGATATGGTTTGTGGAATTTTGTGTTGTTGCTAGTTTTTTCAGAGGATGCTACTGGTTTTCTGGGCGGATGAGCTTGGCTTGGTATTTTGAGAGGGAGTTACATTTGTGCTACGATTTGGTTGCTATCTGTAGTTCTCTGTGCTGTGGTTGGTTTGGCTGTGTTCTGTTGCGAGCACTGGTCTTTGGTCATAGATGTTGGTGCTTGGTGATAGTTGTTGTTCTGCTGCGAGGTGAGGAACCTAGTTTGGTTGTGGCTCTAAATGGATGCTGGTTATTGGTTCTGTTGCGTGGCGATACTTTTTGTTCCGCCTTTATGTGCTGTAGAGCGACTGTTTCATTCCGAAGTGATAAAGGGGGGATTTATGACCTTGGTGCTGATGGTTCTGTGCTGATGGCGGTGGATCTTCTTGGTGAGAAGGTGTTGGATGCTGGTTTTTGTGAATTTGGGAACTGGCCTTTGGCTAGTTGTGAGATGCTGGTTACTGGTGAATGCTGGATAATAGAGTTTCTTATGGCAGAGCTTCTTGGTGGAAAGGTGTTGGATGCTAGAAAATGTGAGACTGGACACTGGTCGCTGCATGGATGTGAGCTTGGGATGCTGGTTTCTGCTTGGTTGAGAAGTGATAAAGGGGTGAGGGAGCTGCCGACTGCTGGAATTGGCTGAATGGTGCTGAAGCTGTCGTGAGTTTGGCGTTGTGTCTTTTCTTCTTTTGATTTTATTTTATTTTATTTTATTTTTTTTATGGTCTTTGTGTGTGTGTCTGTTAAGGGCTTTTGGGTGTGGGTTGATTGACCCCGCCCCTCCCTTGTCTGTAGTGTCTTCATGTCTTTTTTTTTCTAATTAATTTTCGGGGGAGTCAGGAATAGCCTGACTCTGAGCCTTCCTTGCCCTAAAAACCATAAAAGTCATAAAAACCCCTAAAACCCCTGAAAACCTAAAAAACCCTAAAAACCCTGAAAACCCCCTGAAAACTATAAAAACCCCTAAAAACATTAAAAAACCCCTAAAACCCCATAAAAACCCTACAAACTACTAAAATCTTTAAAATCCATTAAAACCCCTTAAAAATTTTAAAAATCTCTAAAAAACCTTAAAACCCATAAAAACCCTAAGAATCCAAAAGGCCTTGAAAAACACTAAAAATCCTAAAACCCCCCTAAAAACCCTCAAAATACATAAAAAATCTAGAAAACCATAAAAATCCTAAAGGTCTCAAAAAATCCATGAAAACATAAAAAAACATTAAAAACCCTGAAAAACCTTAAAAACTATAAACACTGAAAAAAACGTAAAAAACCCTAAAAACCCCCTAAAACTCCAAAAACCCTTAAAACCCTAAAAACGTTAAAAACTCCAAAAAACCTTAAAAACCCTAAAAAACTCAAAAAACCCTAAAAGCACAAAAAGACCTAAAAAACCCTAAAAACTCTTGAAAACCCCTAAAACCCCTAAAAATCACAAAAAACCCTAAAACCATAAAAACCATAAAAATCCTAACATAATTATAAAAATCCATGAATATGTAAAAAAACATAAAAGACCCCTGAAGACCATAAAACCCCTAACACCCTTAAAAACCACCAGAACCCATAAAACCACTGAAAACTCAAAAAACACTTTAAACCCTAAAAACCCAAAAGACCGTAAAAACCCTGAAAACCCCTAAAAACCCTGAAAACCTCTTAAAAAGCATAAAAACACTAAAAATCCCTAAAAACCCTAAAAACCAGAAAAATCTTAAGAAACCGCTAAAAATTCATGAAAATGTAAAGAACCCTAAAAAACATGAGAAACCCCTAAAAACCATAAAACCATTAAAAACCCTAAAAACCCATAAAAACCCAAAAAGACCATAAAAACCCAAAAAGTCCCTAAAAACTTGGAAAAAACCCTAAAACCTCTCAAAAACCCTAAACCCCTCAAAATCTCTAAAAATATTTAAAAACCATAAAAATACTGAAAAACCCCAAAAATCCATGAATACATAAAAAACCATAAAACCCCCTAAAAACCATAAATTCCCCTAAAAATATTAAAAACCCTAAAACCCCATAAAAACCACTAAAAACACTAAAAATACTTAAAACCCCTAAAAATGTTAAGAACTCTAAAAATCCTTAAAACCCTAAAAAACTCCAAAAAACCCTAAAACCCACAAAAGATCCTAAAAACCCTAAAAACCCACAAAAATCGTAAAAACCCTCAAAATCCTTAAACCCACAGAAAAACCCCTGAAAACCATAAAACCCCCTAAAAACATAAAAACCCTAAAACACCTCTCGCAGTTGATCTTGTCTGTTCTCTTGTGGATATGGAAACTACACTTGACTGGTTTGTTTTGTACTGATAGGATGTTGTTGCTTCGGTTGCTGGATGATAGGTTTTAGAGATGCCTTTTTGGTTTGGTAGCTTTTGGCTGCTCATGTTGGGGAGGAGTTTTTTGTGCTTTTGGTTCTGGTTGTCATTTGATGTGCTCTGTTGGGCTTGCAAGTTGGTAAAGGTCTGTTTCTTTCTTGGTTGCGGTGCGTTTGGTCCTGGAATTATACAGAAGCTTTCTTGTGGATAAGAACAGTGGACTGTGGAATGCTGGTCTTTGGCTCGGGAAGAGCTTCTCAGTCTCATGGTAGTGGTGGTTTTTGGTCTTCAGCAGCTTCAACTTCCCCTAGCTCTTGGGTTTTCGGCTTTGGATGGGGATTTGCTTCGCTGCTGGCACGTCTGGGCTTTGCTTGCTTTGGAGGTTGCGAGGCCTTCAAAACGGCCCGATCTGGTCTGTGATGATGTCAACGACCCCCATCTGCTGCAGATCAAGGTTTCTAGTCTTGGATCCAGGTGGTTTTCTATGTGTTTGGGATTCTTCGACTTTGGAGGCTATGTGGTCTGCTGTGAAGATACTGTCGTTGCGGACAACTCCTTGGCGGCTGGATTTTTTGAGCTTCAGGCGTTGATCGAGGTCGTTTCTTCAGTTCTGAAGCGTCTGCAGGTGGGTCAACAGGGTCGAGGGTTTCACTTGCTTGGAAAGGTGCAGCGGCAGCTTGGTCTTCAGATCTTCCCAGGGATTTCTTCTCGAATGCGTTGTGGTGTGTGCGCGACAGATCTTGAATCTGCTTCTAGGGTTTCAAGACCCACGAATCTGACAGTGGCGGTCCTCGATTGGGGAGGTAAGGTTTGTGTCTAGCCCTTCCTTGTCGTTGATCTTGCGACCCCCCCAAATCTGTGGTTGGGAGGCCTGTGGCGGCTGCTCTGGTTTTTCTGGCTCAGCGGTGGTCTCTGGCGGATGACAGGAGGGACATGGTGGCTTGGCGTCTGGATTTTCACGGCTGATGCAAAGATACAGGTTCGTTTTCATCTCACTTCTTTTCAAGCTGCTATTGAGCTTCTAGATTTCTGTTGCTTGCTGGATGCTATGTTGGTCCTTGGAGGTGTTGTATGTGTTCCTGTTGGCTGCTGTGGTGATGTTTCTTGGTTTGGTTGTGAGCTTTTACTGTTGCTGGATCATGAGATTTTTGCAAGACGTGATTTATGGATTATCATGTGGTATTGCATGCGGTTGCCTTGTTCTGCTGTGGAATGGTCCTTCTCTTGGATGCTGGTGACTTATTACCACTGGTTTTGCTGCTGGGTGCGACTTGATGGAATGTTGGCTGTTTTATGGCTGAGATGTGACAAATTTCTTGTTCTTGCTTCTGCTGGCGGTGTTTCTAGAAATGGGTGTGCTGGAAAATGCTGGTTTATGTTTTCTGTATTTGGTTCTGTGTTGCTGGCTATGGATATGAATGATGTGGAGAGGCTAGCTGCTATGGAGGCTGGTGTTTTTGGTGCTGGTGGTTTGCTGTTGTTGGCTGTGAGTCTCTTTTGTGGGAATTTTTCGGGTGCTGGAAGGTGTACTGCTGGTCTCTGGTTACTACTTAGCTGAGAAATGCGGAAGGGATGTGGCTCTATGACTCTGCTTGTGGGTTGCTGGTTGTTGTTTGGCTGGGAGGTGTTGGATGCTAGTATTTTTGAGTTTGGATGCTGGTCATTGGTTAGCTGTGAGCTACTGGATACTGGTTGATGCTAGATGATGGTGGTGGCTAATTGGTTGTGTGTGTTTTTTCTTTTTTTTCTTTTTCTTTTTTGATTTTCTTTTTTTGCGTGAGTTGTAAGGGGTTTTTGGGTGTGGGTCGTTTGACCCCTCCCCTCCCTTGTCTGTTGTGTCTCTTTTTCCTTGTTAATAAATTTGGGGGGGCCAGGAATAGCCTGAACCTCACATCTTCCTTGCCCTAAAAGCTAAAAAAACTCCGAAAACCCGAAAAAGACCCTAGAAGCCCGGAAATCTTTAAAACACCAAAACCCGCGGAAAACCCCTAAAACCCTTCAAAATCCCTAAAAACCCTAAAAACTATAAAAATCATAAAACCCCCAAAAATTCCATGAAAACATAAAAAACCATAAAAAGTCGAAAAACCCTAAAAACTATAAAAACCTTAAAACCCCCCAAAAACCCATAAAACCCTAAAATGAAACTAAAAACTCTAAAAACATGAAAAAAACCCTAAAAACATTAAACATTTCTAAAAAAATAAAACATGAAGAAACTCAAAAAAACCCTAAAAATCCGAAAAGAACCTAAAAACCCTGAAAAATTCTAAAAACCCCTTAAAACCCTAAAAAATCCTAAAAACCATAAAAATCATAGTACGCCCTAAAAATACATGAAAACATAAAACCTCCAAAATCAATAAAAAACCATAAAAACCCCTAAAACCCTTAAAAACCCTAAAAGCCCATAAAAATCCTAAAACCACTAAAAACCCTAAGAACCCATGAAAATGTACCTTTAAAAACCCTAAAAACCCCTAAATAGAACTAAAAACTCTAAAAACATTTAAAACCCAAAAAAATATTAAAAAACTCTAAAAACCTTAAAACCCCCAAAAAAACTCAAAAAAAACCCTAATACACAAAAAGATCCTAAAACTCCTGAAAAACCATAAAAATCTAAAAAACTCTAAAAACCCATAAAACCCCTAAAAATCACTAACAACTATAATAAATCATTAAACCTCTAAAAACATTTAAAAACCCTAAAAAACATTAAAAACCCAAAAAACTTAAAAAACCCAAAAGACCCTAAAAACCCTAAAAACCCATAAAACTCCTAAAAACCCCTGAAAAACCCTAAAAACCCTCAAAATCCAGAAAAACCCAAAAAAACCATTGAAATCCTAAAATCCCCTAAAAATCCACGAAAATGTGAAGAACACTAAAAACCAGAAAACCCATGAAAACTATAAAAACTCCTAAAAACCTTATTAACCCATAAAAATCACTAAAACTCTAAAACCCATAAAACCCCAAAAAACGTTAAAAACTCTAAAAAAACCTTAAAACCTTAAAAAACTCAAAAAAACCCTAAAAACCCAAAAAGACCCTATAAACACATAAAACAGCTAAAAACCCATAAAACACCTTAAAACCCATAAAACCCCTCAAAACACTAAAAACCAAAAGAATCCTAAAAACCCCCTAAAAATCCATGAAAACATAAAACCCCTAAAACCCTAAAAAAAACGTTGAAAACCACAAAACACCAAAAAACATTAAAAGGCCCTAAAAACTGATAAAACCCTTAAAAACCAATAAAAACTCTAAAAACTCTTTAAACCCCTAAAAACATTAAAAACTTATAAAAAACCTTAAAAACCCTAAAAACTCAAAAAAAACACTAAAACCCCAAAAAGGCCATAAACCCCTAAAAACCCTAAAACCCCTAAAAAACCCTAAAACCCCTAAAACCCCATAAAAACCCCTAAAACCCCTCAAAATCCCAAAAAACCCAAAAAACCCAAAAAACCACAATATCCTAAAAACCCCCTAAAAATCCATGAAAATGTAAAAAACCTTAAAACCCAAGAACCCCTAAAGCCATAAAACCCCTAAATATAATAAAAAACTGTAAAACCCATAAAAACCCTAAAATAACTAAAAACTCAAAAACCCCTTAATACCACAGGAAACATTATAAAACTCTAAAAAACCTTAAAACCATAAAACCCCAAAAAAAACTTAAAACCTTGAAAAACCCGAAAACCCCTACAGACCCTTAAAATCCCTAAAAATTCTAAAATACCCTAAAATTCATAAAAATCCTAAAAAACCCAAAAAAAATCCATGAAAACGTAAAATACCCTAAAAACCCTGAACAACTCCTAAAAACCACAAAACCCATAAAAACCATAAAAAACCTAAACCATAAATACCCAAAACCCATTAAAATCCCTGAAAACCCCTTAAAAACCCTAAAAAACCTGAAAACCCTTAAAATCTATAAAAACCCTAAATATCATAAAAATGATAAAAACCCCTAAAAATCCATGAAACAGTAAAAAACCCTAAAATCCCTAAAAAACTTAAAAAACCCTAAAAACCCCTAAAAACCCACTACAAACTCTAAAAACACTTTAAACCCTTAAAACTTTAAAAAAAATCTAAAAAACATTAAAAACTCGAAAATTCTCAAAAAAACCCCTAAAAACCACAATATACCCTAAAAACCCTGAAAACCCCTAAAAAACTTAGAACCCCTTAAAACCCATAAAACCCCCCAAAATCCCTAAAAACCCTAATACTAAAAAAACAATAAAAATCCAATAAAAAAAAATAAAAATCCCTAAAAATCCGTAAAAACATAATAAATCCTAAAACCCTAAAAACCCCCTTAAAACCATGAACCCCTAAAAATCTCTAAAAACCCTAAAAACCCATAAAAAACCCTTAAAGTAACTAAAATGAAAACAAACCCTTAAAACCCCAAAAAATGTTAAAAAACCTTAAAACCTTAAAAAACTCAAAAAAACACTAAAACACACAAAAGACCCTAAAACTCTGAAACACCATCAAAACCCTAAAAACCATTGATAAAATCTAAAGATGCTCAGAATCCCTAAAAACCATAAAAACTGTAAAAATCCTAAACCCCCCTAAAAATCCATGAAAAAGTAAAAAACCTAAAAAACCTAAAAACCCATTGAAAACCATAAAAACCCTTAAATACCAGAAAACCCATCAAAACCCTAAAAATAAATAAAAACTCTAAAAACCCTTAAAACCCATAATACATTAGAAAACTATAAAACCCCTTTAAAACTCTAAAAAACTCAGAAACAACCCCTAAAAACCCTAAAGACCCTAAAAACCCTAAAAACCCCATGAAAACCCTAAGAACCCTCAAAATCCCTAAACCCCTAAAAACATTAAAAACCATAAAAATCCTAATAAACACATAAAAATCTCTAAAAACATAAAAACCCCTAAAAATCCTGAAAGCACATGAAAACCACAAGACCCCTAAAAAACCACAAAAAACTCTAAAAACGTTATGAAACTCTAAAAGCCTTTAAACCCCTAAAAATCAAAAAAAAAACTAAAAACCCAAAAAGACTCGAAAAACCCTTAAAACCCTAAAAATACATGAAAGCGCATAAAATCTCTCAAAATCCCAAAAAAACCTATAACCCATAAAAATCCTAAAAACCCTAAAATCCATGAAAACATAAAAACCCTTAAAAACCATTAAAACCCCCCTGAAAACCATAAAACCCCAAAAAACCATATAAGACCCTAAAAAACCATACGAACCCTATAAAACCACTAAAAACCCCAAAAACCCTAAAAACCCCCAAAATATTAAGAAATTCTAAAAAACATTTAAACCCCTAAAAACTAACAAAAAAACATAAAACCCCCAAAAGACAGTAAAAACCGTAAAACCCCCTGAAAACCCCTTTAAAACCCTAAAAATCCCTAAAACCCTAGAAAATCCTAAAAACCATAAAAATCCTAAAAAAACCCCTAAAAATCCATGAAAACATAAAAAACATTAAAAATCCAAAAAAACTCAAGAAAATCATAAGAACCCCTAAAAACCTTTTAAAACCAAAAAACCCATAAAAACCTAAAAACGACAAAAAACTCTAAAAACCCTTAAAACCAATAAAAATGTTAAAAAACTCTAAAAACACATAAATCCCTACAAACTCAAAAAAAAAACCCTTAAAACCAAGAAGTCCTGAAAACCCAGAAAAACCCTAAAAACCTTGAAAAACACTAAAACCCCTAAAAATCCCTAAAACCCTAAAAACCATAAAAATCCATGAAAATGTAAAAACCCCAAAAAACCCTAAAAAAACTTCTGGATACCATGAAAACTCTTAAAAAATGTAAAAATCCCTAAAACCCCATAGAACCCTTAAAAAGGCTAAAATGCTTTGAAAACCCTTTAAACCCCTAAAAATGTTAAAAACACTAAAAAACCTTAAAAATAAAAAAAAAACCTAAAACCACAAAAGACCGTAAAAACACAAAAAATCACTTAAAACTCTAAAAACCCCTGAAAAGCCCTAAAAACCCTAAAAACCATAAAATCCCAAAAAACCTATAAAAATCCATGAAAACATAGAAAACTGTAAAAAATCTAAAAACCCCCTAAAAACTATAAAAACCCATTAAAAAAATAAAAACAATTAACACCATAAAAACCACTAAAAATTTTAAAAACCCACAAATCCCTAAAAACACTAAAAAAATTATAAAAAACCTTAAAACCCCTAAATATTAAAAAAACTGTAAAAACCCAAAAAGCCCTAAAAACCCTGAAAAACACTAAAACCACTAAAAACCTCCTAAAAATCCTAAAAACCCTGAAGATCACTAAAAACCAAAAAAAATCATAAAACCCCCTAAAATCCATGAAAACGTAAGACCCTAAAAACCCTGAAAAGCCTCTGAAAATCATAAAAACCCTAAAACCCATTAAAACTCTAAAACCCCATAAAAACCCTGAAAACCCACAAAAATCACTAAAAACCCTTTAAAACCCTAAAAACATCAAAATACCTAAAAATCATAAAACCCATAAAAATGACCCCCCCAAAAAAACCCAAAACACACTAAAATCCTTGAAATACCCTAAAACTCCTTGAAAAACTAGAAAACCCTCAAAATCCATAAAAACTAAAAACCCTTAAAACCATAAAAACCTCTAAAACCCTATAAACACATAAAAATACCTAAAACCCACAAAAAACTCTAAAAACCCTTAAAACACTTAAAACGCCAAAAAACATTAAAAATACCCAAAAAACCAAAAAAACACTAAAAACTCAAAAAAACCCAAAAGACCTTAAAAACCTGAAAAAGACCATAAAAACCCTGAAAACACCTAAAAACCCCTAAAACCCATGAAAAAGCGTTAAACCCCTCAAAATCCATAAAACCATAAAAACCATAAAAAACATAAGAAACCCATAAACAATCCATGAAAACGTAAAAAACCCTAAAAAAACTTAAAACCCCCCAAAAACCATAAAACCCCTAAAAACATAAAAAAACCCCTCAAAATCCAAAAAGAACCTAAAAACACTTAAAACATAAAAAACCTAAAAAACCTAAAAACCCCTAAAAACGTAAAAAACATTAAAAACCCTAAAAACCCCTAAAAACAAATACCCCCAAAAAACCTTGAAAACAAAAAAACCCATAAAAACACAAAAACCAACTAAAAAATATAAAAAACTTTTAAAACCCTAAAAAACAAAAAAAACCCTAAAACCCCACAAAGGCCCTAAACCCTAGAAAACCCCTAAAATTCCTAAACACTCATGAAAACACCTAAAACCCTCAAATTCCCAAAAAACCCAAAAAAATCCTAAAAACAATGAAAAAACCCTAAAAATCCATGAAAAGGTAACAAACCCTAAAAACCCTAAAAAACACCCGAAATCCATTAAAAAATTAAAAATCTCTAAAACCCCATTAAAACAGTAAAAACACAAAAAAAATCCATAAAACCCAAAAAGACCCAAAAACCCTTGAAAACCCCTAAAAACCAAAGAAACGCTGAAAAACCCTAAAACTCCTCAAAATCCCTAAAAACCCTAAAAAAACCCAAAACCATAAAAATCCTAAAAAACCCCTAAAAATCCATGAAAACTTAAAAACCCTAAACACCCAAAAACCCCTAAAAAAAATTAAGCCCCTAAAAACCTTAAAAACACCTAAAAACCCATAAAACCCTAAAAACCACAAAAAACTCAAAACCCCAAACCCCCTAAAAAGCCCTATAACCCTCAAAGTCCCTAAACCCATAAAAACCCTAAAACCCATAAAAATAAAAAGTCCTAAAAATACATGAAAACCTAAAAAACCATAAAACCCTAAAAAAATCCATGGAATCCATAAAACCCCTAAAAACATTAAAAAACGTAAAAACCCATAAAAACTCTAAAAACCACTAAAAACTCTAAAAAACCTTTAAACCCCTAAAAATATTAAAAAACTCTAAAAACACTAAAAACACTAAAAACACTAAAAACTCAAAAAAAAATCATAAAGACCCAAAAAAACCCCAAAAACATTGAAAACCACAAAAAACATTAAACCCCCCCCCAAATCCCTAAAATCCCTAAAAACCCTAAAAACCCTGAAAACACTCTGAAAACCATAACACCTCTAAAAACATAAAAAACCCTAAAAAACCGTAAAAGCCTAAAGACGACTAAAACTCAAAAAACCCTAAAAAACTCAAAAATACTCTAAAAACCCAAAAGACCCTAAAACCCCTAAAAACCCTAAAAAACTAAGAAAACCCCTAAAAACCTCAAAATCCCTAAAAAACCAAAAAAACCTAAAAACCATAAAAATCCAAACCCCCCCCCCTAAAAATCAATAAAAATTTAAAAGCCTTAAAAGCTCCGAAAAACACCTAAAAACCACAAAACCCCTTAAAATCCCTAAAACCCTAAAAAACTCGAAAAATATTTAAAACACTAAAAACTCAAAAATACACAAAAAAGCCCACAAAACCCCAAGAAGAGCCCAAAAACCATAAAATCACAAAAAACATAAATCCCAAAAGAGCCTAAAAACCCTAAAGAACCCCAAAAACCATACAAATCCTAAACCCCCCTAAAAATCCATGAAAACTTAAAAAACCAAAAAAACCCTGAAAACTCCCTAAAAACCATAAAACCCCTAAAAACCTAAAAAAAACTTAAAACCACTAAAAACCATGAAAAACTATAAAAGCACTTAAAACCCCTAAAAGCGTTAAAAGCTCTAAAAATCTTAAAACACTAAAAAACTCAAAAAAAACACTAAAACACCAAAAAGATCCAAAAGACCCTAAAACATCAGAAAAACCCTATAAACCCAAAAAAATCCAAGAGGAATTTAAAACCTTAAAAACCCTGAAAAACCCATAAAAACCATAAAACCTATAAAAACTATAAAAACCCTAAAAACCCATAAAAACCCTAAAAACCAATAAAATCTTTAAAAACCATTAAACCTTAAAAGCCCTAAAACCCCAAAAAAACACTAAAACCCTAAAAAGACCCCTAAAACGATGAAAAACCCTAAAAAGCACTAAAAAATCCCAAAAAACCATCAAAATCTCTAAAAAACCTAAAAAACCCTAAAAACCACAAAAATCCTAAAAACCTCTTAAAACTATAAAAATGAAAAAACCCTAAAAACCCTGAAAAAACCCCTAAAAACACCAAACACCCCTAAAAATTTTAAAAACACTAAAAACATTAGAAACACTAAAAACCCTTAAAAACCCTAAAACCCAAAAAAACCCTAAACCCCCAAAAGGACGCTAAAACCCTGAAAAACCCTAAAAATCCTAAAAACTACTAAAAAACCTAAAATACCTCAAAATCCCTAAAACCCCTAAAAACCACAAAAATCCAAAAAAAACCCTTAAAAACCCCTAAAAACCAAGAAAAAATAAAAAAAAACCATAAAATCTATTAAAACCCCCGAAAAACATTAAATAACCCTAAATACACATAAATCCATAAAACTCACTAAAACTATAAAAACCCTGAAAAACCCAAAAATGTTAAAAAAAATCTAAAAAAACCTTAAAACCACTAAAAACTCGAAAAAATACCTAAAACCCCAGAAAAGACCATAAAAACAAGAAAAACCCTAAAACCCCTAAAAACCCTAAAGACCCTTGAAAACCTGAAAAACCGTCAAAATCCCTAAAAACCCTAAAAACCATAAAAACCATAAAAATCCTAATAAAAACCCTAAAAATTCCTGAAAACGTAAAAACCCTAAAACCCCCCTAAAAACAAAAAAACACTAAACGCCCATAAAAATACAAAAAACCCCTTAAAAAATCTGAAATCCCTTAAAACCTGTAAACACGTTAAAAAACTATAAAAACCTGAAAAAACAGATAAAAACCTAAAAGCCCAAAAGACCCTAAAAACCCTGAAAATCTCTAAAAACCCTAAAAACACCTGAAAACCATAAAAACCATGAAAATCCCTAAAAACCATCAAAATCCTAAAAAACCCCTTAGAATACATAAAAATTTAAAAAACCCTAAGAACCTTGAAAAACCTCAGAAGACCATAAAGCCCACTAAAACCTTAAAAAACACTAAATACCCTAAAAACCCACTAAAAACCCTAAACAACTTAAAGATATTAAAAAATCTAAAAAAACCTTAAAAACAAAAAAAACTCAAAAGACCCTAAAAAACCAAAAAGAACCAAACACTTAAAACCCCTAAAAACACTAAAAACCCCTGAAAAAACCTAAAAACCCTCAAGATTGTAAAAATCCTAAAAGTCAATGAAAATGTAAAAAACAATAAAAACCCTGAAAACCCCCTAAAAACCATAAAACCCCTAAAAACCATAAAAACCCCTAAAAACCAGCTAAAAACCCTTCAAATCCCTAAAAACAATAAAAAAACCTTTAGACCTCGAAAAGATCAAAAAACCCTAAAACCCAAAAGACCCTAAAACGCCTAAAAACCACTAAAAACTCTAAAAACACTCAAAATTCCTAAAAACCTAAAAACCTTAAAAAACCTAAAAAACATGAAAAACCAGTAAAAGCTGTAAAAACCCCCCAAAAATAAAATCCTTATAAACCCATAAAAATCCTAAAAACACACTAAAATGTTTAAAAACCCATAAAACACCTAAAAACGTTTAAAAATCTAAAAAACCTTAAAAACCAAAAAAAATTAAAAAAACTTGAAAAACCCCAAAAGACCTTAAAAACCCAGAATACCCCAGACACCCAGAAACTCTTGAAAACCCCTAAAACTATCTAAATCCTGAAAAACTCTAAAAACAACTAAAAACCAGAAAAATCCTAAAAAACCCTAAAATCCATGAAAACGTAAAAAACACTAATAACACTAAAAAAACCCCAAGAAGCCACAACCCCCCCCCCAAACCATAAAAAACTCATAAAATATTTAAAAACCAACTAAAAACTCTAAAAATCATTAAAATCCCTAAAAAAAATTAAAAAATCTTTAGAACCTTAAAAAAACAAAAAACTCAAAAAACCCCAAAAATTACAGAAAGATACTAAAATCTCTGAAAACCCTAAGAACCCGAAAACCCCTGAAAAAACCTTTAACCCCCTCAAAATCCATAAATACCCTAAAAACCATAAAAAACTAAAAACCCCTTAAAATCCCAAAAAATGTAAAAAATGTTAAAACCCCCTTAAAACCATAGAAACCCTAAAAACTTTAAAAACCCTAAAAGACCATAAAAACCCTAAAAACCCACTAAAAACTCCCTTAAAACCCTAAAAACATTAAAAAACTCTAAATAACCATAAAACACAAAATACTCTAAAAACCCTAAAACTGAAAAGACCCTAAAACCCTTAAAAACCCTTAAAACCAAAACACAGCCAAAAAACCCCTTGAAACCATCAAAATCCCTAAAAACCCTAATAATAATAAAAAACCTAAAAATGAATAAAAATCCATGAAAACAAAAAAAAACCCAAAAAACCCTAAAAAACCTCATAAAATCATAACCCCCCCCCCCCAAAACATTAAATACCTCTAAAAACCCATGAAAACCCTTTAACCACTAAAAACTCTAAAACCCCTTAAAACCCCTAAAAATGTTGAAAACTCTAAAAATTCATTAAAACCCTAAAAAATTCTAAAAAACTCTAAAAAATAAAAAAAAGACCATAAAACCCTAAAAACCCTAAAAACACTAGAAAACCCTAAAAACCCTGAAAATCCCTAAAATCCTAAAAACCATAAAAATCCTAAAAATTCCCTAAAATTCATGAAAACATAAAAATCCCTAAAGACCCTTAAAACTCCTAAAAACCATAAAAACCCCTAAAACCTTAAAAAACCCTAAAATCTCATAAAACCCCTCAAAACTCAGTAAAAACTCTATAAACCCTATGGGGATGGGGACGTTGATTTGTAGTTCTTGCTTCTTTTTATTCTGCTTTTCGAGTCTTTTGGGGTTTTTTGGTGTCTTGGGGGTGTCTAGGGATTTTCAGTGTGGGTAGTTTGACCCTACCCCGCACTATTCTACTTTGTTTTCTTTACTTTTTATAAATTTTGAGGGGGCAGGAATAGCCTGGCCTTGGGCCTTCCTTGCCCTAAAAACATTAAAAAAATATAAAATAAATTTAAAACCCTAAGAAACCTTAAATACCCTACAAATCTAAAAAACCCCTAAAATCCAAAATACCTTAAAAATACTTAAACCCCTAAAAAACATTGAAAACCCTTAAAACCCTTGAAATCCCAAAAAACCAAAAAAACCATAAAAATCTTATAAAACCCCTAAAAATCCATGAAAATGTAAAAAACCCTAAAAACACTAAATAACTACTAAAAAGCACAAAAACTCCTAAAATATAAAAAAACCCATAATATCATAAAATCCATAAACCACTAAAAACTCTAAAAACCCTCAAAACTATTAACAACGTTAAAAACTCTAAAAAACTCAAAAAAAACCCCTAAAACCCCAAAAGACCCTAAACACCCAAAAAAACCCCTAAAAACCTTAAAAACCATGAATATCCCAAAAACCCCTCGAAATCCCTAAAAACCCTAAAACAATAAAAAACCTAACAAAACCCCAAAAAATCCATGAAAATGTAAAAAACCTAAAACCCTCGAAAAAACCCTGAAACCCTGAAACCCCCTAAAAACCATTAAAAAACATAAAAACCCAAAAAACCCTTAAAATCCATTAAAATCTCTAAAACCCCTTAAAACCCCTAAAAATGTAATAAAACTCTAAAAACCTTAAAACCCCTAAAAAACTCAAAAAAAAACCATAAAACCCAAATTGACACTAAAACCTCTGAAAAACTCTGGAAACCCCCTAGAAAACCCCAAAAATCTCTAAAAAACCTAAAAAACCTAAAAAACCCCAAAACTGTTAAAATCCTAAACCCCCCCCCAAAACAATAAAAATTATAAAACCCCTTAAAACATTAAAAAAATTCTAAAAACCCTTTAAACCCCTAAAAACTCAAAAAAAAACCCCAAAAACCCACAAAATCTCTAAAAACCCTAAAAACCCTAAAAACCAATAAAAATATTTAAAAACCCCTAAAAATCTAAGAAAATGTAAAAAAACCTAAAACCCTAAAGAACCTATGAAACCCATCAAAACCCCTAAAACATTAAAACCCCTAAAAACCCACGAAAAATTCTAAAACCCTTAAAACCCCTAAAAATGTTTAAAAACTCTAAAAAACCCAAAAAACCAAAAAGACCTTAAAAAGATTGAAAAACCCGAAAACCCTAAAAACCCCTGAAAAACCTTAAAACCCATCGAATTCCCTAAAAATCCTAAAAACCCATAAATATCATAAATATCCTAAAATACCCCTAAAAATCCATGAAAACGTAAAAAACCCTAAAAATCCTAAAATACCCCTAAAAACCATAAAACCTCTAAAAATATTTAAAAAACCTAAAAAAATAAATATCTAATAACCCTTAAAACCATTAAAATCTTTTAAAATCTCTAAAACCCCTTAAAACACTAAAAAGTCAAAAAAATCTAAAACACCCAAAAAACCTATGAAAAACCCTAAAACACTCAAAATTGCTAAAAACTATAGCACCCCTGGTATCAATTAAGTAACCCTTTATTTATGTATTTTAAGTATGTAAACTATATGGGTTGAGTTTGGGAAGATTTGGGGACCTTTTGGAATATTTTTGGGAATTTTCTATAGTTGCACAGTTTGGGTAAACCATGAAACTCCTACAGGAAACCGTGCATAGTGAGAAAAAGGTAAAGGGGAAGCACACGGGCTATGCAGAGTTTGTCCAAACTATGTGGAAGCCTAGGAGAAACCGTGCTTTGTTGGACATTGATCTTTGGCATTATTGGCCCAAGGTTTGGAAACCGTGAAAGCTAACCATGCAAGGTTCATCCTTGAGGCAGTGGCTGCCACACGATTAGTGCATGGTTTACCTAACCGTGCAACTAAACCATACATGATTAAAAAACTAGATCCAAAAAAAGTGGATCTAGGTTTTCCTTATGTTTTAATGCCTCTTTTTTTCCCCAAATCGGACCTAACTCAAGATTTTTCCATCTCAAAGGTTGGAGAACCTCTTCCCATCGTTTCAGAGGCGATCTGAAGGCTTCTCTTGGTGATTTGAAGCTGTATTATTGATATAAGTGATCGTTCTTATTTTCTCTTGGTATTTTTGTTAGATCTGCTTCTCTTTCTCTCTTAGATTATTAGATCTACACCTGTTATGGGTAGATCTAAGGTTCTAGATGCAAAATATGTTTAGATTTGGTCTTGTTGTTGACAGGGGAAGAGATCTAAGGTGGGTTCATGAAGATATAACTCAGTTTCGTGGGATTTTAAGTTTCATTCTTCATTTTCATCATAAAACCTGAGGTAGGTGGCTTCACTCTCGACTCCCCATGATAGAACTGATTGGATTAGTTTCAAATTGATTGAAATTTATAATGAAATTTATGTGCAAAGCATGGTTAAAAACTTCTTTAGTGATGGTTTGTGGATTTGTGTGAAATCATGGAATTATTGTGCAGAGTTATTTGATATATGATTTTAAAATGATGATTTTAATATAGTTTCTTGATTTGGTTTACAGAAAAAGGTTTCAAATAAAAAGGTTGTTTTAATGAAATGGTTTTGGCATGATTATATTGGCATGGTTGTTGGGAATACTTGGTGTGTGTGTTCATATTTCATTAAAAGGCTTGGTTGAAATATGACCTTGTGCTTGGTGCCAAAGGTGTAATGACACATGGGATTTAATTACCTTGTGATGACTTGGTAGATCGATGTGAAACCGCTCATGAGTATCAAACTATCATAACAAAGAATGCATGTGTAGTTGTGTGGATGATTGGATTGGAATGGGGTATGCCAAAGTGGAATTAATGAAATGGTTTTGGAACATTGTTTGGTTGCTTTACATGGAAATTGGTGTTGTTTGAGAAAAGTGTTTTACATTTGCACTTTTTATATTTTGATGTAAACTGTTTTAGAATTTTTTTTATATAAATTGTTTTATATGATTGGGCTAACATTTTCTATCATAGTGTCATGAGTAGGGAAGTCATTTGGAAAAAATCTAATGAGTTTCATTACTCATCCTTGATTTGGCACTTTGGTGCTTTTGCAGATGTTGTTTATATAACATGGAAAAGGGTAAGGTATCAAACATCTTTAGTAGTACTTCATGATACTTGGGTTGTTGTGGAGTTGGAGCATAGAGCATGTTCGGAGCATGGAGTTGTCATTCGAGTCTTTGAGTTTTGTCTTACGCTGTTTACTTTGATATTGTTGTCTTCCACTGTGGTACTTGGTTTTAGTTTGATTTTGATAAATGAAATGTTGAGTTGTCTTTCATTGTTATCATGCATCATATAGTGGTTTTTTGGTTATAGTTTGTTTGGTTATTTGGTTTATTCTTAAAGGGAAAATTGCCCACATGTATTGAAGCCCTTCGACATTTATTACCAAGCTTCGGTGTTTTGGGGATGTCGCTTAAGGTCAAGTAATGTTCCTCTACTTTCTCAAGCCAATGAGGATAAGAAGGATGTTACAAAAACCCTAAAAACCCTGAAAACCAAAAAAATTATAAAAAACCCTAAAAATCCATGAAAACATAAAAAATCCTAAAAATCATGAAAAACCCCTTAAAATCATAAATTCACATGAAAAAAATAAAAACTATAAAAAATCATAAAACACCTAAAAAACACTAAAAACTCTAAATACCCTTACAACCCCTAGAATGTTAAAAGCTCTAAAAAATCTTTAAATCCATAAAAAACTCAAAAAAACCCTAAAAACCCAAAAGACCCTAAAACCCTAAAAATCCTTAAAAAATCTAAAAAACCTGAAAAACCCTAAAAACCCTAAAAACCCCAAAAATCCTAAAAAACCATAAAAACCAAAAAAATCCTAAAAACTCCCTAAAAATCCATGAAAACATAAAAAACCCTAAAATCTCTAAAATTCCACTAAAAACCATAAAAACCCCCAAAACACATAAATACCACTAAAAACCCATAAAAATAATAAAACCACTAAAAAAATAAAAATAACTTGTTTAATCCCTAAAAATGTAAAAAAATAAAAAATCATAAAAACCCTAAAAACTCAAAAAAAACCCTAAAAACCCAAAAAAAACCCCCTCAAAATCCCTAAAAAACCAAAAAACCCCCCTAAAAACCATAAAAATACTAAAAAACCGCTATGATTCTAGGAAAACGTAAAAAACCCTAAAAACCCTGAAAAAATCAGAAAAACCATAAAAACCTCAAAAAACCTTAAAACCCATAACGCCCTAAAAAGTCGAAAAACAATAAAAAACCTAAAAATGTTAAAAATTCTCAAAAACCTTACAAACCCAAAAAAAACTCAAAAAACCCATAAAAATCAAAAAAGACCCTAAAAGCTTGGAAAACCCCTAAAAACCCTAAAACCCCTAAAAACACCTGAAAACCTTCAAAATCCCCAACACCCTAAGAAACCCTAAAAACTATAAAAATCCTGAAAACCCCCTAAAATTCATGAAAACGTAAAAAACCCAAAAAATGCAAAAAAATCCCTAAAAAGCACAAACCCCCTAAAAACCGTAAATAACCTAAAAGCCCCTAAAAATCCCAAAACCCACTAAAAACTCTATTAACTCTTAAGAACCCTAAAAATATTAAAAACTCTAAAAAACCTTAAAAACCCCGAAACCTAAAAAAACCCTAAAAACCCAAAAAGACCATAAAACCCCTAAAAACCCAAGAAACCCAAAAACCCCAAAAACCATTAAAACCCTCAAAATCCCTAAAAACACTAAAAACCATAAAAATCCAAAAACCCCTAAAATCCATGAAAACATAAAAAACTCTAAACCCGCCCCCCCAAAAAAATCATAAAAACTACCAAAAACCTTAAAAACCCTAAAAACCCCTAAAACCACACTAAAAAGTCTAAAACCCTTAAAACCCCTAAAAACATTGAAAACTATAAAAAACCTTAAAACCCCTAAAAATTCAAAAAAAACTCTAAAACCCCCTAAAAATCCCTAAAAATCCTCAGAAAACCATAAAAACCATCAAAATCCCTAAAGACCTTAAAAACCTATAAAACCCATAAAAATCCTAAAAAACCCCTCAAAATCCACAAAAACATAAAAAAAACTTTAAACCCTAAAACCCACTAAAACCCCTAAAACCCCTCCAAATCCATAAAAATCCTAAAAATCCATGCAAATGTAGAAAACCATAAAAACCATAAAAAATGCCTGAAAACCATAAAAAACACTAAAAACCCTAAAAACCCATAAAACACTAAAACCACTAAAACCTATATAAACCCTTTAAACCCCTAAAAACATTAAAAAACTCTAAAAAAGCTTAAAAATCTAAAAACTCAAAAAAAACCCAAAAAACCAAAAGAGACCCTAAAATCCCTTAAAACCTCTAAAAATCCTAAAACCACTGAAAACCACTAAAACCCCTCAAAACCCCTAAAATCCCTAAAAAACCATAAAAATCCTTAGAACCATTAAAAATCAATGAAAACATAAAAAAACCAAAAAACTCAAAAAACCCTGAAAACCTCCTAAAAACCATAAAAACCCCTAAAAACCCATAAAAACTCTAAAAATACAATAAAAACTCTAAAACCCATTAAAACCCTTAAAAATGTTAAAAGCTCTAAAAACCTTTAAAATGCTACAAAACACAAAAAAAACACAAAAAACATAAAAAGCTCTAAAACTACTACAAATCTCTAAAGACCCAAAAAACCCTGAAAAACCAAAAAAATACACAAAATCCCTAAAACCCCTAAAACCATAAAAATCCTAAAAAACCCCTAAAATCTATGAAAACGTAAAGAACTCCAAAAAACTCTAAAAAACCTCTGAAAACCATAAAACCCCCTAAAAACCTTAAGAAATCATAAAACCCCCTAAAAAACCTAAAAAACTACTAAAAGATCTAAAAACTCTTAAAACACCTCAAAAATGTTAAAAACTCTAAAAACTCTTAAAACCTATAAAAACTTCACCCCCCCTCAAAATCCAAAAAGCCCTAAAAAACACTAAAACCCCCCTAAAAACCCTCAAAATATATAAAAACTATAAAAAACCCTAAAAACCATAAATATCCTAAAAGACCGTTAAAAATCAATGAAAATGTAAAAAACCTTTAAAACCCTGAAAACCCCTAAAAACCCATAAAACCCATAAAAACCATAAAAAACCCTAAAACCCCATAAAAACCCTAAAAACCCACGAAAAACTCTAAAAACCCTTTAAACCCATAAAAACATTAAAAAACTCTAAAATACATTAAGACCATAAAAAACTCAAAAAACACTAAAAACCCCAAAAGACCCCAAATACCTAAAACCCCTAAAAACCCTTGAAAACCCCCCAAAATCCCTAAAAACCCTAAACCCATAAAAATCCAAAAAAAATTCTAAGAATCCATGAAAATATAAAAAACCCTAAAAACCCCCTAAAACCCATAAAAACGCCTAAAAACCTTAAAACCCCCAAAAAACACTAAAAACTCAAAAAAACCTTAAAATCCCTAAACACCCAAAACAACCATAAAAACCCTAAAAACCCTAAAAACCCCTAAAACCCTTAAATCCTCTGAAAAATTCTAAAAACATGGAAAATCCCTAAAACCCCTAAAAACCATAAAAATCTTAAGAAACCGCTAAAAATATATGAAAACGTAAAACCCACTAAAAACATGAAAAATCCCGAAAAACCATAAAGCCCCTAAAAACCTTAAAAACCCTAAAAACCCAAAAAGACCCTAAAACCCAAAAAGTACCTAAACACATAGAAAATCCCCTTAAACCATCTAAAAAACCTCAGAAACCCCCAAAATCTCTAAAAAATATAATACACCCTAAAAATCCTAAAAATCCATGAAAACATAAAAAACCCTAAAAACCTTAAAAATCCATGAAAACTATACATTCCCCTAAAAATATTTAAAAACCATAAAACCCCATAAAACCACTAAAAACACTAAAAATCCTTTAAACCCCAAAAAACATTAAAAAACTCTACAAAATCTTAAATACCCTAAAAACTAAAAAAAATCCTAAAAACCAAAAAAGATCCTAAAAACCTTAAAAACCCCTGAAAACCCCTAAAAACCCTCAAGTCCCTAAAAAGCCAAAAAACCCTAAAAACCAAAAAAAATCTTAAAACCCTCTAAAGATCAATGAAAAGGTGAAAAACCCTAAAAACCCAGAAAAACCTATGAAAACCAAAAAACCCCTAAAACCCTTCAAAACCTTAAAAACCCATAAAAACCCTAAAAACGCACTAAAAACTCTAAACCCCTTAAAATCCCTAAAAATGTTAAAAACTCTGAAAAACCTAAAACGCACCAAAAAACTCAAAAAAACCTGAAAACCAAAAGACCCCAAAGCCCCTAAAAACACTAAAAACCCTAAAACCCCCTAAAAACCCTAAAACCATAAAAAACCTAGAACCCCCCCTAAAAATCCACGAAAACGTGAGAAACCTAAAAAACCTTGAAAACCCCTAAAAACCATAAAAACCCGTAAAAACCATAAAATCCCTAAAAACCCATAAAACCCACTAAAAACCTTAAAAATCTAGAAAACCCCTAAAAACTTTAAAAACTATAAAAAACCTTAAAACCCAAAATAACTAAAAAATCGATAAAAATCCAAAAAAACCTTCAAATCCCTGAAAAACCAAAACCCCTAAAAACTTCAAAAAACCCCTAAAACCCCTCAAAATCCATAAAAACCCTAAAAACCATAAAAATCATAAAAACCCCTAAAAACCCGAAAAACCCCCTCACGGCCATAAAACCCGCAAAAACCATAAAAGACCCTAAAAACCCATAAAATCAATAAAAACCCACTAAAAACTCCAAAAAAAACTTTAAACCCCTAAAAGCATCAAAAAAATATAAATAACCTTAAAACCCCACAAAAACTCAAAAAAACCCAAAAAACTCCAATACCCTAAAATCTTTAAAAACCCTAAAAACCAAAAAAAAACCTTAAAACCCATCAAAATCCATAAAAACCCTAAAAACCCATAAAAACCTAAAAAACACCTAAAAATGAATGAAAACATAAAACCCCCTAAAAACCCTCCAAAAAACCTTGAAACCCATAAACACCTTAAAAACCCTGAAATCCTATAAAAATCCTAAAAACCAACTAAAAATTCTAATACCCTTAAAAAAATTAAAAAAAATTAAAAAACTCTAAATAACCTTAAAAAACTAAAAACTATAAAAACATTAAAACCCAAAACACCCTAAAAACCCTAAAAACCCCTAAAAGAAAGAAAAAACCCCAGAAAAACTGTAGAAACCTTCAAAATCCCTAAAAACCCTAAAACCCTAAAAAATTTAAAAATCCTAAAAAACACCTAAAAATCCATGAAGGGAAGCCGTTAAAAGTGGAAAATGGAGATCTAGGTATAAAAATCCATGAAAACATAAAAAACCCAAAAATCCTTGAAAAACCTCTAAACACCATAAAACCCCCTAAAACTTTAAAACCTCCTAAAAACCCAATAACCACTAAAAATATAAAATACCCCTTAAAACCCCTAAAAATGCGAAAAAACTCTAAAAACCTTTTAAAACCCTATAAAATACTCTAAAAAACCTCAAAACCCCAAAAGACCCTAAAACCGTGAAAAACCCAGAAAACACCAAAAAACCCAAAAAACCCTGAGAATCCTAATGTCCCTAAAACCCGAAAGACCGTAAAAAACCTAAAAAACCCTAAAATCCATGAAAACTTAAAAAAACCTAATTACTATAAAACCCCTAAAACCCATAGAAACCCTAACAACCCATAAAATGCCTCAAAACCCACTAAAAACTCTAAAAACCCTTACAACCCCTAAAAATTTTTAAAATATGAAAAACCTTTAAAACCCTAAGAATCCTTAAATACCCTAAAAAACCCAAAGGTTCCTAAAAACCTTAAAAACCCAGAAAACCCCTTGAAATCCCAAAAAACTCAAAAACCCATAAAAATCTTAAAAAACCCCTAAAAATCAATGAAAATGAAAAAAACCCTAAAAAACATAAATAACCATTGAAAACCATAAAAACCCCTAAAACCCCTAAAAACCCTATAAACCCATAAAGACCATAAAAATCACAAAAAGCTCTAAAAAACCTTAAAACTCAGAAAAATGTTAAAAATTCTAAACAACTAAAAAAAACCTAAAAACACAAAAGACCCTAAACCCCCTAAAAACCACTAAGAACCCTAAAAAAATATGAAAACCCCTAAAATACCTAAAATCCATAAAGACCCTAAAACTATAAATATCCTATAAAACCCCTAAAAATCCATGAAAAAGTAAAAAAACTAAAAAAAACCACGAAAACCCCCTAAAACCCCTAAAAACCTCCAAAAATCCCTACCCCCCCCCCAAAAAAAAACCATAAAATTGTTAAAATCTTAAAAAACACCCAAAAAATACATGAAAACGTAAAAAACCCTGAAAACCAAGAAAACCCCCTTAAAACCTAAAGAACCCCCTTAAAACCCAAAAAAAACCCTAAAACCCATAAAAATCCTAAAAACGCACTAAAAAATCTAAAACCCCTTAAAATCCCTAAAAATGTTAAAAACTCCAAAAAACCTAAAACCCGCCAAAAATCTCAAAAAAAACCAAAACCCAAAAGACCCCAAAGCCCCTAAAAACACTAAAAACCCTAAAACCCCCTAAAAACCCTAAAAACACTCAAAATTCTTAAAAACCCTAAAACCTTAAAAAACCTAGAACCCCCCTAAAAATCCATGAAAACGTGAGAAACCTAAAAAACCTTGAAAACCCCTAAAAACCATAAAAACCCATAAAAACCATAAAATCCCTAAAAACCCATAAAATCCACTAAAAACCTTAAAAATCTAGAAAACCCCTAAAAACTTTAAAAACTATAAAAAACCTTAAAACCCAAAATAACTAAAAAATCCCTAAAAATCCAAAAAAACCTTCAAATCCCTGAAAAACCAAAACCCCTAAAAACCTCGAAAAATCCCTAAACACCCTCAAAATCCATAAAAACCCTAAAAACATAAAAATCATAAAAACCCTTAAAAATCCATGGAAATGTAAAACCCCCCCAAAACCCTAAAAACCCCCTCACAGCCCTAAAACCCAAAAAAACCATAAAAGACCCTAAAAACCCATAAAATCAATAAAAGCCACTAAAAACTCCAAAAAAATTTAAACCCCTAAAAGCATCAAAAAAATATAAATAACCTTAAAACCCAAGAAAAACTCAAAAAAAACCCAAAAAACTCCAATACCCTAAAATCTTTAAATACCCTAAAAACCCAAAAAAACCTCAAAACCCATCAAAATCCATAAAACCCTAAAAACCCATAAAAACCTAAAAACTCCTAAAAATGAATGAAAACATAAAAACCCCCTAAAAACCCCCTAAAAACCCTTCAAGAAACCTCGAAAACCATAAACACCTTAAAAACCCTGAAACCCTATAAAAATCCTAAAAACCAACTAAAAATTCTAAATACCCTTAAAAACATTAATTTTTTTTGAAAAACTCTAAATAACCTTAAAAAACTAAAAACTATAAAAACCTTAAAACCCAAAAGACCCTAAAACCCCTTAAAACCCCTAAAAGAAAATAAAACCCCAGAAAAACTGTAGAAACCTTCAAAATCCCTAAAAACCCTAAAACCCTAAAAAAATTAAAAATCCTAAAAAACGCCAAAAAATCCATGAAGGGAAGCCGTTAAAAGTGGAAAATGGAGATCTAGGTATAAAAATCCATGAAACCATAAAAAACCCAAAAAACCTTGAAAAACATCTAAACACCATAAAACCCCCTAAAACTTTAAAACCTCCTAAAAACCCAATAACCACTAAAAATATAAAATACCCCTTAAAACCCCTAAAAATGCTGAAAAACTCTAAAAACCTTTTAAAACCCTATAAAATACTCTAAAAAACCCTAAAACCCCAAAAGACCCTAAAACCGTGAAAACCCCTGAAAACACCAGAAAACCCAAAAAACCCTGAGAATCCTAATGTCCCTAAAACCGAAAGACCGTAAAAAACCTAAAAAACCCTAAAATCAATGAAAACGTAAAAAAACCTAAATACCATAAAACCCCTAAAACCCATAGAAACCCTAACAACCCATAAAAAGCCTCAAAACCCACTAAAAACTCTAAAAAACCTTACAACCCCTATAAACTTTTAAAATATGAAAAACCTTTAAAACCCTAAGAATCCTTAAATACCCTAAAAAACCCTAAAGTTCCTAAAAATCTTAAAAACTCTGAAAACCCCTTGAAATCCCAAAAAACTCAAAAACCCATAAAAATCTTAAAAAAACCCCTAAAAATCAATGAAAATGTAAAAAACCCTAAAAAACATAAATAACCATTGAAAACCATAAAAACCCCTAAAACCCCTAAAAACTCTATAAACCCATAAAGACCATAAAAATCACAAAAAGCTCTAAAAACCCTTAAAACTCAGAAAAACGTTAAAAATTATAAACAACTCAAAAAAACCTAAAAACACAAAAGACCCTAAAACCCCTAAAAACCCCTAAGAACCCTAAAAAAATATGAAAACCCCTAAAATCCCTAAATTCCATAAAGACCCTAAAAACTATAAATATCCTAAAAAACCCCTAAAATCCATGAAAAAGTAAAAAAACTAAAAAAACCCGGAAAACCCCCTAAAACCCCCCAAAAATCCCTAACCCCCCCCCAAAACCGTAAAATTGTTAAAATCCTAAAAAAACCCCCAAAAATACATGAAAACGTAAAAAACCCTAAAAACCAAGAAAACCCCCTTAAAACCCAAAAAAACCCCTTAAAACCCAAAAAAAATCCTAAAACCCATAAAACCCTAAAAACGCACTAAAAACTCTTAAACCCCTTAAAATCCCTAAAAATTTTAAAAACTCTAAAAAACCTAAAACCCGCCAAAAAACTCAAAAAAACCTAAAACCCAAAATACCCCAAAGCCCCTAAAAACACTAAAAACCCTAAAACCCCCTAAAAACCCTAAAAACACTCACAATTCCTAAAAACCCTAAAAACCTTAAAAAACCTAGAACCCCCCTAAAAATCCATGAAAACGTGAGAAACCTAAAAAACCTTGAAAACCCCTAAAAACCATAAAAACACCTAAATACCATAAAATCCCTAAAAACCAATAAAACCCACTAAAAACCTTAAAAATCTAGAAAACCCCTAAAAACATTAAAAACTATAAAAAAACCTTAAAACCCAAAATAACTAAAAAATCCCTAAAAATCCAAAAAAACTTTCAAATCCCTGCAAACCAAAACCCCTAAAAATCCATGGAAATGTAAAACCCCCCCAAAACCCTAAAAACCACCTCACGGCCATAAAACCCCCCCAAAACCATAAAAGACCCTAAAAACCCATAAAATCCATAAAAATCCACTAAAAACTCTAAAAAACATTAAACCCCTAAAAGCATCAAAAAAATATAAATAACCTTAAAACCCCACAAAAACTAAAAAAACCCAAAAACCTCCAAGACCCTAAAATCTCTAAAAACCCTAAAAACCCATAAAAAACTAAAAAACTCCAAAAAATGAATGAAAACGTAAAACCCCCTAAAAACCCTTCAAAAAACCTTGAAAACCATAAACACATTAAAAAGCCTGAAATCCTATAAAAATCCTAAAAACCAAATAAAAACTCTAAATACCCTTAAAAACATTAAAAAAATTAAAAAACTTTAAATAACCTTAAAAAACTCAAAACTAAAAAACCCTAAAACCCAAAAGACCCTAAAAACCCTAAAAACCCCTAAAAGAAAAAAAACCACAGAAAAACCGTAGAAACCTTCAAAATCCCTAAAAATCCTAAAACCCTAAAAAACTTAAAAATCCTAAAAAACACCTAAAAATCCATGAAGGAAAGCCGTTAAAAGTGGAAAATGGAGATATAGGCATAAAAATCCATGAAAACATAAAAAACCCAAAAAACCTTGAAAAACCTCTAAATACCATAAAAACCCCTAAAAACTTTAAAACCTCCTAAAAACCCAATAACCACTAAAAATATAAAATACCCCTTAAAACCCCTAAAAATGCTGAAAAACTCTAAAAACATTTTAAAATCCTATAAAATACTTTAAAAACCCCAAAAGCCCAAAAGACCCTAAAACCGTGAAAAACCCTGAAAACACCAGAAAACCCAAAAAACCCTAAGAATCCTAATATCCCTAAAACCCAAAAGACCATAAAAAACCTAAAAAACCCTAAAATCCATGAAAACGTAAAAAAACCTAAGTACCATAAAACCCCTAAAACCCATAAAAAACCCTAACAACCCATAAAAAGCCTCAAAACCGACAAAAAACTCTAAAAAACCTTACAACCCCTAGAAACATTAAAAATATTAAAAACCTTTAAAACCTTAAGAATCCTTAAATACCCTAAAAAACCCTAAAGTTCCTAAAAACCTTAAAAACCCCGAAAACCCCTTGAAATCCCAAAAAACTGAAAAACCCATAAAAATCTTAAAAAACCCCTAAAAATCAATGAAAATGTAAAAAACCCTAAAAACCTTAAATAACCATTGAAAACCATAAAAACCCCTAAAACCCCCTAAAAACCCTATAAACCCATAAAGACCATAGAAATCACAAAAAGCTCTAAAAACCCTTAAAACTCATAAAAACATTAAAAATTCTAAACAACTCAAAAAAAACCTAAAAACACAAAAGACCCTAAAACCCCTAAAAACCCCTAAGAACCCTAAAAAAATATGAAAACCCCTAAAATCCCTAAAATCCATAAAGACCCTAAAAACTATAAATATCCTAAAACCCCCCTAAAAATCCATGAAAAAGTAAAAAAACTAAAAAAAACCCAGAAAAATCCCCAAAAAACCCCCAAAAATCCCTAAAACCCCCCCAAAAAACCATAAAACTGTTAAAATCCTAAAAAACCCCAAAAAATACATGAAAATGTAAAAAACCCTGAAAACCAAGAAAACCCCCTTAAAACCCAAAAAAACGAAAAAAACCCCTTAAAAAACCTAAAAACCTGTAAAACCCCAAAAAATCACCAAAGACTCAAAAAACCCTTACAACCCCTTAAAACATTAAAAAATATAAAAATCCTTAAAACCCTTAAAAACTCAAAAAAACTCTTCAACCGAAAAACCCAAAAAACCCAAAAAACCCAAAAAACCCTTGAAAACCCCTAACAACCCCCCAAATCCCTAGAAACACTAAAAAATCCTAAAAACCATAAAAATTTTAAAAATCCCTAAAAATCCATGAAAATGTAAAAAACCCTAAAACCCGGAAAAACCCCTGAAAACCATCAATACCCCTAAAAACCCTAAAAAACCACTAAAAACTCTAAAAACATTTACAACCCCTAAAACGTTAAAAAACATTAAAAAACCTTAAAAACCCAAAAGACCCTAAAAAATATGAAATGCACTAAAACCCTACAAACCCCTAAAAACACACAAATTCCCTAAAAAACATAAATATCCCTAAAAATAATAAAATCCTAAAAAACACCTAAAAATCCATGAAATTGTAAATAAGCTTAAAAACCCCTGAAAACCATAAAACCCTTTAAATATTTAAAAACCTAAAAACCCATAAAAAGCCTAAAAACAATTAAACGTCTAATAACCCTTAAAACCACTAAAAACACCTAAAAACTCTAAAAAGACTTAAAACCCCAAAAAGTCAAAAAAGACACTAAAACCCCCAAAAGACCCTAAAAACCCAGAAAAAACCTCAAAATTCCAAAAAACCATAAAACCCTAAAAACCATAAAAATCCTAAAAACCTCTAAAAATCCATGAAAACATAAAAAGGCTTAAAAATCATAAAAAGCCCTTTAAAACCATAAATTCACCTAAAAATCTTAAAAACTATAAAAACTATTAAAACACCTTAAAACCACTAAAAACTCTAAATACCCTTACAACCCATAAAATGTTAAAAACTGTAAAAACCTTAAAATCCCTAAAAAACTCAAAAAAATTATAAAATCCAAAAAGATCCTAAAAACCCTTGAGAAACCCCAAAATCCCTCAAAATCCCTAAAAACCCTAAAGCCCCAAAAAACCATAAAAATCCTAAAAAACTCTTAAGAATCAATGAAAATGTAAAAAAACCCTGAAAAACCTGAAAACTCCTTGAAAACCATATAACCCCCTAAAACCTAAAAAGACCTTAAAAACCCCGAAAACTCCTAAAAACCCAATAAAAACTCTAAAAACTCTAAAAAAATATAAAACCCTAAAATACTAAAAAAACCCTAAAAACCCAAAAAGACCCTAAAAACTTTGAAAACCCCTAAAACCACAAAAAACCCCTTGAAAAACCCCCAAACTCCTCAAAATCCCAAAAAAACCCTAAAAACCCTAAAAACCATAAAAATCCATGAAAACATAAAGAAACCCTAAAAACCCTAAAACGCCCCCCAAAACCATAATTACTACTAAAAATCTTTAAAAACCCTAAAACCCATAAAAATCCTAAAAACCTACTAAAAACTCTAAAAATCCTAAAAACCCCTAAAAACATCAAAAACTCTAAAAAACCATAAAACCCGTAAAAACTCAAAAAAACCCTAAAAACCAAGTAGACCCTAAAAACCCTGAAAACCCAAAACCATCAAAATCTCTAAAGACACTAAAAACCCTAAAGCCCATAAAAATCCTAAAAACCCATAAAATCCACAAAAACATAAAAAACCCTTAAAACCCTAAAACCGATGAAAATCCCTAACAACCCTAAAAGACCATAAAAAGCATAAAAACCACTAAAAATCCATGAAAACATAAAAAACCCTAAAACCTTAAAAACCCTGAAAACCATAAAAACACTTAAACCCCCTAAAAAACCCAAAAAACACTAAAAACTCTAAAAACCCTTCAGACCCTTAAAAATACTAAAAAAATGTAAAAACCCTAAAAAACACTAAAAAACTCAAAAATACCCAAAATACCCAAAAGACCCTAAAAACCTAGAAAAAACCCTAAACACCAAAAAAACCCAGAAAAAACCTAAAAACCCAAAAAAATTCCTGAAAACCATAAAAACCATAAAAATCTTGAAAACACCCTAAAACCCATGAAAATGTAAAAAAATCCTAAAAAACCTTAAAAGCCCTAGAAAACCATAAAAACCCCTAAAAATCTTTAAAAACCCTAAAACCCCCATAAATACCCTAAAAAACTAATAAAATATCTAAAAACCATTAAAACCCCTTAAAATGTTAAAAAGCTCTAAAAAATATTTAAACCCAAAAAACTCCTAAAAAATCCAAAAATCCCTAAAGACACTAAAAACCCAAAAAAAACCCCATAAAAACCCTCAAAATACATAAGAACTCTAAAACCCTAAAACCATAAAAATTCAAAAAGACCCCTAAAAATCCATGAAAAATTAAAAAAACCATAAAAACCTTGAAAACCCTTGAAAACCATAAAACCCATAAAAACCATAAAAACCATATAGCCCCATAAAAACCCTAAAAACCGCTAAAACTCTAAAAAACCCTTCAAACCCCTAAAATCTTTAAAAAATCTAAAAAACTTTAAAAACCCTAAAAAACTCAAAAAACCCCTAAAAACACAAAAGGCCCTAAAAACCCTTAAAACCATTGAAAACCTTAAAAACCCACAAAATCCCTAAAAACCCTAAAAAACCTAAAATCTCTTAAGAATCATTAAAAATGTAAAAACCTCTGAAAACCCTGAAAAAAACCCTAAAAACTTTAAAAAACCAAAAAACCACTCAATACTCTTAAAACCCTCAAAACACCTAAAAACCCCAAAAGACCCTAAAACCCCTAAAAACCCCTACAACCCCTTAAAACCTCTAAAAAAGCCTAAAACCCTTCAAAATACCTAAAACCCACTAAAACCATAAAAATCCTAAGAAGGTGCTAAAAATCCCTGAAAACCTAAAAAACCCTAAAAACCTAAAAAACCCCTAAAAACCATAAAACCCCTAAAAACCTTAAAAACCCAAAAGACCCTAAAAACCCAAAATGTCCCTAAAAACCCCAAAAAACCCTAAAAACCTTTGAAAAACCCTAAAAACCCTAAAAATATTTAAAAATCTTAAAAAACACTAAAATTCATAAAAATCCTCAAAAAACCCTAAAAAACCACTAAAAGCCATAAATTCTCCTAAAACCTTAAAAACCCCTAAAACCCAATAAAACCCACTAAAAACACTGACAATCCTTAAAACCCTAAAAATGTTAAAAGACTCTAAAAACCCCAAAAAATTCAAAAAAAAACCCCTACAAACCCAAAAAGGCCCTAAAAACATGAAAACCCCTATAAACCAATGAAAAACCCAAAAAACTCTCGAAATCCCTAAAACCCTTGAGAAACACCTAGAAAACTTAAAAACCCCTAAAACCCTTAAAAACCTAAAAACCTCTCATGTTTGTTCCTGTCTAGACTCTTATGGCTGTGGTGACTGCTCTTGGCTGATTGGTTTTGTGCTGATAGGCTGTTGTTGCTTGGGTTGCTGGGTGTTGGGTTTCAGAGACGCTTTTTTTTGGTTTGGTGGCTTCTAGCTGCTCATGTTGGGGAGGAGTTTTTTTGTACTTATGGTTATGGTTTTCGTTCTGTAGGTTGTGTTCGGCTTGCAGGATGGTGGCATGTTGTTTCGTTCTTGGATGGGGTGCGTCTAGCCATGGAATTATGCAGATGCTTGCTTGTGGATAGGAATAGTGGAGTGCAGAAAGCTAGTCTTCGGCTTGGGTTTTTCTTCTTTATTTTTTCTATTTTTTTCATTCGGGTTAGTTGTTTCACCCTTGGGTGATAGTTTGTACTTCAATTCCTTTTCCCTTTTATATATCATGTTCTATTTGTCTTGCAAAAAAACCAAAAAAAACATTAAAACCACAAAAAATTCAAAAAACCCATAAAACCCCTAAAAAAGTTAAAATCTCTAAAAAACCTTAAAACCCCGTGAAAACTCAAAAAAAAACCCAAAACCCTAAAAGACCCTAAAAACCCTAAAACTCACTGAAAACCCCTAAAACCCCTCAAAAGCCCTAAAAACCCTAAAAACAATAAAAATCCTAAAAAAACCACTAAAATCCATGAAAACATAAAAACCAATTAAAACGCCAAAAAACCCTAAAAAGCATAAAAACCCCTAAAAACTATAAAAACCCCCCAAAACCCATAAAAACCCTAAAACACCTAAAAACTCTAAAAATCCTTAAAATATCTAAAATGTTAAAAATTTATAAAAAAACCTTAAAACCCGAAAAAAATAAAAAAAACCCCCTAAAAATCCAAAAACTAACCTAAAAATCCTAAAAAATTCTAAAAAAACTAAAACCCCTTAAAACCCTAAAAATCCCTAAAAACCATAAAAATCCTAAAAACACCTAAAAATCCATGAAACCGTAAAACCCTTAAAAACCATAAAATCCCCTAAAAACCTTAAAACTCCCTAAAAACTCATAAAACCCTTACAACCACTAAAAACCCTTAAAACCATAAAAATATTTTAAAAACTCTAAAAAACCTTACACCCCTAAAAAAATAAAAAACCCTAAAAACCCTAAAAAACCATAAAATCCCTCAAAATTCCTTAAAACCCTAAAAAACCATAAAAACCTTAAAAATCCCCTCAAAATCAATGAAAACATAAAAATCCCTAAAAACCCTGAACACCCCCTGAAAAACATAAAAACCCCTATAAACTTTTAAAAACACTAAAAACCCATAAAAACCCTAAAAACCACTATAAAACCTAAAAGTATTTAAAATCCCTAAAAATGATAAAAAAACACTCAAAAACCTTTAAACCCAAAAATAAAACAAAAAACCCTAAAACCGCAAAAAAGACCCTAAAACACCTGAAAAACCCTAAACCCCCCTAAAAATCCTAAAACCCCTAAAAATACCTAATATCCCTAAAAACCATAAAATCCAAAAAAAACCCTTAAAAATCAATGAAAATATAAAAGTACCGAAAAACCCTAAACCCCCCTGAAAAACATGAAACCCCTAATAACCTAAAAACCCCTAAAACCCTAAAAACCACTAAAAATTCTTTAAACCCCTAAAAATGTTTCAAAACTCCCTTAAATACCCATAAAAACTTAAAAAACCCTAAAAACCAAGAAAAATATCCTAAAAAACCCTAAAAATCCTAAAAACCATAAAAATCCTATAAAACCCCTAAAAATTCATGAAAATGTATAAAACCCTAAAAACCCAGAAAAACCCCTGAAAACTATAAAAACACCTAAAAAACTTAAAAACCATAAAACTAATAAAAACCATAAAAACTCTAAAAACCCACAAAACCCCTAAAAACGTTAAAAACTCTAAATAATCTTCAAACCCTAAAAAACTCAAAAAAAACCCAAAAAACCCAAAAGACCCTAAAAATATTAAAAACCGCTAAAAACCCTAAAAGCCCCTGAAAACCACTAAAAACCCTAAAAAATACTAGAAACCATAAAAATCCTAAACACACCCTAAAAATAATTTAAAATGTTAAAAACCCAAAAAATCCTAAAAACCCCAAAACCCCAAAACCCCTAAAAAGCTAATGAAACCCTAAAAACCGATAAAAATCCTAAAACAATTAAAATTTCTAAAAACCCTAAAATCCCCTAAAAATGTTAAAAATTTATATAAACCCTTAAAACCCCTAAAAAGTAAAAAAACAGAAGACAACAAAAACCCTAAGAACCCCTGAAAAACCCCCAAAACCCCTCAAAAACCCTAAAAACCCTAAAAATCCTAAAAATCCCTAAAAATCCATGAAAACATAAAAAACCTTAAAAACCCTGAAAACCACAGAAATCCATAAAAACCTCTAAAGACCATAAAAACCCTAAAAATCACTAAATAATCTAAAAATCCTTAACACCCATAAAAACTTTAAAAAAATATAAAACCCTTAAAAACCCTAAAAAACCCTAAAATCCCTAAAAATATCCTACACACCCTCAAAATCCCTAAAAGGATAAAAGCCCTAAAAGCCATAAAAATCATAAAAACCCCAAAAAATCACTAAAAACTCTAAAAACCGTTAAAACCCCTTAAAATATTAAAAAAACAAAAAAAAACCTTAAAACCCCCAAAAAAACTCAAAAATACTGTAATGTCTATGATTTTTTGTTTACTATTTGTAAATATTATATGGAATTATTTCGAGACTGAGCGCGAAGACGACACATCATTCCGAGGTCCAGCGAGCCCAGAATGGTGGTTTAAACTTTTTTAAGTTAAGTGAGTCGACACTTGTGTGCAGTTGTGGTAGTTTACAAACGGATGCCTGGATTAAAAATCTGAGTGCACCGTTACGTTCGGGACGACAAATTTACCTAAGAACGATTCTAACCTCGACCCGCTCAGGTCGAGGGAAAATATTTATTTTCAGACATTTTAATAAAAATAAAATAAATATCTAAATGTTTATTTTATTTATTTTATGGAAACATCCACTGTAGTGTGACAATGGAGCAGCTGTTTCCTAAATTAATGACACATCATAATGAAACAATAATGGAAAGTTGGACTCTTTAATACCACCGCGTAATTAAATTCCAAACACATTTCCTTTTTTATTGGGATAATTGAAGCTTGCTCATTGGACATAATTGAGAGGAACCTCTGGAGAATCCGCGGGGCGTTGGAGCAAACTCTCGGTGAAGAACGATGACGGATCGAAGTCGAGGATCACTGTGCCAACGAAGTTCAAGGATCTCGACGAAGATGGAAGTGCAACACCTTCGTCAACGATCAATCCTTTCTAAAGGTAGGGGTTGTTATTTCATTCCTCTTTCCCCGTTTTTGAGTTTAAACGACGAACGTGGATCAACCACGAACAAGTTGATCCGTGGATCCGTACATTCTTGCGGGAGGGATTTTATTTGGGTTGATTATGGGGATTTAATCCATGTTATTTATTTTTGTTAATTTTATACATTGTTTAAGCCTATTAATGAGAGCGGATCAACACCGTGACGAATGACGGTGGAGGTTCATTCCTCAATTTGTTTATTGGATTTATTCCCCCTTTTCTTTTCTTGTGTGTTCTTCGTGTTCTTCGCAGGATGATGAACAACAGTTCTTCGCGCTTCCGTTCTGCGACGCAACGATCTCAAATCGAAGGTTCAACACCGCAACGACCTTGCAGAGGTGCGACGATGATGATAGACGACGAATCAGACCGGATCGGAAAAAGGGTGTTCTTCGAGCGTTCTTCGCGCGGGAAGATCAAAACATGTTTTTGGAGCCGATCGGAAGTCCGAAAACATTAGGAGAAGCTTCGTGGTGTCGGGGCAACCAAAACTTGGAAGTTTCATGACGATCGGACAGCCGAATCAACAAACGAAGCATCACCGGAGGCGCGACGACGGAGGTCCGTGTTTTTGGAAATTTCCAGAATACACGGTGTGTACTTCCGAAGAACATGCCGTGTAGTGCTGGCAGCGACGAATAGGGTTTCGGGGGTCTGAGAGGAATCACACGGCGTGTGACCCTGGTCGCGCGACGTGTTGGACTTTCCCTGAAGCTCGGCATGTATTTTGGGAAGTACACAGACACGGGATGATCTACACGGCTTCAGGAGACATGGCGTGTATATCATGACAGAAGTGCTACGCGGGACTCAGCGTGTATCCCGGGGATACACGAGCATGGGATGGAGTACACGACCATGTACTCCATCACACGGCCAAGTGAGGCTGGTAACACGGGTCACCCCATGTACCAATTACACGGGTTGGAGTACACGGGTTGATGACCGTGTACAGGCACATGGCCAGCGTACATGGAGCCAACCCCAGTCACTCGGAAACGGCATGTACACCGTACTACACATCGTGTACTGATTTTTTCTACATGACCAGCCTTATGACATGGGCCGTTGTACACGGGCAGTACACGGGGTCAGAAAACACGGTGTGTAACTTTTCTACACGTCGTGTACGTTTTGGAAAATGGCATGGTCCTATTGTTCACCGCATCTTGGAAATATTTTGTTTGGGTTAGTGCCCCTTCTTTTTGTTCCCATGAAGGTCAGACATCGTTTCCTTTTACAGGAGTATGGTCCCTTCAGCATAACTTTTTGTGATAGAGTCAGGCATCCATCCAAGAGGCCCGTATCGAGATCCTCTATCCATTCTTGACCCTAGGTAGAGTCAGGAATCGACGTGATCAACTCCACCGAGCGTCGATCCTCTACCTATCAGGTAAATTCCGGATGAGTCACGGTATATGCCATGGACCTGGCAGTGATCCTCATCTGTGTATCGTGATCTTTCCCACTTAGGAGTGTGTTTCCCATAATGAGTGCATCTATCTACCATAAACTTTCCACTCAAGAGTGTGTCTCACATAATGATTGTAGCAACCTCTCGTGACGGTTCCCGACGAACAACACTTCTCGGACGGACATCATCGGAGCTATAAGACTCGTGGAGTGTGTTCTCCCAGAACGAGTGCATCACGAAATCTTCAAATAGAATCCCTAACGGGGGTATGCGGTTGTGTGACTTGTCTCTAGACTACGGGTTTGGGATTTGAGTATATCTGATTTGTTATATACATTATGTAGATGTATACTATGAATAGATGAATGTACCTTTACTTTGTGTACTGCTTTGTGGTTTTCGGGGTCCTCTGCTGAGTATTGTTATACTCACCCCTGCACGGGCTTTCCCGCACGTGTCGTGTCTTGTGCAGACGAGCAGCCTTTTGATGGAGTCCAGGGCGAACCAAGATAGGACCGAGCTTTCTGAGTTCCCTACAGGCCGAGGCGTTCCTACGGCTACGAGCACCATTCCCAGTACCTTTTGTGTTTACAGGTTGGACTTGCAGTTTTCAGACTTTTGTTTTTGGTTGGTTTGTATTCTGGCCCAATTTACTTTTTTCAGTACTCTAACTTTCGTCATACTCTGTTGGTTGGGTTTAGTTGTTTTCATGCATTTTGTTCCTTAGTGGTTTTTTTACATTTCAGCATTTGTGGGCTTGGAGATGTGTGCGTGTGTACAGGTTCTTAGGCAATGCCTCCCATGTTATTAATATGCCTACTCGATGATAGTCACCAGCCATTGGCCTATTAGAGGAGAGCTTGGAGAGTCATAGCATGGGCCCCACTAGGACGGGTCGTGATAGAGTGGTATCAGTGGAGGTCAGTTCTACCTTAGGACCAAGAGTCTGTGAGTTGGTTTGGGGCAATAGTGTTAAGTATTTCGAATTCGTATTTCAGGCTAGAGACTCCAGTGTTGGTGTGGCGGCCAACGTATCCATACACCAGGACTCTGATAACCTGCTTTTCGACTTGGTACATGAAAACACTGGTTGCGGGGAAATAAAAGGTACATGCATCATATAGGAATGGGTTGTGTTTTCCATGTCCTTTGTGTCAGCTATCCAAATATACTCATTGAACATGGTACATCTTGTTACCTTAAAAGATGCCTCTCTGACGCATACCCACTAGGATTCAGCAGCACGATCATGAGGATGACCCCCTCAGTGACGAGGCTTTGATATAGGGACCAGTTCCCTAGGCGTTTCCACCAGGTGGTGCACCTGCTATACCACCACCAGTAGAGCAGCCAGTGGTACTTGTAGTACCGACCGGTGAGGAGCATAGGTTTAGCGCACTCCATGAGTTCCATAGACAGATACCCCTCCGTTTCTGAGGCGATCCCAACCCTCAGGCGGCTGAGGACTGGCTTGAGGCGGTGACAAGAGTTTTTCGTCTAGTGAGGACACCAGCAGACCGGATGGTGATCCTAGGAGCGAGTCTTCTTCAGGGTTCAGCGGGAAGATGGTGGAGTCTGACCACATAGACTCATGACGAGGAGACCCTTTCGTGGATGGAGTTTGAGCGACTCTTTTGGGAGGAGTTATCTCCGGTCACGCTAAGAGTTGTGCGCATCTAGGAGCTTCTTCAGCTCTAGAAGGGTAATATGACAGTAGATGACTATTCATCGAGGTTCACCAACCTCGCCTGGTACTTGATGGATATGTTTAGGGATCAGTACTTCAGAGCTCGGACCTTCGAGCCAGGTCTACGGAGAGACATCTAAGCTAGTGTTGTGCCTCTATGCATAACGACTTATGCTGGAGTGCTTGAGCGAGCTTTGGTGATCGAGAGCTTCTTGGAAGAGCAGAGACACCCAACGGAAGTCAGTAGCAGGCAAACAGGTGTGGAGACACCAGCAGCGGGGAGCTGGCATCAGACACAGGGATCTAGATGTGGGAAACGTCATAGGAGGACCCAAGACAGAGGATCGACAGTCCGGGGCTCTCAGGCCGGATCCAGTCAGCCTAGGGAGAAGCGATGTTACATATGTGACGGTAGGGGACATCTTGCTGGAGATTGCCCGACCTGTCAAGCTGCAGATAGGGAAGCGGTGGATGGACCACCGAGGCAGAGGCATAGAGTGGAGCAGGAAGACCCGCCAGGAGGTGGACGTGGCAGAGGAGCAGGGAGAGCAGCAGGTGGTGGCAGACACTTTAACTTACTTCCACCACCACCCCCAGAAGGTTCGCACCCGGATCAGGGAGCTGCGGGGACAAGGATGGGGACAACTGCTTGCGGTCAAGGCATATGACCCAGGGGATCTAGGGATGATTCGAGGTACGATATGTGTCTTTTCTACCTTAGTTTCCATACTTATAGACATAGGTTACAGTCATTCCTTCATAGCCACATGTCTTGTACGAAACCTTGAGATTCTGGTAGAACCGTTGACTCGATCCTTATGCTTGGAGACACCTGCGGGAGGAGACTCGACGATCACGCACCTTTGCAGACAGTGTGATCTTACCCTTGGAGGTGAGAGTTTCGGTTGGAAGCTCTTGGTGGTAGCGTCGAGGCCTTACGATTTCATTCTCAGTATGGATTGGTTATCTTCGGTCCATGCCCATATTGACTATTTTAGGCAAAGAGTGCGGTGTGTCCACTGTGATGGAACAAGGTTTTCCTTTGTCGGAGAAAAGGAAACCCAGGCAGCACCAAATGGGCTCATGCATAGGAGGGTGTAGCCGATCACTCATGAGATGGATAGCCTTACCCTCGGAGCAGTAGAAGTTGTGAGCACTTAGTTCCTAGTAGTAGTGGCGGAGTACGGGGACGTCTTTCCCAAAGATGTTCCAAGATTACCTCCCCGCTGGGAAATCAACTTCTACAACAACTTACACCCCGGGACGACACCAATTTCCTTATCAGCATATCGGATGGATCTCACAGAGCTTCACGAGCTGAGGGTGTAGTTGGAGGATTTACAGAGTAAGGGTTTCATAAAACCCAGCGTTTCACCCTGGGCGGCCCCAATCTTGTTTTCCAAGAAGGCAGACAGGAGTCTGAGGTTGTGCATGGATTACTGATGCCTGAACCAGGTGACGGTGAAGAGAAAGTATCCACTTCCAAGAATCGACGACCTCTTCGATCAGCTAAGAGGGGCACAGTGGTTCTCAAAGGTTGACCTTAGATCAGGCTATCACCAGTTACGATTACAGGACGAGGATATACCGAAGATGGATTTCAGATGCTGCTACGGTCACTATGAGTACTTTGTGATGCCTTTCGGCATGATGAACTCCCCCGCAGTGTTCATGGGACTGATGAACCGGATCTTCCAGCCATACTTGGACCGGTTCATAGTGGTCTTCATTTACGACATCCTTGTGTACTCAGCGTCAGAAGAGGAGCACGCAAGACACCTACGGATGGTTCTAGACGTACTTCGAGAGCACCAAATTTATGGGAAGATCTCAAAGTGTCAGTTCTAGATTCAGGAGGTCCACTTTCTAGGACATGTCATCATATCAAAAGGAGTATCTGTAGACCCATCCAAGGTGGAGGATGTGTTAGCATGGGATCCACCTCGGAGCGTGATGAAGGTGTGGATCTTCCTTGGATTGGCAGGGTATTACCGGAGATTCATTCTTGACTTCTCCCGGATATCAGCACCGATGACAGTCTTGACCAGGAATGGGAAACCCTTCGTGTGGAAGGAAAAGTGTCAGTGGGATTTTGAGCAGTTGAGACATAGTTTGACGAGCTCCCCAGTCTTGAGATTGCCGGAGGAGGGTGTTGAGTACATAGTTTTCTATGACACATCAGGGACCGGGCTTGGATGTGTCCTAATGCATAGGTAGGCTGTAATTGCTTATGGTTCGCGCCAGCTTAGGCCACATGAACAAAACTATGCAACCCATGATCTCGAGTTGGCAGCAGTAGTCTTCGCATTGAAGATGTGGCGACACTACCTTATGGGTGAATGGTTTATCGTCTACTTTTACCACAAGATCCTTAAGTACATCTTCTCACAGAAGGATCTGAATCTGAGGTAGAGGATTTGGCTAGAGTTCCTCCAGGATTATGATTTCGAGATCATCTATACTCCTGGGAAGGTGAATAGGGTGGCAGATGCTCTGAGCAGAAGGTCGAGCTCACAACTGTTGAGCAAGGTGACAGAGAAGCTAGACACGTTTCAGCTGTCCTTCGTGGACAGAGGAGATGCAGCCTACCTGTAGTCGATGGTTTTCACCCCTCCACTCTTACTGCGAGTTAGGGAAGCATAGCTTGGGGGTGTCGACTGTGAGGCTTTACGTGCTCATTTATCCATAGGACATGCTCCTGATGGATATTCGCAAGGTGGAGAGTACATAATTATTTTCAGAGGACGCACTGTTGTACCAATGGCATTGCAGGAGGAATTCCTGAGGGAGTTTCATACATCCCCTTTGGCGGTACATCCTAGAGTGGCAAAGATGTTCCAGGATCTACGATGACGGAGACCCCTGGAGTTTGGAGAGGGAGACCACGTTTTTTTTAGTCTCACCTCGATGGGGGTTACAGAGATTTGGCCGAGGCGACAAGCTATCTCCAAGGTTCATCAGACCTTTCCAGATACTGTGCAGAGTTGGAGAGGTGGCGTACCACCTAGCTCTACCGCCACAGTTACATCGGGTACATGATGACTTCCACGTGTCGCAGTTGAGAAAGTACGTGCATGACCCATCGCACGTCATCGACTGGGGCGAGCTGGACATCGAGGATGGAGTGACCTTTGCTGAGTACCCAGTGGAGATCAAGGATCAGCATGAGAGGATCCTTCGTGGGTGATCGATTCCCTTGGTGCGCATCTGGTGGTAGCATGGGAATCTTTAGGAGAGCACGTGGGAGCGGGAGGCTTAGATCCATGCCCAGTACCCTCATCTTTTTTAGTAGCCTTTGTTTTGGCTTTTTTGGGACGTAAATCCCCAAGGTGGGGAGAATGTAATGTCTCAGATTTTTTTTTATTATTTGTAAATATTATATGGAATTATTTCAAGACCAGGTGCGAAGACGGCACATCATTCCGAGGTCCAAAGAGCCCAGAATGGTGGTTTAAACTTTTTTAAGTTAAGTGAGTCGGCACTTGTGCGCGGTTGTGGCAGTTTACAAATGGTTTCCTGGATTAAAAATCTGAGTGCACCATTGCGTCCGGGACGACGACTTTACCTAAGAACAAGTCTAACCTCGACTGGCGCAGGTTGAGGGAAAATGTTTATTTTCGGATGTTTTAATAAAAATAAAATAAATATCTAAATGTTTATTTTATTTCTTTTATGGAAACATCCACTGCAGTGTGACAATGGGGTAGCTATTTCCTAAATTAATGACGCATCATAATGACACAAGAATGGCAAGTTGGACTCTTTAATACTGCCACGTAATTAAATGCCAAACACATTTCCCTTTTTATTGGGATAATCGAAGGTTGCTCATTGACGACGATTTAGAGGAACCTCTGGAGAATCCGTGGGGCGTTGGAGCAAACTCTCGGCGACGAACGACGACATATCGAAGTCGAGGATCATTGCGCCAAAGAAGTTCAAGGATCTCGAACACGACGGCAGTGCGACACCTTCTTCAACGATCGATCCTTTCTAAAGAGAGGGGTTGTTATTTCATTCCTCTTTCCCCGTTTTTGAGTTTAAACGATGAACGCGGATCAACCACGAACAAGTTGATCCGCGGATCCGTACGTTCTTGCGGGAGGGATTTTCTTTGGGATGATTATGGGGAATTAATCCATGTTATTTATTGTTGTTGATTTTCTGCTCCGTTTAAGCCTATTAATGGGAGCGGATCAACGCCGTGACAAACAACGGTGGAGGTTCGTTCCTCAATTTGTTTATTGGATTTATTCCCCCTTTTCTTTTCTCGCGCATTCTTTGTGTTCTTCATGGGACGATGAACAACGAATCATTGCACTTCTATTCTGCGACGCAACAATCCCAAATTGAAGGTTTGACACTGCAATGACCTTACAGAGGTGCGACGACGATGGTGGATAATGAATCGGACTGGATCAAAAAAAGGGCGTTCTTCGAGCGTTCTTCATGCGGGAAGATCAAAACATGTTTTCGAAGCTGATCAGAGGTCCAAAAACATCAGGAGAAACTTTGTGGTGTCGGTGCGACCAAAACCTGGACATTTTGCGATGATCAGACGACCAGATCAACGAACAAAGCATCACCGGAGGCGCGATGGCGGAGGTCCGCGTTTCTGGAAATTTCCAGAATACACGGCGTGTACTTCTGAAGAACACACCGTGTAGTGCTGGTAGTGACGGCTAGGGTTTCAGGGGTCAGAGAGGAATCACACGGTCTGTGACCCTGGTCGCACGGTGTGTTGGACTTTCCCCGAAGCTCGACGTATATTTTGGGAAGTACAGGGACACGAGATGATCTACACGGATTTAGGAGACACGACATGTATATCATGATAGAAGCGCTACGCGGGACTCCGTGTGTATCCCGGGGATACACAGGCATGAGATTGAGTACACGACCGTGTACTCCATCACACAGCCAAGAAAGGTCGGTAACACAGGTCACCCTGTGTACCGATTACACGGGTTGGAGTACACGGGTTGATGACCGTGTACGGGGTCACATGGCCAGCATACACGGAGCCAACCCCAGTCACTCAGACACGGCCTGTACATCGTACTACACGCCGTGTACTAATTTCTTCTAAACGACAAGCCTTACGACATGGGTCGTTGTACACGGGCAGTACCCGGGGTCAGACAACACGGCGTGTAACTTTTCTACACGCCGTGTACCTTTAGGAAAACTACATGGTCCTCTTGTTCATCGCATCTTGGACATCTTTTGTTTGGGTTAGTACCCCTTCTTTTCGTTCCCCTAAAGGTAAGACATCATTTCCTTTTACAGGAGTATGGTCCCTTCAGCAGAACTTTCTGTGATAGAGTCAGGCATCCATCTGAGAGGCCCGGATCGAGATCCTCTATCCATTCTTGGCCCTAGGTTGAGTTAGGTATTGGCATGACCAACTCCACCAGGCATCGATCCTCTACCTAGTAGGTAAATTACAGATGAGTCGCGGTATCCACCATGGCCCAGGCAGTGATCCTCATCTGTGTATCGTGATCTTTCCCACTCAGGAGTGTGTCTCCCATAATGAGTGCAACTATCTACCGTAACCTTCCCACTCAGGAGTGTGTCTCCCGTAATGAGTGTAGCTACCTCTCGTGACGGTTCCCGATGAACAACGCTTCTCGGACGGACTTCATCGGAGCTATAAGACTCGTGGAGTGTGTTCTCCCGGAATGAGTAGTGTAAATTGTCTCTAGACAACGGGTCTGGGATTTGAGTATATCTGATTTTTTATATACGTTCTGTAGACGTATACTATGAATAGCTGACTGTACCTTTACTTTTTGTACTACTTTGTGGTTTTCGGGGTCCTCTACTGAGTATTGTTATACTCACCCTTGCACGGGCTTTGCCCGCACGTGTCGTGTCTTGTGCAGACGAGCAACCTTTTGACGGAGTCCAGGGAAAACCAGGACAGGACTGAAATTTCTGAGTTCCCTACAGGCCGAGGCATTCCTATGGCTACGAGCACCAGTTCCAGTACCTTTTGTGTTTACAGGTTGGACTTGCAGTTTTTAGACTTTTGTTTTTGGTGGGTTTGTATTCTGGCCCAGTTTACTTTTTTTTCAATACTCTACCTTTCGTCGTACACTGTTGGTTGGGTTTAGTTGTATGCATGCAGTGGTTTTTTGTACATTTCAGTATTTGGGGGCTTGGAGATGTGTGCGTGTGTACAGGTTCTTAGGAAATGCCTACTCGGTGCTAGTCACCAGCCCTTAGCCTATTGGAGGCGGGCTTGGGGAGTCACGGCGGGGTCCCACTGGGACGGGTCATGAAAAATACCCTAAAAACCCTAAAAACCCTGAAAGCCCCTAAAATCCATTAAAAACCCAAAAAAACCCATAAAAATCCTAAAAAACCTCTAAAAATCCATGAAAACATAAAAATCCCTCAAAACCTAGAAAAACCCCTCAAAACCATAAAAACCCCTAAGAACCTTAAAAATCCCTAAATAATCATAAAAAATCTAAAAAACCGCTAAAAACTCTAAAAACCCATAAAACCCATGAAAATTTTAATAACTCTAAGAACCTAAAAACCCAAAAAAAAACAAAAAAAATCCAAAAAACCAAAAAAACCCTAAAATCCCCTAAAAACCCCTAAAAACCATAAAAACCATAAAAACCCTAAATAACATAAAAATGCTAAAACCCACTAAAAATACATGAAAATGTAAAAAATACTAACGAACATGAAAAACCCTAAAACCCCTAAAAAACTTAAAAACCATAAAAACCTTTAAACCCCCTAAAAATGATTAAAAATCAATAAAAACATTAAGAACCCTAAAATTATAAAAAAAATAGTAAAAACCCAAAAGACCCTAAAATCCTTGAAAACCCCTAAAACCCCTAGAACCCTGAAAAACCATGAAAATCTTCAAAATCCCTAAAAACCCTAAAAATCCAAGAAAACCCTAAAAATTCCTAAAAATGTAAAAACCCTAATACCCTGAAAATCCTTTTAAAACCTTTAAACCCCTAAAAACCTTAAAAACCCCAAAAACCCATAAAAACCCTAAAAACAACTAAAATATCTAAAACCACCTAAAAAACCTAAAAATGTTAAAAAACTTTAAAACCCTAATACCCCCAAAATACCATAAAACCTTGAAAACCCATAAAAACCATAAAAACCATTAAAAAAATCCTAAAAACCCTTAGAATTCCGAAAAACTCTAAAAATCCCTAAAAACCGTAAAAATCCAACAACCCCCATAAAAATCTATGAAAAGGTAAAAAAACCTAAAAACCCTGAAAAAATACTTAAAACCATACCCCTAAAACCTTAAGAACTAGAGAAAACCCATAAAAATCCTAAAAACCACTAAAAACTATAAAAACCCTTAAAACCCATAGAAACATAGAAAAATCAAAAAAATATTTAAAGCTCTAAAAAACTCAAAAAAACCCCTAAAAACCCAAAAAGACCCCAAAACACCTAAAAACCCTAAAAATCCTAAAACCCCTAAAACCCCATAGAAACCCCTAAGAACCTTCAAAATACCAAAAAACATTAAACAACAAAAAATCCATAAAAACGTAAAACACCCTAAAAACCCCAAAAACTCTTGAAAAGCATAAAACCCCTAAAAATATTAAAAAACACAAAAAACCAAAAAAAAACCAAAAAACTACTACAAACTCTAAAAACTCTTAAACCCATAAAAATGTTAAAAACTATAAAATACCTTAAAATCCCTAAAAAAATAAAAAAAAACACAAAAAACCTAAAAATACCCTAAAAACAGCTGAAAGTCCCTAAAACCCCTCAAAATACCAAAAAACCCTATAACCCAAAAAAATCCTAAAACCCCATAAAATCCATAAAAACATAAAAAATGATAGAAACCCTGAAAAACCCCTAAAAACTATAAAACCCCCAAAAAACCTTAAAAACCCTAAAAATCATAAGAACCATATAAAGCCACAAAAAAATCTAAAAACTAAAAACCATAAAAAGTTAAGAAACTCTAAAAAGCCTTTAATCCTCTAAAAACTAACGAAAAACCGTAAAACCCAAAAAAGACCCTAAAAACCCATGAAATCCCCTAAAACCCCCATAAGAAGAGGCCTCAGAGTGGCATTTATTCTCCTCTACTCGCATCGCTAGGGTTCCCCATAGGATCCTCCTCCTCCCCCCTCTAGCGTGGTCCGACCTCAATGACCACGACTTCACCTTGGATTGGAATCGATGGAGGTAGTCCACAAGTGCATTGGCTTCATTTTTTATCCGGTGGTGGCTTCATTGCACCTTACGGCTTCGAGATTTGGCTTCGGCTTCGGATCGCTAGTTGCTAGCTCCAGTTCACGCAGAGGTGACTTCAACTCTCCTGGCTTCGGGATCCCTGTCTGGTTTCGGCTTGCTTCAGTTCTGTGTGGTCCGGATCTGGGTTGCCAGATCGATGTCATCCTTTCCAGATCTGGGATTTTTTTTGTGGCCGCGAGAGCTTGGTGTTGCGCTTGGCGTTCTTGGTGTCCGATTTGGTGTTCCCTTTTCCTCTGGTTCTTGTTGCGGCCTCCATGTGTTCGCTACTGCCTCTGGGTTGAGTTGCAAGATGCAGTGGGCTCCTCCTGTATTTCAGGATTTTGTCTCATCTGTGGGTTTCTTGGTGTCGGACCTGGCGCTTTCGACCAGGAAATCCCAGCCCAGGTTCTTCCCGGCCTGACGACGGTTCTAGTGTTCTTTGGTCTACTCGGGATCGGCTCCAGTGGCTTGGAGGGGGGGGGGGTTCTCTCCGTATCTTCTAGTTTCTTGCGATTTTGATCAAATGTTGTTGGTATTTTTTAGTGGTGGGTGTTTGTTGGGGTTGATACTGCTGGTTTCTGGTCGCTGATTGCTGGAAGATGATGTTGCTTGGTGGTGAATGATGTGATGGTGGTTTTCTTGGGGCTGCTAGAGGTTGGTGTTTGTGTCTTTGTGGTGCTGAAGTTGGGTTGATGAAGTTGCTGCATATGGTTTGGTTTTGCTCGCTGCTGGTTGCTGATGTGCTGGGAGGTGATGTTGGTGACTTTTTTGTTTTTTTGCTTTGTGTGTTCTTTTCTTCATTGGGTTTTTTGGGTTTTTTTTGGGTTGGGGTTGTAAAGGGTTTTCTGGGTGTGGGTCGTTTGACCCTTCCCCTCCTTTGTCTGCTGTACCTTTCTTTCTAATAAATTTGGGGGGTTGGGAATAGCATGGACCTCGCATCTTCCTTGCCCTAAAACCCCCAAAATCTCAAAAACCCTGGAAAATCCTAAAAACTATAAAAATCCTAAAAAATCCCTACAAATCCATGGAAATGAAAAGAAACCCTAAAGACCCTTAAAACCCCTTGGAAACCATAAAAACTAGTAAAAACCTAAAAAACACCTAAAAACCCATAAAAACCCTTAAAATAACAAAAAACTCTAAAAATCCTTAAAACCACAAAAAATGTTTAAAAACTCAAAAAGACCTCAAAAGCCCTAAAAATCTCAAAAAACCCCTTAAAACAAAAAAGTCCCTAAAACCCTAAAAAACCCTAAAAAACACTAAAAACCCTCAAAATCCCTAAAACCATAAAAACCCTTAAAACCATAAAAATCCTAAATACCCTAAAAAAAATTAAAGCGCAAAAACCCCTAAAAACCCTAAAAAACTCATGGATACCATAAAAACCTTAAAACCCCTAAAATCCCATAAAACCCTAAAAACCACTAAAAACTCTGAAAATCCTTTAAACCCTGAAAAACATTATAAACACTAAAACACCTTAAAAACTCTAAAACCTCTAAAAAACCTTAAGAACCCAAAAAGGTCGTAAAAACTCTTAAAACCCTAAAACTCCCTAAAAACCCCTAAAAACCCTAAAACCCCTAAAAACGATAAAAATCCTAAAAAACCTTTAAAAATCATTGAAAATGTAAAAAACCAAAAAACACTAAAAAACCCCTAAAAACTCTAAAACCCCTTAAAATCCCGAAAAATGTTAAAAACTCTAAAAACACTAAAACCAGTAAAACCCAAAAAACGCATAAAAACCCAAAACCCCTAAAAAATTTAAAAACCATTTAAACCCCAAAAAACGTTAAAAACCCTAAAAACCTTAAAACCCTAAAAAAACTCAAAAAAAACCCAAAAAACACCCTAAATCCCTGGAAACCCAAAAACTCCTAGAAAAACCATAAACGCATCAAATCCCTAAAAACAAAAAACCCTAAAAACCCCTTAATAACATAAAAACCCCTGAAACTGCTCAAAAACCCATAAAACCCTAAAACCCACTAAAAATTTAAAAACCCTTATAACCCCTAAAAGGATTTAAAAACTCAAAAAACCCAAAAAACCCCTAAAAACTCAAAAAAAAAACCCAAAACCCTAAAGACCCTAAAAACCCCAAAAGACCCTAAAACCACTGAAAAACCTTAAAACCCTCAGAATCCCTAAAAACCCTAAAACCCATAATAATCCTAAGAAACCCCTAAAAATCCATGAAAACTTTAAAAAACCCTAAAAACCCAAAAAGACCTTAAAACCCCAAAAAGTCCCTAAAAACCCCTAAAAAACCCTAAAAACAATAAAAATCCTAAAAGATCCCTGAGAAAGTAAGAAAACTTAAAAAACCCTGAAACCCCCTGAAAACAAAAAAACCCTAAAAACCTTAAAAACTCTAAAAACCCATAAACCCTCTAAAAGACTAGTAAAAACTCTAAAAACCCTTCAGACCCCTAAAAATATTAAAAAACTCTTAAAAACCTTTGAAACCCTAAAAAACTCAAAAATACCCTTAAAAACCCAAAAAGGCTCCAAAAAACCTTGAAAACCGCTAAAAACTCATTAAAACCCTCAAATTCCCTAAAAACCCAAAAAAACCCAAAAAACCATAAAAATCCAAAAAAAACATAAATGTCCATTAAAACGTAAAAAAACCCTGAAAAACCCCTAAAAACCATAAACACCCCTCAAAACATTAAAAATCCCTAAGACCAAAAAGACTCTAAAACCTTTGAAAAGCCTTAAAAACCAAAGAAAATCTAAAAAACCCTAAAACCCCCCAAAATCCCTAAAAAACAAAAAAAAACCTAAAAACCATAAAAATCGTAAAAAAAACCCATAAAAATCCATGAAAATGTAAAAAACCCAAAACCCCCCTAAAAATCAAAAAACCTTAGAAAACACTTAAATTATAAAAAACTTTAAAACATATAAAAACGTGAAAATAACTAAAAACCTTAAAAACTGTAAAAAAATCAAAAAATATCCTAAAAACCCAAAAAGACCCAAAAACCTTTAAAAACCCATGAAAACCCCTAAAACCCCTCAAAATCCCAAAAAACCCAAAAAACCATGAAAATCCTAAAAAACCCCTAAAAATCCATGAAAACATAAAAAATCCTAAAATCCATGAAAAACACCTGAAAACCATAAAACTCCTAAAACCTTAAAAATACCCAAAAATACCATAAAAATCACAAAAAATTCTAAAATGGTTTAAAACCCCTAAAAATGTTCAAAAACACTAAAAACATTTAAAACCCTAAAAAAATCCAAAAACCCAAAAAACCCAAAATGTCCCTAAAAAACTTGAGAACCCCTAAAAGCCTTAAAAAATCCTAAAACCCCTCAAAATCCATAAAAACCATAGAAAACATAAAAATCTAAAATATCCCTAAAAATCCATGAAAACGTAAAAAACCCTAAAACCCTGAAAACCCCCTTAAAACCATACAAACCTTAAAAAACCCTAAAAACTCATAAAGACCCTAAAAACTAGTAAAAACTCTAAAAACCCTAAAACCCCTAAAAACCTTAAAAAATCTATAAAACCCTAAAAAACTCAAAAACCCCCAAAAAACCCAAAAAGATCCTAAAAACCCTGAAAACCCCCCAAAACCCTAAAAACTCCAGAAAAACCCTAAAACCATCAAAATCCAAAAAAAACCCTAAGAACGCCCAAAAAATCATAAAAGAATTAAAACCACTTAAAATCCTTGAAAATGTAAATAACCTTAAAAACCCTCAAAACCATAAATATCCAAAAAAAAACTTAAAAACATAAAAACCACATAAAAACTCTAAAAACCAACTAAAAACTCTAAAAAGTATTAAAACACATAAAAACATTAAAAACTATGAAAATCCATTCAAACCCTAAAAAATCAAAAAACACTAAAATCCCAAAAAGTCCATAAAAACCTTGAAACCCCCTAAAAACCCTAAAACCCCGGAAACCCATAAAAGCCCCGAAAATCCCTAAAACCCCTAAAAAATCCCTTAAACCATAAAAAACTTAAAAACCCATAAAACCCATAAAAACCCCAAAACCCCCTAATGCTCTAAAACCCCTTAAAATCCCTAAAAAAGTTTAAAAAAACTCTAAAAAACCTTAAAACAAAAAAAATTCAATAAAACCCTAAAACCCACAAAATACCCTAAACCCCTAAAAAACCATAAAAACCTTAAAAATGCATGAAAACCCCTAAAAACTCTCAAGATCCCTAAAAACCCTAAAAACCATAAAAACCAAAAAGAAATCATAAAAACCCTGAAAAATCAATAAAAATGTAAAAAACTTAAAAAACCCTGAAAAATCCAGAAAATAATAAAAACACTTAAAAACTTTAAACCCTTATAAATGCATAAAAACACTACAACTCTAAAAACCCCTTAAAACCCATACAAACATTAGAAAACTCTATAAACCTTATAAACTATAAAAAACTCAAAAAATCCCTGGAAACCCAAGAGATCGTCAAAAGCCTGAAAACCCCTAAAAGCTCGTAAAGCCCTTGAAAAACCCTAAAATCCCTCAAAACCCCTAAAAATCAAAAAATCCCTAAAAATCCTAAAAACCCCCAAAACCTCATAAAAACCCTAAAAACTCTAAAAACCCATTAAAGCCCCAAAAACCTTAAAAAATCCAAAAACCATAAAAAACTAAAAAAATACCCAAAAAACCCAAAATCCCAAAGGACCTTAAAAAACCCCAAAGACCCTAAAACCTCTGATAACCCTAAAAACCCTCAAAATTATGAAAAACCCTAAAAAACCCTAAAAACCAAAAAAAATCTAAATAAAACCCGTAAAAATCAATGAAAACGTAAAAAACATTATAAGCCCTAGAAAACCCCTAAAATCCATAAAAACCACTGAAAACATAAAAACCATAAAACCCATAGAACCCTTAAAAACTACTAAAAACTCTAAGAACCCTTAAGGCCCCTAAAATGTTAAAAACTCTAAAAACTCTAAAAAACTCTAAAAACTCTAAAAAAACTATAATATCCCAAACATACACTAAAAAACTTGAAAACACACAAAAACAATCAAAAAATACTAAAAACCCTCAAAATCCCTAAAAACCAAAAAACCATAAAAATCCAAAACCCCCCATAAAAATCCATGAAAATGTAAAATCCCTAAAAACCCCCTAAAACCCAAAAAACCCCCTAAAAACCTTAAAAACCAAAAACACCCATAAAAACCCTAAAAACCTACTGAAAACTTTAAAAACTATTAAAACCCCTAAAAATGTTAAAAAACTCTAAAACACCTTAAAAACCCTAAAAACTCAAAAAAAAAATCCGAACACCCCAAAAAACCCTAAAAATCCTGAAAACCACTAAAAACCATAAAAATCCCTAAAACCCCCCCAAAACAAACAAAATCCCTAAGAACCCTAAAACCACCCTAAAACCCCGTGAAACCCCGTGAAAACAAACCCCCTGAAAAAAACCCTAAAAACATAAAAAAAACCCCTAAAAAATTTTAAAAATCCTAAAAATGCATTAAAAACCCTAAAAACCACTAAAAACTCTAAAAACCCTTTAAACCCCTAAAGATGTATAAAAACTCAAAAAACCATAAAAATAACAAAAAACTCAAAAAACCCTTAAAAACCATATGAAACACTAAAAACCTCAAAAACTGCTAAAACCCCTAAAACCCCTAAAATCCCTAAAATCCCTAAAATCCCTAAAATCCCTAAAATCCATAAAAAATCATAAAAACCACAAAATCCTAAAAAATCCTAAAAACTTTGGAAAACCCTTAAAACAATAAAATACCCTAAAAAACATAAAAAACCCTAAAAACCCATAAAAACCCTAAAAACACTAAAATCTCCAAAAACCCTTAAAAACCCTAAAAATGTTAAAAAACCTCAAAACCCTAAAAAACTCAAAAAAACCCCTAAAAACACAAAAAGACACTAAAATCCCTAAAAAACCATAAAAGCCTTTAAAACCCCCTAAAAACCCTAAAAATACCTTAAAACTCTAAAAAACCCAAATAACCATAAAAATCCTATTAAACCCTTAAAAATCCATGAAAACTTAAAAATCCCAAAAAACCTAAAAAAGCCCAAGAAAGTCGTAAAAACCCCTAAAAATATAAGAAAATACTTAAAACCCACTAAAAACTCTAAAACCCTTATAACCTATAAAAATGTTAAAAACACTAAAAAACTTAAAACTCTAAAAAACTCAAAAAAAAATCCTAAAAACCCAAAAGACCCTAAAACCCCTTAAACCCCTAAAAACTCTAAAATCCCTAAAAAACCTAAAAATAATCAAAATACCAATAAATCTCAAAAATCCCTATAATCCAAAAAAAACCTAAAAACCCCTAAAAACCCATGAAAATGTAAAAAACCATAAAAACCCTGAAACCTCCCAAAAGACCATAAAATCCCCTAAAAACCCATAAAACCCTAAAAATCACTAAAACACTAAAAACCTTTTAAACCCCCAAAATCCTTAAAAAGAACTAAAAAACCTTAAAAACTCAGAAATCCCCAAACAACACAAGCGGCGCTAAAAACACTGAAAAACCCTAAAAATCCATGAAAACATAAAAACCATAAAACCCCTAAAACCCCTAAAAACCATAAAACCCCAAAAACTACTAAAAAATCTAAAAAAAATAAAACCCCAAACATTAAAAACCTCTAAAAACCTTAAAAACCCTAAAAAACTCAAAAAACCTTCAAAACCCAAAAAGACCCTAAAAACCTAAAAAATCATAAAAACCCATGAAAATCCCTAAAACCCTCAAAATCACTAAAAAACACTAAAAACCCAAAAAATCCAAAAAACCCTAAAATCCATGATAATTTAAAAACCCTAAAAACCCTGAAATACCTCAGATATCCATAAAACTCCCTAAAACCTTAAAAAATCCTAAAACCCCATAAAAACCATAAAAACCACTAAAAAATCTTAAAACCCTTAAAGACCCTAAAAATATTAAAAAGTCTAAAAAATCCTAAAAATTCAAAAAAACCCTAAAAACCATGAAAAACACTAAAAACCCTGAAAACCGCTAAAAACCCTAAAAACACTTAAAACCCTAAAACCCCTCAAAATTCCTAAAACCCTAATAACCATGAAAAACACTAAAACACATCGAAATTGTTAAAAATCCTAAGAACCCTGAAAACCCTAAAACCCCTCAAAATGCCTAAAACCCTAAAACCATAGAAATCCTAAAAACCCCATAAAAATCAATGAAAATGTAAAAAAATCCTAAAAACCCCTGAAAACCACAAAACCCCTAAAAGCATTACAAAACCCTAAAATTTAATTAAAAACCATAAAAACCCATGAAAAACTTTACAAACCCATAAAGCCCCTAAAAATGTTAAAAAAATATAAAAAAACTTAAGAAACCCTAAAAAGTAAAAACAAACCCCTAAAAACCAAAGAAGACCCTAAAAACCCGAAAAACCCTAAAACCCTAAAATCCCCTGAAAAATCCTAAAAATCACTAAAACCCCTAAAAACCCTAAAGCCATAAAAATCCTACAAAACCCCTCATAGTCCATGAAAACAAAAAAACCCTAAACCCCTGAAAAACCCCTAAAAACCATAAAATCCCTTAAAAACCTTAAAAAACCCAAAAACCCGATAAAATCAAACACCACTAAAAACTCTAAAAACCCTTAAAACCCTAAAAACATTAAAAAACTCTAAAAAAACCTTAAAACCCAAAAAAACTCAAAAAACTAAAAAGTAAAAAAAGACCCTAATAAATCTTAAAAAACACGAAAATTCCCAAAACCCTCAAAATCCCTAAAAACCCTAAAAACCATAAAAATCCTAAAAACCTCTAAAATTCCATGAAAATGTAAAAAAACTAAAAAACCTAAAAACCCCTTGAGAATCGTAAAAACTCCTTAAAACCATAAAAAACCCTAAACACCCATAAAATCCCTAAACAACCACAAAAAAACTCTAAAAAACCTCAAAACCCAAAAAAAGTTTAAAAACTCTAAAGAACCTTAAAACCATAAAAAACTCAAAAGCCCTAAAAACCCAAAAGACCATAAAAAACATGAAAAATCCTAACAACCCTAAAAACCATTGAAAACCCTAAAAACCCTAAAATTTGTAAAAACCATAAAAAACCTTAAAACCCCTAAAAATCTAAGAAAATATAAAAAAACCTTAAAACCCTAAACACCTAAAAACCATAAACCCCCCTAAAACCTTAAAAATCCTAAAAACCCTAAAAACCCACTGAAAACTCTAAAAAACCTTAAAACCCCAAAAAACATTAAAAACTCTAAAAAATATTTAAAAGCTTAAAAAAAATAAAAAACCCCCTAAAATCCCGAAAGGCCCCAAAGACCCTAAAAAACCTTAAAATCACTAAAAACCCTAAAACCCCTTAAAATCTCTAAAAACCTAAAAATACCCTAAAAACCATAAAAACCCTAGAAAATCCCTAAAAATCCATGAAAACATAAAATACCCTAAAAATTCTAAAAACCTATGAAAACCATAAAACGCCCTAAAAACCTTTAAAAACACTAAAACCCATAAAAACCCTAAAAACCCACTAAAAATTCTAAAAACCCTTAAAATCCCTAAAAATGTTAAAGAGCTCTAAAAAATATTAAAACCCTAAAAACACAAAAAATTCTAAAAATCAAAAAAGGACACTAAAAACCATAAAAAACACTAAAAACTCAAAAGCCCCTAAAAACCTTTAAACCCTTCAAAATCCCAAAAAACCCTAAAGACTATAAAAATCCTAAAAACCCCCTAAATATCAATGAAAACCTAAAAACCCTAAAAACCTTGAAAACCCCCTGAAAAATAAAAAAACACTAAAAACCTTAAAAATCCTTAAATCCCCATGAAAACCCTAAAACCAAAAAAAAACTATAAAAACCCTTAAAACCCCTAAAAAGTTAAAAAAATTCTATAAAACCTAAAATCTAAATAAACTGTAAAAACCCCAAAAGACCATAAAACCTTGAAAACCCCTAAAAACCTTTGAAAAACCCTGAAACCCTGAAAATCCTTAAAAACCCTAAAAATAATAAAAAATCCTAAAACCATAAAAATCCTAAAACCCCTAAAAATCCATGAAAATGTAAAAACCCTGAAAAACCCCCGAAAACCATAAAAAAATCCTAAAACTTTAAAAACCCTAAAATCCCATAAAAATCCTAAAAAACCAATAAATACTCAAAAAAACCTTTAAAACCCTAAAAATGTTAAAAACTTTAAAAAACCTTAAAAACCATTAAAACTCAAAAAAAAACATAAAAACCAAAAAGATCCAAAATACCAAGAAAACCATAGAAACCCAAAAAACACCAAAAAATCCCTAAAAACCTTTAAACACCCCAAACCCCTAGAAATCCATATAAAACTCCTAAAACCATAAAAACCATAAAAAACCATAAAAACTTAAAAACCTAAAAACCCTAAAAACTGTAAAAAACCCTTGAAAACCCTAAAAATGTTTAAAAACTCTAAAAAACCTTAAACATCCTAAAAACTCTAAAAACCCCTAAAAACCCAAAAAGACCTTAAAACCCCTAAAAACGCTAAAAATCTTTGAAAACCCCTCAAAATCCCTAAAAATCCTAAATACCCCAAGCACCATTAAAATATTAAAAAACTCCAAAAATCCATGAAAACTTAAAAACACATAAAAACCCTGAAAAACCCCTGAAAACCATAAAACCTATAAAAAACACCTAAAACCCCATAAAAACCCTAAAAACAACTAAAACTCTAAAATACCTTAAAACACCTAAAAACTTTAAAAAACTCTGAAAACTTTAAAACCCTTAAAAAACTAAAAAAAAACCCTAAAACCCCTAAAAGTCCCTAAAAACCCAGAAAAAAACCCTAAAACCACTAAAAGCCCCTAAAAACACCTAAAACCCCTCAAAATCCCAAAAACCCATAAAAACCCTAATGATCATAAAAATCCTAAAAAACCCTTAAAATCCATGAAAACATAAAAAACCCTAAAAATCGTGAAACCCACCGAAAAAGCATAAAACCCCCTAAAAACCCTACAAAACTATAAAACCCCTAAAATCCCACTGAAAACTCTAAAACCCCTTAAAACCCCTAAAATCATTACAAAAAGAAAAAAAACCTTAAAACCCCTAAAATTTCAAAACAAAACCCAAAAACCCCTAAAAACCCTAAAACCCGGAAAAACCCAAAAAACCCTCAAAATCCCAAAAAACCCAAAAAACCATAAAATTCCTAAACAACCCCTAAAAGTCCAAGAAAATGTAAAAAACCCTAAAAACCCTAAACAACCACTGAAATCCATAAAAACTACTCTAAACCTATGAAATCCATAAAACCACTAAAATCTATAAAAACCAATAAAACTCCTAAAAACTCTAAAAACCTCAAAAAACCCTCAAAAACCCCAAAAGACACTATAAACCTATAAAACCCTTGAAAACCCCTAAAATCCCTCAAAATACCTAAAAATCCTAAAAACCTTAAAAAACTAAAAAACCCCTACAAATCCATGAAAACGTAAAAAAACCAAAAAAATCTAAAAATCCCATCAAAATCATAAAACCCTCTAAAAACCTTTAAAACCCCTAAATACCCATAAAAACTTTAGAACCCACGAAAATCACTAAAAACCCCTAAAAACGTTATAAAACTCAAAAAACCTTAAAACCCCTAAAAAACCAAAAAAAAACCCTAAAATACCAAAAGGAACCTAAAAACCCCCAAAACCCCCAAAATCATGAAAAACCCTAAAAACCCTAAAACTGTAAAAAACCTAAAAAACCCCAAAAAAATATATGAAAATGAAAAAATCCTGAAAACTCAGAAAAAGCCCTAAAAACCATAAAAACCCCAAAAAACCTTTAAAAACCTAAAAACCCATAAAACCCCTAAAAAGAATTAAAAACTCTAAAAACCCTTTAAACCCCATAAAAACATAAAAAAACTTTGAAAATTCTTAAAACCCCTAAAAATTCAAAAAATAACCTTGAACCCAAAAAACCCAAAAAACCTTTGAAAAACACTAAAAACCCTCAAAATCCCTAAAAACCATAAAAATTCATAAAAACCATAAAAATCTTAAAAAAATCCTAAAAATCCATAAAAACGTAAAAAACCATAAAACCCTAAAAAAACCTTAAAACCATCCAAACCCATAAAAACCACTAAGAACTCGAAAACCCCTTAAAACCCCTAAAAGGGATTAAAAAACTTAAAAACCCTAAAAACTCAAAAAAACACTTAAAAACCCAAAATACCATAAAAAACCTGAAAATCCCTAAAACCCCCCTGAAAAATCCTAAAAAACTTCAAATTCCCTAAAGAACCAAAAAACCCCCTAAAACCCTGAAAAGCCCCTGAAATCCATAAACCCCCTAAAAATATTTTAAATCCCATAAAAAATATACAAATAACTAAACAAACTAATAACCCTCAAAACCACTAAAAACATTTAAAAACCCATAAAAACTATAAAAAAGTAAAAAAACACTAAAAACCACAAAAGACACGAAAAATCCAAAAAAACCCTAAAAACACTCAAAAATTTTAAAAACCTTGAAAACCATAAAAACCGTAAAAACCCAAAAGACTCTAAAACCATTAAAACCCCTAAAAATCCCTGAAAACCCCCAGAAGAATCTCAAAATCAATCAAAAATCCTAAAAAAACCCTAAAACCATAAAAATTCTAAAAAACCCTTAAAGATCCATTAAATATAAGAACCCTCAAAACCATAAAAATCCCTAAAACCCTTAAATACCCTTAAAACCCCACAAAAACCCTAAAAATATTCTAAACAATCTAAAAACCTTAAAATCCCTAAAAACATTAAAAATATAAAAAGCCTTAAGAACCCTAAAAAACTCAAAAGAAATCCTAAAAACACAAAAGACCCTAAAAAACCTGAAAACCCCTAAAAACCCCCAAAACCCCTGAAACACCCAAAAAACCCTTAAAATCCCTAAAACCCTAAAAAACTATAAAAACTATAAAAATCCTAAAAACCGACTAGGAATCCATGAAAACATAAAAAACCCTAAAAACCCTAAAAAACCCCTGAAAACCATAAAACCCCCAAAAAACATTAAAATACAAAAAAACCAAAAAAACCATTAAAAACTTTAAAAACCCATTAAACCCCTAAAATTTTGAAAAACTCTTTAAAACCTTACAAGCCCAAAAAAACTAGAAAAAAATCATAAAAACCCAAAACGGCCCTAAAAACCAAGAAAAACCTTAAAACCCCTAAAAACCCCGGATAAAACCTAAAAACTCTCAAAATCCTAAAAAACCCTAAAAACCCTAAAATCCTGAAAAACCCCTAAAAACCATAAAACCCCTAAAAAACTTAAATACCCAAAAAACCCATAAAACCCCTAGAACTCCTAAAAATTCTAAAAACACTTAAGACCCCTAAAAATGTTAAAAACACTAAAAAAATTTAATGCCCTAAAAACTAAAAAAACCCTAAAAACCCAAAAAGACCCTAAAAACCCTAAAAACCCTTGAAAACCCCTAAAAACCCAAAAAATCCAAAAAAAAAAACAAAAAAACACTAAACCCCATAAGAATCAAAAACCCTTGAAAACTTCTAAAACCCTTGAAAACCCCTAAAAACCCTCAAAATCCATAAAAACTCTAAAACCCATAAAAATCATAAAAAATTCCTAAGAATCCACGAAAATATAAAAAACCCCGAAAACCCTGAAAAACCACCTAAACCCATAAAAAACTCCTAAAAACCTTAAAAACCCAAAAAAACACTAAAAACTCTAAAAACCCTTAGAACCCCAAAACACCCAAAACAACCTTAAAAACCCTGAAACCCCTTAAAACCCTTAAAACCTCTAAAAAAGCCTAAAAACACGCAAAATCCCTAAAACCACTAAAAACCATAAAAATCCTAAGAAATGCCTAAAAATCCATGAAAAGTAAAACCCACTAAAAAAACTGAAAAATCTCAAAAAACCATAAATCCCCAAAAAACATTAAAAACCCTAAAAACCCAAAAAGACGCTAAAACCCAAAAAGTCCCTAAACACATTGAAAAAACACTTAAAACCTCTAAGAAACCCTAGAAACCCTCAAAATCACTAAAAAACGTAAAACACCCTAAAAATACATGAAAATGTAAAAAACTCTAAAAACCCATGAAAACGTAAAAAATCCTAAAAACCCATGAAAACCATCATCTACCTTGCCATGAAAACCATAAATTCCCCTAAAATCCCACTAAAAACTCTAAAACCCATTAAAATCCCTAAAAACGTTAAAAACTCTGAAAAACCGTAAACCCCCCCCCCCAAAAAAAAAAACTCAAAAAACCCTAAAACCCCAAAAGACCCCAAAGCCCCTAAAAACACTAAAAACCTTAAAGCCCCCTGAAAAACCCTAAAAACACTCACAATTCCTAAAACCTTAAAAACATTAAAAAACGTAAAAAACCTTTAAAAATCCATGAAAATGTGAGAAACCAAAAAAACCTTGAAAAACCCCTGAAAACCATAAAAACAATAAAATCCCTAAAAACCAATAAAACCCACTAAAAACCTTAAAAACCTAGAAAACCCCTAAAAACTTTAAAAACTCTAAAAAACCTTAAAACCCTAAAAAACTAAAAAAACCCTAAAAAGCCAAAAAGACCTTAAAAACCCTGAAAAACCCAAACCCCTAAAAACTCCTAAAAACCCCCCAAAACCCTCAAAATCGATAAAAACCCTAAAAACCATAAAAATCCTAAAATCCCCAAAAAAAAATTCATGGAAACGTAAAGACCCCAAATAACCTTAAAAACCCCCTGACGACCCTAACCCCCCCCCCAAACCATAAAAGACCCTTAAAACTTATAAAATCCTTTAAAACCCTCTAAAAACTCTAAAAAAGCATTAAACCCCTAAAAGTGTCAAAAAATCTAAAAAACCTTAAAGCCACAAAAAAATCTTAACCCCCCCCCCTAAAAACTCTAAAAGACCCTAAAATCTCTTAAAACCCTTAAAACCCATGAAAACCTTAAAACCCATCAAAATCCATAAAACCCTAAAAACCTGTAAAAAACCTAAAAACCCCCTAAAAATGAATGAAAACGTAAAACCCCCTAAAAACCCTTCAAAAAACCTCGAAAACCAGAAAAACCTTAAAAACCATAAAAGCTCATAAAAACCCTAAAAACCAACCAAAACTCTAAATACCCTTAAAAACACTAAGTTTTTTAAAAAACTCTAAATAACCTTAAAAAACTAAAAACTATAAAAACCATAAAAACCCTTTAAACCCCTAAAAGTAAAAAAACCCCTAGAAAAACCGTAGAAATATTCAAAATCCCCAAAAACCAAAAAACCCTAAAAAATTTAAAATTCATAAAAAATACCCAAAAATCCATGAAGGGAAGCTATTGAAAGTGGAAAATGAAGATCCAGGCATAAAAATCCATGAAAACATAAAAAACCCAAAAAACCACGAAAAACCTCAAAACACCATAAAACCCCCTAAAACTTTAAAAACTTCTAAAAACCCATAAAATCCCAATAACGACTAAAAAAATCAAAAACCCCATAAAACCCCTAAAAATGCTAAAAAACTCTAAAAACCCTTCAAAACCTTAAAAAAATCTAAAAAACTCTAAAAAACCCCAAAACCCAAAAAGACCCTAAAACCGTGGAAAACCCTAAAAACACCAGAAAACTGAAAAAACCCTAAGAATCCCTAAAATTCACTAAAACCCTAAAGACCATAAAAAACCTAAAAAACCCCTAAAATCCATGAAAACATAAAAAACCCTAAAAACCCATAGAAACCATAAAACCCACAACAAACTTTTAAAACCCTTAAAACCCCTAAAAACGTTAAAAAATATAAAAAACCTTTAAAACCCTTAGAATCCTTAAATACCCTAAAAATCTAAAAAAACCCTAAAGTGCCTAAAAACCATAAAAACCCTTGAAAATCCTAAAAACCCCTTGAAATCCCAAAAGACACTAAAAACCCTAAAACCCCTAAAAACACTAAAAAACATGAAACCCCTAAAATCCCTCAAATCCATAAAGACCCTAAAAACCATATTTATCCTAAAAATCCCCTAAAAATCCATGAAAACGTAAAAAAACTAAAAAACCCCTGAAAAACCCCTTAAAAAATCGAAAAAACCCTAAAACCCAAAAGGACCCTAAAAACCCTGAAAACCCCTGAAAACCCCTCAAAATACCTAAAAACCCAAAAAAACCCCAAAACCGTTAAAATCCTAAAAAACCCCAAAACATACATGAAAACATAAAAAACCCTGAAATCCAAAAAAACCCTTAGAACCCAAAAAACCCCTGAAAATCTTAAAAAAACTATGAACCCATAAAAACCCTAAAAATCACTTAAGACTCTAAAAACCCTTTAAACTTTTTAAAACATTAAAAAATTCTAAAAATCCTTAAAATCCCTAAAAACTCAAAAAAAAACCTTCAACTGAAAAAACCGAAAAAACCCTGAAAACCCTAAAAACCCTTGAAAACCCCTAAAATCCCTCAAAATCCCTAGAAATATTAAAAAATCATAAAAACCATAAAATTTTTAAAAACCCCTAAAAATACATGAAAACGTAAAAAACCCTAAAACCCTGAAAAACCCCTGAAAACCATCAATACCCCTAAAAACCTTAAAAAACCCTAAAACCCCACTAAAAACTCTAAAAACCCTTACAACCCCTAAAACATTAAAAAAACTCTTAAAAACCTTAAAACCCCTAAAACACACAAATTCCCTAAAAAACCTAAAAATCCCAAAAAATAATAAAATCCTAAAAAACACCTAAAAATCCATGAAATTGTAAATAACCCTAAAACCCCTGAAAACCATAAAACCCTTACAATATTTAAAAACCTAAATACGCATAAAAACCTTAAAAACAACTAAACATCAAATAAAACTAAAAACCACTAAAAACGTTTAAAAACTCTAAAAATCCTTAAAACCCCAAAAAAAGTCAAAAAAGACACTAAAACATCAAAAGACCCTAAAAAACCTGAAAACCCAAAAAACCCTCAAAATTCCAAAAAACCCTAAAACCCTAAAAACCATAAAAATCCCAAAAACCTCTAAAAATCCATGAAAAGGTAAAAAATCCTAAAAATACAAAAAAAACCCTTTAAAACAATAAATTCACCTAAAAATCTTAAAAACTGTAAAAAATATCAAAACACCTAAAACAACTAAAAACTCTAAATACCCTTACAACCCCTAAAAATGTTAAAAACTCTAAAAACCTTAAAATCACTAAAAAACTCAAAAAAAATATAGAAAACCGAAAAAGCTCGTGGAAACCCTAAAACCCCTTGAGAAACCATAAAACCCCGCAAAATCCCTAAAATCCCTAAAAACCCAAAAAACCAAAAAAATCCTAAAAAACTCTTATGAATAAATGAAAATGTAAAAAAACCCTGAAAACCCTAAAAACCCTAAAAACCCCTTGAAAACCATAAAACCCCTAAAACCTAAAAAGACCCTAAAACCCTAAAAAACATTAAAAACCAACTTAGAACACTAAAAACTCTAAAAAAACCCTAAAAACCCAAAACACCCTAAAAACCTTGAAAATCCATAAACCCCCCAAAACCCTTGAAAAACCCAGAACCCCTCAAAATCCAAAAAAAAACCTAAAAACCATAAAAAAAACCCAAAACCCCTAAAATCTAAAAAAACCCTAAAAACCAATAAAAAACCTAAAAACACACCAAAAACTCTAAAAATTCATAAAATGCCTAAAAACATTAAAAACTTTAAAAAACCTTAAAACCCCTGAAAACTAAAAAAAACCCTAGAAACCAAATAGACCATAAAAACACTTAAAACCCCTAAAAACCATCAAAATCCCTAAAGTCACTAAAAAACCCTAAAACCCATAAAAATCCTAAAAACCCCAAAAATCCACAAAAACGTAAAAAACCCTTAAAACCCTAAAAACCTCTAAAAACACCGAAAACCCAAATCCCTAAAAACCCTAAAACACCCTAAAAACCAAAAAATCCTAAAAATCCATGAAAACATAAAAAACCTAAAAAACCCAAAAAAACCCCCTAAAACCATAATACCCCTAAAAACCTTAAAAAATCCTAAAACCCCAAAAAACCACTAGAAACTCTAAAAACCCCTAAAACCCTAAAAAAATTAAAAATCTCTAAAAATATTAATGTCACGACCCGTCCTCGGGGCCCGTGTCGTGACTACCCCAAGCCTGCCTTCCATAGGCCAGGGGCTGGTGACTAGTACCAAAGGCGTAAATCCTGATATCTGGGAAGGCATTACCTTTATAAAAGTAAAAAAATCACCACATACTACAAGCGGAAGTAAAACACTAAAAACAAAAGGAAGTGCTGAAAATTAAATGTGCCAGAATACAAACCCAATCGAAAGTACAGCTACAACTGAACAAAAGTACAACAGAAAAGACAAGAAGCTGGAAGAATAGAAGCAGCTCCTAGGTCGTCCACCACGGATCCTACCTGAAGGGTAGGTAGAGATAGCGCATCTCCTGGATCGTCCACCACGGATCCAACCTGAAGGGTAGGTATAGATAGCGCAGCTCCTAGATCGTCCACCACGGATCCTTCCTGAAGGGTAGGTACATATAGCCTCCACAATGCTCTCGCCCGTCAACCTCCTCCGAGTATCGTCACGTCGTGAAGTCCACCTCCGGATACTGACTCTTCGTCAGTTCGACCTCCGGGTACCGTCCAGTCCTCGAACACTCAGCCTCTGTCAGCGCTGCCTTTCGTCTGCAACCAACACAACTAGGTGTGGGTATATGCCCATACATATACCTAAGTTATCAAATAACCCATCTCAATCATTAGGAAACACAAAGGTCATAGACTCAACTCAAACCAGGATTTTCATTATAGAAATCGTAACTGCTGAAGAGCCCCGTCTCTAGAGTGTACAGTGATCCTGTCATGACTCTGAGGTACTGCTCACTAACCTAGGACTGCTGAGGTACTCATCCTGTCGAGTACCGCGGGTCAGCCACCCAAACACAGTAGTGCTTCCCGCTGGGGTCTGCCACCCAAACACAGTAGTGCATCCCCCCTAATAGCCTGCAGAGGTACTCTCCAGACGAGTACCGCGGGTCTGCACCCAAACTCAGTAGTGCTCCGTCCGCCATGGGTCTGCACCCAAACAAAGTAGTGCTCCGTCCGCCATGGGTCTGAACCCAAAAAAAGTAGTGCTCCGTCCACTGGGCTAGTCGACTCACTCCAAGTCGAGTCGGTCAAGCAGTCATCAGGTCTCAGCCGGCTACACGGTCTCCGTACTCCGTACGATCATCTCCGGGAGGGTCCGCTCCACAAGATAATGGTCTATAATCCAAGTATCACAATTTCCCACGAAAAGTATCTCAAAGGACCGCCTCGTCATAGGGGTCTCAACGCAATAGACGGCGCGTCAATCAGACGCCCGGTCTGTGAGTTATTAGCCTTTTCGTCCCAGGGGCCCGGTTAGTTTCGTGTGCGAACCAACCCGGACCTATCTCAACTGTAACCATAAATCTCATAGGGTATACTCATAGGGACCGTGTTTCAACATGATCACCAACGCTGCTGACGGTTCGTCAAACGGACGTCCGGTCTGAAAGTTATCAGCTTTTCCGTTCCAGGGGCCCGGTTGGATTTCGGGTTCAATCCAGACCGACCACTATCCAACTATGTCCAAAACTCAGGCTAAGTATTCCAAAAGTTCTTTCTCATCAAGAGGAATTCAATAAAGTCGACGGCACGTCTATCAGACTTCCGGAGCTCAAGATATAAGTGTTTCCGCTCCGAGGGCCCGGTTGGTTTCGTGTTCGAACCAACTCAGTCATACCCAAAGTTCTCTGAAACACTAAGTGTAATATACCGAAACGACCGTCTCGATCCAAGGATAGCATCGCAACTGACGGTGCGTCGATCGTAGGTTCTTAGCCCGAGATATGAGCGTTTGAATGAAAACTACCCGAAAATAGAGGGTTCGGGCCCGGTCCGACCCGGCCCGAGACCCCCTGGGTCGGCCCGAACCGAGTCCGGGTCCAGCTCACTGGGGTGCGGCCTGCGTGGCCTGCTCGGATGGCCGAGATGAGCGGAACAGGGGGGAGGCACGCGCCCCCCTGATTGAAGTCGCGACCCAGCGTGGGGGCCGCTCCCTGCCAGCGACGCGGCGCTGGCCGCCGCGTTTCCCTCGGTCCCGCGCGGTCGCGAGACTGCCGCCTGCCGCCGCGGCTTCAGCTGCGGCGGACCTTCCTGGCGGCCGGCGCCGCCATGCCGGCGTGGCGCACCGGCAGGCTCTTCCGCGGACCATCGGAGTTGCTCCGGTGGTCCGTTTTCAATTCTGTCTGCGCCAGTGGTCCTCCCGGGAGCCGTAGATTACTGCGAAGGATTTAAAACATCTTTACGGACCACCTCTTCATCGCCGTCGATCCACACTTCGACAAAAAACTGTGGAGGGTCCGGGCTTTGTTCATTAGCCTGTGCCCTCTGCGTTAGAGGTTTTAAAAACAATATCAAACCCAACCAAACCCGAATATTCACCCCGCAACCACCCCGCATGAACCAGCGATCCGTGGATCAACCGACAGAGATTGATCCCGTCTCATCGTCCTTTTCTCAAGTGATAAAAGGGAAATCAAAAATAATTCCCCTACCTCTAAATTGACGTCGCACGTTGTCAAGTCGCGGAAGTCGAACGTCGCTGTAGTCGGGTGTCGCGGAAGAACGGTATCGATTCCGTCGATGTCAGAAGAAGTAGAAGAACATTGTTGTTGGCGTCGGCCTCCATGGTCGGCATCTCCTTCATTGTCATGGAAGAGGAAAGTTTTCGTTCTTCGTTAAAGAAGTGTCATTCTTCGTTGAAGAGGCGTCGTTCTTCAACGAGGAGAAATTCTTTCCTCTTACTTCTTCTTCTTCTTCTCACAAGGCCCTCTCTCTCCAAGGTCCTCAACACAAGAGTGTCCCCCAAAATAAAATAAAAGGACTCAACAAATTATTTTATTATCACATGCCATTTGAAATGAAAAACTCAAAATGCTTAATTAATTAATTGAGCAGGTTCAATTAAATTAATTAGTGTTTGTTGGAAAGAGTTAAGCGAGGGGGTTTTTCTTTGGGAGTTACAAATTTAAGAGGGGATAAGTTATGAACATTAGGGGAAGGTGAGGGGTTGGGCTTGTGTGGGCCCCACCCCACCTTAATCTTCACAAAGGTAGTTAACTACATGTGGGTCCCACCCCCAACTCCCTTACTTAGGTTATAACCACATAAGATAGGGGGAAAGTGTTGTGACACAACACCTAATCCACTTAACAAGAAATGAAAATATAATTGTAAAACAATTATATTTTTATTCCTCATTTTTTTTAACAACTCCTTCCGAGAAAATGCAACTCCAGAAAGGGTCTTCTTAAGAAATTACTGGCGTTGCGGTTTCATCGGTGCCCTCAGATTTCAATTTTGAGCACCGGTTCAAAAGTTAGAAAAATTCACTCGTTCGTTCACTGAGCGTACCCGAGCTAAACTTCAGAAATTGATTCCGGGCACACCGGACCTCGGAATCAGGCACCGTCAGAAACTGCGTTCTTTTAAAATCCCAAAGAAATTAAGAACAAAATTTCCTTGAAATTTCCGGGTCTTTACATTACTCCCACCTCAGGGATTTACGTCCTCATAAAGCTTTAACACAAACTAGGGATACAAAAGCGGTACTGAGCACGCATCTGGGCCTTCCGCTCCCATGTTCTCACCTAGAGGTTCCCATACTTTCAGTGAAAGCACACCCGAGGAATCGACCGTCCTCGTAGGATCCGCTCCTGTCGATCCTCGATCCCTACTGGAACCTCCGTGAATGTCGCCCTACCATCGACGTCCTACTTCCTGAGGTCGATGATGTGTGATGGATCATACACCTGGTGCAACTGAGGTGGAAAGGTCAAGCGGTAAACCACCTCGCCTACCCTTCTGAGGTCCTAGAAAGGTCCGTTGAATCCCGGAGATAACTTGTCTCCTCAGCCACATCTCCGTAAACCTCGTCGAGGTGAGACCCGTATAGGGACGTGATCGCCATACTCGAACTCTAGTGGCCTCCATTTCCTGATTAAAACTGAAACTCAAAACTCATGCTGCCACGAGGGTAAGGTTGGTCGACCCAAGAGTGATCGGCTGCACCCTCCTATGCATGATTTTATCCGGTGTTGCCTGGGGTTTCCTTTTTTCCGACCAAGTAAAACCCCATCCCAATGTTGTAGATAAACCAAAACCTTTTTTTCCTAATACAATCAATCCATGTATGAACTGTGGATCCAATCCATACTCATACCAACATCGTAAGGCCTCGACGCTGCCACCAAGAGATTCCAACCAAAAATCTCGCCTCATGGGTCAGATCACATTGTCGGAGTAAGTGTGATTATCAAGTCTCCTCCCAAGGTATCTCCAGATGTGAGGGTCAAGTCTACGGCTTACCGGAAACTCTAGGTCTGGGACAAGATTCGTGGAAGGAAGGAATGATTCATTTCAACGTCTGTTACTACGGCAGCTAGTAGTGGACACAGAAGGTCCCTTGAATCATTTTTAAAGCCATTGGGTCACACTTCTTGACCGCATGCAGCTACTCTCTTCCCTTGCCCTCCAGCTCCCTGAGCCTGGCGGGGACTAAAAAAGTGGGTGATTGTAACATGTCGAAAAGTACACCACCTCATTCTGCTATCATAGCTCTACTTCCACGTCTTCTACTCTGCAGATTTATCTATCCTTAACATTTCTTCTTCTTGAAACATTTTACACGCCCAAGTCTCTGAGACTGGCGCCAGTTTCCAGCTTCCCACTGCTAACCTTCACTGACTGCATCCATTCAGCAAAAGAATTCTCAACCACAAGGGTTCTTTCTAGCACCCTAGCATAATTAGGAATGCATAGAGGAAGGAGTGCTTACTCAGATATCCTTTATACACACCTCGCTCTGAGGTCCGAGCTCTAAAGCACTGATCAAATCGTATTCATCGAGTAACCGGAATGTTCGGTACGCCTCGATGAATACTTAGCTACCGACTCGTCGTCCTTCCGAAGCTGTATAAGCTCTAGAAAACTTTCAGCCACCTCCTCAAGCCAGTCCTCAGCCGCCTGTGAGTCGGGCTCGCCTCAGAACTTGAGGGTATCTGATGTTGGAACATATGAAAGGCAGTAAGCCTATATGTGTCACCTACTGATACTGCCGGTTGTAACTGCTGACCAACAGGTAGTGATGTATAGCTGACACACTACCCGAAGGCACTATCTCATACATCGGTCCATTTACCGAAGCCTCATAACTATGCGGACCATCCTCATGGTCACTCACTGGAAAACACTAGTAACCAAGTCTACCATCTACTCCACTGGTGTCTCATCTAGGCGGAAAATTCTAGCAATCGCCTCCAGCCAGTCCTCTACTGTCTGGGAATCTTCCTCGCCTCGTAACCTCAGAGGCCACTACTGCTGGAACTCGTGCAACATGCTCCGCCAGCGTGCACAGTTTTCTAGTATGGATGGTGGAATCTACTGCCCAACAGGTGGTGGTGCTACTGGTACACCACCTGAGGGTGACAACATAGTAAAAAGGGCCCCGTACCGGTGCCTCGTCGCTCAGTGGGCCATCATCGAGTACTCTCTCGGAACTCCAACTGACTGTCTGCGTGGAGATATCCTGAACAGATGTGATACGGTCAAATGATTTATACCTGGTGAGCTGACTTGGTTTGAGCTGACTTTTAAACTTTTTGGAAACACTTAGGCAATCAATGTTTTTCGTGCACAAAGTCGGAAATCAGTAGTCAGGGTCCTGGTGTACTGATACGTCGGCCGCCGCACCAACACTGGACTCCCTGAACTAAAGACCACACTCGGTACCCTTAACACTATTGCTTCACGGGAAGAAAAATATCAGAGTCCTAAGTTCTGCGGTAAAACAAACTCCTCTGATACCAAATTGTCACGACCCGTCCTCGGGGCCCGTGCCGTGACTACCCCAAGCCCGCCTTCCATAGGCCAGGGGCTGGAAACTAGCACCAAAGGCATAAATCCCGATATCTGGGAAGGAATTTCCTTTATAAAAGTAAACAAATCACCACATAGTACAAGTGGAAGTAAAACACTAAAAAAAAGGAAGTGCTGAAAAGTAAATGGTCCAGAATACAAACCCAATCGAAAGTACAACTACAACTGAACAAAAGTACAACAGAAAAGACAAACAGCTGGAAGAATAGAAGCAGCTCCTAGGTCGTCCACCATGGATCTTACCTGAAGGGTAGGTACAGATAGCGCATCTCCTGGATCGTCCACCACGGATCCTACCTGAAGGGTAGGTACAGATAGCGCAGCTCCTGGATCGTCCACCACAGATCCTACCTGAAGGGTAGGTACAGATAGCCTCCAAAATGCTCTTGCCCGTCAACCTCCTCCGATTATCGTCACGTCGTGAAGTCCGCCTCCAGATACTGACTCGTCATGAGTTCCACCTCCGGGTACCGTCCAGTCCTCGAACACTCGACCTCTGTCAGCGCTGCCCGTCATCTGCAACCAACACAACGAGGTGCGGGCATAGCCCGTGCAGGGGTGAGTATAACGATACTCAGTAGGGACCTCGAGACCCTCAAGGTCTCACTAAATCCAACAAGGATAACCATAAAGAAAGATCTCAACAGATAACCTCTACTTAGGTATATGCCCATACATATACATATGTTATCAAGTAACCCATCTCAATCATGAGGAAACACAAAGGTCATAGACTCAGCTCAAACCAGTATTTTCATTATCGAAATTGTAACTGCTGAAGAGCCCCGTATCTGGAGTGTACAGTGATCATGTCACGACTCTGAGGTACTTCTCACTAACCTAGGACTGCTGAGGTACTCCTCCTGTCGAGTACCGTGGGTCAGCCACCCAAACACAGTAGTGCTTCCCGCCGGGGTCTGCCACCCAAACACAGAAGTGCATCCCCCCTAATAGCCTGCAGAGGTACTCTCCGGATGAGTACCAAGGGTCTGCACCCAAACTCAGTAGTGCTCCATCCGTCATGGGTCTGCACCCAAACAAAGTAGTGCTCCGTCCACTGGGCTAGTCAACTCACTCCAAGTCGAGTTGGTCAAGCAGTCGTCAGGTCTCAACCGGCTACACGGTCTTCGTACTCCGTACGCTCGTCTCCGGGAGGGTCCGATCCATGAACTACTAGTCAATACTTCAAGTATCAAAAATTCCCAAGAAGAAGTATCTCATAAGACCGCCTCGTCATAGGGGTCTCAACGTAACAGACGGCGCGTCAATCAGACGCCCGATCTGTGAGTTATTAGCCTTTTCATCCCAGGGGCCCGATTAGTTTCGTGTGAGAACCAACCCGGTCGTATCTCAAATGTACCCCGAACTCCCATAGGGTATACTCATAGGGACCGTTTTTCAACGTGATCACCAACACCGCTGACTGTTCATCAAACAGACGTTCAGTCTGAAAGTTATCAGCTTTTCCATTCTAGGGGCCCGGTTGGATTTGGGGTTCAATCCAACCCGGCCACCATCCAACTGCATCCAAAACTCAGGCTAAGTATGCCAAAAGTTATGTCTCATCAAGAGGAATCCAAAAAAGTCGACGGCACATCTATCGGACATCCGGAGCTCAAGATATAAGTGTTTCCGCTCCGAGGGCCCGGTTGGTTTCGTGTTCGAACCAACTGGGCTGTACCCAAAGTTCTAAGAAACCCTGAGTGTAATATACCAAAAATACCATCTTGATCCAAGGATCACACCGCAACTGACGGTGCCTCGATCGGAGGTTTGTAGCCCAAGATATGGGTGTTTGAACAAAAACTGCCCGAAAATAGGGGGTTCGGGCCCGGTCCGACCCGGCCCGAGACCCCCTGGGTCGGCCCAAACCGGGGCGACCCGACCCGGGTTCGGGTCTGGCCCACTAGGGCGCGGCCCGCGTGGCCTGCTCAGCTGGCCGAGCTGAGTGGAACAGGGGGGGAGGCGCACGCCCCCCTGATTGAAGTCGCGGCCCCTGCGTGGGGGCCGCTCCTTGCCAGCGACGCGGCGCTAGCCGCCGCGTCTCCCTCGGTCTTCACTTTGACAACAAACTGCGGAGGGATCGGGCTTTGTTCGTTAGCCCGCGCCCTCCGCGTTAGAGGTTTTAAAAACAATATCAAACCCAACCAAACCCGAATATTCACCCCGCAACCACCCCGCATGAACGAGCGATCTGCGGATCAACCAGCAGATATTGATCCGCGCTCGTCGTCCTTTTCTCAAGTGATAAAAGGGAAATCAAAAATAATTCCCCTACCTCGAAATTGACGTCGCACGTCATTGAGTCGTGGAAGTCGAACGTTGCGGTAGTCGGCTGTCGCGGAAGAACGGTATCGATTCCGTCGACCTCAGAAGAAGTAGAAGAATGTTGTTGTTGGTGTCGGCCTCCACGGTCGGCGTCTCCTTCCTTGTCTCGGAAGAGGAAAGTCGTCGTTCTTCGTTAAAGAAGCGTCGTTCTTCGTTGAAGAGGCGTCGTTCTTCAACGAGGAGAAATTATTTGCTCTTCATTCTTCTTCTTCTTCTCACAAGGCCCTCTCTCTCCAAGGTCCTCAACACAAGAGTGTCCCCCAAAATAAAATAAAAGGACTCAACCAATTATTTTATTATCACATGCCATTTGAAATTCAAAACTCAAAACACTTAATTAATTAATTGAGTAGGTTCAATTAAATTAATTAGTGTTTGTTGGCAAGAGTTAAGAGAGGGGGTTTTTCTTTGGGGGTTACAAATTTAAGAGGGGATAATTTATAAACGTTAGGGGAATGTGAGGGGTTGGGCTCGTGTGGGCCCCACCCCACCTTAATCCTCACAAAGGTAGTTAACTACATGTGGGTCCCACCCCCAACTCCCTTAATTAGGTTATAACCACATAAGAGAGGGGAAAAGTGTTGTGACACAACACCTAATCCACTTAACAAGAAATGAAAATATAATTGTAAAACAATTATATTTTTATTCCTCATTTTTTTAACAACTCCTTCCGAGAAAACGCAACTCCAGAAATGGTCTTCTTAAGCAATTACCGGCATTGCGGTTTCATCAGTGCCCTCGGATTTCAATTCCGAGCACCGGTTCAAAAGTTAGAAAAACCCGCTCGTACTGAGCTAAACTTCAGAAATTGATTCCGGGCACACCGGACCTCAGAATCAGGCGCCGTCAGAAACTGCGTTCTTGTAAAATCCCAAAGAAATTAAGAAAAAAATTTCCTTGAAATTTCTGGGTCTTTACACTTAAAAACTCTAAAAACTTAAAAAAAACAAAAATACCCTAAAAACTCTAAAACCCCCCAAAAAAACCCTAAAACCCCTAAAAATGCTAAAAGCCCTCAAAATCCCTAACAACCCTAAAAGACCAAAAAATCCTAAAAACCACTAAAAATCCATGAAAACATAAAAAACCCTAAAACATAAAAAACCATGAAAACCCCCTGAAAACCATCAATACCCTTAAACCACTAACTCTAAAAACCCTTCAAAACCTTAAAAATGCTAAACAATTATAAAAACACTGAAAAATACTAAAAAACTCAAAAAAAACCCAAAATAACCAAAAAGACCGACCCTAGAAACCTTGAAAAACCCTGAAAACCTGAAAAACCCTAGAAAAACCCTAAAAACCCACAAAATCCATAAAAACCATAAAAACCATAAGAAGCCTATATACACCATAAAACCCATGAAAACGTAAAAAACCCTAAAAAACCTGAAATGCCCCTGAAAACCATAAAAACCCCTAAAAAGCTTTAAAAACCCTAAAACCCCATAAATACCCTAAAAACTACTAAAATATCTAAAAACCATTAAAACTCCTTAAAAATGTTAAAAATTTGTAAAAAACCTTAAAACCCATAAAACTTCTAAAAATAAAAAAAGCCCTAAAAACCCCAAAAGCCCTAAAAACCCCATAAACCCCTCAAAATACTTAAAAACTCTAAAAACCCTAAAAACCATAAAAATCCTAAAAGACCCCTAAAAGTCCATGAAAAAGTAAAAAAACCATAACAACCTTGAAAACCATAAAAACCCAAAAAAACCATAAAAACCATAAAACTCCTTAAAACCCTAAAAACAGCTAAAACTCTAAAAACCCTTAAAACCCCTAAAAACATTTAAAAAAATCTAAAAAACCTTAAAAACCCTAAAACTCAAAAAAAACACTAAAAACACAAATGACCATAAAACCCCTTAAAACCATTAAAAACCCTAAAAACAAACCAAATCCCTAAATACCCTAAAAACCATAAAAATCCTAAAAACTCTTAAAAATCCATGAAAATGTAAAAACCCCTAAAAACCCTGAAAACCCCCCTAAAAACTTTAAAAATCCAAAAAACCACTAAATACTCTAAAAACTCTCAAAACACCTAAAAACCCCAAAAGACCCTAAAAACCCATAAAACCCCTTAAAACCACAAAAAAGCCTAAAACCCTTAAAATTACTAAAACCCCCAAAAAACCATAAAGATCCTAATAAACCCCTAAAAATCCTTGAAAATGTAAAAAACCCAAAAAAACCTGAAAAACCCCTGAAAACCATAAAACCCCTAAAAACATTAAAATCCCAAAAGACCCTAAAACTCTAATAAAGTCCATAAAACCTAGAAAAAACCTTAAAACCCCTAGAAATCCTAAAAATCTCTAAAAATATTAAAAAACCCTAAAAATCATAAAAAACCTCAAAAACCCTCAAAAAACCCTAAAAACCCTAAAACCCCCCTGAAAACCATAAATTTCACTAAAACTCCCTAAAACCCCATAAAAAAAACTAAAAAGACTAAAAATCCTTAAAACCCTAAAAATGTTAAAAAAAACTCTAAAACCCCTTAAAACCCCTAAAAAAAATCAAAAAAACCCCTACAAACCCAAAAAGATCCTAAAAATCCTAAAATCCCTATAAACCTATGAAAACCCCTAAAAACTCTCAAAATCCCTAAAACCCCTAAAAAATATAAAAGCCCCTAAAAATCTTTAAAAACATTAAAACCTCTCATATTTTCTCTTTTCTAGTCTCTCACGGATGTGGAGATTTCTCTTGGATGATTGGTTTTGTGCTGACAGGGTATTGTTGCTTAGGTTGTTGGGTGTTGGGTTTCAAAGATGCATTTTTTGGTTTGGTGGCTTCTAGCTGCTAATGTTGGGGAGGAGTTTGTTTGTACTTCTGGTTCTGGTTGTCATTCGGAGGGCTATGTTGGGCTTGGAGGTTGGTGGCGTGTTGTTTCGTTCTTGGATGGGGTGCGTCTAGCCATGGACTTGTGCAAATGCTTGCTTGTGGATAGGAACAATGGAGTGTATAATGCTAGTCTTCGGCTTGAGTTTCGCTTATTTATTTTTGTTGTTTTTTGTCCTTCAAGTTGGTTTCTTCACCCTTGGATGATAGTTTGCACTTCAATTCCTTTTCCCTTTTATATATCATATTCTATTTTTCTTACAAAAAAACCCCCAAAAACCTTAAAACCACAAAAAAATTCTAAAAACCCATTAAACCCCTAAAAAAATTAAAAACTCTAAAAAACCTTAAAACCCCGTAAAAACTCAAAAAAACCCTCAAACCCTAAAAGACCCTAAAAACCCTGAAAACCCTGAAAACCCTGAAAACCCACTAAAAACCCCTAAAACCTCTAAAAAAATTAAAAATCCTAAAAAACCCCTAAAAATCCATGAAAACATAAAAAACCATAAAAACACCAAAAAACATAAAAACCCCTAAAAACTATAAAAAACACCAAAAATCCATAAAAATCCTAAAACCACTAAAAACTCTAAAAATTCTTAAAATCTCTAAAAACGTTAAAAATTTCTAAAAAACCTTAAAACCCAAAAAAACAAAAAAACCCTAAAAATCACAAAATAACCTAAAAACCCTCAAAAATTCTAGAAAAACTAAAACCCCTTAAAACCCTAAAAAACCCTAAAAAACCCTAAAAAGCATAAAAATCCTTAAACCCCCTAAAATTCCATGAAACCGTAAAACCCCTAAAAATAATGAAAAACCCTTAAAACCATCAAACCACCTAAAAACCTTAAAAACATCTAAAAACTCATAAAACCCTAAAAACCACTAAAAACCCTTAAAACCATAAAAATGTTAAAAAACTCTAAAAACCCTAAACCCCTAAAAAACAAAAAAAAAACCCTAAAATCCCCTAAAATCCCTCAAAATCCCTCAAAACCATAAGAAACCATAAAAAACTTAAAAACCCCCTAAAAATCAATAAAAACATAAAAATCCCTAAAATCCCTAAAATCCCTGAAAACCCCCTAAAAACATAAAAATCCCTAAAAACCTTTAAAAACACTAAAAACCCCATAAAAACCCTAAAAACCACAATAAACTCTAAAAACATTTAAAAGCCCTAAAAACCACAATAAACTCTAAAAACATTTAAAACCCCTAAAAATTCTAAAAACACTCAAAAAACATTACAAAAAAAGACCCTAAAACCCCTGAAAAACCATAAAACACCCTCAAAATCCTAAAACCCCTCAAAATCCTTAAAATACCTAAAAACCATAAAATCCAAAAAAACCCCCTAAAAATCAATGAAAATATAAAAGTACATAAAAATACTAAAACGCCCTGAAAACCATAAAACCCCTAATAACCTGAAAATTCCTAAAAACCCTAAAAACCACTAAAAATTCTTTAAACCCCTAAAATATTTCAAAACTCCCTTAAATTCCCTTAAAAACTCAAAAAACCCTAAAAATCCTAAAATCCCAAAAAAATACCCTAAAAACCATAAAACCCCTAAAAACCCCTCATAACCCTAAATGTCCTAAAAATTCCTAAAAACACTAAAAACCATAAAAATCCTACAAAAACCCTAAAAATTCATGAAAATGTATAAAACCCTAAAAACCCAAAAAAAACCCCAAAAACAATAAAAACACCTAAAAACCTTAAAAAGCAAAAAACCCCTTAAAAACCATAAAAACTCTAAAAACCCATAAAATCCCTTAAAACGTTAAAAACTCTAAAGAACCTTCAATCCCTAAAAAACTCAAAAAAACCCAAAAAGACCCTAAAAATATTGAAAACCGATAAAAATCCTAAAAGCCCCTGAAAACCCCTAAAACCCTCAAAATCGCTAAAAACCCTAAAAAAACTAAAAACCATAAAAATCCTAAAAACACCTTAAAAATCCATTAAAATGTTAAAAACCCTAAAAACCCAAAAAAACCCTAAAAACCACAAAACCCAAAAAAATCTAAAGAAACCCTAAAAACCGATAAAAATCCTAAAACCATTAAATGCTCTAAAAACCCTTAAATCCCCTAAAAACGTTAAAAATTTATAAAAAACCTTAAAACCCCTAAAAAGCTAAAAAACCCAGAAGACAACAAAAACCCTAAGAGCCCCTCAAAATCCCTAAAAACCATAAAAAATCCTAAAAACTATAAAAATCCTAAACCCCCCTAAAAATCCAAGAAATCGTAAAAATCCTTAAAAACCCTAAAAACCACTAAAAGCCATAAAAACCTCTAAAAATCATAAAAAACCCTTAAACCCATAAAAACCCTAAAAATCACTAAAAACTATAAAAATCCTTAACACCCGTAAAAACGTTAAAAACTATAGAAAACCTTAAAAACCCTAAAAAACCCTAAAAGCCCTAAAACTATCCTACACAGCCTCAAAATACCTAAAAGGCTAAAATCCCTAAAAGCCATAAAAATAATAAAAAAACCCAAAAAATCCTTGAGAATGTAAAATACCCTAAAAACCCAAAAAAACCCCTAAAAACCCTGAAAAACCCCAAAATCCAATAAAACCCCCAAAAAACCGTAAAAATCCTAAAAATCCTCTAAAAATCCATGAAAACATAAATATCCCTAAAAACCTAGAAAAACCCCTAAAACCCATAAAAACCCCTAAGAACCTTAAAAACCCTAAAAAATCATAAAAAATCTAAAAATCGCTAAAAACTCTAAAAACCCAAGAAAATGTTAACAACTCTAAAGAACCTAAAAAACCCAAAAAAACTAAAAAAATCCTAAATATCAAAAAAACCCTAAAAACCCTAAAAACCCCTAAAAACCCCTAAAACCCCTAAAAACCATAAAAACCCTAAAAACCCTAAATTGCATAAAAATCCTAGAAGCCACTAAAAATACATGAAAACGTAAAAAATTCTAACGAACCTGAAAAAACCCTGAGACCCTAAAAACCTAAAAACCCAAAAAACCCTAAAAGCCCACAAAAACTCTAGAAACCTTCAAAACCCCTAAAATGTTAAAAACTCTAAAAAACATTAAGAACCCTAAAATTCCCAAAAAAACAATAAAAACCCCAAAAGACCCTAAAAACCCTAAAAAATCCTAAAACCCCTAGAACCCCAGAAAAACCATCAAAACCCTCAAAATCTCTAAAAACCATAAAAATAAGAAAACCCCCTAAAAATCCCTGAAAAAGTATTAAACCCTAAAACCCTGAAAAACCTTTTAAAACCTTAAAACCCCTGAAAACCCTAAAAACCCATAACAACCCTAAAAACAACTAAATTATCAAAAAACCCTTAAAACCCTAAAAATGTTAAAAACATTAAAATCCTAAAACCCCCAAAAGACACTAAAACCTTGAAAACCCATAAAAACCCTAAAAACCCCATAATCCTAAAAAACGCTAAAAATCCCTAAAAACAGTAAAAATCCTAAAACCCCCCTAAAAATCCATAAAAAGGTAAAAAACCCTGAAAAATCATTTAAAACCATAAAACCCCTAAAAACCTTAAAAACTATAAAAACCCATAAAAACCCTAAAAACCACTAAAAACCCTAAAAACTATTAAAACCCATAGAAACATAGAAAACTCAAAAAAAAAACATTTAAAGCTCTAAAAAACTCAAACAAACCCCTAAAAATCCCAAAAGACCCCAAAACCCATAAAAAAATCCTAAAACCCCTAAGAACCCTCAAAATACTGAAAAAACCTAAAACTCCTAAAAATCCTAACAAACCCCAAAAAATCGATGAAAACGTAAAACACCCTATAAACACTGAAAAATCTAGAAAACCATAAAACCCCTAAAAAAAATTAAAAAACAAAAAACCACTAAAGACGCATAAAACCCAGAAAAACATTAAAAACTCTAAAAAACATTAAAACCCCTAAAAAACTCAATAAACACTAAAAACTAAAAATACCCTAAAAACCCTGAAAATCATGAAAACCTTTAAAAACACCTAAAAGCCCCTAAAACCTCGCAAAATCCAAAAAAAACCACATAACCCATAAAAATCCTAAAAACCCATAAAATCCATGAAAACGTAAAAAAATGATAAAAACCCTAAAAAACCCATGAAAACCATAAAACCCCCTAAAAACCTAAAAACCATAAGAACCACAGAAAATCACTAAAAAATCTAAAACTAAAACCCTAAAAAGTTAAGAAACTCTAAAAACCCTTTAAACCACTAAAAACTAACAAAAATCATAAAACCCAAAAAGACCATAAAAACCCTAAAAACCCATGAAAACCCCTTAAAACCCCCCAAATCTCAAAAACCCTGGAAAACCCTAAAAACCATAAAAATCCTAAAAAATCGCTAAAAATCCATGGAAACGTAAAAAAACCCTAAAAAACACCTGAAAACCATAAAAACCCTTAAAAACCTAAAAAACACCTAAAAACCCATAAAAAAACTTAAAATAACAAAAAACTCTAAAGATCCTTAAAACCACAAAAAATGTTCAAAAACTCAAAAAAAACTTAAAAGCCCTAAAAAGCTCAAAAAACCTCTTAAAACCAAAAAGTCCCTAAAAAACTTTAAAAACCTACAAAATCCCTAAAACCCTAAAAACCCATAAAACCATAAAATCCTAAAAATCAATTAAAGCTTAAAAACCCCAAAAACCCTAAAAAATTCATCAATACCATAAAAAACTTAAAACCCCATAAAACCCTAAAAACAACTAAAAACATTGAAAACCCTTTAAACACCTAAAAACGTTATAAACACTAAAAAACCTTAAAAACCCAAAAAGATTGTGAAAATACTGAAAACCCCTGAAAACCCTAAAACCCCCTAAAAACCCCTAAAAACCCTAAAAACCCCTAAAAATGATAAAAATCCTAAAAAACCTATAAAAATCAATGAAAATGTAAAAAACCCTAAACACTCTAAAAAACCTCTAAAAACACTAAAACCCCTTAAAATCCCTAAAAACATTAAAAACTCTAAAAACCTTAAAACCAGTAAAACCCAAAAAACCCAAAAAACCCCAAAACCCCAAAAAACTCTTAAACCCTTTAAAACCCAAAAAACGATAAAAACCCTACAAACCTAAAAACCATAAAATAACTCAAAAAAACCAAAAAACACCATAAATCCCTAAAACCCCTAAAACTCCAAAAAAAAACCCTCAAAATCCCTAAAAACCAAAAACCTGAAAACCCCTTAATAACATAAAAACCCCTAAAACTGCTCAAAACCCCATAAAAACCCTCAAAACCCCTAAAAACGTTAAAAAACTCGAAAAACCCTAAAAAACCCTAAAAACTAAAAAACAAAACTCAAATCCCAAAAGACCCTAAAACCCTTGAAAATCCCTAAAAACCCTTAAAACCACTGAAAAAGCCTAAAATCCCTCAGAATCCCTAAAAACCCTAAAACCCATAAAAATCCTAAGAAACCACTAAAAATTCATGAAAACATAAAAAAACCTAAAAAATCTAAAAAAACCCCTAAAAGCCATAAACCCCATGAAAACCTTAGAAAACTTTAAAAACCAAAAAAGACCTTAAAGTCCCAAAAGGTCCCTAAAAACCCTAAAAACCCTAAAACAATAAAAATCCTAAAATACCCCAAGAATCCATGAAAACGTAAAACAACCATGATAACCCCCTAGATACCACAAAACCCATAAAAACCTTAAAGACAATAAAAACCAATAAACCCCCTAAAATACCAGTAAAAACTCTAAAAACCATTAAAACCCCTAAAAATGTTAAAAAACTCTTAAAAACCTTTAAAACCCTAAAAAACTCAAAAATACCCAAAAAACCCAAAAAGGCCCTAAAAACCTTGAAAACCCCTAAAAACTCTTTAAAACCCATAAACCCCTCAAACTCCCTAAAAACCCAAAAAAATCCCTAAAACCCATAAAAATCCAAAAAAACCCTATGTCCATTGAAACGTAGAAAAACCCTAAAAACCCAGAAAAAACCCCCAAAAACCATAAACACCCCTCAAAACGGTAAAAATATCAAGGAAACCTTTAAAACTTTAAAAAACACAAAGAAATCCCTCAAACCCAAAAGACTCTGAAACCTTTGAAAAGCCTTAAAAACCAAAGAAAACCTAAAAAACCATAAAACCCCTAAAAATTCCTAAAAAGCCTGAAAAAACCTAAAAACCATAAAAACCATAAAAAAACCACTAAAAATCGTAAAAAACCCCCTAAAAATCCATGAAAATGTGAAAAACCCTAAAACCACCATAAAAATCTTAAAACCCCCTAAAACCCATAAAACCCCTAAAAAACTAAAAACTCTAAAAACTCTAAAAAACCTCAAAACCCCTAAATACTCCACCCCCCCCCCTAAAACCCCAAAAGACCCTAAAAACTCTAAAAACCCCTAAAACCCCTAAAAACCCTATTAACTTTAAAGTCCCTAAAAACCATAAAACCCTAAAAACCCCTAAAATACAAGAAAATGTAAAAAAACCCTAAAAACCCTGAAAACCTTAGAAAATCCATAAAACCCTTAAAAACCTTTAAAACCCCTAAAACTGCATAAAAACCCTAAAAACCACTAAAAAATATGAAACCCTTAAAACCCCTAAAAATGTTAAAAACTCTAGAAAACCTTAAAAAAACTAAAAACTCAAAAAAAAACCCCTAAAAACTCCTTGAAAACTCCTGAAACCTCTAAAACCTCAAACTCCCAAAAACCCCTAAAAACTGCAAAAACCATAAATATCCTAAAAAACCCCAAAAAATCTATCAAAACATAAAATTCCTAAAAACACTGAAAACCCCATAAAAAGCATAAAAAGCTCAATAAAAAGAAAAAAGTCCCTAAAATCCCCAAACCCCCCAAAACCCCTAAAAACCCTAAAAACACTAAAAATCAAAAAAATCCCTAAAAACCTTAAAAACCCTAAAAACCATAAAAATCCTAAAAACCCATAAAAATTCATTAAAACCTAAAAAACCCTCAAAACTCTAAAAAACCCCTAAAAACTATAAAAACCCCTAAAAACCTAAAAAAACCTTAAAAACCATAAAAACCAATAAAACCCACTAAAAACTCTAAAAGCCCTTGAAAAAACCCTAAAAACCCTAAAAATCCCTAAAAACAATAAAAAACCCTGAAAACCATAAAAACACTAAAATCTTCTAAATATCCATGAAAACGTTAAAGCCCTAAACCCCTAAAACCCATAAAAAACCCTAAAAACCCACAAAACCCCTAAAAACAACTAAAAACTCTAAAAATCCTTTAATCACCTAAAAATGTTAAAAAATTATAAATAACTTTAAAACCATAAAAACCCCTAAAAACCTTTAAATCCCTCAAAATACCGAAAATCCCAAAACCCATAAAAATCCTTTAACCCCCTAAAAATCCATGAAAACATAAAAAAAACCTAAAAACCCAAAAAAACCCCCTAAAACCCATAAAACAGCCTAAAAACCTAAAAACCCCTAAAAACCAATAAAAACACTAAAAACTCTAAAAACCCTTTAAACCCCTAAAAACATAAAAAAACTATAGAAACCTTTAAAAACCCTAAAAAACTCAAAAAACCTTTAAAACCCAAAAAATAACCTAAAAACCCTAAAACCCCCAAAAAAACATTAAAACCCCTCAAAATCCCAAAAACACTATAAAAACCCTAAAAAGAATAAAAACCATAAAAAATCCTAAAAACCCATGAAAACATTAAAAATCCTAAAACACTAAATAACCCATGAAAACCTTAAAAACCCCGAAAACCCATAAAAACTATAAAAAGACTGAAAACTCTAAAAACTGTGAAACCCCATAAAAACATCAAAAAACCCATAAAACCCAAAAAAACTCAAAAAAAAAAAACAAAACCCAAAAATACCCTAAAAACCCTGAAAAAACCTAAAAATCCTGAAAACTCTAAAAAACCTTAAAACCCCTCAAAACTCAAAAAACCCTAAAACCCAGCTAAAAACTCTAAAAAGCCTTAAAACCCAAAAACCCTTAAAAAACTCTAAAAAATCTTAAAAACTAAAAAAACTAAAGAAACACAAAAAGACACTTAAAACCCTTAAAACACTAAAAACCCTAAAACCCACTAAAAAACTATAAAACCCCTCTAAATCCCTTAAAACCATAAAAAACACTAAAAACCATAGAAATCCTAAAACCCCCCTAAAAGCCAAGAAAAAATAAAAAACCCTAAAACCCTAAAAAGCCCCTGAAAACCATAAAACCCCTAAAAACCATAAAAACCCTAAAAATCCATAAAAACCCAAAACCACTAAAAACTCGAAAAACCCTTTAAACACCTTAAAATATTAAAAACTCTAAAAAACCTTAAAACCTTAAAAAACTCCAAAAACACTAAAAACCAAAAAAAGACCCTAAAAACCAAAAAAGACCCTAAAACCCAAAAAAAAACCCTCAAAATCCTTGAAAAACCCTAAAATCCCTCAAAATCTTAAAAACCCTAAAAACCCATAAAATACTAAAACCACCAAAAACACTATGAAAATCTAAAAAAACCCCAAAACTCCATGAAAATTAAAAAAGACCCACCCCCCCCCCCCCAAAAAAAAACCTTGAAAACAATAAAATCCTAAAAACATTAAAAAACCCAAAAACCCATAAAATCCCTAAAATTCCTAAAAACACAAAAAATCTAAAAACCCTAAAAACCCCAAAAAATGTTTGAAAACTCCAAAAAACAATAAAAACACAAAAAAAACACAAAAAAACCCAAAACCCCCAAAAGATGTTAAAATCCCTGAAAACACAAAAAACCTTTAAAAACCTCCAAAATCCCTCAAAATCCCTAAAATTCCTAAAAACCTAAAAACCATAATAATCCTAAGAAACCCATAAATATCCATGAAAACATAATAAACTCTAAAAACCCTAAAAACCCCTAGAAAACCATGATAACCCCTAAAACCCTAAAAAACCCTAAAAATCTATAAAATCCTAAAAAACTATTAAAAACACTAAAAACCCTTTAAACCCCTTAAAATGTTAAAAAAAATTCAAAAGCTTAAAAACCAAAAAAAATTTAAAAACCCCTAAAACAAACCCTGAAAACCCTGACAACCCTCAAAATCCCTAAACAACCCTCAAAAACCTTAAAAACCATAAAAGTCCTAAAAACCCCTAAAACCCCTAAAACCCCTAAAAATCCATTGAAAACCATAAAAATCCTTTAAAAACTAAAAAATCCCAAAAAAATATAAAAACGTGAAAAACTCTAAAAGCCATAAAAACCCTAAAAAAACCCTAAAACCCCATAAAGACCATAAAATTCGTGAAAACCCCTAAAACCCCAAAAAACACATGAAAACCCCTAAAAATATCAAAATCCGTAAAAACCCTAAAAGTCCCTAAAAACCATAAAAATCCAAAAAACCACTAAAAATCCATGAAAATGAAAAAATCCCTAAAAACTTGGAAAACCCCTGAAAAATATAAAAACCCCTAAAGAGATTAAAAAAACATAAAACCCCATAAAATCTATAAAAAGCCACAAAAAAACTCTAAAAACCATTTAAATCCCTAAAAACGTTAAAAAAACTCCAAAAAATCATAAAACCCATAAAAAACTCAAAAAAACCCTAAAACCCCTAAAAGACCCTAAAACCCATAAAACCCCCTAAAAACCATAAAACCCTCAAAATCCATAAAAACCCTAAAAACCCTAAAAACCATACACATCCACAAATACCCTAAAATTCCATGAAAACTTAAAAACCCTAAAAAAAACTCTAAAAACACCCTTAAACCCATGAAACCCCTAAAAACAGTAAAAAAACCCTAAAAATGAATAGATGCCCTAAAAACCACTAAAAACTCTAAAAACCTTAAAAAACTCAAAAAACCCTAAAAACCTAAAAAGACTCTAAATACTTGAAAACCCCGAAAGAACTAAAAACCCTCAAAATGCTTGAAAACCCCTATAAATCGTCAAAATCGCTAAAAACTCTAAAAAACCATAAAAACCATAAAAATCCTAAAAAACTCCAAAAAATCCATGAAAATGTAAAAACCCCTAAAAACCCTGAAAACCCCCTGAAAACCATAAAACCCTGTAAAATCCTTAAAAACACTAAAAACAAAAAAAACGCTAAAAAATCAATAAAAACTCTAAAATCCTTAAAACCTTTAAAATGTTAAAAAAATCTAAATACCCTTTAAATCCCATAAAAAACTCAAAAAGATAAAAACCTAAATGACCCTAAAAAACCTAAAAACCCAAAAACCCCTGAAAACCCCTAAAACCCCTCAAAATCCCTAAAAACCATAAAAATCCTATAACCACCCTAAAAATTCATGAAAAGGTAAAAATCCCTAAAAACTCTGAAAACCCCTTGAAAACCATAAAACCTCTAAAGACCATAAAAACCCCTAAAAACCCATAAAACACTAAAAAACACTAAAAACCCTAAAACCTTTAAAACCCCTAAAGATGTTAAAAAACTATACAAACCCTAAAAAACCCTAAAAACCATAAAAATCCCTAAACCCCAAAAGACTCTAAAAACCCTGAAAAACCCTAAAAATCGTAAAAATCCCTAAAAACCCTAAAAAACCAAAAAACCCATAAATGGTCTTATGGATCTCTCCTTTCAAAGGTGGAGGAGTTGGATTTTTAAGGCTCGATGATGTGAGGGATATTTAAGAAGTTGAATGCAACAATGGGTGTCCATCTCATTTCAATGATGGTCTTATGGATCTTTCCTTGCATAGATGGAGAAAATGGTCCTAGTATATCACTTATTCAATCCCAAACACGATGTTTAAAGCCTGGCCCATAGAATTGCATGAATTTTGGAAGCCTTGCCCTTAATTCTAGAATGACATATTTTGACACCAAAGTCAAATCTGGTGGGCTAGGCACTCAAAATCAAATCCTGTGGGCTATGGTTGGAAAATCATGTGCTTCTTTTCCAAAAAAAATTTGGTAGAATTTATCTTTTTAAATTTAAGGGAAAAAAGTATCTTTATCCTTTTTGACTTTAGGGTATTAGACCCTTGACTATTATATCACCCCTTGGCTATAAATATCCACCCCCATGGCACTTGTATGGCATTCAAGATTGATATAGAGAGATTATTCGTTGTTTCTATTTGTTGTGTGATGATTGTTTCAGTCCTCTCCCCCTCATGCTGCAAAGAACGAGCCACCCCCTACATCTCGCAACAAAACCCTAAAACCCCTGAAAAACTCTAAACACCTCAAAATCCAAAAAACCCCTAAAAACAATAAAAATCCTAAAAACCCTTAAAATCCATGAAAATGAAAAAAAACACAAAAACCCCAAAAACCCCTGAAAACCATAAAAATAATAAAAAAACCCTAAAACCCCTCAAAATCCCTAAAAACCTAAAACCCTAAAAACCAAAAAAAAATCCTATAACCCCCCAAAAATGCATGAAAATGTAAAAAATCCTAAACCCCCCCCCCTTAAAACTATAAAATCTCATAAAACCATAAAACCCCATAACAACCCTAAAAACCCACTAAAAACTCTAAAAAAACTTTAAAACCTCTAAAAACGTTAAAAAAATAAAAAACCCTTAGAAACCCTCAAAACTCAAGAAACCCTAAAAACCCAAAAATACCCTAAAAACATAAAAAACCCTAAAACCCACTAAAAACCCTAAAACCGTAAAATCCCTCAAAATCCCTAAAAACCCTAAAAACCTTAAAAACCATAAAAATCCTAAAAACCACTTAAAATCCATGAAAACTTAAAAATCTCTTAAAACCCTAAAAAACTCTGAAAAACCATAAAAACCCCTAAAACCCTTAATATACTTCGAAACTGTTAAAAACCTTAAAGAAACATTAAAAACTCTAAAAACCCTTAAAACCCCTAAAAATGTTAAAAAACTCTAAAAAACCTATAAAACCTTGAAAAAGGAAAAACCCCCTTAAAAAACATAAAATACCCTAAAAAACCTGAAAATCCTAAAAACCCTCAAAACCCCTCAAAATCCCTAAAATCCCCAAAAAACCATAAAAACCATAAAAATCATAAAAACCGTTAAAAATCCATGAAAATGCAAAAAAACTAAAGTGCCTAAAAAAACAATTAAAAACCATAAAACCCCAAAAAACCTTAAAACCCTAAAACCCCATAAAAACCCAAAAAACCATTAAAAACTCTAAAAACCCTTCAACACCTAAAAACATTAAAAAACTCTAAAAAACAATAAAAACCCAAAAAAATAAAAAAAAAAACCCCTAAAAACACAAAAGGCCATAAAACACTAAAAAACACTAAAAATCCTAAAAACCCATGAAAACTCTAACACCAATAAAAATCCCTAAAAATCCTAAAAACCCAAAAAAAACCTAAAACCCCCTAAAAATCCATGAAATCATAAAAAAACCCTAAAAACTTTAAAACCCCATGAAAACTATAAAAATCCCTAAAAACCATAAAAAAAACTAAAACCCATAACACCCTAAAAACCCACTAAAAATTCTAAAAACCCATTAAACCCATAATAACGGTATAAAACTCTAAAAAACCTTAAAAATCCTAAAAACCCAAAAAGACACTAAAAACCCTTAAAACCCCAAAAAGCCCTAAAAACCTCTGAAACCCCTAAAAACCCTAAAAACCCTGGAAACCCCTAAAAACCCTCTAAATCACAAAAAACCCTAAAAACCATAAAAATCCAAATAAACCCAAAAAACCATGAAAACGTAAAAAATCCTTAAAACCTTGAAAACTAGAAAAACCCATAAAAACAATTAAAATCCCTAAAACCCCCAAAACCAATAAAAACTTTAAAAACTATTTAAACCCCTAAAAATGTAAAAGAACTCTAAAAACCCTTAAAAACCTAAGAAACTCGAGAGAAAAAACATAAAACTCCAAAAAAGATCCTGAAAACCCTGAAAACCCCTAAAATTCCTAAAACCCATGAGAACCCTAAAAACTATAGAACCCATAAAAACCCTAAAAACCATAAAAAACCATAAATGTCTTAAAAACCCCCTAAAATCCATGAAAATGTAAAAAACCATAAAAATACTAAAGAACCCATAAAATATATAAAACCCCCTAAAAACCTTAACTCCCACAAACCCATAAAAACCACTAAAACTCTAAAAACCGTTAAAACCCAAAAAATGTTAAATAACTCTAAAAAACCTTAAAAACCCTAAAAACTAAAAATACCCTAAAAACCTAAAAAGACCCTAAAAACCTCGAAACACCATAAAAATCCTAAAACCCCCTGAAAATCCCTAAAACCTCAGAAAAATCCTAAAAACCCTAAAACACCCTAAAAACCATAAAAATCCAAAAAAAAAGCCCTAAATTCCAAGAAAATTTAAAAAATAATTTAAACCCTGAAAAACCCTAAAACCCCAAAAAACCCAAAAAACCCAAAAAACCCTTAAAAACCCTAAAAACCATAAAAAATAAAAAACCTAAAAAACCCATAAAAATCCATGGAAATGTCAAAATCCCTAAAAACCTGAAAAAACCATAAAAAACCTTAAAAACTTAAGAGCCCCTAAAATCCCATAAAAACCCTAAAAACCACTAAAAACCCTTTAAACCCCTAAAACATTAAATAATATATAAAACCTTAAAAACCCTAAAAAATAAAATAAACCGAAAAATCCCGAAAGGAAACTAAAAACACCTAAAAACCCCTAAAAATCCCCAAAACTCTCAAAAACCCTAATAAACCTAAATACCCCTAAAAACCATAAAAATCCTACAAAACCATTAAAATCCATGAAAATGTAAAAAAATCTAAAAACCTTGAAAAACCCCTGAAAACCATAAAACCTCATAAAAACCTTAAAAAACTCCAAAAAACCCATAAGAACCACTAAAAAATCTAAATACACTTTAAACCCCTAAAAACATTAAAAAGTCATAAAAACCTTAAAACCCCTAAAAACTAAAAAACCTAAAACCCAAAAAAGAAACTAAAAATCCTTGAAAACCCATAAAAACCCTCATAATCACTAAAGCCCTAAAAACAATAAAAACCATAAAAATCCTCAAATACCCCTTAAAAATCCATGAAAACGTAAGAAACCCAAAAAATCCATAAAAATCATAAAAACCCCTAAAAACTTTATAAAACACAAAAAACCTATAAAAACTTCAAAAAACAATTAAAAAAATCAAAAAACCATTAAAACCCCTAAAAATGTGTAAAAACTCTAAAAACCATTAAAACCCTAAAAAACAAAAAACCCCTAAAACCCCAAAAGATCCTAAAACCCTAAAAACCCCCCAAACACCCTAAAAACCCTCAAAATATCTAAAAAACCTAAAAATCCTAAAAAAAGAAATACATATTCAGGAAAAAGTAAAATGCCCCAAAAACCTTGAAAAAACCCTAAAAACCTTAAAAACCCAAAAAACTGAAAAACCCCACTAAAAACCACTAAAAATTATATAACCCCTAAAAATGTTAAAAACTCTAAAAAACCATAAAAACCAGAAAAAACTCTAAAAAACCCTCAAAACCCAAAAAGACCATATAAACCATAAAAAAACCTGAAAACCCATAAAACACCAGGAAAACCCTGAAAATCCCTAAAAACCCCTAAACCGATAAAAAGATTAAAAAGTCTTAAAAATCTGTGACAACGTAAAAAACCCTAAAACCCCCCTTAAAACCATAAACCCCTAAAAAACCATAAAAACCCCATAAAAACTCTAAAAACCACAAAAAAACTCAACAAAACAAAGAAAACCCAAAATGTCTATAAAAACCCTAAAAACCATAAAAATCCTAAAAACCCATTAAAAATCCATGACAATTTTAAAAACAAAAAAAAACTACGAAGAACCCCTCAAACCAATAAAAATCCCTAAAAACCTTAACAAACCGGAAAACCCTAAAATCTACTAAATAAATCTAGACCCCTTAAAACCCATAAAAAGTTAAAAAAAACTCTAAAAAACCATAAAAACTTAAAAAACCCTAAAAACCAAGAAGGCACTAAAAACCTTGAAAACCCCTAAAACCCCCAAAAAAACCCTAAAACCCCTAAAAACCACTAATATCCATGAAAACATAGAAAACCCTGAAAACCCCCTGAAAACCATAAAAACCCCTAAAAACATTAAAAACACTAAAAATCCATAAAAACCACTAAAAACTATAAAAACCCCCCAAACCCCAAAATACATTAAAAAACATAAAAACCCTAAAACACTTAAAACCCCATAAAATCCCCAGAATCAATAAAAACCCTCAAAACACTAAAAACTATAAAAATCCTGAAAACCCCTTAAAAATCCAAGAAAATTAAAAAAAATAGAAACACCCAAAAACCCATAAAACCCCTAAAAACCTTCAAAAACCCTAAAACCTATAAAAACCCTAAAAACTACTAAAAAATCTAAAAACCCTTAAAACCCCTAAAAGTGTTAAAAAATTCAAGAAAAACTTAAAAACCCTAAAAACTCAAAAAAAACCCTAAAACCCAAAAAATACAATAAAAACCCTGAAAACCCCTAAAAACCCTAAATACCCCTGAAAACCCCTAAAAACCCGCAAAGCCCTAAAACCCCTAATAACCCTAAAAACCATAAAGATCCTAAAAAATCCTTAAAAATCGATGAAAACATAAAAAACACAAAAAAACCCTAAAAAACTTTGAAAACCATAAAACCCCATAAGAACATAAAAAAATAGTAAAAACCCAAAAAACCACTTAAATCTCAAAAAACCCTTAAAATCCATAAAATGTTAAAACTATACAAAACCTTAAATACCTAAAAAACTAAAAAACCACTAAAATTACCAAAAGACCCTAAACCCCCCTAAAACCCCTAAAAACCCCTACAAGCCTTGAAAACCCTCAAAATCCCTAAAAACTCTAAATGTGATTAGGAGGCGGAGCTTTGGCCAATGATCAAAGTAGTTCATTTTGCTAATCAAATTTGGTGGAAGCACCTTTGGAATGAATTCGACTCGATCTTGGCGGTGGAGGCCTCAAAAACAAATCAAGAAGGGTGCCTTAGATAATTCTCCCATATTAGATTGATTGCCTCAAGGTATACCAGGACCTCACTCTCAAAAATGTGGGGTGACAAAGGACCACATTGATCTCCTTTTCCCTAAAAACCCTAAAAACCCTAAAAAACACTAACATCCATTTAAAATCCTAAAACCTCCCTAAAATCCATGAAAACGTAAAAAACACTAAAAACCTGAAAAAAAATCTTGAAAAACATAAAAACTCTGAAAAAACTTAAAAATAAAAAAAACCATAAAATCCTAAAAATACAGTAAAAACTCCAAAAACCCTTTAAACCCCTAAAAACATTAAAAACTCTAAAAAACCTTCAAAATCCTAAAAAATCAAAAAAACCCTAAAAACCCAAAAAGAACCTAAAAACCTTGAAAAACCCTAAAAACTTTAAATACCCCTAAAAAATCTTAAAAAACCTTGAAATCCCTAAAACCAAAAAAATCCAGACCCCCCCCCCAAATCCCTGAAAATTTAAGAAACACTAAAACCTTGAGAACCCCCTGAAAACCATGAAACACCCTAAAACTTCAAAATGAAGAGTCGAGGATGAATTCTTTTCAATAGGGGAGGATGATGAGAACCATGTTAAAGGAACTGAGTTGATTTCCTAGGTGAAGGAGTTGGATTTACAAGGATCGATGATGTGAGGGAGATTTAAGACGTTAAATGCTACAATGGGTGCCCATATCATTTCATTAATGATCTTATGGATCTCTCCTTGCATGGATTGACCAAATGGGCCTAGTATATCACTTATTCAAGCCCAAACACGATGTTTAAAGCTTGAACCACATAGTTTCATGAATTTTGGAAGCCTTGACCACATGGAGGATTCTAGAATGACATCTTTTGACACTAAAGTCAAATATGGTGGGCTAGGCACTCAAAATCAAATCTGATGGGCTATAGTTGGAAAGTTGTGTGCTTCTTTTCCAAAAAGTTTTTGGTAGACTTTATCATTTTGAATTTAAGGGAACAAAGTAGGTTTATCCTTTATGACTTTAGGGTATTAGACCCTTGACTATTGTATCACCCCTTGGCTATAAATATCCACCCCCATGGCAATTGTATGGCATTCAAGATTTATATAGAGAGATTATTCTTTGTTTCTCTCTGTTGTGTGAGGATTGTTCCAGTCCCCCCCCCACCATGCCGTGAAGATTGAGCCACCCCCCTCCACTCGCACCAAAACCCTAAAACCACCCTGAAGAACCCTAAACCCCACAAAATCAAAAAAAAACCCTAAAAATAATTAAAATCCTAAAAACCCTTAAAATCCATGAAAATGAAAAAAACACTAAAACCCTGAAAACTATAAAACCCCAAAAAAACTTTAAGATACCCAAAAACCCATAAAAACTCTAAAAACCACAAAAACTATAAAACCCCATAAAATACGTAAAAACACTAAAAACTCTAAAAAACCTAAAAAACCTAAAAAACACTTAAGAACCCAAAATACCAACTAAAAACTCAAAAAATTCTTTAAACCCCTAAAAACATTAAAAACACTAAAAAACCTTAAAACCCTGAATAACTCAAAAAAACCCTAAAACCCCCAAAAACTATCATAAAACCCCCAAAAACTATCATAAAACCCTCAAAATCAATAAAACCCCTAAAAACCCTAAAATTGATAAAAATCCTAAAAAACCCCTAAAAATCCATGAAAATGTAAAAAGCCCAAAAAACCCTAAAAAATGATGAAAACCCTAAAAACCCCTAAAACCCTTAAATAGCCCAAAACACATAAAAACCCTTAAAACCCAATAAAAACTCTAGAAAACCTAAAACCCCTAAAAAGTTAAAAAAAACTCTAAAAAACTTTAAAACCTTTTTAAAAAAAATCAAAAAATCCCCTAAAAACCCAAAAGATAAAAAATAACCAGAAAAAACCTAGAAGCCCAAAAAAAACTTGAAAACACTGAAAAATACTGAAAATTCCAAAAAACCATAAAAAACATAAAAACTCTAAAAAACCCCTAAAAATACATGAAAATGTAAAAAACCAAAAATACCCTGAAAACCCATGAAAACCATAAAACCCATAAAAACCCATAAAAATGATAAAAAACACTAAACACCCATAAAAATACTAAAAACCCATTAAAACTGTAAAATCATAACAATGTTTAATAACTCGGAAAAAACTTTAAAACCCTAAAAACTCAAAAAACCCTAAAAACCCAAAAAAACATAAAAATCCTAAAAAACCCAAAAACCCCTGAAAAACCACAAAAACTTGAAAATCCCTAAAAACCCTAAAAACCATATAAATCCTAAAAAACCCTTAAAATCCATGAAAATGTAAAAGACCATATAACCATGAAAAGCCCCTAAAAAACATAAAAACCACTAAAACCTTCAAAAACCCACAAAACCCCCATAAAAACCCTAAAGACCGACTAAAAACTAAAAAACCCCTTATAACCACTAAAAACGTTAAAAAACACTAAAATATCTATAAAATACTAAAAACTCAACCCCCCCCCCCAAAAAAAAAAACCTGAAACCCTTGAAAAACACTAAAAACCTAAGAACCCCTGAAAACCCCTAAAAAACTTCAAAATCCTAAAACCCCTAAATTTCCATGAAAATGTAAAAAACATTAAATACCCTCTAAAAACCATAAAACCCCCTAAATTATTAAAAAACCCAAAAAACCCAAAAAACCCCTAAAATCCCTCAAAATCCCTAAAAATAATACAAATCCATAAAACCCAAAAAATCCTAAAAAACAGCTAAAAATCTATGAAAACGTAAAAAACCCTAAAACCCATAAATATAATAAAAACCCCTAAAAACCGCAAAAAACCCCAAAAAACCCCAAAAAACACTAAAAACATATAAAAATCCACTAAAACTGTAAAAACCCATTAAACTCCTAATAACGTTAAAAACACTAAAAACTTTAAAATCTTTTAAAAACTCAAAAAAACACCTAAACCCAAAAGACCTTAAAAACCATGAAAAACCATAAAACCCCTAAAAATCCTAAAAACCCTAAAAATCCCTTAAAACCCTAAAGATCCCAAAAAACCATAAAAATCTTAAAAAACCCCTAAAAATCAATGAAAACATAAAAAAACATAAAAACCCTAAAAAAACCCAAGAAAACCATAAAAAACCCTATAAACCTTAAAACCCCTAAAACCCCTAAAAACCCACTAAAAACTCTAAAAACCATCAAAACCCTAAAAACGTTAAAAAACTCTAAAAACCCTTTAACTCCCTAAAAACTCAAAAAAAATCTAAAAACCCAAAAGACCAAAAAAACCCCAAAAACCCATAAAAACCCTCAAAATACATAAAAGCCCCCAAAAAGACCCTAAAAACTATAAAAAACATTAAAACCCCATAAAAACATTCGAAATCTCTAAAAACCCTAAAAACCATAAAAATCATAAAAATCTCTAAAAATCCCTAAAAATCCATGAAAACATAAAAAAATCTAAAATCCTAGAAAACCCCCTAAAAACCTTAAAACCCCCTAAAAACCCATAAAACACTAAAAAATATAAATTCCTTTAAAACCCCGAACAACATTTAAAGACTCTTAAAACCTTTAAAACCCAAAAAAACTCAAAAAAACACCAAAAGGACCCTAAAAACACCAAAAAAACCCAAAAAAAACTTGAAAACCCATAAAACCCCTCCAAATCCATAAAAACACTAAAAAACCATAAAAACATACATATCCTAATAAAACCCTAAAAATCCATGATGATGTAAAAAACCCAAAAAACCTTGAAACCCCTTGAAAACCATAAAACCCCTAAAAACCTCAGAAAATCCTAAAACCCCATAAACCTCCTAAAAACCACTAAAAACCCGAAAACCCTTAAAAACACCTAAAAACGTTAAAACTCTAAAAAACCTTCAAAACCCTAAAAAACTAAAAAAAATACCCTAAAGACAAAAAAAGACCCTAAAAACGTTCAACAACCCTATGACACATAAAAACACATGAAAATCCCTAAAATGATCAAAATCCTTAAAAACCATAAAAAACCTAGAAACAATAAAAATCCTAAAAACCCCTAAAAATCCTTGAAAACGTAAAAAACCCTAAAAACCCCTTGAAAACCATAAAAACCCCTAAAAACATTAAAAAAACCTAAAACCCATAAAAACCCTAAAAACCACTAAAAACTCGAAAACCCTTAAAACCCCTAAAAATGTTAAAAAACACTAAAATCCCACAAACCCCCTAAAAACCCTGAAAAACCCAAAAACCCCAAAAGACCATAAAACCCCTAAAAACACTAAAAACCCTAAAACCCCTTGAAAATCCCTAAAACCCCTCAACACCCAAAACCATAAAAAAACCTAAAAAACCTTAAAAATCAAATAAAACGTAAAAAAGACTAAAATCCATGAATAACCCCTAAAACAGAAAATAAACTCCTAAAAACCTTAAAAATCCATAAAACCCCATAAAATCCTAAAAAAACTAAAAACTCTAAAAACCCTTAAAACCCCAAAAAATGTTAAAAAATATTGAAAAACCTTAAAAACCCTAAAAAACTCAAAAAAACCTAAAAACCCAAAATGAACCAAAAAACCATGAAAAAAACCTAAACCCCCCCCCCCAAAACCCTAAAAACACTAAAAACCTTCAAAATCCCTAAAACCCCTAAAAACAATAAAACCCAGAAAAAAAACCTAAAAGACCACTAAAAATCCATGAACTCGTAAAAAACACTAAAAACCCTGAAAACCACCTGAAAGACATAAAAAACCCTAAAAACATTTTAAAAACCATAAAAACCCATAAAACACTAAAAACCACTCAAAACTCTAAAAACCCTTAAAACCCCTAAAAACGTTTAAATACTCTAAAATCTTTAAAACCTGAAAAAGATAAAAAAATACTAAATCCCAAAAAAGACCCTAAAACTCTGAAAGATCATAAAAACTCTCTAAATCCCTAAAAACGCTAGAAAGAATACAAGAAAATCATACAGATCCTCAAAACCCCCTAAAAATCCATGATATCATAAATAACTCTAAAAACCCCGAAAACCCCTGAAAATAATAAAAACCCCTAAAAACCTTCCAAGACCCTAAAAACCGACAGACAACAAAAAACCATCAAAAACTCAAAAAACTTGTAAAACACCCAATAAAGTTAAAAAAAATATAAAAACCTAAAAAACCCCTAAAAACTAAAAAACCCCCTAAAATCCAAAAACACCCTAAAAACCCTAAAAACCTTAAAAACCATAAAAACCTTGAAAAACACTAAAACCCTCAAAATCCTAAAAAACACTAAAAGCCTTAGAAACCATAAAAATCCTGAAAACCCCTAAAAATCCATGAAAATGTGAAAAACCATAAAATCCCAAAAAACTCCTGAAAACCATAAAAACCTTAATAAATCCTAAAACCAATAAAACCCACTAAAAACTAAAAGACCATGAAAACCCGAAAAAAATAGCGTAAAAAGACTCTAAAAACCCCGAAAAACCCTACAAATCTTAAAAACCCTTGAAAAACCCTAAAAACCCTCAAAATCCTTAAAAACACTAAATTCCATAAAAAACCTAAAAAACCCTCAACATTAATGAAAACGTAAAAAGCCAAAAAAACCCTAAAAGCCTTAAAAAACCCAAAAAACCCATAAAAACCCTAAAACACTATAAAATCTAAAAACCATTAAAACCCCTAAAAAAACTCTGAAAACCTTTAAAACCCTAACGAGATAAAAAAACCTTAAACACAAAATGACCCAAAAAACCCTAAAAAAACCTAAATCCCCAGAAAACCCCTAAAAACCATAAAAACCCTCAAAATCACTAAAATTACTAAAAAACCCAAAAACCAATAAAAATACTAAAAAACACCTTAAAATAAATGAAAACATAAACAACCCTAAAAACCTTAAAAAACCCTTCAAACCCATTAACCCCATAAAAACCATAAAAAACCTAAAACCCATAAAAACCCTAAAAATCCACTAAAAATACTAAAAACCCTTTAAACCCCTAAAGAGTTAAAAAACTCTAAAAACCTTAAAAACCAAAAAATACTCAAAAAAACCCCAAAACCCAAAAAGAACCTAAAGACCCAGAAAAACCCTAAAACCCTAAAAACCCCAGAAAAACCCTAAAACCCTAAAAACCCCAGAAAAACCCTAAAACCCCTCAAAATCCCTAAATCTTCTTAAAACCCTAAAAAATATAAAAATAATAAAAACCCTAAAAATCCATGAAAATGTAAAAGACCATAAAACCCCTGAAACCCAGCTATAACCCAAACCCCCCCTAAAAACCTTAAAAACACTAAAAACCCAAAAAAACACTAAAACTCTAAAAAATCTTAAAACACATAAACACGTGACAAGCTCTAAAAAACCTTAAAAACCTTAAAAAATCAAAAATATCCTAAAAGTCCCAAAAGACCCAAAAACCTCTAAAAACCCCTCAAAATCCCAAAAAACCCAAAAAACCATAAAAAACCTAAAAATCCCTTAAAATCCATGAAAGCATAAAAAATCCTAAAAACCGTGAAAGACACCTGAAAAGCATAAAAACTCCTAAAACCTTAAAAACCCTAAAATCCCATAAAAATCACAAAAAAGTCTAAAAAATAATTAAAACCCCTAAAATTGTTAAAAACTCTAAAAAACTTTAAACCCCTAAAAAACTCAAAAAAACGCTAAAAATAAAAAATGTCCCTAAAAAACTTGAGAACCCCTAAAAGCCCTAAAAAAATCCTAAAAACCCTCAAAATCCATAAAGAGCATAGAAAACATAAAAATATAAAAAATCCCAAAAAATCAATGAAAACGTAAAAACCCCTAAAAACCCCAAAACCCCCTGAAAACCATAAAATCCTTAAAAGCCCTAAAAACTCATAAAGACCCTCAAAACTAGTAAAAACTCTAAAAACCCTTAAACCCCTAAAAACCTTAAAAAATCTAAAAAACCTTAAAACACTCATAAAACCCCAAAAAACCAAAAAAAAAAGATCATAAAAACCCTGAAAACCACCAAAATCCCAAAAAACCCTAAGAACACCCTAAAAACCATAAAAGAATTAAAAACACCTAAAATCCATGAAAACGTAAATAACCCTAACATCCCTCAAAACCATAATATCGTAAAAACTTAAAAAAAATTCAAAAACCTCGTAAAAACCCTAAAACCCACTAAAAACTCTAAAAACTATTAAAACCCATAAAAACATTAAAAACTATAAAAATCCATTAAAACCCTAAAAACAAAAAAACCCTAAAATTCCAAAAAGACCATAAAAACCCTGAACCCCCAAAAAACCCAAAAACCCTTGGAAAACCCATAAAAGCCTGAAAAGTCCCGAAATACCCTAAAAACCCTGAAAAACCCCTTAAAACCAGAAAAACCTTAAAAATACATAAAACCCATAAAAACCCTAAGAACCCATTAATGCTCTAAAAACCCTTAAAAGCCCTAAAAAAGTTTAAAAACTCTAAAAAACCTTAAAAACCATAAAAAAACTCAACAAAACCCTAAAACCCCCAAAATACCCTAAACCACTGAAAAACCCTAAAACCCAAAAAAATGCCTGAAAAACCTTAAAAACTCTAAAAATCCTTAAAAACCCTAAAAACCATAAAAAACTGAAAAAAATCCTAAAAACCTAGAACAATCAATAAAAACCTAAAAAATTTAAAAAACCCTGAAAAACCCTGAAAACAATAAAACACCCTAAAAACATAAAACCCCAAAAAATGCATTAAAAAAAAACTAAAAACCCTAAAAACCCTTTAAACCCCTAAAAATGTTAAAAACTCTAAAAAAACTTAAAACCCTAAAAAACTAAAAAGAACCCTAAAAACCCAAAAGGACTATGAAAAAATTGAAAATTCCTAAAAGCTTTTGAAAACCCCTAAAACCCCTCAAAATCAGTAAAACCCTAAAAACCCATAAAAAACATAAAAAACCTTGAAAACATAAAAAACCCTAGAAAACCTAGAAACCCCCAAAAACCAATAAAAAGTCCTAAAATATTTAAAACCCCTAAAAACACATAAAAACCCTAAAAACCCACTAACTCTAAAAAACCTAAAAAACCCTAAAAACATTAAAAAACTCTAAAAATCTTTAAAACCCTAAAATACTCAAAAAAAAACTCCAAAACCACCAAATGATCATAAAACCACTGAAAAACCCTAAAAACTTACCAAATCCCTAAAATACTAGAAAACCTTAATCCCATAAAAATCCTAAAACCCACCTAAAAATCCATTAAAACATAAAAAAACCCTAAAATCCCTGAAAACCCCTAAAACCCCTAAAAACCCTAAAAACCTCAAAAAACCTAAAAACCCATAAAAACCAAAAAATTCACGAAAAACTCTAAAAAAATCATAAATACCCAAAAAAACCCTAAAACCCCTAAAAATCCCTAAAAACCCTAAAGACCCTAAAACCAAAAAAATCCTAAAAACCCCTAAAAATCAATGATATTGTAAAAAACCCTAAAAACCCTAAAAAATCTCTGAAATTCATAAAAAGCCTTAAAAATCTTAAAAAACCATAAATACCCATAAAAACCCTAGAAAACAAAAAAAACTCAAAAAACCCTCAGAATCCAAAAAAACCCTAAAAACCCTAAAAACCATAAAAAACCTACAAACCCCAAAAAGTCTAGGAAAATGTAAACAACCATAAAAACCCTGAAAACACCAAAAAAATAATAAAAACAATTTAAAACATTAAAAACTCTAAAAACCCATAAAAACCCTTAAAACCACTAAATTTTTTAAAAACCCTTACAACCCTAAAAAACGTCAAGAAAATAATAAAACCCCTTAAAACCCTAAAAACCTTCATAATCCTTAAAAACCCTAAAAACCATAAAAAATCCTAAAAACCCATAAAAATCCATGGAAATGTAAAAATCCCTAAAAACCTTGACAAAACCCTACAAACCATAAAAAACCCTAAAAACTTAAGAACCCCCAAAATCACATAAAAACCTTACAAACCACTAAAAACCCTTTAAACCCCTAAAAAGTTAAAAAATATATAAAACCTTAAAAACCCTAAAAAATAAAATAAACCCAAAAATCCCAAAAGGACACTAAAAACACTTAAAATCCCCTAAAAAACCTCAAAAAATCTCAAAAACCCTAATAAACCTAAATACCCGTAAAAACCATAAAAATCCTACAAAACCATTAAAATCAATGAAAACGTAAAAAAACCTAAAAACCCTGAAAAAGCCTTGAAAACCATAAAACCTCATAGAAACCTTAAAAAAACTCCAAAAAATCCATAAAACACTAAAGAACCACAAAAAAATCTAAAGACCCTTTAAACCCCTAAAACGTTAAAAAGTCATAAAAACATTAAAACCCCTAAAAACTAAAAAAACCCAAAACCTAAAAAAGAAACTAAAAATCCTTGAAAACCCCTAAAACCCCTCATAATCACGAAAATCCCAAAAAACAAAAAAAAACATAAAAATCCTCAAATACCCCTTAAAATTCATGAAAACGTAAGAAACCCTAAAAACCCCTGAAAACCATAAAAACCCCTAAAAACTTTATAAAAAACAAAAAACCTATAAAAACTTCAAAAAATAGCTAAAAAAATCAAAAAAACCCTTAAAACTCCAATAGACCCTAAAACCCTGAAAACCCCTAAAAGCTCCTCAAACACCCTAAAAACCTAAAAATCTCTAAAAAATCTAAAAAATCTAAAAAAGCAATACATATTCAGGAAAATGTAAAATGCCCCAAAAACCCTGAAAAAACCCTAAAAACCTTAGAAACCCAAAAAACCCATAAAAACCCTAAAAACCACTAAAAAGTCTAAAACCCCTAAAATGTTAAAAACTTTAAAAAACCTTAAAAACCAGAAAAAACTCTAAAAAACCCTAAAAACCCAAAAAGACCATATAAACCCTCAAAACCCAAAAAGACCATATAAGCCTGAAAAAACCCTAAAAACCATAAAACCTTAGGAAAACCCTGAAAACCCTCAAAAACCCTAAACCCCCCAAACTTATAAAAAGATTAAAAAAGTCTTAAAAATACATGAAAACGTAAAAAAACCCTAAAAACCATGAACCCCCCTTAAAACCATAAACCCCCTAAAAACAATAAACACCCCATAAAAACCCTAAAAACCACAAAAAAACTCAAATAAACAAAGAAAACCCAAAGTCTATAAAAACCCAAAGAACCATAAAAATCCTATAAACCCACTAAAAATCCATGAAAATGTAAAAAACACCAAAAACTATGAAGAACCCCTCAAACCAATAAAAATCCCTAAAAACCTTAATAAATCCTAAAACCCTAGAAACCACTAAATAAATCTGGAACCCTTAAAACCCCTAAAAAAGTTAAAAAAACTCTAAAAACCCATAAAAAACTTAAAAAACTCAAAAAACTCTAAAAACCAAGAAGGCATAAAAACCTTAAAAACCCCTAAAACCCCTAAAAACCCTAAAACCCAAAAAAATACCTAAAACCCCTAAAAACCACTAATATCCATGAAAAAATAGAAAACACTAATAAAACAATGAAAACCATAAAAACCTTTAAAAACTTTAAAACCCTAAAAATCCATAAAAAACCCTAAAAACCATTAAAAACTATAAAACCCCCCCAAACCCCAAAATACATTAAAAAACCTAAAAACCCTAAAACACCTAAAACACCATAAAATTCTCAGAATCCCTAAAAAATCTCAAAACACTAAAATCCATAAAAATCCTGAAAACCCCCTAAAAATCCATGAAAAATCAAAAAAATGTAGAAACACCCTGATAACCATAAAAACCCCTAAAAACCTTAAAAACTCTAAAACCCGTAAAAACCCTATAAACTACTAAAAAAATCTAAAAACCCTTAAAACCCATAAAAATGTTAAAAATTCAATAAAAACTTAAAAAACCCTAAAAACTCAAGAAATCCCTAAAACCCCAAAAATACCCAAAAATCCCTAAAAACCCCTAAAAACCCTAAACACCCCTATGAAAACCCCTAAAAACCCACAAAAACCCTAAAACCCCTAATAACCCTAAAAACCATAAAGATCCTAAAAAATCCCTAAAAATTAATGAAAACATAAAAAACACAAAAAAGCCTAAAAAGCCTTGAAAACCATAAAACCCCCTAAGAACATAAAAAATAGTAAAAACCCTAAAACCCACTTAAATCTAAAAAACCCTTAAAACCCCTAAAATGTTAACACTCTACACAACCTTAAATACCTAAAAAACCAAAAAAGCACCAAAACGCCCAAAAGATCCAAAAAACTCCTACAATCCTTGAAAACTCTCAAAATCTCTAAAAATTCTAAATGTGATTATGAGGTGGAGCTTTGGGCAATGATCAAAGCAGTTCATTTTGCTAATCAATTTTCATGTAAGCGCCTTTCGAATGAATCTGACTCGATCTTGGCGGTGGAGGCCCTCAAAAACAAATCAAGAATGGTACCTTGATAATTCTCCCACATTAGATTGATTGCCTTAAGGTATATCGGGACCTCACTCTCAAAAATGTTGGGTGAAAAAGGACCACATTGATCTCATTTTCCCTAAAAACCCTAAAAAACCCTAAAAACTATTTTAAATCCTAAAAATCCCCTAAAAATCCATGAAAACACAAAAACACTAAAAACCCTAAAAAAATCCTGAAAAACATAAAAACCCTGAAAAAACTTAAAAATAAAAAAAACCATAAAAACCATAAAAATCCAGTAAAAACTCTAAAAACTGTTTAAACCCCTAAAATCCTACAAAATTCAAAAGACCCCTAAAAACCCTGAAAAACCCTAAAATCTATAAATACCCCTAAAAATCCTAAAACCCCTAAAAATCCCTAAAAACCAAAAAAATTCAACCCCCCCCCCCAAAAAAAAATCCCCGAAAATATAAGAATCTCTAAAACCTTGAGAACCCCCTGAAAACCATGAAACACCCTAAAAAACATCAAAAACCCTAAAAACCCATAAAAATTCTATTAAACCACTAAAACTCTAAAAACCCATAAAACCCATAAAACCCATAAAATGGTAAAAAACTCTATAAAATCCTAAAAAGCCAGAAATACTCAAAAAAACCATAAAGACCCAAAAAGACAATAAAAACCCTGAAAACCCTTTAAACCCTAAAACTCCTAAAAACCCTCAAAATCTCTAAAAACCATAAAATATCTAAAAACCAAAAAAATCATAAAAATCCCTAAATATCCATTAAAATGTAAAAAACCATAACAACCTTGAAAAAACCTTGAAACCATAAAAATTCCTAAAACCCTTAAAAAAATCCTTAAAAAGCATAAAAACCCTAAAAACCCACTAAAAATTCTAAAAATACTTAAAACCCATAAAAACATTAAAAAACTCAAGGAAAATCCTAGAACCGAAAAAGACATAAAGAACATGAAAAACACTAAAAACCTAGGAAAATAAAAAATTCATTGAAATCCCAAAAACCCAAAAAAAACACTAAAAACCATAAAAAACCTAAAACCCCCTAAAAATCCAGAAAAATGTAAAAAACCATAAAAACCTTGAAAATAACTTGAATACCATTAAAACCCTTAAAAACCTTAAATACCCTAAAAACCCATTAAAATCCTCAAAAACCTTTAAAACCCAAAAATACCCTAAAAACCCTGAAAAACCTTTAACCCATAAAAACACCTAAAAACCCTCAAAAATCCTAAAAACTAGAAAAATACTAAAAAGGCCCTTAAAAATACATGAAGACGAAAAAAATCCTAAAAACTGTGAAAAACCACTAAAACCCCTAAAAACCCTAAAATCATAAAATTTCAAAGAAACCCCTAAAATCCACGAAAACAAAAAAAACCCTGGAAAACCCCTGAAAACCAAAAAACCCCAAAAACCCTTAAAAACCATAAAAACCCATAAAAACCCAAAAACCCGTTAAAAATTATAAAAACCCTTAAAGCTCATAAAAACATTAAAAAATTCTAAAGAAACTTGAAAACCCTCAAAACTCAAAAAAAAAACCCTAAAACCCAAAAAGACTCTAAAAACCATAAAAACCCATAAAAACCCTAAAAACATTTGAAAACCCCTAAAACCATAAAGATCCCTAAAGACCCTAAAAACCAAAAAAATAATAAAAAACCTAAAAAACCCTTGAAAATCCATGAAAACCAATAAAATCCTAAAAACCCCAGAAAACCGAAAAACTACTAAAAACCTTGAAAACCCTAAAAAACCATAAAATCCCTAAAAAACAACTATAAACTCTGAAAACCCTTAAAATACCAAAAAACGTTAAAAAACTCTAAAAACCCTTGAAACCCCAAAAAACTCAAAAAACCCCTAAAACTTAAAAAAGACCATAAAAACCCAAAAAAAACCCAAACACCCTAAACCCCCTAAAAACCCATAAAAAGCCTCAAAATCCATAAAAACCCTAAAAATAAAAAACTTAAAACCCCCTAAAAATCCATGAAAATTCAAAAACACCTAAAAACCATAAAACCCCCTAAAACTGTATTAACCCATAAATCCACTAAAAACTCTAAAAACCGTTTAAAAATATAAAAACTTTATAAGATTATAAAAAACCATAAAAAAAACTTAAAAAACCCTAAAAACCAAAAACACCCATCAAATCCTGAAACCATAAAACCCCTAAAACCCCTAAAACCCCCTAAAAACCATAAAAACCCTAAAAGCCCTAAAAAACCCTAAAAAGCATAAAAATCATAAAAAACCCTAAAAATGAATGAAAACGTAAAAAACACTAAAAACCCATTAAAGCATAAAACCCCTTAAAATCCTTAAAAACCCCTAAAAACCCATAAAAACCCAAAAACCCAATAAAAAAATTAAAAACCCCTAAAAATGTTTAAAAAACACTTTAAAACCTTAAAACCCTAAAAAATCAAAAAAAAAACCCCAAACCCCCCAAAAGATCCTAAAAACCTGAAAACCCCCAAACCCCAAACCCCCTTAAAATCCATATAAACCCTCAAAATCCCTAAAACCCTAAAAAACCCTAAAGACCATAGAATTCCTAAAATCCACAAAAAAACTATGAAAACATAAAAAACCCTAAAAACCCTGAAAACCCCTTGAAAACCATAACAACCCTAAAAACCTTAAAAACCATAAACACCAATAAAACCCCTAAAAACACTTTATACCCCCCCAAACCCCTCAAAATCTTGAAAAACCCAAAAAATAAATAAAAATATTAAAAATTCCAAATAATCTATGAAAATGTAAAAACCCTAAAAACCTTGAAAAAACCCCTCAAACCCCTAAAAACTCCTAAAAACATTAAAAACTCTTTAAACCTAAAAAACCACTACAACCCTAAAAACCCTTAAATCCCTAACAAACATTAGAAAACTCTATAAACCTTATAAACTATAAAAAAAAACTCAAAAAATCCCTAGAAACCCAAGAGACCGTAAAAAGCCTCAAACCCCCTCAAACCCCGTAAAACCATTGAAAAACCCCCAAAACCCCTAAAATCCATCAAAACCCTAAAAACCATAAAACCCCTAAAAACCCTAAGAAACCCTAAAAACCCATAAAAACCCTCAAAACTCTAAAAACCCTTAAAATCCCAAAAAACCTTTAAAAAATCCAGAAACCTTAAAAACCATAAAAAACTAAAAAACCAAAAAAACCCAAAATCCCAAAGGACCCTAAAAAACTTGAAAGACACTAAAACCCCTGATAACCCTAAAACCCCTAAAAATTATGAAAAACCCTAAAACCCTAAAAACCAAAAAAAATCTAAATAAAAACCAAAAAAATCAATGAAAATGTAAAAAACTATATAAACACTAGAAAACACCTAAAATCTATAAAAACCACTAAAAACATAAAAACAACAAAACCCATACAACCCCAAAAAACTACTAAAACTCTAAAAACCCTTGATGTAAGAACCCAGTTTTTTCTTCAAAACACTTTGGAATATTCTTGATGTTATTCCAGAGCAGTGCCCTCTGACTCCGTGAGATTCCGAGCTCCGGTGTGGTCGGAATTAAATTTTCAGTGCGTTCACACTAGAAACACCAAATAAATACGATAACTTCTAAACGGTGATCCAGATCAGAGATCCGAGTGTACGGATGGGTCCGTAATGGGGTGTTTACCCTAGGAACGACATAAGGTATGTTGGTGTGGGATGTTTGGACCCCTCGCTCTCTTTTGGAACGTTAAGCGGATAAATTAATTAATTAATTTATTCGTTTAATGGTGAAACACTAGTATCTACTAAAAGGTGTCTCGGATTGGAAAACTGATGGCATCGTTGAGTTCAAAATGTGCTTTTTACCCTATCAGGGGTGTAATTTTTACGGGCGCGGCCCATCTGTGAAAAATGGCCCTAGGGGCGTTTTCATAATTTGGAGGCTTTGGGCGTTCAACTTTATAACTTTTGAACGGTGCCTCAGATTAAAATTCCGAGACCACCGTTGTGCTCGGGAGGTGGTGTTTACCCCAGGGGAGGATTAACCTCGACCCTGTCGAGGGTTTCGGGCGCGGGATAAATTGGGGGTTAAATTAATTAAAATTGTAATTAATTTTTTTTATTTAACCCTAACCCACCCCTCTCCTTCCCATTTCTTTCCCCTGGCGAAACCCCCTCATCTCCTCTCCTCTCCTCTCCTCTCCTCTCCTCTCCTCTCCTCTCCTCTCCTCTCCTCTCCTCCTCCTCCCTCCCAATCAAGGTGGAAGCGGTGGCGGCAAGGCGCAGATCGAGGACGAAGCATCGGGCAAAGCCCAACAAGGTAGGATCGCGCGTTTATTATAAACTCCCACACCTCCTTTGGATTCATAATTTATCGTCGAATTTCTGCTTGATTTTCGAGCGAAGCCCATAGTTGTGTAGTATATCTTATGCTCTTTCTGTTGCATATTTCGGTTTTAAAATCCAAGTCTCGATGCACTCGCAGTCGTCCGCCGAAAATAGCGGGTTTTTGTTGTTTTCTGGCCGGTTTTGGGGGTTCCGGCCATCTAGCGCGGCAGTCCGGCGAGTCGGCGCGGCGGAGCAGCAGCAGAGGCTGGGTCAGCAGTGGCAGCTTCCGGCAGGCAGCGGGCGGTGCGGGTGTTCAGTGGTAGGCGACAGACGGTGGAGGCTGAGCGAACGCGAGGCGCTGGGCAAGCGCGAGGCGTTGGGCGAGTGGAGGCCGACGGATCCGCTGGTTAGTGGCTGTTGGCAGGCGGCGACCTCGGGAGGGAGCAAGACCCGCGGTGCGTGGGTCTTCTTGGACACGGCGCGGACAAGGGGAGACCGGCCAGGGCGGCCGGTCCGTTCGTAAAACCAGACCCAAGGAGGGGTCCGACGCTTTGGAGTCGGGTCGCGTCCAGTGGACTGCGGCGAACCGGACCGGACTCGCGGCTGGGCCGCGGGCCGGGGGTCTGAAGTGGGCCGTCCGAGGTGGACCGGCCCAGTTAGGCCCCCGTGTTCGGGGGGCGTAACTTCCAAACGGCGCATCCGTCTGACGCGCTGTCTACGGTAGTGGAACCGTATCGACGAGACGGAATTTTTGAGATGGTTTTAGGAATTTTTAATTCCCGAAACGAGGGGCCTCGGAGGCGTGACACGTCTTTAAGTGGTTTGACTTTTTCTTCGGAGAATCTTGTTTTAGACAGTGCGGACGCGTCCAACGTCCGTTTCGAGCGCCGTCAGTGGCATTGGAACCCTGACACCGAGGCGGAGCTTTCTAGGGTGGTTTCAGGCGTTGAGGCCGAAGTTGAGGCGTGGGCCCCACGGCCCGTCTTTTGAGCTGTGTGCAGCATTTCACGACTTTTTCATCGGACATCCGTTCGGTGCGTGAGAGTAGTCGTTTATGGGTGTTTTTCTGAGGGCATTGCATTAGTGCAGTCTGCCCGCTATAATTCCGCACGATGGTGCGGGCCCCACGAGCGCCGTTTGGGCATTGACGGTGATTTTTCATCTCTATCACCAGACGAGCATTTTGGACAAGTGAATAGTCCATCTTGTGTACTTTTTCGAGAGGATTACAACGGTGCGATCCGTTCGTTGTGTTTCTGGATCGGGATGTGGGCCCCATGTAGCACCGCTCGTGTGTGGTGCGCCGAAATGCATCTTTTTCGCCGGATATCTATTGCGCTCAAGTGAGCAGTCTTTTGGATGTGTTTTCCCGAGAGGATCGCAATGGTGTGATGTGCTCGACTGTTTTCGGGTCCGAGGCTCGAGATCACGGGACGTCGTTCGGGCGTGAGGTGGTGTTGGCGACTTTTCCGTCAGATATCCATTTGAGGCGAGTAAGTAATCTATCTCGTGTGTTTTTTCATGAGGATTACAACGGTGTGATCCGTTTGGTTGTGTGGAGCCTCTTGCGTGATCTTATTAAATATGGAAATGTGAAAGGCGATCTGATGGCTCTTCTCGCCGTGTTTGCAGAGAACCCTTGGCATGTGATCGCGTGCACTCTCGTGTGAGTGAAGAGATGTGGTTGGATGTGCCTCAGCCGTTGAGGTGGCAGGTTGGAGTTGTTAGGTCACGCCTTCGCGTTGACGTTGGGTGACGTGTGCACATTAGCCTTTGGGCTGGGCAGGGAGTTGCCTGTTGACTTTGAGCAGACCTCTCAACTGCGGGGTAGTGATGAGTTGTGGTTGACGTTCCCCCATAACTCTCAAGTACGAGGAGATTTCCCCACCGAGACACGTTCTTGTGACGCGATCTAAAACCATGAGGGCGAGTCAGTGCCGCCCAAAGCGGATAGTGTTGAGGTGCGGTGATTGAGCCCCTTGACTTTCGGTTCGGGGCAGACGTGCGGGATGCTGGGCATCGATGGTGTTACTTCTAGGACTGTTGGCTACTCTTTTCTTGGGCTGAGCTATAGGATAAAGATCCCCTTAAGACCTTGTTCGGGCTTCTTGTTGAGCATATGGACTTGTATATACCTTGTTCTAGTACCCACTTCTTGGGTTTGGTTACTCTCCTTCCAGGAGAGGCGAAGACACGCGGGGTATGCCACGTGCTTTCTGTGTCTAGCTTCTCATGGTTGGACGAGTCTACTCTCCTGCTATAGGTAGCGAAGACTCAACGGGAAGTTCATCTTCTCACCATTTCCATCTCCTTGTGTCTGGACGAGTCTACCTTCTTTCCTCTTATTGGGATGAGCTGGACTCTCTACTATTACTCTTACTGCACTTTCAGTTGTACTCCTCTACTTTTCCTGTTCGCTCTACCGCTCACCCTTTGGTAGCTCCTTTTGTTGCTCCCTCGAGCCTTCGGGGTATCCTACTGAGTATTTTTATACTCACCCCTGCTTGGGCTTTGCCCACACTTGGTGTGCCCTTGCAGACGACGGACAGGTTGGTCGTGACGTCAGAGGAGCTTAGGATCTTGGGAGCTTGGACCGCGTGTGGTGGTCGGAGATGGGCTCCAGGTGGGGACCCTTCCAGCTGTTTACTTTTTGTTCACCTGCAGCCGGGTTGTGGCACTTTTCTGGTTGGGTGCATGTTTTTCCCCGTTTTCCTTTTCATCACTTTACTTGTACTGTTTAGAGGTCGATGCACATTTGTGGTATATTTATAGCAGTTTCCCTTTGCTTTTCTTTTTACTCTGCACTTTTGCATTGAGTGTACTGCGTGTGTGTGTACAGGTACTTAGGCAAAGGCCTCCCCGAGTTCTTGTGCCTTCGGCGCTGGTCACCATCCACTGGCCTATAGAGGCGGGCTTGGGGTAGTTGCGGCTCGAGCCCGGGTAGGGTCGGGTCGTGACACTTAAGGCCCCTAAAATGTTAAAAACTCTAAAAATTCTAAAAAACTCAAAAAAAAATCTAAAATACCAAACAAACACTACAAAACTTGAAAACACATAAAAACCATCGAAAAAGCCTAAAAATTCTCAACATCCCTAAAAACCCAGAAAACCCCAAAAAACCATAAAAATCGTAAAAAACCCATAAAAATCAATGAAAATGTAAACCCCCTAAAAACACTGAAATCCCCTAAAAACCATAAACCCCCTAAAAACCTTTAAAAATAAAAAACACTGATAAAAACCCTAAAAACCCACTGAAAACTTTAAAAAACTATTAAAGACCCTAAAAATATTAAAAAACTCTAAAAAACCTTAAAACCCCTAAAAAACTCGAAAAATCTCCAAAAACGCAAGACTCCTAAAAACTACTAAAAGCCCTAAAAATCCCGAAAACCCCCCCAAAACAATAAAAATCCCTAGAAACCCTAAAATTGTAAAAACCCTAAAACCCATGAAAACATACCCCTCCACATGAAAAAACCTCTAAAAACATAAAAACCCCTAAACAACTTAAAAACCCTAAAAATGCATAAAAAACTCTAAAAACCACTAAAAACTCTAAAAACTCATTAAACCCCTAAAAATGTTAAAAAACTATAAAAACCTTTAAAACCCCAAAAAACTCAAAAATATCCTAAAAACCCTATGAAACACTAAAAAGCTCAAAAACTGCTAAAACCCCCAAAAACCTATAAAACCCAAAAATCCCTAAAAACCATTAATACCATAAAATCCTCAAAAACCCCCTTAAAATAATAAACCCCAAACATTAAAAACCCTAAAACCCATAAAAACACTAGAATGTCCAAAAACTCCAAAAACCCTTAAAACCCCTAAAAATGTTTAAAATCTCTAAAAAACTTCAAAACCCCTAAACAACTCAAAAAATCCCCTAAAACCCCAAAAAGACATTAAAATCCCTAAAAACCCTAAAAACCTTTAAAAACACATAAAAACCCTCAAAATACCTTAAACCCCAAAAAACCCAAAAAACCATAAAAATCTTAAAAAACCCTTAAAAGTCCATGAAAACGTAAAAATCCCTAAAAACCCAAAAAAGACCAAGAAAACCATAAAATCCCTAAAAATATTAGAAAATCCTAAAAACCCATAACACCCTAAAAACCCACTAAAAACTCTAAAACCCTCACAACTGCTAAAAATGTTAAAAAAACTCTAAAAACCTTAAAACTCAAAAAAACTCAAAAAAAATCCTAAAAACCCCAAAAGACCCTAAAAACCCTGAAAACCCCTAAAAACCCCTAAAAACTCTAAAACCCCCCAAAAACCATAAAATCCCCTAAAACCCCATAAAACCCTAAAACCACTAAAAACACTAAAAACCTTTAAAACCCCCAAAAACCTTAAAAAGAACTAAAAAACCTTAAAAACTCAAAAATCCCCTAAAAACACAAGAGACACTAAAAACCCTGAAAAACCCTAAAAACCATAAACATCCTAAATAACCCCCAAAAATCCATGTAAACATAAAAACCCTAAAAACCCTAAAAACCATAAAAAAACCCTAAAAACCCTAAAAAAACCATAAAACCCCCAAAACTACTAAAAACTCTAAAAAGCCTTAAAACCCCACAAAACATTAAAACCCTCTAAAAACCTTTAAAACTCAAAAAAACCTTGAAAACCCAAAAAGATCCTAAAAGACTAAAAAATCATAAAAACCTATGAAAACCCCTAAAACCCTCAAAATCCCTAAATACACTAAAAAACACAAAAAAACATAAAAATCCTAAAAACCCTAAAATCCATGACAATGTAAGAACCCTAAAAACCCTATAATACCCCAAAAATCCATAAAACCCCCTAAAACCTTAAAAACCCCTAAAACCCCCAAAAAAACCCAAAAACCAATAATACTCTAAAAACCCTCAAAATCCCAAAAAATATTAAAAACTCTAAAAAAACTTAAAAACCCTAAAAACTCAAAAAACCACTAAAAGCCATGAAAAACAATCAAAACTCTGAAAACCGATAAACCCCTAAAAACCCTGAAAACCCCAAAACCCCTCAAAATTCCAAGAACCCAAAAAAGCATTAAAACACCAAAAACCCTGAAAACCGTTAAAAACCCTAAAAACCATGAAAACCCTAAAGCCCTCAAAATTCCTAAAACACTAAAAACCCCATAAAAACAATGAAAAGGTAAAAAACCCTAAAAACCCTTGAAAACTATAAAAACCCTAAAAACCCTAAAAAATTACAAAACCCTAAAATCCCATTGAAACCATAAAAACCCATGAAAAACATTGCAAACCCATTAAGCCCCTAAAATGTGAAAAAAATATAAAAAAACCATAGAAACCCTAAAAGGTAAAAAGAAACCTAAAAACCAAAGAAGACCTTGAAAACCTTTAAAAACCCTAAACCCATAACCTCCCTGAAAATCCCTAAAAATCCCTAAAACCCCTAAAAACCTAAAGCCATAAAAATCCAAAAAACCCTCAAATTCCATGAAAACATAAAAACCCGTAAACCCCTGAAAACCCTCTAAAAACCCTCTAAAAACCATAAAATCCCCTAAAAAAACCATAAAATCCCTAAAAACAACTAAAAATCTAAAAACCTTTTAAACCCTAAAAACATTAAAAAACACTAAAAAACCTTAAAACCCCAAAAAACCCCAAAAAACTCAAAAAAAACTAAAAAGAAAAAAGACCCTAATAAACCTTGAAAAACAATAAATTTCCTAAAACCCTAAAATCCCTAAAAACCCTAAAAACCATAAAAATCATAAAATCCCATAAAAGTCCATGAAAATGTAAAAAAAACTAAAAACTCTGAAAACCCCCTGTGAACCGTAAAAACTCCTAAAAACCATTAAAAACCCTAAACACCCATAAAATCCCTAAATAACCACTAAAAACTCTAAAAAACCTCAAAACCCATAAAATGTTTAAAAAACTCTAAAAAACCTTAAAACCATAAAAAACTCAAATATCCATAAAAACGCAAAAGAGCATAAAAACCATGAAAAAACCTAACAACCCTAAAACCTTTGAAAACCCCTAAAACCCTCAAAATTCGTAAAAACCATAAAAAACCCCTAAAAATCTAAGAAAACATAAAAACCATTAAAACCCTATAAACACATAAAAACCATAACACCTTCTAAAAACCTTAAAAATCCCAAAACCCATAAAACCCTAAAAACCCACTGAAAACTCTAAAAACCATTAAAACCCCAAAAAATGTTAAAAAACTCTAAAAAACCCAAAAAATATTAAAAAAATAAAACAACCCCTAAAAACCAAAGGGCCCCAAAAAAACCAAAAAACCCTTAAAATCCCTAAAAACCTAAAAATACCCTAAAAACCATAAAAATACTAGAAAACCCCTAAAAATCCAGAAAAACATAAAATACCCTAAAAATGTTGAAAAACCTACGAAAACCATAAAACCCCCTAAGAACCATTAAAAACACTAAAACCCATAAAAACTCTAAAAACCCACTAAAACTCTAAAAACCCTTAAAAACCCTAAAAATGTTAAAGATCTCTAAAAAATATTAAAACCCTAAAAAACATAAAAAAATCAAAAAATCAAAAAAGGACACTAAAAACACTAAAAAACACTAAAAACCCAAAATCCCCCAAAATCCCCTAAAAACCTTTATACCATTAAAAATCCCCAAAAAACCCTAAAGACTATAAAAATCCTAAAACCCTTTAAATATCATTAAAAACCTGAAAACCCTAAAAACCTTGAAAACCCCCTGAAAAACAAAAAAAACACTAAAAACCTTAAAATTCCCTAAATCCCCATAAAAACAATAAAAACCAATAAAAACTATAAAAACCCTTAAAACCACTAAAAAGTTAAAAAAAATCTAAAAACCCTAAAATCTAAAAAAACCGTAAAAACCAAAAAAGACCTTAAAACCATAAAAAATCCTAAAAACCTTTGAAGAACCCTAAAACAACCAAAATCCTTAAAAGCCTAAAACAATAAAAAATCCTAAAACCAAAAAAACCCTAAAACCCCTAAAAATCCATGAAAATGTAAAAACCCTGAAAAACCCAGGAAAAGAATAAAACACCCTAAAAACTTAAAATCCCTAAAATCCCATAAAATGCCTAAAAACCACTAAATACTCAAAAAACCCATTTAAAACCCTAAGAACATAAAAATACTCTAAAAAACCCTTAAAAATAAAAAATACTAAAAAACTGAAAAGATCCTAAATACCACGGAAACCATAGAAACCCTAAAAACCCTAAAAAATCTCTAAAACCCCTCAAAATCCCTAAAAACCTTCAAACACCCAAAACCTCTAAAAATCCACATAAAACCCCTAAAAACCATAAAAACCCTTAAAAACCATAAAACCCAAAGAAACACTAAAAACTCTAAAAACCCTTGAAAGCCCTAAAAATGTTAAAAAACTCTAAAAAACCTTAAACACCAAAAAAACTCAAAAAATCCCTAAAAACCCATAGGGCGTGGACGAAGGTTTGCTTTCCTGGGTCTACCTTCTTGTTCTTGGACCTTGCTGCTGACGAAGGTATGGTCACACTTTGCTGTGTTCGCTTTGATCTGCTGGTTTGCGTGTGGATTACTGGTGGATGGCCTGGTTTTGAGTTGCTGTTTCTGCTGAATGCGTTTTGGATACTGTTTTGGTTTCGATGTGGATGTTGGATATCGATTTTGTTGGGTGGTGTTGTTTTTTGTTCTGTTGATGTTGATGGCTCTATATTACTAGAGAGGGACCTTCTTGGTGAGAAGGTGCTGGGTGCTGGACCTTGTAAGATTGGATGCCGGCCTCTGGTTAGTTATGAGTTGCTGGTTGGTGGTGAATGCTGGATGATGTGTGGTTTTTTGGTTTTCGATACTGCTGTGGATGAGTATGTTGTTGTGCTGCTAGTTGATGGTTTTTGTTTGATGGAAAGTGATGATTTCTGCGTTCGGTTGCGCTTGTGTTGTGATTTGATGCTGCTGGGTGTGTTTGGCTGTGATGCTGGATTTGGTGATGTTGGTTGCTGGGGCTGGTTGGTTTGGATGTATTGTTGTTGCTGTGTTGCTATGAAGATTGGATGTGGCGCTGTTGGATGCTGGTACTGGCTGGATGTGACGTGATAATGCCATTGTTGTGTTTGCTTTTGAGTCTTTTTCTTTCTTTGTTTTTCTTTTTGGCGTGGGTTGTAAGGGGTTTTTGGGTGCAGGTCGTTTGATCCCTCCCCACCCTTGTCTGTAGTGTCTCCTTTTTTCTTGCTAATAAATTTGGGGGGGCCGGGAATAGCCCTACCCTCACATCTTCCTTGCCATAAAACCCCTAAAATCTCTGAAAACCCCTAAAAAAACCTTAAAAATCCTAAATACCCTAAAAACCATAAAAATACTAAAAAAGCTCCACAAATCCATGAAAACTTAAAAACACATAAAAACACTGAAAACCATAAAACCCAGAAAAAACCCTCAAAACCCATAAAAAACCCTAAAAACCACTAAAACTCTAAAAACTCTTAAAACACTTAAAAACGTTAAAAAACTCTAAAAACCTTTAAACCCGTAAAAAACTCAAAAAAACCCCTAAATCCCCTAAAAGTCCATAAAAACCCTAAAAAACCCTAAAAACAGTAAAATCCCCTAAAAACACCTGAAACCCCTCAAAATCCCCAAAAACTATAAAAAACACTAACGACCATAAAAATCTTAAAAAACCATTAAAATCATGAAAACATAAAAAACCTTAAAAACCGGGAAACCCCCTGAAAAGCATAAAACCCCTAAAACCCCTAAAAAACCATAAAACCCCTAAAATTCCACTGAAAACTCTAAAACCCCTTCAAACCCATAAAATCATTACAAATACAAAAAAACCCTAAAACCCTGAAAACCCCTGAAAAACCTATAAAACCCAAAAAATCCCTAAAAACCCTAAAACCATAAAAATCCTAAACAACCCCTAAAAGTCCAATAAAATTTAAAAAAACCCTAAAAACCCTAAACAACCAATAAAAACCATAAAAACCCATAAAAACTTTATAAACCCAATAAATCTATAAAATCCATAAAATCTCTAAAATCTCTAAAACCCATAAAACTCCTAAAAACGTTAAAAACTCTAAAATCCTCAAAAAAACCCCAAAAAACCAAAAAAGAACCTAAAAACCCATAAAATCCCTAAAAACCCCTTAAAACCCTCAAAATCCCTAAAAATCCTAAAAACCATAAAAATCCTAAAAACCCCCTAAAAAACCGTGAAAACATAAAAAACCCAAAAAACTCTGAAAAACCCGTCAAAACGATAAACCCCCCCTTAAAACCATTAAAAACCCCAAATTCACATAAAAACCTTAAAACCCAGCAAAATCTCTAAAAACCCCTAAAAACATTATAAAAATCTAAAAACCTTAAAACCCCAAAAAAACCAAAAAAAAACCCTGAAAACCCAAAAGGACGCTAAAAACCCTAAAAACTCCTAAAACACCCCAAAATCACAAAAGCCCATAAAAACCCTAAAACCGAAAAAAACCTAGGAAACCCCAAAAAATATATGAAAATGTAAAAAATCCTGAAAACTCATAAAAACCCCTGAAAACCATAAAAACCCTTAAAAACCATTAAAAAACTTAAAACCCCCAAAAAACCCTAAAAAAACTAAAATCTCTAAAAACCCTTTGAACCCCTTAAAATTTTAAAATACTCCAAAATTTTTTAAAACCCCTAAAAATTCAAAAAATACCCTTAAACCCAAAAAAACCCTTAAAACCCTAAAAACCATTGAAACCCCTTAAAAACCCTCAAAATCCCTAAAAAACATAAAAATTCATAAAAACCATAAAAATATTTAAAAAACTCCTAAAAATACTCAAATTCCCTAAAAAACCCTAAAAAACAAAAAAAAAATCCTAAAAAACCCATAAAATCCATGAAAAGGTAAAAACCCTGAAAAGCCCCGGAAAACTATAAAACCCGTAAAAATATTTAAAAACCCATAAAAACTATAAAAATAACTAAAAAATGCCAAAAACCCTTAGAACCACAAAAAACATTTAAAAAATCTAAAAACCCATAAAAACCTAAAAAGTAAAAAAACACGAAAAAACACAAAAGGCACGAAGAATCAAGAAAAACCCAAAAAACATATGAAAAACCCTAAAAACTCTCAAAATTTCTAAAAACCTTGAAAACCATAAAAATCCTAAGAACCCTAAAAATCCATGAAAACGTAAAAAACCATAAAAATCCAAAAAAACCCCTTAAAATCATAAATTCCCCTAAAAACCTTAAAAACTGTAAAAACCATAAAACCACTAAAAACCAAATAAAATCTATAAATACTCTTACATCTCAGCCCCTAAATTTTTTTAAAAACTCTCAAAAACCAGAAAATCCCAAAAAAACTCAAAAAACGCTAAAAACCCAAAATTCTTTAAAACCATGAAAGCCCCCTAAAAATCCCTCAAAACCCCTAAAAGACCCTCAAAATCAATCAAAAATCCAAAAAAACCCAAAAAACCCAAAAAAATAAAAAAAACCTTAAAAATCCATTAAATATAAAGAACCCAAAAAACCCTGAAAACCATATAAATCCCAAAAACTCTTAAATACCCTTAAAATCCTAAAACCCCAAAAGACCCTAAAAAACCTGTAAACCCTTATAAACCTGAAGAAACCCCTGAAAGACCCAAAAAACCCTTAAAATCCCTAAAAACCCTAAAAAAACTTTAAAAACTATAATAATCCTAAAAAACCACTAAGAATCCATGAAAACGTAGAAAACCCTAAAAACCCTGAAAAAACCCTGAAAAACCCCTAAAAACCATAAAACCCCCTCAAACCTTAAAATCCCAAAAAAACCAAAAAAACCTTAAAAACCACTAAAAACTCTAAAAACCCTTTAAACCCTTAAAATTTTGAAAAAACACTAAAAAACCTTTCAAACCCAAAAAAACATGAAAATAAAATCATAAAAACCCAAAACGACCCTAAAAATCAAGAAAAAACATACAATCTCTAAAAAGCCCTGATAAAACCTAAAACTGCTCAAAATCCTGAAAAACCCTAAAAAACCTAAAATCCTGAAAAACCCCTAAAAACCATAAAACCCATAAAAACCTTAAATACCCTAAAACAGATAAAAACCCTAGAACTCCTAAAAATTCTAAAAACACTTAAGGCCCCTAAAAATTTTAAAAACACTAAAAAACATTTAATTCCCTAAAAATTGAAAAAACCCTAAAAACACAAAAAGACCCTAAAAACCCTGAAAAACCCTAAAAACCCTAAAAAACCTTAAACCCCATAAAAATCCAAAAAAACCCAAAAATCCATGAAGACATAAAAAACCATAAAAACCTTCAAAACCCCTTAAAAATGATAAAAACTACAAAAAAACCTTTAAAACCCTAAAACCTGACTAATACTCTAAAAACCCTTAAAAACCCAAAAAACAATAAAATCTCTAAAACACCTTAAAAGCCCTAAAAACTCAAAAAACAATATAAAACCAAATAGACCCTGAAAACACCTAAAACACTGAAAAACCATAAAAACCCTAAAAAACGCTAAAATCCATAAAAATCCTAAAACCCCAAAAAATCCATAAAAACCTAAAAAACCCTTAAAACCCTAAAGCCCCCCAAAACCCCCAAATCCCTAAAACCCTAAAACATCCTAAAATCCATAAAAATCATAAAAATCCATGAAAAGATAGAAAACCCTAAAAATCAATAAAAACCCCTCAATACCATAAAAACCTCTAAAAACCTTAAAAACCCTAAAACCCCATTAAACCTTAAAACCCACTAAAAAGTCTAAAAACATATAAAACCCCTAAAAACATTTAAAAACTCTAAATAACCATAAAACTCTAAAAAGTAAAAAAAACCCAAAAAGACAAAAAAGACAATAAAATCCATGAAAAACCCTAAAACCCTCAAAATCCCTAACAACCATAAAAATAGAAAACCACAGAAAATCCATGAAAACATAAAAAAACCCTAAAAACCTAAAAACGCTAAAAACCCCCTAAAAACCAAAAAAACCCAAAAAACCCCCAAAAAACCATAAAAATGACTAAAAACTCTAAAAACCCTTAAAACCCAAAAAAATGTTAAAAAAATATAAAAAACCTTAAATACACTCAAAAAATAAATAAAAAAACTCTAAAACCCCAAAAAGATCCGAGAAACCCTGAAAACCCCTAAAAACATAAAAGTCATAAAAACCCCTAAAACCCATGAAAACCTAAAAAACCCTAAAAAACTCCTGAAAACTATAAGAACCCCTAAAAACCTTAAAAAATCCCTAAAACCCCATAAAAACTCTAAATACTACTAAAATCTCTAAAATCCCTTAAAACCTCTTAAATTTTTTAAAAAACCCTAAAAATCTAAAAGGCCCTAAAAAAACAAAAAATCCTAAATCCCCCCTAAAACCCCTCAAAATACATAAAAAATCTAGAAAACCCTAAAACCCATAAAAATCCTAAAAGATCCCTAAAAATCCATGAAAACATAAAAAACATTAAAAACCCTGAAAAACCTTAAAAACCATAAAAACTGAAAAAAAAACAATAAAAAAACTTAAACCCCATAAAAACCTTAAAACCCCCCTAAAACTCCAAAAACCCTTAAAACCCCTAAAAAAATTAAAAACTCTAAAAAACCTTAAAACCCATAAAAAACTCAAAAAACCCTAAAAACACAAAAAGACCTTAAAAACCCTAAAAACCCTTGAAAACTCCTAAAAACCCTAAAAATCACTAAAAACCCTAAAAACCAAAAAAATCCTAACAAAATTCTAAAAATCTATGAATATGTAAAAAACCAAAAAAACCCCTGAAGACCATAAAACCCCAAAAACCCTTAAAACCACAAGAGCCCATAAAACCACTGAAAAATCGAAAAACCCTTTAAACCCAAAAGACCCAAAAGACCATAAAAACCCTAAAACCCCCTAAAAACCCTAAAAACCTCTTAAAAAGAATAAAAACACTAAAAATCCCTAAAATACCTAAAAACCATAAAAATCCTAAGAAACCCCTAAAAATCTATGAAAATGTAAAGAACCTTAAAAAACATGAGAAACCCCTAAAAACCATAAAACCATTAAAAACCATAAAAACCCATAAAAACTCAAAAAGACCATAAAACCCAAAAAGTCCCTACAAACTTGGAAAAACCCTAAAAACCTCTGAAAAACCCTAAACTCCTCAAAATCTCTAAAAATATTTAAAAACCCTAAAAATCATAAAAATCTTGAAAACCCCCCAAAAATCCATGAATACATAAAAAACCCTAAAACCAATAAATTCCCCTAAAAACCTTAAAAACCCTAAAATCCCATAAAACCACTAAAAACACTAAAAAATACTTAAAACCCCTAAAAATGTTAAAAACTCTAAAAAATATTAAAACCCTAAAAAACTCCAAAAAAAATCATAAAAACCCTTAAAGTCCTTAAACCCTCAGAAAAACCCTTGAAAACAATAAAACCCCCTAAAAAATTAAAACCCCTAAAAAACATCTCGCAATTACTCTTATCTGGTCTCTTGTGGATATGGAAACTACACTGGACTGGTTGGTTTTTTGCTGATAGGGTTCCGTTGCTTAGGTTGCTGGGTGTTAGGTTTTAGAGATGCCTTTTTTGGTTTGGTAGCTTTTGGCTGCTCATGTTGGGGAGGAGTTTTTTGTGCTTTTGGTTCTGGTTGTCGTTTGATGTGATTTGTTGGGCTTGCAAGTTGGTGACCGTCTTTTTCTTGCTTGGCTGGGGTGTATCTGGTCGTGGACTTGTGCAGAAGCTTACTTGTGGATAAGAATAATGGACTATACAATGCTGGTCTTTGGCTTGGGTTTTTCTTCTTGTTTTTTTTGTTTTCGACATTCAGGGCAGTTGTTTCACCCATAGTGATCGTTTTTAATTCAATTCCTTTTCCCTTTTATATATCATGTTCTATTTGCCTTTTAAAAAAACCCTCAAAAAACCTAAAACCACTAAAAACTCTAAAAACCCTAAAAACCCATAAAAAAGTTAAAAAATCTAAAAAACCATAAAACCCCTAAAAGCTAAAAAAAACCCTAAAACCCCCAAAAGACCCTAAAATCCCTGAAAACCTTAAAACACCTAAAACCTGCGGAAAACCCCTAAAACACTTCAAAATCCCTAAAACCCTAAAAACTATAAAAATCATAAAACCCCCAAAAAGTCCATGAAAACATAAAAAACTATAAAATACCATAAAAACCTTAAAACCACCTAAAAAACCATAAAACCCTAAAATGCAACTAAAAACTCTAAAAACCTGAAAAAAAACCCTAAAAACATTAAAAATTTCTATAAAAATTAAAACTAGAAGAAACTCAAAAAAACACTAAAAATCTAAAATGAACCTAAAAACCTTGAAAAATTATAAAAACCCCTTAAAACCCTAAAAAATCCAAAAAACCATAAAAATCCGAATTCCCCCTAAAAGTACATGAAAACATAAAACCCCCAAAATCAATAAAATATCCTTAAAAACCATAAACACTCCTAAAACCCTTAAAAACCCTAAAAGCCCATAAAAATCCAAAAAATCACTAAAAACCCTAACAACCCCTGAAAATGTTAAAAAAATCTAAAAAACATTAAACCCATAAAAAACTCAAAAAACCCCTAAAAACCCAAAATGACCCTTAAAGCCCTAAAAACACTAAAATCCCTCAAATTACCTAAAAATCGTAAAACCCATAAAAACCATAAAAATCCAAAACGCCCCCAAAAACTCAATTAAAATGTTAAATACCCTAAAAACCCTAAAAACCCCTGAAAAACATAAAACCCCTAAAAACCTTTAAAACCCCATAAATATAACTAAAAACTCAAAAAACATTAAAAACCACAAAAAATATTAAAAAACTCTAAAAACCTTAAAACCCCCCAAAAAACTGAAAAAACCCCCTAAAACACAAAAATATCCTAAAACTCCTGAAAAACCATAAAAGCCCCTGAAAATCTCTAAAACCCCTCAAAATCCCTAAACACCCGAAAAACAATAAAATCCTAAAAAATCCCAAAAAATCAATGAAAATATAAAAAATCCTAAAAACCCTTAAAAACACCCAAAAACCATAAAACCCATAAAAATATAAAGAACACTAAAAACACATAAAACCCCTAGAAACCACTAACAACTATAAAAACTCTTTAAACCTCTAAAAACTTTTCAAAACCCTAAAAAACATTAAAAACCCAAAAAACTTAAAAAACCCAAAATAGCCTAAAAACCCTAAAAACCCCTAAAAACCCCTGAAAAACCATAAAAACCCTCAAAATCAAGAAAAACCCTAAAAAACCCTAAAAACCATAAATATCCTAAAAACCCCTAAAAATCCACGAAAATGTGAAGAGCACTAAAACAAGAAAAACCCCTAAATCTATAAAAACCACTAAAAACCCTAAAAACCCTAAAAACCCATAAAAACCACTAAAACTCTAAAAACCCTTAAAACCCCAAAAACGTTAAAAACTCTAAAAAACCTTAAAACCTTAAAAAACTCAAAAAAACCCCTAAAACACAAAAAGACCCTAAAAACACATAAAACTACTAAAAACCCATAAAACCCCTTAAAACCCATAAAACCCCTAAAAATCACTAAAAACCTTCAAAACACTAAAAACCATAAAAATCCTAAAAAACCCCTCAGAATCCATGAAAATATAAAAAACCCTAAAACCCCAAAAAAACGTTGAAAACCACAAAACACCAAAAAACCTTAAAAGGCCCTAAAAACCGATAAAACCCTTAAAAACCGCTAAAAACTCAAAAAACTCTTTTAACCCCTAAAAACATTAAAAACTTATAAAAAACCTCAAAAACCCTAAAAACTCAAAAAAACACTAAAAACCCAAAAAGACACTAAACTCCTGAAAAACCCTAAAAACCATAAAAACCCCCAAAACCCCTAAAACCCCTCAAAATCCCGAAAAACTTGAAAAACCCTAAAAATCATAAAATCCTAAAAAATCCCTAAAAATCCATGAAAACATAAAAAACCTTAAAACCCTGGAAACCCTAAATCCATAAAATACATAAAAATAATAAAAAACCGTAAAACCCATAAAAATCCTAAAATAACTAAAAACTCTAAAAACCCTTAAAACCATAGGAAACATTATAAAACTCTAAAAAAACTTTAAACCCTAAAACCCCCAAAAAAACTTAAAACCTTGAAAAACCCTAAAACCACTAAAAAACCCTACACACCCTCAAAATCCCTAAAAAATCTAAAACACCCTAAAAGCCATAAAAATCCAAAAAAACCCAAAAAAATCCATGAAAACGTAAAATACCGTAAAATCCTGGACAACTACTAAAAACCATAAAACCCTTAAAAACTATAAAAAAAGCGTAAAACCCATAGAAACCCCAAAAATAATTAAAAACTCTAAAACCCTTTAAAACATTAAAAAACTTTAAAAAACTGTAAAAATCACTAAAAAACTCAAAAAACTCTAACCCCCCAAAAAAAGACCCTAAAAACCTAGAAAAACCTTAAAATGGCTAAAAAATTCTGAAAACCCCTAAAAATAATAAAAACCATTAAAATCCTTAAAAACATAAAAAACCTAAAAACTCCCTTAAAATCCATGCAAACATAAAAATCCCTAAGAACCCCAAAAGACCCTTGAAAACCATAAAAAACCCTATGAACATTAAAAACCACTAAAAACCCATAAACACTCTAAAAACTGACAAAAAAATCTAAAAACTCATAAAACCTGTGAAAATGTTAAAAAACTCTAAAAAACCTAAAAAAGAAAAAAACCCTTAAAAAATCCAAAAAAATGAACAGACCCTAAAAACCCAGAAAACCCCTAAAAACCCTTAAATCCCCTGAAAAACCCTAAAAACCCTTAAAATTCATAAAAACTCTGAATAACATAAAAATGATAAAAACCCTCTAAAAATCCATGAAACAGTAAAAAATCCTAAAAACCCTGAAAAACCTAAAACCCCCTAAAAACTCCTAAAAACCTTAAAAACCATAAAAACACAGTAAAAACTCTAAAAACACTTAAAACCATGGATACTTTAAAAAAATCTAAAAAACATAAATAACTCGAAAATTATCAAAAAAACCCCTAAAAACCACAAAATACCTTAAAAACCCGGAAAACCCCAAAAAAGCCTAGAACCCCTTAAAACCCATGAAAACCCCCCAAATCCCTAAAAACCCTATTACCAAAAAAAGAATAAAAATATAATAAAAAACAAATAAAAATCCCTAAAAATCAGTAAAAACATTAAAAAATACTAAAACCCTAAAAAACCCTTTAAAACCATAAACCCCTAAAATCGTAAAAATCCCTAAAAACCCATTAAAACCCTAAAAACAACTAAAATGAAAAAAACCCTTAAAAGCCGAAAAAATGTTAAAAAACCTTAAAACCCTAAAAAACTAAAAAAAAACTAAAACACCCAAAAGACCCTAAAACCCTTAAAACCCATAAAAACCCTAAAAACCATTGATAAACTCTAAAGATGCTCAGAATCCCTAAAAACCCTAAACTGTAAAAAACCTAAAACCCCCCTAAAAATCCATGAAAAAGTAAAAAAACTAGAAAACCCATTGAAAACCATAAAAACCCTTAAAAATCATAAAACTCATCAAAACCCTAAAAATAAATAAAAACTCTAAAAACCTTTACAACCCATAATAGATTAGAAAACTCTAAAAACCCTTTAAAACTCTAAAAAAATCAGAAACAACCCCTAAAAGCCCAAAAGACCCTAAAAACCCCATGAAAACCCTAAGAACCCTCAAAATCCCTAAACCTCTAAAAACCTTAAAAACCATAAAAATCCTAATAAACACCTAAAAATCCCTCAAAACATAAAAACCCTAAAAGTCCCAGAAGCCCCTAAAAACCATAAGACCCCTAAAAACATTAAAAACCCCAAAAAACCAACAAAAAACTCTAAAAAACCCTTTAAACCCCTAAAAATCTAAAAAAAAGTAAAAACCCAAAAAGACCATAAAAACCGATAAAACCCTAAAAATACATGAAAGCTCCTAAAATCCCTCAAAATCCCAAAAAACCCTATAACCCACAAAAACCTAAAAACCCTAAAATCCATGAAAAAGTAAAACCCCTAAAAACCCTTAAACCCCCCCTGAAAATCATAAAACCCCAAAAAACCTTATAAAACCCTAAACAACCATATGATCCCTATAAAACCACTAAAAACCCTTAAAACCCCAAAAATATTAAGAAATTATAAAAACATTTAAAACCCCTAAAAACTAACAGAAAAAAAATAAAAACTCCCAAAAGACACTAAAACCGTAAAACCCCCTGAAAACCCCTTTAAAACCCTCAAAATCCCAAAAACCATAGAAAATCCTAAAAACCAAAAAAATCCTAAAAAAACCCTTAAAATACATGAAAACGTAAAAAACATTACAAATCCTAAAAAACTGATGAAATCCATGAGAACCCCTAAAAAACTTTAAAAACCTAAAAACCCATAAAAACACTAAAAACAAAAAAAAACTCTAAAAGCCCTCAAAACCACTAAAAATGTTAATAAACTATAAAAACCCATAAATCCCTAAAAACTCAAAAAAAACCCTTAAAACCAAAAAGTCCTAAAAACCCAAAAAAACCCTAAAACCCCTGAAAAACACTAAAAACCCTCAAAATCCCTAAAACCCTAAAAAACCATAAAAATCAATGAAAAATTAAAAACCCCACAACCCTAAAAAACTCCTGGATGCCATGAAAACCCCTAAAAAACGTAAGAAACCCTAAAAACCCATAGAACCCTTAAAAAAGCTAAAAGATATGAAAACCCTTTAAACCCCTAAAAATGTTAAAAACACTAAAACACCTTAAAAATCAAAAAAAAAAACTTAAAACCACAAAAGACTGTAAAAACACCAATAACCACTTAAAACACTAAAAACCCCTAAAACCCCCTAAAAACCCCTAAAAACCCTAAAAACCATAAAAATCCTAAAAAAACCCATAAAAATCCATTAAAACACCAAAAACTGTAAAAAAGCTAAAACCCCCCTAAAAACTATAAAAACCCCTTAAAAAAATAAAATCCCTTAAAACCCTAAAAACCACTAAAAACTCTAAAAACCCTCAAAATCCCTAAAAATATTAAAAAAACTATAAAAAACCTTAAAACCTGTAAATATTAAAAAAAACCCAAAAAAACCCTGAAAAAAACTAAAACCACTAAAAACCTCCTAAAAATCCTAAAAATCCTCAAGATCACTAAAAACCAAAAAAATCATAAACCCCCTAAAAATCCATGAAAACGTAAGACCCTAAAAACCCTGAAAAACCTCTGAAAATCATAAAAACCCTATTACACTAGGAGAAGGAAACTATGGAGTGATGTGATGAACATCAGTGAGCACACTCATCACAATTGGGTTGCGATTAGTGATTTTAATATGGTGTTGAGGCCAGATGAAAGGATTGGATCATCTTTCTCATGCATCGCTGTAGAGGAATTCTCTTGTTGTCTTGATCAGTGCAATCTGGCGGAACTCCCTATTGCGGGTGATCGCTTCACATGAGGAAGGTTCACCATAAATGGGCGGCAAGCAAGTAAATTAGATAGATGTTTCTTCCAAATCAATAACAGCAGTTCTCCAAGTGTGATATCTGTAGCTACTCTCCCTAAGTTCAATTCAGATCATAACCCCTTGATGATTGAAATCCGTGACAATAACTGCAGGTCCTCTCCATTGCCTTTCAAATTCAACAATGCTTGGATCACCATCCTTGGATGCAGGGAAGTGTTTGTTAATGGGTGGAGTACCACTTTTTATGGCAGCCCACACTTTGTTGTAGCGGAAAAACTCAAACGAATAAAGAGTCTTCTTAGGTAATGGAGTACGATCTATTTCTCCAAGATTGATGATGAAATTAAGGATGCTGAATCCCAACTTTCTCACTATCAAATAAACACTGATCAGCAACTCACCCCCCCTAGGGAGGAAATACAACTTCACTCTAAGCTGGATGAGCTTTTGGCATTAAAAGAGAAGCTTTCTAGAAATCAATTTAGCGTGGCCTGGCTCAAGGAAGGGGATAAGAACTCCAAACTCTTTAATCGTCTTCATAGGGAGAAAAAATCTAAGAAAGTTCTGAATGTCATCCGGATTAATGGGACCTCCTTTTCATCTGAACATGAGCTCTCCAATGCTGTGGTCGGTCATTTCAAGGCACTATACAATGATGGCAGGCATGAGCAGACCCCTAGATTATTCGGATCTATTGATCCTTGCATTAATGATCAGTAGAATAAGAGTCTTACTGATGCCCCGTTTGAAGAGGAAGTCAAGTATGCTCTTTTTCTTTGAATATGGACAGCACTCCCAGCCCAGATGGCTTTAGTAATAAGTTCTTCGTGTTTTATTGGGATATTTTACATGTAGAGGTCACTAATGCTGTCAGAGAGATCTTTATTTCCTACTCCATCCCTCATGGAACGAACTCCAACTTCCTTGATTTACTGCCAAAGAAAAAGAATGCCATGGATATTGGGGACTTTCATCCAGGGGCGATTGGCAACACTATTCCAAAGATAATAAGTAAAATTCTGGCGATCGGGTTGGGGAAGATTGTCGGTGGGATAATCACCCCAAACCAATTTGGGTTTGTCTTGGAACGTAATATTCAGAGATGCCTATATTCTGCATCATAGGGTATCAACATCATGAGGAAGGAATCTAAGTATGGAAGCTTTTCTATGTAGCTGGACATCACAAAGGCATTTGATACGATCAAATGGAGCTTCATCTTTACTGTTCTTAGTAGGTATGGCTTCTCCACCCCTTTCATCAAGTTGATCCATACTATCTTGTCCAGTGTTAGGATCTCTGTTCTTGGTAATGGATCCCCTAAGGGATTCTTCCATTTCTCTCGTAGTGTCAGGAAGGGTGATCCGATTTCTGGTCTCCTCTTTGCTCTGGTTGAGGATTATCTTAGCAGATGCATAATTGATCTCGTTCAAGCCGGTTTTTATGCTCCAATAAAAGTTGGGAAGTATCTTTATGTGCCAACTCATCTTCTATATGCAGATGAAATTCTCCTTTTTGGGAAGGCAGATAGGCGTACCCTATCCTCAATTAAATTACTACTACAACATTATGAAGAGGTTGCGGGGAAATCCATTAGTTGGAAAAAGTCATCTATTATTTTTGGAAATGGGATTCCAGCCTCCAAGCAACGCAGAATTGTAAGAACTCTTGGTGTCATGAGGGTCTCCCTACCTTTCATATACCTGGGGGTTCCCTTGTTTTAGGGGAAGGTGAAAAGTGGATACCATGAGGGAATTTCGCTCAAAATCACTTAACAACTTGCGAGCTGGAAAGGAAAATGCTTATCTCAGGCAGGCAGAATTTTCCTAATCAATTATGTTATTACATCCATGTTTGTGCATGTTTTCTCCATTTATTGATGGCGGACAAGTCTCATCAAGAGTTTGCAAGAAAAAATTAGGAACTTTTCATGGACGGGCTGCATGACTGAGAAGAAGCTTGTATCTGTGGCATGGAAAGAATGTACAAAGCCCATCGAAATGGGTGGGATGGGAATCAAGGACCTTAGGAAATTCAATGACGCCTTAATTGGTAAATTTACATGGAACCTTTTCAACCTGAAAGATAGGAGTCTTGACTTCTTGAGGGAAAGGTTCAATTCCAAACTCTGTGAGGAGTTCCCTAGCTTCATTCCTTCTTCGGTCTGGACCACAATCAGGTCCTCCTATAAAAGCATTATTTCTCACTCTAAATGGGTTGTCTCAAGGCATTCGGTTTTAAATTGTTGGATGACCACCTGGCTTGAACGACCCATCCGTGAATCTGACCAGCCCCCTCAGAATTTTAAGCATTGTTCCATCGCTGATCTCAATAATAACATGAGCGAGATTGAAAGCATTATGCCACAAAATATTATCGCACAAATACAAAGTTACAGCTTCATTGATATGGATTGTCTTATTTGGAAACCCAATATGGTTGGGTATTTGAGTACGAAGGAGTTTTACTGGTTTGAATGTGAGCAGGGAATTCAACCCCTTGTTTGGCTTTCTAAATTTCAGAGGCCCTTCATTCCCCCTTCTAGTCACCTTCTACTATGGAAAAATTGGAGAAATAGATTTCCAGTTCAAGAGAAGTTGAAAAGAGTTGGTTGGTGCTTGGTATCTTCTTGCCCCATCTGTCTTCAGGATGAGGAAAATCTACAACATATTTTTCTTAAATGTAGATTGGCTGCTGGTCTTTGGGAGCATCTGTAGGTCACTTTCCAGCTGAAAATCTGCACGGACATCACAATGTCTGCTCTTTTCAGCAGTGTTTTCGGTGTGCAATGCAGTCAACAGGTTGCCAACCTACTTTTTGTTGCTTTTGTGGCCCTCACCGCTTTTGTGTGGGCAACCCGGAATAAAGTGGTTTTTTATAATGCTCCTTGCTGCCTCTGCAATGGTGTGGTGGCAATTCACAAAGCCGTCCACATGGTGTCTCATATCCAAGCTGGTACGATGGCTAATGATGTTAATGATCTTATTGTTTGAGAACTCTCGGAGTCTCTAGAAGATGCAGGAAATCAAGAGATTTTAAATTCATTCGGTGGATTCCACCAATCCCAGAATGGATAAAAGTCAATGTGGATGGTGCTGCTCTGGGTGCGCGCCTAGTCTCTTCGGTTGTGGAGGCATTTTCCGGACGTACAGAGGCTTTGTTAAAGGATACTTTTATCACTTCATTGGGAATGGATGTGCATATGAAGTGGAGCTTCGGGCTATGATAAAGGTTGTCTAGTTTGCAGTTCACTTTAGGTGGAAGCAGTTATGGATTGAATCTGACTCGATGTTGGCGGTGGAAGCCCTCAAAAGCAAAACAAGGAGAATCGCATGGAGGCTTCTCCCATAATGGATTGAGTTTCTGAGGACTTCTCAGGGTATGAACATTGCAGTCACACATGCATATAGGGAAGAGAACAACGTGGCAGATGTGCTCTCCAAGAAAGCAATTGAGGATGGATGTTCCATGTGGTCCTTTGTAGCACCAGATTTTTGTATTCCCCTTGTGGAATCGAACATGAAGGGTGACTTGCACACTCGGTTGTGCAGACCCTCCCTGTAAAGCCCTGTACTTACTTTTTTGTTAATAAATCTTGTGGGGCCGGGACACGCCTTGGCCCCGAACCTGCTTTGCCTAAAACCACATAAAAACCCTGAAAACCCACTAAAAACTCTAAAAACCCTTTAAACCCCGAAAAACGTTAAAAGCCCTAAAAATCATAAAAAACCAAAAAAATGAACCCCCCCCCCAAAAAAAAACCAAAAACGCACTAAAATACTTAAAATACCCTAAAACTTCTTGAAAAACCCTCAAAATCCATAAAAACTAAAATCCCTAAAAAACCCTTAAAACCATAAAAACCTCTAAAACCCTTAAAAACCCTATAAACACATAAAAATACCTAAAAAACAACAAAAAACTATTAAAACCCTTAAAACACTTAAAACCCCCCAAAACATTAAAAAACTCCAAAAAACCAAAAAACCCTAAAAACTCAAAAAAAAAACCCCCAAATCCCCAAAAGACCTTAAAAACCTGAAAAAGACCATAAAAACCCTGAAAACCCCTAAAACACCTTAAAACCCAAGAAAAAGTGTAAAACCTCTCAAAATCCCCAAAACACTAAAAACCATAAAAAACATAAGAAACCCCTAAACAATCCATGAAAATGTAAAAAACCCTAAAAAAACATAAAACCCCCCAAAAACCATAAACCCCTAAATAAATAAAAAATCCCTCAAAACCCAAAAAGAACCTAAAAACCAAAAAGGTCCCTAAAAACTAGGAAAAACTCTAAAAACCCTAAAAATCCCTAAAACCCTAAAAACTCTAAAAATCCATGAAAACTTACAAAACCCTAAAAACCCCTAAAAACCAAAAAAAACCATAAAACCCACTAAAAATCTAAAAAACTTTTAAAACCCTAAAAAACTCAAAAAAACCCCTAAAACCCCACAAAGGCCCTAAACCATAGAAAAACCCTAAAAATCCCAAAAACTCATGAAAACACCTAAAAACCCTCAAATTCCCAAAAAACTCAAAAAATCCAAAAAACAATAAAAATCCAAAAACCCTAAAATCCATGAAAACGTAAAAAACCCTAAAAACCCTAAAAAACACCCGAAATCCATAAAAACCCCTAAAACTCCTTAAAACCCTAGAAACCCATAAAAAACCCAAAAACCCACTAAATACTCTAAAAACCTTTGAAACCCCTAAAAATAATAAAAATATCTAAAAACCCATTAAAACAGTAAAAAACACAAAAAAACCCTAAAACCCAAAAAGACCCTAAAACCCTTGAAAAACCCTAAAAATCAAAGAAACACTGAAAAACCCTAAAACTCCAAAAAATCCCGAAAACCCTAAAAAAACCAAAACCATAAAAATCATAAAAAAGCCCTAAAAATCCATGAAAACTTAAAAAACCCTAAAAACCCAAAAACCCAAAGACACCAGAAAACAATTAAGCCCCTAAAAACCTTAAAAACCCCTAAATATCCATAAAAACTCTAGAAACCACAAAAAACTCAAAACCCTAAAACCCCCTTAAAAATCCCTATAACCCTCAAAGTCCCTAAAACCCATAAAAACCCCAAAATCCATAAAAATAAAAAAGCCCTAAAAATACATGAAAACATAAAAAACCCAAAAAACCCTAAAAAACACATGAAATCCATAAAAACCCTAAAAACCTTAAAAAGCGTAAAAACCCATAAAACCCCTAAAAACCACTAAAAACTCGAAAAACACTTAAAACCCCTAAAAACGTTAAAAAAAATTTAAAAATGCAAAAAAACACTAAAAATTCAAAAAAACCATAAAGACACAAAAAAACCCCAAAAACATTAAAAACCCCAAAAAACATTAAAAACCCCTAAAAACCCATGAATGCGTAAAAAGCCCTAAGAACATTGAAAACGCTCTGAAAACCATAAAACCACTAAAATCATAAAAAACCCTAACAACCCATAAAAGCCTAAAAACGACTAAAACTAAAAAAACCCTTAAAAACCCAAAAAATGTTTAAAAACACTAAAAAACATTAAAACCCTAAAAAACTCAAAAAAAACCTAAAAACGCAAAATACCCTAAAACCCCCAAACAAACCCTAAAAACCCTAAAAAAAACTAAGAAAACCCCTAAAAACCTCAAAATCCATAAAAACCCAAAAAAACCTTAAAAACCTAAAAACCAAAAAAATCCCCCCCCTAAAAATCAATGAAAACTTAAAAGCCCAAAAATCCCCAAAAGACACCTAAAAACCAAAAAACCCCTTAAAAACTTAAAAACCCCCCAAAACCCTTAAAACCCCTAAAAACATAAAAAACTCTAAAAATCTTTAAAACACTAAAAAACTCAAAAATACACAAAAAAACCCCCCCAAACCCCAAAAAGACCCTAAAAACCCTAAAAAGACAAAAAACCTAAAACCCTAAAAACCCTAAAAAACCCTAAAAACCATGAAAACTACATGAAAACCATAAAACCCCTAAAAACCTTAAAAACCCCTAAAACCCCAAAAAACCATGAAAAACTCTAAAAGCACTTTAAACCCCTAAAAGCATTAAAAAACTCTAAAAAGCTTAAAACACTAAAAAACTCAAAAGAACCCCCTAAAACCGCAAAAAGATCCAAAAGAACCTAAAACGTCAGAAAAACCCTATAAACCCACAAAATCCACGAAGACATTAAAACCTTAAAAACCCTAAAAGCCCCCAAAATACCATAAAAACCTCTAAAAACTATAAAAACCCTAACAACCCGTAAAACCTTAAAAAACAATAAAATATCTAAAAAACCTTTAAACCTTAAAAGTCCTAAAAACCCAAAAAACACTAAAAACCCAAAAGACCCCTAAAATGTTTAAAAATCCTAAAAACCCTAAAAAGCCCTGAAAAACCCTAAAAAACCCTAAAAACCACAAAAATCCTAAAAACCTCTTAAAACTATAAAAATGAAAAAAAACCTAAAAACCCTAAGAAACCACTAAAAACAACAAACACCCCTAAAAAATTAAAAAACACTAAAAACATTGGAAACACTAAAAAACCTTAGAAACCCTAAAACCAAAAAACCCCTAAACCCCCAAAAGGACCCTAAAAACCTTAAAAACCCTAAAAACTACTAAAAAGTCTAAAATCCCTCAAATCCCTAAAAACCCTAAAAACCACAAAAATCCTAAAAAACCCCTAAAACTCCAAGAAAACATAAAAAACCCTGAAAACCATGAAAACACCCTAAAAAATTAAATAACCCTAAATACACATAAAATCCCTAAAACCCCACTAAAACTATAAAAACCCAAAAAACCCCTAAAATGTTAAAAGAATCTAAAAAAACCTTAAAACCACTAAAAACTCAAAAAAACCCCTAAAACCCCAGAAAAAACCCTAAAACCTTGAAAAACCCTAAAAACTCTAAAAACCCAAAAGACCCTTGAAAATTCAAAAAACCTTCAAAATCACTAAAAACCCTAAAAAACCCTAAAAACCATGAAAATCCAAAAAAACCCCTAAAACTCCTGAAAAAGTAAAAACCCCTAAAAACCCTGAAAACCCCCTAAAAACAAAAAGACACAAATTACCCCTAAAAACACAAAAACCCCATTTAAAAATCTGAAATCCCTTAAAACACGTAAACATGTTAAAAAACTATAAAAACCTGAACAAATAAAAAAAAACCTAAAAACCCAAAAGACCCTAAAAACCCTGAAAATCTCTAAAAACCATAAAAACAGATGAAAACCATAAGAACCATCAAAATCCCTAAAACACAAAAAAATCCTAAAAAACCTCTCAGAATACATGAAAATGTAAAAAACCCTAAGAACCTTGAAAACCCCCTGAAGACCATAAAGACCACTAAAACCTTAAAAAACACTAAAAACCATAAAAACCCACTAAAACCCCTTAAAAACCTAAAAATATTAAAAACTCTAAAAAACCTTAAAAAACACAATAAAAAACTCAAAAAAAACCCAAAAAACCCAAAAAACCCAAAAAGACCCAAACCCTAAAAACCCCTATAAACCCTAAAACCCCTAAAACCCCTGAAAACCCTCAAGATTGTAAAAAGCCTAAAAAATCCTAAAACCCATAAAAATCCTAAAACCCCCCTGAAAGTCAATGAAAATGTAAAAAACACTAAAATCCTTGAACACCCCCTAAAAACCAGTAAACCCCTAAAAACCATAAAACCCCCTAAAAACCAGCTAAAAACTCTAAAAACCCTTTAAATCCCTAAAAACATTAAAAAAATCTAAAAAACCTTAGAACCTAAAACGCCTAAAAACACTAAAAACTCTAAAAACCCTCAAAATTCCTAAAAAAAACCTTAAAACCTTAAAAAACATGAAAAAACACCTAAAAACCATAAAAACCCAAAAAAAAACATAAAATCCCTAAAAACCCACAAAAACGCTAAAAACATAATAAAATGTTTACAAACCCATAAAACACCTACAAACATTTAAAACTCTAAAAAACCCTAAAAACCCTAAAAAACTAAAAAAAACTTGAAAAACCCAAAAAGTCATTAAAAACCCAGAATACCCCAAACCCCCAGAAACTCTTGAAAACCCCGAAAACTATCAAAAACCCTACAAACCCTAAAAACCCCTAAAACCCATAAAAATCCTAAAAACCCCTAAAATCCATGAAAACGTAAAAAACACTAATAACGCTAACCCCCCCCCCCCAAGCAGCCACAAACCCCACCAAAACCATAAAAAACTCATAAAATCTTTAAAAAACCACTAAAAACTCTAAAAATCCTTAAAAACCCTTTAACCACTAAAAACTCTAAAACCCCTAAAATCCCTACAAATGTTGAAAACTCTAAAAATGATTTAAAACACTAAAAAATTCTAAAAAACACTAAAAAAAATCCAAAAAAGGCCCTAAAACCCTGAAAACCCTAAAAACACTAGAAAACCCTACAAACTCTGAAAATCCCTAAAAACCTAAAAACCTTAAAAACCAAAAAAATTCCCTAAAATACATGAAAACATAAAAAATCCTAAAGACCCTTAAAACTCCTAAAAACCATAAAACAGCTAAAACCTGAAAAAAAAAACCCTAAAAGATCATAAAACCCCTTAAACTCAATAAAAACTCTATAAACCCTTATGGGGATGAGGACATTGATTTGTAGTTCCTGCTTCTTTTTCTTCTGCTTTTCAGGTCTTTTGGGGTTTTTTGGTGTCTTGGGGGGTCTAGGGTTTTTCAGTGTGGGTCGTTTGACCCTGCCCCGCCCTTGTCTGCTTTCTTTTCTTTTCTTTTTATAAATTTTGATCGGGAAAGAATAGCCTAGCCCCGCGCCTTTCCTTAAAAACATTAAAAAATATATAGTAAATTTAAAAGCCTAAGAAACCTTAAATACCCTAAAAATCTCAAAAAAACCATAAAAATCCAAAAGGCCCTAAAAACACTTAAAACCCTAAAAACATTGAAAACCCTTAAAACCCTTGAAATCCCAAAAAACCCAAAAAACCATAAAAATCTTAAAAACCCCATAAAAATCCATGAAAATGTAAAAAACCCTAAAAATCATAAATAACCACTAAAAACCATAAAACCCCTTAAACCCTTTAAAAACCCATAATATCATAAAAAACATAAAACCACTAAAAACTCTAAAAAACTCAAAAAAACCCCTAAAACCCCCAAAAGACCCTAAAAACCCTGAAAAACCCTAAAAACCTTTAAATCCCCTGAAAATCCAAAAAAACCCTCGAAATCCCTAAAATCCCTAAAAACCATAAAAAACCTAATAAAACCACTAAAAATCCATAAAAATGTAAAAAACATAAAAAAACCCTCGAAAAAACCCTGAAAACCATAAAACCCCTAGAAACCTTTAAAAACCATAAAAACCTTAAAATCTATTAAAATATCTAAAACACCTTAAAATCCCTAAAAATGTAATAAAACTCTTAAAACCTTAAAAACCCTAAAAAACTCAAAAAAAACCATAAAACCCAAATTGACACTAAAACCTCTGAAAAAACCTAAAAACCCCTGGAAAACCCCAAAAACTCTAAAAAACCTAAAAAACCCAAAAACCATTAAAATCCTAAAACCCCCCAAAAAATACATGAAAATGTAAAAAAACCTTAAAACCTAAAAACCCCTACAAACTAAAAAAACGCCTTATAACCTCAAAAAACCACAAAACCCTAGAAACACTAAAAATTCTAAAACCCCTCAAACACCTTAAAACATTAAAAAAATTCTAAAAACCCTAAAACCCCTAAAAAAATCAATAAAAACCTAAAAAACCCATAAATCCCATAAAAATCTTTAAAACCCCCTAAAAATCTTGGAAAATGTAAAAAAACCTAAAACCTTAAAAAACCTCTAAAACCATCAAAACCCCTAAAACATTAAAACCCCTAAAATCCCATTAAAAATTATAAAAACCATTTAAACCCTTAAAAATGTTTAAAAACTCTAAAAACCCCTAAAAACCAAAAAGACCCTAAAAAGCTTAAAAACTTTAAAACCCTAAAATTCCCTGAAAAATCTTTAAACCCCTCAAATTCCCTAAAAAATCCTAAAACCCCTAAATATAATAAATATCTTAAAATACCCCTAAAAATCCATGAAAATGTAAAAAACCCTAAAAACCCTAAAATGCCCCTAAAAACCATAAAACCCCTAAAAATATTTAAAAACCCTAAAAAACTAAATATCTAATAACCCTTAAAACTATTAAAATCATTTAAAATCTCTAAAATCCCTTAAAACGCTAAAAAAGTCAAAAAACTCTAAAACCTCCAAAAAAACTATAGAAAACCCTAAAAACACTCAAAATTACAGAAAACTATAGCACCCCTGGTATCAATTAAGTAACCCTTTATTTATTTATTTTTTGTATGTAAACTATATTAGTTGAGTTTGGGAATATTTGGGGACCTTTTGGAATATTTTTGGGGATTTTCTATAGGTAAACTCCTACAGGAAACCATGCACAGTGAGACAAAGGTAAAGGGGAAGGCACATGGGCTATGCATAGTTTGTCCAAACTATGTGGAAGCCTAGGAGAAACCGTGCTTTGTTGGACAGTGAGCTTTAGCATGATTGGCCCACGGTTTGGAAACCGTGAAAGATGACCATTTGAGGTTCATCCTTGAGGTAGTGGTTGGCACATGATTAGTGCATGGTTTACCTAACCGTGCGACTAAACCATGAATGGTTTAAAAACTACATACTAAAAAAGTGGATCTAGGTCATCCATATGTTTTAATGCCTCTTTTTTTCCCAAAGCGGCCCTAACTCGGGATTTTTCCATCTCAAAGGTTGGAGAACCTCTTCCAATCATTTCAGAGGCGATATGAAGGCTTCTCTTGGTGATTTGAAGCTGTATTATTATTGTAAGTGATCGTTCTTGGTTTCTCTTGGTAGTTTTGTTGGATCAATTTCTCCTAATCTCTCGGATTCTTAGATCTACACCTGCTATGGGTAGATCTAAGGTTGTAGATGCCAAATATGTTTAGATTTTGGTCTTATTGTTGATAGGGGAAGAGATCTAAGTTGGGTTCATGGAGATTTAACTCAGTTTCATGGGATTTTAAGTGTCATTCTTCATTTTCGTCATAAAACCTGAGGTAGGTGGCATCACTCTCAACTCCTCGGGCTAGAACTGATTGGATTAGTTTCAAATTGATTGAAATTTATAAAGAAATTTATGTGAAATGTATGGTAAAAAACTTCTTTAGTGATGGTTTGTGGATTTGTGTGAAATCATGGAATTATTGTACAAAGTTGTTCGATAAATGATTTTAAAATGATGATTTTAAAATAGTTGCTTGATTCGATTTACAGAAAAAGGTTTTCAATAAAAAGGTTGTTTTACTAAAATGGTTTTGGCATGATTATATTGGCATGGTTGTTGGGAATACTTGGTGTGTGTGTTCATATTTCATTATGAGGCTTGGTTGAAATATGTCCTTGTGCTTGGTGCCAAAGGTGTAATGACACATGGGGTTTAATTACCTTGTGACGAATTGGTAGATCGATGTGAAACCGCTCATGGGTATCAAACTGTCATAACGAAGAATGCATGTGTAGTTGTGTGGATGTGTGGATTGGAATAGGGTATACCAAAGTGGAATTAATGAAATGGTTTTGGAAAATCTACTGAGTTGCATTACTCATCCTTGCTTTAGCACTTTGGTGCTTTTGCATATGTTGTTTATCGAAACACGGTAAAAGGTAAGGTATCACAAATCTTTAGTAGTACTTCATGATACTTGGGTTGTTGTGGAGTTGGAGCATGGAGCATGTTCGGAGCTTGGAGTTGTCAATCGAGTCTTTGAGTTTTGTCTTGCGTTGTTTACTTTGATATTGTTGTCTTCCACTATGGTACTTGGTTTTAGTTTGATTTTGATAAATGAAATGTTGGATTGTCTTTCATTGTTATCATGCATCATATAGTGGTTTGTTTGGTTATGTCTTGTTTGGTTAGTTGTTTTATTCTTAAAGGGAAAATTTCCCCCACATGTATTGAAGCCCTTCAACATTTATTACCAAGATTTGGTGTTTGGCGCCTTGCAAAAAAAAGATTTGGTGTTTTGGGGATGTCGGTTAAGGCTAAGTAATGTTCCTATACCTTCTCAAGCCAATGAAGATAAGAAGGATGTTACAAAAACCCTAAAAACCCTGAAAACCAAAAAAAACTAAAAAAACCTAAAAATCGATGAAAAAGTAAAAAATCCTAAAAACCATGACAAACCCCTTAAAACCATAAATTCACCTAAAAAATCATAAAAAACCTAAAAAACACTAAAAACTTTAAATACCCTTACAATCCCTAAAATGTTAAAAACTCTAAAAAAAATTTAAATCCCTAAAAAACTCAAAAAAACACTAAAAACCCAAAAAGACCCTTAAACCCTAAAAATCCCTAAAAACTCTAAAAAACCTGAAAAACCCTCAAAATCCATGAAATCCTGAAAAACCCTAAAAACCAAAAAAGTCCTAAAAACTCCCTAAAAATATGTGAAAACATAAAAAACCCTAAAATCTCTAAAACTCCACTAAAACCCATAAAAACCCCTAAAACCCATAAATACCATTAAGAACCCATAAAAATAATAAAAAACACTAAAAAAAATCAAAAAACCCTTTAAATCCCTAAAAACGTTAAAAAACTAATAAATCTTAAAAACCCTAAAAATCTCAAAAAAACCCTAAAAACCCAAAAATACCATAAGAAATTGAAAACCTATAAAAACCTGAAAAACACAAAAAACCCTCAAAATCCATAAAAAACCAAAAAAAACCCCTAAAACCCATAAAACCCATAAAAATCCCAAAAAACAGCTAAGATTCTATGAAAATGTAAAAAACCCTAAAAGCCCTGAAAAACTCCGAAAAACCATAAAACCCTAAAAAACCTTAAAACCCATAATGCCCTAAAACAACTAAAAACAATAAAAACCCATAAAAACCATAAAAATGTTAAAAAATCTCAAAAACTTACAAACCCTAAGAAACTCGAAAAAACCCATAAAAATTAAAAAAGGCCCTAAAAGCTTGGAAACCCCCTAAAAACCCCTAACAACACTTGAAAACCTTCAAAATCCCAAAACCCTAAGAAACCCTAAAAACTAAAAAAATCCTGAAAACCCCCTAAAATTCATGAAAACGTAAAAAACCTAAAAAATGCAGAAAAATACCTAAAAATCATAAACCCCCGAAAAACCTTAAATACCTAAAAACCCCAAAACCCACTAAAAACTCTATTAACTCCTAAAAACCCTAAAAATGTAAAAAACTCTAAAAAATATTAAAAACACTAAAAAACTAAAAAAACCCTAAAAACCCAAAAAGACCATAAAACCCCTAAAAACCCTAAAAAACCCTAAAAAACCATAAAAAACCCTAACAACCATAAAAATCCAAAAAAACCCCAAAAAATCTAGGTAAACATAAAAAACTCTAAAAACCCTAACACCCCCCCCCCCCGAAAATCATAAAAAATATCAAAAACCTTAAAAACCCTAAAACCCCCTAAAAACACACTAATAGTCTAAAACCCTTAAAACCCCTAAAAACATTAAAAACTCTAAAAAACCTTAAAACACCTAATAATTCAAAAAAACCTCTAAAAACCCAAATAGGAACTAAAAACCCCAAAACCCCTAAAAATCCTCGAAAAACCATAAAAACCATCAAAATCCCTAAAGACCCTAAAAAACTATAAAACCCATAAAAATCCTAAAAAACCCTAAAAATCCAGAAAACATAAAAAAACCCTTTAAACCCTAAAACCCACTAAAAACCCCTAAACCCCTCCAAATCTCTAAAAATCCTAAAAATCCATGCAAATGTAGAAAACCCTAAAAACCATAAAAAATGCCTGAAAACCATTAAAAACACTAAAAACCCTAAAAACCATAAAAACCCATAAAACCCTAAAACCACTAAAATCTCTAAAAACCCGTTAAACCCCTAAAAACATTAAAAACTCTAAAAAAGCTTAAAAAATCTAAAAACTCAAAAAAAAGAAAAAAAGAAAAGGAGACCTTAAAATCCCTTAAAACCTCTGAAAATCCTAAAACCACTGAAAACCCATAAAACCCCTCAAAGTCCCTAAAAACCCTAAAAACCATAAAAATCCTCAGAACCACTAAAAATCAATGAAAACATAACAAAACCAAAAAAAGTCAAAAAACCCTGAAAACCTCCTAAAAACCATAAAAACCCCTAAAATTCCATAAAAAATCTAAAAATCCAATAAAAACTCTAAAACCCATTAAAACCCTTAAAAATGTTAAAAACTCTAAAAACCTTCAAAATGCTACAAAACTCAAAAAAGACTCTAAAAATACAAAAAGCCCTAAAACCCCTAAAAAACCAAAAACACACACAAAATCCCTAAAACCCCTAAAAACTATGGAAACGTAAAAACCCGAAAAAACTTTAAAAACCCCTTGAAAACCATAAAAACCCCTAAAAACCTTAAAAAACCATAAAACCCCATAAAAAACCTAAACAACTACTAAAAGATCTAAAAACTCTTAAAACCCCTCAAAAATGTTTTTTTGACAAAACCCCTCAAAAATGTTAAAAACTCTAAAAACCCTTAAAACCCTTAAAAACATCAAAACCTCCCCTCAAAATCCAAAAAGACCTAAAAACACTAAAAACTCCCTAAAAGCCTCAATATATATAAAAACTCTAAAAAACCCTAAATCCATAAATATCCTAAAAGACCGCTAAAAATCCATGAAAATGTAAAAAACCTTAAAAACCATGAAAAACCCTAAAAACCCATAAAAACCATAAAAAACCATAAAACCCCATAAAAACCCTAAAAACCCACTAAAAACTCTAAAAAGCCTTTAAACTCCTAAAAACATTAAAAAAAACTCTAAAAGATATTAAGACCCTAAAAAACTCAAAAAACACTAAAAACCCAAAAGACCCTAAAAACCTAAAACCCCTAAAAACTCTCAAAATCCTTAAAAACCCTAAAACTCATAAAAGTCCTAAAAAATCCTAAGAATCCATAAAATATAAAAAACCCTAAAACCCCTCTAAAATCCATAAAAACCCCTAACACCTTAAAACCACAAAACACTAAAAACTCTTAAGACCCCTAAACACCCAAAACAACAATAAAAACCCTAAAACCCCTGAAAACCCATAAAACCCATAAAACCTATGAAAAAGACTAAAAACACGCAAATTCCCAAAACCCCTAAAAACCATAAAAATCCTAAGAAACCCCTAAAAATCAATGAAAACGTAAAGAACCCTAAAAACCGTAAAAATCCATGAAAACCATAAATTCCCCTAAAAATCTTTAAAAACCATATAACCCCATAAAAACCACTGAAAACCATAAATTCCCCTAAAAATCTTTAAAAACCATATAACCCCATAAAAAACACTAAAAACACTAAAAATCCTTTAAACCACTAAAGACTTTTAAAAACTCTACAAAATCTTAAAAACCCTAAAAAATCAAAAAAAAAATCCTAAAAACCCAAAAATATCCTAAAAACCCTAAAAACCCTCAAGTCCCTAAAATCCAAAAAACATCTTAAAACCCACCTAAAAATCAATGAAAAAGTGAAAAACACCCAAAACCCTGAAAAACCTATGAAAACCATAAAACCCCTAAAACCCTTCAAAACCTTAAAAACCCATAAAAACCCTAAAAACCCACTAAAACTCTAAAAACCCCTTTGAATCCCTAAAAATGTAAAAATCTCTAAAAAACCTAAAACCCCAAAAAACTCAAAAAACCCTAAAACCCAAAAGACCCCAAAGCCCTTAAAAACACTAAAAACCCTAAAACCCCCCAAAAAACCCCTAAAACACTCATAATTCCTAAAAACCCTAAAAAATTTAAAAACCTAAAACCCCCTTAAAAATCCATGAAAACGTGAGAAACCTAAAAAATCTCGAAAACCCCAAAAAACCATAAAAACCCCTAAAAACCATAAAATCCCTAAAAACTCATAAAACACACTAAAAACCTTAAATATATAGAAAACCCTTAAAAACTTTAAAAACTATAAAAAAACCTTAAAAAATAAAAAATCCCTAAAAATCCAAAAATCCCTTTAAAACCCTGAAAACCAAAACCCCTAAAAACTTCGAAAAACCCCTAAAAACCCCCCAAAACCCACAAAATCCATAAAAACCCTAAAAACCATAAAAATCATGAAAACCCCTAAAAATCAATGGAAACGTAAAACCCCCAAAAAACCCCCGAAAAACCCCATGACATCCATAAAACCTCCCAAAACCATAAAATACCCTAAAACCTCATAAAATCTTTAAAAACCCACTAAAAACTCTAAAAAAACTTTAAACCCCTAAAAGCATCAAAAAAATATAAATAACCTTAAAATCACACAAAAACTCAAAAAACCCAAAAAACTCCAAGACCCTAAAATTTCTTAAAACCCTAAAAACCCTAAAAACCCATAAAAACCTTAAAACCCATCAAAATCCATAAAAACAATAAAAACCCATAAAAACCTAAAAAACCCCTAAAATGAATGAAAACCTAAAACCCCCTAAAAACCGTCCAAAAACCTTGAAAACCATAAACACCTTAAAAACCCTGAAAGCCTATAAAAACCCAAAAAACCAACTAAAAAATCTAAATACCCTTGAAAACACAATTTTTTTTAAAAAAACTCTAAATAATCTTAAAAAAACTAAAAACTATAAAAACCCTAAAACCCAAAAGACCCTAAAACCCTTAAAACCCCGAAAAGCAAAAAAAAACCCAGAAAAACCGCAGAAACCTTCAAAATCCCTAAAAACCCTAAACCCCTAAAAAAAATTAGAAATCCCAAAAACGCCTAAAAATCCATGAAGGGGAGCCGTTAAAAGTGCAAAATGGAGATCCAGGCATAAAAATCCATGAAAACATAAAAAACCCAAAAAACCTTGAAAAACCTCTAAGCACCATAAAACCCCATAAAACTTTAAAAACTCCTAAAAACCCAATAACCACTTTAAAAATCAAAAACCCCTTAAAACCCCTAAAAATTATGAAAAAATCTAAAAACCCTTTAAAACCCTATAAAAAAATCTAAAAAACCAAAAAACCTAAAAAGACCCTAACACCGTGAAAAATCCGGAAAAATAGAAAACCCAAAAAACCCTAAGAATCCTAAAATCCCTAAAACCCTAAAGACCATAAAAAACCTAAAAACCCCTAAAATCCATGAAAACGTAAAAAACCCTAAATATCATAAAACCGCTAAAACCCATAAAGAACCCTAACAACCCATAAAACCCCTCAAAACCCACTAAAAACTCTAAAAAACCTGAAAACCCATAAAAACTTTTAAAAATATAAAAAACCTTTAAAACCCTAAGAATCCTTAAATACCCTAAAAACCCTAAAGTTCCTAAAAACCTTAAAAACCCTTGAAAACCCCCAAAAACCCCTTGAAATCCTAAAAAACTCTAAAACCCATAAAAATCTTTAAAAACCCCTAAAAATCCATGAAAATGTAAACAACCCTAAAAACATTAAATAACCACTGAAAACCATAAAAACCCCCCAAAACCCTATAAACCCATAAAGACCATAAAAATCACAAAAATATCTAAAAACCCTTAAAACTCATAAAAATGTTAATAATTCTAAAAAACTAAAAAAAATACCCAAAAGACCCTAAAACCCTAAAAATCCCAAAAAACCCCTAAAACCACTAAAAACATGAAAACCCCTAAAATCCCTCAAATCAATAAAGAATCGAAAAACCATAAATATCCTAAAAAACCCCTAAAAATCTATGAAAACCTAAAAAAACTAAAAAAACCCCTAACCCCCCCTAAAAAGTTGAAAAAAACCCTAAAACCCAAAAGGACCCTAAAAACCCCGAAGAAACCCTAAAACCCATGAAAACCCCAAAATATCCCTAAAAACCAAAAAACCCCTTAAAACCGTTAAAATCCTTAAAAACCATGAAAATATATGAAAACGTAAAAACCCTAAAAACCCAGAAAAACCCCTAAAACCCTTAAAAAACCTAAAAACCCGTAAAAACTCAAAAAATTCATTAAAGACTCAAAAAACCCTTAAAACCCCTTGAAACATTAAAAAACTCTAAAAATCCTTTAAACCACTAAAATCAGTCAAAATCCCTAGAAACACTAAAAAATATTAAAAACCATAATTTTTTTAAAAACCCCTAAAAATCCATGAAAATGTAAAAAACCCTAAAACGCTGAAAAACCCCAAAAAACCATCAGTACCCCTAAAAAACTTAAAAAACCCTAAAAAATCACTAAAAACTCTAAAAACTTTTACAACCCCTAAAAAACCTTAAAACCCTAAAAGACCCTATAAACATTGAAAAACCCTCTAAAAACCCTCAAAATACATAAAAACTCTAAAAAACCCTAAAGACCATAAAAATCCAAAAAAGGCCGCTAAAAATCCATGAAAATGTAAAAAACCTTAAAAACCATAAAAACCCTTAAAAACCATAAAAATCCCTAAAACCCCTAAAAATATTCTTAAGAATCCATGAAAATATAAGAAACCCTAAAAGCCCCCTAAAACCCATAAAAACCCCTAAAACATTAAAAAAACAAAAAAACACTAAAGCCCCTTAAAACCCCTAAACACCCAAATCAACAATAAAAACCCTTAAATCCCTGAAAACCCCTAAAACCCTTAAAACCTCTGAAAAAGCCTAAAAAACGCAAAATACCTAAAATCCCTAAAAACCATAAAAGTCCTAAGAAACCCCTAAAAATCCATGAAAACGTAAAACCACTAAAAAACCTGAAAATCTCTAAAATCCATAAAACCCCTAAAAACATTAAAAACCCTAAAAACCCAAAAGACGCTAAAACACCAAAAGTCCCTAAACACATTGAAAAAACACTTAAAACCTCTAAAAAACCCTAGAAACCCTCAAAATCACTAAAAAACATAAAACACACTAAAAATCCATGAAAACATAAAAAACCTAAAAACCCATGAAAACGTAATAAACCCTAAAAACCCTAAAACCCTAAAAACTCATGAAAACCATAAATTCCCCTAAAAATCTTTAAAAACCCTAAAACCCCATAAAACCCACTAAAAACACTAAAAAACCTTAAAACCCCTAAAAACTTTAAAAATCTCTAAAAAATATTTTAAACCCTAAAAACTCAAAAAAAATACCTAACACCACAAAAAGATCCTTAAAACCAAAAAAATCTTAAAACCCCCCTAAAAAACAATGAAAAAGTGAAAAACCCTGAAAACCCTATGAAAACTATAAAAACCCAGAAAACCCTTCAAAACCATAAAAACCCAGAAAAATCCAAAAATCCCACCAAAAACTCTAAAACCCCTTAAAATCCCTAAAAACGTTAAAAACTCTAAAAAACTAACCCCCCCCCCCCCCAAAAAAAAAAAACTCAAAAAACCCTAAAACCCAAAAAGACCCCAAAGCCCCTAAAAACACTAAAAACCCTAACATCCCATGAAAACCCCTAAAAACATTCACAATTCCTAAAACCCTAAAAACCTTAAAAACGTAAAAAAACCCCTAAAAATCTATGAAAATGTGAGAAACCTTAAAAACCATGAAAAACCCTGAAAACAATAGAAACCCCTAAAACAATAAAATCCCTAAAAACCCATAAAACCCACTAAAAACATTAAAAACCTAGAAAACCCCTAAAAAATCTAAAAAACCTTTAAAACCCTAAAAAACTAAAAAACCCTAGAAATGTAAAAATACCTTAAATACCCTGAAAACCCCAAACCCCTAAAAACTCCTGAAAACCCCTAAAAACCCTAAAAACCCTCAAAATCCATAAAAACCATAGAAACCATAAAAATCCATGGAAATGTAAAAACCCCAAATAACCCTAACCCCCCCCCCCTAACGACCATAAAACACCCCCCAAAACCATAAAAGACCCAAAAAACCAAAAAAAATCCTTAAAAACTCACTTAAAAACTCTAAAAAAACTATAAACCCCTAAAACTGTCAAAAAAAATCTAAAAAACTTTAAAACCACAAAAAAACTAAAAAAAACCCCTAAAAACTCCAAAAGACCCTAAAATCTCTTAACACCCTAAAAACCCTAAAAACCAGTGAAAACCTTAAAACCCAACAAAATCCATAAAACCCTAAAAACCCATACAAACCCTAAAAGCTCATACAAACCCTAAAAACCAACTAAAAACTCTAAATACCCTTAAAAACTCTAAAAAATTAAAAAAATAAGTAACCTTAAAAAACTAAAAACTATAAAAACCATAAAAACCCAAAAGACCCTAAAAACCCTAAAAACCCCTAAAAGAAAAAACCCCTAGAAAAACCGTATAAACCTTCAAAATCCCTAAAAACCCTAAAAACTTAAAAAATTTAAAAATCCTAAAAAATGCCTAAAAATCCATGAAGGGAAGATATTGAAAGTGGAAAATGAAGATCCAGTTATAAAAATCCATGAAAACATAAAAAAACCAAAAACCCTTGAAAAACCTCTAAACACCATAAAACTTTAAAAACTCCTAAAAACCCATAAAAACCTATAAAACCCCAATAACGACTGAAAAAATCAAAAACCCCTTAAAACCCTAAAAATGCTGAAAAACCCTAAAAACCCTTTAAAACCCTAAAAAAATCTAAAAAATTCTAAAAAACCCCAAAACCCTAAAGACCCTAAAACCGTGGAAAACCCTAAAAACACCAGAAAACCCTAAAAACCCTGAGAATCCCTAAAATCCCTAAAACCCTAAAGACCATAAAAAACATAAAAAACCCCTAAAATCCAAGAAAACATAAAAGACCCTAAACACCATAAAACCCATAAAACCCATAAAAACCCCTAAAAACCCAAAAAAGTCACAAAAAACCCTAAAAAACCAAAAAAAATCCATAAAACCCACAACAAACTCTAACAACCCTTAAAACCCCGAAAAACGTTAAAAAATATAAAAAACCTTTAAAACTCTAAGAATCATTAAATACCCTAAAAATATTATAAAACCCTAAAAACCCTAAAGTGCCTAAAAACCTTAAAAACCCTTGAAAACCCCGAAAACCCCTTGAAATCCCAAAAAAAACCCTAAAACCCCCTAAAAATCCATGAAAATGTAAAAAACCCTAAAAACCTTGAATAACCATTGAAAACCATAAATAAACCTAAAACCCCTATAAACCCAATAAGGACATAAAAATCACAAAAAACTCTAAAAACCCTTAAAACTCATAAAAATGTTAAAAATTCTAAAAAACTAAAAAAAACATAAAAACCCAAAAGACCCTAAAAACCCTAAAACCCCTAAAAAACATGAAACCCCGAAAATACCTCAAATTCATAAAGACCCTAAAAACCATAAATATCCTAAAAAACCCCTAAAATCCATGAAAATGTAAAAAACTAAAAAAACCCTAAAAAACCCAGTAAAAACTCGAAAAAACCCTAAAACCCAAAAGGACCCTAAAACCCCTGAAGAAACCCTAAAAACCCCTAAAAACCCCTGAAAACCCCCCAAAATCCCTAAAAACCCAAGAAAACCCTAAAACTGCTAAAATCCTAAAAAACCCCAAAAAATACATGCAAACATAAAAAATCATGAAATCCAAGAAAAACCCCTAAAAACCAAAAAAACCCATAAAAACCTTAAAAAACCTAAAAACCAGTAAAAACCCTAAAAAATCACTAAAGACTCTAAAACCCATAAAACCTCTTAAAACATTAAAAAACTCTAAAAATCCTTAAAATCCCTAAAAACTCAAAAAAAAACCCTTCAACCGAAAAAACCCAAAAAAATCCAAAAAACCCTTGAAAAACCCAAAAATCCCTCAAAATCCCTAGAAACACTAAAATTCATAAAAACCATAAAAATTTTAAAAACACCTAAAAATCCATGAAAACGTAAAAAAAACCCTAAAACCCTGAAAAACCCCTGAATACCATCAATACCCCTAAAAACCCTAAAAAAATCTAAAAACCCAGTAAAAATTCTAAAAACCCTTAGAACCCCTAAAAACGTTAAAAAAACCCTTAAAACCTTAAAAACCCTAAAAACTCAAAAAAACCCCTAAAAACCCAAAACAACCTAAAACCTTTGAAAAACCCTAAAACCCTACAAACCCCTAAAAACCCCTAAAAACACACAAATTCCCTAAAAAACCTAAAAATCCCTAAAAATAATAAAATCCCAAGAAACACCTAAAAAACCGTGAAATTTTAAATAACCCTAAAAACCCCTAAAAACCCCTGAAAACCATAAAACCCTTACAATATTTAAAAACCTAAAAACCCATAAAACCCCTAAAAACAACTAAACATATAATAACCCTAAAGACCACTAAAAACATCTAAAAACTCTAAAAAGCCTTAAAACCCCAAAAAAGTCCAAAAATACACTAAAAACCCCAAAAACCCTAAAAACCCTCAAAATTCCAAAAAACCCTAAAAACCATAAAAATCTTAAAAACCACTAAAAATCCATGAAAAGGTAAAAAAGCCTAAAAAATCCAAAAAAGCCCTTTAAAACCATAAATTCACCTAAAAATTTTAAAAACTATAAAAAATGTTAAAACACCTAAAACAACTAAAAACTCTAAATACCCTTACAACCCATAAAAATGTTAAAAACTCTACAAACCTTAAAATCCCAAAAAAAAACTCAAAAAAAATCCAGAAAACCCGAAAAGATCCTAAAAACCCTAAAACCCCTTGAGAAACCATAAAACCCCTCAAAATCCCTAAAATCCCTCAAAACCCAAAAAAACCATAAAAATCCTAAAAAACTCCTATGAATAAAAGAAAATGTAAAAAAACCACTAAAAATCCTAAAAACCACTTAAAGACCATAAAACCCCCTAAAACCCTTTAAACCCCTAAAACCTAAAAAGACCCTAAAACCCTAAAAAACCCTAAAAATCAACTAATAACTCTAAAACTCTAAAAACTCTAAAACACCATAAAACCCTAAAATACTAAAAACCATAAAAACCCAAAAACACCCTGAAAACCCTGAAAACCCTGAAAACCCTGAAAACCCCCAAAAAACCTTGAAAACCCCCCAAACCCCTCAAAATCCCAAAAAACTCTAAAAACCCTAAAAACCATAAAAATCCAAAAATTGCCTTAAAAATCCATGAAAATGAAAAAAAAACCCCTAAAACCCTAAAAAAAACCCCAAAACCATACTAAAAATCTTAAAAAACCCACAAAACCATAAAAATTCACAAAAAACTCTAAAAATTATTAAAACGCCTAAAAATATTAAAAACTCGAAAAAACCTTAAAACCCCTTAAAACAATAAAAACTCCTAAAAACCAAATAGACACTAAAAACACTGAAAACCCCTAAAAACCATCAAAATCCCTAAACACACTAAAAAAAACTAAAACCCATAAAAATCCAAAAAACCCCTAAAATCCACAAAAACGTAAAAAACCCTTAAAACCCTAAAACCCCCTAAAAATCCCTAAACCCCCCAAATCCCTAAAAACCAAAAAACACCCTAAAAACCACAAAAATCCATGAAAACATAGAAAACCCGAAAAACCCGAACACCCCCTCAAAACCATAAAATCCCTTAAAACATTAAAAAATCCTAAAAACCCAAAAAACCACTAGAAACTCTAAAAACCCCTAAAACCCCAAAAAACATTAAAAATCTCTAAAAACTAAAAAAACCAAAAATTCCCTAAAATCTCTAAAAACCCCAAAAAACCTTAAAACCCCTAAAATGCTAAAAGCCCTCAAAATCCCTAACAACCCTAAAAAACCATAAAAATCCAAAAAACCACTAAAAATCCATGAAAACATAAAAACCCTAAAACCTTAAAAACCCTCAACCCCCCTGAAAACCATAAATACCCTTAAAGCCCCATAAAAACCCTAAAAACCCACTAAAAACTCTAAAAACCATTCAAAACCTTAAAAATGCTAAAAAATTATAAAAACCCTTAAAAACACTAAAAAACCCCAAAAATCCCTAAAACCCCAAAAAACCTTAAAACCCACAATATCCATAAAAACCATAAAAGTCCTATAAACACCCTAAAACCCATGAAAACGTAAAAAACCCTAAAAAGCCTAAAATGCCCATGAAAACCATAAAAACCCCTAAAAAGATTTAAAAACCCTCAAACCCCATTATTTCCCTAAAAAACTACTAAAATATCTAAAAACCATTAAAATCCCTTAAAAATGTTAAAAAGCTCTTAAAAATCTTAAAACCCATAAAACTCCTAAAAATCCAAAAAACCCAAAAATCACTAAAACCCCAAAAAAACCCCATAAAAACCCTCAAAACAATTAAAAACCCTAAAAACCATAAAAATCCTAAATGTCCTCTAAAAATTCATGAAAAAGTAAAAAAACCATAAAAACCCTGAAAACCTTGAAAACCATAAAAACCATAAAACCTCGTAAAAACCCTAAAAACCGCTAAAACTCTAAAAACCCTTAAAACCCCTAAAAACGTTTAAAAAATATAAAAAACCTTAAAACCCCTAAAAAACTCAAAAAAGCCCTAAAAACAAAAAAGACCCTAAAACCTTTAAAACCATTGAAAACCCCAAAACCCACCAAATCCCTAAAAAGCCTAAAAACCATAAAAATCCTAAAAACTCTTAAGAATCCATGAAAATGTAAAAACCCTTGAAAACCCTGAAACCCCCCTAAAAACATTAAAAATCCAAAAACCACTAAATACTCTAAAAACCCACAAAACACCTAAAAACCCCAAAAAACCATAAAAACCCTAAAACCCCTTAAAACCTCTAAAAAAGCCTAAAAACCTTCAAAATCCCTAAAACGTCATAAAAACCATAAAAATACTAATAAACCCATAAAAATACCTAAAAATGTAAAAAACCCTAAAAACCCCTCAAAACCATAAAACCCCTAAAAACCTTAAAAACCCCAAAAGACCCTAAAACCCCAATAAAGTTCTGAAAACCCAGAAAAAACCCTAAAACCCCTAATAATCCTAAAAAAACTCTAAAAATCTTAAAAAACCCTAAATAGCATAAAAACCTCAAAAAACCCAAAAACACCCTTGAAAACCATAAAATTCCCCGAAAACCTTAAAAACCTCTAAAACCCCATATAAACCACTAAAAAGACTAAAAATACTTAAAACCCTAAAAATGTCAAAAAACTCTAAAAACCCTTAAAACCCCTAAAAATTCAAAAAAACCCTACAAACCCAAAAAGATCCTCAAAAACCTGAAAAACCCTATAAACCAATGAAAACCCCTAAAAGCTCTTAAAATCCCAAAAACCTCTAAAAAACATAAAAACCCCTAAAAATCTTAAAAAAATCCTAAAAACCTCTCATGTTTGCTGTTGTCTAGTTTATCGCGGATGTGGAAACTGCTCTTGGCTGATTGGTTTTGTGTTGAGACGGTATTGTTGCTTGGGTTGTTGGGTGCTGGGTTTCAGAGATGCCTTTTTTGGTTTGGTGGCTTCTAACTGCTCATGTTGGGGAGGAGTTGTTTTTGTACTTCTAGTTCTAGTTGTCGTTTGGCGGGCTGTTTTGGGCTTGCAGGTTGGTGGCGTGTTGTTTCATTCTTGGCTAGGGTGCGTCTAGCTGTGGACTTGTGCAGAAACTTGCTTGTGGATAGGAATAGTGGAGTGCAGAATGCTAGTCTTTAGCTCGGGTTTCGCTTCTTTATTTTTTCTGTTTTTGTCCTTCGGGTTGGTTGTTTCACCCTTGGGTGATAGTTTTCACTTCAATTTCTTTTCCCTTTTATGTATCATGTTCTATTTGTCTTATAAAAAACCCAAAAAAATGTTAAAACCACAAAAAATTCTAAAACCCCATAAAACCCCTTAAAAAATATTAAAACTCTAAAAAACCTCTATATCCCGTAAAAACTCAAAAAAACCCTAAAACCCACTAAAAATTGCTAAAACCCCTGAAAATCCCTAAAAACCCAAAAAAACCCCTAAAAAACCCTAAAAAATCCAAGAAAACATAAAAAACCATAAAAACACCAAAAAAGCCTAAAAAGCAAAAAAAACCCCTAAAAACTATAAAACCCCCCAAAAATCCATAAAAACCCTAAAACCACTAAAAACTCAAAAAATTATTAAAATCTCTAACAACGTTAAAAATTTCTAAAAAACCTTAAAACCAAAAAAACTAAAAAAACCCTAAAAATTAAAAATTAACCTAAAAACACGAAAAAATTCTAAAAAACAAAAACCCCTTAAAACCCTAAAAACCATAAAAACCCTAACACCCTAAAAATCCATGAAACCGTAAAACCCTTAAAAATAATGAAAAACCCTTAAAAACGATAAAACCCCCTAAAAACCTTAAAAACCCCTAAAAATTCATAAAACCATAAAACCACTAAAAACCCTTAAAATCATACAAATGTTAAAAAAACTCTAAAAACCTTAAACCCCTAAAAAATAAAAAACCCCTAAAACCCCCTAAAATCCCTCAAAATCCCTCAAAACCCTAAAAAACCAAAAAAACCTAAAAAAACACCTCAAAATCAATAAAAACATAAAAAACCCTAAAACCCTAAAAACCCTAAAAACCCCCGGAAAAACATAAAAACCCCAAAAAACCTTTAAAAACACTAAAAACCCATAAAACCCCTAAAAACCACTATAAACTCTAAAAAAATTTAAAACACCTAAAAATGCTAAAAAACACTCAAAAACGTTTAAACCCCAAAAAAGATCCTAAACCCCCTGAAAAATCCTAAAACCCCTCAAAATCCACAAAATCCCTAAAAAACATAAAATCCAAAAAACCCCCCCTAAAAATCAATGAAAATATAAAAGTACCTAAAAACCCTAAAACGCCCTGAAAACCATAAAACCCCTAATAACATAAAAACTCCAAAAAACCCTAAAAACCACAAAAAATTATTTAAACCCCTAAAATATTTCAAAACTCCCTTAAATACCCTTAAAAACATAAAAAACCCTAAAAACCCTAAAAATCCAAAAAAGCGATAAAAACCCAAAAAACCATAAAAATCTTAAAAAACCCTAAAAATTCATGAAAATGTATAAAACCCTAAAAACCCAAAAAAACCCAGAAAAACTCTAAAAACCCATAATACCCCTAAAAATGTTAATAACTCTAAAGAACCTTCAAACCCTAAAAAATTCAAAAAGACCAAAAAAAAACCCCAAAAGACCCTAAAAATATTGAAAACCACTAAAAACCCTAAAAGCCCCTGAAAACCCCTAAAACCCTCAAAATCGCTAAAAACCCTAAAAACACTAAAAACTATAAAAATCCTAAAAATACCCTAAAATTCCATTAAAATGTTAAAAACCCTAAAAACCCAGAAAAAGCTAAAGAAACACTAAAAACTGATAAAAATCCTAAAACCATTAAAAACTAAAAAAACCCTTAAATCCCCTAAAAACATTAAAAATTTATAAAACCCCTTAAAACCCCTAAAAAGCTAAAAAAACCTCGAAGACAACAAAAACCCTAAGAACCCCTGAAAACCCCCCAAACCCCTCAAAATCCCTAAAAACCATAGAAATACTAAAACCCCCCCTAAAAATCCATGAAATCTTAAAAAACCATAAAAACCCTGAAACCCATAAGAACCCTAAAAATCACTAAAAACTCTAAAAATCCTTAATACCCATAAAAACGTTAAAAAACTCTAGAAAACCTTAAAAACCCTAAAATCCCTAAAAAAATCCTACACACCCTCAAAATCCCTAAAAGGATAAAAGCCCTAAAGCCATAAAAATCATAAAAAACCGAAAAAAAATCCTTGAGAATGTAAAATACACTAAAAACCCAAAGAAAACTTAAAAACCCCTGAAAACTATAAAAAACCCAAAAAACCCGTAAAAACACAAAAAAGACTAAAAACTCTAAAAACCCTTAAAACCCCTTAAAATATTCAAAAATCTAAAAAACCTTAAAAACCCAAAAAAACTCAAAAATACCCTAAAAACCCAAAAAAGACCCTAAAAACCCTTAAAACCCTAAAAGCCAATAAAACCCCCCAAAAAACATAACAATTCTAAAAAGACCTCTAAAAATCAATGAAAACATAAAAATCCCTAAAAGCCTAGAAAAACACCTCAAAACCATAAAAACCCCTAAGAACCTTAAAAAACCCTAAAAACTCATAAAAATCTAAAAAGTTGATAAAAACTCTAAAAAACCATGAAAATGTTAACAACTCTAAAGACCATAAAAACCCAAAAAAACTAAAAAAATCCTAAAAACAAAAAATACCCTTAAAACCCTAAAAACCCCTAAAAACCCTAAAAACCCCTAAAAACCCATAAAAACCCTAAAAACTCAAAATAGCATAAAGAAATCTAAACCCCACTAAAAATACACGAAAATGTAAAAAAGCCTCACGAACCTGAAAAAACATGAAACCCCTAAAAACCTTAAAATCCATAAAAACCCTAAAGCCCACTAAGACTCTAGAAACCTTTAAAACCCCTAAAATGTTAAAAACACTAAAAAACATTAAGAACCCTAAAATTTGAAAACACAATAAAAACCCCAAAAGACCCTAAAAAACCCTAAAACCCCTAGAACCCCAGAAAAACCATGAAAACCCTCAAAATCCCTAAAAAGCATAAAAATCCTAAAAATCCTAAAAATCCCAGAAAATGTAAAAAACCCGAAAACCCTGAAAAACATTTTAAAACTGTAAAACCCCTAAAAACCCTAAAAACCCATAAAAACCCTAAAAACAACTAAATTATAAAAAAACCCTTAAAACCCCTAAAAATGTTAAAAACATTAAAATCGTAAAACCCCCAAAAGACCCTAAAACCTTAAGAACCCATAAAAACCCTAAAAACCATTGAAAAGCCCTAAAAACCCTCATAATCCCAAAAAACTCTAAAAATCCCTAAAAACCGTAAAATTCCTAAAACCCCCCCTAAAAATCAATGAAAAGGTAAAAAACCCTGAAAAACCACTTAAAACCATAAAACCCCTAAAAACCTTAAAAACTATAAAAACTCATAAATACCACTAAAAACTCTAAAAACCCTTAAAACCCATAGAAACATAGAAAACTCAAAAAAACCATTTAAAGCTCTAAAAAACTCAAACAAACCCCTAAAATCCCAAAAAGACCCCAAAACCCCTAAAAAACCCTAAAACCCCTAAAAACCCTAAAGACACTAAAAAACCCCTGAAAACCATAAAAACCATTAAAAACCTAAAAAACACCTAAAAACCCATAAAACCCTTAAAACAAAAAAAACTATAAAAATCCTTAAAACCACAAAAAATGTTCAAAAACACAAAAAAACCTTAAAAGCCCTAAAATGCTCAAAAACCCCTTAAAACCAAAAAGTCCATAAAACCCTAAAAAACCCTAAAAAAACCCTAAAAAACCCTAAAAAACTCTAAAAACCTTCAAAATACCTAAAACCCTAAAAACCCTTAAAACCATAAAAACACTAAAAACCCTAAAAATCAATTAATTCTTAAAACCACTAAAAACCCTAAAAATTCATGGATATCATAAAAACCTTAAAACCCAATAAAACCCTAAAAACCACTAAAAACTATGAGAACCCTTTAAACGCCTAAAAACGTTATAAACACTAAAAAACCTTAAAAACCCAAAAAGGTTGCAAAAACCCTTAAAACCCCTCAAAACCCTAAAACCCCCTAAAACCCCTAAAAACCCTAAAACCCCCTAAAATCCCCTAAAAACCCTAAAGACCCTGAAAACCCCCCTGAAAACCATAAAAACCCTTAAAAACCTAAAAAACACCTAAAAATACATAAACCCCTTAAAATAACAAAAAACTCTAAAAATCTTAAAACCACAAAAAATGTTCAAAAACTCAAAAAAACCTTAAAAACCTTAAAATGCTCAAAAAACCCCTTAAAACCAAAAAGTCCATAAAACCCTAAAAAACCCTAAAACCCTAAAAACTCTAAAAACATTCAAAATACATAAAACCCTTAAAACCATAAAAATCCTAAAAACTCTAAAAATCAATTAAATCCTAAAACCCCTAAAAACCCTAAATAATTCTTGGATACCATAAAAACCTTAAAACCCCATAAAACACTAAAAACCACTAAAACCTATGAAAACCCTTTAAACACCTAAAAACGTTATAAATACTAAAAAACCTTAAAAACCCAAAAAAGGTTGTAAAAACCCTTAAAACCCTAAACCGCCCTAAAACCCCCTAAAAACCCCTAAAACCCCTAAAAATCCTAAAAAACCTATAAAAATCAATGAAAATGTAAAAAACCCTAAATACGCTAAAAACCCCCTAAAACTCTAAAACCCCTTAAAATCCCTAAAAACTCTAAAAACCCTTTAAACCCCAAAAAACGTTAAAAACCCAAAAAATCGAAATACCATAAAATAACTCAAAAAACCCCAAAAAACACCACAAATCTCTGAAATCCCTAAAACTCCAAGAAAAACCCTAAAACCCCTCAAAATCCCTAAAAATTAAAAACCCTGAAAACCCCTTAATAACATAAAACCCCTTAAAACTGCTCAAAACCCCATAAAAACCCTAAAACCCACTAAAACTCTAAAAACCCTTAAAACACCTAAAAACGTTAAAAAACTTGAAAAACCCAAAAAAACCCTAAAAACTAAAAAACCCAAACCCCAAAAACCCAAAAACCCTTGAAAATCCCTAAAAATCCTTAAAACCGCTGAAAAAGCCTAAAAACCCTCAGAATCCCTAAAAACCCTAAAACCCATAAAAATAATAGGAAACCCCTAAAAATCCATGAAAACATAAAAAACCTAAAAAAGCTAAAAAACCCCTAAAATCCATAAACCCCATGAAAACCTTAGAAAACCCTAAAAATCAAAAAAGACCTTAAAACCCCAAAAAGTCTCTAAAAACCCTAAAAATAATAAAATCCTAAAAGACCCCTAAGAATCCATGAAAATGTAAAACAACCCCCCCTAAAAACCTTTAAAATAATAAAAACCATAAACCCCCTAAAAGTCCAGTAAAAACTCTAAAAACCCTTTAAACCCCTAAAAATGTTAAAAAACTTTAAAACCCTTTAAAACCCTAAAAAACTCAACAATACAAAAAAAACCCAAAAGGCCCTAAAAATCTTGAAAACCCCTAAAAACTCTTTAAAACCCATAAATCCCTCAAATTCCCTAAAAACCCAAAAAAACCCCGTCAAACTCATAAAAATCCAAAAAAAACCCGAAATGTCCATTGAAACGTAAAAAAACCCCTAAAAATAATAAACACCCCTCAAAACATTAAAAATCTCTAAGAAACCTTTAAAACCCTAAAAACACAAAGACTACTCAAACATAGAACGTACCATTATTACTAGATCAGTGAACATCTCTAAAGCTGATCAAGTAGAAACTTCCCAAGAGAAGACTCAAGTTGAGACTCCCAAATCAGAACCTGCTAATGATCCTCAGGATAAGCCTCAAGAATCACTTTCTAGTACTGTTCTGTAATACTTTTCACCACATTTTGATGAACATGATCTTCAGGAGTGGATCAAGCATATGGATACGCAACAGCAGATTGCTCAGCAGGAGCTTCAGGAAGGTAAGATTTCAAAGGAGCAATATCTTTATATTAAAAGATCCATCTCCATTGAAAAATCAAGGATGAATAGCAAATCAAATTGAATCTGACCTGTTTGATGCTTTTGTCTTGATTAACCCTGTTTTGGAGTTTTCTGTCCCATTCTCCAAATTTACTGACTGCCATCAATTCAAAGGATTTTCAGTAAAAGACTGCTCTCTTTTGGTCTGTTTGAGGCCACTTACATGGTTCATTCTCTGCTGGATATTTTACTCTAGTCTGCAGATTGTTATTTCAGTTTTTTTCTAGTTATCCTTGGCTTCTATATTCTGGTTTGCTGTTGAGATTCTGATTTATTTTATCTTCTCTCTTGGAACCGGTTCTGATCTGGTTAGTGGTATTCTGATTGAGTATGAGCTGAGTCTTTTGTCAACTCAGTGCAGATCTCACTCATTTCGATTCAGGATCCTATCATGCTTTCCGGTTTATCTTCTTGTTTTGGTTGCGGTTTTTTTTTTGAGTTCTCATTCTGTTTTGCCTTCAAAGAGATCACCTGTTTGGAAGTATCACTGTTGTGCTCATATAATGAGCAGTTAAACTAGATGGAAGTAACTCTGCTGTGCTCATATAATGAGCAGTTAAACTAGATTCTGTTTGGAAGGGCTTTTGATTGATTGATTTCCATCTTGATGTATCATATTGGAGGCTGTTGTCCTGGTTGTCTTCACATTTTTACACTATGTTCTGCTTGTGCTCATGATGACGCTGAAGCCTTGGTGGAGGACAAGTTCTATGGATTTTTTCTTTTGGCTGGCTTTTCTTTGGTACAGTTGAATTCCTTTATCATGTACCCTGACTTACTCCCTACTGGTGTAAGTTCATTACACCTCGATTTTGTAACACATCTTATTTTGATTTTAATAAATTCCTTTTGGGGAATGGATTGGGACACCAGTTCATGTCACCACTTCTCAAAAAAAAAACTAAACACCATAAAAATCCCTAAAAACCATAAAAATCCTAAAAACGCATAAAAAATCATTAAAACATAAAAAAACCTGAAAACTCTGAAAAACCCCTAAAAATTATATAACCCCTAAAAACCTAAAAAAAACCTTAAAACCATAAAAACCAATAAAACCCATAAAACTAACTAAAAACTCTAAAAAGCCCTTGAAATACCCTAAAACCCCTCAAATCCCTAAAAACCCTAAAAAACCCTACAAACTCTAAAAACTTCTAAATATCCATGAAAACATTAAAACCCTAAAACCCCTAAAACCCCTAAAACCCATAAAAAACCCTAAAAACCCACAAAACCCTAAAAACAACTAAAAACTCTAAAAACCCTTTAATCCCCTAAAAATGTTACAAAATTATAAATAACTTTAAAACCCTAAAAACCTGTAAAAACCTTTAAATCCATCAAAATCCTGAAAAACCCAAAAACCCATAAAAATCCTATAACCCCCTAAAAATCCATGAAAACATAAAAAAACCTAACAACCAAGAAAAACCCCAAAAACCCATAAAACCGCCTAAAATCCTTAAAAACCCTAAAAACCAATAAAAAACCTAAAAATCACTAAAAATCTAAAAACCCTTTAAACCCCTAAAAATATAAAAAAAACTCTATAAAACTTTATAAACCCTAAAAAACTCAAAATACCTTTAAAACCCAAAAGACCCTAAAAACCCTAAAAAACCCCAAAAAATATTAAAACCCCTCAAAATCACAAAAAAACCCTAAAAAGAATAAAAACCTTAAAAAATCCTAAAAATCCATCAAAAGATAAAAAATCCTAAAACACTAAAAAACCAATGAAAATCTTAAAAAACCCTAAAAACATAAAAACCCTAAAAAATAATAAAAACTCTAAAAACTGTTAAACCCCATAAAAATGTCAAAAAACTCAAAAAACCCTAAAAAAACTCAAACAACCCCGAAAGGCAAAAATACCCTAAAAACCCTAAAAATCCCTAAAAACCCTAAAAACCCATAAAATCCCTCAAAATGCCTAAAAATCTTAAAAGACCCTAAAACCCAAAAATCCTAGAAAACCAGAAAAAATCTTTGAAAACATAAAACCCCTGAAAACCAAAAAACCCCCCAAAAACATTAAAAACCCTAAAAATATTTAAAAACTATAAAAACCCACTAAAAACTCTAAAAACCCTTTAAACCCCTAAAAGCGTTAAAAACTCTAAAAAAGCTTAAAACCCCGAAAAACTCAAAAAACCCCTAAAACCCAGCTAAAAACTCTAAAAACCCTTAAAACCCTAAAAATCCTAAAAAAACTCTAAAAAACCTTAAAAACTAAAAAAACTAAAAAAACCCAAAAAGACACTTAAAACCCTAAAAACACTAAAAACCCTAAAAACCTCGAAAAAACTCTAAAACCCCACAAAATCCCGAAAAACCATAAAAAACACAAAAAACCATAGAAATCCTAAAACCCCCTAAAAACCAAGAAAACATAAAAAACCCTAAAACCATGAAAAGCCCCTGAAAACAATAAAACCCCTAAAAACCAAAAAAACCCTAAAAATCCATAAAAACCCAAAACCACAAAAACTATAAAAACTCTTTAAACACCTAAAAGCATTAAAAACTCTAAAAAACCTTAAAACCTTAAAAAACTCAAAAAACACTAAAAACCAAAAAAGACCCTAAAACCCAAAAAACCCCTCAAAATCCTTGTAAAACCCAAAAATCCCTTAAAATCTTAAAAACCATAAAATCCAAACACCCTCAAAAACTCTATGAAAATATAAAAAAAACCGCCAAAACTCAATGAAAATGTAAAAAAGACCCAAAACACCCAAAAATCCCTCAAAACCATAAAATCCAAAAAACATTAAAAAACCCAAAAACCCATAAAAACCCTAAATCCAAAAAAAATCTAAAAACCCTGAAAACCCCAAAAATGTTTAAAAACTATAAAAAAATATAAAAACCCTAAAAACACAAAAAAAACCAAAAACCCAAAAACACTAAAAACATTTAAAAACCCCTAAAATACCTAAAATCCATAAAATACCTAAAAACCTCAAAACCATAATAATCCTAAGAAAACCACAAAAATCCATGAAAACGTAACGAACCATAAAAACCCTAAACCCCCCTAGAAAACCATGATAACCCCTAAAACCCTAAAAATACCCTAAAAATCTATAAAACCCCAAAAAACTTCTAAAAATGCTAAAAACCCTTAAAACCCCTTAAAATGTTAAGAAAATCAAAAACTTAAAAACCAAAAAGAATTAAAAAAACCCCTAAAAACCCTAAAAACACTAAAAACCCCCAAAACCCATAAAAACCCTTAAAACCCTAAAAATCCAATTAAAACCATAAAAATCCTTAAAAAACTTAAAAAGCCCTAAAAAACATAAAAACCTAAAAAACCACTAAAAACTCTAAAAACCCTTTAAACCCCTAAAAACGTGAAAAACTCTAAAAACCATAAAAACCCTAAAAAAACCCCTAAAACCCCATAAAAATCGTAAAAAGACCGAAAACACCTAAAACCCCAAAAAACACATGAAACCCCCTAAAATATCAAAATCTGTAAAAATCCTAAAAGTCCCTAAAAACCATAAAAATCCAAAAAACCACTAAAATCCATGAAAATGCAAAAAGCCCTAAAAGCTTTGAAAACCCCTAAAAATATAAAAACCCTAAAGAGATTAAAAAATCTTAAAAACCCATAAAATCTATAAAAACCCACAAAAAAACTCTAAAAACCATTAAAACCCCCAAAAACGTTAAAAAACTCCAAAAAATCTTAAAAGCCATAAAAAACTCAAAAAAACCCTAAAAACACTAAAAGACCCTAAAACCCATAAAAACCCCTAAAAACCATAAAACCCTCAAAATCCTTAAAAACCCTAAAAACCCTAAAAACCATACAAATCCACAAATACCCTAAAAATCCATGAAAACGCAAAAACCCTAAAAAACTCTAAAAACACACTTAAAACCAGGAAACCACTAAAAACAGTAAAAAACCCTAAAAATGAATAGATGCCCTAAAAAAACTAAAAACTCTAAAAACCTTAAAACACCTAAAAACATTAAAAAACTCTAAAAACCTTTAAAAAAACTCAAAAAACCCTAAAAACCTAAAAAGACTCTAAAAACTTGAAAAACCCAAAAAAAACTTAAAACCCTCAAAATGCATGAAAACCCCTAAAAATCGACAAAATCCCTAAAAACTCTAAAAACCCCTAAAAACCATAAAAATCCTAAAAAACTCATAAAAATCCATGAAAATGTAAAAACCCCTAAAAACCCTAAAAACCATAAAACCCCGTAAAATCCTTAAAAACACTAAAAACCAATAAAACACTAAAAACCAATAAAAACTCTAAAAACCCTTAAAACCTCTAAAATATTAAAAAACTCTAAAAACCATTTAAATCCCCTAAAAAACTCAAAAATTTTAAAAACCTAAAAGACCCTAAAAACATATAAACCCAAAACCCCTAAAAAACCCTAAAACCCATCAAAATCCCTAAAAACCATAAAAATCCAATAACCACCATAAAAATTCATGAAAAGGTAAAAATCCCTAAAAACCCTTGAAAATCATAAAACCTCTAAAAACCATAAAAAACCCTAAAACCTTTAAAACCCCTAAAGACGTTAAAAAACTTGACAAAGCCTAAAAAACCCTGAAACCCATAAAAATCCATAAACCCCAAAAGACTCTAAAAACCCTGAAAAACCCTAAAAACCGTAAAAATCCCTAAAAACCCTAAAAACCAAAAAAACCATAAAAATCCTAAAAACCCATAAAAATCCATGAAAATGTAAGAAACCCTAAAAACACTAAACCCCCCCTAAAAACCATAAAACCCCTAAAAACCATAAAAACCCTTAAAACCCCACAAAAACCCTAAAACCACTGAAAACTCTAAAACTCCTTAAAACCCATTAAAACCACTAAAAATGTTAAAAACACTAAAAACCATTAAAACCTCAAAAATTGAAAAAAACCTAAAAACCCAAAATTACCCTAAAAATCCTGAAAACCCTAAAAACATCTAAAAAACTTAAAAACCCTCAAAATACCTAAAACCCTAAAAAACCCTACAAACCATAAAAATAAAAAAAACCTAAAAATCCATGAAAACATAAAAAACCTAAAAAACCTAGAAATCCCCAGACCATAAAACCCCCTAAAAGCCTTTAAAAACCCTAAAAACCTATAAAAATCCTTAAAAGCCCAAAAAACTTTAAAAAACTCTAAATAATCTTAAAAACCCAACGGAACTCCAAAAAAAATAAAAAACCAAAAAAGACCCAAAAAACCTCTAAAAGCCATAAAACCCCCTGAAAAAACCTAAATACCCTAAAAATCTCTAAAAGCATAAATACCCTAAAAAATGCCAAAAAATCATAAAAACCCCTCAAAACATTTAAACCCATAAACCATAAAAATCCTAAAAATGACTAAAAACTCTAAAAACCCTTAAAACCCATAAAAAGTGTAAAGAAAATACAATGGATAATGCACTTTCACGTAGATATTCTCTGTTATCTTTGCTGGATTCTAAACTCCTTGGTTTTGAATACATCAAGGATTTATATTCCACTTATACATGTTTTGGGGAACCTTTTGGTCATTGCAAACCTAGAGTTAGTTGGGAGAAGTTTTATTTGAATGATGTATTCTTATTTTAGATTGATAAGATTTGTATTCCAAATTTCTCTATCCATTTACTTTTACTAAACGAGACAAATTATGGTGGGTTAATGGGACATTTTAGTGTTTCAAAGACTTTAAGAATTCTAAGTGATCATTTTTATTAGCCTAGGATGTCTAGAGATGTTGAAAAGTTTGTGATAAATTGAATTGTCTTCTATAAATCCAAATATAAACTGAACCCACATGAATTATATATTCCCCTCCCAATCCCCAACACCCCATGGGAGTACATACCAATGAAATTTATTGTGGGATTACCATGGACCAAGAGGGTGAGATTCCATTTTTTTTGCGGTGGATCAGTTTTCTAAATTCGAACATTTTATTCCTTTTCACAAAACAAATGATGCCACTAATATTGCAACACTTTTCTTTTAGGAAGTAGACAATCTCTATGGAATTGCTAGCATGATTTTATTGGATCACGACACAAAATTCCTTAGTTACTTTTGGAAGACCTTAAAGAGAAAACTGGGTACAAAGTTACTATTTTCCACTAATTTTCATTCAAAAACTGATAGGAAAACAAAGGTGGTGAATCATACACTACCATCTCTTCTATGAAAAATTTCCATGAAGAATCTCAAGAATTTGGAGTAGTGTTAGCCACATGTGGAATTCACATATAATATGGCTAAGCATTCCACTGCTCAATATTCTCTATTTCAAATTGTTTACGGTTTTAACCCCCTTCCCCTATCTATCTATTTCCTTTACCTTTGCAGGAAGCAAATAATAGGGATGCGAAAGGGCGTGGGGAATTCACCAAGAAACTCCATGAAAATGTAAGGAAAAATATAAAGTGAATGACCCAAAAATACATTGATTTTGCAAAAAAGGGTCGCAAGCAAGTGTTGTTCAAACCCGATGACTTAGTTTGGATTTTTTTGTGAAAGGAAATATTTCCCAACAAGCAGAAATCAAAACTCATTCCTTGAGAAGACAAACCTTTCTGAGTGCTCAAGAATAATTAACAACAATTCTTACAAGATAGCTCTTCCAGGTGAGTATGGTGTAAGTGTCACTTCTGATCTTTCTCCTTTTTTGGGTGTAGATGATGAAGAGTCGTGGATGACTCCTTTTCAATAGAGGAGGATGATGAGAACCGTGTTGAAGGCACTGAGTTGATTGCCCAGGTGGAGGAGTTGGATTTGCAAGGCTCGATGATGTGAGGGAGATTTATGAAGTTGAATGCAATAATGGGTGCCCGTCTCATTTCATTAATGGTATTATAGATCTCTCTTTGCATGGATGGAGAAAATGGGCCTAGTATATCACTTATTCAGGCCCAAACACAATGTTTAAAGCTTGGCCTACACAGTTTCATGAATTTTGGAAACCTTGCCCAGGATTCTAGAATGGCATATTATGACACCAAAGTCAAATCTGGTGGGCTAGGTACTCAAAATCAAATCCTGGGGGCTATAGTTAGAAAGTTATATGCTTCTTTTCCAAAAAAAATTTGTAGACTTTATATTTTTTAATTTAAGGGAACAAAGTAGGTTTATCCTTTATGATTTTAGGGTATTAACCCTTGACTATTGTATCACCCCTTGGATATAAATATCCACACCCATGGAACTTGTATGGAATTCAACATTGATATAGAAATATTATTCTTTGTTTCTATCTGTTGTGTGAGGATAGTTTCAGTCCCCCCCCCCCCTCATGCCGCGAAGATCGAGCCACCCCCTGCATCTCACAGCAAACCCCTAAAAATCCCTGAAAAACTCTAAACCCCTCAAAATCCAAAAAAACCCTAAAAACAATAATTTTTTTAAAAACCTTTAAAATCCATGAAAATGAAGAAAAAAACTAAAACCTTGAAAACCCCTGAATACAATAAAACCCCAAAAAACTTTAAAAACCCCTAAAACCCATAAAAATCCTAAAAACCACGAAAAACTCTAAAACCCCATAAAATACCTAAAAAAAATTTCTTTTAGGAAGTAGACAACCTCTATGGAAATACAAGGATGATTTTATTGGATCACGACACAAAATTCCTTAGTTACTTTTGGAAGACCTTGAAGAGAAAACTCGGTACAAAGTTACTATCTTCCACTAATTTTCATTCCAAAACTGATAGGAAAAAAAGGTGGTGAATCATACACTACCATCTCTTCTATGAACAATTTCCATGAAGAATCTCAAGAATTTGGAGGAGTGTTAGCCACATGTGGAATTCATATATAACATGGCTAAGCATTCCACTGCTCAATATTCTCTATTTCAAATTGTTTACGGTTTTAACCCCCTTGCCCTTATTTATCTATTTCCTTTACCTTTGCAGGAAGCAAATAATAGGGATGCGAAAGGGCATGAAGAATTCACCATGAAACTCCATGAAAATGTAAGGAAAAATATCAAGAGAATGACCTAGAAATACATTGATCTCGCAAAAAAGGGTCGCAAGCAAGTGTTTTTCAAACCTGATGAAAATAATAACCCCCCCCCTAAAAATCCATGAATACAATAAAACCCCCTAAAAACCTTAAAAACCTAAAACCCATAACACCCTAAAAACCCACTAAAAAATCTATAAACCCTTTAAACCCATAATAACTTTATAAAACTCTAAAAAACCTCAAAAATCCTAAAAACCAAAAAAGACACCAAAAACCCTTAAAACCCCTAAAATCCCTAAAAACCTCTAAAACCCCTAAAAACCCTAAAATTCCCTAAAATGTTTAAAAACTCTAAAAACCATAAAAATCCTAAAAAACTCAAAAAACCCCAGAAAACAAAAATACCCTAAAAACACTTAAAACCCCTAAAAACCCTAAAAACCCTGGAAACCCCTAAAACCCCTCAAAATCACAAAAAAAACATTAAAAACCATAAAAATCCTAATAAACCCAAAAAATCCATTAAAATGTAAAAAATTATTAAAACCTTGAAAACTATAAAAACCCATAAAAACAATTAAAACCCCTAAAAACCCATAAAATCCCCAAAACTAAGAAAAACTCTAAAAACCATTTAAACCCCTAAAATGTTAAAGAACTCTAAAAACCTTAAAAACCTAAAAAACTAGAAAAAAAAACATAAAACCCCAAAAAGATCCTAAAAACCATGAAAACCCCTAAAAGCCCAAAAACCCTTGAAGAGCCCTAAAAACCCTAAAACCCATAAAAACCCTAAAAATCCATAAAACCATAAATATCCTAAAAACCCCTAAAATCCATGAAAATATAAAAAACCATAAAAATACTTAAGAACCCCTAAAATATATAAAACCCCCTAAAAACCTTAACTCCTCCCAACCCATAAAAACCACTAAAACTCTAAAAATGGTTAAAACCAAAAAAATGTTAAATAACTCTAAAAAACCTTAAAAACCCTAAAAACTCAACCCTAAAAACCTAAAAAGATCCTAAAAACCTTGAAACACCATAAAAACCCTTAAACTCCCTAAAAATCCTTAAAACCTCAGAAAAATCCTAAAAACCCTAAAACACCCTAAAAACCATAAAAATCCTAAAAAACCCCTAAATTCCAAGAAAATGTAAAAAATCCTTTAAAACCTGAAAAACCCTAAAACCCCTAAAACCCCTAAAAACACTTAAAACCCTCAAAATCCTTAAAAACTCTAAAAACCATAAAAAATAAAAATCCTAAAAAACCCATAAAAATCCATGGAAATGTAAAAATCCCTAAAAGACTGGAAAACCCCTAAAAACCATAAAAAACCTTAAAAACTTAAAAACCCCTAAAATCCCATAAAAACCCTAAAAACCACTAAAAACCCTTTAAACCACTTAAAACGTTAAAAAAATATATAAAACCTTAAAAAATATATAAAAACTTAAAAACCCTAAAAAAATTAAACCCAAAAATCCCTAACGGACACTAAAAACACCTAAAAACCCCTAAAAACCCCCTGAAAAACCCCCAAAACTCCCAAAAACCCAAATAAACCTAAATACCCCTAAAAACCATAAAATTACTACAAAACCATTAAAATCCATGAAAATGTAGAAAAACCTAAAAACCTAAAAACCTCATAAAAACCTTAAAAAACTCCAAAAAATCCATAAGAACCACTAAAAAATCTAAAGACAACCCCTAAAAACGTTAAAAAGTCATAAAAACCTTTAAACCCCTAAAAACTAAAAAAACTAAATCCCAAAAAAGAAACTAAAAATCCTTGAAAACCACTAAAAACCCTCATAATTACTAAAAGCCCTAAAAACAATAAAAACCATAAAAAACTTCAAATACCCCTTAAAAATCCATGAAAACGTAAGAAACCCTAAAAACCCTAAAATCCTCGGAAAACCATAAAACCCCCTAAAAATTTATATAACACAAAAAACCTATAAAAAATTCAAAAAAACAACTAAAAACCATTAAAACCCTAAAAAACAAAAAACCCCTAAAACCCCAAAAGACCCTAAAACCCTGAAAATCCTGAAAACCCCCCAAAACACCCTAAAAATCTCTGAAATACCTAAAAATCCTAAAAAAGAAATACATATTCAGGAAAAGGTAAAACGCCCTAAAAACCCTTAAAAAACCCTAAAAACCATAAAAATCCAAAAAACCCATAAAAACCCTAAAAACTGCTAAAAAGTCTAAAACCCCTAAAAATGTTAAAAACTCTTAAAAAACCTTAAAAACCAAAAAAAACTCTAAAAACCATCAAACCCAAAAAGACCATATAAACCCGAAAAAAACCCTAAAAACCATAAAACCTCGGTAAATCCCTGAAAACCCTCAAAAACCATAAAAACCCCTAAACCCATAAAAAGATTAAAAAAATATTAAAAATCCGAGACAACGTAAAAAACCCTAACCCCCCCCCCCCCCTAAAACCATAAATCCCCTAAAACCGTAAAAACCCCATAAAGACCCTAAAAACCACAAAAAACTCAAAAAAACAAAGAAAACCCAAAAAGTATATAAAAACCCAAAAAACCATAAAAATCCTAAAAACCCACTAAAAATCCATGACAATGTAAAAAACAAAAAAAACTATGAAGAAACCCTCAAACTAATAAAAATCCCTAAAAACCTTAACAAACCCAAAAAACCTAAAATCCCTAAAAACCACTAAATAAATCTAGAACCCTTAAAATCCCTAAAAAAGTTTAAAAACTCTAAAAAACCATAAAAAATTTGAAAAACTCAAAAAACCCTAAAAACCAAGAAGGCACTAAAAACACTGAAAACCCCTAAAACCCATAAAAATTTCCTAAAACCCCTAAAAGCCACTAATATCCATGAAAAGGTAGAAAATATAGAAAACCCTTGAAAACCATAAAACCCCTAAAAACATTAAAAACCCTAAAAATCCATAAAAACCCTAAAAACCATTAAAAACTATAAAAAACCCCCAAAATACATTAAAAAACCTAAAAACCCTAAAACACCTAAAACCCCATAAAATCCTCAGAATCCCTAAAACCCCTCAAAACAAGAAAAACCATAAAAATCCTAAAACCCCCCCTAAAAATCCATGAAAAATCAAAAAACTGTAGAAACACCCTGAAAACCATAAAACCCCCTAAAAGCCTTTAAAAACCCTAAAACCCATAAAAACCATAAAAACTACTAAAAAATCTAAAAACCCTTAAAACCCCTAAAAATGTTAAAAAATTCAAGAAAAACTTTAAAACCCTAAAAACTCAAAAAAAAACCTAGAACCCCAAAAATACCATGAAACCCCTGAAAACCCCTAAAAACCCTAAATACCCTTGAAAACCCCTAAAAACCCGCAAAACCCCTAAAACCCCTAATAACCCTAAAAACCATAAAGATCCTAAAAAATCCCTAGAAATCGATGAAAACCTAAAAAACACAAAAAACCCTAAAAAACCTTGAAAACCATAAAACCCCATAAGAACATAAAAAAACAGTGAAAACCCTAAAAACCACTTAAATATCAAAAAACCCTTAAAATCCATAAAATGTTAAAACTCTACAAAACCATAAATACCTAAAAAACTAAAAAAGAACAAAAATGACCAAAAGACCCTAAAAACCCCTACAAACCTTGAAAACCATCAAAATCCCTAAAAACTATAAATGTGAGGCAGAGCTTTGGGCAATGATCAAAGCAGTTTATTTTGCTAATCAATTTTGGTGGAAGCGCCTTTGGAATGAATCTGACTCGATCTTGGTGGTGGAGGCCCTCAAAAACAAATCAAGAAGGGTACCTTTGTAACGCCCCGACCCCAGCTACCCAGAGTCAGTGCATTAGTTTGTAACATTGGCATGATCACAAAAGATCAAGTCTCGAAAGACCGATTAGTTTAGTAGCCTTGGAAACACTAGATACATTCATAAGTCTTTCATTACATCAAAAAGTAAACAAACTACAATAACATGGTCTTCATAGTCCACAATCATATCCCTTTATGACTACCCCTGCAGGTCATTCATAAAATACTTCTTCACATCCTGGAGAAATATTAAAACATTGAAAGGGGTGAGCTCAGATGCTCAGTAAGGTTAACAATATAGCGGAAGCTTTCATAAATAAACATTAACATTTAAGGCAATGTATAACTAAAACAAAAGCCTTTTAAACTTGAACTTCAACATAATATGGCAAAAGTAAAATGAGATAATGCCATTTACTTCTTCACATGGATATTCTACTGGTCGAATAATCACATGCAATATCAATAACCACTTTCATAATGATGGAATGCATAATGCCAGACTATCATAACCACGTAGTCAAGGCCTCGTGCCAAGACCACAAATAAGATTTTGTCAAGGCCTCGTGCCAAGACACTAGTTTGTCTCATGAGACATGCTGATGCATCGAGGAGCTATAGCGGGCTCCACCCGTCACTTATTAAGTCCAATGCATTCCTCATATGAATAGGTTTAAACATATCATAAACCATAATATAATCGTATCACATAAAACATGCGTAAAGGAAACATAAAATTTCCACATTTCAATCACAAGATTGTCAATACAACACATTGATATAATAAAAACGCTTTCAAAACCATTTTCAATACCAAAATAAAAGCAAGTTAAAACTTTGTATTTATTTTTCAAAAAAAAGTGATGGCTTGTAGAGGAAGCCAAAACTCAAATAATGGTCACGGCGGCGGAGAAGTCGTTGTCACCGCATAAGTACGGAAAGGAAAACATTCCCTTTTTGTCTTTTAGTAAAATGATTTGTATAAAAAAGATTCCTTTTGAATAAACGTAAAAGTCAAAGGGGTTTATACACCGTATAAAAGAAAGTTGTGTATAAAATAAAATATGCCTCAATGAAAGGAGATTGAGACGAAGTCCCATACAAAGATCATTTTTAAAATAAAATAGATATACTATGTGTATTCACTATAAGTACACATAAATAAAGTACAAATACAATATATGACATAATAATATAATGACATAATTTGAAAGTAGGATATTAACCCAAAAAATAGAAATTGGGTTAAGAAATTCCCTTACCTCGTGTCTGACTTGACTCAACCGTTCTTTAACCTCCTGAATAATAAACTAGAGTTAATATATACCTTATTAAGAACCATTTTCAATTTCATTATCCTTTTTATATCACTTATTACAATGATATGAAAATTATGTAATTATTTAAGTTAATAACAGTCGTTTTGTCGATCTTTGGTACTTGAGTCAACAATAAACTTCTTATAATTACAAGTTGTTTATGTGGTAGAATATCCATTATCTCCAGAATAATATTCATGATTTAGATGTCATATATATATTATATATCCAGTATATACATTCATTTATAATATTATGTAACATTTATAGGTAAGAAATGAAATGCACCGTTCATGGAGACGGTAAGCCGTACGTACGCATGAACGCTACTTTCATTTCAATTTCATATTTAATGGAACGAAATCATAATGATATAAATGTATAATATAATTACAGTATAATATAGTGTATAATACCATTTACTCCATCCTTTATACATCCCACATATGGCATTAACGATTCAAATCACTTTGAGGGGGCGGTAGTCCGCACTTCCTAAAATGAAATTATCGCATTTTACCCATAATGGAAATCATAAAGTATGCCATAAATGAGAAATACAGAAGCATAAGTAAAACATAAACATATTTTATATCATATATAAATATAGTGACATCTTAATGGCCACCTTTGAAGGTGTTATATGAGTGTTGAACAATCATCGTTTCGTGAGGCAGAAATTCGCCATCCACAGAAACCGTATGTTCTTTAACCATTAGATATAGATGTGTGTAAGTGTAGCTCGAATCCTTATTATAAAAACATACTAGTATATTGAGGATACTGGTTTTATTACAAAAGAAATGAATAAAAAGAGTTTAGGGGGTTGGAGAAGAAAAATAAAACAAAACAACATTAGAGAAGACATTACCTCAAAATCAGGGTAACTCTTTTTGATTTGAGCCAAAGGCTTCCTTGGAAAGAGTTCTGCCCAAAGTTAGGCTTCTAGGAGTAAGAGGGGTAAGTTGGGAGAGTATTTGGGCAGAGTTTGGCCGAGCCAAATGGCTTGAAGGTGTGAATAAGGTGGGAGAGGTGGGGGGCTTTTATAAGTGGAGAGGAGGGGCACTTTTGGAAAGTAATGAAATGTTATTCTATTATACAATGATTTTCGGATTATAAAGGTCCCACACTTGTATAATTTGAGTCTAAGGTGATAAGGGTTCGAAATATCCTCATCCAATAGGCTTTGGACAAGTGTAAGCCTTGGATTTTACATTATCTTCTCATTTTATTTAAATCGTTAAATAATGAGGTCATCGCTGCATCATCATGATGTCATAAATAATTTAATTTATATAATGTCTAAAAATTATAAAAAAAATACTATGATGTAGGAAATCGTTTTAGATTTCTAATTAATATTTATAGTCAAAATTTGGACTTGTGTAACCCCACTTAAAAATTGTTTTAGTAAAACAACTCATGTTTGTGTCAATTTAATTTTAACATTAAATAAATATATATTAATGTCATTTTCCAACCAAAGTGGCTCCATGGGGTCCCCAAGTTGACCCATGGGTTGTCTTCGTCTGCCATGACTCATACAATAGGAGTAGGACAAGTGTCAAGCTCATATCATATTATTAAAACATTTTTTTTACCTTAAACTACACTAATTACCTCTAATCGTGATTAAGAACTTAAAAGTTACTATTCACCAAAAAATTATTTTAATCTCATTGAACCACATTTTACTTCTTAATGACAACCATGAATGACAGATTTTTGAAAATCAAATCACAGAAGTGGTAATATTTCATTTAAACGAAAAATCAGTTATTTAACTACCACTTAGTGGTTTCACTATTCATCAAAAATTGAAGTTTTTCAGAACAATGCCAAAATTTCACCCTAAGCTATAATTGATATTCCAAATTCAAAAAAGATGTCTATTTTAAAAAATTCCAAAAATATAAGTTGCATTAGTTAATTTTATAATTAATTCCTGCTGTCACAACAAATAGCGTGTTTTTAAGAAACAATTTATATCAAAAGATTGGCAATTGTTTATGTCCAATTTCAATGTTAAATTAATTCTAATGACCACCATTGGATAAAATGGTAAAAATATATTCTAATTATACTTTAAAACCACTAAATATTATAATTTATCACAATAAATTATTTTGATTAAAAAAGTTGTTTTAAGTATTTTTCACTATTCATAAAAAAATTGGAAGTTCTCAGAAAGTTACCAAAAAATCAACTTAGGATAATTTCGATATTACGAATACAAAAATGAATTCCATTTTGTAATATAAAATTTCTATAATTTTAAAAAGTGGTTATTACTATTCATAACGGCTACTTTGATTAGTCGCGGTGTTTTAGAACTCGAAGTTGCGTACAATGCAAGCTATTGCATTATTGAATGAGAAGCGTATCGTGGAAGCTCGGGGTGTTACATTCTCCCCTCCTTCAATAAATTGCGTCCTCGCAATTTGAAATTTTTCTTTGAAAGTAAAAGGTTGAAAAGATAAAATACCTTTGAGGAAAACCCACATCAGAAAGAAGATTAATAAAATTTAGCCTTAATAAGAGGGAAAGGGAAATGAAAAAGTCACCACCCAATTATGATCTCGATTAGGAGAACATTGGTGGCAATTAGAGACATATAATTGGAGAAAAAACGTAAATATTTGTAGGGAGTGATTGAGGTCATCAATCACAATCAACTGTCAAATTAAGGGCCTCAAAGCCTTCAATCTATGTTGATTTAAAATATCATCAGTTCAACAAGACATAAGGTATTAGGATAACACATTTTTTTTGTTTTAATATCCCTTTACTAAAGTTTAAGAATTAATTTATTCTTTGAATAAGAGATAGGTATATATATATTTATGCTTGACAATTAGAGTTTCAACCTTCAACTCATCTTTCACTCAAAAAGATAATAGAACTCAAAAATATTATACGTATTCTAATTGTATAAGGTTAAAAATGTTAACACATACCATTTAGATTAGTAAAATTATTTTGTAATAACTGGGGACTTCCTGTAGGCTATTGGTAGGAAATAAAGGCCTGTCGCACTATGATTGTGGGTTCGATTCCTGCAGCTTTGTCCGACGCGACGGGTTATGCCCCACCCTGCAGGTTGTCCTTTTCCTAAAACTATAGTATCATAATATTCCAAAAATAATCTTCATAAATGATTTAACCTTAAACAATACTATCCATCGTTCAACTTAGTCCATTCCAACCTTAATAGTTATCCAAAATACCTCCGTCCAGACTTTATCTAAAAGGTCTCTAAATTCCAAAATCAATTGTAACATCAGATTCTCCAAACAAAGAAAAGTTTCTCTTATTGTCGCATACTAAAAATATGATTACCTTAATCATATTACCTTAATCAAAAAGTACTGCAGTACAATCTTTATATATATCACATTATTCTTATAACCAGAATATAATCCTTGAGTCCAAAAGCACCAATACATTAATTATTCCGCTTCAACTGTAGTCACAGCATAAGATTGGCCTTGATCCCTTGGCCTTTTCTGAGGTAAGTTTCCTTGACGCTTAGGACATTCATTTGCATAATGCCCCATTTCCCTACAATTGTAGCATTCAACTTTGACAGCCTCTTTCTTTCCCTTGCAATCACGAGCCTGGTGACCCTTTTCTCCACATTTATAACAAACTCCCATTCCTTTTAGGCACGTACCAGGGTGATTCTTCCCACAATTATCACATAATGGAAAATCCTTCTTTCCCTTTTTCCCTTTATCTGTCTCTTGTTCCACTATTCTCCTCTTCTCTTGCTTTACTTTGTTGTCATAAGACTTAGAGAATTCCTTTTCTGTCTTGATAGAACACAAGACAATATCTTCGTATGACGAGAAGGTTTGTGAGACTAATGCTCGATGGAGAAATGGTTTTAACCCATCAAAGAAATGATCAATCTTACTCCTTGGGTTACGTATATAATCTGTAGCATGCCTCGCTAACCTTGTAAAGTTAGCCTCATACTTTGCAACATTGTCATCCTCCTTCTGCCTCAGACTCAGAAATTGCCTTTCCATATCTGCTCGATGGTCACGAGGAAAGTATTTTTCTAAGAAAAGCTCTTTGAACTCCCTCCATTCCATATTCGATACGTCATCATCTTCCTTTGTGTTTTGAATCAGCGACCACCACTGATCGGCATCTCCAGTGAGGCGGTAGACTGCCATGAGAACCTTCTCCCTTTCACTACTCCCCAAGGCATGGAATATTTTCTCTAAGGAATTTATCCATTGCTCGACTACTATAGGATTTGTACTCCCATTGAAGGTTGGTGGTTGTTGCCTCATGAAGCGGTCTAACATTGATCCTCCACGTTGTGGATCAGGGTGATCCATACGAGTAAGGTTATTATTCATAACCTGAGTGAGTTGTCCCATTATGGTAGTAAGTTGATCAACACCAGTTGTATCTCCAGATCCACAATAATTGTCTTGAGCAGGAGGGAAATCCCTACAGGGAGTGCGTGCATTGATACGGTTTCCATTCCTTCCACTAGGCGCCATTTCTATACAATGGCATAAACTAGATTAGTTTATGAATCAAAATACATAGTTCCATACTTATAAAATACTTAACATAAATTGAACTATTAATGGATATAATCCATAATCATAAAAAGGTTTTCTTTGTGGAAGTATATACTCATAACCGTTCATAGTGGTTTGTAAAGAAAATGAGAATTATCCTAAGCATATCCCCCGGGAGTGTCGTAACCAAGAGTGCAGCAAGGCCCGTTGTCGTGCACCAGTTCCCGTTCGAGTCTAGCCCAAAGCGGTGTTTTCGGATTTTACCCCTAGGAACATCTGTGCCAGAGCCGCATCTACCTGATCGTATCCAGACAGGGATGTATTGCTCGGAAAACTCACAAAATCTCTACAATACCAAAATTCTAGGAAGTTCTTCTATACTAATCCTCAAAGTTCATCTTAGGTCTAAGTGCTCTAATCAGAGTTTATCTAAATCTAGATTCCAAGGTTTGTACTAAACTTCCTCTGATACCAACTATAACGCCCCGACCCCAGCTACCCAGAGTCGGTGCATTAGTTCGTAACATTGGCATGATCACAAAAGATCAAGTCTCGAAAGACCGATTAGTTTAGTAGCCTTGGAAACACTAGATACATTCATAAGTATTTCATTACATCAAAAAGTAAACAAACTACAATAACATGGTCTTCATAGTCCACAATCATATCCCTTTCTGACTACCCCTGCAGGTCATTCATAAAATACTTATTCACATCCTGGAAAAATATTAAAACATTGAAAGGGGTGAGCTCAGATGCTCAGTAAGGTTAACAATATAGCGGAAGCTTTCATAAATAAACATTAACATTTAAGGCAATGTATAACTAAAACAAAATCCTTTTAAACTTGAACTTCAACATAATATGGAAAAAGTAAAATGAGATAATGTCATTTACTTCTTCACATGGATATTCTACTGGTCGAATAATCACATGCAATATCAATAACCACTTTCATAATGATGGAATGCATAATGTCAGACTATCATAACCACGTAGTCAAGGCCTCGTGCCAAGACCACAAATAAGATTTTGTCAAGGCCTCGTGCCAAGACACTAGTTTGTCTCATGAGACCTGCCGATGCATCGAGGAGCTATAGCGGGCTCCACCCGTCACTTATTAAGTCCAATTCATTCCTTATATGAATAGGTTTAAACATATCATAAACCATAATATAATCGTATCACATAAAACATGCGTAAAGGAAACATAAAATTTCCACATTTCAATCACAAGATTGTCAATACAACACATTGATATAATAAAAACGCTTTCAAAACCATTTTTAATACCAAAATAAAAGCAAGTTAAAACTTTGTATTTATTTTTCAAAAAAAAGTGATGGCTTGTAGAGGAAGCCGAAACTCAAATAATGGTCACGGTGGCGGAGAAGTCGTTGTCGCCGTATAAGTACGGAAAGGAAAACATTCCCTTTTTGTCTTTTAGTAAAATGATTCATATAAAAAAGATTCCTTTTGAATAAACGTAAAAGTCAAAGGGGTTTATACACCGTATAAAAGAAAGTTGTGTATAAAATAAAATATGCCTCAATGAAAGGAGATTGAGACGAAGTCCCATACAAAGATCATTTTTAAAATAAAATAGATATACTATGTGTATTCACTATAAGTACAAATAAATAAAGTACAAATAAAATATATGACATAATAATATAATGACATAATTTGAAAGTAGGAGATTAACCCAAAGAATGGAAATTGGGTTAAGAAATTCCCTTACCTCGTGTCTGACTTGACTCAACCGTTCTTTAACCTCCTGAATAATAAACTAGAGTTAATATATACCTTATTAAGAACCATTTTCAATTTCATTATCCTTTTTATATCACTTATTACAATGATATGAACATTATGTAATTATTTAAGTTAATAACAGTCGTTTTGTCGATCTTTGGTACTTGAGTCAACAATAAACTTCTTATAATTACAAGTTGTTTATGTGGTAGAATATCCATTATCTCTAGAATTATATTCATGATTTAGATGTAATATATATATTATATATCCAGTATATACATTCATTTATAATATTACGTAACATTTAGAGGTAAGAAATGAAATGCACCGTTCATGGAGACGGTAAGCCGTACGTACGCATGAACGCTAATTTCATTTCAATTTCATATTTAATGGAATGAAATCATAATGATATAAATGTATAATATAATTACAGTATAATATAGTGTATAATAACATTTACCCCATCCTTTATCCATCCCACATATGGCATTAACGATTCAAATCACTTTGAGGGGGCGGTAGTCCGCACTTCCTAAAATGAAATTATCGCATTTTACCCATAATGGAAATCATAAAGTATGCCATAAATGAGAAATACAGAAGCATAAGTAAAACATAAACATATTTTATATCATATATAAATATAGTGACATCTTAATGGCCACCTTTGAAGGTGTTATATGAGTGTTGAACAATCATCGTTTCGTGAGGCAGAAATTCGCCATCCACAGAAACCGTATGTTCTTTAACCATTAGATGTAGGTGTGTGTAAGTTTAGCTCGAATCCTTCTTATAACAACATCCTAGTATATTTAGGATACTGGTGTTGTTATAAAAGAAATGAATAAAAAGAGTTTATGGTGTTGGATAAGAAAAATAAAACAAAACAACATTAGAGAAGACATTACCTCAAAATCGGGTAACTCTTTTTGATTTGAGCCAAAGGCTTCCTTGGGAAGAGTTCTGCCCAAAGTTAGGCTTCTAGGAGTAAGAGGGGGAAGTTGGGAGAGTATTTGGGCAGAGTTTGGCCGAGGAAAATGGCTTGAAGGTGTGAATAAGGTGGGAGAGGTGGGGGCCTTTTATAAGTGGAGAGGAGGGGCACTTTTGGAAAGTAATGAAATGTTATTCTATTATACAATGATTTTAGGATTATAAAGGTCCCACACTTGTATAATTTGAGGCTAAGGTGATAAGGGTTCGAAATCTCCTCATCCAATAGGCTTTGGACAAGTGTAAGCCTTGGATTTTACATTATCTTCTCATTTTATTTAAATCGTTAAATAATGAGGTCATCACTGCATCATCATGATGTCATAAATAATTTAATTTATATAATGTCTAAAAATTATAAAAAAAATACTATGATGTAGGAAATCGTTTTATATTTCTAATGAATATTTATAGTCAAAATTTGGACTTGTGGAACCCCACTTAAAAACTGTTTTAGTAAAACAACTCATATTTGTGTCAATTTAATTTTAACATTAAATAAATATATATTAATGTCATTTTCCAACCAAAGTGGCTCCATGGGGTCCCCAAGTTGACCCATGGGTTGTCTTGGTCTTCCATGACTCATACAATAGGAGTAGGACAAGTTTCAAGCTCATATCATATTATTAAAACATTGTTTTTACCTTAAACTACACTAATTACCTCTAATCGTGATTAAGAACTTAAAAGTTACTATTCACCAAAAAATTATTTTAATCTCATTGAACCACATTTTACTTCTTAATGACAACCATGAATGTCGGATTTTTGAAAATCAAATCACAGAAGTGGTAATATTTCATTTAAACGAAAAATCAGTTATTTAACTACCACTTAGTGGTTTCACTATTCATCAAAAATTGAAGTTTTTCAGAACAATGCCAAAATTTCACCCTAAGCTATAATTGATATTCCAAATTCAAAACTGATTTCTATTTTACAAAATTCCAAACATATAAGTTGCATTAGTTAATTTTATAATTAATTCCCGTTGTCACAACAAATAGCGTGTTTTTAAGAAACAATTTATATCAAAAGATTGACAATTGTTTATGTCCAATTTCAATGTTAAACTAATTCTAATGACCACCATTGGATAAAATGGTAAAAATATATTCTAATTATACTTTAAAACCACTAAATAGTATAATTTATCACAATAAATTATTTTGATTAAGAACGTTGTTTTAAGTATTTTTCACTATTCATAAAAAAAATTGGAAGTTCTCAGAAAGTTACAAAAATTTCAACTTAGGATAATTTTGATATTACGAATACAAAAATGAATTCCATTTTGTAATATAAAATTTCTATAATTTTAAAAAGTGGTTATTACTATTCATAACGGCTACTTTGATTAGTCGCGGTGTTTTAGAACTCGAAGTTGCGTACAATGCAAGCTATTACATTATTGAATGAGAAACGTATCGTGGAAGCTCGGGGTGTTACAACCTTGGATAATTTTCCCACATTATATTGATTTCCTCAAGGTATACCAAGACCTCACTCTCAAAAATGTGAGGTGACAAAGGACCACATTGATCTCCTTTTCCCTAAAAACCCTAAAAAACCCTAAAAACCATTTAAAATACTAAAACCCCCTAAACATCCATGAAAACGTAAAAAACACTAAAAACCCTAAAAAATTCTGAAAAACATAAAAACCTTGAAAAAACTTAAAAATCCAAAAAAAACCCCATAAAAACCCAAAAAATCTAGTAAAAACTCCAAAACCCTTTAAACTCCAAAAAACATTAAAAACTCTAAAAAACCTTCAAAATCCCAAAAAATTCCAAAAACCCCAAAAACCCAAAAGACCCTAAAAACCCTGAAAAACCCTAAAAACTGTAAATACCCCTAAAAATCCTAAAAAACCCTAAAAATCCCTAAAAACCAAAAAAACCCCAAAAAACCCATAAAAATTCTAAAAAAACACTAAAACTCTAAAATGTCACATCCTCGAAGTTGAGCTCAACAGGGGAGCCGGAGGTGGGCAAGGATGACACTCAGGTCTCTCCACTGGATGTTGGGAGGGATGATAGGGTGGAGGAAGGGGTTTCATCCCCCCAGCAGGATACTGAAGGAAAAACCTTGGTCAAGGACATCTTTAAGAGACTGAAGGGTGGTTTGGAACTGGGGGGTGAAGTCCCTCCTGAAATGGGGAAGGACATGTCTAATGAAGTAAGGACCATGGTCCTATAGGCTGAACCTGTCATGGATGCGAGTATGATGTTAAAGTTGACCTGTCATGAGATTGTCTGAGTCTCTGTGGGTAGTGAGGAAGGGGGTTTGGTGGAACAAGACCTGCAGGAGCTAAAGGCTGGCCCCCGCATCTTCCTTGCCCTAAAAACCTTAAAACCATAAAATTCCTAAGAAACCCCTAAAATCCATGAAAACATACAAACCCTGGAAAACCCCTAAAAACCATAAAACCCCTAAAAGCCTTAGAAACCATAAAAACCCACAAAAAACCCTAAAACCCATTAAAATTTATAAAAACACTGAAAGCTCATAAAAACGTTATAAAACTCTAAAGAAACTTAAAAACCCTAAAAACTCAAAAAAACCCTAAAATTGAAAAAGACTCTAAAAACCACAAAAACCCCTAAAAAATCTAAAAACATTTGAAAACCCCTAAAAACCATAAAGATCCCTAAAACCCCAAAAAAATAATAAAAATCCCAAAAAACTCCTAAAAACCCATGAAAACCTAAAAAATCCTAAAAACCCCTGAAAAAGACCTGAAAATAGAAAAACACCTAAAAACCTTTGAAAATCCTAAAAACCCCTGAAAAAGACCTGAAAATAGAAAAACACCTAAAAACCTTTGAAAACCCTAAAAATCCATAAAATCCCTAAAAACCCACTATAAACTCTGAAAACCCTTAAAATACCTAAAAACATTAAAAACTCTAAAAACCCTTAAAACCCTAAAAAACTCAAAAAAAACCCCTAAAACTCCAAAAGACAATAAAAACCCTAAAAAACCCTAAACACCACAAACCCCCTAAAAACCTGTAAAAACACTCAAAATCCATAAAACCCCTAAAAATGAAAAACTTAAAACCCCCTAAAAATCCATGAAAATTTAAAAACCCCTAAAAACCATAAAACCCCCTAAAACTGTAAAAACCCATAAATCCACTAGAAACTCTAAAAACCATTTAAAAATATAAAAACTTTTTAAGACTCTAAAAAACCCTAAAAACCCTAAAAAACATTAAAAAATCCTAAAAACCAAAAAGACCCATCAAATCCTGAAACCATAAAAACCCTAAAACCCCTAAAAACCCCTAAAAACCCTAAAACCCTAAAAATCCTACAAAACCATAAAAAGCATAAAAATCATAAAAAACCCTAAAACCCATTAAACCATAAAAACCCTTAAAATCCTTAAAAACCCTAAAACCCCATAAAAACCCTAAAAGCCACTAAAAACGTAAAAACCCCTAAAAATGTTTTAAAACCACTTAAAACCCTTAAAACCCTAAAAAACTCAAAAAAACCCCTAAAACCCCCAAAAGACCCAAAACCCTGAAAACCCCCAAACCCTAAAACCCCCTTAAAATCCCTAAAAACCCTCAAAATCCCTAAAAACCCAAAAAAACTATAAAGACCATAAAATTCCTAAAAACCACAAAAAATCTATGAAAACATAAAAAACCCTAAAAACCCTGAAAACCCAATGAAAACCATAACAACCGTAAAAACCTTTAAAATCATAAAAACCAATAAAACCCCTAAAACAATTGAAACCCCCTAAAACCAATCAAAATCTTGAAAACCACAAAAAGAATAAAAATATTCAAAAATCCATAAAATCTATGAAAATGTAAAAACCCTAAAAACCTTGAAACCCCCTCAAACCCATAAAAACTCCTAAAAACATTAAAAAATCTTAAAACCTAAACCCCTTACAAACATTAGAAAACTCTATAAACCTTATAAACTATAAAAAACTCAAAAAATCTCTCGAAACCCAAGAGACCGTAAAAAGCCTGAAAACCCCTAAAAACCTGTAAAACCCTTGAAAAACCCTAAAACCCTCAAAAACCCTAAAACCCTAAAAACCCTAAAAACCCTAAAACCCCTAAAAAACCTAAAAAACCCTAATACCTCATAAAACCCTTAAAACTCTAAAAACCCTTTAAATCCCAAAAAACCTTAAAAAAAATCCAAAAACCTTAAAAACCATAAAAAACTAAAAAACCCAAAAAACCCAAAATCCCAAAGGACCCTAAAAAACATGAAAGACCCTAAAACCCATGATAACCCTAAAAACCCTCAAAATTATGAAAAACCCTAAAAAAAACCCTATAACCCAAAAAAATCTAAATGAAACCCATAAAAATCAATGAAAATGTAAAAAACCCAATAAACCCAGAAAAACCCCTTAAACCATAAAAACCACTGAAAACTTTAAAACAAAAAAACCCACCAAACCCTTAAAAACTACTAAAACTCTAAAAACCCTTAAGGCCCCTAAAATGTTAAAAACTCTAATAATTCTAAAAAACTCAAAAAACTCTAAAGTCCCAAACAGACTCTAAAAAACTTGAAAACACATAAAAACCATCAAAAAAGTCTAAAAACTCTCAACATCCCTAAAAACCCAGAAAACCCCAAAAAATCCCAAAAAACCATAAAAATCTTAAAAAACCCATAAAAATCCATAAAAATGTAAAAACCCTAAAAACTCTGAAACCCCCTAAAATCCATAACCCCCTAAAAACATTAAAAAACCAAAAACACTGATAAAAATCCTAAAAAAACCACTGAAAATTTTAAAAACTATTAAAACCCCTAAAAACGTTAAAAACTCAAAAAAACCTTAAAAACCCTAAAAACTCAAAAAAAATCCGAAAAACCCAAAAGACTCCTAAAAATCACTAAAAAACCTAAAAAACCTGAAATGCCCTAAAAAAATTTAAAAAGCCTAAAAATGCATAAAAAACTCTAAAAACTACTAAAACTCTAAAAACCCATTAAACCCCTAAAACTATAAAAACCTTTAAAACCCCAAAAAACTCAAAAATACCCTAAAAACCCTATGAAACACTGAAAACCTCAAAAACTGCTAAAACCTCTAAAAACCCTAAAATCCCTAAAATCCCTAAAAAACCATAAAAACTATAAAATCCTCAAGAACCCTAAAAACTTGAAAAATGCTTAAAACCCCCTTAAAACAATAAAACCCACCCAAAACCTTAAAAAACCCTAAAAACCCATAAAAACCATAAAAAACACTAAAAACTCCAAAAACTCCAAAACCCTTAAAACCCCTAAAAATGTTAAAAATATCTAAAAAACTTCAAAAACCCTAAAGAACTCAAAAAAACCCCTAAAACCCCCAAAAGACACTAAAATCCCTAAAAACCCTAAAAACCTTTAAAATCCCCTAAAAACCCTCAAAATACGTTAAACCACTAAAGAACCCAAAAAACCATAAAAATCCTAAAAACCCTTAAAAATCCATGAAAACGTAAAAATCCCTAAAAACCCACAAAATCCCAAGAAAACCATAAAAAGCCCTAAAAATATAAAAAAATCCTAAAAACCCATAAAACCCTAAAAAGTACTAAAAACATTAAAAACTCAAAAATCCCCTAAAAACACAAGACACTAAAAACCTTGAAAAACCCTAAAAACCATAAACATCCTAAATAACCCCTAAAATACATGAAAACATAAAAACCCTAAAAACCCTAAAAACCATAAAATCCCTAAAAACCATAAAAAACCTGAAAACCCCTCAAACTACTAAAAACTCTAAAAAAACTTAAAACCCCCCAAAACATGAAACCATCTAAAAAACCTTAAAAACTGTAAAAATCTCAAAAAAAGCTTAAAAACCCAAAAAGATCCTAGAAACCTAAAAAATCATACAAACCTATGAAAACCCCTAAAACCCTCAAAATCCCTAAAAACACTAAAAAACACTAAAATCCATAAAAATCCTAAAAACCCTAAAATCCATGATAATGTAAAAACCCTAAACACCCTAAAATACCCTAGAAATCCATGAAACCCCCTAAAACCTTAAAAAACCCTAAAACCCCATAAAAACCCTAAAACCACTAAAAACTCTAAAACCCATCAAAATACCTAAAAACCCGAAATCCATAAAAATCCTAAAAAAACCTCAAATTCCATGAAACATAAAATCCCCTAAGACCCTTGAAAACCCCCTAAAAATCATAAAATTCCCTAAAAACCTTAAAAAACCATAAAATCACTAAAACCCACTAAAAACTCTAAAAATCCTTAAAACCCTAAAAACATTAAAAAACTTTAAAAAACCTTAAAAGCACAAAATACTCAAAAAAATAAAAAATAAAAAAAAGACCCTAATTAACCTTGAAAAAAAATAAAAAACCTAAAACCCTATAAACCCTAGAAACCATAAAAATTCTAAAAACCCCTAAAAGTCCATGAAAATGTAAAAAAACTAAAAACCCTGAAAACCTCCTGAGAACTGTAAAAACTCCTAAAATCCATAAAAAACCTAAGCACCCATAAAATCCCTAAATAACCACTAAAAACTCTAAAAAACCTCAAAACCCATAAAAAGTTTAAAAAACTCTAAAAAACCTTAAAACCATAAAAAATTCAAAAAGCCCTAAAATCCCAAAAGACCATAAAAACCATGAAAAACCCTAACCCTAAAAACCTTTGAAAAACCCTAAAACCCTCAAAATTCGTAAAAACCATAAAAAACCCCTAAAAATATAAGAAAACATAAAAAATCTTAAAACCCTATAAACACATAAAAACCATAACCCCCCTAAAACCCTAAAAACCCACTGAAAACTCTAAAACACATTAAAACCCCAAAAAATGTTTAAAAACTCTAAAAAACCTTAAAAATATTAAAAAATAAATAAAATCCCCTAAAAACCAAAAGGCCACAAAAAACTTAAAAACCCTTAAAATCCCTAAAAACCTAAAAATACCCTAAAAACCATAAAATCCTAGAAAACCCCTAAAAATCCATGAAAAAAATACCCTAAAAATGTTGAAAAACCTATGAAAACCATAAAACCCCTTAAAAACCGTTAAAAACACTAAAACCCATAAAAACTCTAAAAACCCACTAAAAACTCTAAAAGCCCTTAAAACCCCTTAAAATGATAAAGAGCTCTAAAAAATATTAAACCCTAAAAAACAAAAAAAAATCAAAAAATCAAAAAAGGACACTAAAAACCCAAAAGCCCCCAAAAGCCCCAAAACCTTTAAACCCTTCAAAATCCCAAAACAAATCCTAAAAACCCCCTAAATATCAATGAAACCCTAAAAAAACCCTAAAAACCTTGAAAACCCCTCAAAAACAAAAAAAACACAAAAAACCTTAAAATTCCCTAAATCCACATAAAAACACTAAAAATGAATAAAAACTATAAAAAATCCTTAAACCACTTAAAAAGTTAAAAAAATCTAAAAACCCTAAAATCTAAAAAAACCGTAAAAACCAAAAAAGTCCCTAAAACCATGAAAAAACCTAAAAACCTTTGAAAACCCCTAAAACAATAAAAAACCCTAAAACCAAAAAAACCCTAAAACCCCTAAAAATCCATGAAAATGTAAAACCCTAAAAAATCCCTAAAAGCATAAAACACCCTAAATCTTAAAACCCATAAAAATCCTAAAAAACCACTAAATACTAAAAAAACCCTTTAAAACCCTAAAAACATAAAAAACTCTAAAAAACCCTTAAAACTCAACAAAACCTTAAAAAACCGAAAATATCCTAAATACCACAGAAACCCTAAAAACACCAAAAGATCCCTAAAACCCCTCAAAATCCCAAAAAACCATTAAACACACAAAACCCCTAAAAATCCACATAAAAACCCCTAAAAACCTTAAAAACCCAAAAAACCACTAAAAACTCTAAAAACCTTGAAACCCCTAAAAATGTTAAAAAACTCTAAAAACCCCTAAAAACCCAAAAGACCCTAAAACCCCTAAAAACCATAAAATTCTCTGAAAACCCCTCAAAATCCCTAAAAGTCCTAAATACCCTAAAAACCATAAAAATACTGAAAAAGCTCCAAAAATCCATGAAAACTTAAAAACACATAAAAACCCTGAAAAACCCACAAAAACCATAAAACCCAGAAAAAACCCTAAAAACCCATAAAAACCCTAAAAACCACTAAAACTCTAAAAACCCTTAAAACACTTAAAAACGTTAAAAAAGTCTAAAAACCTTAAAACCCCTAAAAACTGAAAAAAAACATTAAATCCCCTAAAAGTCCCAAAAAACCCTCAAAAACCCTAAAACCACTATAAGCCCTTGAAAACACCTAAAACCCCTCAAAATCCCAAAAACCCATAAAAAACACTAACAACCATAAAGATCCTAAAAACCTATTAAAATCCATGAAAACATAAAAAACCTTAAAAACCATGAAACCTTAAAACCCCTAAAATCATTACAAACACAAAAAAACCCCTACAACCTAGAAAAAGCCTAAAAAACCTATAAAACCCTCAAAATCCCTAAAAACCCAAAAACCATAAAAATCCTAAACAACCCCTAAAAGTCCATGAAAATGTAAAAAACCCTAAAAACCCTAAACAACAACTGAAAACCATAAAACATTAAAAACCCTATAAACCTATAAAATCCATAAAACCACTGAAATCTCTAAAAACCCATAAAACTCCTAAAAACGTTAAAAACTCTAAAAACCTCAAAAAACTCCTAAAAACCCAAAAAGACCCTCAAAACCCCTAAAAACCCCTTACAACCCTCAAAAACCATAAAAATCCTAAAAAACTCCTAAAAATATGTGAAAACGTAAAAAACCCAAAAAAACTCTAAAAACCCCCTCAAAATGATAAACCCACTAAAAACCATTAAAAACCCTAAATTCCCATAAAAACCTTAAAACCCAGTAAAATCTCTAAAAATCCCTAAGAACATTATAAAACTCTAAAACCTTAAAACCTCTAAAAAACGCTAAAAACCCAAAAGGACCCTAAAACCCCTAAAAACCACTAAAACCCCCCAAAATCACGAAAACCCCTAAAAAACCCTAAAACTGAAAAAAAACCTAAAAACCCCCAAAAAATATCTGAAAATGTAAAAAATCCCGAAAACTCTGAAAAAACCACTAAAAACCATAAAAAACCATAAAAACCTTTAAAAAAAATTAAAACCAATAAAACCCCTAAAAAAACTAAAACTCTAAAAACCCTTTAAACCCATTAAAACGTTAAAAAACTCTAAAAATTCTTCAAACCCTTAAAAATTCAAAAAATACCCTTGAACCCAAAAAACCCTGAAAACCCAAAAAACCTTTGAAAACCCCTAAAACCACTCAAAATCCCTAAAAACCATAAAATATCATAAAAACCATTAAAATATTAAAAAAACACGTAAAAATCCATAAAAACCATAAAAAATATTTAAAAAACTCCTAAAAACCCATAACAACTTAAAAAACACTAAAAATCCTAAAAAGTCCCTTAAAACCACCCAAGCCCATAAAAACTTAAAAAACCATAAAAACCCTAAAACCACTGAAAACTCCAAAACCCTTAACCGAAAAAGTTTAAAAAACCATAAAAACCCTAAAAACTCAAAAAAACACCTAAAAACCGAAAATATCGTAAAACCCTAAAAAACCATAAAAACCCTAAAAAAACCTCAAATTCCCTAAAAAACCAAAAAACCCTAAAAACAAAAAAAAACCCTGAAAACCCCTAAAAATCCCTGAAAAAGTAAAAACCCTAAAAATCCCTGGAAATCCATAAAACCACTAAAAATATTTAAAATCCCATAAAAACTACGAAAATAACTTATGAAATCCAATAACCCTCAAAACCACTAAAAACATTTAAAAACTCTAAAAACCCATAAAAACCCTAAAAAGGTAAAAAAACACTAAAAACCCGAAAAGACACGAAAAATCCATAAAAACCTATGAAAAACCCTAAAAACACTCAAAATTCCTAAAAACCTTGAAAACCATAAAAATCCTAAGAACCCCAAAATCCATAAAAACGTTAAAAACCCTAAAAAACCAAAAAAACCCTTAAAACCATAAATTCCCCTAAAAACCTTGAAAACTATAAAAACCATAAAACCACTAAAAACCCACTAAATTCTATAAATATCCATAGATCCCAGCCCCTAAAAATGTTAAAAAACCCTCAAAAACTTGAAAATCCCTAAAAAACTCAAAAAATCCTAGAAACCCAAATGTCTCTAAAACCATAAAAACCCATAAAAATCAATCAAAAATAAAAAAAACCCTAAAAACAAAAAAAAATTCTAAAAACCCCTTAAAAATTCATTAAATATAAAGAACCCAAAAAACCCTGAAAACGATAAAAATCCCCAAAACCTTTAAATACCCTTAAAACCCCACAAAAACCCTAAAACCCACTAAACACTCTAAAAACCTCAAAATCCCTAAAAACATTAAAAAAAATATAAAAAGCCTTAAGAACCCTAAAAAACTAAAAAAATCCGAAAAACCCAAAAGACCCTAAAAAACCTGAAAACCCTTAAAACCCAAAAAAACCCCTGAAAGACCCAAAAAACCCTTAAATTCCCTGAAACCCCTAAAAAAACTTTAAAATCTATAACAGTCCTAAAAACCCACTAAGAATACATGAAAACGTAAAAAACCCTAAAACCCCTGGAAACCCCCTGAAAACCACAAAACACCCTAAAAACCTTAAAATCCCAAAAAAACCATAAAACCACTAAAAACTATAAAAACCCTTTAAACCCCTAAAATTTTGAAAAAACACAAAAAAACCTTACAAACCCAAAAAAACTTGAAAAAATTCATAAAAACCCAAAAGGACCCTAAAAATCAAGAAAAAACTTAAAATCCCTAAAAACCCTTATAAAACCTAAAACCCCTCAAAATCCTCAAAACCCCTAAAAAACCTAAAATCCTAAAAAACCCCTAAAAACCTTAAATACCCTAAAACACATAAACCCCTAGAAATCCTAAAAATTCTAAAAACACTTAAGACCCCTAAAAATTTTAAAAACACTAAAAAACCTTTACTACCCTAAAAATTGAAAAAAACCTAAAAACCCAAAAATACCCTAAAAACCCTAAAAAACCTTAAACCCCATAAAAATACAAAAAAAACCCATAAAATACATGAAGACATAAAAACCCATAAAAACCTTGAAAACCCCTCAAAAATGATAAAAACTACAAAATACTTTAAAAACCCTAAAACCTGACAAATACTTTAAAAACCCTTAAAAGCCCAAAAAACAATAAATTCTTTAAAACACATAAAACCCCCTAAAAACTCGAAAAACACTATAAACCCAATAAGACCCCAAAAACCCAAAAACCCCTAAAAACCATCAAAATCCCTAAAAACCTTAAAATCCCCTAAAATCCATAAAAAACCCAAAAACCCCCAAAAAATCCATAAAAACATAAAAAACCCTTAAAACCCGAACCCACCCCCCAAAACCCCAAATCCATAAAACCCCTTAAACATCCTAAAAACCAAAAAATCCATGAAAATCCATGAAAACATAGAAAACCCTAAAAATCCATAAAAACCCCTGAATACCATAAAAACCTCTAAAAACCATAAAAAACCCTAAACCCCCATGAAACCTTAAAACCCACTAAAAAGTCTAAAAACATATAAAACCCATAAAAAAATAAAAACTCTAAATAACAATTAAAAACTCTAGAAAGTAACAAAAATCGAAAAACCAAAAAAGACCCTAAAATCTCTGAAAAACCCTAAAACCCAAAACCCCTGAAAAACCCTAGAACCCTCAAAATCCCTAACAACCATAAAAACAAAAAAAAATCCTAGAAAACCACTAAAAATCCATGAAAACATAAAAACCCTAAAAACCTAAAAACCCTAAAAACCTAAAAACGCTGAAAACCCCCTGAAAACCATAAAAACCCCTAAAACCCCCCAAAACCATAAAAACGACTAAAAACTCTAAAAACCCTTAAAACCCATAAAAATGTAAAAAAAATATAAAAAACCTAAAATACACTCAAAAAATAAATAAAAAAGTTTAAAAATACAAAAATACCTGAAAACCCCTGAAAACCCCTAAAAACCATAAAAGTCGTAAAAACCCCTAAAACACATGAAAACCTAAAAAACCCTAAAAACCCAGAAAAAACCCTTGAAAACTAAAAAACCCCTAAAAACCTTAAAAAAACCCTAAAACCCCATAAAACCCCATAAAACCTCTAAAAACTACTAAAATATCTAAATTCCTTTAAAACCCCTTAAATTTTTTAAAAAACTGTAAAAACCCCTAAAACCCATAAAAACCCTAAAAATCCAAAAGGCCCTGAAAAACACTAAAAATCCTAAAAACCCCCTAAAACCCCTCAAAATACATAAAAAATATAGAAAACCCTAAAAAACATAAAAATACTAAAAGATCTCTAAAAATCCATGAAAACATAAAAAAATTTAAAAACCTTAAAAACCATAAAAACTGGAAAAAACATAAAAAACCATAAAACCCCACAAAAACCCTAAAACCTCCTAAAAATCTAAAAAACCCTTAAAACCCCCTAAAAATCCAAAAACCCTTAAAACCCCTAAAAACGTTAAAAACTCTAAAAAACCCTAAAAACACAAAAAGACCTAAAAAACTCTAATAACCCTAGAAAACCCCTAAAAACCATCAAAATCACTAAAAACCCTAAAACCCTAAAAACCATAAAAATCCTAACAGAATTCTAAAAATCCATGAATATGTAAAAAAACCTAAAAAACCCCCGAAGACCATAAAAACCCTAAAACCCTTAAAAACCACCAGAACCCATAAAACCACTGAAAACTCTAAAAACCCTTTAAACCCTAAATACCCAAAAGACTGTAAAAACCCTGAGAACCCCTAAAAACCCTAAAAACCTCTTAAAAAGCATAAAAACACTAGAAATATCTAAAAACCCTAAAAAACATAAAAATCCTAAGAAACCCCTAAAAATCCATGAAAATGTAATGAACCCTAAAAAACATGAGAAACCCTAAAAAAGCATAAAACCATTAAAAACCTTAAAAATCCATAAAAAGTCAAAAAGACCATAAAACCCCAAAATGTCCCTAAAAACATGGAAAAACCCCTAAAAACCTCTCAAAACCCTAAACCCCTCAAAATCTCTAAAAATATTTAAAAACCCTAAAAACCATAAAAATCCTGAAAAAAACCCCAAAAATCCATGAATATGTAAAAACCCCTAAAACCCCCTAAAAACCATAAATTCCCCTAAAAACCTTAAAAACCCTAAAACCCCATAAAAACCACTAAAAACACTAAAAAAATTTAAAACCCCTAAAAACGTTAAAAAATCTAAAAACCTTAAAACCCTAAAAAACTCCAAAAAACCCTAAAGCCCACAAAAGATCATAAAAACCCTAAAACTGCACGAAAAACCGTAAAAACCCTCAAAATCCTTAAACCCTTAGAAAAACCCCTGAATCACTACCACAAAACTGGGCAAGGCTAGCGCCACCCCTTTATCAGCGCTAACAAAAAAGCGCTGATAAAGGGGGGGGGGGCCTTTATCAGCACTCAAAAAAGCGCTGATAAAAGTACCCCTTTATCAGCGCTTTTTTTAGCGCTGATAATGGCCCCCCTTTATCTGCGCTTTTTTAGCACTGATAAAGGGACCCCCTTTATCAGCGCTTGTTTAATAGCACTGATAAAGGGGGGGGGGGCTTTATCAGTGCTTTTTTTAAAAGCGCTGATAGACTTAAAAAAAATTAAAAAAATATATTAATATATAAATATAGTTATATAGTTATATTTATATAAATATAATATATAATTTTTAAATATATTTTAGATAAGTATAAATGTACATTTACACTTAATATACTTAATATATAAGATATTTAGTGAAAATAGATTCTTAAAAAATTAAAAAATATTTTTAATTAATAATTTGATAATTATTATGGAGTAATAGTCATTTAATAACAATTTGAAGAATAAAAAAATTAAAAAAATTAAAAAAAGATCCAAAATATGTTGAAAACGCAACTCAAACTTCAAACGGACATAACTTTTGATTCGGGTGTCCGTTTGAGCTCTACCACATATCAAATCGAAGCCTGTGACGAGCTCTACGTTGCTCTAACCAGGGGGACCCCGGAAAATTGTTTTTTGAGGCCAAAAGAGGCCTAGAAGGCTTCCAAAACTGAGTTTTTAGTCGGGGTACCCATATTTTTTAACATTTTGTAGATTTTCAGCCTTTTTAAGGGGGTATTATTGGATTTTTTTGGTGGGGACTGAATTTATTCCAAGGTATTACATTCATATTGACATTATGTCTTTGAAATTTTATCGTTTTTTATAATGAACTGCTATTTATAATCAAATATATAACTATATGTACATATTTTTTATATATTCACACCTAAAAATTAAAAATTTTAAATAAATAATTAAACATATTTACATATAAAATATACTATCTTTATCTAAATAATAACTAATATCCATTTTATTTAAAATACCAACATATGAATATTTATATTACTACTATATATTAATATAACTATATATATATTAATATAACTATATATATTAATATAAATATATATTACTGTATGAATAAATATAACGAAATATATACATATATAAATAAATAGATATATCATGAATAAGAGAACAAATCAATATAGGGTAGTGGCAAAGGCTTTAGGTGCGCATGGGGGAGGTCTCGAGATCAAATCTGGGTGGAGGCAAGGGCGCACGCGCAAGGGTGATTTAAAGGGGGCTAGCGCTGATAAAGGGTGTAGGCGGTGTGGGTGGGCGCTGGATGTGCGGGAAAGCACCGATAAAGGGGGGCTCAAGCGCTGTAAAAAGCCCCCCCCCCCCCCACGAGCTTGGCAATATTTTTTTATTTTTTTTATTTTTTTTATTTTTATCAGCGCTAAAAAAAGCGCTGATAAAAGGGGTCTTTATCAGCGCTTTTTGGAGCACTGATAAAGAGTACCCCCCTTTATCTTCACCAGCGTTGTCAACTCTTTTTCTAGGGCTGTTAATGGCCATTTTTAGCACTGATAAAAGCCATATTTGTAGTAGTGAATGCCATGTTTTAGAGATACCTTTTTGGTTTATTAGCTTTTGGATGCTCATGTTGGGGAGGAGTTTTTTATGCTTTTGGTTCTGGTTATCTTTTGATGTTCTTTGTTGGTATTGTAAGTTGGTGACGGTATGTTTCTTTCTTTTCTAGGGTGCGTCTGGTCATGGACTTTTTCAAAAGCTTGCTCGTGGATAAGAATTGTGGACTGTGGAATGTTGGTCTCTAGCTTGGGTTTTGCTTCTTGTTTTTTTTGTTTTCGACGTTCAGGGCAGTTGTTTCACCCATAGTGATCGTTTTTAATTCAATTCATTTCCCCTTTTATATATCATGTTCAATTTTTCTTGCAAAAAAAACATGAAAAAACCTAAAACTACTAAAAAATCTAAAAACCCTTAAAACCATAAAAAAGTTAAAAACTCTAAAAAACCATAAAACCCTTAAAAGATGAAAAAAAACCCTAAAACCCCCAAAAGACCCTAAAATCCCTGAAAACATTAAAACCCCTAAAACCTACAGAAAACCCCTAAAACCCGTCAAAATCCCTAAAAACCCTAAAAACTATAAAAATCATAAAACCCGCAAAAAGTCCACGAAAACATAAAAACCCATAAAAATGTTGAAAACCCTAAAAACTATAAAAACCTATAAAAACCTTAAACCCCCTCCCCCCCAAAAAACCCTAAAATGAAACTAAAAACTCTAAAAACCTGAAAACCCCTAAAAACATTAAAAACTTCTAAAACAAATTAAAAACTGAGAAACTAAAAAAACCCTAAAAATCCAAAAAGAACCTAAAAACCCTGAAAAATTCTAAAAACCCCTTAAAACACTAAAAAATACTAAATACCATAAAAATCCTAGTACCCCCTAAAAATACATGAAAACATAAAACCGCCAAAATCAATAAAAACCCCTTAAAACCATAAAAACCCCTAAAACTCTTAAAAAACCCTAAAAGCCCATAAAAATCCTAAAAACCACTAAAAACCCTAAGAAACCCTGAAAATGTTTAAAAAATCTAAAAAACCTTAAACCCATAAAAACTCAAAAAAACCCTAAAAACCCAAAATTACCCTAAAATCCCTTGAATTACCTAAAAACCTTGAAAACCCTAAAAACTATAAATACCCCTAAAAATCCTAAAAAACCATCGAAATCCCTAAAAACCAAAAAAATCCAACCCCCCCCCCCAAATTCCTTGAAAATGTAAGAGACACTAAAACCTTGAGAACCCCCTAAAACCTAAGAAACACCCTAAAAAACTTCAAAAACCCTAAAAACCCATAAAAATTCTAAAAAACCACTGAAACTCTAAAAACCAATAAAACCCGTAAAACCCCTAAAATGTTAAAAAACTCAATAAAACCCTAAAAACCCTAAAATACTCAAAAAACCATAAAGACCCAAAAAGACAATAAAAACCCTGAAAACCCTTTAAACCCTAAAACTCTTGAAAACCCCTAAAAACCCTCAAAATCTCTAAAAACCCTCAAATATCTAAAAACCACAAAAATCCTAAAAAATCCCTAAATATCCATTAAAACGTAAAAAACCATAACAACCTTGAAAAAACCTTGAAACCATAAAAATCCCTAAAACCCATAAAAATACTAAAAAACCTTAAAACCCCTAAAAACCCACTAAAAATTCTAAAAATACTTAAAACCCATAAAACATTAAAAAACTCAAAGAAAACCCAAGAACACAAAAGACATGAAAAACATGAAAAACAATAAAAACCTAGTAAAATAAAATATTCATCAAAATCCCGAAAACCCAAAAAACACTAAAAACCATAAAAAACCTAAAACCCCCTAAAAATCCATGAAAATGTAAGAAACCGTAAAAATCTTGAAAAAAAACCCGAATACCATTGAAACCCTTAAAAACCTTAAAAACCCTAAAACTCCATAAAACCCCTAAAAATCCATAAAAACTCTAAAAACACTTAAAAACCTAAAAATGATAAAAATCTCTCAAAAAACCTAAAAAACCTAAAAAACTCAAAAAACCCTAAAACCCAAAAATACCCTAAAAACCCTGAAAAACCTTAAACCCCTAAAAACACTTAAAAACCCTTAAAAACCCTAAAAACCATAAAAACCCCTAAAAAGTAGAAAAATCCTAAAAAAGCCCATAAAATTACATGAAGACGTAAAAAATCATAAAAACTGTGAAAAACCTCTAAAACCCCTAAAAACCCTAAAATCGATGAAGACATAAAACCCTGGAAAACCCCTAAAAACCATAAAAACCCCTAAAAGCCTTAAAAACCATAAAAACCCATTAAAACCCTAAAACCCATTAAAAAATATAAAACCCTCAAAGTTCATAAAAATGTTATAAAACTCTGAAAAAACATAAAAACCCTAAAAACCCTAAAAACTCAAAAAACCCCTAAAACCCAAAAAGACTCTAAAACCCATGAAAACCCCTAAAAAACCTAAAAACATATTAAACCCCTAAAAACCATAAAGATCCCTAAAAACCCTAAAAACACAAAAAATAATAAAAAGCCTAAAAACCCTTTAAAAATCAATGAAACCCTAAAAAATCCTAAAAACCCCTAAAAATCCCCTAAAAACCGAAAAACACCTAAAAACCTTTTAAACCCTAAAAATCCATAAAATCCCTAAAAAACTACTATAACTATGAAAGCCCTTAAAATACCTAAAAATGTTAAAAAACTCTAAAAACCTTAAAACCCTAAAAAACTCAAAAAACCCCTAAAACTCCAAAAAGACCATAAAAACCCTAAAAAACCCTAAACAACCTAAATCCCCTAAAACCCGTAAAAACCCTCAAAATCCATAAAACCCCTAAAAAAAATGAAAAACTTAAAAGCCCTAAAAATCCATGAAAATTTAAAAACCCCTAAAAACCATAAAACCCCCGAAAAATGTAAAAACCCATAAATCCACTAAAAACTCTAAAAACCATTCAAAAATATAAAAACTTTATAAGATTCTAAAAACCCATAAAAACCAAAAAAAACAAAAAAAACCCTAAAAAAAGACCCATCAAATCCTGAAACCATAAAAACCCTAAAACCCATGAAAACCCATAAAAACCCTAAAAACCCTAAAAAACCCTGAAAAGAATAAAAATCAGAAAAAACCCTAAAAATGCAAGAAAACGTAAAAAACCCAAAAAATCCATTAAACCATAAAACCCCTTAAAATCCTTAAAAAATCCTAAAAACCCATTAAAACCCTAAAAGCCACTAAAAACTTAAATACCCCTAAAAATGTTTAAAAAACACTTAAAACCCTTAAAACCCTAAAAAACTCAAAAAAACCCCAAAACCCCCCAAAAAACCGTAAAACCCTAAAAACCCCTAAACCCTAAAAACCCCTTAAAATCCCTATAAACCCTCGAAATCCCAAAAAACCCTAAAAAATCCTAAAGACCATAAAATTCCTAAAACCACAAAAAATCTATGAAAATATAAAAAACCCTAAAAACCATGAAATCACCTTGAAACCCATAACAAACCTAATAACCTTAAAAACAAAAAAATTCCCTAAAAACACTTGAAACCCCCTAAACCCCTCAAAATCTCGAAATCCCCAAAAAGAATAAAAATGTTTAAAAATCCATAAAATCTATGAAAATGTAAAAACCCTAAAACCTTGAAAAAACCCCTCAAACCCATAAAATCTCCTAAAACATTAAAAAATCTTAAAACCTAAAAAACCACTAAAACTCTAAAAACCCTTAAATCACTTACAAACATTAGAAAACTATATAAACCTTAAAAAACTCAAAAAATCCCTGGAAACCCAAGAGACCGTAAAAGGCTAGAAAACCCCTAAAAACCCATAAAACCCTTCAAAAACCCTAAAAACCCTCAAAAAACCAAAAATCCCCGAAACCACAAAAAACCCTAAAACCCCTTAAAATCCTAAAAAACCCTAAAATCTCATAAAAACCCTTAAAACTCTAAAAACCCTTTAAAGCCCAAAAAACCTTAAAAAATCCAAAAACCATAAAAACCATAAAAAGCTAAAAAACCAGAAAAACCCAAAATCCCAAAGGACCCTAATAAACATGAAAGACCCTAAAACCCTTGATAACCCTAAAAACCCTCAAAATTATGAAAAATCCTAAAAAACCCTAAAAAACAAAAAAATCTAAATAAAACCCATAAAAATCAATGAAAATTTAAAAAACCCTATAAACCCTAAAACCCCCCTAAAAACTACTAAAACTCCAAAAACCCTTAAGGCCCCTAAAATGTTAAAAACTCTAAAAATTCTAAAAACTCAAAAAAAACTCTAAAATCCCAAACATACACTAAACAACTTGAAAACACATAAAAACCATCTAAAAAGCCTAAAAACTTTCAACATCTTTAAAAACCCAGAAAACCCCAAAAAAACCATAAAAATCCTAAAAACCCATAAAAATCCATGAAAATGTAAAAACCCTAGAAACAATGAAACCCCCTAAAAACCATAAACCCCCCTAAAAACATTAAAAAACCCAAAACACTGATAAAAACCCTAAAAACCCATTAAAAACAATAAAAATGATTAAAACCCCTAAAAACGTTAAAAAACTCTAAAAAACTTTAAAAACCCTAAAAAACTTAAAAAAATTGTAAAACCCAAAAGACTCCTAAAAACCACTAAAAACCTAAAAATCCTAAAAACCCCTAAAAACTTAAAAAAGCCTAAAAATGCATAAAAAACTCTAAAACAACTAAAAACTCTAAAAACCCATTAAACCCCTAATTTTTTTTTAAAAACTATAAAAACCATTAAAACCCCAAAAAACTCAAAAATACCCTAAAAACCCTATGAAACATTGAAAACCTCAAAAACTGCTAAAACCCCTAAAAACCCTAAAATCCCTAAAAACCCTAAAATCCCTAAAAAACCATAAAACCATAAAATCCTCAAAAACCCTAAAAACCTTGAAAAACCCTTAAAACCCCCTTAAAACAATACCCCCCCAAACATTAAAAAACCCTATAAACCCATAAAAACCATAAAAAACACTAAAAACTCCAAAAACCATTAAAACCCATAAAAATGTTAAAAATATCTAAAAAACTTCAAAACCCCTAAAGAACTCAACCCCCCCCCCCCCCTAAAAACCCAAAAAGATAATAAAATCACTAAAACCCACCTAAAAACCTTTAAAAACCCCTAAAAATCATAAAAATACCTTAAATCCCTTAAATCCCAAAAAAACCATAAAAATATTTAAAAACCATTAAAAATCCATGAAAACGTAAAAATCCCTAAAAACCCAAAAAAGCTGAAGAAAACCATAAAAATCCCTAAAAATATTTGAAAATCCTAAAAACCCACTAAAAACTCTGAAACCCTTACAACTGCTAAAAATGTTAAAAAACTATAAAAACCTTAAAACTCTAAAAAACTCAAAAAAAATCCTATAAACCCCAAAAGACCCTACACACCCTGAAAACCCAAAAAAACCCCTAAAAACTCTAAAACCACCCAAAAACCATAAAATCCTCTAAAACCCCATAAAACACTAAAAACCACTAACACTAAAAACCTTTAAAACCCCCCAAAAACCTTAAAAAGAACTAAAAAACCTTAAAAACCTTAAAAACTCAAAAATTCCCTAAAAACACAAGAGACACTAAAAACCATAAACATCCTAAATAACCCCTAAAAATCAATAAAAAACATAAAAACCCTATAAACCCTAAAAACCATAAAACCCCTAAAAACCCTAAAAAAATCCATAAAACCCCTAAAACCCTAAAAAACTAGAAAACCCCCAAAACTACTAAAAACTCTAAAAAACCTTAGAACCCCCCAAAACATTAAAACCTTCTAAAAAAACCATAAAAACCCTAAAAAACTCAAAAAACTTGAAAACCCAAAAAGATCCTAAAAACCTAAAAATCCTAAAAACCATAAAAATCCTAAAAAACCCTAAAATCCATAATAATGTAAAAACCCTAAACACCCAAAAATACCCCAGAAATCCAGAAAACCTCCTAAAACCTTAAAAACCCCTAAAACCCCATAAAAACCCTAAAACCACTAAAAACTCTAAAAACCCTCAAAATCCCTAAAAATATTAAAAAATCTAAAAAACCTTTAAAACCCTAAAAACTCAAAAAAACCCTAAAAGCCATGAAGAACACTAAAAACCCTGAAAACCCTAAAACCCCTTAAAATTCCAAAAACCCTAGAAACCGTTAAAACACTAAAAACCCTAAAAACTGCTAAAAACCATAAAAACCATGAAAACCCTAAAACCCCTCAAAATTCCTAAACCCCTAAAAACCATAGAAATCCTAAAAACCCCATAAAAAACAATGAAAATGTAAAAAACCCTAAAAACCCCCTAAAAATCATAAGACCCCTAAAACCATTACAAAACCCTAAAATCCCATTGAAACTATAAAAACCCATGAAAAACATTACAAACCCATAAAGCGCCTAAAAGTGTAAAAAAATCTAAAAAAACCATAGAAACTCTAAAAGTCAAAAAAAAAAACCCTAAAAACCAAAGAAGACCCTAAAAACCCTAAAAAACCCTAAAACTCTAAACCCCCTAAAAATCCCAAAAAATCTATAAAACCCCTAAAAACCTTAAAGCCATAAAAATCCTAAAAAACCCCTCAAAGTCTATTAAAACATAAAAAACCCTATTACCCTGAAAACCCCCTAAAAACCATAAAATTCCCAAAAAACCTTAAAAAACCTAAAAAACCATAAAATCCCTAAAAACCACTAAAAACTCTAAAAACCCTTAAAACCCTAAAAACATTAAAAAACTCTAAAAACCTTAAAAGCCCAAAATACTCAAGAAAAAAAAGAAAAAAAAGACCCTAATTAACCTTGAAAAACAATAAAAATCCTAAATCCCTAAAACCCCTAAAAACCCTAGAAACAATAAAAATCCTAAAAACCCCTAAAAGTCCATGAAAATGTAAAAAAAACTAAAAAACCTGAAAACCCCCCGAGAACAGTAAATACTTCTAAAAACTATAAAAACCCTAAACACCCATAAAATCCCTAAATGACCACTAAAAACTCTAAAAATCTCAAACCCAAAAAAAGTTCAATAAACTCTAAAAAACCTTAAAACCATAAAAAACTCAAAAAGCCCTAAAATCCCAAAAGACCATAAAAACCATGAAGAACCATAACAACCCTAAAAACCATTGAAAAACCCTAAAACCCCAAAATTCGTAAAAACCATAAAACCCCCTAAAAATCTAAGAAAGCATAAAAAAACTTAAAACCCTATAAACACATAAAACCATAACCCCCCCCCCCTCTAAAACCCTGAAAACCCACTGAAAACTCTAAAAAACCTTAAAACCCCCAAAAATATTAAAAAACTCTAAAAACCCTTAAAAATATTTAAAAAAATACCCCCCTAAAAACCCTTAAAAACACTAAAACCCAGGCCATGCAAAAAAAACACTAAAACCCTAAAAACTCTAAAAACCACCTAAAAACTCTAAAAACCCTTAAAAACCCTAAAAATGATAAAGAGCTCTAAAAAATATTAAAACCCTAAGAAACACAAAAAAAATCAAAAAAATCAAAAACTACGCTAAAAATCCTAAAAACACTAAAACCCAAAAGCCCCTAAAAACCTTTAAACCCTTAAAAATCCCAAAAAAATCCAAAAAACCCTAAACACTCTAAAAATCCTAAAACCCCCCTAAATATCAACGAAAACCTAAAAAACCCTAAAAACCTTGAAAACCCCTGAAAAACAAAAAAAATACACTAAAAACCTTAAAAATCCTGAAATCCCCATAAAAACACTAAAACCCAATAAAAACTATAAAAACCTTTAAAACTCCTTAAAAAGTTAAAAAAAATCTAAAAACAATAAAATATATAAAAACTGTAAAAACCAAAAAAGTCCCTAAAACCATGAAAAACCCTAAAAAACTTTGAAAAACCCTAAAACAATAAAAAAAATACTAAAACCAAAAAAACCCTAAAACCCCTAAAAATCCTTGAAAATGTAAAAACCCTGAAAAACCTCTGAAAAGCATAAAACACCCTAAAAACTTAAAACCCCTAAAAACCCATAAAAGCCTAAAAAACCACTAAATACTCAAAATACCCTTTAAACCCTAAAAAACATAAAAAACTCTAAAAAACCCTTAAAAATCAAAAAAACCCTAAAAATCGACAATATCCTAAATACCACGGAAACCATAGAAGCCCTAAAAACCGCAAAAAAATCCATAAAACCCCTCAAAATCCCTAAAAACCATTAAACACCCAAACCCCCTAAATATACACATAAAAACCCCTAAAAACCATAAAACCCTTAAAAACCTTTAAAACCCAAAAAAACCACTAAAAACTCTAAAAACCCTTGAAACCCCTAAAAATTTTAAAAAGCTCTAAAAAACCTTAAACACCCTAAAAAACTCTAAAAACCCCTAAAACCCCAAAGGACCCTAAAACCCCTAAAAACCTAAAAATCACGGAAAACCCAAAAAATCCATAAAAATCCTAAATACCCTAAAAACCATAAAAATACTAAAAAGCTCCAAAAATCCATGAAAACTTAAAAACACATAAAAACACTGAAAACCCCCTGAAAACCATAAAACCCAAAAAAATCCCCTAAAAGCCCATAAAAACCCTAAAAACCACTAAAACTATAAAAAACTTTTAAACACTTAAAAACGTTAAAAAACTCTAAAAATCGTAAAACCCCTAAAAACTGACAAAAACCCAAAATCCCTTAAAAGTCCATAAAAACCCTAAAAATCCCTAAAACCAATAAAAGCCCCTCAAAACACCTAAAACACCTCAAAATCCCAAAAAACCACAAAAAACACTAACAACCATAAAAATCCTAAAAAACCATTAAAATTCATGAAAACATAAAAACCGTGAAACCCCCCTGAAAAGCATAAAACCCCCCAAAAAACCCTAAAAACCATAAAATCCCACTAAAAACTCTAAAACCCCTTTAAAACCCCTAAAATCATTACAAACACAAAAAAACCCTAAAACCCTGAAAAACCTATAAAACCCTCAAAATCCCTAAAAACCCTAAAACCATAAAAATCCTAAACAACCCCTAAAAGTCCATGAAAATGTAAAAAACCCAAAAACTCTACACAACAACTGAAAACCACAAAAACCAATAAAAACTTTAAAAACCCTAAAACCTATAAAATCCATAAAACCACTAAAATCTCCAAAAACACATAAAACTCCTAAAAACGTTAAAAACTCTAAAAACCTCAAAACCCCTAAAAACCCAAAAAAGACCCTCAAAACAAATAAAATCCCTAAAAACCCCTAAAAACCCTCAAAATCCCTAAAAATCCTAAAAACCATAAAAATCCTAAAAAACCCCTAAAAATCCGTGAAAACGTAAAAAACCCAAAAAACTTTGACCCTCAAAACGATAAACCCCCTAAAAACCATTAAAAACCCTAAATCCCATAAAAACCTTAAAACCCAGTAAAATCTCTAAAAACCCTTAAAAACGTTATAAAACTCTAAAAACATTAAAACCCCTAAAAAACCAAAAAAACCCTAAAAAACCAAAAAGACCCTAAAAACCCCTAAAACCCCCCAAAATCACGAAAACCCCTAAAAACCCTAAAATCGAAAAAAAACCCAAAAAATATATGAAAATGTAAAAAATCCTGAAAACTCAGAAAAACCCCTAAAAACCATAAAACTCGCTAAAAACCTTTAAAACACTTAAAAACCCATAAAACCCCTAAAAATCTAAAAACTCTAAAAACCCTTTAAACCACTTAAAATGTTAAAAAACTCTAAAAATTCTTAAAATCGCTAAAAATTCAAAAAATACCCTTGAACCTAAATAACCCTTAAAACCCTAAAAACCATTGAAAACCCCTAAAACCCCTCAAAATCCCTAAAAACCATAAAAATTCATAAAAAACATAAATTTTTTTAAAAAACTCCTACAAAACCACAAAAAACATAAAAATATGAAAAAAAAACTCCTAAAAATCCATAAAAACGTAAAAAACACTAAAAACCCTAAAAAATCACTTAAAACCATCGAAGCCCATAAAAACCTTAAAAAACCATAAAAACCCTAAAACCACTAAAAAATCTAAAACCCCTTAACCTAAATAGGTCTAACAACCTTAAAAACCCTAAAAACTCAAAAAAACACCTAAAAACCCAAAATACCGTAAAAAACCTGAAAAACCCTAAAAACTCCTAAAAACCCTAAAAAACCTCAAATTCCCAAAAAAACCTAAAAACCCTAAAAACAAAAAAAAATCCTATAAAACCCCTAAATATCCCTGAAAAAAATAAAATCCCTAAAAAGCCCTAAAAAACCAGAAAACCCCTAAAAATATTTAAAATCCCATAAAAACTACAAAAATAACTAAAAAAATCCAATAACCCTCAAAACAACTAAAAACATTTAAAAACTCTAAAAACCCATAAAACCCATAAAAATTAAAAATAATCTAAAAAACACAAAAGACAAAAAAAATCCACAAAACCCAAAAAACCTATGAAAAACCCAAAAAATCCATAAAACCCCAAAAAATCCAAAAAAACCCTTAAAACCATAAATTCCACTAAAAACCTTAAAAACTATAAAAACCATAGAACCAATAAAAAACCACTAAAATATATAAATACCCTTACAGCCCAGCCCAAAAAAATGTTAAAAAACTCTCAAGAACCTAAAAATACCTAAAAAACTCAAAAAACCCTAAAAACCCAAAAGTCTCTAAAACCATGAAAACCCCTAAAACCCTTTAAAACCCCTAAAAGACCCTAAAAATCAATCCAAAATCCAAAAAAAATCTAAAAAACCAAAAAAAATCTAAAAAACCCTTAAAAATCCATTAAATATAAAGAACCCAAAAAACCCTGAAAACCCATAAAAATCCCAGAAACCCTTAAATACCCTAAAACCCCCACAAAAACCCTAAAAACCCACTAAACACTATAAAAACCTCAAAATCCCTAAACATTAAAAAATATAAAAAGCCTTAAGAACCCTAAAAAGATCAAAAAAATCCTAAAAACCCAGCAGACCCTAAAATGCCCGAAAACCCTTAAAAACCCGAAAAAACCCCTAAAAGACCCCAAAACCCCTTAAAATCCCTAAAAACCCTAAAAATATTTAAAAACTATAACTATACTAAAAAACCACTAAGAATCCATGAAAACGTAAAAAACCCCTGAAACCCCTAAAAAACCCCTGAAAACCATAAATCCCCCTAAAAACCTTAAAATCCCAAAAAAACCATAAAAACCTTAAAAACAACTAAAAACTATAAAAACCCTTTAAACCCCTAAAATTTGGAAAAAAACACTAAAAAACCATACAAACCCAAAAAAACTCGAAAAAAATCATAAAAACCGAAAATGACCCTAAAAACCTAGTAAAGCCTTAAAATCCCTAAAACCCCTGATAAAACCATAAACCCCTCAAAATCCTCAAAAACCCTAAAAAACCTAAAATCCTGAAAAACCCCTAAAAACCATAAAACCCCTAAAATCCTTAAATACACTAAAACACATAAAAGCCCTAGAACTCCTAAAATTTTTAAAAACACTTAAGACCCCTAAAAATTTTAAAAACACGAAAAAACCTTTATGCCCTAAAAATTGAAAAAACAATAAAAACCCAAAAAAACCCTAAAAACCCTGAAAAACTCTAAAACCCCCCCAAAACCCTCAAAATCCCCAAAAAACCCTAAAAAACTCAAACCCCATAAAAATAAAAAAATCCCTAAAATCCATGAAGATATAAAAACCCATAAAAACCCTAAAAACCCTAAAAACCCCTCAAAAACGATAAAAACTACAAAAAACCTTAAAAACCCTAAAACATGACTAATACTCTAAAAACCCTTAAAACCCCAAAAAAAATAAAATCTCTAAAACACTTTAAAATCCCTAGAAACTCAAAAAACACTATAAACCCAAATAGACCCTGAAAACCCCAAAAAACCATCAAAATCTCTAAAAAACCTAAAAAATCCTAAAATCCACAAAAAACCCAAAAACCCCAAAAAAATCCATAAAAACCTAAAAAACCCTTAAAACCCTAAAACCCCCCAAAAACCCCAAAATCCCTAAAAACCCTAATAATCCAAAAAACCATAAAAATCATAAAAATCCATGAAAACATAGAAAACCCTAAAATCCATAAAACCCCATGAATACCATAAAAACCTCAAAAAACCATAAAAACCCATAAAAACCCATAAAACCCCATGAAACCTTAAAACCCACTAAAAAGTCTAAAAACATATGAAACCCCTAAAAAAATTAAAAAACTCTGAATAACAATAAAAAATCTAAAAAGTAAAAAAACCGCAAAAAAACAAAAAGACCCTAAAATCCCTGAAAACCCCTAAAACCCAAAACCCCTAAAAACCACTAAAACCCCAAAAATCCCTAACAAACATAAAAACCAAAAAAAATCCGAGAAAAACACTAAAAATCCATGAAAACATAAAAAACCCTAAAAACCTAAAAATGCTGAAAACCCCCTTAAAACCATAAAAATCCCTAAAATCCCCAAAAAATCATAAAAATCACTAAAAACTCTAAAAGCCCTTAAAACCCATAAAAATGCTAAAAAATATAAAAAACCTTAAATACACTAAAAAAATAAAAAAAACTCTAAAAATCCAAAAAGCCCCAAAAAACCCTGAAAACCCCTAAAAACCATAAAAGTCATAAAAACCCCTAAAACCCATGAAAACCTAAAAAACCCTAAAAACCCTGAAAAACCCCTGAATACTATAAAACCCCTAAAAACCTAAAAAACCCTAAAACCCCATAAAAACCGTAAAAACTACTAAAATCTCTAAAATCCCTTAGAACCCCTTAAAATTTTTAAAAAACTCTAAAAAACCTTAAAACCCATAAAACCCCTAAATATCCAAAGTGCCCTGAAAAACCCTAAAAATCCTAAAAACCCCTAAAAACCCTCAAAATATATAAAAAATCTAGAAAACCCTAAAAACCATAAAAATCCTAAAAGATCCCTAAAACTCCATGAAAACATAAAAAACTTTAAAAACCCTGAAAAACCTTAAAAACCATAAATACTGAAAAAAAAACCATAAAAAACCCTAAAACCCCATAAAACCCCCATAAAACTCAAAAAACCTGTAAAACCCCTAAAAACGTTAAAAACTCTAAAAACCCTTAAAAACCCTAAAAAACTCTAAAAACCCTAAAAACATAAAAAGACCTAAAAACCCTTGAAAACCCATAAAAACCCTCAAATCACTAAAAACCCTAAAAACCATAAAAATCCTAACAAAATTCATAAAATCCATGAAAATGTAAAAAACCATAAAAGACCCCTGAACTCCATAAAACCCCTAAACCCCTTAAAAACCACCAGAACCCATAAAACAACTGAAAACTCTAAAAACCCTTTAAACTGTAAAAACCCAAAAGACAGTAAAAATTATGAAAACCCCTAAAAATCCTAAAAACCTCTTAAAAAGCACAGAAACACTAAAAATCCCAAAAAACCCAAAAACCCATAAAAATCCTAAGAAACCACTAAAAATCCATGAAAATGTAAAGAACTCTAAAAAACATGAGAAACCCCTAAAAACCATAAAACCATTAAAAACCTTAAAAACCCATAAAAACCCAAAAAGACCATAAAACCCAAAAAGTCCCTAAAAACTTGGAAAAAAACCCTAAAAACCACTCAAAAACCCTAAAACATTCAAAATCTCTAAAAATATTTAAAAACCCTAAAAACCCATAAAAATCCTAAAAAATCCCAAAAAATCCATGAATACGTAAAAACCCCAAAACCCCCTAAAAACCATAAATTTCCCTAAAACCCTTAAAAACCCTAAAACCCCATAAAAACAACTAAAAACACTAAAAATTCTTAAAACCCCTAAAAACGTTAAAAACTCTAAAAAACCTTAGAACCGTAAAAAACTCCAAAAAACCCTAAAACCCACAAAAGATCCTAAAAACCCTAAAAACCCTAAACCCTATGAAAACCCATAAAATTCCTCAAAATCCTTAAACCCTCAAAAAAACCCCTGAAAACCATAAAACCCCCTAAAAACTTAAAAAACCCTAAAAAACATCTCGCAGTTGCTCTTGTCTGGTCTCTTGTGGATATGGAAACGATACTTGACTGGTTGGTTTTGTGTTGATAGGGTGTTGTTTCTTAGGTTTCTGGATGCAAGGTTTTAGAGATGCCTTTTTGGTTTCATAGCTTTGACTGCTCATGTTGGGGAGGAGTTTTTTGTGCTTTTGGTTCAAGTTGTCATTTGATGTGCTTTATTGGGATTTCATGTTGGTGACGGTCTGTATCTTTCTTGGCTGGGGTGCGTTTGGTCGTGGACTTGTGCAGAAGCTTGCTGGTGTATAAGAACAGTGGACTGTGGAATGCTGGTCTTTGGCTTGGGTTTTGCTTCTTGCTTTTTTTTGTTTTCGACCTTCAGGGCAGATGTTTCACCCATAGTGATCATTTTTAATTCAATTCCTTTTCCCTTTTATATATCATGTTCTATTTTCCTTGTAAAAAAAACCTAAAAAAACCTAAATTCGCTAAAAACTCTAAAAACCCTTAAAACCCATAAAAAAGTTAAAAACTCTAAAAAACCATAAAACCCCTAAAAACTGAAAAAAAACCCTAAAACCCCCAAAAGACCCTAGAATCCACAGAAAACCCCAGAAACCCTTCAAAATCCCTAAAAACCCTAAAAACTATAAAAATCATAAAACCCCCAAAAAGTCCATGAAAACATAAAAAAACATAAAAATGTCGAAAAACCCAAAAAACATTTAAAACCCATAAAAACCTTTAAACCCCCCCCCCCAAAACCCCATAAAACCTAAAATTCAACTAAAAACTCTAAAAACCCGAAAAAAACCCTAAAAATTTTAAAAATTTATAAAAAAAATTAAAACCTGAAGAAACTCAAAAAACCCCTAAAAATCCAAAAAGAACCTAAAAAACCTGAAAAAATCTTAAAACCCCTTAAAACCCTAAAAAATCCTAATAACTATAAAAAACCTAGTACACCCTAAAAATACATGACAACATAAAACCCCCGAAATCAATAAAAAACCCTTAAAAACCCAAAAAGCCCATAAAAATCCTAAAAACCACTAAAAACCCTAAGAACCCCTGAAAATGTTACAAAAATCTAAAAAACCTTAAACCCATAAAAAACTCAAAAAAACCATAAAAACCCATAAATATTACTAAAAACTCGAAAAACATTTAAAGCCCAAAAAAATATTCAAAAACTCTAAAAACCTTAAAACCCCCAAAAAACTCAAAAAAACCCTAAAACACAAAAAGATCCTAAAACTCCTGAAAACCCATAAAAGCCCCTGAAAAGCTCTAAAACCCCTAAAAATCCCTAAACACCCTAAAAACAATATAATCCTAAAAAATCCCGAAAAATCCATTAAAATATAAAAAATCCTAAAAACCCTTAAAAACACCTGAAAACCATAAAACCCATAAATATCTAAAAAACACTAAAAACCCACAAAAACCCTAAAACCACTAACAACTATAAAAACTCTTTAAACCTCTAAAAACTTTTAAAAACCCTAAAAAACATTAAAAACCCAAAAAACTTAAAAAACCCAAAAGACCCTAAAACCCCTAAAAACCCCTAAAAACCCCTGAAAACCCCTAAAACCCCTCAAAATCTAGAAAAACCCTTCAAAACCATAAATATCATAAACACCCCTAAAAATCCATGAAAATGTGAAGAACACTAAAAACCAGAAAAACCCCAAAAAACTATAAAACCCCTAAAAAACACTAAAACTCTAAAAACCCATAAAACCCCAAAAAATGTTAAAAACTCTAAAAAACCTTAAAACCATATAAAACTAAAAAAAAATCCTAAAAACCCAAAAAGACCCTAAAAACACATAAAACTGTTAAAAATCCATAAAACCCCTTAAAACCCATAAAACCACTAAAAATCACTAAAACCCCTAAAAACATTAAAAACCATAAAAATCCTAAAAAACCCCAAGAAATCCATGGAAACATAAAAAACCCTAAAACCCCAAAAAAACGTTGAAAACCACAGAACACCAAAAAACCTTAAAAGGCCCTAAAAACTGATTAAACCCTTAAAAACCACTAAAACCTCTAAAAACTCTTTAAACCCCTAAAAACAATAAAAAATTATAAAAACCTTAAAAACCCTAAAAACTCAAAAAAACACTAAAAACCCAAAAGGCCCTAAACCCCTGAAAACCCCTAAAACCCCTAAAAACCCTAAAACCCCTAAAAACCACTAAAAAACCCTAGAACCCCTCAAAATCCCGAAAAACCCTAAAAATCCTAAAAACCATAAAATCCTAACCCCCCTAAAAATCCATGAAAACGTAAAAAACCTTAAAACCCTGGAAACCCCTAAAGCCATAAAACCCCTAAAAATAATAAAAAACCCTAAAACCCATAAAAACCCTAAAATAACTAAAAACTCTAAAAACCCTTAAAACCACAGGAAACATTATAAAACTCTAAAAAACCTTAAAACCCTAAAACCCCCCAAAAAACTAAAAACCTTGAAAACCCCTAAAAAACCCTACACACCCTCAAAATCCCTAAAAATTCTAAAAGACCCTAAAAGCCATAAAAATATTAAAAATCATTAAAATCCTTAAAAACATAAAAATCCTAACCCCCCCCCCCCAAAATCCATGCAAACATAAAATCCCTAAAAACCCAAAAAGACCCTTGAAAACCATAAAACCCCTAAGAACTTTAAAAACCACTAAAAACACATAAAAACTCTAAAAACCCACAAAAATCTCTAAAACTCATAAAACCTGTGAAAATGTTAAAAAACTATAAAAAACCTAAAAAGGAAAGAAAACATTAAAAAATACTAAAATATCATAAAAATGATAAAACCCCCTAAAAATCCATGAAACAGTAAAAAACCCTAAAAACCTTGAAAAACCTAAAAAACCCTAAATACCTTAAAAACCCTAAAAACCCACTAAATACTCTAAAAACACTTAAAACCCTTAAAACTTTAAAAAAAATATAAAAAACATTAATACCTCAAAAATTCTCAAAAAAACCCCTAAAAACCACAATATACCCCAAAAACCCTTAAAATCCCTAAAATCCTAGAACCCCTAAAACCCATGAAACCCGCCAAAATCCCTAAAAACCCTAATACCAAAAAACATACAATAAAAATCCAATAGAAAACCAATAAAAATCATTAAAAATACATAAAAACATAAAAAATCCTAAAAACCTAAAAAACCCCTTAAAACCATAAACCCCTAAGAATCTTAAAAAAACCCTAAAAACCCCTGAAAACCCTAAAATCAACTAAAATGACAACAAACCCTTAAAACCCCAAAAAATGGTAAAAACCCTTAAAACCCTAAAAAACTCGAAAAAACACTAAAAGACACAAAAGACCCTAAAACCCTAAGAAACCATAAAAACCCTAAAAACCATTGATAAACTCTAAAGATGCCCAGAATCCCTAAAAACCCTAAAAACCGTAAAAATCCTAAACCCCTTCCAAAAATCCAGGAAAAAGTAAAAAACCTGAAAACCCATTGAAAACCATAAAAACCCATAAAAACCATAAAACCCATAAAAACCCTAAAAATAAATAAAAACTCTAGAAACCCTTAAAACCCATAATACATTAGAAAACTCTAAAACCCCTTTAAAACTCTAAAAAAACTCAGAAACAACCCCTAAAACCCCTAAAAATCCCATGAAAACACTAAGATACCTCAAAATACTAAAACCCTTAAAAACCCTAAAAACCATAAAAATACTAATAAACACATAAAAATCCCTGAAAACAAAAAAAACCCCTAAAAATCCTGAGAGTACCTGAAAACCATAAGACCCCTAAAAACATTAAAACCCCCCAAAAAACCACAAAAAACTCTAAAAACCCTTTCAAACCCTAAAAACGTTATGAAACTCTAAAAACCTTTAAACCCCTAAAAATATAAAAATAAACTAAAAATCCAAAAAGACTCGAAAAACCGTTAAAACTCTAAAAATACATGAAATCTCCTAAAATCCCACAAAATCCCAAAAAACCCAAAAAACCCTATAACTCATAAAAATTATAGAAACCCTAAAATCGATGAAAACGTAAAAACCCCTAAAAACCCTTAATCCCCCTTGAAAACCATAAAACCCCCAAAAAACCTTATAAGACCCTAAAAACCCATACAAACATTATAAAACCACTAAAAACCCTAAAAACCCTTAAAAACCCAAAAATATTAAGAAATTCTAAAAAAAATTAAAACCCCTAAAAACTAACAAAAAAACATAAAAACCCCCAAAAGACACTAAAAACCCTAAAACCCCCTGAAAACCCCTTTAAAACCCTCAAAAATCCCTAAAACACTAGAAAATACTAAAAACTATAAAAATCCTAAAAGACCCCTCAAAATCCATGAAAACGTAAAAAACGTAAAAAAACCCCTAAAACCCCATAGAACCCTTAAAAAAACTAAAAGCTCCAAAAACCCTTTAAACCCCTAAAAATGTTAAAAACACTAAAGCACCTTAAAAATTCAAAAAAAAAACTTAAAACCAAGAAAGACCGTAGAAACACCAAAAACCACTTAAAACTCTAAAAACCCCTGAAAACCCCTAAAAACTCTAAAAACCACAAAAAACCTAAAAACCCATAAAAATCTGTGAAAACATAAAAAACTGTAAAAAAGCTAAAAAAACCCTAAAAACTATAAAACCCCCTTTAAAACAATAAAAACCCTTAAAAATCCTAAAAACCACTAAAAAATCTAAAAACCCTCAAAATCCCTAAAATCATTAAAAAACTATAAAAAACCTTTAAACCCCTAAATATAAAAAATAAACCAAAAAAACCAAAAAGCCCTAAAAACCCTAAAAAACACTAAAACCACTAAAACCCTTCTAAAAAATCCTAATAACCCTCAAGATCACTAAAAACCAAAAAAAACATAAAACCCCCTAAAAATCCATGAAAACGTAAGACCCTAAAAACCCTGAAAAACCTCTGAAAATCATAAAAATCCTAAAACCCATTAAAACCCTAAAACCCCAAAAAACCCAGAAAACCCACTAAAATCTCTAAAAACCCTTTAAACCCCTAAAAACGTTAAAAAATCTAAAAATTATAAAAACCCTACAAAATTAACCCCCCCCCCCCAAAAAAAATCTCAATTAAAATGTAAAATACCTTAAAAACCCTAAAACCCCCTAAAAACATTAAACCCACAAAAACCATTAAAAACCCATAAATAAAACTAAAAACTCTAACAACATTTAAAACCCAAAAAAATATTAAAAAACTCTAAAAACATTAAAATCCCCAAAAAACTCAAAAAAACCCTAAAACACAAAAAGATCCTAAAACTCCTGAAAACCCATAAAAGCCCCTGAAAAGCTTTTAAACCCCTAAAAATCCCTGAACACCCTAAAAACAATAAAATCCTAAAAAATCCCAAAAAATCCATTAAAATATAAAAAATCCTAAAAACCCTTAAAAACACCTGAAAACCATAAAACCCATAAATATCTAAAAAACACTAAAAACCCATAAAACCCCTAAAAACCACTAAAAACTGTAAAAACTATTTAAACCTCTAAAAACATTTAAAAACCCTAAAAAACATTAAAAACCCAAAAAACTTAAAAAACCCTAAAAACCCTAAAAACCCTAAAAACCCCTAAAACCCCTAAAAACCCTCAAAATCCAGAAAAACCCTTCAAAAGCATAAAAATCCTAAAAACCCCTAAAGATCCATGAAAATGTGAAGAACACTAAAAACCATAAAATCCCCTAAAAACCATAAAACCCCTAAAAACCTTATTAAACCATAAAACCCATAAAACCCCAAAAAATGTTAAAAACTCTAGAAACCATAAAACCTTAAAAAACTCAAAAAAAACTCTAAAAACCCCATAAAACCCATAAAACCCCTAAAAATCACTAAAAACCCTAAAAACAATAAAAACCATAAAAATCCAAAAAACCCCCAAAAAATCCATGAAAACATAAAAAACCCTAAAACCCCCAAAAAACGTTGAAAACCACAAAACACCAAAAAACCTTAAAAGGCCCTAAAAACCGATAAAACCCTTAAAATCCACTAAAACCTCTAAAAACTCTTTAAACCCCTAAAAACAATAAAAACTTATAAAAAAAAATTAAAACCCCTAAAAACTCAAAAAAAAACACAAAAAACCCAAAAGGCCCTAAACCCCTGAAAAACCCTAAAACCACTAAAAAACCCTAGAACAGCTCAAAATCCCGAAAAAACCCTAAAAACCCTAAAAGCCATAAAATCCTAAACCCCCCTAAAAATCTATGAAAAGGTAAAAAAACCTTAAAACCTTGGAAACACCTAAAGCCATAAAACCCCTAAAAATAATAAAAAACCCTAAAACCCAAAAAAAAACCCTAAAATAACTAAAAATTCTAAAAACCCTTAAAACCACAGGAAACATTATAAAACTCTAAAAAAACTTAAAACCCTAAAACCCCAAAAAAAACGAAAAACCTTGAAAACCCCTATAAAACCCTACACACCCTCAAAATTCCTAAAAATTCTAAAAGACCCTAAAAGCCATAAAAATCCTAAAAAACCCAAAAAATTCAATGAAAACGTAAAATACCGTAAAAACCCTGAACAACTCCTAAAAACCAAAAAATCCCCTAAAAACCATAAAAAACCTAAAACCCATAGAAACCCCAAAAACCATTAAAAACTCTAAAACCCCTTAAAACATTAAAAAAATCTAAAAAACTGTAAAAATCCCAAAAAACTCAAAAAACCCTAAAACCCCAAAAATGACCCTAAAAACCCAGAAAAACCTTAAAATGCCAAAAAATTTCAGAAAACCGAAAAAAATAATAAAAAACCTTAAAATCCTTAAAAACATAAATATCCTAAACCCCCCCTTAAAATCCATGCAAACATAAAATCCCTAAAAACCCAGAAAGACCCCTGAAAACCATAAAAACCCCTAATAACTTTAAAAACCACTAAAACCCCATAAAAACTCTAAAAACCCACAAAAGCTCTAAAAACTCATAAAACCTATGAAAATGTTAAAAAAATCTAAAAAATCTAAAAAGGAAAAAAACATTAAAAAATACTAAAATATCATAAAAATGATAAAACCCCCATAAAAATCCATGAAATAGTAAAAAACCCTAAAAACCATAAAAACCCTGAAAAACCTAAAAAAACCTAAAAACCTTAAAAACCCTAAAAACCCACTAAAAACTCTAAAAATCCTTAAAACCCTTAAAACTTTAAAAAATCTAAAAAACATTAATACCTCAAAAATTCTCAAAAAACCCCCTAAAAACCACAATATACCCCAAAAACCCTTTAAAACCCTAAAAAGCCTAGAACCCCTAAAACCCATGAAACCCCCAAAATCCCTAAAAAACCTAATACCAAAAAAAACAATAAAAAACCAATAAAAAACTAATAAAAATCATTAAAAATACATAAAAACATAAAAAATCCTAAAACCCTAAAAAACCCCTAAAAATATTAAAAAACCCTAAAAACCCATAAAAACCATAAAAGCAACTAAAATGACAAGAAACCCTTAAAACCTAAAAAAAATGTTAAAAACCCTTAAAACCCTAAAAAACTAAAAAAAACACTAAAACACACAATAGACCCTAAAACCCTGAGAAACCATAAAAAACCTAAAAACCATTGATAAACTCTAAAAACGCTCAGAATCCCTAAAACCCCTAAAAACTCTAAAAATCCTAAACCCCCCCCCTAAAAATCTAGGAAAAAGTAAAAAACCTGAAAACCCATTGAAAACCATAAAAACCCATAAAAACCATAAAACCCATAAAAACCCTAAAAATAAATAAAACTCTAAAAACCCTTAAAACCCATAATACATTAGAAAACTCTAAAACCCCTTTAAAACTCTAAAAAACTCAGAAACAATCCCCAAAAACTCAAAAGACCCTAAAAACCTTAAAAACCCCATGAAAACCCTAAGAACCCTCAAAATCCCTAAACACCTAAAAACACTAAAAACCATAAAAATCCTAATAAACACATAAAAATCCCTGAAAACATAAAAACCCCCAAAAATCCTGAAATCACCTGAAAACCATAAGACCCCTAAAAACATTAAAACCCCCAAAAAAACCACAAAGTACTCTAAAAACCCCTTTAAACCCTTAAAAATGTTATGAAACTCTAAAAACCTTTAAACCCCTAAAAATATAAAAATAAACTAAAAACCCAAAAAGACCCGAAAAACCCTTAAAAAACTAAAAATACATGAAAGCTCCTAAAATCCCTCAAAATCCCAAAAAACCCAAAAAACCCTAAAATCCATGAAAACGTAAAAACCCCTAAAAACCCTTAAAACCCCCCTCAAAACCATAAAACCCCAAAAAACCTTATAAGACCCTACAAACCCTTACGAACCATATAAAACCACTAAAAGCCCTAAAAACCCCAAAAATATTAAGAAATTCTAAAAAAACTTAAAACCCCTAAAAACTAATTAAAAAACATAACCCCCCTGAAAACCCCTTCAAACCCCTCAAAAATCCCTAAAACACTAGAAAATCCTAAAAACCATAAAATCCTAAAAAACCCCTAAAAATCCATGAAAGCGTAAAAAATGTAAAAAACCCTAAATCCCCATAGAACCCTTAAAAAAGCTAAAAGCTCTGAAAACCCTTTAAACCCCTAAAAATGTTAAAAACACTTAAACACCTTAAAAATCCAAAAAAAAACTAAAAAAAACTTAAAACCAAAAAAGACCGTAAAAACACCAAAAACCACTTAAAACTCTAAAAACCCCTGAAAACCCCTAAAAACTCTAAAAACCATAAAAAACCTAAAAAACCCATAAAAATCCATGAAAACAAAAAAAACTGTAAAAAAACTATAAAACCCCTAAAAACTATAAAACCCCCTTAAAAATAATAAAAACCCTTAAAAATCCTAAAAACCACTAAAAAATCTAAAAAACCTCAAAATCCCTAAAAAAATTAAAAAAACTATAAAAAACCTTTAAACCCCTAAATATTAAAAAAACAAAAACCCAAAAAGCCCTAAAAACCCTGAAAACACTAAAACCAATAAAAACCTCCTAAAAAATCCTAAAAACCCTCAAGATCACTAAAAACCAAAAAAATCATAAAACCCCCCAAAAAATCCATGAAAACGTAAGACCCTAAAAACCCTGAAAAACCTTTGAAAATCATAAAAATCTTAAAACCCATTAAAACCCTAAAACCCCATAAAAACCCTGAAAACCCACTAAAAACTCTACAAACCCTTTAAACCCATAAAAATGTTAAAAACCCTAAAAATCATAAAATACCTAAAAAATGAACCCCCCCAACCCAAAACACACTAAAATCCTTGAAATACCCTAAAACTCCTTAAAAAACAAAAAAAATCCCTCAAAATCCATAAAAACTAAAAACCCTAAAAAACCCTTAAAAACCCTATAAACACATAAAAATACCTAAAAACCCACAAAAAACTCTAAAAACCCTTAAAACACTTAAAACCACAAAAAACATTAAAAACCTCCAAAACTCCAATAAAACACTAAAAACTCAAAAAAAAAACCCAAAACCCCAAAAGACCTTAAAAATGTGAAAAAGACCATAAGAACCCTAAAAACCCCTAAAACCCCTTAAAACCCAAGAAGAAGCGTAAAACCTCTCAAAATCCCTAAAACCCTAAAAACCATAAAAAACATAAGAAACCCCTAAACAATCCATGAAAATGTAAAAAACCCTAAAAAAAATTAAAACCCCCCAAAAACCCCAAAACCCCTAAAAACATTAAAAACCCCTCAAAACCCAAAAAGAACTTAAAAACTCAAAAAGTCCCTAGAAACTAGTAAAAATTCTAAAAACCCAAAAAAATCCCTAAAAACCCAAAAAACATAAAAAATACTAAAAACCCTAAAAATCCCTGAAAACGTAAAAAACCCTAAAAACCCTAAAAACCCCTAAAAACCAAAAAACTCCGAAAAACCTTGAAAACACAAAAAACCCATAAAAACCCTAAAAACCACTTAAAAATCTAAAAAACTTTTAAAATCTTGAAAAAATCAAAAAACCCCTAAAACCCCACAATGGCCCTAAACCCTAGAAAAACCCAAAAAATCCTAAACACTCATGAAAACACCTAAAACCCTCAAATTCCTAAAAAACCCAAAAAATCCTAAAAACAATAAAAAACCAAAAAACCCTAAAAATCCATGAAAACGTAAAAAACCCTAAAAACACGGAAAAACACCCAAAATCCAAAAAAAACCCTAAAACCCCTACCTTGAAAAAAAACCCTAAAACCCCTTAATACCCCATAAACCCATAAAAACCCTAAAACCCACTAAATACTCTAAAAACCATTGAAACCCCTAAAAACACTAAAAACTCAAAAAAAACCATAAAGACCCAAAAAACCCCCAAAAAACATTAAAACCCCCTAAAAACCCCTAAAATCCCTAAAACCCCTAAAAACCCAGAAAATGCTATGAAAACCATAAAACCTCTAAAAACATAAAAAACTTTAAAAACCCATCAAAGCCTAAAATCGACTAAAACTCAAAAAACCCTTAAAAACACAAAAAATGTTTAAAAACACTAAACAACTTTAAAACCCAAAAAAACTAAGAAAACCCCTAAAAACCTCAAATTCCCTAAAAACCAAAAAAAAACCTAAAAACCATAAAAATCTAAAAACACCCTTAAAAATCAATGAAAACTTAAAATCCCTAAAAGCCCCAAAAAACACCTAAAAACCACAAAACCCCAAAAAAATTAAAAAACCCCAAAAAACCCTTAAAACCCCTAAAAACATAAAAAAAACTATAAAAATCTTTAAAACACTAAAAAACTCAAAAATACACGAAAAAACCCCCAAAACCCCAAAAAGACCCCAAAAACCCTAAAAGCACAAAAAACCTAAAACCCAAAAGACCCTAAAAACCCTAAAGAACCCTAAAAACCCTAAAGAACCCTAAAAACCATAGAAATCGTAAAACCCCCAAAAAATTCATGAAAACTTAAAAAACCCTAAAAACCCTAAAAACTCCCAGAAAACCAAAAAACCCCTAAAACCATAAAAACCCAAAAAACCACAAAAAACCATGAAAAAAAAATCTAAAAGCACTTAAAACCCCTAAAAGCGTTAAAAACTCTAAAAAGCTTAAAACACTAAAAAACACAAAAAACCCCTAAAACCCCAAAAAGATCCAAAAGACCCTAAAACATCAGAAAAACTCTATAAACCCACAAAATCCATGGGGACTTTAAAACCTTAAAAACCCTGAAAAACCGCTAAAAACTATAAAAACCTCTAAACACTATTAAAACCCTAAAAACCAATAAAATCTCTAGAAAACCGTTAAACCTTAAAAGTCCTAAAAACCAAAAAAACACTAAAAACACAAAAGACCCCTAAAATGGTGAAAAACCCTAAAAATCCCTAAAAAAACCCTAAAACCCCTCAAAATCCCTAAAAACCTAAAAACACCTAAAAACCACAAAAATCCTAAAAACCTCTTAAAACTATAAAAATGAAAAAACCCCTAAAAACCCTGAAAAACCCTAAAAACACCAAACACCCCTAAAAAAATTAAAAAACACTAAAAACATTAGAAACACTAAAAACCCTTAAAACCCTAAAACCCAAAAAAACCCCTAAACCCCCAAAAGGACCCTAAAACCCTAAAAAACCCTAAAAACTACTAAAACTCGTAAAAGTCTTCAAAATCCCTAAAAACCCTAAAAACCACAAAAATCCTAAAAACCCCGTAAAAATCAAAGAAAACAAAAAAACCCCTAAAAACTACAAAAATGCCTAAAAGCTTTAAATAACCCTAAATACGCTTAGAATCCCTAAAACCCCACCAAAACTATAAAAACCCTAAAAAACCATAAAATGTTAAAAAATCTAGAAAAACCTTAAAACCACTAAAAAATAGAAACCCCCCCACCCCTAAAACCCAAGAAAAGACCCTAAAAACAAAGAAAACCCCTAAAAACCCTAAAAACTCTTGAAAACCTGAAAAACCCTCAAAATCCCTAAAAACCCTAAAGACCATAAAAAACATAAAAATCATAAAAAAACCCTAAAAATTCCTGAAAACGTAAAAACCCCTAAAAACCCTAAAACCCCCCAAAAACAATAAAAAAATACTAAATACCCATAAAAACAAAAAAAACCCATTAAGAAATCTAAAATCCATTAAAACTTATAAACACGTTAAAAAACTATAAAAACTTGAAAAAATAGATAAAAACCTAAAAACCCAAAAGACCCTAAAAACCCTGAAAATTCCTAAAAACCATAAAAACACCTGAAAACCATAAAAAACTTCAAAATCACTAAAAACCATAAAAATCCTTAAAAACCCCTTAGAATACATGAAAATGTAAAAAACCTAAGAACCTTGAAAAACCCCTGAAAACCATAAATACCACTAAAACCTAAAAAAACACTAAAAACCCTAAAAACCCACAAAAAACTGTAAAAAACCTTTACAACTTAAAAATATTAAAAACTCTAAAAAACCTTAAAAACGCAAAAAACAAACTCAAAAAACCCTAAAAACCCTAAAATACACAAACCCTGAAAACCCCTAAAACTCAAAAAACCCCTCAAAACCCTAAAAACTCTCAAGATTGTAAAAACCCTAAAAATCCTAAAACCCATAAAAAACCTAAAACCCCCCTGAAAGTCAATCAAAAATGTAAAAAACACTCAAACCCTGAAAAATCACTAAAAACCATAAAACCCTAAAAACCATAAAAAACCCTAAACACCAGCTAAAAACTCTAAAGACCCTTTAAATCCCTAAAAACAACAAAAAACTATAAAAAACCTTTAGACCCCAAAAAACTCAAAAAAACCCTAAAACCCAAAAGACCCTAAAACGCCTAAAAACACTAAAAACTCTAAAAACCCTCAAAATTCCTAAAAAACTTAAAAAACCTAAAAAGACATGAAAACCCCTAAAAACCATAAAACTCCCCAAAAAAATAAAATCCCTAAAAACCCATAAAAAACCTAAAAACACACTAAAATGTTTAAAAACCCATAAACACCTAAAAACGTTTAAAACTCTAAAAAAACTTAAAAGCACTAAAAAACTAAAAAAACCTAAAAAACCCAAAAAGACCTTAAAAACCCAGAATACCCCAAACCCCCAGAAACTCTTGAAAACCCCTGAAACCATCAAAATATCTAAAAATCCTAAAAACCCCTAAAAACCATAAAAATCCTAAAAACCGCTAAAATCCATGAAAATTTAAAAAACACTAATAACGCTAAAAAAACCCCAAACAGCCACAACCCCCCCCCCCCTCGAAACCAAAAAAATACATAAAATCATTAAAAACCCACAAAAACTCTAAAAATCCTTAAAATACCTAAAAGCATTAAAAAATCTGAAAAACCTTAAAAAACCAAAAAACTAAAAAAACCCAAAAAATCCAGAAAGATACTAAAATCCCTGAAAACCCTAAGAACTCTAAAACCCCCAGAAAAAAGCTTTAACCCCCTAAAAATCCACAAATACCCTAAAAACCATAAAAAACTAAAAAACCCCTTAAAATCCCAAAAAATGTAAAAAATCTTAAAAACCCCTTAAAACAATAGAAACCCTAAAAACTTTAAAAACCCTAAAAGACCAGAAAAACCCTAAAAACCCACTAAAAACTCAAAATACCCTTTTAACCCTAAAAACATTAAAAAACTCTAGATAACCATAAAACACAAAAAACTCTAAAAACCCTAAAAACCGAAAAGACCCTAAAACCCTTAAAAACTCTAAAAACCAAAAAACACCCAAAAAACCCTAGAAACCATCAAAATCCCTAAAAACCCTAATAATAATAAAAAACCTAAAAAACGTCTAAAAATCAATGAAAACAAAAAACCCAAAAAACCCTGAAAAACCTCAGAAAACCATAAAACCCCCAAAAACATTAAATACATCTAAAAACCCATAAAAAAATTTTAACCACTAGAAACTCTAAAACCCCTTAAAACCCCTACAACTGTTCAAAACACTAAAAATGCTCTAAAACCCTAAAAAATTCTAAAAAACTCTAAAAAATCCAAAAACACCCTAAAACCCTGAAAACCCTAAAAACACTAGAAAACCCTAGAAATCTTGAAAATCCCTAAAATCCCTAAAAACCTAAAAACCATAAAAATCCTAAAAATTCCCTAAAATCCATGAAAACATAAAAATCCCTAAAGACCTTTAAAACTCCTAAAATCCATAAAACCCCCTAAAAATGTAATAAAACTCTAAATACCATAAAACCCCTAAAATACACAAAAGAACCATAAAACCCAAATTGACACTAAAACCTCTGAAAAACCCTAAAAAATCCTTGGAAAACCCCAAAAATCTCTAAAAAACGTAAAAAACCAAAAAACTGTTAAAATCCTAAAACCCCCCAAAAAATACATGAAAACGTAAAAAACATTGAAAACCTAAAAACCCCCTACAAACTAAAAAAACGCCTTAAAACCTTAAAAAACCTTCAAACCCTAAAAACAATAAAAATTATAAAACCCCTTCAAACATTAAAAAAATCTAAAACCCCTAAAAAACTCAAAAAAAACCCAAAAAACCCTCAAAATCTCTAAAAACCATCATAATCTCTAAAACCCCTAAAAACCCATAAAACCCATAAAAATATTTAAAAACCTATAAAAATATAGGAAAATGTAAAAAAAAACCTAAAACCCGAAAAAACCTCTGAAAACCATGAAAACCCTTAAAATATTAAAACACCTAAAAACCCACTAGAAATTCTAAAAACCTCTAAAAATGTTTAAAAACTCCAAAAAACCCAAAAAACCAAAAAGACCATAAAAGATTGAAAAAACCTAAAACCCTAAAAACCCCTGAAAAACCTTAAAACCCATCAAATTCCCTAAAAATCCTAAAAAACCATAAATATCAGAAATATCCTAAAATACCCCTAAAAATCCATGAAAACGTAAAAAAAACCCTAAAAACCCTAAAATGCCCCTAAAACCCTAAAACCCCTAAAACTATTTAAAAACCCTAAAAACTAAATATCTAATAACCCTTAAAACCATTAAAATCTTTTAAAATCTCTAAAACACCTTAAAACACTAAAAAAGTAAAAAAAAAACTCTAAAACCCCCAAAAAACCTATGAAAAACCCTAAAAACACTCAAAACTACTAAAAACTATAGCACCCCTCATATCAATTAAGTAACCCTTTATTTATGTATTTTAAGTATGTAAACTATATGGGTTGAGTTGGGAAGATTTGGGGACCTTTTGGAATAATTTTGGGGATTTTCTATAGGTGCACAGTTTGGGTAAACTATGAAACTCCTACAGGAAACTATGCGTAGTGAGACAAAGGTAAAGGGGAAGGCACAAAGTCTATAAACAGTTTTTCCAATCTGTGTGGAATCCCAGGAGAAAGTGTGCTTTTTTGGATAGTGAGCTTTGGCATGATTGGCCCACAGTTTGGAAACCGTGCAAGCTAACCATGCAAGGTTCATCCTTGAGGCAATGGCTGGCACACGATTAGTAAATGGTTTACCTAACTGTGCGACTAAACCATGCATGGTTAAAAAACTAGATCCTAAAAAAGTGGATCTAGGTTGGCCTTATGTTTTAATGCCTCTTTTTTCCAAAGCGGCCCTAACTCAGGATTTTCCATCTCAAAGGTTGGAGAACCTCTTCCCGTCGTTTCAGAGGCGATCTGAAGGCTTCTCTTGGTGATTTGAAGCTGTATTATTGCTGTAAGTGATCATTCTTGGTTTCTCTTGGTAGTTTTGTTAGATCTACTTCTCCTTCCCTCTCATATTCTTAGATCTACACCTAATATGGGTATATCTAAGGTTGTAGATGGAAAATATGTTTAGATTTGGTCTTGTTGTTTATAGGGGAAGAGATATAAGGTGGGTTTATGGAGATTTAACTCAGTTTCGTGGGATTTGAAGAGTCATTCTTCATTTTCATCATAAAACCTGAGGTAGGTGGCTTCACTCTCGACTCCTCATGCTATAACTTATTGGATTAGTTTCAAATTGATTTAAATTTATAATGAAATTTATGTGCAAAGCATGGTAAAAAACTTCTTTAGTGATGGTTTGTGGATTTGTGTGAAATCATGGAATTATTGTGCAAAGTTATTTGATAAATGAATTTAAAATGATGATTTTAAAATAGTTTCTTGATTCGATTTACAAAAAAAAATCTTTTCAATAAAATGGTTTTTTTTACTAAAATGGTTTTGGAATAATTATATTGGCATGGTTGTTGGGAATACTTGGTGTGTCTGTTCATATTTCATTACAAGGCTTGGTTGAAATATGACCCTGTGCTTGGTGCCAAAGGTGTAATGACACATGGGCTTTAATTAACTTGTGACGACTTGGTAGATCGATGTGAAACCGCTCATGAGTATCAAAATGTCATAACGAAGAATGCATGTGTAGATGTTTTGGAACATTGTTTGGCTGCTTTACATAAAAATTGGTGTTGTTTGAGAAAAGTGTTTTACATTGGAACTTGTTTATATTTTGATATAAACTGTTTTAGAAATTGTTTTATATAAATTGTTTTATATGATTGGGATAACATGTTCTATCCAAAAAACCCAAAAAGACTATAAAACCCCTAAAAACCCTAAAACCATAAAAACTCTCAAAATGCCTAAAAACCCTAAAAAACCCTAAAAACCATAAAAATCCAAAAAAACCCTAAAAATCAATGAAAACATAAAAAACTCTAAAAACCATAACACCCCCCCCGAAAATCATAAAAACTACAAAAAACCTTAAAACCCCTAAAAACCCTAAACCCCCTTAAAAACACACTAAAAATTATAAAACCCTTTAAACCCCTAAAAACATTAAAAACTCTAAAAACCCAAATAGGAACTAAAAACCCTAAAACCCCCTAAAAATCCTCGAAAAACCATAAAAAGCATCAAAATCCCTAAAGACCCTAAAAAACTCTAAATCCCATAAAAATCCTAAAACCCCCTAAAAATACATAAAAACATAAAAAACCCTTTAAACCCTAAAACCCACTAAAAACCCCTAAAACCCCTCCAAATCTCTAAAAATACTAAAATACCCTAAAAACCATAAAAATCCTAAAAATCCATGCAAACGTAGAAAACCCTAAAAACCATAAAAAATGTCTGAAAACTATAAAAAACACTAAAAACCCTAAAACCCCATAAAACCCTAAAACCCCATAAAACCCTAAAACCCTAAAACCAATAAAATCTCTAAAAACCCTTTAAACCCCTAAAAACATTAAAAACTCTAAAAAATCTTAAAAAATCTAAAAACTCAAAAAAGACCCCAAAAAACCAAGAGACCCAAAAATCCCTTAAAACCACTAAAAATCCTAAAACCACTAAAAACCCTTAAACCCCTCAAAATCCCTAAAATCCCTAAAAACCCATAAAAATCCCCAGAACCACTAAAAATCAATGTAAACATAAAGAACCCAAAAAACCCTGAAAACCTCCTAAAAACCATAAAAACCCCTAAAAACCCATAAAAACTCTAAAAATACAATGAAAACCCTAAAAAACATTAAAATCCTTAAAAATGTTAAAAACTCTAAAAAACCTCTGAAAACCCAAAAAAACACACAAAATCCCTAAAACCCCTAAAACCATAAAAATCCTAAAAAACTATGAAAACGTAAAAATCCCACAAAAAACTCTAAAAACCCCTAAAAACCTTAAAACCCATAAAACCCCATAAAAACCTAAAAAACTACTAAAAGATCTAAAAACTCTTAAAACCCCTCAAAAATGTTAAAAACTCTAAAAAACCTTAAAACCCATAAAAACTTCAAAAGCCCCCCTCAAAATCCAAAAAACACAAAAAAAACACTAAAAACCCACTAAAACCCTCAAAATATATAAAAACTCTAAAAAACCATAAAAACCATAAATATCCTAAAAGACCGCTAAAAAGCCATGAAAATGTAAAAAACCTTTAAAACCATAAAAACCATAAAAAATCCTAAAACCCCATTAAACCCTAAAAACCCACTAAACACTCTAAAAACCCTTTAAACCCCTAAAAACATTAAAAAAACTCTAAAATACATTAAAAAAACTCAAAAAACACTAAAAACCCAAAAAAGACCCTAAAAACATAAAACCCCTAAAAACCCTTGAAAACCCCTAAAACCCCTCAAAATCCCTAAAAAACCCTAAAACCCATAAAAATCCTAAAAAAACCTAAGAACCCATGAAAATATAAAAAACCCTAAAACCTGATAAAACCCATAAAAACCCCTAAAAACCTTAAAAAATCAAAAAAACACTAAAAACCCCTAAACACCCAAAATAACCATAAAACCCTAAAACCCCTGAAAATCCCTAAAACCCTTAAAACCTCTGAAAAAGCCTAAAAACACGCAAAATCCCCAAAACACCTAAAAACAATAAAAATCCTAAGAAACCCCTAAAAATCCATGAAAACGTAAAACCCACTAAAAACGTGAAAAATCTCTAAAAACCACAAAACCCCTAAAAACCGTAAAAACCCTAAAAACCCAAAAAGACCCTAAAACCCAAAAAGTCCCTAAAAACATATAGAAAATCCTTAAACCATCTAAAAAACCCTAGAAACCCTCAAAATCTCTAAAAAACTTAAAACACCCTAAAAATCCATGAAAGCGTAAAAACCCATAAAACCCTAAAAATCCATGAAAACTATAAATTCCCCTAAAAATATTTAAAAAACCTAAAACCCCATAAAAACCACTAAAAACACTAAAAATTGCCTTGTGCAGAAGTTCCAGGTTCGTATTTCTAATCCCATGGATTTGTTTCATGTTGCCGATGAAGGGCTTGTTATGGTTTGCTGCTACATGTCTGCCATTAGGTTTGTCTGTGTTGTGGTTGGTTTGAATTTGATTGGTAGGGGGTGCTGGATATTTTTTCTGCTTGAGTTTCTGGATGTGATGGTTCTGGGTTTTTCAAATCTGCTGATTCGACTCTTGGTGTGTGCTGATGAGAGATATAGGTCGTTTGTTTCTACCTGTTTGCATGGAGCGAAAGGAGATGCTGGTTGTCAGAGACCTTGGTGCTGGATGATGTTTGTGGATGAACTAGGGTTTGGCGCTGTTGGTTTTTTGCTGGCGTTGGATCGCACTGGGGAGGAGGTGATGGAAGCTAGAATTGGAGTGACTGGATGCTGGTTTGCCACGCTACGTCTGAATGGGAGCTGTTGGGTGCGAGTTGCTGGTGCTGGGTGTTGGTTGATGCTGCTGACTGATTTTGATTTTCTGAGTGTTGTGTGCTGCTGTTTGGATTGACAGTAATAAGATGATGCTGCTTGATGGTTAATACTGTGATGGGGTTTGGCTTGGGGCTACTGGAGGTTGGTGGTAGTGACTTTGTGGTGCTGAAGTTGGGTCGATGGAATTGCTGAAGATGGTATTGGTGCTGCTGGATGTTTGTTGTTGATTGGCGTATATGGTGCAGATGGATTCTTGTTGCTGATCGGCTGGGAAGTGATGTTGGGGATATTTACATTTTCATGCGTTGTTTGGCTTTGTGTGTTTTTGGTCTTTCTTTTTGGGGTTTTTTGGGTTTCGGGTTGTAAAGGTTTTTGGGCGTGGGTCTTTTGACCCCTCCCCTCCCTTGTCTGATACTTCTTTTCTAAAATAAATTTTGGGTGGTCGGGAATAGCCTGACCATCACATCTTCCTTGCCCTAAAAACTTTAAAAAACTCTACAAAATCTTAAAAATCCTAAAAACTCAAAAAAAATCCTAAAAACCCAAAAATATCAGAACAACCCTAAAAACCCTTGAAAAACACTAAAAACCCTCAAGTCCCTAAAAATCAAAAAAAAACCTAAAAAACAATAAAAAAATCTTAACCCCCCACTAAAAATCAATGAAAAAGTGAAAACCCCCCAAAACCCTGAAAAACTTATGAAAACCATAAAACCCCTAAAACCCTTCAAAACCTTAAAAACCCATAAAAACCCTAAAAACCTACTAAAAACTCTAAAACCACTTAAAATCCCTAAAAATGATAAAAATCTAAAAAAGATTAAACCCCCCAAAAAACTCAAAAAACCCTAAAACCCAAAACACCCCAAAGCCCCTAAAAAACCCAAAAAACACTCACAATTCCTAAACCCTAAAAACCTTAAAAAACCTAAACCCCCCTAAAAATCCATGAAAACGTGAGAAACCTAAAAAACCTTGAAAACCCCTAAAAACCATAAAAACCCATAAATACCATAAAATACCTAAAAACCCATAAAACCCACTAAAAACGTAAAAATATAGAAAACCCCTAATAACTATAAAAGCTATAAAAAACCTTAAAACCAAAAAAAGCTAAAAAATCTCTAAAAATCCAAAAAAACCTTTAAAACACTGAAAAACCAAAACCCCTAAAAACTTCAAAAAAACCCCTAAAAACACTCAAAATCCATAAGAACCCTAAAAACCATAAAAATCATAAAAACGCCTAAAAATCCATGGACATGTAAAAACCCCAAAAAACCCTAAAAGTCCCATGACGGCCATAAAACCCCCTAAAACCATAAAAGATACTAAAAACCCATAAAATCCTTAAAAACCCACTAAAAACTCTAAAAAAAACTTTAAACCCCAAAAAGCATAAAAAAAAATAAATAACCTTAAAACCCCACAAAAAATAAAAAAAACGCAAAAAACTTCAAGACCCAAAAATCTCTTAAAACCCTAACAACCCATAAAAATCAAAAAACCCATCAAAATCCATAAAAACCCTAAAAACCCTAAAAACCCATAAAAACCTAAAAAACCTAAAAAACCCCTAAAAATGAATGAAAACGTAAAACCCCCTAAAAACCCTTCAAAAAACCTTGAGAACCATAAACACCTTAAAAACCCTGAACACCTATAAAAACCCAAAAAACCAACTAAAAACTCTAAATACCCTTAAAACACTAAAAAAATTAAAAAACTCTCAATAACCTTAAAAAAACTAAAAACTATAAAAAACCTAAAACCCAAAAGACCCTAAAAATCCAAAAAACCCCTAAGAGCGAAAAAAACCCAGAAAAACCATAGAAACCTTCAAATCCCTAAAAACCCTAAAACCCAAAATAAATTAAAAATCCTAAAAACACCTAAAAATCCATAGAGGGAATCCATTGAAATTGGAAAATGTATATCCAAGCATAAAAATTCATGAAAACATAAAAAACCCAAAAAACCTTGAAAAAACTCTAAACCCCATAAAACCCCCTAAAACATAAAAAACTCCGAAAACCCCAATAACCACTAAAAATATAAAAAAACCCAATAACCACTAAAAATATAAAAAAACCCGTTAAAAACTATAAAAATAATGAAAACTCTAAAAACCTTTTAAAACACTATAAAAAAACTCTAAAAAACCCAAAAGTCCCTAAAACTGTGAAAAACCCTGAAAACACCAGAAAACCCAAAAAACCCTAAGAATCCTAATATCCATAAAATCCTAAAGACCCTAAAAACCTAAAAACCCTAAAATCCATGAAAACGTAAAAAACCCTAAATACCATAAAACCCCTAAAACCCATAGAAACCCTGACAACCCATAAAAACCCTCAAAACCCACTAAAACTCTAAAAAACCTTAAAAGCCCTAAAAAAATTTAAAATATAAAAAAACATTCAAACCCTAAGAATCCTTAAATACCCTAAAAAACCCTAAAGTTCCAAAAAACCTTAAAAACCCTTGAAAACCCCAAAAACCCCTTGAAATCCCAAAAAACTCTAAAACCCATAAAAATCTTTAAAAACCCCTAAAAATCCCTGAAAATGTAAAAAACCCTAAAAACCATAAATAACCATTGAAAACCATAAAACCCCCTAAAAACCCCTAAAAACCCTATTAACCCATAAATACCATAAAAATAACAAAAATCTCTAAAAACCCTTAAAACTCATTAAAAAGTTAAATATTCTAAAAAAATCAAAAAAAAACCTAAAAACCCAAAAGACCCTAAAAACCCTAAAAACCCCTAAAACCTCTAAAAAAATATGAAAACCCCTAAAATACCTCAAATCCATAAAGACCCTAAAAACCATAAATATCATAAAAACTATTAAAAATCCATGAAAACATAAAAAAACAAAAAAAATGAAAAAACCCTAAAATCCAGAAGGACCCTAAAACCCTGAAGAAACCCTAAAAACCCCTGAAAACCCCCAAAAATCCCTAACCCCCCACAAAAAAACCCTAAAACTGTTAAAATCCTAAAAAACCCCAAAAATACATGAAAACGTAAAAAACCCCTGAAAACCAAGAAAAAACCCTGAAAACCCAAAAAACCCAAAAAACCCTTAAAAACCTAAAAACCCGTAAAGACCCGAAAAATTCACCAAAGACTCAAAAAACCCTTAAAACCCCTAAAAACATTAAAAACTCTAAAAATATTTAAAATCCCTAAAAACTCAAAAAAAACCTTCTACCGAAAACCCTAAAATCCCTCAAAATCCCTAGAAACACTAAAAAATCATAAAAACCATAAATTTTTTAAAAAACCCGAAAAATCAATGAAAATGTAAAAAACCCCTAAAACCCTAAAAAACCCTTGAAAACCATAAATACCTGATTCAAACCATGTTGAAGGCACCGAGTCGATTACCCGAGTGGAGGAGTTGGATTTGCAAGGCCTGATGACGCGTAGGAGATTAAAGAGGCTGAATGCAACAATGGGCGCCCATCTCGCTTCATTAAAGGCCCAATGGATCTTACCTTGAATGGATGGAGAAAATGGGCCTATTATCTCACTTATTCAATCCCAAACATGATTTTTAAAGCTTGACCCACATGGTTGCATGAATTTGGATGCCTTTCCCACATGGAGGATTCTAGAAATGGCATCTTTGGACACCAAAGTCAAATCCGGTGGGCTATGCACTCAAAGTCAAGTCCGGTGGGCTATGTTGGAAAGTTGTGAGCTACTTTTTCAAATTCTTTTTTGGAATTTATCTTTTTGACTTTTAAGGGGACAAGGTAGGTTTAGCTTTTATGACTTTAGGTTATTAGACCCTTGACCATTGTATCACCTCCTTGGCTATAAATAGCCACCCCATACCATTGTATTTTCATCGAAGAATTAATTGATATCTTATGCTTTGTTTATCTCTGTTGTGTGAGGATTATATCGGGTTTTCCCCTTGATCTTGTGCATTCTTTCCTTGTCAATCTACAAGTTAGATTGGTGATCCAAGATCACAAAGCCCCTAATTCTGTGCCTCAACCCAAGTGCGTTGTTGTGTGGATTGGCTATCACATCCCCCTTGAGTGTGTTGTCTAATTAGTAGTTTGTGCTCCTTATAGTGTTAATTGACTACTTGCATCCACTATCTGTACCCATCATCCACCACTTAGCCTCGAACCTCATACTTCATCCGCCGACCTACGCCGTGAAGATCGGGCCACCCCGTGCATCTCACATCAGTTGGTATCAGAGCTCCAGTAGACACAGTAGGCATCTATCCCTTCATTTACTTTAATTATATCCATTACCCTCCTTATCTTTCCATATTATTCACCCATTCAACAAAAAAAATTCATTCTCTTGAAAGCCTCTCGAATTGTCCTACTTTGTGCAAGCTTGGATTATTATAAATTGAGCCAAATTTTCATTCATCTTCTTTCCACATTTAATTCTCTATATGTGATTTGTATCCAGCAAAAAAAAAATTCTATCAACTCATCATTTTGTGATTTTCAAAATTAACCACATCCTTTATTTGAGAGATTTCGAAAAAAAAATTCTTACTCTCTGTTCAATCATCTTGTGCTTTAAAACTCCAAGAACAACACTTTTGGGGAGAATTGACCCCCAAAAAAGCAAAAAAAAAAACGGATACAATTACTCCTTTGTGCTTTACCTTATGAGCACTTTCCATTTCCATATACGCTTTTTTCATCATTTTACTTCATCCCCATTTTGTATTTGGCTCATATTGTTATTCATTTATCTTATCTTGTACAATCGGGCAAAACCCAAATACCACCTTTCTACCCCTGTTTTCCACCCACCCTTTATCCATTTTATACCCTCTTTTTACCCTTTACCCTTTACCACTCAAGAGGGTTGTGTTAAACCACCCACTGACACAATCTTGATTGGGGAAGTATTGGTGGCACGTGATCATCCCAAATAAGGTATTATATTTCACAAGATCTTGGAATTTGAACTGAGTGTTGAGAGTGGAGAGAAATAAGAAAAAAAAATATCTTGTGTGTGTGAGTGTGTGCATCTTGTTGTGTGTGTCCGTACATCTTGTGTGTGTGAGTGTGTATCCTTGTGTGTGTGAGTGTGTACATCTTGTGTGTGTGTGTGTGTACATCTCGCGTGTGTGAGTGAGTGTGTATCATTGTGTGTGTTCCCCCCAGTGTGTGTTTGAGTTTGTGTAACATATCATGGTAGAAGATCGTGGGAAGAAAATTGCTCATGTTAGTGATGAAGGAAGTCTAAGTAGATCTCCCGCACCCGAAGCTATGTAATTCCAAATGCAAGCTTTGGTGATCCATTTTGAGAAGCTTCTTGATCGGAAGTTGGAGGTGCTACATGAGAGGATTGATAACCTGGAGAATCACTCAAGCCCAAGGATGGTCCATGGTAACCCGCGGCGAGCTCTGGCACCCCATCGCCCCCACATCATGGAGGAGGAGATGGAAAACCTGGATGGTTATTTTGAGGATGTCCCAAAAAGGAGGAGGTTGTACCAACAACCTAGATGAGGACAAAGGAGACAATATGATGATGACCTACTTGGCAGGATCAAGGTGAAGGTCCTTTCTTTTCAAGGGAAAATCGATCTGGAAGCATACTTGGAGTGGGAGATGCAGATCGAGCAGGTCTTTTCATGCCATGCATATTCCGAGGAGAAAACGGTCAAACTTTCTTCCCTTGAATTTTCTGATTATACTTTAATTTGGTGGGATCAAGTTCAAAAGGAGAGGGCTAGATATAGTGGATGTCCCATCAACACTTGGGAAGACATGAAGTTCGCCATGCGGAAGCGGTTTTTTCCCACACATTACCATAGAGATCTCCACAACAAACTTCAACGCCTCACACAAGGGAGTAAGAGTGTAGAAGACTAATACAAGGAGATGCAAATTTCCATGATTCGGGAAAACGTTGAGGAGGATCCGGAGGCAACCATGGAACGGTTTTTACATGGCCTCAATCGGGAGATTTCCGATCAAGTGGAGATGTACCACCATGTGGAAATACAAGATATGATCCATCAAGACACCAAGATCGAGCAACAAATCAAAAGGAGGAGAAACATGAGGAAACCCACTACCCCTTTCACACCATGGAGAAATCCGAGGAAGGAGATTAGAGAATCATCAAATCCAAAAGAGGTGGTTGATCGCAAAAGTGATAAGGTAATTCTTCCACCTAATAAACCTACTTTTGAGGCTAACCAATCTAGGAATCAGGATATTCGTTGTTTCAAATGTCAAAGAAGGGGTCACATTTCTAGTGAGTGACCAAACCGGCGTACCATGACCATCAACAAGTATGGAGAATGGGAGACTAATGGAGAGAGTTCGGAAGAGGAGGAAGAATCTCCAGAAATTGATAGTGGAGAGTTTGCAGAAGATGGTGAGATTCTTGTCACTAGGAGAGTTCTAAGAACACAAATGACCATGGGAGAGGAGTAGCGGGAGAACCTTTTCCATACACGGTGCAAGATCCATGGGAAGGTATGTAGTGTTTTTATTGATGGAGGAAGCTGTAGTAATGTTGCAAACACCGAGTTAGTAGAGAAGTTGGGACTTCATACTTTGAAACATCAACATCCATATCGGCTTCAATGTTTGACTGATTGTGAAGAATTGAAGGTTACCAAATAGGTGAAGGTATTTTTCTCCATTGGTAAATACAATGATGAGGTATTGTGCGACATTGTTCCTATGAAGGCATTCCACTTTCTGTTGGGTCAACCGTGGCAGTACGATCGGTGAGTTACTCATGATGGTTTCTTGAACCATCACACTTTTGTACAATGAGGGGAACCTATAACCCTCAACCCCATGACACTAAAAAAAATTCTGGAAGATCACATTTTGAGAGAAAAGAAAAAAATGAGTGATGAGGAAAAAAAGAGAGAAAATGAAAAAATAGAGAATGAGAGAAGAAAAGAAATGGAGAGCAAAGAAAAATCAAGAGGAGAAAAATATTTGAGAGGAGAGAAAAGTGTGATACTGGAAAAAAAGAGTGAGGTTAAGGAAGCTTTGATTTCTCTACAAAATCTCTTAGTAGTTATGTACAATGTGGTGATGTTGAACACTAACGACTTAACATCACTTTTTCCATATGTTGTTGAGTCTTTATTGTAGGAATTTGAAGATGTCTTTCTTGAAGAGGTTCCACCTAGTTTTCCACCCATTAGAGGTATTGAGCATCAAATTGACCTCATACCTGGAGCATCACTACCGAACCACCCGACATATCGCACTAACCAGGAAGAGACAAAAGAGATTCAAAGGCAAGTTCAAGAATTGTTGGATGTGGGGTATGTTAGATAGAGCCTTAGCCCTTGTGCGGTACCGGTGCTTTTAGTACCAAAGAAGGATGGAACATGGAGAATGTGCATTGACTGTAGAGCCATCAATAACATCGAAATCAGGTATCGTCATCCTATACCTAGGTTAGATGATATTCTAGATGAATTAAATGGTTCAACTATTTTCTCAAAAATTTATTTAAGAAGTGGATACCATCAAATTAGGATGAAAGAATAAGATGAGTGGAAAACTTCATTTAAGACAAAACATGGACTTTATGAATGGTTAGTCATGCCCTTTGGTCTCACCAATTCACCTAGCACATTTATGAAGTTAATGAATCATATCTTACGTGAATATATTGGAAAATTTGTGGTAGTTTACTTTGATGACATTTTGGTTTATAGTAGGACCTTGCTTGAACATGTAGATCACATAAGAAAAGTCTTAGTGGTGTTAAGGAAGGAAAACCTGTTTGGAAACATAAATAAGTGTGATTTTTGCCTCGATAAGATTGTTTTCCTTGGATTTTTTGTAAGTGGGAATGGAGTTGAAGTTGACACTGAGAAGATCAAAGCAATACAAGAATGGCCAACTCCAACCTCCGTTGGGAAGGTAATAAGTTTTCATGGACTTTCTAGTTTTTACAGGAGATTTTTGAAGAACTTTAGCACACTAGTAGCATCGTTGAATGAATTGAAAAAGAATAATGTTCCTTTCAAATGGGGGACAACTCAATAAAAAGCCTTCCATGCGCTAAAGGAGAGACTCACCCACGCCCCTCTACTTGCACTTCCAGACTTCAGTAAGACCTTTGAAATTGAATGTGATGCAATCATAATTGGAATAGGAGGAGTACTCATACAATAAGGTAAGCCTATTTCTTATTTTAGTGAGAAGTTAAATGGCCCAACTCTAAACTATGCTACATATGATAAAGAGTTGTATGAATTGTTTAAAGTAATAGAGACATGGCAACACTATCTTTAGCCTAAAGAATTTGTGATCCATTCTGATCACGAGGATTTTAAATACCTTAGGAGCCAACATAAACTAAATAGAAGACATTATAGATGGTTGGAATTCATTGAATCATTTCCATATGTCATCAAGCCTAAAAAGGGAAAAGAAAATATTGTGGCTGATGTACTTTCATGTAGATATTCTATTTTATCCTTGTTGGATTCAAAACTTCTTGGTTTTGAATACATTAAGGATTTATATGCCACTGATAGTGATTTTAGAGAACCTTTTGAACATTGTAAACCTGGAGTTAGTTGGGAAAAGTTCTATTTACACGATGGATTCTTATTCCGGATTGATAAGCTTGGCATTCCCAATTGATCTAACCGTTTACTTTTACTAAAGTAATCTCATTCAGGTGGGTTAATGGGAAATTTTGGTGTCACAAAAATTCTAAGTGTTCTTAATGAGCATTTTTATTGTCCTAGTATATCTAGAGATGTTCAGAAATTTGTGGGAAAGTGCATTGTCTGCCTAAAGCCAAATCAAAACTGAACCCACATGGACTATATCTTCCTCTCCAAATCCCCAACACCCCTTGGGAGGAAATATAAATGGAATTTATCATGGGGTTACCACAGACCAAGAGGGGGAGAAATTCCATTTTTGTTATGGTGGATCGGTTTTTCAAAAATGGAACATTTTATTCCTTGTCACAAAACTGATGATGCCGCTAACATTGCAACACCTTTCTTCCAGGAAGTAGTCCAACATCATGGAATTCCAAGGATCATTATGTCAGATTGAGACACAAAATTTCTTAGTTACTTTTGGAAGACCTTGTGGAGAAAACTGGGTACAAAGTTACTATTTTCCACTACTTGTCATCCACAAACTGATGGGCAAATGAAGGTGGTGAATCGAACATTATCATCCCTTCTGTGAACAATTGTCAAGAAGAATATCAAGAATTGGGAGGAGTGTCTGCCACATGTGGAATTCGCATACAACAGGGCCAAGCATTCCACTACTAAATATTCTCCATTTAAAATATTTTACGACTTTAACCCCCTTGCCCCTATTGATCTAGTTCCTTTGCCTTTGCAGGAAGCAGTTAATATGGATGCGAAAGGGCGTGCAGAATTCATCAACAAAATCCATAAAAAGGCAAGGATAAATATCAAGAGGATGACCCAGAAATATATGGATCGTGCAAACAAGGGTCACAAGCAAATGTTGCTCGAGCCCGGTGACTTTGTTTGGATTCATATGCGGAAGGAAATATTTCCCGACAAGCGGAAATCAAAACTCATGCCACGAGAGGATGAAGAGTTGAGGATGACTCCTTTTCAAGAGGGGTAGGATGATGTGAACCATATTGAAGGCACTGATCCGATTACCTGAGTGGAGGAGTTGGATTTGCAAGGCCTGGTGACGCTTAGGAGATTAAAGAGGCTGAATGCAACAATGGTCACCCATCTCGCTTCATTAAAGGCCGAATGGATCTTACCTTGCATGGATGGAGAAAATGGGCCTATTATCTCACTTATTAAAGACCAAACATGATGTTTAAAGCTTGGACCACATGGTTTCACGAATTTGGATGGCTTTCCCACATGGAGGATTCTAGAAATGGCATCTTTGGACACCAAAGTCAAATTCGGTGGGCTATGCACTCAAAGTCAAGTCCGGTGGGCTATGTTGGAAAGTTGTGTGCTACTTTTCCAAAAGTCCTTGTTGGAATTTATCTTTTTGACTTTTAAGGGGACAAGGTAGGTTTAGCTTTTATGACTTTAGGGTATTAGACCCTTGACCATTGTATCACCTCCTTGGCTATAAATAGCCACCCCATGGCATTGTATTTTCATCAAAGAATTAATTGAGAGCTTATGCTTTGTTTCTCTCTTTTGTGTGAGGATTATCTCAGGTTTTCCCCTTGCTCTTGTGCATTCTTGCTTTGTCAATATACAAGTTAGATTGGTGATCCAAGATCACAAAGCCCCCAATTTTGTGCCTCAACCCAAGTGCGTTGTTGTGTGGATTGGCTATCACATCCCCCTTGAGTGTGTTGTCTAAGTAGTAGGTCGCGCTCCTTATAGTGTTGATTGACTACTTGCATCCACTATCTATACCCATCATCCACCACTTAGCCCCGAACCGCATACTTCATCCGCCGACCTACGCCGTGAAGATCGGGCCACCCATTGCGTCTCACATCAATACCCCTAAAAACCGTAAAAAACACTAAAAACCAAAAAACCACTAAAAACTCTAAAAACCTTTACAACCCCTAAAATTTTAAAAAACTCAAAAAAACCTTAAAAACTGAAAAGACCCTAAAAACCTCAAAAAACCCTAAAACCCTACAAACCCCAAAAAACAAAAAAAATTCCCTTAAAAACTTAAAAATCCCTAAAAATAATAAAATCCTAAAAAACACCTAAAAATCCATGAAATTGTAAATTACCCTAAAAACCCCTGAAAACCATAAAACCCTTAAAATATTTAAAAACCTAAAAACCCATAAAAACCCTAAAAACAACTAAACATCTAATAAACCTTAAAACCACTAAAAACGTTTAAAAACTCTAAAAAGCCTTAAAACCCCAAAAAAGTCAAAAAAGACACTAAAAACCTCTAAAAAATCCACGAAAACATAAAAAAAGCATAAAAATCATAAAAAAGCCCTTTAAAACCATAAATTCACCTAAAAATCTTAAAAACTGCAAAAAATATTAAAACACCTAAAAACCACTAAAAACTCTAAATACCCTTACAACCCCTAAAAATGTTAAAAACTGTAAAAACCTTAAAATCCCTAAAAACTCAAAAAAACCCTAAAAACACAAAAATATCCTAAAAACCCTTGAGAAACCCTAAAACCCCCCAAATCCCTAAAAACCCTAAAAACCCAAAAAACCATAAAAATCCTAAAAACTCTTAAGATCAATGAAAATGTAAAAAACCCCAGAAAACCCTAAAAACCCCTTGAAAACCATAAAACCCCCTAAAACCCTTAAAAACCCAAAACCAGTAAAAACTCTAAAACCCCTAAAACATAAAAAGACCCTAAAAACCCAGAAAACCCCTAAAACCCACTAAAAAATCTAAAAAATCTAAAAAACCATAAAACCCTAAAATACTAAAAAAACCTGAAAAACCCAAAAACACCTTAAAAACACTGAAAACCCCTAAAAACACCAAAAACCCTTGAAAAACCCCCAAACCCCTCAAAATCCCAAAAAACCCTAAAAAACCCTAAAACAATAAAAATACATGAAAACATAAAGAAACCCACTAAAAAATCTAAAAACCCTTAAAACCCCAAAAAAGATTAAAAACTCTAAAAAACCTTTAAACCCCTAAAAACTCAAAAAACCCCTAAAAACCAAATAGACCCTAAAAACGCAAAAAAAACCCCAAAAACCATCAAAATCTCTAAAGACACTAAAAAATCCTAAAACCCATAGAAATCCTAAAAACCCCTAAAATCCACAAAAACGTAAAAAACCCTTAAAACCACTGAAATCCCTAACAACCCTAAAAGACCATAAAAATCATAAAAACCACAAAATATCCATGAAAACATAAAAAACCCTAAAACCTTAAAAACCCTGAAAACCCCCTGAAAACCATAAAAACACTTAAACCCCCATAAAAACTCTAAAAACCCTTCCAACCCTTAAAAATGCTAAAAAATTATAAAACCCTAAAAAACACTAAAAAACCTAAAAAAACCCAAAAGACCCAAAAAAAACCCTAAAAACCTAAAAAAACCCTTAAAACAAAAAAAACCGCAGAAAAAACCTAAAAACCCACAAAACCCCTAAAAACCGTTAAAACCTTAAAAATCCTAAAAACACCCTAGAACCCATGAAAACGTAAAAAACCTAAAAACCCTGAAAAGCCCTAGAAAACCATAAAAACCCCTAAAAAGCTTTAAAAACCCTAAAACCCCATAAATACCCTAAAAAGTACTAAAATATCTAAAAACCATTAAAACCCCTTAAAAATGTTAAAAAGCTCTAAAAAACCTTAAAACCCATAAAACTCCTAAAAATCCAAAAAGCCCAAAAATATTAAAACCCCTAAAAAACCCATAAAAACTCTCAGAATACATAAAAACTCTAAAACCCTTAAAACCATAAAAATCCTAAAAGACCCCTAAAAATCCACAAAAAGCTAAAAAAACCATAAAAACCTTGAAAAACCTTGAAAACCCTTGAAAACCCTTGAAAACCATAACAACCCATAAAAACCATAAAAACTCATAAAACCCCATAAAACCCTAAAAACATCTAAAACTCTAAAACACCTAAAAATGTTTAAAATAATCTAAAAAACTTTAAAAACCCTAAAAAACTCAAAAAAACCCCTAAAAACACAAAAGGCCTTAAAAACCCTTAAAACCATTGAAAACCCTAAAAACCCACAAAATCCCTAAACCCCCAAAAAACAATAAAAATCCTAAAAACTCTCAAGAATCCATGAAAATGTAAAAACCCCTAAAAACCCTAAAAAAACCCCTAAAAATTTTAAAAAACCAAAAAACCACTAAATACTCTAAAAAACCTCAAAACACATAAAACCCCTAAAAACCCCTGCAATCCCTTAAAACCTCTAAAAATCCTAAAACCCTTCAAAATCCCTAAAACACCATAAAAAGCATAAAAATCCTAAGAAACCGCTAAAAAACCCCAAAAAACCATAAAATCCCTAAATACCTTAAAACCCCAAAAGACCCTAAAAACCCAAAACGTCCCTTAAAACCCAAAAAAATGCCTAAAAACCTCTGAAAAACCCTAAAAACCCTCAAAATCTTTAAAAATCTTAAATAACCCTAAAAATCATAAAAAACTTCAAAAAACCCTAAAAACCCTGAAAAACCACTGAAAACCATAAATTCTCCTAAAAACCATAAAAACCTCTAAAACCCCATAAAACCCACTAAAACACTAAAAATCCTTAAAACCCTAAAAATGTTTAAAAAAACTCTAAAAACCCAAAAAATTCAAAAAAAACTCTACAGACCCAAAAAGATCCAAAAAAACCTGAAAACCCCCTATAAAGCAATGAAAAACCCAAAAAACTCTCAAAAACCCTAAAACCCTTGAGAAACCCCTGGAAAACATAAAAACCCCTAAAAACCCTAAAAACCGCTCATGATTGTTCTTGTCTAGACTCTTGTGGATGTAGAGACTGCTCTTGGCCGATTGGTTTTGTGCTGATATGGTGTTGTTGCTTGGGTTGCTGGGTGTAGGGTTTCAGAGATGACTTTTTTGGTTTGGTGGCTTCTAGCTGCTCATGTTGGGGAGGAGTTTTTTTGTAATTTTGGTTCTGGTTTTTGTTCTGCGGGCTGTGTTGGGATTGCAGGTTGGTGGCATGTTGTTTCGTTCTTGGATGGGGTGCGTCCAGCCATGGACTTGTGCAGATGCTTGCTTGTGGATAGGAATAGTGGAGTGCAGAATGCTAGTCTTCGGCTTGGACTTTGCTTCTTTATTTTTGCTATTTTTGTCCTTCAGGTTAGTTGTTTCACCCTTGGGTGATAGTTTGTACTTCAATTCCTTTTCCGTTTTATATATCATGTTCTATTTGTCTTGCAACAAAACCCAAAAAAACATTAAAACCACAAAAAATTCTAAAAACCCATAAAACCCCTAAAAAAGTAAAAATCTCTAAAAAACCTTAAAACCCCGTAAAAACTCAAAAAAAACCCCAAAACCCTAAAAGACCCTAAAAACCCTAAAAACCATAAAACCCACTAAAAACCCCTAAAACCCCTCAAAAGCACTAAAAACCCTAAAAACAATAAAAATCCTAAAAAACCCCTAGAAATCCATGAAAACATAAAAACCCATTAAAACGCCAAAAAACCCTAAAAGGCATAAAAACCCCTAAAAACTATAAAAACACCCCAAAACCCATAAAAACCCCTAGAAACTCTAAAAATCCTTAAAATCTCTAAAAATGTTAAAAAATTTCTAAAAAACCTTAAATCCAGAAACCCCCACCTAAAAATCCAAAAAATAACCTAAAAACCCTAAAAATTATGAAAAAACTAAAACCCCTAAAAACCCTTAAAAACTCTAAAAACCATAAAAATCCTAAAAACCTTTAAAAATTAATAAAACCGTAAAACCCCTAAAAATAATGAAAACCCTTAAAAACCATAAAACCCCCTAAAAACCTTAAAAACCCCTAAAAACTCATAAAACCCTAAAAACCACTAAAAACCCTTAAAACCATAAAAATCTTTAAAAAACTCTAAAAAACCTTACACCCCTAAAAAACTCAAACAACCCTAAAACCCCTAAAAACCCATAAAATCTCTCAAAATTCCTCAAAGCCCTAAAAAACCATAAAAACCTTTAAAATCCCCTCAAAATAAATGAAAACATAAAAATCCCTAAAAGCCCTAAAACCCCCCTCAAAATTCCTCAAAACCCTAAAAGACCCTAAAACCTTAAAAATCCCCTCAAAATCAACGAAAACATAAAAATCCCTAAAAATCCTTGAAAAACATAAAAAGCCCTAAAAACTTTTAAAAACACTAAAAGCCCATAAAACCCCTAAAAACCACTATAAAACCTAAAAATATTTAAAACTCCTAAAAATGATAAAAAAAAGCACAAAAAACTTTAAACCCAAAGAAAACAAAAAACCCCAAAACCCCAAAAAAGACCCTAAAACCCTTGAAAAAACCCTAAAACCCCTAAAACCCCTAAAAATCCTAAAACCCCTAAAAATACCTAATATCCCTAAAAACCATAAAATCCAAAAAAAACTAAAAGTTAATGAAAATATAAAAGTACATAAAAACCCTAACCCCCCTGAAAAACATGAAACCCCTAATAACCTGAAAACCCCTAAAAACCCTAAAAAACCTAAAAACCACTAAAAATTCTTTAAACACATAAAACTATTTCAAAACTCCCTTAAATACCCTGAAAAACTTAAAAAACCCTAAAAGCCCAGCAAAATACCCTAAAAACCTTAAAATCCCTAAAACCCCCTAAAAATTCATGAAAATGTATAAAACCCTAAAAACCCAGAAAAACCCCTGAAAACTATAAAAACACAAAAAAACCTTAAAAACCATAAAAACCAATAAAAACCATAAAAACTCAAAAAACCCGAAAACCCCCTAAAAATGTCAAAAACTCTAAATAATCTTCAAACCCAAAAAACTCAAAAAAAACCCAAAAAACCCTAAAAATATTGAAAACCATTAAAAACCCTAAAAGCCCCCAAAAACCCCTAAAAACCCTCAAAATCGCTAAAAACCCTAAAAAACACAAGAAACCATAAAAATCCTAAGCACACCCTAAAAATAAATTAAAATGTTAAAAACCCAACAAACCCTGGAAACCACAAAACCCCAAAAAATCTAATGAAACCGTAAAAACTGATAAAAATCCTAAAACCATTAAAAACTCTAAAAACCCTAAAATCCCCTAAAAACGTTATAAATTTATAAAACCATTAAAACCCCTAAAAAGTAAAAAAAACCAGAGGACAACAAAAACCCTAAGAACCCCTAAAAAACCCCCAAAAACCCCTCAAAACACAAAAAACCATAAAAATCCTTAAAAACCCTCTAAAAATCCATGAAAATGTAAAAAAACCTTAAAAACCTTGAAAACCACCGAATTCCATAAAAACCTCTAAAAACTATAAAAACCCTGAAACCCGTAAAACTCTAAAAATCACTAAAAACACTAAAAATCCTTAACACCCATAAAAGCGTTAAAAAACTCTAAAAAACCTTAAAAACCCTAAAAATATCCTACATATCCTCACAACCTCTAAAAGGATAAAAGCCCTAAAAGCCATAAAAATCATAAAAAAACCCCAAAAATCACTAAAAACTCTAAAAACCGTTAAAACCCCTTAAAATATTAAAAAATCAAAGAAACCTTAAAACCCCCAAAAAAACTCAAAAATACCCCAAAAACCCAAAAAAGACCCTAAAAACCCTAAAAAAACCCTAAAACCCAATAAAACCCCCAAAAAACCATAAAAATCCTAATAAAACCTCTAAAAATATTTGAAAACATAAAAATCCCTCAAAACCTAGAAAAACCCATCAAAACCATAAAAACCCCTAAGAACCTTAAAAACCCTAAAGAATCATAAAAAATCTAAAAAGCCGCTAAAAACTCTAAAAACCCATAAAACCCAGGAAAATGTTAACAACTCTAAAGAACCTAAAAACCCCAAAAAAACAAAAAAATCCTAAAAACTAAAAAAACCCTAAAATCCACTAAAAACCCCTAAAAACCATAAAAACCCTAAAAACCCTAAATAACATAAAAACCATAAAAACCCACTAAAAACCCCTAAAAACCCCTAAAAACCATAAAAAACATAAAAACACACTAAAAATCTAGAAACCTTTAAAACCCCTAAAAATGATTAAAAATCTAAAAAAAACATTAACAACCCTAAAATTATAAAAAAAACACTTAAAACCCAAAAGACCCTAAAATCCCTTAAAACCACTAAAACCCCTAGAACCCCTGAAAAACCATGAAAACACTCAAAATCCCTAAAACCCTAAAAATCCCTGAAAATGTAAAAACCCTAAAACCTTGAAAAACCATTAAAAGCCTTAAAACCCCTAAAAACCTTAAAAACCCTAAAAACCCATAAAAACCCTAAAACAACTAAAATATCTAAAAACCCTTAAAAACCCTTAGAATGTTAAAAAACATTAAACCCCTAAAACCCCCAAAAGACCAAAAAACATTGAAAACCCATAAAAACCCTAAACACCATTAAAAAACCATAATAACCCTTAGAATAAAAAAAAACTCTAAAAATCCCAAAAAACTGTAAAAATACTAAAACCCCCCTAAAAAACCATGAAAAGGTAAAAAACCCTAAAAACCCTGAAAAACGACTTAAAACCATAAAAGCCCTAAAACTTTAAAAACTAGAAAAATCCCATAAAAACCCTAAAAACCACGAAAAACCACTAAAAACTCTAAAAATCCTTAAAACCCATAGAAACATAGAAAAATCAAAAAAGCATTTAAAGCTCTAAAAAAATCAAGCAAATAAATAAAAAACCAAAAGGACCCCTAACACCTAAAAACCCTAAAAACCCTAAAAACCCTAAAAACCCTAAAACTCCTTAAAACCCCTAAGAACCCTCAAAAAATCGAAAAAACTCTAAAAAACATCAAATCCTAAAAAACCCCTAAAAATCCATGAAATCTTAAAACACCCTAAAACCCCCAAAAACTCTTGAAAACCATAAAACCCCTAAAAACATTAAAAAACCCAAAAAAACCAAAAAAACTACTAAAAACTCTAAAAACGCATGCTTAAACCCATAAAAACGTTAAAAACTCTAAGAAACCTTAAAACCCCTAAAACAATAAAAAAACACTAAAAACCTAAAAAACCCTGAAACCCCCTAAAAATAGCTAAAAGCCCCCCAAACCCCTCAAAATCCCAAAAAACCCTATAACCCAAAAAAATCCTAAAAACCCATAAAATCCATGAAAATGTAAAAAATGATAGAAACCCTAAAAAACCCATGAAAACCATAAAACCACTAAAAACCTTTAAAAAACCCTAAAAATCATAAGAACCATAGAAATCCACTAAAAACTCTAAAAACTAAAAACCATAAAAAAGTTAAGAAACTCTAAAAAGCCTTTAATCCCCTAAAAACTAACAAAAAACCATAAAACCCAAAAAGACCATAAAAACCCTAAAAACCCATGAAATCCCCCAAAACCCCCAAAATCTAAAAAACCCTGGAAAACCCTAAAAACCATAAAATTCCTAAAAAATCCCTACAAATCCATGGAAACGAAAAAAACCCTAATGACGCTGAAAACCCCCCTGAAAACCATAAAAACCCCTAAAAACCTAAAAAACACCTCAAAACCCATAAAAACCCTTAAAATAACAAAAAACTCTAAAAACCCTTAAAATCCCTTAAAACCCTAAAACCCCCTAAAAACCCCTAAAACCCTAAAACCCCGAAAAACGATTAAAATCCTAAAAAACCTTTAAAAATCACTAAAAATGTAAAAAACCTAAAAACTCTAAAATAACCCCTAAAAACTCTAAAACCCCATAAAATCCCGAAAAACATTAAAAACTCCAAAAAACTTATAACCAGTAAAACCCAAAAAACACATAAAAAACCCAAAATCCCTAAAAACATTAAAATCCCTTTAAACCCCAAAAAACGTTAAAAATTCTAAAAACCTTTAAAACCTAAAAAAACTCAAAAAAACCGAAAAAACACCCTAAATCTCGAAAAACCCTAAAACTCCTAGAAAAACCATAAAACGCCACAAAATCCCTAAAAACTAAAAACCCTAAAAGCCCCTTAACATAAAACCCCCTAAAACAGCTCAAAAACCAATAATAAACCCTAAAACCCACTAAAACATTAAAAACCCTTAAAACCCTTAAAACCCCTAAAAACGTTAAAAAACTCGAAAAACCCAAAACCCCCTAAAAACTCAAAAAACAACCCAAACCCCAAAAGACCCTAAAAACCCAAAAAAAGACCCTAATACCCTTGAAAACAACTAAAAACCATTAAAACCACTGAAAAAGCCTAAAAACCATTAGAATCCCTAAAAACCATAAAACCCATAATAATCCTAAGAGACCCCTAAAAATCCATGAAAACTTTAAGAAACCCTACAAACCCAAAAAGACCTTAAAACCCCAAAAGGTCCCTAAAACCCCTAAAAACCCAAAAAACAATAAGAATCCTAAAAGACCCCTAAAAATGCATGAAAACTTAAAAAACCCTGAAAACCCCCTAAAAACCAAAAAACCCCTAAAAAACCTTAAAAACTCTAAAAACCAATAAACCCTATAAAAGAACAGTAAAAACTCTAAAAACCCTCAAACCTCTAAGAATATTAAAAAACTCTTAAAAACCTTTGAAACCCTAAAAACACAAAAATACCCTAAAAACTTAAAAAGGCCCTGAAAACCTTGAAAAAACCTTAAAACCATAAAAATCATAAAAATCGTAAAAAACCCCCCTATAAATCCATGAAAATGTATAAAACCCTAAAACCCCGCTAAAAACCAAAAAACCCCACTAAAACCCTTAAAAAACACTTAAAATCTAAAAAATCTTAAAACATATAAAAACGTGAAAATATATAAAAAAACTTAAAAACCGTAAAAATAAAAAAAATATCCAAAAAACCCAAAAGACCGAAAAACATCTAAAAACCAATGAAGACACCTAAAACCCCTCAGAATCCCAAAAAACACAAAAAACCATAAAAATCCTAAAAACCCCCTTAAAATCCATGAAAACATAAAAAATCCTAAAATCCATGAAAAACACCTGAAAACCATAAAACTCCTAAAACCTTAAAAAACCCTAAAATACCGTAAAAATCACAAAAAAGTATAAAAAAATTTAAAACCCCTAAAAACGTTCAAAAACTCTAAAAATATTTAAAACCCTAAAAAACTCCAAAAAACCCTAAAAACCCAAAATGTCCCTAAAAAACTTGAGAACCACTAAATGCCACGAAAAAAATCCTAAAAACCCTCAAAATCCATAAAAACCATAGAAAACATAAAAATCTAAAAAATCCCTAAAAATCCATAAAAACGTAAAAAACCCTAAAAAACCTGAAAACCCCTTAAAACCATAAAAACCTTAAAAAAACCTCATAAAGACCCAAAAAACTAGTAAAAACTCAAAAAACCCTTAAACCACTAAAAACCTTAAAAAATCTAGAAAACCCTAAAAAACTCATTAAACCCTAAAAAACCCAAAAAGATCCTAAAAACCCTAAAAACCCTAAAAACACCAGAAAAACCCTAAACCATAAAAATAAAAAAAAACCATAAAAACACCCTAAAAATCATAAAAGAATTAAGAACCCTCAAAATCCATGAAAATATAAATAACCCTAAAAACCATAAAAACCATAAATATCCTAAAAACCTTAAAAAACACAAAAAACACATAAAATCCCTAAAAACCAACTAAAAACTCTAAAAACCATTAAAACCCATAAAAACATTAAAAACTATAAAAATCTATTAGAACCCTAAAAAATCAAAAAACCCTAAAATCTCAAAAAGTCCATAAAACCCTGAAACCCCCTAAAACCCCAAAAAACCCCGGAAAAACCATAAAATCCATGAAAATCCCTAAAACCCCTAAAAACCCTAAAAACCCCTTAAAACCATAAAAACCTTACAAATCCATAAAACCCATAAAAACCCTAAGAACCCACTAATGCTCTAAAAACCCTTAAAATCCCTAAAAAAGTTAAAAAACTCTTAAAAACCTTAAAAACCAAAAAAAAACTCAACAAAACCCTAAAACCCCCAAAATACCCTAAACCCCTAAAAAACCCTAAAAACCTTAAAAATGCATGAAAAACCCTAAAAACTCTCAAAATACCGAAAAACCCTTAAAACCATAAAATCCAAAAAGAAATCATAAAAACCCTGAAAAATCAATAAAATTGTGAAAAACTTAAAAAACCCTGAAAAACCCTGAAAATAATAAAAACCCTTAAAAACTTTAAACCCCAATAAATGCATAAAAACACTACAACTTTAAAACCCCTTAAATCCCTTACAAACATTAAAAAACTCTATAAACCTTATAAACTATAAAAAAACTCAAAAAATCCTTGGAAACCCAAGAGATCGTAAAATGCCAGAAAACCCCTAAAGACCTATAAATCCCTTGAAAAACCCAAAAAACCCTCAAAAAGCATAAAATCCCTAAAAACCATAAAAACCATAAAAATCCTAAAAAACCCTAAAACCTCATAAAAACCCTAAAAACTCCAAAAAACCATTTAAATCCCTAAAAACCTTAAAAAAAATCCAAAAACCATAAAAACCATAAAAAACTAAAAAAACCCAAAAAACCCAAAATCCTAAAGGACCTTAAAAAACCCAAAAGACCCTAAAACCCCTGATAACCCTAAAAACCCTCAAAATTATGAAAAACACTAAAAAAGCATAAAAACCAAAAAAATCTAAATAAAACCCATAAAAATCAATGAAAATGTAAAAAACCCTATAAGCCCTAGAAAACCCCTAAAAACCATAAAAACCACTGAAAACTTAAAAACCATAAACCCCTGAAAACTACTAAAATATCAAAGAACCCTTAAGGCCCCTAAAATGTTAAAAACTCTAAAAAACTCTAAAAAAAACTTTAATATCCCAAATAGACACTAAAAAACTTGAAAACACATAAAAACCATCGACAAAGCCTAAAAACCCTCAACATCACTAAAAAACCAAAAAATCATAAAAAACATAAAAAACCCATAAGATCCATGAAAATGTAAAAACCCTAACCACCCCTAAAAAACAAAAAAAAACCCTAAAAACCCACTGAAAACTATAAAAACTATTAAAAGCTCTAAAAACGTTAAAATACTCTAAAAAACCTTAAAAACCCTAAAAACTCAAAAAAAATCTGAAAACCCCCAAAAAACAATCAAAATCCCTAAGAACCCTAAAACTGTAAAAATCATAAAAAACCTAAAACCCCCTAAAAACCCATGAAAACAAACCCCCTGAAAAAACCCTAAAAAACATAAAAAACACCTTAAAAACTTTAAAAACCCTAAAAATGCATAAAAAAACTTAAAACCCACTAAAAACTCTAAAACCCTTTAAACCCCTAAAAATGTATAAAAACTCTAAAAACCATAAAAATCCGAAAAAACTCCAAAAAACCCCTAAAAACCCTATGAAACAATAAAAACCACAAAAACTTCTAAAACCCCTAAAAACCCTAAAACCCTAAAAAACCCTAAAAACCACTAAAAACCTTTAAAACCCCCCAAAACCTTAAAAAGAACTAAAAACCTTAAAAACTCAGAAATCCCCTAAAAACACAAGCGACACTAAAAACCCTGAAAACCCTAAAAATCCATGAAAACATAAAAACCCTATAAACACTGAAAACCATAAAACCCCTAAAAACCCTAAAAACCCTAAAACCCCAAAAACTACTAAAAAATCTAAAAAAAATTAAAACCCCAAACATTAAAACCCTATAAAAACCTTAAAAACCCTAAAAAAACTCAAAAAAACCATGAAATCCAAAAAGACCCTAAAAACCTAAAAAATCATAAAAACCTATGAAAACCCCTAAAACCCTCAAAATCCCTAAAAAACTAAAAAACACTAAAAATCCTAAAAACCCTAAAATCCATGATAATTTAAAAACCCTAAAAACCTTGAAATACCCCAGAAATCCATAAAACCCCCTAAAACCTTTAAAACCCCCAAACCCCATAAAAACCATAAAAACCATTAAAAACTCTAAAAACCCTTAAAACCCATAAAACCCAAATAATAAAAAAACCTAAAAATCCTAAAGACCCTAAAAATACTTAAAACCCAAAAAACATTGAAAACCCTTTAAACCCTTGAAATCCCAAAAAACCCAAAAAACCATAAAAATCTTAAAAAACCCCTAAAAATCCATGAAAATGTAAAAAACCCTAAATAACCACTAAAAACCATAAAAACCTCTAAAAACCTTAAAGATCCATAATATCATAAAAACCATAAAACCACTAAAAACTCTAAAAACCCTTAAAAACTTAAAAAACTCAAAAAAAAACTCTAAAAACTCAAAAAAAACCCTAAAAACCCCAAAAGACCCTAAAAACCCAGAAACTCCTAAAAACATTAAAAACCCATGAAAATCCAAAGAAACCCTCGAAATCCATAAAAACCCAAAAAACCATAAAAAACCCCTACAAAACCCCTACAAATCCATGAAAATGTAAAAAACCTAAAACCCTCGAAAAAAACCCTGAAAACCATAAAAACCCCCTAGAAACCTTTAAAATCCATAAAAACCCATAAAAACCTGAAAATACATTAAAATATCTAAAACACCTTAAAACCCCTAAAAATGTAATAAAACTCTAAAAACCTTAAAACCCCTAAAAAACTCAAAAAAACCATAAAACCCAATTGACACTAAAACCTCTGAAAAACCCTGAAAACCCCCTGGAAAGCCCCAAAAATCTCTAAAAAACCTAAAAACCCCAAAAACTGTTAAAATCCTAAAACCCCCCAAAAAATACATGAAAACATAAAAAACCCCGAAAACCTAAAAACCCTTACAAACTAAAAAAACACCTTAAAACCTTAAAAACCTTTAAACCCTAAAAAACACTAAAAAATCTAAAACCCCTCAAAACCCCCTTAAAACATTAAAAATATTCTAAAAACCCTTTAAACCCCTAAAAAACTCAAAAAAAACCCAAAAAAACCCTCAAAATCTCTAAAAACCCTAAAAACCCATAAAACCCATAAAAATCATTAAAACCCCCTAAAAATCTAGGAAAATGTAAAAAAACCAAAAACCCTAAAAAACCTTTAAAAACCATCAAAACCCCTAAAACATTAAAACTTTTAAAAACCCACTAAAATTTCTAAAAACCCTTAAAACCCCGAAAAATGTTTAAAAACTCTAAAAAACCCTAAAAACCAAAAGTCCCTAAAAAGCTTGAAAAACCCAAAAACCCCAAAAACCCATGAAAACCCTTAAAACCCATCAAATTCCCTAAAAATCCTAAAAAACCATAAATATCATAAATATCCTAAAATAACCATAAAAATCGATGAAAACGTAAAAAACCCTAAAAATCCTAAAATGCCCCAAAAAACCATAAAACCCCTAAAAATTTTTAAAACCCCAAAAAAACTAAATATCTAATAACCATTAAAACCATTAAAACCATTAAAATCTTTTAAAATCTCTAAAACTCCTTAAAACACTAAAAAAGTAAAAAAACTCTAAAACCCCCAAAAAACCGATGAAAACCCCTAAAAACACTCAAATTTACTAAAAACTATAGCACCCCTGGTATTAATTAAGTAAACCTTTATTTATTTATTTTAAGTATTTAAACTATATGGGTTGAGTTTGGGAAGATTTGGGGACCTTTTGGAATATTTTTGGGGATTTTCTATAGGTGCACAGTTTGGGTAAACCATGAAACTCCTACAGAAAACCGTGCGTAGTGAGACAAAGGTAAAGGGGAAGGCACACTGGCTATGCACAATTTGTCCAAACTGTGTGGAAGCCTAGGAGAAACTGTTCTTTGTTGTACAGTGATCTTTGGCATGATTGGCCCACGGTTTGGAAACCGTGCAAGCTAACCATGCAAGGTTCATCCTTGAGGCAATGGCTGGCACATGATTTGGGCATGGTTTACCAAACCGTGCCACTAAACCATGCATGGTTAAAAAACTAGATCCTAAAAAAGTGGATCTAGGTCGGGCTTATGTTTTAATGCCTCTTTTTTCCCCAAAGCGGCCCTAACTCAGGATTTTTCCATCTCAAAGGTTGGAGAACCTCTTCCCATCGTTTCAGAGGTGATATGAAGGCTTCTCTTGGTGATTTGAAGTTGTATTATTGATGTAAGTGATCGTTCTTGGTTTCTCTTGGTAGTTTTGTTAGATCTACTTCTCCTTCTCTCTCAGATACTTATATCTACACCTTTTATGGGTAGATCTAAGGTTGTAGATACAAAATATGTTTAGATTTGGTCTTCTTGTTGATAGGGGAAGAGATCTAAGGTGGGTTCATGGAGATTTAACTCAGTTTCATGGGATTTTAAGTGTCATTCTTCATTTTCGTCGTAAAACCTGAGGTAGGTGGCTTCACTCTCGACTCCTCATGCTAGAACTGATTGGATTAGTTTCAAATTGATTAAAATTTATAATGAAATTTATGTGCAAAGAATGGAAAAAACTTCGTTAGTGATGGTTTGTGGATTTATGTGAAATCATGGAATTATTGTGCAAAGTTATTTGATAAATGATTTTAAAATGATGATTTTAAAATAGTTGCTTGATTCGGTTTACAGAAAAAGGTTTTCAATAAAAAGGTTGTTTTACTGAAATGGTTTTGGCATGATTATATTGGCATGGTTGTTGGGAATACTTGGTGTGTGTGTTCATTTTCATTACAAGGCTTGGTTGAAATATGACCTTGTTCTTGGTGCCAAAGGTTTAATGAAACATGAGATTTAATTAACTTGTGACGACTTGGTAGATCGATGTGAAACCGCTCATGAGTATAAAACTGTCATAACAAAGAATGCATGTGTAGATGTGTGGGTGTGTGGATTGGAATGGGGTATACTAAAGTGTAATTAATGAAATGGTTTTGGGACATTGTTTGGTTGCTTTATATGGAAATTGGTGTTGTTTGAGAAAGTGTTTTACATTGGCACTTGTTTATATTTTGATATAAACTATTTTATAAATTGTTTTATATAAATAGTTTTTTATGATTGGGCTAACATGTTCTATCCTAGTGGCGTGAGTAGGAAAGTCATTGGGGGAAAATCTACAGAGTTTCATTACTTATCCTTTCTTTGGCACTTTGGTGTTTTTATAGATGTTGCTTATCGAAACATAGTAAAAGGTAAGGTATCACACATCTTTAGTAGTACTTCATGATACTTGGGTTGTTGTGGAGTTGGAGCATGGAGCTTGTACGAAGCTTGGAGTTGTCATTCGAGTCTTTGAGTGTTGTCTTGCATTGTTTACTTTGATATTGTTGTCTTCCACTATGATACTTGGTTTTAGTTTGATTTTGATAAATGAAATGTTGAGTTGTCTTTCATTATTATCATGCATCATATAGTGGTTTGTTTGGTTATGGCTTGTTTGGTTAGTTGTTTTATTCTTAAAGGGAAAATTGCCCCCCACATGTATTGAAGATCTTCGACATTTATTAGCAAGCTTTAGTGTTTTGGGGATGTCTCTTAAGGCCAAGTAATGTTCCTCTACCTTCTCAAGCCAATGAGGATAACAAGGATGTTACAAAAACCCAAAAAACCCTGAAAACCAAAAAAAATCTATAAAACCCTAAAAATCCATGAAAAAGTAAAAATCCTAAAAATCATGAAAAACCCTTAAAACAATAAATTCACATGAAAAAAAATAAAAACTATAAAAAATCATAAAACACCTAAAAAACACTAAAAACTCTAAATACCCTTACAACCCCTAAAATGTTAAAAAATCTAAAAAAATCTTTAAATCCCTAAAAAACTCAAAAAAAACGCTAAATCCCCAAAAGACCCTAAAACCCTAAAAATCCCTAAAAACTCTAAAAAACCAGAAAAACCCCAAAAAACCCTCAAATTCCCAAAAATCATAAAAACCCCTAAAAACCAAAAAATCCTAAAAACTCCCTAAAAATAAATGAAAACATAAAAAACCCAAAAAACCCAAAAATCTCTAAAACTCCACTGAAAACCCAAATAAGCACTAAAAACCCTAAAAACCCCTAAAAATCCTCGAAAACCCATAAAAACCATCAAAATCCCTAAAGACCCTAAAAAACTCTAAAACCCATAAAAATCCTAAAAAACCCCCTAAAAATCCACAAAAAGATAAAAAAAACCCTTTAAACCCTAAAACCCACTAAAATCCCTCCAAATCTCTAAAAATCCTAAAATAACCTAAAAATCCTAAAAATCCATGCAAACGTAGAAAACCCTAAAAACCATAAAAAATGCCTGAAAACCATAAAAACACTAAAAAAACCTAAAAACCCTAAAAACCCATAAAACCCTAAAACCACTAAAATCTCTAAAAGTCCTTTAAACCCCTAAAAACATTAAAAACTCTCAAAAAGCTTAAAAAAACTAAAAACTAAAAAAACCCAAAAAAACCAAAAGAGACCCTAAAATACCTTAAAACCTCTAAAAATCCTAAAACCACTGAAAACCCCTAAAACTCATCAAAATCCCTAAAAACCCTAAAAAACCATAAAAATCCTCAGAACCACTAAAAATCAATGAAACATAAAAAACCCAAAAAACCTAAAAAACCCTGAAAACCTCATAAAAACCATAAACCCCTAAAAACCCATAATAACTCTAAAAATACAATAAAAACTCTAAAACCCATTAAAACCCTTAAAAAAGTTAAAAACTCTAAAAAACCTCAAAATGTCACAAAACTCAAAAAAACTCTAAAAACCACAAAAAGCCCAAAAACCCCTGAAAATCTCTAAAAACAAAAAAAACCCTGAAAAACAAAAAAAAACACACAAAATCCCTAAAACCCCTAAAACCCCTAAAACCATAAAAATCCTAAAAACCCCTAAAACCTATGAAAACGTAAACCCCCCCAAAAAACTCTAAAAAACCCATGAAAACCATAAAACCCCTAAAAACCTTAAAAACCATAAAACCCCATAAAAAACCTAAAACTACTAAAAGATCTAAAAACTCTTAACACCCTCAAAAAATGTTTAAAAACTCTAAAAAACCTTAAAACCCATAAAAACTTCAAAACCCACCCTCAAAATCCAAAAAGCCCTAAAAACACTAAAAACCCCTAAAACCCCTCAGAATATATAAAAACTTTAAAAACCCTAAAAACCATAAATATCCTAAAAGACCGCTAAAAATCTATGAAAATGTAAAAAACCTTAAAAACCCTGAAAAACCATAAAAACCCATAAAAATTCTAAAAACCCTTTAAACCCCTAAAAACATTAAAAACTCTAAAATACATTAGGGCCCTAAAAAACTAAAAAACACTAAAAACCCAAAAAGACCTAAAACCCAAAAACCCCAAAAACCCCTCAAAATCCCTAAAAACCCTAAAACCCATAAAAATCCTAAAAAAATCCTAAGAATCCATGAAAATATAAAGAACTCTAAAACCCCTAAAATCCATAAAAACCTTAAAAAACCAAAAAACATTAAAAACCCTCAAAACACCTAAAAACCTTAAAACCTCTGAAAAAGCCTAAAAAACACAAAATCCCGAAAACCCTCAAAACCATAAAATCTACCTAAAGCACCCCTTTCTAAAAAAATCCGTGAAAATGTAAAACCCACTAAAAACCTAAAAAATCCCTAAAAACCAAAAAACCCCGAAAAACCTTAAAAACCCTAAAAACCATTAAAACCCCTAAATTCCTTAAAAACCCTAGAAACCCTCAAAATCTCTAAAAAATCTAAAACACCATAAAAATCCTAAAAATCCATGAAAATTTAAAAAACCCAAAAAACTAATGAAAACTATAAATTCCCCTAAAATTTTTTAAAAACCCTAAAACCCCATAAAACCACTAAAAACACTAAAAATCCTTTAGACCTCTAAAAACTTTAAAAAACTCTACAAAATCTTAAAAACCCTAAAAATCAAAAAAAATCCTAAAAACCCAAAAATATCCTAAAAACCCTAAAAAACCCTGAAAAACCCTAAAAACCCTCAAGTCCCTAAAAAGCCAAAAAAAACCCTAAAAACCAAAAAAGAATCTTAAAACCCCCCTAAAAATCAATAAAAAGGTGAAAACCCCTAAGAACCCTGAAAAACTTATGAAATCCATAAATCCCCTAATACCCTTCAAAACCATAAAACCCATAAAAACCCTAAAAACCCACTAAAAACTCTAAAAACCCTTAAAATCCCTAAAAATGTTAAAAACTCTAAAAGACCTAAAACCCCCCAAAAACACTAAAAACCCTAAAACCCCCTAAAAACCCGAAAACACACACAATTCCTAAAAACCCTAAAAACCTTAAAAAACCTAAAACGCCCGGAAAAATCCATGAAAACGTGAGAAACCAAAAAAACCTTGAAACCCCCCAAATACTATAAAAACCCTTAAAACCATAAAATCCCTAAAAACCCATAAAACCCACTAAAAGCTTAAAAATCTAGAAAACCCCTAAAAACATTAAAAACTATAAAAAACCTTAAAACCCAAAAAAAATAAAAATCCCTAAAAATCCAAAAATACCTTCAAAACCCTGAAAAACCAAAACCCCTAAAAACTTTGAAAAACCCCTAAAAACCCTCAAAATCTGTAAAAACACTAAAAACCATAAAAATCATAAAAATCCCTAAAAATCAATGGAAACATAAAAACCCCAAAAAACCCTAAAAACCCCCTAACGGCCATAAAACCCTCCAAAACCATAAAAGACCCTAAAACCCTATAAAATCCTTAAAAACACACTAAAAACTCAAAAAAACTTTAAACCCCTAAAAGCGTCAAAAAAATATAAATAACCTTAAAACCCCACAAAAACTCAAAAAAACCCCAAAAAACCCCAAGACCCTAAAATCTCTTAAAACACTAAAAACCCTAAAAACCCATCAAAATCCATAAAAAACCCATAAAAACCTAAAAAACCCCTAAAAATGAATGAAACCGTAAAACCCCCTAAAAACCCTTCAAAAAACCATGAAAACCATAAACCCCTTAAAAACCCTGAAAGCCTATAAAAACGCTAAAAACCAACTAAAAACTCTAAATACCCTTAAAAACACTAAAAAAATAAAAAACTCTAAATAACCTTAAAAAACTAAAAACTATAAAAACCCTAAAACACAAAAGACCCTAAAAACCCTTACAACCCCTAAAAGCAAAAAACCCCCAGAAAAATCATAGAAACCTTCAAGATCCCTAAAAACCCTAAAACCCTAAAAAATTTAAAAATCCTAAAAAATGCCTAAAAATCCATGAAGTGAAGCTGTTAAAAGTGGAAAATGGAGATCCAGGCATAAAAATCCATGAAAACATAAAAAACCCAAAAAACCTTGAAAAAACTCTAAACACCATAAAACCCCATAAAACTTTAAAAACTCCTAAAAACCCAATAACCACTAAAAATTAAAAAAACCCCTTAAAACCCCTAAAAATTCTGAAAATCTCTAAAAACCCTTTAAAACCCTATAAAAACTATTAAAAACCCAAAAACCCCAAAAGACCCTAGAACCGTAAAAAACCCTGAAAACACCTGAAAACCCAAAAAACCCTGAGAATCATAATATCCCTAAAACCCGAAAGACCATAAAAAACCTAAAAAACCCTAAAATCCCTGAAAACGTAAAAAAACCTAAATACCATAAAACCCCTAAAACTCATAAAAACCCTAACAACCCATAAAAATCCTCAAAAACCATTAAAAAATCTAAAAAATCTTAAAACCCCAATTTTTTTAAAAAATATAAAAAACCTTTAAAACCCATAGAATCCTTAAATACCCTAAAAAACCTAAAGTTCCTAAAAACCTTAAAAACCCTTGAAAACCCCGAAAACCTCTTGAAATCCCAAAAAACTCTAAAACCCATAAAATTCTTAAAAAACCCCTAAAAATCAATGAAAATGTAAAAAACCCTAAAAACCTTAAATAACCATTGAAAACCATAAAAACCCCTAAAAACTCTATATACCCATAAATACCATAAAAATCACAAAAAACTCTAAAAACCCTTAAAACTCATAAAACGTTAAAAATTCTAAAAAACTCAAAAAAACCCTAAAAACCCAAAAGACTCTAAAACCCCAAATACCCCTAAAAACCCTAAAAAATATGAAAACCCCTAAAATCCCTCAAATCCATAAAGACCATAAAAACCATAAATATTCTAAAAAACCCCTAAAAATCCATAAAAATGTAGGAAAAGGTAAAAAGCCTGAAAACCCCCCTAAAAACCCCTAACACCCCCCAAAAAAACCCTAAAACCATTAAAATCCAAAAAAACCCTGAAAGCCAAGAAAAACCCCTGAAAACCCAAAAAACCCTAAAACCCTTAAAAACCTAAAAACCCGTAAAAACCCAAAAAAATCACCAAAGACTCAAAAAACCCGTACAATCCCTTAAAAAAATTAAAAACTCTAAAAATCCTTAAAACCCCTAAAAACTCAAAAAAAACCCATTAACCGAAAAAACCAAAAAACCCTGAAAACCCTTGAAAAACCCTAAAATCCCTCAAAATCCCTAAAAACACTAAAAAATCACAAAACCATAAAAAAATTTAAAACCCCTAAAAATCCATGAAAATGTAAAAAACCTTTAAACCCTGAAAAACCCCTGAAAACCATAAATACCCCTTAAAACCTTAAAAAACAATAAAAACCATAAAAAACTACTAAAAACTCTAAAAACCTTTACAACCCCTAAACGATAAAAAACTCTAAAAAACCTTAAAAACCCAAAAGACCCTAAAAACCTTGAAAAACCGTAAAACCCTAAAAATGCCTAAAAACATACAAATTCCCTAAAAATAATAAAATCCCTAAAAATAATAAATTCCTAAAAAACACCTAAAAATCCATGAAATTGTAAATAACCCTAAAAACCCCTAAAAAGCTCTGAAAACCATAAAATCCTTAAAAAATTTAAAAACCTAAAAACCCATAAAAAACCACTAAAAACATCTAAAAACTCTAAAAAGCATTTAAACCCCAAAAAAAGTCAAAAAAGGCACTAAAAACCCCAAAAGACCCTAAAAACCCTGAAAAACCCTAAAACCCCTCAAAATTTCAAAAACCCTGAAAACCACAAAAATCCTAAAAACCTCTAAAAATCCATGAAAACATAAAAAAGCTTAAAAATCATAAAAATCCCTTTAAAACCATAAATTCACCTAAAAATCTTAAAAACTGTAAAAAATATTAAAACACCTAAAAACCACTAAAAACTCTAAATACCATTACAACCCATAAAAATGTTAAAAACTGTAAAAACCTTAAAATCCCTAAAAAACTCAAAAAAATCTTAAAAACCCAAAAAGATCCTAAAAACCCTTGAGAAACCCTAAAACCCCTCAAATCCTTAAAAACCCTAAAAACACAAATAACCATAAAAATCCTAAAAAACTCTTAAGAATCAATGAAAATGTAAAAAAACCCTGAAAACCCTTAAAAACCCAAAACCACTAAAAACTCTAAAACCCCTAAAACATAAAAAGACCCTAAAAACCCAAAAAACCCCTAAAAACACACTAAAAACTCTAAAAACTATAAAAAAAACCATAAAACCCTAAAATATTAAAAAAACCCTAAACCCAAAAAGATCCTAAAAACTCTGAAAACCCCTAAAACCACAAAAAACCCTTGAAAACCCCCAAAACCCCTCAAAATCCCAAAAAACCCTAAAAAATCCTAAAAACCATAAAAATCCATGAAAACATAAAGAAACCCTAAAAACCCTAAAAAGCCCCCCAAAACCATAATTACTACTAAAAAACTTTAAAAACCCTAAAAACCTACTAAAAACTCTAAAAACCCTTAAAACCCCTAAAAACTCAAAAAAAAAACCCTAAAAACCAAATAGACCCCAAAAACCCTAAAAACCCCCAAAAACCGTCAAAATCTCTAAAGAGACTAAAAAAATCCCAAAACCTATAAAAACCCTAAAATCCACAAAAACGTAAAAAACACTTAAAACCCTAAAACCAATGAAAATCTCTAACTACCCTAAAAGACCATAAAAATCATAAAAACCACTAAAAATCCCTGAAAACATAAAAAACCTTGAAACCTTAAAAACCCTGAAAACCCCCTGAAAACCATAAAAGCACTTAAACCCCCATAAAAACCCTAAAAAACCACTAAAAACTCTAAAAACCCTTCAAACCCTTAAAAATGCTAAAAAATTATAAAAACCCTCAAAACACTAAAAACCCCCAAAATACCCAAAAAGACCCTAAAAACCAAGAAAAACCCTAAAAACCAAAAAAACCCTAGCCAAAACCTAAAAAACAACAAAATCCCTAAAAACCATAAAAACAATAAAAATCCTCAAAATGCCCTAAAACCCATGAAAACGTAAAAATATCCTAAAAAACCTGAAAATCCCTGGAAAACCATAAAAACCCCTAAAAAGATTTAAAAACCTTAAAACCTTATAAATACCCTTAAAAATTACTAAAATATCTAAAAAACATTAAAATCCCTTAAAATGTTAAAAAGCTCTAAACATTCTTAAAACCCATTAAACTCCTAAAAACCCAAAAGCCCTAAAAACACTAAAAATCCTAAAAACCCCATAAAACCCCTCAAAATACATAAAAACTCTAAAACCCTAAAAACCATAAAAATCCTAAAAGACCACTTAAAATCCATGAAAAACTAAAAAACCCATAAAAACCTTGAAGACCTGGAAAACCCTTGAAAACCATAACAACCCACAAAAACCATTAAAACCATATAGCATAAAAACCCTAAAAACTGCTAAAACTTTTAAAACCTTTAAACCCCCTAAAAGCGTTTAAAAAAAATCTAAAAAACTTTAAAAACCTTTAAAAACTCAACAAAACCCCTAAAAACACAAAAGGCCCTAAAAACCCTTAAAACCATTGAAAACCCTAAAAACCCAGAAAATCCCTAAAAACCCTAAAAACCCTAAAAACCATAAAAATCCTAAAAACTCTTAAGAATCCATGAAAATGTAAAAACCCCTAAAAACCCTGAAAAAACAACTATAAACTTTAAAAAACCAAAAAATCACTCAATACTCTAAAAACCCTCAAAACACCTAAAAACCCCAAAAGACCCTAAAAACCCATACAACCCCTTAAAACCTATAAAAAAACCTAAAACCCTTCAAAATACCTTAAACCCCCTAAAAGCCATAAAAATTCTAAGAAACCCCTAAAAATCCCTGAAAATGTAAAAAACACTAAAAACCCTAAAAACCCCCCTAAAAACCATAAAACCCCTAAAAACCTTAAAAACTCAAAAGACCCAAAAAAACCCAAAACGTCCCTAAAAACCCAAAAAAATCCCTATAAACCTCTAAAAAACCCTAAAAACCATCAAAATATTTAAAAATCTTTAAAAACCCTAACATTCATAAAAATCCTCAAAAAACCCTAAAAACCCTAAAAACCCACTGAAAACCCTAAATTCTCCTAAAAACCATAAAACTCATAAAACCCCATAACACCCAATAAAAATACTAAAAATCCATAAAACCCTAAAAATGTTAAAAAAACTCTAAAAACCACAAAAAATTCAAAACAAAACCCTACAAACCCAAAAAGATCCTAAAAACCCCGAAAACTACTCTTGGCTGATTGGTTTTGTGTTGATAGGGTGTTGTTTCTTGGGTGGCTGGGTGATGGGTTTCAGAGACGCCTTTTTTGGTTTGGTAGATTCTAGCTACTCATGTTGGGGAGGAGTTTTTTTGTACTTCTGGTTCTGGTTTTTGTTCTGCAGGCTGTGTTGGGCTTGCAGGTTGGTGGCATGTTGTTTCATTCTTGGATGAGGTGCATCTATCCATGGACTTCTGCAGATGGTTTCTTGTGGATAGGAATAGTGGAGTGCAGAATGCTAGTCTTCGTCTTGGGTTTTTATTCTTTATTTGTTTCTATTTTTGTCCTTCAAGTTAGTTGTTTCACCCTTGGGTGATGGTTTGTACTTCAATTCCTTTTCGCTTTTATATATCTTGTTCTATTTGTCTTGAAAAAAAACCAAAAAAGAACATTAAAACCACAAAAAAAACTAAAAACCCATAAAACCCCTAAAAAAGTTAAAATCTCGAAAAAACCTTAAAACCCCGTAAAACCTCAAAAAAACCACAAAACCCTAAAAGACCCTAAAAACCCTGAAAACCCTAAAACCCACTGAAAACCCCTAAAACCCCTCAAAAGCCCTAAAAACCCCTAAAAATCCATGAAAACATAAAAACCCATTAAAATGCCAAAAAACCCTAAAAAGCATAAAACCCCCAAAAAACTACAAAACCCCATAAAAACCCTAAAACCCCTAAAAACTCAAAAAATCCTTAAAATCTCTAAAAAAGTTAAAAATTTCTAAAAATCTTTAAAACCCAAAAAAAATAAAAAAAAACCCCAAAAAATCCAAAAACTAACGGAAAAATCCTAAAATATTCTAAAAAAACTAAAACCCCTTAAAACCCTAAAAAACCCTAAAAACCATAAATATCCTAAAAACCCCTAAAAATAATGAAAACCCTTAAAAACCATAAAAACCCCTAAAAACCTTAAAACCCCTAAAACCTCATAAAACCCTAAAAACCATAAAAACTTTAAAAAACACTAAAAAACCTTACACCCCTAAAAAACTCAAAAAACCCTAAAAACTAAAAAAACCCATAAATCCCTCAAAATTCTTCAAAACCCTAAAAAACCATAAAAACCTTAAAAATCCTCTCAAAATCAATGAAAACATAAAAATCCCTAAAAATCCTGAAAACCCCCTGAAAAACATAAAAACCCCTAAAAACCTTTAAAAACACTAAAACCCAAAAAAAACCTAAAAACCACTATAAAACCTAAAAATATTTAAAACCCCTAAAAAATGATAAAAAACACTCAAAAACCTTTAAACCCAAAAAAAACAAAAAACCCTAAAAACCCAAAAAAGACCCTAAAACCCTGAAAACCCCCTAAAAATCATAAAACCCATAAAAATACCTAATATCCCTAAAAACAATAAAATCGAAAAAAACACATAAAAATCAATGAAAATATAAAAGTACATAAAAACCCTAAACCCCCCTGAAAAACATGAAACCCCTAATAACCTGAAAACCCCTAAAAATCCTAAAAACCACTAAAAATTATTTAAACCCCTAAAACTATTTCAAAACTCCCTTAAAGACCCTTAAAAACTAAAAAAACCCTAAAAACCCAAAAAAATATCCTAAAAACCCTAGAAACCTTAAAACCCCTAAAACCCGTTGAAAACCCCTAAAAGTTATAAAAATTCCCATAAAACCAAAAAACCATAAAAATCCTTAAAAACCCCTAAAAATTCATGATAATGTATAAAACCCTAAAAACCCAGAAAAACCCCAGAAAACTATAAAAACACCTAAAAACATCAAAAAACATAAAAACCAATAAAAACTCTAAAAACCCACAAAACCCCTAAAAATGTTAAAAACTCTAAATAATCTTCAAACCCTAAGAAACTCAAAAAAACCCAAAAAGACCATAAAAATATTGAAATCCGCTAAAAAACCTAAAAGGCCCTGAAAACCCCTAAAAACCCTCAAAATCGCTAAAAACCCTAAAAAACACTAGAAACCCTAAAAATCCTAAACACACCGTAAAAATAAATTAAAATGTTAATAACCCAAAAAATCCTGAAAACCCCAAAAAAGCTAATGAAACCCTAAAAACCGATAAAAATCCTAAAACCATTAAAAATTATAAAAAACCTAAAATCCCCTAAAAACGTTAAAAATTTATAAAAACCCTTAAACCCCCTAAAAGGTAAAAAAACCAAAAGACAACAAAAACCCTAAGGACCCCTGAAAAACCCCCAAAACCCCGAAAAAACCCTAAAAACCATAAAAATCCTAAAAAATCCCCTAAAAATCCAGGAAAATGTAAAGGACCTTAAAAACCCTGAAAACCACAGAAATCCATAAAAACCTCTAAAAACCATAAAAACCCTGAAACCCATAAAAACCCTAAAAATCACTAAAAACTCTAAAAATCCTTAACACCCATAAAAACATTAAAAAACTCTAAAAACCTTAAAAACCCTAAAAAACCCTAAAACCCTAAAAATATCCTACACACCCTCAAAATCCCTAAAAGGATAAAATCCCTAAAAGCCATAAAAATCATAAAAAATCCCAACAAATCACTAGAAACTCTAAAAACCGTTAAAACCCCTTAAAATATTAAAAAATCTAAAAAACCTCAAAAACCCAAAAAAACTCAAAAATACCCTAAAACCCCTAAAAAGACCCTAAAACCTCTGAAAACCCCTAAAAGCCAATGAAAACCCCAAAAAACCATAAAATTCCTTAAAAAATCTCAAAAATCCATGAAAACATAAAAATCCCTCAAAACCTAGAAAAACCCCTCAAAACCATAAAAAACCCTAAAACCTTAAAAAAACCCTAAAGAATCATAAAAAATCCAAAAAACCACTAAAAACTCTAAAAACCCATAAAACAGATGAAAATGTTAACAACTCTAAAGAACCTAAAAAACCCAAAAAAATCCTAAATACCGAAAGAACCCTAAAAACCCCTAAAACCCATAAAAACCCTAAAAACCCTAAATAACATAAAAATGCTAAAACCCACTAAAAATACATGAAAATGTTAAATATCCTAACGAACCTGAAAAAACCCTAAAACCCCTAAAAACCCCTAAAAACCTTAAAAACCATAAAAACCATAAAAAACCCTAAAAATGATTAAAAATCTAAAAAACCATTAAGAACCATAAAATTATAAAAAACACTAAAAACCCAAAAGAATCTAAAATCCTTGAAAATCCCTAAAACCCCTAGAACCCCTAAAACCATGAAAACCCTCAAAATCACTACAAACCATAAAAATCCAAAAAACCCCTAAAAATCCCTGAAAATGTAAAAACCCTAAAAGCCTGAAAAGCCTTTTAAAACCTTTAAACACCTAAAAACCATAAAAACACTAAAAACCCATAAAAACCATAAAAACAACTAAAATATCTAAAAACTCTTAAAACCCCTAAAAATGTTAAAAAACTTTAAAACCCTAAAACCCCCAAAAGACCATAAAACCTTGAAAACCCATAAAAACCCTAAAACCATTCAAAACCCTAAAAACCCTTAGAATCCCGAAAAACTCTAAGAATCCCTAAAAGCCGTAAAAATCCTAAACCCCATAAAAATCCATGAAAAGGTAAAACCCCCTAAAACCCTGAAAAAACACTTAAAAACCATACCCCTAAAACCTTAAAAACTAGAAGAAACCCATAAAAACCCTAAAAACCACCAAAAACTCTAAAAACACTTAAAACCCATAGAAACATAGAAAAATAAAAAAAAACATTTAAAGCTCTAAAAAACTCAAACAAACCCCTAAAACCCAAAAGACCCCAAAACACCTAAAAACCCTAAAACCCCTAAAAACCCCAAAGAACCCTCATAATACTGAAAATCCCTAAAAAAAATCAATGAAAACGTAAAATGCCTTAAAACCCCAAAAACTCTTGAAAATCAAAAACCCCCTAAAAACATTAACAACCCCAAAAAACCAAAAAAAAACCAAAACACTACTAAAAATGCTTAAACCCATAAAAACGTTAAAAACTCTAAAAACCTTAAAACCCCTAAAAAATAAAAAAACACTAAAAACCTAAAAATACCCTAAAAACCCCTAAAAACAGCTGAAAGCCCATAAAACCCCTCAAAATCCCAAAAACCCTATAACCCAAAAAAAATCCTAAAAACCCATAAAATCCATGAAAACATAAAAAATGATAGAAACCTTGAAAAACCCCTAAAAATCATAAAAATCCCTGAAAACCTCAAAAACCATAAAAATCATAAGAACCATAGAAAACCCAAAAAAACTCTAAAAACTAAAAACCATATAAAAGTTAAGAAACTCTAAAAAACCTTTAATCCCCTAAAAACTATCGAAAAACCATAAAACCCAAAAAGACCATAAAAACCCTAAAAAACCATGAAATCCCATAAAACCCCCAAAATCTCAAAAACCTTGGAAAACCCTAAAAACCATAAAAATCCTAAAAAATCCCTACAAATCCATGGAAACGAAAAAAACCCTAAAGACCCTGAAAACCCCCTGAAAACCATAAAAACCCCTAAAAACCTAAAAACCCTTAAAATAACAAAAAACTCTAAAAATCCTTAAAACCACAAAAAAAATGTTCAAAAACTCAAAAAGCCCTTAAAATCCCTAAAAATCTCAAAAAACCCCTTAAAACCAAAAAGTCCCTAAAACCCTAAAAACCCCTAAAAACACTAAAAACCCTCAAAATCCCTAAAACCCTTAAAACCATAAAAATCCTAAAAACCCTAAAAATCAATTAAAGCGTAAAAACCCCTAAAAACCCTAAAAATTCATGGATACCATAAAAACCTTAAAACCCCTAAAACCCTATAAAACCATAAAAACCACTAAAAACCATGAAAATCCTTTAAACCCCTAAAAACGTTATAAACACTAAAGCACCTTAAAACCCCTAAAACCTCTAAAAATCCTTAAAAATCCAAAAAGGCCGTAAAACCCCTTAAAACCCCTTAAAACCCTAAAAACCCCTAAAATCGATAAAAATCCTAAAAAACCTTTAAAAATCAATGAAAATGTAAAAACCTAAAAACTCTAAAAAACCCCCTAAAAACTCTAAAAACCTTAAAACTAGTAAAACCCAAAAAACCCATAAAAATCCCAAATCCCTAAAAATTTTAAAAACCCTTTAAACCCCAAAAAAAACATTAAAAACCCTAAAAACCTAAAAACCCTAAATCCCTTAAAACCCTAAAAATCCTAGAAAAACCATAAAATGCCTCAAAATCCCTAAAAACTAAAAATCCTAAAACCCCTTAATAACATAAAAACCCCTAAAACTCCTAAAAAACCCATCAAAAAACACTAAAACCCACTAAAACTTTAAAAACCCTTAAAACCCCTAAAAACGTTAAAACACTCGAAAACCCAAAAAACCCCTAAAAACTCAAAAAAAACCCAAACCCCAAAAGACCCTAAAAACCCAAAAAAGACCATAAAACCCTTGAAAACAACTAAAAACCCTTAAAACCACTGAAAAATCCTAAAAACCCTCAGAATCCCTAAAAACCCTAAAACCCATAATAATCCTAAGAAACCCCTAAAAATCCATGAAAACTTTAAAAAAAACCCTAAAAACCCAAAAAGACCTTAAAAACCCTAAAAACAATAAAAATCCAAAAAGACCCATAAGAATGCATGAAAACTTAAAAAACGCTGAAAACCCCCTAGAAACCAAAAAAACCCTAAAAACCTTAAAAACTCTAAAAACCCATTAACCCTCTAAAAGACCAGTAAAAACTCTAAAAATCCTTAAAACCCCTAAAAATATTAAAAAACTCTTAAAAACCTTTGAAACCCTAAAAAACTCAAAAATACCCTAAAACCCCAAAAAGGCACTAAAAACCTTGAGAACTGCTAAAAACTCTTTAAAACCCTCAAATTCCCTAAAAACCCAAAAAACCCTAAATGTCCATCGAAGCGTAAAAAAGCCTAAAAACCCTGAAAAACCCATAAAAATTATAAACACCCCTCAAAACATTAAAATCATCTAAGACCAAAAAGACTCTAAAACCTTTGAAAATCCTTAAAAACCAAAGAAAATCTAAAAAACCCTAAAACCCCTCAAAATCCCTGAAAACCCAAAAAAACCCTAAAAACCATAAAAACCATAAAAAAACCCATGAAAATTCATGAAAATGTAAAAAACCCTAAAACCCCACTAAAAACGTTAAAAAACACTTAAACTCTAAAAAACCTTAAAATATATAAAAACGTGAAAATATCTAAAAACCCATTAAAACCGTAAAAAAATCAAAAAATATCCTAAAAACCCAAAAGACCCAAAAACCTCAAAAAACCCATCAAAACCCCTAAAACCCCTCAAAATCCCAAAAAACCCAAAAAACCATGAAAATCCTAAAAAACCCCTAAAAATGCATGAAAACATAAAAAATCATAAATCCATGAAAAACACCTGAAAACCATAAAACTCCAAAAACCTTAAAAAATCCTAAAATACAATAAAAATCACAAAAAAAATTTAAAAAAATTTAAAACCCCTAAAATTGTTCAAAAACTCTAGAAATATTTAAAACCCTAAAACCTCCAAAAAACCCTGGAAACCTAAAATGTCCCTAAAAAACTTGAGAACCCCTAAAATCCCTAAAAAATCCTAAAAACCCTCAAAATCCATAAAAATCATAGAAAACATAAATATCTAACAAATCCCTAAAAATCCATGAAAATGTAAAAAGCCCTAAAACCCTAAAAACCCCTTTTAAACCATAAAAACCATAAAAACACTTAAAAACTCACAAAGACCCTAAAAACAAGTAAAAATTCTAAAAACCCTCAAACCCCTAAAAATCTTAAAAAATCTAGAAAACCCTAAAAAACTCATAAGACCCCAAAAAACCCAAAAAGATCCTAAAAACCCTGAAAACCCCTAAAAACCCTAAAAACACAAGAAAACCCCTAAAACCATCAAAATCCAAAAAAACCCTCAGAATACCCTAAAAAACATCGAAGAATTAAAAACCCTTAAAATCCATGAAAATGTAAAAAACCCTAAAAACCCTCAAAACCATAAATTTCCTAAAAAACTTAAAAAACACAAAAACCACATAAAAACTCTAAAAACCAACTAAAAACTCTAAAAACCATTAAAACCCAGAAAAACATTAAAAACTATAAAAATCCATTAAAACCCTAAAAAATCAAAAAACCCTAAAATCCCAAAAAGTCCATAAAAACCTTGAAACCCCCTAAAAACCCTAAAAACTCCTGAAAAGCCAAAAAAGCCCTAAAAAACCCTAAAAACCCTAAAAACCCTAAAAAACCCCTTAAAACCATAAAAACCTTAAAAATCCATAAAACCCATAAAAACCCTAAGAACCCACTAATGCTCTAAAAACCCTTAAAATCCCTAAAAATGTTAAAAACCTCTAAAAAACCTTAAAACCCATAAAAAGAACTCAACAAAACCCTAAACCCCCAAAAATACCCTAAACCCCTAAAAAACACTAAAAACCTTTAAAATGCCTGAAAACCACTAAAAACCCTCAAAATCAATAAAAACCCTAAAAACCATAAAAGCCAAAAATAAATCATAAAAATCCTGAAAAATCAATAAAAATGTGAAAAAAATTAAAAAACCATGATAAACCCTAAAAATAATAAAAACCCCTAAAAAATTTAAACCCATATAAATGCATAAAAATACTATAACTCTAAAAACCCTTAAATCCCTTTCAAACATTAAAAAACTCTATAAACCTTATAAATATAAAAAACTCATAAAATCCCTGGAAACCCAAAAGATCGTAAAAAAGCCAGAAAACCCCTAAAAACCCGTAAAACCCTTGAAAACCCCTAAAATCCCTCAAAAACCATGAAAACCCTAAAATCCCTAAAAATCCTAAAAAACACTAAAACCTCATAAAAACCCTAAAAACTCTAAAAACCCTTTAAAGCCCAAAAAACCATAGAAAATCCAAAATTCATAAAAGCCATAAAAAACTAAAAAAACCCAAAAAAACCCAAAAAACCCAAAATCCCAAAGGACCTTAAAAACCCAAAAGACCCTAAAACCCCTGATAACCTTAAAAACCCTCAAAATTATGAAAACCCCTAAAAAAGAAAAAATCTAAATAAAACCCATAAAAATCAATGAAAATGTAAAAAATCCTATAATCCCTAAAAAACCCCTAAAAAGCACTGAAAACATAAAAATCATAAAACCCCTATGAACTACTAAAAACTCTAAGATCCCTTAAGGCCACTAAAATGTTAAAAACTCTAAAAAAATAAAAAACTCTAATATCCCAAACAGACACTAAAAAACTTGAAAACACATAAAAACCATCGAAAAATCCTAAAAACCCTCAACATCCCTAAAAACACAAAAAAACAATAAAAATCCTAAAAACCCCATAAAAATCCATGAAAATGTAAAAACCCTAAAAACCCCCTAAAAACCATAAAAACCAATAAAAACCATAAAAACCCTAAAACCCCATAAAACCCTAATAACCCACTAAAAAATCTAAAAACCCTTTAAAACCCTAAAAACATTAATAAAAGACATTAAAACCCTAAAAAACTCAAAAAAACACTAAAAACACAAAAACACCCTAAACACCTAAAACCCCTAAAACCCCTCAAAATCCCTAAAAACCCTAAAACCCATAAAAATCCTAAAAAAATCCTAAGAATCCATGAAAATATAAAAAACCCTAAAAACTCAGAAAACCCCCTTAAACCCATAAAAAACCCTAAAAACCTTAAAAAACAAAAAAAAACACTAAAAACTCTAAAAACCCTTAAAACCCCTAAACACCCAAAACGACCATAAAAACCCTGAAAACCCCTAAAACCTCTGAAAAATCCTAAAAACACGCAAAATCCCTAAAACCCCTAAAAACCATAAAAATCCTAAGAAACCACTAAAAATCAATGAAAAGTAAAACCCACTAAAAAACCTAAAAAATCCCTAAGACCATAAATCCCCTAAAAAAATTAAAAACCCTAAAAACCCAAAAAGACGTTAAAACCCAAAAGTCCCTAAACACATCGAAAAAACACTTAAAACCTCTGAAAAAACATAGAAACCTTCAAAATATCTAAAAAACATAAAACACCCTAAAAATCCTAAAAATCCATGAAAACGTAAAAAACTCTAAAACCCCAAAAATCTTTAAAAACCCTAAAACCCCATAAAAACCACTAAAAACACTAAAAACCTTAAAACCCGTAAAAACTAAAAAAAACCATAAAACCCCAAAAAGATCCTAAAAACCCTAAAATCCCCTAAAAACCCTCAAGTCCCTAAAAAGCCAAAAAAACCCTAAAAACCAAAAAAAACTTAAAACCCCCCTAAAAATCAATGTAAAAGTGAAAAACCCTAAAAACCCTAAAAACCATATGAAAACTATAAAAACAAATAAAACCCTTCAAAACCCTAAAATCCCACTAAAAACTCTAAAACCCCATAAAATCCCAAAAAACCTTAAAAACTCTAAAAAACCATAAAACCCCCCAAAAAACTCAAAAAACCCTAAAACTCAAAAAGACACCAAAGCCCCTAAAAACAATAAAACCCCCTGAAAAACCATAAAAACACTCACAATTCCTAAAACCCTTAAAACCATAAAAAACGTAAAAAACCCCTAAAAATCTAGGAAAATGTGAGAAACTGAAAAAACTTGAAAAACCCCTAAAAACCATAAAAACCCAAAAAAACAATAAAATCACTAAAAACCCATAAAACCCACTAAAAACCTTAAAAACCTAGAAAATCCCTAAAAACTTTAAAAACTCTAAAAAACCTTAAAAACCCTAAAAAACTAAAAAAACCCTAAAAATCCCAAAAGACCTTAAAAACCCTGAAAAACCCAAACCCCTAAAAACTCCTAAAAACCCCCCAATTCCCGCAAAATCCATAAAAACCCTAAAAACCATAAAAATCCTAAAACCCCTAAAACTCAATGGAAACGTAAAAACCCCAAATAACCTTAAAACCCCCTGATGACCCTAAAAACTCATAAATCCTTAAAAACCCACTAAAAACTGTAAAAAAAACTTTAAACCCCTAAGAGTGTCAAAAAATATAAAACACCTAAAAACCACAAAAAAAACTCAAAAAAACCCTAAAAACTCCAAAAGACCATAAAATATCTTAAAACCCTAAAACCCCTAAAAACCCATGAAAACCATAAAACCCATCAAAATCCATAAAACCCCCAAAACCCTGAAAAAACCTAAAAAACCCCCCAAAATGAATGAAAACGTAAAACCCCCTAAAAACCCTTAAAAAAACCTTGAAAACCAGAAAAACCTTAAAAACCGTAAAAGCTCATAAAAACCCTAAAAACCAACCAAAACTCTAAATACCCTTAAAAACACTAAAAAATTTAAAAAACTCTAAATAACCTTTAAAAACTAAAAACTATAAAAACCCTAAAATCAAAAAGACCCTAAAACCCCTAAAAACCCCTAAAAGAAAAAAAAACCTAGAAAAACCGTAGAAACCATCAAAATCCCTAAAAACCCAAAAATCCTAAAAAATTTAAAAATCCTAAAAAATACCTAAAAATCCATGAAGGGAAGCTATTGAAAGTGGAAAATGAATATCCCGGCATAAAAAACCATGAAAACATAAAAAACCCAAAAAACATTGAAAAACCTATAAACACCATAAAACCCCCTAAAACTTTAAAAACTCCTAAAAACCCATAAAACCCCAATAACGACTAAAAAAATCAAAAACACCTTAAAACCCCTAAAAGTGCTGAAAAACTCTAAAAACCCCTTAAAACCCATAAAAATGCTGGAAAAAATCTAAAAATCCTTTAAAACCCTAAAAAATCTTAAAAACACTAAAAAAAACCCAAACCCAAAAAGATCCTAAAACTGTGGAAAACCCTAAAAACACCAGAAAACCCAAAAAACCCTAAGAATCCCTAAAATCCCAAAAACCATAAAGACCATAAAAATCCTAAAAAACTCTAAAATCCATGAAAACATAAAAAAATCCAACAAACCCAAAAAAACCCATAAAACCCACAACAAACTCTAAAAACCCTTAAAACCACTAAAAATGTTAAAAAATATAAAAAACCTTTAAAACCCTAATAATCCTTAAATACCCTAAAAATATCAAAAAACCCTAAAACCCTAAAGTGTCTAAAAACCATAAAAACCATTGAAAACTCTGAAAACCCCTTGAAATCCCAAAACACCGTAAAAACACTAAAAACCCCTAAAAACCATAAAAACCCTAAAAAACATGAAACCACTAAAATCCCTCAAATCCGTAAAGACCCTAAAAACCATAAATATCCTAAATAACCCCTAAAAATCCATGAAAACTTAAAAAAACTAAAAAAAACCCCCGAAAACCCCCTTAAAAACTAAAAAAACCCTAAAAACCCCCTGAAAAACTCAAAAAAACGCTAAAACCCAAAAGGACCCTAAAAACCCTAAAGAAACCCTGAAAACCATTCAAAATCCCTAAAAACCAAAAAGACCCCTAAAACCATTAAAATCCTAAAAAACCCCAAAAAATACATGAAAACATAAAAAACCCTGAAATCCAAGAAAAACCCCTGAAAACCCAAAAACCCTAAAAAGCTTAAAAAACCTAAAAACCCGTAAAAACCCTAAAAATCACTAAAGACTTAAAAACCCATAAAAACCTATTAAAACATTAAAAAAACTCTAAAAATCCTTTAAATCCCTAAAAACTCAAAAAAACTCTTCAACGGAAAAAACCCCAAAAACCCTAAAAACCCTTGAAAACCCCTAAAATCCCTCAAAATCCCTAGAAACACTAAAAAATCATAAAAACCATAAAAATTTTAAAAACCCCTAAAAATCCATGAAAACATAAAAAACCCTAAGACCCTGAAAAACTCCTAAAAACAATCAATACCCCTAAAAACCTTAAAAACCCTAAAAACCCACTAAAAACTCTAAAAACCCTTACAACCCAAAAAAACGTTAAAAAAACTCTTAAAAACCATAAAAACCCTAAAAAATAAAAAAACCCCAAAAGACCCTAAAAACCTTGAAAACCCCTAAAACCCTACAAACCCTACAAACCCTTAAAAACACACAAATTCCCTAAAAAACCTAAAAATCACAAAAAATAATAAAATCCTAAAAAACACCTAAAAATCCATGAAATTGTAAATAACCCTAAAAACCCTTGAAAACCATAAAACCCTTACAATATTTAAACACCTAAAAACCCATAAAAACCCTAAAAACATCTAAACATCAAATAACCCTAAAAACCACTAAAAACGTCTAAAAACTCTAAAAAGCCTTAAAACCCAAAAAAAATCAAGACACTAAAAACCCCAAAAGACCCTAAAACCCTGAAAAACCCTAAAAACCCTTAAAATTCCAAAAAACCCTAAAACCCTAAAAACCATAAAAATCCTAAAAACCACTAGAAATCAATGAAAAGGTAAAAAAGACTAAAAATCCAAAAAATTACTTTAAAACCACTAATTCACCTAAAAATCTTAATAACTGTAAAAAATATTAAAACACCTAAAACAAATAAAAACTATAAATACCCTTACAACCCCTAAAAATGATAAAAACTCTAAAAAATTTAAAATCCCCAAAAAACTCAAAAAAAATCCAGAAATCCGGAAAAGATCCTGAAAACCCTAAAACCCCTTGAGAAACCATAAAACCCCTCAAAATCACTAAAAACCCTAAAAACCCAAAAACCCATAAAAATCCTAAAAAACTCTTATGAATAAATGAAAATGTAAAAAAATACCTAAAAACCCTATTAACCCCTTGAAAACCATAAAACCCCTTTAAACCCTCAAAAACCCAAAGACCACTAAAAACTCTAAAACCCCTAAAACCTAAAAAGACCCTAAAACCCTAAAAAACCCTAAAAACCAAATAAGAACTCTAAAAGCTCTAAAAAACCATAAAACCCTAATATACTAAAAACAAAAAACCCCCAAAACACCCTAAAAACACTGAAAACCCCTGAAACCCCCCAAAAATCCTTGAAAAACCCAAAACCCCTCAAAATCCCAAAAAACCCAAAAAACCATAAAAATCCAAAAATTGCCTTAAAAATCCATGAAAATGTAAAGAAACCCTAAAAACCTTGAAAGGCCCCCCAAAACCATAATAAAAACTAAAAATCTTTAAAAACCCTAAAAACCCATAAAAACAGTACAAACCCACTAAAAACTCTAAAAATTCATAAAACACTTAAAAACATTAAAAACTCTAAAAAAAATTAAAACGCTTGAAAATTAAAAAAACCCAAAAAACCAAATAGACCCTAAAAACACTGATTCCCCTAAAACCATGAAAATCCCTAAAGACACTAAAAACCCATAAAACCCATAAAAATCCAAAAAACCCCTAAAATCCACAAAAAACATAAAAAACCCTTAAAACCTTGAAAACCCCTAAACCTCCCCCCCCCAAATCCCTAAAAACCCTAAAAACCCTTGAAAACCATAAAACCCCTTAAAACATTAAAAAATCCTAAAAACCCAAAAAAAACACTAGAAACTCTAAAAACCCATAAACCCCCTAAAAACATTAAAAAGCTCTAAGAACCTTAAAAACTCAAAAAATTCAAAAAACCCAAAAAATACACTAAAATCTCTAGAACCACCCCCCCAAACCCTAAAACCCCTAAAAATGCTAAAATCCCTCAAATCCCTAACAACCCTAAAAGACCATAAAATTCCTAAAAACCACTAAAAATCCATAAAAACATAAAAAACCCTAAAACCTTAAAAACCCTGAAAACCCCATAAAAACCATAAATACCCTTAAACCCCCATAAAAACCCTAAAACCCACTAAAAACTCTAAAACCCTTCAAAACCTTAAAAATGCTAAAAAAATTATAAAAACACTAAAAAACTCAAAAAAAAACCCAAGACAACCAAAAAGACCCTAAAAACCACGAAAACCCCTAAAACCCCAAAAAACCCACAAAATCCGTAAAAACCATAAAAATCTTATAAACACCCTAAAACCCATGAAAACGTAAAAAAACCCTAAAAACCTGAAAATCCCCTAAAAAACATAAAAACCAAAAAAAGTTTCAAAACCCTAAAACCCCATAAATACTCTAAAAACTACTAAAATATCTAAAAACCATTAAAACCCCTTAAAAATGTTAAAAAGCTCTAAAAAACATTAAAACCCATAAAACTCCTAAAAATCCAAAAGGCCCTAAAAACCCTAAAACCCCTATAAAAACCCTCAAAATACTTAAAAACTCTAAAAACCCTAAAAACCATAAAAATCCAAAAGGACCCCTAAAAATCCATGAAAAAGTAAAAAAAAAAACCATAAAACCTTGAAAAACCTTGAAAACCATAAAAACCAAAAAAACCATAAAACTCTGTAAAAACCCTAAAAACTGCTAAAACTCTAAAAACCCTTAAAACCCCTAAAAACATTCTAAAAAATCTAAAAAACCTTAAAAACCCTAAAAACTCAAAAAACCCTAAAAACAAAAATGACCCTAAAACCCCTTAAAACCATTAAAAACCCTAAAAACACAAAAGGCCCTAAAAACCCTTAAAACCATTGAAAACCCTAAAACCCCACAAAATCCCTAAAAACCCTAAAAACCCTAAAAACCATAAAAATCCTAAAAACTCTTAATAATCCATGAAAATGTAAAAACCCCTGAAAACTCTGACAAAACCCCTAAAAACTTTAAAAATCCAAAAAACCACTAAATACTCTAAAAGCCCTCAAAACACCTAAAAACCCCAAAAGACCATAAAACCCCTAAAACCCCTTAAAACCTCAAAAAAATCCCAAAAGCCCCCAAAGACCATAAAAACCCCTAAAACCACTTAAAACCTAAAAAAAGCCTAAAACCCCTCAAAATCCCTAAAACCCCCTAAAACCATAAAATTCCTAATAAACCCCTAAAAATCCCTAAAAATATAAAAAACCCTAAAAACCTGAAAACCCCCTGAAAACCTTAAAACCCCTAAAAACCTTAAAATCCCAAAAGACCCTAAAACCACCCAATAAAGTCCCTAAAACTAAGAAAAAACCCTAATAACCCTAAAAATCTCTAAAAACCTTTAAAAACCCTAAAAAACATAAAAAACCTCAAAAAATCCTAAAAACCCTAAAAAACCCCTGAAAACCATAAATTTCCCTAAAAAAATTAAAAACCCCTAAAACCCCATAAAAACCACTAAAATGACTAAAAATACTTAAAACATTAAAAACCCTATAAACCAATGAAAACCCCTAAAAACTCTCAAAATCCCTAAAACCCCTGAAAAACATAAAACCTCTAAAAATCTTAAAAAACCCTAAAAACCTCTCATATTTGCTATTGTCTAGTCTCTTGCAGATATGGCGACTGGTCTTGGCTGATTGGTTTTGTGCTGAAAGGGTATTGTTGCTTAGGTTGCTGGGTGCTGGGTTTCAAAGATGCCTTTTTTGGTTTGGTGGCTTCTAGCTGCTCATGTTGGGGAGGAGTTTTTTTGTACTCTTGGTTCTGGATGTCGTCCGGTGGGCTGTGTTGGGCTTGGAGGTTGGTGGCATGTTGTTTTGTTCTTAGATGGGGTGCGTCTAGCCATGGACTTGTGCAAATGCTTTCTTGTGGATAGGAATAGTAGAGTGCAGAATGCTAGTCTTCGGCTTGAGTTTCACTTCTTTATTTTTGCTGTTTTTGTCCTTCGGGTTGGTTGTTTCACCCTTGGGTGATAGTTTGCACTTCAATTCCTTTTCCCTTTTATATATCATGTTCTATTTGTCTTACAAAAAAACCCAAAAAAACCTTAAAACCACAAAAAATTCTAAAAACCCATAAAACCACTAAAAAAGTTAAAAACTCTAAAAACTCTGAAAACCTTAAAAAAAACCCACTGAAAACCCTTAAAACCTCTCAAAATCCCTAAAAACCCTTAAAACCCCTAAAAATCCAGGAAAACATAAAAAACCATAAACACTAAAAAACCCTAAAAAGCATAAAACCCCCTAAAAACTATAAAACCCCCCCAAAATCCATAAAAATCCAAAAACCACTAAAAACTCTAAAAATTATTAAAATCTCTAAAAATGTTAAAAATTTATAAAAAAACTTAAAACCCGAAAAAACAAAAAAAAACACTAAAAATCAAAAAATAACCTAAAAACCCTAAAAAATTCTTAAAAAACTAAAACCCCTCAAAACCCTAAAAAACCCTAAAAACATAAAAATCGTAAAACCCCCGAAAATCCATGAAACCGTAAAACCTCTAAAAATAATGAAAAACCATAAAACCACCTAAAAACCCTTAAAACCACAAAAATGTTAAAAAGCTCAAAAAACCGTAAACCCCTAAAAAACACAAAAAACCCTAAAAACCCTGAAAACCCCTAAAATCACTCAAAATCCCTCAAAACCCTAAAAAACCAAAAAAAACCCTTTAAAAACCCCTCAAAATCAATAAAAACATAAAAAATCCTAAAAACCCTGAAAAACCCCTGAAAAACATAAAAACCCCTAGAAACCTTTAATAACACTAAAAACCCATAGAAACCCTAAAAACCACAATAAACTCTAAAAACATTTAAAACCCCTAAAATGCTAAAAAAACACTCAAAAACCTTTAAACCCCAAAAAAGACCCTAAAACCCATGAAAAACCCTAAAAACCCCTAAAAAATCCTAAAATCACTAAAAACCCTAAAATCCAAAAAAACCCCTAAAAATCAATGAAAATATAAAAGTACATAAAAACCCTAAAACACCCTGAAAACCATAAAACCCCTAATAACCTGAAAACTCCTAAAAACCCTAAAAACCTCTAAAAATTCTTTAAACCCCTAAAATATTTCAAAACTCCCTTAAATTCCCTTAAAAACTTAAAAAACCCTAAAAACCCTAAAAACCCAGAAAAATACCCTAAAAAAAAATAAAAACCATAAAACCCCTAAAACCCCCGGATAACCCTAAAAGTCCTAAAAATTCCTAAAAACCCTAAAAACCATAAAAAATCCTAAAAACACCCTAAAAATTCATGAAAATTTATAAAACCCTAAAAACCTAGAAAACCTCCCAAAACAATAAAAACACCTAAAAACCTTAAAAACCAAAAAAACCCTTAAAACCCACAAAAACTCTAAAAACCCATAAAACCCCTAAAAATGTTCAAAAGTCTAAAGAACCTTCAAACCCTAAAAAACTCAAAAAAACCCAAAAAAACCCAAAAAGACCCTAAAAATATCGAAAACTGCTAAAAACCCCAAAAGCCCTTTAAAACCCCTAAAACCCTCAAAATCGCTAAAAACCCTAAAAAAACTAAAAACTATAAAAATCCTAAAAATCCATTAAAATGTTAAAAACCCTAAAAATCTAAGAAAAACCATAAAAACCACAAAACCCAGAAAAAGCTAAAGAAACCCTAAAAATCGATAAATATCCTAAAACAATTAAAAACTCTAAAAACCCTTAAATCCCCTAAAAACGTTAAAAAATTATAAAAACACTTAAAACCCCTAAAAAACTAAAAAAACCCAGAAGACAACAAAAACCCTTAGAACCCCTGGAAACCCCCCAAACCACTCAAAATCCCTAAAAACCATAAAAATCCTAAATCCCCCCCTAAAAATCCATGAAATCGTAAAAAAACCTTAAAGACCCTGAAAACCATTGAAATCCATAAAAACCTCTGAAAACCATAAAAACAGTAAAACCTATACAAACCCTAAAAATCATGAAAAACCATAAAAATACTTAACACCCATAAAAACGTTAAAAACACTAGAAAGCCTTAAAAACCCTAAAAAAACCCTAAAATCCCTAAAAATATCCTACACACCCTCAAAATACCTAGAAGGCTAAAAGCCCTAAAATCCATAAAAATCGTCAAAAAACCCAAAAAAATCCTTGAGAATGTAAAATACACTAAAAACCCAAAAAAACTCCTAAAAACCCCTAAAAACCATAAAAAACCCAAAAAACCCATAAAACCCCATAAAAACACAAAAAAGACTAAAAACTCTAAAAACCCTAAAATCCCCTTAAAATATTAAAAAATCTAAAAAACCTTAAAAACCCAAAGAAAACTCAAAAATACCCTAAAACCCCAAAAAAGACCCTAAAACCATGAAAAACCCTAAAAGCCAATAACAACCCCAAAAAACATAAAAATCCTAAAAAAACCCTCTAAAAATTCATGAAAACATAAATATCCCTAAAAACCTAGAAAATCCCCTCAAAACCATAAAAACCCCTAAGAACCTTAAAAAACCCTAAAAACTCATAAAAAGTCTAAAAACCCGCTAAAAACTCTAAAAAACCATGAAAATGTTAACAACTCTAAAGAACCTAAAAAACCCAAAAAAAAAACAAAAAAGTTCCTAAAAACCGGAAAAACCCTGAAAACCCTAAAAACCTTAAAACCCCTGAAAACCCATAAAAACCCTAAAACCCTAAATTGAATAAAAATGCTAAAACCCACTGAAAATACATGAAAACGTAAAAAATCCTAACGAACCTGAAAAAATCCAGAAATCCTAAAAACCTTAAAAACCATAAAAACCCTAAAAGCCCACTAAAACTCCAGAAACCTTTTAAACCCCTAAAATGTTAAAAACTTTAAAAACATTAAGAACCCTAAAATTCTCAAAAAAACAATAAATACCCAAAAAGACCCTAAAAACCTTAAAAAATCCCAAGACCCCTAGAACCCCAAAAAAAACATGAAAACTCTCAAAATCCCTAAAAAGCATAAAAATCCAAAAAAACCCTACAACCCTAAAAAACATTTTAAAACCGTAAACCCCTAAAAACCCATAACAACCCTAAAAACAACTAAATTATCAAAAAACCCTTAAAACCCTAAAAATGTTAAAAACATTAAAATCCTAAAACCTCCAAAAGACCCTAAAAACCATTGAAAAACCCTCATAATCCCAAAAGAACTCTAAAAATCCCTAAAAACCGTAAAAATCCTAAAACCCCCCTAAAAATCCATGAAAAGGTAAAAAACCCTAAAAAACCATTTAAAACCATAAAACCCCTAAAAGCCTTAAAAAATATAAAAACCCATAAAAACCCTAAAAACCGCTAAAAACTCTAAAAACCCTTAAAACCCAAAGAAACATAAAAAACTCAAAAAAACATTTAAAACTCTAAAAAACTCAAACACACCCCTAAAACCCCCCAAAAGACCCCAAAACCCCAACAAACCCCTAAAACCCCAAAAAACCCCTAAGAACCCTCAAAATACTGAAAAACCCTAAAAACCCAAAAAAACCCAAAAAATCCTAATAAACCCCTAAAAATCCATGAAAACGTAAAACACCCTAAAAACCCTGAAAAATCTTGAAAACCATAAAACCCCTAAAAAAATTAAAAAGCTCCCAAAAAAACCAAAAAACCACTAAAAACTCTAAAAATGCATAAGACCCATAAAAATTTAAAAACTCTAAAAAAGCTTAAAACCCCTAAAAACTCAAAAAACAATAAAAACTAAAAATACCCTAAAAACCATGAAAACCCCTAAAAACACCTAAAAGATCCTAAAACCCCTCAAAATCCCAAAAAACCCTACAACCCATAAAAATCCTAAAAACCCATAAAATCCATGAAAATGTAAAAAAATGATAAAAACACTGAAAAACCCCTGAAAACCATAAAAACCCCTAAATACCTTGAAAAACCTAAAAACCATAAGAAGCACAGAAAACCACTAAAAAATCTAAAACTAAAAACCCTAAAAAAGTTAAGAAACTCTAAAAAGCCTTTAAAGCCCTAAAAACTAACAAAAAATCATAAAACCCAAAACGACCATAAAAACTCTAAAAACCCATGAAAACCCCTTAAAGCCCCCAAAATCTCAAAAACCTGGGGAAACCCTAAAAAACTCAAAAAACCCCTTAAAACCAAAAAGTCCCTAAAATCCTAAAAAACCCTAAACACCCTAAAAAAACTCTAAAAACCTTCAAAATCACTAAAACCCTTAAGACCATAAAAATCTGAAAAACCCTAAAAAACAATTAAAGCTTAAAACCCCTAAAAACCCTAAAAAATAATAGATACCATAAAAACCATAAAACCCCATAAAACCCTAAAAACCACTAAAAACTCTAAAAACCATTTAAACACCTAAAAACGTTATAAACACTAAAAACCCTTAAAAACTCCAAAAGGTTGTGAAAACCCTGAAAACCCCTGAAAACCCTAAAACCCCCTTAAAATCACTAAAAACCCTAAAAATGATAAAAATCCTAAAAAACCTATAAAAATCAATAAAAATGTAAAAACCCCTAAATATGCTAACCCCCCCCCCAAAAGCCCTAAAACCCCTTAAAATCCCTAAAAACATTAAAAACTCTAAAAACCTTAAAACCAGTAAAACCCCAAAAAAACCCAAAACCCCTAAAAACCCTTTAAACCCCAAAAAATGTTAAAAACCCTAAAAACCTAAAAACTATAAAATAACTCAAAAAAACCCAAAAAACTCCATAAATCCCTGAAAACCCTAAAACTCAAAGAAAAACCCAAAAACCCCTCAAAATCCCTAAATATTAAAAACCCCGAAAACCCCTTAATAACATAAAAACCCTTAAAACTGCTCAAAACCCCATAAAAAAACCATAAAACCCACTAAAACTCTAAAAACCTTAAAATCCACTAAAAACATTAAAAAACTCAAAGAACCCAAAAAATCCCAAACCCCAAAAGACCCTAAAACCCTTGAAAATCCCTAAAAACCCTAAAAACCACTGAAAAAACCTAAAAACCCTCAGAATCCCTAAAAACCCTAAAACCCATAAAAATCCTAAGAAACCCCTAAAAATCCATGAAAACATTAAGAAACCTAAAAAAAACTAAAAAAACCCTAAAAGCCAGAAACCTAATGAAAACCTTAGAAAATCCTAAAAACCAAAAAAGATATTAAAAACCCCAAAAGTCCCTAAAAACCCTGAAAAACCCTAAAAACAATAAAAATCCTAAAAGACCCCTAACAATCCATGAAAACGTAAAACAACCCTAAAAACCACGTAAAAACCACAAAACCCCTAAAAACCTAAAAGACAATAAAAACCCATAAACCAGCTAAAAGACCAGTAAAAACTCTAAAAACCCTTAAAACCCCAAAAATGTTAAAAAATCTTAAAAACCTTTAAAATTCTAAAAAACTCAAAAATACCCAAAAAGTCCCTAAAAACCTTTAAAACCCCTAAAAACTCTTTAAAATCCATAAACCCCTCAAATTCCCTAAAAACCCAAAAAACCCCTAAAACCCATAAAAATCCAAAAAACACTAAATGTCCATTGAAACGCAAAAAACCCCTAAAAAACCTGAAAAATACCCCTAAAAACCATAAACGCCCCTCAAAACGTTGAAAATATCTAGGAAACCTTTAAAACCCTAAAAACACAAAAAAATCACAGAAACCAAAAAGACTATGAAACCTTTGAAAAGCCTTAAAAACCAAAGAAAACCTGAAAAACCCTAAAACCCCTAAAAATCCTTGAAAAATCTAAAAAACCTAAAAACCATAAAAATCGTAAGAAAACCCCTAAGAATCCATGAAAATGTAAAAAACCCTAAAACCACCATAAAAAAGCTTAAAACCCATAAAAACCGTTAAAAAAACTAAAAACCCTTATAACCCTTAAATCCATAAAAACGTTAAAAAACTCTAACAAAACTTAAAAACCCAAAATACTAAAAAAAAACCCGAAAACCCCAAAAGACCCTAAAAACTCTAAAAACCCCTAAAAACCCCAAAACCCCTATTAACCCTATTAACCTTCAAAGTCCCTAAAAACCATAAAAATCCCCCAAACCCCTAAAAATACAAGAAAATGTAAAAAACCATAAAAACCCAGAAAACCCCAGAAAATCCATAAAACCCCTAAAAACCTATAAAACCCCTAAAACCGCATAAAAACCCTAAAACCACTAAAAACTCTAAAACCCTTAAAACCCCTAAAAATGTTAAAAACTCTAAAAAACCTTAAAAAAACTTAAAACTCAAAAAAAAAACCTGAAAACCTTTTTAAAACTCCTGAAACCCCTAAAACCTCAAACTCCCTAAAAACTATAAGAACCGAAAAAACCATAAATATCCTAAAAATCCAAAAAAATCCATCAAAACATAAAAATCCTAAAAACACTAAAAACCTCTTAAAAACCATAAAAACCACTAAAAACCCAAAAAACCACTAAAAACTCTTAGAACCATTTAATCCCCAAAAAATGTTAAAAAGATATAAAAAACCTTAAAACCCTAAAAAATTAAAAAAAATCCTAAAACCCCTAAAAAAATAAAAAAAACCATAAAACCCTTAAAAAACCTTAAAACCCCAAAAGATAGTAAAAACCCTTAAAAAACCTAAAACCCCTGAAACCCACTAAATACACTCAAAATCCCTAAAACCCATAAAAAACCTAAAAACCATAAAAATCCTAAACCCCCTAAAATTCCATGAAAAATAAAAAACCCTAAAAAATTGGAAAAAACCTTGAAAGCCAAAAAAATCCCGAAAAACCTTTAAAAAATACTAAAAACCCATAAAATCCCTAAAAATAATAAAAACTCTAAAAACCCTTAAAACCCCTAATAACTTTAAAAACTCTAAAAAACATTAAAAACCTTAAAAATATCAATAAAAAGAAAAAAGTCCCTAAAATCCCAAAAATCTCCTAAAACCCCTAAAAACCTTAAAAACATTAAAAACCCTAAAAATCCCTAAAAACCTTAAAAACCTTAAAAACCATAAAAATCCTAAAAACCCATAAAAATTCATTAAAACGTAAAAAAACTTGAAAACTCTGAAAACCCCCTAAAAACAATAAAAACCCCTAAAAACCTAAAAAAAATCTTTAAAAACCATAAAAACTAATAAAACCCAGTAAAAACTCTAAAAGCCCTTGAAAAACCCTAAAAACCCTCAAAATCCCTAAAAACCCTAAAAACCCAAAAAACCATAAAAACACTAAAAACTTTTAAATATCCATGAAAACATTAAAAACCCTAAAAACCCTAAAACCCCTAAAACCCTAAAAACCCACAAAAACCCTAAAAAAAATAAAAACACTAAAAACCCTTTAATCCCCTAAAAACGTTAAAAAATTATAAATAACTTTAAAACCCTAAAAACCCCTAAAAACCTTTAAATCCCTCAAAACCCTGAAAAACCAAAAAACCCATAAAAATCCTATAACCCCCTAAAAATCCATGGAAACATAAAAAACCCTAAAAACCCAGAAAACCCCTAAAACCCATAAAACAGCCTAAAAAATTTAAAACCCCTAAAAACTAATAAAAACCCTAAAAACCACTAAAAACTCTAAAAACCCTTTAAACCCCTAAAAACATAAAAAAACTCTAGAAACATTTAAAAACCCTAAAAAACTCAAAAAACCATTAAAACTCAAAAAGACCCTAAAAACCCTAAAACCCCCCAAAAAACATTAAAACCCCTCAAAATCCAAAAAAAACATAAAACCCCTGAAAAGAATAAAAACCTTAAAAAATCCTAAAAACCCATGAAAACATAAAAAAAATCCTAAGACACTAAAAAACCCATGAAAACCTTAAAAATCCCTAAAAACCATAAAAACCCTAAAAAATAATGAAAACTCCAAAAACTATTAAACCCCGTAAAATGTCAAAAAACCCATAAAACCCTAAAAAACTAAAAAAAAACACAAAACCCAAAAATACCCTAAAACCCTGAAAACCCCTGAAAACCCTGAAAACCCATAAAATCCCTCAAAATCCCCAAAAACCTTAAAACACCCTAAAACTCAAAAAATCCTAGAAAACCAAAAAAAATCTTTGAAAACATAAAACCCCTGAAAACCACAAAACCCAAAAAAACATTAAAAACCCAAAAAACCATTAAAAACTCTAAAAACCCACTAAAAACTCTAAAAACCCTTTAAACCCCTAAAAGCGTTAAAAACTCTAAAAAACCTCAAAACCCCTAAAAAATCAAAAAAAAATCATAAAACCCAGCTAAAAACACTAAAAACCCTTAAAACCCTAAAAACCTTAAAAAACTCTAAAAAACCTTAAAAACTAAAAAAACCCAAAAAGACACTTAAAACCATTAAAACACTAAAAACCGTAAAACCCCCTAAAAACTCTAAAAACCCTCAAAATTCCTAAAAACCATAAACAACACAAAAAACCATAGAAATCCTAAAAACCCAAAAGACCAAGAAAACATAAAAAACCCTAAAACCCTGAAAATCCCCTGAAAACCATAAAACCCCTGAAAACCCTAAAAATCCATGAAAACCCAAAAACCACTAAAAAATCTAAAAAAAAATTAAACATCTAAAAACATTAAAAATTATAAAAAACATTAAAACCTTAAAAAACTTAAAAAACACTAAAAACCAAAAAAGACCCTAAAACCCAAAAGAACCCTCAAAATCCTTGAAAAATCCTAAAATCTTAAAAACCCTAAAAAACCATAAAATCCTAAACCCCCCCCCAACCCTCCCCCCTGAAAAAAACCCTGAAAACCATAAAATCCGAAAAACATTAAAAAACCCAAAAACCCATAAAAACCCTAAAAATCCTAAAACCAAAAAAATATAAAAACCCTGAAAACCCCAAAAAAATGTTTAAAAACTCTAAAAAACCATAAAAACCTGAAAAAACTAAAAAAACCCCAAAACCCCAGAAAGCCGTTAAAATCCCTGAAAACACCAAAAACCTTTTAAAAGCCCTAAAATCCCTCAAAATCCCAAAAATACCTAAAAACCTAAAAAACATAATAATCCTAAGCAACCCATAAAATTCCATGGAAACGTAATAAACCATAAAAAACCTAAAAACCCCTAGAAAACCATGATAACCCCTAAAAACCTAAAAAACCCTAAAAATCTAAAAAACCCAAAAAAACTACTAAAAACACATAAAACCTTAAAACCCCTTAAAATGTTAAAAAAAATTCAAAAGCTTAAAAACCAAAAAGAATTAAAGAAATCCTAAAAACCCAAAAAGACCCTAAAAACCCTGAAAACCCTCAAAAGCCATAAAAACCCTGAAAACCCTGACAACCCTCAAAATCGCTAAAAAACCCTCAAAAACCTTAAAAACCATAAAAGTATTAAAAAACCCCTAAAAACCCAAAAAATCCATTGAAAACCATAAAAATCATTAAAAAACGTAAACCCCCCCAAAAAAACATAAATACCTAAAAAACCACTAAAAACTCTAAAAACCCTTAAAACCCTTAAAACCCCTAAAAACGTGAAAAACTCTAAAATCCATAAAAACCTTAAAAAAACCTAAAACCCCATAAAGACCGTAAAAATCCTGAAAACCCCTAAAACCCCAAAAAGCACATGAAAACCCCTAAAATATCAAAATCTGTAAAAATCCTCAAAAGTACCTAAAAACCATAAAATCCAAAAAACCACTAAAAATCCATGAAGATGCAAAAGCCCTAAAAACTTTCAAAACCCCTGAAAAATATAAAAACCCCTAAAGAGATTAAAAAAGCTTAAAAACCCTTAAAATCTATAAAAACCCACAAAAAAACTCTAAAAACCAATAAACCACCTAAAAGATTTTAAAAAACTCCAAAAATCTTTAAACCCATAAAAACTCAAAAAAATCCTAAAAACCCTAAAAACTATACAAATCCACAAATACCCTAAAAATCCATGAAAACGTAAAAACCCTAAAAAACCTCTAAAAACACCCTTAAAACCATGAAACTCCTAAAACAATAAAAAACCCTAAAAATGAATAGATGCCATAAAAACCACTAAGAAATATAAAAACCTTTAAACCCCTAAAAACTTTAAAAAACTCTAAAAACCTTAAAAAACTAAAAAAAACCATAAAAACCTAAAAAGACTCTAAAAACTTGAAAAACCCCAAAAAAAACTCAAAACCCTCAAAATGCATGAAAACCCCTAAAAATCGTCAAAATCCCTAAAAATCTAAAAAACCCTAAAAACAATAAAAAACTTAAAAAACTCCTAAAAATCCATGAAAATGTAAAACCCCCTAAAAACCCAAAAAACCCCCTGAAAACCATAAAACCCCGTAAAATCCTTAAAAACACAAAAAACCAATAAAAACACAAAAAAAACTATTAAAAAATATAAAAACTCTTCAAACCACTAAAATGTTAAAAAACTCTAAAAACCCTTTAAATCCCCTAAAAACTCAAAAAAGTTAAAAACGAAAAAGACCCTAAAATATCTAAAAACCCCCAAACCCCTGAAAGCCCCTCAAAATTTTTAAAAACCCTAAAAAACCCTTGAAAACCATAAAACCTCTAAAAACCATAAAAGGCCCTAAAAACCCATAAAATACTAAAAAACACTAAAAACCCTAAAACCTTTAAAACCCCTAAAGACATTAAAAAAATCAAAAAACCCTAAAAAACCCTGAAAACCATAAAAATCCCTAAACCCCAAAAGACACTAAAAACCCTGAAAAATCCTAAAAACCTTAAAAATCCCTAAAAACCCTAAAAAACCAAAAAAACCATAAAAATCCTAAAAACACGTAAAAATCCATGAAAATATAAGAAACCCTAAAAACACTGAAAACCCCATAAAAACCCTAAAACCCTTAAAAACCCATAAAAACCCTAAAACCAATGAAAACTCTAAAACTCCTAAAACCCCTTAAAACCCCTAAAAATGTTAAAAACCCTAAAAAACCTTAAAACCTCAAAAATTGAAAAAAACCTAAAAACCCCAAAATTACCCTAAAAACCCTGAAAACCCTAAAAACCTCTAAAAAACTTAAAAACCCTCAAAATACCTAAAACCCTAAAAAACCCTACAAACCATAAAAATACAAAAAAAACCCCTAAAAATCCATGAAAACATAAAAACCCTAAAAAACCTAAAAATCCCGAGAAAGCCTAAAAACCCCTAAAAGCCTTAAAACCCTAAAAACCTATAAAAACCCTAAAAACCACTAAAAACTATAAAAATCCTTAAAACCACTAAAAACTTTAAAAAACCTTAAAAACTGAACAAAACTCCAAAAATTAAAAAAAACCACAAAAGACCCAGAAAACCTCTGAAAGCCATAAAAACCCCTGAAAAACCTAAATACCCTAAAAATCCCTAAGAACCCTAAAAATCCCTAAAACCCATAAAAATCCAAAAACCCCTCTAAAAATCCCTAAAAGCGTAAAAACACTAAAAACCACTGAAAAATCATAAAAACCCCTCAAAACCTTTAAACCCCTAAAACCCATAAAAATCCAAAAAATGACTAAAAACTCTAAAAACCCTTAAAACCCCTAAAAGGGTAAAGAAAATACAATGGCTAATGCACTTTCACGTAGATATTCTCTCTTATCTTTGTTGGATTCTAAAATCCTTGGTTTTGAATACGTTAAGGATTTATATTCCAGTTATACATGTTTTCGGGAACCTTTTGGTCATTGCAAACCTGGATTTAGTTGGGAGAAGTTTTATTTGAATGATGTATTCTGATTTCGGATTGGTAAGATTTGTATTCCCAATTGCTCTATCTGTTTACTTTTACTAAAGGAGAAAAATTATGGTTGGTTAATGGGACATTTTGGTGTTTCAAAAACTTTAAGAATTATAAGTGATCATTTTTATTAGCCTAGGATGTCTAGAGATGTTGAAAAATTTGTGATAAATTGCATTGTATTCCATAAATCTAAATCTAAACTGAACGCACATTAATTATATCTTCGCCTCCCAATCCCCAACACCCCTTGGGAGGACATACCAATGAAATTTATTGTGGGATTAAAAAGGACCAAGAGGGTGAGATTCCATTTTTTTTGTGGATCAGTTTTCTAAAATGGAAAATTTTATTCCTTTTCACAAAACAAATGATGCCACTAATATTGAAACACTTTTATTTTAGGAAGTAGACAAACTCTATGGAATGCCAAGGATTACTTTATTGGATCACGACACAAAATTCCTTAGTTACTTTTGGAAGACCTTATAGAGAAAATTGGGTACAAAATTACTATTTTCCACTAATTTTCATCTGAAAACTAATAGGGAAAAAAAGTGGTGAATCAAACACTATCATCTCTTCTATGAAAAATTTTCATAAAGAATCTCAATAATTTGGAGGAGTGTTATCCACATGTGGAATTCACAGAACCCAAAAAGACCCTAAAAACCTTGAAAAACACTAAAAACCCTTGAAAACCCAAAAAATCATCAAAATCACTAAAAACCCTAAAAAACACTAAAAATCCTAAAAAATCCTAAAAAATCCATCAAAACGTAAAAAACCATAAAAAAACCTTGAATAAACCTTAAATACCATTGAATCTTTTAAAAACCTTAAAAACACTAAAAATCCATAAAAGCTCAAAAACCCCTTAAAAACCCTAATACATTAAAAATCTCTCAAAAACCTTAAAAACCCTAAAAAAACAAAAAAAAACTATAAAAACCAAAAAAACCCTAAAAACCCCTTAACAATCCATGAAGACACAAAAAACCCTAAAACCCACGAAAAGCCCATGAAAATCTAAACCTCTAGATTTGTTAAAAAAATCTCAAAACTCTTAAAACCCCCAAAAAAACCTAAAACCCCTAAAAACAATACAAACCCATGGAAACCCCTAAAGACCCTCAAAATCCCTAAAACCCCTAAAAAACCTAAAAACCATAAAAATACTAAAAAACACCTTAAAATCCATGAAAACATAAAAAACCCTAAAACCCTGAAAAATTCCTAAAATCAATAAAAAAAACCCTAAAAAACCTTAATACCCCTAAAAATCCATTGAAACCCTAAAAACCCGCTAAAAACTCTAAAAACGCTTAAAATCCCAAAAAATGTTAAAAAACTCTAAAAACAAAAAAAAACAGAAAACCCAATAAAATCATAAAAACCATAAAAACTCGAAAGACCATAAAAACCTTGAAAACCCATAATAACCTTAAGAACCCTTAAAAGCTTTAAGCCGCCTCAAAATCCCTAAAATCCCTGAAAACCCTAAAAACCATAAAATTCCTAGAAACCCCTAAAATCCATGAAAATGTAAAAACCCTTAAAAACCATAAAATCCCCTAAAAACCTTAAAATCCCATGAAAGCCCATAAAGCCCCTAAAAACACACTAAAAATTAAAAAATCCCTTAAAACCTATAAAAACGTAATAAACTCTAAAGAACCTTAAAAACCATAAAAATGTAATAAACTCTAAAGAACCTTAAAAACCATAAAAACTCAAAAAAACCTAAAAAATCAAAAAGACTCTAACCACCTGAAGACCCCTAAAAACACTAAAAACCTCTCAAAAACCCTAAAACCCCTCAAAATCCCTAAAAATCCTAAAAATCCAAAAAACTATAAAAATACTAAAAAACCCCTAAAATCCATGAAAATATAAAAAACAATAAAAACCCCTGAAAACCAAAAAGGCCCTAAAAATATCGGAAAACCCTAAAAATCCATAAAACCAATAAAAACCACTAAAAACTCTAAAAGCATTTAAAATACATAAAAACGTTAAAATATTTAAAAACACTAAAAAACTCAAAAAGAAAACCTTAAACCCCCAAAAGACCATAAAAACCTCAAAAACCCCTAAAACCCCTAAAACCCTCTCGAAAAACCTGAAAAACCTGAAAATCCATAAAACCCCTAAAAAATATAAAGACAATAAAAATCCTTCGAAACCCCTAAAAATCAATGAAAACTTAAAAACCCATAAAACCATGAAAATCACAAGAAAACAATAAAAACGCCAAAAAACCTTTAAAATCCTAAAAACCTTTAGATACCTAAAAACCACTAAAAGCTCTAAAAACCCTCTAAAAATGTAAAAAACATTAAAAAAATCCAAAAAACTATAAAACTATAAAAAACTCAAAAAACCCTAAAAACCAAAAAGACACTGAAGAACCCTAAAACCCCTAAACCCCCTAAAAAACCTTAAAAACATTCAAAATCCCTAAAACCCTAAAAAGAATAAAAATCATAAAAACCCCGAAAAATCCATTAAAATGTAAAAAACCCTAAAATCCCTAAAAAACCCACAAAAAACATAAAACCCCTTAAAAACTGTAAAAAACCCCAAAAACCAATAAAAACCCAAAAAACCACTAAAAACTATAAAAAACCTAAATATTATAAAAAAATATAAAGAAAATGGTGATGCGGGATGTTGGTTGTTGTTTGGTTGGGAGTTGTTGTCGGGAATGCTTTAGTTTTTCTTCTTTTTCTGGTTTTTTTGTCTTTTGGGTTTTTTGGGGACTTTTGGGTATTGTGGGGGCATCCAGGGTTTTTGGGTGTGGGTTGATTGACCCCGCCCCTCCCTTGTCTGCAGTGTCTTTTTTCTAATAAATTTTAGGGGGTTAGGAAAAGCATGGCCTCGTACCTCTTCTACCTAAAAAACTCAAAAAACTCAAAAAACCCCAAAAGACCCTAAAAACCCCCAAAACCCCTAAAAATCCTTGAAAATCCCTATAAACCTTCAAAATCCCTAAAAACCAAAAAAAACCCTAAAACCCATAAAAATCATAAAAAATCCCCAAAAATATATAAAAACATAAAAAACCCTAAAAACCTTGAAAAATCTTTGAAACCCATCAAACCCCTAAACCCTTAATAACCCTAAAAACTAAAAAAACTAAAAAACCACTAAAAACTCTAAAAATTATTAAAACCCCTAAAAAATAAAAACTCCAAAAAAACCTTAAAAATCCCAAAAAAAACCTCAAACCCCCTCCCCCCCAAAACCCAAGAAGACATTAAAAGCCCTGAATTCCCCTAAAACCACTAAAAAATACATAAAACCCCTAAAATCCATGAAAATGTAAAAAACCCTAAAAACCTTGAAAACCCAATCAAAATTATAAAAACCATAAAACCCCCAAAAACCTCAGAAAACCTTAAAACCCATAAAATCTTAAAAAACCACTACAAACTCTAAAAAACCTCAAATCCCCTACAAATGATAAAAAAGTCTAAATACCTTACAACCTCGAAAAAACTCAAAAAAACCCCTAAAAACCCCTAAAAACCCTAAAAATCCATGAAAACCCTTAAAACCCTGAAAATCTCTAAAAACGGGAAACCCAAAAAATCCAAAAAAACCCATAAAAATCAATGAAAATGTAAAAACTATGAAAAACACTGAAAACCATAAAACCCCAAAAATATTAAAAAACCCTAAAACCCTTAAAGACCTAAAAAACTTAAAAACCTAAAAAACTTAAAAACTTCTTAAAATCCCTAAAAATCTAAAAAACCCAAAAGAATCCAAATTACCCAAAAAACCCAAAAAACCCAAAAAAACCCTAAATCCACTTAAAACCATAAAATCCCTCAAAATCCCTAAAAAGCATAAAAACCATAAAATTCTTAAAAAAACCCATAAAAATCAATGAAAATGTAAAAAACACTAAAAAACCTAAAAACACCCCTGAAAAACGATAAAACCCCTAAAAAATATAAAAAACCCTAAAAACCCTAAAAACCACTAAAAACTTTAAAAACCATTAAGACTCTTCAAAACATTAAAAAACTCTAAAAACCCTTAAAACCCCTAAAAAAACTCAAATAACCCAAAAAATCCCAAAAGGACCCTAAATACCTGGAAAACACCGAAAAACCCCTAAAAACCTCTAAAAACCCTCAACATAAAAAAAACCCAAAAATTCATAAAAATACAAAAAACCACATAAAAATTCATGAAAACAAAAAAACCACAAAAAAAACTAAATACCCCTAAAAACCATAAAAAACCAAAAAACCTAAGAAAACCTAAAAAACCACTAAAACAATAAAAACTCTTTAAACCCCAGAAAACGTTAAAAAACACTAAAAAACCATCAAAAACCTAAAAAATTAAAAAAACCCAAAAGACCCTAAAAACCTTAAAAACCCCTAAAAACCCTAAAAACCCTTGAAAACCCCAAATAACCATCAAAACCCATAAAACCCCTGAAAACCCTAAAAAACTGAAAAATCCAAAAACCCCCAAAAAATCCATGAAAACATAAAAAACCTAAAAACACTTAAAAACCCCTCAAAACCATAAAACCCCTAAAAACATTAAAAAACCTAAAAACAAATAAAAACACTAAAAACCACAAAAAATCCAACAACCCTTAAAACCATAAAAACGTAAAAAAAGCTAAAAACCTAAAAAATCTTTAAAAAACTCAAAAAAAAACCTAAAGACCCAAAAGACCCTAAAATCCCAGAGAAACTCTAGAAACCTAAAAACCCATAAAAACCCCTAAAAACATCTAAAATCCCTAGAAAACCCTAAAAACCATAAGAATCCTAGAAAGCCCTAAAAACCTTAAAACCCCTGAAAACCCCCTAAAAACCACGAAAAACCTCTGAAAACCATAAAAATTCCTAAAGACCTTAAAAAGCCATAAAAACCATAAAAAACACTAAAAATTTTAAAAACAATTAAACCCCAAAAATGTTAAAAAAAACTCTAAAAATCTTAAAAACCCTGAAAAACTCAAAAAACCATAAAAACCCAAAAGACCTTAAAAACCCTGAAAACCCTAAAACACCTAAAGACCTTTGAAAACCCATCAAAATCCTTAAAAACCCTAAAAACCCTAAAAAACGTAAAACTTCTAAAAAAACCCTTAAAAATCCATGAAAACGTAAACAAACCCTAAAAACCCTAAGAAAACCATAAAAAACCATAAAAACATTAAAAATCCTAAAAACTGCTAAAGACCTCAAAACCTCTAAGAACTCAAAAAAATCCTAAAATTCCAAAAAGAGCCTAAAAACCTGAAACAACCCCTAAAAACTCTAAAACCCCTAAAAACCCTCAAAATCCCCAAAAAACCTAAAAAACATAAAAAACCCTAAAACCCTAAAAAAACCCTAGAAAATCATAAAACCCCTAAAAACATTAAAACCACTAAAAACCCATAAATCCCTAAAAATCACTAAAAACTCTAAAAACCCTTAAAAAACAAAAAAAATTAAACAGAACTAATAAACCTTAAAACACTAAAATTCAAAAAAAAATCTAAAAACATAGGAGACACTAAAAACCCATAAAAATTCAAAACAACCACAAAAAATCCATGAAAGCGTAAAAACACTATAAACCGTGAAAACCCCTGAAAACCATAAAAACCTCTAAAAACCATAAAAAATATAAAAACCCACAAAACCCCTAAAAACAACTAAAAACTCAAAAAACCATTAAAACCCCAAAAAATGTTCAAAACCTCTAAAAACCCTAAAAAACTCAAAATACCCAAAAAACCTAAAATGACCTTAAAAACACATAAAAACCGATGAAAACCCCTTAAAACCCTCAAAATCACTAAAAACACTAAAAAAATAAAACCCATAAAAAATCCTAAAAATCCATGATAATGTAAAACACGAAAAAAATCCATGATAATGTAAAACACGAAAAACCCTGAAATACCATAGAAAACCAAAAAAACCCTAAAAACCTTAAAAAAATCCTAAAAACCACTAAAAACTATAAAAACTCTTAAAAGCCATAAAAATGTTAAAAAAACTCTAAAAACCCTTAGAACACCAAAAAAATCCAAAAAGACCCTAAAAACCCCTTAATACCTTTGAAAAACCCTAAAACCCCTCAAAATCCATAAATACCCTAAAAATCCATGGAAACGTAACAAACCTTAAAAACCCAGAAAAAACCCTTGGAAGCCATAAAAAACCCGTAAAAGCATTAAAAACCTATAAAAACCCATAAAACCCTAAAACTCTAAAAACCCTTAAAATCCAAAAATATGATAAAAAACTCTAAAAACATTAAAACCCTAAAACATTCAAAAAAAACCCTAAAAACCCATAAAGAACATAAAAACCCTGAAAAACCAAAAAACCCCATTAAATGCCCTAAAACCCTCAAAATCCCTAAAACCCCTAAAAACCATAAGAACAATAAAAATCTTTAAAAACAACTTAAAATCCAGGAAAATTTAAAAAACCCACAAAACCATGAAAAACCTACGAAAGCCATAGATTCCCCTAAAAACCCTAAAAACCCACTAAAAATCTAAAAACCCTTAAAACCCCTAAAAAGGTTAAAAAATCTAAAAAACCTTAAATACCCTAAAAACTCAAAAAAATCCATAAAACCACAAAAGACCCTAAAACCATGAAAACCCCTTAAATCCCATGGAAAACCCTAAAAACCAATAAAACACAAAAAAACCCTAAAAAACACTAAAATCCATAAAAATCCTAAAACCCCCAAAAAAATATGTGAAACGTAAAAAACACTAAAAATGCTAAAAAAATCCCATGAAAACCATAAAACCCCTAAAACCATCAAAAACCCATAAAAACCTAAAAAAACCCTAAATTCTAAAAACACTTTAAACCCCTAAAAATGATAAAAAAACACTAAAATATCATTAAAATCCAAAAATACTAAAAAAAACCCTAAAAACCCTGAAAACCCTGAAAACCCCTAAAAACCATAAAAATCTTAAAAACCCCTAAAAAACTATGAAAACGTAAAAAACCCTAAAAACCATGAAAAACCTCTGGAAACCATATAATCCTCTAAAAATCTTAAAAAAGTCGAAAACCCATAAAAACACTAAAAACCCACTAAAAACTCTAAAAACCCTTAAAACCTCTAAAAATGTTAAAAAACTCTAAAAGCCTCAAAAGTCCTAAAAACTTAAAAAAACTAAAAAACCCAAAAAGACAATAAAAACCCCAAAAAACCAAACCCCCCCTAAAAACCTTAAAAACTCTAAAACCCCTCAAAATCCCTAAAAACCCGAAAAACCCGAAAAACCCCAAAACACTATAAAAATAAAAAGATCACTAAAAATACCTGAAAACTTAAAAAAACCATAAAAACCCTAAAAAAAATCTTGAATCCATAAAACCCCTAAAACATTAAAAAACAAATAAAACCCTAAAAATCACTAAAAACTCTAAAAACTCCTAAAATGGTTAAAAACTCTAAAAGCCTTAAAAACCCTAAAAAACTCAAAAAAACCCTAAAACCCAAAAAGTCCCTAAATTTTTTGAAAATCCCTAAAAACCCAAAAAAACACCTGAAACCCCTAAAACCCCTAAACTAAAAACCCTTTAAAACCCTAAAACGATAAAACTCCTAAAACCCCCTTAAAATCCATGAAAACGTAAAAAATCCTAAAACACCTGAAAAACCCCTAAAAATCACAAAACCCCTAAAAACATTTAAAACCCCTAAAAACAAATTAAAACCCTAAAAACTAACTAAAAACTCTAAAAACCCTTTAAACCCATAAAAATATTAAAAACTCTAAAAAAACTTATAACCCTAAATAACACAAAAAATCCCTAAACCCAAAAAGATCCAAAAACCCTAAAATCCTTACAAAAAATGCTAAAAACCCTCAAAATCCGTAAAGACCTTAAAACCCATAAAAATCCTAAAATCCCCTAAAAATCCATGAAAATATAAAAAACCCAAAAAACCTTGAAAAACTCCTAGAAATGATAAAAACATTTTAAAACTCTAAAAATCAATAAAAACCCTAAAAACCTTGTAAATCGCTAAAAAAGTTAAAAATCTATAGAAAACCTTTAAACCCTAAAAAATTCATAAAAAAACCTAAAAACCCAAAAAACCCCTAAAAACCCGAAAGATCCCTAAATGCCCTAAAAACTCTAAAAACCATAAAAATACTAAAAGACCCCTAAAATCCATGAAAACATAAAAAACCCTAAAACCCTTAAAATCCCTAAAAACTATAAAAACCCTGAAAACCACTAAAAATTTTAAAAACCACTAAAACCCTAAAAATGTTAAAAAACTCTAAAAAACCTTAAACCCCTAAAAAATAAAAAAAAACCTTAAAAACCCCAAAAGACCCTAAAAACCAGGAAACCCCCTAAAACCCAATGGAAACCCATAAAACCCTTCAAAATCCCTAAAAACCCTAAAAACCCAAAAATACATAAAAATCTAAAAAATCCCCTAAAAATACATGAGAAAATAAAAAACTCTAAAAACCATAAAAATATGGAAAAAACATTGAAAACCATAAAACTCCTAAAAACCTTAAAATACCAAAAACCCATAAAAATCCTAAAAACCCACTAAAAACTCTAAAAACCCTTTAACCCAAAACCCTCAAAATCCCTAAAATCCCTAAAACCTGAAAATCCTAAAAACCATAAAAAACCTGAAAATCCTAAAAACCCTCAAAATCCCTAAAATCCCTAAAACCCCCTAAAAACCGTAAAAATCCTGAAAATCATAAAAAATCCATGAAAAAGAAAAAAATACTAAAGTGCCTAAAAAACACTAAAAACAATAAAACCCCAAAAACCAAAAAACCAAAAAACCCCCATAAAAACCCAAAAAACCATTAAAAACTCTTAAAACCCTTCAACCCCTAAAAATGTTAAAAAACTCTAAGAAAACATAAAACCCATAAAAAAATAAAAACCCTAAAAACACAAAAGGCCCTAAAAACACCAAAAAACCCTAAAACCCCTAAAAACCATGAAAACCCTAAACCCATAAAAATCCCTAAAACCCTAAAAACCAAAAAAATCATAAAACCCCCCTAAAATTCCATGAAAATTTAAAAAACCCTAAAAATTTGAAAAAACCCATGAAAACAATAAAATCCCTAAAAACTTAAAAAACCCTAAAACCCATAACCCCCCTAAAAACCCATTAGAAATTCTAAAATCCCTTAAATCCCTAGTAACGTTATAAAACATTAAAAAATCTTAAAAATCCTAAAAACTCAAAAAAAATCCTTAAACCCAAAAAGACACTAAAAACCCTGAAAATCCCTAAAGCCCTAAAAACCTCTAAAACCCCTAAAACCAAAAAAAATCCCTAAAACGTAAAAAAACACTAAAAACCATAAAAATCCTAAAAAACTCAAAAAACCCCAATTACCAAAAAGACCCTAAAAACTCTGAAAAACTATGGAAACCCCTAAAAAACCCTCAAAATCACAAAAAAACCCTAAAAACCCTAAAAACCATAAAATTCCTAATAAACCAAAAAATCTATGAAAACGTAAAAAATTCTTAAAACCCTGAAAACTTGAAAAACCAATAAAAACAATTAAAAACCCTAAAACCCCAAAACCACTAAAAACTCTAAAAACAATTTAAACCCCAAAAAATGTTAAAGAACTCTAAAAAACTTATAAAACCTAAAAAACTCGAAAAAACCCTAAAAACCTAAAAGATCTGAAAACCCCAAAAAACCCTAAACCCTTGAAGAACCCTAAAAACCCTAAAACCCATAAAAACCCTAAAACCATAAAACCATAAAAATATTAAAAAAATCCTAAAATCCTTGAAAATGTAAAAAACATGAAAATAATGAAGAACCCCTAAAATATATAAAACCACCAAAACCTTATCCCCCAAACCCAAAAAAACCATTAAAACCCAAAAAAAATGTTAAATAACTCTAAAAGACCTTAAAACCCCTAAAAACCCCTAAAAACCTAAAAAGACCCTAAAAACTTCGAAACACCATAAAATCCCTAAAATCCCCTGAAAACCCCTAAAACCTCGGAAGAATCCTAAAAACCCTAAAACACTCTAGAAACCATAAAAATCCTAAAAAAAACCACTAAATTCCAAGAAAATGTAAAAAACCCTATAAATCCTGAAAAAACCATAAAACTCACTAAAAAACCCTAAACACCTAAAAAGAATAAAAAATCTATAAAAAACTTAAAAACCCTAAAAAACTCAAAAAAACCCCAAAAAAATCCAGAATGACCCAAAAAAATCCTGAAACCACGTAAAAACCCCCAAACCCCTAAAAACTCTCAGAATCCCTTAAACTCCTAAAAACCGTAAAAAAGCATAAAAATCCTTAAAAAAACCTAAAAATCCTTGAAAACGTAAAAATCCTAAGAACATTGGAACCCCCTTAAAACCTTAAAAACCCATAAAAACCCTAAAAACAACAAAAAACTCTAAAAACCGTTAAACCCACTAAAATGATAAAAAACTCTAAAATCCTTAAAACTCCAAAAGGACCCTAAAAACTCTGAAAACCCCTGAAAACCCTAAAAAACCCTGAAAACCCCTAAAACCCTCAAAATCCTTAAAAACCCTTAAAACCATAAAAATCCTAAAAACAACTAAAAAACCATGAAAATGCAAAAAACCCCAAAAACCTTGAACCCCCCCCCCTCAAAACCATAAATACCCCTTAAAAGCTTTGAAACCCTAAAACCACTTAAAACTCTAAAAACCATTGAACCCCCAAAAATGTTAAAAACCTCTAAAAAACCCTTAACACACCTAAAAAATAAAAAAAAGACAAAAATACCCAAAAAACACTAAAAATCCCTTAAAATATAAACACCTTAAAAACCTAAAAACCCAAAAAATCCGTAGAAACCCTAAAAAACCATAATACTATAAAAATACTAAAACCCCTAAATTCCAACAAAATGTTGCAAACCCTAAAAACCTACAAAACCCCTAAAAACCATAAAAATCCTAAAAACCATAAAATCCCTAAAAACCCACAAAAAACTCTAAACACCCTTAAAACCCCAAAAATGTAAAAAACACTGAAAACCCTTAAAAACCCTAAAAACTCAAAAAACACTAAAAACTCAAAAAACCCCTAAAAACCCTTATAAACCCTAACCTCCCCCCTGAAAACCATAAAGACCCTAAAAACTGAAAAAACAACCTAAAAGCCCAAAAATGACCCTAAAAACCTTAAAAACCCCTCAAAACCCCTCAAAACACCTCAAAACCCCTCAAAATCCATGATAACCCTAAAAAATTGTAAAAAACATAAAAATCCTTAAAAACCCTAAAAATCCAAAAAACGTTAAAACCCCTAAAAACAATGAAAAAACCCGGAAAACCATAAAAAACCACAAAAACCTTAAAAACCCACTGAAAACTCTAAAACCCTTAAAACCCAAATAAATGTTAAAAAACACTAAAAACCTTATAACCGCAAAAAAAACCCAAAAGTAAACCCTAAAAACCCAAAAAGACACTAAAACCCTAAAAACCCATAAAACCTCTGAAAAACCCTAAAAACCCTAAAAAGTATTAAAACTCAAAAAACCTCTAAAAATCCAGGAAAATATAAAAAAACACTAAAACCCTAACCCCCCCCCCCCCCACACACAAAATAACCATAAAACCCCTAAAAACCTTAAAATCCCTGGTAAATAACTAAAAACTCTAAAAGCTTTAAAACCCAAAAAAAGTGTTTAAAAACATTAAAAAACCTTAAAACCCCTAAAAAAACCCACAAAAACCCAAAAACCCCCAAAAGACCCTAAAAACAAAAAAAACCCTGAAGACCACCTCAAAATCCCTAAGACCCCTAAAAATCATAAAAATCCTAAAAAAACCCTTAAAAATCCATAAAAACGTAAAAAACTCTAAAGACCCTGAAAACCCTCTAAAAACATAAAACACCTAAAAACCATTAAAATCTAAAAAAAACTACTAAAAACACTAAAAACCCTAAAAATATTGAAAAACTCAAAAACCTTAAAAACCCTAAAAAAATCAAAAAAACATAAAAACCCAAAAGGACCTTAACAACCCTGAAAAACCCTAAACCCCTGAAAAACCCTAAAACCCCTCAAAAATCCCTAAAAACCTTCAAAACCATAAAAAGAATAAAACCCCCTAAAAATTGATGAAACCATAAAAAACACTGAAAACCCCGTGAAAAACCACTAAAAACTCTAGAAACCCTTAAAACAACTAAAACATTGAAAAACTCTAAAAACCGATAAACTCTAAAAACTCAAAAAATAACCCTAAAAATACAAACAAACCCTAAAATCCCTGAAAAACCCTAAAAACCCTAAAAACATTCAAAAACCTAACAAAACTCAAAATCCCTAGAAACCCTAAAAAACCCTAAAAACTATCAAAATCCTTAAAAACCCCCTGAAAATCCATGAAACGTAACAAACCTTAAAACCCCCAAAAAAACCACTGAAACCCAAAAACTGTTAAAAACCTAAAAAACCTTAAAAACCCCAAAAAATCCAAAATACCCAAAATACCCCACTAAAACTCTAAAAACCCTTTTAAACCCCTAAAAACGTTAAAAACACTAAAAAACCATAAAACCCCGAATAACTCAAAAAACCCTAACCCCCCCCCCCCCCAAAGAGCCAAAAAAACATGAAAAAACATAAAACCCCCAAAAACTATCATAAAACCCAAAAAATCAATAAAACCCCTAAAAACCCTAAAATTGATAAAAATCCTAAAAACCCCTAAAATCCATGAAAATGTAAAAAGACCAAAAACCCTAAAAAACCATGAAAACCCTAAAAACCCCTAAAACCCTGAAAGAGCCCAAAAACACATAAAACCCTTATAACCCACTAAAAACTCTAAAAAACCTAAAACCCTAAAAAGCTAAAAAAACTCTAAAAACTTAAAAACCTTTTAAAAAAAATCAAAAATCCCGTAAAACCCGAAAGACAAAAAATAACCAGAAAAACCTAGAGACCCCAAAAAAACTTGAAAACCCTGAAAAATACTGAAAATTCCAAAAAGACCCTAAAAACAATAAAAATTCTAAAAAACCCCTAAAAATACATGAAAATGTAAAAAAACCCAAAAACCCTGAAAACCCATTAAAACCATAAAAACCATAAAAATGATCAAAAACACTAAACAGAAATAAAAACACTAAAAAACCCATTAAAACTGTAAAATCCTAACAATGTTTAATAACTCTGAAAAAACTTTAAAACCCTAAAAACTCAAAAAACCCTAAAAACCCAAAAACCCTTGAAAAACCCAAAAAACTTGAAAATCCCTAAAAACCCTAAAAACCATATAAATCCTAAAAAAAACTTAAAATCCATGAAAATGTAATGGGCCATAAAACCATGAAAAGCCACTGAAAACCATAAAAACCACTAAAACCTTAAAAAATCCCAAAACCCCCATAAAAACCCTAAAGACCGACTAAAAACTAAAAAACCCCTTATAACCACTAAAAACGTTAAAAAACTCTAAAATATCTATAAAACCCTAAAAACTCAACCCACCCCCCCAAAAAAAAACCCCAAAACCCTTGAAAAACACTAAAAACCTAAGAACCCCTGAAAACCCCTAAAAAAACTCAAAATCCTAAAACCCCTAAATTTCCATGAAAATGTAAAAAACATTAAATACCCCCTAAAACCATAAAACCCCCTAAAATATTAAAAAACCCCAAAAACCCCTAAAATCCCTCAAAATCCCAAAAAATAATAAAAAACCATAAAACCCATAAAAATCCTAATAAACTGCTAAAAATCAATGAAAACGTAAAAAACACGAAAACCCCTAAAAATAATAAAAACCCCTAAAAACCCCAAAAAACCCTAAAAACACATAAAAATTCACTAAAATTGTAAAAACCCTTCAAACCCCTAAAAACGTTAAAAACACTAAAAACTTTAAAAGCCCTTAAAAACTCAAAAAAACACTTAAACCCAAAAGACCTTATAAACCATGAAAAACCATAAAACCCCTAAAAATCCTAAAAACCCTCAAAATACCTTAAAACCCTAAAGAACCCTAAAACCATAAAAATCTTAAAAAACCCCTAAAAATCAATGAAAACATAAAAAAACATAAAAACCCTGAAAAAACCCTTGAAAACCATAAAAAACTCTACAAACCTTAAAACCCCTAAAAACCCTAAAAACCCACTAAAAACTCTAAAAACCATCAAAACCCTAAAAACGTTAAAAAACTCTAAAAACCCTTAAACTCCCTAAAAACTCAAAAAAAAAATCTAAAAACCCAAAAGACCAAAAAAACCCCGAAAACCCATAAAAACCCTCAAAATACCTAAAAACTATAAAAAACATTAAAACCCCATAAAATCCATGAAAATGTAAAAAATCCCCTAAAACCCCTAAAAACCCTTGGAAACCATAAAAAACATTAAAATAGCCTAAAAGCCATAAAAACCCTAAAACCCACTAAAAACTATAAAAACCATTAAAACCCCTAAAAATGTTAAAAACTCAAAAAACCATAAAAACCCTAAAAACTCAAAAAACCTTAAAAGGCCAAAAGACCCTAAAACCCATGAAAACCCTAAAAACCCCTGAAAACCCCTAAAAACCTTCAAAATATCTAAAAGCCCTAAAAACCATAAAAATCATAAAAATCTCTAAAAATCCCTAAAAATCCATGAAAATATAAAAAACTCTAAAATCCTAGAAAAACCCCTAAAGACCATAAAACCCCCTAAAAACCTTAAAACCCCATTAAAAACCATAAAACCCTAAAAAGCACTAAAAAATCTAAATTCCTTTAAAACCCCGAACAACATTTAAAGACTCTTAAAACCTTTAAAACCCAAAAAAACTAAAGAAAACACCAAAAGGACCCTAAAAACACCAAAAAAACCCAAAAAAACTTGAAAAACCATAAAACCCTCCAAATCCATAAAAACACTAAAAAACCCTAAAAAACATACATATCCTAATAAACCCCTAAAAATCCATGATGATGTAAAAAACCCAAAAAACCATGAAACCCCTTGAAAACCATAAAACCCCTAAAAACCTTCAAAAATCCTAAAACGCCATAAATCCCCTAAAACCCACTAAAACCCCGAAAAACCCTTAAAACACCTAAAAACGTTAAAACTCTAAAAAATCTTTAAAACCCTAAAAAACTAAAAAATACCCTAAAGACCAAAAAATACCCTAAAAACATTCAACAACCCTAAGACACATAAAAACACATGAAAATCCCTAAAATGATCAAAATCCCTAAAAACCATAAAAAAACTAGAAACAATTAAAATCCTAAAAACCCCTAAAAATCCTTGAAAACGTAAAAAACCCTGAAAACCCCTTGAAAATAATAAAAACCAGAAAAAACCTAAAAGAACCGATCCTTCTTTGCCCGCCCCCCCAAAAAAAACCCTAAAAACACTAAAAACCTTCAAAATCCCTAAAACCCCTAAAAATAATAAAAACCAGAAAAAACCTAAAAGACCCCTAAAAATCCATGAACTCGTAAAAAACTCTAAAAACCCTGAAACCACCTGAAAGACATAAAAAACCCTAAAAACATTTTAAAAACCATAAAAATCCACAAAACACTAAAAGCCACTCAAAACTCTAAAAACCCTTAAAACCCCTAAAAACGTTTAAATACTCCAAAAACCTTAAAACCCGAAAAAGATAAAAAAAACCCTAAATCCCAAAAAAAGACCCTAAAACTCTGAAAACTCTGAAAAATCATAAAAACTCTATAAATCCCTAAAAACCCTAGAAAGAACACAAAAAAAATAATACAGATCCTCAAATCCCCCTAAAAATCCATGATATCATAAATAACTCTAAAACCCCCACAAACCCCTTAAAATAATAAAAACCCCTAAAAACCTTCCAGGACCCTAAAAACCGACAGACAAAAAAATCCATCAAAAACTCAAAAAACTTGTAAAACACCCAATAAAGTTAAAAAGCTATAAAAACCTAAAATAAAACCTAAAAACTAAAAAAAAACCCCTAAAAACCTTAAAAACTATAAAAACCTTAAAAAACACTTAAACCCTCAAAATCCCTAAAAACACTAAAAGCCTTAGAAACCATAAAAATCCTAAAAACCCCTAAAAATCCCTGAAAATGTGAAAAACCCTAAAAACCCCAAAAAACTTCTGAAAACCATAAAAGCCTTAATAAATCCTAAAATCCATAAAACCCACTAAAAACTAAAAGACCATGAAAACCCGAAAAAAATAGCGTAAAAAGACACTAAAAACCCTGAAAAACCCTACAAATATTAAAAACCCTTGAAAAACTCTAAAACCCCTCAAAATCAGTAAAAACCCTAAAACCATAAAAACCTAAAAAAACCCTCAACATTAATGAAAACGTAAAAAGCCAAAAAAAAACCCTAAAAATTTCTGAAAACCTTTAAAACCCTAAAGAGATAAAAAAACCTTAAACCCAAAATGACCCAGAAAACCCTAAAAAAACCTAAATCCCCAGAAAACCTCTAAAAACCCTAAAAACCCTCAAAATCACTAAAAATAGTAAAAATCCCAAAAACCAATAAAAATACTAAAAAACAATTTAAAATCCATGAAAACATAAACAACCCCAAAAACCTTAAAAAACCCTTGAAAAACATAAACCCCCTAAAAACCATCAAAAACCTAAAACCCATAAAAACCCTAAAAACCCACTAAAAATAATAAAAACCCTTAAAACCCCTAAAGAGTTAAAAAACTCTAAAAAACCTTAAAAACAAAAAAAACTCAAAATACCCCAAAACACAAAAAGAACCTAAAGACCTAGAAAAACCCTAAAATGCTAAAAACCCCAGAAAAACCCTAAAACCCCTCAAAATACCTAAATCCCCTTAAAACCCTAAAAATTATAAAAATCCTAAAAACCCCTAAAAATCAATGAAAATGTAAAAGACCATAAAACCCCTGAAAACCCGCTAAAACCCAAAAAACCCCCTAAAAACCTTAAAAACACTAAAAACCCAAAAAAAACTAAAACTCTAAAAAACATTAAAACACATAAAAACGTGAAAATCTCTAAAAAACCTTAAAAAACAAAAATATCCTAAAAACCCAAAAAGACCCAAAAACCTCTAAAAACCCAAGAAAACCCTTCAAAATCCCAAAAAACCCAAAAAATCATAAAAATCCTAAAAAAACCCTTAAAAATCCATGAAAACATAAAAAATCCTAAAAACCATGAAAAACACCTAAAAACCATAAAAACCATAAAAACTCCTAAAACCTTAAAAAAAACCCCTAAAATTCGATAAAAATCACAAAAAAGTCTAAAAAAATTAAAACCCCTAAATTTTTTAAAAAACTCTAAAAAACTTTAAACCCCTAAAAAACTCAAAAAAACCCTAAAAACCCAAAATGTCCCTAAAAAACTTGAGAACCCCTAAAATCCCTAAAAAATATTTAAAACCCTCAAAATCCATAAAAACCGTAGAAAACATTAAAATCTAAAAAATTCCGAAAAATCAATAAAAACGATCAAAATCCCCAAAAACCCTAAGAACACCCTAAAAACCATAAAAGAATTGAAAACACTTAAAATCCATGAAAACATAAATAACACTAACAACCCTCAAAATCATAATATCCAAAAAACCTTAAAAAAATCCAAAAACTCGTAAAAACCCAAAAAAACCCACTAAAAACTCTAAAAACCATTAAAACCCATAAAAACATTAAAAACTATAAAAATCCATTAAAACCCTAAAAACTCAAAAAACCCTAAAATCCCAAAAGACCATAAAAACCCTGAAACCCCCTAAAAACCCTAAAAACCTTGAAAGAACCATAAAAGCCTGAAAAGTCCCGAAATACCCTAAAAACCCTAAAAACCCACTTAAAACCACAAAACCATAAAAATACATAAAACCCATAAAAACCCTAAGAACCCACTAATGTTCTAAAACCCCTTAAAATCCCTAAAAAAATTTAAAAACTCTAAAAAACCTTAAAAACCATAAAAAAATCAACAAAACCCTAAAACCCCCAAAATACCCTAAACCCCTAAAAAACCCTAAAAACCCTAAAAATGCCTGAAAAACCTTAAAAACTCTAAAAAACCTTAAACACCCTAAAAACCATAAAAACCAAAAAAATCCTAAAAACCTTGAAAAATAAATAAAAACGTAAAAAACTTAAAAAACCCTAAAAAACCCTGAAAACAATAAAAACCCCTAAAAACTTAAAACCCCCAAAAATGCATTAAAACACAGAAAAAACTAAAAAATCTAAAAACCCTTTAAACTCCTAAAAATGTTTAAAAACTCTACAAAAACTGAAAACCCTAAAAAACTAAAAAGAACCCTAAAAACACAAAAAGGCTATGAAAAACTCGAAAAATCCTAAAAACTTCTGAAAATCCCTAAAACCCTTAAAACCCCTCAAAATCCCTAAAACCCTAAAAAACCATAAAAACCTAAAAAACCTCAAAAAACCTTGAAAACTTAAAAAAACCCTAGAAACCCTAGAAACCCCCAGAAAACCATAAAAAGTCCTTAAATATTTAAAACCCCTAAAAACACATAAAAACCCTAAAAACCCACTAACAATTCTAAAAAACCTAAAAAACCCTAACAAATTAAAAAACATTAAAAATATTAAAAACCCTAAAATACTCAAAAAAAATCCCCAAAACCACCAAATGATCATAAAACCCCTGAAAAACCCTAAAAACTTACAAAATCCCTAAAATCCTAGAAAACCTTAAACCCATAAAAATCCTAAAAACCACCTAAAAATTCATTAAAACATAAAAAAACCCTAAAATCCATGAAAACCCCCTAAAAACCCTAAAAACCCCGAAAAACCTAAAAAAACCTAAAAACCCATAAAAACCAAAAAATTCATGAGAAGCTCTAAAAACCCTTAAAACCCCAAAAAACTTTAAAAACCCAAAATACTCAAAAAAAATCCTAAATACCAAAAAAACCCCTAAAACCCCTCAAAATCCCTAAAAACCCTAAAGACCCTAAAACCAAAAAAAATCCTAAAAACCCCTAAAACTCAATGATATTGTAAAAAACCCTAAAAACCCTAAAAAACCACTGAAACTCATAAAAACCCTTAAAAATCTTAAAAAACCATAAAACCCCATAAAAACCCTGGAAAACACTAAAAACTCAAAAAAAAAACCTCTGAATAAAAAAACCCCTAAAAACCCTAAAAACAACAAAAAACCTACAAACCCCAAAAGTCTAGGAAAATGTAAACAACAATAAAAACACTGCAAACCCCCAAAAATAATAAAAACAATTTAAAACATTAAAAACCCATAGAAACCGTAAAAACCCTCAAAATCCTTACAAACCCTAAAAACCATAAAAAATAAAAATCCTAAAAAACCCATAAAAATCCATGGAAATGTCAAAATCACTAAAAACCATAAAAAATAAATATCCAAAAAAACCCATAAAAATCCATGGAAATGTCAAAATCCCTAAAAACCTTGACAAAACCCTACAAACCATAAAAACCTTAAAAACATAAAAATCCCTAAAATCCCATAAAAACCCTACAAACCACTAAAAACCCTTTAAACCCCTAAAATGTTTAAAAATATATAAAACCTTAAAAACCCTAAAAAAGAAAATAAACCAAAAAATCCCAAAAGGACACGAAAAACACCTAAAATCCCCCCAAAAAACTCAAAAACTCTCAAAAACCCTAATAAACCTAAATACCCCAAAAAACCATAAAAATCCTACAAAACCACTAAAATCCATGAAAACATAAAAAACCTAAAAACCCTGAAAAACCCTTGAAATCCATAAAACCTCATTGTAACCTTAAAAAAACTCCTAAAAACCCATAAAACACTAAAGAACCACTAAAAAAATCTAAAGACAGTTTAAACCCCTAAAAACGTTAAAAATTCATAAAAACTTTAAAACCCCTAAAAACTAAAAAAACCCAAAACCCAAAACCCAAAAAAGAAACTAAAAAGGCTTGAAAACCCCTAAAAACCCTCATAATCACCAAAATCCTTAAAAAAACCATAAAATCCTCAAATACCTCTTAAAAATCCATGAAAACGTAAGAAACCCTAAAAACCCAAAAGCCCCTGAAAACCATAAAAACCCCTAAAAACTTTATAAAAAACAAAAAACCTATAAAACTTCAAAAAACAACTAAAAAAATCAAAAAAAAAAACCCTAAAACTCCAATAGACCCTAAAACCTTGAAACCCCCTAAAAACTCCTAAAACACCCTAAAAACCCTCAAAATCTCTAAATAACCTAAAAATCCTATAAAAGAAATACATATTACGGAAAAAGTAAAATGCCCCAAAAACCCTAAAAAGCCCTAAAAACCTTAAAAACCCAAAAAACCCATAAAAACCCTAAAACCACTAAAAAGTCTAAAACCCCTAAAAATGTTAAAAACTCCAAAAAACCTTAAAAACCAGAAAAAACTCTAAAAAACCCTCAAAACTCAAAAAGACCATATAAACCCAAAAAAACCCTAAAAACCATAAAACCTTAGGAAAACCCTGAAAACCCTCAAAAACCCTAAAACCCCCCAAACCTATAAAAAGATTAAAAAAGTCTTAAAAATCCATGAAAACGTACGAAACCCTAAAAACCATGAACCCCCCCCCCCCCTAAAACCATAAACACCCTAAAAACCGTAAAAACCACATAAAAACCCTAAAAACCACAAAAAACTCAAAAAAACAACAAAAACCCAAAAAGTTTATAAAAACCCAAAAAACCATAAAAATCCTATAAACCCACTAAAAATCCATGAAAATGTAAAAAACACAAAAAACTATGAAGAAACCCTCAAACCAATAAAAATCCCTAAAAACCTTAACAAACCCTAAAACCCTAAAAACCACTAAATAAATCTAGAACCCTTAAAACCCCTAAAAAGTTAAAAAACTCTAAAAAACCATAAAAAACTTAAAAAACTCAAAAAACTCTAAAAACCAAGAAGGCACTAAATACCTTAAAAGCCCCTAAAACCCCTAAAACCCCTAAAACCCAAAAAAAATACCTAAAAACCACTAATATCTATGAAAACATAGAAAGCCCTAAAAAACCCCTAAAAACCATAAAGACCCCTAAAAACTTTAAAACCCTAAAAATCAATAAAAAACCCTGAAAACCACTAAAAACTATAAAACCCCCCAAACCCCAAAATACATTAAAAAAATTAAAAACCCTAAAGCACCTAAAACACCATAATAACCCTAAAAACAATAAAGATCCTAAAAAATCCCTAAAAATTGATGAAAATATAAAAAACACAAAAAACCCTAAAAAACCTTGAAAACCATAAAACCCCGTAAGAGCATAACAAATAGTAAAAACCCTAAAACCCACTTAAATCTAAAAAAACCCTTAAAACCCCTAAAATGTTAAAACTCTACAAAACCTTAAATACCTAAAAAACTAAAAAAGCACCAAAATGCCCAAAAGACCCTGAAACCACCTACAAACCTTGAAAACCCTCAAAATATCTAAAAACTCTAAATGTGATTATGAGGTGGAGCATTGGAAATGATCAAAGTAGTTCATTTTTCTAATCAATTTTGGTGGAAGCACCTTTGGAATGAATCTGACTTGATCTTGGCAGTAGAGGCCCTCAAAAACAAATCAAGAAGGGTACCTTGATAATTCTCCCACATTAGATTGATTTCCTCAAGGTATACCAGGACCTCGCTCTCAAAAATGTGGGGTGAAAAAGGACCACATTGATCTCCTTTCACTAAAAACCCTAAAAAACCCTAAAAACTATTTAAAATCCTAAAAATCCCCTAAAAATCCATGAAAACGTAAAAAAACTAAAAACCCTGAAAAAACTTAAAAATAAAAAAACCATAAAAACCCTAAAAATCCTGTAAAAACTCTAAAAACCCTTTAAACCCCTAAAAACATTTAAAATCTTAAAAAACTCGAAAAACCCCTAAAAACCCAAAAAGACCCTAAAAACCTTGAAAAACCCAAAAAACTATAAATACCCCTAAAAAATCCTAAAACCGCTCAAAATCCCTAAAAACCATAAAAATCCAAAAAAAACCCCAAAACCCCTGAAAATATAAGAAACTCTAAAACCTTGAGAACCCCCTGGTTGGTTTGGATGTGTTGCTGCTACTATGTTGCTGCGATGATTGGATGTGCTGCTGCTGGTTGCTGGAATGCGCTGGATGATGGCAATTGTGATGCTGGATGCTGGTTGGTGTTGAGCTGGGAGTTGCTGAAGCTGTGGTTTATGATCGTGTTGCTGTTGGATGTTGATTGTTGTTCGAGTTTAAATGTTGGGAGTTTGGTTAGCTATGAGCTGCTGGATGCTGGTTGATGCTGGATGATGGTGGTGGTTGCTTGGCTTTGTGTGTTTTTTCTTTTTCGCTTTTGATTTTTCTTTTTTTGGGGTCTTTTGCATCTTGGGTTGTAAGGGGTTTTTGGGTGTGTGTCGTTTGACCCCTCCCCTCCCTTATCTGCTGTGTCTCGTTTTTCTTTCTAATAAATTCGGGGGGGCCGGGAATATCCTGAACCTCACCTCTTCCTTGCTCCGAAAACCATGAAACACCCTAAAAAACATCAAAAACCCTAAAAACCCATAAAACTTATATTAAACCACTAAAACTCCAAAAAACCCATAAAACCCCTAAAACCCCTAAAATGTTAAAAAAATCTATAAAACCCTAAAAATCCCAAAATACTCAAGAAAACCATAAAGCCCCAAAAAGACAATAAAAACCCTGAAAACCCTTTAAACCCTAAAACTCCTAAAAACCCCAAAAAACCATAAAAATCTCTAAAAACCCTAAAATATCTAAAAACCACAAAAATCCTAAAAAATCCCTAAATATCCCTTAAAATGTAAAAAACCATAACAACCTTGAAAAAACCTTTAAACCATAAAAATCCCTAAAACCCTTAAAAATCCTAAAAAAGCAAAAAAAAAAACCTAAAAACCGACTAAAATTTCAAAAAAAACTTAAAACCCATAAAAACATTAAAAAACTCAAGGAAAATCCTAGAATTGAAAAAGACATAAAGAACATGAAAAACACTAAAAACCTAGGAAAATAAAAAATTCATCAAAATCCGAAAAACCCAAAAAAACACTAAAAATCATAAAAACCTAAAACCCCTAAAAATCTCGGAAAATGTAAAAAACCGTAAAAACCTTGAAAATAACCTAAATACCATTAAAACCCTTAAAAACCTTAAATACCCTAAAAACCCATAAAACCCATTAAAACCCTCAAACACCTTAAAAAACCTAAAAAACTCAAAAAACCCTAAAACTGAATAATACCCTAAAAACCCTGAAAAACCTTTAACCCCTAAAAACCCTCAAAAAACACTAAAAACCCTAAAAAACCCTAAAAACTATAAAAATACTAAAAAAGCCCTTAAAAATACATGAAGATGAAAAAAATCCTAAAAACTATGAAAAACCACTAAAACCCCTAAAAACCCTAAAACCATAAAATTTCAAAGAAACACCTAAAATCCACGAAAACATAAAAACCCTGGAAAACCCCTGAAAACCAAAAACACCCCTAAAAGCCTTAAAAACCATAAAAACCCATAAAAACCCTAAAACCCATTAAAAATTATAAAAACCCTTAAATATCATAAAAACGTTAAAAAATTATAAAGAAACTTAAAAACCCTAAAAACTCAAAAAAACTCTAAAACCCAAAAAGACTCTAAAAACCATAAAAACCCCTAAAAACCCTAAAAACCCTAAAAACATTTGAAAACCCCTAAAAACCATAAAGATCCATAAAGACCCTAAAAAACCCAAAAAATAATAAAAATCCTAAAAATCCCTTGAAAATCCATGAAAACCTAAAAAATCCAAAAAACCCCTAAAAACTGAAAAACTACTAAAAAACTTGAAAACCCTAAAAATCAATAAAATCCCTAAACAGCCACTATAAACTCTGAAAACCCTTAAAATACCAAAAAATGTTAAAAAACTCAAAAAACCCTTGAAACCCTAAAAAACCCTAAACACCATAAACCCCCCAAAAACCCATAAAAACCCTCAAAATCCATAAAAACCCTAAAAAATAAAAAACTTAAAACCCCCTAAAAATCCATGAAAATTTAAAAACCCCTAAAAACCATAAAACCCCCTAAAACTGTAAAAACCCATAAATCCACTAAAAACTATAAAAACCATTTAAAAATATAAAAACTTTATAAGACTATAAAAAACCATAAAAAACATAAAAAAACCCTAAAAACCAAAAAGACCCATCAAATCCTGAAACCATAAAAACCCTAAAACCCCTAAAACCCCCCCAAAACCCTAAAAACCCTAAAAAACGTACAAAACCCTAAAAATCATAAAAGTCATAAAAAAACCCTAAAAATGAATGAAAATGTAAAAAACCCTAAAAACCCATTAAACCATAAAAACCCTTAAAATCCTTAAAAAAACCCTAAAAACCCATAAAAACCCAAAAACCCAATAAAAATTTAAAAAACCCATAAAAATGTTTAAAAAATACTTAAAACCCTTAAAACCCTAAAAAAAAAAAAACCCAAACCCCCAAAAGATCCTAAAAACCTGAAAACCCCCAAACCCTAAACCCCCTTAAAATCCATATAAACCCTCAAAATCCCTAAAACCCTAAAAAACCCTAAAGACCATAAAATTCCTAATATCCACAAAAAATCTATGAAAACATAAAAAACCCTAAAAACCTTGAAAAACCCCTCAAACCCATAAAAAATCCTAAAAAAATTAAAAAATATTTAAACCTAGAAAATGACAACAACTCTAAAAACCCTTAAATCCCTAACAAACATTAGAAAACTCTATAAACATTAAAAACTATAAAAATACAAAAAAGATCCCTGGAAACCCAAGAGACCGTAAAAAGCCTGAAACCCCCTAAAAATCAATAAAACCTTTGAAAAACCCTCAAAACCACTAAAATCCCTGAAAACCCTAAAAACCATAAAACCCCTAAAAATCCTAAAAAACCCTAAAACCTCATAAAAATCCTAAAAACTCTAAAAACCCTTTAAATCCCAAAAAACCTTTAAAAAAATCCAAAAACCTTAAAAACTATAAAAAACGAAATAACCCAAAAAACCAAAAATCCCAAAGGACCCTAAAAAACTTGAAAAACCTTAAAACCCCTGATAACACTAAAAACCCTCAAAATTATGAAAAACCCTAAAAAACCCTAAAAACCAAAAAAAATATAAATAAAACCCAAAAAAATCAATGAAAATGTAAAAAACTCTACAAACCCTGGAAAACACCTAAAAACCCTAAAAACCATTGAAAACATAAAAACCACAAAACCCATAAAACCCCAAAAAAACTACTAAAACTCTAAAAACCCTTAAGGCCCCTAAAATGTTAAAAACTCTAAAAATTCTAAAAAACTCAAAAAAAATCTAAAATACCAAACAAACACTAAAAAACTTGAAAACACATAAAAACCATCGAAAAAGCCTAAAAACTCTTAACATCCCTAAAAACCCAGAAAAACCCCAAAACCATAAAAATCCTAAAAAACCCATAAAAATCAATGAAAATGTAAAAACCCTAAAAACCCTGAAATCCCCTAAAAACCATAAATCCCCCTAAACACCTTAAAAAATAAAAAACACTGATAAAAACCCTAAAACCCAATGAAAACATTAAAAACTATTAAAAACCCTAAAAACTTTAAAAAAACTCTAAAAAACCTTAAAACCCCTAAAAAACTCGAAAAAACTCCAAAAAACCACTAAAAACCCTAAAAATCCCGAAAACGCCCCAAAAACAATCAAAATCCCAAGAAACCCTAAAATCGTAAAAATCAAAAAACCCATGAAAACATACCCCCCCACATGAAAAAACCTCTAAAAAACATAAAAACCCCTAAACAACTTAAAAAACCCTAAAAACTCTAAAAACCCATTAACCCCCTAAAAATGTTAAAAAACTAAAAAAACCTTTAAAACCCCTAAAAACTCAAAAATACCCTAAAAACCCTATGAAACACTAAAAACCTCAAAAACTACTAAAACCACCAAAAAACCCAAGAATCCCAAGAATCCCTAAAAACCATAAATACCATAAAATCCTAAAAAACCCTAAAAAGATTAAAAAACCCTTAAAACCCCCTTAAAAAAATAACCCTACCAAACCTTAAAAAACCCTAAAACCCATAAAAACCATAAAACACTAAAAACTCCAAAAACTCCAAAAACCCTTAAAACCCCTAAAAATGTTAAAAATCTCTATAAAACTTCAAAACCCCTAAACAACTCAAAAAACCCCCTAAAACCCCAAAAAGACACTAAAATCCCTAAATCCTCTAAAAACCCTCAAAATACCTTAAACCTCAAAAAACCCAAAAAACCATAAAAATCCTAAAAAAACCTTAAAAATCCATGAAAACATAAAAATATCTAAAACCCCAAAAAAGACCAAGAAAACCATAAAAAGCCCTAAAAATATTACAAAATCCTAAAAACCCATAAAACCCTAAAAACCCACTAAAAACTATAAAACCCGTACAACTGCTAATAATGTTAAAAAACTCTAAAAACCTTAAAACTCTAAAAAACTCAAAAAAATCCTAAAAACCCCAAAAGACCCTAAAAACCATGAAAATCCCTTAAAACTCCTAATAACTCTAAAACCCCCCAAAAACCATAAAATCTCCTAAAAACCCATAAAACCATAAAACCACTAAAAACACTAAAAACCTTAAAAACCTTAAAAACCCCCAAAAACCTTAAAAATAACTAAAAAACCTTAAAAACTCAAAAATCCCCTAAAAAACAAGAGACACTAAAAACCCTGAAAAACCATAAAAACCATAAACATATTAAATAACCCCTAAAAATCCAAGAAAACATAAAAATCCTATAAACCCTAAAAGCCCCTAAAAACGCTAAAAACCATAAATCCCCCAAAACTACTAAAGACTCTAAAAAACCTTAAAACCCCCCAAAACATTAAAACCCTCTAAAAACCTTTAAAACCCTAAAAAACTCAAAAAAACCATGAAACCCCCAAAAGATCCTAAAAACCTAAAAAATCATAAAAACCTATGAAAACCCCTATACCCCTCAAAATCCCTAAATACACTAAAAACACTAAAAACCATAAAAATCCTAAAAACCCAAAAATCCATGATAATGTAAGAACACTAAAAACCCTGAAACACACCAAAAATCCATTAAACCCCCTAAAACCTTAAAAACCCCTAAAACCCCAAAATAACCCTAAAACCACTAATACTCTAAAACCCCTCAAAACCCCTAAAAATATTAAAAACTCTAAAAAAACCTAAAAACCTTAAAAACTCAAAAAACCACTAAAATCCATGAAAAACATTAAAAAATCTGAAAACCGCTTAAACCCCTAAAAACCCTGAAAACCCTAAAAACCCTCAAAATTCCAAGAACCCTAAAAACCATTAAAACATTAAAAACCCTGAAAACTATTAAAAACCCTAAAAACCATGAAAACCCTAAAAGCCCTCAAAATTCCTAAAACCCTAAAAACCATAAAAATCCTAAAAACCCCATAAAAAACAATGAAAATGTAAAAAAAACCCTAAAAACCCTAGAAAACCATAAAACCCCTAAAAAAATTACAAAACCCTAAAATCCCATTGAAACTATAAAAACCCATGAAAAACATTACAAACCCATAAGCACCTAAAAATGTGAAAAAAATATAAAAAAACATAGAAACCCTAAAAAGTCAAAAAAAACCCTAAAACCCAAAGAAGACCCTAAAAACCCTAAAAAACCCTAAAACCCTAAACACCCCTGAAAATCCCTGAAAATCCCTAAAACCCCTAAAAACCTAAAGCCATAAAAAACCTAAAAAAACCCTCAAAGTCCATGAAAACATAAAAACCCATAAAACCCCTGAAAATCATCTAAAAACCATAAAATTCCCTAAAAAAACCATAAAATCCCTAAAAGCCACTAAAAATCTAAAAACCCTTAAAATCCTAAAAACATTAAAAACATAAAAAACCTTAAAACCCCAAAAAACTCAAAAAAACTAAAAAGAAAAAAAGACCCTAATAAACCATGAAAAACAATAAAAATCCTAAAACCCTAAAATCCGTAAAATCCCTAGAAACCATAAAAATCCTAAAAACCCATAAAATTCCATGAAAATGTAAAATAAACTAAAAACTCTGAAAACCCCCTAAGAACCGTAAAAACTACTAAAAACCATAAAACCCCTAAACACCCATAAAATCCCTAAATAACTACCAAAAAATCTAAAAAACCTCAAAACCCATAAAATGTTTAAAAAACTCTAAAACACCTTAAAACCATAAAAAACTCAAAAAGCCCTAAAAACCCAAAAGACCAAAAAGACCATGAAAAACCCTAACAACCCGAAAAACCTTTGAAAAACCCTAAAACCCTCAAAATTCGTAAAAACCATAAAAAACCCATAAAAATCTGAGAAAACATAAAAAACCTTAAAACTCTATAAACACATAAAAACCATAACACCCCCTAAAAACCTTAAAAATCATAAAACCCATAAAACCCTAAAAACCCATTGAAAACTCTAAAAACCTTTAAAACCCCAAAAAATGTTAAAAAACTCTAAAAAACCTTAAAAATATTTTAAAAAATAAATAAAACCCCTAAAAACCAAAGGGCCCCAAAAAACCTAAAAACCCTTAAAATCCCTAAAAACCTAAAAATACCCTAAAAACCATAAAAATACTAGAAAACCCCTAAAAATCCATGAGAAAGATGCCAACTCTCCCACCAGGTTCTCTCCTATTTTCATGTTTTCTGGGTTTCCATCTCGGCGACTTTGCTGCTCCCTTGAAGATCTTGCGATGTGATGCGGTTGTGGCGCTTGGCGATGGGGCTTCTTGCTGGCGTGGATTGGTGTTTGCGACCTTCTTCATGTGGTTCGTGGCTCGCGTGGTGCTGCGTCTTTCAAGGATTTGCCTTGACCTCTCTAGTGGAGTGGTGTTCGTGTGGATGGAGATGCGGTTGTGGGCATCAGGGCCTCTCCTCGATAGATCTGGGCTCCGGTGGTGTTTCCCAGATCTGGTCGGCTTCACCTTGGACAGTCGTTTGCAGCGGTGTGGTGCGGACGCGACAGATCTGGTTTCTGCTTCTAGGGTTTCAAGATTTGCGGATCCGGCAGTGGCGGTCCTCGAGCTGGGAGACAAGCTCAGATCTGGTTCCCCCGGCATGCGGCGGTTCAGATCCATGGAGGTTCGGGCCAGATCCAGTCCCTTCTCGGTGCGGTGTTGCACTGCCATGGTGATGCCTCTCATTGCGACGAGCTCCTGGTGGTTCCCGGCTTCCTCGATGGCTTGTTCTTCCAAGCGGTGCCATGGAGAGTCCAGGCCTCGGTACTTCTTAATGTTGTGCAGTGGGACATTGTCGATCCTTGAAGCTGTGTGGGGAGCGGCCGCTTTGGTTTGGCTCGGGTAGTCAGGCGATGGTGCTGATTTCTCACTTCGGACCTCAGCACGGAGGCAGGTTCGTTTCTGGGTTTCCTTTTTGTGTTATGATCTTGTTGCTGGTCTGGATAAGTGTTGTGTTTTGGGATCTCTATCAGGATATGGTGGCTGCTTCACGGATTGTGGCGGGATTGGTTTGGTGCGTGTTCTTTGTTCTGTTTTGAGGTATTGGTTGTTGTCTGCTCTTGGGGTGCGAGTTCTGTGGTGCTTGCGATGGACCTTCATAGTTGGGAGGTGCTGGGTACTGGTTTTTGTGAAAAAGGATGATGGTTGTTGTATGGATGTGAGCTTTGGTGAATGGTGGTTGTGTGATTTCGGTGATGATGGTTATGTGTTGTTGGTGGTTGCTTGTGTTGGTGGGAAGGTGCTGGATTCTGGTTTTTGTGAGACTGGCTGCTGGTTGCTGATTCTGGGTGAGCTGCTGAATGCTGGTGATGGTTGTGATGTTGATGCTGGTGGTTCTGTGACTTTGGATGCTGGTGGTTCGGTGATGTTGAATGCTGGTGATTCTGGATGCTGGTTGCTGCTTGGGTAGGAGATGCTGAAGGTGTTGTGTTTACTTTACTGCTGGTTGCTGATTGTCTGGGAGATGCTTTCGGAGATGCTTTGGTTTTTATTCCTTTTGCGTACTTTTGATTTTTCTTTTTTTGTGGTCCTTGGGTGTGTGTTTGTAAAGGGTTTTTGGGTGTGGGTCGTTTAACCCCTCCCCTCCCTTGTTTGTTGTGTCTCTGTTTTTCTTTCTAATAAATTTCGGGGGGGGGGGGGGGAGGGGGGCGGGAATAGCCTGACCCTTGCATCTTCCTTGCCCTAAAAATCCATGAAAACATAAAATACCCTAAAAATGTTGAAAAACCTATGAAAACCATAAAACCCCATAAGAACCATTAAAAACACTAAAACCCGTAAAAACTCTAAAAACCCACTAAAAAAATCTAAAAAACCCTTAAAACCCCACAAAATGTTAAAGATCTCTAAAAAATATTAAAACCCTAAAAAACATAAAAAATCGAAAAATCAAAAAAGGACACTAAAAACCCTAAAAAACACTAAAAACCCAAAAGCCCCCAAAATCCCCTAAAACCCCTAAAGACTATAAAAATCCTAAACCCCCTAAATATCATTAAAAACCTGAAAACCCCTAAAAACCTCGAAAACCCCCTAAAAACAAAAAAACATGAAAAACAAATAAAAACTATAAAAACCCTTAAAACCACTAAAAAATTTAAAAAAAAATCTAAAAACCCTAAAATCTAAAAAAACCGTAAAAACCAAAAAAGACCTTAAAACCATGAAAAACCTTAAAAACCTTTGAAGAACCCTAAAATAACAAAAATCCTTAAAAACCTAAAACAATAAAAAATCCTAAAACCAAAAAAAACCATAAAACCCCTGAAAATCCATGAAAATGTAAAAACCCCTAAAAAGAATAAAACACCCTAAAAACTTAAAATCCCTAAAACCCCATGGAGGCTCCTCCCACAATGGGTTGACTGTCTGAGAATCTCTCAGGGTATGAACATTATGGTCACACATATATACAGGGAAGCGAACAAGGTGGCAGACGTACTCTCCAAGAAAGCAATTGAGGATGGATGTTCCATGTGGTCATTTATTGCACCAGATTTCTACACTCCTCTTGTGGACTCAGACATGAAGGGTGAATTGCACACTCGGCTATGCAAACCCTCCTTGTAATGCCTTGTACCTCTATTTTATGTTATTGAATTTTGTGGGGCTGGGATCCGCCTGGCCCCAAACCTGTTTTGCCTAAAACCATAAAAATCCTAAATAACCCCTAAAAGTCCATTAAAATTTAAAAAACCCTAAAAACCCTAAATCCCCACTAAAAACCATAAAACCCCATAAAAACTTTATAAACCCTATAAAGCTATAAAATCCATAAATCCACTAAAATCTCTAAAACCCATAAAACTCCTAAAAATGTTAAAAACTCTAAAAACCTCAAAAAACCCCCAAAAACCCAAAAAACCCAAAAAACCCCTTAAAACCCTAAAAATCCCTAAAAATCTGTGAAAAAATAAAAAACCCAAAAAACTCTGAAAAACCCCTCAAAACGATATAAAACCATTAAAAACCCTAATTTCCCATAAAAACCTTAAAACCCAGTAAAATCTCTAAAAACCCCTAAAAAGGTTATAAAAATCTAAAAACATTAAAACCCCAAAAAAACCAAAAAAACCTGAAAAATAAAAGGACCCTATAACCCTAAAAACCCCCCAAAATCACAAAAAACCCCTAAAAACCCTAAAATCGAAAAAAACCTAAGAAACCCCAAAAAATATATGAAAATGTAAAAAATCCCGAAAACTCATAAAAACCCCTGAAAACCATAAAACCCCTAAAAACCTTTAAAAAACTTAAAAACCCCAAAAAACCCTAAAAAAATAAAAACTCTAAAAACCCTATAAACCCCCTTAAAATGTTTAAAAACTCTAAAAATTCTTAAAACCCCTAAAAATTCAAAAAATACCCTTGAACCCCAAAAAAACCCTTAAAACCCTAAAAACCTTTGAAAACCCCTAAAAACATTCAAAATCCCTAAAAAGCATAAAAATTCATAAAAACCATAAAAATATTTAAAATAACTCCTAAAAATCTATAAAAACGTAAAAAACACTAAAAACCCTAAAAAATTCCTTAAAACCATCCAAACCCATAAAAACCTTAAAAACCCATAAAAACCCCAAAACCACTAAAAACTCTAAAACCATTTAACCTAAAAAGGTTTAAAAACCTTAAAAACACTAAAAACTCAAAAAAAAAACACAAAAAAACCCAAAATACTGTAAAAGACCTAAAAACCCCAAAAAAGCCCTAAAACCCTAAAAATCCTCAAATTCCCTAAAAAACCTAAAAACGCTAAAAATCCTAAAAACCTCAAAAAATCCATAAAAACCTAAAAACCCCTTAAAACCCTAACCCCCCCCCCCCAAAACCCCCAAATCCCTAAAAACCCAAAAACATCCTAAAATCCATAAAAATCATAAAAATCCATGAAAACATAGAAAACCCTAAAAATCCATAAAAACCCCTAAACACCATAAAAACCTCTAAAAACCTTAAAAAACCCTAAAACCCAAGAAACCTTAAAACCCACTATAAAAACCTTAAAAAACTATAAAAACCTTTAAAACACTAAAACCCTCAAAATCCCTAAAAACACTAAAAGCCTTAGAAACCATAAAAATCCTAAAAACCCCTAAAAATCCCTGAAAATGTGAAAAACCCTAAAAACCCCAAAAAAACTTCTGAAAACCATAAAAGCCTTAATAAATCCTAAAATCCATAAAACCCACTAAAAACTAAAAGACCATGAAAACCCGAAAAAAAAATAGCGTAAAAAGACACTAAAAACCCCGAAAAACCCTACAAATCTTAAAAACCCTTGAAAAACCCTAAAACCCCTCAAAATCCGTAAAAACCCTAAAAACCATAAAAAACCTAAAAAAACCCTCAACATTAACAAAAACGTAAAAAGCCAAAAAAACCCCTAAAAATTTCTGAAAACCTTTAAAACCCTAAAGAGATAAAAAAACCTTAAACCCAAAACAACCCAGAAAACCCTAAAAAAACCTAAATCCCCAGAAAACCTCTAAAAACCCTAAAAACCCTCAAAATCACTAAAAATAGTAAAAATCCCAAAAACCAATAAAAATACTAAAAAACACCTTAAAATCCATGAAAACATAAACAACCCTAAAGACCTTAAAAAATCCTTGAAAACCATAAACCCCCTAAAAACCATCAAAAACCTAAAACCCATAAAACCCCTAAAAACCCACTAAAAATAATAAAAACCCTTAAAACCCCTAAAGAGTTAAAAAACTCTAAAAAACCTTAAAAACAAAAAAAAACTCAAAATACCCCAAAACACAAAAAGAACCTAAAGACCTAGAAAAACCCTAAAACGCTAAAAACCCTAGAAAAACCCTAAAACCCCTCAAAATACCTAAATCCCCTTAAAACCATAAAAATTATAAAAATCCTAAAAACCCCTAAAAATCAATGAAAATGTAAAAGACCATAAAACCCCTGAAAACCCGCTAAAACCCAAAAAACCCCCTAAAAACCTTAAAAACACTAAAAACCCAAAAAAAACACTAAAACTCTAAAAAACCTTAAAACACATAAAAACGTGAAAATCTCTAAAAAACCTTAAAAAAAATATCCTAAAAACCCAAAAAGACCCAAAAACCTCTAAAAACCCAAGAAAACTTTTCAAAATCCCAAAAAACCCAAAAAACCATAAAAATCCTAAAAAACATAAAAAATCCTAAAAACCATGAAAAACACCTGAAAACCATAAAAACCATAAAAACTCCTAAAACCTTAAAAAAACCCTAAAATTCGATAAAAATCACAAAAAAGTCTAAAAAAATTAAAACCCCTAAATTTTTTAAAAAACTCTAAAAAACTTTAAACCCCTAAAAAACTCAAAAAAACCCTAAAAAACCAAAATGTCCCTAAAAAACTTGAGAACCCCTAAAATCCCTAAAAAATCTTTAAAACCCTCAAAATCCATAAAAACCGTAGAAAACATTAAAATCTAAAAAATTCCAAAAAATCAATGAAAACGATCAAAATCCCCAAAAACCCTAAGAACACCCTAAAAACCATAAAAGAATTAAAAACACTTAAAATCCATGAAAACATAAATAACACTAACAACCCTCAAAATCATAATATCCTAAAAACCTTAAAAAAATCCAAAAACTCGTAAAAACACAAAAAACCCACAAAAAACTCTAAAAACCATTAAAACCCATAAAAAATCCAAAAACTCGCGTGGTGCTGCGTCTTTCAAGGATTCGCCTTGACCTCTCTAGCGGAGTGGTGTTCGTGTGGATGGAGATGAGACTGTGGGCATCAGGGCCTCTCCTCGATAGATCTGGGCTCCGGTGGTGTTTCCCAGATCTGGTCGGCTTCGCCTTGGATGGTCGTTTGCAGCGGTGTGGTGCGGACGCGACAAATCTGGTTTCTGCTTCTAGGGTTTCAAGATTTGCGGATCCGGAAGTGGCGGCCCTTGAGCTGGGAGACAAGCTCAGATCTGGTTCCCCCGGCATGCGGCGGTTCAGATCCATGGAGGTTCGGGCCAGATCCAGTCCCTTCTTGGTGTGGTGTTGCACTGCCATGGTGATGCCTCTCGTTGCGACGAGCTCCTGGTGGTTCCCAGCTTCCTCGATGTCTTGTTCTTCCATGAGGTTCCATGGAGAGTCCAGGCCTCGGTACTTCTTGATGTTGTGCAGTGGGACATTGTCGATCCTTGAAGCTGTGTGGGGAGCGGCCACTTTGGTTTGGCTCAGGTAGTCAGGCGATGGTGCTGATTTCTCACTTCGGACCTCAGCACGGAGGTAGGTTCGTTTCTAGGTTTCCTTTTTGTGTTATGATATTGTTGCTGGTCTGGATAAGTGTTGTGTTTTGGGATCTCTATCAGGATATGGTGGCTGCTTCATGGATTGTGGCGGGATTGGTTTGGTGTGGGTTCTTTGTTCTGTTTTGAGGTATTGGTTGTTGTCTGCTCTTGGGGTGCGAGTTCTGTGGTGCTTGCGATGGACCTTCATAGTTGGGAGGTGCTGGGTACTGGTTTTTGTGAAAAAGGATGATGGTTGCTCTATGGATGTGAGCTTTGGTGAATGATGGTTGTGTGATTTTGGTGATGATGGTTATGTGTTGTTGGTTGTTGCTTGTGTTGGTGGGAAGGTGCTGGATTCTGGTTTTTGTGAGACTGGCTGCTGGTTGCTGATTCTTGGTGAGCTGCTGAATGCTGGGGATGGTTGTGATGTTGATGATGGTGGTTCTGTGACTTTGGATGCTGGTGGTTCTGTGATGTTGAATGCTGGTGATTCTGGATGCTAGTTGCTGCTTGGGTAGGAGATGCTGAAGGTGTTGTGTTTACTTTACTGCTGGTTGTTGATTGTCTGGGAGATGCTGTTGGAAATGCTTTGGTTTTTCTTCCTTTTGCGTACTTTTGATTTTTCTTTTTTTGTGGTCCTTGGGTGTGTGTTTGTAAAGGGTTTTTGGGTGCGGGTCGTTTAACCCCTCCCCTCCCTTGTTTGTTGTGTCTCTGTTTTTCTTTCTAATAAATTTGGGGGGGGGGGGGGGGGAATAGCCTGACCCTTGCATCTTCCTTGCCCTAAAAATCCATGAAAACATAAAATACCCTAAAAATGTTGAAAAACCTATGAAAACCATAAAACCCCCTAAGAACCATTAAAAACACTAAAACCCATAAAAACTCTAAAAACCCACTAAAAAATCTAAAAACCCTTAAAACCCCACAAAATGTTAAAGATCTCTAAAAAATATTAAAACCCTAAAAAACATAAAAAATTGAAAAATCAAAAAAGGACACTAAAAACCATAAAAAACACTAAAAACCCAAAAGCCCCCAAAATCCCCTAAAACCCCTAAAGACTATAAAAATCCTAAACCCCCTAAATATCATTAAAAACCTGAAAACCCCTAAAAACCTTGAAAACCCCCTAAAAACAAAAAAACATGAAAAACAAATAAAAACTATAAAAACCCTTAAAACCACTAAAAAAATTAAAAAAAAATCTAAAAACCCTAAAATCTAAAAAAACCGTAAAAACCAAAAAAGACCTTAAAACCATGAAAAAACTTAAAAACCTTTGAAGAACCCTAAAATAACAAAAATACTTAAAAACCTAAAACAATAAAAAATCCTAAAACCAAAAAAACCATAAAACCATAAAACCCCTGAAAATCCATGAAAATGTAAAAACCCTGAAAAACCCCTAAAAAGAATAAAACACCCTAAAAACTTAAAATCCCTAAAACCCCATGGAGGCTCCTCCCACAATGGGTTGATTGTCTGAGAATCTCTCAGGGTATGAACATTATGGTCACACATATATACAGGGAAGCGAACAAGGTGGCGGACGTACTCTCCAAGAAATCAATTGAGGATGGATGTTCTATGTGGTCATTTGTTGCACCAGATTTCTGCACTCCTCTTGTGGACTCAGACATGAAGGGTGAATTGCACACTCGGCTGTGCAAACCCTCCTTGTAATTCCTTGTACCTCTATTTTATGTTATTGAATTTTGTGGTGCTGGGATCCGCCTGGCCCCAAACCTGTTTTGCCTAAAACCATAAAAATCCTAAACAACCCCTAAAAGTCCATTAAAATTTAAAAAACCCTAAAAACCCTAAATCCTCACTAAAAACCATAAAACACATAAAAACATTATAAACCCTATAAAGCTATAAAATCCATAAAACCACTAAAATCTCTCAAACCCATAAAACTCCTAAAAATGTTAAAAACTCTAAAAACCTCAAAAAAACCCCAAAAACCCAAAAGACCCTAAAAACCCATAAAATCCCTAAAAGCCCCAAAAATCCCTAAAAATCCGTGAAAACATAAAAAACCCAAAAAACTCTGAAAAACCCCTCAAAACGATATAAAACCATTAAAAACCCTAATTTCCCATAAAAACCTTAAAACCCAGTAAAATCTCTAAAAACCCCTAAAAAGGTTATAAAAATCTAAAAACATTAAAACCCCTAAAAAAACCAAAAAAACTTGAAAAACTAAAAGGACCATATAACCCTAAAAACCCCCAAAACCCCCCAAAATCACAAAAACCCCTAAAAACCCTAAAATCGAAAAAAACCTAAGAAACCCCAAAAAATATATGAAAATGTAAAAAATCCCGAAAACTCATAAAAACCCCTGAAAACCATAAAACCCCTAAAAACCTTTAAAAAACTTAAAAACCCCAAAAAAACCCTAAAAAAATAAAAACTCTAAAAACCCTATAAACCCCCTTAAAATGTTTAAAAACTCTAAAAATTCTTAAAACCCCTAAAAATTCAAAAAATACCCTTGAACCCAAAAAAAACCCTTAAAACCCTAAAAACCTTTGAAAACCCCTAAAAACATTCAAAATCCCTAAAAACCATAAAAATTCATAAAAACCATAAAAATATTTAAAAAAACTCCTAAAAATCTATAAAAATGTAAAAAACACTAAAAACCCTAAAAAATTCCTTAAAACCTTAAAAACCCATAAAACCCCAAAACCACTAAAAACTCTAAAACCCTTTAACCTAAAAAGGTTTAAAAACCTTAAAAACACTAAAAACTCAAAAAAAACACATAAAAACCCAAAATACTGTAAAAGACCTAAAAACCCCAAAAAATCCATAAAAACCTAAAAAACCCTTACAACCCTAACCCCCCCCCCAAACCCCCAAATCCCTAAAAACCCAAAAACATCCTAAAATCCATAAAAATCATAAAAATCCATGAAAACATAGAAAACCCTAAAAATCCATAAAAACCCCTAAACACCATAAAAACCTCTAAAAACCTTAAAAAACCCTAAAACCCAAGAAACCTTAAAACCCACTAGAATGTCTAAAAATATATAAAACCCCTAAAAACATTAAAAACTCTAAATAACCATAAAACTCTAAAAAGTAAAAAAAAACCCAAAAAACTAAAAAGACCCTAAAATCCCTAAAAAACCCTAAAACCCAAAACCCCTGAAAAACCCTAAAACCATCAAAATCCCTAACAACCATAAAAATAGAAAACCACTAAAAATCCATGAAAACATAAAAACCCTAAAAACCTAAAAACGCTGAAAACCCCTAAAAACCATAGAAATCCCTAAAACCCCCAAAAAACCATAAAAATGACTAAAAACTCTAAAAACCCTTAAAACCCAAAAAAATGTTAAAAAAATAGAAAACCTTAAATACACTCAAAAAATAAAAAAAAAATAGTCTAAAACCCCCAAAAGACCCGAAGAACCCCTAAAAACCATAAAATTCATAAAAACCCCTAAAACCCATGAAAACCTAAAAAACCCTAAAAACCCTAAAAAACTCCTGAAAACTATAAAAACCCCTAAAAACCTTAAAAAACCCCTAAAACCCCATAAAAACCCTAAATACTACTAAAATCTCTAAAATCCCTTAAAACCCCTTAATTTTTTTTAAAAACTCTAAAAAACCTTAAAACCCATAAAAACCCTAAAAATCCAAAAGGCCCTAAAAAAACAAAAAATCCTAAATCCCCCCTAAAAACCCTCAAAATACATAAAAAATCTAGAAAACCCTAAAAACCATAAAAATCCTAAAAGATCCCTAAAAATCCATGAAAACATAAAAAACATTAAAAAACCTTAAAACCCATAAAAACTGAAAAAAAAACTGATAAAAAACCCTAAAACCCCATAAAAACCATAAAACCCCCCTAAAAATCCAAAAACCCTTAAAACCCCTAAAAAAATTAAAAACTATAAAAAACCTTAAAAACCATAAAAAAACTCAAAAAAACCCTAAAAACACAAAAAGACCTTAAAGACCCTAAAAACCCTCAAAATCACTAAAAACCCTAAAACCCTAAAAACCATAAAAATCCTAACAAAATTCTAAAAAACCATGAATATGTAAAAAAACCTAAAAAATCCCTGAAGACCATAAAACCCCTAAAACCCTCAAAAAACCACCAGAACCCCTAAAACCGCTGAAAAATCTAAAAACTCTTAAAACCCTAAAAACCCAAAAGACCGTAAAATCCCTAAACCCCCCTAAAAACCCTAAAAACCTCTTAAAAAGCATAAAAACACTAAAAACCCTAAAAAACATTAAATTCCTAAGAAACCCCTAAAACTCCATGAAAATGTAAAGAACCCTAAAAGACAAGAAAACCCCTAAAAACCATAAAACCATTAAAAACCTTAAAAACCCATAAAATCCCAAAAAGTCCCTACAAACTTGGAAAAACCCTAAAAACCTCTGAAAACCCCTAAGCCCCTCAAAATCTCTAAAAATATTTAAAAACCCTAAAAACCATAAAAATCCTGAAAAACCCCCTAAAACAATAAATTCCCCTAAAAACCTTAAAAACCCTAAAACCCCATAAAAACCACTAAAAACACTAAAAAATACTTAAAACCCCTAAAAACATTAAAAACTCTAAAAAACCTTTAAACCCTAAAAAACTCCCAAAAAATCCATAACAACCCTTAAAATCCTTAAACCCTCAGAAAAACCCTTGAAAACCATAAAACCCCCTAAAAACTTAAAAACCCTAAAAAACCTCTCACAGTTGCTCTTGTCAGGTCTCTTGTGGATATGGAAACTACACTTGAATGGTTGGTTTTGTGCTGATAGGGTTCTGTTGCTTAGGTTGCTGGGTGCTAGGTTTTAGAGATGCCTTTTTTGGTTTGGTAGCTTTTGGCTGCTCATGTTGGGGAGGAGTTTTTTGTGCTTTTGGTTCTGGTTGTTGTTTGATGTGCTTTGTTGGGCTTGTAAGTTGGTGACGGTCTTTTTCTTACTTGGCTGGGGTGCATCTGGTTGTGGACTTGTGCAGAAGCTTACTTGTGGATAAGAACAATGGATTGTGCAATGTTGGACTTTGGCTTGGGTTTTTCTTCTTGTTTTTTTTTTGTTTTCAACCTTCAGGGCAGTTTTTTCACCTATAGTGATCGTTTTTAATTCAATTCCTTTTCCCTTTTATATATCATGTTCTATTTTCCTTGTAAAAAAAACTGAAAAAACCTAAAACCTGAAAAAACTCTAAAAACCCTAAAAACCCATAAAAAAGTTAAAAATTCTAAAAAACCATAAAATCCCAAAAAGCTGAAAAAAAAACCCTAAAACCCCAAAAAGACCCTAAAAGCCCTGAAAACCTGAAAACCCCAAAAACCTGCGGAAAACCCCTAAACACTTCAAAATCCCTAAAACCCTAAAAACAATAAAAATCATAAAACCCACCAAAAGTCCATGAAAACATAAAAAACTATACAAAACCCTAAAAACCTTAAAACCACCTAAAAACCCATAAAACCCTAAAATGCAACTAAAAACTCTAAAAACCTAAAAAAACCCCTAAAAACATTAAAAATTTCTATAAGAATTAAAACTAGAAGAAACTCAAAAAAAACACTAAAAATCCAAAATGAACCTAAAAACCCTGAAAAATTCTAAAAACCCCTTAAAACCCTAAAAAATCCAAAAAACCATAAAAATCCTAATGCCCCCTAAAAATACATGAAAACATAAAACCCCCAAAATCAATAAAATATCCTTAAAAACCATAAAAACTCCTAAAACCCTTAAAAATCCTAAAGCCCATAAAAGTCCTAAAAATCACTAAAAACGCTAACAACCCCTGAAAATGTAAAAAAAATCTAAAAAACCTTAAACCCATAAAAAACTCAAAAAACCCCTAAAAACCCAAAATGACCCTAAAAGCCCTAAAAACACTAAAATCTCTCGAATTACCTAAAAACCCTAAAACCCATAAAAACCATAAAAATCCACCCCCCCAAAAAATTCAATTAAAATGTAAAATACCCTAAAAACCCTAAAAACCCCTGAAAACATAAAACCCCTAAAGACATTTAAAAACCCATAAATAGAACTAAAAACTAAAAAAACATTAAAAACACAAAAAATATTAAAAAACACTGAAAACCATAAAACCCCCCCAAAAAACTAAAAAACCCCCTAAAACACAAAAAGATCCTAAAACTCTTGAAAACCCATAAAAGCGCCTAAAAATCCCTAAACACCCGAAAAACAATAAAATCCCAAAAAATCCATGAAAATATAAAAAATCCTAAAAACCCTTAAAAAAACCTGAAAACCATAAAACCCATAAAAATCTAAAGAACACTAAAAACCCATAAAACCCCTAAAAACCACTAACAACTATAAAAACTCTTTAAACCTCTAAAAACTTTTCAAAACCCTAAAAAACATTAAAAACCCAAAAAACATAAAAAACCCAAAATACCCAAAATACCCTAAAAACCCCTAAAAACCTCTGAAAACCCACAAAAACCCTCAAAATCTAGAAAAACCCTTAAAACCCCTAAAAACCATAAAGATCCTAAAAACCCCTAAAAATCCACAAAAATGTGAAGAGCACTAAAAACTAAAAAAACCCCTAAATCTATAAAAAAAACCCTAAAAACCCATAAAAATCACTAAAAATCTAAAAACCCTTAAAACCCCAAAAACGTTAAAAATTCTAAAAAACCTTAAAACCTTAAAAAACTCAAAAACCCCTAAAAACTCAAAAAGACCCTAAAAACACATAAAACTACTAAAAACCTATAAAACCCCTGAAAACCAATAAAACCCATAAAAATCACCAAAACCCTTCAAAAAACTAAATACGATAAAAATCCTAAAAAACCCCTAAAAATCAATGAAAATATAAAAAACCCTAAAACCCCAAAAAAACATTGAAAACCACAAAACACCAAAAAACCTTAAAAGGCCCTAAAAACCGATAAAACCCTTAAAAACCGCTAAAAACCCTAAAAACCCCCCAAACCCCCCAAAACCCCTCAAAATCCTGAAAAACACGAAAAACCCTAAACATCCTAAAATCCTAAAAACTCCCTAAAAATCCATGAAAACAGAAAAAACCTTAAAACCCTAGAAACTCTAAATCCATAAAACACCTAAAAATAATAAAAAACCCTAAAACCCATAAAGATCCTAAAATAACTAAAAACTCTAAAAACCCTTAAAACCACAGGAAACATTATAAAACTCTAAAAAACCTTTAAACCCTAAACTCCCCAAAAAACATAAAACCTATAAAAATCCTAAAACCCCTAAAAAACGCTACACACCCTCAAAATCCCTAAAAAATCTAAAAGACCCTAAAAGCCATAAAAATCCTAAAAAACTCAAAAAAATCCATGAAAATGTAAAATACCCTAAAAATCCTGAACAACTACTAAAAACCATAAAAACCCCAAAAAACCATAAAAAACTAAAACCCATAGAAACCCCAAAAATCATTAAAAACTCTAAAAAACTCTAAAAATCCCTAAAAAACTCAAAAAACCCTAAACCACAAAAAAATACCCTAAAAATCCAGAAAAACCTTAAAATGCTTAAAAAATTATGAAAACCCCTAAAAATAATAAAAACCATTAAAATCCTCAAAAACATAAAAACCTAAAACCCCCCTTAAAATCCATGCAAACACAAAAAACCCTAAAAACCCAAAAGACCCCTGAAAACCATAAAAACCCCTAAGAACTTTAAAAACCATTAAAACCCCATAAAAACTCTAAAAACCCACAAAAAAATCTAAAAACTCATAAAACAAGTGAAAATGTTAAAAAATTCTAAAAAACCGAAAAAGGAAAAAAAACCTTAAAAATCCTAAAAACTGAACAGACCCTAAAAACCCAGAAAACCCCTAAAAACCCTTAAAACCCCTGAAAAACCCTAAAAACCCTTAAAATCCATAAAAACCCTGAATAACATAAAAATGATAAAAACCCCCTAAAAATCCATGAAATAGTAAAAAACCCTAAAAACCCTGAAAAACCTAAAAACCCCTAAAAACCCCTAAAAACCTTAAAAACCTAAAAAAACACTAAAAACACTAAAAACACTAAAAACACTTAAAACCCTTGAAACTTTAAAAAATCTTAAAAACATAAATAACTCGAAAAAACTCAACCCCCCACCCCCCCTAAAAACCACAAAATACCCTAAAAACCCTGAAAACCCCTAAAAGCCTAGAACCCCTTAAAACCCGTGAAAACCCCCAAAATCCCTAAAAACCCTAATACGAAAAAAAAATAAAAATCCAATAAACATCCCTAAAAATCCATAAAAACGTAAAAAAATACTAAAACCCTAAAAAATACTTTAAAACCATAAACCCCAAAAATCGTAAAAAACCCTAAAAACCCATAAAAACCCTAAAAACAACTAAAATGAAAAAAACCCTTAAAACCCCAAAAAAATGTTAAAAACCTTAAAACCCTAAAAAACTCAAAAAAACACTAAAACACACAAAAGACCCAAAAACCCTGAAAACCCATAAAAACACTAAAAACCCTAAAAACCATTGATAAACTCTAAAGATGCTCAGAATCCCTAAAAAACATAAAAACTGTAAAAATCCTAAAACCCCCCTAAAAATCCATGAAAAAGTAAAAACCTAAAAACCTATTGAAAACCATAAAAACCCTTAAAAACCATAAAACCCATCAAAAACCTAAAAATAAATAAAAACTCTAAAAACCCTTGCAACCAATAATAGATTAGAAAACTCTAAAAACCCTTTAAAACTCTAAAAAACTCAGAAACAACCCCTAAAAGCCCAAAAAACCCAAAAAACCCTAAAAACCCCATGAAAACCCTAAGAACCGTCAAAATCCCTAAACCTATAAAAACCCTAAAAATCATAAAATTCTTAATTAATACCTAAAAATCCCTCAAAACATAAAAACCCTAAATATCCTGAAAGCCCCTGAAAACCATAAGACCCCTAGAAACATTAAAAACCCTAAAAAATTCTAAAAACCCCTTTAAACCCCTAAAAACGTTATGAAACTCTAGAAACCTTTAAACCCCTAAAAATCTAAAAAAAGTAAAAACCCAAAAGACCCTAAAAACTCTTAAAACCCTAAAAATACATGAAAGCTCCTAAAAACCCTCAAAATCCCGAAAAACCCTATAACCCACAAAAACCCTAAAAACCTAAAATCCATGAAAACGTAAAACCCCTAAAACCCTTAAAACCCCCTTAAAACCATAAAACCCCAAAAAACCTTATAAAACCTTAAACAACCATACGATCCCTATAAAACCACTAAAAACCCTTAAAACCCCAAAAATATTAAGAAATTCTAAAAACCCGTAAAACCCCTAAAAACTAACAAAAAACATAAAAACCCCCAAAAGATACTAAAAACCGTAAAACCCACTAAAAACCCCTTTAAAACCCTCAAAAATCCCAAAAACCCTAGAAAATCCTAAAAACCATAAAAATCCTAAAAAATCCTAAAAATACATCAAAACGTAAAAAACATTACAAATCCTAAAAAACTCATGAAATCCATAAGAACCCCTAAAACCTTTAAAAACCTAAAAACCCATAAAAACCCTAAAAATAACAAAAAACTCTAAAAACCCTTAAAACCACTAAAAATGTTAATAAACTATAAAAACCCATAAAGCCCTAAAAACTCAAAAAAAACCCTTTGAAAATGTAAAACCCCCAAAAAACCTAAAAAACTCTTGGACACCATGAAAACCACTAAAAACGTAAAAAATCCTAAAACCCCATGGAACCCTTAAAAAAGCTAAAAGCTATGAAATCCCTTTAAACCCCTAAAAATGTTAAAAACACTAAAATGCCTTAAAAATCCAAAAAATAAAAAAAAAACTTAAAACCACAAAAGACCGTAAAAACACCAAAACCCACTTAAAACACTAAAAACCCCTAAAAACCCCTAAAAACCCTAAAAACCATAAAAATTATAAAAAACCCATAAAAATCCATGAAAACACAAAAAACTGTAAAAAAGCTAAAAACCCCCTAAAAACTATAAAAACCCCTTAAAAACAATAAAAACCCTTAAAAACCTAAAAACCACTAAAAACTCTAAAAACCCTCAAAATACCTAAAAATATAAAAAAAACATTAAAAGACAATAAAACCCCTAAATATTTAAAAAAACCCAAAAAACCCAAAAAACCCTAAAAAAACACTAAAACCACTAAAAACCTCATTAAAAATCCTAGAACCCCTCAATATCACTAAAAACAAAAAAATCATAAACCCCCCCTAAAAATCCATGAAAATGTAAGACCCTAAAACCCTGAAAAACCTATGAAAATCATAAAAACCCTATTACACTAGGAGAAGGCAACTATCGAGTGATATGATGAACATTAGTTAACACACTCATCACAACTGGGTTGTGGTTGGTGATTTTAATATGGTGTTGAGGCGAGATGAAAGGATTGGATCATCTTTCTCATGCATCGCTGTAGAGGAATTCTCTTGTTGTCTTGATCAGTGCAATCTGGCAGAACTCCCTATTGAGGGTGATCACTTCACATGGGGAAGGTTCACCATCAATGGGAGGCAAGCAAGTGAATTAGATATATGTTTCTTCCAAATCAATGATAGCAGTTCTCCAAGTGCGATATCTACAGCTACTCTCCCTAAGTTCAATTCGGATCATAACCCCTTGATGATTGAAATCCGTGACAATAACCGTAGGTCCTCTCCTTTGCCTTTCAAATTCAACAATGTTGGCTCACCATCCTTGGCTGCAGGGAAGTGGTTGTTAATGGGTGGAGTAGCACTTTTTATGGCAGCCCACACTTTGTTGTGGCGGAAAAACTCAAACGAATAAAGAGTCTTCTTAAGGAATGGAGTAATATCTCTTTCTCCAAGCTTGATGATGAAATTAAGGATGCTGAATCCCAACTTACTCACTGTCAAATAAACACTCAGCAGCAACTCACCCCCCCTGGGGAGGAAATACAACTTCATTCTAAGTTGTATGAGCTTTTGGCATTGAAAGAGAAGCTTGCTAGAAATCAATTTAGCATGGCCAGGCTAAAGGAAGGGGATAGGAACTCCAAATTCTTTCATCGTCTTCATAGGGAGAAAAAATCTAAGAAAGTTCTGAATGTCATTCGGATTAATGGGACCTCCTTTTCATCTGAACATGAGATCTCCAATGTTGTGGTTGGTCATTTCAAGGAACTATACATTGATGGCGGGCATGAGCAGACCCCTAGATTATTTGGATCTATTGATCCTCGCGTTAATGATTAGTAGAAAAAGAGTCTTACTGATGCCCCGTTTGAAGAGGAAGCCAGGTCTTCTCTTTTTTCTCTGAATATGGACAACACTCCCAGCCCAGATGGCTTTAGTAATAAGTTCTTCATGTTTTATTGGGATATTTTACATGTGGAGGTCACTAATGCTGTCAGAGAGTTATTTATTTCCTACTACATCCCTCATGGAACGAACTCCAACTTCCTTGCTTTACTTCCAAAGAAAGAGAATGCCATGGATATTGGGGAATTTCTTCCGGTGGTGATTGGAAACACTATTCCAAAGATAATAAGTAAAATTTTGGCGATCAGGTTGGGGAAGATTGTCGGTGGGATAATCACCACAAACAAATTTGGGTTTGTCCCAAGACGTAATATTCAGAGCTTCCTATATTCTACATCAAAGGGTATCAACATCATGAGGAAGGCCTCTAAGTATGGAATCTTTGCTATGAAGCTGGACATCTCAAAGGCATTTGATATGATCAAATGGAGCTTCATCTTTACTGTTCTCAGCAAGTATGACTTCTCCACCTCTTTCATTAATCTGATCCAAACTATATTGTCCAGTGTTAGGATCTCTGTTCTTGTTAATGGATCCCCTAAGGGATTCTTCCATTTCTCTCGCAGTGTCAGGCAGGGTGATCTGATTTTTGATCTCCACTTTTCTCTGGTTGAGGATTATCTTAGCAGATGCATAATTGATCTTGTTCAGGCTGGTTCTTATGCTCCGATAAAAGTTGGGAAAGATCTTTATGTGCCAACTAATATTCTATATGTGGATGACATTCTCCTTTTTGGAAGGAAGATAGGTGTACCCTATCCTCAATTAAATTATTACTACAACATTATGAAGAGGTTGCGGGGCAATCCATTAGTTGGAAAAAGTCCTCTATTATTTTTGGCAATGGGATTCCAGCCTCCAAGCAACGCAGAATTGTAAGAACTCTTGGTGTCATGAGGGGCTCCCTCCCTTTCATGTACCTGGGGGTTCCCTTGTTTTGGGGGAAGGTGAAAAGTGGATACCTTGAGGGAATTTCGCTCAAAATCACTCAACAACTTGCGATCTAGAAAGGAAAATGCTTATTTCAGGCGGGTAGAATTTTCCTGATCAATTCTGTTATTACATCCATGTTTGTGCATGTTTTCTCCATTTATAGATGGTCGACAAGTCTCATCAAGAGTTTTCAAGCAAAAATCAGGAACTTTGCATGGACGGGCTGCATGACTGAGAAGAATCTTATATCTGTGGCATGTAAAGAATGTACAAAGCCCATCGAAATGGGTGGGCTAGGAATAAAGGACCTTAGGAAATTCAATGATGGCTTAATTGGTAAATTTACATGGAACCTTTTCAACCCGCCGGACAATAGTCTTGACTTCTTGAGGGAAAGGTTCACTTCCAAACTCTGTGAGGAGTTCCCTGGCTTCATTCCTTCTTCGTTCTGGACCACGATCAGGTCCTCCTATAGAAGCATTATTTCTCACTCTAAATGGGATGTCTAAAGGCATTCAGTTTTAAATTTTTGGACGACCACCTGGCTTGAATGACCCATTCGTGAATCTGTCCAACCCCCTAATAATTTTAAGCATTGGACCATCACTGATCTCAACAATAACATGAGCGAGATTGAAAGCATTCTGTCGAAAAATATTATCACACAAATACAAAGTTACATCTTCATTGATATGGATTATCTTATTTGGAAACCCAAAATGGTTGGGCATTTGAGTACGAAGGAGTTTTACCGGTTTGAATGTGATCAGGGAATTCAACCCCCTGTTTGGATTTCTAAATTTCGGAGGCCCTTCATTCCCCCTTCCAGTCAGCTTCTACTGTGGAAAATTTGGAGAAATAGATTGCCAGTTCAAGAGCAGTTGAAAAGAACTAGTTGGTGCTTGGCTTCTGCTTGCCCCATCTTTCCTCAGGATGAGGAAAATCTACAACATATTTTTCTTAAATGTAGATTGGTTGCTGGTCTTTGGGAGCATCTGCAGGTCACTTTCTAGCTGAAAATCTATACGGACAACACATTGTCTGTTCTTTTCAGCAGTGTTTTCGGTGTGCAATGAAGTCAACAGGTTGCCAAACAACTTCTTGCTGCTGTTGCGGCCCTCACCTCTTTTGTTTGGGCAGCCTGAAATAAAGTGGTTTTTGATAACGCACCTTGTTGCCTCTGCAATGGTGTGGTGGTGATTCACAAAGCCGTCCGCATGGCATCTCATATCCAAGTTGGTACAATGGCTAATGATGTTAATGATCTTATTGTTTTGATAACTCTCGGAGTCTCTGGAAGATGTAGGAAATCAAGAGATTTTAAATTCATTCGGTGGATTCCACCAATCCCAGAATGGATAAAAGTCAATGTGGATGGTGTTGCCGCCTGGTCTCTCCGGTTGTGGAGGCATTTTCTGGGTGTACAGAGGCTTTATTAAAGGATTCTTTTATCACTTCATTGGGAATGGATGTGCATATGAAGCGGAGCTTTGGGCTATGATAAAGCTGTCCAGTTTGCAGTTCACTTTAGGTGGAAGCAGTTATGGATTAAATCTGACTCGATGTTGGCGGTGGAAGCCCCCAAAATCAAAACAAGGAGAATCCCATGGAGGCTTCTCCCGCAATGGCTTGAGTGTCTGAGGACATCTCAGGGTATGAACATTACGGTCACACATGCATACAGGGAAGCGAACAAGGTGGCGGATGTCCTCTCCAAGAAAGCAATTGAGGATGGATGTTCCATGTGGTCCTTTTAGCACCAGATTTTTGTATTCCCCTTATGGACTCAGACATGAAGGGTGACTTGCACACTCGGTTGTGCAGACCCTCCCTCTAAAGCCTTGTACTTACTTTTTTGTTAATAATTTTTTTGGGGCTGGGACACGCCTTGTCCCCAAACCTGCTTTGCCTAAAACCCCATAAAAACCTTGAAAACCCACTAAAAACTCTAAAAACCATTTAAAACCCGAAAAACATTAAAAGCCCTAAAAATCATAAAAACCCTAAAAAATGAACCCCCCCCCCCCACAAAAAAAACCCAAAACAAACTAAAATACTTTAAATACCCTAAAACTTCTTGAAAAACCATAAAAACCCTCAAAATCCATAAAAACTAAAAACCCTAAAAAACCCTTAAAACCATAAAAACCTCTAAAACCCTTAAAAAACCCTATAAACAAATAAAAATACCTAAAAAACCACAAAAAACTCTAAAAACCCTTAAAACACTTAAAACCCCCCAAAACATTAAAAAACTCCAAAACCCCAAAAAAACCGTAAAAACTCAAAAAAACCCAAAATCCCCAAAAGACCTTAAAAACCTAAAAAAGACCATAAAAACCCTGAAAACCCCTAAAAACCCTTAAAACCCAAGAAAAAGAGTAAAACCTCTCAAAATCCCTAAATCCCTAAAAACCATAAAAAACATAAGAAACCCCTAAATAATCCATGAAAACGTAAAAAACCCTAAAAAAACTTATAACCCCCCAAAAACCATAAAACCCCTAAAAACATAAAAAATCCCTCAAAACCCAAAAAGAACCTAAAAACCAAAAAAGCCCGTAAAAACTAGGAAAAAATCTAGAAACCCTAAAAATCCCTAAAACCCTAAAAACATAAAAATCCTAAAAACCCTAAAAATCCATGAAAATGTAAAAAACACTGAAAACCCTAGAAACCACTAAAAACCAAAAAAACCATAAAACCCACTAAAAAATCTAAAAAAAATTAAAACCCTAAAAAACTCAAAAAAAATACCTAAAACCCCACAAAGGCCCTAAACCATAGAAAAACCCTAAAAATCCAAAACACTCATGAAAACACCTAAAACCCTCAAATTCCCAAAAAACCCAAAAAATTCAAAAAACAATAAAAATCCAAAAAAACCCTAAAAATCCATGAAAACATAAAAAACCCTAAAAACCTTGAAAAACACCCGAAATCCATAAAAACCCTAAAACTCCTTAAAACCCTAGAAACCCATAAAAACCCTAAAACCCACTAAATACTCTAAAAACCTTTTAAACCCCTAAAAATAATAAAAATCTCTAAAAACCCATTAAAACAGTAAAAAACACCAAAAAAGCCCTAAAACCCTTGAAAACCCATAAAAACCAAAGAAACACTGAAAAATCCTAAAACTCCTCAAAATCCCTAAAAACCCTAAAATAAAATCACTCAGAAGGGATGGCGCCGCCCTCCCCTGGGTTCTCCCTCTCGACGCTATGCTTTCCAGGGTTTCCTCCTCGGATCTTCCATGGTGGCTTCAATCTAGCTTTCTTCTTCTCCTCTTCAGTCATCTCCCTCTCAACTGCTCTCCCGTGGTGGGATATTTACTCTTCGGTCAAGGTGAGGACTTTCGTCTGTGGCGGAAAGGGCTGGGGCTTCGTTCAGGCAGATCCGTTCTCTGGAGAGCTTTGGTGTTGCTCTGAGCTGTGTGATGGACGATGGTGGTTACAGAGGGCTCTGGGCCGATCTGTTGGTGGGGATCTTGGTATGATGGCGTACGCGTTCTGATCTACTGGTCAACGACATGCGTTGAAGCTTCAGGTTTGGCCTTCTGGTCCCTTGGTTCTGTCTATTTTTCTCGCTGTTGACATGGTGTGGCTCAAGCGGTGCTGGGATCTGGATGTTTTTCTCGCTGATAATCTTGGTTGGAGCCAGCTTCTTGCGGATGATCTTGGTTGGTTCGCATTCTGCTGCGATTTGGTTTTGGATTATGCTTTACTATGGTGCCAAAGTAGTTTTTTTAGTCCCGAGATACTGGTTTTGTTTGTTGACTGTGATACGAGGTGCTGCGTTTTGGTCGTGCTTTGCAGACTTTGTGTTGATGGAAGGGCCCTTTGGGCTGCGGATCTGGCGGTTCTTTTCCCTTGGCTATGCTGCTGGGTGTGCTATGCTGGAATGTTGCTTGTTTTCTGGATGATATTCATTGCAGATGATGTTTTTTCTGCTAGTGCTGGTGATTCTGTTCTGTTGGAAATGGACCTGTTTCAATTTTGGTTTCTGCTATGCTGTTTTGTTGCCGGTGTGGTTATGATTCGATGTGGATGCCGGCTTATGGTTCTGTTGTGTGGTGCCGAATGTTGTTCTGCTTTTGGGTTCTGCGGTTTTGTTTCTGGGTGTGCTACTGGGTGTGAGTTGCTGAAGGCTGATTGGTTTGAAGGTGATTGTTGCTGCTGGTGCTTGGTAAAGGGTGTTGCTTCACCCCTACGTGACGAAGGTGAGATTTTTGACTATGGTGTTGATGGTTCTATGCTGTTTAGCTGGAAACTGCGGAAGGGATGTGGATCTATGACTCTGGTTGCTGGTTGCTGGTTGTTGTTTGGCTGGGAGGTGCTGGATGCTGGTTTTTTTGAGTTTGGATGCTGGTCGTTTGTTAGCTGTGAGCTTTTGGATGCTGGTTGATGCTGGATGGTGGTGGTGGCTGCTCGGTTGTGTGTGTTTTCTTCTCTCTTGTTTTTTTTTTATTTTCATTTTTTGCAGGTGTTGTAAGGGGTTTTTGGGTGTGTGTTGTTTGACCCCTCCCCTCCCTTGTCTATGGTGTCTCTTTTTTCTTTGTTAATAAATTTGGGGGGGGGGGATAACCCGACCCTCAAATCTTCCTAGCCCTAAAAACCCTAAAAAAACCCAAAACCATAAAAATTCTTAAAAATCCCTAAAAATCCATGAAAACTTAAAAAACCCTAAAAACCCAACAACCCAAAAACCCCTGAAGACAATTAAGCTCCTAAAAACCTTAAAAACACTTAAAAATCCACAAAAACCCAAAAAACCTCAAAAAAATCAAAACCCAAAACCCCCGAAAAATCCCTATAACCATCAAAGTCCCTAAAATCCATAAAACCCCTAAAATCCATAAAAATAAAATATCCCTAAAAATACAAACGCAAAAAACCATAAAAAACACATGAAATCCATGAAAACCCTAAAAACCTTAAAAAACGTAAAAACCCATAAAACCCCTAAAAACTACTAAAAACTCTAAAAACACTTAAAACCCCTAAAAGCATTAAAAAACTCTAAAAACCCAAAAAAACACTAAAACCTCAAAAAAACCATAAAGACCCAAAAAAACCGCAAAAATCATTGAAAACCCTTAAAAACCCATGAATACGTAAAAAACCATAAAACCTTGAAAACGCTCTGAAAACCATAAAACCTATAAAATCATAAAAAACCCTAACAACCCATAAAAGCCTAAAAACGACTCAAACTAAAAAAACCCTTAAAAACACAAAAAAATGTTTAAAAACACTAAAAAACTTTAAAACCCTAAAAAACTCAAAAAAAACCCTGAAAACGCAAAAGACCCTAAAACCCCTAAAAACCCAAAAAAAACTAAAAAACCCCTAAAAACCTCAAATCCCTAATAACCCAAAAAAACCTAAAAACCATAAAAATCAACCCCCCCTAAAAATCAATGAAAATTTAAAAGCCCAAAAATCTCCAAAAAACACCTAAAACCACAAAAGCCCTTAAAAACTTAAAAACCCCACAAAACCCCTTAAAACCCCTAAAAACATAAAAAACTCTAAAAATCTTTAAAACACTAAAAAACTAAAAAATACACAAAAAAACCCCCCCAAACCCCAAAAGACCCTAAGAACCCTAAAAGCACAAAAAACCTAAAACCCAAAAGACCCTAAAAACCCTAAAGAACCCTAAAAACCCTGAAAACTCCCTGAAAACCATAAAACTCCTAAAAACCTTAAAAAACCCCTAAACCCCCAAAAAACCATGAAAAACTCTAAAAGCACTTTAAACCCCTAAAAGCGTTAAAAAACTCTAAAAAGATTAAAACACTAAAAAACTCAAAAGAAACCCCTAAAACCCCAAAAAAGATCCAAAAGACCCTAAAACGTAAGAAAACCCCTATAAACCCACAAAATCCACGAAGACATTAAAACATTAAAAACCCTGAAAACCCCCTAAATAACATAAAAACCTCTAAAAACTATAAAAACCCTAAAAACCCTTAAAAACCCTAAAAACCAATAAAATCTCTAAAAAACATTTAAACCTTAAAAGTCTTAAAAACCCAAAAAACACTAAAACCCAAAAAGACCCCTAAAATGTTGAAAAATCATAAAAACCCTAAAAAGCCCTGAAAACCCCTAAAAACCATCAAAATCCCGAAAACCCCAAAAAAACCCTAAAAACCACAAAAATCCTAAAAACTTCTTAAAACTATAAAAATGAAAAAAAAACTAAAACCCCTAAAAACACAGGACACCCCTAAAAAAATTAAAAAAACACTAAAAACATTAGAAACACTAAAAAACCTTAGAAACCCTAAAACCCAAAAAAAACCCTAAACCCACAAAAGGACCCTAAAACCCCGGAAAAACCCTAAAAACCCTAAAAACTACTAAAAAATCTAAAATCCCTCAAAATCCCTAAAAACCCAAAAAACCACAAAAATCCTAAAAACCCCCTAAAAATCCAAGAAAACATAAAAAACCCCTAAAAACCATGAAAACCCCCTAAAAACATTAAATAACCCTAAATACATATACAATCCCTAAATACATATGAATTTGGTGCTGATGTTCCTCCATTACTGGCAGTGGATCCTCCTGTGGAGGACATGCTGGTAGCTGGAAATGGTGTGAATGGATGTTGGTTGATGAAAGGCTGCAATTTTTACTGGTTGCTGAATGATAATTGGATTGGAGGTGATGGTGGCTGGATGCTGAGCTGCTAGAGGTTGGAGGTGGCGGATGATGGACGAATGCTATGGATGTGATGATTGGAATTGGTGCATTTGAATGCTGGTGTTGGTTTGATAAGATGTGCAGAAGTTGCTGGTGTTTCTAGTCTTTTGTGTCCTTTTCTTTCTTTGTTTTCTTTTTGGGGCTTGTTTTTTGGTATGGGTTGATTGACCCTACCCCTACCCGGTCTGCACTGTTCTCTTTTTATTAATAAAATTTGGGGGAATCAGGAATAGCCTGGTTCCCGCATCTGCCTTGTCCCTACAAATTTTGAAAAATCTAAAAATTCTTTAAAACACTAAAACATTCTAAAAAACACTAAAAAAAATCCAAAAAGACCCTAAAACCCTGCAAACACTGAAAACACTAGAAAACCCTAAAAACCCTAAAAATCCCTAAAATCCCTAAAAACCTAAAAACCATAAAAATCATAAAAATTCCCTAAAATCCATGAAAACATAAAAAACCCTAAAGACCCTTAAAACTCCTAAAAACCATAAAACCCCTAAAACCTGAAAAAACCCTAAAATCTCATAAAACCCCCCAAAACTCAATAAAAACTCTATAAACCCTTATGGGGATGGGGATGTTAATTTGTAGTTCCTGCTTCTTTTTCTTCAGATTTTTGGGTCTTTTGGGGTTTTTTGGTGTCTTGGGGGGTCTAGGGTTTTTCGGTGTGGGTCGTTTGACCCTGCCCCGCCCTTGTCTGCTTTGTTTTATTTTCTTTTTATAAATTTTTAGGGGGAAAGAATAGCCTAGCCCTGCGCCTTTCCTTAAAAACATTAAAATATATATATTAAATTTAAAACCCTAAGAAACCTTAAATACCCTACAAATCTCAAAAAAAACCACAAAAATCCAAAAGGTCCTAAAAACACTTAAAACCCTAAAAACCATAAAAATCTTAGAAAACCCATAAAAATCCATGAAAATGTAAAAAACCCTAAAAATCCTAAATAACCACTAAAAACCATAAAAAACCCTAAAAACCTTAAAAAACCCATAATATCATAAAAACCATAAAACCACGGAAACCTCTAAAAACCCTAAAAACTCCTAACAACGTTAAAAACTCTAAAAAACTCAAAAAAACCCTAAAAACCCTAAAAACCTTTAAAACCCCTGAAAATCCAAAAAACCCCTCGAAATCTCCAAAAACGCTAAAAACCATAAAAATCCTAATAAAACCACTAAAAATCCATGAAAATGTAAAAAACCTAAAAAAACCCTCAAAAAACCCTGAAAACCATAAAACCCCTAGAAACCTTTAAAAACCATAAAAACCTTAAAATCCATTAAAATCTCTAAAACACCTTAAAACCCCTAAAAATGTAATAAAACTCTTAAAACCTTAAAAACCCTAAAAAACTCAAAAAAAACTATAAAACCCAAATTGACACTAAAACCTCTGAAAAACCCTAAAAACCCCTAGAAAACCCCAAAAATCTCTAAAAAACCTAAAAACCCCAAAACCGTTAAAATCCTAAAACCCCCCAAAAAATACATGAAAATGTAAAAAACCCTAAAAACCTAAAAAACCCCTACAAACTAAAAAACGCCTTATAACCTTAAAAAACCTTAAAACCCTAAAAAACACTAAAAATTCTAAAACCCCTCAAAACCCCTTAAAACATTAAAAAAATTCTAAAAACCCTAAAACCCCTAAAAAACTCAAAAAAAACCCCAAAAACCCCATAAAGCCCATAAAAATCTTTAAAAACCCCTAAAAATCTAGGAAAATGTAAAAAAACCTAAAACCCTATAAAACCTCTGAAAACCATCAAAACCCCAAAAACATTAAAACCCCTAAAATCCCATTAAAAATTATAAAAACCCTTAAAACACCTAAAAATGTTTAAACACTCTTAAAAACCCTAAAAACCAAAAATACCCTAAAAACCTTTAAAAAACCCTAAAACCATAAAACCCCCTGAAAAACCTTAAAACCCCTCAAATTTTCTAAAAATCCTAAAACCCCTAAAAATCCATGAAAATGTAAAAAATCCTAAAAACCCTAAAATTCCCCTAAAAACCATAAAACCCCTAAAAATATTTAAAAACCCTAAAAAAATAAATATCTAATAACCCTTAAAACCATTAAAATAATTTAAATTATCTAAAACCCCTTAAAACACTAAAAAAGTCAAAAAACTCTAAATCACCCAAAAAAACTATGAAAAAACCCTAAAAACACTCAAAATTACAAAAAACTATAGCACACCTAGTATCAATTATGTAACCCTTTATTTATGTATTTTAAGTATGTAAACTATATGGGTTGAGTTTGGGAATATTCGGGGACCTTTTGGAATATTTTTGGGGATTTTCTATAGGTGAACAGTTTGGGTAAACCATGAAACTCCTATAGGAAACCGTGCATAGTGACACAAAGGTAAAGGGGAAGGCACATGGGCTATGCACAGTTTGTCCAAACTGTGTGGAAGCCTAGGAGAAACCATGCTTTGTTGGACAGTGAGATTTGGCATGATTGGCCCACGGTTTGGAAACCGTGCAAGCTAACCATTCGAGGTTCATCCTTGAGGCAGTGGCTGGCACACGATTAGTGCATGGTTTACCTAACCATGTGACAAAACCATGAATGGTTTAAAAACTAGATACTAAAAAAGTGTATCTAGGTAGTCCTTATGTTTTAATGCCTCTTTTTTCCCCAAAGCGGCCCTAACTCGGGATTTTTCCATCTCAAATGTTGGAGAACCTCTTCCCATCATTTCAGAGGCGATCTGAAGGCTTCTCTTGGTGATTTGAAGCTATATTATTGTTTTAAGTGATTGTTCTTGGTTACTCTTGGTATTTTTGTTAGATCAACTTCTCCTACTCTCTCAGATTCTTAGATCTACACCTGCTATGGGTAGATCTAAGGTCATAGATGCCAAACATGTTTAGATTTGGTGTTATTGTTGATAGGGGAAGAGATCTAAGGTGGGTTCATGGAGATTTAACTCTGTTTCATGGTATTTTAAGTGTCATTCTTCATTATCTTCATAAAACCTGAGGTAGGTGGCATCACTCTCGACTCCTTAGGCTATAAATGATTGGATTAGTTTCAAATTGATTGAAATTTATAATGAAATTTATGTGCAAAGCAAGGTAAAAAACTTCTTTAGTGACGGTTTTTGGATTTGTGTGAAATCATGGAATTACTGTGAAAAGTTATTTGATAAATGATTTTAAAATGATGATTTTAAAATAGTTGCTTGATTTGATTTATAGAAAAAGGTTTTCAATAAAAAGGTTGTTTTACTAAAATGGTTTTGTTATGATTATATTGGCATGGTTGTTGGGAATACTTGGTGTGTGTGTTCATATTTCATTATGAGGATTGGTTGAAATATGACCTTGTGCTTGGTGCCAAAGGCGTAATAACACATGGGGTTTAATTACCTTGTGATGACTTGGTAGATCGATGTGAAACTGCTCATGAGTATCAAACTGTCATAACGAAGAAAGCATGTGTAGATTTGTGGATGTGTGGATTGGAATGGGGTATACTAAAGTGGAATTAATGAAATGGTTTTGGAACATTGTTTGGTTGCTTTACATGGAAATTTGTGTTGTTTGAGAAAAGTGTTTTACATTGGCACTTTTTTATATTTTTATATAAACTGTTTTAAAAATTATTTTATATAAATTGTTTTATATGATTGGACTAACATGTTTTATCCTAGTGGCGTGAGTAGGGAAGTCATTGGGGGAAAATCTATTGAGTTGCATTACTCATCCTTGCTTTAGCACTTTGGTGCTTCTGCAGATGTTTTTTATTGAAACATGGTAAAAGGTAAGGTATCACACATCTTTAGTAGTACTTCATGATACTTGGGTTGTTGTGGAGTTGGAGCATGGAGTATGTTCGGTGCTTGGGGTTGTCATTCGAGTCTTTGAGTTTTGTCTTGCGCTATTTACTTTAATATTATTGTCTTCCACTGTGGTACTTGGTTTTAGTTTGATTTTGATAAATGAAATGTTGGATTGTCTTTCATTGTTATCATGCATCATATAGTGGTTTGTTTGGTTATGGCTTGTTGGGTTAGTTGTTTTATTCTTAAAGGAAAAATTTCCCCCAAATGTATTGAAGCCCTTCGACATTTATTACCAAGATTTGGTGTTTTGGCGCCTTGAAAAAAAAAGATTTGGTGTTTTGGGGATGTCAGTTAAGGCCAAGTAATGTTCCTCTACCTCCTCAAACCGTAAATTCACCTAAAAAAATAAAAACTATAAAAAATCGTAAAAACCTAAAAAATAGTAAAAACTCTAAATACCCTTACAACCCCTAAAATGTTAAAAACTCTAAAAAAATTTAAATCCCTAAAAAACTCAAAAAAACACTAAAAACCCAAAAGACCCTAAAACCCTAAAAATCCATAAAAACTCTAAAAAACCTGAAAAACCCTAAAAACCCTCAAAATCCCTAAAATCCTAAAAAACCCCAAAACCCAAAAAAGTCCTAAATACTCCTTAAAAATCCATGAAAACATAAAAAACCCTAAAATCTCTAAAACTCCACCGAATCCCATAAAAACCCCTAAAACACATAAATACCATTAAGAACCCGTAAAAACCCTAACTCCCCCCCCCCCCGAAAATCATAAAAACTATAAAAAACCCCTAAAAATCCATGAAAACATAAAAAACTCTAAAAACCCTAACAACCCCCCCTGAAAATCATAAAAACTATAAAAAACCTTAAAAACCCTAAAAACCCAAAAAATACACTAAAAGTCTAAAACCCCTAAAAACATTAAAAACTCTAAAAAACCTTAAAACCCCCAAAAATTCAAAAAAAAACTCTAAAAACCCTAATAGGAACTAAAAACCCCCAAAACCCCTAAAAATCCTCGAAAAACCATAAAAACCATCAAAATCTATAAAGACCCTAAAAAACTCTAAAACCAATAAAAATCCTAAAAAAACCCTAAAAATCCACAAAAACATAAAAAAACCCTTTAAACCCTAAAACCCACAAAAAACCCCCAAACCCCTCCAAATCTCTAAAAATCCTAAAAATCCATGCAAATGTAGAAAACCCTAAAAACCATAAAAAATGCCTGAAAACCATTAAAAACACTAAAAACCCTAAAAAACATAAAAACCCATAAAACCCTAAAACCACTAAAATCTCTAAAAACATGTTGAACACCTGAAAAAATTAAAAACTCTAAAAAATCGTAAAAAATATAAAAACTCAAAAAAAAACCCAAAACAGAAAAGGAGACCTTAAAATCCCTTAAAACCTCTGAAAATCCTAAAACCACTAAAAACCCCTATAACCCCTCAAAATTCCTAAAAACCCTAAAAAACCATAAAAATCTTCAGAACCACTAAAAATCAATGAAAACATAAAAAACCCAAAAAACCCTGAAAACCTCCTAAAAACCATAAAAACTCTAAAAATCCAATAAAAACTCTAAAACCCATTAAAACCCTTAAAAATTTTTAAAACTCTAAAAACCATCAAAATACTACAAAACTCCAAAAAGACTCTAAAAACGCAAAAAGCCCTGAAACCCCTGAAAAACCAAAAAAACACACAAAATCCCTAAAACCCCTTAAACCATAAAAAACCAAAAAAACCCTCTAAAACCTATGAAAACGTAAAAATCCCAAAAAACTCTAAAACCCCCCGAAAAAGCATAAAAACCCCTAAAAACCTTAAAAAACCATAAAACCCCATAAAAAACCTAAAAAACTACTCAAAGATCTAAAAACTCTTTAAACCCCTCCAAAATGTTAAAAACTCTAAAAAACCTTAAAACCCATAAAAACTTCAACCCCCCCCCCCTCAAAATCCAAAAAGACCTAAAAACCACTAAAACGCCCTAAAAACCCACAAAATATATAAAAAATCTAAAAAATCCAAAAACCATAAATATCCTAAAAGACCGCTAAAAATCCATGAAAATGTAAAAAACCCTTAAAAACCCTGAAAACCCATAAAAACTCATAAAAACCATAAAACCCCATAAAACCCCATAAAACCCTAAAAACCACTAAAAACTCTAAAAACCCTTTAAACCCTTTAAACCCCTAAAAACATTAAAACTCTAAACGACATTAAGACCCTAAAAAACTCAAAAACACTAAAAACCAAAAAGACCCTAAAAACCTAATACTCGTAAAACCCCTTGAAAACCCATAAAACCCCTCAAAATACTTAAAAACCCTAAAACCCATAAAAATCCTAAAAAATCCTAAGAATCCATGAAAATATAAAAAACCCTAAAAACCCCCTAAAACCCATAAAACCCCTAAAACCTTAAAAAACAAAAGTAAACACTAAAGACTCTTAAAACCCCTAAACACCCAAAACAACATTAAAATCCCTACAAATCTTGAAAACCCCTAAAACCCTTAAAACCTCTGAAAAAGACTAAAAACACACAAAATCCCTGAACCCCAAAAAACCATAAAAATCCTAAGAAACCCCAAAAAATCCATGAAAACGTAAAACCCACTAAAAACCCTAAAAATCCCAAAAAACCATAAAAACCCTAAACACCTTAAAAACCCTAAAAATCCAAAAGACCATAAAACCAAAAAAGTCCCTAAACACATAGAAAAAACCCTTAAACCATCTAAAAAACCCTAGAAACCCTCAAAATCTCTAAAAAACCTAAATCACCCTAAACATCCTAAAAATTCATGAAAACGTAAAAAACCCTAAAAATCCATGAAAACCATAAATTCCCCTAAAAATCTTTAAAAACCATAAAACCCCATAAAAACCACTAAAATCACTAAAAATCCTTTAAACCCCTAAAAACTTCAAAAAACTCTACAAAATCTTAAAAACCCTAAAAACTAAAAAAAATCCTAAAAACCCAAAAAGATCCTAAAAACCCTAAAAAAACCCTGAAAAAACCCTAAAAACCCTCAAGTACCTAAAAGGCCAAAAAAACTATCATGACCCGATCCTACCCGGGCTCGAGCCGCAACTACACCAAGCCCGCCTCCATAGGCCAGGGGCTGTCGACCAGCACTGAAGGCACAACAACTCGAGGAGGCCTTTGCTTGAGCACCTGTACACACACACATGCAGCACACTCAATGCAAAAGTGCAGAGTAAAAAAGAAAAGTAAAGGGGAAACTGCTATAAATAAACCACAAGAGTGCATCGACCTCTAAACAGTACAGGGTACAAGCTGAAAAGAAAAGGGGAAAAACACACGCCCAACCAAAAAGTGCCAAAACCCAGCAACAGGTAAACAAAAAGAAACAGCTGACGGGTCTCCCACCTGGAACCCGGCCACGACCACCGCAAGCGGTTCAAGCTCCCAAGCTCCTACGCTCCACTGAACCCACGCTCCACCTATCCGCCGTCTTCAAGGGTACACCAAGTGCAGGCAAAGCCCAAGCAGGGGTGAGTACAAAAATACTCAATAGGATACCCCGAAGGCTCGAGGGAGCAACAAAGGAGGTACCGAAGGGTGAGCATTAGATCGAACATGGAGTAGAACAGAAGTACAACAGAGTGCAGTAAAGAGTCCAGCTCAACCGAACAAGAGAAAGGAGGTAGACTCGTCCATACACAAGGAGCTGGAAACGGTGAGAAGATGAACTTCTCATCGAGTCTTCGCAACCTATAGCAGGAGAGTAGAATCGTCCAACCATGAGAAGCTAGACACAGAAAGCACATGGCATACCCCGCGCGTCTTCACCTCCTCTGGAAGGAGAATAGCAAAAACCCAAGGAGTGGGTATTGGAACAAGGTATATACATATACATATGCTCAACAAGAAGCCCGAACAAAGTCATAATGGGATCTCCATCCCGTAGCTCAGCCCAAGAAAAGTGAATTGACTACAGTCCCAGAAGTAACACCATCGATGTCCAGCATCCCGCATGTCTTCCCTGAACCGCAACCCAAGGGGCTCAATCACCACACCTCGACACTATCCGCTTTGGGTGGCACTGACTCGCCCGCACGGTTTTATATTGCGTCACAAGAACGTGTCTCGGTGGGGAAAGTGCCCATCGTACTTGAAAGTTCTAGGGAAAGTCAAACCACACCTCGTCACTGCCCTGTAGTCGAGAGGTCTCCTCAAAGTCAAAGTCGTTCCATCACCGACCTATATAACCAAGGGTCCCGCTCTGGTAATTTGACACATATAAATAGGTTCAAAGAAGGTGCGGAAATTAAAAATGCAAAACGCACAATCCTACCTCGTGGGCGTTGCCCGGAGCTTCGCCGCCGAACCGCCGCCTTGCCGGAGCTGCCTCGCCGGAGGTGGAGTAGGAGAGGGAGAGGAGGGCTTCTCCTGGGGGTGAACAAGGGGAGGAGGGTGAGGGGTTTACTTAAATAGAAATTAAATAAATTTTAATTAATTAATTTCAAAACACCCCAAATTAACTCGTGACCAAAACTCCCGACGGGGTCAAGGTTAAGCCTCCTCTAAGGTAAACACCACCTCCCGAGCACAACGGTGGTCTCTGAATTTGATTCTAAGCTTCCATTTTAAAGTTATAAAGCTGGACGCCCAAAGCCGCCAAATTACGAAAACGCCCCTGGGGCCATTTTTCACAAATGGCTCACGCCCGTGAAACTTATACCCTTTCTAGGGTAAAAAGAATGCTCCGAACTCAACGGTGGCCTCGGTTTTCCAATCTGAGCCACCGTTTAAGAGATACTAGCGTTTCACCATTAAACGAATAAATTAATTAATTAATTTATCCGTTTAATGTTCCGAAAGTGAGCGAGGGGTCCAAACATCCCACGCCGACATGTTTTATGTCGTTCCTAGGATAAACACCCCATTCCGGACCCATACGTACACTCGGATATCTTATCCGGAACTCTGTTTAGGAGTTATCGCATTTATTTGGCGTTTCCAGGGTGAACGCACTGAAAATTTAATTCCGGCCACACCGGGTCTCGGAATCGCACGCCGTCTGAAGGCGCTGCTCTGGAATAACATCAAGAAATATTCCAAAGTCTTTCACAGTAAAAACTGGGTTCTTAAATCATTCCATCCTTCAATATTTTCATCCTCGAAAAGCAAAACTAGGGAGCAACACAGGGTACGAAGCCCACACCTGGCTTCCCCATACCCAGAAGAACCCACGCACAACTCTGTATCGCCGCACATAGACCAAAGGATTGATCTGTTCACACGAGGTCAGCCCTTTCCGATGTTGTGCACCCACTCCAGACTTTGGGGCTAGGGCAAGGCGGTAGGGTACCTCGCCATCCCTTTGCATGGTCTCAAATGGCCCGAAGTCCCTCGGGGGTAGCTCACCTCCCCGGTCGATCCTCTGCGTCACACGCCGCGATTGAAATCACCGCCCACACCTGAAACAAGGCCCGATGATTCCCTCCTTCAGAATATTCATATGGTGGAACACCCAAGGATATCTGGTCACACAAGATTCCACAACCGATGTCTCTCAACCAAGACTCTCTTACACGCTGGGGGAGCGATGGAGTCGACGCCATCAACTAAAGAAAAAGGTCCCATGCCTTTTATCACACCAACACAGGGTTACACCGACGCCCCGCGCCACCCTAGTATCAACTCAAGCAAGGGGCAGGGAGAAAAAGCACCTCACACACAGAGTCTAACAATTATACTGCAAGAATTAGAAGAGTCTTAAGGGGTACCTCTTGCCACCTCATGCTCTGCAGGGTCGTAGACATCCAAAGCTCGCGGCTGTCCGCAGTCCCAATTGTCAGCTCCTAGAGCCTGACGTGGACTGCCTAGTGGTGATGGGTAGACCTCGTAAAGTCATCCCCCACTACCAGCTCCTCCCGCTCCTCTGCTAGAACCACCCCTCTGGGTACTACTCTGATCGCGGCGCTGCCTCTACCGTGGTGGTGCGCCTGCTGCCTGCCCGAATCTCTCAACATCTCGGGTCGGGCAGTCTCATGCTAAGTGACCTCGCCCGTCACAAGCATAGCACTGAATCTCTCCAGGCTGCACTGGTGCCCTCCGACACCACTGTGGTGTACGACCACGCCCCTGAGTCCAGTTTTCAGAAAGCCACCTGCGTCGAGGTTCTGCTTGCCGACGCCCACTAGCCATGGCAGACGTCTCGGCTCCAACGTGCCTGCTACCACCACCAACACTAGAACGTGACAGGAATCCCTCTGTCACCAGCGCCTGCTCTAGCACCCTGGAATATGTGGAAATGCCCAGGGGTACTATGACAGCACAAATCTCTCGGCGGAGACCCTGCTCAAACTTCCACACTTGGAAGTTGTCGTCATGGACCAAGTTCAGGTAAAAGCGTGCACGGTCTGCGAAACTAGCCGCGTACTCGGCCACCGTCATCCCTCCCTGCTGAAACTGCAGGAGCTCCTGAATCCGAACGGAGCGCAAGCAGGAGGGGCAAAAATCCTCATGGAACAACAATTGAAAGTCACCCCACGAAAGCGACGACTCGTCAAGAAGCTGAGTCACCAAGCTCCACCAACGCCAAGCTGCTCCATGAAAAAGGGTGGCTGCCAAAGCCACTCTCCGATCTGTCAGCGTCTGCACAAGCCTGAAAAGGCGAACCACTGCCACTAGCCAAACCTATGCAACCTGAGGGTCTGACTCACCACTGAACCTCAACGGTCTCTACCGCTGGAACTCACGGAGCGCGCTCAACCTGCGCTCAAGTTCAGCCTGCTCTGCGGAAACTGTTGGCTGCTAAATAGGTGGGGGTGCTACTACCGGCCCACCCGGAGTAAAGGGCTCGCATGATGGGTCCTAGACTGAGGCCTTGTAGCTCATAGGGACATCGTCACGAACCAAAGCTGATATCCTGGCTGGCTGTCCTCGCGGAGACATCCTGAATATTATTAAGGAGTGTCGTGGTCAGATGAGCATATATTTATATACCAATAGCAACGATGGGGAGCTGACTCAAGAAGTACAGTCAAAGACTCAATCCTATGTGATGCACAAACAAATTTTCCCTGCAAAAAGTGTCTCAGCATGCCGAGTCGACAAGCGGGTTATCAAGGTCCTGGTGAATGGATATGTCGGCCATCGCACCATCACTGGACTCCCTGGCCTGAGAGCTGCTCTCGAGACACGTTAACACTGTTGCCCTAAATCCCAACCAATTCCTTTTATTTTAGGGACGTCCGAACAGCGTCCCAAGGAACGAACCACCTCTGATACCACTTTGTCACGACCCGACCCTACCCGGGCTCGAGCCGCAACTACCCCAAGCCCGCCTCCATAGGCCAGGCAGGGGCTGGCGATCAGCGCCGAAGGCACAACAACTCAGGGAGGCCTTTGCCTAAGCCCCTGTACACACACACACGTAGTACACTCAATGAAAAAGTGCAGAGTAGAAAGAAAAGTAAAGGGGAAACTGCTATAAATAAACCACAAGAGTGCATCGAACTCTAAACAGTACAGGGTACAAGCTGAAAAGAAAAGGGGCAAAACACGCGGCCAACCAAAAAGTGTCACAACCCGGCAAGAGGTAAACAAAAAGAAACAGCTGACGGGTCTCCCACCTAGAACCCGGCCATGACCAACGCACGCGGTTCAAGCTCCCAAGATCCTATGCTCCACTGAAGCCATGCTGCACCTGTCCGTCATCTGCAAGGGCACACCAAGTGCGGGCAAAGACCAAGTAGGGGTGAGTACAAAATACTCAATAGGATACCCCGAAGGCTCGAGGGAGCAACAAAGGAGGTACCGAATGGTGAGCAGTAGATCGAACAGGGAGTAGAACAGAAGTACAACAGAGTGCAGTAAAGAGTCCAGCTCAACCCAACAAGATAAAGGAGGTAGACTCGTCCAGACACAAGGAGATGGAAATGGTGAGAAGATGAACTTCTCATCGAGTCTTCGCAACCTACAACAGGAGAGTAGACTCATCCAACCACGAGAAGCTAGACACGGAAAGCACGTGGCATACCCCGCACGTCTTCACCTCCTCTGGAAAGAGAGTAGCCAAAACCCAAGGAGTGGGTACTAGAACAAGGTATATACATATACATATGCTCAACAAGAAGCTCGAACAATGTCGTAAGGAGATCTCCATCCCGTAGCTTAGCCCAAGAAAAGTGAGTCGCCTATAGTCCTAGAAGTAACACCTTTGATGTCCAGCATCCCGCACGTATGCCCCGAACCGCAAGATAAGGGGCTCAATCACCACACCTCGACACTATCCCCTTTGGGCAGCACTGACTCACCCGCACAGTTTTAGATCACGTCACAAGAACGCGTCTCAGTGGGGAAAGTGCCCCTCGTACTTGAAAGTTCTAGGGAAAGTCAAACCACACATCGTCACTGCCCTGCAGTCGAAAGGTCTCCTCAAAGTCAAAGTCGTTCCATCACCGACCTGTACAACCAAGGGTCCCGCTCTGGTAATCACGGAGGAAAGCCACAGGCTAGCCTAGTAGAAAGGACTGAGCCTGAAATGCCAACGGATGGCCCACTGCCCAGCCCTGCTGGAGGGTAATTTATAATATGATATCGGGTGACCCACTGCCCAACCCTACTAGAGGGTAAACCTTAATACATCATCAGGCGACCCACTGCCCAGCCCCGCTGGAGGGTAGACCTTAATACATCATCAGGAGACCCACTGCCCAGCCCTGCTGGAGGGTAGACCTTAATACATCATCAGGCGACTCACTGCCCAGCCCCGCTGGAGGGTAGACCTGGCATAAGTCGAAAGCGACCCACTGCCCAACCTTGCTGGAGGGTAGACTTGGAACTAGACGACGAGCGACCCACTACCCAGCCCTGCTGGAGGGTAGATCCTAAGAGGTCGTCGGGTGACCCACTGCCCAGTCTCTGCTGGAGGGTAGACCCTAAATGCATCGGGTGACCCACTGCCCAGTCTCTGCTAGAGGGTAGACCCTAAGAGTGTCGGGTGACCCACTGCCCAGTCTCTACTGGAGGGTAGACCCTAAGAGCGTTGAGTGACCCACTGCCCAGTCTCTGCTAGAGGGTAGACCCTAGAATCCGATGAGTAACCCACTGCCCAACCCCGCTGGAGGGTAAAACTCAGAACTTCTCTAGCCATCTCCACTGGAGGGTACAACACTGGCCAACCAAACACGGAGTGGGTATTGTGAAACCACCCAACTCCAGAACAACTCACCCAAAAGAGGTTCAGCGCCTGCTCCATCACTGGGTGTCACTAGCACCGCTACCGGCCAATCCATCGAGAACAAAACCAGGGGGAGACCACTCAACCCTCCTGGTCAAATAAACGAGCACAGAGCCAGGGAAAAAAACTCCACCCTGCTGGTCGAGCAAACGAGCACAGAGGGACCCTCTACATAGCGAGAGGTCAAAGTACGCAAATCAGAACACGACACGCACATGGGGCCCACAAAACGTGTGGCCCCAAGTCAACCCCAACCAAGCGCACGAACGTCTTAGGTATAAACCACACGTACCTCCAAGCGCTCTCGTATACTCCTAGAGTATACCATGTCTTCAGCCCAAGGGTTATCGTGCACACGACACCCAACGTCAACGCAAAGTCTTGACGTAACATTTCCAACTTTCCGCCTCAACAACTGGGGCACAGACAACCACATCTATTCAAGCATTACTTCACTCACACAGGAGTGCACGCGATCACACGCCAAGGGTCCGCTACAACCACAGTAGAAGAACCGCCCTCGAGACACCTTCACATTTCCACATTTCAAAATATTGCGCAAGAGGCTCCGCACAACCAAACGGACCTCACCGTTGTAATCCTCGCGGAAAAACATGCGAGATCAACTACTTACTCGCCTCCAACGGATATCCGACGGAAAAGTCAACAACACCGCCTCACGCCCGAACGACGTCCCGTGATCCCAAGACTCGGCCCTGAAAACAGTTGGGCACATCGCACCATTGTGATCCCCTCGAAAAAACACGTCAAAAGTACTACTCACTTGAGTGCAATGGATATCCGAGAAAAAGATGCATTCCGGCGCACCGCACACGAGCGGTGCCACATGGGACCCACATCCCGGTCCTGAAACTCAACAAACGGATTGAACCGTTGCGATCCTCTCGAAAAATCACACAAGATGGACTATTCATTTGTCCAAAACGGTCGCCCGGTGATAATGATGGAAAATCACCGTCGACGCCCAAACGGCCCTCATGGGCCCCGCACCATCGTGTCGAATTAGAGCAGGCGGATTGCACCATTGAAATCCCCTCGGAAAAACATCCAGAAACGACTGCTCACTCGCCCCAAATGGGCGCTCGATGGAAAAGTTGCTAAACGTTGCGTGCAGCGCAAAAGACGGCCCGTGGGGCCCACACCTCATCTCCGGCTGCAACACCCGAAACCACCCTCGTAAGCTCTGCCTCGGTTCCAGGGTCTCAACGCCACTGACGGAGCTCAAAAGGGACGTCAGACGCGTCCGCGCCATCCAAAACAAAATCCCCGGAAAAACGTCAATTCGCTTAAAGACGCGTCGCGCCTCTGAGGCCCCTCGTTTCGGGAATTAAAAATTCGCAAAACCATCTCAAAAAGTTCATCTCAATTTAAGGGACGCGTCGCTGCAGACGGTGCCCAAATTGGGCGCCCTGTGAATGATTTATCAAAATAAATCATTTCCATAATAATAATAATAATATTATTATTATTATTATTATTATAAACTAATATATATTTTTTTTCTTTTTTTTCTTTTTTTTTCAAAGCCAGACCGGCCGTTCAGCCGGTCTCCATTTGCAACAGGACCCGCCCAGTGCGGGTCCTTGTCGGCCAGCCGGGGTCCGACGACCCCGGTCTTCCCCATGCGCACCGACCGGAAAAGTCGGTCGGCCTTGGACCTCGCCTCGCCGGTGCCCCCCGCACGCAGACGCCGCCATGCTCCGCTCCGCCTAAAGCCAGCGCCCTCGCCAGCCCGCCGAGCCGCTCGACCGCGACGCCCCGCACCCGCCTGCGTCGCGCGACCTCCGCCCTGCTACCGACGACCGCAGCACGCCCGCTCTCCCCCGGCCGCTCCTCCGAAGCCGGCCTCGCCGCCGTCGCCTGGAAAAGAAGTCGCCGCCGCCAAGAAGGGCCGCCGCCGCCACAACCATGCGCCGCCGCGCCTCTGACCGCCGGAAAAAAAAAAACCAAAAACCCGCGAATTTCGCCAGAAGTTCGCGAACATGTCGGGACTTTGATTTTAAATCCGAAAATTGCATTGGGTAGATCGGGATGAGTACTATGCAAACATGGACTTTTCTCGGAAATTAGATGGCAATTTGACACATATAAATAGGTTCAAAGAAGGTGTGGAAATTAAAAACGCAAAACGCACAATCCTACATCGTGGGCGTTGCCCGGAGCTTCGTCGTCGAACCGCCGCCTTGCCGGAGCTGCCTCGCCGGAGGTGGAGGAGGAGAGGGAGAGGAGGGCTTCGCCAGGGGGGTGAACAAGGGGAGGACGGTGAGGGGTTTACTTAAATAGAAATTAAATAAATTTTAATTAATTAATTTCAAAACACCCCAAATTAACCCGTGACCAAAACTCCCGACGGGGTCAAGGTTAAGCCTCCTCTAAGGTAAAAACCACCTCTAGAGCACAACAGTGGTCTCTGAATTTGATTCCGACCTTCCGTTTTAAAGTTATAAAGCTGGACGCCCAAAGTCGCCAAATTACGAAAACGCCCCTGGGGCCATTTTTCACAAACGGCCCGCGCCCGTGAAACTTATACCCTTCCTAGGGTAAACAGCACGCTCCAAACTCAACTGTGCCCTCGGTTTTCCAATCCGAGCCACCGTTTAAGAGATACTATCATTTCACCATTAAACGAATAAATTAATTAATTAATTTATCTGTTTAACGTTCCGAAAGCGAGTGAGGGGTCCAAACATCCCGCGTCGACATCCGTTTAACGTACCATCCAGGATACCCCCAACCTCTAAAAACTCCTAAAAACCCCTAAAAACTGCTAAAAACCCCTAAAAACCCTCAAAATCCATAAAAACCATATAAACCATTAAAATCCTAAAACCCGCTAAAAATCCATGAAAACGTAAAAACCCCAAATAACCTTAACCCCCCCCTGCAACCATAAAACACCCCCCAAACCATAAAAGAACCTAAAACCCCATAAAATCCTTAAAAACCCACTAAAAACTCTGAAAAAACTATAAACCCCTAAAATTGTCAAAAAAATCTAAAAAACCTTAAAACCACAAAAAAACTCAAAAAAACCCTAAAAACTCTAAAACACCCTAAAATCTCTTAACACCCTAAAAACCCAAAAAACCCTAAAAACCGGTGAAAACCTTAAAACCCATAAAAATCCATAAAACCCTAAAAACCCATAAAAAACCTAAAAAATCTCCTAAAAATGAATGAAAACGTAAAACCCCCTAAAAACCTTTCAAAAAACCTTGAAAACCATAAAAACCTTAAAAACCCTAAAAGCTCATAAAACCCTAAAAACCAACTAAAAACTCTAAATACCCTTAAAAACTCTAAAAAATTTAAAAAACTCTAAGTAACCTTAAAAAACTAAAAACTATAAAAACCATAAAACCCCAAAAGACCCTAAAACCCCTAAAAACCCCTAAAAGAAAAAAACACCTAGAAAAGTGGTAGAAACCTTCAAAATCCCTAAAAACCCTAAAACCCTAAAAAAATTAAATTCCTAAAAAATGCCTAAAAATCCATGAAGGGAAGCTGCTGAAAGTGGAAAATGAATATCCAGGCATAAAAATCCATGAAACATAAAAACCCAAAACCCTTGAAAAACCTCTAAACACCATAAAACTTTAAAAACTCCAAAAAACCTATAAAACCCAATAACGACTGAAAAAATAAAAAACACTTTTAAACCACTAAAAATGCTGAAAAACTCTAAAAACCCTTTAAAACCCTAAAAAAATCTAAAAAACTCTAAAAAACCCCAAAACCCAAAAAGACCCCAAAACCGTTGAAAACCCTAAAAACACAAGAAACCCCAAAAAACCCTGAGAATCCCTAAAATCCCTAAAACCCTAAAGACCATAAAAACCCTAAAAAACCTCTAAAATCCAAGAAAACATAAAATACCCTAAACACCATAAAACCCATAAAACCCATAAAACCCCTAAAAACCCACAAAACCCTAAAAACCAAAAAAACCCATAAAAACTACAACAAACTCTAACAACCCTTAAAACCCCTAAAAATGTTAAAAAATATAAAAAACCTTTAAAACTCTAAGAATCCTTAAATACCCTAAAAATATGAAAAAACCCTAAAAACTCTAAAGTGCCTAAAAACCTTAAAAACCCTTGAAAACCCCGAAAACCACTTAAAATCCCAAAAAACCCTAAAACCCATAAAAATATTAAAAACCCCCTAAAAATCCATGAAAATGTAAAAAACCTAAAAACCTTGAATAACCATTGAAAACCATAAAAACCCCTAAAAACCCTATAAACCGATTAAGACCATAAAAATCACAAAAAGCTCTAAAAACCCTTAAAACTCATAAAAATGTTAAAAATTCTAAAAAACTAGAAAACCTAAAAACCCAAAAGACCCTAAAAACCCCAAAAAACCCTAAAAAACATGAAACCCCAAAAATCCCTCAAATCCATAAAGACCCTAAAAACCATAAATATCCTAAAAAACCCCTAAAATCCATGAAAACGCAAAAAAACTAAAAAAAACCCTAAAAACCACTTAAAAACTCGAAAAAAAACCCTAAAACCCAAAAGGACCCTAAACCCCTGAAGAAACCCTAAACCCCCCCCCCCCCCGAAAACCCCCCAAAATCCCTAAAAACCCAAAAAAACGTTAAAATCACTAAAATCCTAAAAAAACCCAAAAAATACATGAAAACATAAAAAACCATGAAATCCAAGAAAAACCCCTGAAAACCAAAAAAACCCATAAAAACTTTAAAAAACCTAAAAACTAGTAAAAACCCTAAAAAATCACTAAAGACTCTAAAACCTTTAAAACCTCTTAAAACATAAAAAAACTCTAAAAATCCTTAAAACCCCTAAAAACTCAAAAAAAAACCCTTCAACCGAAAAAAACCCAAAAAATCCAAAAAACCATTGAAAAACCCTAAAATCCCTCAAAATCCCAAGAAACACTAAAAAATCATAAAAACCATAAAAATTTTTAGAACACCTAAAAATCCATGAAAACGTAAAAAACCCTAAAACCCTAAAAAACCCCTGAAAACCATCAATACCCCTAAAAACCCTAAAAATCCACTAAAAACTCTAAAAACCCTTACAATCCCTAAAAACGTTAAAAAAACCCTTAAAATCCTTAAAAACCCTAAGAACTCGGAAAAAACACCTAAAAACCCAAAAGAGCCTAAAAACCCTGAAAAACCCTAAAACCCTACAAACCCCTAAAAACCCGTAAAAACACACAAATTCCCTAAAAACATAAAAATCCCTAAAAATAATAAAATCCTAAAAAACACCTAAAAATCTGTGAAATTGTAAATAAACCTAAAAACCCCTAAAACCGTAAAACACTTTCAATATTTAAAAACCTAAAAACCCATAAAAACCCTAAAAACAAGTAAACATCTAAGAACCCTAAAACCCACTAAAAATATCTAAAAACTCTAAAAAGCCTTAAAACCCCCAAAAAAGTCAAAAAATATGCTAAAACCCCAAAAAACCCAAAAAACCCTGAAAAACCCTAAAAACCCTCAAAATTCCAAAAAACCCTAAAACCCTAAAAAACATAAAAATCCTAAAAACCTCTCAAAATCCATGAAAAGGTAAAAAAGCCTAAAAATCCAAAAAAGCCCTTTAAAACTATAAATTCACCTAAAAATCTTAAAAACTGTAAAAAATATTAAAACACCTAAAACAACTAAAAACTCTAAATACCCTTACAACCCCTAAAAATGTAAAAAACTCTAAAAACCTAAAAATCCCTAAAAAACTCAAAAAATATCCAGAAAACCCAAAAAGATCCTAAAAACCCTAAAACCCCTTGAGAAACCATAAAACCCCTCAAAATCCCTAAAAACACTAAAAACCCAAAAACCCATAAAAATCCTAAAAAACTCTTATGAAGAAATGAAAATGTAAAAAAAACCCTGAAAACACTAAAAACCCCTTGAAAACCATAAAACCCCCTCAAACCCTTAAAACCCCCAAAACCACTAAAAACTCTAAAACCCCTAAAACCTAAAAGACCCTAAAACCCTAAAAAACCCTAAAACCAACTAATAACTCTAAAAATCTAAAAACTCTAAAAAACCATAAAACCCTAAAATACTAAAAAACCCTAAAAACCCAAAAACACCCTAAAAACCATGAAAACCCCTAAAACCCCCCAAAAAACCTTGAAAAACCCCAAAACCCCTCAAAATCCCAAAAAACTCTAAAAACCCTAAAAACCATAAAAATCCAAAAATTTCCTTAAAAATCCATGAAAATGTAAAGAAACCCTAAAAACCCTGAAAATCCCCCCAAACCATAATGACTACTAAAAATCTTAAAAAACCCATAAAACCCATAAAAATTCACTAAAAACTCTCAAAATTCTTAAAATGCCTAAAAATATTAAAAACTCTAAAAAACCTTAAAACCCCTGAAAACAAAAAAAACCCTAAAAACCAAATAGACCCTAAAAACACTAAAAACCCCTAAAAACCATCGAAATCCCTAAAGACACTAAAAAACCATAAAACCCATAAAAATCCAAAAGACCTCTAAAATCCACAAAAACGTCTAAAACCCTTAAAACCCTAAAACCCCCTAAAAATACCTAAACCCCCCAAATCCCTAAAAACCCAAAAACACTCTAAAACCACAAAAATCCATGAAAACATAGAAAACCCGAAAACCCTAAAAAACCGCTGAAAACCATAAAACCCCTTAAAACCATAAAAAAATCCTAAAAACCCAAAAAACCACTAGAAACTCTAAAACCCCCTAAAACCCCTAAAAACATTAAAAATCACTAAAAACCTTAAAAACTCAAAAAACTCAAAAAAAAACTAAAATTACCCTAAAATCTCGAAAAACCCCAAAAAACCCTAAAACCCCTAAAATGCTAAAAGCCCTCAAAATCCCTAACAACCCTAAAAGACTATAAAAATCCAAAAAACCACTAAAAATCCATGAAAACATAAAAAACCCTAAAACCTTAAAAACCCTGAAAACCCCATGAAAACCATAAATACCCTTAAACCCCCATAAAAACCCTAAAAACCCACTATAAACTCTAAAAACCCTTCAAAAACTTAAAAATGCTAAAAAATTATAAAAACCCTAAAAAACACTAAAAAACCCCAAAAAATCCCTAAAAACCGAAAAAAACCCAAGAAAATCCTTAAAAACCCACAAAATCCATAAAAACCGTAAAAATACTATAAACACCCTAAAACCCATGAAAACGTAAAAAACCCTAAAAGCCCTGAAAAGCCCCTAAAAACCATAAAAACCCCTAAAAATATTTAAAAACCCTAAAACCCCATAAATACCCTAAAAACTACTAAAATATCTAAAAACCATTAAAATCCCTTAAAAATGTTAAAAAACTCTTAAAAATCTTAAAACCCATAAAACTCCTAAAAATCCAAAAAGCCCTAAAAACACTAAAACCCCAAAAAAACCCATAAAAACCCTCAAAATAATTAAAAACTCTAAAAACCCTAAACACCATAAAAATCCTAAAAGTCCTCTAAAAATCCATGAAAAAGTAAAAAAAACTATAAAAACCTTGAAAAACCTTAAAAACCATAAAAACCATAAAACCTCGTAAAAACCCTAAAAACCGCTAAAACTCTAAAAACCCTTAAAACCCTAAAAACGTTTAAAAAATATAAAAAACCTTAAAAACCCTAAAAAACTCAAAAAAACACTAAAAACAAAAAAAGACCCTAAAAACCCTTGAAACCATTGAAAACCCTAAAAACCATAAAAATCCTAAAAACTCTTAAGAATCCATGAAAATGTAAAAACCCTTGAAAACCCTGAAAACCCCCCTAAAAAAATTAAAAATCCAAAAACCACTAAACTCTAAAAACCCTCAAAACACCTAAAAACCCCAAAAAACCATAAAAACCCTAAAACCCCTAAAACCCCTTAAAACCTCTAAAAAACCCTAAAAACCCTCAAAATCCCTAAAACCCCCTAAAAACCATAAAAATCCTAATAAACCCCTAAAAATACCTGAAAATGTAAAAACCCTGAAAACCACAAAACCCCTAAAAACCTTAAAAACCAAAAAAGTCCCTAAAACCCCAATAAAGTCCTGAAAACCCAGAAAAAACCCTAAAACCCCTAAAAATCCTAAAAATCTCTAAAAATCTTAAAAACCCCTAAATAGCATAAAAAACCTCAAAAAACACTAAAACCCCTAAAAAACCCTTGAAAACCAAAAAATTCCCTGAAAACCTTAAAAACCTCTAAAACCCCATAAAAACCACTAAAAAGACTAAAAATCCTTAAAACCCTAAAAATGTTTAAAAACTCTAAAAACCCTTAAAACCCCTAAAAATTTAAAAAAACCCTACAAACCCAAAAAGATCCTAAAAAATCTGAAAAAACCTATAAACCAATGAAAACCCCTAAAAGCTCTCAAAATCCCTAAAACCCCTGAAAAACATAAAAACCCCTAAAATTCTTAAAAAATCCTAAAAAACTCTCATGTTTGCTCTTGGCTGATTGGTTTTGTGCTAACAGGGTATTGTTGCTTGGGTTGTTGGGTGCTGGATTTCAGAGATGCCTTTTTTGGTTTGGCGGCTTCTAACTGCTCATGTTGGGGAGGAGTTTTTTTGTACTTATGGTTCTAGTTGTCATTCAACGGGCTTTGTTGGGCTTTCAGGTTGGTGGTGTATTGTTTCATTCTTGGCTCGGGTGCGTCTAGCCGTGGAATTGTGCAGAAGCTTGCTTGGGGATAGGAATAGTGGAGTGCAGAATGCTAGCCTTTGGCTTGGGTTTCACTTCTTTATTTTTGTTGTTTTTGTCCTTCGGGTTGGTTGTTTCACCCTTGGGTGATAGTTTGCACTTCAATTCCTTTTCCCTTTTATATATCATGTTCTATTTATCTTATAAAAAACCCAAAAAAAACGTTAAAATCACAAAAAATTCTAAAAACCCATAAAACCCATTAAAAAAACTAAAACTCTAAAAAACCATTAAATCCCGTAAAAACTCAAAAAAACCCTAAAACCCTAAAAGACCCCGAAAACCCTAAAACCCACTGAAAACCCCTAAAACCCCTCAAAATCCCTAAAAAACCTAAAAAAATAAAAAACCCTAAAAAATCCATGAAAACATAAAAACCCATAAAAACACCAAAAAACCCTAAAAAGCATAAAACCCCTAAAAACTATAAAACCCCCAAAAAATTCATAAAAACCGTAAAACCACTAAAAACTCTAAAATTTATTAAAATCTCTAAAAACGTTAAAAATTTCTAAAAAACCTTAATACCCAAAAAAGCTAAAAAAACCCTTCAAATCAAAAAAATTACCAAAAAATACTAAAAAATTCTAAAAAAACTAAAACCCCTTAAAACCCTAAAAACCATAAAACTCCTAACACCCTAAAAATCCATGAAACCGTAAAACCCTTAAAAATATTGAAAAACCCGTAAAAACCATAAAACTGCCTAAAAACCTTAAAACCCCCTAAAAATTCATAAAACCATAAAACCACTAAAAACCATTAAAAATCCTAAAACCCCTCAAAATCCTCAAAATCCCTAAAAACCATAAAATCCAACCCCCCCTAAAAATCAATGAAAATATAAAAGTACCTAAAAACCCTAAAATGCCCTGAAAACCATAAAACCCTTAATAACCTAAAAACTCCAAAAAACCCTAAAAACCACAAAAAAATCTTTAAACCCCTAAAATATTTTAAAACTCCCTTAAATAACCTTAAAAACTTAAAAAACCCTAAAACCCCAAAAAAAATTACCCTAAAAAACCCAAAAAACCTTAAAACCCCTAAAAACCCTAAAAGTCCTAAAAATTCCTAAAAACCATAAAAATATTAAAAAAACCCTAAAAATTCATGACAATGTATAAAACACTAAAAACCCAGAAAAACACCCCAAAACAATAAAAACACCTAAAAACAATAAAAACCAAAAAAACCTATAAAAACTCTAAAAACCCATAAAACCCCTAAAAATGTTAAAAACTCTAAAGAACCTTCAAACCCTAAAAAATTCAAAAGACCAAAAAAACTCAAAAAGACCCTAAAAATATTGAAACCGCTAAAAACCCTAAAAACACTAAAAACTATAAAAATTCTAAAAACACCCTAAAAATCCATTAAAATGTTAAAAACCCAAAAAAAAACCCCTAAAAACCACAAACCCCAGAAAAAGAAAAATAAACCCTAAAAACCGATAAAAATCCTAAAACCATTAAAAACTCTAAAAACTTTAAATCCCATAAAAATGTTAAAAATTTATAAAAACCCTTGAAACCCCTAAAAAGCTAAAAAAACCTAAAAGACAACAAAAACCCTAATAACCCCTCTGAAAACCCCTCAAAATCCCTAAAAACCATAAAAATCCTAACCCCCCCTAAAAATCCATGAAATCTTTAAAAACCTTAAAACCCCTGAAAACCACTAAAATCCATAAAAACCTCTAAAAACCATAAAAATTGTGAAACCCTAAAAATCACTAAAAACTCTAAAAATCCTTAATACCTAAAAAAACATAAAAAAAATCTAGAAAACCTTAAAAACCCTAAAAAATCCTAAAAAACCCTAAAAGACCTAAAAAATCCTACACACCCTAAAAATCCCTAAAAGGCTAAAAGCCTTAAAATCCATAAAAATCATAAAAAATCGAAAAAATCCTTGAGAATATAAAATACACTAAAAACCCAAAGAAAAATTAAAAACCCCTCAAAACTATAAAAAACCCAAAAAACCCATACAAACACAAAAAAAGACTAAAAACTCTAAAAACACTGAAAACCCCTTAAAATATTCAAAAATCTAAAAAACCTTAAAAACCCAAAAAAACTCAAAAATACCCTAAAAACCCAAAAAGGCCCCAAGAACCCTTAAAACCCTAAAATCCAATAAAACCCCCCAAAAACATAACAATTCTAAAAAAACCTCTAAAAATCAATGAAAACATAAAAATCCCTAAAAGCCTAGAAAAACGCCTCAAAACCATAAAAACCCCTAAGAACCTTAAGGAAGGATGGTGGCTGTGTCTCCCGAATCCTCTCGCGCTCACTTGGGATGGAGACTCCTCTTGAGAATCCACAGTGTGGTGGTGCCTTCCCTGTGGTTTTAGCTTCTCCGGCGTCGGCTTTCCCAGCTTCATTGCTCCCTCCTCTCGCGGTATGTTCCTTTTGGGTTTGTGGTTCCCCTGTAGATTGCTTTTATCTGGCGTCAACCCCCAATGAAGAAGTAAACCATGGAGGATCGGGTCAGATCCATCCTCTCTGACGTGCGACTCTGCAGTTTCTTGGAGAAGTGGTCAGACTCTGGTCTTTCACGTCGCAGATCTTTGGTGGATTTGCTCAAATCTGGTCTGCTGGACTTGGGGGCGTGGGCCAGATTTGATTTGGCTGTTCTGGATGCTGTGAGAAGAGGCGTGGCCTTGCGGTGGAGGGAGGCTCAATGGCAGCATGGGTTTTGGCTCCATCTTCCTTTCTGTGGCATCTGGTTTTGGTTTCCTGCGGTGATCTGGCAGGAGGCGTCGCAGCTTCTTGCACTACTTGGCTTCAGGTGGCTTAAGAGAGGTCCAGGCTTGGCGAGGTCATGCGTCTTCATTCTGGGGATGGTTCCTTGGTGTTCTTCCCGGCCTGGTGATGGTTTTGAGGATTTGGTGTCTTATTCTGTGTTGCGGGTTCTCAGATCTGTTCAGGAGGCAGAGATCAGATCGGTGTTGCACCGATTTGTGCAGGTAATGCAGGTCCGTCTCTTTGAATTCTCCATTTCAGTTCTATCCCACGCTAATGCTGAAGGGATCGTCATGTTTTGTTTCATTCTGGCTAGTGTGTTGGATGGTGGTTTTTTGTGCGGTGGCTGTTTTGGCTGTGATCTGTTGTGGTTGATTGATTTTGGTTCTGTTGCGTGGCGCTGGATGCTACTGTGGCTGATGTGGCTCAGTGATGGGCATGGGTGCTGGTTGCCCCCGAGCTGTTGATTAATTGCTGGTTACGTTGTGATGTTCTTTTGTTCTTTTCCTGGATGCTGGCAGCTCTATGCTCTTGGTTGTGCTACTGGGTGTGTTCTTCTGGAATGTTGGTTGGTTCTTGGCTGGAATGTGAGGAAAATGTCGATCTTGTTGCTACTGCTTGTGGTTTTTTTGGATGCTGGTTTCTGTTACTGTTTAATGGTGTTGGATTCTATATTGCTCTTGGGTGCTACGGTGGTATTCCTGGAGGTGGGTGTGAAGAAAGTTGATGCGGTTTGGTGATGACTGATGCCTCACTACAAGGCGGTGAAGGAGAAGCTTGTGTCTTTGATGCTGAGGGTTCTGTGATGATTGGATGCTGGTGTTTCTATGATGTTGGATGCCAGTGGTTATGGATGCTGGTTGCTGCTTGGATGGGAGGCACTGAAGATGTTGTTTTTGCTTTACTACTGGTTGCTGATTGGCTGGGGGATGCTATCGGGGTTGCTTTGGTTCTTTTGTGTGCTTTGGATTTTTCTTTTTTTGCAGTCTTTGGGTGTGTGTTTGTAAAGGGTTTTTGGGTGTGGGTCGTTTGACCCCTCCCCACCCTTGTCTGCTGCATCTTTTCTTTATCTAATAAACTTGGGGGGGGGGGGGGGGTCGGGAATAGCCAGACCTCCGAATCTTCCTTGCCCTAAGAACCTTAAAACCCTAAAACTCATAAAAATCTAAAAAGCTGATAAAAACTCTAAAAACCCATGAAAATGTTAACAACTCTAAAGAACCTAACCCCCCCCAAAAAAAAACTAAAAAAATCCTAAAAACCAAAAAAACACTAAAAACCCTGAAAACCCCTAAAAACCCTTAAACCCCTGAAAAACCATAAAAACCCTAAAAACTCAAAATAGCCTAAAAAATTTAAAACCCACAAAAAATACATGAAAATGTAAAAAAGCCTAACGAACCTGAAAAAACCCTGAAACCCCTAAAAACCTTAAAAACAATAAAAACCCTAAAAGCCCACTAAAACTCTAGAAACCTTTAAAACCCCTAAAATTATAAAAACACTAAAAAACATTAAGAACCCTAAAATTCAAAAAAACAATAAAAACCCAAAAAGACCCTAACAAACCCTAAAACCCCTAGAACACCAGAAAAACCATGAAAACCCTCAAAATCCCTAAAAACCATAAAAATACAAAAATATCTTAAAAAAACCCTGAAAATGTAAAAAACCCGAAAACCCTGAAAAACATTTTAAAACCGTAAAACCACTAAAAACCCTAAAAACCCATAAAAACCCTAAAAACAACTAAATTATAAAAAAACCCTTAAAACCCCTAAAAATGTTAAAAACATTAAAATCCTAAAACCCCCAAAAGACCCTAAAACATTGAAAACCCATAAAACCCTAAAAACCATTCAAAATCCCTAAAATACCTCATAATCCCAAAAAACTCTAAAAATCCCTAAAAACCGTAAAATTCCTAACCCCCCCCCTAAAAATAAATGAAAAGGTAAAAAACCCTGAAAAACCACTTAAAACCATAAAACCCCCAAAAACCTTAAAAACTATAAAAACTCAAAAAAACCATAAAAAAACACTAAAAACTCTAAAAACCCTTAAAACCCATAGAAACATAGAAAACTCAAAAAAAACATTTAAAGCTCTAAAAAACTCAAACAAACCCCTAAAAACCCAAAAAGACCCCAAAACCCCTAAAAACCCCTAAAACCCATAAAAACCCCCAAGAACCCTCAAAATACCAAAAAACCCTAAAAAACATCAAAATCCTAATAAACCAATAAAAACCCTATAGACCGTGAAAACCCCTGAAAACAATAAAAACCCTTAAAAACCCTTAAAAACCTAAAAAACACCTAAAAACCCATAACACCCTTAAAATAACAAAAAACTATAAAAATCCTTAAAAACACAAAAAATGTTCAAAAACTCAAAAAAACCTTAAAAGCCCTAAAATGCTCAAAAAACACATTAAAACCAAAAAGTCCATAAAACCCTATAAAACCCTAAAAACCCTAAAAACTCTAAAAACCTTCAAAATACCTAAAACCCTAAAAACCCTTAAAACCATAAAAACCCTAAAAACCCTAAAAATCAATTAATGCTTAAAACCCCTAAAAACCCTAAAAATTTCATGGATACCATAAAAACCTAAAAACCCCCATAAAACCCTAAAAAACACTAAAAACTTTGAGAATCCTTTAAACACCTAAAAACGTTATAAACACTAAAAAACCTTAAAAACCCAAAAAGGTTGTAAAAACCCCTAAAACCCTAAAACACCCTAAAAACCCTAAAACCCCCTAAAAACCCTAAAGACCCTGAAAAACCCCTAAAAACCATAAAACCCTTAAAAACCTAAAAAACACCTAAAAACCCAAAAAACCCTTAAAATAATAAAAAACTCTAAAAATCCTTAAAACCACAAAAAAAGTTCAAAAACTCAAAAAAAAACCTTAAAAGCCTTAAAATGCCCAAAAAAACCCTTAAAATAAAAAATTCCACAAAACCCTAAAAACCCTAAAAAAACTCTAAAAACCTTTAAAATCCCTAAAACCATTAAAACCATAAAAATCCTAAAAACCCTAAAAATCAATTAAAGCTAAACCCATAAAAAATTCATTGATAACATAAAAACCTTAAAACCCCATAAAACCCTAAAAACCACTAAAAACTATGAAAACCCTTTAAACACCTAAAAACATTATAAACACTAAAAAATCTTAAAACCCATAAAAATCATAAGAAACACCTAAAAATCCATGAAAACATAAAAAAAACTAAAAAAGATAAAAAAAACCCTAAAAGCCATAAACTCCATGAAAACCATAGAAAACCCTAAAAACCAAAAAAGACCCTTAAAACCCCAAAAAGTCCCTAAAACCCCTAAAAAACCTTAAAAACAATAAAAATCCTAAAAGACCCCTAAGAATCCATGAAAATGTAAAAAAAACCCTAAACCCCCCTAAAAACCTTAAAATCAATAAAAACCATAAACCCCCTAAAAGTACAATAAAAAATCTAAAAACCCTTTAAACCCCTAAAAATGTTAAAAAACTCTTAAAACCCTTTAAAACCCTAAAAACTCAAAAATACCCAAAAAACTCCCAAAAGGCCCTAAAAACCTTGAAAACCACTAAAAAATCTATAAAACCCATAAACCCCTCAAATTCCCTAAAAACCCAAAAAAAAACCCTAAAACACATAAAATTTTAAAAAAAAAACCCTAAATGTCCATTGAAACGTAAAAAAACCCTAAAAACCCAGAAAAACCCCTAAAAATCATAAACACCCCTAAAAATTTTAAAAATATCTAAGAAACCTTTAAAACCCTAAAAAACACAAAAAATACATAAAACCAAAAAGATTGTGAAACCTTTGAAAATCCTGAAAAACAAAAGAAAACCTGAAAACCCCTAAAAATCCCTGAAAAACCTAAAAAACCTAAAAACCGTAAAAATCGTAAAAAACCTCCTAAAAATCCATGAAAATGTAAAAAACCCTAAAAGCACCATAAGAAAGCTTAAAACCCCCTAAAACCCAGAAAAACCCCCAAAAACCCATAAAAACCCTAAAAATCTAAAAACTCTAAAAATCCTTAAAACCACAAAAACGTTAAAAAACTCTAAAAAACCTTGAAACCCCTAAATACTAAAAAAAACCCTAAAACACTAAAAGACACTAAAAAATATAAAAATATCTAAAAACACTAAAAAACCTATTAACCTTCAAAGTCCCTAAAAACCATAAAAATCCCAAAAACCATTAAAAATACAAGAAAATGTAAAAAACACTAAAAACCCTGAAAACCCCAAAAAATCCATAAAACCCCTAAAAACTGTAAAAAGCATTAAAACCTCATAAAAACCCTAAAAACCACTAAAAAAAATCTAAAACCCATAAAAATGTTAAAAACTCTAAAAAACCTTAAAAAACTAAAAACTATAAAAAAAACCTGAAAACCACTTGAAAACTCCTGAAACCCCTAAAACCTCGAACTCCCTAAAAACCCTAAAAACTGCAAAAACCATAAATATCCTAAAAAACCCCAAAAAATCCATCAAAACATAAAAATCCTAAAAACACTGAAAACCCCTAAAAACCCAAAAAACCACTAAAAACTCTTAAAACCATTTAATCCCCAAAAAATGTTAAAAAAATATAAAAAACCTTAAAACCCTAAAAAAGTCAAAAAACTGCCTAAAATCCATAAAAGGCCCCAAAAACCCTCAAAACCATAAAAATCCTAAAAAAATAAAAATCAATGAAAACTCTAAAACACTCTAAAAACCCTTAAAAAACCCTTAAAAACCCTAAGAACTCAAAAAAAACCATAAAACCCCTAAAAAACTAAAAAAAAACTTACAACCCCAAAAGACTGTAAAAACACTGAAAAAATCTAAAACACCTGAAAACCACTAAAAACACTCAAAATCCCTAAAACCCCTAAAAAACCTAAAAACCATAAAAATCCTAAAACCCCTAAAAATCCATGAAAACATAAAAAACCCTTAAAAATTGGGAAAAACTTGAAAGCCAAAAAACCCCTAAAAACCTTTAAAAAAACTGAACACCCATAAAAAATCCTAAAAAACAATAAAAACTCTAAAAACCCTTAAAACCCTTAATAAATTTAAAACTCTAAAAAAACATTAAAAACCTTAAAAAGCTCAATAAAAATAAAAAAGTACCTTAAGTCCCAAAAAACCCCTAAAAACTATAAAAATCCCTAAAAACCTTAAAAACCCTAAAAACCATAAAAATCCTAAAAACCCATAAAAATTCATTAAAACGTAAAAAACCCTAAAAACTCTAAAAAACCCCTAAAAATTATATAACCCCTAAAAACCTAAAAAAAACCTTAAAAACCATAAAAACCAATAAAACCCACTAAAAACTCTAAAAGCCCTTGAAAAACCCTAAAAACCCTCAAAATCCCTAAAAACCCTAAAAAACCCTAAAAACCATAAAACTCTAAAAACTTCTAAATATCCATGAAAACGTTAAAAACCCTAAAAACCCTAAAATCCCTAAACCCCATAAAAAACCCAAAAAACCCACAAAAACCCTAAAAACAACTAAAAACTCTAAAAACCCTTTAATCCCCTAAAAACCTTACAAAATTATAAAAAACTTTAAAACCCTAAAAACCTGTAAAAACCCTTAAATCCCTCAAAATCCTGAAAAACCCGAAAACCCATAAAAATCCTATAACGCCCCTAAAAATCCATGAAAAGATAAAAAAACCTAAAAACCCAGAAAACCCCTAAATCCCATAAAAGCGCTTAAAAACCTTAATACCCCCTAAAAACCAATAAAAACCCTAAAAACCCTAAAAACCAATAAAAACTCTAAAAAACCCTTTAAAACCCTAAAAATATAAAAAAACTCTAGAAAACTTTAAAAACCCTAAAAAACTCAAAAAACCTTTAAAACCCAAAAGACCCTAAAAGCCATAAAAAACCCCAAAAAATATTAAAACCCTCAAAATCTCAAAAAAACCATAAAACCCTAAAAAGAATAAAAACCTTAAAAAATCCTAAAAACCCATCAAAAGATAAAAAATTCTAAAATACTAAAAAACCCATGAAAACCTTAAAAAACCCTAAAACCCTTAAAAAACCCTAAAAAATACTGAAAACTCTAAAAATGTTAAACCCCCATAAAAACATCAAAAAACTCAAAAAACCCAAAAAACCCTAAAAAACTCAAAAAAACCCCAAAAGCCAAAAATACCCAAAAAACCTTGAAAATCCCTAAAAAACCTGAAAACCCATAAAAGCCCTCAAAATCCCTAAATACCTTAAAAGACCCTAAAACCCAAAAAAAACCTAGAAAACCCAAAAAAAATATTTGAAAACATAAAACCCCTAAAAACCACGAAACCCCAAAAAACATTAAAAACCCTAAAAACCTTTAAAAACTATAAAAACCCACTAAAAACTCTAAAAATCCTTTAAACCCCTAAAAGCGTTAAAAACTTTAAAAAAGATTAAAACCCCCTAAAAACTCAAAAAAAACCCTAAAACCCAACTAAAAACTCTAAATACCCTTAAAACCCTAAAAATCCTAAAAAACTCTAAAAAACCTTAAAAACTAAAAAAACTAAAAAAACCCAAAAAGACACTTAAAACCCTTAAAACACTAAAAAACCCTAAAAACCTCAAAAAAACTCTAAAACCCCTCAAAATCCATAAAAACCATAAAAAACACAAAAAACCATTGAAATCTTAAAACCCCCCTAAAAACCAAGAAAACATAAAAAACCCTAAAACCCTGAAAAGCCCCTGGAAACTATAAAACCCCTAAAAGTAAAAAAACCCCTAAAAATCCATAAAAACCACTAAAAACTCTAAAAACTCTTTAAACGCCTAAAAGCATTAAAAACTCTAAAAAACCTTAAAACCTTAAAAAACTCAAAAAACACTGAAAACCAAAAAGGACCCTAAAACCCCAAGAAAACCCTTCAAAATCCTTGTAAAACCCTAAAATCCCTCAAAATCTTAAAAACCCCAAAAAACTATAAAATTCTAAAACCCCCAAAAACACTATGAAAATAAAAAAACCCCCAAAACTCAATGGAAATGTAAAAAAGACCCATAACCCCAAAAAAACCTCAAAACCATAAAATCCTAAAAACATTAAAAAGCCCAAAAACCCATAAAAACCCTAAAAATCCTAACACCACAAAAAAATCTAAAAACCCTGAAAACCCCAAAAAATGTTTAAAAACTCTAAAAAACCATAAAAGCCTAAAAACATAAAAAAAACCCCAAAACCCAAAAAGACGTTAAAATCCCTGAAAACACTAAAAACCTTTAAAAACCCCTAAAATCCCTCAAAATCCATAAAATACCTAAAAAACTAAAAACCATAATATTCCTAAGAAACCCATAAAAATTCATGAAAATATAACAAACCCTAAAAACCCTAAACCCCCCTAGAAAACCATGATAAACCCTAAATCCCTAAAAATCTATAAAACCCTAAAAAACTACTAAAAACACTAAAAACCCTTAAAACCCCTTAAAATGTTAAAAAAATCAAAAGATTAAAAACCAAAAAGAATTAAAAAACCCCTAAAAATCCAAAAACACCCTAAAAATCCTAAAAACCCCAAAACCCCATAAAAACCCTTAAAAGCCTGACAACCCTCAACTTCCCTAAAAAACCCTCAAAAACCTTAAAAACCATAAAAGTCCTAAAAAAACCCCAAAAACCCTAAAAATCCAATGAAAACCATAAAAAACCTTAAAAAACTTAAAAATCCCTAAAAAACATAAAAACCTAAAAAACCACTAAAAACTCTAAAACCCCTTAAAACCCCTAAAAACTTGAAAAACTCTAAAAACCATAAAAACCCTAAAAAAACCCCTAAACACCATAAAAACCTTAAAAGCCTGAAAACCCTTAAAACCCCAAAAAACACATGAAACCCCCTAAAAATATGAAAATCCATAAAAATCCTAAAAGTCCCTAAAAACCATAAAAATCCAAAAAACCACTAAAAATCTATGAAAATGCAAAAAACCCTAAAAACTTTGAAAACCCCTGAAAATATAAAAACCCCTAAAGAGATTAAAAAATCTTAAAAACCCATAAAATCTATAAAAACCCACAAAAAACTCTAAAACCCATTAAAACCCCTAAAACATTAAAAAATTCCAAAAAATATTAAAACCCAAAAAAAACTCAAAAAACCCTAAAAGACCCTAAACCCCATAAAAACCCCATAAAAACCCCTAAAACCCTCAAAATCCATAAAAACCCTAAAAACCATAAAAATCCACAAATACCCTAAAAATCCATGAAAACATAAAACCCTAAAAAACTCTAAAAACACCCTTAAAACCATGACACCCCTAAAAACAGTAAAAACCCCTAAAAATGAATAGATGCCTAAAAACCACTAAAAACTCTAAAAACCTTAAAACACCTAAATTTTTTAAAAAACTCTAAAAACCTTATAAAACTCAAAAAACCCTAATAACCTAAAAAGACTCTAAAGACATGAAAAACCAAAGAAAAACTTAAAACCCTCAAAATGCCTAAAAACCCCTAAAAATCGACAAAATCCCTAAAAACTCTAAAACCCCTAAAAACCATAAAAATCCTAAAAACCTCCTAAAAATCAATGAAAATGTAAAAAACCCTGAAAACCATAAAACCCCGTAAAATCATTAAAACACAAAAAACCAATAAAACACTAAAAAACCAACAAAAACTCTAAAAACCCTTAAAACCTCTAAAATGTTAAAAAACTCTAAAAACCCTTTAAATCCCCTAAAAACTAAAAAAGTTAAAAACTTAAAAGACCCTAAAAAACCTAAAAACCCAAAAACCCCTGAAATACCCAAAAACCCCTCAAAATCCCTAAAAACCATAAAATTCCTATAACCACCCTAAAAATTCATGAAAAGGTAAAAATCCCTAAAAACCCTTGAAAATCACAAAACCTCTAAAAACCATAAAAAAAACCCTAAAACCTTTAAAACCCATAAAGACGTTAAAAAACTCTACAAACCCTAAAAATCCCTGAAAACCATAAAAATCCATAAACCCCAAAAGACTCTAAAAACCCTGAAAAACCTAAAAACAGTAAAAATCCCTAAAAACCCTAAAAACCAAAAAAACCATAAAAATCCTAAAAACCCATAAAAATCCATGAAAATGTAAAAAACCCTAAAAACACTGAAAACCCCCTAAATACCATAAAACCCCTAAAAACCATAAAAACCCTTAAAAACCCATAAAAACCCTAAAACCAATTAAAACTCTAAAACTCCTTAAAACTCCTTAAAATCCCTAAAAATGTTAAAAACCCAAAAAACCATTAAAACCTCAAAAATTGAAAAAAAACATAAATCCCATAATTACCCTAAAAACCCTGAAAACCCTAAAAACATCTAAAAAACTAAAAAACCCTCAAAATACCTAAAACCCTAAAAAACCCTACAAACCATAAAAATCCAAAAAACCCAAAAATCCATGAAAACATAAAAACCCTAAAAAACCTAATAATCCCCAAACCATAAACCCCCTAAAAGCCTTAAAAAACCCTAAAACCACTAAAAACTATAAAAAGCCTTAAAACCCCAAAAAACTTTAAAAAACTCTAAAAAAACTTTGAAACCCAACAAAACTCCAAAAAAACCCAGAAAACCTCTAAAAGCCATAAAAACCCCTTAAAAACCCTAAATACCCTAAAAATCCCTAAGAAACCAAAAAATCCTTAAAAACCATAAAAACTGCCGAAAAATCATAAAAACCCCTAAAAACCTTTAAACCCCTAAAACCCATAAAAATCCTAAAAATGACTAAAAACTCTAAAAACCCTTAAAACCCCTAAAAAGGGTAAAGAAGATACAATGGATAATGCACTTTCACGTATATATTCTCTCTTATCTTTATTGGATTCTAAACTCCTTGTCTTTGAATACATTAAGGATTTATATTCCACTAAAACATGTTTTGGGGAGCCTTTTGGTCATTACAAACCTAGAGTTAGTTGGGAGAAGTTTCATTCGAATGATGTATTCTTATTTCGGATGGATAAGATTTGTATTCCCAATTGCTCTATCCGTTTACTTTTACTAAAGGAGAAAAATTATGGTGGGTTAATGGGAAATTTTAGTGTTGTAAAGACTTTAAGAATTCTAAGTGATCATTTTTATTAGCCTAGGATGTCTAGAGATCTTGAAAAATTTGTGATAAATTGCATTGTCTTCCATAAATCCAAATCTAAACTGAACCCACATGAATTATATATTCCCCTCCTAATCCCCAACACCCCTTGGGAGGACATACCAATGAAATTTATTGTGGGATTACCAAGGACCAAGAGGGTGAGATTCCATTTTTTTATGGTGGATCAGTTTTCTAAAATTGAACATTTTATTCCTTGTCACAAAACAAATGATGCCACTAATATTGCAACAATTTTCTTTTAGGAAGTAGACAAACTCTATGGAATTACAAGGATGATTTTATTGGATCACGACACAAAATTCCTTAGTAACTTTTGGAAGACCTTGAAGAGAAAACTGGGTAAAAAGTTACTATTTTCCACTAATTTTCATTCAAAAACTGATAGGAAAACAAAGGTGGTGAATCATACACTACCATCTCTTATATGAACAATTTCCATGAAGAATCTCAAGAATTTGGAGGAGTATTATCCACATGTGGAATTCACATATAACATGGCTAAGCATTCCACTACGCAAGCAAGTGTTGTTCAAACCCGATGACTTAGTTTGGATTTTTTTGCGAAAGGAAATATTTCCCAACAAGCAGAAATCAAAACTCATTCCTTGAGAAGACAAACCTTTCTGAGTGCTCAAGAATATTAACAAAAATGCTTAAAATATAGCTCTTCCAGGTGAGTATGGTGTAAGTGTCACTTTCAATGTTTCTGATCTTTCTCCTTTTTTGGATGTAGATGATGAAGAGTCGTGGATGACTACTTTTCAATAGGGGGAGGATGATGAGAACCGTGTTGAAGGCACTAAGTCAATTACCCAGGTGGAGGAGTTGGATTTGTAATTCTCGATGATGTGAGGGAGATTTAAGAAGTTTAATGCAATAATGTGTGCCCATCTCATTTCATTAATGGTCTTATGGATCTCTCCTTGCATGGATGGAGAAAATGGGCCTAGTATATCACTTATTCAGGCCCAAAAACAATGTCTAAATCTTGGCCTACACAGTTGCATGAATTTTGGAAACCTTGCCCAGGATTCTAGAATGACATATTTTGATACCAAAGTCAAATCTGGTGGGCTAGGCACTCAAAATCAAATCCCGCGGGCTATAGTTGGAAAGTTGTGTGCTTATTTTCCAGCAAAAATTGGTAGAATTTATCTTTTTAATTTAAGGGAACAAAGTAGGTTTATCCTTTACGACTTTAGGGCATTAGACCCTGGACTATTGTATCACCCCTTGGCTATAAATATCCACACCCATGGAACTTGTATGACATTCAAGATTGATATAGAAAGATTATTCTTCGTTTCTCTCTATTCTGTGAGGACAGTTTTACCGCCCCCCCCCCCTCATGCCGCGAAGATCGAGCCACCCCCTACATCTCGCAACAAAACCCTAAAAACCCCTGAAAAACTCTAAACCCCTCAAAATCCAAAAAAAAAAACCCGAAAAACAATAAAATTCTTAAAAACCATTAAAATCCCTGAAAATGAAAATAACACTAAAACCCTGAAAACCCCTGAATACAATAAAACTCCAAAAAACTTTAAAAACCCCCAAAACCCATAAAAATCCTAAAAACCACTAAAAACTCTAAAACCACATAAAATACCTAAACAACCCTAAAAAATAAATAAAAAACCATAAAAACCCAACAAGGTCTTAAAAATAATAAAACACTCAAAACCATAAAACTACTAAAAAACCAAAAAAATCCCTAAAAAACCTAAAAACCTTAAAAACCACAAAAATCCTAAAACCCCCTAAAAATGCATTAAAATGTGAAAAATCCTAAAAACCCTGAATACCCTCTGAAAACCATAAAATCCCCTAAAACCATAAAACCCCATAACAACCCTAAAAACCCACTAAAAAACTAAAAAACCTTAAAACCTATAAAAACATTAAAAATAAATAAAAAACCCTTAGAAACCCCCAAAACTCAAGAAACCCTAAATACCAAAAAATACCCTAAAAACCTAAAAAACCCTAAAACCCACTAAAAACACTAAAACCACTCAAAATCCCTAAAAAAAGTGCCTAAAAACACTTAAAACCATAAAAACCCAAAAACCCAAAAAACCCTAAAACCCCATAAAAAACCCAAAAAACCATTAAAAACTCTAAAAACCCTTCAACCCCAAAAAACATTAAAAAACTCTCAAAAACCATAAAACCCTAAAAAAATAAAAAAAAAATCTAAAAACAAAAAGGCCCTAAAACACTAAAAAACACTAAAAATCCTAAAAACCCATGAAAACACTAAAACCCATAAAAATCCCTAAAAACCCTAAAAACCAAAAAAAATCCTAAAAATCCATGAAATTGTAAAAAACTGGAAAAACCCATGAAAACTATAAAAACCCCTAAAAACATTAAAAACCCCTAAAACCCTAAAAAACTCTAAAAACCTTCAAAATCCCTAAACCCTAAAACCCCTTAATACCATAAAAATCCTAAAAACACTAAAAATCAATTAAATCTTAAAACCCCTAAAAACCCTAAAAAATTCATGCATACCATAAAAACCATAAAACCCCATAAAACCCTAAAAACCACTAAAAACTATGAAAACCGTTTAAACACCTAAAAATGTTATAAACACTAAAACACCTTAAAAACCCTAGAAAAACTCTAAAAAACCTTAAAAACCCAAAAAGGTTGTAAAAACCCTGAAAACACCTTAAAACCCAAAACCCCCTAAAACCCCTAAAAACCCTAAAAACCCTAAAAACCCTAAAAACCCCTAAAAACAATAAAAATCCTAAAAACCCTATAAAAACCAATGAAAATGTAAAAAACCCTAAATACGCTAAAAACCCTAAAAACTCTAAAACCCCTTAAAATCCCTAAAAAGATTAAAAACTCTAAAAACTCTGGCATAAATTTTTAACAGTGTCATTAGTGTGGACAACAGTGAGCAGATCAAGAACCTCATGATTACTACTGTCGGGGCCCTTACAAGCTATGTGTGGATAGCCTGGAATAAGACCATTTTTGAATCAAAGGCCAGCTCCCTCCATGGTGGAATCCTGGTGATCCATAAAGTTATTCACGCGATATTGAAACTGGAGCAATGCATAACAACATGAATGATTTGATCATTTTGAGAACTCTTAGTGTTCCTGGATGGTACAAACAACCAACACCCATGAAATTCATCCATTGGATTCCCCTAATTCTAGTTTGGATTAAAGTTAACGTGGATGGCGCCACATCAGGAGCACCTGGTCTCGCAGGATGCGGAGGTGTATTTCGTACTTATAGAGGCTTCGTCACGGGATGCTTCTTTCACTTCCTGGGGAGTGGATGCGCCTATGAAGTGGAACTATGGGCCATCATCAAGGCAGTTCGGTTTGCGGTGCAATTTGCTTGGAAGCTCCTATGGATTGAGTCTGACTCAATGCTGGCGGTGGAGGCCCTAAGAAGTGGATCAAGAAGAGTACCATGGCGGCTACTCCCACAATGGACTGAATGCCTCAAAGCTTCATAAGATCTGACCCTACATATCACATATGCTTTCCGGGAAGCGAATGTGGTGGCAGATGCACTCTCAAAGAAAGCAATTGAGAATAGGGGCTTCATGTGGTTATTTGTCACTCCACCTTACTGTACGTCCCTTGTGGACTCAGACATGAAGGGTGATACACACACCCGCTTTTTTAGGCCCTCCATGTAAGACCATGTACCTTTCTACTTTTATTTAAATTTGGGGACCATGCTTGCCTGGTCCTGCACCTTCTTTGCCCTAAAAATGATAAAAAAAAACTCAAAAAACCCAACAAAACCCTAAAAACTCAAAAAAAAACCCAAACCCCAAAAGGCCCTAAAAACCCAAACCCCAAAAGGCCCTAAAAATCCCAAAAAGACCCTAAAACCCTTGAAAATCCCTAAAAACCCTCAGAATCCCTAAAAAGACTAAAAACCCTCAGAATCCCTAAAAACCCTAAAAACCATAAAAATCCTAAGAAACCCCTAAAAATCCATGAAAACATAAAAAAACATAAAAAAGTTAAAAAAACCCCTAAAAGCCATAAAACCTATGAAAACCTTAGAAAACCCTAAAAACCCCAAAAGACCATAAAAACCCAAAAAGTCCCTAAAACCTTAAAAACAATAAAAAAACCTAAAAAACCCCTAAGAATCCATGAAAACGTAAAACAACCTTGAAAACCCCCTAAAAACCACAAAACCCCTAAAAACCATAAAAACAATAAAAACCCATAAACCCCTAAAAGACCAGTAAAAACACTAAAAACCCTTAAAACCCCTAAAAATGTAAAAAAACTCTTAAAAATCCTAAAAAACTCAAAAATATCCTAAAAACCCAAAAAGGCCCTAAAAACCTTGAAAACGTCTAAAAACTCTTTAAAACCCATAAAACCCCTCAAATTACCTAAAACCCTAAAAACCCCTAAAACCCATAAAAATCCAAAAAAACCTAAATTTCCATTGAAACGTAAAAAAAACCTAAAAACAATGAAAAAACCACAAAAAAAACATAAACACCCCTCAAAACGTTAAAAATCTCTAAGAAACCTTTAAAATCCTAAAAAACACAAAAAAATCCTTAAAACCATAAAGACTCTAAAACATTTGAAAAGCCTTAAAAGCCAAAGAAAACCTGAAAACCCCTAAAACCCCTAAATTCCATGAAAAACCCTGAAAAACCTAAAAATTATAAAAATCGTAAAAGCCCCCCTAAAAATCCATGAAAATGTAAAAAAACCTAAAACCACCATAAAAATCATAAAACCCCCTAAAACCCATGAAAAACCTAAAGAAACTAAAAACACTAAAAACCCTTAAAGCCATAAAAAAGTTAAAAAACTCTGAAAACCTTAAAACCCCTAAATACTCAAAAAACACCCCCTAAAACCCCAAAAGACCCTAAAAACTCTAAAAACCACTAAAATCCTAAAACCCATAAAACCTCTATTAACCTTCAAAGTCCCTAAAAACCATAAAAATCCCAAAAACCCATAAAAATACAAGAAATTGTAAAAAACCCTAAAATCCCTGAAAACCCTAGAAAATTCATAAAACCCTAAAACCCTTAAAAACCCCTAAAACCTCATAAAAACCCTGAAACCACTAAAAACTCTAAAACCCTTAAAACCCCTAAAAATGTTAAAAACCCTAAAAACCATAAAAGAAACTCAAAAACTCAAAAAAAAAACCCCTGAAAATCCCTTGAAAACTCATGAAACCCGTAAAACCTCAAACTCCCTAAAAACCCTAAAAACTACAAAATCCATAAATATCCTAAAAAACCCCAAAAAATCCATGAAAACATAAAAATCCTAAAAACACTGAAAACCCCTTAAATACCATGAAAACCACTAAATACTTTTGAAACCATTTAATCCTAAAAAATGTTAAAAAATATAAAAAACATTAAAACCCTACAAAAGTAAAAAAACCCTAAAACCCCTAAAAGACCCTAAAACCCTCAAAATCCTAAAAACCCTCAAAACCATGAAAATCTTAAAAAAACTAAAAATCAATGAAAACGTAAAAAATCCTAAACAACCCCTAAAAAACCATAAAACCCACTGCAAACTATAAAAATTTGAAAACCCCATAAAAACCAAAACAATAATTAAAAACTCTAAAAACCCGTAAAAACCCTAAAAAACTCAAAAAAACCATAAAACCCTAAAAAATCAAAAAAAACTTAAATCCCCAAAAGAAAGTAAAAACCCTTAAAAAACCTAAAACACCTGAAAACCACTAAAAACCCTCAAAATCCATAAAACCCCTAAAAACCTAAAAATCCTAAAAATCCTAGAACCCCTAAAAATCCATGAAAACATAAAAAACCCTAAAAAATTGGAAAAAACCTTTAAAGCCATAAACACCCCTAAAAACCATTAATTTTTTTAAAAAAACCGAAAACCCATAAAAACCCAAAAAACAATAAAAACTCTAAAAACCCTTAAAACCCCTAATAACTTTAAAAACTCTAAAAAACATTAAAAACCTCAAAAAGCTCAATAAAAAGAAAAAAGTCCCTAAAATCCCAAAAAAACCTTAAACCCCAAAAAACCCAAGAAACACTAAAAACCCAAAAAAATCTCTAAAAACCCTAAAACCATAAAAATCCTAAAACCCATAAAAATTTATTAAAACGTAAAAAACCCTGAAAACCCTGAAAAAACCCTAAAACTATAAATCCCCTAAAAACCTAAAAAAAACCCTAAAAACTATAAAAACCAATAAAACCCACTAAAAATCCTAAAAGCCCTCAAAACCCCTAAAAATGTTAAAAACTGGAAAAAAAAACCTTTTAATCCCTAAAAACTCAAAAAAATCCCTAAAAATCCTTAAGCACCCTAAAAATCCTAAAAACCCTTGAAAAACACTAAAAACCCTCAAATCCCTAAAAACCCTAAAAAACCATAAAAACACTAAAAAATTATAAATATCCATGAAAACGGTAAAAACCCTAAAAACCCTAAAACCCCTATAACCCATAAAAAACCCTAAAAACCCACAAAAACCCTAAAACAAATAAAAACTCTAAAAACCCTTTAATCCCCTAAAAACGTTCAAAAATTATAAATAACTTTAAAACCCTAAACAGCTCAAACCCCCCCCCCCCCAAAACCTAAAAACCTAGAAAAAACCCCCGAAACCCATAAAACTGCCTAAAAACCTTAAAACCCCTAAAAACTAATAAAAACCATAGAAACCACTAAAAACTCTAAAAACCCTTTAAACCCCTAAAAACATAAAAAAGATCTAGAAACCTTTAAAAACCGTAAAAAGTCCAAAAAACCTTTAAAACCCAAAAGACCCTAAAAACCCTAAAACCCCCAAAAAAACATTAAAACCCCTCAAAATCCCGAAAAAACCATGAAAACCCTAAAAAGAATAAAAACCTTAAAAATACTAAAAACCCATGAAAGCATAAAAAACCGTAAAACACTAAAAAACCCATGAAAACCTTAAAAACCCCTAAAAACCATAAAAACCCTAAAAAATACTGAAAACTCTAAAAACTTTAAAACCCCATAAAACGTTAAAAAACTCAAAAAACCCATAAAACCCTAAAAACTCAAAAAACCAAAAACCCAAAAATACCCTAAAAACCCTGAAAACCCCAAAAAACCATGAAAACCCATAATATCCCTCAAAATCCCTAAAAGCCCTAAAAACCCTAAAAGACCCTAAAACACAAAAAAATCCTAGAAAACCAAAAAAATCCTTGAAAACATAAAACCCCTGAAAACCACAAAACCCCAAAAAACATTAAAAACCCCAAAAACCTATAAAAACCCTAAAAACCCCCACTAAAAACACTAAAACCCCTTTCCCTAAAAGCGTTAAAAACTCTAAAAAACCTTAAAACCCCTAATAACTCAAAAAACCCTAAAACACCGCTAAAACTCTAAAAACTCTTAAAACCCTTAAAACCTTAAACTCCCTAAAAACCCTAAAAACTACAAAAACCATAAATATCCTAAAAAACCCCGAAAAATCCATGAAAACATAAAAATCCTAAAAACACGGAAAACCCCTTAAATACCATAAAAACCAAAAAAACCCCAAAAAACCACTAAAAACTCTTGAAACCTTTTAATCCCCAAAAAATGTTAAAAATAAATAAAAAACTTAAAACCCTAAAACGGTAAAAAAACCTAAAACCCCTAAAAGACCCTAAATCCCTCAAAATCCCTAAAACCCCTCAAAACCATAAAAATCCATAAAAAACTAAAAACCAATGAAAACGTAAAAAACCTTGAACAACCCCTAAAAACCATAAACCCACTAAAAACCTTGAAAAGTTGAAAACCCCATAAAAACCCTAAAAAATAATTAAAAACTCTAAAAACCCTTAAAAACCCTTAAAAACCCTAAAAAACTCGAAAAAACCATAAAACCCGAAAAAATCAAAAAAAACTTAAATCCCTAAAAGACCGTAAAAACCCCAAAAAAACCTAAAACCCCTGAAAACCACTAAAAACTCTCAAAATCCATAAGACCCCTAAAAAACCTAAAAATGATAAAAATCCTAGAACCCCTAAAAATCCATGAAAACATAAAAAACACTAAAAAATTGGAAAAAACCTTGAAAGCCATAAAAACCCCTAAAAAGCACTAAATTTTTTAAAAAAACTGAAAACCCATAAAAACCCTAAAAATAATAAAAACTCTAAAAACCCTTAAAACCCCTAATAACTTTAAAAACTCTAAAAAACATTAAAAACCTCAAAAAGATCAATAAAAAGAAAAAACTCCCTAAAATCCCAAAAAACCCTAAAACCCCAAAAAACCCTAAAAACACTAAAAACCCCAAAAAAATCCCTAAAAACCCTAAAAACCCATAAAAATTCATTAAAATGTAAAAAACACTAAAAACCCGAAAAAACCCCCAAACTATAAAACCCCTAAAAACCTAAAAACCCCCTAAAAACCATAAAAACCAATAAAACCCATAAAACCCACTAAAAACCCTAAAAGCCCTCAAAACCCAAAAAAATGTTAAAAACTGGAAAAAAACATTTAAATCCCTAAAAACTCAAAAAAACCCTAAATACCCTTAAGCACCATAAAAATCCTAAAAACCATTGAAAAACACTAAAAACCCTCAAAATCCCTAAAAACCGTAAAAACCCTAAAAACCATAAAAACACTAAAAACTTATAAATATCCATGAAAATAGTAAAAACCCTAAAAACCCTAAGACCGCTAAAACCCATAAAAAACCCTAAAAAACTACAAAAACCCTAAAAACAACTAATAACTCTAAAAACCCTTTAATCCCCTAAAAACGTTAAAAAATTATAAATAACTTTAAAATCCTAAACAGCTCAAAAAACCCCTCAAAACCAAAAAAGTCCCTAAATCACCGAAAAACCCTAAAAACCTTTAAATCCGTCAAAATCCCTATAAACCCAAAATCCAATAAAAATCCTATAACACCCTGAATATGCATGAAAAAATAAAAAAAACCTAAAAACCTTGAAAAACCCATAAAACCCATAAAACCGCCTAAAAACCTAAAACACCTAAAAACAATAAAAACCTTAAAAACCACTAAAAACTCTAAAAAGCCTTTAAACCCCTAAAAACATAAAAAAGATCTAGAAACCTTTAAAAACCCTAAAAAGCTCAAAAAACCTTTAAAACCCCAAAAGACCCAAAAAACCCTAAAACCCCCGAAAAACATTAAAACCCCTCAAAATCCCAAAAAAACCATAAAACCCTAAAAAGAATAAAAACCTTAAAAAATCCTAAAAACCCATGAAAGCATAAAAAATCATAAGACACTAAAAAACCCATGAAAACCTTAAAAACCCCTAAAAACCATAAAAACCCTAAAAACACTAAAAACTCTAAAAACTGTAAAACCCCAAAAAACGTTCAAAAACTCAAAAAACCCAAAAAAACCCTAAAAACTCAAAAAACCCAAAAATAGCCTAAAAACCCTGAAAAACCCTAAAAACCATGAAAACCCATAAAAGCCCTCAAAATCCCTAAAAACCCTAAAAGACCGTAAAACCCAAAAAAATCCTAGAATACCAAAAAAAAACTTTGAAAACATAAAACCCCTAAAAACCACAAAACCCCCAAAAACATTAAAAACCCTAAAAACCCACTAAAAACTCTAAAACCCCTTTAAACCCCTAAAAGCGCTAAAAACTCTAAAAAACCTTAAAACCCCTAAAAACACAAAAAAACCCTAAAACCCTGCTAAAAACTCTAAAACCCTAAAAACCTTAAAAACTAAAAAAACTAAAAAAACCCAAAAAGACTTAAAACCCTGAAGACACTAAAAACCCTTAAAACACTAAAAACCCTAAAAGCCCTAAAAAATCTAAAAAAACTCAAAATCCCTAAAAACATAAAAAACACAAAAAGCCATTGAAATCCTAAAAACCCCCAAAAAACCAAGAAAACATAAAAAACCCTAAAAACATGAAAAACCCTTGAAAACCATAAAACCCCAAAAAACCATAAAAACACTAAAAATCCATAAAAACCCAAAAACCACTAAAAACACTAAAAACTCTTTAAACACATAAAAACATTAAAAACTCTAAAAATCCTTAAAACCTTAAAAAACTCAAAAAACACTAAAAACCAAAAAAGACTCTAAAACACAAATAACCCCTCAAAATCCTTGAAAAACCCTAAAATCCCTCAAAATCTTAAAAACCATAAAATCCTAAAACCCCCCAAAACTCTATAAAATCTAAAAAACCCCCCAAAAACTCCATGAAAATGTAAAAAAGACCCAAAACCCCCGAAAAAACCACGAAAACCATAAAATCCTAAAAACATTAAAAAACCCAAAAACCATTAAAAAACCCAAAAACCCATAAAAACCCTAAAAATCCTAACACCACAAAAAAATCTAAAAACCCTTAAAACCCCCAAAAAATGTTTAGAAACTCTAAAAAACCATAAAACCCTAGAAAACACAAAAAAACCAAAAATACCAAAAATACGTTAAAATCGCTGAAAAAACTAAAAAACTTTAAAACGCCCTAGAATCCCTCAAAATCCCTAAAATACCTAAAAACCTAAAAACCATAATAATCCTAGGAAGCCCATAAAAATCATTGAAAACATAATAGACCCTAAAAACCCTAAAAAACCCCTAGAAAACCATGATAACCACTAAAACCATAAAAAACCCTAAAAATCTATAAAACCCAAAAAATCTATAGAACCCTAAAAAACTACTAAAAACCCTTAAAACTTCTAAAAATGTTAAAAAAATAAAAATCTTAAAAACCAAAAAGAATTAAAAAAAACCCTAAAAATCCAAAAAAACCCTAAAAACCCTGCAAAGCCCCAAAACCCACAAAAACTCTGAAAACCATGACAACCCTCAAAATCCCTAAAAACCCCTAAAAACCATAAAAACCATAAAAGTACTAAAAATCCCTAAAAACCCTAAAAATCCATTGAAAACCATAAAATTTTTTAAAACACTTTAAAAGCCCAAAAAAACATAAAAACCTAAAAACCAATAAAAACTCTAAAAACCTTTAAGACCCCTAAAAACGTGAAAAACTCTAAAAACCATAAAAATCGAACCCCCCCTAAAACCCCATAAAGACTGTAAAAAGCCTGAAAACCCCCTAAAACCACAAAAAACACATGAAAACCCCTAAAATTATTAAAACCCGTAAATACCATAAAAGTTCCTAAAAACTATAAAAATCCAAAAAACCACTAAAAATCCATGAAAATGAAAAAAGCCCTAAAAACTTTGAAAACCCCTGAAAAATATAAAAAACCATGAAGAGATTAAAAAAGCTTTAAAACCCATATAATCTATAAAAACCCACAAAAAAACTATAAAAACCATTTAAACCCCTAAAAACGTTAAAAAACTCCAAAAAATCTTAAAACCCACAAAAAACTCAAAAAAATCCTAAAAACCCTAAAAGTCCCTAAAACCCCTAAAAACCCTAAAACCCTCAAAATCTAAAAAACCCTAAAACCCCTAAAAACCATACAGTTCCACAAATACCCTAAAAATTCATGAAAATGTAAAAACCTTAAAAAGCTCTAAAAACACCATCAAAACCATGAAACCCCTAAAACAGTAAAAAAACCCAAAAAATGAATAGATGCCCTAAAAACCACTAAAAACTATAAAAACCTTAAAAGCCCTAAAAACGTTAAATAACTAAAAAAACCTTAAAAAAACTCAAAAAACCCAAAAAAACTAAAAAGACTCTAAAAACATGAGAAACCCAAAAAAACATAAAACCCTTAAAATGGCTGAAAACCCCTAAAAATCATCAAAATCCCTAAAAACTCTAAAAAACCCTAAAACCAAAAAAAATCCTAAAAAACTCCTAAAAATCCATGAAAATTTAAAAACCCCTAAAAACCCTGAAACCCCCCTGAAAACCTTAAAACCCCTGAAAATCCTTAAAAACATTAAAAACAAAAAAACACTAAAAAACCAATAAAAACGCTAAAAACCCTTAAAAACATCTAAAATGTTAAAAAACTCTAAAAACCCTTTAAATCCCCTAAAAAACTCAAAAAAGCTAAAAACCTAAAAGACCCTAAAAAACCTAAAAACCCTGAAAAACACTAAAACCCCTCAAAATCCCTAAAAACCCTGAAAATTCCTTGAAAACATAAAACCCCTAAAAACCATAAAAAACCCTAAAAAACCATAAAAAAAATAAAAAACACTAAAAACCCTAAAACCTTTAAAACCCGTAAAAACATTAAAAAACTCTACAAACCCTAAAAAACCCTGAAAACCAAAAAAGAACCCAAACCCCAAAAGACTCTAAAAACCCTAAAATACCATAAAAACCCTAAAAATGTAAAAATCCCAAAAAACCCTAAAAAACCCTAAAAACCCTAAAAATCTCTAACAAACATAAAAACCCTCAAAATCCCTAAAACCCTAAAAAACCCACCAAACCATAAAAATCCAAAAAAACACTAAAAATCCATGTAAACATAAAAACCCTAAAAAGCCTAAAAATCCCCAGAAAACCATAACAACCCCTAAAATCTTTAAAAACCCTAAAACCTATAAAAACCCTAAAAACCACTAAAAACTATAAAAACCCTTAAAACCCCTAAAAACTTTAAAAACTCTAGAAAACCTTAAAAGCCCAACAAAATTCCAAAAAAACCAAAAAACCACAAAAGACCCAAAAAACCCAAAAAACCTCTAAAATCCATAAAAACCCCTTAAAAACCTAAATACCCTAAAAATCCCTAAGAACCCTAAAATTCCATAAAAACCATAAAAATATAAAAAAACCCTCTAAAAATCACTAAAAGAGTAAAAACCCTAAAACCCCACGAAAAACCATAAAAACCCCTCAAAACCTTTAAAACCCTAAAACCCATAAAAATCCAAAAATTGACTAAAAACTCTAGAAACCCTTTAAACCCCAAAAAAGTGTAAAGAAAATACAATGGATAATGCAATTTCATGTAGATATTCTCACTTATCTTTGCTGGATTCTAAACTCCTTGGTTTTGAATACATTAAGGATTTATTTTCCACTTATACAGGTTTTGGGGAACCTTTTGGTCATTGCGAATCTAGAGTTAGTGGGGAGAAGTTTTATTTGCATGATGTATTCTTATTTCTGATTGAGAAGCTGTGTATTCCCAATTTCCCTATCTGTTTAGTTTTACTAAAGGAGACAGATTATGGTGGGTTAATGGGACATTTTGGTGTTGCAAAAACTTTAAGAATTCTAAGTGATCATTTTTATTATCCTAGGATGTCTAGAGATGTCCAAAAATATGTGATAAATTGCATTCTCTTCCATAAATACAAATCTAAACTGAACCCACATGAATTATATCTTCCCCTCCCAATCCACAACACCCCTTGGGAGGACATAACAATGAAATTTATTTTGGACTTACCAAGGACCAAGAGGGTGAGATTCCATTTTTTTGTGGTTGATCAGTTTTTAAAATGTAACATTCTATTCCTTGTCACAAAACAAATGATGCCACTAGTATTGCAACACCTTTCTTTTAGGAATTAGAAAAACTCTATGGAATGCCATGGATGATTTTATTGGATCACAACACAAAATTCCCTAGTTATTTTGGAAGACCTTGTAGAGAAAACTGGGTAAAAAGTTACTATTTTCCACTAATTTTCATCTGAAAACTGATGGGAAAACAAAGGTGGGGAATCAGACACTATCATCTCTTCTATGAACAATTTTCATGAAGAATCTCAAGAATTTGGAGGAGTATTAGCCACATGTGGAATTCACATATAACATGGCTAAGCATTCCACTACCCAATATTCTCTATTTCAAATTGTTTACGGTTTTATCCCCCTTTCCCCTATTTATCTAGTTCCTTTACCATTCTAGGATTCAAATCATATGGATGCGAAAGGGTGTGAAGAATTCATCAAGAAAATCCATGAAAATTTAAGGAAAAATATCAAGCAGATGACCCAGAAATACATTGATCTTGCAAAAAAGGCTCACAAGCAAGTGTTGTTCAAACCCGATGACTTAGTTTGGAATTTTATATGAAAGGAAATATTTCCCAAAAAGCATAAATCAAACCTCATGCCTTGAGAAGATGAACCTTTCTGAGTGCTCAAGAATATTAACAAAAATGCTTATAAGATAGCTCTTCCAGGTGAGTATGCTGTAAGTGCCACTTTTAATGTTTCTGATCTTTCTTCTTTTTTGGGTGTAGAGGATGAAGAGTTGTGAATGACTCATTTTAAATAGGGGGAGGATTATGAGAACCATGTTGAAGGCACTGAGTCGATTACCCAGGTGGAGGAGTTAGATTTGCAAGGCTCGATGATGTGAGGGAGATTTAAGAAGTTGAATGCAACAATGGGTGCCCATCTCATTTCATTAATGGTATTATGGATCTCTCCTTGCATAGATGGAGAAAATGGGCCTATTATATCACTTATTCAAGCCCAAACATGATGTTTAAATCTTGTCCCACACAGTTGCATGAATTATGGAAGCCTTGCCCAGGATTCTAGATTGGCATATTTTGACACCAAAGTCAAATTTGGTGGGCTAGGCACTCAAAATCAAATCTTGCAGGCTGTGGTAGGAAAGTTGTGTGCTTCTTTTCCAAAATGTTTTTGGTAGGCTTTATCTTTTTGAATTTAGGGGTACAAATTAGGTTCATCCTTTAAAACTTTTGGGTATTAGACCCTTGACTATTGTATCACCCCTTGGCTATAAGTATCCACCCTCGTGGCACTTGTATGGCATTCAAGATTGATATAGAGAGATTGTTTCAGTCCCCCCTGATGCCTCGAAGATCAAGCCACCCCTGAATCTCACAGAAAAACCCTAAAACCCCTAAAAACACTAAACCCATAAAAATACAAAAAACCCACTAAAAACAATAAAAAATCCTAAAAACCCTTAAAATCCATGAAAATGAAAAAAACACAAAAACCCTGAAAACCCCTGAAAACCATAAAACCCTGAAAAACTTTAAAAAACCCAAAAACCCATAAAAATCTTAAAACCACAAAAGACTCTAAAATCCCATAAAATACCTAAAAACATTTAAAAGTCTAAAAAACCCTAAAAAATAAATAAAAAACCATAAAAACTCAAAAAGGTCCTAAAAATACTAAAAACACTCAAAACCATAAAACTACTAAGAAAGCCTAAAAACCCTAAAAATATCTAAAAAACCTAAAAACCCTAAAAACCACAACAATCCTAAAACCCCATAAAATGCATGAAAATGTAAAAAATCCTAAAAACCCTGAAAACCCCCTTAAAACCATAAAATCCCCTAAAAATATAAAACCCCATAACAACCCTAAAAACCCACTAAAAACTCTAAAAACACCTTAAGACCTCTACAATTGTTAAAAAACTAAAACACCCTTAGAAACCCTCAAAACTCAAGAAACCCTAAAAACCGAAAATACCCTAAAAACATAAAAAACCCTAAAACCAACTAAAAACCCTAAAACCCTAGAACCCCTCAAAATCCCTAAAAACCCTAAAAACCATAAAAACCATAAAAATCATAAAAATCATAAAAACCAATTAAAATCCATGAAAACTTTGAAATCTCTAAAAACCCCAAAAAACTCTGAAAAACCATAAAACCCCTTAAAACCTTAATATACTTCAAAACCCATAAAAACCCTTAAAACCCCTAAAAATGTTAAAAAAACACTAAAAAACCAATAAAACCTTGAAAAAGTAAAACCCCCCTTAAAATCCTAAAATACCCTAAAATCAATAGAAAAACCTTAAAAACTGTAAAAATCCTGAAAACCGTTCAAAATCCATGAAAATGCAAAAAAAACTAAAGTGCCTAAAAAACACTTAAAAATCATAAAACCCCGAAAAACCTGAAAACACTAAAACCCCATAAAAAACCAAAAAAACCATTAGAAACTCTAAAAACCCTTCAACCCCTAAAAACATTAAAAAATATAAAAAACAATAAATACCCTAAAAAATAAAAAACCCTAGAAAGAAGAAAGGCCATAAAACACTAAAAAACTCTAAAAACCCTGAAAACCCTAAAAGCCATAAAAATCCCTAAAAACCCAAAAAACCAAAAAAAATCCTAAAACCCCCCTAAAAATCCATGAAATCATAAAAAACCCTAAAAACTTGAAAAAACATTGAAAATAATGAAAACCCCTAAAAACCTTAAAAAAACCTAAAACCCATAACACCCTAAAAACACAATAAAAATTCTAAAAACCCTTTAAACCCATAATAACGTTATAAAACTCTAAAAAACCTTAAAAATCCTAAAAATCCAAAAAGAAACTAAAAACCCTTAAAACCCCTAAAAGCCCTAAAAACCTCTGAAACACCTAAAAACCCTAAAAATCCCTAAAACGTTAAAAAACTCTAAAAACCATAAAAATCCTAAAAAACTCAAAAAACCCCAAAAAACAAAAAGACCCTAAAAACTCTTAAAACCCCTAAAAACCATAAAAAACCAAATAAACCCAAAAAATCCATGAAAACGGAAATAATCCTTAAAACCTTGAAAACTAGAAAAACCCATAAAAACAATTAAAAACCCCAAAAATCCATAAAATCCCCAAAACCAAGAAAAACTCTAAAAACCATTTAATCCCCTAAAAATGTTAAAGAAATCTAAAAAACCTTAAAAACCTAAAAAACTAGAAAAAAACATAAAACCCCAAAAAGATCCTAAAAACCCTAAAAACCCCTAAAAGCCCTAAAACCCTTGAAGAACCCTAAAAACCCTAAAACCCATAAAAACCCTAAAAAACCATAAATATACTAAGACACCCCTAAAATCCATGAAAATGTAAAAACCCATAAAAATACTTAAGAACCCCTAAAATATATAAAACCCTCCTAAAATCCTTAACTCCCCCAAACCCATAAAACCACTAAAACTCTATAAACCTTTTAAACCCAAAAAATGTTAAATAACTCAAAAAAACCTCAAAACCCCTAAAAAATCAACCCTAAAAACCTAAAAAGATCATAAAAACCTTAAAACACCCAAAAAACCATAAAAAACATACCCCCCTAAATTCCAAGAAAATGAAAAAATCCTTTAAACCCTGAAAAACCCTAAAACCCCTAAAAACCCTAAAAACCCTCAAAATACCTAAAACCCCTAAAAACCATAAAATATACAAATTCTAAAAAACCCATAACAATCCATGGAATTGTCAAAATCCCTAAAAACCAGGAAAAACCCTAAAAACTTAAAAACCCCTAAAATCCCATAAAAACCCAAAAAACCACTGAAAACCCTTTAAACCCCTGAAAACATTACAAAATAAATAAAAACTTAAAAACCCTAAAAAATAAAATAAACCCAAAAATTCCAAAAGGACACTAAAAAAACCTAAAACCCCTAAAAAACCCCAAAATATCTCAAAAACCCTAATAAACCTAAATACCCCTAAAAACCATAAAATTCCTAAAAAACCATTAAAATCCATGAAAATGTAAAAAAACCTAAAAACCTAAAAACCTCATAAAAACCTTTAAAAAACTCCAAAAAATCCATAAGAACCAGTAAAAAATCTGAAGACCCTTTAAACCCCTAAAAACGTTAAAAATTCATAAAAACCTTAAAGCCCATAAAAACTAAAAAAAAAACTAAAACCCAAAAAAAACTAAAAATACTTGAAAACCCCTAAAAACCCTCATAATCACTAAAATCCCTAAAAACAAAAAAACCATAAAAATCCTCAAATACCCCTTAAAATCTATCAAAACGTAAGAAACACCAAAACCCCCTGAAAACCATAAAAACCCCTAAAAATTTATAAAACACAAAAAACCAATAAAAACTTCAAAAAATAACTAAAAATCAAAAAAATCCTTAAGTCCCCTAAAAATGTGTAAAAACACTGAAAACCATCAAAACCCTAAAAAACAAAAAACCCCTAAAACACCAAAAGACCCTAAATCCCTGAAAACCCATAAAACCCCCCAAAACAACCTAAAACCCTCAAAATCTCTGAAAAACCTAAAAATCCTATAAAAGAAATACATATTCAGGAAAAAGTAAAATGCCCTAAAAACCCTGAAAAACCCCTAAAAACCTTAAAAATCCAAAAAACCCGTAAAAACCCTAAAAACAACTAAAAATTTTAAACGCCCTAAAAATGTTAAAACTCTTAAAAAACATTAAAAACCAGAAAAAAAATCTAAAAACCATCAAACCCAAAAAGACCATATAAACCCGAAAAAAAAACCCTAAAAACAAAAAAACCTCGGGAAATCCTTGAAAACCCTCAAAAACCCCAAAAAACCCATAAAACCATAAAAAGATTAAAAAAGTCTTAAAAATCCGTGACAACGTAAAAAACCCTAAAACCCCCCTTAAAACCGTAAACCCCCTAAAAACCGTAAAATACCCATAAAAACCCTAAAAACCACAAAAAACTCAAAAAAACAAAGAAAACCCAAAAAGTCTATAAAAACACAAAAAACTCAAAAAACTAAAAAAACCCTAAAAACCAAGAAGGCACAAAAAACATTGAAAACCCCTAAAATCCAAAAAAATCCATAAAATCCCTAAAACCCACTAATATCCATGAAAATGTAGAAAACCCTGAACACCCCCTGAAAACCATAAAACCCCTAAAAACTTTAAAAACCCTAAAAATCCATAAAAACCCTAAAAACCACTAAAAACTAAAAAACCCCAAAATACATTAAAAAACCTAAAAACCCTAAAACACCGAAAACCCCATAGAATCCTCAGAATCCCTAAAAACCCTCAAAACACTAAAAACCATAAAAATCCTGAAAACCCCCTAAAAGTCCATGAAAAATAAAAAAAATCTAGAAACACCCTGAAAACCATAAATCCCATAAAACCCTAAAAACTACTAAAAAATCTAAAAACCCTTAAAACCCCTAAAGATGTTAAAAAATTCAAGAAAAACTTAAAAACCCTAAAAACTCAAAAAACCCCAAAACCCCAAAAATACCCTAAAAACCCTGAAAACCCCTAAAATCCCTAAATACCCCTGAAAACCCCTAAAAACCCACAAAACCCTAAAACCCCTAATAACCCTAAAAACCATAATGATCCTAAAAATCCCTAAAAATCGATAAAAACATAAAAAACACAAAAAACCCTAAAAAACCTTGAAAACCATAAAACCCCATAAGAACATAAAAAACACTAAAAAACCTAAAAACCACTTAAATCTCAAAAAACCCTTAAAATCCATAAAATGTTAAAACTCTACAAAACCATAAATACCTAAAAATCTAAAAAAGCACTAAAATGCCCAAAAGACCCTAAAAACCCCTACAAACCTTGAAAACCCCCAAAATCCCTAAAAACTCTAAATGTGATTAGGAGGTGGAGCTTTGGGCAATGATCAAAGCAGTTCATTTTGCTAATCAATTTTGGTGGAAGCACCTTTGGAATGAATCTGACTCGATCTTGGTGGTGGAGGCCCTAAAAAAAATCATGAAGGGTACCTTGGATAATTATCCTACATTAGATTGATTGCCTCAAGGTATACCAGGACCTCACTCTCAAAAATGTGGGGTGACAAAGGACCACATTGATATCCTTTTCCCTAAAACCCTAAAAAAACCCTAAAACCCATTTAAAATCCTAAACCCCCCTAAACATCCATGAAAACGTAAAAAACACTAAAAACCCTAAAAAATATTAAAAAACATAAAAACCATGAAAAAACTTAAAAATAAAAAAAACATAAAAACTCTAAAAATCCAGTAAAACTCCAAAAACCATTTAAACCCCAAAAAACATTAAAAACTCTAAAAAACCTTCAAAATCCTAAAAAATTCCAAAAAAACCCAAAAAGACTCTAAAAACCCTGAAAAACCCTAAAAATTGTAAATACCCCTAAAAACCATCAAAATCCCTAAAAACTAAAAAAACCCCAAAAAAACCCCGAAAATGTAAGAAAAAATAAAACCTTGAGAACCCCCTGAAAACCATGAAACACCCTAAAAAACTTCAAAACCCCTAAAAACCCATAAAAATTCTAAAAAACCACTAAAACTATAAAAGCCCATAAAACCCTTAATACCCCTAAAATGTTAAAAAACTCTATAAAACCCTAAAAAGCCTAAAATACTAAGAGAAACATAAAGACCCAAAAAGAAAATAAAAACCCTGAAAACCCTTTAAACCCTAAAACTTATGAAAACCCTTTTAACCCTAAAATATCTATTGGGACCTCAGGGACAACACCACTGTTGGCCTGGTCGATTCCAGTCACATTTTGATCCAGTTCTCATCGGACGAAGATCTTATTCAGCCCTGGTCATCAGCTCCTCGCCGGTGTGATGCTGTCTGTTTTTCTTTCTTCGGGTGGAATTTTGACTTTCATATGAATCGTGACTCCCGAATGATGGAAATCTGGGTAAGGTTCCCTGAGATCCTTCTTCCCTTTCAAAACTTTTCCATTATCACCATGCTAGGGAATCTAGTCGGAAGGTTTCTGTGTGTGGATAGTAGAACTGTCCAGTTGCCCCGAGGGTTTGTGTTAAAATTGACATCTCGAAGGAGCCTATAGACTATGTCTGGATTGAAATTGGTGAGGAGCTTCGTTGAAAGAAACCGGTGGTGTTTGAATCATGGGTGGATTATTGTGTTTTGTGCTTAAATCTTGGTCATACAAAATGGAACTGCAGACGTAGTAATGTTCTGGTGGCTGGGCGTGGTAATAAGGTCACATCCTCGAAGTTGAGCTCAACAAGGGAACCAGAGGTGGGGAAGGATGACACTAGGTCTCTCCACTGGATGTTGGGAGGGATGACAGGGTGGAGGAAGGGGTTTCATCCCCCCGGCAGGATACTGAAGGACAAACCTTGGTCAAACACATCTTCAAGCGACTAAAGGATGATTTGGGACTGGGGGGGTGAAGTCCCTACATAAATGGGGAAGGACATGTCTAATGAAGTAAGGACTGTGGTCCTACAGACTGACCCTGTCAGAGATGCGAGTATAATGTTAAGGTCGACCTATCATGAGCTTTTCTCAATCTGTGCGGGTAGTGAGGAAGGGGGTCTGGTGGAACAGGGCCTACAGGAGCTAGAGGCTCATACTCATGACACCCAAGATGCGGAGCTGCCCTCCTATCATGATGGATTGAGGGTCTTGGGCGTGGACAACTCTCTTCCCACTATACGGTCAACGGAACAAGTGCTGATTGATGCTGTTGTGCCTGGGGTTGGTCTCTCTGATACCACTTATCCTAAGCAGCAATCTAGGGTCTTGGGTGCGGATAACCCTCTGCCCACTGTACAGTCAACAGAACAAGTGTTGATTGATGCTGTTGTGCCTGGGTTTGGTCTGTCTGATATCACCCAGCCTGAGCAGCAACTTGATAGCTTTCATACTGATATGAAGTGCACTAAGTAGCCTGATCCGAGCTACGCTCTTGTTCTGTCTCCCTGTGTTGAGATTTCTGATCTGATTATGTTGGATTTTTCGGAAATCCCACTTGAGCAGCATATAAAAGACATTTTCCAAAAGCTAGATTTGCAACCAGTGGTATTTCTTAGGGATGAGAATGATGAATACATAAGGCTATCAGAGTTTTTTTCGGGATCATGATGACCTTATGTACGCCATCTTGGTAAGGATCAAGAAGGAGTAGGAGTTGATGGGTCGTCCCAGTTCATCTGGCTACAATCAGAAGAGAAAGCCGCTGTCTGTTCCTGAATATGGCAAGAAGGGCGACACGGGTGTGCCTGCTGGTCCAGCTCATAGGATGGCGAAGGTGATGAGTGATCCTCCAGTGAAACAGAGGTCAAGAGGGACTACTCCTCCCTTCCTAGACCAATGGTTACTAGGGCCTCCTCCAAGGCTAGTAAAGGTGAAGGAGCTGTCCATGGTATGGAAGACCGAGTTGCCGAAGTGAAGTCGGATTTGGATCTCAGGGAGCATTGTGCAACCTTCCTCAAGCAATATGAATTCTCTGAATGGGAGTTAATGGACTCAGATGCTTCTGTAGGCTATGGTGCTGAGGGAGACCCTTATGAGGATGGTGATTTTGGTATGTAACTACCTTTCTTTTTGCGTGCTTTCTAGGGTTTTTTTGGGGTCTTTTGGGCTTGGGGTTGTGAATGGTTTTTGGGTGTGGGTTGTTTGAACCATCCCCTCCCTTGTATGCCAGTTCTTTTTTAATAAAATTGTGGGGGGGGGGGGGGGGTCAGGAATAGCCTGGCCCCCACATCTTCCTTATCCTAAAAACCCTAAAACCATAAAATTCCTAAGAAACCCCTAAAATCCATGAAAACATACAAAACCCTGGAAAACCCCTAAAAACCATAAAACCCCTAAAAGCCCTAAAAACCATAAAAACCCAAAAAAATCCCTAAAACCCATTAAAAATTATAAAAACCCTGAAAGCTCATAAAAACGTTATAAAACTCTAAAGAAACTTAAAAACCCTAAAAACTCAAAAAAACCCTAAAACCCAAAACGACTCTAAAAACCATAAAAACCCCTAAAAACCCCTAAAAACCCTAAAAACATTTGAAAACTCCTAAAACCATAAAGATCCCTAAAAACCCAAAAAATAAAAAAAATACTAAAAAACCCCAAAAAATCCATGAAAACCTAAAAAATCCTAAAAACCCCTGAAAAACCCCTGAAAACCAAAAAACACCTAAAAACATTGAAAACCCTAAAAATCCATAAAATCCCTAAAAAACAACTATAAACTCTGAAAACCCTTAAAATACCTAAAAACGTTAAAAACTCTAAAAACCCTTAAAACCCTAAAAAACTCAAAAAACCCCTAAAACTCCAAAAAGACCATAAAAACCCTAAAAAACCCTAAAAACCCTAAACCCCATAAACACCATCAAAATCCATAAAACCGCTAAAAATGAAAAACTTAAAACCCCCTAAAACTCCATGAAAATTTAAAAACCCCTAAAAACCATAAAACCCCCTAAAACTGTAAAAACCCATAAATCAACTAAAAACTCTAAAAACCATTTAAAAATATAAAAACGTTATAAGACTCTAAAAAACCATAAAAACCATAAAAACCCTAAAAAACATAAAAAACCCTAAAAACCAAAACGCCCCATCAAATCCTGAAACCATAAAAACCCTAAAACCCCTGAAAAACCCTAAGAACCCTAAAAACCCTAAAAACCGTACAAAACCCTAAAAATCATAAAATCATAAAAAACCCTAAAAACCCATTAAACCATAAAAACCCTTAAAATCCTTAAAAAAACCTAAAAACCCTAAAAGCCACTAAAAACTTAAAAACCTCTAAAAATGTTTAAAAACCACTAAAAACCCTTAAAATCATAAAAAACTCAAAAAAACCCCTCAAAGACCGTAAAACCCAAAAAAAATTCTAGAATACCAAAAAAAAACTTTGAAAGCATAAAACCCCTGAAAACCACAAAACCCCAAAAAACATTAAAAACCCTAAAACCCACTAAAAACTCTAAAACCCCTTTAAACCCCTAAAAGTGTTAAAAACTCTAAAAAAGCTTAAAACCCCTAAAAACACAAAAAAAACCCTAAAGCCCTGCTAAAAACTCTAAAACCCTAAAAACCATAAAAAACTCTAAAAAACCTTAAAAACTTAAAAAACTAAAAAAACCCAAAAAGACTTAAAACCTGAAGACACTAAAAACCCTTAAAACACTAAAAACCCTAAAAGCCCTAAAAAATCTAAAAAAACTCAAAATCCCTAAAAACATAAAAAACACAAAAAGCCATTGAAATCCTAAAAACCCCCAAAAAACCAAGAAAACATAAAAAACCCTAAAAACATGAAAAACCCTTGAAAACCATAAAACCCCAAAAAACCATAAAAACACTAAAAATCCATAAAAACCCAAAAACCACTAAAAATACTAAAAAATCTTTAAACACATAAAAACATTAAAAACTCTAAAAATCTTTACAACCTTAAAAAACTCAAAAAACACTAAAAACCAAAAAAGACTCTAAAACACAAAAAAAAACCCCTCAAAATCCTTGAAAAACCCTAAAATCCCTCAAAATCTTAAAAACCATAAAATCCTAAAACCCCCCCAAAACTCTATAAAAATCTAAAAAACCCCCCCCAAAACTCCATGAAAATGTAAAAAAGACCCAAAACCCCCGAAAAAACCACGAAAACCATAAAATCCTAAAAACATTAAAAAACCCAAAAACCATTAAAAAACCCAAAAACCCATAAAAACCCTAAAAATCCTAACACCACAAACAAATCTAAAAACCATTAAAACCCCAAAAAAATGTTTAGAAACTCTAAAAAACCATAAAACCCTAAAAAACACAAAAAAAAAACCAAAAAAACCAAAAATATGTTAAAATGGCTGAAAAAACTAAAAAACTTTAAAACGCCCTAGAATCCCTCAAAATCCCTAAAATACCTAAAAACCTAAAAACCATAATAATCCTAGGAAGCCCATAAAAATAATTGAAAACATAATAAACCCTAAAAACCCTAAAACCCCCCTAGAAAACCATGATAACCACTAAAACCCTAAAAAACCCTAAAAATCTATAAAACCCTAAAAATCTATAGAACCCTAAAAAACTACTAAAAACACTAAAAACCCTTAAAACTTCTAAAAATGTTAAAAAAAAATAAAAAGCTTAAAAACCAAAAAGAATTAAAAAAACCCTAAAAATCCAAAAAAACCCTAAAAACCCTACAAAGCCCCAAAACCCACAAAAACTCTGAAAACCATGACAACCCTCAAAATCCCTAAAAACCCCTCAAAAACCATAAAAACCATAAAAGCCCTAAAAATCCCTAAAAACCCTAAAAAGCCATTGAAAACCATAAATTTTTTTAAAACACTTTAAAAGCCCAAAAAAACATAAAAACCTAAAAAACCACTAAAAACTCTAAAAACCTTTAAAACCCTAAAAACGTGAAAAACACTAAAAACCATAAAAACCGACCCCCCCCCCCCCTAAAACCCCATAAAGACCGTAAAAATCCTGAAAACCCCCTAAAACCACAAAAAACACATGAAAACCCCTAAAATTATTAAAACCCGTAAATACCATAAAAGTTCCTAAAAACTATAAAAATCCAAAAAACCATTAAAAATCCATGAAAATGCAAAAAGCCCTAAAAACATTAAAAACCCCTGAAAAATATAAAAAACCATGAAGAGATTAAAAAATCTTTAAAACCCATATAATCTATAAAAACCCACAAAAAAACTATAAAAACCATTTAAACCCCTAAAAACGTTAAAAAACTCCAAAAAATCTTAAAACCCATAAAAAACACAAAAAAACCCTAAAAACCCTAAAAGTCCCTAAAACCCCTAAAAACCCTAAAACCCTCAAAATCCAAAAAACCCTAAAACCCCTAAAAACCATACAGTTCCACAAATACCCTAGAAATCCATGAAAATGAAAAAACCTTAAAAAGCTCTAAAAACACCATCAAAACCATGAAACCCCTAAAAACAGTAAAAAAACCCAAAAAAATGAATAGATGCCCTAAAAACCACTAAAAACTCTAAAAACCTTAAAAGCCCTAAAAACTTTAAATAACTAAAAAAACCTTAAAAAAAACTCAAAAAACCCAAAAAAACTAAAAAGACTCTAAAAACATGAGAAACCAAAAAAAACATAAAACCCTTAAAATGCCTGAAAACCCCTAAAAATCGTCAAAATCCCTAAAACCCAAAAAAATCCTAAAAAACTCCTAAAAATCCATGAAAATGTAAAAACCCCTAAAAACCCTGAAACCCCCCCCGAAAACCTTAAAACCCCTGAAAATCCTTAAAAACACTAAAAACAAAAAAACACTAAAAAACCAATAAAAACTCTAAAAACCCTTAAAAACCTCTAAAATGTTAAAAAACTCTAAAAACACTTTAAATCCCCTAAAAAACTCAAAAATGCTAAAAACCTAAAAGACCCTAAAAATCCTAAAAACCCTAAAAAACACTAAAGCCCCTCAAAATCCCTAAAAACCATAAAAATCCTATAACCACCCTAAAAATTCATGAAAAGGTCAAAATCCCTAAAAACCCTGAAAATTCCTTGAAAACATAAAACCCCTAAAAACCATAAAAAACCCTAAAAATCCATAAAAAAAATAAAAAACACTAAAAACCCTAAAACCTTTAAAACCCCTAAAAACATTAAAAAACTCTACAAACCCTAAAAAACCCTGAAAACCAAAAAAACACAAACCCCAAAAGACTCTAAAAACCCTAAAATACCATAAAAACCCTAAAAATGTAAAAATCCCAAAAAACCCTAAAAAACCCTGAAAACCCTAAAAATCTCTAACAAACATAAAAACCCTCAAAATCCCTAAAACCGTAAAAAAACCTACAAACCATAAAAATCCAAAAAAACACTAAAAATCCTGAAAACCTAAAAACCCTAAAAAGCCTAAAAATCCCCAGAAAACCATAACAACCCCTAAAATCTTTAAAAACCCTAAAACCTATAAAAACCATAAAAACCACAAAAAACTATAAAAACCCTTAAAACCCCTAAAAACATTAAAAAACTCAAGAAAACCTTAAAAGCCCAACAAAAGTCCAAAAAAACCAAAAAACCACAAAAGACCCAAAAAACCCAAAAAACCTCTAAAAGCCATAAAAACCCCTTAAAAACTTAAATACCCTAAAAATCCCTAAGAACCCTAAAATTCCATAAAAACCATAAAAATATAAAAAAACCCTCTAAAAATCACTAAAAGAGTAAAAACCCTAAAACCCCACGAAAAACCATAAAAACCCCTCAAAACCTTTAAAACCCTAAAACCCATAAAAATCCAAAAATTGACTAAAAACTCTAGAAACACTTTAAACCCCAAAAAAGTGTAAAGAAAATACAATGGATAATGCACTTTCATGTAGATATTCTCTCTTATCTTTGCTGGATTCTAAACTCCTTGGTTTTGAATACATTAAGGATTTATTTTCCACTTATACAGGTTTTGGGGAACCTTTTGGTCATTGCGAATCTAGAGTTAGTTGGGAGAAGTTTTATTTGCATGATGTATTCTTATTTCTGATTGAGAATCTGTGTATTCCCAATTTCCCTATCTATTTAGTTTTACTAAAGGAGACAAATTATGGTGGGTTAATGGGACATTTTGGTGTTGCAAAAACTTTAAGAATTCTAAGTGATCATTTTTATTAGCCTAGGATGTCTAGAGATGTCCAAAAATATGTGATAAATTGCATTGTCTTCCATAAATCCAAATATAAACTGAACCCACATGAATTATATCTTCCCCTCCCAATCCCCAACACCCCTTGGGAGGACATAACAATGAAATTTACTGTGGACTTACCAAGGACCAAGAGGGTGAGATTCCATTTTTTTGTGGTTGATCAGTTTTTAAAATGTAACATTCTATTCCTTGTCACAAAACAAATGATGCCACTAGTATTGCAACAATTTTATTTTAGGAATTAGAAAAACTCTATGGAATTCCATGGATGATTTTATTGGATCACAACACAAAATTCCCTAGTTATTTTGGAAGACCTTGTAGAGAAAACTGGGTAAAAAGTTACTATTTTCCACTAATTTTCATCTGAAAACTGATGGGAAAACAAAGGTGGGGAATCAGACACTATCATCTCTTCTATGAACAATTTTCATGAAGAATCTCAAGAATTTGGAGGAGTGTTAGCCACATGTGGAATTCACATATAACATGGCTAAGCATTCCACTACCCAATATTCTCTATTTCAAATTGTTTACGGTTTTATCCCCCTTTCCCCTATTTATCTAGTTCCTTTACCTTTACAGGAATCAAATCATATGGATGAGAAAGGGTGTGAAGAATTCATCAAGAAAATCCATGAAAATGTAAGGAAAAATATCAAGGAGATGACCCAGAAATACATTGATCTTGCAAAAAAGGCTCACAAGCAAGTGTTGTTCAAACCCGATGACTTAGTTTGGAATTTTATGTGAAAGGAAATATTTCCCAACAAGCATAAATCAAACCTCATGCCTTGAGAAGATGAACCTATCTGAGTACTCAAGAATATTAACAAAAATGCTTATAAGATAGCTCTTCCAGGTGAGTATGCTGTAAGTGCCACTTTTAATGTTTCTGATCTTTCTTCTTTTTTGGGTGTAGAGGATGAAGATTTGTGAATGACTCCTTTTAAATAGGGGGAGGATTATGAGAACCATGTTGAAGGCACTGAGTCGATTACCCAGGTGGAGGAGTTAGATTTTCAAGGCTCGATGATGCGAGGGAGATTTAAGAAGTTGAATGCAACAATGGGTGCCCATCTCATTTCATTAATCGTCTTATGGATCTCTCCTTTCATAGATGGAGAAAATGGGCCTATTATATCACTTATTCAAGCCCAAACATGATGTTTAAAGCTTGTCCCACACAGTTGCAAGAATTATGGAAGCCTTGCCCAGGATTCTAGATTGGCATATTTTGACACCAAAGTCAAATTTGGTGGGCTAGGCACTCAAAATCAAATCTTGCAGGCTATGGTAGGAAAGTTGTGTGCTTCTTTTCCAAAATGTTTTTGGTAGGCTTTATCTTTTTGAATTTTGGGGTACAAATTAGGTTCATCCTTTAAAACTTTTGGGTATTAGACCCTTGACTATTGTATCACCCCTTGGCTATAAGTATCCACCCTCGTGGCACTTGTATGGCATTCAAGATTGATATAGAGAGATTGTTTCATTCCCCCCTGATGCCTCGAAAATCAAGCCACCCCTGAATCTCGCAGAAAAACCCTAAAACCCCTAAAAACACTAAACCCATAAAAATACAAAAAACCCCACTAAAAACAATAAAAAATCATAAAAACCCTTAAAATCCATGAAAATGAAAAAAACACAAAAACCTTGAAAACCCCTGAAAACCATAAAACCCTGAAAAACTTTAAAAAACCCCAAAACCCATAAAAATCTTAAAACCACTAAAGACTCTAAAATCCCATAAAATACCTAAAAACATTTAAAAGTCTAAAAAACCCTAAAAAATAAATAAAAAACCATAAAAACTCAAAAAGGTCCTAAAAATACTAAAAACCCTAAAAACCACAACAATCCTAAAACCCCATAATAAAATGCATGAAAATGTAAAAAATCCTAAAAACCCTGAAAACCCCCTTAAAACCATAAAATCCCCTAAAAATATAAAACCCCATAACAACCCTAAAAACCCACTACAAACTCTAAAAACACCTTAAGACCTCTACAATTGTTAAAAAAATAAAACACCCTTAGAAACCCACAAAACTCAAGAAACCCTAAAAATCGAAAATACCGTAAAAACATAAAAAAACCTTAAAACCAACTAAAAACCCTAAAACCCTAGAACCCCTCAAAATCCCTAAAAACCCTAAAAACCAAAAAAACCATAAAAACCATAAAAATCATAAAAACCAATTAATATCCATGAAAACTTTGAAATCTCTAAAAACCCTAAAAAACTCTGAAAAACCATAAAAACCCCTTAAAACCTTAATATACTTCAAAACCCATAAAAACCCTTAAAACCCCTAAAAATGTTAAAAAAACTCTAAAAAACCAATAAAACCTTGAAAAAGTAAAAACCCCCTTAAAATCCTAAAATATCCTAAAATCAAAAGAATAACCTTAAAAACTGTAAAAATCCTGAAAACCGTTCAAAATCCATGAAAATGCAAAAAAAAACTAAAGTGCCTAAAAAACACTTAAAAATCATAAAACCCCGAAAAACCTGAAAACACTAAAACCCCATAAAAAACCAAAAAAAGCATTAGAAACTCTAAAAACCCTTCAACCCCTAAAAACATTAAAAAATATAAAAAACAATAAAAACCCTAAAAAATTAAAAACCCTAGAAACAAGAAAGCCCATGAAACACTAAAAAACTCTAAAAACCCTAAAAACCCTGAAAACCCTAAAAGCCATAAAAATCCCTAAAAACCCAAAAAACCAAAAAAAATCCTAAAACCCCCCTAAAAATCCATGAAATCATAAAAAACCCTAAAAACTTGAAAAAACATTGAAAATAATGAAAACCCCTAAAAACCTTAAAAAAACCTAAAACCCATAACACCCTAAAAACACACTAAAAATTCTAAAAACCCTTTAAACCCATAATAACGTTATAAAACTCTAAAAAACCTTAAAAATCCTAAAAATCCAAAAAGAAACTAAAAACCCTAAAAACCCCTAAAAGCCCTAAAAACCTCTGAAACACCTAAAAACCCTAAAAATCCCTAAAACGTTAAAAAACTCTAAAAACCATAAAAATCCTAAAAAACTCAAAAAACCCCAAAAAACAAAAAGACCCTAAAAACTCTTAAAACCCCTAAAAACCATAAAAAACCAAATAAACCCAAAAAATCCATGAAAACGTAAATAATCCTTAAAACCTTGAAAACTAGAAAAACCCATAAAAACAATTAAAAACCCTAAAAATCCATAAAATCCCCAAAACCAATAAAAACTCTAAAAACCATTTAATCCCCTAAAAATGTTAAAGAAATCTAAAAAACCTTAAAAACCTAAAAAACTAGAAAAAAACATAAAACCCCAAAAAGATCCTAAAAACCCTAAAAACCCCTAAAAGCCCTAAAACCCTTGAAGAACCCTAAAAACCCTAAAACCCAAAAAACCCAAAAAACCCATAAATATACTAAGACACCCCTAAAATCCATGAAAATGTAAAAAACCATAAAAATACTTAAGAACCCTTAAAATATATAAAACCCTCCTAAAATCCTTAACTCCCCAAACCCATAAAACCACTAAAACTCTAAAAACCTTTTAAACCCAAAAAATGTTAAATAACTCAAAAAAACCTCAAAACCCCTAAAAAATCAACCCTAAAAACCTAAAAAGATCATAAAAACCTTAAAACACCCAAAAAACCATAAAAAACATACCCCCCTAAATTCCAAGAAAATGAAAAAATCCTTTAAACCCTGAAAAATCCTAAAACCCTTAAAAACCCTAAAAACCCTCAAAATTCCTAAAAACCCTAAAAACCATAAAATATACAAATTCTAAAAAACCCATAACAATCCATGGAAATGTCAAAATCCCTAAAAACCTGGAAAAACCCTAAAAACTTAAAAACCCCTAAAATCCCATAAAAACCCAAAAAACCACTAAAAACCCTTTAAACCCCTGAAAACATTAAAAAATAAATAAAAACTCAAAAACCCTAAAAAATAAAATAAACCCAAAAATTCCAAAAGGACACTAAAAACACCTAAAACCCCTAAAAAACCCCAAAATCTCTCAAAAACCCTAATAAACCTAAATACCCCTAAAAACCATAAAATTCCTAAAAAACCATTAAAATCCATGAAAATGTAAAAAAACCTAAAAACCATAAAACCTCATAAAAACCTTTAAAAAACTCCAAAAAATCCATAAGAACCAGTAAAAAATCTGAAGACCCTTTAAACCCCTAAAAACGTTAAAAAGTCATAAAAACATTAAAGCCCATAAAAACTAAAAAAAACTAAAACCCAAAAAAAACTAAAAATACTTGAAAACCCCTAAAAACCCTCATAATCACTAAAATCCCTAAAAACAAAAAAACCATAAAAATCCTCAAATACCCCTTAAAATCTATCAAAACGTAAGAAACCCCAAAAACCCCTGAAAACCATAAAAACCCCTAAAAATTTATAAAACACAAAAAACCAATAAAAACTTCAAAAATAACTAAAAAATCTAAACAAACCCTTAAGACCCCTAAAAATGTGTAAAAACTCTGAAAACCATCAAAACCCTAAAAAACAAAAAACCCCTAAAACCCCAAAAGACCCTAAATCCCTGAAAACCCATAAAACCCCACAAAACAACCTAAAACCCTCAAAATCTCTTAAAAACCTAAAAATCCTATAAAAGAAATACATATTCAGGAAAAAGTAAAATGCCCTAAAAACCCTGAAAAACCCCTAAAAACCTTAAAAATCCAAAAAACCCGTAAAAACCCTAAAAACAACTAAAAAGTTTAAAAGCCCTAAAAATGTTAAAACTCTTAAAAACATTAAAAACCAGAAAAAAAATCAAAAAATCATCAAACCCAAAAAGACCATATAAACCCGAAAAAACCCCTAAAAACAAAAAAACCTCGGGAAATCCTTGAAAACCCTCAAAAACCCCAAAAACCCATAAAACCATAAAAAGATTAAAAAATTCTTAAAAATCCGTGACAACGTAAAAAACCCTAAAACCCCCCTTAAAACCGTAAACCCCCTAAAAACCGTAAAATCCCCATAAAAACGCTAAAAACCACAAAAAACTCAAAAAAACAAAGAAAACCCAAAAAGTCTATAAAAACACAAAAAACTATGAAGAACCCCTCAAACCAATAAAAATCCCTAAAAACCTTAAAAACCCCAAAACCCTAAAAACCCTAAAAACTCTAAAAACCCTAAAACCCACTAAATAAATCTAGAACCCTTAAAATCCCTAAAAAAGTTAAAAACCTCTAAAAAACCGTAAAAAAACTTAAAAAACTTAAAAAACCCTAAAAACCAAGATGGCACAAAAAACATTGAAAACCCCTAAAACCCAAAAAAATCCATAAAATCCCTAATACCCACTAATATCTATGAAAACGTAGAAAACCCTGAACACCCCCTGAAAACCATAAAACCCCTAAAAACTTTAAAAACCCTAAAAATCCATAAAAACCCTAAAAACCAATAAAAACTAAAAAACCCCCCAAAATACATTAAAAAACCTAAAAACCCTAAAACATCAAAAACCCCATAGAATCCTCAGAATCCCTAAAAACCCTCAAAACACTAAAAAACATAAAAATCCTGAAAACCCCCTAAAAGTCCATGAAAAATAAAAAAAAAATCTAGAAACACCCTGAAAACCATAAAACCCATAAAACCCTAAAAACTACTAAAAAAATCTAAAAACCCTTAAAACCCCTAAAGATGTTAAAAAATTCAAGAAAAACTTAAAAACCCTAAAATCTAAAAAAAACCCTAAAACCCCAAAAATACCCTAAAAACCCTGAAAACCCCTAAAATCCCTAAATACCCCTGAAAACCCCAAAAAACCCACAAAACCCTAAAACCCCTAATAACCCTAAAAACCATAAAGATCCTAAAAATCCCTAAAAATCGATAAAAACATAAAAAACACAAAAAACCCTAAAAAACCTTGAAAACCATAAAACCCCATAAGAACATAAAAAACACTAAAAAACCTAAAAACCACTTAAATCTCAAAAAACACATAAAATCCATAAAATGTTAAAACTCTACAAAACCATAAATACCTAAAAATCTAAAAAAGCACTAAAATTCCCAAAAGACCCTAAAAACCCATACAAACCTTGAAAACCCCCAAAATCCCTAAAAACTCAAAATGTGATTAGGAGGTGGAGCTTTGGGCAATGATCAAAGCAGTTCATTTTGCTAATCAATTTTTGTGGAAGCACCTTTGGAATGAATCTGACTCGATCTTGGTGGTGGAGGCCCTAAAAAACAAATCATGAAGGGTACCTTGGATAATTCTCCCACATTATATTGATTGCCTCAAGGTATACCAGGACCTCACTCTCAAAAATGTGGGGTGACAAAGGACCACATTGATCTCCTTTTCCCTAAGACCCTAAAAAAACCCTAAAACCCATTTAAAATCCTAAACCCCCCTAAACATCCATGAAAACGTAAAAAACACTAAAAACCCTAAAACATATTAAAAAACATAAAAACCATGAAAAAACTTAAAAGTAAAAAAAACATAAAAACTCTAAAAATCCAGTAAAACTCCAAAAACCCTTTAAACCCCAAAAAACATTAAAAACTATAAAAAACCTTCAAAATCCTAAAAAATTCCAAAAAAACCCAAAAAGACTCTAAAAACCCTGAAAAACCCTAAAAACTGTAAATACCCCTAAAAACCATCAAAATCCCTAAAAACTAAAAAAACCCCAAAAAACCCCGAAAATCTAAGAAAAAAATAAAACCTTAAGAACCCCCTGAAAACCATGAAACACCCTAAAAAACTTCAAAAACCCTAAAAACCCATAAAAATTCTAAAAAACCACTAAAACTCTAAAAACCCATAAAACCCTTAATACCCCTAAAATGTTAAAAAACTCTATAAAACCCTAAAAAGCCTAAAATACTAAGAGAAACATAAAGACCCAAAAAGAAAATAAAAACCCCGAAAACCCTTTAAACCCTAAAACTTATGAAAACCCTTTAAACACTAAAATATCTATTGGGACCTCAGGGACAACACCACTGTTGGCCTGGTTGATTCCAGTCACATTTTGATCGAGTTCTCATCAGAGGAAGATCTTATTCAGCCCTGGTCATCAGCTCCTCGCCGGTGTGATGCTGTCTTTTTTTCCCTCTTTGGGTGGAATTTTGACTTTCATATGAATCGTGACTCCCGAATGATGGAAATCTGGGTAAGGTTCCCTGAGGTCCTTCTTCCCTTTCAAAACTTTTCCATTATCACCATGCTAGGGAATATAGTCGGAAGGTTTCTGTGTGTGGATAGTAGAACTGTCCAGTTTCCCCGAGGGTTTGTGTTGAAATTGACGTCTTAAAGGAGCCTGTAGACTATGTCTGGATTGAAATTGGTGAGGAGCTTCGTTGAAAGAAAATGGTGGTGTTTGAATCATGGGTGGATTATTGTGTTTTGTGCTTCAATCTTGGTCATACAAAATGGAACTGCAGACGTAGTAATGGTCTGGTGGCTGGGCGTGGAAATAAGGTCACATCCTCGAAGTTGAGCTCAACAGGGGAACCAGAGGTGGGGAAGGATGACACTCAGGTCTCTCCACTGGATGTTGGGAGGGATGACAGGGTGGAGGAAGGGGTTTCATCCCCCCGGCATGATACTGAAGGACAAACCTTGGTCAAAGACTTCTTCAAGCGACTGAAGGGTGATTTGGGAGTGGGGGGTGAAGTCCCTCCAGAAATGGGGAAGGACATGTCTAATGAAGTAAGGACTGTGGTCCTACAGACTGACCCTGTCAGAGATGCGAGTATAATGTTAAGGTTGACCTGTCATGAGCTTTTCTCAATCTGTGTGGGTAGTGAGGAAGGGGGTATGGTGGAACGGGGCCTACAGAAGCTAGAGGCTCATACTCATGACACCCAAGATGCGGAGCTGCCCTCCTATCATGATGGATTGAGGTTCTTGGGCGTGGAAAACTCTCTGCCCACTATACGGTCGACGGAACAAGTGCTGATTGATGCTGTTGTGCCTGGGGTTGGTCTGTCTGATACCACTTAGCCTAAGCAGCAATCTAGGGTCTTGGGTGCGGATAACCCTCTGCCCACTGTACAGTCAACGGAACAAGTGTTGATTGATGCTGTTGTGCCTGGGTTTGGTCTGTCTGATATCACCCAGCCTGAGCAACAACTTGATAGCTTTCATACTGATATGAAGTGCACTATGTAGCCTTATACGAGCTACGCTCTTGTTCTGTCTCCCTGTGTTGAGCTTTCTGATCTGATTATGTTGGATTTTTCGGAAATCCCACTTGAGCAGCATATAAAAGACATTTTACAAAAGCTAGATTTGTAACCAGTGGTCTTTCTTAGGGATGAGAATGATGAATACATAAGGCTATCAGAGTTTTTTTGGGGATCAAGATGACCTTATGTACGCCATCTTGGTAAGGATCAAGAAGGAGTAGGAGTTTATGGGTCGTCCCAGTTCGTCTGGCTACAATCAGAAGAGAAAGCCGCAGTCTGTTCCTGAATATGGCAAGAAGGGCGACACGGGTGTGCCTGCTGGTCCAGCTCATAGGATGGCGAAGGTGATGAGTGATCCTCCAGTGAAACAGAGGTCAAGAGGGACTACTCCTCCCTTCCTAGACCAATGGTTACTAGGGCCTCCTCCAAGGCTAGTAAAGGTGAAGGAGCTGTCCATGGTATGGAAGACCGAGTTGCCGAAGTGAAGTCGGATTTGGATCTCAGGGAGCATTGTGCAACCTTCCTCAAGCAATATGAATTCTCTGAATGGGAGTCAATGGACTCAGATGCTTCTGTAGGCTATGGTGCTGAGGGAGACCCTTATGAGGATGGTGATTTTGGTCTGTAACTACCTTTCTTTTTGCGTGCTTTCTAGGGTTTTTTTGGGGTCTTTTGGGCTTGGGGTTGTGAATGGTTTTTGGGTGTGGGTTGTTTGACCCATCCCCTCCCTTGTATGCTAGTTCTTTTTTAATAAAATTGTGTGTGTGGGGGGGGGTCGGGAATAGCCTGGCCCCCACATCTTCCTTATCCTAAAAACCCTAAAACCATAAAATTCCTAAGAAACCCCTAAAATCCATGAAAACATACAAAACCCTGGAAAACCCCTAAAAACCATAAAACCCCTAAAAGCCCTAAAAACCATAAAAACCCAAAAAAAACCCTAAAACCCATTAAAAATTATAAAAACCCTGAAAGTTCATAAAAACGTTATAAAACTCTAAAGAAACTTAAAAACCCTAAAAACTCAAAAAAACCCTAAAACCCAAAACGACTCTAAAAACCATAAAAACCCCTAAAACCCTAAAAACATTTGAAAACCCCTAAAAACCATAAAGATCCCTAAAAACCCAAAAAATAGTAAAAATACTAAAAAACCCCTAAAAATCCATGAAAACCTAAAAAATCCTAAAAACCCCTGAAAACCAAAAAACACCTAAAAACATTGAAAACCCTAAAAATCCATAAAATCCCTAAAAAACAACTATAAACTCTGAAAACCCTTAAAATACCTAAAAACGTTAAAAACTCTAAAAACCCTTAAAACCCTAAAAAACTCAAAAAACCCCTAAAACTCCAAAAAGACCATAAAAACCCTAAAAAACCCTAAACACCCTAAACCCATAAACACCCTCAAAATCCATAAAACAGCTAAAAATGAAAAACTTAAAACCCCCTAAAACTCCATGAAAATTTAAAAACCCCTAAAAACCATAAAACCCCCTAAAACTGTAAAAACCCATAAATCAACTAAAAACTCTAAAAACCATTTAAAAATATAAAAACTTTATAAGACTCTAAAAAACCATAAAAACCATAAAAACCCTAAAAAACATAAAAAAACCCTAAAAACCAAAAAGCCCCATCAAATCCTGAAACCATAAAAACCCTTATACCCCTGAAAACCCCAAAAACACTAAAAACCCTAAAACCCCTAAAAACCGTACAAAACCCTAAAAAGCATAAAAATCATAAAAAACCCTAAAAACCCATTAAACCATAAAAACCCTTAAAATCCTTAAAAAAAACCTAAAAACCCATAAAAACCCTAAAATCCACTAAAAACTTAAAAACCTCTAAAAATGTTTAAAAACCACTTAAAACCCTTAAAACCCTAAAAAACTCAAAAAAACCCCTAAAAGACCGTAAAACCCAAAAAAAATCCTAGAATACCAAAAAAAAACTTTGAAAACATAAAACCCCTAAAAACCACAAAACCCCAAAAAACATTAAAAACCCTAAAAACCCACTAAAAACTCTAAAACCCCTTTAAACCCCTAAAAGCGTTAAAAACTCTAAAAAACCTTAAAACCACTAAAAACACAAAAAAAACCCTAAAACCCTGCTAAAAACTCTAAAACCCTAAAAACCTTAAAAAACTCTAAAAAACCTTAAAAACTAAAAAAACTAAAAAAACCCAAAAAGACTTAAAACCCTGAAGACACTAAAAACCCTTAAAACACTAAAAACCCTAAAAGCCCTAAAAAATCTAAAAAAATCAAAATCCCTAAAAACATAAAAAACACAAAAAGCCATTGAAATCCTAAAAACCCCCAAAAAACCAAGAAAACATAAAAAACCCTAAAAACATGAAAAACCCTTGAAAACCATAAAACCCCAAAAAACCATAAAAACACTAAAAATCCAAAAAAACCCCAAAACCACTAAAAACACTAAAAAATCTTTAAAGACATAAAAACATTAAAAACTCTAAAAATCCTTACAACCTTAAAAAACTCAAAAAACACTAAAAACCAAAAAAGACTTTAAAACACAAAAAAACCCCTCAAAATCCTTGAAAAACCCTAAAATCCCTCAAAATCTTAAAAACCATAAAATCCTAAAACCCCCCAAAACTCTATAAAAATCTAAAAAACCCCCCAAAAACTCCATGAAAATGTAAAAAAGACCCAAAACCCCCCAAAAAAACCACGAAAACCATAAAATCCTAAAAACATTAAAAAACCCAAAAACCATTAAAAAGCACAAAAACCCATAAAAACCCTAAAAATCCTAACACCACAAACAACTCTAAAAACCCTCAAAACCCCCAAAAAATGTTTAGAAACTCTAAAAAACCATAAAACCCAAAAAAACACAAAAAAAAAACCAAAAAAACCAAAAATACGTTAAAATCGCTGAAAAACTAAAAAACTTTAAAACGCCCTAGAATCCCTCAAAATCCCTAAAAGACCTAAAAACCTAAAAACCATAATAATTCTAGGAAGCCCATAAAAATCATTGAAAACATAATAAACCCTAAAAACCCTAAAAAACCCCTAGAAAACCATGATAACCACTAAAACCCTAAAAACCCTAAAAATCTATAAAACCCTAAAAATCTATAGAACCCTAAAAACTACTAAAAACACTAAAAATCCTTAAAACTTCTAAAAATGTTAAAAAAAATAAAAAGCTTAAAAACCAAAAAGAATTAAAAAAACCCTAAAAATCCAAAAAAACCCTAAAACCCTGCAAAGCCCCAAAACCCACAAAAACTCTGAAAACCATGACAACCCTCAAAATCCCTAAAAAACCCTAAAAAACCATAAAAACCATAAAATTCCTAAAAATCCCTAAAAAACCTAAAAATCCATTGAAAACCATAAAATTTTTTAAAACACTTTAAAAGCCCAAAAAAACATAAAAACCTAAAAAACCACTAAAAACTCTAAAAACCTTTAAAACCGCTAAAAACATGAAAAACTCTAAAAACCATAAAAACCGACCCCCTCCCCAAAACCCCATAAAGACCATAAAAAGCCTGAAAACCCCATAAAACCACAAAAAACACATGAAAACCCCTAAAATTATTAAAACCCGTAAATACCATAAAAGTTCCTAAAAAATATAAAAATCCAAAAAACCACTAAAAATCCCTGAAAATGCAAAAAGCCCTAGAAACTTTGAAAACCCCTGAAAAATATAAAAAACCATGAAGAGATTAAAAAAGCTTTAAAACCCATATAATCTATAAAAACCCACAAAAAAACTATAAAAACCATTCAAACCCCTAAAAACGTTAAAAAACTCCAAGAAATCTTAAAACCCATAAAAAACTCAAAAAAACCCTAAAAACCCTAAAAGTCCCTAAAACCCCTAAAAACCCTAAAACCCTCAAAATCCAAAAAACCCTAAAACCCCTAAAAACCATACAGTTCCACAAATACCCTAAAAATCCATGAAAATGTAAAAACCTTAAAAAGCTCTAAAAACACCATCAAAACCATGAAACCCCTAAAAACAGTAAAAAAACCCCAAAAAATGAATAGATGCCCTAAAAACCACTAAAAACTCTAAAAAACTTAAAAGCCCTAAAAACTTTAAATAACTAAAAAAACCTTAAAAAAAACTCAAAAAACCCCAAAAAACTAAAGACTCTAAAAACATGAGAAACCCAAAAAAACATAAAACCCTTAAAATGCCTGAAAACCCCTAAAAATCGTCAAAATCCCTAAAAACTCTAAAAAACCCTAAAACCCCAAAAAAATCCTAAAAAACTCCTAAAAATCCATGAAAATGTAAAAACCCCTAAAAACCCTGAAACCCCCCCGAAAACCTTAAAACCCCTGAAAATCCTTAAAAACACTAAAAACAAAAAAACACTAAAAAACCAATGAAAACTCTAAAAACCCTTAAAAACCTCTAAAATGTTAAAAAACTCTAAAAACCCTTTAAATCCCCTAAAAAACTCAAAAAAGCTAAAAACCTAAAAGACCCTAAAAAACCTAAAAACCCTGAAAAACACTAAGACCCCTCAAAATCCCTAAAAACCATAAAAATCCTATAACCACCCTAAAAATTCATGAAAAGGTAAAAATCCCTAAAAACCCTGAAAATTCCTTGAAAACATAAAACCCCTAAAAACCTTAAAAAACCCTAAAAATCCATAAAAAAAATAAAAAACACTAAAAACCCTAAAACCTTTAAAACCCCTAAAAACATTAAAAAACTCTACAAACCCTCAAAAACCCTGAAAAACAAAAAAAAACACAAACCCCAAAAGACTCTAAAAACCCTAAAATACCATAAAAACCCTAAAAATGTAAAAATCACAAAAAAACCTAAAAAACCCTGAAAACCCTAAAAATCTCTAACAAACATAAAAACCCTCAAAATCCCTAAAACCCTAAAAAACCCTACAAACCATAAAAATCCAAAAAAACACTAAAAATCCATGAAAACATAAAAACCCTAAAAAGCCTAAAAATCCCCAGAAAACCATAACAACCCCTAAAATCTTTAAAAACCCTAAAACCTATAAAAACCCTAAAAACCACTAAAAACTATAAAAACCCTTAAGACCCCTAAAAACTTTAAAAAACTCTAGAAAACCTTAAAAGCCCAACAAAAGTCGAAAAAAACCAAAAAACCACAAAAGACCCAAAAAACCCAAAAAACCTCTAAAAGCCATAAAAACCCCTTAAAAATCTAAATACCCTAAAAATCCCTAAGAACCCTAAAATTCCATAAAAACCATAAAAATATAAAAAAACCCTCTAAAAATCACTAAAAGAGTAAAAACCCTAAAACCCCACGAAAAACCATAAAAACCCCTCAAAACCTTTAAAACCCTAAAACCCATAAAAATCCAAAAATTGACTAAAAACTCTAGAAACCCTTTAAACCCCAAAAAATTGTAAAGAAAATACAATGGATAATGAAATTTCATGTAGACATTCTCTCTTATCTTTTCTGGATTCTAAACTCCTTGGTTTTGAATACATTAAGGATTTATTTTCCACTTATACAGGTTTTGCGGAACCTTTTGGTCATTGCGAATCTAGAGTTAGTTTGGAGAAGTTTTATTTGCATGATGTATTCTTATTTCTGATTGAGAAGCTATGTATTCCCAATTTCCCTATCTGTTTAGTTTTACTAAAGGAGACAAATTATGGTGGGTTAATGGGACATTTTGGTGTTGCAAAAACTTTAAGAATTCTAAGTGATCATTTTTATTAGCCTAGGATGTCTAGAGATCTCCAAAAATATGTGATAAATTGCATTGTATTCTATAAATCCAAATCTAAACTGAACCCACATGAATTATATCTTCCCCTCCCAATCCCCAACATCCCTTGGGAGGACATAAAAATGAAATTTATTGTGGACTTACCAAGGACCAAGAGGGTGAGATTCCATTTTTTTGTGGTTGATCAGTTTTTAAAATGTAACATTCTATTCCTTGTCACAAAACAAATGATGCCACTAGTATTGCAACACTTTTCTTTTAGGAATTAGAAAAACTCTATGGAATGCCATGGATGATTTTATTGGATCACAACACAAAATTCCTTAGTTATTTTGGAAGACCTTGTAGAGAAAACTGGGTACAAAGTTACTATTTTCCACTAATTTTCATCTGAAAACTGATGGGAAAACAAAGGTGGGGAATCAGACACTATCATCTCTTCTATGAACAATTTTCATGAAAAATATCAAGAATTTGGAGGAGTGTTAGCCACATGTGGAATTCACATATAACATGGCAAAGAATTCCACTACCCAATGTTCTCTATTTCAAATTGTTTACGGTTTTATCCCCCTTTACCCTATTTATCTAGTTCCTTTACCTTTACAGGAATCAAATCATATGTATGTGAAAGGGTGTGAAGAATTCATCAAGAAACTCCATGAAAATGTAAGGAAAAATATCAAGCAGATGACCCAGAAATACATTGATCTTGCAAAAAAGGCTCACAAGCAAGTGTTGTTCAAACCCGATGACTTAGTTTGGAATTTTATGTGAAAGGAAATATTTCCCAACAAGCATAAATCAAACCTCATGCCTTGAGAAGATGAACCTTTCTGAGTGCTCAAGAATATTAACAAAAATGCTTACAAGATAGCTCTTCCAGGTGAGTATGCTGTAAGTGCTACTTTTAATGTTTCTGATCTTTCTTCTTTTTTGGGTGTAGAGGATGAAGAGTTGGGAATGACTCTTTTTAAATAGGGGGAGGATGATGAGAACCATGTTGAAGGCACTGTGTCGATTACCCAGGTGGAGGAGTTAGATTTGCAAGGCTCGATGATGTGAGGGAGATTTAAGAAGTTGAATGCAACAATGGGTGCCCATCTCATTTCATTAATGGTCTTATGGATCTCTCCTTGCATAGATGGAGAAAATGGGCCTATTATATCACTTATTCAAGCCCAAACATGATGTTTAAAGCTTGTCCCACACAGTTGCATGAATTATGGAAGCCTTGCCCAGGATTCTAGATTGGCATATTTTGACACCAAAGTCAAATTTGGTGGGCTAGGCACTCAAAATCAAATCTTGCAGGCTATGGTAGGAAAGTTGTGTGCTTCTTTTCCGAAATGTTTTTGGTAGGCTTTATCTTTTTGAATTTAGGGGTACAAATTAGGTTCATCCTTTAAAACTTTTGGGTATTAGACCCTTGACTATTGTATCACCCATTGGCTATAAGTATCCACCCTCGTGGCACTTGTATGACATTCAAGATTGATATAGAGAGATTTGTTCAGTCCCCCCTGATGCCGCGAAGATCAAGCCACCCCTGAATCTCGCAGAAAAACCCAAAAACCCCTAAAAACACTAAACCCATAAAAATACAAAAAACCCCCCTAAAAAAAATAAAAAATTCTAAAAACCCTTAAAATCCATGAAAATGAAAAAAAACACAAAAACCCTGAAAACCCCTGAAAACCATAAAACCCTGAAAAACTTTAAAAAACCCAAAAACCCATAAAAATCTTAAAACCACTAAAAACTCTAAAATCCCATAAAATACCTAAAAACATTTAAAAGTCTAAAAAACCCTAAAAAATAAATAAAAAACCATAAAAACCCAAAAAGGTCCTAAAAATACTAAAAACACTCAAAACCATAAAACTACTAAAAAAGCCTAAAAACCCTAAAAATCCCTCAAAAACCTAAAAACCCTAAAAACCACAACAATCCTAAAACCCCATAAAATGCATGAAAATGTAAAAAATCCTAAAAACCCTGAAAACCCCCTTAAAACCATAAAATCCCCTAAAAATATAAAACCCCATAACAACCCTAAAAACCCACTACAAACTCTAAAAACACCTTAATACCTCTACAATTGTTAAAAAAATAAAACACCCTTAGAAACCCTCAAAACTCCAGAAACCCTAAAAACCGAAAATACCCTAAAACCATCTAAAAACCCTAAAACTCTAGAACCCCTCAAAATCCCTAAAAACCCTAAAAACCATAAAAACCATAAAAATCATAAAAACCAATTAAAATCCATGAAAACTTTGAAATCTCTAAAAACCCTGAAAAACTCTGAAAAACCATAAAAACCCCTTAAAACCTTAATATACTTCAAAACCCATAAAAACCCTTAAAACCCCAAAAAATGTTAAAAAAACTCTAAAAAACCAATAAAATCTTGAAAAAGGAAAAACCCCCTTAAAATCCTAAAATACCCTAAAATCAATAGAAAAACCTTAAAAATTGTAAAAATCCTGAAAACTGTTCAAAATCCATGAAAATGCAAAAAAAAACTAAAGTGCCTAAAAAACACTTAAAAACCATAAAACCCCGAAAAACCTGAAAACACTAAAACCCCATAAAAAACCAAAAAAACCATTAGAAACTCTAAAAACCCTTCAACCCCTAAAAACATTAAAAAAAATCTAAAAAACAATAAAAACCCTAAAAAATAAAAAAACCCTACAAACAAGAAAGGCCATAAAACACTAAAAAACTCTAAACACCCTAAAAACCCTGAAAACCCTAAAAGCCATAAAAATCCCTAAAAACCCAAAAAACCAAAAAAAATCCCAAACCCCCCCTAAAAATCCATGAAATCATAAAAAACCCTAAAAACATGAAAAAACATTGAAAATAATAAAAACCTCTAAAAACCTTAAAAAAACCTAAAACCTATAACACCCTAAAAACACACTAAAAATTCTAAAAACCCTTTAAACCCATAATAACGTTATAAAACTCTAAAAAACCTTAAAAATCCTAAAAATCCAAAAAGAAACTAAAAACCCTTAAAACCCCTAAAAGCCCTAAAAACCTCTGAAACAACTAAAAACCCTAAAAATCCCTAAAACGTTAAAAAACTCTAAAAACCATAAAAATCCTAAAAAACTCAAAAAACCCCAAAAAACAAAAAGACCCTAAAAAATCTTAAAACCCCTAAAAACCATAAAAAACCAAATAAACCCAAAAAATCCATCAAAACGTAAATAATCCTCAAAACCTTGAAAACTAGAAAAACCCATAAAAACAATTAAAAATCCTAAAAATCCATAAATTCCCCAAAACCAAGAAAAACTCTAAAAACCATTTAATCCCATAAAAATGTTAAAGAAATCTAAAAAACCTTAAAAACCTAAAAAACTAGAAAAAAAACACAAAACCCCAAAAAGATCCTAAAAACCCTAAAAACCCCTAAAAGCCCTAAAACCCTTGAAGAACCCTAAGAACCCTAAAACCCATAAAAACCCTAAAAACCCATAAATATACTAAGACACCCCTAAAATCCATGAAAATGTAAAAAACCATAAAAATACTTAAGAAGCCCTAAAATATATAAAACCCCCCTAAAATCCTTAACTCCCCCAAACCCATAAAACCACTAAAACTCTAAAACCTTTTAAACCCAAAAAATGTTAAATAACTCAAAAAAACCTCAAAACCCCTAAAAACTCAACCCTAAAAACCTAAAAAGATCATAAAAACCTTAAAACACCCAAAAAACCATAAAAAACCTACCCCCCTAAATTCCAAGAAAATGAAAAAAATCCTTTAAACCCTGAAAAACCCTAAAACCCCTAAAAACCCTGAAAAACCCTAAAACCCCTAAAAACCCTAAAAACCCTCAAAATACCTAAAAACCCTAAAAACCATAAAATATACAAATTCTAAAAAACCCATAACAATCCATGGAAATGTCAAAATCCCTAAAAACCTGGAAAAACCCTAAAAACTTAAAAACCCCTAAAATCCCATAAAAACCCAAAAAACCACTAAAAACCCTTTAAACCCCTGAAAACATTAAAAAATAAATAAATACTTAAAAACCCTAAAAAATAAAATAAACCCAAAAATTCCAAAAGGACACTAAAAACACCTAAAACCCTTAAAAAACCCCAAAATCTCTCAAAAACCCTAATAAACCTAATTACCCCTAAAAACCATAAAATTCCTAAAAAACCATTAAAATCCATGAAAATGTAAAAAAACTTAAAAACCATAAAACCTCATAAAAACCTTTAAAAAACTCCAAAAAATCCATAAGAACCAGTAAAAAATTTTAAGACCCTTTAAACCCCTAAAAACGTTAAAAAGTCATAAAAACCTTAAAGCCCATAAAAACTAAAAAAAACTAAAACCCAAAAAAAAACTAAAAATACTTGAAAACCCCTAAAAACCCTCATAATCACTAAAATCCCTAAAAACAAAAAAAACCATAAAAATCCTCAAATACCCCTTAAAATCTATCAAAACGTAAGAAACCCCAAAAACCCCTGAAAACCATAAAAACCCCTAAAAATTTATAAAACACAAAAAACCTATAAAAACTTCAAAAAATAACTAAAAAATCAAAAAAAACCCTTAAGACCCCTAAAAATGTGTAAAAACACTGAAAACCATCAAAACCCGAAAAAACAAAAAACCCCTAAAACCCCAAAAGACCCTAAATCCCTGAAAACCCATAAAACCCCCCAAAACAACCTAAAACCCTCAAAATCTCTGAAAAACCTAAAAATACTATAAAAGAAATACATATTCAAGAAAAAGTAAAATGCCCTAAAAACCCTGAAAAACCCCTAAAAACCTTAAAAATCCAAAAAACCCGTAAAAACCCTAAAAACAACTAAAAAGTTTAAAATCCCTAAAAATGTTAAAACTCTTAAAAACATTAAAAACCAGAAAAAAAAATCAAAAAATCATCAAACCTAAAAAGACCATATAAACCCAAAAAAAACCCTAAAAACAAAAAAACCTCGAGAAATCCTTGAAAACCCTCAAAAACCCCAAAAACCCATAAAACCATAAAAAGATTAAAAAAGTATTAAAAATTCGTGACAACGTAAAAAACCCTAAAACCCCCCTTAAAACCGTAAACCCCCTAAAAACCGTAAAATCCCCATAAAAACCCTAAAAACCACAAAAAACTCAAGAAAACAAAGAAAACCCAAAAAGTCTATAAAAACAAAAAAAACTATGAAGAACCCCTCAAACCAATAAAAATCCCTAAAAACCTTAAAAACTCTAAAAACCCTAAAAACCTTAAAACCACTAAATAAATCTAGAACCCTTAAAATCCCTAAAAAAGTTAAAAACCTCTAAAAAACCGTAAAAAAACTTAAAAAACTCAAAAAACCCTAAAAACCAAGAAGGCACAAAAAACATTGAAAACCCCTAAAACCCAAAAAAATCCATAAAATCCCTAAAACCCACTAATATCCATGAAAACGTAGAAAACCCTGAACGCCCCCTGAAAACCATAAAACCCCTAAAAACATTAAAAACCCTAAAAATCCATAAAAACACTAAAAACCACTAAAAACTAAAAAAAACCCCAAAATACATTAAAAAACCCAAAAACCCAAAAACACCGAAAACCCCATAGAATCCTGAGAATCCCTAAAAACCCTCAAAACACTAAAAACCATAAAAATCCTGAAAACCCCCTAAAAGTCCATGAAAAATAAAAAAAATCTAGAAACACCCTGAAAACCATAAAACCCATAAAACCCTAAAAACTACTAAAAAAGTCTAAAAACCCTTAAAACCCCTTAAGATGTTAAAAAATTCAAGAAAAACTTAAAAACCCTAAAAACTCAAAAAAAACCCTAAAACCCCAAAAATACCCTAAAAACCCTGAAAACCCCTAAAATCCTTAAATACCCCTGAAAACCCCTAAAAACCCACAAAACCCTAAAACCCCTAATAACCCTAAAAACCATATAGATCCTAAAAATCCCTAAAAATCGATAAAAACATAAGAAACACAAAAAACCCTAAAAAACCTTGAAAACCATAAAACTCCATAAGAACATAAAAAACACTAAAAATCCTAAAAACCACTTAAATCTCAAAAAACCCTTAAAATACATAAAATGTTAAAACTCTACAAAACCATAAATACCTAAAAATCTAAAAAAGAACTAAAATGCCCAAAAGACCCTAAAAACCCCAACAAACCTTGAAAACACCCAAAATCCCTAAAAACTATAAATGTGATTAGGAGGTGGAGCTTTGGGCAATGATCAAAACAGTTCATTTTGCTAATCAATTTTGGTGGAAGCACCTTTGGAATGAATCTGACTCAATCTTGGTGGTGGAGGCCCTAAAAAACAAATCATGAAGGGTACCTTGGATAATTCTCCCACATTAGATTGATTGCCTCAAGGTATACCAGGACCTCACTCTCAAAAATGTGGGGTGACAAAGGACCACATTGATCTCCTTTTCCCTAAAACCCTAAAAAAACCCTAAAACACATTTAAAATCCTAAACCCCCTAAACATCCATGAAAACGTAAAAAACACTAAAAACCCTAAAAAATATTAAAAAACATAAAAACCATGAAAAAACATAAAAATAAAAAAAAACATAAAAACTCTAAAAATCCAGTAAAACTCCAAAAACCCTTTAAAACCCAAAAAACATTAAAAAATCTAAAAAACCTTCAAAATCCTAAAAAATTCCAAAAAAAACCCAAAAAGACTCTAAAAACCCTGAAAAACCCTAAAAACTGTCAATACCCCTAAAAACCATCAAAATCCCAAAAAACTAAAAAAACCCCAAAAAACCCCGAAAATGTAAGAAAAAATAAAACCTTGAGAACCCCCTGAAAACCATGAAACACCCTAAAAAACTTCAAAAACCCTAAAAACCCATAAAAATTCTAAAAAACCACTAAAAATCTAAAAACCCATAAAACCCTTAATACCCCTAAAATGTTAAAAAACTCTATAAAACCCTAAAAAGCCTAAAATACTAAGAGAAACATAAAGACCCAAAAAGAAAATAAAAACCCTGAAAACCCTTTAAACCCTAAAACTTATGAAAACCCTTTAAACCCTAAAATATCTATTGGGACCTCAGGGACAGCACCACTGTTGGCCTGGTCGATTCCAGTCACATTTTGATCCAGTTCTCATCGGAGGAAGATCTTATTCAGCCCTGGTCATCAGCTCCTCGCCGGTGTGATGCTGTCTGTTTTTCCCACTTTGGGTGGAATTTTGACTTTCATATGAATCGTGACTCCTGAATGATGGCAATCTGGGTAAGGTTCCCTGAGCTCCTTCTTCCCTTTCAAAACTTTTCCATTATCACCATGCTAGGGAATCTAGTTGGAAGGTTTCTGTGTGTGGATAGTAGAACTGTCCAGTTGCCCTGAGGGTTTGTGCTGAAATTGACGTCTCGAAGGAGCCTGTAGACTATGTATGGATTGAAATTGGTGAGGAGCTTCATTGAAAGAAACCGGTGGTGTTTGAATCATGGGTGGATTATTGTGTTTTGTGCTTCAATCTTGGTCATACAAAATGGAACTGCAGACGTAGTAATCGTCTGGTGGCTGGGCGTGGTAATAAGGTCACATCTTCGAAGTTGAACTCAATAGGGGAACTAGAGGTGGGGAAGGATGACACTCAGGTCTCTCCACTGGATGTTGGGAGGGATGACAGGGTGGAGGAAGGGGTTTCATCCCCCCGACAGGATACTGAAGGACAAACCTTGGTCAAAGACATCTTCAAGCGACTGAAGGGTGATTTGGGACTGGGGGGTGAAGTCCCTCCAGAAATGGGGAAGGACATGTCTAATGAAGTAAGGACTGTGGTCCTACAGACTGACCCTGTCAGAGATGTGATTATAATGTTAAGGTCGACCTGTCATGAGCTTTTCTCAATCTGTGTGGGTAGTGAGGAAGGGGGTATGGTGGAACGGGGCCTACAGGAGCTAGAGGCTCATACTCATGACACCCAAGATGTGGAGCTGCCCTCCTATCATGATGGATTGAGGGTCTTGGGCATGGACAAGTCTCTGCCCACTATACGGTCGACGGAACAAGTGCTGATTGATTCTGTTGTGCCTGGGGTTAGTCTGTCTGATACCACTTAGCCTAAGCAGCAATCTAGGGTCTTGGGTGCGGATAACCCTCTTCCCACTATACAGTCAACAGAACAAGTGCTGATTGATGCTGTTGTGCCTGGGTTTGGTCTGTCTGATATCACCCAGCCTGGGCAGCAACTTGATAGCTTTCATACTGATATGAAGTGCACTAAGTGTCCTGATTCGAGCTACGCTCTTATTCTGTCTCCCTGTGTTGAGCTTTCTAATCTGATTATGTTGGATTTTTCAGAAATCCCACTTGAGCAGCATATAAAAGACATTTTCCAAAAGCTAGATTTGCAACCAGTGGTATTTCTTAGGGATGAGAATGATGAATACATAAGGCTATCAGAGTTTTTTTGGGGATCATGATGACCTTATGTACGCCATCTTGGTAAGGATCAAGAAGGAGTAGGAGTTGATGGGTCGTCCCAGTTCGTCTGGCTACAATCAGAAGAGAAAGCCGTAGTCTGTTCCTGAATATGGCAAGAAGGGCGACACGGGTGTGCCTGCTGGTCCAGCTCATAGGATGGCGAAGGTGATGAGTGATCCTCCAGTGAAACAGAGGTCAAGAGGGACTACTCCTCCCTTCCTAGACCAATGGTTACTAGGGCCTCCTCCAAGGCTAGTAAAGGTGAAGGAGCTGTCCATGGTATGGAAGACCGAGTTGTCGAAGTGAAGTCGGATTTGGATATCAGGGAGCATTGTGCAACCTTCCTCAAGGAATATGAATTCTCTGAATGGGAGTCAATGGACTCAGATGCTTCTGTAGGCTATGGTGCTGAGGGAGACCCTTATGAGGATGGTGATTTTGGTCTGTAACTACCTTTCTTTTTGCGTGCTTTCTAGGGTTTTTTTGGGGTCTTTTGGGCTTGGGGTTGTGAATGGTTTTTGGATGTGGGTTGTTTGACCCATCCCCTCCCTTGTAAGCTAGTTCTTTTTTAATAAAATTGTGGGGGGGGGGTCGGGAATAGCCTGGCCCCCACATCTTCCTTATCCTAAAAACCCTAAAACCATAAAATTCCTAAGAAACCCCTAAAATCCATGAAAACATACAAAACCCTGGAAAACCCCTAAAAACCATAAAACCCCTAAAAGCACTAAAAACCATAAAAACCCAAAAAACCCCATAAAACCCATTAAAAATTATATAAACCCTGAAAGCTCATAAAAACGTTATAAAACTCTAAAGAAACTTAAAAACCCTAAAAACTCAAAAAACCATAAAACCCAAAACGACTCTAAAAACCATAAAAACCCCTAAAAACCCTAAAAACATTTGAAAACCCCTAAAAACCATAAAGATCCCTAAAACCCAAAAAATAATAAAAATACTAAAAAACCCCTAAAAATCCATGAAAACCTAAAAAATCCTAAAAACCCCTGAAAAACCCCTGAAAACCAAAAAACACCTAAAAACATTGAAAACCCTAAAAATCCATAAAATCCCTAAAAAACAACTATAAACTCTGAAAACCCTTAAAATACCTAAAAACGTTAACAACTCTAAAAACCCTTAAAACCCTAAAAAACTCAAAAAAACCCTAAAACTCCAAAAAGACCATAAAAACCCTAAAAAGCCCTAAACACCCTAAACCCCATAAACACCCTCAAAATCCATAAAACCGCTAAAAATGAAAAACTTAAAACCCCCTAAAACTCCATGAAAATTTAAAAACCCCTAAAAACCATAAAACCCCCTAAAAATGTAAAAACCCATAAATCAACTAAAAACTCTAAAAATCATTTAAAAATATAAAAACTTTATAAGACTCTAAAAAACCATAAAAAACCCTAAAAAACATAAAAAACCCTAAAAACCAAAAAGCACCATCAAATCCTGAAACCATAAAAACCCTAAAACCCCTGAAAACCCCTAAAAACCCTAAAAACCCTAAAAACCCTAAAAACCGTGCAAAACCCTAAAAATCATAAAAATCATAAAAAACCCTAAAAACCCATTAAACCATAAAAACCGTTAAAATCCTTAAAAAAACCTAAAAACCCATAAAAACCCTAAAAGCCACTAAAAACTTAAAAACCTCTAAAAATGTTTAAAAATCACTTAAAACCCTTAAAACCCTAAAAAACTCAAAAAAACCCCTAAAATCCCCGAAAGACCCTAAAACCCTGAAAACCCCCAAACCCTAAAAACCCATTAAAATCCCTATAAACCCTCGAAATCCATAAAAACCCTAAAAAACCATAAAGACCATAAAATTCATAAAAACAACAAAAAATATATGAAAACATAAAAAACCCTAAAAACCCTAAAATCCCCTTGAAAACAATAACAACCCTAAAAACCTTAAAATCATAAAAACCAATAAAACCCCTAAAAACACTTGAAACCCCCTAAAACTCTTCAAAATCTTGAAAATCCCAAAAAGAATAAAAATATTAAAAAATACATAAAATCTATGGAAATGTAAAAACCCTTAAAACCTTGAAAAACCCCTCAAACCCATAAAAACTCCAAAAAACCTTAAAAAATATTAAAACCTAAGAAAACCACTACAACTCTAAAAACCCTTAAATCCCTTACAAACATTAGAAAACTCTATAAACCTTTTAAACTATAAAAAACTCAAAAAATCCCGAGAAACCCAAGAGACCGTAAAAAATCCTGAAAACCCCTAAAAACCTTTAAAATCCTTGAAAAACCCTAAAAACCCTAAAAAAACTCAAAACCCTAAAAACCCTAAAACCCCAAAAAAATAAAAAACCCTAATACCTCATAAAACCCTTTAAAGCCCAAAAAACCTTAAAAAAAATCCAAAAACCTTAAAAACCATAAAAAACTAAAAAACCAAAAAAACCCAAAATCCCAAAGGACCATAAAAAACTTGAAAGACCCTAAAACCCATGATAACCCTAAAAAACCTCAAAATTATGAAAAACCCTAAAAACCCTTAAAACCAAGAAAAATCTGAATGAAACCCATAAAAATCAATGAAAATGTAAAAAACCCTATAAACCCAGAAAAACCCCTAAAACCATAAAAACCACTGAAAACTTAAAAACCACAAAACCCATAAAATCCATGAAAAAGTAAAAACCCTAAAATCCCTAAACCCCCTAAAATCCATAACCCCCCTAAAAACATTAAAAAACCAAAAACACTGATAAAAACCCTAAAAAACCACTGAAAACTTTAAAAACTATTAAAACCCCTAAAAATGTTTAAAAACTCTAAAAACCCTTAAAAACCCTAAAAACTCAAAAACAAATCCGAAAAACCCAAAAGACTCCTAAAAACCAGTAAAAAACCTAAAAATCCTAAAAATCCCTAAAAAACTTAAAAAATTCTTAAAATGCATAAAAAACTCTAAAAACCAATTAAACCCCTAAAAATGTTAAAAAACTATAAAAACCTTTAAAACCCCAAAAAACTCAAAAATACCCTAAATACCCTATGAAACACTGACGAAGGTATAGTCGCTATGTCCTGTGTCCGACTGATTTTGCTGGCTTGCGTGTTCTTGTTTGGTGGCTGGACTGGTTCTGTGTTACTGCTTCGGCTAGACTTTGGTTGGATTTTTCATTCGTGGCCTCCCCCAAAGCTGTTGTTGGGGAGAAGGATTGGTGCTGATTTTTGGTTGGTTTTTTGGCTTTGTTGTGGATGCTGGCTGCCGGTTCTGTTGGGTGGCGATGATTCATGTTCTGTTGATGTTGTTTGTTCTATGCTGTTGGAATGGGACCTTCTTGGTGAGAAGGTACTGGGTGCTGGATGTGGGTATTTTGTTGGTTTTGAGTGGATGGTGTATAGTGAATGCTGGATGACGTGTGGCTGTTTGGTATTTGCTGCTGCTGTGGATGAGTTTGTTGCTATGCTGCTGGAGTGGAAGTGGGATGCTGGGAGATGTTTGGTGGTCGAAAGAGGTGCTGGCTGTCTGAAAATGAGGATGTTGGTTGCTGGTTTGTTGTAGATGCTGGTTGGCTGGTTGCTGCTGCTGGATGTTGTTTGCTGTTGTAGTCTGAATGCTGGTTGTTGGTTAGCTGTGAGCTGCTGGATGCTGGTTAACGCTGGATGTAGTGCTGTTGGATGCTGGTACTGGCTGGATGTGACGTGATGATGCTGCGGGTTTGTCTGTTTTTGTGTCTTTTTCTTTCTTTGTTTTTCTTTCTTTGGCGTGGGTTGTAAGGGTTTTTGGGTGTGGGTCGTTCGACCCCTCCCCTCCCTTGTCTACAGTGTTTGTGTCTTTTTGTTTAATAAATTTTGGGGGGTGCCAGGAATAGCCTGGACCCGAGCCTTCTTTGCCTAAAAACCATAAAACCCCTAAAAACCCTAAAAAACCATAAAACCCCCAAAACTACTAAAAACTCTAAAAAACCTACTAAAATACCTTAAAACCCTAAAAAACTCAAAAAAAAAGATTAAAAACCAAAAAAGATCCTAAAAACCTAAAAAATCATAAAAATCTATGAAAACCCCTAAAACCCTCAAAATCCCTAAAACACTAAAAAACACTAAAACCCATAAAAATCCTAAAAACCCTAAAATCCATGATAATGTAAAAAGCTTAAACACCCTAAAATACCCCAAAAATCCATAAAACCCCCTAAAACCTTAAAAACCCCTAAAACCCCATAAAAACCCTAAAACCACTAAAAACTCTAAAAACCCTCAAAATCCATAAAAACCGTAAAGCCATAAAAATATTAAAAAACCCCTCAAATTCTATGAAAACATAAAATCCCCACCCTTGTCTGCTCTGTTTTCTTTTCTTTTTATAAATTTGGAGGGGGAAAGAATAGCCTGGCCCTGCACCTTCCTTTCCCTAAAAACAGTAAAATATATATATTAAATTTAAAACCCTAAGAAACCTTAAATACCATACAAATATCAAAAAAACCATAAAAATACAAGACCCTAAAAACACCTAAAACCCTAAAAAAAATTGAAACCCTTAAAACCCTTGAAATACCAAAAAACCCAAAAAACCATAAAAATCTTAAAAAACCCATAAAAATCTATGAAAGTGTAAAAAACCATAAAAACCTTAAAAAACCCATAATATCATAAAAATCATAAAACCACTAAAAACTATAAAATCCCTGAAAACTCCTAACAATGTTAAAAACTCTAAAAAACTCAAAAAAAACCTCCTAAAAATCCCAAAAGACACTAAAAACCCTGAAAAACCCTAAAAACCTTTAAAACCCCTGAAAATCCCAAAAAACCCTCGAAATCCCTAAAAACCCTAAAAACCATAAAAATCCTAATAAAATCACTAAAAATCCATGAAAATGTAAAAAACCTAAAAACCCTCAAAAAAACCCTGAAAACCATAAAACCCATAGAAACCTTTAAAAACCATGAAAACCTTAAAATCCATTAAAATCTCTAAAACACCTTAAAACCCTTAAAAATGTAATAAAACTCTTAAAACCTTAAAGAACCTAAAAAGCTCAAAAAAACCATAAAACCCAAATTGACACTAAAACCTCTGAAAAACCCTAAAACCCTGGAAAACCCCAAAAATCTCTAAAAAACCTAAAAAACCCAAAAACTGTTAAAATCCTAAAACCCCCCAAAAAATACATGAAAATTTAAAAAACCTGAAAAACTAAGAAACCCCTAAAAACTAAAAAAACACCTTATAACCTTAAAAAACCTTAAAACCCTAAAAAACACTAAAAATTTTAAACCCCTCAAAACCCATTAAAACATTAAAAACTTCTAAAAACCCTAAAACCCCTAAAAATCTAAAAAAAACCCAAAAAACCCAAAAAACCCATAAAAATCTTTAAAAACCCCTAAAAATCTAGGAAAAGGTAAAAAAAACTAAAATCCTAAAAAACCTCTGAAAACCATAAAAACCCCTAAAACATTAAAAGCCCTAAAATCCCATTAAAAATTCTAAAAAACCTTAAAACCCCTAAAAATGTTTAAAAACTCTAAAAAACCCTAAAAACCAAAAAGACCCTGAAAGTCTTAAAAAACCCTAAAACCCTAAACCCCCCCCTGGAAAACCTTAAAACCCCTCAAATTCCCTAAAAATCCCAAAACCCCTAAATATAATAAATATCCTAAAATACCCCTAAAAATCCATGAAAATGTAAAAAACCCTAAAAACCCTAAAATTCCCCTAAAACCATTAAACCAAAATAAATATTTAAGACCCCTAAAAAACTAAATATCTAATAACCATTAAAATCTTTTAAAATCTCTAAAACCCCTTAAAACACTAAAAAAGTCAAAAACTCTAAAACCCCCAAAAAACCTATGAAAAACCCTAAAAACACTCAAAATTACAAAAAACTATAGCACAAATGGTATCAATTAAGTAACCATTTATTTATGTATTTTAAGTATGTTAACTATATGGGTTGAGTTTGGGAATATTTGGGGACCTTTTGGAATATTTTTGGGGATTTTCTATAGGTGCACAGTTTGGGTAAACCATGAAACTCCTACAGGAAACTATGCACAGTGAGACAAAGGTAAAGAAGAAGGCACATGGGCTATGCAAAGTTTTTCCAAACCATGTGCAAGCCTAGGAGAAACCGTGCTTTGTTGGACAGTGAGCTTTGGCATGATTGGCCCACGGTTTGGAAACCGTGCAAGCTAACCATTCAAGGTTCATCCTTGAGGCAGTGGATTGCACACGATTAGTGCATGGTTTACCTAACTGTGCGACTAAACCATGAATGGTTAAAAAATTAGATACTAAAAAAGTGGATCTAGGTCGGCCTTATGTTTTAATACCTCTTTTTTTCCCAAAGCGGCCCTAACTCGGGATTTTTCCATCTCAAAGGTTAGAGAACCTCTTCCCATCATTTCAGATGTGATCTGAAGGCTTCTCATGGTGATTTTAAACTGTATTATTGTTGTAAGTGATCGTTCTTGGTTTCTATTGGTAGTTGTGTTAGATCTACTTCTCCTACTCTCTCAGATTATTAGATCTACACCTGCTATGGGTAGATCTAAGGTCGTAGATGCCAAATATGTTTAGATTTTGTCTTATTGTTGATAGGGGAGGAGATCTATGGTGGGTTCATGGAGATTTAACTCAGTGTCATGGGATTTTAAGTGCTCTGCTTCATTTTCGTCATAAAACCTGAGGTAGGTGGCATCACTCTCGACTCCTCAGTCTAGAACTAATTGGATTAGTTTCAAATTGATTGAAATTGATAATGAAATTTATGTTCAAAGCATGGTAAAAAACTTCTTTAGTGATGGTTAGTGGATTTGAGTGAAATCATGGAATTATTGTGCAAATTTATTTGATAAATGATTTTAAAATGATGATTTTAAAATAGTTTCTAGACTCGATTTACAGAAAAAGGTTTTCAATAAAAAGGTTGTTTTACTAAAATGGTTTTGGAATGATTATATTGGCATGGTTTTTGGGAATACTTGGTGTGTGTGTTCATATTTAATTATAAGTCTTGGTTGAAATATGACCTTGTGCTTGGTGCCAAAGGTGTAATGACATATGGGGTTTAATTACCTTGTGACGAATTGGTAGATCGATGTGAAACCGCTCATGTGTATCAAAATGTCATAACGAAGAATGCACGTGTGGATGTGTGGATGTGTGGATTGGAATGGGGTATACCAAAGTGGAATTAATGAAATGGTTTTGGAACATTGTTTGGTTGCTTTACATGGAAATTGGTGTTGTTTGAGAAAAGTGTTTTACATTGGCACTTGTTTATATTTTGATATAAACTGTTTTAAAAATTGTTTTATATAAATTGTTTTATATGATTGGGCTAACATGTTCTATCCTAGTGGCATGAGTAGGGAAGTCATTGGGGGAAAATCTACTGAGTTTCATTACTCATCCTTGCTTTAGCACTTTGGTGCATTTGCAGATGTTGTTTATCAAAACATGGTAAAAGGTAAGGTATCACACATCTTTAGTAGCACTTCATGATACTTGGGTTTTTGTGGAGTTGGAGCATGGAGCATGTTCGGAGCTTGGAGTTGTCATTAGAGTCTTTGAGTTTTGTCTTGTGCTGTTTACTTTGATATTATTGTCTTCCACTGTGGTACTTGATTTTAGTTTGATTTTGATAAATTAAATGTTGAATTTTCTTTCATTGTTATCATGCATCAAATAGTGGTTTGTTTGGTTATGTCTTGTTTGGTTAGTTGTTTTATTCTTAAAGGGAAAATTTCGCCCACATGTATTGAAGCCCTTTGACATTTATTACCAAGATTTGGTGTTTTGGGGATGTCGGTTAAGACCAAGTAATGTTCCTCTACCTCCTCAAACCAATGAAGATAAGAAGGATGTTATAAAAACCCTGAAAACCAAAAAAATCTAAAAAACCTAACAATCCATGAAAACGTAAAAAACCCTAAAAATCATGAAAAACCCCTTAAAACCATAAATTCACCTGAAAAAAATAAAAACTATAAAAAATCATAAAACACCTAAATAACACTAAAAACTCTAAATACCCTCACAACCCCTAAAATGTTAAAAACTCTAAAAAATCTTTAAATCCCTAAAAAACTCAAAAAAACACTAAAAACCCAAAAGACACTAAAACCCTAAAAATCCCTAAAAAATACAAAAAACCTGAAAAGCCTAAAAAACCTAAAATCCCTCAAAATCAGTAAAATCCTAAAAAACCCTAAAAACCAAAAAAGTCCTAAAAACTCCCTAAAAATCCATGAAAACATAAAAAACCCTAAAATCTCTAAAACTCCACTAAAATCCATAAAACCCCCTAAAACACATAAATACCATTAAGAAGCCATAAAAATAATAAAAACCACTAAAAAATCAAAAAACACTTTAAATCCCTAAAAGTGTTAAAAAAACTAAAAAATCTTAAAAATCCTAAAAAACTCAGAAAAACCCTAAAAACCCAAAAAGACCCTAAGAACTTGAAAACCTATAAAATCCTGAAAAACCCTAAAAACCCAAAAAACCATCAAAATCCTTAAAAAAACAAAAAAAAACCCCTAAAATCCATAAGAATCCTATAAAACCGCTAAGATTCTATGAAAACGTAAAAAACCCTAAAACCCCCAAAAATCCTCAAAACCCATAAAGCCCTAAAACAACTAAAAACAATAAAAACACTTAAAAACCATAAAAATGTTAAAAAATCTCAAAAAACTTACAAACCTTACAAAACTCAAAAAAACCCATAAAAATCAAAAAAGACCTTAAAATCTTGGAAAACCCCTAAAACCCCTAAAAACCCCTAACAACACCTGAAAACCTTCAAAATCCCAAAACCCTAAGAAACCCTAAAAACTATAAAAATCATGAAAACCCCCGAAAATTCATGAAAACGTAAAAAACCCCAAAAATGCAGAAAAATACCTAAAAAGCATAAACCCCCTAAAAACCTTAAATACCTAAACACCCCAAAACCCACTAAAAACTCTATTAACTCTTAAGAACCCAAAAAATGTTAAAAACTTAAAAAATCTTAAAGACACTAAAAAATCCTTAATAACCCAAAAGACCATAAAACCCCAAAAAACCCAAAAAACCCAAAAATCCCTCAGAATCCCTAAAAACCCTAAAAAATCCTAAAAACCATAAAAATCCAAAAAAACCCTAAAAATCCTGGTAAACATAAAAAAAATCTAAAAACCCTAACACCCCCCCCGAAAATCATAAAAACTACCAAAAACCTTAAAAACCCTAAAAATCCCTAAAAACACACTAAAAGTCTAAAACCCTTAAAACCCCTAAAAACATTAAAAACTCTAAAAAACCATAAAACCCCTAAAAATCCACAGAAAAACAATAAAAACCATCAAAATCTCTAAAGACCCTAAAAAACTCTAAAACCCATAAAAATCCTAAAAAACCCCTAAAAATCCACAGAAACATAAAAAAACCATTTAAACCCTAAAACCCACTAAAAACCCCTAAAACCCTCCAAATCTCTAAAAATCCTAAAAATCCATGCAAACGCAGAAAACCCTAAAAACCATAAAAAAATGCCTAAAAACCATTAAAAACACTAAAAACCCTAAAGACCCTAAAAACCCAAAAAACCAAAAAACCACTAAAATATCTAAAAACCCTTTAAACCCCTAAAAACATTAAAAACTCTAAAAAAGCTTAAAAATCTAAAAACTCAAAAAAACCCAAAAAAGAAAGAGGCCTTAAAATCCCTTAAAACCTCTAAAAATCCAAAAACCACTGAAAACCCCTAAAATCCCTCAAAATCTCTAAAAACCCTAAAAACCATAAAAATCCTCAGAACCACTAAAAATCAATGAAAACATAAAAAACCCAAAAAACCCTGCAAACCTACTAAAAACCATAAAACCCCCTAAAATCCCATAAAAACTCTAAAAACCCAATAAAAACTCTAAAACCCATTAAAACCCTTAAAAATGTTAAAAACTCTAAAAACATTCAAAATGCTACAAAACTAAAAAAAGTCTCTAAAAACACAAAAAGCCCTAAAACCCCTGAAAAACCAAAAAAAACACACAAAATCCCTAAAACCCCTAAAACCATAAAAATCCTAAAAAACCCCCTAAAACCTATGAAAACGTAAAACCCCCCAAAAAAACTCTAAAAAACCCCTGAAAACCAAAAAACCCCTAAAAACCTTAAAAAACCATAAAACCCCATAAAAAACCTAAAAAACTACTAAACGATCTAAAAACTCTTAAAACCCCTCAAAAATGTTAAAAACTCGAAAAAACCTTAAAACCCATAAAAACTTCAAAACCCCCCTCAAAATCCAAAATTCCTTAAAAAACACCAAATAGTCCCAAAAACCCTCAAAATATATAAAAATACTAAAAAACCCTAAAAACATAAATATCCTAAAAGACCGCTAAAAATCCATGAAAATGTAAAAAACCTTAAAAACCCTGAAAAACCATAAAAACCCATAAAAACCATAAAAAATCCTAAAACCACATAAAAACCCTAAAAACCCACTAAAAATTCTAAAAACCCTTTAAAACCCTAAAAACATTAAAAAAACTCTAAAAGACATTAAGAACCTAAAAACTTAAAAAACACTAAAAACCCAAAAGACCCTAAAAACCTAAAACCCCTAAAAACCCTTAAAAACCCCTAAAACCCCCCAAAATCCTTAAAAACCCTAAAACCCATAAAAATCCTAAAAAATCCTAAGAATCCATGAAAATATAAAAAACCCTAAAACCCCCCTAAAACCCCTAAAACCTTAAAAAACCAAAAAAACTCTAAAAACCCTTCAAAACCCTAAACACCCAAAACAACAATAAAACCCTAAAACCCTTAAAACCTCGGAAAAAGACTAAAAACACGCAAAATCCCTAAAACCCCTAAAAACCATAAAAATCCTAAGAAACCCCTAAAAATCCATGAAAACATAAAACCCACTAAAAAACCTGAAAAATTCCTAAAAACCATAAAACCCCTAAACACCTAAAAACCCTAAGAAACCCAAAAGACCATAAAATCAAAAAACGCCTTAAACACATGGAAAAAACCCATAAACCATCTAAAAAACCCTAGAAACCCTCAAAATCTCTAAAAAACCTAAATCACCATAAAAATCCTAAAAATCCATGAAAATGTAAAAAACCTTAAAAACCCTAAAAATCCATGAAAACCATAAATTCCCTTAAAAATCTTTAAAAACCCTAAAACCCCATAAAATCCACTAAAAACACTAAAAATCCTTTAAACCCCTAAAAACATTAAAAACTCTACAAAATCTTAAAAACCCTATAAACACAAAAAAATCCTAAAACCCCAAAAAGATCCTAAAAACCCTAAAAACCCTGAAAAACACTAAAAACCCTCAAGTCCCTAAAAAGGCAAAAAAAACCATAAAAACAAAAAAAAATCTTAAGACCCCCCTAAAAATAAATGAAAAAAATGAAAAACCATAAAAACCCTGAAAAACCTATGAAAACCATAAAACCCCTAAAACCCTTCAAAACCTTAAAAACCCATAAAAACCCTAAAACCCACTAAAACTCTAAAAACCCCTTTAAATCCCTAAAAATGTTAAAAACTCTAAAAAACATAAAACCCCAAAAAACTCAAAAAACCCAAAAACCCAAAAGACCCCAAAGCCCTTAAAAACACAAAAAACCCTAACCCCCCCCCCCCCAAAAAAACCCTAAAACACTCATAATTCCTAAAAACCCTAAAAAACATAAAAAAAAACCCCCTTAAAAATCCATGAAAACGTGAGAAACCTAAAAAACCTTGAAAACACCTAAAAACCATAAAAACCCCTAAAAACCATAAAATCACTAAAAACCAGTAAAACCCACTAAAAACCTTAAATATCTAGAAAATGCCTCAAAACTTTAAAAACTATAAAAAACCTTAAAACCCCCCCCCCCCAAAACTAAAAAATCCCTAAAAATCCAAAAAACCCTAAAAACCAAAACCCCTAAAAACTTCAAAAAAAACCCTAAAAACCCACAAAATACATAAAAACCCTAAAAACCATAAAAATCGTGAAAACCCTAAAAATCAATGGAAACGTAAAAACCCCCAAAAAACTCAAAAAACCCCCTGATGGCCATAAAACCCCCCAAAACCATAAAATACCCTAAAACCCCATAAAATCATTAAAACCCCTCTAAAAAAATTAAACCCCTAAAGTGTCAAAAAAATATAAAGAACCTTAAAACCCCACAAAAACTCAAAAAAACCCATAAAACTCCAAGACCCTAAAATCTCTTAAAACCCTAAAAACACTAAAAACATATAAAAACCTTAAAACCCATCAAAATCCATAAAAACAATAAAAAACCATAAAAAACCTAAAAAACCGATAAAATGAATGAAAATGTAAACCCCCCTAAAAACCGTTCCAAAAACCTTAAAAACCATAAACACCTTAAAAGGCCTGAAAGCCTATAAAAACACTAAAAACCAACTAAAAACTCAAAATACCCTTCAAAACACAATTTTTTTTAAAACTCTAAATAATCGTAAAAAACTAAAAACTTTAAAGACCCTAAAACCCTTGAAACCCCTAAAAAGAAAAAAACCCCAGAAAAACCGTAGAAACCTTCAAAATCCCTAAAAACCCTAAAACCCTAAAAAATTTAACAATCTTAAAAAACGCCAAAAAATCCATGAAGGGGATCCGTTAAAAGTGGAAAATGGAGATCCAGGCATAAAAATCCATGAAAACATAAAAAACCCAAAAAACCTTGAAAAACCTCTAAACACCATAAAACCCCCTAAAACTTTAAAAACTCCTAAAAACCCAATATCCACTAAAAAAATCAAAAACCCCTTAAAATCCCTAAAAATGATGAAAAACTATAAAAACCCTTTAAAACCCAATAAAAAACTCTAAAAAACCCAAAAACCTAAAAAGACCCTAAAACCGTGAAAAACCCTGAAAACACCAGAAAACCCAAAAAACCCTGAGAATCCTAAAATCCCTAAAACCCTAAAGACCACAAAAAACATAAAAAACCTCTAAAATCCATGAAAATGTAAAAAAACCCTAAATATCAAAAAATCACTAAAACCCATAAAAACCCTAACAACCCATAAAAACCCTCAAAACCCACTAAAAACTTTAAAAAACCTTAAAACCCCAAAAGACTTTAAAAATATAAAAAACCTTTAAAACCCTAAGAATCCTTAAATACCCTAAAAACCCTAAAATTTCCTAAAAACATTAAAAACCCTTGAAAACCCCCGAAAACCCCTTGAAATCCTAAAAAACTCTAAAACCCATAAAAATCTTTAAAAACCCCTAAAAATCCATGAAAATGTAAAAAACCTTAAAAAATTTAAATAACCATTGAAAACCATAAAAACCCTAAAAACCCTATAAACCCATAAAGATCGTAAAAATCACAAAAAGATCTAAAAACCCTTAAAACTCATAAAAATGTTAAAAATTCTAAAAAACTCATAAAAAACCAAAAGACCCAAAAGACCCTAAAACCCTAAAAACCCCTAAAAACCTTAAAAAACACTAAAACCCTAAAAAAATCACTAAAAACTCTAAAAACCTTTACAACCCCTAAAACGTTAAAAAACTCTAAAAAACATCAAAACCCCAAAAGACCCTATAAACCTTGAAAAACCCTCAAAAACGATAAAACCCCCCTAAAAACCATGAAAATACATAAAAACTCTAAAAACCCCTAAAGACCATACAAATCCAAAATGTCTGCTAAAAATCCATGAAAATGTAAAAAACCTTAAAAACACTAAAAAACCATAAAAACCCATAAAAACCATAAAAAATCTTAAAACCCCATAAAACCCTAAAAACCCACTAAAAACTCTAAAAATCCTTTAAACCCCTAAAAACATTAAAAAACTCTAAAAGTCATTAAAACCCTAAAAAACTCAAAAAACACTAAAAACACAAAAAGACCGTAAAAACCTAAAACCCCCAAAACCCTTGAAAACCCCTAAAACCCCTCAAAATCCTTAAAAATTCTAAAACCCATAAAAATCATAAAAAAATCCTAAGAATCCATTAAGATATAAAAAACCCTAAAACCCCCTAAAACCCATAGAAACCCCTAAAAACTTAAAAAACCAAAAAAACACTAAAAACCCTTAAAACCCCTGAACACCCAAAACAACAATAAAAACCCTAAAAACCCTGAAAACAACTAAAACCCTTAAAACCTCTGAAAAAGCCTAAAAACACGAAAAATCCCTAAAACCCCTAAAAACCATAAAATTCCTAAGGAACCCCTAAAAATCCATGAAAACGTAAAACCCACTAAAAATCCTAAAAAATCCCTAAAAACCATAAAACCCCTAAAAACCCAAAAAGTCGCTAAAACCCAAATAGTCACTAAACAAATTGAAAAAACACTTAAAACCTCTAAAAACCCCTAGAAACCCTCAAAATATCTAAAAAATAGAAAACAACCTAAAAATCCATGAAAACATAAAAAACCCTAAAAACCCAATAGACGTAAAAACACTAAAACCCCTAAAAACCCATGAAAACCATAAATTCCCCTAAAAATATTTAAAAACCCTAAAACCCCATAAAACCCACTAAAAACACTAAAAACACTAAAAAACCTTAAAACCCCTAAAAACTTTAAAAAACACTAAAAAATATTTAAAACCCTAAAAACTCAAAAAAAACCTAAAAACCAAAAAATATCCTAAAAACCAAAAAAATCTTAAAACCCCCTAAAAATCAATGAAAAAGTGAAAAACCCTAAAAACCCTGAAAACCCTATGAAAACTATAAAAACCCCTAAAACACTTCAAAACCATAAAAACCCAGAAAAACCCTAAAATCCCACTAAAAACTCTAAAACCCCTTAAAATTCCTAAAAACGTTAAAAAACTCTAAAAAAACCTAAAACCCCCCAAAAACCCTAAAACCTAAAAGACCCCAAAAAACACTAAAAACCCTAAAACCCCATCAAAACACTTAAAAAACTCACAATTCCTAAAACCCTAAAAACCTTAAAAAACTTAAAAAAACCCCCTAAAAATCCATGAAAATGTGACAAACTGAAAAAACCATGAAAACCCCCTGAAAACCATAAAAACCCTTAAAAAAATAAAATCCCTAAAAACCCATAAAACCCACTAAAACATTAAAAACCTAGAAAACCCCTAAAAACTCTAAAGAACCTTTAAAACCCTAAAAAACTAAAAAACCCTAAAAGTCCAAAAAGACCTTTAATACCCTGAAAAACCCAAACCCTTAAAAACTCCTGAAAATCCCTAAAAAACCCTTAAAAACCCTAAAAATCCATAAAGACCATAGAAATCATAAAAATCCTAAAAAACCCTAAAAATCCATGGAAATGTAAAACCCCCAAATAACCTTAAACCCCCCCTGACGACCATAAACCCCCTCAAACCATAAAAGACCCTAAAAACCCATAAAATCCTTAAAAACACACTAAAAACTCTAAAAAAACTATAAACCCCTAAAACTATCAAAAAAATCTAAAAATCCTTATAACCACAAAAAAAACTCAAAAACCCCCTAAAAACTCCAAAAGATCCTAAAATCTCTTAAAACCCTAAAAACCCTAAAAACCCGTGAAAACCTTAATACCCATAAAAATCCATAAAACCATAAAAACCCCTAAAAAACCTAAAAAACCCCCTAAAAATGAATGAAAACGTAAACCCCCCTAAAAACCCTTCAAAAAACCTTGAAAACCATAAAAAAACTTAAAAACCCTAAAAGCTCATAAAAACCCTAAAAACCAACTAAATACTCTAAATACCCTTAAAAACACTAAAAAATTTAAAAATATCTAAGTAACCTTAAAAAATTAAAACTATAAAAACCCTAAAAACCCAAAAGACCATAAAAGCCCTCAAAACCCCTAAAAAAATAAAACCCCTAGAAAAACCGTAGAAACCTTCAAAATCCCTAAAAACCCTAAAACCCTAAAAAAAATTAAAAATCCTAAAAAATGCCTAAAAATCCATGAAGGGAAGTTGTTCAAAGTAGAAAATGAAGATCCAGGCATAAAAATCCATGAAAACATAAAAAACCCAAAAACCCTTGAAAAACCTCTAAACACCATAAAACTTTAAAAACTCATAAAACCCCATAAAAACCCAAAAACGACTGAAAAAATAAAAACCCCTTAAAACCCCTAAAAATGCTGAAAACTCTTAAAACCATTTAAAACCCTAAAAAAAATCTAAAAAACTCTAAAAAACCCCAAAACCCAAAAACACCCTAAAACCGTGGAAAACCCTAAAAAATCCAAAAAACCCAAAAAACCCTGAGAATCCCTAAAATCCCTACAACCCTAAAGACCATAAAAAACCTAAAAAACCCCTAAAATCCAAGAAAACATAAAAGACCCTAAACACCATAAAACCCATAAAACCTATTAAAAACCCTAAAAACACAAAAAAAAACATAAAAAACCCTAAAAACCCAAAAAAAAACATAAAAAACCCTAAAAACCCAAAAAAACCCATAAAACCCACAACAAACTCTAACAACCCTTAAAACCGCTAAAAACGTTAAAAAATATAAAAAACCTTTAAAACTCTAAGAATCCTTAAATACCCTAAAAATCTCAAAATACCCTAAAAACCCTAAAGTGCCTAAAAACCTTAAAAACCCTTGAAAACCCGAAAACCCCTTGAAATCCCAAAAAACCCTAAAACCCATAAAAATATTAAAAACCCCCTAAAAATCCATGAAAATGTAAAAAACCCTAAAAACCTTAAATAAACCTTGAAAACCATAAAAACCCTAAAAACCCTATAAACCCATTAAGACCATAAAAATCACAAAAATCTCTAAAACCCCTTAAAACTCATAAAAATGCTAAAAATTCTAAAAAACTAAAAAAAACCTAAAAACCCAAAAAACCCAAAAAAAACCCCTAAAAGCCCTATAAAACATGAAACCCCCAAAATCCCTCAAATCTATAAAGACCCTAAAAACCATAAATATCCTAAAAAACCACTAAAATCCATTAAAACGTAAAAAAACCCTGAAAACCCCCTTAAAAACTCAAAAAAACCCTAAAACCCAAAAGAACCCTAAAACCCCTAAAGAAACTCTAAAACCCCCTAAAAACCTCCCAAAATCCCTAAAAACCCAAAAAACCCTAAAACCGCTAAAATCCTAAAACCCCCCAAAAAAACATGAAAATATAAAAAACCCTGAAATCGAAGAAAAACCCCTGAATACCAAAAAAACCCATAAAAACCTTAAGAAAACCAAAAAACCAGTAAAAACCCTAAAAAATCACTAAATACTCTAAAATCCTTAAAGACTCTTAAAACATTAAAAAACTCTAAAAATCCTTAAAACACCTAAAAACACAAAAAAACCCTTGAAAAATCCTAAAATCCCTCAAAATCACTAGAAACACTAAAAAATCATAAAAACCGTAAATTTTTTAAAAACACCTAAAAATCCATGAAAACGTAAAAAACCCTAAAACCCTGAAAAACCCTGAAAACCATCAATACCCCTAAAAACCCTAAAAAACCCTAAAAACCGACTAAAAACTCTAAAAACCCTTACAAATCCTAAAAACGTAAAAAACCCTTAAAACCCCTAAAAACTCAAAAAAAACCCTAAAAACCCAAAAGACCCTAAAAACCTTAAAAAACCCTAAAACCCTACAAACCCCTAAAAACCCCTAAAAACACACAAATTCCCTAAAAAACCTAAAAATCCCTAAAAATAAAAAAATCCTAAAAACACCTAAAAATCCATGAAATTCTAAATAACCCTAAAATCCCCTAAAAACCCCTAAAAACCCCTAAAAACCCCTAAAAACCATAAAACCCTTACAAGATTTAAAAACCTAAAAACCCATAAAAACCCTAAAAACAACTAAACATCTAATAACCCTAAAAACCATTAAAAACATCTAAAAACTCTAAAAAGCCTTAAAACCCCAAAAAAGTCAAAAAAGACACTAAAAACCCCAAAAGACCCTAAAAACCATAAAAATTATAAAAACCTCTAAAACTCCATGAAAAGGTAAAAAAGCCTAAAAATCTAAAAAAGCCCTTTAAAACCATAAATTCACCTAAAAATCTTAAAAACGGTAAAAAAATATTAAAAAACCTAAAACAACTAAAAACTCAAAATACACTTAGAACCCCTAAAAATGTTAAAAACTCTAAAAACCTTAAAATCCCTAAAAAACTCAAAAAATCCAGAAAACCCGAAAAGATCCTAAATACCCTAAAACCCCTTGAGAAACCATAAACCCCACAAAATCCCTAAAAACCCTAAAAACCCAAAAAAACCATAAAAATCCTAGAAAACTCTTATGAATAAATGAAAATGTAAAAAAACCCTAAAAACCCTAAAAACCCCTTGAAAACCATAAAACCCCATAAAACCCTTAAAAACCGAAAAACCACTAAAAACTCTAAAACCCCTAAAACCTAAAAAGACCCTAAACCCCTAAAAAAACCTAATTACCAACTAATAACTCTAAAACTTTAAAAAAGCATAAAACCCTAAAATACTAAAAAACCCTAAAAACCCAAAAACACCCTAAAAACCCTGAAAACCCATAAACCCCCCAAAAAACCTTGAAAAACCCAAAAACCCCTCAAAATCCCAAAAAACTCTAACAAACCCTAAAAACCATAAAAATCCATAAATTGCCTTAAAATCCATGAAAATGTAAAGAAACCCTAAAAACCCTGAAAAGCCCCCCAAAACCATAATAACTACTAAAAATCTTAAAAAACCCATAAAAACCCTAAAAATTCACTAAAAACTCTAAAAATTCTTAAAATGCCTAAAAACCATCGAAATCCCTAAAGGCATTAAAAACCCTAAAACCCATAAAAATCCTAAAACCCCCTACAACCCACAAAAATGTAAAAAACCCATAAAACCCTAAAAACCCCTAAAAATACATAAAACCCCCAAATCTCTAAAAACTCAAAAACAACCTAAAAACCACAAAAATCCATGAAAACATAGAAAACCCTAAAACCCCCCGAAAACCATAAAACCCCTTAAAACCATAAAAAATCCTAAAAACCATAAAAAGCCACTAGAAACTCTAAAAACCCCCCAAAACCCATAGAAACATTAAAAATCTCTAAAAACCTTAAAAACTCAAAAAACTCAAAAAAACCAAAAATACCCTAAAATATCTAAAAACCCCAAAAAACCCTAAAACCCCTAAAATGCTAAAAGCCCTCAAAATTCCTAACAACCCTAAAAGACCATAAAAATAAAAAAAAACCACTAAAATCCATGAAAACATAAAAAACCCTAAAACCTTAAAAACCCTGAAAACCCCCTGAAAACCACAAATACACTTAAACCCCCATAAAAACCCTAAAAACCACTAAAAACCCTAAAAACCCTTCAAAACCTTAAAAATGATAAAAAATTATAAAAAACCTTAAAAAAACTAAAAAACCCAAAAAATACCTAAAAACCCAAAAAACCCTAGAAAATCCATAAAAACCATAAAATCCATAAAAATCCTATAAACACCCTAAAACTCATGAAAAGGTAAAAAACCCTAAAAAAACTGAAAAGTCCCTAAAACCATAAAAACCCCTAAAAAGCTTTAAAAACCCTAAAACCCCATAAATACCCAAAAAACTACTAAAATATCTAAAAACCATTAAAATCCCTTAAAAATGTTAAAAAGCTCTTAAAAATCTTAAAACCCATAAAACTCCAAAAAATCCAAAAATCCCTAAAAACACTAAACCCCATAAAAACCCTCAAAATAATTAAAAACTCGAAAAACCCTAACAACCATAAAAATCCTAAAAGTCCTCTAAAAATCCATGAAAAAGTAAAAAAATCATAAAAACCATGAAAAACCTTGAAAACCATAAAAACCCATAAAAACCCTGAAAAACCCTTGAAAACCCTGAACCCCCCCTAAAAACATTAAAAATCCAAAAACCCCTAAATACACTAAAAACCCTCAAAACACATAAAAACCCCAAAAGACCCTAAAAACACTAAAACCCCTAAAACCCCTTAAAACCTCTAAAAAATACTAAAAACCCTTAAAATCCCTAAAACCCTATAAAAACCATAAAAATCCTGATAAACCCCTAAAAATACCTATAAATGTAAAAATCCCTGAAAAACACCTGAAAACCATAAAACCCTTAAAAACCTTAAAAACCCCCAAAGACCCTAAAACCCTAATAAAGTCCCGAAAACCCAAAAAAAGCCCTAAAAACCCTAAATACTCTAAAAATCTTAAAAAACCCTAAATATCATAAAAAACCTCAAAAAACCCTAAAAACCCCTTAAAACCAAAAAATTCCCTAAAAACCTTAAAAACCTCTAAAACCCCATAAAAACCACAAAAAAGACTAAAAAACCTTAAAACCCTAAAAATGTTAAAAAAACTCTAAAAAACCTTAAAACCCCTAAAAAATTCAAAAAAAACCCTACAAACCCAAAAAGATCCTAAAAAACTTGAAAACCCCTATAAACCAATTAAACCCCCTAAAAATCTTAAAAAATCCTAAAAGCCTCTCATGTTTTCTCTTGTCTAGTCTATCGCGGATATGGAAACAACTCTTGGTTGATTGGTTTTGTGCTGACAGGGTATTGTTGCTTGGGTTGTTGGGTGTTGGGTTTCAGAGATGCCTTTTTTGGTTTGGTGGCTTCTAACTGCTCATGTTGGGGAGGATTTTTTTGTACTTCTGGTTCTGGTTGTCATTCGGCGGGCTGTGTTGGGCTTGCAGATTGGTGGCATGTTGTTTCATTCTTGGCTAGGGTGCGTCTAGTCGTGGACTTGTGCAGAAGCTTGCTTGTGCATAGAAAAAGTGGAGTGCAGAATGCTAGTCTTTGGCTTGGGTTTCGCTTCTTTATATTTGTTGTTTTTCTCCTTCGGGATGGTTGTTTCACCCTTGGGTGATTGTTTGCACTTCAATTCATCTTCCCTTTTATATATCATGTTCTATTTGTCTTATAAAAAACCCATAAAAACGTTAAAACCATAAAAAATTCTAAAAACCCCTTAAAAAATTAAAACTCAAAAAAACCTTAAAATCCCGTAAAAACTCAAAAAAACCCTAAAACCCTAAAAGACCCTTAAAACCCTAAAACCCACTGAAGACCCTTAAAACCCCTCAAAAGCCCTAAAAACCCTAAAAAAATAAAAATCCTAAAAAACCCCAAAAAATCCATGAAAACATAAAAACCCATAAAAACACCAAAAAACCCTAAAAGCATAAAACCCCCTAAAAACTATAAAAACCCCCAAAAATCCATAAAAAACCCTAAAACCACTAAAAACTCTAAAAATTCTTAAAATCTCTAAAAACATTAAAATTTTCTAAAAAACCCTAAAAATCAAAAAATAACCTAAAAACACTAAAAAAATCTAAAAAAAACTAAAACCCCTTAAAACCCAAAAAAACATAAAAATCCTAAACACCCCTAAAAATCCATGAAACCGTAAAACCCTTAAAAATAATGAAAAACCATAAAACCCCATAAAGACCTTAAAAACCCCTAAAAATTCATAAAACCCTAAAAACCACTAAAAACCCTTAAAATCATAAAAATGTTAAAAAAAACTCTAAAAACCTTAAACCACTAAAAAACAAAAAAAAACCTAAAAACCCTGAAAACCCCTAAAATCCCTCAAAACCCTAAAAAACCATAAAAACCATAACCCCCCCCCTCCAAATCAATAAAAACATAAAAATCCCTAAAACCCCTAATAACCTAAAAACTCCAAAAAACCCAAAAAACCACAAAAAATCTTTAAACCCCTAAAATATTTCAAAGCTCCCTTAAATACCCTTAAAAACATAAAAAACCCTAAAGACCCTAAAAACCCAAAAAAATACCCTAAAAACCCAAAAAACCTTAAAACCCATGAAAAACCTAAAATTTATAAAAATTCCTAAAAACCGTAAAAACCATAAAAATCATAAAAAACCCTAAAAATTAAAGAAAACGTATAAAACCCTAAAAACCCCCCAAAACAATAAAAACACCTAACAACCATAAAAACCAAAAAAACCCATAAAATTCATAAAAACTCTAAAAACCCATAAAACCCCTAAAAATGTTAAAAACTCAAAAGAACCTTCAAACCCAAAAAAACTCAAAAAGACCAAAAAAACCCAAAAAGACCCTAAAAATATTGAAAACTGCTAAAAACCCTAAAAGCCCCTGAAAACCCCTAAAACCCTCAAATTTACAAAAAACCCTAAAAACACTAAAAACTATAAAAATCCTAAAAACACCATAAAAATCCATTAAAATGTTAAAAACCCTAAAAACCCCAAAAACCACTAAAAACCACAAAACCCGGAAAAAGCCAAAGAAACCCTAAAAACCGATAAAAATCCTAAAACCATTAAAAACTCTAAAAACCCTTAAATCCCCTAAAATGTTAAAAATTTATAAAAACCCATAAAACCCCTAAAAAGCTAAAAAAAACCTAGAAGACAACAAAAACCCTAAGAACACCTGAAAACCCCCAAAACCCCTCAAAATCCCTAAAAACCATAAAAAACCCTAAAAACCATAAAAATCCTAAACCCCCCAAAAAATCCATGAAATCGTAAAAAACCTTAAAAACCACGAAAACCACTGAAAGCCATAAAAACCTCTAAAAACCATAAAAACCCTAAAACCCATAAAAACCCTAAAAAACACTAAAAACTCTAAAAATCCTTAATACCCACAAAAAGTTAAAAAACTCTAGAAAACCTTAAAAACACTAAAAAAACCAAAATTCCCAAAAAAAATCCCACACACCCTCAAAATCCCTAAATGGCTAAAAGCCCTAAAAGCCATAAAAATCATAAAAAACGGAAAAAATCCTTGAGAATGTAAAATACACTAAAAACCCAAAGAAAACTTAAAACCCCTGAAAACTATAAAAAACTGAAAAAAAAACCATAAAAACACAAAAAAGACTAAAAACTCTAAAAACCCTTAAAACCCCTTAAAACATTCAAAAATCTAAAAAACCTTAAAAACCCCAAAAAACTCAAAAATACCCTAAAAACCCAAAAAAGACCCTAAAAACCCATAAAACACTAGAAGCCAATAAAAGCCCCCAAAACCATAACAATTCTAAAAAGACCTCTAAAAATCAATGAAAACATAAAAAACCCTAAAAGCCTAGAAAAACACCTCAAAACCATAAAAACCCCTAAGAATCTTAAAAAACCCTAAAAACTCATAAAATATAAAAAGCCGATAAAAACTCTAAAAACCCATGAAAATTTTAACAACTCTAAAGAACCTAAAAAACCAAAAAAAAAACTAAAAAAATCCTAAAACCCAAAAAACCCTTAAAACCCTGAAAACCCCTAAAAACCCCTAAAACCCCTGAAAAACATTTTAAAACCGTAAAACCATAAAAACCATAAAAACCCTAAAAACCCATAAAAAACCTAAAAAACCCTAAAAACCCATAAAAACCCTAAAAATCAACTAAATTATAAAAAAAAACCCTTAAAACCACTAAAGATGTTGAAAACATTAAAATCCAAAAACCCCCAAAAGACCCTAAAACCTTGAAAACCCATAAAAACCCGAAAAACCATTGAAAATTCCTAAAAAACCTCATAATCCCAAAAAACTCTAAAAATCCCTTAAAACCATAAATTCCTAAACCCCCCTAAAAATCATTGAAAAGGTAAAAAACCTTGAAAAACCACTTAAAATCATAAAACCCCTAAAAACCTAAAAAACTATAAAAACCCATAAAAACCCTAAGAACCACTAAAAACTTTAAAAACCCTTAAAACCCATAGAAACATAGAAAACTCAAAAAAACATTTAAAGCTCTAAAAAACTCAAACAAACACCTAAAAACCCAAAAATACCCCAAAACCCCTAAAAAACCCTAAAACCCCCAAAAAACACTAAAAACCCCAAAGAACCCTCAAAATACTGAAAACCCTAAAAAATATAAAAAACCTAATAAACCCCAAAAAAATCCATGAAAACGTAAAACACCCTAAAAACCCTGAAAACTCTTGAAAACCATAAAACCCCTAAAAACTTTAAAACCCCCTCAAAAAAACCAAAAAACCACTAAAAACTCTAAAAACGCTTAAAACCCATAAAAACGTTAAAAACTCTAAAAAATATTAAAACCCCTAAAAACTCAAAAAACCCCCCAAACCCATCAAAATCCCAAAAAACCCTATAACCCATAAAAACCCATAAAAACCCATAAAATCCATGAAAATGTAAAAAATGATAAAAACCCTGAAAAACCACTGAAAACCATAAAAACCCCGAAAAACCTTAAAAAACCCTAAAAACCATAAGAATCACAGAAAACCACTAAAAAATCTAAAACTAAAAAACCTAAAAAAGTTAAGAAACTCTAAAAAGCCTTTAAAACCCTAAAAACTAACAAAAAATCATAAAACCCAAAAAGACCATAAAAACCCTAAAAACCCATGAAAACCAATAAAACTACCAAAATCACAAAAACCCTGGAAAACCCTAAAAACCATAAAAATCCTAAAAAATCCCTAAAAATCCTTGGAAACGTAAAAAAACCCTAAAGACCCTGAAAAACCCCTGAAAACCATAAAAACCACCTGAAAACCCCCAAAACCCCTCAAAATCCCTAAAAACCATAAAAAACCCTAAAAACCATAAAAATCCTAAACCCCCCTAAAAATCCATGAAATCGTAAAAAACCTTAAAAACCATGAAAACCACTGAAAGCCATAAAAACCTCTAAAAACCATAAAAACCCTAAAACCCATAAAAACCCTAAAAAACACTAAAAACTCTAAAAATACTTAATACCCACAAAAAGTTAAAAAACTCTAGAAAACCTTAAAAACACTAAAAAAACCAAAATTCCCAAAAAAAATCCCACACACCATCAAAATCCCTAAATGGCTAAAAGCCCTAAAAGCCATAAAAATCATAAAAAACGGAAAAAATCCTTGAGAATGTAAAATACACTAAAAACCCAAAGAAAACTTAAAACCCCTGAAAACTATAAAAAACTGAAAAAAAAACCCATAAAAACACAAAAAAGACTAAAAACTCTAAAAACCCTTAAAACCCCTTAAAACATTCAAAAATCTAAAAAACCTTAAAAACCCCAAAAAACTCAAAAATACCCTAAAAACCCAAAAAAGACCCTAAAAACCCATAAAACACTAGAAGCCAATAAAAGCCCCCAAAACCATAACAATTCTAAAAAGACCTCTAAAAATCAATGAAAACATAAAAAACCCTAAAAGCCTAGAAAAACACCTCAAAACCATAAAAACCCCTAAGAACCTTAAAAAACCCTAAAAACTCATAAAATATAAAAAGCCGATAAAAACTCTAAAAACCCATGAAAATTTTAACAACTCTAAAGAACCTAAAAAACCAAAAAAAAAACTAAAAAAATCCTAAAACCCAAAAAACCCTTAAAACCCTGAAAACCCCTAAAAACCCCTAAAACCCCTGAAAAACATTATAAAACCGTAAAACCATAAAAACCATAAAAACCCTAAAAACCCATAAAAAACCTAAAAAACCCTAAAAACCCATAAAAACCCTAAAAATCAACTAAATTATAAAAAAACCCCTTAAAACCACTAAAGACGTTGAAAACATTAAAATCCAAAAACCCCCAAAAGACCCTAAAACCTTGAAAACCCATAAAAACCCGAAAAACCATTGAAAATTCCTAAAAAACCTCATAATCCCAAAAAACTCTAAAAATCCCTTAAAACCATAAATTCCTAAACCCCCCTAAAAATCATTGAAAAGGTAAAAAACCTTGAAAAACCACTTAAAATCATAAAACCCCTAAAAACCTAAAAAACTATAAAAACCCATAAAAACCCTAAGAACCACTAAAAACTTTAAAAACCCTTAAAACCCATAGAAACATAAAAAACTCAAAAAAACATTTAAAGCTCTAAAAAACTCAAACAAACACCTAAAAACCCAAAAATACCCCAAAACCCCTAAAAAACCCTAAAACCCCCAAAAAACACTAAAAACCCCAAAGAACCCTCAAAATACTGAAAACCCTAAAAAATATAAAAAACCTAATAAACCCCAAAAAAATCCATGAAAACGTAAAACACCCTAAAAGCCCTGAAAACTCTTGAAAACCATAAAACCCCTAAAAACTTTAAAACCCCCTCAAAAAAACCAAAAAACCACTAAAAACTCTAAAAACGCTTAAAACCCATAAAAACGTTAAAAACTCTAAAAAATATTAAAACCCCTAAAAACTCAAAAAACCCCCCAAACCCATCAAAATCCCAAAAAACCCCATAACCCATAAAAACCCATAAAATCCATGAAAATGTAAAAAATGATAAAAACCCTGAAAAACCACTGAAAACCATAAAAACCCCTAAAAACCTTAAAAAACCCTAAAAACCATAAGAATCACAGAAAACCACTAAAAAATCTAAAACTAAAAAACCTAAAAAAGTTAAGAAACTCTAAAAAGCCTTTAAAACCCTAAAAACTAACAAAAAATCATAAAACCCAAAAAGACCATAAAAACCCTAAAAACCCATGAAAACCAATAAAACTACCAAAATCACAAAAACCCTGGAAAACCCTAAAAACCATAAAAATCCTAAAAAATCCCTAAAAATCCTTGGAAACGTAAAAAAACCCTAAAGACCCTGAAAAACCCCTGAAAACCATAAAAACCACCTGAAAACCCCCCAAACCCCTCAAAATCCCTAAAAACCATAAAAAACCCTAAAAACCATAAAAATCCTAAACCCCCCTAAAAATCCCTGAAATCGTAAAAAACCTTAAAAACCATGAAAACCACTGAAAGCCATAAAAACCTCTAAAAACCATAAAAACCCTAAAACCCATAAAAACCCTAAAAAACACTAAAAACTCTAAAAATCCTTAATACCCACAAAAAGTTAAAAAACTCTAGAAAACCTTAAAAACACTAAAAAAACCAAAATTCCCAAAAAAAATCCCACACACCCTCAAAATCCCTAAATGGCTAAAAGCCCTAAAAGCCATAAAAATCATAAAAAACGGAAAAAATCCTTGAGAATGTAAAATACACTAAAAACCCAAAGAAAACTTAAAACCCCTAAAAACTATAAAAAACTGAAAAAAAACCAATAAAAACACAAAAAAGACTAAAAACTCTAAAAACCCTTAAAACCCCTTAAAACATTCAAAAATCTAAAAAACCTTAAAAACCCCAAAAAACTCAAAAATACCCTAAAAACCCAAAAAAGACCCTAAAAACCCATAAAACACTAGAAGCCAATAAAAGCCCCCAAAACCATAACAATTCTAAAAAGACCTCTAAAAATCAATGAAAACATAAAAAACCCTAAAAGCCTAGAAAAACACCTCAAAACCATAAAAACCCCTAAGAACCTTAAAAAACCCTAAAAACTCATAAAATATAAAAAGCCGATAAAAACTCTAAAAACCCATGAAAATTTTAACAACTCTAAAGAACCTAAAAAACCAAAAAAAAAACTGAAAAAATCCTAAAACCCAAAAAACCCTTAAAACCCTGAAAACCCCTAAAAACCCCTAAAACCCCTGAAAAACATTTTAAAACCGTAAAAGCATAAAAACCATAAAAACCCTAAAAACCCATAAAAAACCTAAAAAACCCTAAAAACCCATAAAAACCCTAAAAATCAACTAAATTATAAAAAAAACCCTTTAAACCACTAAAGATGTTGAAAACATTAAAATCCAAAAACCCCCAAAAGACCCTAAAACCTTGAAAACCCATAAAAACCCGAAAAACCATTGAAAATTCCTAAAAAACCTCATAATCCCAAAAAACTCTAAAAATCCCTTGAAACCATAAATTCCTAAACCCCCCTAAAAATCATTGAAAAGGTAAAAAACCTTGAAAAACCACTTAAAATCATAAAACCCCTAAAAACCTAAAAAACTATAAAAACCCATAAAAACCCTAAGAACCACTAAAAACTTTAAAAACCCTTAAAACCCATAGAAACATAGAAAACTCAAAAAAACATTTAAAGCTCTAAAAAACTCAAACAAACACCTAAAAACCCAAAAATACCCCAAAACCCCTAAAAAACCCTAAAACCCCCAAAAAACACTAAAAACCCCAAAGAACCCTCAAAATACTGAAAACCCTAAAAAATATAAAAAACCTAATAAACCCCAAAAAAATCCATGAAAACGTAAAACACCCTAAAAACCCTGAAAACTCTTGAAAACCATAAAACCCCTAAAAACTTTAAAACCCCCTCAAAAAAACCAAAAAACCACTAAAAACTCTAAAAACACTTAAAACCCATAAAAACGTTAAAAACTCTAAAAAATATTAAAACCCCTAAAAACTCAAAAAACCCCCCAAACCCATCAAAATCCCAAAAAACCCTATAACCCATAAAAACCCATAAAAACCCATAAAATCCATGAAAATGTAAAAAATTATAAAAACCCTGAAAAACCACTGAAAACCATAAAAACCCCTAAAAACCTTAAAAAACCCTAAAAACCATAAGAATCACAGAAAACCACTAAAAAATCTAAAACTAAAAAACCTAAAAAAGTTAAGAAACTCTAAAAAGCCTTTAAAACCCTAAAAACTAACAAAAAATCATAAAACCCAAAAAGACCATAAAAACCCTAAAAACCCATGAAAACCAATAAAACTACCAAAATCACAAAAACCCTGGAAAACCCTAAAAACCATAAAAATCCTAAAAAATCCCTAAAAATCCTTGGAAACGTAAAAAAACCCTAAAGACCCTGAAAAACCCCTGAAAACCATAAAAACCACCTGAAAACCCCCAAAACCCCTCAAAATCCCTAAAAACCATAAAAAACCCTAAAAACCATAAAAATCCTAAACCCCCCTAAAAATCCATGAAATCATAAAAAACCTTAAAAACCATGAAAACCACTGAAAGCCATAAAAACCTCTAAAAACCATAAAAACCCTAAAACCCATAAAAACCCTAAAAAACACTAAAAACTCTAAAAATCCTTAATACCCACAAAAAGTTAAAAAACTCTAGAAAACCTTAAAAACACTAAAAAAACCAAAATTCCCAAAAAAAATCCCACACACCATCAAAATCCCTAAATGGCTAAAAGCCCTAAAAGCCATAAAAATCATAAAAAACGGAAAAAATCCTTGAGAATGTAAAATACACTAAAAACCCAAAGAAAACTTAAAACCCCTGAAAACTATAAAAAACTGAAAAAAAACCCATAAAAACACAAAAAAGACTAAAAACTCTAAAAACCCTTAAAACCCCTTAAAACATTCAAAAATCTAAAAAACCTTAAAAACCCCAAAAAACTCAAAAATACCCTAAAAACCCAAAAAAGACCCTAAAAACCCATAAAACACTAGAAGCCAATAAAAGCCCCCAAAACCATAACAATTCTAAAAAGACCTCTAAAAATCAATGAAAACATAAAAAACCCTAAAAGCCTAGAAAAACACCTCAAAACCATAAAAACCCCTAAGAACCTTAAAAAACCCTAAAAACTCATAAAATATAAAAAGCCGATAAAAACTCTAAAAACCCATGAAAATTTTAACAACTCTAAAGAACCTAAAAAACCGAAAAAAAAACTAAAAAAATCCTAAAACCCAAAAAACCCTTAAAACCCTGAAAACCCCTAAAAACCCCTAAAACCCCTGAAAAACATTTTAAAACCGTAAAACCATAAAAACCATAAAAACCCTAAAAACCCATAAAAAACCTAAAAAACCCTAAAAACCCATAAAAACCCTAAAAATCAACTAAATTATAAAAAAACCCCTTAAAACCACTAAAGACGTTGAAAACATTAAAATCCAAAAACCCCCAAAAGACCCTAAAACCTTGAAAACCCATAAAAACCCGAAAAACCATTGAAAATTCCTAAAAAACCTCATAATCCCAAAAAACTCTAAAAATCCCTTAAAACCATAAATTCCTAAACCCCCCTAAAAATCATTGAAAAGGTAAAAAACCTTGAAAAACCACTTAAAATCATAAAACCCCTAAAAACCTAAAAAACTATAAAAACCCATAAAAACCCTAAGAACCACTAAAAACTTTAAAAACCCTTAAAACCCATAGAAACATAAAAAAACTCAAAAAAACATTTAAAGCTCTAAAAAACTCAAACAAACACCTAAAAACCCAAAAATACCCCAAAACCCCTAAAAAACCCTAAAACCCCCAAAAAACACTAAAAACCCCAAAGAACCCTCAAAATACTGAAAACCCTAAAAAATATAAAAAACCTAATAAACCCCAAAAAAATCCATGAAAACGTAAAACACCCTAAAAGCCCTGAAAACTCTTGAAAACCATAAAACCCCTAAAAACTTTAAAACCCCCTCAAAAAAACCAAAAAACCACTAAAAACTCTAAAAACGCTTAAAACCCATAAAAACGTTAAAAACTCTAAAAAATATTAAAACCCCTAAAAACTCAAAAAACCCCCCAAACCCATCAAAATCCCAAAAAACCCTATAACCCATAAAAACCCATAAAATCCATGAAAATGTAAAAAATGATAAAAACCCTGAAAAACCACTGAAAACCATAAAAACCCCTAAAAACCTTAAAAAACCCTAAAAACCATAAGAATCACAGAAAACCACTAAAAAATCTAAAACTAAAAAACCTAAAAAAGTTAAGAAACTCTAAAAAGCCTTTAAAACCCTAAAAACTAACAAAAAATCATAAAACCCAAAAAGACCATAAAAACCCTAAAAACCCATGAAAACCAATAAAACTACCAAAATCACAAAAACCCTGGAAAACCCTAAAAACCATAAAAATCCTAAAAAATCCCTAAAAATCCTTGGAAACGTAAAAAAACCCTAAAGACCCTGAAAAACCCCTGAAAACCATAAAAACCCTAAAAACCTAAAAAACACCTAAAAACCCATAAAAACCCTTAAAATAACAAAAAACTCTAAAAATCCTTAAAACTGCAAAAAATGTTCAAAAACTCAAAAAAACATTAAAAGCCTTAAAATGCTCAAAAAACCACTTAAAACCAAAAAGTCCATAAAACCCTAAAAACCCTAAAAACCCTAAAAAACTCTAAAAACCTTCAAAATCCCTAAAACCCTAAAAACCCTGAAAACCATAAAAATCCTAAAAACCCTAAAAATCAATTAAAGCTTAAAACCCCTAAAAACACTAAAAAATTCACGGATACCATAAAAACCTTAAAACCCCATAAAACCCTGAAAACCACTAAAAATTATGAAAACCCTTTAAACACCTAAAAACTTTATAAACACTAAAAAACCATAAAAACCCAAAAAGGCTGTAAAAACCCTGAAAACCCTGAAAACCCTAAAACCCCCTAAAACCCCCTAAGAACCCTAAAACCCCTAAAAATGATAAAAAACCTAAAAATCCAATAAAAAACATTGAAAATGTAAAAAACCCTAAATACGCTAAAAAACCCCTTAAAACTCTAAAACCCATTAAAATCCCTAAAAACAAGAAAAACTCTAAAAACCTTAAAACCAGTAAAACCCAAAAAACCCAAAAAAACCCAAAACCCCTAAAAACTCTAATAATCCTAAAAATCGAAAAACCATAAAATAACTCAAAAAAACCCAAAAAACACCATAAATCCCTGAAATCCCTAAAACTCCAAGAAAAACCATAAAAACCCTCAAAATCCCTAAAAATTAAAAACCCTGAAAACCCCTTAATAACATAAAAACCCCTAAAACAGCTCAAAACCCCATAAAAAACCCTAAAACCCACTAAAACACTAAAAACCCTTTAAACCCCTAAAAACGTTAAAAAATTTGAAAACCCTAAAAACTCAAAAAAAACCCAAACCCCAAAAACCCAAAAACCCTTGAAAATCCCTAAAAACCCATAAAACCACTGAAAAAGCCTAAAAACCCTCAGAATCTTTAAAAACCCTAAAACCCATAAAAATTCTAAGAAACCCCTAAAGATCCATGAAAGCATAAAAAAACCTAAAAAATCTAAAAAACCCCAAAAAGACATAAACCCCATGAAAACCTTAGAAAACCCTAAAAACCAAAAGAGATCTTAAAACCCCAAAAAGTCCCTAAAAACCCTAGAAAACCCTAAAAATAAAAAATCCTAAAAGACCCCTAAGAATCCATGAAAACGTAAAACAACCCTAAAAACACCCTAAAAACCTTAAAAACAATAAAAAACCATAAACCCCCTAATAGTCCAGTAAAACCTCTAAAAACCCTTTAAAACCCTAAAAATGTTAAAAAGCTCTTAAAAACCTTTAAAACCCTAAAAAACTCAAAAATACCAAAAACAAATACCCCAAAAGGCCCTAAAAACCTTGAAAACCCCTAAAACCCATAAAAATCCAAAAAAAACCTAAATGTCCATTGAAACGTAAAAAAACCCTAAAAACCCTGAATAAACCCCTAAAAACCATAAACACCCCTCAAAACGTTAAAAATCTCTAAGAAACCATTAAAACCCTAAAAAACACAAAAAAAAATCCCTAAAACCAAAAAGACTGTGAAACCTTTGAAAAGCGTGAAAAACCAAAGAAAACTTGAAAACCCCTAAAATCACTAAAAATCCCTGAAAAACCTAAAAAACCTAAAAACCATAAAAATCGTAAAAAAACCCCTAAAAATCCCAGAAAATGTAAAAAACTCTAAAACCACCATAAAAAACTTAAAACCCCCTAAAACCCATAAAAACCCTATAAAACTAAAAACTCTAAAAACGCTTAAAACCATAAAAACGTTAAAAAACCTCGAAACCCCTAAAACTCACCCCCCCTAAAACCCTAAAAGACCCTAAAAACTCTAAAAATCCCTAAAACCCCTAAAAACCCTGTTAACCTTCAAAGTCCTTAAAAACCATAAAAATCCCAAAAACCCTAAAAAATACAAGAAAATGTAAAAAACCCTAAAAACCCCAGAAAATCCATAAAACCCCTAAACACTTTAAAAACCCCTAAAACCTCATAAAAACCGGTAAAAACTCTAAAACTCCTGAAACCCCTGAAAATGTTAAAAACTCTAAAAAACCTTAAAAAAACTAAAAACTCTAAAAAAAACCTGAAAACTCCCGAAACCCCTAAAACCTCAAACTCCCTAAAAATCCTAAAAACTGAAAAAACCATAAATATCCTAAAAACCCCAAAAAAATCCATCAAAACATAAAAATCCTAAAATGAAAACCCCTTAAAAACCCTAAAAACCCCTAAAAACACAAAAAAACTCTGAAAACTCTGAAAACTATTTAATCCCCAAAAAATGTTAAAAAAATATAAAAAACCCTAAAACACTAAAAAAGTAAATAAAAACCCCTAAAACCCCTAAAAGACCCTAAAAACATCAAAACCATGAAAATCCAAAAAAAACTAAAAAACAATGAAAACGTAAAAAACCTTGAACGACCCCTAAAAACCATAAAACCCACTAAAAACCTTTAAAATTCTAAAACCCCATAAAAAACCTAGACAATAACTAAAAACTCTAAAAACCCTTAAATACCCTAAAAACTCAAAAAAACCAAAAAACACTAAAAAAATCAAAAAAAACTTAAAACCCCAAAAGACCGTAAAAACCCTAAAAAAATAGAAAACCCCTGAAAACCACTAAAAACACTCAAAATTCCTAAAACCCCTAAAAACCCTAAAAACCATAAAAATCCTAAAACCCCTAAAAATCAATGAAAACATAAAAAATTATAAAAATTTGGAAAAAAACTTGAAAGCTAAAAAAACCCTTAAAAACCTTTAAAAAAATAGAAAACCCATAAAAACCCTAAAAACAATAAAAACTCTAAAAACCCTTAAAACCCTTAATAATTTTAAAACTCTAAAAAAACATTAAAAACCTTAAAAAGCTCAATAAAAAGAAAAAAGTCCCTAAATTCCCAAACCCCCCCCCCAAAACCCCAAAAAACTCTAAAAACACAAAAAACCATAAAAATCCCTCAAAACCTTAAAAACCCTAAAAACTATAAAAATCCTAAAAACCCATTAAAATTCATTAAAACGTAAAAAACCCTGAAAACTCTGAAAACCCCCTAAAAATTATAAAACCCCTAAAAACCTAAAAAAACCTTAAAAACCAATAAAACCCATAAAACCCACTAAAAACTCTAAAAGCCCTTAAAAAACCCTAAAAACCCTCAAAATCCCTAAAAACCCTAAAAAACCCTAAAAACAAAAAAACTCTAAGAACTTCTAAATATCCATGAAAACGTTAAATACCCAGAAAAACCCACAAAAACCCTAAAAACAACTAAAAACTCTAAAAACACTTTCATCCCCTAAAAACATTAAAAAATTATAAATAACTTTAAAACCCTAAAAACCTATAAAAACCTTTAAATCCCTCAAATCCTGAAATACCCAAAAACCCATAAAAATCCTATAACCCCCTAAAAATCCATGAAAACATAAAATAACCTAAAAAACCAGAAAAACCCCTAAAACCACTAAAACCGCCTAAAAACCTTAAAACCCCTAAAAACCAATAAAAACCCTAAAAACCACTAAAAACTCTAAAAACCCTTTAAACCCCTAAAATATAAAAAACTCAAAAAACCTTTAAAACCCAAAAAGACCCTAAAAACCCCAAAAAACCCCAAAAACATTAAAACCCCTCAAAATTGCAAAAATCCTTTAAAACCCAAAAGACCCTAAAAACCCTAAAAAACCCCAAAAACATTAAAACCCCTCAAAATTGCAAAAAAACCATAAAACCATAAAAAGTATAAAAACATTAAAAAATCCTAAAAACCCATCAAAAGATATAAAATCCTAAAACACTAAAAAACCCTTGAAAACCTTAAAAAACCCTAAAAACCATAAAACCCCTAAAAAATACTGAAAACTCTAAAAACTGTAAAACCCCATAAAAACGTCAAAAACTATAAAACCCCAAAAAAACGTAAAAAACCCCAAAAGCAAAAAATATCCTAAAAACCCTGAAAAACCCTAAAAACCCTGAAAACCCATTAAATCCCTCAAAATCCCTATAAACCTTAAAAGACCCTAAAACCCAAAAAGTCCAAGAAAACAAAAAAAATCATTGAGAACATAAAACCCCTAAAAACCAAAAAAGGCCAAAAAACATTAACACCATAAAAACCTTCAAAAACTATAAAAACCCACTAAAAACTCTAAAACCCCTTAAACCCCTAAAAGCATTAAAAACTCTAAAAAACTTTAAAACCCCTAAAAAATCAAAATAAACCCTAAAACCCAGCTAAAAAATCTAAAAGCCCTTAAAACCCTACAAATCTTAAAAAACGCTAAAAAACCTTAAAAACTAAAAAAACCAAAAAAACCCAAAAAGACACTTAAAACACTAAACACAATAAAATCTTGAAAAAACTCTAAAACCCCTCAAAACCCTCAAAACCATAAAAAACACAAAAAAACCATATAAATCCTAAAACCCACCAAAAACCCAAGAAAACATAAAAAACCCCTAAAAACCATAAAATCCCTAAAAATCCATAAAAAACCCAAAAAACACTAAAAACTCTAAAAACCCTTTAAACACCAAAAAACATTAAAAACTCTAAAAAACCTTAAAACCTAAAAAAACTCAAAAAACACTAAAAACCAAAAAAGACCCTAAAACCCAAAAAAACCCCTCAAAATCTTTGTAAAACCCTAAAATCTCTCAAAAATCTTAAAAACCCAAAAAAATGATAAAATCCTAAAACCCCCCCAAAACTCTATGAAAATCTAAAAAACCCCCCAAAACTCAAATGAAAATGTAAAAAAGACCCAAAACCCCCCAAAAAACCCTCAAAACCATAAAATCCTAAAAACATTAAAAAACCCCAAAACCCATAAAAACCCTAAAAATCCTAAAACCACAAAAAAATCTAAAAACCCTGAAAACCCCAAAAAATGTTTAAAAACTCTAAAAAACCATAAAAACCCTAAAAACACAAAAAACCCAAAAACCCAAAAAGACGTTAAAATCCCTGAAAACACTAAAAACCTTTTAAAACACCTAAAATCCCTCAAAATCCATAAAATACCTAAAAACCTAAAAACCATAATAATCCTAAGAAACCCATAAAAATCCATGAAAATGTAATAAACCCTAAAAACCCTAAAACCCCCTAGAAAACCATGATAACCCCTAAAACCCAAAAAATACCCAAAAAATCTATAAAACCCTAACCCTAAAAAACTACTAAAAACACTTAAAACCCCTTAAAATGTTAAAAAAAAATCAAAAGCTTAAAAACCAAAAAGAATTAAAAAAACCCTAAAAATCCAAAAAGACGATGAAGACCCTAAAAACCCCCAAAACCCATAAAAACCCATAAAAACCCTAAAAACCATGACAACACTCAAATTCCCTAAAAACCCTCAAAAACCTTAAAAACATAAAAGTTCTAAAAAACCCCTAAAACCCCTAAAAAGCCATTGAAAACCATAAAAATCCTATAACAAACTAAAAATCCCTAAAAAAACCTAAAAACCTAAAAAAACACTATAAACTCTAAAAACCCTTTAAACCCCTAAAAACGTGAAAAACTCTAAAAACCATAAAAACCCTAACCCCCCCCCCCCTAAAAACCCATAAAACCCCAAAAAACACATGAAACCCCCTAAAAATGTCAAAATTTGTAAAAATCATAAAAGTCCCTAAAAACCATAAAAATCCAAAAAACCACTAAAAATCTATGAAAATGCAAAAAGCCCTAGAAACTTTGAAAACCCCTAAAAATATAAAAACCCTAAAGAGATTAAAAAATCTTAAAAACCCATAAAATCTATAAAACCCACAAAAAACTCTAAAAACCATCAAAACCCCTAAAAACGTTAAAAAACTCCAAAAAATCTTAAAACCCATAAAAAACTCAAAAACCCCTAAAAACCCTAAAAGACCGTAAAACCCATAAAAACCCCTAAACCCCTCAAAATCCATAAAAACCCTAAAAACCCTAAAAACCCAAAAAACCATACAAATCCACAAATACCCTAAAAATCCATGAAAACATAAAAACCCTAAAAAAACTCTAAAAACACCCTTAAAACCATGAAACCCCTAAAAACAGTAAAAAAACCCCTAAAAATGAATAGATGCCCAAAAAACCACTAAAAACTCTAAAAACCTTAAATCACCTAAATACTTTTAAAAACTCTAAAAACCCTAAAACCTAAAAAGACTCTAAAAACTTGAAAAACCCAAAAACAACTTAAAACACTCAAAATGCCTGAAAACCCCAAAAAATCGTCAAAATCCCTAAAAACTCTAAAAAACCCTAAAAACCATAAAAATCCTAAAAAACTCCTAAAAATCCATGAAAATGTAAAAAACCCTAAAAACCCTGAAAACCCCCTGAAAACCATAAAACCCTGTAAAATCGTTAAAAACACTAAAAACCAATAAAACACTAAAAACCAATAAAAACTATAAAAACCCTTAAAACCTATGAAATGTTAAAAAAGTCTAAAAACCCTTTAAATCCCCAAAAAAACTCAAAAAAGTTAAAAACCTAAAAGACCCTAAAAACCCTAAAAACACAAAAACCCCTGAAAAACCCTAAAACCCCTCAAAATTCCTAAAACCCATCAAAATCCTATAACCACCCTAAAAATTCATGAAAAGGTAAAAATCCCTAAAAACCCTTGAAAACCATAAAACCTCTAAAAACCATAAAAAAAACCTAAACCATTAAAACCCCAAAAGACGTTAAAAACTCTACAAACCCTAAAAAACCCTGAAATCCATAAAAATCCATAAACCCCAAAAGACTCTAAAAACCCTGAAAAACCCTAAAAACCGTATAAATCCATAAAAACCCTAAAAACCAAAAAAACCATAAAAATCCTAAAAACCCATAAAAATCCATGAAAATGTAAGAAACCCTAAAAACACTGAAAACCCCCTAAAAACCATAAAACCCCTAAAAACCACAAAACCCTTAAAAACCCATAAAAACCCTAAAACCACTGAAAACTTTAAAACTCTTTAAAACCCCTTAAAACCCAGAAAAATGTTAAAAACCCTAAAAACATTAAAACCCCAAAACTTGAAAAAAACCTAAAAACCGAAAATTACCCTAAAAACCAAGAAAACCCTAAAAACCTCTAAAAAACTTAAAAACCCTCAAAATACCTAAAACCCTACAAACCATAAAAATCCAAAAAAAACCCTAAAAATCCATGAAAACATAAAAACCCTAAAAAACCTAAAAATCCCCAGACCATAAAACCCCCTAAAAGCCTTAAAAAACCATAAAACCACTAAAAACTATAAAAATCCTTAAAACCCCAAAAAACATTAAAAAACTATAAAAAATATTAAAAACCCAACAAAACTCCAAAAAAAATAAAAAACCACAAAAGACCCAAAAAACCCAGAAAACCTCAAAATGCCATAAAAACCCCTTAAAAAATATAAATACCCTAAAAATCCCTAAGAACCCAAAAAATCCCTAAAAACCATAAAATCCAAAAAAACTCTAAAAATCCCTAAAAGCGTAAAAACCCTAAAAATCACCAAAAAATCATAAAAACCCCTCAAAACCTTTAAACCCCTAAAACCCTTAAAAATCCTAAAAATGACTAAAAACTATAAAAACCCTTAAAACGCCTAAAAAGGGTAAAGAAAATACAATGGATAATGCACTTTCACTTAGATATTCTCTATTATCTTTGCTAGATTCTAAACTCCTTGGTTTTGAATACATTAAGGATTTATATTCCACTTATACATGTTTTGGGGAACCTTTTGGTCATTGCAAACCTATAGTTAGGTGGGAGAAGTTTTATTTGAATTATGTGTTCTTATTTAGGATTGATAAGATTTGTATTCCCAATTTCTTTATCCGTTTACTTTTACTAAAGGAGACAAATTATGGTGGGTTAATGGGACATTTTAGTGTTGCAAGACTTTAAGAATTCTAAGTGATCATTTTTATTAGCCTAGGATGTCTAGAGATGTTAACAAACTTGTGATAAATTGCATTGTCTTCCATAAATCCAAATCTAAACTGAACCCACATGAATTATATCTTCCCCTCCCAATCCCCAACACCCCTTGGAAGGACATACCAATGAAATTTATTGTGTACTTACCAAGAAACAAGCGGGTGATATTCCATTTTTTTGTGGTGGATCAGTTTTCTAAAATGTAACATTTTATTCCTTGTCACAATGAAAAATGATTCCAATAATATTGCAACACTTTTCTTTTAGGAAGTAGACAAACTCTATGGAATTCCAAGGATGATTTTATTGGATCACGACACAAAATTCCTTAGTTACTTTTGGAAGGCCTTGTAGAGAAAACTGGGTACAAGGTTACTATTTTATACTAATTTTCATCACAAAACTGATGGGAAAACAAAGGTGGGGAATCAAACACTATCATCTCTTCTATGAATAATTTTCTTGAAGAATCTCAAGAATTTGGAGGAGTGTTAGCCACATGTGGAATTCACATATAACATGGCTAAGCATTCCACTAGTCAATATTCTCTATTTCAAATTGTTTATGATTTTAACCCCCTTTCCCCTATTTATCTAGTTCTTTTACCTTTGTAGGAAGAAAATAATATGGATGCGAAAGGGCGTGAAGAATTAATTAAGAAACTCCATGAAAAATGTAAGGAAAAATATCAAGCGAATGACCCATAAATACATTGATCTTGAAAAAAAGGGTCTCAAGCAAGAGTTGTTCAAACCCGATGACTTAGTTCGGATTTTTATGCGAAAGGAAATATTTCCCAACAAGAAGAAATGAAAACTCATTCCTTGAGAAGATGAACCTTTCTGAGTGCTCAAGAATATTAACAACAATGCTTACAATACAGCTCTTCCAGGTGAGTATGGTGTAAGTGTCACTTTCAATGTTTCTGATCTTTCTCCGTTTCTGGGTGTAGAGGATGAAGAGTTGTGGATGACTCCTTTTCAATAGTGGGAGGATGGTGAGAACAGTGTTGAAGGCACTGAGTCGATTTCCGAAGTGGAGGAATTTGATTTGCAAGGCTCGATGATGTGAGAGAGATTTAAGAAGTTGAATGCAACAATGTGTGCCCATCTCATTTCATTAATGGTCTTATGGATCTCTCCTTGCATGGATGGAGAAAATGGACCGAGTATATCATTTATTCAGGCCCAAACACGATGTTTAAATCTTGACCGACACAGTTGCATGAATTTTGGAAGCCTTGCCTAGGATTCTAGAATGGCATATTTTGACACCAAAGTCAAATCTGGTGGGCTAGGCACTCAAAATCAAATCCTGTGGGCTATAGTTGGAAAGTTGTGTGCTACTTTTCCAAAAAAAATTGGTAGACTTTATCTTTTTTAATTTAAGGGAACAAAGTAGGTTTATCCTTTATGACTTTAGGGTATTAGACCCTTGACTATTGTATCACCCCTTGGCTATAAATATCCACACCCATGGCACTTGTATGGCATTCAAGATTGATATAGAAAGATTATTATTTGTTTCTCTCTTTTGTGTGAGGACTGTTTCAGTCCCACCACCCCTCATTCCTTGAAGATCGAGCCACCCCCTGAATCTCGCAGAAAAACCCTAAAAACCCCTGAAAAACTCTAAACCCCTCAAAATCGAAAAAACCCCTAAAAATAATAAAAATCTTAAAAACCTTTAAAATCCATGAAAATTTTAAAAAACACTAAAACCCTGAAAACCTCTGAATACAATAAAACCCCAAAAATCTTTAAAAATACCAAAAACCCATAAAAATATTAAAAACCACTAAAAACTCTAAAACCCCATAAATACCTAAAAACATTTAAAACTATTAAAAACTTAAAAACCCTAAAAAATAAATAAAAAACCATAAAAACCCAAAAAGGTCCTAAAATACTAAAACACTCAAAACCATAAAACTACTAGAAAACCCTAAAAACCCTAAAAATCCCTAAAAAAACCTAAAAACCTTAAAAACCACAAAAATCCTAAAACCCCCTAAAAATGCATGAAAATGTAAAAAATCCTAAAAACCCTGAAAACCCTCTGAAAACAATAAAATCCCCTAAAACCATAAAGCCCCATAACAACCCTAAAAACCCACTAAAAACTCTAAAAAACCTTAAAAAATTTAAAAACATTAAAAATAAATAAAAAAACCCTTATAAATCCCCAAAACTCAAGAAACCCTAAAAACCAAAAAATACCACAAAAAACCTAAAAACCATAAAACCCACTAAAAACACTAAAACCCCTCAAAATCCCTAAAAACCCTAAAAACCATAAAAACCATAAAAATCATACAAATCCCTTAAAATCCATGAAAACTTAAAAAAACTCTAAAAACCCGGAAAAAATCCGAAAAACAATAAAAATCCCTAAAAACCTTAATATTCTTCAAAACCCATAATAACCCTAAAAAACCACTAAAAACTCTAAAACCCCTTTAAATCCCTAAAAATGATAAAAAACTCTAAAAAACCTATAAAACCTTGAAAAAGGAAAAAAACCCTTAAAAAACCTAAAATACCATAAAAAACCTAAAAATCCTAAAATCCCTCAAAATCCCTAAAATCTCTAAAAAACCTTAACAACCGTAAAAATCCTGAAAACCTTTAAAAATCCATGAAAATGCAAAAAAAAAATAAAGTTCCTAAAAAACACTTAAAACCAAAAAAAACCCAAAAATCCTTAAAACCCTAAAACCCCATAAAGAACCCAAAAAACCATTAAAAACTCTAAAAACCCTTCAACCCCTAAAAACATTAAAAAACTCTAAAAAACCATAAAACCCTAAAAAAATAAAAGAAAACTCTAAAAACACAAAAGGCCCTAAAACACTAAAAAACACTAAAAACCCTAAAAACCCATGAAAACCCTAAAACCCATAAAAATCCCTAAAAACCATAAAACCCAAAAAAAAATCCAAAAAACCCCCTAAAATTCCATGAAATCGTAAAAAACATAAAAAACCCATGAAAATAATAAAACCCCTAAAAACCTTAAAATACCCTAAAACCCTAAAAAACTCTAAAGACCTTCAAAATCCCTAAAACCGTAAAAACCCTTAAAACCATAAAAATCCTAAAAACCCTAAAAATCAATTAAAGCTTAAAACCCATGAAAACCTTAAAAAATTCATGGATACCATAAAAACCTTAAAACCCCATAAAACCCTAAAAACCACTAAAAACTCTGAAAACCATTTAAACACCTAAAAACGTTATAAACACTAAAACACGTTAAAAACCCTAGAAAAACTCAAAGAAACCTTAAAAACCCAAAAAGGTTGTAAAAACCCTGAAAACCCCTCAAAACCCTCAAACCCCCTAAAACCCCGTAAAAACCCTAAAAACCCCTAAAAACGATAAAAATCCTAAAAAACCTATAAAAACTAATGAAAATGTTAAAAAACGTAAATACGCTAAAAACCCTAAAAACTCTAAAACACCTTAAAATCCCAAAAAACATTAAAAACTCTAAAAAATCTGGCAAAACTTTTTAACAGCGTCGTTAGTGCGGACATCAGCGAGCAAATCAAGAACCTCATGCTCACTACTGTCGTGGCCCTTGCAAGCTATGTGTAGACAGCCTGGAATAATAACGTTTTTGAATCAAAGGCCAGCTCCCTCCATGGTGGAATCCTGGTGATCCATAAATTTGTTCACGCGGCATCTCGTATTCAAACTTGAACAATGCATAACAACATGAATTATTTGATCATTTTGAGAACTCTTAGTGTTCCTAACAAGTGAAAACAACCAACACTCATGAAATTCATCCAGTGGATTCCCCCAATTCTAGATTGGATTAAGGTTAACATGGATGGCGCCGCATCAGGTGCACTTGGTCTCGTGGGATGCAGAGGTGTCTTTCGTACTTACAGAGGCTTCTTCAAGGGATGCTTCTTTCACTTCCTAGGGAGTGGATGCTCCTATGAGGCGGAAATGTGGGCCATCATCAAGGAAGTTCAGTTTGCGACGCAATTTTCTTGGAAACTCCTATGGATTGAGTCCGACTCAATGCTGGTGTTAGAGGCCCTGAGAAGCGGATCAAGAAGAGTACCATGGCGGCTACTCCCTCAATGTATTGAATGCCTCAAAGCTTCACAAGATCTGACCCTACATATCACACATGTTTTTTGGGAAGCGAATGCGGTGGCAGATGCACTCTCAAAGAAAGAAATTAAAGATGGGGGATTTGGCCTCAAGACGGTGGTGGCTTTCACGCTTCGACGGATTCGTCTGCCCCGATCTTCCTGGTTGTGGGTTTTGGACTTTAACACGGCTCTGCTCCGTTTCTGGCGTGTCCGGCCTCCGACGACTATGGTGGTTGCGATGTCTTTATATTTTCTTGATCTTGTTTGGGTCGTCATCTACCAGCAACCACGGATCGGGGTCATTTTTTCAGATCTAGGGTTTCTGCAGGCGGGTCAACGCGGTCAAGGGGATCAACGGCAGCGCTGGCTGCTTCGGCGTTCAGGTTTTTCTTAATTCCGCATTGCAGAAGGTGGATTGTTCTTTTCCCTGGTTCGATCCTTTTGTCGGGTTGCGAAGCAGCTGTAGGTACGTGCTCAACCTAGTCTCTCGGCTTCGTCTTTGCTCTAGTTCGTTGATGCTGGTTTTGGTCGGACCTTTTGGCATTCTATGTTATCCTCCTGCTTTATTGTGATTTCAGTTATGAAAGGATTTTGGTTTCTGGGCTTGCTGAGTTGGGTTTGGCGATTTTTGTGCATTTACTGTTGGTATGCGGTTTGCTATGCTATGAGGCGTGAAATGATGAAAGTTTTTTGGTTTGAAGACCATGACTGCTGGTTGTTGAGCTACGACTCCATGTCTGATGATTTGTTAGGATGTGTTGGTTGTTGCTTTTTGAGCTGCAAGTTGATTGGAGCTCGTTGGCATGGAGGCGGTGATGCTTTTGTTGTTGATGCTAGTGTTTTGGTGCTGCTGCCCGTTTGTTTTTTCTGTTTGTCTCTTGATGCTGGCGGTCCTGTTTTACTAGCAGTGGATCCTCATGGGGAGGACAAGCTAGTTGCTGGAAATGGTGTGAATGGAGTTGTTGTTTGTTGTTTGCTGGGAGGTGGTGATGGCCACATCTGTTTGTGGTTCTCGTGTTGTGGTTTTTTGCTTCTGGTAGTGATTGGTTACGATGTCGGTTTTGGTGTTGTTGGTTGCTGGGACTGGTTGGTTTGGACGTGCTGCTGCTGCTGTGTTGCTGTGATGACTGGATGTGGTGCTGTTGGAAGTTGGAATGCATTGGATGATGGAAATTATGATTTTGTATGTTGGTTGTTGCTGAGCTGGGAGTTGCTGAAGCTATGGTTTATGATCATGCTGCTGCTGGATGTTGACTGCTAGTTGAGTTTGAATTCTGGTTGTTGGTTAGCTGTGAGCTGCTGGATGCTGGTTGATGCTAGATGGTGGTGGTGGTTGCTTGGCTTTGTGTGTTTTTTCTTTTTTTGCTTTTGATTTTTCTTTTTTTGGGGTCTTTTGCGTCTTGGGTTGTAAGGGGTTTTTGGGTGTGGGTCGTTTGACCCCTCCCCTTCCTTGTCTGTTGTGTCTCTATTTTCTTTCTAATAAATTTGGGGGGGTCGGGAATAGCCCGACCCTCGCATCTTCCTTGCCCTAAAAACCCTCAGAATCCCTAAAAATCCTAAAAAACCTCAGAATCCCTAAAAACCCTAAAACCCATAAAAATCCTAAGAAACCCCTAAAAAACCATGAAAACATAAAAAAAAACCTAAAAAGTTAAAAACCCCCTAAAATCCATAAAACCTATGAAAACCTTAGAAAACCCTAAAAACCTAAAAAGAACTTAAAAACCCAAAAAGTCCCAAAAAACCCTAAAAACCCTAAAAACAATAAAAAAACCTAAAAGACCCCTAAGAATCCATGAAAATGTAAAACCACCCTGAAAACCCCCTAAAAACCACAAACCCCCAAAAAACCGTAAAAACAATAAAAACCCCCAAACCCCTAAAAGACCAGTAAAAACTCTAAAAACCCTTAAAACCCCTAAAAATGTTAAAAAAACTATTAAAAACCCTAAAAACTCAAAAATATCTAAAAAAACCCAAAAAGGCCCTAAAAACCTTGAAAACCTCTAAAAACTCTTTAAAACCCATAAAACCCCTAAAACCCATAAAAATCCAAAAACACCCAAAATGTCCATTAAAACGTAAAAAAACCTAAATACCCTGAAAAACCCCTAAAAACCATAAATACCCCTCAAAATGTTAAAAATATCTCAGAAACCTTTAAAACCCTAAATAACACAAAAAAATCAAAACAAAAAAGACTCTAAAACCTTTGAAAAAACTTAAAAACCAAAGAAAACTTGAAAAACCCTAAAACCCCTCAAAATCCCTGAAAACCCCTAAAAAAACCTAAAAACCATAAAAATCATAAACCCCCCCCTAAAAATCCATGAAGATGTAAAAAACCCTATAACAACCATAAAAATCTTAAAACCCCCTAAAACCCATAAAAACCCTAAAAAAACTAAAAACTCTAAAAACCCTTAAATCCATAAAAAAGTTAAAAAACTCTAAAAACCTTAAAACCCCTAAATACTCAAAAAAAACACACTAAAACCCCAAAATACCCCAAAAACTCTAAAAACACCTAAAATCCTAAAACCCATAAAACCACTATTAACCTTAAAAGTCCCTAAAAACCATAAAAATCCCCAAAACCCATAAAAATACAAGAAATTGTAAAAAACCCTAAAAGCCCTGAAAACCCCAGAAAATCTATAAACCCCTAAAACCCTTAAAAACCCCTAAAACCTCGTAAAAACCCTGAAACCACTAAAAACTCTAAAACCCTTAAAACCCCTAAAAATGTTAAAAACTCTAAAAAACCATAAAAAACTCAAAAGCTCAAAAAAACCCTGAAAACCCCTTGAAAACTCATGAAACCCCTAGAACCTCAAACTCCGTAAAAACCCTAAAAACTACAAAAACCATAAATATCTTAAAAAACCCCAAAAAATCCATGAAAACATAAAAATACTAAAAACATTGAAGCCCCCTTAAATACAAGAAAAACAACTAAAAACCCAAAAAACCACAAAAAAATCTTGAAACCATTTAATCCCCCCAAAAAGTTAAAAACTATAAAAAACCTTAAAACCCTACAAAATTAAAAACATCCTAAAACCCCTAAAAGACCCTAAAACCATCAAAATCCCTAAAAACCCTCAAAACCATGAAAATCTTAAAAAAACTTAAAATCAAGGAAAATGTAAAAAATCCTGAACAACCCCTAAAAAACCATAAAACCCAATAAAAACCTTAAAAAGTTGAATACCCCAAAAAAACCCTAAAAAACTAGAAAAAACCATAAAACCCTAAAAAATCAAAAAAACCTTAAATCCCCAAAAGACCGTAAAAACCCTGAAAAAACCTAATACCCCTGAAAACCACTAAAAACCCTCAAAATACATAAAACCCCTAAAAACCTAAAAATCATAAAAATAATAGAACCCCTAAAAATCCATGAAAACATAAAAAACACTAAAAAATTGGAAAAAACCTTGAAAGCCATAAAAACCCCTAAAATCCATTATTTTTTTAAAAAAAACTAAAAACCCATAAAAACCCTAAAAACAATAAAAACTCTAAAAACCCTTAAAACCCCTTATAACTTTAAAAACTCTAAAAAACATTAAAAACCTCAAAAAGCTCAATAAAAAGAAAAAAGTCCCTAACATCCCAAAAAACCCTAAAACCCAAAAAAAACCCTAAAAACACTAAAAACCCTAAAAAATCCCTAAAAACACTAAAACCATAAAAATCCTAAAACCCATAAAAATTCATTAAAACGTAAAAAACCCTGAAAACCCTGAAAAACTGCTAAAACTATAAAAACCCCTAAAAACCTAAAAAAACCCTAAAAACCATAAAAACCAATAAAACCCATAAAACCCACTAAAAACCCTAAAAGCCCTCAAAACCTCTAAAAATGTTAAAAACTGGAAAAAAAACATTTAAATCCCTAAAAACTCAAAAAAATCACTAAAAATCCTTAAGCACCCTAAAAATCCTAAAAACCCTTTAAAAACACTAAAACCCCTCAAAATCTTTAAAAAACCCTAAAAACCATAAAACACTAAAAACTGATTAATATCCATGAAAATGGTAAAAACCCTAAAAACCCTAAAAACCCTAAAACCCCTAAAACCCAAAAAACCCCTAAAAACCCACAAAAACCCTAAAACAAATAAAAACTCTAAAAACCCTTTAATCCCCTAAAAATGTTAAAAAATTATAAATAACTTTAAAACCCTAAACAGCTCAAAAAACCCCTCAAAACCTAAAACCTAGAAAACCCCTAAAACCCATAAAACCACCTAAAAACCTAAAAACCCCGAAAAACTTATAAAAACCTTAAAAACCACTAAAAACTCTAAAAACCCTTTAAACCCCTAAAAACCTAAAAAAGATCTAGAAACCTTTAAAAACCATAAAAAGCTCAAAAACCCTTTAAAACCCAAAAGACCCAAAAAAAACCCCTAAAACCCCCAGAAAAACATTAAAACCCCTCAAAATCCCAAAAAAACCATAAAAACCCTTAAAAGAATAAAAACCTTAAAAAATCCTAAAAACCCATGTAAGCATAAAAACCCTAAAACACTAAAAAACCCATGAAAACCTTAAAAACCCCTTAAAACCATAAAAACCCTAAAAAATACTGAAAACTCTAAAAACTGTAAAACCCCATAAAAACATTAAAAAACTCAAGAAACCCATAAAATCCTAAAAAACTCAAAAAACCCAAAAACCTTGAAATACCCTAAAAACCCTGAAAACCCTAAAAACCATGAAAACCCATAAAAGCCCTCAAAATCCCTAAAAACCCTAAAAGACCCTAAAACCCAAAAAAATCCTAGAAAACCAAAAAAAAATCCTTGAAAACATAAAACCCCTGAAAACCAAAAAACCCCAAAAAACATTAAAAACCCTAAAAACCTATAAAAAAACCTAAAAAACCCACTAAAAACTCTAAAACCCCTTTCTCTAAAAGCGTTAAAAACTCTAAAAAACCTTAAAACCCCTAAAAACTAAAAAAACCCCCTAAAACACCGCTAAAAACTCTAAAACCCCTTAAAACCCTAAAAACCTTAAAAGGCTCTAAAAAACCTTAAAAACTAAAAAAACAAAAAAAACCCAAAAAGACTAAAAACCCTGAAAACACTAAAAAACCCTAAAAACTCTAAAAAAACTCAAAATCTCTAAAAACAATAAAAAACACAAAAAACATTAAAATCCAAAAACCCCCCTAAAAACCAAAAAAAAAAATAGAAAAACCCTAAAAACCAGAAAAACCCCTGAAAACCATAAAACCCATAAAAACCAAAAAACCCAAAAAATCCATAAAAACCCAAAAACCACTAAAAACTCTAAAAACCCTTTAAACACCTAAAAACATTAAAACTCTAAGAAACTTTACAACCTTAAAAAACTCAAAAAACACTAAAAACCAAAAAAGACCCTAAAACACAAAAAAAAACCCCTCAAAATTCTTGAAAAACCCCAAAATCCCTCAAAATCTTAAAAACCCTAAAAAACCATAAAATCCTAAAACCCGCCAAAACTCTATACAAATAAAAAAACCCAAAAACTCCATGAAAATGTAAAAAATACCCAAAAAAACCATGAAAACCATAAAATCCTAAAAACATTAAAAAACCCAAAAACCCATAAAAACCCTAAAAATCCTAACACCACAAACAAATCTAAAAACCCTTAAAACCCCAAAAAATGTTTAAAAACTCTAAAAAACCATTAAACCCTAAAAAACACAAAAAAAACCAAAAACCCAAAAATATGTTAAAATCCATCAAAACACTAAAAAACTTTAAAAAGAGCTAGAATCCCTCAAAAATCCCTAAAATACCTAAAAACCTAAAAACCTAAAAACCTAAAAACCTAATAATCCTAGGAAACCCATAAAAATCCTTGAAAACATAGTAAACCCTAAAAACCCTAAAAAACCCATAGAAAACCATGATAACCCCTAAAACCCTAAAAAGCCCTAAAAATATATAAAACCCTAAAAAACCCTAAAAATCAATAAAAACCCAAAAAACCATACAATTCCACAAATAGCATAAAAATCCACGAAAAAGTAAAAACCCTAAAAAACTCTAAAAACACCCTTAAAACCACGGAACCCCTAAAAATAGTAAAAAATATCCAAAAAATGAATAGATTCCCAAAATACCACAAAAAACTCTAAAAACCTTAAAAGCCCTAAAAACTTTAAAAAACTCTCAAAACCTTAAAAAAACTCAAAAAACCCTAAAAACCTAAGAAGACTCTAAAAACTGAGAAACCCAAAAAAAACATAAAACCCTCAAAATACCTGAAAACCCCTAAAAATCCCTAAAAACTCTAAAAAACCCTAAAAAAATCCTAAAAAACTCATAAAAATCCATGAAAATGTAAAAACCCCTAAAAATCCTTAAAAACACTAAAAACACTAAAAAACCAATAAAAACTCTAAAAACAATTAAAAAACCTCTAAAATTTTAAAACTCTAAAAACCCTTTAAATCCCCTATAAAACTCAAAAAAGCTAAAAACCTAAAAGACCCTAAAAAACCTAAAAACCCTAAAACCTTGAAAAACACTAAAACCCATCAAAATCCCTAAAAACCATAAAAATACAATAACCACCCTAAAAATTCATGAAAAGGAAAAAATCCATAAAACCTTTAAAACCCCTAAAGACATTAAAAAACTCTACAAACCCTAAAAAACCATGAAAACCATAAAAATCCTCAAACCCCAAAAGACTCTAGAAACCCTGAAAAACACTAAAAAACCCTAAAAACTGTAAAAATCCCAAAAAACCCTAAAAAACCATAAAAACCATAAAAATCCTAAAAACCCGTAAAAATCCATGAAAATGTAAGAAACCCTAAAAACACTGAAACCACCCTAAAAACCATAAAAACCCCTAAAAACCATAAAAACCCTTAAAAATCCATAAAAACCCTAAAACCACTGAAAACTCTAAAACTCCTTAAAACCCCTAAAAATGTTAAAAACCCTAAAAAACCTTAAAACCTAAAAAACTGAAAAAAATACCTAAAAACCCAAAATTACCTTAAAAACCCTAAAAATCTATAAAAAACATAAAAACCCTCAAAATCCCTAAAACCCTAAAAAACCCTAAAAACCATAAAAATCCAAAAAAACCCTAAAAGTCCATGAAAACATAAAAACACTAAAAATCCCTAGAAAACCATAAAACCCCCTAAAATCCTTAAAAACCCTAAAAACCTATAAAAACCCTAAAAAATACTAAAAACTATAAAAATCCTTAAAAAGCCTAAAAACTTTAAAAAAAACTCTAGAAAACCTTAAAAACACAACAAAAGTCCAAAAAAACCAAAAAACCACAAAAGACCCAAAAAACCTCTAAAATCCATAAAACCCCTTGAAAACCAAAATACCCTAAAAATCCCTAAGAACCCTAAAATTCCATAAAAACCATAAAAATCCAAAAAACCCTCTAAAAATCCCTAAAAGCGTAAAAACCCTAACCCCCCCCCCCCCCCCCGAAAAAAAACCATAAAAACCCCTCAAAACCTTTAAAACCCTAAAACCCATAAAAATCCTAAAACGACTAAAAACTCTAAAAACCCTTAAAACCTATAAAAAGTGTAAAGAAAATACAATGGCTAATGCACTTTCACGTAGATATTATCTCTTATCTTTGCTGGATTCTAAACTCCTTGGTTTTGAATACATTAAGGATTTATATTCCACTTATACATGTTTTGGGGAACCTTTTGGTCATTGCGAATCTAGAGTTAGTTGGGAGATGTTTTATTTGCATGATGTATTCTTATTTCGGATTGATAAGCTGTGTATTCCCAATTTCCCTATATATTTACTTTTACTAAAGGAGACAAATTATGGAGAGTTAATGGGACATTTTGGTGTTGTAAAAACTTTATGAATTCTAAGTGATTATTTTTATTAGCCTAGGATGTCTAGAGATGTTCAAAAACTTGTGATAAATTGAATTGTCTTCCATAAATCCAAATCTAAACTGAACCCACATGAATTATATCTTCCCCTCCCAATCCCCAACACCCCTTGGAAGGACATACCAATGAAATTTATTGAGGACTTACCAAGAAACAAGCGGGTGATATTCCATTTTTTTTTGGTGGATCAGTTTTCTAAAATGTAACATTTTATTCCTTGTCACAAAAAAATGATGCCAATAATATTGCAAAACTTTTCTTTTAGGAAGTAGAAAAACTCGATGGAATGCCAAGGATTATTTTATTGGATCACGACACAAAATTCCTTAGTTACTTTTGGAAGACCTTGTAGAGAAAACTGGGTACAAAGTTACTATTTTCCACTAATTTTCATCTGAAAACTGATGGAAAAACAAAGTGGGGAATCAGACACTATCATCTCTTCTATGAATAATTTTCATGAAGAATCTCAAGAATTTGGAGGAGTGTTAGCCACATGTGGAATTCACATATAACATAGCTAAGCATTCCACTACTTAATATTCTCTATTTCAAATTGTTTACGGTTTTAACCCCCTTGCCCCTATTTATCTAGTTCCTTTGCCTTTCCAGGAATCAAATCATATGGATGCAAAAGGGCGTGAAGAATTCATCAAGAAACTCCATGAAAATGTAAGGAAAAATATCAAACGGATGACCCAAAAATATTTCCCAACAAGCAGAAATCAAAACTCATTCCTTGAGAAGACGAACCTTTCTGAGTGCTCAAGAATATTGACAACAATGCTTACAAGATAGCTCTTCCAGGTGAGTATGGTGTAAGTGACACTTTTAATGTTTATGATCTTTCTCCTTTTTTGGGTGTAGAGGATGAAGAGTCGTGGATGAATCCTTTTCAATAGGGGGAGGATGATGAGAACAGTGTTGAAGGCACTGAGTCGATTACCCAGGTGGAGGGATTGGATTTGCAAGGCTCGATAATGTGAGTGAGATTTAAGAAGTTGAATGCAACAATGGGTTCCCATCTCATTTCATTAATGGTCTTATAGATCTCTCCTTGCATAGATGGAGAAAATGGGCCTAGTATATCACTTATTCAAGCCCAAACAAAATGTTTAAAGCTTGGCCCACACAGTTGCATGAATTTTGGAAGCCTTGCCGGGGATTCTAGAATGGTATATTATGACACCAAATTCAAACTTGGTGGGTTAGGCACTCAAAATCAAATCCTGCGGGCTATGGTTGGAAAGTTGTGTGCTTATTTTCAAAAAAGATTTTGGTAAACTTTTTCTTTTTTATTTTAAGGGAACAAAGTAGGTTTCTCCTTTGTGACTTTAGGGTATTAGACCCTTGACTATTGTACCACCCCTTGGCTATAAATATCCACCCCCATGGAACTTGTATGGCATTCAAGATTGATATAGAGAGATTATTCTTTCTTTCTCTCTGTTGTGTGAGGATTGTTTCAGTCCCCCCCACCACCCTCATGCCACGAAGATCGAGCCACCCCTTGGATCTCACAGCAAAACCCTAAAAACCCCTGAAAAACTCTAAACACCTCAAAATCCAAAAAAACCCCTAAAAACAATAAAAAAAATCCAAAAACCCCTTAAAATCCATGAAAATGAAAAAAACACAAAAACCCTGAAAACCCCTGAAAACCATAAAACCCCAAAAAACTTTAAAAAACCTAAAAACCCATAAAAATCCTAAAAACCACTAAAAACTCTAAAACCCCATAAAATAACTAAAAACTTTTAAAACTCTAAAAAGCCCTAAAAATAAATAAATAACCATAAAAACCCAAAAAGGTCCTAAAAATACTAAAAACACTCAAAACCCTAAACTACTAAACAACCCTAAAAACCCTCAAAATACCTAAAAAACCTTAAAACCCTAAAAACCCCAAAAATCTTAAAACCCCCTAAAAATGCACGAAAATGTAAAAAATCCTAAAAACTCTGAAAACCCCTTGAAAACCATAAAATCCCTTAAAACCATAAAACCCCATAACAACCCTAAAAACCGACTACAAACTCTAAAAAACCATAAACCTCTAAAAATGTTAAAAAAAACCCTTAGAAACCCACAAAACTCAAGAAACCCTAAAAACCCAAAAATACCCTAAAAACATAAAAACCCTAAAACCAACTAAAAACCCTAAAACCATAAAAACCATAAAACCATAAAAACCATAAAAATCCTAAAAACCACTTAAAATCCATGAAAACTTTAAAATCTCTAAAAACCATGAAAAACTCTGAAAAACCATAAAACCCCTAAAAACCTTAATATACTTCAAAACCCATAAAAACCCTAAAAAATCACTAAAAACTCTAAAAACCCTTAAAACCCCTAAAAATGCTAAAAAACTCTAGAAAACCTATAAAACATTGAAAAAGGAAAAACCCCCTTAAAAAACCTAAAATACCCTAAAAAACCTGAAAATCCAAAAAACCCTCAAAATCCCTAAATTCCCTAAAATCCCTAAAATCCCTAAAAAACCTTAAAAACCGTAAAAATCCTGAAAACCATTCAAAATCCATGAAAATGAAAAAAAAACTAAAGTGCCTAAAAAACACTTAAAAACCATAAAACCCCAAAAAACCTTAAAACACTAAAACCCCAACAAAACCATTAGAAACTCTAAAAACCCTTCAACCCCTAAAAATATTAAAAAACTCTAAAAAACAATAAAAACCCTAAAAAAATAAAAAAACCCTACAAACACAAAAGGCCCTAAAACGCTAAAAAACTCTAAAAACCCTAAAAACCCTGAAAACCCTAAAATCCATAAAAATCCATAAAAACCCTAAAAACAAAAAAAATCCAAAAACCCCCCTAAAAATCCATGAAATCATAAAAAACCCTAAAAACTTGAAAAACCCATGAAAATAATAAAAATCCCTAAAAACCTTAAAAAACCTAATACCCCTAACACCCTAAAAACCCACTAAAAATTCTAAAAACCCTTTAAACCAATAATAACGTTATAGTATTCTAAAAAACCTTAAAAATCCTAAAAACCCAAAAAGACACTAAAAATCCTTAAAACCCCTAAAAGCCCTAAAAACCTCTGAAACCCCTAGAAACCCTAAAAATCCCTATAACTTTAAAAAAATCTAAAAACCATAAAAATCCTAAAAAACTCAAAAAACCCCAAAAAACAAAAAGACCCTAAAAACTTTTAAAACCCCTAAAACCCCCAAAACGCTGGAAACCCCTAAAAACCCTCAAAATCACAAAAAACCATAAAAACCATAAAAATCCTAATAAACCCAAAAAATCCATGAAAATGTAAAAAATCCTTAAAACCTTGAAAACTAGAAAAACCCATAAAAACAATTAAAAACCCATAAAATCCCCAAAACCAAGAAAAACGCTAAAAACCCTAAAAACCCCTAAAATCCCCTAAAAGCCCTAAAAGCCCTAAAATCCCTAAAACCCTTAAAGAACCCTAAAAACCCTAAAATCCATAAAAACCCTGAAAACCCACTGAAAACCATAAAAACCCATAAAAACCTTAAGAAAACCCTAAAAACCATAAGAACCACAGAAAACCACTAAAAAATTTAAAACTAAAAAGCCTAAAAAAGTAAAGAAACTCTAAAAATCCTTTAAATCCCTAAAAACTAACAAAAATCATAAAACCCAAAAAGACCATAAAAACCCTAATAAACCCTGAAAACCACTAAAACCCCCAAAATCTCAAAAACCCTGGAAAACCCTAAAAACCATAAAAATCCTAAAAAATCCCAAAAAATCCTTGGAAACGTAAAAAAAACCAAAACACCCTTAAAACCCTCTGAAAACCATAAAACCCCTCAAAAACCTAAAAAACACCAAAAAACCCATAAAAACCGTTAAAATAACAAAAAACTCTAAAAAACCTTAAAACCACAAAAAATGTTCAAAAACTCAAAAAAACATTAAAAGCCCTAAAATGCTCAAAAAACCCATTAAAACCAAAAAGTCCACAAAACCCTATAAAACCCTAAAAACCCTAAAAAACTCTAAAAACCTTCAAAATCCCTAAATCCCTAAAAACCCTTAAAACCATAAAAATCCTTAAAACCCTAAAAATCATTTAAAGCTGAAAACCCCTAAAAACCCTAAAAAAATCATGGATACCATAAAAACCATAAAACCCCACAAAACCCTAAAAACCACTAAAAACTATGAAAACCCTTTAAACACCTAAAAAACCTTAAAAACCCAAAAAGTTTTAAAAACCCTAAAATCCATAAAAATGATAAAAATCCTAAAAAACCTATAAAAATCAATGAAAATGTAAAAAACCCTAAATACCCTAAAAACCCCCTAAAAACTCTAAACCCCTGAAAATCCCTAAAAACATTAAAAACTCTAAAAACCCAAAACCCCTAAAAACTCTAAAAACCCTTTAAACCCCCAAAAAAGTCAAAAACCCTAAAAACCGAAAAACCATAAAATAACTAAAAAAACCCAAAAAACACCATAAATCCATGAAATCCCTAAAACTCCAAGAAAAACCCTAAAACCCCTCAAAATCCCTAAAAATTAAAAACCCCATAAAAAACCTAAAACCCAATAAAAATCATAAGAAACCCCTAAAAATCCATGAAAATATAAAAAAACCCAAAAAAGGTAAAAAAAACCACTAAAAGCCATAAACCCCTTGAAAACCTTAGAAAATCCTAAAAACCAAAAAAGACCTTAAAACCCCAAAAAGTCCCTAAAACCCTTAAAAAACCCTAAAAACAATAAAAATCCGAAAAGACCCCTAAGAATCCATGAAAACGAAAAACAAACCTAAAACCCCCCTATAAAAAACTTAAAAGCTATAAAAAACCATAAACCCCCTAAAAGTATAGTAAAAACTCAAAAAACCCTTTAAACCCCTAAAAATGTTAAAAAACTCTTAAAAACCATTAAAACCTTAAAAAACTCAAAAATACCCAAAAAATCCAAAATGGCCAAAAAAACCTTGAAAACCCCAAAAAACTCTATAAAACCCTAAAACCCTTCAAATTTCCTAAAAACCCAAAAAATCCCTAAAACCCGTAAAAGTCCAAAAAAACCCGAAATGTCCATTGAAACGTAAAAAAACCCTAAAAACCCAGAAAAACCCCTAAAAACCATAAACACCCCTCAAAAAGTAAAAAATCTATAAGAAAGCTTTAAAACCCTAAAAAACAAAACAAAAATCCATAAACCAAAAGGACTGTGAAACCTTTGAAAATCCTGAAAAACCAAAGAAAACCTAAAACCCCTAAAACCCCTAAAAATCTTTAAAAAACCTAAAAACGCCTAAAAACCAAAAAAATCGTAAAAAAAACCCTAAAAACCATGAAAATGTAAAAAACCCTAAAACCACCATAAAAAGCTTAGAACCCCCTAAAACCCATAAAAACCCTATAAAAACTAAAAACTCTAAAAACCCTTAAAACCATAAAACGTTAAAAAACTCTAAAAAACCTTGAAACCCCTAAAGGACCCTAAAAACTCTAAAAATACCTAAAAACCCTAAAACCCCTCAAACCTTATTAACCTTCAAATTCCCAAAAAACCATAAAAATCCCAAAAACCCTTAAAAATACAAGAAAATGTAAAAAACCCTGAAACCCAAAAAAATCCATAAAACCCCTAAAACCTCATAAAAACCCTAAAAACCACTAAAAACTCTAAAACCCTTTAAACCCCTAAAAATGTTAAAAAATCTAAAAAACCTTACAAAACTAAAAAATCTAAAAAAACCTAAAAACCACTTGAAAACTCCTGAAACCCCAAAAACCTCAAACTCCCTAAAAACTACAAAAACCATAAATATCCTAAAAACCCCCAAAAAATCCATCAAAACATAAAAATCCTAAAAACACTGAAAACCCCTTAAAAACAATAAAAACCCCTAAAAACCCAAAAAAACACTAAAAACACTTAAAACCATTTAATCCCCAAAAAATGTTAAAAAAATATAAAAAACCTTAAAACCCTAAAAAAAGTCAACCCCCCCCCCCCCTTAAACCCATAAAAGACCCTAAAACCATCAAAACCATGAAAATCCTAAAAAAACTAAAAATAAATGAAAACGTAAAAGACCCTAAATGACCCCTAAAAATCATAAAACCCACTAAAAACCTTAAAAAGTCTAAAACCCCATAAAAACCTAGACAATAACTAAAAACTCTAAAAACCATTAAATACCCTAAAAACTCAAAAAAAACCATAAAACCCTAAAAAAATGAAAAGAAACTTCGAACCCCAAAAGACTGTAAAAACCCTGAAAAAATCTAAAACCCCTGAAAACCACTAAAAATACTCAAAATCTCTAAAACCCCTAAAAACCTCAAAACCATAAAAATCCTAAAACCCCTAAAAATCCATGAAAACATAAAAACCCTAAAAAATTGAAAAAAAACTTGAAAACCAAAAAACCCCTAAAAACCTTTAAAAAAACTGAAAGAACATTAAAATCCTAAAAACAATAAAAACCCTTAAAACGCTTAATAAATTTAAAACTCTAAAAAACATTAAAAACCATAAAAAGCTCAATAAAAAGAAAAAAGTCCCTAAAATCCCAAAAAACTCCTATAAACCCTAAAAACACTAAAAACCATAAAAATCTTAAAAACCCTAAAAACCATAAAAATCCTAAAAACCCATAAAAATTCATTAAAACGTAAAAAATGCTGAAAACTCTGAAAAACCCCTAAAAACTATAAAACCCCTAAAAACCTAAAAAAAACCTTAAAAACCATAAAAACCAATAAAATCTATAAAACCCACTAAAAACTCTAAAATCCCCTCAAAAACCCTAAAAACCCTCAAAATCCCTAAAAACCCTAAAAAACCATAAAAACCATAAAAACTCTAAAAACTTATAAATATCCATGAAACGTTAAAAACCCTAAAAACCCTAAAACCCATAAAACCCATAAAAACCCTAATAAACCACAAAAACCCAAAAAACAATTAAAAATTCTAAAAACCCTTTAGTCCCCTAAAAATGTTAAAAAATTATAAATAACTTTAAAACCCTAAAAACCTGTAAAAACCTTTCAATCCCTCAAAATCCCGAAAAACCCAAAAACCCATAAAAATCCTATAACCCCCTAAAAATCTATGAAAACATAAAAAAACCTAAAAACCCAGAAAAACCCCTAAAACCCATAAAACTGTCTAAAAACCTTAAAACCACTAAAAACCAATAAAAACCCTAAAAACCACAAAAAACTCTAAAAACCCTTAAACCCCTAAAAATATAAAAAAACTCTAGAAAACTTTTAAAACCCTAAAAAACCCAAAAAACCTTTAAAACCCAAAAGGACCCTAAAAACCCTAAACCCCCCCTCAAAATTGCAAAAAAACCATAAAACCCTAAAAAGAATAAAAACCTTAAAAAATCCTAAAAACCCATCAAAAGATAAAAAATCCTAAAATACTAAAAAACCCATAAAAACCTTAAAAAACCCTAAAACCCAAAAAAACCCTAAAAAATACTGAAAAATCTAAAAAATGTTAAACCCCATAAAAACATCAAAAAACCCAAAAAACCCTAAAAAACTCAAAAAACCCCAAAAGCCAAAAATACCCAAAAAACCCTGAAAATCCCTAAAAGCCCTGAAAACCCATAAAAGCCCTCAAAATCCCTAAATACCTTAAAAGACCCTAAAACCCAAAAAAACCTAGAAAACCCAAAAAATATATTTGAAAACATAAAACCCCTAAAAACCAAAAAACCCCAAAAAACATTAAAAATCCTAAAAACCTTTAAAAACTATAAAAACCCACTAAAAACTCTAAAAACCCTTTAAACCCCTAAAAGCGTTAAAAACTCTAAAAAAGATTAAAACCTTTAAAAACTTAAAAAAATCCCTAAAACCCAACTAAAAACTCTAAATACCCTTGAAACCCTAAAAATCCTAAAAAACTCTAAAAAACCTTAAAAATGAAAAAAACTAAAAAAACCCAAAATGACACTTAAAACCCTTAAAGCACTAAAAACCCTAAAAACCTCGAAAAAACTCCAAAACCCCTCAAAATCCATAAAAACCATAAAAAACACAAAAAAAACCATTGAAATCCTAAAACCCCCCTAAAAACCAAGAAAACATAAAAAACCCTAAAACCCTGAAAAGCCCCTAGAAACTATAAAACCCCTAAAAATAAAAAAAAACCCTAAAAATCCATAAAAACCACTAAAAACTCTAAAAACTCTTTAAACGCCTAAAAGCATTAAAAACTCTAAAAAACCTTAAAACCTTAAAAAACTCAAAAAACACTGAAAACCAAAAAAGACCCTAAAACCCCAAGAAAACCCCTCAAAATCCTTGTAAAACCCTAAAATCCCTCAAAATCTTAAAAAACCCCAAAAAACCATAAAATTCTAAAACCCCCAAAAACTCTATGAAAATAAAAAAACCCCCCCAAAACTCAATGAAAATTTAAAAAAGACCCAAAACCCCCAAAAAAAACCTCAAAACCATAAAATCCTAAAAACATTAAAAAGCCCCAAAACCCATAAAAACACTAAAAATCCTAAAACCACAAAAAAATCTAAAAACCCTGAAAACCCCAAAAAATGTTTAAAAACTCTCAAAAACCATAAAATCCAAAAAGCACAAAAAAACCCCAAAACCCAAAAAGACGTTAAAATCACTGAAAACACTAAAAACCTTTAAAAACCCCTAAAATCCATCAAAATCCATAAAATACCTAAAAACCTAAAAACCATAATATTCCTAAGAAACCCATAAAAATTCATGAAAACGTAACAAACCCTAAAAACCCTAAACCCCCCTAGAAAACCATGATAACCCCTAAATCCCTAAAAATCTATAAAACCCTAAAAAACTACTAAAAACACTAAAAACCCTTAAAACCCTTAAAACCCCTTAAAATGTTAAAAAAATCAAAAGCTTAAAAACTAAAAAGAATTAAAAAAACCCTAAAAATCCAAAAACACCCTAAAAATCCTAAAAACCCCAAAACCCCATAAAAACCCTTAAAAGCATGACAAACCTCAACTTCCCTAAAAAAACCCTCAAAAACCTTAAAAACCATAAAAGTCCTAAAAAACCCCAAAACCCCCTAAAAATCCAATGAAAACCATAAAAAACCTTAAAAAACTTAAAAATCCCTAAAAAACATAAAAACCTAAAAAACCACTAAAAACTCTAAAACCCCTTAAAACCCCTAAAAACTTGGAAAACTCTAAAAACCATAAAAACCCTAAAAAACCCCCTAAACCCCATAAAAACCATAAAAGCCTAAAAACCCTTAAAACCCCAAAAAACACATGAAACCCCCTAAAAACATGAAAATCCATAAAAATCCTAAAAGTCCCTAAAAACCATAAAATTCCAAAAAATCACTAAAAATCTATGAAAATGCAAAAAACCCTAAAAACTTTGAAAACCCATGAAAATATAAAAACCCCTAAAGAGATTAAAAAATCTTAAAAACCCATAAAATCTATAAAAACCCACAAAAAAACTCTAAAGACCATTAAAACCCCTAAAAACGTTAAAAAATTCCAAAATATCATAAAACCAAAAAAAAACTCAAAAAACCCTAAAAGACCCTAAACCCCTTAAAAACCCCTAAAAACCCCTAAAAACCCTAAAACCCTAAAAATCCATTAAAACACTAAAACCCCTAAAAACCATAAAAATCCACAAATACCCTAAAAATCCATGAAAACATAAAAACCATAAAAAACTCTAAAAACACCCTTAAAACCATGACACCCCAAAAAACAGTAAAAACCCCTAAAAATGAATAGATGCCTAAAAACCACTAAAAACTATAAAAACCTTAAAACACCTAAAAACTTTAAAAAACTCTAAAAACCTTTAAAAAACTCAAAAAACCCTAAAAACCTAAAAAGACTCTAAAAACATGAAAAACCCAAAAAAAACTTAAAACCCTCAAAATGCCTAAAAACCTCTAAAATTCGACAAAATCCCTAAAAACTCTAAAAACCCCTAAAATCCATAAAAATCCTAAAAAACCCCTAAAAATCCATGAAAATTTAAAAAACCCTGAAAACCATAAAACCCCGTAAAATCCTTAAAAACACAAAAAACCAATAAAATACTAAAAAACCAATAAAAACTCTAAAAACCCTTAAAACCTCTAAAATGATAAAAAACTCTTAAAACCCTTTAGATCCCTAAAAACTAAAAAAAGTAAAAAACCTAAAAGACCCTAAAAAACCTAAAAACCCAAAAACCCAAAAACCCCTGAAATACCCAAAAACCCCTCAAAATCCCTAAAAACCATAAAATTCCTATAACCACCCTAAAAATTCAGGAAAAGGTAAAAATCCCTAAAAACCCTTGAAAATCATAAAACCTCTAAAAACCATAAAAAACCCTAAAACCTTTAAAACCTATAAAGATGTTAAAAAACTCTACAAACCCTAAAAAAACCCTGAAAACCATAAAAATCCATAAACCCCAAAAGACTCTAAAAACCCTGAAAAACCTAAAAACAGTAAAAATCCCTAAAAACCCTAAAAACCAAAAAAACCATAAAAATCCTAAAAACCCATAAAAATCCATGAAAATGTAAAAAACCCTAAAAACACTGAAAACCCCCTAAATACCATAAAACCACTAAAAACCATAAAAACCCTTAAAAATCCATAAAACTCCTAAAACCAATTAAAACTCTAAAACTCCTTAAAACCCCTTAAAATCCCTAAAAATGTTAAAAACCCGAAAAACCATTAAAACCTCAAAAATTTAAAAAAAACCATAATTACCCTAAAAACCCTAAAAACCCTAAAAACATTTAAAAAACTAAAAAACCCTCAAAATACCTAAAACCCTAAAAAACCCTACAAACCATAAAAATCTAAAAAAACCCAAAAATCCATGAAAACATAAAAACCCTAAAAAACCTAATAACCCCCAAACCATAAACCCCCTAAAAGCCTTAAAAAACCCTAAAACCACTAAAAACTATAAAAATCCTTAAAACCCCAAAAAACTTTAAAAAACTCTAAAAAATCTTTAAAAATCAACAAAACTCCAAAAAAACCCAGAAAACCTCTAAAAGCCATAAAAACCCCTTAAAAAACCTAAATACCCTCAAAATCCCTAAGAACCCTAAAAATCCTTAAAAACCATAAAAACTGCCGAAAAATCATAAAAAAACCTAAAAACCTTTAAACCCCTAAAACCCATAAAAATCCTAAAAATGACTAAAAACTCTAAAAACCCTTAAAACCCCTAAAAAGGGTAAAGAAAATACAATGGCTAATGCACTTTCACGTATATATTCTCTCTTATCTTTACTGGATTCTAAACTCCTTGGCTTTGAGTACATTAAGGATTTATATTCCACTAAAACATGTTTTGGGGAACCTTTTGGTCATTGCAAACCTAGAGTTAGTTGGGAGAAGTTTTATTCGAATGATGTATTTTTATTTCGGATTGATAAGATTTGTATTCCCAATTTCTCTATCCATTTACTTTTACTAAAGGAGAAAAATTATGGTGGGTTAATGGGACATTTTAGTGTTGTAAAGACTTTAAGAATTCTAAGTGATCATTTTTATTAGACTAGTATGTCTAGAGATCTTGAAAAATTAGTGATAAATTTCATTGTCTTCCATAAATCCAAATCTAAACTGAACCCACATGAATTATATATTCCCCTCCTAATCCCCAACACCCCTTAGGAGGACATACCAATGAAATTTATTGTGGGATTACCAAGGACCAAGAGGGTGAGATTCCATTTTTTTATGGTGGATCGGTTTTCTAAAATTGAACATTTTATTCCTTGTCACAAAACAAATGATGCCACTAATATTGCAACAATTTTCTTTTAGGAATTAGACAAACTCTATGGAATTCCAAGTATGATTTTATTGGATCATGACACAAAATTCCTTAGTAACTTTTGGAAGACCTTGAAGAGAAAACTGGGTAAAAAGTTACTATTTTCCACTAATTTTCATTTGAAAACTGATAGGAAAACAAAGGTGGTGAATCATACACTACCATCTCTTCTATGAACAATTTCCATGAAGAATATCAAGAATTTTGAGGAGTATTAGCCACATGTGGAATTCACATATAACATAGATAAGCATTCCACTACGCAAGCAAGTGTTGTTCAAACCCGATGACTTTGTTTGGATTTTTTTGCGAAAGGAAATATTTCCCAACAAGCAGAAATCAAAACTCATTCCTTGAGAAGACAAACCTTTCTGAGTGCTCAAGAATATTAACAAAAATGATTACAAGATAGCTCTTCCAGGTGAGTATGGTGTAAGTGTCACTTTCAATGTTTCTGATCTTTCTCCTTTTTTGGGTGTAGATGATGAAGAGTCATGGATGAATCCTTTTCAATAGGGGGAGGATGATGAGAACCGTGTTGAAGGCACTAAGTCAATTGCCCAGGTGGAGGAGTTGGATTTTCAATTATCGATGATGTGAGGGAGATTTAAGAAGTTGAATGCAACAATGTGTGCCCATCTCATTTCATTAATGTTCTTATAGATCTCTCCTTGCATGGATGGAGAAAATGGGCCTAGTATACCACTTATTCAGCCCCAAACTCAATGTCTAAATCTTGGCCTACACAGTTGTATGAATTTTGGAAACCTTGCCCAGGATTCTAGAATGGCATATTTTGATACCAAAGTCAAATCTGGTGGGCTAGGCACTCAAAATCAAATCCTGCGGGCTATAGTTGGAAATTTGTTTGCTTATTTTCCAACAAAAAATTGGTAGACTTTATCTTTTTTAATTTAAGGGAACAAAGTAGGTTTATCCTTTACGACTTTATGGTATTAGACCCTGGACTATTGTATCACCCCTTGGCTATAAATATCCACACCCATGGAACTTGTATGGCATTCAAGATTGATATAGAAAGATTATTCTTCGTTTCTCTCTATTGTGTGAGGAAAGTTTCACCCCCCCTCATGCCGCGTAGATCGAGCCACCCCCTACATCTCGCAACAAAACCTTAAAAACCCCTGAAAAACTATAAACCCCTCAAAATCCAAAAAAATCCCGAAAAACAATAAAATTCTTAAAAACCATTAAAATCCCTGAAAATGAAAATAACACTAAAACCCTGAAAACCCCTGAAAACAATAAAACTCCAAAAAACTTTAAAAACCCCCAAAACCCATAAAAATCCTAAAAACCACTAAAAACTCTAAAACCACATAAAATACCTAAAAAACCCTAAAAATAAATAAAAACCCATAAAAACCCAACAAGGTCTTAAAAATAATAAAACACTCAAAACCATAAAACTACTAAAAAACCAACAAAATCCCTAAAAAACCTAAAAACCTTAAAAACCACAAAAATCTTAAAACGCCCTAAAAATGCATGAAAATGTAAAAAATCCTAAAAACCCTGAATACCCTCTGAAAACCATAAAATCCCCTAAAACCATAAAACCCCATAACAACCCTAAAAACCCACTAAAAAACTAAAAAACCTTAAAACCTATAAAAACATTAAAAATAAATAAAAAACCCTTAGAAACCCTAAATACCAAAAAATACCCTAAAAACCCTAAAACCCACTAAAAACACTAAAACCACTCAAAATCCCTAAAAAAGTGCCTAAAAACACTTAAAACCATAAAAACCCAAAAACCCAAAAAACCCAAAAACCCCATAAAAAACCCAAAAAACCATTAAAAACTCTAAAAACCGTTCAACCCCAAAAAACATTAAAAAACTCTCAAAAACCATAAAACCCAAAAAAAATAAAAAAAATATAAAAACACAAAAGGCCCTAAAACACTAAAAAACACTAAAAATCCTAAAAACCCATGAAAACACTAAAACCCATAAAAATCCCTAAAAACCTTAAAAACCAAAAAAAATCCTAAAAATCCATGAAATCGTAAAAAATTTGAAAAACCCATGAAAACTATAAAAACCCCTAAAAACATTAGAAAACCCTAAAACCCTAAAAAACTCTAAAAACCTTCAAAATCCCTAAAACCCTAAAACCCCTTAATACCATAAAAATCCTAAAAACACTAAAAATCAATTAAATCTTAAAACCCTGAAAAGCCCTAAAAAATTCATGCATACCATAAAAACCTTAAAACCCCATAAAACCCTAAAAACCACTAAAAACTCTGAAAACCGTTTAAACACCTAAAAATGTTATAAACACTAAAACACCTTAAAACCCTAGAAAAACTCTAAAAAACCTTAAAAACCCAAAAAGGTTGTAAAAACCCTGAAAACCCCTTAAAACCCAAAAACCCCCTAAAAACCCTAAAAACCCCTAAAAACAATAAAAATCCTAAGAAACCTATAAAACCAATGAAAATGTAAAAACCCTAAATACGCTAAAAACCCTAAAAACTCTAAAACCCCTTAAAATCCCTAAAAATATTAAAAACTCTAAAAACTCTGGCAGAAATTTTTAACAGCGTCATTAGTGCGGACAACAGTGAGCAGATCAAGAACCTCATGCTTACTACTGTCGCGGCCCTTACAAGCTATGTGTGGACAGCCCGGAATAAGACCGCTTTTGAATTAAAGGCCAACTCCCTCCATGGTGGAATCCTGGTGATCCATAAAGCTATTCACGCGATATTGAAATTGGAGTAATTCATAACAACATGAATGATTTGATCATTTTGAGAACTCTTAGTGTTACTGGCAGGTGCAAACAACCAACACCCATGAAATTCATCCATTGAAACGTAAAAAAACCTAAAAACCCTAAAAAACTACAAAAAACCACAAACACCCCTCAAAACGTTAAAAATCTCTAAGAAACCTTTAAAACCCTAAAAAACACAAAAAAATCCCTAAAACCAAAAAGACTCTAAAACATTTGAAATGCCTTAAAAGCAAAAGAAAACCTCAAAACCCCTAAAACCCATAAATTCCATGAAAAACCCTAAAAAAACCTAAAAAACATAAAAATCGTAAAAAACCACCCTAAAAATCCATGAAAATGTAAAAAAAACCTAAAAGCACCATAAAAATTATAAAACCCCCTAAAACCTATAAAAAATCTAAAGAAACTAAAAACACTAAAAACCCTTAAAGCCATAAAATTTTTAAAAAACTCTGAAAACCTTAAAACCCCTAAATACTCACAAAACACCCCCTAAAACCCCAAAAGACCCTAAAAACTCTAAAAACCCCTAAAATCCTAAAACCCATAAAAACCCTATTAACCTTCAAAGTCCCTAAAAACCATAAAAATCCCAAAAACCCATAAAAATACAAGAAATTGTAAAAAACCCTAAAATCCCTGAAAACCCTAGAAAATTCATAAACCCCTAAAACCCTAAAAACCCCTAAAACCTCATAAAAACCCTGAAAACCACTAAAAACTCTAAAACCCTTAAAACCCCTAAAAATGTTAAAAACCCTAAAAACCATAAAAGAAACTCAAAAACTCAAAAAAAAACCCCGAAAACCCCTTGAAAACTCATGAATCCCCTAAAACCTCAAACTCCCTAAAAACCCTAAAAACTACAAAATCCATAAATATCCTAAAAAACCCCAAAAAATACATGAAAACATAAAAATCCTAAAAACACTGAAAACCCCTTAAATACCATGAAAACCATTAAAAACCCAAAAAACCACTACAAACTCTTGAAACCATTTAATCCTAAAAAATGTTAAAAAATATAAAAAACCTTAAAACCCTACAAAAGTAAAAAAACCCTAAAACCCCTAAAAGACCCAAAAACCCTCAAAATCCTAAAAACCCTCAAAACCATGAAAATCTTAAAAAAAACTAAAAATCAATGAAAACGTAAAAAATCCTGAACAACCCCTAAAAAACCATAAACCCACTAAAAACTATAAAAAGTTGAAAACCCCATAAAAACCCAAAACAATAATTAAAAACTCTAAAAACCTGTAAAAACCCTAAAAAACTCGAAAAAACCATAAAACCCTAAAAAAATCAAAAAAAACTTAAATCCCCAAAAGACAGTAAAAACCCTGAAAAAAACCTAAAACCCCTGAAAACCACTAAAAACCCTCAAAATCCATAAAAACCCTAAAAACCTAAAAATCATAAAAATCCTAGAACCCCTAAAAATCCATGAAAACATAAAAAACCCTAAAAAATTGGAAAAAACCTTGAAATCCATAAACACCCCTAAAAACCATTAATTTTTTAAAAAAAACTGAAAACCCATAAAAACCCAAAAAACAATAAAAACTCTAAAAACCCTTAAAACCCCTAATAACTTTAAAAACTCTAAAAAACATTAAAAACCTCAAAAAGATCAATAAAAAGAAAAAAGTCCCTAAAATCCCAAAAAACCTTAAAACCCCAAAAAACCCAAGAAACACTAAAAACCCAAAAAAATCTCTAAAAACCCTAAAACCATAAAAATCGTAAAACCCATAACAATTTATTAAAACATAAAAAACCCTGAAAACCCTGAAAAAACCCTAAAACTATAAATCCCCTAAAAACCTAAAAAAACCCTAAAAACTGTAAAAACCAATAAAACCCACTAAAAATCCTAAAAGCCCTCAAAACCCCTAAAAACGTTAAAAACTGGAAAAAACCTTTTAATCCCTAAAAACTCAAAAAATCCCTAAAAATCCTTAAGCACCCTAAAAATCCTAAAAACCCTCGAAAAACACTAAAAACCCTCAAAATCCCTAAAAACCCTAAAAACCATAAAAACACTAAAAAATTATAAATATCCATGAAAACGATAAAAACCCTAAAAACCCTAAAAAACCCTAAAACAAATAAAAACTCTAAAAACCCTTTAATCCCCTAAAAACGTTAAAAAATTATAAATAACTTTAAAACGCTAAACAGCTCAAAAACCCCCTCAAAACCTAAAAACCTAGAAAAACCCCCTGAAACCCATAAAATCGCCTAAAAACCTTAAAACCCCTAAAAACTAATTAAAACCATAGAAACCACTAAAAACTCTAAAAACCCTTTAAACCACTAAAAACATAAAAAAGATCGAGAAACCTTTAAAAACCGTAAAAAGCTCAAAAAACCTTTAAAACCCAAAAGACCCAAACAACCCTAAAACCCCTAGAAAAACATTAAAACCCCTCAAAATCCCGAAAAAACCATGAAAACCCTAAAAAGAATAAAAACCTTAAAAAATCCTAAAAACCCATGAAAACATAAAAAACCGTAAAACACTAAAAAACCCATGAAAACCTTAAAAACCCCTAAAAACCATAAAAACCCTAAAAAATACTGAAAACTCTAAAAACTGTAAAACCCCATAAAAACGTTAAAAAACTCAAAAAACCCATAAAACCCTAAAAAACTCAAAAAACCCAAAACCCAAAAATACCCTAAAAACCCTGAAAAACCCAAAAAACCATGAAAACCCATAAAATCCCTCAAAATCCTTAAAAGCTCTGAAAACCCTAAAAGACCCTAAAACACAAAAAAAATCCTAGAAAACCAAAAAAATCCTGGAAAACATAAAACCCCTGAAAACCACAAAACCCCAAAAAACATTAAAAACCCTAAAAACCTATAAAAAACCTAAAAACCCACTAAAAACTCTAAAACCCCTTTCCCTAAAAGCGTTAAAAACTCTAAAAAACCTTTAAACCCCTAATAACTCAAAAAAACCATAAAACACCGCTAAAACTCTAAAAACCCATAAAACCCTTAAAACCTTAAACTCCCTAAAAACCCTAAAAACTACAAAAACCATAGATATCTCAAAAAACCCTGAAAAATCCATGAAAACATAAAAATCCTAAAAACACGGAAAACCCTTTAAATACCATAAAAACAAAAAAACCCAAAAAACCACTAAAAACTCTTGAAACCTTTTAATCCCCAAAAAAGGTTAAAAATAAATAAAAAAACTTAAAACCCTAAAAGGGTAAAAAAACCTAAAACCCCTAAAAGACCCTAAACCCCTCAAAATCCCTAAAACCCCTCAAAACCATGAAAATCGAAAAAAAACTAAAAATCAATGAAAATGTCAAAAACCTTGAACAACCCCTAAAAACCATAAACCCACTGAAAACTTTAAAAAGTTGAAAACCCCATAAAAACCCTAAACAATAATTAAAAACTCTAAAAACCGTTAAAACCCCTAAAAACTTGAAAAAACCATAAAACCCGAAAAAAATCAAAAAACCTTAAATCCCTAAAAGACCGTAAAAACCCTGAAAAAACCTAAAACCCCTGAAAACCACTAAAACCCCTCAAAATCCATAAGACCCCTAAAAAACCTAAAAATCATAAAAATCCTAGAACCCATAAAAATCCATGAAAACATAAAAAACACTAAAAAATTGGAAAAAACATTGGAAGCCATAAAAACCCCTAAAAACCACTAAATTTTTTAAAAAAACTGAAAACCCATAAAACCCTAAAAATAATAAAAACTCTAAAAACCCTTAAAACCCCTAATAACTTTAAAAACTCTAAAAAACATTAAAAACCTCAAAAAGATCAATAAAAAGAAAAAAATCCCTAAAATCCCAAAAAAAACCCTAAAACCCAAAAAAACCCCTAAAAACCCTAAAAACCCATAAAAATTCATTAAAATGTAAAAAACCCTAAAAACCCGAAAAAACCCCTAAACTATAAAAACCCCTAAAAACCTAAAAGAACCCTAAAAACCATAAAAACCAATAAAACCCATAAAACCCACTAAAAACCCTAAAAGCCCTCAAAACCCATAAAAACGTTAAAAACTGGAAAAAAACATTTAAATCCCTAAAAACTCAAAAAAATCCCTAAATACCCTTAAGCACCATAAAAATCCTAAAAACCCTTGAAAAACACTAAAAACCCTCAAAATCCCTAAAAACCCTAAAAAACCCTAAAAACCATAAAAACACTAAAAACTTATAAATATCCATGAAAACAATAAAAACCCTAAAAACCCTAAGACCGCTAAAACCCATAAAAAACCCCAAAACTACAAAAAACCCTAAAAACAACTAATAACTCTAAAAACCCTTTAATCCCCTAAAAACGTTAAAAAATTATAAATAACTTTAAAACCCTAAACAGCTCAAAAAAACCCCTCAAAACCTAAAAAGTCCCTAAATCCCTGAAAAACCTGAAAAACCTTTAAATCCGTCAAAATCCCTATAAACCCAAAATCCAATAAAAATCTTATAACCCCCTAAAAATGCATGAAAAAATAAAATAAAAACTTAAAAACCTTGAAAAACCCCTAAAACCCATAAAACTGCCTAAAAACCTAAAACCCCTAAAAACAATAAAAACCTTAAAAACCACTAGAAACTCCAAAAACCCTTTAAACCCCTAAAAACATAAAAAGGATCTAGAAACCTTTAAAAACCCTAAAAAACTCAGAAAACCTTTAAAACCCAAAAAGACCCTAAAAACCCTAAAACCCCCGAAAAACATTAAAACCCCTCAAAATCCCAAAAAAACCATAAAACCCTAAAAACTCATAAAAACGTCAAAAAAACCCAAAAAACCCTAAAAAACTCAAAAAACCACAAAATCCAAAAATACCCTAAAACCCTGAAAAACCCTGAAAAACCCTGAAAATCCATAAAATCCCTCAAAATCCCTAAAAACTTAAAAGACCCTAAACCCCAAAAAATCCTAGAAAACCCAAAAAAATCTTTGAAAACATAAAACCCCTAAAAACCACAAAACCCAAAAAAACATTAAAAACCCTAAAAACCTTTAAAAACTATAAATACCCACTAAAAACTCTAAAAACCCTTTAAACCCCTAAAAGCGTTAAAAACTCTAAAAAACCTTAAAACCCCTAAAAACTCCAAAAAACCCTAAAACCCATCTAAAAACTCTAAAAACCCTAAAAATCTTAAAAAACGCTAAAAAACTTTAAAAATTAAAAAAACCAAAAAAACCAAAAAAACCCAAAAAGACACTTAAAACCCTTAAAACACTAAACACAATAAAATCTCGAAAAAACTCTAAAACCCCTCAAAATCCCTAAAAACCATAAAAAACACAAAAAAACCATAGAAATCCTAAAACCCCACAAAAGACCAAGAAAACATAAAAAACTCTAAAACCCTGAAAATTCCCTGAAAACTATAAAACCTCTAAAAACCATAAAAACTATAAAAACCATAAAACCCCAAAAAATTCATAAAAACCCAAAAACCACTAAAAACTCTAAAAATCCTTTAAACACCTGAAAACATTAAAAACTCTAAAAAAACCTTAATACCTTAAAAAACTCAAAAAACCAAAAAAGACCCTAAAACCCAAAAAAAACCTATAAATCCTTGTAAAACCCTACAATCCCTCAAAATCTTAAAAATCATAAAAAACCAAAAAACCCTAAAATCCCCAAAAACTCTACAAAAATCTAAAAAAACCCCCAAAACTCAATGAAAATGTAAAAAAAAAACCCCAAACCCTCAAAAAACCCCTCAAAACCATAGAATCCTAAAAACATTAAAAAACCCAAAAACCCCTAAAAATTCTAAAAATCCTAAAACCAAAAAAAAATCTAAAAAACTTGAAAACCCAAAAAAAAATTAAAAACCCTAAAAAACCATAAAAACCCTAAAAACACAAAAAAAAACACAAAAACCCTAAAAAACCAAAAGGACCCTAAAAACCCTAAAACCCCTAAAACCCCCCCAAAATTACAAAAACCCATAAAAAACCATAAAACCGAAAAAAACCTAAAAACCCACAAAAATATCTAAAAATGTAAAAAATCCTGAAAACTCAGGAAAAACCCCTAAAAACCATAAAAACCTTTAAAAAAATTAAAAAACAATAAAACCACTAAAAAACTAAAACTCTAAAAACCCTTTAAACCCATTAAAAGGTTAAAAAACTCTAAAAATTCTTAAAACCCCTAAAAATTCAAAAAATACCCTTGAACCCGAAAAATACTGAAAACCCTAAAAACCTTTGAAAACCTCTAAAAACCCTCAAAATCTCTAAAAACCATAAAAAACATAAAAACCATTAAAATATTAAAAAAATCCCTTAAAACCACCCAAGCCCATAAAAACCTTAAGAAACCATAAAAACCCTGAAACCACTGAAAACTCTAAAACCCCTTAACCTAAAAAGGTTTAAAAACCTTAAAACCCTAAAAACTCAAAAAAAAAACACATAAAACCCCAAAATACCATAAAACCCTCAAAAACCCTCAAAAGCCCTAAAAACCCTCAAATTCCCTAAAAACCCTAAAAACCCTAAAAACCCTAAAAAAAACCGAAAAACCCTTAAAAATACCTGATAAAGTAAAAACACTAAAAATCCCTGGAAAACCATAAAACCACTAAAAATATTTAAAATCCCATAAAAACTACAAAAATAACTAAAAAATCCAATAACCCTCAAAACCACTAAAAAAGTAAAAAAAACACTGAAAAACACAAAAGACGGGAAAAATCCAGAAAAATCTATGAAAAACTTTAAAAACACTCAAAATTCCTATAAACCTTGAAAACCATAAAAAACCTAAGAACCCCAAAATCCATAAAAACATTAAAAACCCAAAAAATCCAAAAAAAAAACCCATAAAACCATAAATTCCCCTAAAAACCTTAAAAACAGTAAAAACCATAAAACCACTAAAACCCCACTAAATTCTATAAATACCCTTACAACCCAGCCCCTAAAAATGTTAAGAAACTCTCAAAATATTGAAAATCCCTAAAAAACTCAAAAAACCCTAAAAACTCAAAAAACCCTAAAAACCCAAAAGTCTCTAAAACCATGAAAAGCCCTAAAAATCAATCAAAAATCCTAAAAAACCCTGAAAACAAAAAAAAATCTAAAAAACCCTTAAAAATTCATTAAATATAAAGCACCCAAAAAACCATGAAAACCATAAAAATCCCCAAAACCCTTAAAGACCTTAAAACCCCACAAAAACCCTAAACCCCCCCCCTAAACACTCTAAAAACCTCAAAATCCCTAAAAAAATTAAAAAATAAAAAAATCCTTAAGAACCCTAAAAAACTAAAAAAATCTTAAAAACCCAAAAGACCCTAAAAAACCTGAAAACCCTTAAAACCTGAAAAACCCCTGAAAGACCCAAAAAACCCTTAAAATCCCTCAAAACCCTAAAAAACATTAAAAACTATAACAGCCCTAAAAAAACACTAAAAATACATGAAAACGTAAAAAAAAACTAAAAACCCAGAAAAACCCCTGAAAACCATAAAACCCCCTAAAAACCTTAAAATCCCAAAAAACCCATAAAAAGCTTAAAAACCACTAAAAACTATAAAAACCCTTTAAACCCCTAAAATTTTGAAAAAACACTAAAAAACTTACAAACCCCAAAAAAATGAAAAAAATCATAAAAACCCAAAAGGACCCTAAAAATCAAGAAAAACCGTAAAATCTGTAAAAACCCCTGATAAAACCTAAAACCCCTCAAAATCCTCAAAACCCCTAAAAAACCTAAAATCCTAAAAAACCCCTAAAAACCATAAAACCCCTAAAAAACTTAAATACCCTAAAACACATAAAAATCCTAGAACTCCTAAAAATCATAAAAACACTTAAGACCACTAAAATTTTTAAAAACACTAAAAAACCTTTAATGCCCTAAAAATTGAAAAAACCCTAAAAACCCAAAAATACCATAAAAACCCTCAAAATCCCAAAAAATCCTAAACAACCTTAAACCCCATAAAAATACAAAAAAAAACCCAAAAAATCCATGAAGATATAAAAAACAATAAAAACCTTGAAAACCCCTAAAAAACGATAAAAACTACAAAAAACCTTAAAAACCCTAAAACCTGACAAATACTTTAAAAACCCTTAAAATCCAAAAAAATAATAAAATCTCTAAAACACATTAAAACCCCTAAAAACTCAAAAAACACTATAAACCCAATTAGACCCAAAAAATCCATAAAACCCTAAAAACCATCAAAATCCCTAGAAACCTTAAAATCCCCTAAAATCCATAAAAACCCAAAACCCCCAAAAAACCCATAAAAACATAAAAAACCCTTAAAACCCAACCCCCCCCCCCAAAACCCCCAAATCCCTAAAAACCATTAAACATCCTAAAAACCATAAAAATCATAAAAATCTAAAAAAACATAGAAAACCCTAAAAATCCATAAAAACCCCTGAATACCATAAAAACATCTAGAAACCTTTAAAAACCCTAAACACCCATGAAACTTTAAAACCCAATAAAAATTCTAAAAAAATAAAAAACCCCTAAAAACATAAAAAACTCTAAATAACAATAAAAACTCTAAAAAGTAAAATAAAATCGAAAAACCAAAAATACCCTAAAATCCATGAAAAACCCTAAAACCCAAAACCCCTGAAAAACCCTAAAACCCTCAAAATCCCTAACAACCATTAAAAACCAAAAAAATCCTAGAAAACCACTAAAAATCCATGAAAACATAAAAACCCTAAAAACCTAAAAACGCTGAAAACCCCCTGAAAACCATAAAAACCCCTAAAACCCCCCAAAACCATAAAAATGACTAAAACCCCTTAAAAACCATAAAAATGTTAAAAAAATATAAAAAAACTTAAATACACTCAAAAAATCAAAAAAAAACTCTAAAAATCAAAAAAGACCCAAAAAAATCCTGAAAACCCCTAAAAATCATAAAAGTCATAAAAACCCCTAAAACCCCTGAAAACCTAAAAAACCCTAAAAACCCGAAAAAACCCTTGAAAACTAAAAAACCCCTAAAAACCTTAAAAACCACTAAAACTCCATAAAAACCCTAAAAACTACTAAAATATCTAAAATCCTTTAAAATCCCTTAATTTTTTTAAAAAACTCTAAAAAACCTTAAAACCCACAAAAACCCTAAAAATCGAAAAGGGCCTGAAAAACACTAAAATTCCTAAAACCCCCCTAAAAACCCTCAAAATAAATAAAAAATATAGAAAACCCTAAAACCATAAAAGTCCTAAAAGATACCTAAAAATCCCTGAAAACATAAAAAACTTTAAAAACCTTAAAAACCATAAAAATAGAAAAAAACATAAAAAACCATAAAACCCCATAAAAACCCTAAAACCCCCTAAAAATCCAAAAACCCTTAAAACACCCTAAAAATCCAAAAACCCTTAAAAAGCCTAAAAACGTTAAAAACTCTAAAAAACCCTAAAAACACAAAAAGACCTAAAAAACTCTAAAAACCCTTGAAAACCCCTAAAAACCCTAAAACCCTAAAAACCATAGAAATCCTAACAGAGTTCTAAAAATCCATGAATATGTAAAAAAAACCTAAAAAACCCTCTGAAGACCATAAAACTCGCCAAAACCCTTAAAAACCACAACAACCCATAAAACCACTAAAAAAAATAAAAACCCTTTAAACCCTAAATACCCAAAAGACCGTAAAAACCCTAAGAACCCCTAAAAACCCTAAAAACCACTTAAAAAGCATAAAACACTAAAATTCCCTAAAAACCCGAAAAACCATAAAAAACCTAAGAAACCCCTAAAAATCCATGAAAATGCAATGATCCCTAAAAAACATGAGAAACCCTAAAAAAGCATAAAACCATTAAAAACCTTAAAAATCCATAAAAACCCAAAAAGACCATAAAAACCCAAAATGTCCCTAAAAACTTGGAAAAACCCTAAAAACCTCTCAAAACCCTAAACCCCTCAAAATCTCTAAAAATATTTAAAAATCCTAAAAACCATAAAAATCCTGAAAAACCCCCAAAAAACCATGAATATGTAAAAACCCCTAAAACCCCCTAAAAACAATAAATTCCCCTAAAACCCTTAAAAACCCTAAACCCCCATAAAAACCACTAAAAACACAAAAAATACTTAAAACCCCTAAAATTGTTAAAAACTCCAAAAACCTTAAAACCCTTAAAAAATCCAAAAAACCCTAAAGCCCACAAAAGATCATAAAAACCCTAAAAACCCTATAACCGCATGAAAAACCGTAAAAACCCTCAAAATTCTTAAACCCTCAGAAAAACCCCTGAATGCTAGGTTTTAGAGATTCCTTTTTGGTTTAGTAGCTTTTGGCTGCTCATGTTGGGGAGGAGTTTTTTATGCTTTTGGTTCTGGTTGTCTTTTGATGTGCTTTGTTGGGCTTGCAAGTTGGTGACAGTCTGTTTCTTGCTTGGCTAGGGTGCGTCTGGTTGTGGACTTGTGCAAAAGCTTGCTTGTGGATAAGAATAGTGGACTGTGAAATGCTGGTCTTTGGCTTGGGTTTTGCTTCATGTTTTTTTTTGTTTTCGACCATTAGGGAAGTTGTTTCACCCATAGTGATTATTTTTAATTCAATTCATTTTCCCTTTTATATATCATGTTCTATTTGTCTTGTAAAAAAACCTGAAAAAACCTAAAACCACTAAAAACTCTAAAAACCCTTAAAACCATAAAAAAGTTAAAAACTCTAAAAACCCATAAAACCCCTAAAAGCTGAAGAAAACCCTAAAACCCCCAAAAGACCCTAAAAGCCCTGAAAACCTTAATACCTCTAAAACCCGCAAAAAACCCCTAAAACACGTCAAAATCCCTAAAAACCCTAAAAACTATAAAAATCATAAAACCCCCCAAAAGTCCACGAAAACATAAAAAACCATAAAAATGTCGAAAAACCCTAAAACTATAAAAACCCAAAAAACCCTAAAATGAAACTAAAAACTCTAAAAACCTAAAAAAACCCCTAAAAACATTAAAAATTTCTAAAAAAATTAAAACCTGAAGAAACTCAAAAAAACCCAAAAAATCCAAAAAGAACCTAAAAACCCTAAAAAATTCTAAAAACCCCTTAAAACCCCAAAAAATCCTAAATACCAAAAAAATCCTAGTACCCCCTAAAAATACATGCAAACATAAAACCCCCAAAATCAATACGAAACCCTTAAAAACAATAAAAACCCCTAAAAACCTTAAAAAACCCTAAAAGCCCATAAAAATCCTAAAAACTACTAAAAACCCTAAGAACCCCTGAAAATGTTAAAAAAATCTAAAAAACCTTAAACCCATAAAAAACTCAAAAAAAACCCTAAAAATGCAAAATGACCCTAAAATCCCTCGAATTACCTAAAAACCTTGAAAACCCTAAAAACTAGAAATACCCCTAAAAAACCCTAAAAACCACTGAAACCCCTAAAAACCAAAAAAATCCAAAAAACCCACCCAAATTCCCTGAAAATGTAAGAAATGTTAAAACCTTGAGAATCCCCTGAAAACCAAGAAACACCCTAAAAAACTTCAAAAACCCTAAAAGCCCATAACAATTCTAAAAAACCACTAAAACTCTAAAAACCAATAAAACCCCTAAAACCCCTAAAATGTTAAAAAACTCTATAAAACCCTAAAAACCCTAAAATACTCAAAAAACCATAAAGACCCAAAGAGACAATAAAAACCATAAAAACCCTTTAAACCCTAAAACTCTTGAAAACCCCAAAAAACCCTCAAAATCTCTAAAAACCCTCAAATATCTAAAAACCACAAAAATCCTAAAACATACCTAAATATCCATTAAAACGTAGAAAACCATAACAACCTTGAAAAAACCTTGAAACCATAAAAATCCTAAAACCCATAAAAATACTAAAAAACCTTAAAAACCCTAAAACCCACTAAAAATTCTAAAAATACTTAAAACCCATAAAACTTTAAAAAACTCAAATAAAACCCTAGAACACAAAAATACATAAAAAACCTGAAAAACACTAAAAACCTAGAAAAATAAAACATTCATCAAAATCCCAAAAACAGAAAAAAACACTAAAAACTAGAAAAAACTTAAACCCCCTAAAAATCCCTGAAAATGTAAGAAACCGTAAAAATGTTGAAAAAACAATGAATACCATTAAAACCCTTAAAAACCTTAAATACAGTAAAAACCCATAAAACCCCTAAAAATCCATAAAAAACTCAAAAAACCCTAAAACCCAAAAATACCCTAAAAACCCTGAAAAACCTTAAACCCCTAAAAACACTTAAAAACCCTCAAAATCCCTAAAAACCCTAAAACCCCCTAAAAACTAGAAATATCCTAAAAAAGCCCATAAAAATACATGAAGACGTAAAAAATCCTAAAAACTGTGAAAAACCTCTAAAACCCCTAAAAACCCTGGAGAAACCCTTAAAACCATAAATCCCCTAAAAGCCTTAAAAACCATAAAAACCCATAAAAACCCTAAAACCCATTAAAAAATATAAAACCCTCAAAGTTCATAAAAATGTTATAAAACTCTAAAGAAACATAAAAACCCTAAAAACTCAAAAAAAAACCTAAAACCCAAAAAGACTCTAAAAACGATAAAACCCCCTAAAAACCTAAAAACATTTGAAAACCCCTAAAAACCATAAAGATCCCTAAAAACCCTAAAAACACAAAAATATTAAAAATCCTAAAAAACCTTTAAAAATCAACGAAACCCTAAAAAATCCTAAAATCACCTGAAAACCGAAAAACACCTAAAAACCTTGAAAACCCTAGAAATACATAAAATCCCTAAAAAAACCACTATAACTCTGAAAAACCTTAAAATACCTAAAAACATTAAAAAACTCTAAAAACCCTTAAAACCCTAAAAAACTCAAAAAACCCCTCAAACTCCAAAAGACCATAAAAACCCTAAAAAACCCTAAACACCCTAAATCCGATAAAAACCTGTAAAAACCCTCAAAATTCATAAAACCCCTAAAAAATGAAAAACTTAAAAGCCCTAAAAATCCAAGAAAATTTAAAAACCCCTAAAAACCATAAAACCCCCTAAACTGTAAAAACCCATTAATTCACTAAAAACTCTAAAACGCATTTAAAAATATAAAAACTTTATAAGATTCTAAAAACCCATAAAAAACCCAAAAAACTTTAAAACCCTAAAAAAATAGACCCATCAAATCCTAAAACCATAAAACCCTAAAACCCCTTAAAACCCCTAAAAACCCAAAAAACCATACAAAACCCTAAAAAGAATAAAAATTATAAAAAAACCTAAAAATTTAAGAAAATGTAAAAAACCCTAAAAACCCATTAAACCATAAAACCCCTTAAAATCCTTAAAAAACCCTAAAAACCCATTAAACCCCTAAAAGCCACTAAAAACATAAATACCCCTAAAAATGTTTAAAAAACACTTAAAACCCTAAAAAACTCAAAAAAAACCTCAAAACCCCGAAAAGACCGTAAAACCCTGACCCTAAACCCTAAAAACCCCTTAAAATCCCTATAAACCCTTGAAATCCCAAAAAACCCTAAAAACCCTAAAGACCATAAAATTCCTAAAACCACAAAAAATCTATGAAAACATAAAAAACCCTAAAATCCCTAAAATCCACTTAAAAACCATAACAAACCTAAAAACATTAAAAACCAAAAAAACAAAAAAAACACTAAAAACACTCAAAACCCCCTAAAACCCCTCAAAATCTCGAAATCCCAAAAAAGAATAAAAATATTAAAAAATCCAAAAAATCTATTAAAATGTAAGAACCCTAAAAACCTTGAAAAACCCCTCAAACCCATAAAAACTCCTAAAAACATTAAAAAATATTAAAACCTAAAAAACCACTACAACTCTAAAAACCCTTAAATCCTTTACAAACATTAGAAAACTATATAAACTTTATAAACTATAAAAAACTCAAAAAATTCCCAGAAACCCAAGAGACCGTAAAAAGCCATAAAACACCTAAAAACCCGTAAAACCCTTGAAAAACCCTAAAAACCCTAAAAAACCCTAAAATCCCTAAAACCCCTAAAAACCCTAAACACCTAAAAATCCTAAAAACCCTAAAACCTCATAAAAACCATTAAAACTCTAAAAACCCTTTAAATCCCTAAAAACCTTAAAAAATCCAGAAACCATAAAAAACTAAAAAACCCGAAAAACCCAAAAATCCCAAAGGACCCTAAAAAACCCTCAAAATTATGAAAAAACCCTAAAAAACCCTAAAAACCAAAATATCTAAATTAAACCCATAAAAATCAATAATATTTTAAAAAACCCTCTAAACCCTGAAAACCCCCTAAAAAACATAAAAACCATAAAAACCACTGAAAACTTAAAAACCACAAAACCCACAAACCCCTAAAAACTACTAAAACTCTAAAAACCCTTAAGGCCCCTAAAATGTTAAAAACTCTAAAAATTCTAAAAAACTCAACAAAAACTCGAAAATCCCAAACAGACACTAAAAAACTTGAAAACACATAAAAACCATCGAAAAAGCCAAAAAACTTTCAACATCCCTAAAAACACAGAAAACCCCCAAAAAACCATAAAAATCCTAAAAAACCCATAAAAATCCATGAAAATGTAAAAACCCTAAAAACAATCCTAAAAACATTAAAAACCCAAAAAAATTGATAAAAACCCTAAAAACCCACTGGAAACCTTAAAAAACATTTAAACCCCTAAAAACGTTAAAAAAAATCTAAAAACCTAAAAACCCTAAAAACCCTAAAAACCCCTAAAAACTTAAAAAAGCCTAAAAATGCATAAAAAACTCTAAAAACAACTAAAAACTCTAAAAACCCATTAAACCCCTAAAAATGTTAAAAAAACTATAAAAACCTTTAAAACCCCAAAAAACTCAAAAATACCCTAAAAACCCTATGAAACACTAAAAACCTCAAAAACTGCTAAAACCCCTAAAAACCCTAAAATCCCTAAAATCCCTAAAAACCCAAAAAAACCATAAAATCCTCAAAAACCATAAAAACCTTGAAAAACCCTTAAAACCACCTTAAAAAAATACCCCCCAAACCTTAAAAAACCCTATAAACCCATAAAAATAGAAAAAAACACTAAAAATCCATGAAAACGTAAAAATCCCTAAAAACCCAAAAAAGCCAAAGAAAACCATAAAAAGCCCTAAAAAAATTAGAAAATCCTAAAAACCCACTAAAAACACTAAAACCCTTACAAGTGCTAAAAATATTAAAAAACTCTAAAAACCTTAAAACTATAAAAAACTCAAAAAATTCCTATAAACCCCAAAAGACCCTACACACCCTGAAAACCCCTCAAAACACCTAAAAACTCTAAAACCACCCAAAAACCATAAAATCTTCTAAAAACCCATAAAATCCTAAAAACCACTAAAAACCTTTAAAACCCCCAAAAATCGTAAAAAGAACTAAAAAACCTTAAAAACTCAAAAATCCCCTAAAAACACAAGAGACACTAAAAACCATAAACATCCTAAATAACCCCTAAAAATCAATGAAAACATAAAAAACCTATAAACCTTAAAAAATCCAAAAAACCCCAAAAACCCTAAGAAAACCAGAAAACCCCCAAAACTACTAAAAACTCTAAAAAACCTTAAAACCCCCCAAAACATTAAAACCTTCTAAAAAACCTAAAAAACCCTAAAAACTCAAAAAAAGCTTGAAAACCCAAAAAGATCCTAAAAACCTAAAAAACCATAAAAACCTTTGAAAACCCCTAAAACCCTCAAAATCCCTAAAAACACTTAAAAACACTAAAATCATAAAAATCTTAAAAACCATAAAAATCCTAAAAACCCTAAAATCCATGATAATGTAAAAACCCTAAACACCCTAAAATACCCCAGAAATCCAGAAAACCCCAAAAAACCTTAAAAAACACTAAAACCCCATAAAAACCCAAAAACCACTAAAAACTCTAAAAACCCTCAAAATCCCTAAAAATATTAAAAAATCTAAAAAACCTTAAAAACCCTAAAAACTCAAAAAACCCCTAAAATCCATGAAAAACACTAAAAACCCTGAAAACCCTAAAAAACCCCTCAAAATTTCAAAAACCCTAAAAACCATTAAAACACTAAAAACCCTGAAAACCGCTAAAAACCATGAAAACCCTAAAACCCCTCAAAATGCCTAAAACCCTAAAAACCATAGAAATCCTAAAAACCCCATAAAAACAATGAAAATACAAAAAACCCTGAAAACCCATAAAAACCATTAAACCCCTAAAACCATTACAAAACCCTAAAATCCCATTGAAACCATAAAAACCAATGAAAAACATTCCAAACACATAAAACCCCTAAAAATGTAAAAAAAACTCTAAAAAACCATAGAATCCCTAAAAAGTCAAAAAAAACCCTAAAAACCAAAGAAGACCCTAAAAACCCTAAAAACCCTAAAACTCTAAACCCCCCTGAAAATCCCTAAAAATCTCTAAAACCCCTAAAAACCCTAAATCCATAAAAATCCTAAAAAACCCCTCAAAGTCTATGAAAACATAAAAACCCCTAAAACCCTGAAAACCCCCTAAAAACCATAAAATTCCCAAAAAACCATAAAAAACCTCAAAAACCATAAAATCCCTAAAAACTACTAAAAACTCTAAAAACCCTTAAAACCCTAAAAACATTAAAAAACTCTAAAAAACCTTAAAAGCCCAAAAAACACAAAAAAAAACAAAAAAGAAAAAAAGACCCTAATTAACCTTGAAAAACAATAAAAATCCTAAATCCCTAAAAACCCTAGAAACCATAAAAATCCTAAAAACCCATAAAAGTCCATGAAAATGTAAAAAAAACTAAAAACCCTGAAAACCCCCTGAGAATAGTAAAAACATCTAAAAACCATAAAAACCCTAAACACACATAAAACCCATAAATAACCACTAAAAACTCTAAAAAATCTCAAAACCCATAAAAAGTTTAAAAAACTCTAAAAAACCTTAAAACCATAAAAAAACTCAAAAAGCCCGAAAATCCCAAAAGTCCATTAAAACCATGAAGAACCCTAACAACCCTAAAAACCTTTGAAAAACCCTAAAACCCTCAAAATTCGTAAAAACCATAAAAAACACTAAAAATCTAAGAAAACATAAAAAACCTTAGAACCCTATAAACACATAAAAACCATAAAACCCCCCTAAAACCCTAAAAACCCACTGAAAACTTTAAAAAACCTTAAAACCCCAAAAAATGTTAAAAAACTCTAAAAAACCATAAAAATATTAAAAAAAATAAAATCAACCCCCAAAAAACCATTAAAAACACTAAAACCCAGGCTATGAAAAAAACACTAAAACCCATAAAAACTCTAAAAACCCACTAAAAACTCTAAAAACCCTTAAAATCCCTAAAAATTATAAAGAGATCTAAAAAATATTAAAACCCTAAAAAACACAAAAAAAATCGAAAGATCAAAAAAGTACACTAAAAATCCTAAAAAACACTAAAAACCCAAAAGCCCCCAAAAGCCCCTAAAACCTTTAAACCCTTCAAAATCCCAAAAAAATCCAAAAAACCCTAAAGACTCTAAAAATCCTAAAAACCCCCTAAATATCAATGGAAACCTAAAAAACCCTAAAAACCTTAAAAACCCCTGAAAAACAAAAAAAACACTAAAAACCTTAAAAATCCCTAAATCCCCATAAAAACACTAAAATCCAATAAAAATTATAAAAACCATTAAAACTCCTTAAAAATTTTAAAAAAAATCTTAAAACACTAAAATATAAAAAAACCGTAAAAACCAAAAAAGTCCCTAAAACCATGAAAAACCCTAAAAACCTTTGAAAAACCCTAAAACCCCCCAAAATCCTTAAAACCCCTAAAACAATAAAAAAACACTACAACCAAAAAAACCCTAAAACCCCTAAAAATCCTTGAAAATGTAAAAACCCTGAAAAACCTCTGAAAAGCATAAAACACAGTAAAAACTTAAAACCCCTAAAAACCCATAAAAAGCCTAAAAAACAACTAAATACTCAAAAAACCCTTTAAACCCCCAAAAACATAAAAACCCTTAAAAACAAAAAAACCCTAAAAAATTGAAAATAGCCTAAATACCACGGAAACCATAGAAGCCCTAAAAACACCAAAAAATCCCTAAACCCCCTCAAAATCCCTAAAAGCCATTAAACACCCAAAACCCCTAAAAATACACATAAAAACCCCTAAAAACCATAAAACCGTTAAAAACCTTTAAAACCCAAAAAAACTACTAAAACTCTAAAAACCCTTAGAAACCCCTAAAAATGTAAAAAAAAACTCTAAAAACCCCTAAAAACCCCAAAGACCCTAAAACCTCTAAAAAACCCATCAAAATCCATAAAAATCCTAAATACCCTAAAAACCATAAAAATACTAAAAAAACTCCAAAAATCCATGAAAACTTAAAAACACATAAAAACACTGAAAACCCCCTAAAAACCATAAAACCCAAAAAAACCCCTAAAAACAACTAAAACTATAAAAAACTTTAAAACACTTAAAAATGTTAAAAAACTCTAAAAATCATAAAACCTCTAAAAACTGACAAAAACCTTAAATCCCTTAAAAGTCCCTAAAAAAACCTCAAAAACCCTAAAACCACTAAAAGCCCCTCAAAACACCTAAAACCCCTCAAAATTCCAAAAAACCCTAAAAAACACTAACAACCATAAAATCCAAAAAAACCATTTAAATCCATGAAAATGTAAAAAACCTTAAAAACCATGAAACCCCCCCTAAAAAGCATAACCCCCCCCCCCCAAATACCCTAAAAAACAATAAAATCCCACTAAAAACTATAAAACCCCTTAAAACCCCTAAAATCATTACAAACACAAAAAAACCCTAAAACCCTGAAAAACCTATAAAACCCTCAAAATCCCTAAAAACCATAAAACCATAAAAATCCTAAACAACCCCTAAAAGTCCATGAAAATGTAAAAAACCCTAAAAACTCTACAGAACAACTGAAAACCATAAAAACCCATAAAAACTTTAAAAACCCTAAAACCTATAAAATCCATAAAACCACTAAAATCTCAAAAAACCCATAAAACTCCTAAAACGTTAAAAACTCTAAAAGCCTCAAAAAAACCCTAAAAACCCAAAAAAAAAGACCCTCAAAACCCTCAAAATCCCTAGAAATCCCTTAAAACCCTCAAAATCCCTAAAACCCCTTAAAACCCTCAAAATCCTAAAAATCCTAAAAACCATAAGAATCCTAAAAAACCCCTAAAAATCTGTGAAGACGTAAAAATCCCAAAAAACATTGAAAAACCCCTCAAAACGATAAACCCCCTAAAAACCATTAAAAACCCTAAATTCCCATAAAAACCTTAAAACCTAGTAAAATCTCTAAAAACCTCTAAAAATGTTATAAAACTCTAAAAACCTTAAAACCCCTAAAAACAAAAAAACCCCTAAAAACCAAAAGGACTAAAACCCCCTAAAACCCCCAAAATCACGAAAACCCCTAAAAACACCTAAAATAAAAAAAAAACCTCCAAAAATATATGTGAAAATGTAAAAAATCCTGAAAACTCAGAAAAACCCCTGAAAACCATAAAACCCGCTAAAAACCTTTAAAAAACTTAAAAAACCCATAAAACCCCTAAAAAAATCTAAAAACCCTTTAAACCCCCTTAAAACGTTAAAAAACTCTAAAAATTCCTAAAACCCCTAAAAATTCAAAAAATACCCTTGAACCCAAATAACTCGGAAAACCTCACAAACCTTTGAAAACCCCTAAAACCCCTCAAATCCTAAAACCCTTAAAAATTCATAAAAACCATAATTTTTTTAAAAAAAACTCCTAAAAACCCACAATAAACATAAAAATATTTAAAAAACTCCAAAAAACCCATAAAAACGTAAAAAACACTAAAAACCCTAAAAAATCCCTTAAAACCATCCAAGCCCATAAAAACCTTAAAAAACCTTAAAAACCCTAAAACCACCAAAAGCTTTAAAACCCCTTAACCTAAAAAGGTTTAAAAACCTGAAAAACCCTAAAAACCCCCTAAAAACCCTAAAAAACCTCAAATTACCTAAAAAACCTAAAAACCCCCAAAAACAAAAAAAAACATAAAAAACCCATAAATATCCCTGAAAAAATAAAAACCCTAAAAGCCCCAGAAAACCATAAACCCCTAAAAATATTTAAAATCCCATAAAAACAACAAAAATAACTAAAAAATCCAATAACCCTCAAAACCACTAAAAACATTTAAAAACATTAAAAACCCATAAAAACCATAAAAAAGTAAAAATAATCTAAAAACACAAAAGACACAAAAAATCTAGAAAAAACCCAAAAAACCTATGAAAAACCCTAAAAATCCATAAAAACCCTAAAAATCAAAAAAAAAACCCTTAAAACCATAAATTCCCCTAAAAACCTTAAAAACTATAAAAACCATAAAACCACTAAAAACCCACTAAAATCTATAAATACCCTTACAGCCCAGCCCCAAAAAATGTTAAAAAACTCTCAAGAACCTAAAAATACCTAAAAACTCAAAAAACCCTAAAAACCCAAAAGTCTCTAAAACCATGAAAACCCATAAAAACCCCTGAAAACTCCTAAAATGCCTTCAAAATCAATCAAAAATCCTAAAAAACCTAAAAAACCAAAAAAAATATAAAAAAACCTTAAAAATCCATTGAATATAAAGAGCCTGAAAAACCCTGAAAACCCATAAAAATCCCTAAAACCCTTTAATACCCTTAAAACCAAACAAAAACCCTAAAAAACCACTAAACACTCTAAAAACCTCAAAATCCCTAAAAACATTAAAAAATATAAAAATCCGTAAGAACCCTAAAAACTCAAAAAAATCCTAAAAACCCAAAAGACCCTAAAAAACCTGAAAACCCTTCAAAACTCGAAAAATCCCCTAAAAGACCCCAAAACCCTTAAAATCCCTAAAAACCCTAAAAATATTTAAAAACTATAATAATCCTAAAAAACCACTAAAAATCCATGAAAACGTAAAAAACCCCTAAAACCCCGAAAAAACCCCTGAAAAACATAAAACCCCATAAAAACCTTAAAATCCCAAAAAAACCATAAAAACCATAAAAACCACTAAAAACTATAAAAACCCATTAAACCCCTAAAATTTTGAAAAAACACTAAAAAAACCATACAAACCCAAAAAAACTTGAAAAAAAAATCATAAAAACCCAAAAGGACCCTAAAAACCAAGTAAAACCTTAAAATCCCTAAAAACCCCTGATAAAACCTAAAACCCCTCAAAATCCTCAAAAACCCTAAAAAAACCTAAAATCCTGAAAAACCCCTAAAAACCATAAAACCCCAAAAACCTTAAATACACTAAAATGCATAAAAACCCTAGAACTCCTAAAAATTTTAAAAACACTTAAGACCCATACAAATTTTAAAAACACTAAAAACCCTTTAACGCCCTAGAAATTGAAAAAACCCAAAAAAGACCCCAAAAACCCTGAAAAACTCTAAAAACCCCTAAAACCCCTCAAAATCCCAAAAAACCCCAAAAAACCTTAAACACCATAAAAATCCAAAAAAACCCACAAAATCCATGAAGACATAAAAAACCATAAAAACCCTGAAAACCCCTCAAAAATGATAAAAACTACAAAAAACCTTAAAAACCCTAAAACCCGACTAATACTCTAAAAACCCTTAAAACCCCAAAAAACAATAAAATCTATAAAACACCTTAAAACCCCTAAAAACTCAAAAAACACTATAAACCCAAATAGACCCTGAAAACCCCTAAAAACCATCAAGATCTCTAAAAACCCTAAAAAACCCTAAAATCCAGAAAAAACCCAAAAACCCAAAAAAAAAATCCATAAAAACCTCAAAAACCCCCAAATCCCTAAAAACCTTAAACATCCTAAAAACCATAAAAATCAAAAAAATCCATGAAAACATAGAAAACCCAAAAAATCCATAAAACCCCCTAAATACCATAAAAACCTCTAAAAACCATAAAAACCCTAAAACCCCATGAAACCTTAAACCCACTAAAAAGTCTAAAAACATATGAAACCCCTAAAAAAATTAAAAAACTCTAAATAACAATAAAAAATCTTATAAGTAAAAAAAACCCCGAAAAACCAAAAAGACCCTAAAATCCCTGAAAACCCCTAAAACCCTCAAAATCCCTAACAAACATAAAAACCAAAAAAAATCCGAGAAAACCACTAAAAATCCATGAAAACATAAAAAATCCTAAAAACCTAAAAACGCTGAAACCCCCCTTAAAACCATAAAAATCCCTAAAAACCCCAAAAAATCATAAAAATAACTAAAAACTCTAAAATCCCTTAAAACCCATAAAAATGTTAAAAAAAATAAAAAAAACCATAAACACACTAAAAAAATAAAAAAAACTCTAAAAATCCAAAAAGACCCGAAAAACCCTGAAAACCCCTAAAAACCATAACAGTAATAAAAACCCCTAAAACCCATGAAAACCTAAAAAACCCTAAAAAACCCTAAAAAACCCCTAAATACTATAAATCCCCTAAAAACCTTAAAAAACCCTAAAACCCCATAAAAATCCTAAAAACAACTAAAATCTCTAAAATCCCTTAAAACCCATTAAATTGTTTAAAAAACTCTAAAAAACCTTAAAACCCATAAAAACCCTAAAAATACAAAAGGCCCTGAAAAACCCTAAAATTCCTAAAAATCCCTAAAAACCCTCAAAATATATAAAAAATCTAGAAAACCCTAAAAACCATAAAAATCCTAAAAGATCCCTAAAAATCCATGAAAACATAAAAAAACTTTAAAAACCCTGAAAACCCATAAAAACAGAAAAAAACCATAAAAAACCCAAAAACCCCATAAAACCCTACAACTCCAAAACCCCTTAAAACCCCAAAAAAAGTTAAAAACTCTAAAAAACCTTAAAAACCCTAAAAAACTCTAAAAACCCCAAAAACACAAAAAGACCTAAACACCCTTGAAAACCCCAAAAAACACTGAAAATCACTGAAAACCCTAAAAACCATAAGAATCCTAACAGAATTCTAAAAATCCATGAAAATGTAAAAAAACATTAAAAACCCCTAAACTCCATAAAAACCCCTAAAACCCTTAAAAACCACCAAAACCCATAAAACCATTGAAAACTCTAAAAACCCTTTAAACTGTAAAAACCCAAAAGACCGTAAAAACCCTGAAAACCTCTAAAAATCCTAAAAACCTCTTAAAAGGCATAAAAACACTAAAAATCCCTAAAATCCCTAAAAACCCTAAAAACCATAAAATTCTTAAGAAACCCCTAAAAATCCATGAAAATGTAAATAACTCTAAAAAACATGAGAAACCCCTAAAAACCATAAAACCATTAAAAACCTTAAAAACCCATAAAAACCCAAAAAGACCATAAAAACCCAAAAAGTCCCTAAAAACTAGGAAAAAAACCCTAAAAACCACTCAAAAACCCTAAACCCCTCAAAATATCTAAAAATATTTAAAAACCCTAAAAAACTAAAAAAATCCTGAAAAAACCCCAAAAATCCATTAATACGTAAAAACCCCTAAAACCCCCTAAAAACCATAAATTCCCCTAAAAACCATAAAAACCCTAAAACCCCATAAAAAACACTAAAAACACCAAAAATACTTAAAACCCCTAAAAACGTTAAAAACTCTAAAAAACCTTAAAACCGTAAACAACTCCAAAAAACCCTAAAACCCACAAAAGATCCTAAAAACCCTAAAAACCTAAACCCTATGAAAAACCGTAAAAATACTCAAAATCCTTAAACCCTCAGAAAAAACCCTGAAAACCATAAAACCTCCTAAAAACTTAAAAACCCTAAAAAACCTCTCGCAGTTGCCCTTTTTTGGTCTCTTGTGGATATGGAAACTACACTTGACTGGTTGGTTTTGTGCTGATAGGGTGTTGTTGCTTAGGTTGCTGGATGCAAAGTTTTAGAGATGCCTTTTTTGGTTTGGTAGCTTTTGAATGCTCATGTTGGGGAGGAGTTTTTTTGTGATTTTGGATCAGGTTGTCCTTTGATGTGCTTTGTTGGGATTGCAAGTTGGTGACGGTCTGTTTCTTTCTTGGATGGGGTGCGTCTGGTCGTGGACTTGTGTAGAAGCTTGCTGGTAGATAAGAACAGTGGACTGTGGAATGCTAGTCTTTGGCTTGGGTTTTGCTTCTTGTTTTTTTTTTCGACCTTCAGGGCAGCTGTTTCACCCATAGTGATCGTTTTTAAGTCAATTCTTTTTCCCTTTTATATATCATATTCTATTTGCCTCGTAAAAAAACCTGAAAAAATCTAAAGCCACTAAAACTCAAAAAACCCTTAAAACCCATAAAAAAGTTAAAAACTCTAAAAAACTATAAAACCCCTAAAAACTGAAAAAAAAACCCTAAAACCCCCAAAAGACCCTGAAAACCTTAAAACCCCTAAAATCTGTGGAAACCCCTAAAACTCTTAAAAATCCCTAAAAACCTAAAAACTATAAAAATCATAAAACCCCCAAAAAGTCCACGAAATCAGAAAAAACCATAAAAATGTCAAAAAACCCAAAAAAAATTAAAAACCCATAAAAACCTTAAAACCCCCCAAAAAACCCAAAAAACCCTAAAATGAAACTAAAAACGCTAAAAACCTGAAAAAAACCCAAAAAACTTTAAAAATTTATAAAAAAATTAAAACCTGAAGAAACTCAAAAAACCCTTAAAAATCCAAAAAGAACCTAAAAACCCTGAAAAATTCTAAAAACCCCTTAAAACCCTAAAAAATCCTAAAAACCATAAAAAACCTAGTACCCCTAAAAAATATATGACCACATAAAATCCCTGAAATTAATAAAAAACCCTTAAAACTCATAAAAGCCCCTAAAAGCCTTAAAACCCCTTAAAAAACCCCCAAAGCCCATAAAAATCCTAAAAACCACTAAAAACCCTAAGAACCCCTGAAAATGTTAAAAAAATCTAAAAAACCTTAAACACATAAAAAACTCAAAAAAAACTAAAAACCCAAAATGGCCCAAAAAGTCGAAAAAAACACTAAAATCCCTCGAATTACCTAAAAACCCTAAAACCATAAAAACAATAAAAATTCAACCCCCCCCTCCAAAAAACTGAATTAAAATGTAAAATACCTTAAAAACCCTAAAAATCCCCTAAAAACATAAAACCCACAAAAGCCATTAAAACCCTAAAAACCCATAAATAAAACTAAAAACTCTAAAAACATTTAAAACCCAAAAAAATATTAAAAAACTCTAAAAACCTTAAAACCCCCAAAAAACTTAAAAAAAAAACCCAAAAACACAAAAAGATCCTAAAACTCCTGAAAACCCATAGAAGCCCCTGAAAAGCTCTAAAACCCCTCAAAATCCCTAAACACCCTAAAAACAATAAAATCCTAAAAAATCCCAAAAAATCCATTAAAATATAAAAAATCCTAAAAACCCTTAAAAACACCAGAAAACCATAAAACCCATAAATATATAAAAACACTAAAAACCCATAAAACCCCTAAAAACCACTAACAACTATAAAAACTCTTTAAACCTCTAAAAAAATTTAAAAAGCCAAACAAACATTAAAAACCCAAAAAACTTAAAAACCCCAAAAGATCGTAAAAACCCTAAAACCCCCTAAAACCCCTAAAAACCCTCAAAATCCAGAAAAACCCTTCAAAACCATAAAAATCCTAAAAAACCCTAAAAATGCATGAAAATGTGAAGAACACTAAAAACTAGAAAAACCCCTGAAAACCATAAAACCCCTAAAAACCTTATTAACACATAAAAACCCCTAAAACCCCAAAAAATGTTAAAAACTCTAAAAAACCTTAAAACCTTAAAAAACTCAAAAAAACCCTAAAAACCCAAAAAGACCCTAAAAACACATAAAACTGCTAAAAACCCATAAAACCCATAACACCCCTTAAAACCCATAAAATGCCTAAAAATCACTAAAAACCCTAAAAACACTAAAAACCATAAAAATCCAAAAAAACCCCAAAAAATCCATGAAAACATAAAAAAACCCCAAAACCCCAAAAAAAACGTTGAAAACCACAAAACACCAAAAAACCTTAAAAGGCCCTAAAAACCGATAAAACCCTTAAAAACCACTAAAAACTCTAAAAACTCTTTAAACCCCTAAAAACAATAAAAACTTATAAAAAAACCTTAAAAACCCTAAAAACTCAAAAAAACACTAAAAACCCAAAAGGCCCTAACCCCTGAAAAACCCGAAAAACTATAAAACCACTAAAAAACCATAGAACCCCTCAAAATCCCAAAAAACCCTAAAAACCATAAAATCCTAAACCCCCCTAAAAATACATGAAAAGGTAAAAAACCTTAAAACTCTGGAAACCCCTAAAAATAATAAAAAACCCTAAAACCCATAAAAACCCTAAAATAACTGAAAACTCTAAAAACCCTTAAAACCACAGGAAACATTATAAAACTGTAAAAAAACTTAAAACCCTAAACCCCCAAAAAAACGAAAAACCTTGAACACCCCTAAAAAACCCTACACCCTCAAAATCCTGAAAAATTCTAAAAGACCCTAAAAGCCATAAAAATCCTAAAAAACCAAAAAAAAATCCATGAAAACGTAAAATACCCTAAAAACCCTGAACAACTCCAAAAAACCATAAAAATCCCCTAAAAACCATAAAAAACCTAAAACCCAAAGAAACCCAAAAAACCATTAAAAACTCTAAAACCCCTTAAAACATTAAAAAACTCTAAAAACTGTAAAAATCCCTAAAAAACTCAAAAAAACCCTAAAACCCCAAAAACGACCCTAAAAACCCAGAAAAACATTAAAATGCCAAAAAAATTCTGAAAACCCCAAAAAATAATAAAAATTATTAAAATCCTTTAAAACATTAAAATCTTAAACCCCCCTTAAAATCCATGTAAACATTAAATCCCTAAAAACCCAGAAAGACCCCTGAAAACCATAAAAACCCCTAAGAACTTTAAAAACCACTAAAAACCCATAAAAACTCTAAAAACCCACAAAAGCTCTAAAAACTCTTAAAACCTCCAAAAATGTTAAAAAGCTCTAAAAAAACTAAGGAAAAAAACATTAAAAAATACTAAAATATCATAAAAATGATAAAACCCCCATGAAACAGTAAAAAACCCAAAAAACCCTGAAAAACCTAAAAAACCCTAAAAACCTTAAAAACCCTACAAACCCACTAAAAACTCTAAAAACACTTAAAACCATTAAAACTTTAAAAAAAATCTAAAAAACATTAATACCTCAAAAATTCTCAAAAAACCCCTTAAAACCACAATATACCCCAAAAACCCTTAAAACCCCTAAAAAGCCTAGAACCCCTAAAACCCATGAAACTCCCCAAAATCCCTAAAAACCCTAATACCAAAAAAACAATAAAAATCCAATAAAAAACCAATAAAAATCATTAAAAATACATAAAAACATGAAAAATTCTAAAACCTTAAAAAAACCCTTAAAACCATAAACCCCTAAAAATCTTAAAAAACCCTAAAAACCCTAAAAGCAACTAAAATGACAACAAACCCTTAAAACCCCAAAAAAATGTTAAAAAACCTTAAAACCCTAAAAAACTCAAAAAAAACACTAAAACACACAAAAGACCCTAAAACCCTGAGAAACCATAAAAACCCAAAAAAAACATTGATAAACTCTAAAGATGGTCAGAATCCCTAAAAACCCTAAAAACTGTAAAAATTCTAAACCCCCCCTAAAAATACAGGAAAAAGTAAAAAACCTAAAAACCCATTGAAAACCATAAAAACCCATCAAAACCCTAAAAATAAATAAAAACTCTAAAAACCCTTAAAAACCCATAATACATTAGAAAACTATAAAACCCCTTTAAAACTCTAAAAAACTCAGAAACAACCCCTAAAAACCCAAAAGACCCTAAAAACCTTAAAAACCCCATGAAAACCCTAAGAACCCTCAAAATCCCTAAACCCCTAAAAACCCTAAAAACCATAAAAATCCTAATAAACACATAAAAATCCCTAAAAACATAAAAACACCTAAAAATCCTAAAAGCACCTGAAAACCATAAGACCCCTAAAAACATTAAAACCCCCCAAAAAACCACAAAATACTCCAAAAACCCCTTTAAACCCCTAAAAACGTTATGAAACTCTAAAAACCTTCAAACCCCTGAAAATATAAAAATAAACCAAAAACCCAAAAAGACCCGAAAAACCCTTAAAACCTTAAAAATACATGAAATCTCCTAAGATCACTCAAAATCCCAAAAAACCCAAAAAACCCTAAAATCCATGAAAATGTAAAAACCCCTAAAAACCCTAAAAACCCCCCTGAAAACCATAAAATTCCAAAAAACCTTATAAGACCCTAAAAACCCATACGAACCATATAAAACCACTAAAAACCCTAAAACCCCAAAAATATTTAGAAATTCTAAAAAAACTTAAAACCCCTAAAAACTAATAAAAAAACATAACCCCCCCCCCCCCGAAAACCCCTTTAAAACCCTCAAAATTACATAAAACACTAGAAAATCCTAAAAACCATAAAAATCCTAAAAAACCACTAAAAATCCATGAAAACGTAAAAAACGTAAAAAACCCTAAAACCCCATAGAACCCTTAAAAAGGATAAAAGCTCTGAAAACCCTTTAAACCCCAAAAAATGTTCAAAACACTAAAACACCTTAAAAATCCAAAAAAAATAAATAAAAAAACTTTAAACCCAAAAAGACCGTAAAAACACCAAAAACCACTTAAAACTCTAAAAACCCCCGAAATCCCCTAAAAACTTTTAAAACCATAAAACCTCTAAAAGCATAAAAAACTTTTAAAACCCTGAAAATGCTATGAAAACCATAAAACCTCTAAAAACATAAAAAACTCTAAAAACCCATAAAAGCCTAAAATCGACTAAAACTCAAAAAACCCTTAAAACGCAAAAAACGTTTAAAAACACTAAAAACCCGTAAAACCCAAAAAAACTAAGAAAACCCCTAAAAATCTCAAATTCCCTAAAAACCCAAAAAAATTTAAAAACCATAAAAAACTAAAAATGCCCTGAAAAATCAATGAAAACTTAAAATCCCTAAAAGCCCCGAAAAACACCTAAAAACCACAAAACCCCTTGAAAATTTAAAAAGCCCCAAAAAAACCCTTAAAACCCCTAAAAACATAAAAAACTCTAAAAATATTTAAAACACTAAAATACTCAAAAATACAAGAAAAAACCCCCTCAAAACCCAAAAAGACCCCAAAAACCCTAAAATCACAAAAAACCTAAAACCCAAAAGACCCTAAAAACCCTAAAGAACCCCAAAAACCATACCAATCATAAAACCCCCAAAAAAATCATGAAAAATTAAAAAACCCTAAAAACCCTGAAAACTCCCAGAAAACCATAAAACCCCTAAAAACCATAAAACCCCTAAAACCACTAAAAGATCCCAAAGACCCTAAAACATCAGAAAAACCCAATAAACCCACAAAACCCATGAGGACATTAAAACCTTAAAAACCCTAAAAAACCGCTAAAAACCATAAAAACCTCTAAAAACTATAAAAATGCTAAAAACCTTTAAAAACCCTAAAAACCAATAAAATCTCTAGAAAACCATTAAACCTTGAAATCCCTAAATACCCAAAAAACACTAAAAACACAAAAAACCCCTAAAATGGTGAAAAACCCTAAAAATCCATGAAAAACCCTAAAACCCACCAAAATCTCTAAAAAACATAAAAAACCCTAAAAACCACAAAAATTCTAAAAACCTCTTAAAACTAAAAAAATGAAAAAAACCCCTAAAAACCCTGAAAACCCCTAAAAACACAAAACACCCATAAAAAATTAAAAAACACTAAAAACATTAGAAACACTAAAAACCCTTAAAATCCCTAAAACCCAAAAAACCCTAAACCCCCAAAAGGACCCTAAAACCCTAAAAACCCTAAAAACTACCAAAACCTGTAAAATTCTTCAAAATCCCCAAAACCCTAAAAACCAAAAAAATCCTAAAAACCCCGTAAAAATCCAAGAAAACATAAAAAACCCTAAAAACTACGAAAACCCCTAAAAACATTAAATAACCCTAAATATGCTTAAAATCCCTAAAACCCCACTAAAACTATAAAAACCCTAAAAAACCCTAAAATGTTAAAAAAATCTAAAAAAACCTTAAAACCACTAAAAACTAGAAAAACCACCCCTAAAACCCAAGAAAATACCCTAAAAACAAAGAAAAACCCTAAAACCCCTAAAAACCCTAAAAACCCTTGAAAACATGAAAAACCCTCAAAATCCCTAAAAACCCTAAAAACCATAAAAACCATAAAATTCTTTAAAAAAACCCTAAAAATTATTGAAAATGTAAAAACCCCTGAAAACCCTAAAACCCCCCCCCCCAAACAAAAAAACACTAAATACCCATAAAACACACAAAAACCCCATTAAAAAATCTGAAATCCCTTAAAACCTATAAACACATTAAAAAACTATAAAAACTTGAAAAAATAGATAAAAACCTAAAAACCCAAAAGACCCTAAAAACCATGAAAATTCCTAAAAACCATAAAACACCTAAAACCCATAAAAAACAACAAAATCCCTAAAAACCATAAAAATCCTAAAAAACCCCTTAGAATACATGAAAATGTAAAAAACCTAAGAACCTTGAAAAACCACTGAAGACCATAAAGACCACTAAAACCTTAAAAAACTCTAAAAACCCTAAAAACCCACTAAAAACCCTTTACAACTTAAAATTATTAAAAACTCTAAAAAACCCGAAAAACACAAAAAAAACTCTAAAACCCCTAAAAACCCAAAAATACCCAAACCCTGAAAACCCCAAAAACTATAAAAACCCCTCAAAAATCCTAAAACCCCCCGAAAAACCATAAAAAACCCTAAAAACCAGCTAAAAACTCTAAATACCCTTTAAATCCCTAAAAACAATAAAAAACTATAAAAAACCTTTAGAACCCAAAAAGCTCAAAAAACCCTAAAACCCAAAAGACCCTAAAATGCCTAAAAACACTAAAAACTCTAAAAACCCTCAAAATTCCTAAAAACCTAAAAAAAACATGAAAACCCGCTGAAAACCATAAAACCCCCCCAAAAAATAAAATCCCTAAATACCCATAAAACACCTAAAAACGTTTAAAACTCTAAAAAACCTTAAAACCCCTAAAAAACTAAAAAAACATAAAAGACCCAAAAAGACCTTAAAAACCCAGAATACCCCAAACCCCCATAAACTCTTGAAAACCCCTAAAACTATCAAAATCCCTAAAAACCATAAAAACCCCTAAAAAGCATAAAAATCCTAAAAACACCAAAAATCCATGAAAATGTAAAAAACGCTAATAATGCTAAAAAAACCCCAAGCAGCCACAAAACCCCCAAAAAACCATAAAAACACATAAAATCATTAAAAACCCTCAAAAACTCTAAAAATCCTTAAAATCCCTAAAAACATTAAAAAATCTAAAAAACCTTAAAAAACCAAAAAACTCAAAAAAACCCAAAAAATCCAGAAATATACTAAAATCCCTAAAAACCCTAAGAACTCTAAAACCCCCCTGAAAAAACATTTAACCCCCTCAAAATCCATAAATACCCTAAAAACCATAAAAAACTAAAAAACCCCTTAAAATCCCAAAAAATGTAAAAAATCTTAAAACCCCCCTAAAACCATAGAAACCCTAAAAACTTTAAAAACCCTAAAAGACCATAAAAACCCTAAAAACCCACTAAAAAGTCAAAATACCCTTAAAACCCTAAAAACATTAAAAAACTCTAAATAACCATAAAACAAAAAAAAACTCTAAAAACCCAAAAAACTGAAAATACCCTAAAACCCTTAAAAACCCTAAAACCAAAAAACACCCAAAAAAACCCTAGAAACCATCAAAATCCCTAAAAACCCTAATAATAATACAAAAACCTAAAAAACATCTAAAAATCCATGAAAACAAAAAAAAAACCCCAAAAAACCCTGAAAAACCTCAGAAAACCATAAAACCCCCAAAAACATTAAATACCTCTAAAAACCCATTAAAACCCTTTAACCACTAGAAACTCTAAAACACCTTAAAACCCCTACAAATGTTGAAAACTCTAAAAATGGTTTAAAACCCTAAAAAATTATAAAAAACTCTAAAAAACCCAAAAAATCCAAAAAGACCCTAAACCCTGAAAACACTAGAAAACCCTAGAAACCTTGAAAATCCCTAAAATCCCTAAAAACCTAAAAACCATAAAAATGCTAAAAATTCCCTAAAATCTATGAAAACATAAAAATCCCTAAAGACCTTTAAAACTCCTAAAAACCATAAACCCCTAAAACCTTTAAAAACCCTAAAAGATCATAAAACCCCTCAAAACTCAGTAAAAACTCTATAAACCCTTATAGGGATGGGGACGTTGATTTGTAGTTCCTATTTTTTTCTTCCACTTTTAGGGTCTTTTGGGGTTTTTTGGTGTCTTGGGGGGGTCTAGGGTTTTTCGGTGTGGGTCGTTTGACCCTGCCCCGCCCTTGTCTGCTTTGTTTTCTTTTCTTTTTATAAATTTTGAGGGGGCAGGAATAGCCTGGCGCTGCGGCTTCCTTGCCCTAAAAACATTAAAAAATAAAATAAATTTAAAACCCTAAGAAACCTTAAATTCCCTACAAATCTCAAAAAAACCCTAAAAATCCAAAAGACCCTAAAGACACTTAAAACCCTAAAAAAAACATTGAAAACCCTTTAAACCCTTGAAATCAAAAAACCCTAAAAACCATAAAAATCTTTAAAAACCCCTAAAAATCCATGAAAATGTAAAAAACCCTAAAAACCCTAAATAACCACTAAAAACAATAAAAACCCCTAAAACCATAAAAAACCCCATAATATCATAAAAACCATAAAAGCACTATAAACTATAAAAACCCTTAGAACTCCTAACAATGTTAAAAAATCTAAAAAACTCAAAAAAAACCCTAAAAACCCCAAAAGACCATAAAAACCCTGAAAACCCCTAAAAACCATTAAAACCTCTGAAAATCCCAAAAAACCCTTGAAATCCCTAAAAACCCTGAAAACCATAAAACCCCCTAGAAACCTTTAAAAACCATAAAAACACATAAAAACCTTAAAATCCATTAAAATCTCTAAAACCCCTTAAAACCCCTAAAAATGTAATAAAACTCTAAATACCATAAAACCCCCAAAAAAACTCAAAAGAACCATAAGACCCAAATTGACACTAAAACTTCTAGAAAACCCTGAAAAATCCTTGGAAAACCCCAAAAATCTCTAAAAAATGTAAAAAACCCAAAAAATGTTAAAATCCTAAAACCCCCCCAAAAAATACATGAAAACGTAAAAAACCTTGAAAACCTAAAAAACCCCTACAAACTAAAAAAATGCCTTAAAACCTTAAAAAACCTTAAAACCCCTCAAAACCCCTTAACACATTAAAAAAAATCTAAAAACCCTTAAACCCCCTAAAAACTCAAAACAAAAACCCAAAAAACCCTCAAAATCTCTAAAAACCCATAAAACCCATAAAAATCCTAAAAAACCCCTAAAAATCTAGGGAAAAGTAAAAAAAACTAAAACCCTAAAAAACCTCTGAAAACCATCAAAACCCCTAAAACATTAAAACACCTAAAAACCCACTAAAAATTCTAAAAACCCCATAAAATGTCTAAAAACTCTAAAAAACCCAAAAAACCAAAAAGACCCTAAAAAGCTTGAAAAACCCTAATGACGAGGATCATGGAACACATGGGCATCACGGGGTTGGAGGTGGACATGATGAGGAAGGCGGAATGCACACAAGTGGACAAGACCCTTTGCGTGGAATTGGAGGCCCAATGACAAGGGAGCGGACCAAGAGAATAAAGGAGGCCTTTAATGGATTAATCATGGAATTCCAAGAGGAGTCCCAACACCTTTTCTTGGGGGAAGCATCCGGGCCTATAATTACATTAGTTAAGGCCCAAAAATGCTTTTAAAAATCCAACCCAAGTGGTGCTACGAAATTTCAAGCCCACCACCATGGAATCTTCAAAGTCAAAAGGTGGTGGGCTACTTGTCTTTACTTTTCCAAAAGGGTGTGCTACTTGTCTCCTAAAGTCATGGTCAAGTGCCAAAGTTGTCGAAAGCATCCTATAGGCCTTTTGACTATGGAAAACTAGCCATTAGACTAATTTAAAGAGCCACCCCATGTTTAATTCGAATTTCATGTTTCTTTGGCTATAAATAGCCACCCCCTTGTATTCTTCAAACATCATGAATGGAGGTAATGTTATTATGGTGAGTTTTGCTTGCAACCTTTGGCCTTATTGGCCCACGGTTTGGAAACCGTGAAAGCTAACCATGCAAGGTTCATCCTTGAGGCAGTGGCTGGCACACGATTAGTGTATGGTTTACCTAACTGTGTGACTAAACCATGCATGGTTAAAAAACTAGATCCTAAAAAAGTGGATCTAGGACAGCCTTATGTTTTAATGCCTCTTTTTTTCCAAAGCGACCCTAACTCAGGATTTTTCCATCTCAAATGTTGGAGAACCTCTTCCCATTGTCTCAGAGGTGATCTGAAGGCTTATCTTGGTGATTTGAAGCTATATTATTGTTGTAAGTGATCGTTATTGGTTTATCTTGGTAGTTTTGTAAGATCTACTTCTCCTTCCCTCTCAGATTCTTAGATCTACACCTGCTATGGGTATATATAAGGTTGTAGATGCCTAATATGTTTATATTTGGTCTTGTTGTTTATAGGGGAAGATATCTAAGGTGGGTTCATGGAGATTTAACTCAGTTTCATGGGATTTTAAGAGTCATTCTTCATTTTTGTTATAAAACCTGTGGTAGATGGCTTCACTCTTGACTCCTCATGCTAGAACTGATTGGATTAGTTTCAAATTGATTTAAATTTATAATGAAATTTATGTGAAAATCATGGTAAAAAACTTCTTTAGTGATGGTTTGTGAATTTGTGTTAAATCATGGTATTATTGTGCAAAGTTATTTGATAAATGATTTTAAAATGATGATTTGAAAATAGTTGCTTGATTCAGTTTACAGAAAAAGTTTTTCAATAAAAAGGTTTTTTTTACTAAAATGGTTTTGACATGATTATATTGGCATGGTTGTTGGGAATACTTTGTGTGTGTGTTCATATTTCATTACAAGGCTTGGTTGAAATATGACCTTGTCTTGGTGCCAAAGGTTTAATGACACATGAGCTTTTATTACCTTGTGACGACTTGGTAGATCGATGTGAAACCACTCATGAGTATCAAACTGTCATAACGAAGAATGCATGTGTAGATGTGTGGATGTGTGGATTGGAATGGGGTATGCCAAAGTGGAATTAATGAAATGGTTTTGGAACATTGTTTGGTTGCTTTACATTGAAATTGGTGTTGTTTGAGAAAAGTGTTTTACATTGGCACTTGTTTATATTTTGATATAAACTGTTTTAGAAATTGTTTTATATAAATTATTTTATATGATTGGGCTAACATGTTCTATCCTAAAAATCCAAAAAGACCATAAAACCCCTAAAACCCTAAAAATCCATAAAACCCCTAAAACCATAAAAACCCTCAAAATCCCTAAAAATCCTAAAAAACCCTAGACCACAAAAATCCAAAAAACCCTAAAAATCAATGAAAACCTAAAAAACTCTAAAAACCATAACACCCCCCCCCCCCCCGAAAATCATAAAAACTACAAAAAACCGTAAAACCCCTAAAAACCCTAAACCCCCCTAAAAACACAATAAAAAGTCTAAAACCCTTAAAACCCCTAAAAACATTAAAAACTCTAAAAAACCTTAAAACCCCTAAAAATTCAAAAAAAAACTCTAAAACCCAAATAGGAATTAAAACAACTAAAAATCCTCGAAAAACCAAAAAAACCATCAAAATCCCTAAAGACCCTAAAAAACTCTAAATCCCATTAAAATCCTAAAAACCACTAAAAATCCACAAAAACATAAAAAACCCTTTAAACCCTAAAACTCACTAAAAACACCTAAAACCCCTCCAAATCTCTAAAAATCCTAAAATACCATAAAAACCATAAAATTCCTAAAAATCCATGCAAATGTAGAAAACCGTAAAAACCATAAAAAATGCCAGAAAACCATAAAAAACACTAAAAACCCTAAAACCCCATAAAACCCTAAAACCCTAAAACCACTAAAATCTCTAAAAATCCTTTAAACCCCTAAAAACATTAAAAACTCTAAAAAAGCTTAAAAAATCTAAAAACTCAAAAAAGACCCCAAAAAACCAAAAGAGTCCCTAAAACCCCTTAAAACCTCTAAAAATCCTAAAACCACTGAAAAACCCTAAACCCCTCAAAATCCCTAAAAACCCTAAAAAACCATAAAAATCCTCAGAACCACTAAAAATCAATGAAAACATAAAAAACCCCGAAAACCCCGAAAACCTCCTAAAAACCATAAAAACCCCCTAAAACCATGAAAATATAAAAAAACTTTAAAACCCTGAAAAACCCATGAAAACCATAAAAAACCCTAAAACCCCATAAAAACCTAAAAACCCACTAAAAAATCTAAAAATCCATTAAAACCCTAAAAACATTAAAAAACTCTAAAAGACATTAAAAAACTCAAAAAATACTAAAAACCCCAAAAGACCCTAAAAACCTAAAACTCCTAAAACCCCTTGAAAACCCCTAAACCCCCTCAAAATCCCTAAAAAACCATAAAACACATAAAAATCCTAAAAAAGCCCTAATAATCCATGAAAATATAAAAAACCCTAACCCCCCACTAAAACCCATAAAAACCCCTAAAAACCTTAAAAAAATCAAAAAAACACTAAAAACCCTTAAAACCCATAAACACCCAAAATAACCATAAAAACCCTAAAAACCCTGAAAATCCCTAAAACCCTTAAAACCTCTGAAAAAGCCCAAAAAACACAAAAAATCCCTAAAACCCCTAAAAACAATAAAAATCCTAAGAAACCACTAAAAATCCATGAAAACATAAAACCCACTAAAAAACGTGAAAAATCTCTAAAAACCATAAAACCCCTAAAAACCGTTAAAACCCTAAAAACCCAAAAAGACCCTAAAACCCAAAAAGTCCCTAAACACATATAAAAAATCCTTAAACCATCTAAAAACCCTAGAAACCCTCAAAATCTCAAAAAAACCTAAAACACCCTAAAAATCCATGAAAACGTAAAAACCCCTAAAATCCTAAAAATCCATGAAAACTATAAATTCCCTTAAAAATATTTAAAAACCCTAAAACCCCATAAAAACCACTAAAAACACTAAAAATCGGTTTGTGCAGAAGTTTCAGGTTCATATTTCTGATCCCACGGATCTGTTTCATGTTACCGATGAAGGGCTTGTTAAGGTTTGCTACGACATGGCTACCATAAGGTTTGTGGCCTCCTGTGTTGTGGTTGGTTTGAATTTGATTGGTAGAGGGTGCTGGGTATTTTTTCTGCTTGAGTTTTTAGCTGTGATGGTTCTGGTTTTTTCAAATCTGCTGCTTCGACTCTTGGTGTGTGCTGATGAGAGAGATAGGTCGTTTGTTGCTGCCTATTTGCATGGAGCGAAAGGAGATGCTGGCCCTCAGAGACCTTGGTGCTGGATGATGTTTGTGGATGGATTGGGGTTTGGAGATGTTGGTTTTTTACTAGCGTTATATCGCACTGGGGAGGAGGTGATGGAAGCTAGAATTGGAGTGACTGGATGCTGGTTTGTCAGGCTGTGTCTGAATGGGAGCTGTTGGGTGCAAGTTGCCGGTGCTGGGTGTTGGTTGATACTGTTGGTTGGTTTTGATATGGTGAGTGTTGTGTGCTGCTGTTTGGCTTGATAGTAATAATATGTTGTTGCTTGATGGTTAATACTGTGATGGGGTTTGTCTTGGGACTACTGGAGGTTGGTGGTAGTGACTTTGTGGTGCTGAAGTTGGGTCGATGGAATTGCTGAAGATGGTTTTGGTGCTGCTGGATGTTTGTTGCTGATTGGGGTATATGGTGAAGATGGATGCTTGTTGCTGATCGGCTGGGATGTGATGTTGGGTACATTTACATTTTTATGCTTTGTTTGGATTTGTGTGTTTTTTGGTCTTTCTTTTTGGGGTTTTTGGGGTTTGGGGTTATAAAGGGTTTTTGGGCGTGGGTCGTTTGACCCCTCCCCTCTCTTGTCTGATGCGTCTTTTCTAAAATAAATTTGGGGGGGGGGGGGTCGGGAAAAGTTTGACACTCACATATTCCTTGCCCTAAAAACTTTAAAAAACTCTACAAAATCTTAAAAACCCTAAAAACTAAAAAAAAATCCTAGAAACCCAAAAATATCAGAAAAACCCTAAAAACCCTCAAGTCCCTAAAAATCCAAAAAAACCCTAAAATCCATTAAAAAAATCTTAAAACCCCCCTAAAAATCAATGAAAAAGTGAAAAACCCTATAAAACTTATGAAAATCATAAAACCCCTAAAACCCTTCAAACCCTTAAAACCCCATAAAAAACCTAAAAACCCACTAAAAACTCTAAAATCCCTTAAAATCCCTAAAAATGATAAAACTCTAAAAAAGCTAAAACCCCCCAAAAAACTCAAAAAACCCTAAAACCCAAAAACACCCCAAAGCCCCTAAAAACACTAAACCCCCTAAAATCCCCTAAAAACCCAAAAAAAACACTCACAATTCCTAAACCCTAAAAATATTAAAAAACATAGCCCCCCCTAAAAATACATGAAAACGTTAGAAACCTAAAAACCATGAAAACCCCTAAAAACCATAAAAACCCCTAAATACAATAAAATCACTAAAAACCCATAAAACCCACTAAAAACCTTAAAAATCTAGAAAACGCCAAAAAACTATAAAAACTATAAAAAACCTTAAAACCAGAAAAAGCTAAAAAATCCAAAAAAACCTTTAAAACCCAGAAAAACCACAACCCCTAAAAACTTCTAAAAACCCCTAAAAACACCCAAAATCCATAAGAACCCTAAAAACCATAAAAATCATAAAAACCCCTAAAAATCCATGGAAACGTAAAACCCCCAAAAAACCCTAAAAGTCCCATGACGGCCATAAAACCCCCCAAAACCATAAAAGACCCTAAAAACCCATAAAATCCTTAAAAACCCACTAAAAACTTTAAAAAAACTTTAAACCCCAAAAAGTGTCAAAAAAATATAAATAACCTTAAAACCCTCAAAAAATAAAAAAACCCAAAAAACTCAAAGACCCTAAAATCTCTTAAAACCCTAAAAACCCTAAAAACCCATAAAAACCTAAAAAACCCCTAAAAATGAAGGAAAACGTAAAACCCCCTAAAAACCCTTCAAAAAACCTTGAAAACCATAAACACCTTAAAAACCCTGAACACCTATAAAAACCCAAAAAACCAACTAAAAAATCTAAATACCCTTAAAACAGTAAAAAAATCAAAAAACTTTGAATAACCTTAAAAAAACTAAAAATTATAAAAACCCTAAAACTCTTAAAAGCAAAAAAAACCCCAGAAAAACCATAGAAACCTTCAAATCCCTAAAAACCCTAAAACCCAAAAAAAATTAAAAATCCTACAAAATGCCTAAAAATCCATGAAGGGAACCGTTAAAAGTGGAAAATGTAGATACAAGCATAAAAATTCATGAAAACATAAAAAACCCAAAAAAACCTTGAAAAAATCTAAACACCATAAAACCCCCTCCTAAAAACCCAATAACCACTAAAAATATAAAAAACCCCTTAAAACCACCAAAAATGCTGAAAACTCTAAAAACCCTTTAAAACACTATGAAAACTCTAAAAAACCCAAAAACCCCAAAGGACCCTAAAACCGTGAAAAACCCTGAAAACACCAGAAAACCCAAAAAAATCCTGAGAATCCTAATATCTCTAAAATCCAAAATAATGTGAGACGCTTGAATAAGTGATATTATTTGACTTTGGTGTCCAAAGATGCCATATCTAGAATCCTCCATGTGGGCAAGGCATCCAAATTCATGCAAGCATGTGGATCAAGCTTTAAACTTCAATTTTGGGCTTGAATAAGTGATATTATTGGACCATTTTTTCCATCCATGCAAAGCAAGATCCATTGGGCCTTTAATGAATCAAAATGTGCGCCATTGTATCATTGAGCCTCTTTAGTCTCCTTCGCATCATTGGGCCTTGCAAAATCAACTCTTCCTCCCGCACAATCGATTTGGTGCCTTAAAACCCTAAAATCCATGAAAACGTAAAAAACCCTAAATACCATAAAACCCCTAAAACCCATAGAAACCCTAACAACCCATAAAAAACCTCAAAAACCACTAAAAACTCTAAAAAACCTTAAAATCCCTAAAAACTTTAAAAATATAAAAAACCTTTTAAACCCTAAGAATCCTTAAATACCCTAAAAAACCCCTAAAGTTCCTAAAAACCTTAAAACAATTGAAAACCCCGAAAACCCCTTGAAATCCCAAAAAACTCTAAAACCCATAAAAATCATAAAAAAACCCCTAAAAATCCATGAAAATGTAAAAAACCCAAAAAACCATAAATAAAAATTGAAAATCATAAAACCCCTAAAAACCATATAAACCCATAAAGACCATAAAAATCACAAAAGGCTCTAAAAACCCTTAAAACTCATAAAAATGTTAAATAATCTAAAAAACTCAAAAAAAAACCTAAAAACCCAAAAGACCCTAAAAACCATAAATATTTTAAAAACCCCTAAAAATCCATGAAAACGTAAAAAAACTAAAAAAAACTTGAAAAAATCCGAAAATCCAAAAGGACCCTAAAACCCTGAAGAAACCCTAAAAACCACTGAAAACCCCCAAAAATCCCTCCCCCCCCAAAAAACCCTAAAACCGTTAAAATCCTAAAAAACCCCAAAAATACATGAAAACGTAAAAAACCCCTGAAAACCAAGAAAAACCCCTGAAAACCCAAAAAATCCAAAAAACCCTTAAAAAACCTAAAAACCCGAAACAAACCCGAAAAAATCACCAAAGACTCAAAAAACCCTTAAAACCCCTCAAAACATTAAAAAACTCTAAAAATCCTTAAAACCCCAAAAAACTCAAACAATCCCTTCAACCAAAAAACCCAAAAAACCCTAAAACCCTTGGAAAACCCGAAAATCCCTCAAAATCCCTAGAAACACTAAAAAATCATAAAAACCATAAAATTTTTATAAAAATCAATGAAAATATAAAAAACCCTAAAACCCTGAAAAACCCTTGAAAACCATAAATACCCCTAAAAACATTAAAAAACACTAAAAACCCAAAACCACTAAAAACTCTAAAAACCTTTACAACTCCTAAAACGTTAAAAAACTCTAAAAAACCTTAAAAAACCAAAAGACCCTAAAAATCTAAAAAAAACCCCAAAACCCTAAAAACAAATTCCCTTAAAAACTTAAAAATCCCTAAAAATAATAAAATCCCTAAAAATAATAAAAACCTAAAAAACAACTAAAAATCCATGAAATTGTAAATAACCCTAAAACCACTAAAAACCCCTGAAAATAATAAAACCCTTAAAATATTTAAAAACCTAAAAACCCAAAAAAAACCCTAAAAACAACTAAACATCTAATATCCCTTAAAACCACTAAAAATGTCTAAAAACTCTAAAAAGCCGTAAAACCCCAAAAAAGTCAAAAAAATACACTAAAAACCTCTAAAAAATCCATGAAAACATAAAAAAAGATTAAAAATCATAAAAAAGGCCCTTTAAAACCATAAATTCACCTAAAAATCTTAAACACTATAAAAAATAGAAAAACACCTAAAAACCACTAAAAACTCTAAATACCCTTACAACCCCTAAAAATGTTAAAAACTGTAAAAACCTTAAAATCCCTAAAAAACTCAAAAAAATCCGAAAAACCCAAAACTATCTTAAAAACCCCTGAGAAACCTAAACCCCTCAAAATCCCTAAAACCCCTAAAACCCTTAAAAACCCAAAAAACCATAAAAATCCTAAAAAACTCTTAAGAATCAATGAAAATGTAAAAAAACCCTGAAAACCCTAAAAACCCCTTGAAAACCATAAAACCCCCTGAAACCCTTAAAAACCCAAAACCACTAAAAACTCTAAAACCCCTAAAACCTAAAAAGACCCTAAAAACCAAGAAAACCCCTAAAACCCACTAAAAACTCTAAAAAATCTAAAAAACAATAAAATCCTAAAATACTAAAAAAACCTGAAAAACCCAAAAAGACCTTAAAAACTCTGAAAACGCCTAAAAACACCAAAAACCCTTGAAAAACCCCCAAACCCCTCAAAATCAGAAAAAAACCCTAAAAAACCATAAAAACCATAAAAATCCATAAAAACATAAAGAAACCCTAAAAATCCCCCCAAACTCAATAAAACCCTAAAAACCAAATAGACCCTAAAAACCCAGAAAACCCCCCAAAACCATCAAAATCTCTAAAGACACTAAAAAACCCCAAAACCCATAAAAATCCTAAAAATCCCTAAAATCCACAAAAATGTAAAAAACCCTTAAAACCCTAAAACCAATGAAATCCCTAACAACCCTAAAAGACCATAAAAATCATAAAAACCACCAAAAATCCATGAAAACATAATAAACCCTAAAATCTTAAAAACCGTGAAAGCCCCCTGAAAACCATAAAAACACTTAAACCCCCATAAAAACTCTAAAAACCATTCAAACCCTTAAATATGCTAAAAAATTATTAAACCCTCAAAAACACTAAAAAACTCAAAAAAACCCAAAACACCCAAAAAGACCCTAAAAACCTAGAAAACCCCCAAACCCAAAAAAACCCTAGAAAAAACCTAAAACCCCAAAAAATCCCTAAAAACCATTAAAACCTTAAAAATCCTAAAAACACCCTATAACCTAAAAACCCGAAAAGCCCCAGAAAACCATAAAAACCCCTAAAAGGCTTTAAAAACCCTAAAACTCCATAAATACCCTAAAAAGTACTGAAATATCTAAAAACCATTAAAACCCCTTAAAAATGTTAAAATGTTCTAAAAAACCTTAAAACCCATAAAAATCCTAAAAATCCATAAAGCCCTAAAAATACAAAAAACCCTAAAAACCCCATAAAAACCCTCAAAATACATAAAAACACTAAAACCCTAAAAACCATAAAAATCCTAAAAGACCCCTAAAAATCCACAAAAAGCTAAAAAAACTATCAAAACCTTGAAAACCCTTGAAAACCATTACAACCCATAAAAACCATAAAAACCCATAAAACCCCATAAAAACCTCTAAAACTCTAAAACCCGTAAAAACGTTTAAAAAAATTTAAAAAACTTTAAAAACCCTAAAAAACTCAAAAAACCCCTAATAACACAAAAGGTCCTAAAAATCCTTAAAACCATTGAAAACCGTAAAAACCCACAAAATCCCTAAAACCCCAAAAAACCATAAAAATCCTAAAAACTCTTAAGAATCCATGAAAAGGTAAAAACCCCTGAAAACCCTGAAAAAACCCCTAAAAACTTTAAAAAACCAAAAAACCACTAAATACTCTAAAAACCCTCAAAACACATAAAACCCCTAAAAACCCCTACAACCCCTTAAAACCTCTAGAAAAGACTAAAACCCTTCAAAATCCCTAAAAAGCATAAAAATCCTAAGAAACCCCTAAAAATCTCTGAAAATGTAAAAAACCTTAAAAAACCCCTAAAAACCATAAAACCCCAAAAAACCTTAAAACTCCAAAAGACCCTAAAAACCCAAAACGTCCCTTAAAACCCAGAAAAATGCCTAAAAATCTCTGAAAAACCCTAAAAACCCTAAAAATCTTTAAAAATATTAAAAAACCCTAAAATTCATAAAAATCCTCAAAAAAACCCTAAAAACCCTAAAAAACCACCGAAAACCATAAATTCTCCTAAAAACGATAAAAACCCCTAAAACCCCATAAAACCCACTAAAAACACTAAAAATCCTTAAAATCCTAAAAATGTTTAAAAAAACTCTAAAAACCCCAAAAAATTCAAAAAAAAACTCTACAAACCCAAAAAGATCCTAAAAAACTTGAAAACCCCTATAAACCAATGAAAAAGCCGAAAAACTCTCAAAAACCCTAAAACGCTTGAGAAACCCCTGGGAAACATAAAAACCCCTAAAAACCTTAAAAAACTTAAAAACCACTCAGGATTGTTCTTGTCTAGAGTCTTGTGGGTGGCGACTTCTCTTGGCTGGTTGGTTTTGTGCTGATAGGGTGTTGTTGCTTGGGTTGCTGGGTGCAGGGTTTCAGAGACGCCTTTTTTGGTTTGGTGGCTTCTTGCTGCTCATGTTGGGGAGGAGTTTTTTTGTACTTCTGGTTCTGGTTTTCGTTCTACAGGCTATGTTGGGATTGCAGGTTGGTGGCGTGTTGTTTCGTTCTTGGATGGGGTGAATCTAGCCATGGACTTGTGCAGATGCTTTCTTGTGGATAGGAATAGTGGAGTGCGGAATTCTAGTCTTTGTCTTGGGCTTTGCTTCTCCATTTTTGCTTTTTTGGTCCTTCGTGTTAGTTGTTTCACCCTTGGGTGATAGTTTGTACTTCAATTCCTTTTCCCTTTTATATATCATGTTCTATTTATGTTGTAAAAAAACCCAAAAAAACCATAAAACCACAAAAAATTCTAAAAACCCATAAAACCCCTAAAAAAGTTAAAATCTCTAAAAAACCTTAAAACCCCCGTAAAAACTAAAAAAAAAACCCAAAACCCTAAAAGACCCTAAAAACCCTGAAAACCATAAAAACCACTAAAAACCCCTCAAAATACCTAAAAACCCTAAAAACAATAAAAATCCTAAAACACCCCTAAAAATCCATGAAAACATAGAAACCCATTAAAACGCCAAAACCCTAAAAGGCATAAAAACCCCTAAAATCTATAGAAACCCCCCAAAACCCATAAAAACCCCTAGAAACTCTAAAAATCCTTAAAATCTCTAAAAACGTTAAAAAATTTCTAAAAAACCTTAAAACCCGAAAAAAATAAAAAAAACCCCCCTAAAATCCAAAAAATAACCTAAAAACCCTAAAAAATTCTGAAAAAGTAAAACCCCTAAAAACCCTTAAAAACCCTAAAAACCATAAAAATCCTAAAAACCCCTAAAAATCCATGAAACCGTAAAACTCCTAAAAATAATGAAAACCCTTAAAACCATAAAACCCCCTAAAAACATTAAAAACCCCTAAAAACTCATAAAACCCTAAAAACCACTAAAAAACCTTAAAACCATAAAAATATTTAAAAAACTCTAAAAAACCTTACACCCCTAAAAACCTCAAAATTCCTCAACGCCCTAAAAACCATAAAAACCTTAAAACCCATAAAAATCCTAAAAACCCCTAAAATCCACCAAAAATGTAAAAAACCCTTAAAACCCTAAAAGACCCTAAAAACAACAAAAATCCTAAAAATCCATGAAAACATCGAAAAATCAAAAACCCTAAAAAACCCAGAAAACCATAAAACCCCTAAAAACCTTAAAAAATCCTAAAAACCCAAAAAACCACTAGAAACTCTAAAAAACCCTAAAAACCCCTAAAAGAAATATGAATCATCTGAATGGGAGTCAGTGGAGTTGGATGCTTCCTCTGGTTATGGTGCGAATGGGGACCCATTTGTGGATAGAGTCGTTGATTTGTAGTTCCCACTTCTTTCTCTTCTACTCTTCGGGTCTTTTGGGTTTTTGGGGTCTTAGGGGGTCCAGGGTTTTCGGTGTGGGCTGTTTGGCCCCATCCCAACCTTATCTTCTTTGCTTTTCTTTTAATAAATTTTGGGGGGCCATAAATAGCCTGGCCTCGCACCTTCCTTGCCCTAAAACCAGTTAAAACATTAAAAATCTCTGAAAAACTCAAAAAAAAACCCAAAAAACCCAAAAATCTCTAAAAACCCTAAAACCCCTAAAAAATGCTAAAAGTCGTCAAAATCCCTAACAACCCTAAAAGACCATAAAAATCATAAAAACCACTAAAATCCATGAAAACATAAAAAATCCTAAAACCTTAAAAACCCAGAAAACCCCCTGAAAACCATAAAAACACTTAAACCCCCATAAAAACCCTAAAAACCCACTAAAACTCTAAAAACCCTTCAAACCCTTAAAAATGCTAAAAAATTATAAAAACCCTCAAAAAACTAAAAAACTCAAAAAAACCTAAAAGGACCCTAAAAACCCACAAAATCCCTAAAAACCATAAAAACCATAAAAATCCTAAGAACGCCCTAAAACCCACGAAAACGTAAAAAAACCATAAAAAACCTGAAAAGCCCCGGAAAACCATAAAAACCCAAAAAGCTTTAAAAACCCTAAAACCCCATAAATACCCTAAAAACTACTAAAATATCTAAAAAACATTAAAACCCCTTAAAAATGTTAAAAAGTTCTAAAAAACCTTAAAACCCATAAAAATCCAAAAAATCCAAAAAGCCATAAAAAAACTAAAAACCCCATAAAAACCATCAAAATACATAAAAACTCTAAGACCCTAAAAACCATAAAAATCCTAAAAGACCCCTAAAAATCCATGAAAAAGTAAAAAAACCATAAAAACCCATAAAAACCATAAAAAACGTAAAACCCCATAAAAACCATAAAAAACATAAAGCCCCATAAAAACCCTAAAAACTCTAAAAACCCTTAAAACCCCTAAAAACGTTTAAAAAAAAATCTAAAAAACATTAAAAACCCTAAAAAACTCATAAAAAACTAAAAACACAAAAGGCCCTAAAAACCCTTAACCATTGAAAACCCTTAGAACCCACAAAATCCCTAAAAACCCTAAAAACCATAAAAATCCTAAAAACTCTTAAGAATCCATGAAAATGTAAAAACCCCTAAAAACCCTGAAAAACCCCTTAAAAACTTTAAAAAACCAAAAAACCACAAAATACTCTAAAAACCCCCAAAACACCTAAAAACCCTAGAAGACCCTAAAAACCCTAAAAACCCCTATAACCCCTTGAAACCTCTAAAAAATCCTAAAACCCTTCAAAATCCCTAAAACCCCCTAAAAACATAAAAATTCTAAGAAACCCCTAAAAATCTCTCAAAATGTAAAAAACCCTAAAAAACCTAAAAACCCCTAAAACCATAAAACCCCTCAAAACCTTAAAAACCCAAAAGACCCTAAAACCCCAAAACGTTCCTAAAACCCAGAAAAATCCCTAAAAACCTCTGAAAAATCCTAAAAACCCTCAAAATCTTTAAAAATCTTTAAAAACCCTAAAATTCATAAAAATCCTCAAAAAACCCTAAAAATCCACTGAAAACCATAAATTCTCCTAAAAACCTTAAAACCTTGAAAACCCCCTAAAACCCACTAAAACACTAAAAATCCTTAAAACCCTAAAAATGATAAAAAAAACTCTAAAAATCCCTAAAAAATCAAAAAAATACCTAAAAACCCAAAAAGATCCTAAAAAACCTGAAAACCCCTATAAACCAATGAAAAATCCTAAAAATTCTCAAAATACCTAAAACCCTTGAAAAACCCCTGGAAAACATAAAAACCCCTAAAACCTTAGAAAACCTAAAAACCTATCATGTTTGTTCTTGTCTAGTCTCTTGTGGATCTGGTGGCTGCTCTTGGCAGATTGGTTTTGTGCTGATAGGGTGTTGTTGCTTAGGTTGCTGGGTGTTGGGTTTCAGAGATGCCTTTTTTGATTTTCCGGCTTCGAGCTGCCCATGTTGGGGAGGAGTTTTTTTTACTTCTTGTTCTGGTTGTCGTTCTGCAGGCTGTGTTGGGCTAGTAGGTTGGTGGCGTGTTGTTTCGTTCTTGGATGGGGTGTGTCTAGCCATGGACTTGTGCAGATGCTTGCTTGTGGATAGGAACAGTGGACTGCAGAATGCTAGTCTTCGGCTTGGGTTTTGCTTCTTTATTTTTTCTATTTTTGTCCTTCGGGTCAGTTGTTTCAACCTTGGGTGATTGTTTGTACTTCAATTCCTTTTCCCTTTTATATATCATGTTCTATTTGTCTTGCAAAAAAAAATTAAAACCACAAAAAAGTCTAAAAACCCATAAAACCCCCAAGAACTCATAAAACCCTAATTACCACTAAAAACCCTTAAAACCATAAATTTTTTAAAAAACCCTAAAAAACCTTACACCCCTAAAAAACTCAAAAAACCCTAAAAACCCTGAAAAACCATAAAATCCCTAAAAATTCCTCAAAACCCTAAAAAACCATAAAAATATTAAAAATCCCCTCAAAATCAAAGAAAACATAAAAATCCCTAAAAACCCTAAAACAAAAAAGAAACCCCGGAAAAAATATAAAAACCCCTAAAAACCTTTAAAAACACGAAAAACCCATAAAACCCTAAAAACCACTATAAACTCTAAAAATATTTAAAACCCCTAAAAATGATAAAAAAACACTCAAAAACCTTTAAACAAAAAAAAAACAAAAAACACTAAAACCGAAATAAAAACAAAAAACCCTAAAACCCCCAAAAAGACACTAAAACCCCTGAAAAACCCTAAAAATCCCTAAAAATACCTAATATCCCTAAAAACCATAAAATCCAAAAAAAACCCTAAAAATCAATGAATATATAAAAGTACCTAAAAACCCTAAAACCACCCTAAAAACCATGAAACCCCTAATAACCAGAAAACCCCTAAAAAGCACTAAAAAATCTTTAAACCCCTAAAATTGTTTCAAAACTCCCTAAAATACCCTTAAAAACTTAAAAAACCCTAAAAACCCAAAAAATTAACCTAAACCCCCCCAAAAAACCTTAAACCCCTAAAACCCCTGAAAACCCCTAAAAGTTCTAAAAATTCCTAAAAACACTAAAAACCATAAAAACCATAAAAACACTAAAAACCCACAAACCCCTAAAAATGTAAAAAAACTCTAAATAATCTTCAAAACCTAAAAAACTCAAAAAAATACAAAAAAACCCAAAAAGACCCTAAAAATATTGAAAACTGTTAAAAACACTAAAATCCGCTAAAAACACCTAAAACCCCTCAAAATCGATAAAAACCCTAAAAAACAGTAGAAACCATAAAAATTCTAAACACACCCTAAAAATAAATTAAAATGTTAAAAACCCAAAAAACCCTGAAAAGCACAAAACCCCGAAAAAGCTAAAGAAACCCTAAAAACTGATAAAAATCCTAAAACAATTAAAATCTCTAAAAACCCTAAAATCCCCTAAAAACGTTAAAAATTTATAAAAACCCATAAACACCCTAAAAACTAAAAGAAAACCAGAAGACAACAAAAACCCTAAGAACCCCTGAAAAACCCGCAAAACCCCTCAAAACCCCTAAAAACCATAAAAATCCTAAACCCCCCTAAAAATCCACGAAAACGTAAAAAACATTAAAAACCCTAAAAACTACAGAAATCCATAAAAACCTCTAAAAACCATAAAAATCCTGAAACGCATAAAAACCCTAAAATTCACTAAAAACATTAAAAAACTCTAAAAAATCTTAAACACCCAAAAAAACCCTAAAAGCCCTAAAAATATCCTACACACTTTGAAAATCCCTAAAAGGTTAAAAGCCCTAAAAGCCATAAAAATCATAAAACCCCCCAAAAAATCACTAAAAACTCTAAAAACCGTTAAAACGTTAAAACGTTAAAAAATCAATAAACCTTAAAAACCCAAAAAAAACTCAAAAATACCCTAAAAACCCAAAAAAAGACCCTAAAATCCCTGAAAAACCCTAAAAGCAAATAAAAACTCCAAAAAACCATAAAAATCCTAAAAAACCTCTACAAATTCAGGAAAACATAAAAATCCCTCAAAACCTAGAAAAACCCCTCGAACCCATAAAAACCTTAAAAAAACCTAAAGAATCATAAAAAATCTAAAAAGCCACTGAAAACTCAAAAAAGCCATAAAACCCATGAAAATGTTAACAACTCTAAAGAACCTAAAACCCTAAAAAAACAATAAAATCCTAAAAACTGAAAAAACCCTAAAATCCCCTAAAAAACCCTAAAAACCATAAAAACCATAAAAACCCTAAATAACATAAAAATTCTAAAACCCACTAAAAATACATGAAAACTTAAAAAATCATAACGAACCTAAAAAAACCCCGAAACCCCTAAAAATGCCTAAAAACCTTAAAAACCATAAAAATCCTAAAAACCCACGAAAACTCTAGAAACCTTTTAAACCCCTAAAAATGATTAAAACTCTAAAAAAAATTAAGAACCCTAAAATTCTAAAAAAAACAGAAAAACCCAAAAGACCCGAAAATCCCTGAAAACACCTAAAACCCCTAAAAAACTAGGAAAACCCTCAAAATCCCTAAAAACCATAAAAATCCAAAAAACCCTGAAAATCCCTGAAAATATAAAAACCCTAAAACCCTGAAAAACCTTTTAAAACCTTTAAACCCCTAAAAACCTTAAAAACCCTAAAAACCCATAAAAACCCTAAAAACAACTAAAATATCTAAAAACCCTTAAAACCCCTAAAAATTTTAAAAAACATTTAAACCCCAAAAAGACCATAAATCCTTGAAAACCAATAAAAACCCTAAAAATACTTAGAATCCCGAAAAAATCTAAAAATCCCTAAAAATCGTAAAAATCCTAACCCCCCCCCTAAAAATCCATGAAAAGGGAAAAACCCCTAAAACCCTGAAAACCACTTAAAACCATAAAACCCCTAAAACCTTAAAACTAAAAAACCCCATAAAAACCCTGAAAACCACTAAAAACTCTAGAACCTCTTAAAACCCATAGAAACATAAAAAAATCAAAAAAATAAATAAAGCTCTAAAAAACTCAAACAAACCCCTAAAAACCCAAAAATACCTCAAAACACCTAAAAACCCTAAAAACCCTAAAACCCCTAAAAACCCCTAAAAACCCCTAGGAACCCTCAAAAGACTGAAAAACCCTAAAAATCATAAAACCCTAATAAACCCCTAAAAATCTATGAAAACGTAAAACACCCTAAAAACCCCAAAAACTCTTGAAAACCAAAAAACCCCTAAAAACATTAAAAAACCCAAAAAACCCAAAAAACTACTAAAAAACTCCAAAAACGATTAAAACCCATAAAAACATTAAAAACTCTAAAAAACCTTAAAACCCATAAAAAAAAATAAAAAAACACTAAAAACCTAAAAATACCCTAAAAACCCCTAAAAACAGTTGAAAGCCCCTAAAACCCCTCAAAAATCCCAAAAAACCCTATAACCCAAAAAAATCCTAAAAACCCATGAAATCCATGAAAACGTAAAAAATGATAGAAACCCTAAAAACCCATGAAAACCATAACAACTGCTAAAAACCTTAAAAAACCCTAAAAATCATAAGAACCATAGAAAGCCACTAAAAACTCTAAAAACTAAAAACCGTAAAAAAGTTAAGAAACTCTAAAAAGCCTTTAATCCCCTAAATACTAACAAAAAAACATAAAACACAAAAATTCCATAAAAACCCTGAAAACCCGTGAAATCCCCTAAACCCCCAAAATCTCAAAAACCCTGGAAAACCCTAAATACCATAAAAATCCAAAAAACTCCCTAAAAATCCATGGAAATGAAAAAAAAACCCCTAAAGACCCTGAAAACCCCCCTAAAACCATAAAAACCCCTAAAAACCTAAAAAACACCTAAAAACCCATAAAACCCCTTAAAAAACTCTAAAAATCCTTAAAACCACAAAAAATGTTCAAAAACTCAAAAGTCCTTAAAAGCCCTAAAAAGCTCAAAAACCCCTTAAAACCAAAAAGTCCCTAAAACCCTAAAAAAACTCTGAAAACCCTAAAAAACTCTAAAACACCTCAAAATCCCTAAAACCCTAAAAACCCTAAAAATCAATTAAAGTGTAAAAACCCCTAAAAATCCTAAAAAACTCATGGATACCATAAAAACCAAAAAACCCCTAAAACCCCATAAAACCCTAAAAACCACTAAAAACTCTGAAAATCCTTTAAACCCCTAAAAATGTTATAAACACTAAAACACCTTAAAAACCCAAAAAACTCTAAAAAACCTTAAAAACCCAAAAAGGCCGTAAAAACCCAAAAAACCCCTTAAAACCCTAAAACCCCCTAAAAACCCCTAAAAACCCTAAAAACCCTAAAAACCCCAAAAAACGATAAAAATCCTAAAAAACCTTTCAAAATCAATGAAAATGTAAAACACCTAAAACCTTTAAAAAACCCTAAAAACTCTAAGACCCCTTAAAATCCCTAAAAACATCAAAAACTCTAAAAACCTTAAAACCAGTAAAACCCAAAAAACCCATAAAACCCCCAACCCCTAAAAACTTTAAAAACCCTTTAAACCCAAAAAAATGTTAAAAACCCTAAAAACCTAAAAACCCTAAAATAACTCAAAAAAACCCAAAAAACACCCTAAATCCTTGAAAACCCTAAAAATCATAGAAAAACCCTAAACCCATAAAAAAACCCAAACCCCAAAAGACCCTAAAACCCCCAAAAGACCCTAAAACCCTTGAAAACAACTAAAAACCCTTAAAACCACTGAAAAAGCCTAAAAATCCTAAGAATACCTAAAACCCCTAAAACCCATAATAATCCTAAGAAACCCCTAAAAATCCATGAAAACTTTAAAAAACCCTAAAAACCCAAAAAGACCTTAAAAACCGAAAAAGTCCCTAAAACCCTCAAAATAATAAAAATCCTAAAAGACCCCTAAGAATCCATGAAAACTTAAAAAAACCTGAAAGCCCCCTAAAAACCAAAAAACCCATAAACCCCTAAAAGACCTGTAAAAACTCTAAAAACCCATAAAACCCCTAAAAATATTTAAAAACTCTTAAAAACCTTTAAAACCCTAAAAAACTAAAAAAGACCCAAAACCCCCAAAACCCCCTCAAAATCCCAAAAAACCCAAAAAACCATAAAAATTCTAAAAAACCCCTAAAAATCCATGAAAACATAAAAAATCCTAAAATCCATGAAAAACACCAGAAAACTATAAAACTCTTAAAAACTTTAAAAACCCTAAAATACTATAAAAATCACAAAAAAAGTCTAAACAAATTTAAAACCCCTAAAAACATCAAAAAAAATCTAAAAATATTTAAGACCCTTAAAAACTCCAAAAAACCCTAAAAAGCCAAAATGTCCCTAAAAAACTTGAGAACCCCTAAAAATCCATGAAAACGCAAAAAACCTAAAAAGATCCTAAAAACACTGAAAACCCCTAAGAACCCTAAAAACACTAGAAAAACCCTAAAACCATCAAAATCCCAAAAAACCGTAAGAACGCCATAAAAATCATAAAATAATTAAAACCCCTTAAAATACATAAAAATATAAATAACCCTAAAAACCATAAATATCCTAAAAACCTTAAAAAAAACAAAAACCACATAAAAATCCTAAAAACTAACTAAAAAATCTAAAAACCATTAAAACCCATAAAAACATTGAAAAATATAAATATCCATTAAAACCCTAAAAAATCAAAATACCCTAAAATCCCATAAAGTCCATAAAAACCTTAAACCCCCCTAAAAACCCTAAAAATGCCGAAAAAACCATAAAAGCCCCGAAACTCCCTAACAACCCCTTAAAACCATAAAAACCTTAAAAATACATTCAACCCATAAAAACCCTAAGAACCCATTGATGCACTAAAACCCCTTAAAAGTCCCAAAAAAGTTAAAAAACTCTAAAAACCTTAAAAATCATAAAAAAAACTCATCAAAACCCTAAAACACCCAAAATACCCTAAACCACAAAAAAACCCTAGAAACCTTAAAAATGCCTGAAAACCCCTAAAAACACTCAAAATCCCTAAATACCCTAAAAACCCTAAAAACCAAAAAGAAATCAAAAAAACTCTGAAAAATCAATAAAAATGTAAAAAACTTTAAAAACCCTGAAAACCCCGAAAATTATAAAAACCCCTAAAAACTTTAAACCCTTAAAAATGCATAAAAACACTACAACTCTAAAAACCCTTAAATCCCTTACAAATATTAGAAAACTCTATAATCCTTATAAAAAACTCAAAAAATCTCTAGAAACCCAAGAGATCGTAAAAAGCCTGAAAACCCATAAAAACCCGTAAAGTCCTTGAAAAACCCTAAAAACCCTAAAACCCCTAAAATCCCTAAAAATCCTAAAAAACCCTAAAACCTCATAAAAACCCAAAAAAAATTGAAAAACCATTTAAAGCCCCCAAAACCATAAAAAACTAAAAGAAACCCAAAATCCCAAAGGACATTAAAAAACCCAAAAGACCGTAAAACCCTGATAACCCTGATAACCCTCAAAATTATGAAAAACCCTAAAAAGCCCTAAAAACCGAAGAAATCTAAATAAAACCCATAAAAATCAATGAAAATGTAAAAAACCCTATAAGCCCTAGAAAAACCCTAAAACCCATAAAAACCACTGAAAACTTAAAAAGCATAAAACCCACAAAAGCCTTAAAAACTACTAAAAACTCTTGATGTGAGACGCTCGGGGTGGCCCGATCTTCACGGTGTAGGGAGGCGGTTGAAAGATGTGGTTCAGGGATATGTTGCGGATGATGGGTACGGATAGGGGATGCAAGTAGTCAATCAACGCTATAAGGAGCACGACCTACTACTTAGACAACACACTCAAGGGAGGGACGTGATAGCCAATCCACACAACAACGCACTTGGGTTGAGGCACGAAATTGGGGGCTTTGTGATCTTGGATCACCAATCTAACTTGAGGATTGACAAGGCAAGAATGCACAAGAGCAAGAGGGAAATTCGGAAAAATTCTCACACAACGGAGAGAAACAAAGAATAAGTTCTCAATTAATTCTTGGATAAAAATACAATGTCATGGGGCAGCTATTTATAGCCAAGGGGTGATACAATAGTCAAGGGTCAAATACCCTAAAGTCATAAAGACTAAACCTACCTTGTCCCCTTAAAAGTCAAAAATATAAAGTCTAACAAAGACTTTTGGAAAAGTAGCAGATGACTTTCCAACCATAACCCACCAGATTTGACTTTGAGTGCGTAACCCACCGGATTTGACTTTGGTGTCCAAAGATGCCATTTCTAGAATCCTCCATGTGGGAAAGGCATCCAAATTCGTGAAACCATGTGGGCCAAGCTTTAAGCATAATGTTTGGGCTTGAATAAGTGAGATCATAGGCCCATTTTCTCCATCCATGCAAGGCAAGATCCCTTGGGCCTTTAATGAAACAAGATGGGCACTCATTGTAGCATTGAGCCTCTTTAATCTCTCTCGAGTCATTGAACCTTGCAAATCCAACTCCTCCTCCCGTGCAATCCACTTGGTGCCTTTAACATGGTTCTCATCAACTCTAAAAACTCAAAAAAAAACTCAAAAAAACTCAAAATTCCCAAACAGATACTAAAAAACTTGAAAACACATAAAACACATTGAAAAATCCTAAAAAGCCCATAAAAATCCATGAAAATTTAAAAACCCTAAAAACCCTAAAAACCCTAAAAACCTTAAAAACCCCCTAAAAACCAAAAACCCCCCTAAAAACCTTAAAAAACCAAAAACACCCATAAAACCCCTAAAAACATAAGGAAAACTTTAAAAACTATTAAAACCCCTAAAAATGTTAACAAACTCTAAAACACCTTAAAAACCCTAAAAAAATCAATAAAAATATGAACACCCCAAACAACCCTAAAAATCCTAAAAACCACTAAAAATCCTAAAAATCCCTGAACACCCCTAAAAATCCATGAAACCCCCCCCCCCCTAAAAAACCCTAAAAAACATAAAAAACCCCTAAAAAACTTTAAAAACCATAAAAATGCATAAAAACCCTAAAAATCACTAAAAACACTAAAAACCCTTTAAACCCCAAAAAATGTTTAAAAACTCTAAAAACCTTACAAATCCCAAAAAAACTAAAAAAACCCCTAAAAACCTTATGAAACAATAAAAACCTCAAAAACTACTAAAATGCCTAAAAACCCTAAAATCCCTAAAAAACCGTAAAAACCGTAAAATCCTCAAAAACCCTAAAAACCTTGGAAAACCCTTAAAACCCCAAAAAACACGAAAAAACTAAAAAGAAAAAAAGGACCATAATAAATCTTGAAAAACACTAAAATTCTCAAAACCCTCAAAATCCATAAAAACCCGAAAAACCATAAAAATCCTAAAAACCCCTAAAAGTCCATGAAAATGTAAAAAAACTAAAAACTCTGAAAACCCCCTGAGAACCTTAAAAACTACTTAAAAACCATAAAAACCCTAAACACCCATAAAATCCATAGATAACTACTAAAAACTCTAAAAAACCTCAAAAACCAAAAAAAAACTCAAAAATCCCAAAAAACCCAAAAGACCATAAAAACCATGAAAAACCATAACTACCCTAAAAAGCTTTGAAAGACACTAAAAACACTCAGAATTTGTAAAAACCATAAAAAACATAAAACCCCCTAAAAATCTAAGAAAACATAAAAAACCTTAAAACCCTATAAACACCTAAAAACCATAAAACAGCCATCAAAACTTTAAAAATTTTAAAAACCCTAAAAACCCACTGAAAACTCTAAAAAACCTTAAATCCCCAAAAAATGTTAAAAAGCTCTAAAAACCTTCAAAATCTTAAAAAAATATAAAACCCCCTAAAAACCCAAAAGCCCCAAAGAACCTAAAAACCCTAAAAACCCTTAAAAACCCAAAAAACCCTAAAACCCTTAAAATCCCTAAAACCCCTAAAAACCCCTAAAAGCCCTAAAACCCTAAAAATACCCTAAAAACCATAAAAATCCTAGAAAAGAACTAAAAATCCATGAAAACATAAAATACACAAAAAACGCTGAAAACCCTATGAAAACCATAAAACCCCCTAAAAACCGTTAAAAACACTAAAACCCATAAAAACCCAGTAAAAACTCTAAAAACCCTTAGGAACCCTAAAAATGTTAAAGAGTTCTAAAAAATATTAAAACCCTAAAAAAAAAAAAAATCAAAAAATCAAAAAAGGATACTAAAAACCCAAAAAAACACTAAAAACCCAAAATCCCCTAAAAACCTTTAAAACCTTCAAAATCCCAAAAAAACTTTAAAGACTATAAAAATCCTAAAACCCCTCTAAATATCAATGAAAACACAAAAAACCCTAAAAACCTTGGAAACCCCCTGAAAAACAAAAAAAAAACACTGAAAACCTTAAAAATCCATAAATCCCCATAAAAACCCTAAAACAAATAAAAACTATAAAAACCCTTAAAACCCCTAAAAAAGTTAAAAAAAATTAAAAACCCTAAAATCTACAAAAAACCCCAAAAACCCCAAAAACCCCAAAAGACCATAAAACCTTGAAAACCCCAAAAAACCTTTGAAAACCCCTACACCCCCAAAATCCTTAAAAACCCTAAAAATAATTAAAAAGCCTAAAACCATAAAAACCCTGAAACCCCTAAAAATCCATGAAAATGTAAAAACCCTAAAACCCCCGTGAAAAACATAAAAAATCCCTAAAACCTTAAATACCCATAAAAACCCTAAAAACCCAATAAATACTCAAAAAAACCTTTAAAAGCCTAAAAACGTTAAAAAACCTTAAAACCCTTAAAACTAAAAAAACCCGAAAAAGAAAAAAGATCCAAAATACCACGAAAACCATAGAAACCCTAAAAACACCGAAAAATCCCTAAAAATATTTAAACACCCAAAACCCCTAAAAATCCATATAAAAACTCCTAAAAACCATTAAAACCATAAAAAACCATAAAAACTAAAAAACAACAAAAAACTCTAAAAACCCTTAAAAATGTTTAAAAACTCTAAAAAACCTTAAACACCCTAAAAAACTCTAAAAACCCCTAAAAACCCAAAAAGACCATAAAACCCCTAAAACCCTAAAAATATTTGAAAACCCCTCAAAATCCTTAAAAATCCTAAATACCCTAAAAACTATAAAATTACTAAAAAAGATACAAAACACCATGAAAACTTAAAACACATAAAAACCCTAAAAACCATAAAACCTAGAAAAAAACCCCTAAAACTCATAAAAACCCTAAAACCACTAAAACTCTAAAATCCCTTAAAACACCTAAAAACGTTAAAAACTCAAAAAAAAAAACCTTTTGGAAGCTGGTGGTTCTGTGATGTTGGATGCTGGTGGTTCGGGATGCTCGATGCTGCTGAGATGGGAGATGTTGAAGGTGTTGGGCTTGTGTTACTGCTGGTTGCTGATTGGCTGGGAGCTGCTGTCGGAGATGTTTCAGTCTTTCTTTTTCTTTTGTGTTTTTTATCTTTCCTTTTTTGCGGTTCTTGAGCATGTGTCTGTAAGGGGTTTTTGGGTGTGGGTCGCTTTACCCCTCCCCTCCCTTGTCTGCAATGTCTTCGTGTCTTTTTTCTAATAAATTTTGGGGGAGTCAGGAATGGCCTGGCCCCGAACCTTCCTTGCCCTAAAAGTCCCTAAAAACCCAGAAAAACCCTAAAACCACTAAAAGCCCCTAAAAACACTTTAAACCCCTCAAAATCCCAAAAAAAACCATCAATAACACTAATGACCCTAAAAATCCTAAAAATCCCTTAAAATCCATGAAAACATAAAAAAACCCTAAAAATCGTGAAACCCGCCTGAAAAGAATAAAACCCCCTAAAACCCCTAAAAAACTATAAAAACCCTAAAATCCCACTAAAAACTCTAAAACCACTTAAAACCCCTAAAATCATTACAAACACAAAAAACCCTTAAAAACCCTAAAATCTCAAAACAAAACCCTAAAATCCCAAAAAACCCTAAAACCCTGAAAAACCCAAAAAACCTATAAAACCCTCAAAATCCATAAAAACCCTAAAACACATAAAAATTCTAAACAACCCCTAAAAGTCAATGAAAATTTTAAAAACCCTAAAAACCATAAACAACCACTAAAAACCATAAAAACCCATATAAACCTATGAAATCCATAAAACCACTAAAATCTATAAATACCCATAAAACTCCTAAAAACGCTAAAAACTCTAAAAACCTCAAAAAACCCCTAAAAACCCAAAAGACCCTAAAACCCTGTAAAACTCCTGAAAATCCCTAAAACCCCTCAAAATCCCAAAAAATCCTAAAAACCATAAAAAACCTAAAAAACCCCTAAAAATCCATGAAAACGTAAAAAACCCAAAGAACTCTAAAAACCCCTCAAAATCATAAAACCCCCTGAAAACCTTTAAAAACCCACTAAAATCACTAAAAACCCCTAAAAACGTTATAAAACTCTAAAAACCTTAAAACCCCTAAAAAACCCAAAAAAACCCCTAAAATACCAAAAGGACCCTAAAAACCCTAAAAACCCCCAAAATCATGAAAAACCCAAAAAAAACCCTAAAACTGTAAAAAAACCTAAAAAACCCCTAAAATTATATGAAAATGAAAAAATCCTGAAAACTCAGAAAAACCCCTGAAAACCATAAAAACCCCTAAAAACATTTGAAAAACATAAAACCCCATAAAACCCCTAAAAATAATTAAAAACCCTAAAAACCCTTTAAACCCCCTAAAACATTAAAAAACTCTAAAAAATCTTAAAATCCCTAAAAATTCAAAAAATACACTTAAACCCAAAAAACCCTGAAAACCCTAAAAACCTTTGACAAACCCTAAAAACCCTCAAAATCCCTAAAATCCATAAAAATTCATTAAAACCATAAAAATCTTTAAAAACTCCTAAAAATCCATAAAAATATAGAAAAACCCTAAAAACCTTAAAAAAAAACCTCAAAACCATCCAAACCCGTAAAAACCTTAAAAAAAACATAAAATCCCTAAAACCGCTAAAAACTCTAAACCCCCTTAAAACCCCTAAAAAGGATTAAAAACATTAAAAACCCTAAAAACTCAAAAAAAAACCCTAAAAACCCAAAATACCGTAAAAACCTTCGAACCCCTAAAAACCCCTGAAAAACCCTACAAAACCTCAAATACCCAAAAAACCCAAAAAACCCCTGAAAAACCTTAAATACCCAAAAAACCCAAAAGGACCCTAAAAACCAAGAAAAACTTTAAAACCCCTAAATACCCCTGATAAAACCTAAAAACCATAAAAAACCTAAAATCCTAAAAAATCTCTAAAAACCATAAAACCCCTAAAAACCTTAAATACCCCCAAAAAAACCCATAAAAACCCTAGAACTCCTAAAAATTCTAAAAACACTTAAGACCCCTAAAAATGTTAAAAACACTAAAAGACCTTTAATGCCCCAAAAAATAAATAAAAACCTAAAACCCAAAAAAGACCCTAAAAAACCTGAAAAACCCTAAAAACCATAAAAAACCCTAAAAACACACGAAAACCTCTAAAAACCCTTTAAACCCATAAACACATTAAAAAAATCTAAAAGACATTAAAACCCTAAAAAACTCAAAAAACACTAAAAACACAAAAAGACCCTAAAAACCTAAAACCCCTAAAAACCCTTGAAAACCCCTAAAAACCCTCAAAATCCCTAAAAACACTAAAATCCATAAAAATCCTAAAAAATTCCTAAGAATTCATGAAAATATAAAAAACCCCGAAAACCCTGAAAACCCCCTTAAACCCATAAAACCCCTAAAAACCTTAAAAAACCAAAAAAACACTAAAAACTCTAAAAACCCTTAAAACCCCTAATCACCCAAAATGACTATAAAACCCCTGAAAACCCATAAAACCCATAAAACCACTAAAAAATCCTAAAAACACACAAAATCCCTAAAACCCCTAAAAACCAGAAAAATCCTAAGAAACTCCTAAAAATCCATGAAAACGTTTAACCCACTAAAAACCTGAAAAATCCCTAAAAACCATAAAACCCCTAAAAACATTAAAAACCCTAAAAACCCAAAAAGATGCTAAAACCCAAAAAGTCCCTAAACACGTTGAAAAAACACTTAAAACCTCTAAAAAACCCTAGAAACCCTCAAAATCTCTAAAAAACATAAAATACCCTAAAAATCCTAAAAACCATGAAAACATAAAAAACCATAAAAACCCATGAAAACGTAAAACCCCTAAAAACCCTAAAAACCCATGAAAACCATAAATTCCCCTAAAAATCTTTAAAAACCCTAAAACCCCATAAAAACCACAAAAAACACTAAAAAACCTTAAAACCCCTAAAAACTTTAAAAAACTCTAAAAAATCTTAAAAACCCTAAAAAATCAAAAAAAAACCTAAAACCCAAAAAGGTCCTAAAAACCAAAAAAAATCTTAAAACCCCCCTAAAACTCAATGAAAAAGTGAAAAACTCTAAAAACCCTAAAAACCCTGAAAACCTTATGAAAACTATAAAGACCCTTAAAACCCTTCAAAACCCTAAAAACCTAGAAAAACACTAAAATCCCACTAAAAACTCTAAAACCCCTTAAAATCACTTAAAACGTTAAAAACTCTAAAAAACCTAAACCCCCCCAAAAAACTCAAAAAACCCTAAAACCCAAAAAGACCCCAAAGCCCCTAAACACTAAAAACCATAAAACCTCCTGAAAAACCCTATAAACACTCACAATTCCAAAAACCCTAAAACCTTAAAAAACGTAAAAAACCACTAAAAATCCATGAAAATGTGAGAAAGTGAAGAAACCTTGAAAAACCCCTGAAAACCATAAAAACAATAAAATCCCTAAAAACCCACAAAACCCACTAAAAACATTAAAACCCCAGAAAACCCCTAAAAACATTAAAAACTCTATAAAACTTTAAAACCCTAAAAAACTAAAAATACCCTAAAAACCCCAAAAGACCTTAAATACCCTGAAAACCCCAAACCCCTAAAAACTCTTGAAACCCCCAAAAAGCCGCAAAATCCATAAAAACCATAGAAACCATAAAAATCCTAAAAACCCCAAAAAAATCCATGGAAATGTAAAAACCCCAAATAACATTAAAAACCCCCTGACGACCATAAACCCCCCCCCCCAAACCATAAAAGTCCTAAAAACCCTAAAAACCCATGAAAACCTTAAAACCCATCATAATCCATAAACCCTAAAAACCCCTAAAAACCTAAAAAAACCCTAAAAATGAATGAAAATGTAAAACCCCCTGAAAACCCTTCAAAAACCTTGAAAACCATATAACCATAAAACCCAAAAAGCTCATAAAAACCCTAAAAACCAACTAAAAACTCTAAATGCCCTTAAAACACTGAAAATTTTAAAAAACTCTAAATAACCTTAAAAACCTAAAAACTATAAAAACCCTAAAAACCCAAGACCCTATAAAACCTCAAAACCCCTAGAAAAACCGTAGACACCTTCAAAATCCCTAAAAACCCTAAAACCCTAAAAAAAATAAAAATCCTAAAAAATGCCTAAAAGTCCATGAAGGGAAGCTGTTGAAACGGGAAAATGAAGATCCAGGCATAAAAATCCATGAAAACATAAAAAACCCAAAAAACCTTGAAAAACCTCTAAACACCAAAAAACCCCCTAAAACTTTAAAAAGTCCTAAAAACCCATAAAAACCCAATAACGACTAAAAAAATCAAAAACCCCTTAAAACCCCTAAGAATGAGAAAAAACTCTAAAAACCCTTTAAAACCCTAAAAAATATAAAAAACTGCAAAAAAATCCAAAACCCAAAAAGATCCTAAAACCGTGGAAAACCCTAAAGACACCAGAAAACCCAAAAAAACATGATAATCCATAAAATCCCTAAAACCATAAAGACCATAAAAAACCTAAAAAATCCTTAAAATCCATGAAAAATTAAAAACCCCTTAACACCATAAAACCCATAAAACCCATAGAAACCCCTAAAACCCCATAAAAACCCATAAAACCCACAACAAACTCTAACAACCCCTAACACCCCTAAAAATGTTAAAAAATATAAAAAACCTTTAAAACCCTAACAATCCTTAAATACCCTAAAAATATCAAAAATCCCTAAAAACCGTAAAGTGCGGAAAAACCTTAAAAACCCTGAAAACCCCTTGAAATCCCAAAAAACCCTAAAACCCATAAAAATCTTAAAAACCCCCCCAAAACTCCATGAAAATGTAAAAAACCGTAAAAACCTTTAAGAACCACTGAAAATCATAAAAACCCCTAAAAACCATATAAACCCATTAAGACCATAAAAATAAAAAAACTCTAAAACCCCTTAAAACTCATAAAAATGTTAAAAAATCTAAAAAACTAAAAAATACCTAAAAACCCCAAAGACCCTAAAAACCCTAAAAACCCTAAAAACCCTAAAAAAACATGAAACTCCTAAAATCCCTCAAATCCGTAAAGACCCTAAGAACCATAAATATCCGAAAAAACCACTAAAAATCCATGAAAATGTAAAAAAACTAAAAAAACCCTAGAAAACCCCTTAAAAACTCGAAAAAAACCCTAAAATTCAAAAGGACCCTAAAAACCCTGAAGAACCCATAACCCCCCCCCCCCAATCCCTAAAATCCCAAAAAAAACCCAAAAAAGACATGAAAACATAAAAAACCCTGAAATCGAAGAAAAAGCCCTGAAAACCCAAATAACACATAAAAACCCTAAAAAACCCAAAAAAAACTTGAAAACCCCTAAAAACTCAAAAAAACCCTTCAACCGAAAAAATCGAAAAAACCCAAAAAAAACTTGAAAAACCCTAAAATACCTCAAAATCCGTAGAAACACTAAAAAATCATAAAAGCCCTAAATTTTTTAAAAACTTCTAAAAATCCATGAAAACGTAAAAAATCCTAAAACCCTGAAAAACCCATAAAAACCATCAATACCCCTAAAAACTTTAAAAAACCCTAAAACCCACTAAAAACTCTAAAAACCCTTACAACCCCTAAAACGTTAAAAAAACTCTAAAAACCCTTAAAACCCCTAAAAACTCGAAAAAACCCTAAAAACCAAAAAGACCTAAAAACCTTGAAAAACCATAAAACCATAAAAACCCCTAAAACCCTACAAACCCCTACAAACCCCTAAAAAGACCTAAAAATCCATGAAACTGTAAATAACCCTAAAAACCCCTAAAAACCCCTGAAAACCATAAACCCTTACAATATTTAAAAACCTAAAAACCCATAAAAACCCTAAAAACAACTAAACATCTAATAACCCTAAAAACCACTAAAAACGTCTAAACACCCATAAAAATGATAAAAAACACTAAACATCCATAAAAACACTAAAAACCCATTAAAACTATAAAATCCTAACAATTTTTAATAACTTTGAAAAAACTTTAAAACCCTAAAAACTCAAAAAACCCTAAAAACCCAAATAAACATAAAAATCGTAAAAAACCCAAGAACACAAAAACCCCTAAAAAACCCCAAAAACTTGAAAATCCCTAAAAACCCTTAAAACCATATAAACCCTAAAAAACCCTTAAAATCCATGAAAATGTAAAAGGCCATAAAACCATGAAAAGCCCCTGAAAACCATAAAAACCACTAAAACCTTAAAAAACCCCAAAACCCCCATAAAACCCGTAAAGACCGACTAAAAACTAAAAAAACCCTTATAACCACTAAAAACTTTAAAAAATTCTAAAATATCAATAAAACCCTAAAAACTCAACCCACCCCCCCCCCAAAAAAAACCCCCGAAACCCTTGAAAAACACTAAAAACTGAAGAACCCCTGAAAACCCCTAAAAAACCTAAAAATCCTAAAACCCCTAAATTTCCATGAAAATGTAAAAAACATTAAGTACCCCTAAAAACCATAAAAGCCCCTAAAATATTAAAAAACCCAAAAATCCCCAAAAATCCATCAAAATCCCTAAAAATAATAAAAAACCATAAAACCCATAAAAATCCTAAAAAAATTGCTAAAAATCTATGAAAACGTAAAAAACCCCAAAACCCCTAAAACTAATTAAAACCCCTAAAAACCCCCAAAACCCTAAAAACACATAAAAATCCACTAAAAGTGTAAAATCCCTTTAAACCCCTAAAAACGTTAAAAACACCTAAACCCAAAAGACCTTAAAAACCATGAAAAACCATAAAACCCCTAAAAATCCTGAAAACCCTTAAAACCCCTTAAAACCCTAAAGAACCCTAAAAACCATAAAAATCATAAAAAAACCCCTAAAAATCAATGAAAACATAAAAAAACATAAAAACCCTGAAAAAACCCTTGAAAACCATAAAAAACCCGACAAACCTTAAAACCCCTGAAAACCCTAAAAACCCACTAAAAACACTAAAAACCATCAAAACTCTAAAAAGCCTTAAACTCCCTAAAAACTCAAAAAAAAATCTAAAAACCCAAAAGACGAAAACAAACCCCGAAAACCCATAAAACCCTCAAAATACCTAAAAGCCCCCCCAAAAGACCCTAAAAACTATAAAAAACATTAAAACCCCAAAAAATCCATGAAAATGTAAAAAAGCCCCTAAAACCCCTAAAAACCCCTTGGAAACCATAAAAAACATTAAAATAGCCTAAAACCCATAAAAACCCTAAAACCCACTAAAAACTATAAAAACCCTTAAAACCCCTAAAAATGTTAAAAACTCTAAAAACCATAAAACCCTAAAAAACTCAAAAAACCCTAAAAGACCAAAAGACCCTAAAACCCAAGAAAACCCTAAAAACCACTAAAAACCCCTAAAACCTTCAAAATCTCTAAAAACCCTAAAAACCATAAAAATCATAAAAATCTCTAAAAATCCCTAAAAATCCATAAAAACATAAAAAAACTCTAAAATCCTAGAAAAACCCCTAAAGACCATAAAACCCCCTAAAAACCTTAAAACCCCATAAAAAACCCATAAAACCCTAAAAACACTAAAAAATATAAATTCCTTTAAAACCCCGAACAACATTTAAAGACTCTTAAAACCTTTAAAACCCAAAAAAACTCAAAAAAACCCAAAAAAAACTTGAAAAACCATGAAAACCCTCCAAATCCATAAAAACACTAAAAAACATACATATCCTAATAAACCCCTAAAAATCCATGATGATGTACAAAACCCAAAAAACCTTGAAACCCCTTGAAAACCATAAAACCCCTAAAAACCTTAGAAAATCCTAAAACTCCATAAATCCCCTAAAACCCACTAAAACCCCAAAAAACCCTTAAAACACCTAAAAACGTTAAAACTCTAAAAATCCTTAAAAACCCTAAAAAACTAAAAAAATACCCTAAAGACCAAAAAAGACCCTAAAAACATTCAACAACCCTAAGACAAATAAAAAAACATGAAAATCCCTAAAATGATCAAAATCCCTAAAAACCATAAAAAACCTAGAAACCATAAAAATGCTAAAAACCCCTAAAAATCATTGAAAACATAAAAAACCCTGAAAACCAATTGAAAAACCCCAAAACCTCTCAACATCCAAAACCATGAAAAACCATGAAAAACCTTAAAAATCAAAGAAAACGTAAAAAAGCTTAAAATCCCTGAATAACCCCTAAAAACAAAAAACAAACCCCTAAAAACCTTAAAAATCCCTAAAACCCCATAAAATCCTAAAAACTCTAAAAGCTCTAAAAACCCTTAAAACCCCTAAAAATGTTAAAAAATATTGAAAAACATTAAAAACCCTAGAAAACTCAAAAAAACCTAAAAACCCAAAATGAACCAAAAAACCATGACCCCCCCCCCCCCAAAAAAACCCTAAAACACTAAAAACCTTCAAAATCCCTAAAACCCCTAAAAATAATATAAACCAGAAAAAACCTAAAAGACCCCTAAAAATCCCCAAACTCGTAAAAAACTCTAAAAACCCTGAAAACCACCTGAAAAACATTAAAAACCCTAAAAACATTTAAAAACCATAAAAATCCATAAAACACTAAAAACCACTCAAAACTCTAAAAACCCTTAAAACCCCTAAAAATGTTTAAATACTCTAAAAACCTTAAAACCAGAAAAAAAAATAAAAAAAACCCTAAATCACAAAAAAGACCCTAAAACTCTGCAAAACTTTGAAAAATCATAAAAACTCTCTAAATCCCTAAAAACCCTAGAAAGAACACAAAAAAAAAATCATACAGATCCTCAAATCCCCCTAAAAATCCATGATATCATAAATAACTCTAAAACCCCCGAAAACCCCTGAAAACAATAAAAACCCCTAAAAACCTTCCAAGACCCTAAAAACCGACAGACAAAAAAATCCATCAAAAACTCAAAAAACTTGTAAAACACCCAATAAAGTTAAAAAACTATAAAAACCTAAAATAAAACCTAAAAACTAAAACCCCCCTAAAATCCAAAAACACCCTAAAAACCCTAAAAACCTTAAAAACCATAAAAACCTTAAAAACCACTAAAACCCTCAAAATCCCTAAAAACACTAAAAGCCTTAGAAACCATAAAAATCCAAAAAACCCCTAAAAATCCATGAAAATGTGAAAAACCCTAAAAACCCCAATAAAACTTCTGAAAACCATAAAAACCTTAATAAATCCTAAAACCCATAAAAGCCAATAAAAAATAAAATACCATGAAAACCTGAAAAAAAAATAGCGTAAAAAGACTCTAAAAACCCCGAAAAAAACTACAAATATTAAAAACCCTTGAAAAACCCTAAAACCCCTCAAAATCCGTACAAACCCTAAAAACCATAAAAACCTAAAAAACCCTCAACATTAACGAAAACGTAAAAAGCTAAAAAACCCCTCAAAGCCTTAAAAAGCCCATAAAAACCCTACAACACTATAAAATCTAAAAATCATTAAAACCCCTAAAAAACTCTGAAAACCTTTAAAACCCTAAAAAGATAACAAAACCTTAAACCCAAAACGACCCAAAAAACCCTAAAAAACCTAAATCCCCAGAAAAAACCTAAAAACCCTAAAACCCCTCAAAATCACTAAAAATACTAAAAAACCCAACAACCAATAAAAATACTAAAAAACACCTTAAAATCCATGAAAACATAAACAACCCTAAAAACCTTAAAAAACCATTAAAAACCATAAACCCCCTAAAAAACATAAAACCCAGAAAAACCCTAAAAACCCACAAAAAATACTAAAAACCCTTAAAACCCCTTAAGAGTTAAAAAACTCTAAAAAACCTTAAAAACCAAAAAAAACTCAAAAAACCCCAAAACACAAAATGAACCTAAAGACCCAGAAAAACCCAAAAACCCTAAAAACCCCAAAAAACCATAAAACCCCTCAAAATCCCTAAATCCCCTTAAAACCCTAAAAATTATAAAAATCCTAAAAACCCCTAAAAATCAATGAAAATGTAAAAGACCATAAAACCCCTGAAAACTCGCTAAAACCCAAAAAACCCCCTAAAAACTTTAAAAACACTAAAAACCCAAAAAAACACTAAAACTCTAAAAAACCTTAAAACACATAAAAACGCGAAAATCTCTAAAAAACCTTAAAAAATACAAAATATCCTAAAAACCCAGAAAGAACCAAAAACCTCTAAAAACCCAAGACAACCCCTCAAAATCCCAAAAAACCCAAAAAACCCAAAAAACCATTAAAATCCTAAAAAACCCTTAAAATTCCAAAAAAACATAAAAAATCCTAAAAACCATGAAAAACACCTGAAAACCATAAAAACTCCCAAAACCTAAAAAAACCCTAAAATCCCATAAAAATCACAAAAAAGTCTAAAAAAAATTAAAACCCCTAAAAATGTTAAAAAACTCTACAAAACTTTAAACCCCTAAAAAACTCAAAAAAACCCTAAAAACCCAAAATGTCCCTAAAAAACTTGAGAACCCCTAAAAGCCCTAAAAAAATCTTAAAAACCCTTAAAATCCATAAAAACCATAGAAAACATAAAAATCTAAAAAATTCCAAAAAATCAATGAAAACAATCAAAATCCCAAAAACCCCTAAGAACACCCTAAAAACCATAAAAGAATTAAAAACACTTAAAATCCATGAAAACGTAAATAACCCTAACAACCCTCAAAACCATAATATCCTAAAAACATTAAAAAAATCCAAAAACATCGTAAAAACCCTAAAACCCCACTAAAAACTCTAAAAATCATTAAAACCCATAAAAACATTAAAAACTATAAAAATCCATTAAAACCCTAAAAACTCAAAAAATCCTAAAATCCCAAAAGACCATAAAAACCCTAAAACCCCCTAAAAACCCTAAAAACCTTGGAAGAACCATAAAAGCCCGAAAAGTCCCGAAATACCCAAAGAACCCCAAAAAATCCCTTAAAACAATAAAAACATTAAAAATACATAAAATCCATAAAAACCCTAAGAACCCACTAATGCTCTAAAAACCCTTAAAAGCCCTAAAAAAGTTTAAAAACTCTAAAAACCATAAAAACCATAAAAACCATAAAAAACTCTACAAAACCCTAAAACCCCCAAAATACCCTAAACCCATGAAAAACCCTAAAAACCCTAAAAATGCCTGAAAACCTTAAAAACTCTAAAAATCCTTAAAAACCCTAAAAACCATAAAAACCAAAAAAATCCTAAAAACCTTGAAAAATCCATAAAAACGTAAAAAACTTAAAAAGCCCTTAAAAACCCTGAAAACAATAAAAACCCCTAAAAACTTAAAACCCCAAAAAATGCATTAAAACACAAAAAAAACTAAAACTCTAAAAACCCTTTAAACTCCTAAAAATGTTAAAAAACTCTAGAAAAACTTAAAACCCTAAAAAACTAAAAAGAACCCTAAAAACCCAAAAGGACTATGAAAAACTTGAAAAATCCTAAAAACTTCTGAAAACCCCTAAAACCCCTAAAACCCCTCAAAATCCCTAAAACCCTAAAAACCATAAAAAACCTAAAAAACCTCTAAAAAACCTTGAAAACTTAAAAAACCCTAGAAAACCTTAAAACCCCCAGAAAACCAAAAGACCTAAAATATTTAAAACCCCAAAAAACATATAAAAACCCTCAAAACCCAATAACAACTCTAAAAAACCTAAAAGACCCTAAAAACATTAAAAAACTCTAAAAATCTTAAAAACCGTAAAATACTCAAAAAAATCCCCAAAACCACCAAATGATCATAAAACCCCTGAAAAACCCTAAAAACTTACAAAATCCCTAAAATCCTAGAAAACCTTAAACCCATAAAAATCCTAAAAACCACCTAAAATCCATTAAAACATAAAAAAACCATAAATTCAATGAAAACCCCCTAAAAACCCTAAAAACCCCTAAAAACCTAAAAAAACCTAAAAACCAATAAAAACCAAAAAAATTCATGAAAAACTCTAAAAACCCTTAAAACCCCTAAAAACTTTAAAAACCCAAAAAACTCAAAAAAAAATCCTAAATACCCAAAAAAAACCTCAAAATCCCTAAAAACCCTAAAGACCCTAAAACCAAAAAAATCGCAAAAACCCCTAAAAATCAATGATATTGTAAAAAACCCTAAAAAACCTAAAAACCCACTGAAATTCATAAAAACCCTTAAAAACCCTAGAAAACACTAAAAACTCAAAAAACCCTCAGAATCAAAAAAATCCTAAAAACCCTAAAAACAATAAAAAACCTACAAACCCCAAAAAGTCTAGGAAAATGTAAACAACAATAAAAACAATTAAAACCCCCCAAAATAATAAAAACAGTTTAAAACATTAAAAACCCATAAAAACCCTCAGAACCCTCAAAATCCTTAAAAACCCTAAAAACCATAAAAAATAAAAATCCTAAAAAACCCATAAAAATCCATGGAAATGTCAAAATCCCTAAAAACCATAAAAAATAAAAATCCTAAAAGACCCATAAAAATCCATGGAAATGTCAAAATCCCTAAAAACCTTGACAAAACCCTAAAAACCATAAAAAACCATAAAAACATAAAAACCCCTAAAATCCCATAAAAACCCTACAAACCACTAAAAACCCTTTAAACCCCTAAAATGTTTAAAAATATTTAAAACCTTAAAAACCCTAAAAAAGAAAATAAACCTAAAAATACCAAAAGGACACTAAAAACACCTAAAATCTCCCAAAAAACCCCAAAACTCTCAAAAACCCTAATAAACCTAAATACCCCTAAAAACCATAAAAATCCTACAAAACCATTAAAATCCATGAAAACGTAAAAAACCCTAAAAACCCTGAAAACCCCTTGAAAACCATAAAACCACATAGTAACATTAAAAAAACTCCAAAAAACCCATAAAACACTAAAGAACCGCTAAAAAATCTAAAGACCCTTTAAACCCCTTAAAACGTTAAAAGGTCATAAAAACTTTTAAACCCCTAAAAACTAAAAAAACCCAAAACCCAAAAAAGAAACTAAAAAGCCTTGAAAACTCCTAAAAACCCTCATAATCACTAAAATCCCTAAAAACAAAAAAAACATAAAAATCATCAAATACCCCTTAAAAATCCACAGAAACGTAAGAAAACCTAAAAACCCAAAACTCCCCTGAAAACCATAAAAACCCCTAAAAACTTTATAAAAAACAAAAAACCTATAAAAACTTCAAAAAACAACTAAAAAAATCAAAAAAAACCCTAAAACTCCAATAGACCCTAAAACCATAAACCCCCCTAAAAACTCCTAAAACACCCTAAAAACCCTTGAAATCTCTATAAACACTAAAAATCCCAAAAAAGCAATACATATTTAGGAAAAAGTAAAATGCTCCAAAAACCCTGAAAAACCCCTAAAAACCTTAAAAACCCAAAAAAACCCATAAAAACCCTAAAAACCCCTAAAAAGTATAAAACCCCTAAAAATGTTAAAAACTCTAAAAAACCTTAAAAACCAGAAAAATTTCTAAAAAACCTCAAAACCCAAAAAGACCATATAAACCCGAAAAAACCCCTAAAAACCATAAAACCTTAGGAAAACCCTGAAAACCCTCAAAAACCCCAAAACCCCCCAAACCTATAAAAAGATTAAAAAAGTCTTAAAAATCCATGAAAACTTAAAAAACCCTAAAAACCATGAACCCCCCTTAAAACCATAAACCCCCTAAAAACCGTAAAAACCACCTAAAAACCCTAAAAACCACAAAAAACTCAAAAAAACAAAGAAAACCCAAAAAGTCTATAAAAACCCAAAAAACCATAAAAATCCTATAAACCCACTAAAAATCCATGAAAATGTAAAAAACACAAAAATCTATGAAGAATCCCTCAAACCAATAAAAATCCCTAAAAACCTTAACAAAACCTAAAACCCTAAAAACCACTAAATAAATCTAGAACCGTTAAAACCCCTAAAAAGTTAAAAAACTCTAAAAAACCATAAAAAACTTAAAAAAATCAAAAAACTCTAAAAACCAAGAACGCACTAAATACCTTAAAAACCCCTAAAACCCATAAAAACCCTAAAACCCAAAAAAATACCTAAAACCCCTAAAAACCACTAATATCCATGAAAACATAGAAAACCCTAAAAAACCCCTCAAAACCATAAAACCCCTAAAACATTAAAACCCTAAAAATCTATAAAAAACCCTAAAAACCACTAAAAACTATAATAACCCCCCAAACCCCAAAATATATTCAAAAACCTAAAAACCCTAAAACACCTAAAACTCCATAATAACCCTAAAAAACATAAAGATCCTAAAAAATACCTAAAAATTGATGAAAACATAAAAAGCACAAAAAACCCTAAAAACCTTGAAAACCATAAAACCCCATAAGAACATAAAAAACAGTAAAAACCCTAAAACCCACTTAAATCTAAAAAAACCCTTAAAACCCCTAAAATGTTAAAACTCTATAAAACCTTAAATACCTAAAAAACTAAAAAATCACCAAAACGCCCAAAAGATCCTAAAACCCCCTACAAACCTTGAAAACCCTCAAAATATCTAAAAACTCTAAATGTGATTATGAGGTGGAGCTTTGGGAAATGATCAAAGCAGTTCATTTTGCTAATCAATTTTGGTGGAAGCGCCTTTGGAATAAATATGACTCGATCTTGGCGGTGGAGGCCCTCAAAAACAAATCAAGAAGGGTACCTTGATAATTCTCCCACATTACACTACAACAAAACCGCCGCTAAACCTTTTTTAAAAAAGGTTTCGCGGCGGTTTATAATAAACTGCCGCAAAACATTTTTTTTAACAGCCCCTACCCTTCCCCCACTCCGACCCTCATTCTCACCCCACGCTCCCCCGGCCCCCCACTTTCCCTGCGACCCCGGCCCCCCGCGACCCCGGCGACCTGACTTCCCCGACGACCTATACAAACCCTAGGGTTTGATTTCTAATTATTTACTTGTTTTGATATTAGTTTTTTTATTATTTTTTCTTGGATAACTGGTACTCTTTGCTTGTTTGAAGAGTTGATTTATTTATGAGACTAGTCACTGTATCTATAGCAGCAAATTAAACTTTGAAACTTTGAAACAGCAAATTAAACTCACCAAAGGACCTGTGGCATTACTCAGACCAGGTAAAAAAATTCCAATTATGTGTCAGGGTGGTCAAATGGGTTGTGATTCTCGGGATGTTTTCCACACACTTGATATAATACCCCGCCTAGACAAGAAAACTCTTTAACTATGACACATCCTTGGATGGATCCCACAAATGAACTTATTTGATATCTTCTAGATTAATGGGTAAAACTCGTTCAGAAATGAAATTCCCTAGAGGGTGAACATCACTTATCCAGAACATTCACTTCGAGAGATTTATGTAAATCTAGTTGTCTCGAAGAAAATAATTAATCGTCCTCTAGTTCTCTACATGCTCTTACAATAACGTAGAGTAGAAAAGTATGTCATCGATAAAGAAATCATGGAAGTGGTCCATGTATGGATACAGAAACTGGTTCATCAAATACATAAACATATAGTGGTAATTCATCACAAAAAATGGAATCATTAGAACTCAAAGTGTTTGAAGTGACATCATAATTCAAACTTTGGAATATCAGACATGCAAACCCTCTACTAGTGATAGATGTTACTAAAATTAATATTCTAGAACCATATCACGCTTCAAAACTGGTGAAAAAATTTATCAATCCTTGAAAAGGGGTAATTCATGTTTATCATTTTCGGGTTCTGGAAACGACAATACACACAAAGCCATATGATCTCTTCAAAAATTTTCTTGAACATGAATGGAGTTGACTAGGGGGAAATACTCGGTCTGATGAAACAATTCCCACAAAGGTCTTCAAAATGCAACCATTGATCATGAAGCGCAGTAGGTACCATTTGATATGCCACAAAAAATATTAGGGAAATACCATGATCCAATAAATTGAAAATATCCATCTGCCATCTTGGAGGTATTCCTGAAATAACATCAGAAAAAAATTTCAAATAATCAACCAGAATTGAAGGAACCCAGATGCCTGAATTTCTTATGGATCCAAGGGATGCCCCTTCCAACTGATGGGTGATAGGTTGAAACCTCTTATTCACAACATCCACCAAAACTTCCATGATATATCTATCACATAAAAGGAGAACCTCATCCAATTAGTTTATAGGCATCTGACTAGTCTATAGTGAAAGTCGATCTATTCCTAGACCATGAAAATCCAATATGTGCCCATGATGACATCATAGGGATCCATTGTGATGACTAAATGATCTCACATTAACAATTATGGGAAAATTTATACCTCTCACTACAAGTAAATGAAATTTCAAATGAAGTGTTCCTGGTAGGAACCTCAAGACGACATTATTTTGATAATGTCTCAACTTGGATCTCTAACTATCCCACAAGGAGTCGAGGGATAAAATAATGGGTAGAACCTATGTTTCATAATACTAAAGAAAGATCATAATAAACACAAATAATAACTCAAATCATCTCGTGTGCCATTGGATCGTAGACATCCAAAGCATGAAGTTGTCCATTGCCCTAGCCCCCAACTCTTTATGCCTGACGTGGGCCTCCTAGGGGTTGTGGTTAAAGGACCTCATAGTACCATCCACTAACTAAAACTCCTCCTACTACTCTACCATCTCTACCACTTTTGTATTTTCAAAAAAGACATAATTATTTCTATAGGGATTACTTAATTGATTTCCATTGAGGAAGTGTCGAAATCACAATTTCCATCATAAGTACATTCAAAGACTTCAACCATTATTAAAGATGACATCAAAAAAATATTCTAGTTTAATATTGTTGGAAACAGATCCTTATTATCACCAAAATTAAATACAACTGCTTTATAGAAATCTCATACATCTTTATGGTAAATTATGCTATTGATTGACAATTAGACAATGTTCAAGCCACGATTCGGCCTCCTTAATGTCATCATCCAACATGGAGAAGGATCATCTGCTTCATTCCCTCTTCTGGGCATTAATTCACTTGAGCATAGATGTGACAGTGAAAAAGGGACCGCCATGAATAACACTATTACATCCACTAATGATAATTTTCCTACATCCATGAATGGTAGGCCATGAATTATTACACTTGAATGGTAAGGGGGATGACCTTGTGGGGCCTTCTAGAATCTTGATGACAAGAGGATTGTGATCTGAGTGGAACTTTTCAAGTATATGTTTGGAAATTTCAGCGATAGCATAATGATCATTAATCCAGAATAAGCACCTGTAAATCCTAATTTCTTGTATTCTGTTTCCTGTAATCCTTCCCCATGTGAATTTATCCCCTGTAATATGGACCTCTATTAGGTTGCACTTATCTAAGAAGCTTTCAAATTCCTCTGCAGAATTATGAGAAAAATGAGGACCCAACCTTTCATGCGACCTTAGGACAGTATTAAAATCCCCCACAATATCCCAATTACTCTTTGTTTGGTCATTAGTTTGTTTTAGATCCCTCCAAAGCTCTCTTCTCCTAGTGTAGGCATAGGATGCATATACAAATGAAAATGTGGTGACAACACCGCCTAGAACAGTAGAGATAATGATGACTTAGGAACAAATCTCATAAAAAGTAATCTGAATATCATCATGCTTGAGAACCCATAGGATTTCAGAGCCCTTGAGATATCCATTGTGTGCAAACAGTTAGTATTTAAGAGAGGCCCAACTAAACCCTTTCCATTTCCCAAAGTTCATTTAGGGTTCAGCAACTGCAACTAGCATCGGCCTATTATGTGAATGAAAATTACTGAGGGAAGAGGCAGTAAGAGAGTTCCCAAGCCCTTGACAGTTTTAAAAGAGGGTCTTCATTGATTAATATTCTTCTCTTTACCTTTCCCACCCTTCTTCTTGGGTGTTTGGACAATGGATATTTTATCATGATTCGATTTACTTGTAACATCATCATCCACCTTCTCATGATTTTCATCACCATCATCTGCCTAGTATTTACTTTAGAAGGGTGAGAATTTTTTTAGAACACATGTATCAACCTTTGGGGACATTCCATCAGGATTCCTTTTCACACACTTCCTATCCTTCAGGGAGGTGAACTTAGTTAAAAGGTCTTCCAGTGTGCTAGACTCCCCAGATGAGTGATTTGAGGTCCCCTCCAAGGGGGAGCCCACTATGACATCCTGAGGTCTCTGAACTGAATTGTAGGGACACCCAGAATTTGTGTTGGTGTATTTTGAATAGAAAATTCAATTCAATAAGTATACTACAGAATTGGGAAAGGATTTTTATTGGCACAAGAGGTGATAAGAGCTACATCGGTCTGTTTATTAACAGAAGGTTGATTGCTGACCACCTGCATGCCCTTCTCTGCCAAGTGTGTAGTGGTGTTCGAAAACCCAACATCATGCAGGGCGGAAGCAGGTTTCGGAGCTTCAACTGCCTGTTATCAATCCCCCTCCTACTTCCTATCAATACCCTATCCACCTCCACATAAGGATGCGCCGAGTCAACTGTAGGTGCAACCTGAGAATGTGCCTGGAGGGATGGCGCCTTCAGTGACTTGGGTGAGCCAAGGATCATTGTAATGCTTCCATAGCAATGAGGAATTCTAGACCCTCACCAACCTGTACATTAACAGTTATAGCAGGAACAGGTAAGAGGAATTTGGTGCCACCAGCATCTGATGTTGATCCATCCCTATCAGCCTCCAAGAGATTGGCCTGGCCTGGACCAGGGCCAACAATTAAGTCAAGATTTTTTCCCCCTGAGGTAGAGCCTAAAGTACGAGTAGGTCTTGACTCATGACCTGAGTGATCATCCTGGGGGGATGTGGTGGCCACCTCATTATGAGTTTTCATAGCAGGGGAAAGTATCAGCTCAGTGATGAGTGACTTGACAGAGGGATGCTTCTCATAGGGTGGATCAAATTCTCTTTTCCCTTCCCCCTCATCTTTTGGCAGTCTCCATCATGATGACCTCATTGATTACACCTGTCATAGGTTGTTAATATTCTACATTCATAAATCGAATGATCAATAATGTTACAATTCCCACCAAACCTGGGCCTTCTCTCATACATAATTTCTAGATTCAACGTATCATCAAAGGTGGTGAAGACCACCACCTCAACCGGAGTTCTTGCTAGGTCAATCTTGACGAGGACTCTTGCATAGAGCCCATACCTTGGGTTATTAGTTTCTCTGTCAATTCAAATAGGGGAACCCAGTGTATAAGCAATATCCCACTGTATTCTAGGATTCCAGTAAATCCAATTCAGCTGAAAAATGCGAATCCGCACCTTTGTAAAAGTGTTTCTCACAATTATTGGTGTTATTCCAAATTAACAATGTGTTTTGGTTTTCATGGTAAAGTAGCTACCACGTTGTTAGCACACTGTTTCTCTTTACCAAAGAAACTTCCCCTATCCCAAACACTAAGGGTTCATATCTAACTCAGGGGATCATCTTTATTATATTATGTTTCTGTAATCTTATACTATCGTATATATGAATCTCTTTATCTATTTAGTAGTAAATATGTGTTTTAATTTTTTTTTATTGTGTAGGCACATTGTGATATACATGGATAAAAGTTGGATCACATTACCGAGGAACACACCTTAGTATTTTAAGGGTTTGAATGAGTTTTTAGATTTTAAAATTTCTAATCGATCCGTTGAAGGGAGAATAAAATGTCCATATCCTAAATGTAAATTTAGAACATGGTTGAAGAGAGATGAGGTTTATGAACATTTAATACTGAAGCAATTCCCTAATCAATATTTGTGTTGGATTTTGCATGGAGAATCGAACATTACAGAAAGATTGAGCACTGATGTTAATCCACAGAATGAGGTTCCAAGTTCGTCGACAATGGAAAATGAAATGCAAAATCTAATAAATGATGCATTCGGCACTACAAGGCACCACTATCATCATCAAAACATATCAGAACAACCAGAAGAGGGTGCTACAAATTGCAACGTGACAAGTGATGTTTTTGAGACTGTAACATAGGCAGAACAAGATTGTCACATATCATTGGATCCTCCTCTTGATTCTTTGGAGCCAAATGTAAGAGAAAACTTCACTGAGGAAAATGTGTTTCATGATTTAGTTGATGATGAAAATCAAGAGTTGTATTGTGGGTGTTTGAAATATTCAAAACTTTCATTTCTGCTGAAGTTGTATCACATCAAATGTCTATGTGGAATTAAAAATAAGGCAATGTCTATGATATTGGAATTGATACGTGATGCATTTCCTAAAGCAAAAATCCCAGAATCTTTTTATGATATGAAAAAAGTTATTAACAAGCTTGGTCTGAATTATAAAAAAATACATGCGTGTCCCAATGATTTTATGCTGTATTGGGGAGAGGATTCAAGTAGACAGAATTTCAAGAAATGTTCTTCTTCTAGATGGCAGTAAAAGAGTGATGTTGTAAGTCTGAATGAACATAATTTCATGGAGAAGAAGAAGAAAAGGAGCACACCTGCAAAGGTTTTGCATTACTTTCCTTTGAATCCTCGATTGCAAAGATTATTCATGTCATCGAAAACCGCCGAACACATGAAGTGGAATTCTGTAGATAATAACAATAACGGGTTAATGAGACATCCACGAGATTCTCAATCGTGGAAGACATTTGATTCATTACATCTCGATTTCTCAGCTAATCCTAGGAATGTTCGATTGGGATTGTCTGTCGATGGATTCAACCCATTTGGGACTTTGAGTACCAATTATAGCATTTGTCTAGTTGTTTTGATCCCTTATAATTTGCCTCTGTGGATGTGTATGCAACAAACATCTTTTATCCTTTCGATGATTATTCCTAGAAAACAAATTCCTAGAAATGATATTGATGTATACTTTCAGCCTTTGATTGAAGAATTGCAGGAGTTATGGAGAAACGATGTTGAGACATTTGATGCTTCTTCTAAAACAATGTTCACAATGCATGCTGCTTTAATGTGGACCATTAGTGACTTCCCTGTGCTTGAAAATTTATCTGGTTGGAACACTTACATGGGTTTGGCTTGTCCCGTTTGTAACTTTGATTTTGATCCCAAACGGCTACCTCACAGTAGAAAATGGTGCTTCTTGTGTCATCGAAGATTTCTCGATGCATCTCATAGATTTCGGCTGAACAGATCAAAATTTAATGGTTTCATTGATTGTAGACCGCCTCCAAAGTTGTTAAATGGTTTTGAAATATTGAAACAGCTTGAAAATGTTGAAACAGAATTTGGGAAGGTTCATCATTTGAATGATAGTGGAAAACGGGTCCGAAGTGCATCGTCAAGCAAAACCGGAATGCAACAATGGAAGAAAAAAAGTATATTCTTCAAACTTCCGTATTGGGAATTTAATTTGTTGTGGCATAATCTTGATGTGATGAACATTGAGAAGAATGTATGTGACAATTTGATTTTCACATTGCTTAATGAGCATGGAAAGTCGAAGGATTATCTCAATGCTCGCAAAGACTTACAAGCAATGAACATAAAACGTGATCTCTGGCCAGATGATAATGAAAAGTATCCTCCGACAATTTTTGCAATGAAAAATAGGGATAAAGATACATTCCTTCGAATGTTAAAGAATGTTAAGGTATCTGATGGGTATTCAAGTAACATCTCGAGGTGTGTTGACTTGAATAATCGTATGATACATGGATTGAAAAGTCACGATTCACATATTTTGTTACAACAGTTACTACCATTGGCATTGCGTACATTATTACCTGAAAAAACTACTGCTGTTGTACTGCAGTTCTGCACATTTTTCAGACAACTATGTGAGAAATGTCTACATCCAATTCAGCTTGAGAACCTCCAGAAGAGGTTTGTATTGACCCTTTTCACAATGGAGATGATCTTTCCTCCGTCCTTTTTTACTGTAATGATGTATTTAACTGTGCATTTGGTTGAGGAAGCTAAATTAGGAGGCCCCGTTCATTATCGATGGATGTATCCAACTGAGAGGTACTTTATTTATATGTTTTCCAGTTAAGTAAACAATTTTTGGTTCTTAATTAAATTCATAATTATTTTTATTTTATTTCATAGATATCTTGGACATTTGAAATCATACGTGAGAAATAAAGCTCAACCAGAAGGGTCAATTTTTGAAGCCTATTTGGCTGAGGAGTGCCTTACATTTTTTTCTCGATACTTGGATGATATTGAGACAAGATTTAATCAAGTTGGACATGTTGATGACACATCGACTCAATCTAAAATACATCATAAATCCAAAATATTTCTTGCTATTGGCCGATCAGTTGGGAGGACCTCAAATGCGACACTGACTGAATTGGAATTATTACAGGCACATAGATATGTGTTTCTAAATAGTGACATTGCAGATCCATTTATTGAAGAGTTGAGGATACAAACAAAGAGACGAATGAGAGGTCGAACACGAAATGAGAAAGATATAATGAAAGCTGTTAATAAAGAGATTGTAGAATGGTTTGCACGATGTGTAAGTTCATAAATATTACAATAAATATGAATATTAGTTTAACACATACATTTTTTGAATCTAATAAAGTATATTTCTTTTTTCAGATCATGAATACTGATACTCGAGCAGAGGTGTCAGAAGATTTGAAGTTTCTTGCTAGAGGTCCTCTAAAAGAAGTTAGAAAGTTTGACGCTTATAATGTGAATGGCTTTAGATTTTGTACAGTCGATCGAGAAGTGGGTTTGAAAACACAGAACAGTGGTATATTTACATTTTCTGAAGTGGAATACTATGGAAAGATGTATGATATTATTGAATTAAACTACCACAGACATTTTTCGGTTGTTTTATTCAAATGCAAATGGGTCGATATTATTAGAGGTGTTAAAAGAGATTCCTTGAAATTTACTTCTGTGAACTTCTCTCGCTTGATGGATGTTGGTGATCATGAACTGCATTATCCATATATCTTAGAATCACAAGAAAAAAAGGTATATTATGTGAATGATGTTGCCGATGAAGGGTGGAGTGTAGTTTCTCATGTAATACAAAGAGATTTGTATGATATGGGTGATGAAGTGGAAAATTTGACCTCTGAAATTGAATTTAATCAGCAACAGGAAGCAGAATTAGTTGTCGATCATGATATTGAAAATATTAGTCTAGCAAGGATGAATGAAGTGGATGAAGCAATGGAGCAGGAAACCGACATGATTGAAGGAGAAAATGATTGTATGTACAATTATTTATTTATTCAACAACCACTTGTTTCATTTCTGTAGTCATTCATTATCATTGGTATATATATTTTGTTTGTTAGTACTGGGCATCTATTATCATTTTTAATTTTTTTCTGCATTATTTTTTTGAAATATATATTCTGAACTTAATTTTATTTGATTAAATGATAGGAATGCCAAGGAAGAAGCGGTATATTGTTTCATCTAGTTCCGCAACAGATGGTGATCCATTTATCTCCCTCCCTATGACATCTGAGATGCCAGGTGCTCACACCCCTGCACCATCCCCCCCTACACCATCTCTCACACCTTCCGTGGATGTCCCAGTAGAGGGTGAGTCGTTGACTCCCCTTTCAGGAGGCTCAGCAGTGGGGCAGCGTCGTGCCCCTTCCAGTTCATCCCGGACACACTGGAGTGTCACTATCATAGGTACAAATTTTAATTAAATAAATTTATTTCATTTTGTTTATACTAATTGTTTTCTCATTGAAGATGACAAAAATGCAACCGTGAAGAAAAATATAAAAAGTTCAGATGTTTGTAATCTGAATGGAGAGAAGATTGTTGTGCCATTTGATTCTTATGGGGTCCCTACGGATGATGTCGCGGGGTTACTTGGCCAGATTCTAGTCCAGCTGGCAACGGAGCCCATTTCCCTTCCCATTTAATATGACGATTGGAGACATATGCCTTCAAGCTGGAAAAATAAGGTGTTTGATTCTCAAATAAAGGTAAATTTTTTACATTATGGTTTAATTGAATGTCATGTTACTAATATGTTCAAAATGAATTTCTGTATACATATGTTCTTCCACTTTACCGTTTCTGATGTGATAACACGGAAGTGGATGTTGAAAAATCTAGGTAAGAAGTGGAAAGATTTCAAATGGAGATTATGGTGTGATGTCAACGATACTTCGTTGACCACATAGCAAATGTATGAGAAGCTACCCAGTGGGGTACCGAAAGAGCAGTGGAAAGTGTTTGTTGAAAGACATCGTGATCAGAAGCGGATGGTATTGAAATATATATTATTATATTATCCTCATTTTACATTTATACATGTATATGAAAAGGAAATGACATTCAATACCTCAGTATTAAATTTCCTTTTATTTATTTTAGGATCTTTCAATACAAAATGCATCAAACCGGGCAAAGCAAGTCATCCCGCACACTGCGGGCTCAAAAAGTTTTTCTAGAAGCCGAACAACATTGGTAATCTTTTAATTAGTTTAAATATTTATAAGAAAATATTATCTGTTTAATATATTGAATTGTTTATTTATCTTTGTTTAATGCAGTCACAGAGTTTAGGGCATGAAGCATCCAAGACTGAACTGTGGTTTGATGTTCATAAGAAATCAGATGGAAGTTTTTTTAACGAGCCTGCTAAAGAAGTTGGGGTATGAAGTCAATTTTTCATCATAATAACTTATTATTAGTTTTTACTGTGTTAATATATTTTGATATTTGATTTATAGGTAAAAATTAAAGAGCTATGGGATGGCAATCCTGCGCAGTCCTACTCAGCCTCCCAGGATGACCCAGTTGCTAAGGTCCTTGGGAAGGAGCATGCTGGGAGAGTGTGTGGGATGGGTTTGGGACCCACACCATCTGAGATTTTTAGCAGTCCATCGGGGATAGCAGCTGCATCTACTCCTGAATTTAGTCAGCCCATACCCGGAGATGATAAGAGAGAGATTGTTTCTTTAAGAAACACAGATCACCAGCAGGGGGATCAGATATCTGCATTGCAGAAAGAGTTGATTGAAATACGTCAGCAAATGAGCAGATATGCCCCCAGTGGTAGTGCATCGACTGGTGGTATGCAGGTAAATCACAAAAAATCAAAATCATTTAGTTTGCTAACTTTCATTGGTTTAAAGTTTTAATATAAATATGCAATCGTATTTAATTTTCAATATAATGTTCTTACAGGTGACAGCACAAAGTGGAGATGAAGGTGGAGAGGGTGATGATGCATCATCAGACCCTGAGTAGTTGTATTTTTGATTTGTAATATGAAAACAGTTGGTTTGTATATGTAACATTTGTGGCACATAGTTTCCACCACACATTTTCATGTCCTAAAATTTCCTTGATTTCTCATTTTCCTTTTATGAATTTTATTGATTTCTGATGTTTCTTTTTATGTCTTGATTTCTCGAGTGTGATATACATCATTTAGGAATAAATTGTTTGATTATCCTACTAAGAACTTTTCCAAGGGTTCTATATTATTATTTTTATGTGTTGGTTATGACTACTTTATTACTCATGGTTATGAGGAATGAGAACATGGAGGAACACTCTTTAAAGAAGAACAAACTAAATAAAGATAGCGGAGTGCTTTATACACATGTTGTGCATGACAGCAGAGTGCTATATGGTTTGGATGGTAAACGTTTGTTGTCCGGTTCCAGTTTAGGAGCATGGGAAGACTCAGGGCCAATCTTCAATCACTAGGTAAATCTTATTATGAGCATTTTTATGAATTGTATGTGCCTTGCAGATTTATTTTCTTCTTTCTATGATTTGGTTATGGTGTAAACTGAAATTGAGCTTTTAGATTATTCTCTGTGAAGTGGAAACATTTTTGTGATTATGCTTGGGCAATCATATTGCTTTGGCCGAATAATATTATATTGCATGAGGCATTGAAATACACGTAGATTTTATCTAACTATGTTTATAAGAGTTTGATAATATTATATTGCAAGAGGCTGAATAATATTATATTGCATGAGGCTGAATAATATTATATTGCTCTGGATTTATAGCATGCATCGGACTATTTTTTTTATTTTCATGAGACAATGATTTTTTGGTTGGGGGGTGGGGGGGATGGTGCAGGGGGGGGTCTGATGCAAGGGGGTTGGGGGGGGGGGTACAGGGGATACATGTTTTCATATTTACATGTCTTCTGTTTTTTTATTTTCATGTGACAATGATTTTTTTTCTAGTTTCAGATTTGAATGTTTTCATTTTTTCAAGTTTTCTGGTTGTGCGTTTATAGGATGAAAGGCCTGTAAACTAGCAGGTTTGGATGTTATAAGTTGATAGGGGGGCTGGAGTAGGGGGAAGGGGGTGTTGGTGCTGGGGGGATGTGAGGGGGGCTGGTGTAGGGGATAAATGTTTCATGTTTTCATATTTACAGGTCTTGTGTTTTTTTACTTTCATAAGATAATTATTTTTTTTCTAGTTTCATATTTGAATGTTTTCATTTTTTTCAAGTTTTCTGGTTGTGGGCTTATAGGTTAGAAGGTTTGAAGAATTGTAGGCTATCCAGTTTGGATGTTATAAGTTGATAGTTTGTGCATTACACATTTACATGCTACTAATTTTATGTTTTTTGGTTGTAGGATTGTGGGTTTTAGTTGCTGTTAGGTTTACATGATGAATTTTTTTATGGGTTTTAGGTATGCATGGTGGAGATTTAAAGGTTTCCATGTTTGTAGATTTCAATGTTTTTAGTTTATAAGATTATAGGTTTACAAATTGATTATAAACCTGCAAAGGTATGAAGATTGATTGATTACAAATTTCCATGCAGGTTGGAAGGTATGCAGATTCAAAGGTTTTCTGGTTTTTTAGTTGGAAGGTATATAAATAATTTGATTACAGGTATGCAGGTTTTTTTGGTATGCATGATTAGTTTTTTATGTATGATTATGTCAAAGGTTTTTTTAGTTATTTTGGTTTTTTTTGGTATGCAGGTTTCTAGGCTTCTAAGTTACAGGTTTATAGATTGAATGTTGTGGGAGAATCTAGGTTCACCATTCCATGTTTATTGGGATTTGTTTGAAACTGTATGCATACAGTATTAGATAATGAAGTTCGGATTTAGGTTCATCGAAATCCAAACCAGGGTTTATGAATTGTTTTTGGTTTGGTCAAAAAATAAAAACATGGGTTTCTTTTTAATCTAGTAGCCTTTGTTTCCTAGAACATAGTTTTATTCTCAAGTCATTTTTTAAGAAATCAATATTATTCTTAATTAACATAATATTAATAAAAATAAGAGATTCCATCAAGAAAATGGGCTCAAAATTAAATAAAAGAGATAAAGATTTACGAATGTCAAGGAATAAAAGCTCCTCAGTAGACTATGAAGCATTCAATAAACATTTTTAACTCCTGACCCAACACAAAGGTTAATGAGAGTGTCATCATCCACATTACCTTCCCTAAAAACATGAGATGCAATAAAATAAATTTGTGCACAATAGAGCATGCAGTCCTCCCACATCACCTAATGTCTCCATGAAGGAGAAGTTTTCCTGAGATGGTATGGCATATACCAGGAATAGTATAGTTTGAACAAAATATTTTTTGAACCATTGTGATGGGCTATTTTAATCTCCATGATAACTTTAAAAAAACCCTAAAAACCCAAAATCCATGAAAACTTTAAAAAACCCTAAAAACCCAAAAAGACCTCAAAAATCGAAAAAGTCCCTAAAACCCTCAAAATAATAAAAATCCTAAAAGACCCCTAAGAATCCATGAAAACTTAAAAAAACCTGAAAGCCCCCTAAAAACCAAAAAACCCATAAACCCCTAAAAGACCTGTAAAAACTCTAAAAACCCATAAAACCCCTAAAAATATTTAAAAACTCTTAAAAACCTTTAAAACCCTAAAAAACTAAAAAAGACCCAAAACCCCCAAAACCCCCTCAAAATCCCAAAAAACCCAAAAAACCATAAAAATTCTAAAAAACCCCTAAAAATCCATGAAAACATAAAAAATCCTAAAATCCATGAAAAACACCAGAAAACTATAAAACTCTTAAAAACTTTAAAAACCCTAAAATACTATAAAAATCACAAAAAAAGTCTAAACAAATTTAAAACCCCTAAAAACATAAAAAAAAATCTAAAAATATTTAAGACCCTAAAAAACTTTAAAAAACCCTAAAAACCCAAAATGTCCCTAAAAAACTTGAGAACCCCTAAAAATCCATGAAAACGCAAAAAACCTAAAAAGATCCTAAAAACACTGAAAACCCCTAAGAACCCTAAAAACACTAGAAAAACCCTAAAACCATCAAAATCCCAAAAAACCGTAAGAACGCCATAAAAATCATAAAATAATTAAAACCCCTTAAAATACATAAAAATACAAATAACCCTAAAAACCATAAATATCCTAAAAACCTTAAAAAACATAAAAACCACATAAAAATCCTAAAAACTAACTAAAAAATCTAAAAACCATTAAAACCCATAAAAACATTAAAAACTATAAATATCCATTAAAACCCTAAAAAATCAAAATACCCTAAAATCCCATAAAGTCCATAAAAACCTTAAACCCCCCTAAAAACCCTAAAAACGCCGAAAAAACCATAAAAGCCCCGAAACTCCCTAACAACCCCTTAAAACCATAAAAACCTTAAAAATACATTCAACCCATAAAAACCCTAAGAACCCATTGATGCTCTAAAACCCCTTAAAAGTCCCAAAAAAGTTAAAAAACTCTAAAAACCTTAAAAATCATAAAAAAAACTCATCAAAACCCTAAAACACCCAAAATACCCTAAACCCCAAAAAAACCCTAGAAACCTTAAAAATGCCTGAAAACCCCTAAAAACACTCAAAATCCCTAAATACCCTAAAAACCCTAAAAACGAAAAAGAAATCAAAAAAACTCTGAAAAATCAATAAAAATGTAAAAAACTTTAAAAACCCTGAAAACCCCGAAAATTATAAAAACCCCTAAAAACTTTAAACCCTTAAAAATGCATAAAAACACTACAACTCTAAAAACCCTTAAATCCCTTACAAATATTAGAAAACTCTATAATCCTTATAAAAAACTCAAAAAATCTCTAGAAACCCAAGAGATCGTAAAAAGCCTGAAAACCCATAAAAACCCGTAAAGTCCTTGAAAAACCCTAAAAACCCTAAAACCCCTAAAATCCCTAAAAAACCTAAAAAACCCTAAAACCTCATAAAAACCCAAAAAAAATTGAAAAACCATTTAAAGCCCCCAAAACCATAAAAACCATAAAAAACTAAAAGAAACCCAAAATCCCAAAGGACATTAAAAAACCCAAAAGACCGTAAAACCCTGATAACCCTGATAACCCTCAAAATTATGAAAAACCCTAAAAAGCCCTAAAAACCGAAGAAATCTAAATAAAACCCATAAAAATCAATGAAAATGTAAAAAACCCTATAAGCCCTAGAAAACCCCTAAAACCCATAAAAACCACTGAAAACTTAAAAACCATAAAACCCACAAAAGCCTTAAAAACTACTAAAAACTCTTGATGTGAGACGCTCGGGGTGGCTCGATCTTCACGGTGTAGGGAGGCGGTTGAAAGATGTGGTTCAGGGATATGTTGCGGATGATGGGTACGGATAGGGGATGCAAGTAGTCAATCAACGCTATAAGGAGCGCGACCTACTACTTAGACAACACACTCAAGGGAGGGACGTGATAGCCAATCCACACAACAACGCACTTGGGTTGAGGCACGGAATTGGGGGCTTTGTGATCTTGGATCACCAATCTAACTTGAGGATTGACAAGGCAAGAATGCACAAGAGCAAGAGGGAAATTCGGAAAAATTCTCACACAATGGAGAGAAACAAAGAATAAGTTCTCAATTAATTCTTGGATAAAAATACAATGTCATGGGGCGGCTATTTATAGCCAAGGGGTGATACAATAGTCAAGGGTCAAATACCCTAAATTCATAAAGGCTAAACCAACCTTGTCCCCTTAAAAGTCAAAAATATAAAGTCTAACAAAGACTTTTGGAAAAGTAGCAGATGACTTTCCAACCATAACCCACCAGATTTGACTTTGAGTGCGTAACCCACCGGATTTGACTTTGGTGTCAAAAGATGCCATTTCTAGAATCCTCCATGTGGGAAAGGCATCCAAATTCGTGAAACCATGTGGGCCAAGCTTTAAGCATAATGTTTGGGCTTGAATAAGTGAGATCATAGGCCCATTTTCTCCATCCATGCAAGGCAAGATCCCTTGGGCCTTTAATGAAACAAGATGGGCACTCATTGTAGCATTGAGCCTCTTTAATCTCTCTCGAGTCATTGAACCTTGCAAATCCAACTCCTCCTCCCGTGCAATCCACTTGGTGCCTTTAACATGGTTCTCATCAACTCTAAAAACTCAAAAAAAAAACTCAAAAAAACTCAAAATTCCCAAACAGATACTAAAAAACTTGAAAACACATAAAACACATTGAAAAATCCTAAAAAGCCCATAAAAATCCATGAAAATTTAAAAACCCTAAAAACCCTAAAAACCCTAAAAACCTTAAAAACCCCCTAAAAACCAAAAATCCCCCTAAAAACCTTAAAAAACCAAAAACACCCATAAAACCCCTAAAAACATAAGGAAAACTTTAAAAACTATTAAAACCCCTAAAAATGTTAACAAACTCTAAAACACCTTAAAAACCCTAAAAAATCAATAAAAATATGAACACCCCAAACAACCCTAAAAATCCTAAAAACCACTAAAAGTCCTAAAAATCCCTGAACACCCCTAAAAATCCATGAAACCCCCCCCCTAAAAAACCCTAAAAAACATAAAAAACCCCTAAAAAACTTTAAAAACCATAAAAATGCATAAAAAACCCTAAAAATCACTAAAAACACTAAAAACCCTTTAAACCCCAAAAAATGTTTAAAAACTCTAAAAACCTTACAAATCCCAAAAAAACTAAAAAAACCCCTAAAAACCTTATGAAACAATAAAAACCTCAAAAACTACTAAAATGCCTAAAAACCCTAAAATCCCTAAAAAACCATAAAAACCGTAAAATCCTCAAAAACCCTAAAAACCTTGGAAAACCCTTAAAACCCCAAAAAACACGAAAAAACTAAAAAGAAAAAAAGGACCATAATAAATCTTGAAAAACACTAAAATTCTCAAAACCCTCAAAATCCATAAAAACCCGAAAAACCATAAAAATCCTAAAAACCCCTAAAAGTCCATGAAAATGTAAAAAAACTAAAAACTCTGAAAACCCCCTGAGAACCTTAAAAACTCCTTAAAAACCATAAAAACCCTAAACACCCATAAAATCCATAGATAACTACTAAAAACTCTAAAAAACCTCAAAAACCAAAAAAAAACTCAAAAATCCCTAAAAACCCAAAAGACCATAAAAACCATGAAAAACCATAACTACCCTAAAAAGCTTTGAAAGACACTAAAAACACACAGAATTTGTAAAAACCATAAAAAACATAAAACCCCCTAAAAATCTAAGAAAACATAAAAAACCTTAAAACCCTATAAACACCTAAAAACCATAAAACAGCCATCAAAACTTTAAAAATTTTAAAAACCCTAAAAACCCACTGAAAACTCTAAAAAACCTTAAATCCCCAAAAAATGTTAAAAAGCTCTAAAAACCTTCAAAATCTTAAAAAAATATAAAACCCCCTAAAAACCCAAAAGCCCCAAAGAACCTAAAAACCCTAAAAACCCTTAAAAACCCTAAAAACCCTAAAACCCTTAAAATCCCTAAAACCCCTAAAAACCCCTAAAAGCCCTAAAACCCTAAAAATACCCTAAAAACCATAAAAATCCTAGAAAAGAACTAAAAATCCATGAAAACATAAAATACACAAAAAACGCTGAAAACCCTATAAAAACCATAAAACCCCCTAAAAACCGTTAAAAACACTAAAACCCATAAAAACCCAGTAAAAACTCTAAAAACCCTTAGGAACCCTAAAATTGTCAAAGAGTTCTAAAAAATATTAAAACCCTAAAAACAAAAAAAATCAAAAAATCAAAAAAGGATACTAAAAACCCAAAAAAACACTAAAAACCCAAAAGCCCCTAAAAACCTTTAAAACCTTCAAAATCCCAAAAAAACTTTAAAGACTATAAAAATCCTAAAACCCCTCTAAATATCAATGAAAACACAAAAAACCCTAAAAACCTTGGAAACCCCCTGAAAAACAAAAAAAAAACACTGAAAACCTTAAAAATCCATAAATCCCCATAAAAACCCTAAAACAAATAAAAACTATAAAAACCCTTAAAACCCCTAAAAAAGTTAAAAAAAATTAAAAACCCTAAAATCTACAAAAAACCCCAAAAACCCCAAAAACCCCAAAAGACCATAAAACCTTGAAAACCCCTAAAAACCTTTGAAAACCCCTACACCCCCAAAATCCTTAAAAACCCTAAAAATAATAAAAAAGCCTAAAACCATAAAAACCCTGAAACCCCTAAAAATCCATGAAAATGTAAAAACCCTAAAACCCCCGTGAAAAACATAAAAAATCCCTAAAACCTTAAATACCCATAAAAACCCTAAAAACCCAATAAATACTCAAAAAAACCTTTAAAAGCCTAAAAACGTTAAAAAACCTTAAAACCCTTAAAACTAAAAAAACCCGAAAAAGAAAAAAGATCCAAAATACCACGAAAACCATAGAAACCCTAAAAACACCGAAAAATCCCTAAAAATATTTAAACACCCAAAACCCCTAAAAATCCATATAAAAACTCCTAAAAACCATTAAAACCATAAAAAACCATAAAAACTAAAAAACAACAAAAAACTCTAAAAACCCTTAAAAATGTTTAAAAACTCTAAAAAACCTTAAACACCCTAAAAAACTCTAAAAACCCCTAAAAACCCAAAAAGACCATAAAACCCCTAAAACCCTAAAAATATTTGAAAACCCCTCAAAATCCTTAAAAATCCTAAATACCCTAAAAACTATAAAATTACTAAAAAAGATACAAAACACCATGAAAACTTAAAAACACATAAAAACCCTAAAAACCATAAAACCTAGAAAAAAACCCCTAAAACTCATAAAAACCCTAAAACCACTAAAACTCTAAAATCCCTTAAAACACCTAAAAACGTTAAAAACTCAAAAAAAACCTTTTGGAAGCTGGTGGTTCTGTGATGTTGGATGCTGGTGGTTCGGGATGCTCGATGCTGCTGAGATGGGAGATGTTGAAGGTGTTGGGCTTGTGTTACTGCTGGTTGCTGATTGGCTGGGAGCTGCTGTCGGAGATGTTTCAGTCTTTCTTTTTCTTTTGTTTTTTTTATCTTTCTTTTTTTGCGGTTCTTGAGCATGTGTCTGTAAGGGGTTTTTGGGTGTGGGTCGCTTTACCCCTCCCCTCCCTTGTCTGCAATGTCTTCGTGTCTTTTTTCTAATAAATTTTGGGGGAGTCAGGAATGGCCTAGCCCCGAACCTTCCTTGCCCTAAAAGTCCCTAAAAACCCAGAAAAACCCTAAAACCACTAAAAGCCCCTGAAAACACTTTAAACCCCTCAAAATCCCAAAAAAACCATCAAAAACACTAATGACCCTAAAAATCCTAAAAATCCCTTAAAATCCATGAAAACATAAAAAAACCCTAAAAATCGTGAAACCCGCCTGAAAAGAATAAAACCCCCTAAAACCCCTAAAAAACTATAAAAACCCTAAAATCCCACTAAAAACTCTAAAATCACTTAAAACCCCTAAAATCATTACAAACACAAAAAACCCTTAAAAACCCTAAAATCTCAAAACAAAACCCTAAAATCCCAAAAAACCCTAAAACCCTGAAAAACCCAAAAAACCTATAAAACCCTCAAAATCCATAAAAACCCTAAAACACATAAAAATTCTAAACAACCCCTAAAAGTCAATGAAAATTTTAAAAACCCTAAAAACCATAAACAACCACTAAAAACCATAAAAACCCATATAAACCTATGAAATCCATAAAACCACTAAAATCTATAAATACCCATAAAACTCCTAAAAACGCTAAAAACTCTAAAAACCTCAAAAAACCCCTAAAAACCCAAAAGACCCTAAAACCCTGTAAAACTCCTGAAAATCCCTAAAACCCCTCAAAATCCCAAAAAATCCTAAAAACCATAAAAAACCTAAAAAACCCCTAAAAATCCATGAAAACGTAAAAAACCCAAAGAACTCTAAAAACCCCTCAAAATCATAAAACCCCCTGAAAACCTTTAAAAACCCACTAAAATCACTAAAAACCCCTAAAAAACGTTATAAAACTCTAAAAACCTTAAAACCCCTAAAAAACCCAAAAAAAACCCTAAAATACCAAAAGGACCCTAAAAACCCTAAAAACCCCCAAAATCATGAAAAACCCAAAAAAACCCTAAAACTGTAAAAAAACCTGAAAAACCCCTAAAATTATATGAAAATGAAAAAATCCTGAAAACTCAGAAAAACCCCTGAAAACCATAAAAACCCCTAAAAACATTTGAAAAACATAAAAACCCATAAAACCCATAAAAATAATTAAAAACCCAAAAAACCCTTTAAACCCCCTAAAACATTAAAAAACTCTAAAAATTCTTAAAATCCCTAAAAATTCAAAAAATACACTTAAACCCAAAAAACCCTGAAAACCCTAAAAACCTTTGACAAACCCTAAAAACCCTCAAAGTCCCTAAAATCCATAAAAATTCATTAAAACCATAAAAATCTTTAAAAACTCCTAAAAATCCATAAAAACATAGAAAAACCCTAAAAACCTTAAAAAAACCTCAAAACCATCCAAACCCATAAAAACCTTAAAAAAAACATAAAATCCCTAAAACCGCTAAAAACTCTAAACCCCCTTAAAACCCCTAAAAAGGATTAAAAACATTAAAAACCATAAAAACTCAAAAAAAACCTAAAAACCCAAAATACCGTAAAAACCTTCCAACCCCTAAAAACCCCTGAAAAACCCTACAAAACCTCAAATACCCAAAAAACCCAAAAAACCCCTGAAAAACCTTAAATACCCAAAAAACCCAAAAGGACCCTAAAAACCAAGAAAAACTTTAAAACCCCTAAATACCCCTGATAAAACCTAAAAACCATAAAAAACCTAAAATCCTAAAAAATCTCTAAAAACCATAAAACCCCTAAAAACCTTAAATACCCCCAAAAAACCCATAAAAACCCTAGAACTCCTAAAAATTCTAAAAACACTTAAGACCCCTAAAAATGTTAAAAACACTAAAAGACCTTTAATGCCCCAAAAAATAAATAAAAAACCTAAAACCCAAAAAAGACCCTAAAAAACCTGAAAAACCCTAAAAACCATAAAAAACCCTAAAAACACACGAAAACCTCTAAAAACCCTTTAAACCCATAAACACATTAAAAAAATCTAAAAGACATTAAAACCCTAAAAAACTCAAAAAACACAAAAAGACCCTAAAAACCTAAAACCCCTAAAAACCCTTGAAAACCCCTAAAAACCCTCAAAATCCCTAAAAACACTAAAATCCATAAAAATCCTAAAAAATTCCTAAGAATTCATGAAAATATAAAAAACCCCGAAAACCCTGAAAACCCCCTTAAACCCATAAAACCCCTAAAAACCTTAAAAAACCAAAAAAACACTAAAAACTCTAAAAACCCTTAAAACCCCTAATCACCCAAAATGACTATAAAACCCCTGAAAACCCATAAAACCCATAAAACCACTAAAAAATCCTAAAAACACACAAAATCCCAAAAACCCCTAAAAACCAGAAAAATCCTAAGAAACTCCTAAAAATCCATGAAAACGTTTAACCCACTAAAAACCTGAAAAATCCCTAAAAACCATAAAACCCCTAAAAACATTAAAAACCCTAAAAACCCAAAAAGATGCTAAAACCCAAAAAGTCCCTAAACACGTTGAAAAAACACTTAAAACCTCTAAAAAACCCTAGAAACCCTCAAAATCTCTAAAAAACATAAAATACCCTAAAAATCCTAAAAACCATGAAAACATAAAAAGCCATAAAAACCCATGAAAACGTAAAACCCCTAAAAACCCTAAAAACCCATGAAAACCATAAATTCCCCTAAAAATCTTTAAAAACCCTAAAACCCCATAAAAACCACTAAAAACACTAAAAAACCTTAAAACCCCTAAAAACTTTAAAAAACTCTAAAAAATCTTAAAAACCCTAAAAAATCAAAAAAAAACCTAAAACCCAAAAAGGTCCTAAAAACCAAAAAAAATCTTAAAACCCCCCTAAAAATCAATGAAAAAGTGAAAAACTCTAAAAACCCTAAAAACCCTGAAAACCTTATGAAAACTATAAAAACCCTTAAAACCCTTCAAAACTCTAAAAACCTAGAAAAACACTAAAATCCCACTAAAAACTCTAAAACCCCTTAAAATCACTTAAAACGTTAAAAACTCTAAAAAACCTAAAACCCCCCAAAAAACTCAAAAAACCCTAAAACCCAAAAAGACCCCAAAGCCCCTAAACACTAAAAACCATAAAACCTCCTGAAAAACCCTATAAACACTCACAATTCCAAAAACCCTAAAACCTTAAAAAACGTAAAAAACCACTAAAAATCCATGAAAATGTGAGAAAGTGAAAAAACCTTGAAAAACCCCTGAAAACCATAAAAACAATAAAATCCCTAAAAACCCACAAAACCCACTAAAAACATTAAAACCCCAGAAAACCCCTAAAAACATTAAAAACTCTATAAAACTTTAAAACCCTAAAAAACTAAAAATACCCTAAAAACCCCAAAAGACCTTAAATACCCTGAAAACCCCAAACCCCTAAAAACTCTTGAAACCCCCAAAAAGCCTCAAAATCCATAAAAACCATAGAAACCATAAAAATCCTAAAAACCCCAAAAAAATCCATGGAAATTTAAAAACCCCAAATAACATTAAAAACCCCCTGACGACCATAAACCCCCCCCCCCAAACCATAAAAGTCCTAAAAACCCTAAAAACCCATGAAAACCTTAAAACCCATCATAATCCATAAACCCTAAAAACCCCTAAAAACCTAAAAAAACCCTAAAAATGAATGAAAATGTAAAACCCCCTGAAAACCCTTCAAAAACCTTGAAAACCATAAAACCATAAAACCCAAAAAGCTCATAAAAACCCTAAAAACCAACTAAAAACTCTAAATGCCCTTAAAAACACTGAAAATTTTAAAAAACTCTAAATAACCTTAAAAACCTAAAAACTATAAAAACCCTAAAAACCCAAGACCCTATAAAACCTCAAAACCCCTAGAAAAACCGTAGACACCTTCAAAATCCCTAAAAACCCTAAAACCCTAAAAAAATAAAAATCCTAAAAAATGCCTAAAAATCCATGAAGGGAAGCTGTTGAAACGGGAAAATGAAGATCCAGGCATAAAAATCCATGAAAACATAAAAAACCCAAAAAACCTTGAAAAACCTCTAAACACCAAAAAACCCCCTAAAACTTTAAAAAGTCCTAAAAACCCATAAAAACCCAATAATGACTAAAAAAAATCAAAAACCCCTTAAAACCCCTAAGAATGAGAAAAAACTCTAAAAACCCTTTAAAACCCTAAAAAATATAAAAAACTGCAAAAAAATCCAAAACCCAAAAAGATCCTAAAACCGTGGAAAACCCTAAAGACACCAGAAAACCCAAAAAAACATGATAATCCATAAAATCCCTAAAACCATAAAGACCATAAAAAACCTAAAAAATCCTTAAAATCCATGAAAAATTAAAAAACCCTTAACACCATAAAACCCTTAAAACCCATAGAAACCCCTAAAACCCCATAAAAACCCATAAAACCCACAACAAACTCTAACAACCCCTAACACCCCTAAAAATGTTAAAAAATATAAAAAACCTTTAAAACCCTAACAATCCTTAAATACCCTAAAAATCTCAAAAATCCCTAAAAACCGTAAAGTGCTGAAAAACCTTAAAAACCCTGAAAACCCCTTGAAATCCCAAAAAACCCTAAAACCCATAAAAATCTTAAAAACCCCCCCAAAACTCCATGAAAATGTAAAAACCCGTAAAAACCTTTAAGAACCACTGAAAATCATAAAAACCCCTAAAAACCATATAAACCCATTAAGACCATAAAAATAAAAAAACTCTAAAACCCCTTAAAACTCATAAAAATGTTAAAAAATCTAAAAAACTAAAAAATACCTAAAAACCCCAAAGACCCTAAAAACCCTAAAAACCCTAAAAACCCTAAAAACCCTAAAAAAACATGAAACTCCTAAAATCCCTCAAATCCGTAAAGACCCTAAGAACCATAAATATCCGAAAAAACCACTAAAAATCCATGAAAATGTAAAAAAACTAAAAAAACCCTAGAAAACCCCTTAAAAACTCGAAAAAAACCCTAAAATTCAAAAGGACCCTAAAAACCCTGAAGAACCCATAACCCCCCCCAATCCCTAAAAACCCAAAAAAACCCAAAAAATACATGAAAACATAAAAAACCCTGAAATCGAAGAAAAAGCCCTGAAAACCCAAATAACACATAAAAACCTTAAAAAACCCAAAAAAAACTTGAAAACCCCTAAAAACTCAAAAAAACCCTTCAACCGAAAAAATCAAAAAAACCCAAAAAAAACTTGAAAAACCCTAAAATACCTCAAAATCCGTAGAAACACTAAAAAATCATAAAAACCCTAAATTTTTTAAAAACTACTAAAAATCCATGAAAACGTAAAAAATCCTAAAACCCTGAAAAACCCCTAAAAACCATTAATACCCCTAAAAACCATAAAAAACCCTAAAACCCACTAAAAACTCTAAAAACCCTTACAACCCCTAAAACGTTAAAAAAACTCTAAAAACCCTTAAAACCCCTAAACACTCGAAAAAACCCTAAAAACCAAAAAGACCTAAAAACCTTGAAAAACCATAAAACCCTAAAAACCCCTAAAACCCTACAAACCCCTACAAACCCCTAAAAAGACCTAAAAATCCATGAAACTGTAAATAACCCTAAAAACCCCTAAAAACCCCTGAAAACCATAAACCCTTACAATATTTAAAAACCTAAAAACCCATAAAAACCCTAAAAACAACTAAACATCTAATAACCCTAAAAACCACTAAAAACGTCTAAACACCCATAAAAATGATAAAAAACACTAAACATCCATAAAAACACTAAAAACCCATTAAAACTATAAAATCCTAACAATTTTTAATAACTTTGAAAAAACTTTAAAACCCTAAAAACTCAAAAAACCCTAAAAACCCAAATAAACATAAAAATCGTAAAAAACCCAAGAACACAAAAACCCCTAAAAAACCCCAAAAACATGAAAATCCCTAAAAACCCTTAAAACCATATAAACCCTAAAAAACCCTTAAAATCCATGAAAATGTAAAAGGCCATAAAACCATGAAAAGCCCCTGAAAACCATAAAAACCACTAAAACCTTAAAAAACCCCAAAACCCCCATAAAACCCGTAAAGACCGACTAAAAACTAAAAAACCCTTATAACCACTAAAAACTTTAAAAAATTCTAAAATATCAATAAAACCCTAAAAACTCAACCCACCCCCCCCCCCCCAAAAAAAACCCCCGAAACCCTTGAAAAACACTAAAAACTGAAGAACCCCTGAAAACCCCTAAAAAACCTAAAAATCCTAAAACCCCTAAATTTCCATGAAAATGTAAAAAACATTAAGTACCCCTAAAAACCATAAAAGCCCCTAAAATATTAAAAAACCCAAAAATCCCCAAAAATCCATCAAAATCCCTAAAAATAATAAAAAACCATAAAACCCATAAAAATCCTAAAAAAATTGCTAAAAATCTATGAAAACGTAAAAAACCCTGAAACCCCTAAAACTAATTAAAACCCCTAAAAACCCCAAAAACCCTAAAAACACATAAAAATCCACTAAAAGTGTAAAATCCCTTTAAACCCCTAAAAACGTTAAAAACACCTAAACCCAAAAGACCTTAAAAACCATGAAAAACCATAAAACCCCTAAAAATCCTAAAAACCCTTAAAACCCCTTAAAACCCTAAAGAACCCTAAAAACCATAAAAATCATAAAAAAACCCCTAAAAATCAATGAAAACATAAAAAAACCTAAAAACCCTGAAAAAACCCTTGAAAACCATAAAAAACCCGACAAACCTTAAAACCCCTAAAAACCCTAAAAACCCACTAAAAACACTAAAAACCATCAAAACTCTAAAAAGCCTTAAACTCCCTAAAAACTCAAAAAAAATCTAAAAACCCAAAAGACCAAAACAAACCCCGAAAACCCATAAAACCCTCAAAATACCTAAAAGCCCCCCCAAAAGACCCTAAAAACTATAAAAAACATTAAAACCCCAAAAAATCCATGAAAATGTAAAAAAGCCCCTAAAACCCCTAAAAACCCCTTGGAAACCATAAAAAACATTAAAATAGCCTAAAACCCATAAAAACCCTAAAACCCACTAAAAACTATAAAAACCCTTAAAACCCCTAAAAATGTTAAAAACTCTAAAAACCATAAAACCCTAAAAAACTCAAAAAACCCTAAAAGACCAAAAGACCCTAAAACCCAAGAAAACCCTAAAAACCACTAAAAACCCCTAAAACCTTCAAAATCTCTAAAAACCCTAAAAACCATAAAAATCATAAAAATCTCTAAAAATCCCTAAAAATCCATAAAAACATAAAAAAACTCTAAAATCCTAGAAAAACCCCTAAAGACCATAAAACCCCCTAAAAACCTTAAAACCCCATAAAAAACCCATAAAACCCTAAAAACACTAAAAAATATAAATTCCTTTAAAACCCCGAACAACATTTAAAGACTCTTAAAACCTTTAAAACCCAAAAAAACTCAAAAAAACCCAAAAAAAACTTGAAAAACCATGAAAACCCTCCAAATCAATAAAAACACTAAAAAACATACATATCCTAATAAACCCCTAAAAATCCATGATGATGTACAAAACCCAAAAAACCTTGAAACCCCTTGAAAACCATAAAACCCCTAAAAACCTTAGAAAATCCTAAAACTCCATAAATCCCCTAAAACCCACTAAAACCCCAAAAAACCCTTAAAACACCTAAAAACGTTAAAACTCTAAAAAACCTTAAAAACCCTAAAAAACTAAAAAAATACCCTAAAGACCAAAAAAGACCCTAAAAACATTCAACAACCCTAAGACAAATAAAAACACATGAAAATCCCTAAAATGATCAAAATCCCTAAAAACCATCAAAAACCTAGAAACCATAAAAATGCTAAAAACCCCTAAAAATCATTGAAAACATAAAAAACCCTGAAAACCAATTGAAAAACCCCAAAACCTCTCAACATCCAAAACCATAAAAAACCATGAAAAACCTTAAAAATCAAAGAAAACGTAAAAAAGCTTAAAATCCCTGAATAACCCCTAAAAACAAAAAACAAACCCCTAAAAACCTTAAAAATCCCTAAAACCCCATAAAATCCTAAAAACTCTAAAAACTCTAAAAACCCTTAAAACCCCTAAAAATGTTAAAAAATATTGAAAAACATTAAAAACCCTAGAAAACTCAAAAAAAAACCTAAAAACCCAAAATGAACCAAAAAACCATGACCCCCCCAAAAAACCCTAAAAACACTAAAAACCTTCAAAATCCCTAAAACCCCTAAAAATAATATAAACCAGAAAAAACCTAAAAGACCCCTAAAAATCCCCAAACTCGTAAAAAACTCTAAAAACCCTGAAAACCACCTGAAAAACATTAAAAACCCTAAAAACATTTAAAAACCATAAAAATCCATAAAACACTAAAAACCACTCAAAACTCTAAAAACCCTTAAAACCCCTAAAAATGTTTAAATACTCTAAAAACCTTAAAACCAGAAAAAAAAATAAAAAAAACCCTAAATCACAAAAAAGACCCTAAAACTCTGCAAAACTTTGAAAAATCATAAAAACTCTCTAAATCCCTAAAAACCCTAGAAAGAACACAAAAAAAAATCATACAGATCCTCAAATCCCCCTAAAAATCCATGATATCATAAATAACTCTAAAACCCCCGAAAACCCCTGAAAACAATAAAAACCCCTAAAAACCTTCCAAGACCCTAAAAACCGACAGACAAAAAAATCCATCAAAAACTCAAAAAACTTGTAAAACACCCAATAAAGTTAAAAAACTATAAAAACCTAAAATAAAACCTAAAAACTAAAACCCCCCTAAAATCCAAAAACACCCTAAAAACCCTAAAAACCTTAAAAACCATAAAAACCTTAAAAACCACTAAAACCCTCAAAATCCCTAAAAACACTAAAAGCCTTAGAAACCATAAAAATCCAAAAAACCCCTAAAAATCCATGAAAATGTGAAAACCCCTAAAAACCCCAATAAAACTTCTGAAAACCATAAAAACCTTAATAAATCCTAAAACCCATAAAAGCCAATAAAAAATAAAATACCATGAAAACCTGAAAAAAAATAGCGTAAAAAGACTCTAAAAACCCCGAAAAAAACTACAAATATTAAAAACCCTTGAAAAACCCTAAAACCCCTCAAAATCCGTACAAACCCTAAAAACCATAAAAACCTAAAAAACCCTCAACATTAACGAAAACGTAAAAAGCTAAAAAACCCCTCAAAGCCTTAAAAAGCCCATAAAAACCCTACAACACTATAAAATCTAAAAATCATTAAAACCCCTAAAAAACTCTGAAAACCTTTAAAACCCTAAAAAGATAACAAAACCTTAAACCCAAAACGACCCAAAAAACCCTAAAAAACCTAAATCCCCAGAAAAAACCTAAAAACCCTAAAAACCCTCAAAATCACTAAAAATACTAAAAAACCCAACAACCAATAAAAATACTAAAAAACACCTTAAAATCCATGAAAACATAAACAACCCTAAAAACCTTAAAAAACCATTAAAAACCATAAACCCCCTAAAAAACATAAAACCCAGAAAAACCCTAAAAACCCACAAAAAATACTAAAAACCCTTAAAACCCCTTAAGAGTTAAAAAACTCTAAAAAACCTTAAAAACCAAAAAAAACTCAAAAAACCCCAAAACACAAAATGAACCTAAAGACCCAGAAAAACCCAAAAACCCTAAAAACCCCAAAAAACCATAAAACCCCTCAAAATCCCTAAATCCCCTTAAAACCCTAAAAATTATAAAAATCCTAAAAACCCCTAAAAATCAATGAAAATGTAAAAGACCATAAAACCCCTGAAAACTCGCTAAAACCCAAAAAACCCCCTAAAAACTTTAAAAACACTAAAAACCCAAAAAAACACTAAAACTCTAAAAAACCTTAAAACACATAAAAACGCGAAAATCTCTAAAAAACCTTAAAAAATACAAAATATCCTAAAAACCCAAAAAGAACCAAAAACCTCTAAAAACCCAAGACAACCCCTCAAAATCCCAAAAAACCCAAAAAACCCAAAAAACCATTAAAATCCTAAAAAACCCTTAAAATTCCAAAAAAACATAAAAAATCCTAAAAACCATGAAAAACTCCTGAAAACCATAAAAACTCCCAAAACCTAAAAAAACCCTAAAATCCCATAAAAATCACAAAAAAGTCTAAAAAAAATTAAAACCCCTAAAAATGTTAAAAAACTCTACAAAACTTTAAACCCCTAAAAAACTCAAAAAAACCCTAAAAACCCAAAATGTCCCTAAAAAACTTGAGAACCCCTAAAAGCCCTAAAAAAATCTTAAAAACCCTTAAAATCCATAAAAACCATAGAAAACATAAAAATCTAAAAAATTCCAAAAAATCAATGAAAACAATCAAAATCCCAAAAACCCCTAAGAACACCCTAAAAACCATAAAAGAATTAAAAACACTTAAAATCCATGAAAACGTAAATAACCCTAACAACCCTCAAAACCATAATATCCTAAAAACATTAAAAAAATCCAAAAACATCGTAAAAACCCTAAAACCCCACTAAAAACTCTAAAAATCATTAAAACCCATAAAAACATTAAAAACTATAAAAATCCATTAAAACCCTAAAAACTCAAAAAATCCTAAAATCCCAAAAGACCATAAAAACCCTAAAACCCCCTAAAAACCCTAAAAACCTTGGAAGAACCATAAAAGCCCGAAAAGTCCCGAAATACCCTAAGAACCCCAAAAAATCCCTTAAAACAATAAAAACATTAAAAATACATAAAACCCATAAAAACCCTAAGAACCCACTAATGCTCTAAAAACCCTTAAAAGCCCTAAAAAAGTTTAAAAACTCTAAAAACCATAAAAACCATAAAAACCATAAAAAACTCTACAAAACCCTAAAACCCCCAAAATACCCTAAACCCATGAAAAACCCTAAAAACCCTAAAAATGCCTGAAAACCTTAAAAACTCTAAAAAACCTTAAAAACCCTAAAAACCATAAAAACCAAAAAAATCCTAAAAACCTTGAAAAATCCATAAAAACGTAAAAAACTTAAAAAGCCCTTAAAAACCCTGAAAACAATAAAAACCCCTAAAAACTTAAAACCCCAAAAAATGCATTAAAACACAAAAAAAACTAAAACTCTAAAAACCCTTTAAACTCCTAAAAATGTTAAAAAACTCTAGAAAAACTTAAAACCCTAAAAAACTAAAAAGAACCCTAAAAACCCAAAAGGACTATGGAAAACTTGAAAAATCCTAAAAACTTCTGAAAACCCCTAAAACCCCTAAAACCCCTCAAAATCCCTAAAACCCTAAAAACCATAAAAAACCTAAAAAACCTCTAAAAAACCTTGAAAACTTAAAAAACCCTAGAAAACCTTAAAACCCCCAGAAAACCAAAAGACCTAAAATATTTAAAACCCCAAAAAACACATAAAAACCCTAAAAACCCAATAACAACTCTAAAAAACCTAAAAGACCCTAAAAACATTAAAAAACTCTAAAAATCTTAAAAACCGTAAAATACTCAAAAAAATCCCCAAAACCACCAAATGATCATAAAACCCCTGAAAAACCCTAAAAACTTACAAAATCCCTAAAATCCTAGAAAACCTTAAACCCATAAAAATCCTAAAAACCACCTAAAATCCATTAAAACATAAAAAAACCATAAATTCAATGAAAACCCCCTAAAAACCCTAAAAACCCCTAAAAACCTAAAAAAACCTAAAAACCAATAAAAACGAAAAAAATTCATGAAAAACTCTAAAAACCCTTAAAACCCCTAAAAACTTTAAAAACCCTAAAAACTCAAAAAAAAAATCCTAAATACCCAAAAAAAACCTCAAAATCCCTAAAAACCCTAAAGACCCTAAAACCAAAAAAATCCCAAAAACCCCTAAAAATCAATGATATTGTAAAAAACCCTAAAAAACCTAAAAACCCACTGAAATTCATAAAAACCCTTAAAAACCCTAGAAAACACTAAAAACTCAAAAAACCCTCAGAATCAAAAAAATCCTAAAAACCCTAAAAACAATAAAAAACCTACAAACCCCAAAAAGTCTAGGAAAATGTAAACAACAATAAAAACAATTAAAACCCCCCAAAATAATAAAAACAGTTTAAAACATTAAAAACCCATAAAAACACTCAGAACCCTCAAAATCCTTAAAAACCCTAAAAACCATAAAAAATAAAAATCCTAAAAAACCCATAAAAATCCATGGAAATGTCAAAAACCCTAAAAACCATAAAAAATAAAAATCCTAAAAGACCCATAAAAATCCATGGAAATGTCAAAATCCCTAAAAACCTTGACAAAACCCTAAAAACCATAAAAAACCATAAAAACATAAAAACCCCTAAAATCCCATAAAAACCCTACAAACCACTAAAAACCCTTTAAACCCCTAAAATGTTTAAAAATATATAAAACCTTAAAAACCCTAAAAAAGAAAATAAACCTAAAAACACCAAAAGGACACTAAAAACACCTAAAATCTCCCAAAAAACCCCAAAACTCTCAAAAACCCTAATAAACCTAAATACCCCTAAAAACCATAAAAATCCTACAAAACCATTAAAATCCATGAAAACGTAAAAAACCCTAAAAACCCTGAAAACCCCTTGAAAACCATAAAACCACATAGTAACATTAAAAAAACTCCAAAAAACCCATAAAACACTAAAGAACCGCTAAAAAATCTAAAGACCCTTTAAACCCCTTAAAACGTTAAAAGGTCATAAAAACTTTTAAACCCCTAAAAACTAAAAAAACCCAAAACCCAAAAAAGAAACTAAAAAGCCTTGAAAACTCCTAAAAACCCTCATAATCACTAAAATCCCTAAAAACAAAAAAAACATAAAAATCATCAAATACCCCTTAAAAATCCACAGAAACGTAAGAAACCCTAAAAACCCAAAACTCCCCTGAAAACCATAAAAACCCCTAAAAACTTTATAAAAAACAAAAAACCTATAAAAACTTCAAAAAACAACTAAAAAAATCAAAAAAACCCCTAAAACTCCAATAGAACCTAAAACCATAAACCCCCCTAAAAACTCCTAAAACACCCTAAAAACCCTCGAAATCTCTATAAACACTAAAAATCCTAAAAAAGCAATACATATTTAGGAAAAAGTAAAATGCTCCAAAAACCCTGAAAAACCCCTAAAAACCTTAAAAACCCAAAAAAACCCATAAAAACCCTAAAAACCCCTAAAAAGTATAAAACCCCTAAAAATGTTAAAAACTCTAAAAAACCTTAAAAACCAGAAAAATTTCTAAAAAACCTCAAAACCCAAAAAGACCATATAAACCCGAAAAAACCCCTAAAAACCATAAAACCTTAGGAAAACCCTGAAAACCCTCAAAAACCCTAAAACCCCCCAAACCTATAAAAAGATTAAAAAAGTCTTAAAAATCCATGAAAACTTAAAAAACCCTAAAAACCATGAACCCCCCTTAAAACCATAAACCCCCTAAAAACCGTAAAAACCACCTAAAAACCCTAAAAACCACAAAAAACTCAAAAAAACAAAGAAAACCCAAAAAGTCTATAAAAACCCAAAAAACCATAAAAATCCTATAAACCCACTAAAAATCCATGAAAATGTAAAAAACACAAAAATCTATGAAGAATCCCTCAAACCAATAAAAATCCCTAAAAACCTTAACAAACCCTAAAACCCTAAAAACCACTAAATAAATCTAGAACCCTTAAAACCCCTAAAAAGTTAAAAAACTCTAAAAAACCATAAAAAACTTAAAAAAATCAAAAAACTCTAAAAACCAAGAACGCACTAAATACCTTAAAAACCCCTAAAACCCCTAAAAACCCTAAAACCCAAAAAAATACCTAAAACCCCTAAAAACCACTAATATCCATGAAAACATAGAAAACCCTAAAAAACCCCTCAAAACCATAAAACCCCTAAAACATTAAAACCCTAAAAATCTATAAAAAACCCTAAAAACCACTAAAAACTATAATAACCCCCCAAACCCCAAAATATATTCAAAAACCTAAAAACCCTAAAACACCTAAAACTCCATAATAACCCTAAAAAACATAAAGATCCTAAAAAATACCTAAAAATTGATGAAAACATAAAAAGCACAAAAAACCCTAAAAACCTTGAAAACCATAAAACCCCATAAGAACATAAAAAACAGTAAAAACCCTAAAACCCACTTAAATCTAAAAAAACCCTTAAAACCCCTAAAATGTTAAAACTCTATAAAACCTTAAATACCTAAAAAACTAAAAAATCACCAAAACGCCCAAAAGATCCTAAAACCCCCTACAAACCTTGAAAACCCTCAAAATATCTAAAAACTCTAAATGTGATTATGAGGTGGAGCTTTGGGAAATGATCAAAGCAGTTCATTTTGCTAATCAATTTTGGTAGAAGCGCCTTTGGAATAAATATGACTCGATCTTGGCGGTGGAGGCCCTCAAAAACAAATCAAGAAGGGTACCTTGATAATTCTCCCACATTACACTACAACAAAACCGCCGCTAAACCTTTTTTAAAAAAGGTTTCGCGGCGGTTTATAATAAACTGCCGCAAAACATTTTTTTTAACAGCCCCTACCCTTCCCCCACTCCGACCCTCATTCTCACCCCACGCTCCCCCGGCCCCCCACTTTCCCTGCGACCCCGGACCCCGCGACCCCGGCGACCCGACTTCCCCGACGACCTATACAAACCCTAGGGTTTGATTTCTAATTATTTACTTGTTTTGATATTAGTTTTTTTATTATTTTTTCTTGGATAACTGGTACTCTTTGCTTGTGTGAGGAGTTGATTTATTTATGAGACTAGTCACTGTATCTATAGCAGCAAATTAAACTTTGAAACTTTGAAACAGCATATTAAACTCACCAAAGGACCTGTGGCATTACTCAGACCAGGTAAAAAAATTCCAATTATGTGTCAGGGTGGTCAAATGGGTTGTGATTCTCGGGATGTTTTCCACACACTTGATATAATACCCCGCCTAGACAAGAAAACTCTTTAACTATGACACATCCTTGGATGGATCCCACAAATGAACTTATTTGATATCTTCTAGATTAATGGGTAAAACTCGTTCAGAAATGCAATTCCCTAGAGGGTGAACATCACTTATCCAGAACATTCACTTCGAGAGATTTATGTAAATCTAGTTGTCTCGAAGAAAATAATTAACCGTCCTCTAGTTCTCTACATGCTCTTACAATAACGTAGAGTAGAAAAGTATGTCATCGATAAAGAAATCATGGAAGTGGTCCATGTATGGATACAGAAACTGGTTCATCAAATACATAAACATATAGTGGTAATTCATCACAAAAAATGGAATCATTAGAACTCAAAGTGTTTGAAGTGACATCATAATTCAAACTTTGGAATATCAGACATACAAACCCTCTACTAGTGATAGATGTTACTAAAATTAATATTCTAGAACCATATCACGCTTCAAAACTGGTGAAAAAATTTATCAATCCTTGAAAAGGGGTAATTCATGTTTATCATTTTCGGGTTCTGGAAACGACAATACACACAAAGCCATATGATCTCTTCAAAAATTTTCTTGAACATGAATGGAGTTGACTAGGGGGAAATACTCGGTCTGATGAAACAATTCCCACAAAGGTCTTCAAAATGCAACCATTGATCATGAAGCGCAGTAGGTACCATTTGATATGCCACAAAAAATATTAGGGAAATACCATGATCCAATAAATTGAAAATATCCATCTGCCATCTTGGAGGTATTCCTGAAATAACATCAGAAAAAAATTTCAAATAATCAACCAGAATTGAAGGAACCCAGATGCCTGAATTTCTTATGGATCCAAGGGATGCCCCTTCCAACTGATGGGTGATAGGTTGAAACCTCTTATTCACAACATCCACCAAAACTTCCATGATATATCTATCACATAAAAGGAGAACCTCATCCAATTAGTTTATAGGCATCTGACTAGTCTATAGTGAAAGTCGATCTATTCCTAGACCATGAAAATCCAATATGTGCCCATGATGACATCATAGGGATCCATTGTGATGACTAAATGATCTCACATTAACAATTATGGGAAAATTTATACCTCTCACTACAAGTAAATGAAATTTCAAATGAAGTGTTCCTGGTAGGAACCTCAAGACGACATTATTTTGATAATGTCTCAACTTGGATCTCTAACTATCCCACAAGGAGTCGAGGGATAAAATAATGGGTAGAACCTATGTTTCATAATACTAAGGAAAGATCATAATAAACACAAATAATAACTCAAATCATCTCGTGTGCCATTGGATCGTAGACATCCAAAGCATGAAGTTGTCCATTGCCCTAGCCCCCAACTCTTTATGCCTGACGTGGGCCTCCTAGGGGTTGTGGTTAAAGGACCTCATAGTACCATCCACTAACTAAAACTCCTCCTACTACTCTACCATCTCTACCACTTTTGTATTTTCAAAAAAGACATAATTATTTCTATAGGGATTACTTAATTGATTTCCATTGAGGAAGTGTCGAAATCACAATTTCCATCATAAGTACATTCAAAGACTTCAACCATTATTAAAGATGACATCAAAAAAATATTCTAGTTTAATATTGTTGGAAACAGATCCTTATTATCACCAAAATTAAATACAACTGCTTTATAGAAATCTCATACATCTTTATGGTAAATTATGCTATTGATTGACAATTAGACAATGTTCAAGCCACGATTCGGCCTCCTTAATGTCATCATCCAACATGGAGAAGGATCATCTGCTTCATTCCCTCTTCTGGGCATTAATTCACTTGAGCATAGATGTGACAGTGAAAAAGGGACCGCCATGAATAACACTATTACATCCACTAATGATAATTTTCCTACATCCATGAATGGTAGGCCATGAATTATTACACTTGAATGGTAAGGGGGATGACCTTGTGGGGACTTCTAGAATCTTGATTACAAGAGGATTGTGATCTGAGTGGAACTTTTCAAGTATATGTTTGGAAATTTCAGCGATAGCATAATGATCATTAATCCAGAATAAGCACCTCTAAATCCTAATTTCTTGTCTTCTGTTTCCTGTAATCCTTCCCCATGTGAATTTATCCCCTGTAATATGGACCTCTATTAGGTTGCACTTATCTAAGAAGCTTTTAAATTCCTCTGCAGAATTATGAGAAAAATGAGGACCCAACCTTTCATGCGACCTTAGGATAGTATTAAAATCCCCCACAATATCCCAATTACTCTTTGTTTGGTCATTAGTTTGTTTTAGATCCCTCCAAAGCTCTCTTCTCCTGGTGTAGGCATAGGATGCATATACAAATGAAAATGTGGTGACAACACCGCCTAGAACAGTAGAGATACTGATGACTTGGGAACAAATCTCATAAAAAGTAATCTGAATATCATCATGCTTGAGAACCCATAGGATTTCAGAGCCCTTGAGATATCCATTGTGTGCAAACAGTTAGTATTTAAGAGAGGCCCAACTAAACCCTTTCCATTTCCCAAAGTTCATTTAGGGTTCAGCAACTGCAACTAGCATCGGCCTATTATGTGAATGAAAATTACTGAGGGAAGAGGCAGTAAGAGAGTTCCCAAGCCCTTGACAGTTTTAAAAGAGGGTCTTCATTGATTAATATTCTTCTCTTTACCTTTCCCACCCTTCTTCTTGGGTGTTTGGACAATGGATATTTTATCAAGATTCGATTTACTTGTAACATCATCATCCACCTTCTCATGATTTTCATCACCATCATCTGCCTAGTATTTACTTTAGAGGGGTGAGAATTTTTTTAGAACACATGTATCAACCTTTGGGGAAATTCCATCAGGATTCCTTTTCACACACTTCCTATCCTTCAGGGAGGTTAACTTAGTTAAAAGGTCTTCCAGTGTGCTAGACTCCCCAGATGAGTGATTTGAGGTCCCCTCCAAGGGGGAGCCCACTATGACATCCTGAGGTCTCTGAACTGAATTGTAGGGACACCCAGAATTTGTGTTGGTGTATTTTGAATAGAAAATTCAATTCAATAAGTATACTACAGCACTGGGAAAGGATTTTTATTGGCACAAGAGGTGATAAGAGCTACATCGGTCTGTTTATTAACAGAAGGTTGATTGCTGACCACCTGCATTCCCTTCTCTGCCAAGTGTGTAGTGGTGTTCGAAAATCCAACATCATGCAGGGCGGAAGCAGGTTTCGGAGCTTCAACTGCCTGTTATAAATCCCCCTCCTACTTCCTATCAATACCCTATCCACCTCCACATAAGGATGCACCGAGTCAACTGTAGGTGCAACCTGAGAATGTGCCTGGAGGGCTGGAGCCTTCAGTGACTTGGGTGAGCCAAGGATCATTGTAATGCTTCCATAGCAATGAGGAATTCTAGACCCTCACCAACCTGTACATTAACAGTTATAGCAGGAACAGGTAAGAGGAATTTGGTGCCACCAGCATCTGATGTTGATCCATCCCTATCAGCCTCCAAGAGATTGGCCTGGCCTGGACTAGGGCCAACAATTAAGTCAAGATTTTTCCCCCTGAGGTAGAGCCTAAAGTACGAGTAGGTCTTGACTCATGACCTGAGTGATCATCCTGGGGGGATGTGGTGGCCACCTCATTATGAGTTTTCATAGCAGGGGAAAGTATCAGCTCAGTGATGAGTGACTTGACAGAGGGATGCTTCTCATAGGGTGGATCAAATTCTCTTTTCCCTTCCCCCTCATCTTTTGGCAGTCTCCATCATGATGACCTCATTGATTACACCTGTCATAGGTTGTTAATATTCTACATTCATAAATCGAATGATCAATAATGTTACAATTCCCACCAAACCTGGGCCTTCTCTCATACATAATTTCTAGATTCAACGTATCATCAAAGGTGGTGAAGACCACCACCTCAACCGGAGTTCTTGCTAGGTCAATCTTGAAGAGGACTCTTGCATAGAGCCCATACCTTGGGTTATTAGTTTCTCTGTCAATTCAAATAGGGGAACCCAGTGTATAAGCAATATCCCACTGTATTCTAGGATTCCAGTAAATCCAATTCAGCTGAAAAATGCGAATCCGCACCTTTGTAAAAGTGTTTCTCACAATTATTGGTGTTATTCCAAATTAACAATGTGTTTTGGTTTTCATGGTAAAGTAGCTACCATGTTGTTAGCACACTGTTTCTCTTTACCAAAGAAACTTCCCCTATCCCAAACACTAAGGGTTCATATCTAACTCAGGGGATCATCTTTATTATATTATGTTTCTGTAATATTATACTATCGTATATATGAATCTCTTTATCTATTTAGTAGTAAATATGTGTTTTAATTTTTTTTTATTGTGTAGGCACATTGTGATATACATGGATAAAATTTGGATCACATTACCGAGGAACACACCTTAGTATGTTAAGGGTTTGAATGAGTTTTTAGATTTTGAAATTTCTAATCGATCCGTTGAAGGGAGAATAAAATGTCCATATCCTAAATGTAAATTTAGAACATGGTTGAAGAGAGATGAGGTTTATGAACATTTAATACTGAAGCAATTCCCTAATCATTATTTGTGTTGGATTTGGCATGGAGAATCGAACATTACAGAAAGATTGAGCACTGATGTTAATCCACAGAATGAGGTTCCAAGTTCGTCGACAATGGAAAATGAAATGAAAAACCTAATAAATGATGCATTCGGCACTACAAGGCACCACTATCATCATCAAAACATATCAGAACAACCAGAAGAGGGTGCTACAAATTGAAACGTGACAAGTGATGTTTTTGAGACTGTAACACAGGCAGAACAAGATTGTCACATATCATTGGATCCTCCTCTTGATTCTTTGGAGCCAAATGTAAGAGAAAACTTCACTGAGGAAAATGTGTTTCATGATTTAGTTGATGATGAAAATCAAGAGTTGTATTGTGGGTGTTTGAAATATTCAAAACTTTCATTTCTGCTGAAGTTGTATCACATCAAATGTCTATGTGGAATTAAAAATAAGGCAATGTCTATGATATTGGAATTGATACGTGATGCATTTCCTAAAGCAAAAATCCCAGAATCTTTTTATGATATGAAAAAAGTTATTAACAAGCTTGGTCTGAATTATAAAAAAATACATGCGTGTCCCAATGATTTTATGCTTTATTGGGGAGAGGATTCAAGTAGACAGAATTTCAAGAAATGTTCTTCTTCTAGATGGCAGTAAAAGAGTGATGTTGTAAGTCTGAATGAACATAATTTCATGGAGAAGAAGAAGAAAAGGAGCACACCTGCAAAGGTTTTGCATTACTTTCCTTTGAATCCTCGATTGCAAATATTATTCATGTCATCGAAAACCGCCGAACACATGAAGTGGAATTCTGTAGATAATAACAATAATGGGTAAATGAGACATCCACGAGATTCTCAATTGTGGAAGACATTTGATTCATTACATCTCGATTTCTCAGCTAATCCTAGGAATGTTCGATTGGGATTGGCTGCCGATGGATTGAACCCATTTGGGACTTTGAGTACCAATTATAGCATTTGTCTAGTTGTTTTGATCCCTTATAATTTGCCTCTGTGGATGTGTATGCAACAAACATCTTTTATCCTTTCGATGATTATTCCTAGAAAACAAATTCCTAGAAATGATATTGATGTATACTTGCAGCCTTTGATTGAAGAATTGAAGGAGTTATGGAGAAACGATGTTGAGACATTTGATGCTTCTTCTAAAACAATGTTCACAATGCATGCTGCTTTAATGTGGACCATTAGTGACTTCCCTGTGCTTGAAAATTTATCTGGTTGGAACACTTACATGGGTTTGGCTTGTCCCGTTTGTAACTTTGATTTTGATCCCAAACGGCTACCTCACAGTAGAAAATGGTGCTTCTTGTGTCATCGAAGATTTCTCGATGCATCTCATAGATTTCGGCTGAACAGATCAAAATTTAATGGTTTCATTGATCGTAGACCGCCTCCAAAGTTGTTAAATGGTTTTGAAATATTGAAACAGCTTGAAAATGTTGAAACAGAATTTGGGAAGGTTCATCATTTGAATGATAGTGGAAAACGGGTCCGAAGTGCATCGTCAAGCGAAACCGGAATGCAACAATGGAAGAAAAAAAGTATATTCTTCAAACTTCCGTATTGGGAATTTAATTTGTTGTGGCATAATCTTGATGTGATGAACATTGAGAAGAATGTATGTGACAATTTGATTTTCACATTGCTTAATGAGCATGGAAAGTCGAAGGATTATCTCAATGCTCGCAAAGACTTACAAGCAATGAACATAAAACGTGATCTCTGGCCAGATGATAATGAAAAGTATCCTCCGACAATTTTTGCAATGAAAAATAGGGATAAAGATACATTCCTTCGAATGTTAAAGAATGTTAAGGTATCTGATGGGTATTCAAGTAACATCTCGAGGTGTGTTGACTTGAATAATCGTATATTACATGGATTGAAAAGTCACGATTCACATATTTTGTTACAACAGTTACTACCATTGGCATTGCGTACATTATTACCTGAAAAAATTACTATTGTTGTACTGCAGTTCTGCACATTTTTCAGACAACTATGTGAGAAATGTCTACATCCAATTCAGCTTGAGAACCTCCAGAAGAGGTTTTTATTGACCCTTTGCACAATGGAGATGATCTTTCCTCCGTCCTTTTTTACTGTAATGATGTATTTAACTGTGCATTTGGTTGAGGAAGCTAAATTAGGAGGCCCCGTTCATTATCGATGGATGTATCCAACTGAGAGGTACTTTATTTATATGTTTTCTAGTTAAGTAAACAATTTTTGGTTCTTAATTAAATTCATAATTATTTTTATTTTATTTCACAGATATCTTGGACATTTGAAATCATACGTGAGAAATAAAGCTCAACCAGAAGGGTCAATTTTTGAAGCCTATTTGGCTGAGGAGTGTCTTACATTTTTTTCTCGATACTTGGATGATATTGAGACAAGATTTAATCAAGTTGGACATGTTGATGACACATCGACTCAATCTAAAATACATCAGAAATCCAAAATATTTCTTGCTATTGGCCGATCAGTTGGGAGGACCTCAAAGGCAACACTGACTGAATTGGAATTATTACAGGCACATAGATATGTGTTTCTAAATAGTGACATTGCAGATCCATTTATTGAAGAGTTGAGGATACAAACAAAGAGACGAATGAGAGGTCGAACATGAAATGAGAAAGATATAATGAAAGCTGTTAATAAAGAGATTGTAGAATGGTTTGCACGATGTGTAAGTTCATAAATATTACAATAAATATGAATATTAGTTTAACACATACATTTTTTGAATCTAATAAAGTATATTTCTTTTTTCAGATCATGAATACTGATACTCGAGCAGAGGTGTCAGAAGATTTGAAGTTTCTTGCTAGAGGTCCTCTAAAAGAAGTTAGAAAGTTTGAAGCTTATAATGTGAATGGATTTAGATTTTGTACAGTCGATCGAGAATTGGGTTTGAAAACACATAACAGTGGTATATTTACATTTTCTGAAGTGGAATACTATGGAAAGATGTATGATATTATTGAATTAAACTACCACAGACATTTTTCGGTTGTTTTATTCAAATGCAAATGGGTCGATATTATTAGAGGTGTTAAAAGAGATTCCTTGCAATTTACTTCTGTGAACTTCTCTCGCTTGATGGATGTTGGTGATCATGAACTGCATTATCCATATATCTTATAATCACAAGAAAAAAAGGTATATTATGTGAATGATGTTGCCGATGAAGGGTGGAGTGTAGTTTCTCATGTAATACAAAGAGATTTGTATGATATGGGTGATGAAGTGGAAAATTTGACCTCTGAAATTGAATTTAATCAGCAACAGGAAGCAGAATTAGTTGTCGATCATGATATTGAAAATATTAGTCTAGCAAGGATGAATGAAGTGGATGAAGCAATGGAGCAGGAAACCGACATGATTGAAGGAGAAAATGATTGTATGTACAATTATTTATTTATTCAACAACCACTTGTTTCATTTCTGCAGTCATTCATTATCATTGGTATATATATTTTGTTTGTTAGTACTGGGCATCTATTATCATTTTTAATTTTTTTCTGCATTATTTTTTTGAAATATATATTCTGAACTTAATTTTATTTGATTAAATGATAGGAATGCCAAGGAAGAAGCGGTATATTGTTTCATCTAGTTCCGCGACAGATGGTGATCCATTTATCTCCCTCCCTATGACATCTGAGATGCCAGGTGCCGACACCCCTGCACCAACCCCCCCTACACCATCTCTCACACCTTCCGTGGATGTCCCAGTAGAGGGTGAGTCGTTGACTCCCCTTTCAGGAGGCTCAGCAGTGGGGCAGCGTCGTGCCCCTTCCAGTTCATCCCGGACACACTAGAGTGTCACTATCATAGGTACAAATTTTAATTAAATAAATTTATTGCATTTTGTTTATACTAATTGTTTTCTCATTGAAGATGACAAAAATTCAACCGTGAAGAAAAATATAAAAAGTTCAGATGTTTGTAATCTGAATGGAGAGAAGATTGTTGTGCCATTTGATTCTTATGGGGTCCCTACGGATGATGTCGCGGGGCTACTTGGCCAGATTCTAGTCCAGCTGGCAACGGAGCCCATTTCCCTTCCCATTTAATATGACGATTGGAGACATATGCCTTCAAGCTGGAAAAATAAGGTGTTTGATTCTCAAATAAAGGTAAATTTTTTACATTATGGTTTAATTGAATGTCATGTTACTAATATGTTCAAAATGAATTTCTGTATACATATGTTCTTCCACTTTACCGTTTCTGATGTGATAACACGGAAGTGGATGTTGAAAAATCTAGGTAAGAAGTGGAAAGATTTCAAATGGAGATTATGGTGTGATGTCAACGATACTTCGTTGACCACATAGCAAATGTATGAGAAGCTACCCAGTGGGGTACCGAAAGAGCAGTGGAAAGTGTTTGTTGAAAGACATCGTGATCAGAAGCGGATGGTATTGAAATATATATTATTATATTATCCTCATTTTACATTTATACATGTATATGAAAAGGAAATGACATTCAATACCTCAGTATTAAATTTCCTTTTATTTATTTCAGGATCTTTCAAGACAAAATGCATCAAACCGGGCAAAGCAAGTCATCCCGCACACTGCGGGCTCAAAAAGTTTTTCTAGAAGCCGAACAACATTGGTAATCTTTTAATTAGTTTAAATATTTATAAGAAAATATTATCTGTTTAATATATTGAATTGTTTATTTATCTTTGTTTAATGCAGTCACAGAGTTTAGGGCATGAAGCATCCAAAACTGAACTGTGGTTTGATGTTCATAAGAAATCAGATGGAAGTTTTTTTAACGAGCCTGCTAAAGAAGTTGGGGTATGAAGTCAATTTTTCATCATAATAACTTATTATTAGTTTTTACTATGTTAATATATTTTGATATTTGATTTATAGGTAAAAATTAAAGAGCTATGGGATGGCAATCCTGCGCAGTCCTACTCAGTCTCCCAGGATGACCCAGTTGCTAAGGTCCTTGGGAAGGAGCATGCTGGGAGAGTGTGTGGGATGGGTTTGGGACCCACACCATCTGAGATTTTTAGCAGTCCATCGGGGATAGCAGCTGCATCTACTCCTGAATTTAGTCAGCCCATACCTGGAGATGATAAGAGAGAGATTGTTTCTTTAAGAAACACAGTTCACCAGCAGGGGGATCAGATATCTGCATTGCAGAAAGAGTTGATTGAAATACGTCAGCAAATGAGCAGATATGCCCCCAGTGGTAGTGCATCGACTGGTGGTATGCAGGTAAATCACAAAAAATCAAAATCATTTAGTTTGCTAACTTTCATTGGTTTAAAGTTTTAATATAAATATGCAATCGTATTTAATTTTCAATATAATGTTCTTACAGGTGACAGCACAAAGTGGAGATGAAGGTGGAGAGGGTGATGATGCATCATCAGACCCTGAGTAGTTGTATTTTTGATTTGTAATATGAAAACAGTTGGTTTGTATATGTAACATTTGTGGCACATAGTTTCCACCACACATTTTCATGTCCTAAAATTTCCTTGATTTCTCATTTTCCTTTTATGAATTTTATTGATTTTGGATGTTTCTTTTTTATGTCTTGATTTCTCGAGTGTGATATACATCATTTAGGAATAAATTGTTTGATTATCCTACTAAGAACTTTTCCAAGGGTTCTATATTATTATTTTTATGTGTTTGGTTATGACTACTTTATTACTCATGGTTATGAGGAATGAGAACATGGAGGAACACTCTTTAAAGAAGAACAAACTAAATAAAGATAGTGGAGTGCTTTATACACATGTTGTGCATGACAGCAGAGTGCTATATGGTTTGGATGGTAAACGTTTGTTGTCCGGTTCCAATTTAGGAGCATGGGAAGACTCAGGGCCAATCTTCAATCACTAGGTAAATCTTATTATGAGCATTTTTATGAATTGTATGTGCCTTGCAGATTTATTTTCTTCTTTCTATGATTTGGTTATGGTGTAAACTGAAATTGAGCTTTTAGATTATTCTCTGTGAAGTGGAAACATTTTTGTGATTATGCTTGGGCAATCATATTGCTTTGGCTGAATAATATTATATTGCATGAGGCATTGAAATACACGTAGATTTTATCTAACTATGTTTATAAGAGTTTGATAATATTATATTGCTTGAGGCTGAATAATATTATATTGCATGAGGCTGAATAATATTATATTGCTCTGGATTTATAGCATGCATCAGACTATTTTTTTTATTTTCATGAGACAATGATTTTTTGGTTGGGGGTGGGGGGGATGGTGCAGGGGGGGTCTGATGCAAGGGGGTTGGGGGGGTATAGGGGATACATGTTTTCATATTTACATGTCTTCTGTTTTTTTATTTTCATGTGACAATGATTTTTTTTCTAGTTTCATATTTGAATGTTTTCATTTTTTCAAGTTTTCTGGTTGTGCGTTTATAGGATGAAAGGCCTGTAAACTAGCAGGTTTGGATGTTATAAGTTGATAGGGGGGCTGGAGTAGGGGGAAGGGGGTGTTGGTGCTGGGGGGATGTGAGGGGGGGCTGGTGTAGGGGATAAATGTTTCATGTTTTCATATTTACAGGTCTTGTGTTTTTTTACTTTCATAAGATAATTATTTTTTTTCTAGTTTCATATTTGAATGTTTTCATTTTTTTCAAGTTTTCTGGTTGTGGGCTTATAGGTTAGAAGGTTTGAAGAATTGTAGGCTATCCAGTTTGGATGTTATAATTGATAGTTTGTGCATTACACATTTACATGCTACTAATTTTATGTTTTTTGGTTGTAGGATTGTGGGTTTTAGTTGCTGTTAGGTTTACATGATGAATTTTTTTTATGGGGTTTTAGGTATGCATGGTGGAGATTTAAAGGTTTCCATGTTTGTAGATTTCAATGTTTTTAGTTTATAAGATTATAGGTTTACAAATTGATTATAAACCTGCAAAGGTATGAAGATTGATTGATTAAAAATTTCCATGCAGGTTGGAAGGTATGCAGATTCAAAGGTTTTCTGGTTTTTTAGTTGGAAGGTATATAAATAATTTGATTACAGGTATGCAGGTTTTTTTGGTATGCATGATTAGTTTTTTATGTATGATTATTTCAAAGGTTTTTTTAGTTATTTTGGTTTTTTTTTGGTATGCAGGTTTCTAGGCTTCTAAGTTACAGGTTTATAGATTGAATGTTGTGGGAGAATCTAGGTTCACCATTCCATGTTTATTGGGATTTGTTTGAAACTGTATGCATACAGTATTAGATAATGAAGTTCGGATTTAGGTTCATCGAAATCCAAACCAGGGTTTATGAATTGTTTTTGGTTTGGTCAAAAAATAAAAACATGGGTTTCTTTTTAATCTAGTAGCCTTTGTTTCCTAGAACATAGTTTTATTCTCAAGTCATTTTTTAAGAAATCAATATTATTCTTAATTAACATAATATTAATAAAAATAAGAGATTCCATCAAGAAAATGGGCTCAAAATTAAATAAAAGAGATAAAGATTTACGAATGTCAAGGAATAAAAGCTCCTCAGTAGACTATGAAGCATTCAATAAATATTTTTAACTCCTGACCCAACACAAAGGTTAATGAGAGTGTCATCATCCACATTACCTTCCCTAAAAACATGAGATGCAATAAAATAAATTTGTGCACAATAGAGCATGCAGTCCTCCCACATCACCTAATGTCTCCATGAAGGAGAAGTTTTCCTGAGATGGTATGGCATATACCAGGAATAGTATAGTTTGAACAAAATATTTTTTGAACCATTGTGATGGGCTATTTTAATCTCCATGATAACTCCCTCCATATCTGCTTCATAATCCATCACCACCCCATAGTCCTTGGTGAAGCAAGAGATAAATCCATGACATGAATTTTTAAATATACCTATGTAGCCTGAGGGACCCATATTCCCGTTCGAAGTGCCATCCGTGTCTATTTTAATCCAACCTATTAAGGGGAATTTACAAACAATAGAAATAAATTCATTATAATTCATGTAGTTTCCAATGATACCCAACCTATCAAAGACCATGAACTCCCTAATATAATATCCAGTAAGACTAGATTTTATAGAAGCAACCAATATGACTACTAAGAGAAGGTTCTTCATGAAGACATCCAGAAAATTGGTAGGTGCATCATTAGGGAAGTACTCCAATTCATACAAGTTATAGAAAATGCCCTAATCATACCTTACAAATGAGTAGTGAAAAAATACATGATATGTAGTGCCTTTTTAGCCATACAAATGTTGCAAATTGAGTAAATCATGATCCTAAATTTCATAAGAATATCATATGTGTTTTATGGGCAGGAATAAGCTGGCCAGCAGCTTACAGACCTATTCAGGATTGAATAATACTACTGTTTTCTATGTAAACAAACATTAAGGTCTATGTTTCTTAATTATTTTCAATGTTTTATATGTCTTACATATTAATATTTAAAGTGTATGCGAGACATTCCCATTTAAAGTGAGCCTATTTGAAGTATGTTTGATCTTTGCATTAAGGTGTTCATTGTTCTTTGCTTTCTTTCTTGTATAATGATGTTGTAAATTTGATATGTAGCAAGATTACTCAGAGACCACAAGGAAATGAAAAATATGATGTCCCCTTTGGCAAGGATGATGTCAACGTATGAACAACATTCAGGTTATACATGTATTCAGATTAAATAATCAATTCAATTAGGGTATTAATCAGATTTCATGTATTTTAATGGTGTTCATATTTTATCCACTTATATTCCCTTTTTATGCATCAATATTTTTTTCAATATGATTTCAGGTTGTCGTAACATGGTTGCATGGAGAAACCAGATGATAGAAGATCGAATTTTTATGGAAATAGGAGTACACAGATGCAAACGGTAAGCCTCCCAGCAGATTTCTTTCCCTTTATTCATGACTCTATATTTTCAAATTCCTTAGAAATGGATTTCATGATAGATTGATATGTCTTGATGTTTATGAATAGTTGCAACATTTAAAAACTGTGCTGTCATTGACCAAAAAATACAGCACTGTATAGAAGTGTTTCCACGAATCCCTGCTACACGATGAAAAAGAATCGGCGCCATTCAACAAGTGCAAAGCACACAATTCGGGTCCATGCATAAAAGGTTTGATTTAAACCTTATGTAGGCAAGACAACGATGCATATGGTGTGCATTAAAGGAAGATGAACATACTATACTGTTTCTGTTTGCAGGGGTACATCAGTTGAAAAAAACAGAATAAGAAGTTCTCATTCTTGATGGGGTACATCAATCTGGAAATGGTAATTTAATGCATCATACATGCATGATTATGGAACGATTTATGCTCTTAACTATGACCTATACATTTTTTTCATTCAACATTATGAGTTTCAGGCTAAGTTTTGTTTTTTCAATCTGATCTACTCATTTCTGTGTCCTGATAGTCAGTTTTGTTATCATTTTTTAATTATAATGACTACTATGCTTTCAACAGCTTTTTCCAATCCTTGATAAGGTATTCTTCCATTGCATTCTCATACGGTATGTGGTTAGTATCCACACCCTAAACACAGTTCAACTAGTGCTTAATGGAATTTATGATCTTTATATTTTTACATATTAAAAACATGTCATCAACATATAATAAAAGGTAAAAAGACTCATGTTTAACAGTTTTAAAATACACACATGCATCAAATCTACTTATAGAAAACTGATTCTCAATCATAAAGGAATCAAACCTTTTATACCATTGTCTTGAAGACTATTTAATCTCATGAAAGGACTTATGTAAAATAAAAACATGGTTTGGTTTGAAGAATTTTGAAAATCGTTCTAGAGGATTCATATAAATGCTTTCATCAAGACTACCATGTAAAAAAGTGGTTTTTTACATCGAGTTGTTCAACATGAAAATCAAGTTTGGCAGAAAATGCAAGCATAATTATAATGGTCCGGAGGTTTAATAACTCTCCTTTTAATATCTCAAGTAAGCCGATTGTTGATCAGGCCAACAAGTTCTTGGTCCTCAGGTTCGGATTCCAAATTGGGATCTGATTTAGGCTGGGCTTGGGTAACCAAAGGAGCAGGACCAACACTGAACTGAGGTTGGTCACCTGATCTTAAAGGAACATCAACACCTAAAGGTGTTGGGACCTCTAAGGGTCATGCAGCTTCATCAGGAGCTACAACAGGTTCAAGTACTTTGTCGCTGGTCACACCAGATTCATGGAAGACCACATCACGACTAACGATGCATTTCTAGTAAAGGAGTTAGCATAATATGGACAACAGTTAATGAGGTACACTGCTGTTGAATCATCCTCAGCCTAGAAGGACCTAGAGAGTTTTGAGTGGGATAACATACACCTTACCCTCTCACGAACAGTCCTATTCATTCTCTCTGCTAACCCATTCTATTATGGAGTTTCCAAAATAGTCTGATATATCTTAATTCCTCCAGATTCAAAATATTCAATGAATTCATTGGATATATATTCTAAACCATTATCAGTTCTTAAGGCCTTAAGTTTCTTATTAGTCTCACTCTCTACCGCAACTTTCCATTTCATAAAAGTCTGAAAGGCATCTGACTTGTGCTTAATAATATAAATCCACACTCTCCTAGAGAAATCATCAATAAAGGTTACAAAGTATAAACCACCACCATGGGAGGTAACCCTAGAAGGACCCCACAAGTTAGAATGTACACATTCAAGAGGTTCCTTAGCCTTAAACATGGATCTACTAAAGCTGATTCTCCTAGAATTCCCATATACACAATCTTCACAAAAAGGTAAATTGTTATGAGTGATATTACTTATAAGGCACTGTTTCTTAAGCTCACTAAGACCCATGGCACTAACATGCCCTAGTATCCTATGCCATAAGGTGGTGGAATCACATTATGATCCAAAATAACTATTCAACTGATTTCTATACACTTTTTCGTTTAACAAAAACAGACCATTGTGAAGGGTTCCCTTTATTACAGTGAGGGATCCTTGGGAAACTCTAAGGCTTCCAGATCCAGACTTGAAGCCGTGCCCTTTCTGGTCAAGGGTTCCTGGGGATATTAGGTTTATTTTTAATTCAGGTACCCACCTAAATTATTCAAGAGTTTTAACAGACCCATCATGAAGATCTAGTAAAATTGAGCCTATGCCCATGATGTGACCACTCATATTATTCCCTAGAAATACCTCACCATTATTCAATTCCCTTAATTCAGTAAAGAATTAATTATTTGGGAACATGTGGAATGAGCATCATGAATCCTGGTTCTATTCATATAAGATGGCTATATCAGTGACATTTAACACATTAGTAGTGTCGAAGTCTTGTTCAACTAATAGGGAATGGTCATTATTACTATCCTTAAAGTCACCCTTGTCCAGGTTGTTTACATTTAAAACATTTTATTACCTTGTTTCTAGATTAAATTCTATATTTCTTGAACTGTCCCCTATCTTTTATCCTACCCAATGACTCACTTCAACCTCTAGATTCACCTATTTCCCTAACATTTTTTTCATGTATTATACTTGTTCTATCTGTTATATGTGTTTTGGTTTGGTTTTCAGGTTGTGGGGCAGCAGAATCAGATAATTTTTTTTTTCTGGGCAACTTTTTAGCGGCGGTTTAAACCGCCGCTAAATGAAAGTTGGCGACTATTTCGCGGCGGTTTAAACCGCCGCTAAACCTAAAATAAATTATACGTTTAGCGGTGGTTATAACCACCGAGAAATAGTCGCATCGTGGCAGTCTCATCCCGCGGCGGTTCTTCTGGATTAAGCGGCGGTTTTACGGCACTGGATTTGAATTTATTATCGGCGGTTATAACCGCCGCTAAAACCGCCGCGAAATGAGGCAGCTGCGACGCTTCCCTAAAACCGCCGCTAAACGAAAATAACCGCCATGTAAAGATTGGCAACACTGTATTAGGCGGCGGTTTCTGGAAACCACCGCCACACCATTTAGCGGCGGTTAAAACCGCTGCTAGATGCCTATTCTGCTGTAGTGTTAGATTGATTGCCTCAAGGTATACCAGGACCTCACTATAAAAAATGTGGGGTGAAAAAGGACCACATTGATCTCATTTTCCCTAAAAACCCTAAAAACCCTAAAAACTATTTAAAATCCTAAAAATCCCCTAAAAATACATGAAAACGTAAAAACACTAAAAACCCTGAAAAAACTTAAAAATAAAAAAAAACCTTAAAAACCCTAAAAATCTAGTAAAAACTCTAAAAACCCTTTAAACCCCTAAAAACATAAAAAACTCTAAAAAACCTTTAAAATCCTAAAAAATTCAAAAAACCCCTAAAAACCCAAAAGACCCTAAAAACCCTGAAAACCCTAAAAACTATAAATACCCCTAAAAAATCCTAAAACCCCTCAAAATCCCTAAAAACCATAAAAATCCAAAAAACCCCCCCAAAACCCCTGAAAATATATGAAACTCTAAAACCTTGAAAACCCCCTGAAAACCATGAAACACCCTAAAAAACATCAAAAACCCTAAAAACCCATAAAAATTCTATTAAACCACTAAAACTCCAAAAAACCCATAAAACTCCTAAAATGTTAAAAAACTCTATAAAAACCTAAAAAGCCAAAAATACTCAAAAAAACCATAAATACCCAAAAAGACAATAAAAACCCTGAAGATTCTTTAAACCCTAAAACTCCTAAAAACCCCTAAAAACCCTCAAAATATATAAAAACCCTAAAATATATAAAAACAACAAAAATCCTAAAAAATCCCTAAATATCCATTAAAATGTAAAAAACCATAATAACCTTGGAAAAACCTTGAAACCATAAAAATCCCTAAAACCCTTAAAAAATCCTAAAAAAGCAAAAAAAACCCTAAAACCCACTAAATTTTCTAAAAATACTCAAAACCCATAAAAACATTAAAAAACTCAAGGAAAATCCTAGAACCGAAAAAGACATAAAGAACATGAAAAACACTAAAAACCAAGGAAAATAAAAAATTCATCAAAATCCCAAAAACCCAAAAAAATACGAAAAACCATAAAAAACCTAAAACCCCCTAAAAAACTAGGAAAAAGTAAAAAACCATAAAAACCTTGAAAATAACCTGAATACCATTAAAACTCTTAAAAACCTTAAATACCCAAAAAACCCAAAAAACCCATTAAAACCCTCAAACACCTTAAAAAACCTAAAAAAATCAAAAAACCCTAAAACCGAAAAATACCCTAAAAACCCTGAAAAACTTTTAACCCCTAAAAACACCTACAAATGCTCAAAAACCCTGAAAACCCTAAAAACCCCTAAAAACTAGAAAAATACAAAAAAAGCCCTTAAAAATACATGAAGACGAAAAAAATCCTAAAAACTGTGAAAAACCACTAAAACCCCTAAAAACCCTAAAACCATAAAATTTCAAAGAAACCCCTAAAATCCACGAAAACATAAAAACCCTTGAAAACCCCTAAAAACCAAAAAAACCCCTAAAAGCCTTAAAAACCATAAAAACCCATAAAAACCCATAAAAACCCATAAAAACCCTAAAACCCATTAAAATTTATAAAACCCTTAAAGCTCATAAAAACGTTAAAAAATTCTATAGAAACTTAAAAACCCTAAAAACTCAAAAAAAAACCCCTAAAACCCAAAAAGACCCTAAAAACCATAAAAAACCCCTAAAAACCCTAAAAACATTTGAAAACCCCTAAAAACCATAAAGATCCCTAAAGACCCTAAAAACCCAAAAAATAATAAAAATCCTAAAAAACCCTTGAAAATCCATGAAAACCTAAAAAATCCTAAAACCCCCTAAAAACCGAAAAACTACTAAAAACCTTGAAAACCCTAAAAATCCATAAAATCCCTAAACAACCACTATAAACTCTGAAAACCCTTAAAATACCAAAAAACGTTAAAAAACTCTAAAAACCCTTGAAACCCTAAAAAACTCAAAAAACCCCAAAAACTCAAAAAAGACCATAAAAACCCTAAAAAACCCTAAACACCCTAAACCCCCTAAAAACCCATAAAAACCCTCAAAATCCATAAAACACCTGAAAAATAAAAAACTTTAAACCCCATAAAAATCCATGAAAATTCAAAAACCCCTAAAAACCATAATCCAACTGTAAAACCCCATAAATCCACTAAAAACTCTAAAAACCTTTTAAAAATATAAAAACTTTAAAAGACTATAAAAAACCATAAAAAACTTAAAAAACCCTAAAAACCAAAAAGACCCACCAAATCCTGAAACCATAAAATCGTAAAACCCCTAAAAAACCCCCAAAACCCCCCAAAACCCTAAAAACCCTACAAAACCCTAAAAAGCATAAAAATCATAAAAAATCCTAAAAATGAATGAAAACGTAAAAAACCCTAAAAACCCATTAAACCATAAAAACCCTTAAAATCCTTAAAAAACCCCAAAAACCCATAAAAACCCCAAAACCCACTAAAAAATTAAAAACCCCTAAAAATGTTTAAAAAACACTTAAAACCCTTAAAACCCTAAAAATCAATGAAAAAACCCCAAAACCCCAAAACCCTAAACCCCCTTAAAATCCACAAAAAATCTATGAAAACATAAAAAACCCTAAAAACCTTGAAAACCCCTCAAACCCATAAAAAATCCGAAAAACATTAAAAAATCTTTAAACCTAAAAAACAACTAAAACTCTAAAAACCCTTAAATCCATAAAAAACATTAGAAAACTCTATAAACCTTATAAACTATAAAAAAACTAAAAAAATCCCTCGAAACCCAAGAGATCATAAAAAGCCTGAAACCCCCTAAAAACCCGTAAAACCTTTGAAAAACTCTCAAAACCCCTAAAATCCCTGAAAACTCTAAAAACCATAAAACCCCTAAAAATCCGAAAAAACCCTAAAACCTCACAAAAACCCTAAAAGCTCTAAAAACCCTTTAAAGCCCAAAAAACCTTTAAAAAATCCTTTTAACCTTAAAAACCATAAAAAACGAAATAACCCAAAAAACCAAAATTCCCAAAGGACCCTAAAAAACTTGAAAGACCCTAAAACCCCTGATAACCCTAAAAACCCTCAAAATTATGAAAAACCCTAAAAACCCTAAAAAACAAAAAAATATAAATAAAACCCAAAAAAATCAATGAAAATGTAAAAAACTCTATAAACCCTAAAAAACACCTAAAAACCATAAAAACCATTGAAAACATAAAAACCACAAAACCCCTAAAAAACTACTAAAACTCTAAAAACCCTTAAGGCCCCCTAAAATGTTAAAAACTTTAAAAATTCTGAAAAAATCAAAAAAATCTAAAATACCAAACAAACACTAAAAAACTTGAAAACACATAAAAACCATCGAAAAAATCCTAAAAACTCTCAACATCCCTAATTACCCAGAAAACCCCAAAAACCCATAAAAATTCTAAAAACCCCATAAAAATCAATGAAAATGTAAAAACCCTAAAAACCCTGAAATCCCCTAAAAACCATAAACCCCCCTAAAAACCTTAAAAAATAAAAAACACTCATAAAAACCCTAAAAACCCACTGAAAACATTAAAAACTATTAAAAACCCTAAAATCGTTAAAAAACTCTAAAAAACCTTAAAACCCCTAAAAAACTCGAAAAATCTCCAAAAAACGCAAAAGACTCCTAAAAACCACTAAAAATCCTAAAAATCCTAAAAACGCCCCAAAAGCAATCAAAATCCCTAGAAACCCTAAAATCGTAAAAATCCAAAAACCCATGAAAACATACCCCCCCACATGAAAAAAACCTATAAAAAACATAAAAACCCCTAAACAACTTAAAAAACCCTAAAAATGCATAAAAAAACTCTAAAACCCCATTAAACCCCTAAAAATGTTAAAAAACTAGAAAAATCTTTAAAACCCCAAAAAACTCAAAAAAACCCTAAAAACCCTATGAAACACTAAATACCTCAAAAACTACTAAAAACCCCAAAACCCAAAAATCCCAAGAATCCCTAAAAACCATAAATACCATAAAATCCTCAAAAACCCTAAAAACCTTAAAAAACACTTAAAACCCCCTTAAAACAATAACCCCCCCCCAAACCATAAAAAACCCTAAAAACCCATAAAAACCATAAAAACACTAAAAACTCCAAAAACTCCAAAACCCCTTAAAACCCCTAAAAATGTTAAAAATCTCTAAAAAACTTCAAAACCCCTAAACAACTCAAAAAACCCCCTAAAAATCGAAAAGACACTAAAATCCCTAAAACCCCTAAAAACCTTTAAAAACCCCTAAAAACCCTCAGAAAACCTTAAACCCCAAAAAACCCAAAAAACCATAAAAATCCTAAAAAACCATTAAAAATCCATAAAAACATAAAAATCCCTAAAAACCCAAAAAAGAACAAGAAAACTATACAAAGCCCTAAAAATATTAGAAAATCCTAAAAACACATAAAACCCTAAAAACCCACTAAAAACTATAAAACCCTTACAACTTCTAAAAATGTTAAAAAACTCTAAAAACCTTAAAACTCTAAAAAACTCAAAAAAATCCTAAAAACCCCAAAAGACCCTAAAAACCCTGAAAATCCCTTTAAACCCCTAAAAACTCTAAACCCCCCCCCCAAACCATAAAATCCCCTAGAAACCCATAAAACCCAAAAACCACTAAAAACACGAAAAACCTTTAAAACCCCCAAAAACCTTAAAAAGAACTAAAAAACCTTAAAAACTCAAAAATCCCCTAAAAACACAAGAGACACTAAAAACCCTAAAAAACCATAAATCCCCCAAAACTACTAAAAACTCTAAAAAACATTAAAACCCCTGAAAACATTAAAACCCTCTAAAAACCATTAAAACCCTAAAAAACTCAGAAAAAACCTTGAAAACCCAAAAAGAACCTAAAAACCTAAAAAATCATAAAAACCTATGAAAACCCCAAAAACCCTCAAAATCCCTAAATGCACTACAAAACACTAAAAACCATAAAAATCCTAAAAACCCTAAAATCCATGATAATGTAAGAACCCTAAAAACCCTGAAATACCTCAAAAATCCATAAAACCCCCTAAAACCTTAAAAACCCCTAAAACCCCAAAAAACCCTAAAACCACAAATACACTAAAAACCCTCAAAATCCCTAAAAATAATAAAAACTATAAAAAAACTTAAAAACCCTAAAAACTCAAAAAACCACTAAAAGCCATGAAAAACACTAAAAATGCTGAAAACTGCTTAAACCCCTAAAAAACCATGAAAACCCTAAAACCACTCAAAAATCCAAGAACCCTAAAAGCCATTAAAACACTAAAAACCCTGAAAACTGTTAAAAACCCTAAAAACCATGAAAACCCTAAAAGCCCTCAAAAAGCCTAAAACCCTAAAAACCATAGAAATCCTAAAAACCCCATAAAAAATGAAAATGTAAAAAACCCTAAAAACCCCTGAAAACCATAAAACCCATAAAAAAATTACAAAACACTAAAATCCCATTGAAACCATAAAAACCCATGAAAAAAATTACAAACCCATAAATCCCCTAAAAAGGTGAAAAAAATCTAAAAAAACCACAGAAACCCTAAAAAGTAAAAAAAACCCTAAAACCCAAAGAAGACCTTAAAAACCCTAAAAAACCCTAAAACCCTAAACACCCCTGAAAATCCCTAAAAATCCCTAAGACCCCTAAAAACCTAAATCCATAAAAATCCTAAATAAACCCTCAAAGTCCATGAAAACATAAAAACCCCTAAAACCCCTGAAAATCCTCTAAAAACCATAAAATTCCCTAAAAACCATAAAATCCTTAAAAACCACTAAAAATCTAAAAACCCTTAAAACCCTAAAAACATTAAAAAACTCTAAAAAACCTTAAAACCCCAAAAAACTCAAAAAAACTAAAAAGAAAAAAAATACCCAAATAAACCTTGAAAAACAATAAAAATCCTAAAACCGTAAAATCCCTAAAAACCCTAGAAACCATAAAAATCCTAAAAACCCATAAAATTCCATGAAAATGTAAAATAAACTAAAGACCCTGAAAACCCCCTGAGAACCGTAAAAATTTCTAAAAACCATAAAAACCCTAACCACCCATAAAATCCCTTAATAACCACTAAAAACTCTAAAAAACCTCGAAACCCATAAAATGTTTAAAAAACTCTAAAAAACCTTAAAACCATAAAAAACTCAAAAAGCCCTAAAAACCCAAAAGACCATAAAGACCATGAAAAACCCTAACAACCCTAAAAACCTTTGAAAAACCCTAAAACCCTCAAAATTTGTAAAAACCATAAAAAACCCCTAAAAATCTAAGAAAAAAATAAAAAACCTTAAAACTCTTTAAACACATAAAAACCATAACACCCCCTGAAAACCTTGAAAATCATAAAACCCATAAAACCCTAAAAACCCACTGAAATCTCTAAAAACCCTTAAAACCCCAAAAAATGTTAAAAAAACTCTAAAAAACATTAAAAATCTTAAAAAAAAACAAAAAAAACCCTAAAAACCAAAGGGCCCCAAAAAACTAAAAACCCATAAAATCCCTAAAAACCTAAAAATACCCTAAAAACCATAAAAATCCTAGAAAACCCCTAAAAATCCATGAAAACATAAAATACCGTAAAAACATTGGAAAACCTATGAAAACCATAAAACCCCCTAAGAACCATTAAAAACACTAAAACCCATAAAACTCTAAAAACCCACTAAAAACTCTAAAAACACTTAAAATCCTTCAAAATGTTAAAGAGCTCTAAAAAATATTAAAACCCTAAAAAACATAAAAAAATTGAAAAATCAAAAAAGTACACTAAAAACCCTAAAAAAACACTAAAAACCCAAAGCCCCCAAAAGCCCCTAAAAACCCTAAAGACTATAAAAATACTAAAACCCCCTAAATATCATTAAAAACAAAAAAACACTAAAAACCTCAAAAATCCCTCAATCCCCATAAAGCACTAAAAACCAATAAAAACCCTTAAAACCACTAAAAAAGTAAAAAAAAATCTAAAAACCCTAAAATCTAAAAAAACCGTAAAAACCAAAAAAGACGTTAAAACCATGAAAAACCCTAAAACCTTTGAAGAACCCTAAAATAACCAAAATCCTTAAAAACCTAAAACAAAAAAACCCTAAAACCAAAAAAACTCTAAACCCCCTAAAAATCCATGAAAATTTAAAAACCCTGAAAAACCCCTGAAAAGAACAAAACACCCTAAAAACTTAAAATCCCAAAAAACCCATAAAGTGCCTAAAAACCACTAAATACTCAAAAAACCATTTAAAACCCTAAAAACATAAAAATACTCTAAAAAACGCTTAAAACTAAAAAAAACCTAAAAAACCGAAAAGATCCTAAATACCAAGGAAACCATAGAAACCCTAAAAACCCTAAAAAATCCATAAAACCCCTCAAAATCCCTAAAAACCATTAAACACCCAAAACCTCTAAAAATCCACATAAAAACCCCTAAAAACCATTAAAACCCTTAAAAACCTTAAAACCCAAAAAACCACTAAAAACTATAAAAACCCTTGAAACCACTAAAAATGTTAAAAAAACTCTAAAAAACTTAAACACCTAAAAAACTCAAAAAACTCCTAAAAAACCCAAAAGACCATAAAACCCCTAAAAACCCTAAAAATCTATGAAAACTCCTCAAAATACCTATAAATCCTAAATACCCTAAAAACCATAAAAATACTAAAAAAGCTCAAAAAATCCATGAAAACTTAAAAACACAAAAAAACCCTGAAAACCATAAAACCTAGAAAAAAACCCTAAAAACCCATAAAAAACACTAAAAACCACTAAAACTCTAAAAACTCTAAAAACACTTAAAATTGTTAAAAAACTCTAAAAACCTTTAAACCCCTAAAAACTCAAAAAAACCCTAAATCCCCTAAAAGTCCATTAAAATCCCAAAAAACCAATAAAACACTAACGACCATAAAAATCTTAAAAAAACCATTAAAATCCATGAAAACATAAAAAACCTTCAAAACTGGGAATCCCCCTGAAAAGCATAAAACCCCTAAAAACCCTAAAAAACCATAAAACCCCTAAAATTTAGCTAAAAACTCCAAAAACCCCTTAAAACCGCTAAAATCATTACAAACACAAAAAAACCCATAAAACCCTGAAACCCCCTGAAAAACCTATAAAACCCAAAAAAATCCCTAAAAACCCTAAAACCATAAAAATCCTAAACAACCCCTAAAAGTCCATTAAAATTTAAAAAACCCTAAAAAACCTAAACAACCACTAAAAACGATAAAAACCCATAAAAACTTTATAAACCCTATAAAGCTATAAAATCCATAAAACCACTAAAATCTCTAAAACCCATAAAACTCCTAAAAACGTTAAAAACTCTAAAAACCTCAAAAAACCCCCCAAAACCCAAAAGACCCTAAAAACCCATAAAATCCCTAAAAACCCCTTAAAACCCTAAAAATCCCTAAAAATCCGAAAAACCATAAAAATACTAAAAAACCCATAAAAATCCGTGAAAACATAAAAAACCCAAAAAACTCTGAAAAACCCCTCAAAACGATATAAAACCATTAAAAACCCTAAATTCCCATAAAAACCTTAAAACCCAGTAAAATTTCTAAAAACCCCTAAAAAGGTTATAAAACTCTAAAAACCTTAAAACCCCTAAAAAACCAAAAAAACCGTGAAAAACCAAAAGGACCCTAAAACCCCTAAAACCCCCCAAAATCACGAAAACCCCTAAAAACCCTAAAACCGAAAAAAACCTAAGAAACTCCAAAAAATATATGAAAAATGTAAAAAATCCTGAAAACTCATAAAAACCCCTGAAAACCATAAAACCCCTAAAAACCTTTAAAAAACTTAAAAACCCTAAAAAACCCTAAAAAAACTAAAAACTCTAAAAACCCTTTAAACCCCTTAAAACGTTAAAAAACTCTAAAAATTCTTAAAACCCCTTAAAAATTCAAAAAATACCCTTGAACCCAAAAAAACCCTTAAAACCCTAAAAACATTTGAAAACCCCTAAAAACCTTTGAAAACCCCTAAAAACACTCAAAATCCCTAAAAACCATAAAAATTCATAAAAACCATAAAAATATTAAAAAAACTCCTAAAAATCTATAAAAACGTAAAAAACACTAAAAAACCTAAAAAACCCCTTAAAACCATCCAAACCCATAAAAACCTTAAAAACCCACAAAAACCCCAAAACCACTAAAAACTCTAAAACCCTTTAACCTAAAAAGGTTTAAAAACCTTAAAAACCCTAAAAACTCAAAAAAAAAACACCTAAATACCCAAAATACCGTAAAAGACCTAAAAACCCCTAAAACCCCTAAAAATCCTCAAATTCCCTAAAAAACCTAAAAATGCTAAAAAACAAAAAATCCTAAAAGAACCCCAAAAATCCATAAAAACCAAAAAAACCATTAAAACCCTACCCCCCCCCCCCAAACCCCCAAATCCCTAAAAACCCTAAAACATCCTAAAATCCATAAAAATCATAAAAATCCATGAAAACATAAAAAAACCTAAAAATCCATAAAAACCCCTGAATACCATAAAAATCTCTAAAAACCTTAAAAAACCCTAAAAACCATGAAACCTTAAAACCCACTAAAATGTCTAAAAACATATAAAACCCCTAAAAACATTAAAAACTCTAAATAACCATAAAACTCTAAAAAGTAAAAAAAAACCCAAAAAACTAAAAAGACCCTAAAATCCCTGAAAAACCCTAAAACCAAAAACCCCTGAAAAACCCCAAAACCCCCAAAATCCCTAACAACCAAAAAAATAGAAATCCACTAAAAATACATGAAAACATAAAAAACCCTAAAATCCTAAAAACGCTGAAAACCCCCTGAAAACCATAGAAACCCCTAAAACCCCCAAAAAACTATAAAATGAATAAAAACTCTAAAAACCCTTAAAATCGAAAAAAATGTTAAAAAAATATAAAAAACCTTAAATACACTCAAAAAATAAAAAATACTCTAAAACCCCAAAAGAACCGAAAAACCCTGAAGACCCCTAAAAACCCCTAAAACCCATAAAAGTCATAAAAACCCCTAAAACCCATGAAAACCTAAAAAACCCTAAAAACCCTGAAAAACTCCTGAAAACTATAAAAACCCCTAAAAACCTTAAAAAACCCTAAAACCCCATAAAAAACCAAAATACTACTAAAATATCTAAAATCCCTTAAAACCCCTTAATTTTTTTTTAAAAAACTCTAAAAAACCTTAAAACCCATAAAAACCCTAAAAATCCAAAAGGCCCTAAAAAATCCTAAATCCCCCCTAAAAATCATAAAAATCCTAAAATATCCCTAAAAAACCATGAAAACATTAAAAAAATTAAAAACCCTAAAAAACCTTAAAAACCATAAAAACTGAAAAAAAACCATAAAAAACCCGAAAACCCCATAAAAACCTTAAAACCCCCCTAAAACTCCAAAAACCATTAAAACCCCTAAAAAATTAAAAACTCTAAAAAACCTTAAAACCATAAAAAACTCAAAAAACCCTAAAAACACAAAAGACCATAAAGACCCTAAAACCCCTCAAAATCACTAAAAACCCTAAAACCCTAAAACCGTAAAAATCCTAACAAAATTCTAAAAATCCATTAATATTTAAATAAACCTAAAAAACCCCTGAAGACCATAAAACCCCTAAAACCCTTAAAAGCCACCAGAACCCATAAAACAACTAAAAACTCTAAAAACTCTTTAAACCCTAAAAACCCAAAAGACCGTAAAATCCCTAAAACCCCCTAAAAACCCTAAAAACCTCTTAAAAAGCATAAAAACACTAAAAACCCTAAAACCATAAAAATCCTAAGAAACCCCTAAAAATCCATGAAAATGTAAAGAACCCTAAAAAACATGAAAACCCCTAAAAACCATAAAACCATTAAAAACCTTAAAAACCCATAAAAACCCAAAAAGTCCATAAAAACCCAAAAAGACCCTACAAACTTGGAAAAACCCTAAAAACCTCTAAAAAACCATAAACCCCTCAAAATCTCTAAAAATATTTAAAAACCCTAAAAACCATAAAAATCCTGAAAAAACCCCAAAAATCCATGAATACATAAAAAACCCTAAAACCCCCTAAAAACCATAAATTCCCCTAAAAACCTTAAAAACCCTAAAACCCCATAAAAACCACTAAAAACACTAAAAAATACTTAAAACCCCTAAAACATTAAAAACTCTAAAAAACCTTAAAACCCTAAAAAAACTCCAAAAAAATCTGTAAAAACCCTTAAAATCCTTAAACCCTCAGAAAAACCCTTGAAAACCATAAAACCCCCTAAAAACATAAAAACCCTAAAAAACCTCTCGCAGTTGCTCTTGTCTGGTCTCTTGTGGAAATGGAAACTACACTTGACAGGTTGGTTTTGTGCTGATAGGGTTATGTTTCTTAGGTTGCTGGGTGCTAGGTTTTAGAGATGCCTTTTTGGTTTGGTAGCTTTTGGCTGCTCATGTTGGGGAGGAGTTTTTTGTGCTTGCAAGTTGGTGAAGGTCTATTTCTTGCCTGGCTGGGGTGCATCTGGTCGTGGACTTGTGCAGAAGCTTACTTGTGGATAAGAACAGTGGATTGTGCAATGCTGGTCTTTGGCTTGGGTTTTTCTTGTTGTATTTTTTTGTTTTCGACCTTCAGGGTAGTTGTTTCACCCATAGTGATCGTTTTTAATTCAATTCTTTTTCCCTTTTATATATCATGTTCAATTTGCCTTGTAAAAAAACATGAAAAACCCCAAAACCCTTAAAAACTCTAAAAACCCTAAAAACCCATAAAAAAGTTAAAAAATATAAAAAATCATAAAATCCCAAAAAGCTGAAAAAAACCCTAAACCCCCAAAAATACCCAAAAGCCCTGAAAACCTTAAAACCCCTAAAACTTGCGAAAAACCCCTAAAACACTTCAAAATCCCCAAAACCCTAAAAACTATAAAAATCATAAAACCCCCAAAAAGTCCATGAAAACATAAAAAACTAAACAAAACCCTAAAAACCTTAAAACCACCTAAAAACCCATAAAAACCTAAAATGAAACTAAAAACTCTAAAAACCTGAAAAAAACCCGAAAAACTTTAAAATTTTCTATAAAAATTAAAACCAGAAGAAACTCAAAAAAACACTAAAAATCCAAAATGAACCTAAAAACCCTGAAAAATTCTAAAAACCCCTTAAAACCCTAAAAAATACAAAAAACCATAAAAACCTAATACCCCCTAAAAATACATGAAAACATAAAACCCCCAAAATCAATAAAATATCCTTAAAAACCATAAAAACTCCTAAAACCCTTAAAAACCCTAAAGCCCATAAAAATCCTAAAAATCATTAAAAACCCTAAAAACCCCTGAAAATGTTAAAAAAAATCTAAAAAACCTTAAACCCATAAAAAAATCAAAAAAACCCTGAAAACCCAAAATGACCATAAAAGCCCTAAAAACACTAAAATCTCCCAAATTACCTAAAAACCCTAAAACCCATAAAAACCATAAAAATCCAACCCCCCCAAACTCATTTAAAATGTAAAATACCCTAAAAATCCTAAAAACCCCCCTGAAAAACATAAAACCCCTAAAAACCTTTAAAAACCCATAAATAGAACTAAAAACTAAAAAAACATTAAAACCCCAAAAAAACATTAAAAAACTCTAAAAACCTTAAACCCCCCCCCCCCCAAAATAAAAAACCCCCCTAAAACACAAAAAGATCCTAAAACTCCTGAAATACCATAAAAGCGCCTGAAAATCTCTAAAACCCCTCAAAATCCCTAAACACCTGAAAAACAATAAAATCCTAAAAAATCCCAAAAAATCCATGAAAATACAAAAAATCCTAGAAACCCTTAAAAACACCTGAAATCCATAAAACCCATAAAAATCTAAAGAACACTAAAAACCCATAAAACCCCTAAAAACCACTAACAACTATAAAAACTCTTTAAACCTCTAAAAACTTTTCAAAACCCTAAAAAACATTAAAAACCCAAAAAACATAAAAAACCCAAAATACCTTAAAAATCCTAAAAACCACAGAAAAACCATAAAACCCCTCAAAATCTAGAAAAACCCTAAAAACCCTAAAACCATAAAGATCCTAAAAACCCCTAAAAATCCACGAAAATATGAAGAGCACTAAAAACTAGAAAAACCCCTAAATCTATAAAAAAGCCCTAAAACCTTAAAAACCCATAAAAACCACTAAAACGCTAAAAACCCTTAAAACCCCCAAAACGTTAAAAACTCTAAAAAACCTTAAAATCTTTTAAAACTCAAAAAACCCCTAAAAACTCAAAAAGACCCTAAAAACACATAAAACTACTAAAAACCCATAAGACCCCTGAAAACCCATAAAACCCATAAAAATCACCAAAACCCTTCAAAACACTAAAAACCATAAAAATCCTAAAAATCCCCTAAAAATCCATGAAAATATAAAAAACCCTAAAACCCCAAAAAACATTAAAAACCACAAAACACCAAAAAACCTTAAAAGGACCTAAAAACCGATAAAACCCTTAAAACCCACTAAAAACTCAAAAAAATATTTAACCCCTAAAAACATTAAAAACTTATAAAAAACCTTAAAAACCTTAAAAACTCAAAAAAACACTAAAAACCCAAAAAGGCACTAAACTCTGGAAAATCCCTAAAAACCCCTCAAAATGCCGAAAACCTGAAAAACCCTAAAAAGCATAAAATCCTAAAAACTCCCTAAAATCCATGAAAACATAAAAAAACCTTAAAACCCTAGAAACCCTAAAGCCATAAAACACCTAAAAATAATAAAAAACCCTAAAACCCATAAAAATCCTAAAATAACTAAAAACTCTAAAAACCCTTAAAACCATAGGAAACATTATAAAACTCTAAAAAACCTTAAAACACTAAACCCCCCAAAAAACTTAAAACCTAGAAAAACCCTAAAAGCCCTAAAAAACCCTACACACCCTCAAAATCCCTAAAAATTCTAAAAGACCCTAAAAGCCATAAAAATCCTAAAAAACCCAAAAAAATCCATGAAAACGTAAAATACCCTAAAAATCCTGAACAACTACTAAAAACCATAAAAACCCCTAAAAACCATAAAAAGACCGTAGAAACCCCAAAAATCATTAAAAACTCTAAAACCCCTTAAAACATTAAAAAACTCTAAACAACTGTAAAAATCCCTAAAAAACTCAAAAAACCCTAAACCCCCAAAAAAAGACCCTAAAAATCCAGAAAAACCTTAAAATGCCTAAAAAATTCTGAAAAACCGTAAAAATAATAAAAACCATTAAAATACTTAAAAATATAAAACCTAAAACCCCCCTTAAAATCCATGCAAACATAAAAACCCCTAAAAATCCAAAAAGACCTCTGAAAATAATAAAAACCCCTAAGAACTTTAAAAACCATTAAAAACACATAAAAAATCTAAAAACCCACAAAAAACTCTAAAAACTCATAAAACCTATGAAAATGTGAAAAAAATCTAAAAAACCTTTAAAAATACTAAAAACCGAACATACTCTAAAAACCCAGAAAACCCCTCAAAACCCTTAAAACCCCTAAAAAACCCTAAAACCCCTTAAAATCCATAAAAACCCTAAATAACATAAAAATGAAAAAAAAACCCTAAAAATCCATGAAACAGTAAAAACACTTAAAAACCCTGAAAAACCTAAAAACCCCTAAAAACCTTAATAACCGAAAAAAACACTAAAAACTCTAAAAACACTTAACACCCTTGAAACATTAAAAAAATATAAATAACATAAATAACTCGAAAAATCTCAAAAAAACCCCTAAAAACCACAAAATACCCTAAAACCCGAAAACCCCTAAAAAGCCTAGAACCCCTTAAAACCCATGAAAACCCCCAAAATCTCTAAAAACCCTAATACCAAAAAAACAATAAAAATCCAATAAAAATCCCTGAAAATCCATAAAAACATAAAAAAACACTAAAACCCTAAAAAACTCTTTAAAACCATAAACCCCTAAAATCGTAAAAAACCCATAAAACCCTAAAAATAACTAAAATGACAAAATCCATTAAAACCCCAAAAAATGTTAAAAAACACTAAAACACACAAAAGACCCAAAAACCCTGAAAAACCATAAAAACCCTAAAAACTATTGATAAATTCTAAAGATGCTCAGAATCCCTAAAAAACCTAAAAACTGTAAAAATCCTAAAACCCCCCTAAAAATCCATGAAAAAGTAAAAAACCTGAAAACCCATTGAAAACCATAAAAACCCTTAAAAACCATAAAACCCATTAAAACCCTAAAAATAAATAAAAACTCTAAAAACCCTTACAACCCATTATAGATTAGAAAACTCTAAAAACCCTTTAAAACTCTAAAAAACTCAAAAACAACCCCTAAAATCCCAAAAGACCCTTAAAACCCCATGAAAACCCTAAGAACCCTCAAAATCCCTAAACCTCTAAAAACCCTAAAAACCATAAAAATCCTAATAAATACCTAAAAATCCCTCAAAACATAAAAACCCTAAATATCCTGAAAGCCCCTGAAAACCATAAGACCCCTAAAAACATCAAAAACCCCAAAAAACCCACAAAAAACTCTAAAAACCCTTTAAACCCTAAAAACGTTATGAAACTCTAAAAACCTTTAAACCCCTAAAAATCTAAAAAAAAGTAAAAACCCAAAAGACCCTAAAAACCCTAAAAACCCTAAAAACCCTAAAAATACATGAAAGCACCTAAAATCCCTCAAAATCCCGAAAAAACCTATAACCCACAAAAACCCTAAAAACCCTAAAATCCATGAAAACGTAAAACCCCTAAAAACCCTAAAAACCCCCTGAAAACCATGAAACCCCAAAAAACATTATAAAACCTTAAACAACCATATGATCCCTATAAAACCACTAAAACCCCTTAAAACCCCAAAAATATTAAGAAATTCTAAAAACCCTTAAACCCCTAAAAATTAACAAAAAAACCTAAAAACCCCAAAAGACACTAAAAAACGTAAAACCCATTGAAAACCCTTTTAAAACCCTCAAAAATCCCAAAAACACTAGAAAATCCTAAAAACCATAAAAATCCTAAAAAACCCTAAAAATACATGAAAACGTAAAAAACATTACAAATCCTAAAAAACTCATGAAATCCATAAGAACCCCTAAAAACCTTTAAAAACCTAAAAATCCATAAAAACCCTAAAAACAACAAAAAACTCTAAAAACCCTTAAAACCACTAAAAATGTTAATAAACTATAAAAACCCATAAATCCCTAAAAACTAAAAAAAAACCCTTTAAACCAAAAAGTCCTGAAAACCCAAAAAAAGCCTAAAAACCTTGAAAGACACTAAAAACCCTCAAGATCCCTAAAACCCTAAAAAACCATAAAAATCCACAAAAATGTAAAAACCCCAAAAAACCCTAAAAAACTCTTGGATACCATGAAAACCCCTAAAAATGTAAAAAATCCTAAAACCCCATAGAACCCTTAAAAAAGCTAAAAGCTATGAAAACCCTTTAAACCCCTAAAAATGGTAAAAACACTAAGATGCCTTAAAAATCCAAAAAATAATAAAAAAAACTTAAAACCACAAAAGACCGTAAAAACACCAAAAACCACTTAAAACACTAAAAACCCCTAAAACCCCCTAAAACCCATAAAAATCCTAAAAAACCCATAAAAATCCATGAGATCACAAAAAACTGTAAAAAAGCTAACCCCCCCCCCCCTAAAAACTATAAAACCCCTTAAAAACAATAAAAACCCTTTAAACCCCTAAAAACCACTAAAAACTCTAAAAACCATCAAAATCCCTAAAAATATTAAAAAAACTATAAAAAACCTTAAAACCCCTAAATATTAAAAAAACCCAAAATACCCAAAAAAACCCCTGAAAAACACTAAAACCACAAAAAACCTCCTAAAAAATCCTAAAAACCCTCAATATCACTAAAAACCAAAAAAATCATAAACCCCCCTAAAAATCCATGAAAACGTTAGACCCTAAAAACCCTAAAAAACCTCTGAAAATCATAAAAACCCTATTACACTAGGAGAAGGCAACTATGGAGTGATATGATGAACATCAATGAGCACACTCATCACAACTGGGTTGTATTTGGTTATTTTAATACGGTGTGGAGGCCAGATGAAAGGATTGGATCATCTTTCTCACGCATCGCTGTAGAGGAATTCTCTTGTTGTCTCGATCAGTGCAATCTGGCGGAACTCCATATTGTGGGTGATCTCTTCACATGGGAAAGGTTCACCATCAATGGGAGGCAAGCAAGTAAATTAGATAGATGTTTCTTCCAAATCAATGACAACAGTTCTCCAAGTGCGATATCTGCAGCTACTCTCCCTAAGTTCAATCGGATCATAACCCCTTGATGATTGAAATCTGTGACAATAAGCGCAGGTCCTCTCCTTTGCAATTAAAATTCAACAATGCTTGGATCACCATCCTTGGCTGTAGGGAAGTGGTTGTTAATGGGTGGAGTAGCACTTTTTATGGCAGCCCACACTTTGTTGTGGCGGAAAAACTCAAACGAATAAAGAGTATTCTTAAGGAATGGAGTAATATCTCTTTCTCCAAGCTTGATGATGACATTAAGGATGTTGAATCCCAACTTACTCACTATCAAATAAACACTCACCAACAACTCACCCCCCCTGGAGAGGAAATACAACTTCATTCTAAGCTGGATGAGATTTTGGCATTGAAAGAGAAGCTTGATAGAAATCAATTTTGTATGGTCAGGCTAAAGGAAGGGGATAGGAACTCTAAATTATTTCATCGCCTTCACAGGGAGAAAAAATCTAAGAAAGTTCTGTATGTCATCCGGATTAATGGGACCTCCTTTTCATCTGAACATAAGATCTCCAATGCTGTGGTTGGTCATTTCAAGGCACTATACAATAATGGCAGGCATGAGCAGACCCCTAGATTATTTGGATATATTGATCCTTGCGTTAATGATCAGCAGAATAAGAGTCTTACTGATGCCCCATTTGAAGAGGAAGCCAGGTCTGCTCTTTTTTCTCTGAATATGGACAACACTCCCATCCCAGATGGATTCAGTAATAAGTTCTTCATGTTTTATTGGGATATTTTACATGTGGAGGTCACTAATGCTATTAGAGAGTTCTTTATTTCCTACTCCATCCCTCATGGAACGAACTACAACTTCCTTGCTTTACTGCCAAAGAAAGAGAATGCCATGGATATTGGGGACTTTCTTCTGGTGGTGATTGGCAACACTATTACAAAGATAATAAGTAAAATTATGGAGATCAGGTTGGGGAAGATTGTCGGTGGGATAATCACCCCAAACCAATTTGGGTTTTTCCCGGGATGTAATATTCAGAGCTGCCTATATTCTGCATCAGAGGGTATCAACATCATGAGGAAGGCCTCTAAGTATGGAAGCTTTTCTATGAAGCTAGACATCTAAAAGGCATTTGATACGATCAAATGGAGCTTCATATTTACTGTTCTCAGCAGGTATGACTTCTCCACCTCTTTCATCAAGCTGATCCATATTATCTTGTCCAGTGTTAGGATCTTTGTTCTTGGTAATGGATCCCCTAAGGGATTATTCCATTTTTCTCGCAGTGTTAGGCAGGGTGATCTGATTTCTGGTCTCCTCTTTTCTCTGGTTGAGGATTATCTTAGCAGATGTATAATTGATCTCGTTCAGGCTGGTTTCTTTGATCCGATAAAAGTTGAGAAAGTTATATATGTGCCAACTCATATTCTATATGTGGATGAAATTCTCCTTTTTGGAAGGCAGATTGGCGTACCCTATCCTCAATTAAATTATTACTACAACATTATGAAGAGGTTGCAGGGCAATCCATTAGTTGGAAAAGTCCTCTATTATTTTTGGAAATGGGATTCCAGCCTCCAAGCAATGCAGAATTGTAAGAACTTTTGGTGTCATGAGGGGCTCCCTCCTTTTCATGTACCTGGGGGTTCCCTTGTTTTGGGGGAAGGTGAAAAGTGGATACCTTGAGGGAATTTCGCTCAAAATCACTCAAAAACTTGCGAGTTGGAAAGGAAAATGCTTATCTCAGGCTGGTAGAATTTTCCTGATCAATTCTGTTATTACATCCATGTTTGTGCATGTTTTCTCCATTTATAGATGGCCGGCAAGTCTCATCAAGATTTTGCAAGCAAAAATCAGGAACTTTGCATGGACAGGCTACATGACTAAGAAGAAGCTTGTATCTGTGGCATGGAAATAATGTACAAATCCCATCGAAATGGGTGGGATGGGAATGAAGGAACTTAGGAAATTCAATGATGCCTTAATTGGTAAATTTACATGGAACCTTTTCAACCCGTAGGATAGAAGTCTTGACTTCTTGAAAGAAAGGTTCACTTCCAAACTCTGTGAGGAGTTCCCTGGCTTCATTCCTTCTTCGGTCTGGACCACGATCAGGTCCTCCTATAGAATCATTATTTCTCACTCTAAATGTGTTGTCTCAAGGCATTCAGTTTTAAATTGTTGGACGACCACCTAGTTTGAACGACCCATCCGTGAATCTGTCCACCCCCCTCAGAATTTTAAGCATTGGACCATCACTAATCTCAACAATAACATGAGCGAGATTGAAAGCATTCTGCCGCAAAATATTATCGCACAAATACAAAGTTACAGATTCATTGATATGGATTGTCTTATTTGGAAACCCAAAATGGTTGGGAATTTTAGTACGAAGGAGTTTTACCAGTTTGAATGTGAACAGGGAATTCAAACCCCTTTTTGGCTTTCTAAATTTCAGAGGCCCTTTATCCCCCCTTCCAGTCACCTTCTACTGTGGAAAATTTGGAGAAATAGATTGCCAGTTCAAGAGGAGTTGAAAAGAACTGGTTGGTGCTTGGATTCTGCTTTCCCCATCTGTCTTTAGGATGAGGAAAATCTACAGCATATTTTTCTTAAATGTAGATTGGCTTCTAGTCTTTGGGAGCATCTGTAGGTCACTTTCCAGCTAAAAATCTGCACAGACAGCACGCTGTATTCTCTTTTCAGCAGTGTTGTTGGTGTGCAATGCAGTCAATAGGTTTCCAACCATCTTCTTGCTGCTATTGCGACCCTCACCGCTTTTGTGTGGGCAGCCCGAAATAAAGTGGTTTTTGATAATGCAGCCTATTGCCTCTGCAATGGTGTGGTGGCGATTCACAAAGCCGTCCGCATGGTGTCTCATATCCAAGCTGGTACGATGGCTAATGATGTTAATGATCTTATTGTTTTAATAACTCTCGGAGTCTCTGGAAGATGTAGGAAATCAAGTGATTTTAAATTCATTCAGTGGATTCCACCAATCCCAGAATGGATAAAAGTCAATGTGGATGGTGCTGCTCTGGGTGCGCCTGGTCTCTCTAGTTGTGGAGGCATTTTCCGGGCATACAGAGGCTTTGTTAAAGGATGTTTTTATCACTTCATTGGGAATGGATGTGCATATGAAGCGGAGCTTTGGGCTATGATAAAGGCTGTCCAGTTTGCGGTTCACCTTAGGTGGAAGTAGTTATGGATTGAATCTGACTCGATGTTGGCGGTGGAAGCCCTCAAAAGCAAAACAAGGAGAATCCCATGGAGGCTTCTCCCACAATGGTTTGAGTGTCTGAGGACTTCTCAGGGTATGAACATTGTGGTCACACATGCATACAGGGAAGCAAACAAGGTGGCAGATGTGCTCTCCAAGAAAGCAATTGAGGATGGATGTTCCATGTGGTCCTTTGTAGCACGAGATTTTTGTATTCCCCTTGTGGACTCGGACATGAAGGGTGACATGCACACTCGGTTGTGAAGACCCTCCCTGTAAATCCTTGTACTTACTTTTTTGTTAATAAATTTTTTGGGGCCGAGACACGCTTTGGCCCCGAACCTGCTTTGCCTAAAACCCCATAAAAACCCTGAAAACCCACTAAAAACTCTAAAAACCCTTTAAACCCCGAAAAACGTTAAAAGCACTAAAAATCATAAAAACCCTAAAAAATGCCCCCCCACAAAAAAACCCAAAACACACTAAAATACTTGAAATACCCTAAGACTTCTTGAAAAACCAGAAAAAACCTGGAAATCCATAAAAACTAAAAACCCTATAAAACCATAAAAACCTCTAAAACCCTTAAAAACCCTATAAACAAATAAAAATACCAAAAAAACCACAAAAAACTCTAAAAACCCTTAAAACACTTAAAACCCCCAAAAACATTAAAAAACTCCAAAAACCCGAAAAATCCCTAAAAACTCAAAAAAACCCAAAATCCCCAAAAGACATTAAAAACCTGAAAAAGACCATAAAACCCTGAAAACCCCTAAAAACCCTTAAAACCCAAGAAAAAGCGTAAAACCTCTCAAAATCCCTAAAACCCTAAAAACCATAAAAAACAAAAGAAACCCCTAAATAATCCATGAAAACGTAAAAAACCCTAAAAAAACTTAAAACCCCCCAAAAACCATAAAACCCCTAAAAACATAAAAAATCCCTCAAAACCCAAAAAGAACCTAAAAACCAAAAAAGCCCGTAAAAACTAGGAAAAACTCTTGAAACCCTCAAAATCCCTAAAACCCTAAAAACATAAAAATCCTAAAAACCCTAAAAATCCATGAAAACGTAAAAAACCCTAAAAACCCTGAAAACCCCTAAAAACCAAAAAAACAATAAAACCCACTAAAAAATCTAAAAAAAAAATTAAAACCCTAAAAAACTCAAAAAACCCCTAAAACCCCACACAGGCCCTAAACCCTAGAAAAACCCTAAAAATCCTAAACACTCATGAAAACACCTAAAAAACCCTCAAATTCCCAAAAAAATCCAAAAAATCCAAAAAACAATAAAAATCCAAAAAACCCTAAAAATCCATGAAAACGTAAAAAACCCTTAAAACCCTGAAAAACACCTGAAATCCATAAAAACCCTAAAACTCCTTAAAACCCTAGAAACCCATAAAAACCCTAAAACCCACTAAATACTCTAAAAACCATTGAAACCCCTAAAAATAATAAAAATCTCTAAAAACCCATTAAAACAGTAAAAAACACAAAAAGCCCTAAAACCCAAAAAGACCCTAAAACCCTTGAAAAACCCTAAAAACCAAAGAAACACTGAAAAACCCTAAAAACCCAAAAACCCAAAAACCCCTGAAAACAATTAAGCCCCTAAAAACATTAAAAACACCTAAAAATCCATAAAAACCCAAAAACCCAAAAAAACTCAAAACCCTAAAACCCCTAAAAATCCCTATAACCCTCAAAGTCCCTAAACCCCATAAAAACCCTAAAATCCATAAAAATAAAAAAGCCCTAAAAATACATGAAAACACAAAAAACCCTAAAAAACACATGAAATCTATAAAAACCCTAAAAACATTAAAAAATGTAAAAACCCCTAAAACACCTAAAAACCACTAAAAACTCTAAAAACACTTTAAACCCCTAAAATCGTTAAAAAACTCTAAAAATCCAAAAAAACACTAAAAACTCAAAAAAACCATAAAGACCCAAAAAACCGCAAAAACCATTGAAACCCCTAAAAACATTACAACCCCCTAAAAACCCCTAAAAACCCATGAATACATAAAAAACCCTAAAAACCTTGAAAACACTTTGAAAACCATAAAACCTCTAAAATCATAAAAAACCCTAACAACCCATAAAAGGCTAAAAACGACTCAAACTAAAAAAACCCTTAAAAACCCAAAAAATGTTTAAAAACGTTAAAAAACTTTAAAACCCTAAAAAACTCAAAAAAACCCCTAAAAACGCAAAAGACCCTAAAACCCCTAAAAACCCCTAAAAACCCAAAAAAACTAAAAAAACCACTAAAAACCTCAAAATCCCTAAAAACCCAAAAAAAAACCTAAAAAACCTAAAAACCATAAAAAACAACCCCCCTAAAAATGAATGAAAACTTAAAAGCCCAAAAATCCCTGAAAAACACCAAAAAACCACAAAACCCCTTAAAAAACTTAAAAAACCCACAAAACCCCTTAAAACCCCAAAAAGACCCTAAGAACCTGAAAAGTACAAAAAACCTAAAACCCAAAAGACCCTAAAAACCCTAAAGAACTCTAAAAACCCTGAAAACAATAAAACTCCTAAGAACCTTAAAAATACCCCTAAGCCCCCAAAAAACCATGAAAAACTCTAAAATCACTTTAAACCCCTAAAAGAGTTAAAAAACTCTAAAAATCTTAAAATACTAAAAAACTCAAAAGAAACCCCTAAAACCCCAAAAAGATTCAAAAGACCCTAAAATGTCAGAAAAACCCTATAAACCCACAAAATCCACGAAGACATTAAAACCTTTAAAACCCTGAAAACCCCTTCAATACCATAAAAACCTCTAAAAACTATAAAAACCCTAAAAACCCTAAAAACCAAAAAAATCTCTAAAAAACCTTTAAAAATTAAAAGTCCTAAAAACCCAAAAAGACCCCTAAAATGTTGAAAAATCCTAAAAACCCTAAAAAGCCCTGAAAAACCCTAAAAACCGTCAAAATCCCGAAAAACCCAAAAAAAACCCTAAAAAACCCAAAAATACTAAAAACCTATTAAAACTATAAAACTGAAAAAAAAACAAAAAACCCTGAAAAACCCCTAAAAACACCAGACACCCCTAAAAAATTAAAAAACACTAAAAACATTAGAAACACTAAAAAAACCTTAGAAACCCAAAAACCCAAAAAAACCCTGAACCCCCAAAAGGACCCTAAAACCTTGAAAAACCCTAAAAACCCTAAAAACTACTAAAAACTCTAAAAGCCCTCAAAATTCCTAAAAACCAGAAAAACCACAAAAATCCTAAAAAACCCCTAAAAATCCAAGAAAACATAAAAAACACCTAAAAACCATGAAAACCCCCTAAAAAATTAAATAACCCAAAATACACATAAAATCCCTAAAACCCCACTAAAACTATAAAACCCCTCAAAACCCTAAAATGTTAAAAAAATCTAAAAAAACCTCAAAACCACTAAAAACTGAAAAAAAAACCCTAAAACCCCGGAAAAAAACCGTAAAAACCCTGAAAAACCCTAAAACCCCTAAAACCCAAAAGACCCTTGAAAACCTGAAAACCCCTCAAAATCACTAAAAACCCTAAAAAACCCTAAAAACAATGAAAATCCTAAAAAACCCCTAAAATTCCTCAAAAGGTAAAAACCCCTAAAAACCCTGAAAACCCCCTAAAAACAAAAAAAACACTAAATACCCATAAAAGCACAAAAACCCCATTTAAAAAACTGAAATCCCTTAAAACTCGTAAACACGTTAAAAAACTATAAAAACCTGAACAAATAAATAAAAACCTAAAAACCCAAAAGACACTAAAAACCCTGAAAATCTCTAAAAACCATAAAAACACCTGAAAACCATCAAAATCCCTAAAAACCATAAAAATCCAAAAAAACCGCTCAGAATACATGAAAATATAAAAAACCATAAGAACCTTGAAAACCCCGTGAAGACCATAAAGACCACTAAAACCTTTAAAAACACTAAAAACCCACTAAAAACCCTTAAAAATGTAAAAATATTAAAAACTCTAAAAAACCTTAAAAACACAAAAAAAACTCAAAAAACCCAAAAAAACAAAAAACCCAAAAAAACAAAAAACACCCAAACCTTGAAAACCCCTAAAACCCCTAAAACCCTTGAAAACCCCTAAAACCCTCAAGATTGTAAAAAGCCTAAAAAATCCTAAAACCCATAAAAATCCTAAAACCCCCCTGAAAGTCAATGAAAATGTAAAAAACACTAAAAACCCTAAAAACCCCCTAAAAACCATAAAACCCCTAAAAACCATAAAAACCCTAAAAACCAGCTAAAAACTCTAAAAACCCTTTAAATCCCTAAAAACATTAAAAAACTCTAAAAAACATGTAGACCCTAAAACACCTAAAAACACTAAATACTCTAAAAACCCCAAAAATTCCTAAAAACCTAAAAACCTTAAAAAACCTTAAAAACATGAAAAACAACTGAAAACCATAAAAACCCGAAAAAAACCATAAAATCCCTAAAAACCCTAAAAACACACTAAAATGTTTACAAACCCATAAAACACCTAAAAACGTTTAAAACTCTAGAAAACCCTAAAAACCCTAAAAAACTAAAAAACCTGAAAAACCCAAAAAGACGTTAAAACCCCAAAATACCCCGAATCCCCAGAAACTCTTGAAAACCCCTAAAACTATAAAAACCCTTACAAACCCTACAAACCCCTAAAAACCATAAAAATCCAAAAAACCCCTAAAATCCATGAAAACATAAAAAAAATACTAATAACGCTAAACCCCTCCCCCCCCAAGTAGCCACAAACCCCCCCCCCCCCAAAAAAAACCATAAAAACTCATAAAATCTTTAAAAACCCAATAAAAACTCTAAAAATCCTTAAAAACCCTTTAACCACTAAAAAATATAAAACCCCTACAAATGTTGAAAAACAAAAGAAAACCCATAGAGAAGATGGTGCCCGCATCTCCTGGATCCTCTCACATTTGGGTCTTCCCTCAATGTCAACCCTTCCTCGCGTGGTGCTTCTTCAGCGCAGCTGTGGATTCTCAGGCGTCGGCTTTCTTAGCACTGCTATTCTCTCCTCCCGAGGTGAGTTTTCTCTGGTTTGATGGTGCCCTCAAAGGTCTTCTCTGGAAGAAACTTCGGATGAAGGCTTCATCCAAGGACGAGCAGGCCAGTTCTGGACTTTCTGGCATTCGGCGTTACGGAGCTTTCATGGGGTGGACCAGATCTGGTCTTTCCTCTAGCTGATCCATGGAGGAGGTGGTCAGATTCGAAATTCCCAGTGTGCGACTACTTTTTTGGGGCAGATCTGGACCCTCCGGCGTGCGAAGTTGTGATTATTTGGAGGGTACGGCTGGTGTTGGTCTTCCCTTCGCTTGGTGTTGCAGATCCATAGAATAGTGGACAAGATATGTTCTCCGCGCTTTGCATGGAGCTGGATCTAGTTGGGGTGATTACCTCAGTTTCACACGGCGTTACAGTTCCGTGGTTGAACCACTTGGGTCTGGAATATTCGGTGTGCACCGCTACAGATCCATGGAAGAGCGAGTCAGATTTTGGTGTTACGGTTCGTGGCGATGGACCTCAGTGGTGTTCCTCAGACTCACGGTAGCAGGTGCTCTTCAGATTCTTCAGAAAATCTGGTATGTCGTCTTTGGTGCGGTGTTGTTCCTACATTTTTGTTCTTCTCCTGGTGTTCTGGTGGCTCATGGATTCAGTGCACTACTTCTTAGTGGGTGCATGATTGATCTTCTGTTATGGATTGTTTGGCTGGTGGACTAGTTCTCTAGTTGGGATCTTCATCTAGTTGTAGATACTCTATTTGAGTTTACGGCTGAGGTGGTTCAGGTTTGTTAGAATTTGTTGATGCTGCTGTGGCTTTTGGTGTGTGCTAATGAGGGAGATAAGCATTTTACTGCTGCTTGTTCACGAGGCGTAGAAGGAAATGTTGGCTGGCTGAAACTTTGGTGCTGGATTATGTTTGTTGCTGGACTGGGATGCATGGAAGCGGATGAATTTGGTGCTGATGGTCCTGTATTACTGTCAGTGGATCCTCCTGGGGAGGACATGCTGGTTGATGAAAGGATGCATTTTTTACTGGTTTCTGAATGCTAATTGGATTGGAGGTGGTGGTGGTTGGATGCTGAGCTGATGGAGGTTGGAGGTGGTGGATGCTGGATGAATGCTATGGCTGTGATGATTGGAATTGGTGCAGTTGAATGTTGGTGTTTCTGGTCTTTTGTGTCCCTTTCTTTCATTGTTTTCTTTTTGGGGCTTGTTTTTTGGTATGGTTCGATTGACCCTGCCCCTACCCGGTCTGCACTGTTCGCTTTTTATTAATAAAATTTGGGGGAATTAGGAATAGCCTGGTTCCCACATCTGCCTTTTCCCTACAAATGTTGAAAAATCTAAAAATTCTTTAAAACACTAAAACATTCTAAAAAACACTAAAAAATCCAAAAAGACCCTAAAACCCTGCAAACCCTGAAAACACTAGAAAACCCTAAAAACCCTGAAAATCCCTAAAATCCCTAAAAAACCTAAAAACCATAAAAATCATAAAAATTCCCTAAAATCCATGAAAACATAAAAAACCCTAAAGACCCTTAAAACTCCTAAAAACCATAAAAACCCCTAAAACCAGAAAAAAAACCCTAAAAGATCATAAAACCCCTCAAAACTCAATAAAAACTCTGTAAACCCTTATGGGGATGGGGACGTTGATTTGTAGTTACTGCTTCTTTTTCTTCAGATTTTTGGGGATTTTGGGGTTTTTTGGTGTCTTGGGGGGACTAGGGTTTTTCGATGTGGGTCGTTTGACCCTGCCCCGCCCTTGTCTACTTTGTTTTCTTTTCTTTTTATAAATTTTGAGGGGGCAAGAATAGCCTGGCCTGTGCCTTTCCTTAAAAACATTAAAATATATATATTAAATTTAAAACCCTAAGAAACCTTAAATACCCTACAAATCTCAAAAAAACCATAAAAATCCAAAAGGCCCTAAAAACACTTAAAACCCTAAAAACCATAAAAATCTTAAAAACCCATAAAAATCCAGGAAAATGTAAAAAACCTTAAAAATCCTAAATAACCACTAATAACCATAAAAAAAACCCTAAAAACCTTAAAAACCCATAATATCATAAAAACCATAAAACCACTGAAACCTCTAAAAACCCTAAAAACTCCTAACAACAATAAAAACTCTAAAAAACTCAAAAAAAAACCCTAAAAACCCCAAAAGACCCTAAAAACCCTTAAAAACCCTAAAAACCTTTAAAACCCCTGAAAATCCAAAAAACCCCTGAAAATACCCAAAAACCCTAAAAACCATAAAAATCCTAATAAAACCACTAAAAATCCATGAAAATGTAAAAAAACTAAAAAACCCTCGAAAAAACCCTGAAAACCATAAAACCCCTAGAAACCTTTAAAAACCATAAAAACCTTAAAATCCATTAAAATCTCTAAAACACCTTAAAACCCCTAAAAATGTAATAAAACTCTTAAAACCTTAAAAACCCTAAAAAACTCAAAAAAACTATACAACCCAAATTGACACTAAAACCTCTGAAAAACTCTAAAAACCCCTAGAAAACCCCAAAAATCTCTAAAAACCCTAAAAAACCCCAAAACCGTTAAAATCCTAACCCCCCCCCCCCCAAAAAAATACATGAAAATGTAAAAAACCCTGAAAACCTAAAAAACCCCTACAAACTAAAAAAACGCCTTATAACCTTAAAAAACCTTAAAACCCTAAAAAACACTAAAAATTCTAAAACCCCTTAAAACATTAAAAAAATTCTAAAAACCCTAAAACCCCTAAAAAACTCAAAAAAACCCAAAAAACCCATAAAGCCCATAAAAATCTTTAAAAACCCCTAAAAATATAGGAAAATGTAAAAAAAAACTAAAACCCTATAAAACCTCCGAAAACCATCAAAACCCCAAAAGCATTAAAACCCATAAAATCCCATTAAAAATTCTAAAAACCCTTAAAACCCCTAAAAACGTTTAAAAACTCTTAAAAACCCTAAAAACGAAAAAGACCCTAAAAAGCTTTAAAAAACCCTAAAACCATAAAACCCCCTGAAAAACCTTAAAACCTCTCAAATTCCCTAAAAATCCTAAAACCCCTAAATATAATAAATATCCTAAAATACCCCTAAAAATCCATGAAAATGTAAAAAACCCTAAAAAACCTAAAATGCCCCTAAAAACCATAAAACCCCTAAAAATATTTTAAAACCCTAAAAAACTAAATATCTAATAACCCTTAAAACCATTAAAATCGTTTAAATTCTCTAAAACCCCTTAAAACACTAAAAAATTCAAAAAACTCTAAATCACCCAAAAAACTATGAAAAACCCTAAAAACACTCAAAATTATAAAAAAAATATAGCACCCCTAGTATCAATTATGTAACCCTTTATTTATGTATTTTAAGTATGTAAACTATATGGGTTGAGTTTGGGAATATTCGGGGACCTTTTGGAATATTTTTGGATATTTTCTATAGGTGCACAGTTTGGGTAAACCATGAAACTCCTATAGGAAACTGTGCATAGTGACACAAAGGTAAAGGGGAAGGAACATGGGCTATGCACAGTTTGTCCAAACTGTGTGGAAGCCTAGGAGAAAAAATGCTTTGTTGGACAGTGAGATTTGGCATGATTGGCCCACGTTTGGAAACCGTGCAAGCTAACCATTCGAGGTTTATCCTTGAGGCAGTGGCTGGAACACGATTAGTGCATGGTTTACCTAACCGTGTGACTAAACCATGAATGGTTTAAAAACTAGATACTAAAAAAGTGGATCTAGGTCGGCCTTATGTTTTAATGCCTCTTTTTTTCCCAAAGCGGCCCTAACTCTGGATTTTTCCATCTCAAAGGTTGGAGAACCTCTTCCCATCATTTTAGAGGCGATCTGAAGGCTTCTCTTGGTGATTTGGAGATGTATTATTGTTGTAAGTGATTGTTCTTGGTTTCTCTTGGTAGTTTTGTTAGATCAACTTCTTTTACTCTCTCATATTCTTAGATCTACACCTGCTATGGGTAGATCTAAGGCCGTAGATGCCAAACATGTTTAGATTTCGTGTTATTGTTGATAGGGAAAGAGATCTAAGGTGGGTTCATGGAGATTTAACTCTGTTTCATGGGATTTTAAGTGTCATTATTCATTATCATCATAAAACCTGAGGTAAGTGGCATCACTCTCGACTCCTAAGGCTAGAACTGATTGGATTAGTTTCAAATTGATTGAAATTTATAATGAAATTTATGTGCAAATCATGGTAAAAAACTTCTTTAGTGACGTTTTTTGGATTTGTGTGAAATCATGGAATTATTGTGAAAATTTATTTGATAAATGATTTTAAAATGATGATTTTAAAATAGTTTCTCGATTCGATTTATAGAAAAAGGTTTTCAATAAAAAGGTTATTTTACTAAAATGGTTTTGGTGTGATTATATTGGCATGGTTGTTGGGAATACTTGGTGTGTGTGTTCATATTTCATTATGAGGATTGGTTGAAATATGACCTTGTGCTTGGTGCCAAAGGTGTAATAACACATGGGGTTTAATTACCTTATGACGACTTGGTAGATTGATGTGAAACTACTCATGAGTATCAAACTGTCATAACGAAGAATGCATGTGTAGATGTGTGGATGTGTGGATTGTAATGGGGTATACCAAAGTGGAATTAATGAAATGGTTTTGGAACGTTGTTTGGTTGCTTTACATGGAAATTGATGTTGTTTGAGAAAATTGTTTTACATTGGCACTTGTTTCTATTTTGATATAAACTGTTTTAAAAATTATTTTATATAAATTGTTTTATATGATTGGGATAACATGTTCTATCCTAGTGGCGTGAGTAGGAAAGTCATTGTGGGAAAATCTACTGAGTTGCATTACTCATCCTTGCTTTAGCACTTTGGTGCTTTTGCAGATGTTGTTTATCGAAACATGGTAAAAGGTAAGGTATCACACATATTTAGTAGTACTTCATGATACTTGGGTTGTTGTGGAGTTGGAGCTTGGAGCATGTTCGGAGCTTGGGGTTGTCATTCGAGTCTTTGAGTTTTGTCTTGTGCTATTTACTTTGATATCGTTGTCTTCCACTGTGGTACTTGGTATTAGTTTGATTTTGATAAATGAAATGTTGGATTGTCTTTAATTGTTATCATGGATCATATAGTTGTTTGTTTGGTTATGGCTTGTTTGGTTAGTTGTTTTATTCTTAAAGGGAAAATTTCTCCCAGATGTATTGAAGCCCTTCGACATTTATTACCAAGATTTGGTGTTTTGGCGCCTTGAAAAAAAAAGATTTGGTGTTTGGGGGATGTAGGTTAAGGCCAAGTAATGTTCCTATACCTCCTCAAACCATAAATTAACCTAAAAAAATAAAAACTATAAAAAATCGTAAAACACCTAAAAAACAGTAAAAACTCTAAATACCCTTACAACCCCTAAAATGTTAAAAACTCTAAAAAAATTTAAATCCCTAAAAAACTCAAAAAAACACTAAAAACCAAAAAAGACCCTAAAACCCTAAAAATCCCTAAAAACTCTTAAAAACTGAAAAACCCTAAAAACCCTCAAAATCCCTAAAATCCTAAAAAACCCAAAAACCCAAAAAAGTCCTAAAAACTCCTTAAAAATCCATGAAAACATAAAAAAACCCTAAAATCTCTAAAACTCCACTGAAACCCATAAAAACCCCTAAAACACATAAATACAACTAAGAACCCGTAAAAATAATAAAAACCACTAAAAAATCAAAAAACCATTTAAATCACTAAAAACGTTAAAAAAACTAATAAATCTTAAAAACCCTAAAAAATTCAAAAAAACACTAAAAACCCAAAAAGACCCTAAGAACTTGAAAACCTATAAAAACATGAAAAACCCTAAAAACCCAAAAAACCATCAAAATCCCTAAAAAACCAAAAAAACCCCTAAAACTCATAAAAATCTTAAAAACCCACTAAGATTCTATGAAAATGTAAAAACCGTAAAAACCCTGAAAAACTCTGAAAACCATACAACCCCAAAAAAACCTTAAAACCCATAAATCCTGAAAACAAGTAAAAACTATAAAACCCCTTAAAAACCATAAAAATGTTAAAAAATCTCAAAAACCTTACAAACCCTAAAATCATGAAAAAAACCCATAAAAATCAAAAAAGACCCTAAACCCTAAATCCCCTAAGAACACCTGAAAACCATCAAAATCCCAAAACCCTAAGAAACCCAAAAAACTATAAAAATCCTGAAAACCCCCTAAAATTCATGAAAATGTAAAAAACCCAAAAAATGCAGAAAGATACCTAAAAAGCATAAACCCCCTAAAAAACAAAAATACCTAAAAACCCCAAAACCCACTAAAAAATCTATTAACTCTTAAGAACCCTAAAAATGTTAAAAACTCTAAAAAACATTAAAAACACTAAAAAACTAAAAATACCCAAAGACCATAAAACCCCTAAAAACCCTAAAAAACCATAAAAACCATAAAAATCCCAAAAAACCCCTAAAAATACATGTAAACATAAAAAACTCTAAAAACCCTAACACCCCCTTAAAATCCCTTAAAACCTCTGAAAATCCTAAAACCACGGGAAACCCCAAAAACCCCTCAAAATCCCTAAAAACCCTAAAAACCATAAAAATCCTCAGAACCACTAAAAATCAATGAAAACATAAAAAACCAAAAAAACCCAAAAAAACCCTGAAAACATCCTAAAAACCATAAAAAGTCTAAAAATACACTAAAAACTCTAAAACCCATTAAAACCCTTAAAAATGTTAAAAACTCTAAAAACCTTCAAAATACTACAAAACTCAAAAAAGACCCTAAAAACACAAAAAGCCCTAAAACCCCTGAAAAATCAAAAAAACACACAAAATCCCTAAAATCCCTAAAACTATAAAAATCCTAAAAAACCTCTAAAACCTATGAAAATGTAAAACCCCCAAAAAAACTCTAAAAACCCCCGAAAAACCATAAAAACACCTAAAAACCTTAAAAAACCATAAAACCCCATAAAATACCTAAAAAAATACCAGAAGATCTAAAAAATCTTAAAACCCCTCAAAAATGTTAAAAACTCTAAAAAACCTTAAATCCAATAAAAACGTCAACCCCCCCCCCCCCCTCAAAATCCAGAAAGCCCTAAAAACCACTAAAAACGCCCTAAAAACCCTCATAATATATAAAAACTCTAAAAACTCCTAAAACCATAAATATCCTAAAAGACCGCTAAAAATCCATGAAAATGTAAAAAACCTTTAAAACACTAAAAACCCATAAAAATCCATAAAACCCCATAAAACCCTAAAACCCCACTAAAAACTCTAAAAACCCTTTAAACCCCTAAAAACAATAAAAAACTCTAAACGACATTAAGACCCTAAAAAACTCAAAAAACACTAAAAACCCAAAAGACCCTAAAAACCTAAAACCCCTTGAAAACCCATAAAACCCCTCAAAATCCTTAAAAACCCTAAAACACATAAAAATCCTAAAAAATCCTAAGAATCCATGAAAATATAAAAAACCCTAAAAACCCCCTAAAACCCATAAAACCCCTAAAAACTTAAAAAAACACTAAAAACTCTTAAAACCCCTAAACACCCAAAACAACATTAAAAACCCCAAAAATCTTGAAAACCCCTAAAACCCTAAAAACCTCTGAAAAAGATGAGAAACATGCAAAATCCCTAAACCCCTAAAAACCATAAAAATCCTAAGAAACCCCTAAAAATCCATGAAAACGTAAAACCCACTAAAAAACCTAAAAATCTCGAAAAACCATAAAAACCCTAAACACCTTAAAAACCCTAAAAACCCAAAAGACCATAAAACCAAAAAAAGTCCCTAAACACATGGAAAAAAACCTTAAACCATCTAAAAAACCCTAGAAACCCTCAAAATCTCTAAAAAACCTAAATCACACTAAAAATCCTAAAAATTCATGAAAATGTAAAAAACCCTAAAAACCCTAAAAATCCATGAAAACCATAAATTCCCCTAAAAATATTTAAAAACCATAAAACCCCATAAAAACCACTAAAAACACTAAAAATCCTGTAAACTCCTAAAAACTTTAAAAAACCTTACAAAATCTTAAAAACCCTAAAAACTCAAAAAAAAATACTAAAAACCCAAAAAGGTCCTAAAAACCCTAAAAACACCCTGAAAAAACCCTAAAAACCCTCAAGTCCCTAAAAGGCCAAAAAAACCCTAAAAACCAAATAAAAATCTTAAAACCCCCCTAAAAATAAATGAAAAAGTGAAAAACCCTAAAAACCCTGAAAAACCTATGAAAACCATAAAGCCCCTGAAACCCTTCAAAACCTTAAAAACCCTAAAAACCCACTAAAACTCTAAAAACCCCTTTAAATTCCAAAAAATGATAAAAACTCTAAAAAACCTAAAACCCCAAAAAACTCAAAAAACCCTAAAACCCAAAAGACCCCAAAGCCCTTAAAAACACTAAAATCCCTAAAACCCCCCAAAAAACCATAAAACACTCATAATTCCTAAAAACCCTAAAAAACTAAAAAAACCTAAAACCCCCTTAAAAATCCTTGAAAACGTGAGAAACCTAAAAAATCTTGAAAACCCCTAAAAACCATAAAAACCCCTAAAAACCATAAAATCCCTAAAAATCCATAAAACCCACTAAAAACTTTAAATATATAGAAAACCCATAAAAACTTTAAAAACTATAAAAAACCTTAAAAACTAAAAAATCCCTAAAAATCCAAAAACCCATTAAACCCCGAAAACCAAAACCCTAAAAACTTCGAAAAACCCCAAAAAACCCCTAAAACCCCACAAAATCCATAAAAACCCTAAAAATCATAAAAATCATGAAAACCCCTAAAAATCAATGGAAACGTAAAAATCCCAAAAAACCCGAAAAACCCCCTGACGACCATAAAACCCCCAAAACCATTAAATACACTAAAACCCCATAAAATCCTTAAAAACCCACTAAAAACTCTAAAAAACCTTAAACCCCTAAAAGCATCAAAAAATATAAATAACCTTAAAACCCCACAAAAACTCAAAAAAATCCATAAAACTCCAAGACCCTAAAATCTCTTAAAACCCTAAAAACCCTAAAAACCTATAAAAACCTTAAAACCCATCAAAATCCATAAAAAAAACAAAAACCCATAAAAAACCTAAAAAACCCCTAAAATGAATGAAAACATAAAACCCCCTAAAAACCTTTCCAAAAACCTTGAAAACCATAAACACCTTAAAAACCCCGAAAGCCTATAAAAACCCTAAAAACGAACTAAAAACTCTAAATACCCTTCAAAACACAAAAAAATTTAAAAAACTCTAAATATTCTTAAAAAAACTAAAAACTATAAAGACCCTAAAACCCTTAAAACCCCTAAAAGCAAAAAAAACCCAGAAAAATCGTAGAAACCTTCAAAATCCCTAAAATCCCTAAAACCCCCAAACCCTAAAAAATTTAAAAATCCGAAAAAATGCCTAAAAATCCATGAAGGGGGAGCCTTTAAAATTGGAAAATGGAGATCCGGGTATAAAAATCAATGAAAACATAAAAAACCCAAAAAACCTTGAAAAACCTCTAAACACCATAAAACCCCCTAAAATATTAAAAACTCCTAAAAACCCAATAACCACTAAAAAACTCAAAAACCCCTTAAAACCCCCGAAAAATGCTGAAAAACTCTAAAAACCCTTTAAAACCCTATAAAAACTCTAAAAAACCTAAAAACCTAAAAGACCCTAAAACCGTGAAAAACCCTGAAAACATTAAAAAACCCAAAAAACCCTAAGAATCATAAAATCCCTAAAACCCTAAAGACCATAAAAAACCTAAAACCCCCTAAAATCCATGAAAACGTAAAAAACCATAAATATCATAAAACCGCTAAAACCCCTAAAAAACCCTAACAACCCATAAAAACCCTCAAAACCCACTAAAAACTATAAAAAACCTTAAAACCCTAAAAACTTTAAATATATAAAAAACCTTTAAAACCCTAAGAATAAAAAAAAAACCAAAATACCCAAAAGACCCTAAAAACCCTGAAGAAACCCTAAAACCCCATGAAAACCCCAAAAAATCTCTAAAACCCCAAAAAAACCCTTAAAACCGTTAAAATCCTAAAAAACCCCAAAAATATGTGAAAATGTAAAAAACCCTGAAAACTAAGAAAAACCCCTGAAAACCAAAAAAAACCATAAAATCCTTAAAAAAACCTAAAAACCCGTAAAAACTCAAAAAATTCACTAAAGACTCAAAAAAACCTTAAAACCCCTTGAAACATTAAAAAACTCTAAAAATCCTTTAAACCCCTAAAAACTCAAAAAACCCAGAAAACTCTAAAAACCATTGAAAAACTCAAAAATCCCTCAAAATCCCTAGAAACACTAAAAAATCTTAAAAACCATAAATTTTTAAAAAACCCCTAAAAACCATAAATACCCCTAAAAATCTTAAAAAACCCTAAAACCCCTAAAAAATCACTAAAAACTCTAAAAACTTTTACAACCCCTAAAACGTTAAAAAACTCTAAAAAACCTTAAAACCCCAATAGACCCTATAAACCTTGAAAAAACCTAAAAAACGATAAAAAACCCCCTAAAAACCCTCAAAATACATAAAAACTCAAAAAAACCCTAAAGACCATAAAAATCCAAAAAGGCCGCTAAAAATCCATGAAAATGTAAAAAACCTTAAAAACCCTGAAAAACCATAAAAACCCATAAAAACAATAAAAAAACCGAAAACCCCATAAAACCCTAAAAACCCACTAAAAACTCTCAAAACCCTTTAAACCCCTAAAAACATTAAAAAAACTCTAAAAGGCATTAAAACCCTAAAAAACTCAAAAAACACTAAAAACACAAAAAGACCCTAAAAACTTAAAACCCCTAAAACCCTTGAAAACCCCATAAAAACCCTCAAAAATCCTTAAAAACCCTAAAACCCATAAAAATTATAAAAAAAATCCTAAGAATCCATGAAAATATAAGAAACCCTAAAACCCCCCTAAATCCCATAAAAACCCCTAAAACCTTAAAAAACCAAAAAAACACTAAAAGCCCTTACAACCCCTAAACACCCAAAACAACAATAAAAACCCTAAAAACCCCTAAAACCCTTAAAACCTCTGAAAAATCCTAAAAAACGCAAAATCACTAAAACCCCTAAAAACCATAAAAGTCCTAAGAAACCCCTAAAAATCCATGAAAACGTAAAACCCACTAAAAATCCTGAAAATCCCTAAAAACCATAAAACCCCTAAAAACATTAAAAACCCTAAAAACCCAAAAAGACGATAAAAACCAAAAAGTCCCTAAACACATTGAAAAAACACTTAAAACCTCAAAAAAACCCTAGAAACCCTCAAAATCTCTAAAAAACATAAAACACCCTAAAAATCCATGAAAACGTAAAAAACCCTAAAAACCCATGAAAACGTAAAAACCCTAAAAACCCTAAAAACTCATGAAAACCATAAATTCCACTAAAAATCTTTAAAAACCCTAAAACCCCATAAAACCCACTAAAAATACTTAAAACACTAAAAAACCTTAAAACCTCTAAAATTTTTAAAAAACTCTAAAAAATATTTAAAACCCGAAAAACGAAAAAAAATCCCTAAAAACCCAAAAAGATCCTAAAAACCAAAAAAATATTAAAACCCCCCTAAAAATCAATGAAAAAGTGAAAAACCCTAATAACCCTGAAAACCCTATAAAAACTATAAAAACCCCTAAAACCCTTCAAAACCATAAAAACCCAGGAAAAACCTAAAATACCACTAAAAACTCTAAAACCCCTTAAAATCTGTAAAAACGTTAAAAACTCTAAAAAACCTAAAACCCCCCAAAAAACTCAAAAACCAGTAAAACACAAAAAGACCACAAAGCCCCTAAAAACACCAAAAACCCAAAAACACCATGAAAACCCCTAAAAACACTCACAATTCCTAAAACCCTAAAAACCTTAAAAACGTAAAAACCCCCCTAAAAATCCATGAAAATGTGAGAAACCTAAACAACCATGAAAAACCCCTGAAAACAATAGAAACCCCTAAAAACACTAAAATCCCAAAAAACCCAAAAAACCCACTAAAAACATTAAAAACCTAGAAAACCCCTAAAAACTCTAAAAAACCTTTAAAAACCTAAAAAACTAAAAAACCCTAAAAATCCAAAAAGACCTTAAATACCCTGAAAAACCCAAACCACTAAAACTCATAAAAACACCTAAAAACCCTCAAAATCCATAAAAACCATAGAAACCATAAAAATCCTAAAAACCCCTAAAAATCCATGAAAACGTAAAAACCCTAAATAACCTTAAAACCCCCCTGACGACCATAAAACACCCACCCAAACCATAAAAGACCCTAAAACCCCATAAAATCCTTGAAAACCCACTAAAAACTCTAAAAAAACTATAAACCCCTAAAACTATCAAAAAAATCTAAAAAACCTTAAAACCACAAAAAAACTCAAAAAAACCCTAAAAACTTCAAAAGACCCTAAAATCTCTTAACACCCTAAAAACCCCAAAAAACTGGTGAAAAACTTAAAACCCATCAAAATCAATAAAACCCTATTAACCCATAAAAAACATAAAAAGCCCCCTAAAAATGAATGAAAACGTAAAACCCCCTAAAAACCCTTCAAAAAACCTTGAAAACCATAAACACCTTAAAAACCCTAAAAGCTCATAAAAACCTAAAAACCAACTAAAAATCTAAATACCCTTAAAAACTATAAAAAAATTAAAAAACTCTATGTTACCTTAAAAAACTAAAAACTATAAAAACCATAAAACCCCAAAGACCCTAAAAACCCCAAAACCCCTAAAAGAAAAAAACACCTAGAAAAATCGTAGAAACCTTCAAAATCCCTAAAAACCCTAAAACCCTAAAAAATTTAAAAAATCTAAAAATGCCTAAAAATCCATGAAGGGAAGCTGTTGAAAGTGGAAAATGAATATCCAGGCATAAAAATCCATGATAACATAAAAAACCCAAAAACCCTTGAAAAACCTCTAAACACCATAAAACTTTAAAAACTCCTAAAAACACATAAAAACACATAAAAACCCAATAACGACTGGAAAAATAAAAAACCCCTTAAAACCCCTAAAAATGATGAAAAACTCTAAAAACACTTTAAAACCCTAAAAAATCTAAAAAACTCTAAAAAACCCCAAAACCCAAAAGACCCTAAAACTGTGGAAAACCCTAATACACCAAAAAACCCAAAAAACCCTGAGAATCCCTAAAATCCCTAAAACCCTAAAGACCATAAAAACCTAAAAAACCCCTAAAATCCAAGAAAACATAAAAGACCCTAAAAACCCACAAAAAACCCTAAAAAAACAAAAAAACCCGATAAAACCCACAACAAACTCTAACAACCCTTAAAACCACTAAAAACGTTAAAAAATATAAAAAACCTTTAAAGCTCTAAGAATCCTTAAATACCCTAAAAATCTCAAAAAACCCTAAAAACCCTAAACTACCTAAAAACCCTTGAAAACCCCGAAAACCCCTTGAAATCCCAAAAAACACTAAAACCCATAAAAATATTAAAAACCCCCTAAAAATCCATGAAAATGTAAAAAACCCTAAAAACCTTGAATAACCATTGAAAACCGTAAAAACCCCTAAAAACCCTATAAACCCATTAAGACCATAAAAATCACAAAAAGCTCTAAAACCCCTTAAAACTCATAAAAATGTTAAAAATTCTAAAAAACTAAAAAACCTAAAAACCCAAAAGACCCTAAAAACCCTAAAAACCCTAAAAAACCCTAAAACCCCTAAAAAACATGAAACCCCGAAAATCCCTCAAATCCATAAAGACCCTAAAAACCATAAATATCCTAAAAAACCCCTAAAATCCATGAAAACGTAAAAAAACTAAAAAAACCCTAAAAACCCATTAAAAACTCGAAAAAAAACCTAAAACCCAAAAGGACCTTAAAACCCCTGAAGAAACCCTAAAAACCCCTGAAAACCCCCCAAAATCCCTAAAAACCCCCAAAAACCCAAAAACCGCTAAAATCCTAAAAAACCCCAAAAAATACATGAAAACATAAAAAACCATGAAATCCAAGAAAAACCCCTGAAAACCAAAAAAACCCATAAAAACCATAAAAAACCTAAAAACTAGTAAAAACCCTAAAAAATCACTAAAGACTCTAAAAACTTTAAAACCTCTTACAACATTAAAAACTCTAAAAATCCTTATAACCCCTAAATAATCAAAAAAACCCTTCAACCGGAAAAACCCAAAAAACCCAAAAAATCAAAAAAACCCTTGAAAAACCCTAAAATCCCTCAAAATCCTTAGAAACACTAAAAATCAAAAAACCATAAAATTTTTAAAAACCCCTAAAAATCCATGAAAACGTAAAAAACCCTAAATCCATAAAAAACCCCTAAAAACCATCAATACCCCTAAAAACCCTAAAAACCCACTAAAAACTCTAAAAACCCTTACAACCCCTAAAAACGTTAAAAAACCCTTAAAAACCTTAAAAACCCTAAAACCTCGGAAAAAAACCCTAAAAACCCAAAAGACCCTAAAAACCTTGAAAACCCCAAAAACCCTACAAACCCCAAAAACCCCCAAAAAACACACAAATTCCCTAAAAAACATAAAAAATCCTAAAAAACACCTAAAATCCGTGAAATTGTAAATAACCCTAAAAATCCCTAAAAAACATAAAACCCTTACAATATTTAAAAACTTAAAAACCCATAAAAACCCTAAAAACAACTAAACATCTAAGAACCCTAAAACTCACTAAAAACATCTAAAAACTCTAAAAAGCCTTAAAACTCCAAAAAAGTCAAAAAATACACTAAAAACCCCAAAAGACCCTAAAAACCCTGAAAAACCCTGAAAACCCCTAAAATCCCTCAAAATTCCAAAAAACCCTAAAACCCTAAAAAACATAAAAATCCTAAAAACCTCTAAAAATCCATGAAAAGGTAAAAAAGCCTAAAAATACAAAAAAGCCCTTTAAAACCATAAATTCACCTAAAAATCTTAAAAACTGTAAAAAATATTAAAACACCTAAAACAACTAAAAACTCTAAATACCCTTACAACCCCTAAAAATGTTAAAAACTCTAAACACCTTAAAATCCCTAAAAAACTCAAAAAATATCCAGAAAACGCGAAAAGATCCTAAAAACTCTAAAACCCCTTGAGAAACCATGAAACCCCTCAAAATCCCTAAAAACAATAAAAACCCAAAAAAAACATAAAAATCCTAAAAAAACTCTTATGAATAAATGAAAATGTAACCAAACCTTCGAAAACCCTAAAAACCCATCGAAAAACATAAAACCCCCTCAAACCATTTAAACCCCCAAAACCACTAAAAACTCTAAAACCCTAAAACCTAAAAAGACCCTAAAACCCTAAAAAACCCTAAAAACCAACTAATAACTCTAAAACTCTAAAAACTCTAAAAACTCTAAAAAACCATAAAACCCTAAAATACTAAAAAACCCTAAAAACCCAAAAACACCCTAAAAACCATGAAAACCCCTAACCCCCCCCCCCCCCCAAAAAAACCCCTAAAACACCAAAACCCCTCAAAATCCCAAAAAAAACTCTAAAAACCCTAAAAACCATAAAAATCCAAAAATTGCCTTAAAAATCCATGAAAATGTAAAGAAACCCTAAAAACCCTGAAAAGCCCCCCCCCCAAACCATAATGACTACTAAAAATCTTTAAAAACACATAAAACGCCTAAAAATTCACTAAAAACTCAAAAAATTCTTAAAACGCCTAAAAATATTAAAAACTCTAAAAAACCTTAAAACCCGTGAAAACAAAAAAAAACCCTAAAAAACAAATAAACCCTAAAAACACTTAAAACCCCTAAAAACCATCGAAATCCCTAAAGACACTAAAAAACCCTAAAACCCATAAAAATCCAAAAAACCTCTAAAATCCACAAAAACGTATAAAACCCTTATAACCCTAAAACCCCCTAAAAATCCCTAAACCCCCAAAATCCCTAAAAACCCCAAAACACTCTAAAACCACAAAAATACATGAAAACATAGAAAACCTGAAAAACCCTAAAAAACCGTTGAAAACCATAAAACCCCTCAAAACCTTAAAAAATCCTAAAAACCCAAAAAACCACTAGAAACTCTAAAAACCCCTAAAACCCCTAAAAACATTAAAAATCTCTAAAAACCTTAAAAACTCAAAAAACTCAAAAAAACCAAAAATACCCTAAAATCTGTAAAAACCCCCAAAAACCCAAAAACCCCCAAAATGCTAAAAGCCCTCCAAATCCCTAACAACCCTAAAAGACCATAAAAATCCAAAAAACCACTACAAATCCAAGAAAACATAAAAACCCTAAAAACCCACTAAAAACTCTAAAAACCCTTCAAAACCTTAAAAATGCTAAAAAATTATAAAAACCCTTAAAAACACTAAAAAACCCAAAAATCCCTAAAAACCCAAAAAAAACCAAGAAAATCCTTAAAAAACCACAAAATCCATAAAAACCATAAAAATCCTATAAACACCTTAAAACCCATGAAAACATAAAAAACCCTAAAAAACCTGAAAAGCCCCTAAAAACCATAAAAACCCCTAAAAAGCTTTAAAACCATAAAACCCCAAAAACGCCCTAGAAAACTACTAAAATATCTAAAAACCATTAAAATCCCTTAAAAATGTTAAAAAACTCTTAAAAATCTTAAAACCCATAAAACTCCTCAAAATCCAAAACGCCCTAAAAACATAAAACCCCAAAAAAAACCCCATAAAACCACTCAAAATAATTAAAAACTCTAAAAACCCTAAAAAACAAAAAAATCCTAAAATTCCTCTAAAAATCCATGAAAAAGTAAAAAAAACCATAGAAACCCTGAAAAACCTTGAAAACCATAAAAACCATAAAACCTCGTAAAAACCCTAAAAACCGCTAAAACTCTAAAAACCCTTAAAACCCCTAAAAATGTTTAAAAAATATAAAAAACCTTTAAACACCTAAAAAATCAAATAAACCCTAAAAACAAAAAAGACCCTAAAAACCCTTAAAACCCTTGAAAACCCTAAAAACCATAAAAATCCTAAAAACTCTTAAGAATCCATGAAAATGTAAAAACCCTTGAAAACACTAAAACCTTCCTAAAAACATTAAAATCCAAAAACAACTAAATACTCTAAAAACACTCAAAACACCTAAAAACCCCCAAAAACCACAAAAACCCTAAAACCCCTTAAAACCTCTAAAAAAGCCTAAAAACCCTCAAAATCCCTAAAACCCCCTAAAAACACTAAAAATACCAATAAACCCCTAAAAGTACCTGAAAATGTAAAAAAACCCAGAAAACCCCTGAAAACCATAAAACCCCTAAAAACCTTAAAAACCCAAAAAGACCCTAAAACCCCAATAAAGTCCTGAAAACCCAGAAAAACCCCTAAAACACCTAAAAATCCTAAAAAACTCTAAAAATCTTTAAAAAACCCTAAATAGCATAAAAAACCTCAAAAAACCCTAAAAACCCTAAAAAATCCTTGAAAACCAAAAAATTCCCCGAAAACCTTTAAAACCTCTAAAACCCCATTAAAACCACTAAAAAGACTAAAAATCCTTAAAACACCAAAAATGTTAAAAAAAATCTAAAAACCCTTAAAACCCCTAAAAAAATTAAAAAAAACCCTAAAAACCCAAAAAGATCCTAAAAAACCTGAATAAACCTATAAACCAATGAAAACCCCTAAAAGCTCTCAAAATCACTAAAACCCCTGAAAAACATAAAAACCCCTAAAAATCTTAAAAAATACTAAAAACCTCTCATGTTTACTCTAGTCTAGTCTATCACGGATGTGGCAACTGCTCTTGGATAATTGGTTTTGTGCTGACAGGGTATTGTTGCTTGGGTTGCTGGGTGCTGGGTTTTAGAGATGCCTTTTTTGGTTTGGTGGCTTCTAACTGCTCATGTTGGGGAGGAGTTTTTTTGTACTTCTAGTTCTCGTTGTCGTTCGGTGGGCTGTGTTGGTCTTGCAGGTTGGTGGCGTGTTGTTTCATTCTTGGATAGGGTGCGTCTAGCTGTGGACTTGTGCAGAAGCTTGCTTGGGGATAGGAATAGTGGAGTGCAAAATGCTAGTCTTTGGCTTGGGTTTCGCTTCTTTATTTTTGTTGTTTTTGTCCTTCGGGTTGGTTGTTTCACCCTTGGGTGATAGTTTGCACTTCAATTCCTTTTACCTTTTATATATCATGTTCTATTTATCTTATAAAAAACCCAAAAAATGTTAAAATCACAAAAAATTCTAAAAACCCATAAAACCCCTTAAAAAAACAAAAACTCTAAAAAACCTTTAAATCCTGTAAAAACTCAAAAAAACTCTAAAACCCTAAAAGACCCCGGAAACCCTAAAACCCAATGAAAACCCCTAAACCCCCTCAAAAGCCCTAAAAACCCTAAAAAAATAAAAAAAACCTAAAAAACCCTAAAAAATCCAGGAAAACATAAAAACCCATAAAAACACAAAAAAACCCTAAAAAGCATAAAAACCCCTAAAAATGTTAAAAATCTAAAGAACCTTCAAACCCTAAAAAACCCAAAAGACCAAAAAAACTCAAAAAGACCCTAAAATATTGAAAACTGCTAAAAACCCTAAAAACACTAAAAACTATAAAAATACTAAAAACACCCTAAAAAGCCATTAAAATGTTAAAAACCCAAAAAAACCCTAAAAACCACAAAACCCAGAAAAAGCTAAAGAAACCCTAAAAACCGATGAAAATCCTAAAACCATTAAAAACTCTAAAAACCCTTAAATCCCCTAAAAACGTTAAAAATTTATAAAAATCCTTAAAACCCCAAAAAAGCTAAAAAAACCTAGAAGTCAACAAAATCCCTAAGAACCACTCTGAAAACTCCCAAAACCCCTCAAAATCCCTAAAAACCATAAAAAACCTAACCCCCCTAAAAATCCATGAAATCTTTAAAAACTTTAAAAACCCTGAAAACCACTAAAAGCAATAAAAACCTCTAAAAACCAATGAAAGCCATAAAAACCTCTAAAAACCATAAAAACCGTGAAACCCTAAAAATCACTAAAAACTCTAAAAATCCTTAATACCTACAAATATGTTAAAAAATTCTAGAAAACCTTAAAAACCCTAAAAAAACCCCAAAAGCCCTAAAAAATCCTACACACCCTAAAAATCCCTAAAAGGATAAAAGCCTTAAAACCCATAAAAATCGTAAAAAACCGAAAAAATCCTTGAGAATGTAAAATACACTAAAAACCCAAAGAAAACTTAAAAACCCCTGAAAACTATAAAAAACCCAAAAAACCCATACAAACACAAAAAAAGACTAAAAACACTAAAAACCCTTAAAACCCCTTAAAATATTCAAAAATCTAAAAAACCTTAAAACCCCCAAAAAAACTCAAAAATACCCTAAAAACCCAAAAAAGGCCCTAAAACCCCTTAAAACCCTAAAAACCAATAAAACCCCCCAAAACCATAACAATTCTAAAAAAACCTCTAAAAGTCAATGAAAACATAAAAATCCCTAAAATCCAAGAAAAACACCTCAAAACCATAAAAACCCCTAAGAGCCTTAAAAACCCTAAAAACTCATAAAAATATAAAAAGCTGATAAAAACTCTAAAAACCCATGAAAATATTAACAACTCTAAAGAACCTAAAAAACCCAAAAAAAAAACAAAAAAATCCTAAAAACCAAAAAAACCCTAAAAACCCCTAAAAACCCTTAAACTCCTGAAAAACCATAAAAACCATAAAAACTCAAAATAGCCTAAAAAATATAAAACCCACAAAAAATACATGAAAACATAAAAAAGCCTAACGAACCTGAGAAAACCCTGAAACACCTAAAAACCTTAAAAACCATAAAAACCCTAATAGCCCACTAAAACTCTAGAAACTTTTAAAACCCCTAAAATGTTAAAAACACTAAAAAACATTAAGAACGCTAGAATTTGAAAAATAATAAAAACCCAAAAAGACCCTAAAAAACCCTAAAAACCCTAAAACCCCAGAAAAACCATGAAAACCCTCAAAATCCCTAAAAACCATAAAAATCCAAAAAAATCTTAAAAATCCCTGAAAATGTAAAAAACAATAAAACCCTGAAAAACATTTTAAAACCGTAAAACCCCTAAAAACCATAAAAACCCATAAAAACCCGAAAAAACAACTAAATTATAAAAAAAATCCGTAAAAACCCTAAAAATGTTAAAAACATTAAAATCCTAAAACCCCCAAAAGACCCTAAAGCATTGAAAACCCATAAAAACCCTAAAAACCATTGAAAATCCCTAAAATCCCTCATAATCCAAAAAAACTCTAAAAATCCCAAAAAACCGTAAAATTCCTAACCCCCCCCCCCCCCCCCCGCCCCCCCCCCCCAAGAAAAATCAATGAAAAGGTGAAAAACCCTAAAAAACCACTTAAAACCATAAAACCCCTAAAAACCTTAAAAACTATAAAAACTCATAAAAACCATAAAAACCACTAAAAACTCTAAAAACCCTTAAAACCCATAGAAACAAAGAAAACTCAAAAAAAACATTTAAAGCTCTAAAAAACCCAAACAAACCCCTAAAAACCCAAAAAGACCCCTAAACCCCTAAAAACCACTAAAACCCCTAAAAACCCCTAAGAACCCTCAAAATACTAAAAACCCCTAAAAAAACATAATAATCCTAATAAACCCCTAAAAACCCTAAAGACCCTGAAAACCCTTGAAAACCATAAAAACCCATAAAAACCTAAAAAACACCTAAAAACCTATAAAACCCCTAAAATAAAAAAAAACTATAAAAATCCTTAAAAAACTCTAAAAACCTTCAAAATTCCTAAATCCCTAAAAACCCTTAAAACCATAAAAACCCTAAAAACCCTAAAAATAAATTAATGCTTAAAACCCCTAAAAACCCTAAAAAATTCATGGGTACCATAAAAACCTCAAAACCCCATAAAACCCAAAAAATCACTAAAAATTTGAGAACCCTTTAAACACCTAAAAATGTTATAAACACTAAAAAACCTTAAAAACCCAAAAGGTTGTAAAAATCCTGAAAACCCCTTAAAACCCTAAAACCCCCTAAAAACCCTAAAGACCCTGAAAAACCCTTGAAAACCATAAAACCCTTAAATACCTAAAAACCCAAAAAACATCTAAAAACGCAAAAAACCCTTAAAATAACAAAAAACTCTAAAAATCCTTAAAACCACAAAAAAGGTTCAAAAACTCAAAAAACCTTAAAAGCCCTAAATTTTCCAAAAAACCCCTTAAAACCAAAAGGTCCATAAAACCCTAAAAAACCCTAAAAACCCTAAAAAACTCTAAAAACCTTCAAAATCCCTAAAACCATAAAAACCCTTAAAACCATAAAAATCCTAAAAACCCTAAAAATCAATTAAATCTTAAAACCCCTAAAAAATTCACGGATACCGTAAAAACCTTAAAATCCCATAAAACCCTAAAAACCACTAAAAACTATGAAAAACCTTTAAACACCTAAAAACGTTATAAACACTAAAAAACCTTAAAACCAATAAAAATCATAAGAAACCCCTAAAAATCCATGAAAACATAAAAAAACATAAAAAATCTAAAAAACCCCTAAAAGCCATAAGCCCCATGAAAAACATAGAAACCCCTAAAAACCAAAAAAGACCTTAAAACCCCAAAAAGCCCCTAAAAACCCTAAAAAACCCTAAAAACAATAAAAATCCTAAAAGACCCCTAAGAATCCATGAAAATGTAAAATAACCCTGAAAACCCCTTAAAAACCGTAAAAAAAATAAAAACCATAAACCCCCTAAAAGTCCAGTAAAAAACTCTAAAAACCCTTTAAACCCCTAAAAATGTTAAAAACTCTTAAAACCCTTTAAAACCCTAAAAACTCAAAAATACCCAAAAAAACCCAAAAAGGCCCTAAAAACCTTGAAAACCCCTAAAAACTCTTTAAAACCCATAAACCCCTCAAATTCCCTAAAAACCCAAAAAAACCCTAAAACCCATAAAAATATAAAAACACCCCTAAATGTCCATTGAAGCGTAAAAAAACCCTAAAAACCCTGAAAACCCCCTAAAAATCTTAAACACCCCTCAAAACGTTAAAAATCTCTAAGAAACCTTTAAAACCCTAAAAAAAACAAAAAATACCTAAAACCAAAAAGATTATGAAACCTTTGAAAAGCCTGAAAAACCAAAGAAAATCTGAAAACCCCTAAACCCCCTAAAAATCCCTGAAAAACCTAAAAAAACCTAAAAACCATTAAAATCCTAAAAAACCCCCTAAAAATCAATGAAAATGGAAAAACCCCTAAAAGCACCATAAAAAGCTTAAAACGCCATAAAACCCATAAAAATCCTAAAAAACTAAAAACTCTAAAAATCCTTAAAATCATAAAAATGTTAAAAAACTCTAAAAAACCTTGAAACCCCTAAATACTCAAAAAACACCCTAAAACTGTAAAAGACACTAAAAACTCTAAAAATCCCTAAAAAACCTAAAAAACCTATTAACCTTCAAAGTCCCTAAAAACAATAAAAAACCCAAAACCCTTAAAAATACAAGAAAACGTAAAAAACCCTAAAAACCCAGAAAACCCCAAAAAATCAATAAAACCCCTAAAAACCTTAAAAATCATTAAAACCTCATAAAAACCCTAAAAACCACTAAACCCCTTAAAACCCCTAAAAATGTTAAAAACACTAAAAAACCTTAAAAAACTAAAAACTATAAAAAAACATGAAAACCACTTGAAAACTCCTGAAACCCCTAAAACCTCAAACTCCCTAAAACCCCTAAAAACTGCAAAAACCATAAATATCCTAAAAAACCTCAAAAATCCATTAAAACATAAAAATCCTAAAAACACTGAAAACCCCTTAAAAACCATAAAAAACCCCTAAAAACCCAAAAAACCACTAAAAACTCTTAAAACCATTTAATCCCCAAAAAATGTTAAAAAAATATAAAAAACCTTAAAACCCTAAAAAAGTCAAAAAACCGCCTAAAACCCCTAAAAGACCCTAAAACCCTCAAAACCATGAAAATCCTAAAAAAGTAAAAATCAATGAAAACGTAAAAAACCCTGAACGACCCCTAAAAACCATAAAACCCACTAAAACCCTTAAAAAGTCTAAAACCCCATAAAAAACCTAGACAGTAACTAAAAACTCTAAAAACCTTTAAAAACCCTAAAAACTCAAAAAAACCATAAAACCCTAAAAAAATATAAAAAACTTACAACCCCAAAAGACCGTAAAACCCCTGAAAAAATCTAAAACCCCTGAAAACCACTAAAAACACTCAAAATCCCTAAAACCCCTAAAAAATCTAAAAACCATAAAAATCCTAAAAACCCTAAAAATCCATGAAAACATAAAAAACCCAAAAAAATTAAAAAAAAAGATTGAAAGCCAAAAAAACCCCTAAAAACCTTAAAAAAACTGAAAACCCATAATAACCCTAAAAACAATAAAAACTCTAAAAACCATTAAAACCCTTAATAACTTTAAAACTCTAAAAAAACCTTAAAAACCTTAAAAAGCTCAATAAAAATAAAAAAGTCCCTTAAGTCCCAAAAAACCCCTAAAACCCCAAAAAACCCAAAAAACACTAAAACCCATAAAAATCCCTAAAAACCTTAAAAACCCTAAAACCATAAAAATCCTAAAAACCCATAAAAATTCATTAAAACGTAAAATACCCTGAAAACTCTGAAAACCCCCTAAAAATTATATAACCCCTAAAAACCTAAAAAAAACCTTAAAACCCATAAAAAACCAATAAAACCCATAAAAACCAATAAAACCCATAAAACCCACTAAAAACTCTAAAAGCCCTTAAAAAACCCTAAAAACCCAAAAAAAACCCTAAAAACCTACAAAAACCCTAAAAACAACTAAAAACTCTAAAAACCATTTAATCCCCTAAAAACGTTACAAAATTATAAATAACTTTAAAACCATAAAAACCTTTAAATCCCTCAAAATCCTGAAGAACCCAAAAACCCATAAAAATCCTGTAACCCCCTAAAAATCCATGAAAAGATAAAAAAACATAAAAACCCAGAAAAAATCCTAAAACCCATAAAACCGCCTAAAAACCTTAAAACCCCTAAAAACCAATAAAAACCCTAAAAACCACTAAAAACTCTAAAACCCCTTTAAACCCCTAAAAATATAAAAAAACTCTTGAAAACTTTAAAAACCCTAAAAAACTCAAAAAACCTTTAAAACCCAAAAAGACCCTAAAAACCCAAAAAAACCCCAAAAAATTTTAAAACCCCTCAAAATCACAAAAAAACCATAAAACCCTAAAAATAATAAAAACCATAAAAAATCCTAAAAACCCATCAAAAGATAAAAAATCCTAAAACACTAAAAAACCCATGAAACCTTAAAAAAACCTAAAACCCAAAAAACACTAAAAAATACTGAAAACTCTAAAAAATGTTAAACCCCATAAAAATGTCAAAAAACTCAAAAAACCCAAAAAACCCTAAAAAACTCAAAAAACCCCAAAATCCAAAAATACCCAAAAAAACATGAAAATCCCTAAAAACCCTAAAAAGCCATAAAAGCCCTCAAAATCCCTAAAAACCTTAAAAGAACCCAAAACCCAAAAAAACGTAGAAAACCAAAAAAAAAATCTTTGAAAACATAAAACCCCTGAAAACCACAAAACCCCAAAAAACATTAAAAACCCTAAAAACCTTTAAAAACTATAAAAACCCACTAAAAACTCTAAAAACCCTTTAAACCCCTAAAAGCGTTAAAAACTCTAAAAAAGCTTAAAACCCCTAAAAACTCAAAAAAACCCTAAAACCCAGCTAAAAACTCTAAAAACCCTAAAAATCCTAAAAAACTCTAAAAAACCTTAAAAACTAAAAAAACTAAAAAAACCCAAAAAGACACTTAAAACCCTTAAAACAATAAAAACCCTAAAACCTCAAAAAAACTCTAAAACCCCTCAAAATCCCTAAAAACCATAAAAAACACAAAAAACCATAGAAATCCTAAAACCCCCCCAAAAAAACAAGATAACATAAAAAACCCTAAACCCTGAAAAGCCCCTGAAAACTATAAAACCCCTTAAAATCAAAAAAACCCTAAAAATCCATAAAAACCCAAAAACCACTAAAAACTCTTTAAACACCTAAAAATATTAAAAACTCTAAAGAATCTTAAAACCTTAAAAAACTCAAAAAACACTGAAAACCAAAAAAGACCCTAAAACCCCAAGAAAACCCCTCAAAATCCTTGTAAAACCCTAAAATCTCTCAAAATCTTAAAAACCCGAAAAAACCATAAAATACTAAAACCCCCAAAAACTCTATGAAAATAAAAAAAAACCCAAAACTCAATGAAAATTGAAAAAAGACCCAAAACCCCCCAAAAAACCTCAAAACCATAAAATCCTAAAAACATTAAAAAACCCAAAAACCCATAAAAACCCTAAAAATACTAAAACCACAAAAAATCTAAAAACCCATAAAACCACAAAAAATGTTTAAAAACTCTAAAAAACCATAAAACCTGAAAAACACAAAAAAAACCCCAAAACCCAAAAAGACGTTAAAAATCCCTAAAAACACTAAAAACCCTTAAAAACCCCTAAAATCCCTCAAAATCCATAAAATACCTAAAAACCTAAAAACCATAATAATCCTAAGAAACCGATAAAAATCCATGAAAACGTAACAAACCCTAAAAACCCTAAACCCCCCTAGAAAACCATGATAACCCCTTAAACCCTAAAAATCTATTAAACCCTACAAAACTACTAAAAACACTAAAAACCCTTAAAACCCCTTAAAATCTTAAAAAAATAAAAAGCTTAAAAACCAAAAAAAAAATAAAAAACCCTAAAAATCCAAAAACACCATAAAAACCATAAAACCCCCCAAAACCCATAAAAATCCTTAAAACCATGACAACCCTCAAATTCCCTAAAAACCCTAAAAAACCTTAAAAACCCAAAAAAAGTCCTAAAAACCCCTAAAACCCTAAAAATCCAAAGAAAACCATAAAAACCCTTAAAAAACTTAAAAATCCCTAAAAAACATAAAAACCTAAAAAACCACTAAAAACTCTAAAACCCCTTAAAATTCCTAAAAATGTGAAAAACTCTAAAAACCATAAAAACCCTAAAAAACCCCCTAAAACCCCATAAAAACCGTAAAAGGATGAAAACCCTGAAAACCCCAAAAAACACATGGTACCCCCTAAAAATATGAAAATCCATAAAAATCCTAAAAGTCCCTAAAAACCATAAAAATCCAAAAAACCATTAAAAATCTATGAAAATGCAAAAAACCCTAAAAAGTTTGAAAACCCCTGAAAATATAAAAACCCCTAAAGAGATTAAAAACTCTTAAAATCCCATAAAATCTATAAAAACCCACAAAAAAACTCTAAAAACCATCAAAACCCCTAAAAATGTTAAAAAACTCCAAAAATCTTAAAACCCAAAAAAACTCAAAAAACCCTAAATGACCCTAAAACCCATAAAAACCCCTAAAAACCCTAAAACCCTCAAAATCCATAAAAACCCTAAAAACCCTAAAAACCCTAAAAACCATACAAATCCACAAATACCCTAAAAATCCATGAAAACGTAAAAACCCTAAAAAACTCTAAAAACTCCCTTAAAACCATGAAACTCCTAAAAACAGTAAAAACCCCTAAAAATGAATAGATGCCCTAAAAACCACTAAAAACTCTAAATCCTTAAAACACCAAAAAACATTAAAAAAATCTAAAAACCTTTAAAAAAGTCAAAAAACCCTAAAAACCAAAAAAGACTCTAAAAACTTGAAAACCCCCAAAAAAAACTTAAAACCCTCAAAATGCCTAAAAACCCCTAAAAATCGACAAAATGCCTAAAAACACTAAAAACCCCTAAAAACAATAAAAATCCTAAAAAAATCCTAAAAATCCATGAAAATGTAAAAACACCTAAAAACCCTGAAAACCAAAAAACCCCGTAAAATCCTTAAAAACACAAAAAACCAATAAAACACTAAAAAACCAATAAAAACTCTCAAAACCCTTAAAACCTCTAAAATGTTAAAAAACTCTAAAAACCCTTTAAATCCCCTAAAAACTCAAAAAAGTTAAAAACCTAAAAGACCCTAAAAAATCTAAAAACCCAAAAACCCCTGAAATACCCTAAAACTCCTCAAAATCCCTAAAAACCATAAAAATCCTATAACCACCCTAAAAATTCATGAAAAGGTAAAAATCCCTAAAAACCCATGAATATCATAAAACCTCTAAAAACCATAAAAAACCCTAAAACCTTTAAAACCCCTAAAGACGTTAAAAAACTCTACAAACCCTAAAAAACCCTGAAAACAATAAAAATCCATAAACCCCAAAAGACTCTAAAAACCCTGAAAAACCCTAAAAATCGTAAAAATCCCTAAAAACCCTAAACACCAAAAAACCCATAAAAATCCATGAAAATGTAAAAAACCCTAAAAACACTGAAAACCCCCTAAAAACCATAAAAACCCTAAAAACCATAAAAACCCTTAAAAACCCCTAAAAACCCTAAAACCACTTAAAATTATAAAACTCCTTAAAACCCCTTAAAACCCCTAAAAATGTTAAAAACACGAAAAACCATTAAAACCTCAAAAATTGAAAAAAAACCTAAAAACCCATAATTACCCTAAAAACCCTGAAAACCCAAAAAACATCTAAAAAACTTAAAAACCCTCAAAATACCTAAAACCCTAAAAAACCCTACAAACCATAAAAATCCAAAAAACCCCTAAAATCCATGAAAACATAAAAACCCTAAAAACCTAAAAATCCCCAGACCATAAAACCCCCTAAAAGCCTTAAAAAAACCCTAAAACCACTAAAAACTATAAAAAGCCTTAAAACCCCAAAAAACTTTAAAAAACTCTAAAAAATCTTAAAAACCCAAAAAAACTCCAAAAAAACCCAGAAAACCTCTAAAATCGATAAAAACCCCTTAAAAAACTAAATACCCTAAAAATCCCTAAGAACCCTAAAAATCCTTAAAAACCATAAAAATCCAAAAAAACCCATTAAAAATCCCTAAAAGCGTAAAAATCCTAAAAACTGCCGAAAAATCATAAAACCCCTCAAAACCTTTAAACCCCTAAAACCCATAAAAATCCTAAAAATGACTAAAAACTCTAAAAACACTTAAAACCCCTAAAAAGGGTAAAGAAAATACAATGGCTAATGCACTTTCATGTAGATATTCTCTCTTATATTTGCGGGATTATAAAATCCATGGCTTTGAAAACATTAAGGATTTATATTCCACTAATACATGTTTTGGGGAAGCTTTTGGTCATTGCAAACCTAGAGTTTGTTGGGAGAAGTTTTATTTGAATGATGTATTCTTATTTCAGATTGATAAGATTTGTATTCCCAATTGCTATATCCTTTTACTATTACTAAAGGAGAAAAATTATGGTGGGTTAATGGGATATTTTATTGTTGCAAAGACTTTAAGAATCCTAAGTGATCATTTTTATTAGCCTAGGATGTCTACAGATCTTGAAAAATTTGTGATAAATTGCATTGTCTTCCATAAATCCAAATCTAAACTGAACCCACATGAATTATATATTCCCCTCCCAATCCCCAACACCCCTTGGGAGGACATACCAATGAAATTTATTGTGGGATTACCAAGGACCAGTAGGGTGAGATTCCATTTTTTTGTGGTGGATCGGTTTTCTAAAATCGAACATTTTATTCCTTGTCACAAAACAAATGATTCCACTAATATTGCAACACTTTTCTTTTAGGAAGTAGACAAACTCTATGGAATTCCAAGGATGATTTTATTGGATCACGACACAAAATTCCTTAGTAACTTTTGGAAGACCTTGAATAGAAAACTGGGTACAAAGTTACTATTTTCCACTAATTTTCATTTGAAAACTGATAGGAAAACAAAGGCGGTGAATCGTACACTACCATCTCTTCTATGAACAATTTCCATGAAGAATCCCAAGAATTTGGAGGAGTGTTAGCCACATGTGTAATTCACATATAACATGGCTAAGCATTCCACTACGCAAGCAAGTGTTGTTCAAACCCGATGAATTAGTTTGGTTTTTTTTTTAAAGGAAATATTTCCCAACTAGAAGAAATCAAAACTCATTCCTTGAGAAGACAAACCTTTCTGAGTGCTCAAGAATATTAACAACAATTCTTACAAGATAGCTTTTCCAGGTGAGTATGTTGTAAGTGTCACTTTCAATGTTTCTGATCTTTCACCTTTTTTGGGTGTAGATGATGAAGAGTCATGGATGAATCCTTTTCAATAGGGGAGGATGATGAGAACCGTGTTGAAGGCACTGAGTCAATTGCCCAGGTGGAGGAGTTGGATTTGCAAGGCTCGATGATGTGAGGGAGATTTAAGAAGTTGAATGCAACAATGGTTTCCCATCTCATTTCATTAATGGTCTTATGGATCTCTCCTTGCATGGATGGAGAAAATGGGCGTAGTATATCACTTATTCAAGCCCAAACACAATGTCTAAATCTTGGCCTACACGGTTGCATGAATTTTGGAAACCTTGCCCGGGATTCTAGAATGGCATATTTTGACACCAAAGTCAAATTTGGTGGGCTAGGCACTCAAAATCAAATCCTGCGGGCTATAGTTGGAATGTTGTGTGCTTCTTTTCCAAAAAAAAATTGGTAGACTTTATCTTTTTTAATTTAAGGGAACAAAGTAGGTTTATCCTTTACTACTTTAGGGCATTAGACCCTTGACTATTGAATCACCCCTTGGCTATAAATTTCCACACCCATGGTACTTGTATGACATTCAAGATTGATATAGAAAGATTATTCTTTGTTTCTCTCTATTGTGTGAGGACTCTTTCAGTCCCCCCCCCTCATGCCGCGAAGATCGAGCCACCCCCTGCATTTCACAACAAAACCCTAAAAACCCCTAAAAAACTCTAAACCCCTCAAAATCCAAAAAAAACCCTAAAAACAATAAAAACCTTAAAAACCTTTAAAATCCATGAAAATGAAAATAACACTAAAACCCTGAAAAATCCTGAATACAATAAAACCCCAAAAAACTTTTAAAACCCCCCAAACCCATAAAAATCCTAAAAACCACTAAAAACTCTAAAACCCCATAAAATACCTAAAAACATTTAAAACTCTAAAAAACCCTAAAAAATAAATAAAAAACCAAAAAAATAAAAAAAGGTCCTAAAAATACTAAAACACTCAAAACCATAAAACTACTAAAAAACCAACAAAATCCCTAAAAAACCTAAAAACCTTAAAAACCAAAAAAATACGAAAACCCCCTAAAAATTCATGAAAATGTAAAAAATCCTAAAAACCCTGAATACCCTCTGAAAACCATAAAATCCCCTAAAACCATAAAACCCCATAAAAACCCTAAAAACCCACTAAAAATCTAAAAAACCTTAAAACCTCTAAAAACATTAAAAATAAATAAAAAACCCTTAGAAACCCTCAAAACTCAAGAAACCCTAAAAACCAAAAAATACCCTAAAAAACCTAAAAACCCCTAAAACCCACTAAAAACACTATAACCACTCAAAATCCCTAAAAACCCTAAAAATGATAAAAACCATAAAAACTATAAAAATCCTACAAAACCCTTAAAATCCATGAAAACTTAAAAATATCTAAAAACCCTGAAAAACTCTGAAAAACCATAAAATCCCTAAAAACCTTAATATACTTTAAAACCCATAAAACGCTAAAAACCCACTAAAAACTCTAAAAACCCTTAAAACCCCTAAAAATGTTAAAAAAATCTATAAAACCTATAAAACCTTGAAAAAGGAAAAACCCCCTTAAAAAACCTAAAATACCCTGAAAAGCCGAAAAAATCCTAAAAACCCTCAAAATACCTAAAATCCTTAAAAAACCTTAAAAAACCATTAAAAACTCTAAAAACCCTTCAAACCCAAAAAACATTAAAAAACTCTCAAAAACCATAAAACCCTAAAAAAATAAAAAAAAACTCTAAAAACACAGAAGGCCCTAAAACACTAAAAAACACCAAAAACCCAAAAAACCCATGAAAACCCTAAAACCCATAAAAATCTCTAAAGACCCTAAAAACCAAAAAAAATCCTAAAAACCCCCTAAAAATCCATGAAATCGTAAAAAACTTGAAAAACCCATGAAAACTCTAAAAACCCCTAAAAACCTTAAAAAACCCTAAAAGCCTAAAAATCTCTAAAAACCTTCAAAATCCCTAAAACCCTAAAACCCCTTAAAACCATAAAAATCCTAAAAACCCTAAAAATCAATTAAATCTTAAAACCCCTAAAAACACTAAAAAATTCATGCATACCATAAAAACCATAAATCCCCATAAAAACCTAAAAACCACTAAAAACTCTGAAAACCGTTTAAACACCTAAAAACATTACAAACACTAAAACAACTTAAAAACCCTAGAAAAACTCTAAAAAACCTTAAAACCCCAAAAAGGTTGTAAAAACCCAAAAAACCCCTTAAAACCCTAAAACCCCCTAAAACCCCCTAGAAACCCTAAAAACCCCTAAAAACGATAAAAATCCTAAAAAACCTATAAAAATCAATGGAAATGTAACAAACCCTAAATACGCTAAAAACCCTAAAAACTCTAAAACCCATTAAAATCCCTAAAAACATTAAAAACTCTAAAAACTCTGGCAGAACTTTTTAACAATGTCGATAGTGCAGACAACAGCGAGCAGATCAAGAACCTCACACTTACTGCTGTCGCGGCCTTGCAAGCTATGTGTGGACAGCTCGGAATAAGTCCGTTTTTGAATCAAAGGCCAGCTCCCTCCATGGTGGAATCCTGGTGGTCCATAAAGCTGTTCACGCAGCATCTCATATTAAAAATAGAGCAATGCATAACAACATGAATGATTTGATCATTTTGAGAACTCTTAGTGTTCCTGGCAGGTGCAAACAACCAACACCCATGAAATTCATCCATTGGATTCCCCCAATTCTAGTTTGGATTAAAGTTAACGTGGATGGTGCCGCATCGAGAGCACCTAGTCTCGCGGGATGCGGAGGTGTCTTTTGTACTTACAGAGGCTTCGTCACGAGATGCTTCTTTCACTTCCTGGGGAGTGGATGCACCTATGAGGAGGAACTATGGTCCATCATCAAGGCAGTCCAGTTTGCGACGCAATTTTCTTGGAAGCTCCTATGGATTGAGTCCGACTCAATGCTGGCGGTGGAGGCCCTGAGAAGCGGATCAAGAAGAGTACCATGGCGGTTACTCCCACAATGGATTGAATGACTCAAAGCTTCACAAGATCTGACCCTACATATCACACATGCTTTCCGGGAAGGGAATGCGGTGGCAGATGCACTCTCAAAGAAAGAAATTTAAGATAGGGGCTTCATGTGGTCCTTTGTCACTCAACCTTACTGTACGTCCCTTGTGGACTCATACATGAAGGGTGATACACACACCCGCTTCTATATGCCCTCCATGTACGACCATGTACCTTTCTACTTTTATTTAAATTTGGGGACCAGGCTCGCCTGGTCCTGCACCTTCTTTGCCCTAAAAATGATAAAAAAACTCTAAAAACCCAACAAAACCCTAAAAAATCAAAAAAAAAACCAAACCCCAAAAGACCCTAAAAACCCAAACCCCAAAAGACCCTAAAAACCCAAAAAAGACCCTAAAACCCTTGAAAATCCCTAAAACCCCTCAGAATCTCTAAAAATCCTAAAAACCCTCAGAATCCCTAAAAACCCTAAAACCCATAAAAATCCTAAGAAACCCCTAAAAATTCATGAAAACATAAAAAAACCTAAAAAAATTAAAAAACCCCTAAAAGCCATAAAACCTATGAAAACCTTAGAAAACCCTAAAAACCCCAAAAGACCTTAAAAACCCAAAATGTCCCTAAAAACCCTAAAAAACCCTAAAAACCCCTAAAAATAATAAAAAACCTAAAAGACCCCTAAGAATCCATGAAAACGTAAAACAACCCTGAAAACCCCCTAAAAACCACAAAACCCCCAAAAACCGTAAAAATAATAAAAACCCATAAACCCCTAAAAGACCAGTAAAAACTCTAAAAACCCTTAAAACCCCTAAAAATGTTAAAAAACTCTTAAAAACCCTAAAAAACTCAAAAATACCCAAAAAACCCAAAAGGCCCTAAAAACCCGAAAACTTCTAAAACTCTTTAAAACCCATAAAACCCCTCAAATTCCCTAAAAACCTAAAAACCCCTAAAACCCATAAAAATAAAAATAAACCTAAATTTCCATTGAAACGTAAAAAAACCTAAAAACCCTGAAAACCCCAAAAAACCATTAACACCCCTCAAAACGTTAAAAATCTCTAAGAAGCCTTTAAAACCCTAAAAAACAGAAAACATACCTAAAACCAAAAAGACTCTAAAACCTTTGAAAATCCTTAAAAGCCAAAGAAAACCTGAAAAACCCTAAACCCCTCAAAATCCCTGAAAACCCCTAAAAAACTTAAAAAACATAAAAATCGGGAAAACCCCCTAAAAATCCATGAAAATGTAAAAAACCCAAAAACCACCATAAAAAGCCTAAAACCCCCTAAAACCCATAAAAACCCTAAAAAAACTAAAACTCTAAAAACCCTTAAATCCATAAAAAAGTTAAAAAAATCTGAAAACCTTAAAACCCCTAAATACTCAAAAAACACCCCCTAAAACCCCAAAAGACCCTAAAAACTCTAAAAACCCCTAAAAGCCTAAAACCCATAAAACACCTATTAACCTTCCAAGTCCCTAAAAACCATAAAAATCCCTAAAAACCATAAAAATCCCAAAAACCCAAAAAAATACAATAAATTGTAAAAAACCCTAAAAGCCCTGAAAACCCCAGAAAATCCATAAACCCCTAAAAACTTAAAAACCTTAAAACCTCATAAAAACCCAAAAAACCACTAAAAACTCTAAAACCCTTAAAACCCCTAAAAATGTTAAAAACTCTAAAAAACCATAAAAAACTCAAAAACTCAAAAAAAAACCCTGAAAACCCCTTGAAAACTCGTGAAACCCCTAAAACCTCAAACTCCCTAAAAAACCTAAAAACTACAAAAACCATAAATATCCTAAAAAACCCCCAAAAAATCCATCAAAACATAAAATTCCTAAAAACACTGAAAATCACTAAAAACCCAAAAAACCACTAAAACTCTTGAAACCATTTAATCCCAAAAAAATGTTAAAAAATATAAAAAACCTTAAAACCCGACAAAAGTAAAAAAAAACCGAAAACCCCTAAAAGACCCTAAAACCCTCAAAATCCTAAAAACCCTCAAAACCATGAAAATCTTAAAAAAACTAAAAATCAATAAAAACGTAAAAAATCCTGAACAACACCTAAAAAACCATAAAACCCACTAAAAACCTTAAAAGGTTGAAAACCCCATAAAAACCCAAAACAATAATTAAAAACTCTAAAACCCCTTAAAAACCCTAAAAAACTCGACAAAACCATAAAACCCTAAAAAATCAAAAAAAAAACCTTAAATCCCCAAAAGTCCGTAAAAACCTTGAAAAAACCTAAAACCCCTAAAAACCACTAAAAACCCTCAAAATCCATAAAACCCCTAAAAAACCTAAAAATCATAAAAATCCTAGAACCCCTAAAAATCCATGACAACATAAAAAACACTAAAAAATTGGAAAAAACCTTGAAAGCCATAAAAACCTCTAAAACCCATTATTTTTTTTAAAAAAAAACTGAAAACCCATAAAAACCCTAAAAACAATAAAAACTCTAAAAACCCTTAAAACCCCTAATAACTTTAAAAACTCTAAAAAACATTAAAAACCACAAAAAGCTCAATAAAAAGAAAAAAGTCCCTAAAATCCCAAAAAAACCCTAAAACCCCAAAAAACCCAAAAAACACTAAAAATCCTAAAAAACCCATAAAACCCTAAAACCATAAAAACCCTAAAACCCATAAAAATTCATTAAAACGTAAAAAACCCTGAAAACCCTTAAAAACCCCTAAAACTATAAAACCCCTAAAAAACTAAAAAAACCCAAAAAACCCTAAAAACCAATAAAACCCATAAAACCCACTAAAACCCCCAAAAGCCCTCAAAACCCCTAAAAACGTTAAAAACTGGAAAAATACCTTTAAATCCCTAAAAACTCAAAAAAATCCCTAAAAATCCTTAAGCACCCTAAAAATCCTAAAAACCCTGGAAAAACACTAAAAACCCTCAAAATCCCTAAAAACCCTAGAAAACCCTAAAAACCATAAAAACACTAAAAACTTATAAATATCCATGAAAATGGTAAAAACCCTAAAACCCCTAAAACCCATAAAAAACCCTAAAAAACCACAAAAACCCTAAAACAAATAAAAACTCTAAAAACCCTTTAATCCCCTAAAAACGTTAGAAAATTATAAATAACTTTAAAACCCCTCAAAACCTAAAACCTAGAAAAACCCCTAAAACCCATAAAACCGCCTAAAAACCTTAAAACCCCTAAAAACTAATAAAAACCTTAAAACCACTAAAAACTCTAAAAACCCTTTAAACCCCTAAAAACATAAAAAAGATCTAGAAACCTTTAAAAACCCTAAAAAGATCAAAAAACCTTTAAAACCCAAAAGACCCTAAAAACCCTAAATCCCCCATAAAAACATTGAAACCCCTCAAAATACCAAAAAAACCAAAAAAACCCTAAAAAGAATAAAAGCCTTAAAAAATCCTAAAAACCCACAAACGCATAAACAACCCTAAAACACTAAAAAACCATTGAAAACCTTAAAAATCCGTAAAAACTATAAAACCCCTAAAAAATAATGAAAACTCTAAAAACTGTAAAACCCCATAAAAACGTTAAAAAACTCAAAAAACCCATAAAACCCTAAAAAAATCAAAAAACCCCAAAACCCAAAAATACCCTAAAACCCCTAAAAATCCCTAAAAATCATGAAAACCCATAAAAGCCCTCAAAATCCCTAAAAACCCTAAAAGACCCTAAAACCCAAAAATTCCTATAAAACTAAAAAAAATCCTTGAAAACATAAAACCCATGAAAACCACAAAACCCCCCAAAAAATTAAAAACCCTAAAAACTTATAAAAACCCTAAAAACCCACTAAAAACTCTAAAAAACCTTAAAACCCATAAAAACTCAAAAAAAAAACCCTAAAACACCGCTAAAAACTCTAAAAACCCTTAAAACCCTAAAAAGATTAAACTCCCTAAAAAAACCTAAAAACTACAAAAACCATAAATATCCTAAAAAACCCCCAAAAATCGATGAAAACATAAAAATCCTAAAAACACTTAAAACCCCTTAAATACCATAAAAACCACAAAAACCCAAAAAACCACTAAAAACTCTTGAAACCATTTAATCCCCAAAAAATGTTAAAAAATATAAAAAGCCTTAAAACCCTAAAAAACTAAAAAAAACCTAAAACCCCTAAAAGACCCTAAAACCCTCAAAATCCCTAAAACCCCTCAAAACCATGAAAATCCTAAAAAACTAAAAATCAATGAAAACTTAAAATACCTTGAACAACCCCTAAAAACCATAAAACCCACTAAAAACCTTAAAAAGTTGAAAAACCCATAAAAACCCTAAACAATAATTAAAAACTCTAAAAACCCTTAAAAACTCGAAAAAACCAAAAAACCCGAAAAAATCAAAAAACCTTAAATCCCCAAAAGACCGTAAAAAACCTAAAAAAACCTAAAACCCCTGAAAACCACTAAAAACCATCAAAATCCATAAAACCCCTAAAAAACCTAAATGGATGAAAGATGCCGCCGCTCTCTCTTGGGTCTCTCCCGACACGACGATCTCTAGGGTTCCATCTTGGAACCCCCTTCAGCGGATTCGTTGATCTCTTCAGGCTTTGCGATGTGGATGGTTTGATGTTTGGGAAGCGTTATCTCCTGGTGCGATGGAGGTTTTCATGACGGATGGATGACAGCGCTGAGATCTTGAGGGCTGTTTCAGGTTGTGGCGGTTTTTCGTTTCGATCTGGATCGGCGTTGCTAGATCTGGATTCTGCTCTCTCTGGTGGTAGCAGAGATGATTTTATTGTGTGTTGGATGATTCTGAAGCTGTCGAGGGTAAATTCAACGCTGATGAGATGGTTGCTTTGCTGAATGGGAGGGTTCGGCTTGCTGGTTTTTTGGTGCGACGAGATTTTCTGGTGTCGGGGGGTGGTATGGCCACGTCCTGGTGACAAACGGGTTTGTCGGGCTTTGCATCTACTTCGCGCGAGGATCCGAAGAGGTGCAGGCTTTTTGCTCATGGATCTTGCTGCTGACGAAGGTATAGTCGATATGTCTTGTGTCCGACTGATTTTGCTGGCTTGCGTGTTCTTGTTTGGTGCCTGGACTGGTTCTGTGTTGCTGATTCGGCTAGACTTTGGCTGGATTTTTCATTCGTGGCTGGGTTTTTGGCTTTGTTGTGGTTGTTGGCTGCCGGTTCTGTTGGGTGGCGATGATTCATGTTCTGTTGATGTTGTTTGTTCTATGCTGTTGCAAAGGGACCTTCTTGGTGAGAAGGTATTGGGTGCTGGATGTGGGTATTTTGCTGGTTTTGAGTGGATGGTGTATGGTAAATGCTGGATGATGTGTGGCTGTTTGGTATTTGCTGCTGCTGTGGATGAGCTTGTTGCTGTGCTGCTGGAGTGGAAGTGGGATGCTGGGAGATGTTTGGTGGTCGAAAGAGGAGTTGGCTGTCTGAAAATGAGGATGCTAGTTGCTGGTTTGTTGTGGATGCTGGTTGGCTGGTTGTTACTGCTGGATGTTGTTTGCTGCTGTAGTCTGAATGCTGGTTGTTGGTTAGCTGTGAGCTGCTGGATGCTGGTTAACGCTGGATGTAGTGCTGTTGGATGCTGGTACTGGCTAGATGTGACGTGATGATGCTGCGGTTTTTGTCTGTTTTTGTGTCTTTTTCTTTCTTTGTTTTTCTTTCTTTGGCGTGGGTTGTAAGGGTTTTTGGGTGTGGGTCGTTCGACCCCTCCCCTCCCTTGTCTGCAGTGTTTGTGTCTTTTTGTTTAATAAATTTTGGGGGGTGCCAGGAATAGCCTGGACCCGAGCCTTCTTTTCCCTAAAAAACCTAAAAATCATAAAAATCCTAGAACCCCTAAAAATCCATGAAAACATAAAAAACACTAAAAAATTGGAAAAAACCTTGAAAGCCATAAAAACCCCTAAAAACCATTAAAATTTTTAAAAAAAACTGAAAACCCATAAAAACCCTAAAAATAATAAAAACTCTAAAAACCCTTAAAATCCATAATAACTTTAAAAACTTTAAAAACCTCAAAAATATCAATAAAAAGAAAAAACTCCCAAAAAACCCTAAAAAATCCCTAAAAACCATAAAAACCCATAGAACTTCATTAAAATGTAAAAAACCCTAAAAAACCAAAAAACCCCCTAAACTATAAAAACCCCTAAAAACCTAAAAAACCATAAAACCATAAAAACCAATAAAACCCATAAAACCCACTAAAAACTGTAAAAGCCCTCAAAACCCATAAAAACGTTAAAAACTGGAAAAAATCCTTTAAATCCCTAAAAACTCAAAAAATCCCTTAAAACCCTTAAGCACCATAAATATCCTATAAACCTTTGAAAAACACTAAAAACCCTCAAAATCCCTAAAAACCCTAAAAAACCCAAAAAACCATAAAAACACAAAAAATTTATAAATATCCATGAAAACGGTAAAAAACCTAAAAACCCTAAGACCTCTAAAACCCATAAAAACCCTAAAAAACTACAAAAAACACTAAGAACAACTAATAACTCTAAAAACCCTTTAATCCCCTAAAAACGGTAAAAAATTATAAATAACTTTAAAACCCTAAACAGCTCAAAAAACCCCTCAAAACCTAAAAAGACCCTAAATCCCCAAAAAACCCTAAAAACCTTTAAATCTGTCAAAATCCCTATAAACCCAAAAGCCAATAAAAATCCAATAACACCCTAAAAATGCATGAAAAAATAAAAAAACCTAAAAACCGCCTAAAAACCTAAAAACCCCTAAAAACAATAAAAACCTTAAAAACCTATAAAAAATCTAAAAACCCTTTAAACCCCTAAAAACATAAAAAAGATCTAGAAACCTTTAAAAACCCTAAAAAACTCAAAAAACCTTTAAATCCCAAAAAGACCCTAAAAACCCTAAAACCCCCCGAAAAACATTAAAACCCCTCAAAATCCAAAAAAAAACCATGAAAACCCTAAAAAGAATAAAAACCTTAAAAAATCCTAAAACACTAAAAAACCCATGAAAACCTTAAAAACCCCTAAAAACCATAAAAATCCTAAAAAATACTGAAAACTCTAAAAACTGTAAAACCCCATAAAAACGTTCAAAAACTCAAAAAACCCATAAAACCCTAAAAAACTCAAAAAACCCCAAAACCCAAAAATACCCTAAAAACCCTGAAAAACCCTAAAACCCATGAAAACCCATAAAAGCCCTCAAAATCCCTAAAAACCCTAAAAGACCCTAAAACCCAAAAAAATCCTAGAACCCTGAAAACTCTAAAAAACCTTTAAACCCCTAAAAACTCAAAAAAATCCTAAAACCCCGCTAAAAACTCTAAAAACCCTGAAAACCCTAAAAACCTTAAAAAACATAAAAAAGTCTTAAAAACTAAAAAACCAAAAAAAAACCAAAAAAGACTTAACACCCTGAAAACACTAAAAACCCTAAAACCCCTAAATACTCTAAAAAGACTCAAAATCTCTAAAAACATAAAAAACACAAAAAGCCATTGAAATCTTAAAAACCCCCAAAAAACCAAGAAAACATAAAAAACCCTAAAAACCTGAAAAACCCCTGAAAACCATAAAACCCCTAAAAACCATAAAAGCACTAAAAATCCATAAAAACCCAAAAACCACTAAAAACTCTAAAAACTCTTTAAAAACCTAAAAACATTAAAAACTCTAAAAAACCTTACAACCTTAAAAAACTCAAAAAACACTAAAAACCAAAAAAGACTCTAAAAAACAAAAAAAACCCCTCAAAATCCTTGAAAAACCCTAAAATCCCACAAAATCTTAAAAACCCTAAAAAACCATAAAATCCTAAAACCCCCCAAAACTCTATAAAAATCTAAAAAACCCCCCAAAAACTCCATGAAAATGTAAAAAAGACCCAAAACCCCCAAAAAAACCACGAAAACCATAAAATCCTAAAAACATTAAAAAACCCAAAAACCCTAAAAATCCTAACACCACAAACAAATCTAAAAACCCTTTAAACCCCAAATTTTTTTAAAAACTCTAAAAAACCATAAAACCCTAAAAAACACAAAAAAAAAACCAAAAAACCAAAAAATACATTAAAATCCCGGAAAACACTAAAAAACTTTAAAAATCCCTAGAATCCCTCAAAATCCCTAAAATACCTACAAACCTAAAAACCGTAATAATCCTAGGAAGCCCATAAAAATCCTTGAAAACATAATAAACCCTAAAAACCCTAAAAAACCCGTAGCAAACCATGATAACCCCTAAAACCCTAAAAAACAGTAAAAATATATAAAACCCTAAAAAACCCTAAAAATCTATAGAACCCTAAAAAACTAATAAAAGCACTAAAAAACCTTAAAACCCCAAAAAATGTTAAAAAAAATCAAAATCTTAAAAAACAAAAAGAATTAAAAAAACCCTAAAAATCCAAAAAAACCCTAAAAACCCCCAAAACCCATAAAAACCCTGAAAACCCTGACAACCCTCAAAATCCCTAAAAACCCTCAAAAACCTTAAAAACCATAAAAGTCCTAAAAACCCCTAAAAACCCTAAAAATCCATTGAAAACCATAAAAATCCTTAAAAAACTTTAAAATCCAAAAAAAACATAAAAACCTAAAAAACCACTAAAAACTCTAAAGACCTTTAAAACCCCTAAAAAGGTGAAAAACTCTATTAACCATAAAAACTGAAAAAAAAACCCCTAAAACCCCATAAAGTCCGTAAAAATCTTGAAAACCCCTAAAACCACAAAAAAAACACATGAAAACCCCTAAATATATTAAAACTCGTAAATACCATAAAAGTTCCTAAAAACCATAAAAATCCAGAAAACCACTAAAAATCCCTGAAAATGCAAAAAAGCCCTAAAAACTTTGAAACCCCTTGAAAAATATAAAAACCCATGAAGAGATTAAAAAAGCATAAAAACCCATATAATCTATAAAAACCCAAAAAAAACTATAAAAACCATTTAAACCCCTAAAAACGTTAAAAAACTCAAAAAAATATGAAAACCCATAAAAAACTCAAAAAAAACCTAAAAGACCCTAAAACCCCTAAAAACCCAAGATATGGCGCTTCCTCTGCTCTCTCACGATGGTGGTCTTCTTTGGCACCCTTGAAGACGATGACGAGCTTCGTGCACCACCCTCCCCCCACCGCGGGGAAGGGTCCCCTCGCAGATGATCGTCCCTTTGTTCCGTTCACTGCCCCAGACTTGCTGCCCCCTTTTCTGCGGATTAAGCTTTTCCCCAAGGTTCCTGACCTGCGTGATGGGTGTCCGCAGCTTCATCTTTCAATCTCGGAGTTTAATGAAGCCTCTGCTTTGCATAATTTGACTTTGGTTGCTCGATTCACGAAATGGCGCCCCCCGGTGGATGTTTTTGACAGATTTGTTTTTGAATTTTGGGATCTGCAGGATCATGCTACGGTAGGTCTTGTTGACAGATTTCATATTCTGATTCGTTTTGCGTATGAGTAAGATCTTATTCATGCCTGGTCTTCGGCCCCCCGGTTTTGTGATGGTGCTCGATTCTCTTTATTTCGAGGGAGTTTTGATATTAATTTGCAACGTGATTCGCCGATGGTGGCAACCTGGGTGAGGTTTCCGGAGATCCCTCTCCCCTTCCAGAACTTGTCTATTATCTCTATGTTGGGGAACTTTGTGGAAGATTTATTTGTGTTGATAGTAGGACTCGGGCTCTATGCCACCCAGTGGATCCGAGGGCTTTTATCGAGGTGGATGTTTCTAAAGCACGGATAGAATTTGTGTGGATCATTGTTGGCGAGGAGCTCCGTTGGAGGCAGCTGGTGGTCATTGAATCCTGGGTTGATTTCTGCTCCTCCTGCCGGCATATCGGCCATGTTGATCAGGCCTGTAGGAAAGTCCTTAAGGGGTATGATGGCTTGAAGTTGGCCCCGGTGGGGCATGGGCATAGGACATCAGACTTTGGTTGGGGAACATGAGGCTAGGGCTTGCTTACCTACTCCGGCAAAGGTCAGGGATTTTTTTGCACGCCTGCGAGATGACCTCAATTTTGGTGGTGATATGGTGGCAAGGATGGGCACTTTGGGGCCAGAATCTTTAAACGATAGTAGTGGCAAGGTCGATGACAATTCAATGGTTGTGAATTCTGTTGATCGCTTCAACAGTGAACAGGTCAGAGGAAGGGAGGCGAGCCTATGTGGAACTTCCCTGCATAATCGGTTCAAGTGTCTGGTTTCTGTTGCACAAGAGGGTGAAGCAGTGACACAGGGGGTTCTGGAGGATCAAGGGATGAGGAGGGATCGGGATAAGATAGATGGGATGGAGGAGGGTTCCTTTGTGTCCAGGAATAGAATGGGCTCTTAAGCTCTGAGGTGGCTGAACCTGAATTGCGGGATTTGAGTTGTGATGGATCTGGAGATCATGAGTTGCAGGCTCTGGCAGTAGGGAATAACGTGGAGGTGGGGAAGGATGGTGTTGAAGATGTTGTTGGACTGCAAATGTCTGGAGTGGTGCTTGATAAAGATGTTGCTGGTGATTTCTGTTGTACAGTCAGGCAGAAGAAGGTGGTTGAGCAGGGGGTGCTGGATCAGAGGAAAGTGGTGGCTGAGCAGGGGGGAGAGCTTAAGCAGGATATGGCTCAACAGGAACTAAGGGAGGTGATCAAACTAGGGGAGTCCTCTCAGCAAGGGGATCTAGCGATGCAGGGCTTGGTGGTATGTGCTGAGACAGAGGGGAAAGATGCTGCACATGGGGATGTTGATGAGCAAAGGGTTTTGGCAGAACAGTAAGAAGTATCCCCAGTGGTGACCAACGTGGTGGCGGGAGAGACTGGTCGCGAAGGTGTGGCTGGTGGAAGGTTATCTGGAATGGTATTACTTTAATCTGGTAATGAGGAGGCATCTTCTGGTGACTTTGATTATCAAGAAGGGCAGAATACCTGCCCTGGGAATCAGGAAGCTGCTTGTGAGAATATGGGCAAGGGGGTGCAGGTGGGGGCACCTCACGTTGGCAATGAGAAGGCATTTGCGGGCTCTGATGTGCATGTCCTCCAACTTAGCAATGTGACCAGTGACAGTGTTGAGTATTCTGGACTTGCAGTGGCAGAAGGGGAGGTAGCAGCAAGGGGGTCATTTGGAAAGGGGCAGCTTCTCAAGAGGGCGCACCTGAAGTAGGGTTGGGGTGGGGGCAAGAGAAGGGACTTGGGAAGGAGGATGCCCCCAAGGGATGGTCCTGCCTGGGGAGGATGGGCAAAGGCCTCTGGTTGCTGTCGATGGGAGTGCAGAAATACCTGCCTTAGTGGCTCTAAGCTTGCCTCAGGATGATGTTTTTGTTGAGTGCCCCCTTAATCAGGAAGCCTCCTCTATCCGGATCAAGTGCATGGAATGGAAGCAGAGGAGCGCTCATTTGAGATCGAGAAGGTGAACGAGATGGATGATGGTCCCACCTCAATCTCCTCAAAGAGGAGGCGGAAGCGGGATTACTCCACTCTCCCCAGACCCATGGTTACTCGGGCTTCTTCAAAGGCGGTTAAGCTGAAAGTCAAGGTTAATAATCGGGAGCAGCCGCATTCCCTAGAACAAAAGAAACGTAGGGAGAAGTTTCTGACGCTCCTCAAGCTCAATGAGGATTATGAGTCGGGATGGGATGACTCTGAATCCTGCTTTGATGATGCGGCCTCTGGATATGGTGCGGATGGTGACCCTTATGGTGTGGCTTCTGTTTTTTCGGATTTTGGTGGTGACGTTGACTGATCTGTTTTCCTTTCCTTCTCTATTTTCCATTTGATCTTTCCTTTTTTGGGTCTTTGGGTTGGGGTTGTAAGGGGTTTTTGGGTGTGGGTCATTTGACCCCCCCCCCTCCCTTGTCTGGTGTGTCTTTTCTTTATAAATTTGGGGGGGCCAGGAACAGCCTGACCCCTTGAATCTTCCTTGCCCTAAAACCCTAAAACCCTCAAAATACAAAAAAACCCTAAAAACCCTAAAAACCATACAGTTCCACAAATACCCTAAAAATCCATGAACACGTAAAACACCCTAAAAGGCTCTAAAAAACACCATTAAAACCATGAAACCCCTAAAAACAGTTAAAAAACCCCCAAAAATGAATAGATTCCCTTAAAACTCCCTTAAAACCACTAAAAACTCTATAAACCTTAAACGCCCTAAAAACGTAAAAAAAATTAAAAAACTCAAAAAACCCTAAAAACCTAAAAAGACTCTAAAAACATGAGAAACCCAAAAAAATGTAAAACCCTCAAAATGCCTGAAAACCCCTAAAAATCGTCAAAATCCCTAAAAACTCTAAAAAACCCAAAAAACCAAAAAAAATCCTAAAAAATCCTAAAAATCCATGAAAATGTAAAAAACCCTAAAAACCCTGAAAACCCCCTGAAAACCATAAAACCCCTAAAAATCCTTAAAAACACTAAAAACAAAAAAAACACTAAAAACCCAATAAAAACTCTAAAAACCCTTAAAAACCCTCTAAAATGTTAAAAAACTCTAAAAACACTTTAAATCCCCTAAAAAACTCAAAAAAGCTAAAAACCTAAAAGACCCTAAAAAACCTAAAAACCCTAGAACCCTGAAAAACAAAAAACCCCTCAGAATCCCTAAAAACCATAAAAATCCTATAACCACCCTAAAAATTCATGAAAAGTTAAAAATCCCTAAAAACCCTGAAAAATCCTTGAAAACCATAAAACCCCTACAAACCACAAAAAACCCTAAAAATCCATAAAAAATAAATAACACTAAAAACCCTAAAACCTTTAAAACCCCTAAAGACATTAAAAAACTCTACAAACCCTAAAAAACCCTAAAAACCATAAAAATTCCCAAACCCCAAAAGACTCTAAAAACCCTTAAATACCATAAAAACCCTAAAAACTGTAAAAATCCCAAAAAACCCTAAAAAAACCCTAAAAATATCTAACAAACATAAAAACCCTCAAAATCCCTAAAACCCTAAAAAACCCTACAAACCATAAAAATCCAAAAAAACCCCTAAAAATCCATGAAAACATAAAAACCCTAAAAAGCCTAAAAATCCCCAGAAAACCATAAAAACCCCTAAATTTTTTAAAAACCCTAAAACCTATAAAAAACCTAAAAACCACTAAAAATTATAAAAATCCTTAAAACCCCTAAAAACTTTAAAAAACTCTAGAAAACCTTAAAAGCCCAACAAACCAAAAAAAACAAAAAACCTCTAAAAGCCATAAAAACCCCTTAAAAACCTAAATACCCTAAAAATCCCCAAGAACCATAAAATTCCCTAAAAACCATAAAAATCTAAAAAAACCTCTAAAAATCACTAAAAGCGTAAAACCCTAAACCCCCCCGAAAAACCATAAAAACCCCCTCAAAACCTTTAAAACCCTAAAACCCATAAAAATACAAAAAATGACTAAAAACTCTAAAAACCCTTAAAACCCCTAAAAAGTTTAAAGAAAATACAATGGATAATTCACTTTCACGTAGATATTCTCTCTTATCTTTACTGGATTCTAAACTCCTTGGTTTTAAATACATTAAGGATTTAGTTTCCACTTATACAGGTTTTGGGGAACCTTTTGGTCATTGCGAACCTAGATTTAGTTGGGAGAATTTTTATTTGCGTGATGTATTCTTATTTCGGATTGATAAGTTGTGTATTCCCAATTTCCCTATCTGTTTACTTTTACTAAAGGAGACAAATTATGGTTGGTTAATGGGACATTTTGGTGTTGGAAAAACTTTAAGAATTTTAAGTGATCATTTTTATTAGCCTAGGATGTCTAGAGATGTTCAAAAATATGTGATAAATTGCATTGTCTTCCATAAATCCAAATCTAAACTGAACCCACATGAATTATATCTTCCCCTCCCAATCCCCAACACCCCTTGGGAGGACATAACAATGAAATTTATTGTGGACTTACCAAGGACCAAGAGGGTGAGATTCCATTTTTTTGTGGTGGATCAGTTTTCTAAAATGTAACATTTTATTCCTTGTCACAAAACAAATGATGCCACTAATATTGCAACACTTTCTTTTAAGAAGTAGAAAAACTCTTTGTAATTCCAAGGATGATTTTATTGGATCACAACACAAAAACCCCAAAAAATCCTCGAAAAACCACAAAAACCATCAAAATCCCTAAAGACCCTAAAAAACTCTAAAACCCATAAAAATCCACAAAAACATAAAAACCCCATTTAAACCCTAAAACCCATTAAAAACCACTAAACCCCTCCAAATCTCTAAAAATCCTAAAAATCCATGAAAACGCAGAAAACCCTAAAAAACATAAAAAAATGACTGAAAACCATTAAAAACCCTAAAACCCCTAAAAACCCATAAAACCCTAAAACCACTAAAATCTCTGAAAACCCTTTAAACCCCTAAAAACATTAAAAACTCTAAAAAAGCTTTAAAAATCTAAAAACTAAAAAAAAACCCAAAAAAGAAAAAGAGGCATTAAAATCCCTTAAGACCTCTAAAAATCCTAAAAGCACTAAAAACCCCTAAAACCCCTCAAAATCCCTAAAAACCCAAAAACCCAAAAAACCCTGAAAACCTCCTAAAAACCATAAAAACCCATAAAATCCCATAAAAACTCTAAAAACCCAATAAAAACTCTAAAACCCATTAAAAACCTTAAAAATGTTAAAAAATCTAAAACCATTAAAAATGCTACAAAACTCAAAAAAGACTCTAAAAACACAAAAAGCCCTAAAACCCCTGAAAAACCAAAAAAAACACACAAAATCCCCAAAACCCCTAAAACAATAAAAATCCTAAAAAACCCCTAAAACCTATGAAAACCTAAAAACCCCCAAAAAACTCTAAAAAACCCCTGAAAACCACAAAAAACCCCTAAAAACCTTAAAAACCATAAAACCCCATAAAAATCTAAAAAACTACTAAACGATCTAAAAACTCTTAAAACCCCTCAAAAATGTTAAAAACTCTAAAAAACCTTAAAACCCATAAAAAATTCAAAACCCCCCCTCAAAATCCAAAATTCCCTAAAAAACACTAAAAACACCCTAAAAACCCTCAAAATATATAAAAACTCTAAAAAATCCTAAAACCATAAATATCCTAAGAGACCGTTAAAAATCCATGAAAATGTAAAAAACCTTAAAAACCCTGAAAAACCATAAAAACCCATAAAAACAATAAAAAACCATAAAACCCCATAAAAATCCTAAAAACCCACTAAAAACTCTAAAAACCATTTAAACCCCTAAAAACATTAAAAAATATATAAAAGACATTAAGACCCTAAAAAACTCAAAAAACACTAAAAACCCAAAAGACCCTAACAACCTAAAACCCCTAAAACCCCTTGAAAACCCCTAAAACCCCTCAAAATCCTTAAAAACCCTAAAACCCATAAAAATCCTAAAAAAATATAAGAATCCATGAAAAAATAAAAACCCCTAAAACCCATAAAAAGCCCTAAAACCTTAAAAAACCAAAAAAAACACTAAAAACCCTTCAAACCCCTAAACACCCAAAACAACAATAAAAACCCTGAAAAACCTGAAAAACCTGAAAACCCTTAAAACCTCGGGAAAAGGCTAAAAACACACAAAATCCCTAAAACCCCTAAAAACCATAAAAATCCTAAGAAACCCCTAAAAATCCCTGAAAACGTAAAACCCACTAAAAACCTGAAAAATTCCTAAAAACCATAAAACCCCTAAACACCTAAAAACCCAAAAAACCCAAAAGACCATAAAACCAAAAAACTCCCTAAACACATGGAAAACCCCCATAAAGCATCTAAAAAACCCTAGAAACCCTCAAAATATCTAAAAAACCTAAATCACCCTAAAAATCCTAAAAATCCATGAAAACGTAAAAAACCTTAAAAACGCTAAAAATCAATGAAAACCATAAATTCACTTAAAAATATTTAAAACCCCACAAAATCCACTAAAAACACTAAAAATCCTTTAAACCCCTAACAACATTAAAAACTCTACAAAATCTTAAAAACCCTAAAAACCCTAAAAACTCAAAAAAAATCCTAAAACCCAAAAAAGATCCTAAAACCCCTAAAAAACCCTGAAAAATACTAAAAACCCTCAAGTCCCTTAAAATCCAAAAAAAACCTTGAAAAAAAAAATCTTAAAACCCCCCTAAAAATAAATGAAAAAATGAAAAACCCTAAAATCCCTGAAAAACCTATGAAAACCATAAAACCCCTAAAACCCTTCAAAACCTTAAAAACCCATAAAAACCCTAAAAACCCACTAAAACTCTAAAAACCCCTTTAAATCCCTAAAAATGTTAAAAACTCTGAAAAACCTAAAACCCCAAAAAACTCAAAAAACCCTAAACCCCAAAAAACTCAAAAAACCCTAAAACCCAAAAGACCTCAAAGCCCTAAAAAACACTAAAAACCCTAACCCGCCCCAAAAAAAACCCTAAAAACACTCATAATTCATAAAAACCCTAAAAACGTAAAAAACCTAAAACCCCCTTAAAAATCCATGAAAACGTGAGAAACCTAAAAAACCTTGAAAACCCCTAAAAACCATAAAAACCCCTAAAAACCATAAAATCCCTAAAAACCCATAACACCCACTAAAAACCTTAAATATCTAAAAAACCCCTAAAAACTTTAAAAACTATAAAAAACCTTAAAACCCCCCAAAAAACTAAAAAATCCCTAAAAATCCAAAAAACCCTGAAAACCAAAACCCCTAAAAACTTCGAAAAAACCCTAAAAACCCCTAAAACCCCTAAAAACCCACAAAATCCATAAAAACCATAAAAACCATAAAATTCATGAAAACCCCCCAACCAATAAATACCAAAAAACCCCATAAAATCCATAAAAACAATAAATACCAAAAAACCCCATAAAATACTTAAAAACCCACTAAAAACTTTAAAAAAACTTTAAACCCCTAAAAGTGTCAAAAAATATAAATAACCTTAAAACCCCACAAAAACTCAAAAAAACCATAAAACTCCAAGACCCTAAAATCTCTTAAAACCCTAAAAACCCTAAAAACCTATAAAAACCTTAAAACCCATAAAAATCCATAAAAACAATAAAAAACCATAAAAAACCTAAAAACCCATAAAATGAATGAAAACGTAAAACCCCCTAAAAACCCTTCCAAAAACCTTGAAAACCATAAACATCTTAAAAACCCCGAAAGCCTTTAAAAAGCCAAAAAACCAACTAAAAACTCTAAATACCATTCAAAACACAAAAAAATTAAAAAACTCTAAATAATCTTAAAAAAGCTAAAAACTATAAAGACCCTAAAACCCTTAAAATCCCTAAAAACAAAAAAAACCCAGAAAAACCGTAGAAACCTTCAAAATCCCTAAAAACCCTAAAACCCCAAAAAAATTAAAAATCCTAAAAAACGCCTAAAAATCCATGAAGGGGAGCCGTTAAAAGTTGAAAATGGAGATCCAGGCATAAAAATCCATGAAAACATAAAAAACCCAAAAAACCTTGAAAACCCTCTAAACACCATAAACCCCCTAAAACTTTAAAAACTCCTAAAAACCCAATATCCACTAAAAAAATCAAAAACCCCTTAAAACCCCTAAAAATGATGAAAAACTATAAAAACCCTTTAAAACCCTATAAAAAACTCTAAAAAACCCAAAAACCTAAAAAGACCCTAAAACCGTGAAAAACCCTGAAAACACCAGAAAACCCAAAAAACCCTGAGAATCCTAAAATCCCCAAAATCCTAAAGACCACAAAAAACATAAAAACCCCCTAAAATCCATGAAATCGTAAAAAACCCTAAATATCATAAAATCGCTAAAACCCATAAAAAACCCCAACAGCCCATAAAAACCCTCAAAACCCACTAAAAACTCTAAAAAACCTTTAAAACCCTAAGAATCCTTAAATACCCTAAAAACCCTAAAGTTCCTAAAAACCTTAAAAACCCTTGAAACCCCCGAAAACCCCTTGAAATCCTAAAAAACTCTAAAACCCATAAAAATCTTAAAAAAACCCTAAAAATCCATGAAAATGTAAAAACCCCTAAAAACCTTAAATAACCATTGAAAACCATAAAACCCCTAAAAACCCTATAAACCCATAAAGACCATAAAAATCACAAAAAGATCTAAAAACCCTCAAAACTCATAAAAATGTTTAAAATTCTAAAAAACTCATAAAAAACCAAAATACCAAAAAGACCCTAAAACCCTAAAACCCCCTAAAAACTCCAAAAACCCCTAAAAAACATGAAAACCCCTAAAATCCCTAATATACATAAACACTCTAAAAACCATAAATATCTTTAAAAACCACTAAAAATCCATGAAAACCTAAAAAAACTAAAAACACCCTAACCCCCCCCCTAAAAAGTTGAAAACACCCTAAAAACCAAAAGGACCCTAAAAACCCAAAAAAACCCCCCAAAAAACCCATTAAAACCGTTAAAATCCTAAAAAACCCCAAAATTATATGAAAACGTAAAAAACTTTGAAAACCAACAAAAACCCCAAAAAAACCCAAAAAACCCCTAAAACACTTAAAAAACCTAAAAACCCGTAAAAACTCAAAAAATTCACTAAAGACTCAAAAAAACCCTTAAAACCCCTTGAAACATTAAAAAACTCTAAAAATCCTTTAAACCCCTAAAAACTCAAAAAACCTTAAAAACCCTAAAAACCTTTGAAAAACCCTAAAATCCCTCAAAATCCCTCAAAACACTAAAAAATCATAAAAACCATAAAATTTTTAAAAACCCCTAAAAATCCATGAAAATGTAAAACACCCTAAAACAATGAAAACCCCCCGAAAACCATCAATACCCCTAAAAACCTTAAAAACCCAAAAAACCCTAAAAAATCACTAAAAACTCTAAAAACATTTACTACCCCTAAAACGTTAAAAAACTCTAAAAAACCTCAAAACCCCAAAATACCCTATAAACCTTGAAAACCCCTCAAAAACGATAAAACCCCCCTAAAAACCATCAAAATACATAAAAACTCTAAAAAACACAAAAGACCATAAAAATCCAAAATGTCTGCTAAAAATCCATGAAAATGTAAAAAACCTTAAAAACACTAAAAACCCATAAAAACCCATAAAAACCATAAAAAATCCTAAAACCCCATAAAAACCTAAAAACCCACTAAAAACTCTAAAAACCCTTTAAACCCCTAAAAACATTAAAAAACTCTAAAAGTCATTAAAACCCTAAAAAACTCAAAAAAACACTAAAAATAGAAAAAGACCCTAAAAACCCTTGAAAACCCCTAAAAACCCTCAAAATCCGTAAAAACCCTTAAACTCATAAAAATCCTAAAAAAATCCTAAGAATCCATTAAAATATAAAAAACCCTAAAACCCCCTAAAACCCATAAAAACCCCTAAAAACATAAAAAACAAAAAAAACACTAAAAACCCTTAAAACCCCTAAACACCCAAAACAACAATAAAAACCCTAAAAACCCTAAAAACAACTAAAACCCTTAAAATCTATGAAAAAGCCTAAAAACACGCAAAATCCCTAAAAACCCTAAAAACCATAAAGGTCCTAAGAAACCCATAAAAAACCATGAAAACATAAAACCCACTAAAAATCCTGAAAAATCTCTAAAAACCATAAAACCCCTAGAAACATTAAAAACCCTGAAAACCCAAAAAGTTTCTAAAACCCAAATAGTCCCTAAACTAATTGAAAAAACACTTAAAACCTCTAAAAAACCCTAGAAACCCTCAAAATCTCTAAAAAACAGAAAACACCCTAAAAATCCAGCAAAACGTAAAAAACCCTAACAACCCATTAAAACGTAAAAACCCTAAAAACCCTAAAAACCCATGAAAACCATAAATTCCCCAAAAAATCTTTAAAAACCCTAAAACCCCATAAAACCCACTAAAAACACTAAAAAACCTTAAAACCCCCAAAAACTTTAAAAAACTCTAAAAAATATTTAAAACCCTAAAAACTCAAAAAAATCCTTAAAGCCCAAAAAGATCCTAAAAACCAAAAAAATATTAAAACCGCCTAAAAATCAATGAAAAGGTGAAAAACCCTAAAAACCCTATGAAAACTATAAAAACCCCTAAAACCCTTCAAAACCATAAAAACCCAGAAAAACCCTAAAATCCCACTAAAAACTCTAAAACACCTTAAAATTCCTAAAAACGTTAAAATCTCTAAAAAAACCTAAAAACCCCTAAAAACCTCAAAAAACCCTAAAACCTAAAAAGACCCCAAAGCCCCTAAAAACACTAAAAATCCTAAAACCCCATGAAAACCCTTAAAAAAACTCACAATTCCTAAAACCCTAAGAACCTTAAAAAACGTAAAAAACCCCTAAAAATCCATGAAAATGTGAGAAACCGAAAAAACCATGAAAACCCCCTGAAAACCATAAAAACCCCTAAAAACAATAAAATCCCTAAAAACCCATAAAACCCACTACAACATTAAAAACCTCAAAAACCCCTAAAAACTCTAAAAAACCTTTAAAACCCTAAAAAACTAAAAAACCCTAAAAGTCCAAAAAGACCTTTAATACCCTGAAAAACCCAAACCCTTAAAAACTCCTGAAAACCACTAAAAACCCCTAAAAACCCTAAAAATCCATAAAGACCATAGAAATCATAAAATTCCTAAAAACCCCTAAAAATCCATGGAAATGTAAAACCCCAAATAACCTTAAAACCCCCCTGACGACCATAAAAACCCCCAAACCATAAAAGACCCTAAAAACCCATAAAATCCTTAAAAACCCACTAAAAACTCTTAAAAAACTATAAACCCCTAAAAACTCCAAAAGACCCTAAAATCTAAAAAACCTTAAAACTACAAAAAACTCAAAAAACCCCCTAAAAACTCCAAAAGACCCTAAAATCTCTTAAAACCCTAAAAACCCTAAAAAACCGTGAAAACCTTAAAACCCATAAAAATCCATAAAACCCTAAAAACCCCTAAAAACCTAAACCCCCCCTAAAAATGAATGAAAACGTAAAACCCCCTAAAAATTCTTCAAAAAACCTTGAAAACCATAAAAACTTTAAAAACCCTAAAAGCTCATAAAAACCCTAAAAACCAACTAAAAACACTAAATACCCTTAAAAACACTAATTTTTTTAAAAAACTCTAAGTAACCTTTAAAATCTAAAACTATAAAAACCCTAAAAACCCAAAAGACCCTAAAAACCCTAAAAACCCCTAAAAGAATAAAACCCCTAGAAAAACCTTAGAAACCTTCAAAATCCCTAAAAACCCTAAAACCCTAAAAAATTTAAAAATCCAAAAAAAATGCCTAAAAATCCACGAAGGGAAGCTGTTGAAAGTGGAAAATGAATATCCAGGCCTAAAAATACATGAAAACATAAAAAACCCAAAAACCCTTGAAAAACCTCTAAACACCATAAAACTTTAAAAACTCCTAAAAACCCATAAAAACCCAATAACGACTGAAAAAATAAAAAACCCCTTAAAACCCCTAAAAATCTGAAAAACACTAAAAACCCTTTAAAACCCTAAAAAATCTAAAAAACCCCAAAACCCAAAAACACCCTAAAACCGTGGAAAACCCTAAAAACTCCAAAAAACCCAAAAAAACCCTAAGAATCCCTAAAATCCCTAAAACCCTAAAGACCACAAAAGACCTAAAAATCCCTAAAATCCAAGAAAACATAAGACCCTAAACCCCAAAAAACCCAAAAAACCTATTAAAAACCATAAAAACAGAAGAAAAAAAACCATAAAAAACCCTAATAACCAAAAAAACCCCATAAAACCCACAAAAAACTTGAACAACCCTTAAAACCCCTAAAAACGTTAAAAAATATAAAAAACCTTTAAAACTCTAAGAATCCTTAAGTACCCTAAAAATCTCAAAAAACCCTAAAGTGCCTAGAAACCTTAAAAACCCTTGAAAACCCTGAAAACCCCTTCAAATCCCAAAAAATCCTAAAACCCATAATAATATTAAAAACCCCCTAAAAATCCATGAAAATGTAAAAACCCCTAAAAACCTTAAATAACCATTGAAAACCATAAAAACTCCTAAAAACCTTATAAACCCATTAAGACCATAAAAATCACAAAAATCTATAAAAACCCTTAAAACTCATAAAAATGTTAAAAATTCTAAAAAACTAAAAAAAAACCTAAAAACCCCTAAAAACATGAAACCCCTAAAATCCCTCAAATCCATAAAGACCCTAAAAAACATAAATATCCTAAAAAACCCCTAAAATCCATGAAAATGTAAAAAACTAAAAAAACCCTAAAAACCCCCTTAAAAAACTCAAAAAAAAACCCCTAAAACCCAAAAGGACCCTAAAAACCCTGAAGAAAACCTAAAAATCCCTAAAAACCTCCCAAAATCCCTAAAAACCCAAAAAAACCCTAAAACTGCTAAAAATCCTAAAAGACCCCCAAAAAAACATGAAAACGTAAAAAACCCGGAAATCGAAGAAAAGCCCCTGGAAACCAAAAAAACCAAAAAAAACCTTAAAAAACCAAAAAACTAGTAAAAACCCTAAAAAATCACTAAAGACTCTAAAACCCTTAAAACCTCTTAAAACAATAAAAAACTCTAAAAATCCTTAAAACCCCTAAAAACTCAAAAAACCCTTGAAAAATCCTAAAATCCCTCAAAATCACTAGAAACACTAAAAAATCATAAAAACCGTAAATTTTTTAAAAACCCCTAAAAATCCATGAAAACGTAAAAAAACCCTAAAACCCTGAAAAACCCCTGAAAACCATCAATACCCCTAAAAACCCTAAAAACCCACTAAAAACTCTAAAAATCCTTACAACCCCTAAAACATAAAAAAACCCTTAAAACCCCTAAAAACTCGAAAAAAACCCTAAAAACCCAAAAGACCCTAAAAACCTTGAGAAACCCTAAAACCCTAGAACCCCAAAAAACCCCTAAAAACCCTAAAAACCCTAAAAACCCACAAATTCCCTAAAAAACCTAAAAATCCCTAAAAATAAAAAAATCCTAAAAAACACCTAAAAATCCATGAAATTGTAAATAACCCTAAAAACCCCTAAAAACCCATGAAAACCCCCGAAAACCATAAAACCCTTACAATATTTAAAAACCTAAAAACCCATAAAAACCCTAAAAACCACTAAAAACATCTAAAAACTCTAAAAATCCTTAAAACCCCAAAAAAGTGAAAAAAGACACTAAAAACCCCAAAATACCCTAAAAACCATAAAAATCCTAAAAACCTCTAAAAATCCATGAAAAGGTAAAAAGCCTAAAAATCCAAAAAAGCGCTTCAAAACCATAAATTCACCTAAAAATATTAAAAACTGTAAATTTTTTTAAAACACCTAAAACAACTAAAAACTCTAAATACCCTTAGAACCCCTAAAAATGTTAAAAACTAGAAAAACCTTAAAATCCCTAAAAAACTCAAAAAATCCAGAAAACCCAAAAAGATCCTAAATACCCTAAAACCCCTTGAGAAACCATAAACCCCTCAAAATCCCTAAAAACCCTAAAACCCCCAAAAAACCATAAAAATACTAAAAATGTAAGAACCCAATTTTTGCTACGGAAGACATTGGAATATTCTTGATGATATTCCAGAGTAGCGCCTTCAGACGGTGTGCGATTCCGAGCCCCGGTGTGGTCGAAATTAAATTTTCAGTGCGTTCACACTGGAAACACAAAACAAATGTGATAACTACTAAAGGGTGCTTCAGATCAGAGATCCGAGTGTACGGATGGGTCCGGAATGGGGTTTTTACCCTAGGAATGACATAAAACGTGTCGTCGCGGGACGTTTGGACCCCTCGCTCTTTTTCGGAACGTGGGACAGATAAATTAAATAATTAATTTATTTGTTTAATGGTGAAACCAAAGTATCTCTTAAACGGTGGCTCAGATTAGAAAAAAGAGGTCACCGTTGAGTTCGGAGCGTGTCGTTTACCCTGGGAGGGGTGTAAGTTTTGCGGGCGCGGGCCGTCGGTGAAAAATGGCTCCAGGGGTGTTTTTGTAATTTGACGGCTATGGGCGTTTAGTTTTATAACTATCAAACAGAAGCTCAGAATCAAATTATGAGACCACTGTTGAGCTCGGGAGGTGGTGTTTACCCTAGGGGAGGTTAAATTTTGACGTCACCAAAAGTTTTGGAGGCGGGTTAAAATTGAGGATTAAATTAATTAAAATTTAATTAATTTAATTTTCTTTTTAAACAATTAATCACCCCCTCCTCCTCCCTTTTCACCCCCTGGAGAAACCCTCAAGCCCCCTCTCCTCCTCCACTCCGGTGAGGTAGCTCCGACGAGGCAGCTCCGGCAAGGCGGTGATTCGACGACGAAGATCCGGGCAACGCCCACGAGGTAGGAGGTTTTTGTTGCGTTTTTATTCCCGAACCTCCTTTGAATCTAAATTTTAGCGTCGAATTGTTGTTTGATCCTCGAAAAAACACCATGTATACGTAGTACGTATTCTAATCTCTCCGACGCATGTTTCGGTTTTAATTTTGGAGTTCCGAGGCGTTCGCGGTTGCCGGTCGAAGTTTGAGGTGTTTTGGAGTTTTTTCCGGCGGTTTTGGGGTTCCAGCGGTTCAGCACGGCAGACCGGCGAGCGGCAGCGGCGGTCGGCACGAACTCCGGGCAGCGACGGGTCTTCATGGTGAGGCGGCACTAGCCGGGTGAGCTGGGAGCGTCGGGCGAGCGCGGCGGAGGCGGCTCCGGACGACGAGCTGGCGGCCGCGGTGTCGGGGTCGAGCGGAGGCGGCGAGCGCCGGTGTGGCGCGAGGTCGCGGAAGACCGAGGTCGCTGACCCCGGCCGGCAAACAGCGGACCCGCTTTTGCGGGTCCTCGCGTGGAAGAAATACCGGCCTTCGGGCCGGTCCAGTTTACGGGACCGCGGTCCGCACGGGTGAGCCGCGGACCGCGGCGGCTCAGCCGGCTGAGCCGCGGGCTTGAGCCGGTCCAGGGGGGTGTGGACCGGCCGGACCGGTCCGAACCACCCCCCCTCTTACATCCGGTGACGTTTAAAAATGCTGTAACTTCCAAAAGGCGCGTCCGTTTGACACGCCGTCTGTGGAAGTAGATCCGTATTGATGATGCGGTCTTTTGGAGATGGTTTCGGGAATTTTTAATTCCCGAAACGAGGGGCTTCTGTAGCACGACTCTTGCGTTAAGTAAGTCTGACGTTTTTTCGGGGAACTTGTTTGGGACGGCGCGGACGCGTCTGACGTCCGTTTTGAGCGCCATCAGTGGCATTGGGACCCTGGCACCGGGGCGAAGCTTCCCAGGTTGGTTTCGGGTGCTGAAGCCGGAGTTGGGGTGTGGGCCCCATGACCCGTCCTTTGAGCTGCGTGCAGCATTTTGTAACTTTTTCATCGGACGTCTGTTCGGAGCGTACGAGCAGTCGATTTTGGGTGTTTTTCAGAGGACATTGCATTGGCGTAGTCTGCCCGCTTTAATTACGCACGATGGTGCGGGACCCGCGAGGGCCGTTTCGGGAGTTGACGGTGATTTCCAGCTTTATCACCGGGTGTCCGTTTTGGACAAGTGATTAGTCGAACTTGTGTACTTTTTTGAGAGAATCGCAACGGTGTGATCCGTCCGTTGAGTTTCGGGATCGGGATGTGGGTCCCACGTAGCACCGCTCGTGTGCGGTGTGCCAGAATGTATCTTTTTATCCGGATATCTGTTGAGTTCAAGTGAGCAGTCTTTTTGGCGTGTTTTCCTGAGGAGATCGCAATGGTGTGATGCGCCCGACTGTTTTTGGGGCCGAGGCTCGGGATCACGGGACGTCGTTCGCGCGTGAGGCGGTGTTGGTGACTTTTCCTCTGGATATCTATTTGAGGCGAGTAAGTAGTCTATCTCGCATGTTTTTCTGTGAGGATTACAAAAGTACGATCCGTTTGCTTGGGTGGCACCTCATACGTGATCTTATTAAATGTGGAAATATGAAAGGTGCCCCGGTGGCGGTCCTTCTACCGTGTTTTTAGTGGACCCTTGGCGTGTGATCGCGTGCACTCCTGGGAGAGTGAGGTTGGTGTTTAAAGATATGTGGTTGGTTGTACCTCAGTTGTTGAGGTGGCAAGTTGGAGATGTTATGTCATGCCTTCGCGTTGACGTAGGGTGCCGTGTGCACGATATCCCTTGGTCTGAAAGTGAGGTATACTCTGGGAGTATACGGGAGCGCTTGGAGGTACATTTGGTTTGTACCTGAGACATTCGTAAGCTTAGTTGGGGTTGACTTGGGGCCACACGTCGTGTGGGCCCCATGTGCATGTCGTGTTCTACTTTGCGTACTTTGACCTCTTGCGACGTATAGGGTCCCTCTATGCTCGTTTGTTTGACCAACATGGTGGAGTTTTTCCCCTCGCTCTGTGCTCGTTTGTTTGACCAGCAGGGTTGAGTGGTCTCCCCCTGGTTTCGTTCTCGATGGATCGGCCGGTAGCAGTGCTAGTGACACCCAGTGATGGAACAGGTGCATAACCTCTTTTGGGTGAGTTCTTCTTGAGTTGGGTGGTTGCGTGATACCCACTCCGTGTTCGGTTGGCCAGTGTTGTACCCTCCAGTAGAGATGGCCAGTGCAGTTCTGAGTTTTACCCTCCAGCGGGGCTGGGCAGTGGGTTAATCATCAACTTCTAGGGTTTACCCTCCAGCAGAGACTGGGTAATGGGTCACCCGACACTCTTAGGGTCTACCCTCCAGCAGAGACTGGGCAGTGGGTCACCCGACGACCTCTTAGGGTTTACCCTCCAGTAGGGCTGGGCAGTGGTTCGCCCATCGTTTAGTTCCAGGTCTACCCTCCAGCAAGGCTGGGCAGTGGGTCGCCTGTCGACTTATTCCAGGTCTACCCTCCAGCGGGGCTGGGCAGTGGGTCGCCTGATGATGTATTAAGGTCTACCCTCGAGCGGGGCTGGGCAGTGGGTCGCCTGATGATCTATTAAGGTCTACCCTCCAGCGGGGCTGGGCAGTGGGTCGCCTGATGATGTATTAAGGTCTACCCTCCAGCGGGGCTAGGCAGTGGGTCCCCTGATGATGTATTAAGGTCTACCCTCCAGCGGGGCTGGGCATTGGGTCGCCTGATGATGTATTAAGGTCTACCCTCCAATGGGGCTGGGCAGTGGGTCGCCCGATGATGTATTAGGGTTTACCCTCCAGCAGGGATGGGAAGTGGGTCACCTGATATCTGGATATGAATTACCCTCCAGCAGGGCTGGGCAGTGGGGCACCTGTTGGCATTCCAGGCTCAGTCCTTTATACTAGGCTAATATAAGGCTTTCCTCCGTGATTACCAGAGCGGGACCCTTGGTTATACAGGTCAGTGTTGTGATGGCTTTGACTTTAAGAAGACCTCTCGACTGCAGGGCGGTGACAAGGTGTGGTTTGACTTTCCCTAGAACTCTCAAGTACGAGGGGAACTTTCCCCACTGAGATGCGTTCTTGTGACGCGATCTAAAACCGTGCAGGCGAGTCAGTGCCGCCCAAAGTGGATAGTTTCGAGATGCGGTGATTGAGCCCCTTAGCTTGCGGTTCGGGGTAGACGTATGGGATGTTGGGCATCGATGGTGTTACTTCTGGGACCGTTGGTGACTCTCTTTTCTTGGGCTGAGCTACGGGATGGAGATCCACTTACGACGTTGTTCGGGCTTCTTGCTAAGCATAAGGATATGTATATACCATGTTCCAGTACCCACTTCTTGGGTTTGGTTACTCTCCTTCCAAAAGAGGTGAAGATTCGCAGGGTATGCCACGTGCTTTTCGTGTCTAGCTTCTTGTGGTTGGACGAGTCTACCATGCTTCTATAGGTAGCGAAGACTCGACGGGAAGTTCATCTTCTCACCGTTTCTAGCTCCTTGTGTCTGGACGAGTCTGCCTTCTTTCCTCTTGTTGGGTTGATCTAGACTCTTCACTGTACTCTTTACTTCACTTTCAGTTGTACTCCTCTACTATTCCCTGTTCGCTCTACTGCTCACCTTTCGGTACCTCCTTTGTTGCTCCCTCGAGCCTTCGGGGTATCCTACTGAGTATTTTTATACTCACCCATGCTTGGGCTTTGCCCGCACTTGGTGTGCCCTTGCAGACGACGGACAAGTTGGTCGTGACTTAAGTGGATCTTAGGAGTTCAGGAGCGTGGACCGCATGCGGTGGTCGGAGTCGGGTTCCAGGTGGAGGACCCTTCCAGCTGTTTTCTTTTCTGTTTACCTGTTGCCGGGTTGTGGCACATTTTCTGGTTGGGTGCGTGTTTTTTCCCTTTTTCCTTTTTAGCAATTTACTTGTACTGTTTAGAGGTCGATGCACATTTGTGGTATATATATAGCAGTTGCCCTTTTCTTTACTTGTCTTTTCTTTTACTCTGCACTGTTGCATTGAGTGTGTTGTGTGTGTGTGTACAGGTACTTAGGCAAAGGCCTCCCCGAGTTGTTGTGCCTTCGACGCTGGTCGCCAGCCCCTGGCCTATGGAGGCGGGCTTGGGGTAGTTCCGGCTCGAGCCCGGGTAGGGTCGGGTCGTGACAAAAAAAACTCTTATGAATAAATGAAAATGTAAAAAAAACCCTAAAAACACTAAAAACTCCTTGAAAACCATAAAACCCTTAAAACCCGAAAAACCACTAAAAACTCTAAAACCCCTAAAACCTAAAAATTCCATAAAAACCTAAAAAACCCTAAAAACCAACTAATAACTCTAAAAACTCTAAAACACCATAAAACCCTAAAATACTAAAAAACCCTAAAAACCCAAAACACCCTAAAAACCCTGAAAACTCCTAAAACCCCCCAAAAAACCCTCAAAAACCCCAAAACCCCTCAAAATACCAAAAAAATCTAACAAACCCTAAAAACCATAAAAATCCAAAAATTGCCTTAAAAATCCATGAAAATGTAAAGAAACCCTAAAAAATCAGAAAAGCCCCCCAAAACCATAATACCTACTAAAAATCTTAAAAAACCCATAAAAACCCTAAAAAATCACTAAAAACTCTAAAAATTCTTAAAATGCCTAAAAACCATCGAAATCCCTAAAGACACTAAAAACCCATAAAACCCTAAAAACCCCTAAAAATCCCTAAACCCCCCAAATCCCTAAAAACCCAAAAACACCCTAAAAACCAAAAAAATCCATGAAAACATAGAAAACCCTAAAAAACCCCGGAAAACCAAAAACCCCTTAAAACCATAGAAAATCCTTAAAACCCTAAAAAACCACTAGAAACTCTAAAAACCCCTAAAACCCCTAAAGACATTAAAAATCTCTAGAAACCTTAAAAACTCTAAAAACTCAAAAAAAAAACCAAAAACCCCTAAAATCTCTAAAAACCCCAAAAAATCTTAAAACCCCTAAAATGATAAAATCCCACAAAATCCCTAACAACCCTAAATGCGTTGGGTCTTCGGATGGGGGGATCTTTCCCAGCTTTCCCGATGCGCGTCCCACCTCCGGATCTTGCTTCTTGGTGCCTGGTTTCGGGTTCCGAAATGCTGCGAAGGTTCCCCTCTCGTTCTTCAGGTTCGTTTCAAACTTCTAGTGTGCCTTGTTTCGGGACCCGGTTTCGTTGATGCGAAGGTTCCCCTCCCGGCTCAAGGTCACCAGTCGGCCTCTGGCGTGCCTGGTTCGAGACCCGGCTTCGGTTGCTGCTCCCCCTTCCAGCTCCTGATCAGTTGCAGATCTGGTGGTACCGATGTCGGCTTGTCTGCAGGGCTCCTCCGTTTCGTTTGCCTTGCGCCAGATCTGGTGAGCGCGGTGTCAACCCCGGCATGCTCCCGAACCCTCAAATGTCTTCCTGGTTCGATGTCGGCTGTAGGTTTGGCTTGGTGTGCTCAAGTTCGAGTCCTGTTGCTTAGAGGAGGGAGGCTTTGGTTTCTTCTGATTCTCTGTCTCTTGCTGCTTCTTATGGTCTTTGGTTGTGGTTCTATGCACTGGTCTTTGACATGCAATGGAGGATTTGATTTGATGTGGTTGATGGCGAGTTGGTTTGATGGAATGGTTGTCTGGGGAGAGCTTGATTGGATGGGATGGTTATGCAGCGTGGCTGTGATGTTTTGGTGTTGGTGCTGGATACTGTTCTGGTGCTGGTTGGCTGGATGGTGTTGTGGTCTATTTTTCTGGTGGTGAATGGTTGTGGTGGTTTGAAATGGTGATGGTGGTACTGATAGATATTTTCTATGCTGGTTGTTGTTTGGCTGGGATGTGCTGGATGCTGGTTTTTTGAGTTTTGATGATGCGAGGTGCTGGATGCTGGGATGCTGGATGATGTCTAAATGCTGGTTGTTGGTTAGCTGTGAGCTGCTGGATGCTGGTACTGGCTGGATGTGACATGAGGATGCTGCGGTTGTGTCTGTTTTTGTGCCTTTTTCTTTCTTTGTTTTTCTTTCTTTGGTTTTCTTTCTTTGGCGTGGGTTGTAAGGGTTTTTGGGTGTGGGTCGTTCGACCCCTCCCCTCCCTCGTCTGCAGTGTTTGTGTCTTTTTGTTTAATAAATTTTGGGGGTGCCAGGAATAGCCTGGACCTGAGCCTTCTTTTCCCTAACAACCCTAAAAGACTATAAAAATCAAAAAAACCACTAAAAATCCATCAAAACATAAATTTGGGGGGGTCGGGAATAGCTCGACCCTTGCATCTTCTTTGCCCTAAAAACCCAAAAAACCCTTGAAAATCCCTAAAAACCCACAAAATCCATAAAAACCATAAAATCCTTAAAAATCCTATAAACACCCTAAAACCCGTGAAAACGTAAAAAACCCTAAAAAACTGAAAAGCCCCTTAACACCATAAAAACCCCTAAAAATCTTTAAAAACCCTAAAACCCCATAAATACCCAAAAAACTACTAAAATATCTAAAAACCATTAAAATCCCTTAAAAATGTTAAAAAGATATTAAAAATATTAAAACCCATAAAACTCCAAAAAATCCAAAAAGCCCTAAAAACACTAAAACCCCTAAAAACCCCAATAAAAACCCTCAAAATAATTAAAAACTCTAAAAACCCTAAAAACCATAAAAATCCTAAAATTCCTCTAAAAATCCATCAAAAAGTAAAAAAACCATAAAAACCCTGAAAAACCCTGAAAACCCTTGAAAAGCCTGAAAACTCCCCTAAAAACATTAAAAATCCAAAAACCACTAAATACTCTAAAAGCCCTCAAGACACATAAAAACCCCAAAAGACCCTAAAACCCCTAAAACCCCTTAAAACCTCTAAAAAAGCCTAAAAACCCTTAAAATCCCTAAAAACCCCTAAAAACCATAAAAATCCTAATAAACCCCTAAAAATACCTGAAAATGTAAAAAACCCGGAAAAACCCATGAAAACCATAAAACCCTTAAAAACCTTAAAAACCCCAAAAGACCCAAAAACCCCAATAAAGTCCTGAAAACCCAGAAAAATCCCTAAAACCCCTAAAAACTCTAAAAATCTTAAAAAACCCTAAATATCATTAAAAACCTCAAAAAACCCTAAAAACCCTAAAACCCCTTAAAACCAAAAAATTCCCTGAAAACCTTAAAAACCTCTAAAACCCCATAAAAACCACTAAAAAGACTAAAAATCCTTAAAACCCTAAAAATGTTAAAAAACTCTATAAAACCTTAAAACCCCTAAAAAATTCAAAAAAAACCCTACAAACCCAAAAAGATCCTAAAAAACCTGGAAAACCCTATAAACCAATGAAAACCCCAAAAAATATTTAAAAATACTAAAAACCTCTCATGTTTTCTCTTGTCTAGTCTATCGCGAATATGGTGACTTCTCTTGGCTGGTTGGTTTTGTGCTGACAGGGTATTGTTGCTTAGGTTGTTGGGTGCTGGGTTTCAGAGATGCCTTTTTTGGTTTGGTGGCTTCTAACTACTCATGTTGGGGAGGATTTTTTTGGTACTTCTGGTTCTGGTTGTCATTCGGCAGGCTGTGTTGGGCTTGCAGGTTGGTGGCGTGTTGTTTCATTCTTGGCTAGGGTGTGTCTAGCTGTGTACTTGTGTAGAAGCTTGCTTGTGGATAGGAATAGTGGAGTGCAGAATGCTAGTCTTTGGCTTGGGTTTCGCTTCTTTATTTTTGATTTTTTTGTCCTTCGGGTTGGTTGTTTCACCCTTGGGTGATAGTTTGCACTTCAATTTATTTTCCTTTTTATATATCATGTTCTATTTGTCTTATAAAAAACACAAAAAATGTTAAAACCACAAAAAATTCTAAAAACCCTTTAAAAAAAATTAAAACTCTAAAAAACCTTAAAATCCCATAAAAACTCAAAAAAACCCTAAAACCCTAAAAGACCCTGAAAACCCTAAAACCCATTGAAGACCCTAAAACCCCTCAAAAATAAAATTTGGGGGGGTCAGGAAGCCCGATCCTCGCATCTTCCATTCCATAAAAACACCAAAAACCCCTAAAAGCATAAAAACCCCTAAAAACTATAAAAACCCCCAAAAATCCATAAAAACCCTAAAACCACTAAAAACTCTAAAAATTATTAAAATCTCTAAAAACGTTAAAAAATTCTAAAAAACCCTAAAAATCAAAAAATAACCTAAAAACACTAAAAAATTCTAAAAAAACTAAAACCCCTTAAAACCATAAAAAAATAAAAATCCTAAACACCCCTAAAAATCCATGAAACCGTAAAACCCTTAAAAAAATGAAAAACCATAAAACCCCCTAAAGACCATAAAAACCCCTAAAAATTCATAAAACCCTAAAAACCACTAAAACCCTTAAAATCATAAAAATGTTAAAAAAACTCTAAAAACCTTAAACCACTAAAAAACAAAAAGAAACCCTAAAAACCCATAAAATCCCTCAAAACCCTAAAAAACCATAAAAACCTTAAAACCCCCCTCTAAATCAATAAAAACATAAAAATCCCTAAAACCCCTAATAACCTAAAAAATCCAAAAAACCCAAAAAACCACACAAAATCTTTAAACCCCTAAAATATTTAAAAGCTCCCTTAAATACCCTTAAAAACTTAAAAAACCCTAAAGACCCTAAAAACCCAAAAAATAGCCTAAAAACCCAAAAAACCTTAAAACCCCTATAAACCCTAAAAGTCCTAAAAATTCCTAAAAACCTTAAAAACCATAAAAATCATAAAAAACCCTAAAATTCAATAAAATGTATAAAAACCTAAACCCCCCCCAAAACAATAAAAACACCTAAAAACCATAAAAACCATAAAAACCCATAAAAACTCTAAAAACCCATAAAACCCTTAAAAATGTTAAAAACTCTAAATAACCTTCAAACCCTAAAAAACTCAAAAAGACTAAAAAACACCCAAAAGACCCTAAAAATATTGAAAACCGCTAAAAACCCTAAAAGCCTCTGAAAACCCCTAAAACCCTCAAAATCGCTAAAAACCATAAAAACACTAAAAACTATAAAAATCCTAAAAACACCCTAAAAATCCATTAAAATTTTAAAAACCCTAAAAACCCAAAAAGACCCCTAAAAACCACAAAACCCGGAAAAAGCCAAAGAAACCCTAAAAACCGATAAAAATCCTAAAACCATTAAAAACTCTAAAAACCCTTAAATCCCCAAAAAACGTTAAAAATTTATAAAAACCCTTAAAACCCCTAAAAAGCTAAAAAAACCTAGAAGACAACAAAAACCCTAAGAACCCCTGAAAACCAAAAAAACCCCTCAAAATCCCTAAAAACCATAAAAAACCCTAAAAACCATAAAAATCCTAAACCCTCCCTAAAAATCCATGAAATCGTAAAAAACCTTAAAAACCTTGAAAAACACTGAAAGCCATAAAAACCTCTAAAAACCATAAAAATCCTGAAACCCATAAAAACCCTAAAAATCACTAAAAACTCTAAAAATCCTTAATACCCACAAAACGTTAAAAACTCTAGAAAACCTTAAAAACCCTAAAAAACCCTAAATGCCCTAAAAAATCCCACACACCCTCAAAATCCCTAAAAGGCTAAAACCCTAAAAGCCATAAAAATTATAAAAAACGGAAAAAATCCTTAAGAATGTAAAATACATAAAAACCCAAAGAAAACTTAAAACCCCTGAAAACTATAAAAAACCAAAAAAACCCATAAAAACACAAAAAAGAATAAAAACTCTAAAAACCCTTAAAACCCCTTAAAATATTCAAAAATCTAAAAAACCTTAAAAACCCCCAAAAAACTCAGAAATATCCTAAAAACCCAAAAAAGGCCCTAAAAACCCTTAAAAATCTAAAATCCAACAAAACCCCCAAAACCATAACAATTATAAAAAAGCCTCTAAAAATCAATGAAAACATAAAAAACCCTAAAAGCCTAGAAAAACACCTCAAAACCGTAAAAACCCCTAAGAACCTTAAAAAACTCTAAAAACTCATAAAATCTAAAAAGCCGATAAAAACTCTAAAAACCCCTGAAAATGTTAACAACTCTAAAGAACATAAAAAACTAAAAAAAACTAAAAAAATCCTAAAAACCAAAAAAACCCTAAAAACCCTAAAAACCCATAAAACCCCAAAAAACCCTAAAAACCCATAAAACCCTAAAAACAACTAAATTATAAAAAAAATCCTTAAAACCCTTAAATATGATGAAAACATTAAAATCCAAAAACCCCCAAGAGACCCTAAAACCTTGAAAACCCATAAAAACCCTAAAAACCATTGAAAATCCCTAAAAACCTTCATAATCCCAAAAAACTCTAAAAATCCCTTAAACCCGTAAAATTCCTAAACCCCCCTAAAAATCATTAAAAAGGTAAAAAACCTTGAAAACCCACTTAAAACCATAAAACCCCTAAAAACCTTAAAAACTATAAAAACCCATAAAAACCCTAAAAACCACTAAAAACATTAAAAACCCTTAAACCCCATAGAAACATAGAAAACTCAAAAAAAACATTTAAAGCTCTAAAAAACTCAAAAAAACCCCTAAAAACCCCAAAAGACCCCCAATCCCCTAAAAACCCTAAAACCCCAAAAAACCCCCAAAAACCCCAAAAAACCCCAAAGAACCCGCAAAATACCGAAAACCATAAAAAATATTAAAATCCTAATAAACCCCTAAAAATCCATGAAAACGTAAAACACCTTAAAAATCCTGAAAACTCTTGAAAGCCATAAAACCCCTAAAAACATTAAAACCCTCTAAAAAAACCAAAAAACCACAAAAAAAACTCTAAAAACGCTTAAAACCCATAAAAACGTTAAAAACTCTAAAAAACCTTAAAACCCCTAAAAACTCAAAAAACACTAAAAACTAAAAATACCCTAAAACCCTGAAAACCCTAAAAACCCCTAAAAACCCCCAAAACCCTCAAAATCCCAAAAAACCCTATAACCCATAAAAACCCTAAAAACCCATAAAATCCATTAAAATGTAAAAAATGATAAATACCCTGAAAAACCGCTAAAAAACCACAAAACCCCTAAAAACCTTAAAAAACCCTAAAAACCATAAGAACCATAGAAAACCACTAAAAAATCTAAAACTAAAAAACCGAAAAAAGTTAAGAAACTCTAAAAGCCCTTAAACCCCTAATAACTAACAAGAAATCATAAAACCCAAAAAGACCATAAAAACCCTAAAAACCCATGAAAACCAACAAAACCCCCAAAATCTTAAAAACCCTCGAAAACCCTAAAAACCATAAAAATCCTAATAAATCCCTAAAAATCCTTGGAAACGTAAAAACCCTAAAGACCCTGAAAACCCCTTGAAAACCATAAAAACCCTAAAAAACCTAAAAAACACGTAAAAACCCATAAAAAACCTTTAAAATAACAAAAAACTCTAAGAATCCTTAAAACCACAAAAAATGTTCAAAAACTCAAAAAAAACCATAAAAGCCCTAAAATGCTCAAAAAACCCCTTCAAACCAAAAAGTCCATAAAACCCTAAAAACTCTAAAAACCTAAAAAACTCTAAAAAACTTTCAAAATCCCTAAAACCCTAAAAACCCTTAAACCATAAAAATCCTAAAAAACCCTAAAAATGAATTAAAGCTTAAAACCCCTAAAAAACACTAAAAAATTCACGGATACCATAAAAACCTTAAAACCCCATAAAACCACTAAAAACTATGAAAACCCTTTAAACACATAAAAACATTATAAACACTAAAAAACCTTAAAAACCCAAAAAGGTTGTAAAAACCCTGAAAAAAACCCTTAAAAACCCTAAAACCCCCTAAAAACCCCTAAAAACCCTAAAACCCCTAAAAATGATAAAAATACTAAAAAACCTATAAAAAACAATGAAAATGTAAAAAACCCTAAATACGCTAAAAAAAACCCTAAAAACTCTAAAACCCCTTAAAATCCATAAAAACAAGAAAAACTCTAAAAACCTTAAAACCAGTAAAACCCAAAAAACCCAAAAAAAACACAAAACCCCTAAAAACTCTAAAAACCATTTAAAACCCCAAAAAATGCTAAAAACCCTAAAAAACCGAAAAAACCATAAAATAACTCAAAAAAACCCAAAAAACACCATAAATCCCTAAAATCCCCCAGAATCCCGAAAAATTAAAAACCCTGAAAACCCCTTAAAAACATAAAAACCCCTAAAACAGCTCAAAACCCCATAAAAAACCCTAAAACCCACTAAAACTCTAAAAATCCTTTAAACCCCTAAAAACGTTAAAAAACTTGAAAACCCCAAAAAAACCCTAAAACTCAAAAAAAAAAAACAAACCCCAAAAACCCAAAAAAATGCTTGAAAATCCCTAAAAACCCTTAAAAACACTAAAAAAGCCTAAAACCCCCCAGAATCCTTAAAAAGCCTAAAAACCCATAACCCTAAAAAACCTAGAAAATCCAAAAAATAAAAAATTCTAAAAGACGCCTAAGAATCCATGAAAACGTAAAACAACCCTGAAAACACCCTAAAAACCTTAAAAACAATAGAAAACCATAAACCCCAAATAGTCCAGTGAAAACTCTAAAAAACCCTTTAAAACCCTAAAAATGTTAAAAAACTCTTAAAAACCTATAAAACCCTAAAAAACTCAAAAATACCCAAAAATACCCAAAAGTCCCTAAAAACATTGAAAACCCCTAAAAAACTCTTTAAAACCCACAAACCCCTCAAATTCCCAAAAAAACCAAAAAAAAATCCTAAAACCCATAAAAATCCAAAAAAAACCCTAAATGTCCATTGAAACGTAAGAAAACCCTAAAAACCCTGAAAAAAACCCCTAAAAACCATAAACACTCCTCAAAACGTTAAAAATCTCTAAGAAACCATTAAAACCCTAAAAAACACAAAACAAATCCCGAAAACCAAAAAGACTATGAAACCTTTGAAAAGCGTGAAAAACTAAAGAAAACTTCACTAAAAATCCCTGAAAAACCAAAAAAACCTAAAAACCATAAAAATCGTAAAAAACCCCTAAAAATCCAGAAAATGTAAAAAACTCTAAACCCGCCATAAAAAGATTAAATCCCCTAAAACGCATAAAAACCCTATAAAAACTAAAAACTCTAAAAACGCTTAAAACCATAAAAACGTTAAAAAACTCTAAAAAACCTCAAAACCCCTAAATACTCAACCCCCCCTAAAACCCTAAAAGACCCTAAAAAACTCTAAAAATACCTAAAACCCCTAAAACCCCTAAAAACCCTATTAACCTTCAAAGTACTTAAAAACCATAAAAATCCCAAAAACCCTAAAAAATACAAGAAAATGTAAAAAACCCTAAAAACCCTGAAAACCCCAGAAAATCCATAAAACCCCTAAACTCTTTAAAAACCCCTAAAACCTCATAAAAACCAGTAAAAAACTCTAAAACTCTTAAAACCCCTGAAAATGTTAAAAACTCTAAAAAACCTTAAAAAACTAAAAACTCTAAAAAAACCTGAAAATTCCTGAAACCCCTAAAATCTCAAACTCCCTAAAAAACCCTAAAAACTGAAAAAACCATAAATATCCTAAAAAACCCCAAAAAATCCATCAAAACATAAAAATCATAAAATGAAAACCCCTTAAAAACCATAAAAACCCCTAAAAACCCAAAAAACCACTAAAAACTCTAAAAACCATTTAACCCAAAAAAATGTTAACAAAATATAAAAAACCTTAAAACCCTAAAAAAGTAAAAAAAACCCCTAAAACCCCTAAAAGACCCTAAAACCCTCAAAACCATGAAAATCCTAAAAACACTAAAAAACCAATGAAAACGTAAAAAACCCTGACGACCCCTAAAAACCATAAAAGCCACAAAAAAAACCTTAAAAAGTCTAAAACGCCATAAAAACCTAGACAATAACTAAAAACTCTAAAAACCCTTAAATACCCTAAAAACTCAAAAAAAAACCATAAAACCCTAAAAAAATCAAAAAAAACTTACAACCCCAAAAGACCGTAAAAACCCTAAAAAAAATCTAAAACCGCTGAAACCCACTAAAAACTCACAAAAATCCCAAAAACCCCTAAAAACCTAAAAACCATAAAATCCTAAAACCCTAAAAATCCATGAAAACATAAAAAACCCTAAAAAATTGGAAAAAAACTTGAAAGCCAAAAAAAAACCCTAAAAACCTTTAAAAAAAACAGAAAACCCATAAAAACTCTAAAAACATAAAAAACTCTAAAAACCCTTAAAACCCTTAATAATTTTAAAACTCTAAAAAAACATTAAAAACCTTAAAAAGCTCAATAAAAAATAAAAAAGTCCCTAAATTCCCCAAAACCCCCCAAAACCCCCCAAAACCCTAAAAATACTAAAAACCATAAAAATCCCTCAAAACCTTAAAAACCCTAAAAGCCATAAAAATCCTAAAAACCCATAAAAATTCATTAAAACGTAAAAAAAACCCTGAAAACTCTGAAAACCTTCTAAAAACTATAAAACCCCTAAAAACCTAAAAAAACCCTTAAAACCCATAAAAACCAATAAAATCCATATAACCCACTAAAAACTCTAAAAGCCCTTGAAAAACCCTAAAAACCCTCAAAATCCTTAAAAACCCTAAAAAACCCTAAAAACCCTAAAAACCAAAAAAACTCTAAAGACTTCTAAATATCCATGAAAACGTTAAAAACCCTAAAAACCCACAAAAACCCTAAAAACAACTAAAAAATCTAAAAACCCATTAATCCCCTAAAAACTTTAAAAAATTATAAATAAATTTAAAACCCTAAAAACCTGTAAAGACCTTTAAATCCCTCAAAATCTTGAAATACCCAAAAACCCATAAAAATCCTATAACCCCCTAAAAATCCATGAAAACATAAAATAACCTAAAAACCCAGAAAAACCCCTAAAACCACTAAAAACTACCTAAAAACCTAAAAACCCCTAAAAACCAATAAAAACCCTAAAAACCACTAAAAAACTCAAAAAACCCTTCAAAACCCCTAAAAATATAAAAAAAAACCTTTAAAACCCAAAAAGACCCTAAAAACCCAAAAAACCCCAAAAACATTTAAACCCTCAAAATTGAAAAAAAAACCTTTAAACCCCAAAAGACCCTAAAAACCCTAAAAAACCCCAAAAACATTAAGACCCCTCAAAATTGAAAAAAAACAATAAAACTCTAAAAAGAATAAAAACCTTAAAAAATCCTAAAAACCCATCAAAAGATATAAAATCCTAAAACACTAAAAAACCCATGAAAACCTTAAAAAACCATAAAAACCATAAAACCCCTAAAAAATACCGAAAACTCTAAAAACTGTAAAACCCCATAAAAACGTCAAAAACTATAAAAACCCAAAAAACCTTAAAAAACTCAAAAAACCCCACAAGCAAAAAATATCCTAAAAACCCTGAAAAACTATAAAAAACCTTAAAACCCCTAGAAACTCAAAAGAACCCTAAAACCCAGCTAAAAACTCTAAAACCCCTTCAAATCCTAAAAATCTTAAAAAATGCTAAAAAACATTAAAAACTAAAAAAACCCAAAAAACCCAAAAAGACACTTAAAACCCTTAAAACACTAATCACAATAAAATCTTGAAAAAACACTAAAACCCCTCAAAATCCCTAAAAACCATAAAAAAACACAAAAAAACCATAGAAATCCTAAAACCACCAAAAAAACCAAGAAAACATAAAAAACCCTAAAACCCTAAAAGGCCACTGAAAACTATAAAACCCCTAAAAACCATAAAACCCCTAAAAATCCATAAAAACCCCAAAACCACTAAAAACTCTAAAAACCCTTTAAACACCTAAAAATATTAAAAACTCTAAAAAACATTAAAACCTTAAAAAATTTAAAAAACACTAAAAACCAAAAAAGACCCTAAACCCAAAATAACCCCTCAAAATCCTTGTAAAACCCTAAAATCCCTCAAAATCTTAAACACCCTAAAAATTGATAAAATCCTAAAACCCCCAAAAACTCTATGAAAATCTAAAAACCCCCCCAAAACTCAAATGAAAATGTAAAAAAGACCCAAAACCCCCCAAAAAACCCTCAAAACCATAAAATCCTAAAAACAATAAAAAACCCAAAAACCCATAAAAACCCTAAAAATCCTAAAACCACAAAAAAATCTAAAAACCCTTAAAACCCCAAAAAATGTTTAAAAACTCTAAAAAACCATAAAATCCCTAAAAACACAAAAAAACCCCAAAACCCAAAAATACGTAAAAAATCACTGAAAACACTAAAAACCTTTAAAAAAACCTAAAATCCCTCAAAATCCATAAAATACCAAAAAAATCAAAAAACCATAATAATCCTAAGAAACCCATAAAAATCCATGAAAATGTAATAAACCCTAAAAACCCTAAAACTCCCTAGAAAACCATGATAACCCCTAAAACCCAAAAAATACCCAAAAAATCTATAAAACCCTAAAAAACTACTAAAAACACTAAAAACCCTTCAGAACCCTTAAAATGTTTAAAAAATTAAAAGCATAAAAACCAAAAGAGAATTAAAAAACCCCTAAAAATCCAAAAAGACGCTAAAGACCCTAAAAACCCCCAAAACCCATAAAAACCCTAAATACCTTGGCAACCCTCAAATTCCCTAAAAACCCTCAAAAACATTAAAACCCATAAAAGTCCTAGAAAAACCCCTAAAAAGCCATTGAAAACCATAAAAATCCTTTAAATACTTAGAAATCCCTAAAAAAATATAAAAACATAAAAAACCACTAAAAACTCTAAAAACCCTTTAAACCCCTAAAAACGTGAAAAACTCTAAAAACCATAAAAACCCTAACCCCCCCCTAAAAACCCATAAAGACCGTAAAAATCATGAAAACCCCTAAAACCCCAAAAAAACACATGAAACCCCCTAAAAATATAAAAATCCGTAAAAATCCTAAAAGTCCCTAAAAACCATAAAAAACCAAAAAACCACTAAAAATCCATGAAAATGCAAAAACCCTGAAAACTTTGAAACCCCCTAAAAATAAAAAAACCCCTAAAGAGATTAAAAAATCTTAAAAACCCATAAAATCTATAAAACCCACAAAAAACTCTAAAAACCATCAAAACCCCTAAAAACGTTAAAAAAATCCAAAAAATCTTAAAACCCATAAAAAACTCAAAAAACCCCTAAACCCCTAAAAGACCATAAAACCCATAAAAACCCATAAAACCCTCAAAATCTATAAAAACCCTAAAAACCCCTAAAACCCCTAAAAACCATAAAAATCCACAAATACCCTAAAATCCATGAAAACGTAAAAACCCTAAAAAATTCTAAAAATACCCTTAAAACAATGAAACCTCTAAAAATAGTAAAAAAAAACCTAAAAATGAATAGATGCCCAAAAAACCACTAAAAATTATAAAAACCTTAAAACACCTAAAAACTATAAAAAACTCTAAAAACCTTTAAAAAACTCAAAAAACCCTAAAACCTAAAAAGACTCTAAAAACTTGAAAACCCCAAAAAAACTTAAAACCCTTAAAATGCCTGAAAACCCCTAAAAATCGTCAAAATCTCTAAAAACTATAAAAAAACCTAAAACCATAAAAATCCTAAAAAACTCCTAAAAATCCATGAAAATGTAAAAAACCCTGAAAACCCTAAAAAACTCCTGAAAACCATAAAACCCCGTAAAATCCTTAAAAACACTAAAAACCAATAAAATACTAAAAACCAATAAAAACTCCAAAAACCCTTAAAACCTCTAAAATGTTAAAAAACTCTAAAAACCCTTTAAATCCCCCAAAAAACTCAGAAAAGTTAAAAACCTAAAAGAACCTAAAAAAACCTAAAAACCCAAAACCCCCTGAAAAACCCTAAAACCCCTCAAAATCCCTAAAAACCATAAAAATCCAATAACCACCCTAAAAATTTATGAAAAGGTAAAAATCCCTAAAAACCCTTGAAAACCATAAAACCTCTAAAAACCATAAAAAACCCTAAATCCTTTAAAAACCCCTAAAGACGTTAAAAAAACCCTGAAAACCCTAAAAAACACTGAAAACCATAAAAATCCATAAACCCCAAAGGACTCTAAAAACCCTAAAAAACCCTAAAAACCCTATAAATACCTAAAAACCCTAAAAACCAAAAAAACCATAAAAATCCTAAAAACCTATAAAAATCCATGAAAATGTAAGAAACCCTAAAAACATTGAAAACCCCTTAAAAACCATAAAACCCCAAAAAACCATAAAAACCCTAAAAACCCCATAAAAACCCTAAAACCACTGAAAACATTAAAACTCCTTAAAACCCCTAAAAATGTTAAAAACCCTAAAAACATTAAAACCTCAAAACTTGAAAAAACCTAAAAACCCAAAATTACCCTAAAAACCAAGAAAACCCTAAAAACCTCTAAAAAACTTAAAAACCCTCAAAATACGTAAAACCCTACAAACCATAAAAATCCAAAAAACCCCTAAAAATCCATGAAAACATAAAAAACCTAAAAAACCTAAAAATCCCCAGACCATAAAACCCCCTAAAAGCCTTAAAAAACCCTAAAACCACTAAAAACTATAAAAATCCTTAAAACCCCAAAAAACTTTAAAAAAATCTAAAAAATCTTAATAACCCAACAAAAATCCAAAAAAAATAAAAAACCACAAAAGTCCCGAAAAACCCAGAAAACCTTAAAAATCCATAAAACCCCTTAAAAAATCTAAATACCCTAAAAATCCCTAAGGACCCAAAAAATCCATAAAAACCATAAAAAACCAAAAAAACCTCTAAAAATCACTAAAAGCGTAAAAACCCTAAAACCCTCTGAAAAATCATAAAAACCCCTCAAAACCTTTAAACCCCTAAAACCCATAAAAATCCTAAAAATGACTAAAAACTCTAAAAACCCTTAAAAACCCTAAAAAGGGTAAAGAAAATACAATGGCTAATGCACTTCCACGTAGATATTCTCTCTTATCTTTGCTGGATTCTAAACTCCTTGGTTTTGAATACATTAAGGATTTATATTCCACTTATACATGTTTTGGGGAACCTTTTGGTCATTGCAAACCTAGAGTTAGGTGGGAGAAGTTTTATTTGAATGATGTGTTCTTATTTCATATTGATAAGATTTGTATTCCCAATTGCTTTATCCGTTTAGTTTTACTAAAGGAGACAAATTATGGTGGGTTAATGGGACATTTTAGTGTTGCAAGACTTTAGGAATTCTAAGTGACCATTTTTATTAGCCTAGAATGTCTAGAGATATTGAAAAATTTGTTATAAATTGCATTTTCTTCCATAAATTCAAATCTAAACTGAACCCACATGAACTATATATTCCCCTCCCAATCCCCAACACCCCTTGGGAGGACATACCAATGAAATTTATTGTGGGATTACCAAGGACCAAGAGGGTGAGATTCCATTTTTTGTGGTGGATCTGTTTTCTAAAATCGAACATTTTATTCCTTGTCACAAAAAAAAATGATGACACTAATATTGAAACACTTTTCTTTTAGGAAGTAGACAAACTCTATGGAATGCCAAGGATTATTTTATTGGATCACGACACAAAATTCCTTAGTTACTTTTGGAAGACCTTGAAGAGAAAACTGGGTACAAAGTTACTATTTTCCACTAATTTTCTTTCGAAAACTAATAGGAAAACAAAGGTGGTGAATCATACACTATTATCTCTTCTATGAACAATTTTCATGAAGAATCTCAAGAATTTGGAGGAGTGTTATCCACATGTGGAATTCACATATAACATGGATAAGCATTCCACTACTCAATACTCTCTATTTCAAATTGTTTACGTTTTTAATCCCCTTGCCCCTATTTATCTAGTTCCTTTACCTTTGCAGGAAGAAAATAGTATGGATGTGAAAGGGCGTGAAGAATTCATCAAGAAACTCCATGAAAATGTAAGGAAAAATATCAAGTGAATCACCCAGAAATACATTGATCTTGCAAAAAAGGGTCGCAAGCAAGTGTTGTTCAAACCCGATGACTTAGTTTTGATTTTTATGCGAAAGGAAATATTTCCCAACAAGAAGAAATCAAAACTCATTCCTTGAATGATGTGGAAGATCTTGATCACCTTTTCTTCATTTTCCCTGTCTCTCGTAGCCTTTGGACTAGTCTTGTGAGCCTGCTTAATGCCAGTTGCAATGCTGGAACTTTTTCTTTGATTATTGGATGGTGTGGAGCTACATTTGGCGGGGATTCCTTGAGATCTACTCTTGGAAAACTTGGGCTTTCCTCTTTAGTTTTTCATATTTGGAAGGAATGAAACACCCAGATGCATGGCCCCTTTTCCCCCAATGCTTCCAACAATAGTTTAATCTGGTATAGGGTTGAGAGTGATATGCGTTCTAGACTTGCTTCTGACAAGAAGTTTCCCGACACATTGGATAACAGGATGCTGTTGAAGGATTGGAATCTCCCTGATTCCCTTATTAAGGTAGGCTAGACTTGCTATCTTGGCTGCCAATGTGGGCTGCGATTTGGGCTGGAAGCTGGTGGTGGTTTTTTGTCGTCCAGTTGAGAATGTTGGTGGTTCTGGTTTGGGGTACTTCAGGAGGTTGGGCGGGCTGTTGCACTGATGCGAGGAGTGGGACGGTAGGCCGGTTTTGCAGCTGTTGAGATGCAGTGGGCTGGTCGCTGGATTAGGAGATGATGAGGGGCTGATGCGGGCTGGTGTATGTCGCGGTGTTGCTGTTTGTGGGTGCAGGTCTAGAGTGCAGGCTGATGTTGGGCGCGGGTTTGGAAGGAATGGGCTGATGGGTCACAGGTCTGGGCTGGTGATGACTGCAGGTCGGCATGTAGGATGGTTGTGGCATTCTGTTGTGTTGCTGATGGTTCGGTTTTGAGGCATTGCAAGGATGTACTGTGATGGTTCCTGCTCGGTTGTATACTGCTGCCTAATCTCTTGAGGCTCTGGTCTTGACAGGAGGTCGGGCCGAGGCAGGATGCAGCGCTAATGTGATGGCTTCCAGTGGATCTGCCATGTGGACTCCTGGACGAACATGTCATGAGATGGAGGAGTTTGCAGAGCTGCTGGTGGAGGGTTCTGTGACGGGCTGGCGACCCCGTTCTGGTACTGGTAGCGGATGGGGTGACAAAGGCTGCTGCAGCGGGTGGCGGGTGTTTTCCATGCCGGGCTGATAATGTTGCAGTGCTGGGCTAGCGATTCTCAGTGCTGATTGGTCCTGGACTGCAAGTTGGTGGCGCTGCGGGTGCTGGTTGCGAGTTTCCTGCTTCTGCACCATGTGTTTACTCAGTTGAGATGTTCGTTGTCACGGCTTGGTCTAGGCTGGTTCCCGTTCCCAGCCTGGTGTGTTTAGCATTCTACTTATGTTGGTTGTTGACTTTGTGTTTGTTTCCATGGCTTGTTCCTATTTGGACAAGCGGGATGAGACCAATACGGTGGTGGGCTGTAATTCATCCTACTTTTATTTATATACTCATTCTATTTGCCTTGCAAAAAAACCTTTCTGAGTGCTCAAGAATATTAACAACAATGCTTACAAGACATCTCTTCCAGGTGAGTATGGTGTAAGTGTCACTTTCAATGTTTCTGATCTTTCTCCTTTTTTGGGTGTAGAGTATGAAGAGTCGTGGATGACTCCTTTTCAATAGTGGGAGGATGATGAGAATAGTGTTGAAGGCACTGAGTCGATTTCCCAGGTGGAGAAATTGGATTTGCAAGGCTCAATGATGTGAGTGAGATTTAAGAAGTTGAATGCAGCAATGGGTGGCCATCTCATTTCATTAATGGTCTTATGGATCTCTCCTTGCATGGATGGAGAAAATGGGCCTAGTATATCAATTATTCAGGCCCAAACACGATGTTTAAAGCTTGGCCTACATAGTTTCATGAATTTTGGAAGCCTTTCCCAGGATTCTAGAATGGAATATTTTGACACCAAAGTTAAATCTGGTGGGCTAGGCACTCAAAATCAAATCCTTCAGGCTATAGTTGGAAAGTTGTGTGCTTCTTTTCCAAAAAAAATTTGGTAGACTTTATCTTTTTTAATTTAAGGGAACAAAGTCGGTTTATCCTTTATGACTTTAGGGTATTAGACCCTTGACTATTCTATCACCCCTTGGCTAGACCCTAAAACCCTAAAAACTACTAAAAACCTAAAAAGCCCTCAAAATCCCTAAAAACCAAAAAAAACCTAAAAAACCCCGAAAAATCCAAGAAAACATAAAAAACCCTAAAAACCATGAAAACCCCCTAAAAACATTAAATAACCCTAAATAGACATAAATCCCTAAAACCCCACTAAAACTATAAAAACCCTTCAAAACCCTAAAATGTTAAAAAAGATCTAGAAAAACCTTAAAACCACTAAATACTCAAAAAAACACCTAAAACCCTAGAAAAGGCCCTAAAAACCTTGAAAACCCCTAAAAATCCAAAAGACCCTTGAAAACCTGAAAACCCTCAAAATCCCACAAAATCCCGAAAAACCTCTAAAAACCATAAAAATCCTAAAAAACCTCTAAAAAATCATGAAAACGTAAAAACCCTAAAAACCCTCTGAAAACAAAAAAACACTAAATACCCATAAAAACACAAAAACTCCATTAAAAAATCTGAAATCCCCTAAAACCCTAAAACACGTTAAAAAACTATAAAAACATGAACAAATAAATAAAAACCTAAAAACCCAAAAGACCCTAAAAACCCTGAAAATCCCTAAAAATCATAAAAGCACCTAAAAACCATAAAAAACCATCAAAATCCTAAAAAAACATAAAAAACCTACAAAACCCCTTAGAATACATGAAAATGTAAAAAATCCAAGAACCTTGAAAAACCCCTGAAGACCATAAAGACCACTAAAACCTTAACAAACACTAAAAACCCTAAAAACCCACTAAAAACCCTTAAAAACTTAAAAAAATTAAAAACTCTAAAAAACCTTTAAAACAAAACAAAAAACTCAAAAAAACCCTAAAAACCAAAAAAGGCCGAAATCCTAAAAACCCCTAAAATCCCTAAAAACCCTAAAAACCTCAAGATTGTAAAAGGCCTAAAAAATCCTAAAATCCATAAAAATCCTAAAACCCCCCTAAAAGTCAATGAAAATGTAAAAAACACTAAAAACCCTAAAAAACCTTTAAAAACCATAAAACCCCTAAAAATAATAAAAACCCTAAAAACCAGCTAAAAACTCTAAAAACCCTTTAAATCCCTAAAAACATTACAAAACTCTAAAAACCCTTTAGACCCCAAAAAACTCAAAAAAACCCTAAAACCCAAAAGACCCTAAAACGCCTAAAAAACACTAAAAACTCTAAAAAGCCTCAAAATTCCTAAAAACCTAAAAAAACATGAAAAACCCCTAAAACCCATAAAAAAACCCAAAACCCCATAAAATCCATAAAAACCCTAAAAACACACTAAAATGTTTAAAAACCCATAAAACACCTAAAACGTTTAAAACTCTAAAAAACCTGAAAAACCCTAAAAACTAAAAAAACCTGAAAAACCCAAAAAGACCTAAAAACCCAGAATACCCCAAACCCCTAGAAACTCTTGAAAACCCCTAAAATCCATAAAAACCAAAAAACCATAAAAACCATAAAAAATCCCTAAAATCCATGAAAACATAAAAAACCCTAAAGACCCTTAAAACTCCTAAAAACCATAAAAACCACTAAAACCTTAAAAAACCCTAAAAGCTCATAAAACCCCTCAAAACTCAGTAAAAACTCTATAAACCCTTATGGGGATGGGGACGTAGATTTGTAGTTCCTGCTTCTTTTTCTTCTGCTTTTCGGGTCTTTTGGGGTTTTTTTAGTGTCTTGGGGGTATATGGTTTTTCGGTGTGGGTTGTTTGACCATGCCCCGCCCTTGTCTGCTTTTTTTTCTTTTCTTTTTATAAATTTTAATGGGGCAACAATAACCTGGCCATGCGCCTACCTTTCCCTAAAAATATTAAAAAATTTAAAATAAATTTAAAACCCTAAGAAACCTTAAATACCCTACAAATCTCAAAAAAACCCTACAAATCTCAAAAAAACCTTAAAAATCCAAAAGACCCTAAAAAACATTGAAAACCCTTAAAACCCTTGAAATCCCAAAAAACCCTAAAGACCATAAAAAACTTAAAAAACCTTAAAAACCCTAAATAACCACGAAAACCATAAAAACCGCTAAAAACCTTAAAAAAACCCATAATATCATAAAAACCATAAATCCACTAAAAACTCTAAAAACCCTTAAAACTCCTAACAATGTTAAAAACTCTAAAAAACTCAAAAAAAACCCCTAAAACCCCCAAAAAAACCCAAAAAAACCTGAAAACCCTGGAAACCCCTAAAAACCTTAAAAACCCCAGAAAATCCCCAAAAAACCCTTGAAATCCCTAAAAACCCTAAAAATCCTATCAAAACCACTAAAAATCCATGAAAATGTAAAAAACCTAAAAAACCCTCGAAAAAACCCTGAAAACCATAAAACTCCTAGAAACCTTTAAAAACCATAAAAACCCATAAAAACTTTAAAATCCATTAAAATCTCTAAAACCCCTTAAAACCCCTAAAAATGTAATAAAACTCTTAAAACCTTAAAAACCTTGAAAACCCACTGGAAAACCCCAAAAATCTCTAAAAAAACTATTAAACCCAAAAATCGTTAAAATCCTAAACCCCCCTAAAAAACACCGAAAACCTAAAAAGAAAAAAAAAAAAAAAAAAAAGGAAAAAAAAAAAAAAAAAAAAGAAAAAAAAAAGGGAATTAAAGAAAAAAAAAAAGGAGAAAAACCCCTTAAAACATTAAAAAAATTCTAAAAACCCTAAAACCCCAAAAAAACTCAAAAAAACCAAAAAAACCAAAAAAAACCCTCAAAATCTATAAAAACCCATAAAACCAATAAAAAATCTTTAAAAACCCCTAAAAATATAGGAAAATGCAAAAAAATCTAAAACCCTAAAAAACCACTAAAAACCATCAAAAACCCTAAAATGCCATTAAAAATTCTAAAAACCTTTAAAACCCCTAAAATGGTTAGAAACGCAAAAAAAACCCTAAAAACCAAAAAGACCCTAAAAGCCTGAAAAACCCTAAAACCCTAAAACCCCCTGAAAAACCTTAAAACCCCTCAAATTCCCTAAAAATACTAAAACCCCTAAATATCATAAATATCCTAAAATAACCCTAAAAATCCATGAAAACGTAAAAAAACCCTAAATGCCCCTAAAAACCATAAACCCCTAAAATCTTTAAAATCCCTAAAAAACTAAATATCTAATAACCCTTAAACCATTAAAATGATTTAAAATATCTAAACCCCTTAAAACACTAAAAAGTCAAAAAAAACTCTAAAACCCCCCAAAAACCCTAAGAAAATCCATAAAAACACTCAAAATTACAAAGAAAAACTATAGCACCCCTAGTATCAATTAAGTAACCCTTTATTTATGTATTTTAACTATGTAAACTATATGGGTTGAGTTTGGGAATATTTTGGGACCTTTTGGAATATTTTTGGGGATTTTCTATAGGTGCACAGTTTGGGTAAACCATGAAACTCCTATAGGAAACTGTGCATAGTGAGACAAAGGTAAAGGGGAAGGCACACGAGCTATGCAATGTTTGTCCAAACTGTGTGGAATCCTAGGAGAACTGTGTTTTGTTGGATAGTGAACTTTGGCATTATTGGCCCACGGTTTGGAAACCGTTCAAGCTAACCATTCGAGGTTCAACCTTGAGGATGTGGCTGGCACACGATTAGTGCATTGTTTACCTAATCGTGCGACTAAACCATGCATGGTTAAAAAACTAGATCCTAAAAAAGTGGATCTACGTCGACCTTATATTTCAATGCCTCTTTTTTCCCAATACATCCCTAACTCATTATTTTGCCATCTCAAAGGTTGGAGAACCTCTTTCCATCATTTCAGAGGTGATTTGAAGGCTTCTCTTGGTTATTTGAAGCTTTATTATTGCTGTAAGTGATCGTTCTTGGTTTCTCTTTGTTGTTTTGTTAGATCTACTTCTTCTACTCTCTCAGATTCTTAGATCTACACCTGTTATGGGTAGATCTAAGGTCGTAGATGCCACATATGTTTAGATTTGGTCTTGTTGTTGATAGGGAAAGAGATATAAGGTGGGTTCATAGAGATTTAACTCAGTTTCGTGGGATTTTAAGTGTTATTCTTCATTTTCGTCATAAAACCTGAGGTAGGTGGCTTTACTCTCAACTCCTCATGCTATAACTGATTGGATTAGTTTCAAATTGATTGAAATTTATAATGAAATCTATGTGCAAATCATGGTAAAAAACTTCTTGAGTGATGGTTTGTGGATTTGTGTGAAATCATGGAATTATTGTGCAAAGTTATTTTATAAATGATTTTAAAATGATGGTTTTAAAATAGTTGCTTGATTTGGTTTACAGAAAAAGTTTTTCAATAAAAAGGTTGTTTTACTAAAATGGTTTTGGCATGGTTGTTGGGAATAATTGGTGTGTGTGTTCATATTTCATTACGAGGCTTGGTTGAAATATAACCTTGTGCTTAGTTCCAAAGGTGTAATGACACATGGTGTTTAATTACCTTGTGACGACTTGGTAGATCGATGTGAAACCGCTCATGATTATCAAACTGTAATAACGAAGAATGCATGTGTAGATGTGTGGATGTGTGGATTGGAATGGGGTATGCCAAATTGGAATTAATGAAATGGTTTTGGAAAATTGTTTAGTTGCTTTACATGGAAATTGGTGTTCTTTGAGAAAAGTGTTTTACATTGGCACTTGTTTATATTTTGATATAAACTATTTTAGAAATTGTTTTATATAAATTGCTTTATATGATTGGGCTAACATGTTCTATCCTAGTGGCGTGAGTAGGAAAGTCATTGGGGGAAAATCTACTGAGTTTCATTACTCATCCTTGCTTTAGCACTTTGGTGCTTTTGCAGATGTTGTTTATCGAAACATGGTAAAAGGTAAGGTATCACACATATTTCTTAGTACTTCATGATACTTGGGTTGTTGTGGCGTTAGAGCATGGAGCATGTTCGGAGCTTGGAGTTGTCATTCGAGTTTTTGAGTTTTGTCTTGCACTGTTTACTTTGATATTTTTTTCTTTTACTATGGTACTTGGTTTTAGTTTGATTTTGATAAATGAAATGTTGGGTTGTATTTCAATGTTATCATGCATCATATAGTGGTTTGTTTGGTTAGTTGTTTTATTCTTAAAGGGAAAATTGCCCCCACATGTATTGAAGCCCTTCAACATTTATTACCAAGATGTGCTGTTTTGGGGATGTCGCTTAAGGCAAAGTAATGATCCGCTACCTTCTCAAGCCAATGAAGATAAGAAGGATGTTACAAAAACCCTAAAAACCCTGAAAACCAAAAAAAATCTAAAAATCCCTAAAAATCCATGAAATCGTAAAAAATCCTAAAAATCATGAAAAACCCCTCAAAACCAAAAATTCACCTGAATCAAATAAAAACGATAAAAAATCATAAAACACCTAAAAAACACTAAAAACACTAAAAACTCTAAATATCCTTACAACCCCTAAAATGTTAAAAACTCTAAAAAATCTTTAAATCCCTAAAAAACTCAAAAAAACACTAAAAACCCAAAAAGATCCTAAAACCCTAAAAATCCCTAAAAACTCTAAAAAACCTGAAAACCCCTAAAAACCCTCAAAATCCCTAAAACCCTAAAAAACCCTAAAAACCAAAAAAGTCCTAAAAACTCCCAAAAATTCCATGAAAACATAAAAAACCCTAAAATCCCTAAAACTCCACTGAAAAACATAAAAACCCATAAAACACATAAATACCTTTAAAAACCCATAAAAAATAAAAACTTCTAAAAAAATCAAAAAACCCTTTAAATCCCTAAAAACGTTAAAAAAACTAAAAAATCTTAAAAACCCTAAAAAACTCAAAAAAATCCCTAAAAACCCAAAAAGACCCTAAAAACTTGAAAACCTATAAAAACATGAAAACCCTAAAAACCCAAAAAAACCCTCAAAATCCATAAAAACCCAAAAAAAACCCCAAAACCCATAAAAATCCTAAAAAACTGCTAAGATTCTATGAAAACGTAAAAAACCCTAAAAACCCTGAAAAACTCCGAAAAAACATAAAAACCCAAAAAAACCTTAAAACCCATAAAGCCCTAAAATGACTAAAAATAATAAAAACCCTTAAAAACCCTATAAATGTTAAAAAATCTCCAAAACCTTACAAACACTAAAAAACCCATAAAAATCAAAAAAGACCCTAAAAGATTGGAAAACCCCTAAAAACCCTAAAAACCCCTAAGAACACCTGAAAACCTTCAAAATCCCCAAAACCCTAAGAAACCCGAAAAACTATAAAAATCCTAAAAACCCCCTAAAATTCATGAAAACGTAAAAACCCAAAAAATGCAGAAAAATCCCTAAAAACCATAAACCCCCTAAAAACATTAAACACCTTAAAAACTCATAAAAACCCCAAACCCCACTAAAAACTCTATTAACTCTTAAGAACCCTAAAAATGTTAAAAAATCTAAAAAACCTTAAAAACCCTAAAAAACAAAAAAATCCATAAAAACCCTAAAAAACCCCTAAAAACCCTAAAAACTATAAAAATCCAAACCCCCCTAAAAATCCCTAAAAACATAAAAAACTCTAAAAACCCTAAACCCCCCCCTGAAAATCATAAACACTACCAACAACCTTTAAAACCATAAAAACCCTAAAAACGCCTAAAAACACACTAAAAGTCTAAAACCCTTAAAACCCCTAAAAATATTAAAAACTCAAAAAAAACCTTTAAACCCCAAAAAATTCCAAAAAAAACTCTAAAAATCCAAATAGGCACAAAAAACCCTAAAAATGCTCGAAAAAACATCAAAACCATCAAAACCCCTAAAGACCCTAAAAATCTCTAAAACCCATAAAAATCCTAAAAAAACCCCTAAAAATCCACAAAAACATAAAAAACCCTTTAAACCCTAAAACCCACTGAAAACCTCTAAAACCCCTCCAAATCTCTAAAAATCATAAAATACCCTAAAAACCATAAAAATCCTAAAAATCCATGCAAACATAAAAAATCATAAAAACCATAAAAAATTCTTGAAAACCATTAAAAACACTAAAAACCCTAAAAACCCTAAAAACCCTAAAACCACTAAAATCTCTAAAAACCCTTTAAACCACTAAAAACCTTAAAAACTCTAAAAAAGCTTAAAAACTCTAAAACTCAAAAAAAAACCCAAAAAACCAAAAGACACCCTAAAATCCCTTAAAACCTATAAAAAACCAAAAACCACTGAAAACCCATAAAACCCCTCAAAATCCTTAAAAACCCTAAAAAGCCATGAAAATCCTCAGAACCACTAAAAATCAATGAAAACATAAAAAACCCAAAAAACCCTGAAAACCTCCTAAAAACCATAAAAACACATAAAAACTCTAAAAATCCAATAAAAACTCTAAAACCCATTAAAATCCTTAAAAATGTTAAAAACTCTAAAAAACCTTCAAAATGCTACAAAACTCAAAACAAACTTTAACAACACAAAAAGCCCTAAAACCCCTGAAAAACTCAAAAAACCCAAAAAAAACCCTAAAAAACCGAAAAAACACACAAAATCCCTAAAACCCCTAAAACCATAAAAATCCTAAAAAAACTCCTAAAAGACCGCTAAAAATCCATGAAAATATAAAAAACCTTAAAAACCCTAAAAAACCATAAAAACCCATAAAACCCCATAAAAACTATAAAAAACCATAAAAACCCATAAAACCCCGTAAAACCCTAAAAATCCACTAAAAACTCTAAAAACCCTTTAAACCCCTAAAAGCATTAAAAAACTCTAAAAGACATTAAGACCCTAAAAAACTCAAAAAAACAATAAAACCCCCAAAAGACCCTAAAAAACTAAAACCCCTAAAAACCCTCAAAATCCCTAAAAAACCTAAAACCCATAAAAATCCTAAAAAATCCTAAGAATCCATGAAAATATAAAAAACCCTAAAACCCCCCCTAAAACCCATAAATACCCCTAAAAACCATAAAAGACCAAAAAACACTAAAACCCTTAAAACCCCTAAACACCCAAAACATCATTAAAAACCCTAAAAACCCTGAAAACCCTGAAAACCTCTGAAAAATCCAAAAAACACGCAAAATCCCTAAAACCCCTAAACCAAAAAAGTCCCCAAACACATGGAAAAACCCCTTAAACCATCTAAAAACCCAAGAAACCCTAAAAAAATCTAAAAAACCTAAAACACCCTAAAAATCCTAAAAATCCATGAAAACGTAAAAAATCCTAAAAACCCTAAAAATCCATGAAAACCATAAATTCCCCTAAAAATCTTTAAAACCCCATAACAACCACTAAAAACACAAAAAATCCTTCAAACCCCTAAAAACTTTAAAAAACTCTACAAACCAAAAAAAAAATCCTAACCCCCCCCCAAAAATCAATGAAAAAGTGAAAAACCCAAAAACCCTGAAAAACTTATGAAAACCATAAAACCCCTAAAACCCTTCAAAACGTTAAAAACCCATAAAACACCTAAAAACCCACTAAAAACCCCTTTAAATCCCTAAAAATGTTAAAAACTCTAAAAAAACTAACCCCCCCCCCAAAAAAACTCAAAAAACCCTAAAACCCAAAAGACCCCAAAGCCCTTAAAAACACTGAAAACCCCTAAAACCTCCTAAAAAACCCTAAAACACTCATAATTCCTAAAAACCATAAAAAACTTAAAAAACCTAAAACCCCCTTAAAAATCCATGAAAACGTGAGAAACCTAAAAAACCTTGAAAACCCCTAAAAACCATAAAACCCCCTAAATATCATAAAATCCCTAAAAACCCATAAAACCCACTAAAAACCTTAAATATCTAGAAAACCCCTTAAAAACATTAGAAACTATAAAAAACCTTAAAAACCCAAAAAAACTAAAAAATCCCTAAAAATCCAAAAACCCCTTAAAAACCCTGAAAAACCAAAACCCCTAAAAACTTCAAAAAACCCCTAAAAACCCTCAAAATCCATAAGAACCCCTAAATATCCATGGAAACGTAAAACCCCCCAAAACCCTAAAACCCCCTGACGGCCATAAAACCCCCAAAACCATTAAAGACCCTAAAAACACATAAAATCCTTAAAACCCCGCTAAAAACTCTAAAAAAACTTTAAACCCCTAAAAGCATATAAATAACCTTAAAACCCCACAAAAACTCAAAAAACTCCAAGACCCTCAAATCTCTTAAAACCCTAAAAACCCATAAAAACCTTAAAACCCATCAAAATCCATAAAAATAATAAAACCCCATAAAAAACCTAAAAAAACCCTAAAATGAATGAAAACGTAAAACCCCTTAAAAACCCTTCAAAAAACCTTGAAAACCCTAAACACCTTAAAAACCCTAAAATCTTATAAAAACCCAAAAAACCAACTAAAAAGTCTAAATACCCTTAAAAACACTAATTTTTAAAAAAACTCTAAATAAAATTAAAAAAATAAAAACTATAAAACCCCTAAAACCCATAAGACCCTAAAAACCCTAAAATACCCTAAAAGCAAAAAAACCGTAGAAACCTTCAAAATCCCTAAAAACCCTAATACCCCAAAAAATGCCTAAAAATCCATGAAGGGAAACCGTTAAAAGTGGAAAATGAAGATCTAGGCATAAAAATCCATGAAAACATAAAAAACCCAAAAAACCTTGAAATACCTATAAACACCATAAAACCCCCTAAAACTTTTAAAAACTCCTAAAAACCCAATAACCACTAAAAAATAAAAAACCCCTTGAAACCCCTAAAAATGATGAAAAACTCTAAAATCCCTTGAAAACCCTATAAAAACTCTAAAAAACCCCAAAACCCAAAAAGTCCCTAAAACCGTGAAAAACCCTGAAAACACCAAAAAACCCAAAAAACTCTGAGAATCCTAAAATTCGTAAAACCCTAAAGACCATAAAAAACCTAAAAAACCCCTAAAATCCATGAAAACATAAAAATCCCTAAATACCATAAAATCGCTAAAACCCATATAAAACCCTAACAACCCATAAAAACCCTAAAACCCCACTAAAAACTCTAAAAACCTTAAAACCCCTAAAAAAATTAAAAATATAAAAAACCTTTAAAACCCTCAGAATCCTTAAATACCCTAAAAACCCTAAAGTTCCTAAAAACCTTAAACCCTTGAAAACCCTGAAAACCCCTTGAAATCCCAAAAAAACTCTAAAACCCATAAAAATCTTTAAAAACCCCTAAAAATCCATGAAAATGTAAAAAACCCTAAAAACCTTAAATAACCACTGAAAACCATAAAACCCTATAAAACCATATAAACCCATAAAGATAATAAAAATCACAAAAAGCTATAAAAACCCTTAAAACTCATAAAACGTTAAAAATTCTAAAAAACTAAAAAAAACCTAAAAACCCAAGACCCTAAAACCCTAAAAACACGTAAAAAACCCCTAAAACCACTAAAAAATATGAAAACCCCCCAAATCCCTCAAATCCATAAAGACCCTAAAAACCATAAATATCCAAAAAAACCACTAAAAATCCATGAAAACGTAAAAAAACTAAAAAAAACCCTGAAACCCCACTAAAAACTTGAAAAAACCCTAAAACCCAAAACAACCCTAAAAACCCTGAAGAAACCCTAATAACCCCTAAAAACCCCGAAAATTCCCTAAAAGCCCAAAAAAAAACCCCTAAAACCGTTAAAATCCTAAAAAACCCCAAAAAATACATGAAAACGTAAAAAACCCTGAAAATCAAGAAAAACCCCTTAAAACCAAAGAAACCCTTAAAACCCTTAAAAAACCTAAAAACCTATAAAAAATCGAAAAATTCAATAAAGACTCAAAAAACCTTAAAAAACTCTAAAAATCCTTTAAACCCCTAAAAACTCAAAAAAAAACTTCAACCGAAAAACCCAAAAATCCCTGAAAACCATCAATACCCCTAAAAACATTAAAAAACCCTAAAAAACCACTAAAAACTCTAAAAACCTTTACAACCCCTAAAACGTTAAAAAACTATAAAAAACCTTAAAACCCCAAAAGACCCTAAAAACCATGAAAAAGCCTAAAACCCTACAAACCCCTAAAAATACACAAATTCCCTAAAAAACCTAAAAATCCCTAAAAATAATAAAATCCTAAAAAACACCTAAAAATCCATGAAATTGTAAATAACCCTAAATAACCCTAAAAACCCCTAAAACCCACTAAAAACTCCTGAAAACCATAAAACCCTTAAAATATTTAAAAACCTAAAAAACCATAAAAACCCTAAAAACAACTAAACATCTAAGAACCCTTAAAATCACTAAAAACGTCTAAAAACTCTAAAAAGCCTTAAAACCCAAAAAAGTCAAAAAAGATGCTAAAAACCCCAAAAGACCCTAAAAACCCTGAAAGACCCTAAAATCCCTCAAAATTCCAAAAAACCACAAAACCCTAAAAACCATAAAAATCCTAAAAACCTCTAAAAATCCATGAAAACGTAAAAAAGCTTAAAAAAAAACCCTTTAAAACCATAAATTCACCTAAATATATTAAAAACTATAAAAAATATTAAAACACCTAAAAACCACTAAAAACTCTAAATACCCTTACAACACCTAAAAACGTTGAAAACTCTAAAAACCTTAAAATCCCTAAAAAACTCAAAAAAAATCCTAAAAACCCAAAAAGATCCTTAAACCCTTTGAGAAACCCTAAAAACCCCTCAAAATCCCTAAAAACCCTAAAAACCCAAAAAACCCAAAAAAAATCCTAAAAACCCAAAAAGATCCTAAAACCCTTTGAGAAACCCTAAAACCCCTCAAAATCCCTAAAAACCCTAAAAACCCAAAAAATCATAAAAATCCTAAAAAACTCTTAAGAATCAATGAAAATGTAAAAAACCCCTAAAACTCTGAAAATCCCTTAAAACCCTTAAAAACCCAAAACCACTAAAAACTCTAAAACCCCTCAAACCTAAAAAGACCCTAAAAACCCTTAAAACCCACTAAAAACTCTAAAAACTCTAAAAAACCATAAAACCCTAAAATACTAAAAAAACCCTAAAAACCCAAAAAGACCCTAAAAACTCTAAAATCCCCTAAAACCTCCAAAAACCCTTGAAAAACCCTAAAACCCCTCAGAATCCCAAAAAACTCAAAAAACCCTAAAAAACCCTAAAAACCATAAAAATCCATGAAAACATAAAGAAACCCTAAAAACCTTAAAAAGCTCCCCAAAACAATAATTAATACTAAAAATCTTAAAAAACACTAAAAAACCATAAAAACCATAAAAACCCACTAAAAAAATCTAAAAACCCTTAAAACTCCTTAAAACATTAAAAACTCTAAAAAACCATAAACCTCTAAAAACTCAAAAAAAAACCCTAAAAACCAAATAGACCCTAAAAACCTTGAAAACCCACCAAAACCATCAAAATCTCTAAAGACACTAAAAACCCCTAAAACCCATAAAAATCCTAAAAAGCCCTAAAATCCACAAAAAAACGTTAAAAACCCTTAAAACCCTAAAACACCCTAAAAACCACAAAAATCCTAAAAATCCATGAAAACATCGAAAACTCGAAAACCCTAAAAAACCTGGAAAACCAAAAAACCCCTAAAAACCTTAAAAAATCCTAAAAACCCAAAAAACCACTAGAAACTCTAAAAACCCCTAAAACCCCTAAAAGAAATATGAATCATCTGAATGGGAGTCGGTGGAGTCGGATGCTTCCTTTGGTTACACTATGGGAAAAATGGGTATTTGCGACAGGTTATTTGCGACGGGAATAAATCTCGTCGCAAATAGCCCCGTTAAAAACTTATTTGCGACGGGGGTATTTGCCCGTCGCAAAATAAGTAGCCTTTTGCGACGAGATTGCTTTCCCCGTCGCAAAAGAACTGGCGCGCGTTGCGCGCCAAATCGCGGGAAACATATTTGCGACGGGGGAATATTCCCGTCGCAAATAACCGGCGGCGGTAAAAGGTATTTGCGACGGGAATATTTCCCCGTCGGAAATAGTATGTCGGCAAGTGGTTATTTGCGACGGGACCCGTCGCAAATAACTATTTAACCGTTGACCGTAAAAAATGATGGCTAAGGTATTTGCGACGGGTACCGTCGCAAAGAATACTATTTGCGACGGGAATCCCGTCGCAAATAATCTAACCTATAAATACCCCCATCTGTGTTTTTCAAATCATTCTCAAACTCCATCTTCTTCTTCTCTCAAAGTTTTATTTCTAAAGTTCAGTTTTTCTCAAGTTTAATTTTTTTCTCCGGAGTTGATATTAAAGTTTTGAAGAACGATCAGAGCAGATCAATTTTCAAGGTATTTATGTTCATTTTAATTTAATATTTATTTTTAATTTTTTATTAGTTTCAATTATTCTTAATTAGTTGTAATTTAATTATGTTTACATTGTTTTGTTACTTAATAAATTTAAATTATTAGTATTGTTCATAGTTAATGGTAATTAGGAATAATTAGTAATAATTTTTAATAATTAAGAATAAATATTAATAATTAGTAATAAATACCAATAATTAGGAATAATAACATTATTACATTATTAGTATATTTTATTATTAATATTAAAATAATATAATTTTATATATATAAACAATTCTCTTTTCATCTGTGTGTTTGCTGTCTCCACATGTATTATTTGTATGTGGAGATAGAAAACACACAGATGAAATGAGAATTGTATATAAATTAGAAATTTATATTATTTTAATATTAATAATAAAATATACTAATAATGTTATTATTCGTAATTATTGGTAATTATTCCTAATTATTGGTAATTATTCATTTAATTACTAATAATTAGGAACAATTACCAATAATTATCAATAATTAGTAATAATTATCAATAATTAGTAATAATTAGTAATAATTAGTAATAATTACCAATAATTAGTAATAATTACCAATAATTAGTAATACTTACCAATAATTAGTAATACTTACCAATAATTAGTAATAATTACCAATAATTAGTAATAATTATTAATAATTATCAATAATTAGTAATAATTAGTAATAATTACTAATAATTACCACTAATTAGTAATAATTAGGAATAATTACCAATAATTACCAATAATTACCAATAATTACCAATAATTAGTAATAATTAGTAATAATTAGTAATAATTAGTAATAATTAGGAATAATTAGGAATAATTAGGAATAATTAGTAATAATTACCAATAATTACCAATAATTAGTATTAATTAGTAATAATTAGTAATAATTACCAATAATTACCAATAATTAGTAATAATTAGTAATAATTAGTAATAATTATCAATAATTAGTAATAATTAGTAATAATTAGTAATAATTAGTACTAACTACCAATAATTAGTAATAATTAACAATAATTAGGAATAATTACCAATAATTAGTAATAATTACCAATAATTAGTAATAATTACCAATAATTAGTAATAATTATCAATAATTAGTAATAATTAGTAATAATTAGTAATAATTAGTAATAAATACCAATAATTAGTAATAATTAACAATAATTAGTAATAATTAACAATAATTAGTAATAATTACCAATAATTAGTAATAATTACCAATAATTACCAATAATTACCAATAATTACCAATAATTAGTAATAATTACCAATAATTAGTTTTAATTGCCAATAATTACCAATAATTGGTAATAATTAGTAATAATTAGTAATAATTAGTAATAATTACCAATAATTAGTAATAATTACCAATAATTAGTAATAATTACCATTAATTAGTAATAATTAGTAATAATTAGTAATAATTAGTAATAATTACCAATAATTAGTTAATAACTACCAATAATTAACAATAATTAGTATTAATTAGTAATAATTAGTAATAATTACCAATAATTACCAATAATTAGTAATAATTAGTAATAATTAGTAATAATTACCAATAATTAGTAATAATTAGTAATAATTAGTAATAATTAGTACTAATTACCAATAATTAGTAATAATTAACAATAATTAGGAATAATTAGTAATAATTAATAATAATTACCAATAATTAGTAATAATTACCAATAATTAGTAATAATTAGTAATAATTAGTAATAATTAGTAATAATTAGTAATAATTAGTAATAATTAGTAATAATTACCAATAATTCGTAATAATTAACAATAATTAGTAATAATTAACAATAATTAGTAATAATTACCAATAATTAGTAATAATTACCAATACTTAGTAATAATTACCAATAATTACCAATAATTACCAATAATTACCAATAATTTGTAATAATTACCAATAATTAGTATTAATTACCAATAATTACCAATAATTGGTAATAATTAGTAATAATTTCCAATAATTAGTAATAATTAGTAATAATTAGTAATAATTAGTAATAATTAGTAATAATTAGTAATAATTACCAATAATTAGTAATAATTAGTAATAATTAGTAATAATTAGTAATAATTAGTAATAATTAATAATAATTACCAATAATTAGTAATAATTATCAATAATTAGTAATAATTACCAATAATTATCAATAATTAGTATTAATTAGTAATAATTACCAATAATTAACAATAATTACCAATAATTACCAATAATTACCAATAATTAGTAATAATTAGTAATAATTGCCAATAATTAGTAATAATTAGTAATAATTAGTAATAATTAGTACTAATTACCAATAATTAGTAATAATTAACAATAATTAGGAATAATTAGTAATAATTAATAATAATTACGAATAATTAGTAATAATTACCAATAATTAGTAATAATTAGTAATAATTACCAATAATTACCAATCATTCGTAATAATTAACAATAATTAGTAATAATTAACAATAATTAGTAATAATTACCAATAATTAGTAATAATTACCAATACTTAGTAATAATTACCAATAATTACCAATAATTACCAATAATTACCAATAATTACTAATAATTACCAATAATTAGTAATAATTACCAATAATTAGTATTAATTACCAATAATTACCATTAATTAGTAATAATTACCAATAATATTATTAATTACCAATAATATTAGTACTATGAAAATAATAAAAAATTTATATAATATTAAAATTATCAATATTTGTAACATGTTTTTCTTTATTCTCAACATATTTAATTCTTAAAGTGTCAATTTTTAGGTCTATCTCAATAAAAAGTTTGCGTCAGTCGTGTATGATCTAAACTCTATAATTATCCTAGCTTGAGTGTTTTTTCTAACAAATTATTCAAAACCAGTAATGCTTTTATATTTTATAGAGAAATATGGAACAACGAGGTCGTCAACAATCATTATTAGGTGACCGCATATGGATAAATCAACGTAGAAATCCAAACGGTTCTGGTTTAAATCCAGTATATGTAGAGGGTGTGGAGACTTTTTTATCATTTGCAGCATCAAATCCAGAATTTGTTTCAGAAGGCAAAATAAAATTCCCTTGCAGAAAATGTGCATTGAGAACGTTTGACACGTTTGACAAAGTGGGAGAACATCTCTTGCATTTTGGTTTTCAACCAGATTATATTTTTTGGTATCAACACGGTGAACGCAGTTCCAGAGCAGGTGATACCAACTTGATTCCAGATCCATCCCGGTTTCAAGATTTAGTACATGATGTTGCAGGTTCATCTGTTCAACATACAGAAACTCCGGCTGATATAGCTTCAAATCCTGAGTTGGCACCGTCTGAATTTTATGAGTTGTTGAAGTCTGCTGAGGATGCATTATATCCTGGCTGCAAGATGAGCAAATTAGAAGCAGTTGCAAAATTTATGGCTATCAAATCAGATAACAGAATGTCAAACACCTGTTTTGATCAGATATTTTCTTTGCTTAAAACACTGTTACCCGAAGGAAATGTTTTACCTGCAAATTACTATGAGAGTAAGAGGCTGGTTCGAAATTTGGGACTTACTTGTCAGAAGATTCATGCATGTTCAAATGACTGCATTTTATATTCTGGGGAAAATGAGTCGTTGGATAGTTGTCCCACATGTGGGCAACTGAGATATAAAGAAGGACAACAGGGGAAGTCTGGTTTGATTCCTATAAAACAGTTGAGATATTTTTCGCTTACATCCAGACTTCAGCGTTTATTCATGTCTAAGAATACAACGACAATGCTGTCATGACATAAAGAGAATATTTCAACCGATAAAAGCTTGAATCATCCAGCCGATGGTGATTCATGGAAACATTTTGATAGAGTGCATCCATCCTTTGCTTTAAAAGCTAGAAATATTCAACTGGGCCTTTCCACTGATGGTTTCTATCCGTTTGGATCTTATGGTAGTCAATATTCATATTGGCCTGTTTTTTTAACTCCGTACAATTTACCTCCATGGATGTTGATAAAGGAGCTATATATCTTTTTGACTTTACTAATTCCAGGACATCCGAAGAAAAATATTGATGTTTATTTGAAACCATTGATTGATGAATTAAATTTATTGTGGAGTACTGGTGTCAGTACATATGATGTTGCAACGAAACAGAATTTCATACTGAGAGCAGCATTGATGTGGACAATAAGTGACTTCCCGGCTTATGGGATGTTATCTGGCTGGAGTACACGTGGTCAGAAATCATGTCCTTACTGTATGGGAGAGAACAAAGCATTTATGCTCATTCATGGAAAGAAACCTTGTTATTTTGACTATCATCGCATATTTCTTCCAGCTGATCATCCTTTTCGCAGAAACAGATCTCATTTCAGAAAAGGAACAGTTGAAAGGGATGGACCTCCAAAAATGCTATCAGGTTCGGAGTTAAAATCAGTTGTATTTTCATTACCTCCCATCACTTTTGGTCCCACAATAAACCAACAGAAAATTTCTGGTTTTGGGAAAGAACACAATTGGATTAAACGTAGCATATTTTGGGATTTGCCATATTGGTCTGATTTGTTGGTCCGACACATGTTAGATGTCATGCATATTGAGAAGAACTGTTTTGATAATTTGTTTCATACAGTTTTGGATACGCCAGGAAAGAGCAAAGACAATGTAAATGCACGTTTAGATCTTGCCCAAATTTGTAGGCGTCCAGAATTGGAACTATTTGAGAATGTCAGAACAGAAAGGTTACTGAAACCAAAAGCAGCTTATACACTGTCTAAAGAAAACCGTTTATTATTTTGTCAGTGGATTCCAGATTTGAGACTTCCAGATGGCTGTGCTTCCAATTTGGGTAGATGTGTAAAGAATGGTCATATTACTGGATTAAAAAGTCACGATTGTCATGTTATAATGGAGAGAATTCTACCCATTGGATTAAGAGGTCTGTTGAATTCTGTGATTTGGGATTCCATAACAGACATGTCTCATTTTTTTCGGGAAATTTGTGCGGCTACGGCAGATTATGATGCTCTAGGCAAACTTGAAAAAGATTTTGTTGTAATTATATGTAAACTGGAAAAAATATTTCCGCCGTCTTTCTTCGACTCAATGGAACATTTGATGTTACATTTGCCATATGAAGCCAAATGTGGAGCTCCAGTACAATTTCGATGGATGTACCCAATTGAAAGATGCATGCAAAAATTGAAAAGAAAAGTACGTAACAAAGCATCTGTTGAAGGATCTATTGCAGAAGCTTATTTGCAAGAGGAAATATCTTTTTTTTGCTCCCATTATTTTGAATCTGAGTATCCTTCAAAACACAACCGAATGGGACGGAACGAGAGGAATATTGATGAAATCGACAATCAATTATCTGTTTTCAACCAGTCAGAGCTTGGTTTTGGTGGAGTTTATGAACGATGGCTTTCAGATGATGAACATCATAGAGCTCATACGTATGTTCTGCTCAACTGTGAAGAGATGACATCAGTTGTACTGTAAGTGTTTATATCACTTATTCTATCATTTATGTTACAGTAAATAACTTTGGTTTTTATAGGTTGTATGATAATCATATCAAGAAACAAATTCCACAAATTACAGCAGCTGCTCTCGAAGAACGTCGACTGAAAAATTTCTCTCAGTGGTTTAAAAAACTGGTAACATAAATTCTTTATCTTTTAGCAACTCATTCAATGTATAGTTTACTATATTGATAATTATTTCACAAATTTTCAGGTGTCTCGACATGCTGATAAAATTGACAAACGGCTGTGTGTATTGAGTAACCCACCTTCCAAACTTGTTAAAACTTATAATGCATATGTGGTGAATGGATTTCGATTCCACACACATGCATATGGGGAATCGAAAAAAACAATGAACAATGGAGTTAGCTTGAGAGGATCTCATCATCGAGAAAATGAAGTTGACTTTTATGGCATACTTGATGAAATCATTGAACTCTGTTATCTTGGAAAACATTACATAACCATGTTCAAATGTCGGTGGTTGGATACAGAGAGAGGCGTGCGTGTTCATCCGACCCATGGAATCATCGATATTAAATGTAAAAGTGTTCTCGCAGTAAATGAACCATTCTTATTGGCTCAACAGGCATATCAAGTTTATTATGCAAAATACTGTGCTATATTAAGAGACTTGACTGATTGGTGGAGTGTAATAAAAATCAAAATTCGAGACAATCAGTTTAGTCAAAGTGAATGTGCTTTCACTGATGTGCAAAGAATTGAAGTTTTTCAAGAGAGTACTCAAAATCAATCTTTTTTACAAAAAGACATGAGTATTGATGACGACACCCCACATTTAAGAGTCGGTGATGACGATGATGTTAATGATGTCACATATGAATTTGAAATGGTAAGAGATGAAGCAACTGTAACTCGAATGGATATCTATGATGTTGAAGAGGAATATGAAGATGACATTGACATATATGAAGACGATGATGAAGATGAACACTGATAGAATTCCATGGTATTTATATACAATCATAATATGTATATATGTATATATAATAGTAATTATCAATTATTTGCTAACATTAACATTTTCTGTTTCAGATGGACGACGCCATATTTCGTGAGTTGGCGGATGCTGACCTCACTTTCGATGCGGATGAGTTGCTGACAGATGACCCTCAGCCTGCAGGCGCTCCAGGGAGTACGCGGAGGGGGCGCGGTCTTGCACGATTGATTATTCCTGACCTCGTCCCCGAGCGACATCCACGTCTTGGGTTTGATCCACGCACACGGAGGTGTGATAACCTGTGTGATAACCTGTGGATTTGACTAAGATTTCATTAATCTATTCACATAATAAATGTTTATTATTTTTACAGTTTTCCGCATATAGCAGTCGGACAGGGCATCGCTATTTTTCACAACTATTTCTCTCAGCCATGGACCACATGGGAGCAGATTCCCATTGATGTGCAGCAGGCCATGTTCGGCCATTGGTTGGTACGTACATAAATAAATAATTTTTATTTTGAAAATTATTTCATTTCTAACTTGATATTTTGATTTATTTGTAGGGTTTATGGTATCCGATCGAGGATACCATGCGTGACGCCATCCACGAGGCATGGGAGGTGGCCATGTGTGATCGCCTTCGTCAGTTTTTGCACAATTTAAGAAAAGCTGCGATGAAGAAAGCAGGAGTGTTAGATTTTGACGAGTCATGTAGAGCACACCGACCAGAGTGCATTTCATCCCATGTATGGGATGGATTATGTGCGCACTGGTTGAGTGGTGCCTTTCAGAGGAGATCATCGGTGGGGAGGCAGAATCGCGGGAGACAGGAGGTGACTCATCGAGCTGGGAGTCGTTCTTTCAGTACTCATAGACAACATCTGGTACGTACATTATTTATAAGTATTTTATATAACTATAAATATTAACAGTTTATTTTTTATTCTTATAGGTTGTCGAGCACCCCAATATTACGGAGTACGACGTATATTGGAGGATGTATAGTGATCCTGCTACTGGGGAGCTCAGAGGTGATCGTCAGCATTACATCGTGGTCAGTATTATTTGTTTTCAAGTTTAAAAATTAACTGCATATAATACATTCACAATTTTAATTTTAAATTGCAACTACAGGAGTCATATGAGGCCGCAGCGTCACAGGCCCGCCTGAGAGTCAGGCCGAGTCATCAGATCAGACCACTGGCCGTCAGTTTGATGAGGCGGCATGGATGCAGGCCACCCAGTATGCCTTCGAGAAGGGCCGGGTAGTTGGTATCGGCTCTCGACTGACTCCCGGAGATTATTATGGCAGTGCTGCGATGTCGGCGTCCAGCTCGAGAGAAGCTCGTGCATCTTCTTCTACTACACAGTATGAGGATCAGTTGCGATCTCAGACTGCACTGATAGAGAGTCTCCGACAGGAGCAGGAGCAGATGCATCAGCAGCATGAGGAGGAGCGTCGACGCCAGCAGCAGCTGTACGAGGAGCAGACGAGTCGGTGGCAGCAGCAGCATCAGGAGCAGATGAAGTACATGCGCCGACTCACTCATGCTTTAGGGATGGAGTTTCCTCCACCACCATCTGCAGATCCCCCACCTCCCCCCTCCTTCAGATTAGAGTTTGTATTTATGTTATAAAATTTGTGAAATCAAAATATGATTTTTTTTTCTATTCGTAGTTTCTGTCTCATTATAAAATATTAATAATATTATATTTTTAAATAACAATATTAATATGAATAATAATATCATTTATATTTTATAATATTAAATTTTATATATATATTAAAATTTTATAATATTATAATTTAATTATATTTTTTTGTAATACTTGAATTATTTTAATATTTGAATGTAAAATAATTCTATTATTTTTATATTAATTAAAATAACTTATTAATATTTTTTTATTTATGAAATATAATTCTAATATTATTATATTAATTAAATCATTTATTAATATTCTATTATTTTTTATTTTTGAATTATAATTCTATTATTATTATATTAATTAAAATAATTTATTATTTTTATTTGTGAATTATAATTCTATTATTATATTAATTAAAATCATTTATTAATATTTTATTATTTTTTATTTTTGAATTATAATTGGATTATTATTATATTAATTAAAATAATTTATTAATAATTTTTTTTTTTTTTATTTTTTTATAGTATTTGCGACGGGATACTATGCCCGTCGCAAATAGTATTATTATTATATGCATTAAAATAATTTATTAATAGTTTTTTATTTTTTTTAAAATAGTTTTTGCGACGGGACCCGTCGCAAAAACTATTTTAAAAGTTTTTTACAAATATACGGAGTACTATTTGCGACAGGGAGAATACCCGTCGCAAAAAAGGGCTTTAGCGACGGGCCCGTCGCAAATAAGTGTTGTTGCGACGCCGTTTTCAGCAACGGGCCATTTGCGACGGGATCCTGTCGCAAATACCTGTTTTTCTAGTAGTGTTATGGTGCTGATGGGGACCCATTTGTGGATGGAGTTGTTGATTTGTAGTTCCCACTTCTTTCTCTTCTGCTCTTCAGGTCTTTTGGGGTTTTGGTGTCTTGGGGGGTCCAGGGTTTTCAGTGTGGGTTGTCTGGCCCCATCCCGCCCTTATCTTCTTTGATTTTCTTTTAATAAATTTTGGGGTGCCAGGAATAGCCTGGCCTCGCACCTTCCTTGCCCTAAAACCCGTAAAACATTAAAAATCTCTGAAAAACTCAGAAAAACCCCAAAAAACCCAAAAATCTCTAAAAACCCTAAAACCCCTAAAAAATGCTAAAACAGTCAAAATCCCTAACAACCCTAAAAGACCATAAAAATCATAAAAACCACTAAAATCCATGAAAACATAAAAAATCCTAAAACCTTAAAAACCCTGAAAACCCCCTGAAAACCATAAAAACACTTAAACCCCCATAAAAACCCTAAAAACCAACTAAAAACTCTAAAAACCCTCCAAACCCTTAAAAATGCTAAAAAATTATAAAAACCCTCAAAACACTAAAAAACTCAAAAAAACCCAAAAAGACCCTAAAAACCCACAAATCCCTAAAAACCACAAAAACCATAAAAATCCTAAAAACACCCTAAAACCCACGAAAACGTAAAACCCCCCTAAAAAACCTGAAAAGCCTCGGAAAACCATAAAACCCCAAAAAAACTTTAAAAACCCTAAAACCCCATAAATACCCTAAAAAAATACTAAAATATTTAAAAACCATTAAAACCCCTTAAAAATGTTAAAAGGCTCTAAAAAACCTTAAAACCCATAAAAATCCAAAAAATCCAAAAAGCCAAAAAACACTAAAAACCCTAAAAACCCAAAAAAAACCCCTCAAAATACATAAAAACTCTAAGACCCTAAAAACCATAAAAATCCTAAAATACCACTAAAAATCCCTGAAAAATTAAAAAACCATAAAAACCCATAAAAACCATAAAACCCCATAAAAACCCTAAAAACTCTAAAAACCCTTAAAACCCCTAGAAATGTTTAAAAAAATCTAAAAAACTTTAAAAACCCTAAAAAATCAAAAAAATAACCTAAAAACACAAAAGGCCCTAAAAACCCTTAACCATTGAAAACCCTCAGAACCCACAAAATCTCTTTAAACCCTAAAAACCATAAAAATCCTAAAAACGCTTAAGAATCCATGAAAATGTAAAAACCCCTTAAAACCCTGAAAAAAACCCTTAAAAACATTAAAAAACCAAAAAACCACTAAATACTTTAAAAACCCTCAAAACACCTAAAAATCCTAGAAGACCCTAAAAACCCTAAAAACCCCTACAACCCCTTAAAACCTCTAAAAAAGCCTAAAACCCTTCAAAATCCCTAAAACCCCCTAAAAACATAAAAATTCTAAGAAACCCCTAAAAATCCCTCAAAATGTAAAGAAACCTAAAAACCACTAAAAACCATAAAACCCCTAAAACCCTTAAAAACCCAAAAGACCCTAAAAACCCAAAACGTCCCTAAAACCCAGAAAAAGCCCTAAAAACCTCTGAAAAATCCTAAAAACCCCCAAAATCTTTAAAAATATTAAAAAACCCTAAAATTCATAAAAATCCTCAAAAAACCCTAAAAATCCACTGAAAACCATAAATTCTCCTAAAAACCTTAAAACCCCGAAAACCCCATAAAATCCACTAAAAACACTAAAAATCCTTAAAACCCTAAAAATGATAAAAAAACTCTAAAAACCCATAAAAAATCAAAAAAAAACCTAAAAACCCCAAAAGATCCTAAAAAACTTGAAAACCCCTATAAACAAATGAAAAATCCTAAAAACTCTCAAAATCCCAAAAACCCTTGAAAAACCCCTAAAAACATAAAAATACCTAAAAACTTAAAAAACCTAGAAACCTATCATGTTTGTTCTTGTCTGGTCTCTTGTGGATCTGGAGGCTGCTCTTGGCTGATTGGTTTTGTGCTGATAGGGTGTTGTTGCTTAGGTTGTTGGGTGTTGGGTTTCAGAGATGCCTTTTTTGGTTTGGCGGCTTCTAGCTGCTCATGTTGGGGAGGAGTTTTTTTTACTTCTCGTTCTGGTTGTCGTTCTGTGGGCTGTGTTGGGCTAGTAGGTTGGTGGCGTGTTGTTTCGTTCTTGGATGGGGTGTGTCTAGCCATGGACTTGTGCAGATGCTTGCTTGTGGATAGGAACAGTGGAGTGCAGAATGCTAGTCTTCGGCTTGGGTATTGCTTCTTTATTTTTGCTATTTTTGTCCTTTAGGTAAGTTGTTTCACCCTTGGGTGATAGTTTGTACTTCAATTCCTTTTCCCTTTTATATATCATGTTCTATTTGTCTTGCAAAAAAACATTAAAACCAAAAAAAAGTCTAAAAATCCATAAAACCCCTAAGAACTCATAAAACCCTAATTACCACTAAAAACCCTTAAAACCATAAAAATGTTTAAAAAACCCTAAAAACCTTACACCCCTAAAAAACTCAAAAAACCCTAAAAACCCTGAAAAACCATAAAATCCCTAAAAATTCCTCAAAACCCTAAAAAACAATAAAAATCTTAAAAATACCCTCAAAAATAAATGAAAACATAAAAATCCCTAAAAACCCTAAAAGCCCAAAAAAAACCCTGAAAAATATAAAAACCCCTAAAAACCTTTAAAAACACTAAAAACCCATAAAAACCCTACAAACCACTATAAACTCTAAAAATATTTTAAACCCCTAAAAATGATAAAAAAACACTCAAAAACCTTTAAACAAAAAAAAAAACAAAAAACCCTAAAACCGAAATAAAAACAAAAAACCCTAAAACCCCCCAAAGACCCTAAAACCCCTAAAAAACCCAAAAAACCCTAAAAATACCTAATATCCCTAAAAACCATAAAATCCAAAAAAACCCTATAAATCAATGAAAATATAAAAGTACCTAAAAACCCTAAAACCACCCTGAAAACCATGAAACCACTAATAACTAGAAAACCCCTAAAAACCACTTAAATCTTTAAACCCCTAAAATTGTTTCAAAACTCCCTTAAATACCCTTAAAAACTTAAAAAACCCTAAAAACCCAAAAAATTACCCTAAAACCCCCCCAAAAACCTTAAACCCCTAAAAACCCTGAAAACCCCTAAAAGTTCTAAAAATTTCTAAAAACACAAAAAACCATAAAAATCCTAAAAAACCCCTAAAAATTCATGAAAATGTATAAAACCATAAAAACCCAGAAAAACCCCTGAAAACTATAAAAACACCGAAAAACCTTAAAAACCAAAAAAACAATAAAAACCATAAAAATGTAAAAAAAACTCTAAATAATCTTCAAACCCTAAAAAACTCAAAAAAATACAAAAAAAAAACCCAAAAAGACCCTAAAAATGTTGAAAACCGCTAAAAACACTAAATGCCCCTGAAAACCCCTAAAAACACTCAAAATCGCTAAAAACCCTAAAAACAGTAGAAACCATAAAAATACTAAACACACCCTAAAAATAATTAAAATGTTAAAAACCCAAAAAACCCTGAAAACCACAAAACCCCGAAAAAGCTAAAGAAACCCTAAAAACTGATAAAAATCCTAAAACCATTAAAAACTCTAAAAACCCTAAAATCCCTTAAAACGTTAAAAATTTATAAAAACCCTTAAATCCCCTAAAAACTAAAAGAAAACCAGAAGACAAAAAAAACCCTAAGAACCCCTGAAAAACCCGCAAAACCCCTCAAAAACCCTAAAAACCATAAAAATCCTAACCCCCCCCCTAAAAATCCACGAAAAAGTAAAAAACCTTAAAAACACTAAAAACCATAGAAATCCATAAAAACCTCTAAAACCCATAAAAATCCTGAAACCCATAAAAACCCAAATATTCACTAAAAACTTTAAAAAACTCTAAAAAATATTAAAAACCCAAAAAAACCCTAAAATCCCTAAAAATATTCTACACTCTGAAAATCCCTAAAAGGTTAAAAGCCCTAAAATCCATAAAAATCATAAAAACCCCAAAAAATCACTAAAAAATCTAAAAACCGTTAAAACCCTTTAAATTATTAAAAAATCAAAAAACCTAAAAAACACAAAAAAAACACAAAAATACCCTAAAAACCCAAAAAAGACCCTAAAATCCCTGAAAAACCTCTACAAATTCATGAAAACATAAAAATCCCTCAAAACCTAGAAAAACCCCTCAAACCCATAAAAACCTTAAAAAACCCTAAAGAATCATAAAAAATATAAAAAGCCGCTAAAAACTCAAAAAATCCATAAAACCCATGAAAATGTTAACAACTCTAAAGAACCTAAAAACCAAAAAAAACAATAAAATCCTAAAAACCGAAAAATCCCTAAAATTCGCTAAAAAACCCTAAAAACCATAAAAACCATAAAAACCCTAAATAACATAAAAATTATAAAACCCACTAAAAATACATGAAAACTTAAAAAATCCTAACGAACCTAAAAAAACCCTGAAACCCCTAAAAATCCCTAAAAATCTTAAAAACCATAAAAACCCTAAAAACCCACGAAAACTCTAGAACGGCCCGATCTGGTATTTGCCAGCTTTGGAGGTTGTGAAGCCTTCAAAATGGCCTGATCTGGTCCGTGACGATGTCATCAACCCCCATCTGTTGCAGATCGGGGTTTCTGGTCTCAGATCCAGGTAGGTTTCTGTGTGTTCGGGCTTCGGCGTCTATGGAGGCTCTGTGGGCTGCTGTGACGTTGCAAACAGCTCCTTGGCGGCTGGATTTTATGAGCTCCAGGCGTCGATCGGGGTTGAGCATGTTGACCAGAGGCTTCCACGGATGGGTCAGTGGCATAGGGGGTTCCAACGGCGGCGAGGGTTGCTTCAGCGACACAAGATGCCGCCTCAGGGTCCGATTTCTTCTCGGACGACGATTCAAATCTGGGGTTTCTTGTTTGAATTCCTGATCGAGATGGCTCTGGTTCGTACGTTGTTCTCCACGTCGACACAAATCTGGTATGCTTTCCTTTCCATGGTGTTGACCCTGCGTTTTTAATCTGGTTTTGGTGTGCCGATGGTTTGTGGTTTATTTTTCTGTGGTTTCATTCTTCTGCTTTGGATCATTTTGCTGGTGGCTTGGTGTGTTGGTTGCGCTCTTCATCTAGTTATGGTTCTGAATGAGATGTTGGTCAAGATGGTTCTTGTTTGCTGGATGGCTTTGGCTCTGCTACGGCTTTTAGTGTGGGCTGATGCAAGGGATTGGTTAACTGTAGCCGCGTGTGTTAGAGGGGCTGCTAGAGGTGAGGGATGCCAAAAACAGAGGTTCTGGATGTTGCTTGCAGTTTGGATGGGATGTGATGATGCTAAGGTTTATGTGTTTGGTGCTGGTAATTTTGTGTTATCGGTGATGGATCTACTTGGTGAGGATTCATTGGATGCTGGGAAGTGTGTGCTGGCTGGTGGTGCTCCTGGGTGTGTTATGCTTGATACTGTCAGGATTATAGGTTCTGGATGCTGGAAACTAAATTGTTGGTTGTTGTTTGGTGGTGTGCCGCTGAATGTTGGTGCAGGTGAGGCTTGTGATTTTTATGCTGGTGGTTTGGTGGTGTTGGATGCTGGTGGTTCTGGATGTTGGATACTGCTGGGATGGGAGATGCTAAAGGTGCTGTGTTTGCATTACTGCTGGATGCTGGTTGATGCTGGTGATGATGATGGTTGCTACATGGTGTTGTTTGTTTTCTGTTTGTGTTGGTTTTGCTTCTTTTCTTTTTTGATTTTTCTTTTTTGGTGTGGGTTGTAAGGGGTTTTTTGGGTGTGGGTTGTTTGACCCCTCCCCTCCCTTGTCTGTTGGGTCTCTTTTTTTCTTTCTAATAAATTTGGGGGGGGGGTCGGGAATAGCCCGATTCTCACATCTTCCTTGCCTTAAAAAATTTAAAAAACATTTAAACCTCCAAAACACCATAAATCCTTGAAAACCCATAAAAACCCTTAGAATCCTGAAAAAATCTAAAAATCCCTAAAAATCCTAAAAATCCTAAAACACACCTAAAAATCCATGAAAAGGTAAAAAACCCCAAAACCCTGAAAAATCACTTAAAACCATAAAACCCCTAAAACCTTAAAACTACAAAACCCCATAAAAACCCCGAAAACCACTAAAAACTCTAAAACCCCTTAAAACCCATAGAAACATAGAAAAATCAAAAAAATAATTAAAGCTCTAAAAAACTCAAACAAACCCCTAAAAACCCAAAAATACCCCAAAACACCTAAAAACCCTAAAAACCCTAAAAACCCTAAAACCCCTAAAACCCCCTAAAAACCCCTAAGAACCCTCAAAAGACTGAAAAACCCTAAAAAACATAAACGCTAATAAACCCCTAAAAATCCATGAAAACGTAAAACACCCTAAAAACCCCAAAAACTCTTGAAAACCATAAAACCCCTAAAAACATTAAAAAACCCCAAAAAACTAAAAAACTACTAAAAAACTCTAAAAACGCTTAAACCCCATAAAAACGTTAAAAACTTTAAAACCCATAAAAAAATAAAAAAACACTAAAAACCTAAAAATACCCTAAAAACCCCTAAAAACAGTTGAAAGCCCCTAAAACCCCTCAAAATCCCAAAAAACCCTATAACCCAAAAAAATCCTAAAAACCCATAAAATCCATGAAAATGTAAAAAATTATAGAAACCCTGAAAACCCCTGAAAACCATAAAAACCGCTAAAAACCTTAAAAAACCCTAAAAATCATAAGAACCATATAAAGCCACTAAAAACTCTAAAAACTAAAAACCCTAAAAAAGTTTAGAAACTCTAAAAAGCCTTTAATCCCCTAAATACTAACAAAAAAAACATAAAACCAAAAAGTCCATAAAAACCCTGGAAAACCCTAAAAACCATAAAAAACCAAAAAAATCCCTACAAATCCAGGGAAATGAAAAAAAACCCTAAAGACCATGAAAACCCCCTGAAAACCATAAAAACCCCTAAAAACCTAGAAAACATCTAAAAACCCATAAAAACCCTTAAAATAACAAAAAACTCTAAAAATCCTTAAAACCACAAAAAATGTTCAAAAACTCAAAAGTCCTTGAAAGCCCTAAAAACTCAAAAAACCCCTTAAAACCAAAAAGTCCCCAAAACCCTAAAAAACTGTGAAAACCCTAAAAAACTCAAAAACCCCTCAAAATCCCTAAAACCCTAAAAACCCTAAAAATCAATTAAAGAGTAAAAACCCCTAAAAATCGTAAAAAACTAATGGATACCATAAAAACCAAAAAACCCCTAAAACCCCATAAAACCCTAAAAACCACTAAAAACTCTGAAAATCCTTTAAACCCCTAAAAACGTTATAAACACTAAAACACCTTAAAAACCCAAAAAAACTCTAAAAAACCTTAAAAACCCAAAAAGGCCGTAAGAACCCTGAAAACCCCTTAAAACCCTAAAACCCCCTAAAAACCCCTAAAAACCCTAAAAACCCATAAAAATGATAAAATTCCTAAAAACACTTTAAAAATCAATGAAAATGTAAAAAACCGAAAAACTCTAAAAAACCCCCTAAAAACTCTAAGACCCCTTAAAATCCATAAAACATTAAAAACTCTAAAAACCTTAAAACTACTAAAACCCAAAAAAACCCATAAAACCCCCAACCCCTAAAAACAACAAAAACCCTTTAAACCCAAAAAAATGTTAAAAACCCTAAAAACCTAAAAACCCTAAAATAACTCAAAAAACCCAAAAAAACACCCTAAATCCTTGAAAACCCTAAAACTCATAGAAAAACCCTAAAACCCCTCAAAATCACTAAAAACTAAAAACCCTAGAAACCCCTTAATAACATAAAAACCCCTAAAACTACTCAAAAACCCATAAAAACCCTAAAACCCACTAAAACTCTAAAAACCTTTAAAAACCCTAAAAACGTTAAAAAACTCGAAAACCCCCTAAAAACTCAAAAAAAAACCCAAACCCCAAAAGACCCTAAAACCCTTGAAAACAACTAAAAACCCTTAAAAACACTGAAAAAGCCTAAAAATTCTAAGAATCCCTAAAAACCCTAAAACCCATAATAATCATAAGAAACCCCTAAAAATCCATGAAAACTTTAAAAAACCCTAAAAACCCAAAAAGACCTTAAAAACCCAAAAAGTCCCTAAAAACCCTAAAAACAATAAAAATCCTAAAAGACCCCTAAGAATCCATGAAAACTTAAAAAAACCTGAAAACCCCCTAAAAACCAAAAAACTCATAAACCCCCTAAAAGACCAGTAAAAACTCTAAAAACCCTTAAAACCCCTAAAAATATTAAAAAATTCTTAAAACCCTTTAAAACCCTAAAATACTAAAAAAGACCCAAAAATAACCAAAATCCTTAAAAACCTAAAACAATAAAAAATCCTAAAACGAAAAAACCCTAAAACCCCTAAAAATCCATGAAAATGTAAAAACCTTGAAAAACCCCTGAAAAGAATAAAACTCCCTAGAAACTTAAAATCCCTAAAAACCCATAAAGTGAATAAAAACCACTAAATACTCAAAAAACCATTTAAAACCCTAAAAACAAAAAAATACTCTAAAAATGCTTAAAACTAAAAAAACCTAAAAAACCGAAAAGAACCTAAATACCAAAGAAACCATAGAAACCCTAAAAAGCCTAAAAAAATCCCTAAAACCCCTCAAAATCCCTAAAAACCTTTAAACATCCAAAACCTCTAAAAATCCACATAAAAACCCATAAAAACCATAAAAACACTTAAAAACCTTAAAACCCAAAAAACCACTAAAAACTATAAAAACCCTTGAAACCACAAAAATGTTAAAAAACTCTAAAAAACCTTAAACACCTAAAAAACTCAAAAAACCCCTAAAAACCCAAAAGACCCTAAAACCCCTAAAACCCCTAAAAATCTCTGAAAACCACTCAAAATCCCTAAAAATCCTAAATACCCTAAAAACCATAAAAATACTAAAAAAGGTCCAAAAATCCATGAAAACTTAAAAACGCATAAAACCCTGAAAACCATAAAACCCAGAAAAAAACCCTAAAAACCCATAAAAAACCCCAAAAACCACTAAAACTCTAAAAACTCTAAAAACACTTAAAAACGTTAAAAAACTCTAAAAACCTTAAAACCCCTAAAAAACTCAAAAAAACTCCTAAATCCCCTAAAAGTCCATAAAAACCCTAAAAACACTAAAAGCCCCTAAAAACACCTGAAACCCCACAAAATCCCAAAAAACCATAAAAACACTAACGACCAAAAAAATCTTAAAAAACCATTAAAATCCATGAAAACATAAAAAAAACTTAAAAACTGGGAAACCCCCGGAAAAGTATAAAACCCCTAAAAACCCTAAAAACCCTAAAAACCCATAAAACCCCTAAAATTCCACTAAAAACTCTAAAACCCTTGAAAACCCCTAAAATCATTATAAACACAAAAAAAACCCTTAAAACACTGAAAAACCCCCGAAAAACTTATAAAACCCAAAAAATCCCTGAAAACCCTAAAACCATAAAAATCCTAAACAACCCCTAAAAGTCCATTAAAATTTTAAAAACCCTAAACAACCACTAAAAACCATAAAACCCATAAAAACTTTATAAACCCTATAAAGCTATAAAATCCATAAGACCACTAAAATCTCTAAAACCCATAAAACTCCTAAAACGTTAAAAACTCTAAAAACCTCAAACCCCCCCCAAAACCCCCAAAAACCCCTTAAAACCCTAAAAATCCCTAAAAATCCTAAAAACCATAAAAATCCTAAAAAACCCCTAAAAATCCGTGAAAACATAAAAACCCCAAAAAACTCTGAAAAACCCCTCAAAACGATATAAAACCATTAAAAACCCTAAATTCCCATAAAAACCTTAAAACCCAGTAAAATCACTAAAAACCCCTAAAAAGGTTATAAAACTCTAAAAACCTTAAAACCCCTAAAAAACCAAAAAAGCCCTGAAAAACCAAAAGGACCCTAAAAACCCCTAAAACCCCCCAAAATCACGAAAACCCCTAAAAATCCTAAAACCAAAAAAAACCTAAAACCAAAAAAAACCTAAGAAACCCCCAAAAATATATGAAAATGTAAAAAATCCTGAAAACTCATAAAAACCCCTGAAAACCATAAAACCCCTAAAAACCTTTAAAAAACTTAAAAACCCCAAAAACCCTAAAAAACTAAAAACTCTAAAAACCCTATAAACCACTTAAAACGTTAAAAAACTCTAAAAATTCTTAAAACCCCTAAAAATTCAAAAAATACCCTTGAACCCAAAAAAACCCTTAAAACCCTAAAAACCTTTGAAAACCCCTAAAAACACTCAAAATCCCTAAAAACCATAAAAATTCATAAAAACCATAAAAATATTAAAAAAAACTCCTAAAAATCCATAAAAACGTAAAAAACACTAAAAACCCTAAAAAATCCCTTACAACCATCGAAACCAATAAAAACCTTAAAAACCCATAAAAACCCCTAAACCACTAAAAACTCCAAAACCCTTTAACCTAAAAAGGTTTAAAAATCTAAAAAACCCTAAAAACTCAAAAAAAAAATACCAAAACACCCAAAATACCGTAAAAGACCTAAAAACCCCTAAAAACCCCTAAAAACCCTAAAAATCCTCAAATTCCCTAAAAAACCTAAAAACGCTAAAAAACAAAAAATCCTAAAAAACCCCCCCAAAAACACATAAAAACCTAAAAAACTCTTAAAACCCTAACCCCCCCCAAAACCCCCAAATCCCAATAAACCTAAAACATCCTAAAAACCATAAAAATCATAAAAATCCATGAAAACATTGAAAACCCTAAAAATCCATAAAAACCCCTGAATACCATAAAAACCTCTAAAAACCTTAAAAAACCCTAAAACCCATGAAACCTTAAAACCCACTAAAAGGTCTAAAAAAATATAAAACCCCTAAAAACATTAAAAAACTCTAAACAACCATAAAACTCTAGAAAGTAAAAAAACCCAAAAAACTAAACTAATAAAATCCCTGAAAAACCCTAAAACCCAAAACCCCTGAAAAACCCTAAAACCCTCAAAATCCCTAACAACCATAAAATTAGAAAACCACTAAAAATCCATGAAAACATAAAAAAACCCTAAAAACCTAAAAACGCTGAAAACCCCCTGAAAACCATAGAAACCCCTAAAACCCCCAAAAAACTATAAAAATGACTAAAAACTCTAAAAACCCTTAAAACCGGAAAAATGTTAAAAAATATAAAAAACCTTAAATACACTCAAAAAATAAAAAAAAATACTCTAAAACCCAAAAAGACCCGAAAAACCCTGAAAACCCCTAAAAACCCTAAAAACCATAAAATTCATAAAAACCCCTAAAACCCATGAAAACCTAAAAAACCCTAAAAACCCTGAAAAACTCCTGAAAACTATAAAAAACCCTAAAAACCTTAAAAAACCCTCAAACCCCATAAAAACCCTAAATACTACTAAAATCTCTAAAATCCCTTAAAACCCCTTAAAACCCCTTAAATTTTTTAAAAAACTCTAAAAAACCTTAAAACCCATAAAAACCCTAAAAATCCAAAATGCCCTAAAAAAACAAAAAATCCTAAATCCCCTCTAAAAACCCTTAGAATACATAAAAAATATAGAAAACCATAAAAATCCCAAAAGATCCCTAAAAATCCATGAAAACATAAAAAAAAACATTAAAAACCCTGAAAAACCTTAAAAACCATAAAAACTGAAAAAAAACCATAAAAAAAATCCTAAAACCCCATAAAAACCTTAAAACCCCCCTAAAACTCCAAAAACCCTTAAAACCCCTAAAAAAATTAAAAACTCTAAAAAACCTTAAAAACCATAAAAAACTCAAAAAACCCTAAAAACACAAAAAGACCTTAAAGACCCTAAAAACCCTCAAAATCACTAAAAACCCTAAAACCCTAAAAACCATAAAAATCCTAAAAAAATTCTAAAAATCCATGAATATGTAAAAAAAACCTAAAAAACCCCTAAAGACCATAAAACCCCTAAAACCCTTAAAACCCAACAGAACCCATAAAACCATTGAAAACTCTAAAAATTCTTTAAACCCTAAAAACCCAAAAGACCGTAAAATCCCTAAAACCCCCTAAAAACCCTAAAAACCTCTTAAAAGCATAAAACACTAAAAACCCTAAAAACCATAAAAATCCTAAGAAACCCCTAAAATTCCATGAAAATGTAAAGAACCCTAAAAAAACATGAAAATCCCTAAAAACCATACAACCATTAAAAACCTTAAGAACCCATAAAAACCCAAAAAGACCAAAAAAACCCAAAAAGTCCGTAAAAACTTGGAAAAACCCTAAAAACCTCTGAAAAACCATAAACCCCTCAAAATCTCTAAAAATATTTAAAAACCCTAAAAACCATAAAAATCCTGAAAAACCCCCAAAAATCCATGAATGCATAAAAAACCCTAAAACCCCCTAAAAACCATAAATTCCCCTAAAAACCTTAAAACCCCTAAAACCCCATAAAAACCACTAAAAATACTAAAAAATACTTAAAACTCTAAAAACATTAAAAACTCTAAAAAACCTTAAAACCCCAAAAAACTCCAAAAAAATCCGTGAACACCCTCAAAATCCTTAAACCCTCATAAAAACCCTTGAAAACAATAAAACCACCTAAAAACTTAAAAATCCTAAAAAACCTCTCGTAGTTGCTCTTGTCTGGTCACTTGTGGATATGGAAACTACACTTGACTGGTTGGTTTTGTGCTGATAGGGTTATGTTGCTTAGGTTGCTGGGTGCTAGGTTTTAGAGATGCCTTTTTTGGTTTGGTAGCTTTTGGCTGCTCATGTTGGGGAGGAGTTTTTTGTGCTTTTGGTTCTGGTTGTCGTTTGATGTGCTTTGTTGGGCTTACAAGTTGGTGACGGTCTGTTTCTTGCTTGGCTGGGGTGCATCTGGTCGTGGACTTATGCAGAAGCTTACTTGTGGATAAGAACATTGGATTGTGCAATGCTGGTTTTTGGCTTGGGTTTTTCTTCTTGTTTTTTTTTGTTTTCGACCTTCAGGGCAGTTGTTTCACCCATAGTGATTGTTTTTAATTCAATTCCTTTTCCCTTTTATATATCATGTTCTATTTGCCATGTAAAAAAACCTGAAAAAACCTAAAACCACTAAAAACTCTAAAAACCCTAAAAACCCATAAAAAGTTAAAAAATCTAAAAAACCATAAAATCCCAAAAAGCTGAAAAAACCCCTAAAACCCCCAAAAGACCCTAAAAGCCCTGAAAACCTGAAAACCCCTAAAACCTGCGGAAAAACCCTAAAAAACTACAAAATCCCTAAAACCCTAAAAACTAAAAATCATAAAACCCCCAAAAAGTCCATGAAAACATAAAAAACTATACAAAACCCTAAAAACCTTAAAACCACCTAAAAACCCATAAAACCCTAAAATGAAACTAGAAACTCTAAAAACCTGAAAAAAAACCCTAAAAATTTTAAAATTTCTATAAAAATTAAAACCAGAAGAAACTCAAAAAAACACTAAAAATCCAAAATGAACCTAAAAACCCTGAAAAATTCTAAAAACCCTTTAAAACCCTAAAAAATCTAAAAAACCATAAAAATCATAATACCCCTAAAAATACATGAAAACATAAAACCCCCAAAATGAATAAAATATCCTTAAAAACCATAAAAACTCCTAAAGCCCTTAAAAACCCTAAAGCCCATAAAAATCCTAAAAATCACTAAAAAACCTAACAACCCCTGAAAATGTTAAAAAAATCCAAAAAACCTTAAACCCATAAAAAAACTCAAAAAAACCCTAAAAACCCAAAATGACCCTAAAAGCCCTAAAAACACTAAAATCTCTCAAATTACCTAAAAACACTAAAACCCATAAAAACCATAAAAATCCAACCCCCCCCCCCCCCAAAAAAAACTCAATTAAAATGTAAAATACCCTAAAAACCCTAAAAAACCCCCCGAAAAACATAAAACCCCTAAAAACCTTTAAAAACCCATAAATAGAACTAAAAACTAAAAAAACATTAAAAACCCAAAAAAAATATTAAAAAACTCTAAAAACCTTAAAACCCCCAAAAAACTAAAAAAACCCCCTAAAACACAAAAAGATCCAAAAACTCCTGAAAAAGCATAAAAGCGCTTGAAAATCTCTAAAACCCCTCAAAATCACAAAACACCCGAAAAACAATAAAATCCTAAAAAATCCCAAAAAATCCATGAAAATATAAAAAATCCTAAAAACCCTTAAAAACACCTGAAAACCATAAAACCCATAAAAATCTAAAGAACACTAAAACCCCATAAAACCCCTAAAAACCCCTAACAACTATATAAACTCTTTAAACCTCTAAAAAATTTTCAAAACCCTAAAAAAAATTAAAAACCCAAAAAACTTAAAAAAAAACCCCCAATACCCTAAAAACCCTAAAAACCCCTAAAAACCCCTGAAAAACCATAAAAACCCTCAAAATCTAGAAAAACCCTAAAAAACCATAAAAACCATAAAGATCCTAAAAACATATAAAAATCTACCAAAACGTGAAGAGCACTAAAAACTAGAAAAACCACTAAATCTATAAAAAAACACTAAAAACCTTAAAAACCCATAAAAACCACTAAAACTCTAAAAACCCTCAAGACCCCAAAAACGTTAAAAACTATAAAAAACCTTAAAACCTTAAAAAACTCAAAAAACCCCTAAAAACTCAAAAAGGCCCTAAGAACACATAAAACTACTGAAAACCCATAAAACCCCTGAAAACCCATAAAACCCATAAAAATCACCAAAACCCTTCAAAACACTAAAAACCATAAAAATCCTAAAAACCCCCTAAAAATCCATGAAAATATAAAAAACCCTAAAACCCCAAAAAAAGGTTGAAAACTACAAAACACCAAAAAACCTTAAAAGGCCCTAAAAACCGATAAAACCCTTAAAAACGCTAAAAACTCAAAAAACTCTTTAAACCCCTAAAAACATTAAAAACTTATAAAAAACCTTAAAAAGCCTTAAAACTCGAAAAAAACACAAAAAACCCAAAAGGCACTAAACTCTTGAAAACCCCTAAAAACCCTAAAAACACCTAAAAACACCTAAAACCCCTCAAAATCCCGAAAAACCTGAAAACCCATAAAAAGCATAAAATCCTAAAAACTCTATAAAAATCCATGAAAACATAAAAAACCTTAAATCCCAAGAAACCCTAAAGCCATAAAACACCTAAAAATAATAAAAAACCCTAAAACCCATAAAAATCCTAAAATAACTAAAAACGCTAAAAACCCTTAAAACCATAGGAAACATTATAAAACTCTAAAAAACCTTAAAACCCTAAACCCCCCAAAGAACTTAAAACCTAGAAAAATCCTGAAACCCCTAAAAAACCCTACACACCCTCAAAATCCCTAAAAATTCTAAAAGACCCAAAAAGCCATAAAAATCCTAAAACCCCCCCAAAAAATCCATGAAAACATAAAATACATTAAAAATCCTGAACAACTACTAAAAAATATAAAAACCCCTAAAAACCATAAAAAACTAAAACCCATAGAAACCCCAAAAATCATTAAAAACTCTAAATCCCCTTAAAATACTAAAACCCTTTAAAACCATAAACCCCTAAAATCGTAAAAAACCCTAAAAACCCATAAAAACCCTAAAAACAACTAAAATGAAAAAAACCCTTAAAACCCCAAAAAATGTTAAAAAACCTTAAAACCCTAAAAAACTCAAAAAAACACTAAAACACACAAAAGACCCAAAAACCCTGAAAAACCATAAAAACCCTAAAAACCATTGATAAACTCTAAATATGCTCAGAATCCCTAAAAAACCTAAAAACTGTAAAAATCCTAAACCCCACTAAAAATCCATGAAAAATTAAAAAACCTGAAAACCCATTGAAAACCATAAAAACCCTTAAAAACCATAAAACCCATCAACACCATAAAAATAAATAAAACCTCTAAAAACCCTTACAACTCATTATAGATTAGAAAACTCTAAAAACTCTTTAAAACTCTAAAAAACTCAGAAACAACCACTAAAAGCCCAAAAGACCCTAAAAACCCTAAAAAATCCCATGAAAACCCTAAGAACGCTCAAAATCCCTAAACCTCTAAAAACCCTAAAAACCATAAAAATCCTAATAAATACCTAAAAATCCCTCAAAACATAAAAACCCTAAATATCCTGAAAGCCCCTAAAACCCATAAGACCCCTAAAAACATTAAAAACCCCAAAAAACCCACAAAAAACTCTAAAAAACCCTTTAAAACCCTAAAAACCCACTAAAACTCTAAAACCCCTTTAAATCACTAAAAATGTTAAAAACTCTAAAAAACCTAAAACCCCAAAAAACCCTAAAACCAAAAAGACCCCAAGGCCCTTAAAAACACTAAAAACCCTAACCCCCCAAACCCTAAAAACACTAATAATTCCTAAAAACCCTAAAAAACTTAAAAAACCTAAAACCCCCTTAAAAATCCATGAAAACGTGAGAAACCTAAAAAACCTTGAAAACCCCTAAAAACCATAAAATCTCTAAAAACCCATAAAACCCACTAAAAACCTTAAATATCTAGAAAACCCCTAAAAACTTTAAAAACTATAAAAAACCTTAAAAACCCCCAAAAAACTAAAAAATCTCTAAAAATCCAAAAAACCTTGAAAACCAAAACTCCAAAAAACTTCAAAAAACCCTAAAAACCCCTAAAAACCCACAAAATCCATAAAAACCATAAAAACCATAAAAATCATGAAAATCCCTAAAAATAAATAGAAACGTAAAACCCCCCAAAAAACCTGAAAAACCCCCTGACGGCCATAAAACCCCCCAAAACCATAAAATACCCTAAAACCCCATAAAATACTTAAAAATTCACTAAAAACTCTAATAAAACTTTGAACCCCTAAAAGTGTCAAAAAAATATAAATAACCTTAAAACCCCACAAAAACTCAAAAAAAAACCATAAAACTCCAAGACCCTAAAATCTCTTAAAACTCTAAAAACCCTAAAAACCTATAAAAACCTTAAAACCAATCAAAATCCATAAAAACAATAAAAAACCATAAAAAACCTAAAAACCCCCTAAAATGAATGAAAACCTAAAACCCCCTAAAAACCCTTCCAAAAACCTTGAAAACCATAAACACCTTAAAAACCCTAAAAACCAACTAAAAAATCTAAATACCCTTCAAAACAAAAAAAAATTAAAAAACTCTAAATAATCTTAAAAAAACTAAAAACTATAAAGACCCTAAATCCCTTAAAACCCCTAAAAGCAAAAAAAACCAGAAAAACCGTAGAAACCTTCAAAATCTCTAAAAACCCTAAAAACCCTAAAACCCTAAAAAATTTAAAAATCCTAAAAAATGCCTAAAAATCCATGAAGGGGAGTCGTTAAAAGTGGAAAATGGAGATCCAGGCATAAAAATCCATGAAAACATAAAAAACCCAAAAAACATTGAAAAACCTCTAAACACCATAAACCCCCCTAAAACTTTAAAAACTCCTAAAAACCCAATATCCACTAAAAAAATAAAAAAACCCTTAAATCCCCTAAAAATGCTGAAAAAACTCTAAAAACCCTTTAAAACCCTATAAAATACTCTAAAAAACCCAAAAACCTAAAAAGACCCAAAAACCGTGAAAAACCCTGAAAACACCAGAAAACCCAAAAAATCCTGAGAATTCTAAAATCACTAAAACCCTAAAGACCACAAAAAACATAAAACCCCCTAAAATCCATGAAAACATAAATAACCCTAAATATCATAAAATCGCTAAAACCCATAAAAAACCCTAACAACCCATAAAAACCCTCAAAACCCACTAAAAACTCTAAAAAACCTTAAAACCCCTAAAAATTTTAAAAATATAAAAAACATTTAAAACCCTAAGAATCCTTAAATACCCTAAAAACCCTAAAGTTACTAAAAACCTTAAAAACCCTTGAAAACCCCCGAAAACCCCTTGAAATCCTAAAAAACTCTAAAACCCATAAAAATCTTAAAAAACCCCTAAAAATCCATGAAAATGTAAAAAAACCCTAAAAACCTTAAATAACCATTGAAAACCATAAAAAAACCCTAAAAACCCTATAAACCCATAAAGACCATAAAAATCACAAAATGATCTAAAAACCCTTAAAAATCATAAAAATGTTAAAAATTCTAAAAAAACTCATAAAAAACCAAAATATCCAAAAGACCCTAAAACCCTAAAAACCCCTAAAAACTCCTAAAACCTCTAAAAAACATGAAAACCCCTAAAATCTCTCAAATCCATAAAGACTCTAAAAACCATAAATAACTTAAAAAACCCCAAAAAATCCATGAAAACCTAAAAAACCTAAAAAAACCCAAACCCCCCCCCCTAAAAAGTTGAAAACACCCTAAAACGCAAAAGGACCCTAAAAACCCTGAAGAAACCCTAAACCTTCGAAAACCCCAAAAAATCCCTAAAACCCAAAAAACCTGTTAAAATCCTAAAAAACCCCAAAATTATATGAAAACGTAAAAAACCCTAAAAACCAACAAATACCACGAAAAACCCAAAAAACCCTAAAACACTTAAAAAAACCTAAAGACCCGTAAAAACTCGAAAAATTCACTAAAGACTCAAAAAAATCTTAAAACCCCTTGAAACATTAAAAAACTCAAAAAAAATCCTTTAAACCCCTTGAGGTGCACCCCGAGCTGGTCCAGGGGGCACATGAACCCTCTACACCCTACCATGTGGGGCCTTCACAGTCACAGACTGCCGCTACCCCTGAGGAGCCTCTCAAGCCGGACCATGAGGCACCTCACTCCTCATCCTGCCAGGCGGAGCCTTCTCAGTCACAGACCGCCGCGGTCACTTTGACACCTGACCCCATTGGAGCCTGCCCCAATGAGCTTCCCCCTCCCCGGCCCCCTCCGACTGAGCCGGAGGATATCTGTGCTGTTGAGAGGTTGTTGCCTCCCTCTGCCCCTCCTGTGTCCCCTATGCAGAAGATGCCGCACACGGATCTGACCGCTATGGCCCCTTTGGAGGTGAAAGCACCTGATTCAGCTGTACCTGCAGCAGATGACTCCTTCACACCTGTTTCCTCGGACAAGGCAGCAAAAAGGATCCCGATTTCAGGGCCTGCCCCTGCTCCTTTATGCCCCTTGAACAGGTTCTCCCCTCTTAGTGGCAGCTTCTGGTCTGATGAGGCAGAGGACCAGTGTGAGGAAAGATTGGCCTCACCTCTGCCTAATGTTTCGCAACCCCAGGTGGTTAATACTTCAAAATACCGATGCACGGATGCAGAGGACCCTGCGGCGGGGAAGAAGCCGGTTGGTCGGCCCAAGAAGAAAGGGAAAAAAGGCAAGATGGTCACACATGAATTCACCAACCTGTCTCCTTCGAGGGGCGATGACCCCCTTGCTCAATGAGGTTACTTTTCTGGAATTGCCAAGGGATTGGGAACTCTCCCACTGCCTCATCCCTTCGGCACTTTATCTCGACTCAGAGGCCGCATTTAATTGGAATTGTTGAACCAATGATACCCTTTAACAGCTGGAAAGGCTTCAAATGAAGCAGCCTTGGGTACTCCCTTGCTGCTAAAATCTGCAATGACAGTGGCTTGGAGCAATTGTGGGTACTCAAGCAGGATGATGTGAGGGTGCTGTCCGCTGATGAGTATCCGCAGGTCATCACACTGGAGACCATTCTGAATGATTCTATTTTTTCCCTTTCCTTCGTGTATGCTTCCTGCTCGTACACTAGAAGAAGGGACCTTTGGAGGAAGCTTGGCCGAATCTGTGGGTCTATTAATGGCAATTGGGTGATTGTTGGTGATTTTAACACAGTCCTTAAACCAGATGAGAGGATAGGCGCCAGCTTCTCCCGTATGGCTGCCATGGATTTCTCCCACTGCCTTGACTCTTGCGAGCTTACTGAAGTGCTCGTCGCTGGAGCCTCCTTCACATGGGGCAGATTCACTACTAATGGTCGGCAAGCCAGCAAGATTGATAGATGCTTCTATCAGATCAGTGACAGAAGCGCGCTCTCTGACGTCTCTGGATTCACCCTTCTGAAATTCCATTCGGACCATAATCCTATTATCATCAACCTCTCTGGGGGCCAAAGATCCTCCCCCCTGCCCTTCAAATTCAACAATGGTTGGCTCACAATTCCGGGCTGCAGGGAAGTCATCGAAAATGGGTAGGTGGCTCCTCCGCAAGGCAACCACTATTTTAAGCTGGTCTCCATGCTGAAGAGAATCAAGTCCCTCCTTAAGGAATGGAGCAGGTCATCTTTCTCCAAGCTGGATGAAGATATTCAGGCTGCTGAGGCCCGACTTGCCTCCCTTCAGCTTTCCAATCAATCTCTCCCCCTACCTTCTAGGGAGGAACTCCAGGCTCATGCTAGGCTGGATGACCTCCTGTCCCTGAAGGGGAAGCTGGCCAAGGCCCAGTTTAACACCCGGTGGCTCAAGGATGGGGACCGCAATTCCAAATTTTTCCACCGGCTTCATAAGGAGAAAAATGCCAAGAAGTGTGTGACCGCTGTTCGTATCCATGGAAGCACCTTCACCTCCGAGGTGGACATCTCCAATGCAGTGGTGGAATACTTCCAGCAGCTGTACACCGGTGATAATGAGGAGTTCTCCCTCCCAGTGACAGACTCCATTCTACCGTGGGTTAACGACCAGCAAAACAACGACCTTACAGCTGCCCCCTCAGAGGAGGAAATTAAATCTGCTGTGTTCTCCCTCAACATGGACAGTGCAGCGGGTCCGGATGGATTCAGCAACAAATTCTTTATGTTTTATTGGGATATCCTGCATGCGGAGGTCAAGAGGGCTGTTAGGGAGATTTTTTTCTCAAGATCCTTCCCGCACGGCTCCAATGCCAACTTCATTGCCCTCATCCCAAAGATTGTAAATGCTCTTGATATAGGAGATTTCAGGCCGGTTGCCATGGGGAATTCAGTCCCCAAAATTATCAGCAAGATTCTTGTTAAGAGGATGGGGCGATTGACGGGTGATCTTATCACCCCTAACCAATTTGGCTTCATCCCCGAGAGAAACATCCAAAGCTGTTTGTTTACAGCCTCGGAGGGCATCAACATCATGAGGCGGAGATCCAAGCATGGCAACTTTGCTCTCAAACTGGACATATCCAAGGCCTTTGACACCATCAAATGGAGCTTTATTTTTCAAGTTCTCTCAAGATATGGCTTCTCGGACAGCTTCATAAAGTTGGTGTCGTCCATCCTGAATAGTGCCCGAGCCTCGGTGCTTATCAATGGTTCCCCCAAGGGTTTTTTCCCATGCTCATGTGGGGTTAGGCAGGGAGATCCGTTGTCTGGCATTCTTTTTGCAATCGCTGAAGATTACCTGAGTAGGTGCCTTATTGACCTTACGCAGGCTGGCCTCTTCAGCCCAATCATGGCGGGAGGAAACCTTCAGGTACCATCTCATCTTTTCTACGCCGATGACATCTTACTTTTTGGGCAGGCCGACAGGAGAACGTTTTCCTCAATCCGGAGGATCTTCCAGCACTATGAATATGTGGCAGGGCAGGCCATTAGTTGGAGCAAATCCTCCATTGTCTTTGGGGATGGGGTCTCCACCTCCAGGCAAACCCACATCGCCCTCTCTCTTGGCGTGAAGAGGGGATCAATCCCCTTTGATTATCTGGGGGTCCCGATCTTTTGGGGAAGAGTGAAGAGCAGTTACCTTATGAACACGGCGAGCAGAATTTTGCTGCAACTTGCTAAATGGAAAGGGAAATGCTTATCGCAGGCCGGAAGAGTTTGTATTATCAATTATGTTATTACATCCATGTTCACCTATGCCTTCTCTTTATATCGGTGGCCGGTTAATCTCATCAAATCCCTGCAGGCGAAAATTAGAAACTTCGTTTGGACAGGCTGCATCAGTGAACGGAAGCTGGTCACTGTGGCTTAGAGGGACTGCACTAAGCCAATTGAACGAGGCGGGCTGGGAATCAAAGACCTCAGAAGATTCAATGACTCCATGCTTGCTAAATTCACATGGAGCCTGCTTGATTACTCGGATGATGGGATTGACTTTTGCCGTGAGAGGTTGACACAAAAACTTTGTGATGGTTTTATGGGACATCTGCCCTCCTCGGTCTGGACAGCGATACGAAGATCCTACACTGACATCATGGAACACTCAAAGTGGATTGTTTCCAAGCAGTCGAATATGAACGTCTGGTCTACTATGTGGCTTGATAGGCCCCTGATGGAGAGAATGATCCCCCCCGCTGATGCACGGGACATGTCAATCGCTGGTTTTGTCCAGCAAGTGGATCAGCTTGAGCCCCTTATTCCTACTGACACATACAGGCAAATTACGGATTATGTCTTTGCTGAAAGAGACCTTCTCATCTGGATTCCCAACCTTATTGGTCAATTGAATGTGAAAGACTTCTACTGGTCAAAATGCTTGCAGGGATCTGCCCCCCCCCCCGGCCTGGCTCTCAAATTTTAGGAAGCCCTTTATATCGTTGGCTCTTCACCTTTTGCTCTGGAAAATCTGGAGGAACCAGTTGCCGATGCAGGAGCAGCTTCAGCGGGCTGGACACAGCCTGGCTTCGGTATGTTTTTTATGCCTCGGCGCTTCAGAATCCATCCAGCACACCCTATTTCAGTGCAGATTTCCAGCGGCTCTCTGGGGGTATCTGCAGGGGCTGTTCGGATTCCCCCTTTGCTTTGACAGGCCATTCTTAGATATGCTGGGCAGCCTTGTCAACTGGCCATGCAGCAAGCAAATTTCCAACTTTCTCCATGTGTCCATTGCCGCCATTGTCTCCTACACATGGGCTGCCCGGAATGCGATTTCCTTTAACAAAGGGTGGCTCTCTCTTCATGGTGGTGTCGTTAAAATTCACTTGGAGATCCATGCGGCGTCTCATATCCAATCTGACTCGATGGCAACTGATGTGAGTGATCTCATCCTTCTGCGGTTACTTGGCGTTGATGGCAGGCCAAGGAAGCCGAAGATCCTCAAATACATCCGATGGATCCCTCTGATCTCCTCCTGGATCAAGGTCAATGTGGATGGTGCAGCGTTGGGTGCACCGGGGCCCTCGGGGTGTGGAGGGGTCTTCCGTACACACCGAGGCTTTGTCAAAGGCTGCTTCCATCACTTTATCGGAAATGGGTGTGCCCTTGAGGCAGAATTTTGGGCCATGATTAAGGCGATTGAGTTTGCTGGACAGTTTGGCTGGAATCCCCTTTGGCTTGAATCAGACTCCATGCTTGCAGTGGCTGTTCTCAAGGCCAAATCAGAGCGCGTCCCTTGGAGGATCCTCCCGCAATGGACGGAGTGACTTGCCTCCTGCCAGCGGCTCAACCTTCATGTCACACACGCCTACCGGGAGGCTAACTCGGTTGCAGATGCGCTTTCCAAATAGGCAATTGCGGAGAGGATCTCGATATGGTCACACGTGGCCACACCGTGCTGCCTTCGATTTGTGGAGTTTGATATGAAGGGTGAGATGCACACCCGAGTTTGTAATCCCCCATGTGACATCTTCCTTGGCGATGCTCTTTTTTATATATTTTTTGGGGGGGCAGGTTCACCTGGTCTCGAACCTCTTTCACCCTAAAAACCTTAAAAACCTCTGAAAACCCTAAAAATCACTAAAAACTCTAAAAACCTTTACAACCCCTAAAACGTTAAAAAACTCTAAAAAACCTCAAAACCCCACTAAAAACCATCAAAATACATAAAAAATCTAAAAAACCCTAAAGACCATAAAAATCCAAAATGTCTGCTAAAAATCCATGAAAATCTAAAAAACCTTAAAAACACTAAAAAACCATAAAAACCCATAAAAACCATAAAAAATCCTAAAACCCCATAAAACCCTAAAAACCCACTAAAGAGTCTAAAAACCCTTTAAACTCCTAAAAACATTAAAAAACTCTAAAAGTCATTAAAACCCTAAAAAAATCAAAAAACACTAAAAACACAAAAAGACCCTAAAAACCTAAAACCCTTGAAAACCCCTAAAACCCCTCAAAATCCTTAAAAACCCTAAAACCCATAAAAATCCTAAAAAAATATTAAGAATCCATTAAAATATAAAAAAACCCTAAAACCCCCTAAAACCCATAAAAACCTTAAAAACATAAAAAACCAAAAAAACACTAAAAACCCTTAAAACCCCTAAAACACCCAAACAACAATAAAAACCCTAAAAACCCTAAAAACAACTAAAACCCTTAAAATCTCTGAAAAATACTAAAAACAAGAAAAAAACCATAAAACCCCCAAAACTACTAAAAAATCTAAAAAACCTTAAAACCCCCCAAAATATTAAAACCTTCTAAAAAACCTTAAAACCCAAAAAAAACTCAAAAAAATCTTAAAAACCCAAAAAGATCCTAAAAACCTAAAAAATCATAAAAACCTATGAAAACCCCTAAAACCCTCAGAATCCCTAAAAACACTAAAAAACACTAAAAACCATAAAAATCCTAAAAACCCTAAAATCCATGATAATGTAAAAACCTTAAACACCCTAAAATACCCCAGAAATGAATAAAACCATCTAAAACCTTTAAAACCCCTAAAACCCCATAAAAACCCTAAAACCACTAAAAACTCTAAAAACCCTCAAAATCCATAAAAACCCAAAATCCATAAAAATCCTAAAAAACCCCTCAAAGTCCATGAAAACATAAAATCCCCTAAGACCCCTGAAAACCCCCTAAAAACCATAAAATTCCCTAAAAACCTTAAAAAACCTAAAAAACCATAAAATCCCTAAAACCCACTAAAAACTCTAAAAACCCTTAATACCCTAAAAACATTAAAAAACTCTAAAAAACCTTAAAAGCCCAAAAAACTCAAAAAAAAACAAAAAAGAAACAAAGACCCTAATTAACCTTGAAAAAAAAAATCCTAAAACCCTAAAATCCCTAAAAACCTAGAAGCCATAAGAATCCTAAAAACCCCTAAAAGTCCATGAAAATGTAAAAAAACAAAAAACCCTGAGAACAATAAAAACTCCTAAAAACCAAAAAAAAAACACTAAACATCCATAAAATCCCTAAATAACCACTAAAAACTCTAAAAAACCTCAAAACCCATAAAAAGTTTAAAAAACCTTAAAACCATAAAAAACTCAAAAAGCCCTAAAATCCCAAAAGACCATAAAAACAATGAAAAACCCTAACCCTAAAAACCTTTGAAAAAATCCATGAAAAAAATAAAATACCCTAAAAACGTTGAAAAATCTATGAAAACCATAAAACCCCCTAAAAACCGTTAACAACACTAAAACCCATAAAAACTCAAAAAACCCACTAAAAACTCTAAAAACCCTTATAATGATAAAGATCTCTAAATAATATTAAAACCCTAAAAACTCACTAAAAACCATAAAACCCCTAAAAACCTTAAAAACCCCTAAAACCCCAAAAAACCATGAAAAGCTCTAAAAGCACTTTAAACCCCTAAAAGCGTTAAAAAACTCTAAAAAGTTTAAAACACTAAAAAAGTCAAAAGAAACCCCTAAAAACCCAAAAGGATCCAAAAGACCCCAAAACATCCGAAAAACCCTATAAACCCACAAAATCCACGAAGACATTAAAACCTTAAAAACCCTGAAAACCCCCTCAATACCATAAAAACCTCTAAAAACTATAAAAACCCTAAAAACCCTAAAAACTAATAAAATCTCTAAAAAACTTTCAAACCTTAAAAGTCCTAAAAACCCAAAAAACACTAAAAACCCAAAAGACCCCTAAAATGTTGAAAAATCCTAAAAAGCCTAAAAAGCCCTGAAAAACCCTAAAAACCATCAAAATCCTGAAAAACCCTAAAAAACCCAAAAAACTAGAAAAAAATCCCAAAAACCTCTTAAAACTATAAAAATGAAAAAAACCTAAAAACCCTGAAAAACCCCCAAAAACACCAAACACCCCTAAAAAATTAAAAAACACTAAAAACATTAGAAACATTAAAAAACCGTAGAAACCCTAAAACTAAAAAAAACCCTAAACGTTGAAAAATTACTAAAAACCCTAAAACCCTGAAAAACCCGAAAAACCCTAAAAACTACTAAAAACCCTAAAATCCCTCAAAATCCCTAAAAACCTTAAAAACCACAAAAATCCTAAAAACCCCTAAAAATCCAAGAGAACATAAAAAAACCCTAAAAATCATGAAAACCCCCTAAAAACATTAAATAACCCTAAATACACATAATATCCCCCAAAACCCCACTAAAACTATAAAAACCCTCAAAAACCCTAAAATGTTAAAAAACTCTAAAAAAACCTTAAAACCACTAAAAACTCAAAAAAAACCCTAAAACCCCAGAAAAGACCCTAAAAACCTTGAAAACCCCTAAAACCCCTAAAAACCCAAAAGACCCTTGAAAACCCAAAAAACCCTCAAAATCCCTAAAAACCCTAAAAAACCTTAAAAACCCTGAAAATCCTAAAAAAACCCCTAAAATTCCTGAAAACGTAAAAACCCCTAAAAACCCTAAAAACCCCCTAAAAACCAAAAAACACTAAATACCCATAAAAACACAAAAACCCCATTTAAAAATCTGAAATCCCTTAAAACTCCTAAGCACGTTAAAAAACAATAAAAACCTGAACAAATAAATAAAAAGCTAAAAACCCAAAAGACCCTAAAAACCCTGAAAATCTCTAAAAACCATAAAAACACCTGAAAAACCTAAAAACCATCAAAATCCCTAAAAATCATAAAAATCCTAAAAAACCCCCTCAGAATACATGAAAATGTAAAAAACCCTAAGAACCTTGAAAACCCCCCGAAGACCATAAAGACCGCTAAAACCTTAAAAAACACTAAAAACCCTAAAAACCCACTAAAACCCCTTAAAAACCTAAAAATATTAAAAACTCTAAAAAACTTTAAAAACATAAAAAAAAACTCAAAAAACCAAAAAAACCCAAAAAAACCCAAAAAACCCAAAAAGACCCAAACCCTGAAAACCCCTAAAAACCCTAAAACCACTGAAAACCCCTAAAACCCTCAGGATTGTAAAAAGCCTAAAAAATCCTAAAAGCCATAAAAATCCTAAAACCCCCTAAAAGTCAATGAAAATGTAAAAAACACTAAAAACCCTGAAAACCCCCTAAAAACCGTAAAACCCCTGAAAACAATAAAAAAACTCTAAAAACCAGTAAAAAACCCTTTAAATCCCTAAAAATATTTAAAAACTCTAAAAAACCTTTAGATCCTAAAATGCCTAAAAAACACTAAAAACTCTAAAAACCCTTAAAATTCCTAAAAACCTTAAAAAACCTTTAAAGACATGAAAAACACGTAAAAACCATAAACCCCCCAAAAAAACCATAAAATCCCTAAAAACCCATAAAAACCCTAAAAACACACTAAAATGTTTACAAACCCATAAAACACCTAAAGATGTTTAAAACTCTAAAAAACCTTAAAAAACCTAAAAAACTAAAAAAACCAGAAAACCCCGCAAAGACCTGAAAAACCCAGAATACCCCAAACTCACAGAAACTATTGAAAACCCCTAAAACTATCAAGAACCCTATAAACCCTAAAAACCCCTAAAAACCATAAAAATCCTAAACACCCCTAAAATCTATGAAAACGTAAAAAACACTAATAACACTAACCCCCCCCCCCCCCCCCAAGCGACCACAAAACCCCCCCAAAACCATAAAAAACACATAAAATCTTTAAAAACCCACTAAAATTTATAAAAATCATTAAATTCCCTAAAAACATTAAAAAATATTAAAAACCTTAAAAAACCAAAAAACTCTAAAAAACCCAAAAAATCCAGAAAGATACTAAAATCCCTGAACACCCTAAGAACCCTAAAACCCCCTGAAAAAACCTTTAAACCCCTCAAAATCCATAAATACCCTAAAAACCATAAAAACTAAAAAACCCCTTAAAATCCCAAAAAATGTAAAAAATATTAAAAACCCCTTAAAACCTTAGAAACCCTAAAAACTGTAAAAACTCTAAAAGACCATAAAAACCCTAAAAACCAACTAAACACTCAAAATACCCTTAAAACCCTAAAAACATTAAAAAACTCTAAATAACCATAAAACACAAAAAACTCTAAAAACCCTAAAAACTGAAAAGATCCTAAAACCCTTAAAAACCCTAAAAACCTAAAAAACACCCAAAAAACCGTAAAAACCATCAAAATCCCTAAAAACCCTAATAATAATAAAAAACCTAAAAAAGGTCTAAAAATCCATGAAAACCAAAAAAACCAAAAAAACCCTGAAAAATCTCAGAAAACCATAAAACCCCCCCAAAACAATATTTACCTCTAAAAACCCATAAAAACCCCTTAAAACCCCTAAAAATGTTGAAAACTCTAAAAATGCTTTAAAACACTAAAAAATACAAAAAGACCCTAAAACCCTGAAAACCCTGAAAACACTATAAAACCCTAAAACCCCTAAAAATCCCTAAAATCCCTAAAAACCTAAAAACCGTAAAAATCATAAAAATTCCCTAAAATCCATGAAAACATAAAAAACCCTAAAGACCCTTAAAAATCCTAAAAACCATAAAAACCCCTAAAACCTGAAAAAACCCTAGAAGCTCATAAAACCCCCCAAAACTCAATAAAAACTCTACAAACCCTTAGAGGGATGGGGACATTGATTTGTAGTTTCTGCTTCTTTTTCTTTTTCTTTCCGGGCTTTTGGGGTTTTTTGGTGTCTCGGGGTCTAGGGTTTTTTGGTGTTGGTCGTTTGACCCTGTCCCGCCCTTGTCTTCTCTATTTTATTTTCTTTTTATAAATTGTGAGGGGGTAAGAATAGCCTGGCCTGCACCTTCCTTTCCCTAAAAACATTAAAATATATATATTAAATTTAAAACCCTAAGAAACCTTAAATATCCTCCAAATCTAAAAAAACCATAAAAATCCAAAAGACCCTAAAAACACCTAAAACCCTAAAAAACATTGAAACCCTTAAAACCCTTGAAATCCCCAAAAACCCTAAAAACTATAAAAATCTTAAAAAACCCATAAAAATCCATGAAAATGTAAAAAACCCTAAAAATCCTAAATAACCACTAAAAACCATAAAAACCCCTAAAAACCTTAAAAACCCATAATATCATAAAAACCATAAAACCACTAAAAACTCTAAAAACCCTGAAAACTCCTAACAATGTTAAAAACTCTAAAAAACTCAAAAAAACCCCCTAAAAATCCCAAAAGACACTAAAAACCCTGAAAAACCCTAAAAACCTTTAAAACCCCTGAAAATCCCAAAAAACCCTCGAAATCCCTAAAAACCCTAAAAACCATAAAAATCCTAATAAAACCATTAAAAATCCATGAAAATGTAAAAAACCTAAAAAAACCTTGAAAAAACCCTGAAAACCATAAAACCCATAGAAACCTTTAAAATCCATAAAATCCATAAAATCCATTAAAATCTCTAAAACACCTTAAAACCCTTAAAAATGTAATAAAACTCTTAAAACCTTAAAAAACCTAAAATACTGAAAAGACCATAAAACTCAAATCGACACTAAAACCTTTGAAAAACCCTAAAAACCCTGGAAAACCCTAAAAATATCTAAAAAAGCTAAAAAACCCAAAAACCGTTAAAATCCTAAAACCCCCAAAAAATACATGAAAATGTAAAAAACCCTGAAAACCTAAAAAACCCTGAAAACCTAAAAAACCCCTACAAACTAAAAAAACGCCTTACAACCTTAAAAAACCTTAAAAACCTAAAAAACACTAAAAATTTTAAACCCCTCAAAACGCCTTAAAACATTAAAAAATTCTAAAAACCCTAAAACCCCAAAAAAACTCAAAAAAAACCCAAAAAACCCAAAAAACCCATAAAAATCTTTAAAAACCCCTAAAAATCTAGGAAAATGTAAAAAAAAACTAAAACCGTAAAAAACCTCTGAAAACCATCAAAACCCCTAAAACATTAAAAGCCCTAAAATTCCATTAAAAATTCTAAAAATCCTTCAAAACCCTAAAAATGTTTAAAAACTCTAAAAAACCCTAAAAACCAAAAAGACCCTAGAAAGATTAAAAAACCCTAAAACCATAAAACCCCCTGAAAAACCTTAAAACCCCTCAAATTCCCTTAAAATCTTAAAACCCCTAAATATAATAAATATCCTAAAATACCCCTAAAAATCCATGAAAAGGTAAAAAACCCTAAAAACCCTAAAATGCCTCTAAAACCATTAAACCCCTATAAATAATTAAAACCCCTAAAAAACTAAATAACTAATAACCATTAAAATCGTTTAAAATCTCTAAACCCCTTAAAACACTAAAAAAGTCAAAAAACTCTAAAACCCCCCAAAAAACCTATGAAAAACCCTAAAAACACTCAAAATTACAAAAAAAAACTATAGCACCACTTGTATCAATTAAGCAGCCATTTATTTATGTATTTTAAGTATGTAAACTATATGGGTTGAGTTTAGGAATATTTGGGGACCTTTTGGAATATTTATGGGGATTTTCTATGCATAGTTTTTCCAAACTGTGTGGAAGCCTAGGAGAAACCGTGCTTTGTTGGACAATGAGCTTTGGCATGATTGGCCCAAGGTTTGGAAACCGTGCAAGCTAACCATTCGAGGTTCATCCTTGAGGCAGTGGATGGCACACGATTAGTGCATGGTTTACCTAACCGTGTGACTAAACCATGAATGGTTAAACAATTAGATACTAAAAAAGCGGATCTAGGTCGGTCTTATATTTTAATGCCTCTTTTTTTCCCAAAGCGGCCCTAACTCAGGATTTTACCATCTCAAAGGTTAGAGAACCTCTTCCCATCGTTTCAGAGGCGATCTGAAGGCTTCTCTTGGTAATTTGAAGCTGTATTATTGTTGTAAGTGATCATTCTTGGTTTCTCTTGGTAGTTGTGTTAGATCTACTTCTCCTACTATAGATTATTAGATCTACACCTGTTATGGGTAGATCTAAGGTCGTAGATGCCAAATATGTTTAGATTTGGTCTTATTGTTGATAAGGAAAGAGATCTAAGGTGGGTTCAGAGAGAATTAACTCAGTTTCATGGGATTTTAAGTGTCATTATTCATTTTCATCATAAAACCTAAGGTAGGTGGCATCACTCTTGACTCCTCAGGCTAGAACTAATTGGATTAGTTTCAAATTGATTGAAATTTATAATGAAATTTATGTGCAAAGCATTGTAAAAAACTTCTTTAGTGATGGTTTGTGGATTTGTGTGAAATCATGGAATTATTGTGCAAAGTAATTTGATAAATGATTTTAAAATGAGGATTTTAAAATAGTTGCTAGATTCGATTTACAGAAAAAGTTTTTCAATAAAAAGGTTGTTTTACTAAAATGGTTTTGGCATCGTTTTTGGGAATACTTGGTGTGTGTGTTCATATTTAATTATGAGGCTTGGTTGAAATATGACATTGTGCTTGGTGCCAAAGGTGTAATCACATATGGGGTTTAATTACCTTGTGACGAATTGGTAGATCGATGTGAAACCGCTCATGAGTATCAAACTGTCATAACGAAGAATGGATGTGTAGATGTGTGGATGTGTGGATTGGAATGGGGTATACCAAAGTGGAATTAATGAAATGGTTTTGGAACATTGTTTGGTTGCTTTACATGGAACTTGGTGTTTTTTGAGAAAAGTGTTTTACATCGGCACTTGTTTATATTTTGATATAAACTGTTTTAAATTTTTTTTATATAAATTGTTTTATATGATTGGGCTAACATGTTCTATCCTAGTGGCGTGAGTAGGGAAGTCATCGGGGGAAAATCTACTGAGTTTCATTACTCATCCTTGCTTTAGCACTTTGGTGCTTTTGCAGATGTTGTTTATTGAAACATGGTCAAAGTTAAGGTATCACACGTCTTTAGTAGCACTTCATGATACTTGGGTTGTTGTGGAGTTGGAGCATGGAGCATGTTCGGATCTTGGAGTTGTCATTCGAGTCTTTGAGTTTTGTCTTGTGCTGTTTACTTTGATATTGTTGTCTTCCGCTGTGGTACTTGGTTTTAGTTTGATTTTGATAAATGAAATGTTGGATTTTCTTTCATTGTTATCATGCATCATATAGTGGTTTTTTTGGTTATGGCTTGTTTGGTTAGTTGTTTTATTCTTAAAGGGAAAATTTCCCCCACATGTATTGAAGCCCTACGACATTTATTACCAAGATTTGTTGTTTTGGGGATGTCGGTTAAGACCAAGTAATGTTCCTCTACCTCCTCAAACCAATGAAGATAAGAAGGATGTTATAAAAACCCTAAAAACCCTGAAAACCAAAAAAAATCTAAAAAAACCTAACAATCCATGAAAACGTAAAAAATCCTAAAAATCATGAAAAACGCCTTAAAACCATAAATTCACCTGAAAAAAATAAAAACTATAAAAAAATCATAAAACGCCTAAAAAACACTAAAAACTCTAAATACCCTTACAACCCCTAAAATGTTAAAAACTCTAAAAAATCTTTAAATCCCTAAAAAACTCAAAAAAACACTAAAAACCCCAAAAGACCCTAAAACCCTAAAAATCCCTAAAAACTCTAAAAAACCTGAAAAACCCTAAAAAACCCTAAAACCCCTAAAAAACCCTAAAATCCTAAAAAACCCTAAAAACCAAAAAAGTCCTAAAAACTCCCTAAAAATCCATGAAAACATAAAAAACCCTAAAATCTCTAAAACTCCACTAAAAACCATAAAAATCCCTAAAACACATAAATACCATTAAGAAGCCATAAAAATAATAAAAACCACTAAAATAATCAAAAAACCCTTTAAATCCCTAAAAGCGATAAAAAACTAAAAAATCTTAAAAACCCTAAAAACTCAAAAAAGACCCTAAAAAGCCAAAAAGACCCTAAGAACTTGAAAACCTATAAAATCCTGAAAAACCCTAAAAACCCAAAAAATCATCAAAATCCCTAAAAAACCAAAAAACCCCTAAAATCCATAAAAATCCTAAAAAACCGCTAAGATTCTTTGAAAACGTAAAAAACCCTAAAAACCCCAAAAATCATTAAAACCCATAAAAGCCCTAAAACAACTAAAAACAATAAAAACACTTAAAAACCATAAAAATGTTAAAAAATCTCAAAAACCTTACAAACTTGAAAAACTCAAAAAAACCCATAAAAATCAAAAAAGACCTTAAAAGATTGGAAAACCCCTCAAACACCGAAAAACCCCTAACAACACCTGAAAACCTTCAAAATCCCAAAACCCTAAGAAACCCTAAAAACTATAAAAATCCTAAAAACCCCCTAAAATTCATGAAAATGTAAAAAACCCCAAAAATGCAGAAAAATACCTAAAAAGCATAAACCTACTAAAAACCTTAAATACCTAAAAACCCCAAAACCCACAAAAAACTCTATTAACTCTTAAGAACCCTAAAAATGTTAAAAACTCTAAAAAACCTTAAAAACACTAAAAAAGCCCCAATAACCCAAAAAGACCATAAAACCCCTAAAAACCCTAAAAACCCCAAAATCCCTAAAAACCCTAAAAACCCCTAAAACCATAAAAATCCAAAAAAAACCTTAAAAATCTCGGTAAACATAAAAAACTCTAAAAACCCTAACACCCCCCCCGAAAATCATAAAAACTACCAAAAACCTTAAAAACCCTAAAACCCCCTAAAAACACACTAAAAGTCTAAAACCCTTAAAACCCCTAAAAACATTAAAAACTCTAAAAAACCTTAAAACCCCTAAAAATTTAAAAAAACTCTAAAAATTCAAAAAAAACTCTAAAAACCCAAATAGTAACTAAAACCCACCAAAACCCCTAAAAATCCTCGAAAAACCATAAAAACCATCAAAATCCCTAAAGACCCTAAAAAACTCTAAAACCCATAAAAATCCTAAAAAACCCCGAAAAATCCACAAAAACGTAAAAAAACCCTTTAAACCCCAAAACCCAGTAAAAACCCCCAGACCCCTCCAAATCTCTAAAAATCATAAAAATCCATGCAAACATAGAAAACCCTAAAAACCATTAAAAATGCATGAAAACCATTAAAAACACTAAAAACCCTAAAAACCCTAAAAACCCATAAAACCCTAAAAGCAATAAAATCTCTAAAACCCCTTTAAACCCCTAAAAACATTAAAAACTCTAAAAAAGATTAAAAAATCTAAAAACTCCAAAAAAACCCAAAAAAAAGAGGCATTAAAATCCCTTAAAACCTCTAAAAATCCTAAAACCACTGAAAACCCCTAAAACCCCTCAAAATCCCTAATAACCCTAAAAACCCATAAAAATCCTCAGAACCACTAAAAATCAATAAAAACATAAAAACCCCAAAAACCCCTGAAAACCTCCTAAAAACCATAAAACCCCCTAAAATCCCATAAAAACTCTAAAAAACCAATAAAAACTCTAAAACCCATTTAAACCCTTAAAAATTTTAAAAACTCTAAAAACATTCAAAATGCTACAAAACTCAAAAAAGACTCTAAAAACACAAAAATCCCTAAAACCCTTGAAAAACCAAAAAAACACACAAAATCCCTAAAACCCCTAAAACCATAAAAATCCTAAAAAACACCTAAAACTTATGAAAACGTAAAAACCCCAAAAAACTCTAAAAAACCCCTGAAAACCACAAAAAATCCCTAAAAACCATAAAAAACCATAAAACCCCATAAAAAAACCTAAAAATTTACTAATCTATCTAAAAACTCTTAAAACCCCTAAAAAATGTTAAAAACTCTAAAAAACCTTAAAACCCATAAAAACTTCAACCCCCCCCTCAAAATCCAAAATTCCCTAAAAAACACTAAAAACTCCTTAAAAACCCTCAAAATATATAAACACTCTAGAAAACCCTAAAACCATAAATATCCTAAAAGATCGCTAAAAATCCATGAAAATGTAAAAACCTTAAAAACCCTTAAAAACCATAAAAACCCATAAAAACCATAAAAAACCATAAGACCCCATAAAAACCTGAAAAGCCCACTAAAAACTCTAAAAACCCTTTAAACCCCTAAAAACATTAAAAAACTCTAAAAGACATTAAGACCCTAAAAAACTCAAAAAACACTAAAAACCCAAAAGACCCTAAAAACCTAAAACCCGTAAAAACCCTTGAAAACCCCTAAAAACCCTCAAAATCCTTAAAAACCCTAAAACCCATAAAAATCCTAAAAAATCCTAAGAATGCATGAAAATATAAAAAACTCTAAAAACCCCCTAAAACCCATAAAAACCCCTAAAACCTTAAAAAACCAAAAAAAACACTAAAAACCCTTCAAACCCCTAAAACCCAATACAGCAATAAAAACCCTAAAAACCCTAAAAACCCTTAAATCCCTTAAAACCTCAGAAAAAGACTAAAAACACGCAAAATACTTAAAACCCCTAAAACCCATAAAAATCATAAGAAACCCCTAAAAATCCATGAAAATGTAAAACCCACTAAAAAACCGGAAAAATTCCTAAAAACCATAAAACCCCTAAACACCTAAAAACCCTAAAAACCCAAAAGGCCATAAAACCAAAAAACTCCATAAACACATGGAAAAAACCCATAAACCATATAAAAAACCCTAGAAACCATCAAAATCTCTAAAAAACCTAAATCACCCTAAAAATCCTAAAAATCTATGAAAACGTAAGAAACCTTAAAAACCCTAAAAATCCATGAAAACCATAAATTCTCCTAAAAATCTTTAAAACCCTAAATCCCCATAAAATCCACTAAAAACACTAAAAATCCTTTAAACCCCTAAAAACATTACAAACTCTACAAAATCTTAAAAACCCTAAAAACTCAAAAAAAATCCTAAAACCCCAAAAAGATCCTGAAAACCCTGAAAACCCAGAAAAACCCTGAAAAATACTAAAAACCCACAAGTCCCTAAAAAGCCAAAAAAAACCCAAAAAACAAAAAAAAAATCTTAAAACCCCCCTAAAAATAAATGAAAAAATGAAAAACCATAAAAACCCTGAAAAACCTATGAAAACCATAAACCCCTAAAACCCTTCAAAACCTTAAAAACCCATAAAAAACCTAAAAACGCACTAAAACTCTAAAAACCACTTTAAATCACTAAAAATGTTAAAAACTCTAAAAAACCTAAAACCCCAAAAAACCCTAAAACCCAAAAGACCCCAAAGCCCTTAAAAACACTAAAAAACCTAAAACCCCCTTAAAAATCCATGAAAACGTGAGAAACCTAAAAAACCTTGAAAACCCTTAAAAACCATAAAAACCCCTAAAAACCATAAAAACCCCTAAAAACCATAAAATCCCTAAAAACCCATAAAACCCACTATAAACCTTAAATATCTAGAAAACCCCTAAAAACATTAAAAACTATAAAAAACCTTAAAACCCCCAAAAAACTAAAAAATCCCTAAAAATCCAAAAAACCCTGAAAACCAAAACTCTAAAAAACTTCGAAAAAACCCTAAAAACCATTAAAAAGCCACAAAATCCATAAAAATCATAAAAATCATGAAAACCCCTAAAAATCAATAGAAACGTAAAAACCCCCAAAAAACCTGAAAAACCCCCTGACGGCCATAAAACCCCCCCAAACCATAAAATACTCAAAAACCCCATAAAATCCTTAAAAAGCCACTAAAAACTCTAAAAAAACTTTAAACCCCTAAAAGTGTCAAAAAAATATAAATAACCTTAAAACCCCAAAAAAACTCAAAAAGAACCATAAAACTCCAAGACCCTAAAATCTCTTAAAACTCTAAAAACCCTAAAAACCTATAAAAACCTTAAAACCCATAAAAATCCATAAAAACAATAAAAAACCATAAAAAATCTAAAAACCCCCTAAAATGAATGAAAACATAAAACCCCTTAAAAACCCTTCCAAAAACCTTGAAAACTATAAACACCTTAAAAACCCTGAAAGCCTATAAAAACCCACTAAAAACTCTAAATACTCTTTAAAACACAAAAAAATTAAAAAACTCTAAATAATCTTAAAAAAACTAAAAACTATAAAGACCCTAAAACCCTTAAAACCCCTAAAAGCAAAAAACCCCAGAAAAACCGTAGAAACCTTCAAAATCCCTAAAAACCCTAGAACCCTAAAAAATTTAAAAATGCCTAAAAATCCATGAAGGGGAGCCATTAAAAGTGGAAAATGGAGATCTGGGCATAAAAATCCATGAAAACATAAAAAAATCCAAAAAACCTTGAAAAACCTCTAAACACCATAAAACCCCATAAAACTTTAAAAACTCCTAAAAACCCAATATCCACTAAAAAAATCAAAAACCGCTTAAAACCCCTAAAAATGCTGAAAAACTCTAAAAACCCTTTAAAACTATAAAATACTCTAAAAAACACAAAAACCTAAAAAGACCCTAAAACCGTGAAAACCCTGAAAACACTAGAAAACCCAAAAAACCCTGAGAATCCTAAAATCCCTAAAACCCTAAAGACCATAAAAAACATAAAACCCCCTAAAATCCATGAAAACGTAAAAAACCCTAAATATCAAAAAATCTCTAAAACCCATAAAAACCCCTAACAACCCATAAAAACCCTCAAAACCCACTAAAAACTCTAAAAAACCTTAAAACCCCTAAAAACTTTAAAAATATAAAAAACCTTTAAAACCCTAAGAATCCTTAAATACCCTAAAAACCCAAAAGTTCCTAAAAACCTTAAAAACCCATGAAAACCACCGAAAACCCCTAAAAATCCATGAAAATGTAGAAAACTCTAAAAACCTTAAATAACCATTGAAAACCATAAAAACCCCTAAAAACCCTATAAACCCATAAAGACCATAAAAATCACAAAAAGATTTAAAAACCCTTAAAAATCATAAAAATGTTAAAAATTCTAAAAAACTCATAAAAAACCAAAATACCCAAGACCCTAAAACCCTAAAACCCCTAAAAACTTCTAAAACCTCTAAAAAACATGAAAACCCCTAAAATCCATCAAATCCATAAAGACTCTAAAAACCATAAATATCTCAAAAACCCCAAAAAATCCATAAAAACATAAAAAAACTAAAAAAACCCTAACCCCCCCAAAAAAAAGTTGAAAACACCCTAAAACCCAAAAGGACCCTAAAAACCCAGAAGAAACCCTCAAACCCCCTGAAAACCCCAAAAAATCCCTAAAACCCCAAAAAACCGTTAAAATCCTAAAAAACCCCAAAATTATATGAAAACGTAAAAAACCCTAAAAACCAACAAAAACCTGGAAAACCCAAAAAAAACCTAAAACACTTAAAAAAACCTAAAAACCCGTAAAAACTCAAAAAATTCACTAAAGACTCAAAAAACACTTAAAACCCCTTGAATCATTAAAAAACTCAAAAAATCCTTTAAACCCCTAAAAAATCAAAATACCTTGAAAACCCTAAAAACCCTAAAAACCTTTGAAAAAACCTAAAATCCCTAAAAATCCCAAGAAACACTAAAAAATCATAAAAACCATAAAAATTTTAAAAACCCCTAAAAATCTATGAAAATGTAAAAAACCCTAAAACGCTGAAAACCCCCAAAAACCATCAATACCCCTAAAAACATTAAAAAACCCTAAAAACTCTAAAAAATCACTAAAAACTCTAAAAACCTTTACAACCCCTAAAACGTTAAAAACTCTAAAAAACTTCAAAACCCCAAAAGACCCTATAAACCTTGAAAACCTCTCAAAAATGATAAACCCCCCCTAAAAACCATCAAAATACATAAAAACTCTAAAAAACCCTAAAGACCATAAAAATCCAAAACGTCTGCTAAAAATCCATGAAAATCTAAAAAACCTTAAAACACTAAAAAACCTTAAAAACGCATAAAAACCATAAAAAATCCTAAAACCCTAAAAACCCACTAAAAACTCTAAAAACCCTTTAAACCCCTAAAAACATTAAAAAACTCTAAAAGTCATTAAAACCCTAAAAAAACTCAAAAAACACTAAAAACACAAAAAGACCCTAAAAACCTAAAACCCTTGAAAACCCCTAAAAACCCCCAAAATCCTTAAAAACCCTAAAACCCATAAAAATCCTAAAAAAAATCCTAAGAATCCATTAAAATATAAAAAAACCCTAAAACCCCCCTAAAACCCATAAAAACCCTAAAAACTTAAAAAACCAAAAAAACACTAAAAACCCATAAAACCCCTAAACACCCAAACAACAATAAAAACCCTGAAAACCCAGAAAACAACTAAAACCCTTAAAACCTCTGAAAAATCCTAAAAACAAGCAAAATCCCCAAAACCCTTTAAAAACCATAAAAGTCCTAAGAAACCCCTAAAAATCCATGAAAACGTAAAACCCACTAAAAATCCTTAAAAATCCCTAAAAACAATAAAACCCCGAAAAACATTGAAAACCCTAAAAACCCAAAAAGTTACTAAAACCCAAATAGTACCTAAACAAATTGAAAAAACACTTAAAACCTCTAAAACCCCCTAGAAACCATCAAAATCTCTAAAAAATAAAAAACACCCTAAAAATCCATGAAAACGTAAAAAACCTAAAAACCCATTAAAACATAAAAACCCTAACACTCCTAAAAACCCATGAAAACCATAAATTCCCCTAAAAATATTTAAAAACCATAAACCCCCATAAAACCCACTAAAAACACTAAAAATACTAAAAAACCTTTAAACCCATAAAAACTTTAAAAAACTCTAAAACATATTTAAAACTCTAAAAACTCAAAAAAACCTAAAAACCCAAAAAGAACCTAAAAACCAAAAAAATATTAAAACCCCCTAAAAATCAACGAAAAAGTGAAAAACCCTAAAAACCCTAAAAACCCTATGAAAACTATAAAAACCCCTAAAACCCTTCAAAACCATAAAAACCCAAAAAAAACCCTTAATTCCCACTAAAAACTCTAAAACACCTTAAAATTCCTAAAAATGTTAAAAACTCTAAAAAAACCTAAAATCCCCCAAAAAACTCAAAAAACCCTAAAACCTAAAAGACCCCAAAGCCCCTAAAAACACTAAAAACCCTAAAACCCCATGAAAACCCTTAAAAAAACTCACAATTCCTAAAACCCTAAAACCTTAAAAAACGTAAAAAAACCCCCTAAAAATCCATGAAAATGTGAGAAACTGAAGAAACCATGAAAACCCCCTGAAAACCATAAAAACCCCAAAAAACAATAAAATCCCTAAAATTCCATAAAACCCACTAAAACATTAAAAACCTAGAAAACCCCTAAAAACTCTAAAAAACCATTAAAACCCAAGAAAACTAAAAGAACCTAAAAGTCCCAAAAGACCTTTAATACCCTGAAAAACCCAAACCCTGAAAAACACCTAAAACCCCTTAAAACCCCTAAAAACCCTAAAAATCCATAAAGACCATAGAAATCATAAAATTCCTAAAAACTTCTAAAAATCCATGGAAACGTAAAACCCCAAATAATCTTAAAACCCCCCTGACGACCATAAAACCCCCCCAAACCATAAAAGACCCTAAAAACCGAAAAAATCCTTAAAACCCCCCTAAAAACTCTAAAAAAACTATAAACCCCTAAAAATTCCAAAAGACCCTAAAATCTAAAAAACCTTAAAAACACAAAAAAACTCAAAAAAACCCCTAAAAACTCCAAAAGACCCTAAAATCTCTTAAAACCCTAAAAACCCGTGAAAACCTTAAAACCCATCAAAATCCATAAAACCCTAAAAACCCCTAAAAACCCTAAAAAACCCCCTAAAATGAATGTAAACGTAAAAACCCTTCAAAAAACCTTGAAAACCATAAAACCTTAAAAACCCTAAAAGCTCATAAAAACCCTAAAAACCAACTAAAAACTCTAAATACCCTTAAAAACACTAAAAAATTTAAAAAACTCTACGTAACCTTAAAAAATTAAAACTATAAAAACCCTAAAACCCCCTAAAAGAATAAAACCCCTAGAAAAACCGTAGAAACCTTCAAAATCCCTAAAAACCCTAAAACCCTAAAAAATTTAAAAATCCTAAATAATGCCTAAAAATCCATGAAGGGAATCTTTTGAAATTGGAAAATGAAGATCCAGGCATAAAAATCCATGAAAACATAAAAAACCCAAAAACCCTTGAAAAACCTCTAAACACCATAAAACTTTAAAAACTCCTAAAAACCCATAAAACCCCAATAATGACTGAAAAAAATAAAAAACCCTTAAAACCCCTAAAAATGCTGAAAAACTCTAAAAACCCTTTAAAACCCTACAAAAATCTAAAAAACTAAAACCCCAAAACCCCAAAACACCCTAAAACCGTGGAAAACCCTAAAAACTCCAGAAAACCTAAAAAACCCTGAGAATCCCTAAAATCCCTAAAACCCTAAAGACCATAAAAAACCTAAAAAACCTTAAAAACCCCTAAAATCTAAGAAAACATAAAATACCCTAAACATCATAAAACCCATAAAACCTATTAAAAACCCTAAAAACACAAAAAAACCATAACAAACCCTAAAACCCCAAAAAAACCCCATAAAACCCACAACAAACTATAACAACCCTTAAAATCCCTAAAAACGTTTAAAAATATAAAAAACCTTTAAAACTCTAAGAATCTTTAAATACCCTAAAAATCTCAAAAAAACCCTAAAAACCCTAAAGTGCCTAAAAACCTTAAAAACCCTTGAAAACCCTGAAAACCCCTTGAAATCCCAAAAAACCCTAAAACCCATAAAAATATTAAAAACCGCCTAAAAATCCATGAAAATGTAGAATACCCTAAAAACCTTAAATAACCATTGAAAACCATAAAAACCCCTAAAAACCCTATAAACCCATTAAGACCATAAAAATCACAAAAATCTCTAAAAACCCTTAAAACTCATAAAAATGTTAGAAATTCTAAAAAACTAAAAAAAACCTAAAAACCCAAAAAAACCCCTAAAACCCCAAAAAAACATGAAACCCCTAAAATCCCTCAAATTCATAAAGACCCTAAAAACCATAAATATCCTAAAAAACCCCTAAAATCCATGAAAACGTAAAAAAACTAAAAAAACCCTGAAATCGAAGAAAAACCCCTGAAAACCAAAAAAACCCATAAAACCTTAAAAAACCTAAAAACCAGTAAAAACCCTAAAAAATCACTAAAGACTCTAAAACCCTTAAAACCTCTTAAAACATTAAAAAACTCTAAAACTCCTTAAAAGCAACTAAAAACTCAAAAAAACCCTTGAAAATCCTAAAATCCCCCAAAATCACTAGAAACACTAAAAAATCATAAAAACCGTAAATTTTTTAAAAACCCCTAAAAATCCATGAAAATGTAAAAAATCCTAAAACCCTGAAAAACCCCTGAAAACCATCAATATCCCTAAAAACCCAAAAAAACCCAAAAAACCCACTAAAAACTCTAAAAACCCTTACAACCCCTAAAACGTAAAAAAAACCCCTTAAAAACACTAAAAACTAGGAAAAAACCCTAAAAACCCAAAAGACCCCAAAAACCCTGAAAAACCCTAAAACCCTACAAAACCCTAAAAACCCTTAAAAACACACAAATTCCATAAAAAACCTAAGTATCCCTAAAAATAAAAAAATCCTAAAAAACACCTAAAAATCCATGAAATTGTAAATAACCCTAAAAACCCCTAAAAACCCCTGAAAACCCCTGAAAACCATAAAACCCTTACAATATTTAAAAACCTAAAAACCCATAAAAACCCTAAAAACAACTAAACATCTAATAACCCTAAAAAGCCTTCAAACCCCAAAAAAGTCAAAAAAGACACTAAAAACCCCAAAAGATCCTAAAAACCATAAAAATCCTAAAAACCTCTAAAAATCCATGAAAAGGCAAAAAAGCCTAAAAATACAAAAAAGATCTTTAAAACCATAAATTCACCTAAAAATCTTAAAAACTGTAAAAAATATTAAAACACCTAAAACAACTAAAAACTCTAAATACCCTTTGAACCCCTAAAAATGATAAAAACTCTAAAAACCTAAAAATCCCTAAAAAACTCAAAAAATCCAGAAAACCCGAAAAAATCCTAAATACCCAAAAACCCCTTGAGAAACCATAAACCCCTCAAAATCCCTTAAAACCCTAAAACCCCCAAAAAAACCATAAAAATCCAAAAAAACTCTTATGAATAAATGAAAATGTAAACAAAAAACCCTAAAAACCCCTTGAAAACCATAAAACCCCATAAAACCATTAAAACCCAAAAAACCACTAAAAACTATAAAAACCCAAAAACCTAAAAAGACCCTAAAACCCTAAAAAACCCTAAAAACCAACTAATAACTCTAAAAACTCTAAAACACCATAAAACCCTAAAATACTAAAAAACCCTAAAAACCCCAAAACACCCTAAAAACCCTGAAATCCCCTGAAAACCCCCAAAAAACATTGAAAACCCCCGAAACCCCTCAAAATCCCAAAAAACTCTAACAAACCCTAAAAACCATAAAAATCCAAAAAATTGCCTTAAAAATCCATGGAAATGTAAAGAAAACCTAAAAACCCTTAAAAGCACCCCAAAACCATAATAACTACAAAAATCTTAAAAAACCCATAAAACCCCTAAAAATTCACTAAAAACTCTAAAATTTCTTAAAACGCCTAAAAACCATCGAAATCCCTAAAGACACTAAAAAACCCTAAAACCCATAAAAATCCTAAAACCCCATAAAACCCACAAAAATGTAAAAAACCCATAAAACCCATAAAACCCCAAAAAACCCGTAAAAAACCCTAAACCCCCCAAATTCGTAAAAACCCAAAAACACCCTAAAAACCACAAAAATCCATGAAAACATAGAAAACCCTAAAAAACCCCAGAAAACAATAAAACCCCTTAAAACCATAAAAAATCCTAAAAACCCTAAAAACCACTAGAAACTCTAAAAACCCCTAAAACCCCTAAAAACATTAAAAATCTCTAAAAATCCTTAAAAACTCTAAAAACTCAAAAAAAAAAAACCAAAAATACCCTAATATCTCTAAAAACCCCAAAAAACCCTAAAACCCCTAAAATGCTAAAAGCCCTCAAAATCCCTAACAACCCTAAAAGACCATAAAAATAAAAAAAACACTAAAAATCCATGTAAACATAAAAAACCCTAAAACCTTAAAAACCCTGAAAACCCCCTGAAACCACAAATAACCTTAAACCCCCATAAAGACCCTAAAAACCACTAAAAACTCTAAAAACCCTTCAAAACCTTAAAAATGCTAAAAAATTATAAAAACCCTTAAAAACACTAAAAACCCCCAAAAATCCCTAAAAACCCAAAAAACCCTAGAAAATCCCTAAAAACCCACAAAATCCATAAAAACCATAAAATCCATAAAAATCCTATAAACACCCTAAAACCCATGAAAACGTAAAAACCCCTAAAAAAACTAAAAAGCCCCTGAAACCCATAAAAACCCCTAAAAAGCTTTAAAAACCCTAAAACCCCATAAATACCCTAAAAAAATACTAAAATATCTAAAAACCATTAAAATCCCTTAAAAATGTCAAAAATCTCTTAAAAATCCTCAAACCCATAAAACTCCAAAAAATCCAAAAAGCCCTAAAAACACTAAAACCCTTAAAAACCCCATAAAAACCCTCAAAATAATTAAAAAATCTAAAAACCCTAAAAACCAAAAAAATTCTAAAAGTCCTCTAAAAATACATGAAAAAGTAAAAAAACCATAAAAACCCTGAAAAACCTTGAAACCCATAAAAAACCTTGAAACCCATAAAAAACCTGAAAAATCCTTGAAAACCCTGAAAACCCCCCTAAAAACATCAAAAATCCAAAAACCACTAAATACTCTAAAACCCTCAAAACACATAAAAACCCCAAAAGACCCTAAAAACCCTAAAACCCCTAAAACCCCTTAAAACCTCTAAAAAATCCTAAAAACCCTTAAATTCCCTAAAATCCCCTAAAACCATAAAAATCATAATAAACCCCTAAAAATACCTAAAAATGTAAAAAACCCTGAAAAACCCCTGAAAACCATAAAACCCTTAAAAACCTTAAAACCCCCCAAAGACCCTAAAACCCCAATAAAGTCCTAAAAACCCAGAAAAATCCCTAAAAATCCTAAAAACTCTAAAAATCTTAAAAAACCCTAAATATCATAAAAAACATCAAAAAACCCTAAAAACCCTAAAAACCCCTTAAAACCAAAAAATTCCCTAAAAACCTTAAAAACCTCTAAAACCCCATAAAAGCCACTAAAAAGACTAAAAATACTTAAAACCCTAAAAATGTTAAAAACTCTAAAAAACCTTAAAACCCCTAAAAAATTCAAAAAAACCCTACAAACCCAAAAAGATCCTAAAAAACCTAAAAAACCCTATAAACCAATGAAAACCCCTAAAAATCTTAAAAAATCCTAAAAACCTCTCATGTTTGCTCTTGTCTAGTCTATCGTGGATATGGTGACTGCTCTTGGCTGATTGGTTTTGTGCTGACAGGGTATTGTTGCTTGGGTTGTTGGGTGGTGGGTTTCAGAGATGCCTTTTTTGGTTTGGTGGCTTCTAACTTTTCATGTTGGGGAGGATTTTTTTTGTACTTCTGGTTCTTGTTGTCGTTTGGCGGGTTATGTTGGGCTTGCAGGTTGGTGGCGTGTTGTTTGATTCTTGGCTAGGGTGCGTCTAGCCGTGGAATTGTATAGAAGCTTGCTTGTGGATAGGAATAGTGGAGTGTAGAATGCTAGTCTTTGGCTTGGGGTTCGCTTCTTTATTTTTGTTGTTTTTATCCTTCAGGTTGGTTGTTTCACCCATGGGTGATAGTTTTCACTTCAATTCATTTTCCATTTTATATATCATGTTCTATTTGTCTTATAAAAAACACAAAAAAATGTTAAAATCACAAAAAATTCTAAAAACCCCTTAAAAAAATTAAAACTCTAAAAAACCTTAAAATCCCGTAAAAACTCAAAAAAACCCTACAACCCTAAAAGACCCTGAAAACCCTAAAACCCACCGAAGACCCCTAAAACCCCTCAAAATCCCTAAAAACCCTAAAAAATAAAAATCCTAAAAAACCACAAAAAATCCATGAAAACATAAAAACCGATAAAAACACCAAAAACCCCTAAAAACTATAAAACCCCAAAAAAATCCATAAAAACCCTAAAACCACTAAAAACTCTAAAAATTCTTAAAATCTCTAAAAACGTTAAAAATTTCTAAAAAACCCTAAAAATCAATAAATAACCTAAAAACACTAAAAAATTCTAAAAAAACTAAAACCCCTTAAAACCCTAAAAAACCTAAAAATCCTAAACACCGCTAAAAATCCATGAAACCGTAAAACCCTTAGAAATAATGAAAAACCACAAAACCCCCTAAAGACCTTAAAAACCCCTAAATATTCATAAAACCCTAAAAACCACTAAAAACCCTTAAAATCATAAAAATGTTAAAAAAACTCTAAAAACCTTAAACCACTAAAAAACAAAAAAACCCTAAAAACCCTAAAAACCCCTAAAATCTCTCAAAACCCTAAAAACAAAAAAAAACCTTAAAACCCCCCTCCAAATCAATAAAAACATAAAAATCCCTAAAACCCCTAATAACCTAAAAACTCCAAAAAACCCAAAAAACCACAAAAAATATTTAAACCCCTAAAACATTCCAAAGCTCCCTTAAATACCCTTAAAAATTTTAAAAACCCTAAAGACCCTAAAAACCCAAAAAAATACCCTAAAAACCCAAAAAACATTAAAACCCCTAAAAACCATAAAAGTCCTAAAAATTCCTAAAAACCCCAAAAACCATAAAAATCATAAAAAAAACACTAAAAAATCAAGAAAACTTATAAAACCCTAAAAACCCCCCCAAAACAATAAAAACGCCTAAAAACTATAAAAACCAAAAAAAACCCATAAAACCCATAAAAACTCTAAAAACCCATAAAACCCCTAAAAATGTTAAAAATTCTAAAGAACCTTCAAACCCTAAAAAACTCTAAATGACCAAAAAAACCCCAAAAGACCCTAAAAATATTGAAAACCGCTAAAAACCCTCAAAAATCGCTAAAAACCCTAAAAACACTAAAAACTATAAAAATCCTAAAAACACCCTAAAAATCCATTAAAATGTTAAAAACCCTAAAAACCAAAAAAACCCTAAAAACCACAAAACACAGAAAAAGCCAAAGAAACCCTAAAAACCGATAAAAATCCTAAAACCATTAAAAACTCTAAAAACCCTTAAATCCCCTAAAAACGTTAAAAAATTATAAAAACCCTTAAAACCCCCAAAAAGCTAAAAAAACCTAGAAGACAACAAAAACCCTAAGAACCCCTGAAAACCCCCAAAACCCCTCAAAATCCCTAAAAACCATAAAAAATCCTAAAAACCATAACAATCCTAAACCCCCCCTAAAAATCCATGAAATCGAAAAAAACATTAAAATCCTTGAAAACCATTGAATGCCATAAAAACCTCTAAAAACCATAAAAACCCTAAAACCCATAAAAATTATAAAAAACAGAAAAAATCCTTGACAATGTAAAATAAACTAAAAACCCAAAGAAAACTTAAAAACCCCTGAAAACTATAAAAACCCGAAAAAAACCCATAAAAACACAAAAAAAGACTAAACACTCTAAAAACCCATAAAACCCCTTAAAATATTCAAAAATCTAAAAAACATTAAAAACCCCAAAAAACTCAAAAATACCCTAAAAACCCAAAAAAGACCCTAAAAACCCTTAAAACACTGAAAGTCAATAAAAGCCCCCAAAACCATAACAATTCTAAAAAAACCTCTAAAAATCAATGAAAACATAAAAAACCCTAAAATCCTAGAAAAACACCTCAAGGCCATAAAAACCCCTAAGAACCTTAAAAAACCCTAAAAACTCATAAAATCTAAAAAGCCGATAAAAACTCTAAAAACCCATGAAAATGTTAACAACACTAAAGAACCTAAAAAACCAAAAAAAAAACAAAAAAAATCCTAAGAACCAAAAAAACCCTTAAAACCCTGAAAACCCCTAAAAACCCTTGAAATACATTTTAAAACTGTAAAACCATAAAAACCATAAAAACCCTAAAAACCCATAAAAACCCTAAAAACCCATAAAAACCCTAAAAAACAACTAAATTATAAAAAAAACCCTTAAAACCCCTAAATATGTTGAAAACATTAAAAATCCAAAAACCCCAAAAAACCCTAAAACCTTAAAAACCCATAAAAACCCTAAAAACCATTGAAAATCCCTAAAAACCCTCATAATCCCAAAAATCTCAAAAAATCCCTTAAAACCGTAAAATTCCTAAACCCCCTAAAAATCATTGAAAAGGTAAAAAACTTTTAAAAACCACTTAAAACCATAAAACCCCTAAAAACCTTAAAAACTATAAAAACCCATAAAAACCACTAAAAACTATAAAACCCCTTAAAACCCATAGAAACATAGAAAACTCAAAAAAACATTTAAAGCTCTAAAAAACTCAAACAAACCCCTAAAAACCCAAAAGACCCCAAAACCCCTAAAAAACCCTAAAACCCCAAAAAAACCCTTAAAAACCCCTAAGAACCCTCAAAATACCGAAAACCCTAAAAAATATAAAAATCCTAATAAACCCTAAAATCCATGAAAACGTAAAACACCCTAAAACCCTAAAAACTCTTGAAAACCATAAAACCCCTAAAAACATTAAAACCCCCTCAAAAAACCAAAAAACCCTGAAAACCATAAGAACCACAGAAAACCACTAAAAAAATCTAAAACTAAAAAACCTAAAAAAGTTAAGAAACTCTAAAAATCCTTTTAACCCCTAAAAACTAACAAGAAATCATAAAACCCAAAAGACCATAAAACCCCTAAAAACCCATGAAAACCAATAAAACCCCCAAAATCTCAAAAACCCTGGAAAACCCTAAAAACAATAAAAATCCTAAAAAATCCCTAAAAATCCTTGGAAATGTAAAAAAACCCTAAAGACCCTGAAAAACCCCTAAAAACCATAAAAACCCATAAAAACATAAAAAACACTTAAAAACCCATAAAAACCCTTAAAATAACAAAAAATTCTAAAAATACATAAAACCACAAAAAATGTTCAAAAACTCAAAAAAACCTTAAAAGCCCTAAAATGCTCAAAAAATCCCTTAAAACCCAAAAGTCCATAAAACCCTAAAAACCCTAAAAACCCTAAAAAACTCTAAAAACCTTCAAAATCCCTAAAACCCTAAAAACCCTTCAAACCATAAAAATTCTAAAAACCCTAAAAATCAATTAAAGCTTAAAACCCCTAAAAACACTAAAAAATTCACGGATACCATAAAAACCTTAAAAACCCATAAAACCCTAAAACCCACTAAAAACTATGAAAACCCTTTAAACACCTAAAAACGTTATAAACACTAAAAAACCTTAAAAACCCAAAAAGGTTGTAAAAACCCTGAAAACCCCTTAAAACCCTAAAACCCCCTAAAAACCCCTAAAAACCCTAAAACCCCTAAAAATGATAAAAAACCCAAAAAACCTATAAAAAACAATGAAAATGTAAAAAACCCTAAATACGCTAAACAAACCCTAAAAACTCTAAAACCCCTTAAAATCCCTAAAAATAAGAAAAACTCTAAAAACCATAAAACCAGTAAAACCCAAAAAAACCCAAAACCCTAAAAACTCTAAAAACCCTTTAAACCCCAAAAAACGTTAAAAACCCTAAAAACCAAAAAACCATAAAATAACTCAAAAAAACCCAAAAAATACCATAAATCCCTGAAATCCCTAAAAATCCAAGAAAACCCATAAAACCCTCAGAATCCCTAAAAATTAAAAACCCAGAAAACCCCTTAATAACATAAAAACCCCTAAAACAGCTCAAAACCCCATAAAAAACCCTAAAACCCACTAAAACTCTAAAAACCCTTTAAACCCCTAAAAATGTTAAAAACTTGAAAACCCAAAAAACCCCTAAAAACTAAAAAAAATCAAACCCCCAAAACCCTTAAAAATCCCTAAAAACCCTTAAAACCACTGAAAAAGTATAAAAATCCTCAGAATCTTTAAAAACCCTAAAACCCATAAAAATCCTAAGAAACCCCTAAAAATCCATGAAAACAAAAAAAAAAACCTAAAAAAGCTAAAACCCCCAAAAAGCCATATACCCCATGAAAACCTTAGAAAACCCTAAAAGCAAAAATAGATCTTAAAACCCCAAAAAGGCCCTAAAAACCCTAGAAATCCCTAAAAATAAAAAATCCTAAAAGACCCCTAAGAATCCATGAAAACGTAAAACAACCCTAAAAACACCCTAAAAACCTTAAAAACAATAGAAAACCATAAACCCCCTAATAGTCCAGTAAAAACTCTAAAAACCCTTTAAAACCCTAAAAATGTTAAAAAACTCTTAAAAACCTTTAAAATCCTAAAAAACTCAAAAATACCCAAAAAGGCCCTAAAAACCTTGAAAACCCCTAAAAAGTAGGGGTGTCCAGACCCGACCCGACCCGATCGGGTCGGGTCGGGTGGGGTGGGGTCGGGTGGGGTCACGGGTTGGGAAAAAATTGACCCAACCCGACCCAACCAACCCGACAACTGTGAGTCGCCTCTTCAGACTTCACCCTCTCCCCTGCCTCTCAACCCAATTTCCCCTCACCTTCGCCCTTTTATCCTTTCCTACCATTGATTCTATGTCATCACCCACTATTACATGAATACTCTATTAATCGCATAGATGATTGAATCTTCCATGACATTTCTATGACAAACATAAAATAAATTCAAAGGAATCGGGACATGTGAAATTAGCAGAAAAACAATGCCCGGTCAACAAACAAAAATATTAAGATAACTGGATTTCATTCGATTTTGCTACAAAAACTAAAGAACAAGAAAAAACCAAAGGATTATAGAACAATTTTAATGAATCAAAGATTCGATGGTGGAGGATCGACTAAGAAAATGATCATTGAACATCTCTCTCGCCCTCCCCAGTCCAGTATATCCACCACGCCCAACCTGCATGTACCCCCTACCTCTGCCACCACCTCCATCTCCATTGTGACTATGTGCGATGCCAAATCTATCGGTGTCAGGAACGACCCCATTCTCATCACCCTCTGGGCCTCACCTCAACATCCTCAAACCTTAACAACTACTTGTAGGCAAGCTGATCACATCACACCATCGAGTTGTAGACTGACGTTTTTTGGGGTCGATTTATTACAGGGCTGAGGATGCAGGAGTTCCCTAATGTGGCGAAGAATATGAAGCAGAGGAATACGTAACTTGATCAATCCACGTGGCGATAGAAAAAAAAAAGAACTGAACAATTTTTTTTGTCATAACCCAGTCAACCTGCGTGTTGGGATCATAAAAAAATACCAAACAATTTTTTTCCTTAACCTGATCAACCCGACCCAACCCAACCTGATTTGAGGCGGGTCAGGTCGGGTCGGGTCTGAATCCAAAAACATCTCTGACCCGACCCAACCCGACCCGACCTATTTTGCTTGAGTCGGGTCCAAAATAGCCTCAACCCGATCCAACCGGACCCATGGACACCCCTACTAAAAACTCTTTAAAACCCATAAACCCCTCAAATTCCCAAAAAACCACCAAAAAAACCCTAAAACCCATAAAAATCCAAAAAAAACCTAAATGTCCATTGAAACGTAAAAAAACACTAAAAACCCTGAAAAAACACCTAATTACCATAAACACCCCTGAAAACGTTAAAAATCTCTAAGAAACCATTAAAACCCTAAAAAACACAAAAAAATCCCTAAAACCAAAAAGTCTCTGAAACCTTTGAAAAGCGTGAAAAACCAAAGAAAACTTGAAAACCCCTAAAACCACTAAAAATCCCTGAAAAACCTAAAAAAACCTAAAAACCATAAAAATCGTAAAAAAACTCCTAAAAATACAGGAAAATGTAAAAAACTCTAAAACCACCATAAAAAGCTTAAAACCCCCTAAAAATGTTAAAACCATAAAAACATTAAAAAACTCTAAAAAACCTCGAAACCTCTAAATACTCAACCCACCCCCCCCTTAAAACCCAAAAGACCCAAAAAACTCTAAAAATCCCTGAAAACCCAAAAACCACTAAAAACCATTTTAACCTTCAAAGTCCCTAAAAACCATAAAAATCCCAAAAACCCTAAAAATACAAGAAAATGTAAAAAACCCTGAAAACCCTGAAAACCCTAGAAAATCCATAAAACCCCTAAACACTTTAAAAACCCCTAAAACCTCATAAAAAACAGTAAAAACTCTAAAACTCTTAAAACCCCTGAAAATGTTAAAAACTCTAAAAAACCTTAAAAAAACTAAAAACTCTAAAAAAACCCTAAAAACTCAAGAAACCCCTAAAACCTCAAACTCCCTAAAAACCCTAAAAACTGCAAAAACCATAAATATCCTAAACACCCCAAAAAATCTATCAAAACATAAAAATCCTAAAATGAAAACCCCTTAAAAACCATAAAAACCCCTAAAAATCCAAAAAACCACAAAAAACTCTGAAAACCATTTAATCCCCAAAAAATGTTAAAAAAATATAAAAAACCATAAAACCCTAAAAAAGTAAAAAAAAAACCCCTAAAAGACACTAAAACCCTCAAAACCATGAAAATCCTAAAAAAACTAAAAAACACTAAAAACGTAAAAAACCCTGAACGACCCCTAAAAACCATAAAACCCACTAAAAATCTTAAAAAGTATAAAACCCCATAAAAACTAGACAATAACTAAAAACTCTAAAAACCCTAAAAAAATCAAAAAAAAACTGAAAACCCCAAAAGACCGTAAAAACCCTAAAAAAATCTAAAACCCCTGAAAACCACTAAAAACACTCAAAATCCCTAAAACCATTAAAAATGTAAAAACCATAAAAATCCTAAAACCCCTAAAAATCCATGAAAACAAAAAAAAACCCTAAAAAATTGGAAAAAAACTTGAAACCAAAAAAACCCCTAAAAACCTTTAAAAAAAAGAAAAACCATAAAAACCCTAAAAACAATAAAAACTCTAAAAACCCTTAAAACCCTTAATAATTTTAAAACTCTAAAAAAACATTAAAAACCTTAAAAAGCTCAATAAAAAGAAAAAAGTCCCAAAATAAACCCCTCAAAACCCCTAAAAACCCTAAAAACACTAAAAACCATAAAAATCCCTCAAAACCTTAAAAACCCTAAAAACCATAAAAATCCAAAAACCCATAAAAATTCATTAAAACGTAAAAAATCCTGAAAACTCTAAAACCCCCCTAAAAACTATAAAACCCCTAAAAACCTAAAAAACCCTTAAAACCCATAAAAACCAATAAAACCCACTAAAAACTCTAAAATCCCTTGAAAACCCCTAAAACCCCTAAAAATCCCTAAAAACCCTAAAAAACACTAAAAACCAAATAAACTCTAAAAACTTAAAAATATCCATGAAAACGTTAAATACCCTAAAAACCCACAAAAACCCTAAAAACAACTAAAAACTTGAAAAACACTTTAATCCCCTAAAAAATTTAAACAATTATAAATAGATTTGAAACCCTAAAAACCTGTAAAAACATTTAAATCCCTCAAAATCTGGAAATATCCAAAACCCATAAAAATCCTATAACCCCCTAAAAATCCATGAAAACATAAAATAATCTAAAAACCCAGAAAAACTGTTAAAACCACTAAAACCACCTAAAAAAATTAAAACCCCTAAAAACCAATAAAAACCATAAAACCACTAAAAACTCTAAAAACCCTTTAAAATCCTAAAAATATAAAAAAACTCAAAAAACCTTTAAAACCCAAAAGACCCTAAAAACCCAAAAAAACCCCAAAAACATTAAAACCCCACAAAATTGCAAAAAAAACCTTTAAAACCCAAAAAGACCCTAAAAACCCTAAAAAACCCCAAAAACATTAAAAGCCCTCAAAATTTCAAAAAAACCATAAAACCCTAAAAAGAATAAAAACCTTAAAAAATCCTAAAAACCATAAAACCCCTAAAAAATACTGAAAACTCGAAAAACTGTAAAGCCCCATAAAAACATCAAAAACTATAAAAACCCTAAAAAACTCAAAAAACACCACAAGCCAAAAATATCCTAAAAACCCTGAAAAACCCTGAAAACCCATAAATGCCCTCAAAATCCCTAAAAACCTTAAAAGACCCTAAAAACCTTCAAAAACTATAAAAATCCACTAAAAACTCTAAAAACCCTTTAAACCCCTAAAAGCGTTAAAAACTCTAAAAAACCTTAAAACCCCTACAAACTCAAAAAACCCCTAAAACCCAGGTAAAAACTATAAAAACCCTTAAAACCCGAAAAATCTTAAAAAACGCTAAAAAACTTAAAAACTAAAAAAACCAAAAAAACCCAAAAAGACACTTAAAACCCTTAAAACACTAATCACAATAAAATCTTGAAAAAAACTCTAAAACCCCTCAAAATCCCTAAAAACCAAAAAAACACAAAAAAACCATAGAAATCCTAAAACCCAACAAAAAACCAAGAAAACATAAAAAAACCTAAAACCCTGAAAAGACCCTGAAAACTATAAAACCGCTAAAAACCACAAAAACCATAAAACCCCTAAAAATCCATAAAAACCCCAAAACCACTAAAAACTCTAAAAACCCTTTAAACACCTAAAAACATTAAAAACTCTAAAAAACCTTAAAACCTTAAAAAACTCAAAAAACACTAAAAACCAAAAAAGACCCTAAACCCAAAAAAACCCTCAAAATCCTTGTAAAACACTAAAATCCCTCAAAATCTTAAAAACCCTAAAAAACGATAAAATACTAAAACCCCCAAAAACTCTATGAAAATCTAACCCCCCCCCCCCAAAAAAAAACTCAAATGAAAATGTAAAAAAGACCCAAAACCCCCCAAACAACACTCAAAACCATAAAATCCTAAAAACATTAAAAAACCCAAAACCCATAAAAACCCTAAAAATCCTAAAACCAAAAAAAAATCTAAAAACCCTGAAAACCCCAGAAAATGTTTAAAAACTCTAAAAAACCATAAAAACCCTAAAAACACAAAAAAAACCCCAAAACCCAAAAAGACGTTAAAATCCCTGAAAACAAAAAAAAACCTTAAAAAACACCTAAAATCCCCCCAAATCCATAAAATACCTAAAAACCTAAAAACCATAATAATCCTAAGAAACCCATAAAAATCCATGAAAATGTAATAAACCCTAAAAACCCTAAAACCCCCTAGAAAACCATGATAACCCCTAAAACCCAAAAAATACCCAAAAATCTATAAAACCCTAAAAAACTACTAAAAACACTAAAAACCCTTAAAACCCCTTAAAATGTTAAAAAATAAAAAGCCTAAAAACCAAAAAGAATTTAAAAAACCCTAAAAATCCAAAAAGAACCTAAAGACCCTAAAGACCCCCAAAACCATAAAAGTCCTAAAAAACACCTAAAAACCCTAAAAAGCCATTAAAAACCATAAAAATCCTTTAAAAACATAAATATCCCTAAAAAAACATAAAACCAATAAAAACTCTAAAAACCCTTTAAACCCCTAAAAACGTGAAAAACTCTAAAAATCATAAAACCCTAAACCCCATAAAAAGCCCGAAAACCCCTAAAACCCCAAAAAACACATGAAACACCCTGAAAATATCAAAATCCGTAAAAATCCTAAAAGTCCCTAAAAACCATAAAAATCCAAAAAACCACTAAAAATCCCTGAAAATGCAAAAAACCCTAAAAACTTTGAAACCCTCTAAAAATATAAAAACCCCTAAAGAGATTAAAAAATCTTAAAAACCCATAAAATCTATAAAACCCACAAAAAAACTCTAAAAACCATCAAAACCCCTAAAAACATTAAAAAACTCCAAAAAATCTTAAAACCCATAAAAAACTCAAAACCCCCCTAAAACCCCTAAAAGACCATAAAACCCATAAAAACCCCTAAAACCCTCAAAATCCATAAAAACCCTAAAAACCCTACAAATCCACAAATACCCTAAAAATTCATGAAAACGTAAAAACCCTAAAAAAACTCTAAAAACACCCTTAAAACCATGAAACCCCTAAAAACAGTAAAAAAAACCCTAAAAATGAATAGATGCCCAAAAAACCACTAAAAACTCTAAAAACCTTAAAAGACATAAAAACTTTATAAAACTCTAAAAACCTTTAAAAAACTCAAAAAACCCTAAAACCTAAAAAGACTCTAAAAACTTGAAAAACCCAAAAAAAACTTAAAACCCTCAAAATGCCTGAAAACCCATAAAAGTCGTCAAAGTCCCTAAAAACTCTAAAAAACTCTAAAAACCATAAAAAACCTAAAAAACTCTTAAAAATTCAATGAAAATTTAAAAAACCCTAAAAACCTTAAAAAACCTCTGAAAACCATAAAACCCCGTAAAATCCTTAAAAACACTAAAAACCAATAAAACAATAAAAACCAATAAAAACTCTAAAAACCCTTAAAACTTCTAAAATGTTAAAAAACTCTAAAAACCCTTTAAATCCCCTAAAGAACTCAAAAAAGTTAAAAATCTAAGACCTTAAAAAAACCTAAAAACCTAAAACCCCTGAAAAACCCTAAAACCCCTCAAAATCCCTAAAAACCATAAAAATCCTATAACCACCCTAAAAATTCTTGAAAAGGTAAAAATCCCTAAAAACCCTTGAAAATCATAAAACCTCTAAAAACCATAAAAAAACCCTAAAACCATTAAAACCCCTAAAGACGTTAAAAAACTCTACAAACCCTAAAAAACTCTGAAAACCAAAAAAAAATCCATAAACCCCAAAAGACTCTAAAAACCCTGGAAAACCCTAAAAACCGTATAAATCGCTAAAAACCCTAAAAACCATAAAAACCATAAAAATCCTTAAAACCCATAAAAATCCATGAAAATGTAAGAAACCCTAAAAACACTAAAAACCCCCTAAAAACCATAAAACCCCTAAAAACCATAAAAACCCTTAAAACCCCATAAAAACCCTAAAATCACTGAAAACCTTAAAACTCCTTAAAACCCCTTAAAACCCCTAAAAATGTTAAAAACCCTAAAAACATTAAAACCTCAAAACTTGAAAAAAACATAAAAACCCAAAATTACCCTAAAAACCAAAAAAACCCTAAAAACCTATAAAAAACTTAAAAAACCCTCAAAATACCTAAAACCCTACAAACCATAAAAATCCAAAAAAACCCTAAAAATCCATGAAAACATAAAAACCCTAAAAAACCTAAAAGTCCCCAGACCATAAAACCCCCTAAAATCCTTAAAAAACCCTAAAAACCACTAAAAACTATAAAAATCCTTAAAACCCCAAAAAACTTTAAAAAATTCTAAAAAATCTTAAAAACCCAACAAAAATCCAAAAAAAATAAAAAACCACAAAAGTCCCAAAAAACCCAGAAAACCTCAAAAATCCATAAAAACCCCTTAAAAAATCTAAATACACTAAAAATCCCTAAGAACCCAAAAAATCCCTAAAAACCATAAAAATCCAAAAAAACCTCTAAAACTCCCTAAAAACGTAAAAACCCTAAAAACCGTCGAAAAATCATAAAAACCCCTCGAAACCTTTAAACCCCTAAAACCCATAAAAATCCAAAAAATGACTAAAAACACTAAAAGCCCTTAAAACCCCTAAAAAGGGTAAATAAAATACAATGGTAATGCACTTTCACGTAGATATTCTCTCTTATCTTTGCTGTATTCTAAACTCCTTGGTTTTGAATACATTAAGGATTTATATTCCACTTATACATGTTTTGGGGAACCTTTTGGACATTAAAAACCTAGAGTTAGGTGGGAGAAGTTTTATTTGAATGATGTGTTCTTATTTCGGATTGATAAGATTTGTATTCCCAATTGCTTTATCCGTTTACTTTTACTAAAGAAGAAATATTATGGTGGGTTAATGGGACATTTTAGTGTTGCAAGACTTTAAGAATTCTAAGTGACCATTTTTATTTGCCTAGAATGTCTAGAGATATTGAAATATTTGTGATAAATTGCATTGTCTTCCATAAATCCAAATCTAAACTGAACCCACATGAAGTATATATTCCCCTCCCAATCCCCAACACACCTTGGGAGGACATACAAATGAAATTTATTGTGGGATTACCAAGGACCAAGAGGGTGAGATTCCATTTTTTGTGGTGGATCTGTTTTCTAAAATCCAAAATTTTATTCCTTGTCACAAAACAAATGATGCCACTAATATTGAAACACTTTTCTTTTAGGAAGTAGACAAACTCTATGGAATGACAAGGATGATTTTATTAGATCACGACACAAAATTCCTTAGTTACTTTTGGAAGTCCTTGAAGAGAAAATTGGGTACTAAGTTACTATTTTCAAATAATTTTCATTCGAAAGCTGATAGGAAAACAAAGGTGGTGAATCATACACTATCATATCTTCTATGAAAAATTTTCATGAAGAATCTCAAGAATTTGGAGGAGTGTTATCCACATGTGGAATTCACATATAACATGGCTAAGCAATCCACTACTCAATATTCTCTATTTCAAATTGTTTACGGTTTTAACCCCCTTTCCCCTATTTATCTAGTTCCTTTACCTTTGCAAGAAGCAAATAATATGGATGCGAAAGGGCGTGAAGAATTCATCTAGAAACTCCATGAAAATGTAAGGAAAAATATCAAGCGAATGACCAAGAAATACATTGATCTTGCAAAAAAGGGTCGCAATCAAGTGTTGTTCAAACCCGATGACTTAGTTTGAATTTTTATGCGACATGAAATATTTCCCAACAAGCAGAAATCAAAAATCATTCCTTGAGAAGATGAACCTTTCTGAGTGCTCAAGAATATTAACAACAATGCTTACATGACAACTCTTCCAGGTGAGCATGGTGTAAGTGTCACTTTCAATGTTTCTGATCTTTCTCATTTTTTGGGTGCAGAGGATGAAGAGTCGTGGATGACTCCTTTTCAATAGTGGGAGGATGATGAGAATAGTGTTAAAGGCACTGAGTCAATTGCCTAGGTGAAGGAATTGGATTTGAAAGGCTCGATGATGTGAGTGAGATTTAAGAAGTTGAATGCAACAATGGGTGCCCATCTCATTTCATTAATGATCTTATGGATCTCTCCTTGCAAGGATGGAGAAAATGGGCCTGTTATATCACTTATTCAGGCCCAAACACGATGTTTAAAGCTTGACCTACACAGTTGCATGAATTTTGGAAGCCTTACCCAGGATTCTAGAATGGCATATTTTGACACCAAAGTCAAATCTGGTGGGCTAGGCACTCAAAATCAAATCCTGCGGGCTATAGTTGGAAAGTTGTGTGATTCTTTTCCAAAAAAAAAATTGGTAGACTTTATCTTTTTTAATTTAAGGGAACAAAGTAGGTTTATCCTTTATGACTTTAGTGTATTAGACCCTTGACTATTGTATCACCGCTTTGTTATAAATATCCACACCCATGGCACTTGTATGGTATTCAAGATTGATATAGAAAGATTTTTCTTTGTTTCTCTCTTTTGTGTGATGATTGTTTTAGTCCCCCCCTAATGCCTTGAACATCGTGCCACCCCCTGTATCTCGTAGCAAAACCCTAAAACCCCTGAAAAACTCTACACCCCTCAAAATAAAAAAAAACCCTAAAAACAAAAAAAATCTTAAAAACCATTAAAATCCATGGAAATGAAAAAAAACTAAAACCCTGAAAACCCATGAATACAATAAAACCCCAAAAAACCTTAAAAGCCCCAAAAACCCATAAAAATCCTAAAAACCACTAAAAACTCTAAAACCCCATAAAATACCTAAAAAAATTTAAAACTCTATTAAACCTAAAAACCCTAAAAATAAATAAAAAACCATAAAAAACCATAAAAAACCAAAAGGTTCCTAAAAATACTAAAACACTCAAAACCATAAAACTACTAGAAAACCCTAAAAACCCTCAAAATCCCTAAAAAACCTAAAAAACTTAAAAACCAAAAAAAACCTAAAACCCTAAAAATGCATGAAAATGTAAAAAATCCTGAAAACCCTCTGAAAACAATAAAATCCCCTAAAACCATAAAACCCCATAACAACCCTAAAAACCCACTAAAAACTCTAAAAAACCTTTAAATCTAAAAACATTAAAAATAAATAAAAAACCCTTAGAAACCCTCAAAACTCAAGAAACCCTAAAACCAAAAAATACCCTAAAAAACCTAAAAAACCATAAAACCCACTAAAAACACTAAAACACCTCAAAATCCCTAAAAACCCTAAAAACGCTAAAAACCATAAAAATCCAACAAACCCCTAAAAATCCATGAAAAATTAAAAATCTCTAAAAACCCTGAAAAAATCGCAAAAACCATAAAAATCCCTAAAAACCTTAATATTCTTCAAAACCCATAATAACCCTAAAAAACCACTAAAAACTCTAAAAACCCTTTAAACCCCTAAAAATGATAAAAAAAACTCTAAAAAACCTATAGAACCCTGAAAAAGGAAAAACCCCTTAAAAAACCTAAAATACCCTAAAAAACCTAAAATTCCTAAAATCCCTCAAAATCCCTAAAATCCCTAAAAAACCTTAACAACCGTAAAAATCTTGAAAACCTTTAAAAATCCATGAAAATGAAAAAAACAAATAAAGTGCCTAAAAAACACTTAAAACCATAAAAACCCAAAAAACCTTAAAACCCTAAAACCCCGTAAAAAACCCAAAAAACAATTAAAAACTCTAAAACCCTTCAACCCCTAAAAATATTAAAAAACTCTAAAAACCCATAAAACCCTAAAAAAATAAAAAAAAAACTCAAAAAACACAAAAGGACCTAAAACACTAAAAAATACTAAAAACCCTAAAAACCCATGAAAACCCTAAAACCCATAAAAATCCCTAAAAACCCTCAAAACCAAAAAAAATCCTAAATACCCACTAAAATTCCATGAAATCATAAAAAACTTGAAAAACCCATGAAAATAATAAAAACCCCTAAAAACCTTAAAAAACCCTAAAACCCTAAAAAAATCTAAAAACATTCAAAATCCCTAAAACCCTATTAACATTTTAAACCATAAAAATCCTAAAAACCCTAAAAATAAATTAAAGCTTAAAACCGCTAAAAACCCTAAAAAATTAATGGATACCATAAAAACCTTAAAACCCTATAAAACCCTAAAAACCACTAAAAACTGTAAAAACCCTTTAAACACCTAAAAACATTATAAACACTAAAACACCTTAAAAACCCTAGAAAAAATCCAAAAAACCTTGATAACCCAAAAAGGTTGTAAAAACCCTGAAAACCCCTGAAAACCCTAAAACCCCCTAAACCCCCTAAAAACCCTAAAAACCCCTAAAAATGATAAAAATCCTAAAAAACCTATAAAAACCAATGAAAATGTAAAAAACCGTAAATACGCTAAAAAACCTAAAAACTCTAAAACACCTTAAAATCCCAAAAAACATTAAAAACTCTAAAAACTCTAGCAAAACTTTTTAACAACGTTGTTAGTGCGGACAACAGTGAGCAGATCAAGAACATCATGCTCACTACTGTCGCGGCCCTTGCAAGCTATGTGTGGACAACTTGGAATAAGAACGTTTTTGAATCAAAGGCCAGCTCCCTCTATGGTGGAATCCTGGTGATCCATAAAGCCGTTCACGCGACATCTCACATTCAAACTGGAGCAAAGCATAACAACATGAATGATTTGATCATTTTGAGAACTCTTAGTGTTCCTGGAAGGTGCAAACAACCAACACCCATGAAATTCATTCAGTGGATTCCCCAAATTCTAGATTGGATTAAAGTTAACGTGGATGGTGCCGCATCAGGAGCACTTGGTGTCACGGGATGCGGAGGTGTCTTTTGTACTTATAGAGGCTTCATCAAGGGATGTTTCTTTCACTTCCTAGGGAGTGGATGTGCCTATGAGGCGGAACAATGGGCGATCATCAAGGCAATCTAATTTGCGACGCAATTTTCTTGGAAGCTCCTATGGATTGAGTCCGACTCAATGCTGACGTTGGAGGCCTTGAGAAGCGGATCAAAAAGAGTACCATGGCGGCCACTCCCTCAATGGATTGAATGCCTCAAAGCTTCACAAGATCTGACCCTACATATCACACATGTTTTTTGGGAAGCGAATGCGGTGGCAGATGCACTCTCAAAGAAAGCAATTGAAGATGGGGGCTTCATGCGGTCCTTTGTCACTCCACCTTACTGTACGTCCCTTGTGGACACATACATGAAGGGCGATACACACACCTGCTTCTGTCGGCCCTTCATGTAAGACCCTATACCTTTATACTTTTATTAAAATTTGGGGACCATGCTCGCCTGGTCCTGCACCTTCTTTGCCCTAAAAATGTTAAAAACTCAAAAAACCCAACAAAACCCTAAAAACCAAAAAAAACCCAAACCCCAAAAGACCCTAAAAACCCAAAAAAGACCCTAAAACCCTTGAAAATCCCTAAAAACCCTCAGAATCCCTAAAAAGCCTAAAAACCCTCAGAATCCCTAAAAAACCTAAAACCCATAAAAATCCTAAGAAACCACTAAAAACCATGAAAATATAAAAAAACCTAAAAAAGTTAAAAAAAACCCTAAAAGCCATAAAACCTATGAAAACCTTAGAAAATCCTAAAAACCTAAAAAGACCTTAAAAATCCAAAAAGTCCCAAAAAACCCTAAAAAACCCTAAAAAAATAAAAAACCTAAAAGACCCCTAAGAATCCATGAAAACGTAAAACAACCCTGAAAAACCCCTAAAAACCACAAACCCCCTAAAAACCGTAAAAACAATAAAAACCCATAAACCCCTAAAAGACGAGTAAAAACTCTAAAAACCCTTAAAACCCCTAAAAATGTTAAAAAAACTCTTAAAAACCCTAAAAAACTCAAAAATATCCAAAAAACCCAAAAAGGCCCTAAAAACATTGAAAACCTCTAAAAACTCTTTAAAACCCATAAAACCCATAAAAATCCAAAAACACCCAAAATGTCCATTAAAATGTAAAAAAACCTAAATACCCTGAAAAACCCCTAAAAACCATAAACACCTCTCAAAACGTTAAAAATCTCTAAGAAACCTTTAAAAACCTAAATAACCCAAAAAAATCCCTAAAACCAAAAAGACTCTAATACCATTGAAAAGCCTTAAAAATCAAAGAAAACTTGAAAAAACCCTAAAACCCCTCAAAATCCCTGAAAACCCCTAAAAAACCTTAAAACCATAAAAATCATAAAAAACCCTCGAAAAATACATTAAAATGTAAAAAACCCTAAAACAACCATAAAAAGCTTAAAACCCCCTAAAACCCATAAAACCCTAAAAAACTAAAAACTCTAAAAACCCTTAAAGCCACAAAAAGTTAAAAAACTCTGAAAACCTTTAAACCCCTAAATATTCAAAAAACACCCCCTAAAACCCCAAAAGACCCAAAAAACTCTAAAACCCCCTAAATTTCTAAAACCCCTAAAACCCCTATTAACCTTCAAAGTCCCTAAAAACCATAAAAATCCCAAAAATCCATAAAAATACAAGATATTGTAAAAAACCCTAAAAGCCCTGAAAACCCCAGAAAATCCATAAACCCCTAAAACCCTTAAAAACTCCTAAAACCACAAAAAACCCCTGAAAACCACTAAAAACTCTTAAACCCTTAAAACCCCTAAAAATGTTAAAAACTCTAAAAAACCATAAAAAAAACTCAAAATCTCAAGAAAACCCCTGAAAACCCCTTGAAAACTCATGAAACCCCTAAAACCTCAAACTCCCTAAAACCTACAGAAACCATAAATATCCAAAAAAACCCCAAAAAATCCATGAAAATATAAAAATCCTAAAAACACTGAAAACCCCTTAAATACCATAAAAACCACTAAAACCCCAAAAAACCACTAAAAACTCTCGAAACCATTTAATCCCCAAAAAATGTTAAAGAATATAAAAAACCTTAAAACCCTACAAAAGTAAAAAAAAACCTAAAACCCCTAAAAGACCCTAAACCCTCAAAATCCCTAAAAACCCTCAAAACCATGAAAATCTTAAAAAAACTAAAAATCAATGAAAATGTAAAAAATCCTGAACAACCCCTAAAAAACCATAAAACCCACTAAAAACCTTAAAATGTTGAAAACCCCATAAAAACCTAAAAAAATAATTAAAAACTCTAAAAACCCTAAAAAACTAGAAAAAACCATAAAACCCTAAAAAATCAAAAAAATCTTAAATCCCCAAAAGACCGTAAATACCCTGAAAAAACCTAAAACCACTAAAAACCACTAAAAACCCTCAAAATCTATAAAACCCCTAAAAAACCTAAAAATCATAAAAATCCTAGAACCCCTAAAAATACATGAAAACATAAAAAACACTAAAAAATTGGAAATAACCTTGAAAGCCATAAAAACCCCTAAAAACCATTAATTATTATTTTTTAAACTGATAACCCATAAAAACCCTAAAAACAATAAAAACTCTAAAAAACATTAAAAACCTCAAAAAGCTCAATAAAAAGAAATAAGTCCCTAAAATCTCAAAAAAACCCTAAAACCCCAAAAAAACCCTAAAAACACTAAAAAATCTAAAAAATCCCTAAAAACCCTAAAATCATAAAAATCCTAAAACCCGTAAAAATTCATTAAAACGTAAAAAATCTTGAAAACCCAAAAAAACCCCTAAAACTATAAAAACCCCTAAAAAACCTAAAAAACCCTAAAAACAATAAAAACCAATAAAACCAATAAAACCCACTAAAAACCCTAAAAGCCCTCAAAAACCCTAAAAACGTTAAAAACTGAAAAAAAAAACCTTTAAATCCCTAAAAACTCAAAAAAAAATCCTTAAAAATACTTAAGCACCCTAAAAATCCTAAAAACCCTTGAAAAACACTAAAAACCCTCAAAATCCCTAAAAACCCTAAAAACCATAAAAACACTAAAAACTTATAAATATCCATGAAAACTGAAAAACCCTAAAAACCCTAAAACCCCTAAAACCCATAAAAAACCCTAAAAAACCACAAAAACCCTAAAACAAATAAAAACTATAAAAAACCTTTAATCCCCTAAAAACGATAAAAATTATAAATAACTTTAAAACCCTAACCAGCTCAAAAAACCCCTCAAAACCTTAAAACCTAGAAAAACCCCTAAAACCCATAAAACTTCCTAAAAACCTTAAAACCCCTAAAAACATAAAAAAGATCTAGAAGCCTTTAAAAACCCTAAAAAACTCAAAAAACCTTCAAAACCCAAAAGACCCTAAAAACCCTAAAACCCCCATAAAAACATTAAAACCCCTCAAAATCCCCCCAAAACCCTAAAAAGAATAAAAACCTTAAAAAATCCTATAAACCCATGAAAGCATAAAAAACCTTAAAACACTAAAAAACCCATGAAAACCTTAAAAACCCCTAAAAACCATAAAAAAACCCTAAAAAATACTGAAAACTCTAAAAACGCTAAAACCCCATAAAAACGTTAAAAAACTCAAAAAACACATAAAACCCTAAAAAACTCAAAAAACCCCAAAACCCAAAAATACCCTAAAAACCCTGAAAAACCCTAAAAACCATGAAAACCCATAAAAGCCCTCAAAATCCGTAAAAACCCTAAAAGACCCTAAAACCCAAAAAAAATCCTAGAAAACCAAAAAATCCTTGAAAACATAAAACCCCTGAAAACCACAAAACCCCAAAAAACATTAAAAACCCTAAAAACCTATAAAAACACAAAAAAACCACTAAAAACTCTAAAACCCCTTTTCCTAAAAGCGTTAAAAACTCTAAAAAACCTTAAAACCCCTAAAAACTCAAAAAAACCCTAAAACACCGCTAAAAACTCTAGAAACCCTTAAAATCCTAAAAACCTTAAAAAACTCTAAAAAACCTTAAAAACTAAAAAAACTAAAAAAAACCCAAAAACACTTAAAACCCTGAAAACACTAAAAACCCCTAAAAACTCTAAAAAAACTTAAAATCCCTAAAAATCATAAAAAACAAAAAAAACCATTGAAATCCTAAAACCCCCCTAAAAACCAAAAAAACATAAAAAACACTAAAAACCTGAAAAAACCCTGAAAACCATAAAACCCATAAAAACCAAAAAACCCCTAAAAATCCATAAAAACCCAAAATCACTAAAAACTCTAAAAACCCTTTAAACACCTAAAAACATTAAAAACTCTAAAAAACCTTACAACCTTAAAAAACTCAAAAAACACTAAAAACCAAAAAAGACCCTAAAACACAAAAAAAACCCTCAAAATCTTAAAAACCTTAAAAACCATAAAATCCTAAAACCCCCCAAAACTCTATAAAAATAAAAAAAAATCCCAAAAACTCCATGAAAATGTAAAAAATACCCAAAAAACCATGAAAACCATAAAATCGTAAAAACATTAAAAAACCCAAAAACCCATAAAAACCCATAAAAACTCTAAAAATCCTAACACCATAAACAAATCTAAAAACCCTTAAAACCCCAAAAAATGTTTAAAAACTCTAAAAAACCATAAAACCGTAAAAAACACAAAAAAACCCAAAAACCCAAAAATACATTAAAATCCCTCAAAACACTAAAAAACTTTAAAAAGCCCTATAATCCCTCAAAATCCCTAAAATACCTAAAAACCTAAAAACCATAATAATCCTAGGAAACCCATAAAAATCATTGAAAACATAATAAACCCTAAAACCCCTAAAAAACCCATAGAAAACCATGATAACCCTAAAACCCTAAAAAACCCTAAAAATCTATAAAACCCTAAAAAGCTACTGAAAACACTAAAAACCCATTAAAATGTTAAAAAAATTCAAAACCCATAAAAACCCTGAAAACCCTGACACCCACAAAATACCTAAAAAAACCCTCAAAAACTTTAAAAACCATAAAAGTCCTAAAAAACCCTAAAACCCCTAAAAAGCCATTGAAAACCATAAAAATCCTTAAAAAACTTAAAAATCCCAAAAAACATAAAAACCTAAAAAACCACTAAAAACCCTAAAAACCTTTAAAACCCCTAAAAATGTGAAAAACTCTAAAAACCATGAAAACCCTAAAAAAACCCTAAAACCCCATAAAGACTGTAAAAAGCCTAAAAACACCTAAAACCACAAAAAACAGATGAAAACCCCTAAAAATATTAAAACCCGTAAATACCATAAAAGTTATTAAAACCTTAAAAATCCAAAAAACCACTAAAAACCATGAAAATGCAAAAGCCCTAAAAACATTGAAAACCCTTGAAAAATATAAAAACCCCTGAAGAGATTAAAAAATCTTAAAAACCCATAATGAAAAATATAAAAACCCCTGAAGAGATTAAAAAAGCTTAAAAACCCATAAAATCTATAAAAACCCACAAAAAAACTCTAAAAGCCATTAAAACCCCTAAAAACTTTAAAAAACTCCAAAAAATATTAAAACCCATAAAAAAACTCAAAAAACCCAAAAAACCCTAAAAGACCCTAAAAACCCTAAAACCCTCAAAAACCATAAAAACCTAAAAAACCCTAAAAACCATACAATTCCACAAATACCCTAAATATCCATGAAAAAGTAAAAACCCTAAAAAACTCTAAAAACACCCTTAAAACCATGGAACCCCTAAAAACATTAAAAAATACCCAAAAATGAATAGATGCCCTAAAAACCACTAAAAACTCTAAAAACCTTAACAGCCCTAAAAACTTTAAAAAACTCTAAAAACCTTAAAAAAACTCAAAAAACCCTAAAAACCTAAGAAGACTCTAAAAACATGAGAAACCCAAAAAAACATAAAACCCTCAAAATGCCTGAAAACCCCTAAAAATCGTCAAAATCCCTAAAAACTCTAAAAAACCCTAAAAAACCCTAAAACACTAAAAAACACTAAAAACCCTAAAACCTTTAAAACCCCTAAAGACATTAAAAAACTCTACAAACCCTAAATAACCATGAAAACCATAAAAATCCTCAAACTCCAAAAGACTCTTAAAAACCCTGAAAAACCCTAAAAACCCAAAAAACTGTAAAAATCAGAAAAAACCCTTAAAAACCATAAAAACCATAAAAATCTTAAAAACCCGTAACAATCCATGAAAATGTAAGAAACCCTAAAAACACTGAGACCCCCCTAAAAACCATAAAAACCCCTAAAAACCATAAAAACCCTTAAAAAACATAAAAACCCTAAAACCAATGAAAACTCTAAAAGTCCTTAAAACCCCTAAAATGTTAAAAACCCTAAAAAACCTTAAAACCTAAAAAAATGAAAAAAAGACCTAAAAACCCAAAATTACCTTAAAAACCCTAAAAACCCTAAAAATCTATAAAAAACATAAAAACCCTCAAAATCCCTAAAACCCTCAAAAACCCCACAAACCATAAAAATCCAAAAAAACCCTAAAAATCCATGAAAACATAAAACCCTAAAAATCCCCAAAAAACCATAAAACCCCCTAAAATCCTTAAAAACCCCTAAAAACCTATAAAAACACTAAAAACTATAAAAAGCCTTAAAACCCCTAAAAACATTAAAAAACTCTAGAAAACCTTAAAAACCCAACAAAAGTCCAAAGAAACCAAAAACCCACAAAAGACCCAAAAAACCCAAAAAACCTCTAAAAGCCATAAAAACCCCTTGAAAACCTAAATACCCTAAAAATCCCTAAGAACCCTAAAATTCCCTAAAAACCATAAAAATCCAAAAAACCCTCTAAAAATCCCTAAAAGTGTAAAAACCCTAAACCCCCCCCCACAAAAAACCATAAAAACCCCTCAAAACCTTTAAAACCCTAAAACCCATAAAAATCCTAAAAATGACGAAAAACTCTAAAAACCCTTAAAACCTCTAAAAAGTGTAAAGAAAATACAATGGCTAATGCACTTTCACGTATATATTCTCTCTTATCTTTGCTGGATTCTAAACTCCTTGGTTTTGAATACATTAAGGGTTTATATTCCACTTATACATGTTTTGGGGAACCTTTTGGTCATTGCGAAGCTAGAGTTAGTTGGGAGAAGTTTTATTTGCATGATGTATTCTTATTTCGGATTGATAAGCTGTGTATTCCCAATTGCCTTGTCTGTTTACTTTTTCTAAAGGAGACAAATTATGGCGAGTTAATGGGACATTTTGGTGTTGCAAAAACTTTATGAATTCTAAGTGATCATTTTTATTAGCCTAGGATGTCTAGAGATGTTCAAAAACTTGTGATAAATTGAATTGTCTTCCATAAATCCAAATATAAACTGAACCCAGATGAATTATATCTTCCTCTCCCAATCCCCAACACCCCTTGGAAGGACATACCAATGAAATTTATTGTGGACTTACCAAGAAACAAGCGGGTGATATTCCATTTTTTTTGTGGTGGATCAGTTTTCTAAAATGTAACACTTTATTCCTTGTCACAAAAAAATGATGCCACTAATATTACAACACTTTTCTTTTAGGAAGTAGACAAACTCTATGGAATTCCAAGGATGATTTTATTAGATCACGACACAAAATTCCTTAGTTACTTTTGGAAGACCTTGTAGAGAAAACTGGGTACAAAGTTACTATTTTCCACTAATTTTCATCTGAAAACTGATGGGAAAACAAAGGTGGGGAATCAGACACTATCATCTCTTCTATGAATAATTTTCATGAAGAATCTCAAGAATTTGGAGGAGTGTTAGCCACATGTGGAATTCACATATAACATGGCTAAGCATTCCACTACTCAATATTCTCTATTTCAAATTGTTTACGGTTTTAACCCCCTTGCCCCTATTTATCTATATCCTTTTCCTTTCCAGAAAGCAAATCATATGGATGCGAAAGGGCGTGAAGAATTCATCAAGAAACTCCATGAAAATGTAAGGAAAAATATCAAGCGGATGACCCAGAAATATTTCCCAACAAGCAGAAATCAAAACTCATTCCTTGAGAAGACGAACCATTCTGAGTGCTCAAGAATATTAACAACAATGCTTACAAGATAGCTCTTCCAGGTGAGTATGGTGTAAGTGCCACTTTTAATGTTTATGATCTTTCTCCTTTTTTGGGTGTAGAGGATGAAGAGTTGTGGATGACTCCTTTTCAATAAGGGGAGGATGATGAGAACCATGTTGAAGGCACTGAGTTGATTACCCAGGTGGAGGAGTTGGATTTGCAAGGCTCAATGATGTGAGTGATATTTAAGAAGTTGAATGAAAAAATGGATGCCCATATCATTTCATTAATGGTCTTATGGATCTCTCCTTGCATAGACGGAGAAAATGGGCCTAGTATATCACTTATTCAAGCCCAAACACGATGTTTAAAGCTTGGCCCACATAGTTGCATGAATTTTGGAAGCCTTGCCCAAGATTCTAGAATGGTATATTTTGACACCAAAGTCAAATTTGGTGGGTTAGGCACTCAAAATCAAATCCTGCGGGCTATGGTTGGAAAGTTGTGTGCTTTTTTTCCAAAATTTTTTTGGTAGACTTTGTCTTTTTGATTTTAGGGGAACAAAGTAGGTTTATCCTTTATGACTTTAGGGTATTAGACCCTTGACTATTGTATCACCCCTTGGCTATAAATATCCACCCCCATGGCACTTGTATGGCATTCAAGATTGATATAGAGAGATTATTCTTTCTTTCTCTTTATTGTGTGAGGATTGTTTCAGTCCCCCCCTCATGCTGCGAAGATCGAGCCACCCCCTACATCTCGCAGAAAAACCCTAAAAACCCCTGAAAAACTCTAAACCCCTCAAAATCCAAAAAAAACCCTAAAAACAATAAAAAATCCCAAAAACCCTTAAAATCCCTGAAAATTAAAAAGAAACAAAAACCCTGAAAACCCCTAAAAACCATAAAACCCCGAAAAACTCTAAAAACCCTAAAAACCCATAAAAATCCTAAAAACCACTAAAAACTCTAAAACCCCATAAAATACCTAAAAACATTTAAAACTCTAAAAAGCCCCAAAAATAAATAAATAACCATAAAAACCCAAAAAGGTCCTAAAAATACTAAAAACACTCAAAACCATGAACTACTAAAAAACCCTAAAAACCCTCAAAATCCCTAAAAAACCTAAAAACCCTAAAAACCCCAAAAATCCTAAAACCCCCTAAAAAATGGACGAAAATGTAAAAAATCCTAAAAACTCTGAAAACCCCTTGAAAACCATAAAATCCCCTAAAACCATAAAACCTCATAACAACCCTAAAACCCCACTACAAACTCTAAAAAACCATAAAACCTCTAAAAACGTTAAAAAAAAATAAAAAACCCTTAGAAACCCTCAAAACTCAAGAAACCCAAAAAATCCAAAAATTCCCTAAAAACATAAAAACCCTAAAACCAACTAAAAACCCTAAAACCCTAAAACCCTAAAACCCTAAAAACCCTAAAAACCCTAAAAACCATAAAAATCCTAAAAACCACTTAAAATCCATGAAAACTTTAAAATCTCTAAAAACCCTGAAAAACTCCGAAAAACCATAAACCCCCCTAAAAACCTTAATATACTTCAAACCCCGTAAAAACCCTAAAAAATCACTAAAAACTCTAAAATCCCTTAAAACCCATAAAAAGTTAAAAAACTCTAAAAAACCTATAAAACCTTGAAAAAGGAAAAACCCCCTTAAAAAACCTAAAAAACCCTAAAAAACCTGAAAATCCTAAAAACCCTCAAAATCCCTAAGGTCCCTAAAATCCCTAAAATCCCTAAAAAAACTAAAAAACTGTAAAAATCCCGAAAACCATTCAAAATCCATGAAAATGCAAAAAAAAACTAAAGTGCCTAAAAACAATTAAAAACCATAAAACCCGAAAAAACCTTAAAACACTAAAACCCCATAAAACCCCCAAAAACCCATTAGAAACTCTAAAAACCCTTCAACCCCTAAAAATATTAAAAAACAATAAAAAACAATAAAAACCCTCAAAAAATAAAAAAAACTCTACAAACACAAATGGCCCTAAAACACTAAAAACCTCTAAAAACCCTAAAAACCCTGAAAACCCTAAAAGCCATAAAAATCCATAAAAACCCTAAAAACCCACTAAAAATTGTAAAAACCCTTTAAACGCATAATAACGTTATAAAATTCTAAAAAACCTTAAAAATCCTAAAAACCCCAAAAGACACTAAAAACCCTTAAAACCCCTAAAAGCCCAAAAACCTCTGAAACCCCTAAAAACCCTAAAAATCCCTAAAACTTTAAAAAACTCTAAAAACCATAAAAATCCTAAAAAACTCAAAAAACCCAAAAAACCAAAAAGACCCCAACAACTCTTAAAACCCCTAAAAACGCTAAAAACCATGGAAACCCCTAAAAACCCTCAAAATCACAAAAACCATAAAAACCATAAAAATCCTAATAAACCCAAAAAATCAATGAAAACGTAAAAAATCCTTAAAACCTTGAAAACTAGAAAAAACCCATAAAAACAATTAAAAACCCTAAAAACCCATAAAATCCCCAAAACCAAGAAAAACTCTAAAAATCATTTAAACCCCTAAAAATGTTAAATAACTCTAAAAAACCTTCAAAAACCTAAAAAACTCGGAAAAAAACGTAAAACCCCAAAAGATCCTAAAAACCTTGAAAACACCTAAAAGCCCTAAAACCCTTAAAGAACCCTAAAAACCTTAAAACCCATAAAAACCTTGAAAACCCACTGAAAACCATAAAAACCCATAAAAACCTTAAGAAAACCATAAAAACCCTAAGAACCATAGAAAACCACTAAAAAATCTAAATCTAAAAATCCTAAAAAAGTTAAGAACTCTAAAAATCCTTTAAACCCCAAAAAACTAACAAAAAATCATAAAACCCAAAAAGACCATAAAAACCCTAATAACCCATGAAAACCACTAAAACCCCCAAAATCTCAAAAACCCTGGAAAACCCTAAAAACCCTAAAAATCCCTAAAAATCCTTGGAAATGTAAAAAAACCCAAAACACCCTGAAAATACCCTGAAAACCATAAAACCCCTCAAAAACCTAGAAAACACCTAAAAACCCATAAAAACCCTTAAAATAACAAAAAACTCTAAAAAACCTTAAAACCACAAAAAATGTTCAAAAACTCAAAAAAACCATAAAAGCCCTAAAATGCTCAAAAAACCCATTAAAACCAAAAAGTCCATAAAACCCTATAAAACCCTAAAAACCCTAAAAAACTCTAAAAACCTTCAAAATCCCAAAAACCCTAAAAACCCTCAAAACCATCAAAATCCTAAGAACCCTAAAAATAAATTAAAGCTTAAAACCCCTAAAAACCCTAAAAATTCATGGATACCATAAAAACCGTAAAACCTCATAAAACCCTAAAAACTACTAAAAACTATGAAAACCCTTTAAACACCTAAAAAACCTTAAAAACCCAAAAGGTTGTAAAAACCCTAAAATCCCTAAAAATGATAAAAATCCAAAAAAACCTATAAAAATCAATGAAAATGTAAAAAACCTTAAATACACTAAAACCCCCTAAAAACTCTAAAACCCCTGAAAATCCCTAAAAACATTAAAAACTATAAAAACCAAAAAAAACCCCAAACCCCTAAAAACTCTAAAAACCCTTTAAACCCCAAAAAATTTTAAAAACCCTAAAAACCGAAAAACCATAAAATGACTCAAAAAAACCAAAAAAAACACCATAAATCCCTGAAATCCATAAAACTCCAAGAAAAACCCTACAAACCCTCAAAATCCCAAAAAATTAAAAACCCTGAAAACCCCTTAATAACATAAAAATGCCTAAAACTGCTCAAAACCCCATAAAAAACCCTAAAACCCACCAAAACTCTAAAAACCCTTAAAACCACTAAAAACGTTTAAAAACTTGAAAGACCCAAAAAAAACCCTAAAAACTCAAAAAAAAAATCCAAACCCCAAAAACCCAAAAACCCATGAAAATCCCTAAAAACCCTTAAAACCACTGAAAAAGCTTAAAAACCCTCAGAATCCCTAAAAACCCTAAAACCCATAAAAATCATAAGAAACCCCTAAAAATCCATGAAAACATAAAAAAACCTAAAAAACCTAAAAAACCCCTAAAAGCCATAAACCCCATAAAAACCTTAGAAAATCCTAAAAACCAAAAAAGACCTTAAAACCCCAAAAAGTCCCTAAAAACCTAAAAAACCAAAAAACAATAAAAAAGTGAAAAGACCCCTAAGAATCCGTGAAAACGAAAAACAACCCTAAAACCCCCCTAAAAAACTTAAAAACAATAAAAAACCATAAACCCCCTAAAAGTCTAGTAAAAACTCTAAAAACCCTTTAAACCCCTAAAAATGTTAAAAAACTCTTAAAAACATTTAAAACCCTAAAAAACTCAAAAATACCAAAAAAACCAAAAATGGCCCTAAAACCCATGAAAACCCCTAAAAACTCTTTAAAACCCTTAAACCCCTCAAATTCCCTAAAAACCCAAAAAACCCTAAAACCCATAAAAATCCAAAAAAACCCTAAATGTCCATTGAAACATAAAAAAACCCTAAAAACTCAGAAAAACACCTAAAAACCATAAACACCCATCAAAACGTTAAAAATCTATAAGAAACCTTTAAAATCCTAAAAAACACAAAAAAAATCCCTAAAACCAAAAGGACTGTGAAACCTTTGAAAATCCTGAAAAACCAAAGAAAACCTAAAAACCACTAAAACCCCTAAAAATCCTTAAAAAACCTAAAAATGCCTAAAAACCATAAAAATTGTAAAAAACCCTCTAAAAATCCATGAAAATGTAAAAAACCCTAAAACCACCATAAAAAGCTTAAAACCCCCTAAAACCCATAAAAACTAAAAAATCTAAAACCGTTAAAACCATAAAAACGTTAAAAAACTCTAAAAAACCTTGAAACCCCTAAAGGACCCTAAAAACTCTAAAAATACCTAAGAAACCTAAAACCCCTCAAAACCCTATTAACCTTCAAAGTCCCAAAAACCATAAAATCCCAAAAACCCTTAAAATACAAGAAAATGTAAAAAACCCCTGAAAACCCCATAAAATCCATAAAACCCCTAAAACCTCATAAAAACCTTAAAAACCACTAAAAACTCTAAAACCCTTAAAACCCCTAAAAATGTAAAAAACTCTAAAAAACCTTAAAAAACTAAAAACTCTAAAAAAAAACCTGAAAACCACTTGAAAACTTCTGAAACCCATAAAACCTCAAACTCCCTAAAAACTGCAAAAGCCATAAATATCCAAAAAAAAACCCCAAAAAATCCATCAAAACATAAAAATCCTAAAAACACTGAAAACCCCTAAAAACCCAAAAAACCACTAAAAACTCTTAAAACCATTTAATCCCCAAAAATTTTAAAAATATAAAAAACCTTAAAACCCTAAAAAAGTCAAAAAAAAAACCCCTAAAACCCTTAAAAGACCCTAAACCCCTCAAAACCATGAAAATCCTAAAAAAACTAAAAATCAATGAAAACGTAAAAAACCCTGAACGACCCCTAAAAACCATAAAACCCACTAAAAACCTTACAAGGTCTAAAACCCCATAAAAAACCTAGACAATAACTAAAAACTCTAAAAACCCTTAAATACCCCTAAAAACTCAAAAAAAACCATCAAACACTAAAAAAATGAAAAAAAAACATAGAACCCCAAAAGACCGTAAAAACCCTGAAAATATCTAAAACCCCTTAAAACCACTAAAAACACTCAAAATCCCTAAAACCCCTAAAAAACCAAAAAACCATTAAAATCCTAAACCCCTAAAAATACATGAAAACATAAAAAACCCTAAAAAATTGGAAAAAAACTTGAAAACCAAAAACCCCCTAAAAACCTTTAAAAAAACAGAAAGCCCATAAAAATCATAAAAACAATAAAAAACCTTAAAACCCTTAATAACTTTAAAACTCTAAAAAACATTAAAAACCATAAAAAGCTCAATAAAAAGAAAAAACTCCCTAAAATCCCAAAAAACCCCTAAAAACCCTAAAAACACTAAAAACCATAGAAATCTCTAAAAATCTTAAAAACCCTAAAAACCATAAAAATCCTAAGAACCCATAAAAATTCATTAAAATGTAAAAAATGCAGAAAACTCTGAAAAACACCTAAAAACTATAAAACCCCTAAAAACCTAAAAAACTTTAAAAACCATAAAAACCAATAAAACCCACTAAAAACTCTAAAAGCCCTTGAAAACCCATAAAAACCCTCAAAATCCCTAAAAACCCTAAAAAACCATAAAAACCATAAAAACTCTAAAAACTTCTAAATATCCATGAAAACGTTAAAAACCCAAAAACTCGTAAAACCCTTAAAACCCATAAAAACCCTAATAAACCAAAAAAACCCTAAAAATAATTAAAAATTCTAAAAACCCTTTAATCCCCTAAAAACGTTAAAAAATTATAAATAACTGTAAAACCCTAAAAACCTGTAAAAACCTTTCAATCCCTCAAAATCCCAAAAAACCCAAAAACCCATAAAAATCCTATAACCCCCTAAAAATCCATGAAAACATAAAAAAACCTAAAAACCCAGAAAAACCCCTAAAACCCATAAAACTGCTAAAAACCTTAAAACCGCTAAAAACCAATAAAACCCCTAAAAACCACAAAAAACTCTAAAAACCCTTTAAACCCCTAAAAATATAAAAGAAACTCTAGAGAACTTTAAAAACCATAAAAAACTCAAAAAAACCTTTAAAACCCAAAAGGACCCTAAAAACCCTAAAACCCCCCTCAAAATCGAGAAAACCCCCCCCTCAAAATCACAAAAAACCCATAAAACCCTAAAAAGAATAAAAACCTTAAAAAATCCTAAAACCCCATAAAAAGATAAAAAATCCTAAAACACTCCCATGAAAACCTTAAAAAACCCAAAAAACCATAAAAACCCTAAAAAATACAGAAAACTCTAAAAACAGTTAAACCCCATAAAAACGTCAAAAAACCCAAAAAACCCTAAAAAACTCAAAAAACCCCAAAAGCCAAAAATACCCTAAAAACCCTGAAAACCCTGAAAACCCATAAAAGCCCTCAAAATCCCTAAAAACCTTAAAAGACCCTAAAACCCAAAAAATCCTAGAAAACCAAAAAAAATCCTAAAAAACAAAAAAAAATCTTTGAAAACATAAAACCCCTGAAAACCAAAAAACCCAAAAAAATATTAAAAACCCTAAAAACCTTTAAAAACTATAAAAACCCACTAAAAACTCTAAAAACCCTTTAAACCCCCAAAAGTGTTAAAAACTCTAAAAAACCTTAAAACCCCTAAAAACTCAAAAAAATCTTAAAACCCAGCTAAAAACTCAAAAAACCCTTAAAACCCTAAAAATCTTAAAAAATATTAAAAAACCTTAAAAATTAAAAAAACCAAAAAAACCCAAAAAGTCACTTAAAACCCTTAAAACACTAAACACAATAAAATCTTGAAAAAACTCTAAAACCCCTCAAAATCCCTAAAAACCATAAAAAACGCAAAAAAACCATAGAAATCCTAACCCCCCCCCCCCAAAAAAACCAAGAAAACATATTAGACCCTAAAACCCTGAAAAGCCCCTAAAAACTATAAAACCCCTAAAAACCATAAAACCCCTAAAAATCCATAAAAACCCCCAAAACCACTAAAAACTCTAAAAACCCTTTAAACACCTAAAAACATTAAAAACTCTAAAAAACCATAAAACCTTAAAAAACTCAAAAAACACTAAAAACCAAAAAATACCCTAAAACCCAAAAAACCTCTAAATCCTTGTAAAACCCTAAAATCCCTCAAAATCTTAAAAATCCTAAAAAACCAAAAAATCCTAAAATCCCCAAAAACTCTACGAAAATCTAAAAAACCCCCAAAACTCAATGAAAATGTAAAAAAGACCCCAAACCCCCCAAAAACCCCTCAAAACCATAAAATACTAAAAACATTAAAAAACCCAAAAACCCCTAAAAATCTTAAAAATACTAAAACCACAAAAAAAAATCTAAAAACCCTGAAAACCCCAAAAAAATGTTTAAAACCCCTAAAAAACCATAAAAACCCTAAAAACACAAAAAAAGACCCCAAAACCCTAAAAAATCCTAAAAACCCTAAAAACCAAAAGGACCCCAAAAACCCAAAAACCCCTAAACCCCCCCAAAATCACGAAAACCCATAAAAACCATAAAACCGAAAAAAACCTAAAAACCCCAAAAAATATCTGAAAATGTAAAAAATCCTGAAAACTCAGGAAAAACCCCTAAAAACCATAAAAAACCATAAAAACCTTTAAAAAAATTAAAAAACAATAAAACCACTAAAAAAACTAAAACTCTAAAAACCATTTAAACCTATTAAAACGTTAAAAAACTCTAAAAATTCTTAAAACCCCTAAAAATTCAAAAAATACCCTTGAACCCAAAAAATACTGAAAACCCTAAAAACCTTTGAAAACCCCTAAAAACCCTAAAAATCCCTAAAAACCATAAAAAATCATAAAAACCATTAAATTTTTTAAAAAAACTCTTAAAATCTACAAAACCATAAAAAAATATTTAAAAAACTCCTAAAATCCATAACAACGTAAAAAACACTAAAAACCCTAAAAAATCCCTTAAAACCACCCAAGCCCATAAAAACCTTAAAAACCCATAAAAATCCTAAAACCACTAAAACTCTAAAACCCCTTAACCTAAAAAGGTTTAAAAACCTTAAAAACCCTAAAAACTCAAAAAAATACCTAAAACCCCAAAATACCGTAAAACCCTCAAAAACCCTAAAAAACCCCAAAAACCCTAAAAACCCTCAAATTCGTTAAAAACCCTAAAAAATAAAAAAATCCGGAAAAACCTCTAAAAATCCCTGATAAAGTAAAAACCCTAAAAAGCCCTGGGAAACAATAAAACCACTAAAAATATTTAAAATCCCATAGAAACTACGAAAATAACTAAAAAAATCCAATAACCATCAAAACCACTAAAAACATTTAAAAACTCTAAAAACCCATCAAAACCCTAAAAAAGTAAAAAAACACTAAAAAACACAAAAGACCTGAAAAATCCAGAAAAATCTATGAAAAACCTTAAAAACACTCAAAATTCCTAAAAACCTTGAAAACCATAAAAATCCTAAGAACCCCAAAATCCATAAAAACGTTAAAAACCCTAAAAATCCAAAAAAACCCTTAAAACCATAAATTCCCCAAAAAACTTAAAAACTGTAAAAACCATAAAACCACACAAACCCCACTAAAATCTATAAATTCCCTTATAGCCTGGCCCCTAAAAATGTTAAAAAACTTTGAAAACCTTGAAAATCCCTAAAAACTCAAAAAACCCTAAAAACCCAAAAGTCTCTAAAACCATGAAAACCCCTAAAAATCAATCAAAAATCCTAAAAAACCCTAAAAAATCTAAAAAACCCTTAAAAATTCATTAAATATAAAGTACCCAAAAAACCATGAAAACCATAAAAAACCCAAAAACCCTTAAATACCCTTAAAACCCCACAAAAACCCTAAAAACCCACTAAACACTCTAAAAACCTCAAAATCCCTAAAAACATTAAAAAATAAAAAAAGCCTTAAGAACCCTAGAAAACTAAAAAAAGTCCTAAAAACCCAAAAGACCCTAGAAAACTTGAAAACCCTAAAAAACCCGAAAAAAACCCTTGAAAGACCCAAAAAACCCTTAAAATCTCTGAAAACCCTAAAAAACTTTAAAAACTATAATAGTCCTAAAAAAACACTAAGAATACATGAAAATGTAAAAAAACCTAAAAACCATGAAAAACCCCTGAAAACCATAAAACCCCCTAAAAACCTTAAAATCCCAAAACCCATAAAAAGCTTAAATACCACTAAAAACTATAAAAACCCTTTAAACCCCTAAAATTTTGAAAAAAACACTAAAAAACCTTACAAATCCAAAAAAAATGAAAAAAATCATAAAACCCCAAAGGACCCTAAAAATCAAGAAAACCGTAAAATCCCTAAAAACCCCTAATAAAACCTAAAACCCCTCAAAATCCTCAAAACCCCTAGAAAACCTAAAATCCTAAAAAACCCCTAAAAACCATAAAACCCATAAAAACCTTAAATACCCTAAAACACATAAAAAACCTAGAACTCCTAAAAATCCTAAAAACACTTAAGACCCCTAAAAATTTTAAAAACACTAAAAAACCTTTAATGCCCTAAAAATTGAAAAAACCCTAAAAACCCAAAAAAACCATAAAAACCCTCAAAATCCCATAAAACCCTAAAAAACCATAAACCACATAAAAATACAAACCCACACCCCAATCCATGAAGACATAAAAAACAATAAAAACCTTGAAAACCCCTCAAAAAAGATAAAAACTACAAAAAACCTTAAAAACCCTAAAACCTGACAAATACATTAAAAACCCTTAAAAGCCCAAAAAACAATAAAATCTCTAAAACACATTAAAACCCCTAAAAACTCAAAAAACACTATAAACCCAATTAGACCCCAAAAACCCATAAAACCCATAAAACCATCAAAATCCATAAAAAACCCAAAAACCACAAAAAATCCATAAAAACATAAAAACCCCTTAAAACCTGAACCCCCCCCCCAAAACCCCCAAATCCCTAAAAACCCTTACACATCCTAAAAACCATAAAAATCATAAAAATCCATGAAAACATAGAAAACCCTAAAAATCCATAAAACCCCCTGAATACCATAAAAACCTCTAAAAACCTTAAAAAACCCTAAACCCCCATGAAACTTTAAAACCCACTAAAAAGTCTAAAATCATATAAAACCCCTAAAAACAATAAAAAACTCTAAATAACAATAAAAACTCCAAAAAGTAAAAAAATCGAAAAACCAAAAAGACCCTAAAATCCCTGAAAAACCCTAAAACCCAAAACCCCTGAAAAACCCTAAAACCCTCAAAATCCCTAACAACCATTAAAAACCAAAAGAAATCTTAGAAAACCACTAAAAATCCATGAACAATTAAAAACCTAAAAAACACTGAAAACCCCCTGAAAACCATAAAGACCCCTAAAACCCCCCAAAACCATAAAAATGACTAAAAACTCTAAAAACCCTTAAAACCCATAAAAATGTTAAAAAAATATAAAAAAACTTAAATACACTCAATAAATTAAAATAAACTCTAAAAATCCAAAAAGACCCGAAAAAACCCTGAAAACCCCTAAAAACCATAAAAGTCATAAAAACCCGTAAAACCCCTAAAAACCTAAAAAACCATAAAACCTCAAAAAACTACTAATATCTCTAAAATCCTTTAAAACCCCTTAAATTTTTTAAAAAACTCTAAAAAACCTTAAAACCCATAAAAACCCAAAAAATCCAAAAGGCCCTGAAAAACACTAAAAATCCTAAAAACCCCTTAAAACCGCTCAAAATACATAAAAAATATAGAAAACCCAAAAAACCATAAAAATCCTAAAAGATCCCTAAAAATCCATGAAGCATAAAAAACTTTAAAAACCTTAAAAACCATAAAAACTGAAAAAAAACATAAAAAACCATAAAAACCCCATAAAAACCCTAAAACCCCCTAAAAATCCCAAAACCCATAAAACCCCCTAAAAATCCAAAAACCCTTAAAACCCCTAAAAACTTTAAAAACTCTAAACAACCCTAAAATACAAAAAGACCTAGAAAACTCTAAAAACCCTTGAAAAGCCCTAAAACCCCTCAAAATCACTAAAAACCCTAACAGAATTCTAAAAATCCATGAATATGTAAAAAAACCTAAAAACCCCCCCGAAGACCATAAAACCCCCAAAAACCATTAAAAACCACAAGAACCCATAAAACCACTAAAAACTCTAAAAACCCTTTAAACCCTAAATACCCAAAAGACCGTAAAAACCTTTAGAACCCCTAAAAACCCTAAAAAACTCTTAAAAAGCATAAAAACACTAAAAATCCCTAAAAACCCTAAAAGCCATAAAAATCCTAAGAAACACCTAAAAATCCATGAAAATTCAATGAACCCTGGTGTGATGGAGGTTTTCGCGACGGATGGATGACGATGCTGAGATCTTGAGGGCGGTTTCAGGTTGTGGCGGTTTTTCGTTTCAATCTGGATCGGCGTTGCTAGATCTGGATTCTGCTCTCTCTGGTGGTAGCAGAGATGATTTTCCTGTGTGTTGGACGATTCTGAAGCTGTCGACAGTGAAGTAAACGCCGATGAGATGGTTGCTTTGCCGAATAGGTGGGTTCGGCTTGCTGGTTTTTTGGTGCGACGAGAATTTCTGGTGTCGGGGGGAGGTATGGACACGTCCTGGTGACAAACGGGATCATTGGGCTTTGCATCTACTTCGCGCGAGTATTGGCGTTGCGCTTGGTTCGATGCTGTCTGTCCGGATCCGAAGAGGTGCAGGCTTTTTGCTAATTGATCTTGCTGCTGAAGAAGGTATAGTCGCTATGTCCTGTGTCCGACTGATTTTACTGGCTTGCGTGTTCTTGTTTGGTGGCTGGACTGGTTCTGTGTGGCTGCTTCGGCTAGACTTTGGTTGGATTTTTCATTCGTGGCCTCCCCCAAAGCTGTTGTTGGGGAGAAGGATTGGTGCTGCTTTTTGGATGGTTTTTTGGCTTTGTTGTGGATGCTGGCTGCCGGTTCTGTTGGGTGGCGATGATTCATGTTCTGTTGATGTTGTTTGTTCTATGCTGTTGGCAATGGACCTTCTTGGTGAGAAGGTACTGGGTGCTAGATGTGGGTATTTTGTTGGTTTTGAGTGGATGGTGTATGGTGAATGCTGGATGACGTGTGGTTGTTTGGTATTTGCTGCTGTTGTGGATGAGTTTGTTGTTGTGCTGCTGGAGTGGAAGTGGGATGCTGGGAGATGTTTGGTGGTCGAAAGTGGTGCTGGCTGTCTGAAAATGAGGATGCTAGTTGCTGGTTTGTTGTGGATGCGGGTTGGCTGGTTGCTGCTGCTGGATGTTGTTTGCTGCTGTAGTCTGAATGCTGGTTGTTGGTTAGCTGTGAGCTGCTGGATGCTGGTTAACGCTGGATGTAGTGTTGTTGGATGCTGGTACTGGCTGGATGTGACGTGATGATGCTGCGGTTTTGTCTGTTTTTGTGTCTTTTTCTTTCTTTGTTTTTCTTTCTTTGGCGTGGGTTGTAAGGGTATTTGGGTGTGGGTTGTTCGACCCCTCCCATCCCTTGTCTGCAGTGTTTGTGTCTTTTTGTTTAATAAATTTTGGGGGGTGCCAGGAATAGCCTGGACCCGAACCTTCTTTGCCTAAAAACCATAAAAATCCTGAAAAAACCCCAAAAATCCTTGAATATGTAAAAACCCCTAAAACCCCCTAAAAACCTTAAAAACCCTAAACCCCCATAAAAACCACTAAAAACTCTAAAAATACTTAAAACCCCTAAAAACATTAAAAACTCTAAAAACCTTAAAACCGAAAAAAACTCCAAAAAACCCTAAAGCCCACAAAAGATCATAAAAACCCTAAAAACCCTATAACCGCACAAAAAAACCGTAAAAACCCTCAAAATCCTTAAACCCTCAGAAAAAACCCAGAATTATAGGTTTTAGAGATGCCTTTTTGGTTTAGTAGCTTTTGGCTGCTCATGTTGGGGAGGAGTTTTTTATGCTTTCGGTTCTGGTTGTCTTTTGATGTGCTTTGTTGGGCTTGCAAGTTGGTGACGGTCTGCTTCTTGCTTGGCTAGGGTGTGTCTGGTTGTGGACTTTTGTAAAAGCTTGCTTGTGGATAAGAATAGTGGATTGTGAAATGCTGGTCTTTGGCTTGGGTTTTGCTTCTTGTTTTTTTGTTTTCGAGCTTTAGGGCAGTTGTTTCTCCCATAGTGATTGTTTTTAATTCAATTAATTTTCCCATTTATATATTATGTTCTATTTGTCTTCTAAAAAAACCTGAAAAAACCTAAATCCACTAAAAACTCTAAAAACCCTTAAAACCATAAAAAAGTTAAAAACTCTGAAAAACCATAAAACCCCTAAAAGCTGAAAAAAAACCCTAAAACCCCCAAAAGACCCTAAAATCCCTGAAAACCTTAAAACCCTTAAAACCCGCAGAAAACTCCTAAAACCCGTCAAAATCCCTAAAAACCCTAAAAACTATAAAAATCATACACCCCCAAAAAGTCCACGAAAACATAAAAAACCATAAAAAAGTTCGAAAAAACCCTAAAAACTATAAAAACCCATAAAAACCTTAACCCCCCCCCCCAAAACTCCCAAAAAATCCTAAAATGAAACTAAAAACTCTAAAAACCTAAAAACACCCCTAAAAACATTAAAAATTTCTAAAAAAATTAAAACCTGAAGAAACTCAAAAAAACCCTAAAAATCCAAAAAGAACCTAAAAACCCTGAAAAATTCTTTAAACACCTTAAAACCCTAAAAATCCTAAATACCATAAAAATCCTAGTACACCCTAAAAATACATGAAAACATAAAACCCCCAAAATCAATAAGAAACCCTTAATAACAATAAAAACCCCTAAAACCCTTAAAAAACCCTAAAAGCCCATAGAGATCCTAAAAACCACTAAAAACCCCAAGAACCCCTGAAAATGTAAAAAAAACTGAAAAACCTTAAACCCATAAAAAACTCAAAAAAACCCTAAAAACCCAAAATGACCCTAAAATCCCTCGAATTACCTAAAAACCTTGAAAACCCTAAAAACTATAAATACCCCTAAAAATCCTAAAAAACCCTTGAAATCCCTAAAAACCAAAAAAATCCAAAAAAACCCCCCAAATTCCCTAAAAATGTAAGAGACGCTAAAACCTTGAGAACCCCCTGAAAACCAATAAACACACTAAAAAACTTCAAAAACCCTAAAAACCCATAAAAATTCTAAAAAACCACTAAAACTCTAAAAACCCTAAAACCCCTAAAATGTTAAAAAAACTCTATAAAACCCTAAAAACCCTAAAATACTCTGAAAACCATTTAAACTCTAAAACTCTTGAAAACCCTCAAAAACCTTCAAAATCTCTAAAAACCCTCAAATATCTAAAAACCACAAAAATCCTAAAAAATCCCTAAATATCCATTAAAATGTAAAAAACCATAACAACCTTGAAAAAACCTTGAAACCATAAAAATCCATAAAACCCATAAAAATACTAAAAAACCTTAAAAACCCTAAAACCCACTAAAAATTCTAAAAATACGAAAAACCCATAAAACTTTAAAAAACTCAAAGAAAACCCTATAACACAAAAAGACATAAAAAACATGAAAAACGCTAAAAACATAGGAAAATAAAACATTCATCAAAATCCCAAAAACCCAAAAAAACACTAAAAACCATAAAAAACCTAAAACCCCCTAAAAATCCAAGAAAATGTAAGAAACCGTAAAAATCTTGAAAAAAAACACGAATACCATTAAAACCCTTAAAAACCTTAAATACCGTAAAAACCCATAAAACCCTAAAAATCCAAAAAAAAAACTCAAAAAACCCTTAAAACCCTAAAAATGATAAAAATCTCTCAAAAACCATAAAAAACCTAAAAAACTCAAAAAACCCTAAAACCCAAAAATACCCTAAAAACCCTAAAAAACCCTAAACCCCTAAAAACACTTAAAAACCCTCAAAATCCCTAAAAACCCTAAAACCCCTAAAAACTAGAAAAATCCTAAAAAAGCCCATAAAAATACATGAAGACGTAAAAAATCCTAAAAATTGTGAAAAAACTCTAAAACCCCTAAAAACCCTAGAAAAACCCTAAAAACCATAAAAACCCTAAAAGCCTTAAAAACCCATAAAAACCCTAAAACCCATTAAAAAATATAAAACCCTCAAAGTTCATAAAAACGTTATAAAACTCTAAAGAAACATAAAAACCCTAAAAACTCAAAAAAAACCCTAAAACCCAAAAAGACTCTAAAAACTATAAAAACCCCTAAAAACCCTAAATTTTTTTGAAAACCCCTAAAAACCATAAAGATCCCTAAAAACCCTAAAAACACAAAAAATAATAAAAAACCCAAAAAACCTTTAAAAATCAAAGAAACCCAAAAAAATCCAAAAAACCCCAAAAATCCCCTGAAAACTGAAAAACACCTAAAAACCTTGAAAACCCTAAAAATAAATAAAATCCCTAAAAAACCACTATAACTCTGAAAACCCTTAAAATACCTAAAAACGTTAAAAAACTCTAAAAACCCTTAAAACCCTAAAAAACTCAAAAAACCCCTAAAACTCCAAAAAGACCATAAAAACCCTAAAAAACCCTAAACATCCTAAATCCCCTAAAAACCTGTAAAAACCCTCAAAATCCATAAAACACCTAAAAATGAAAAACCTAAAAGCCCTAAAAATCCATGAAAATTTAAAAACCCCTAAAAACCATAAAACCCCCTAAACTGTAAAAACCCGTAAATCCACTAAAAACTCCAAAACGCATTTAAAAATATAGAAACTTTATAAGATTCTAAAAATGCGTAAAAAACCCAAAAAACTTTAAAAACCCTAAAAACAAAAAGACCCATCAAATCCTGAAACCATAAAACCCCTAAAACCCTGAAAACCCCTAAAACCCCTAAGAACCCTACAAAACCCTAAAAAGAATAAAAATCATAAAAAACCCTAAAAATGCAAGAAAACGTAAAAAAACCCCTAAAAACCCATTAAACCATAAAACCACTTAAAATCCTTAAAAACCCTAAAAACCAATAAAACCCCTAAAATCCACTAAAAACTTAAATACCCCTAAAAATGTTTAAAAAACACTTAAAACCCTAAAAAACTCAAAAAAAACCGTAAAACCCCCAAAAGACCGTAAAACCCTGAAAACCCCTAAACCCTAAACACCCCTTAAAAACCCTATAAACCCTCGAAATCCCAAAAAACCCAAAAAACCCTAAAGACCATAAAATTCCTAAAACCAAAAAAATCTATGAAAACATAAAAAACCCTAAAAACCCCAAATCCCCTTGAAAAGCATAACAAACCTAAAAACCTTAAAAACCCAAAAAACCAAAAAACCCCTAAAAGCACTTGCAACCCCCTAAAACCCCTCAAAATCTCGAAATCCCAAAAAAGAATAAAAATATTAAAAAATCCAAAAAATCTATTAAAATGTAAGAACCCTAAAAACCTTGAAAACCCCCTCAAACCCATAAAAACTCCTAAAAACATTAAAACATCTTAAAACCTAAAAAACCACTACAACTCTAAAAACCCTTAAATCCCTTACAAACATTAGAAAACAATATAAACCTTTTAAACTATAAAAAACTCAAAAAATCCCTGGAAACCCAAGAGACCGTAAAAAGCCAGAAAACCCCTAAAACCCGTAAAACCCTTCAAAAACCCTAAAAACCCTCAAAAACCCAAAAATCCCTAAAACCCCTAAAAACCCTAAACCCTTAAAAATCCTAAAAAACCCTAAAATCTCATAAAAACCCTTAAAACTCTAAAAACCCTTTAAATCCCAAAAAACCTTAAAAAATCCAGAAACCATAAAAACTAGAAAAAACTAAAAAACCAAAAAAACCCGAAATCCCAAAGGACCCTAAAAAACTTGAAAGACCCTAAAACCCTTGATAACCCTAAAAACCCTCAAAATTATGAAAAACCCTAAAAACCCTAAAAACCAAAAAATCTAAATAAAACCCATAAAAATCAATGAAAATTTAAAAAACCCTACAAACCCTGAAACCCCCCCTAAAAACCATAAAAACCATAAAACCACTGAAAACTTAAAAACCACAAAACCCCAAAAAACTACTAAAACTCTAAAAACCCTCAAGGCCCCTAAAATGTTAAAAACTCTAAAAAATCTAAAAACTCAAAAAAAACTCTAAAATCCCAAACAGACACTAAAAAACTTGAAAACACATAAAAACAATCAAAAAAGCCTAAAAACTTTCAACATCCCTAAAAACCCAAAAAACCCCAAAAAACCATAAAAATCCTAAAAAACCCCTAAAAATCCATGAAAATGTAAAAACCCTAAAAACAATGAAGCCTCCTAAAAACATAAACCCGCCTAAAAACATTAAAAAACCAAAAACACTGATTAAAACCCTAAAAACCCACTGAAAACTTTAAAAACTATTTCAACCCCTAAAAACGTTAAAAAACTCTAAAAACCCCTAAAAAACTTAAAAAAGCCTAAAAATGCATAAAAAACTCTAAAAACCACTAAAAACTCAAAAAACCCATTAAACCCCTAAAAAATGTTAAAAAACTATAAAAACCTTTAAAACCCCAAAAAACTCAAAAATACCCTAAAAACCCTATGAAACACTGAAAACCTCAAAAACTGCTAAAACCCCTAAAAACCCTAAAATCCCAAAAATCCCTAAAAAACCATAAAAACCATAAAATCCTCAAAAACCCAAAAAACCTTGAAAAACCCTTAAAACCCCCTTAAAAAAATACCCCCTCAAACCTTAAAAAACCCTATAAACCCATAAAAACAAAAAAACTAAAAATCCATGAAAACGAAAAAATCCCTAAAAACCCAAAAAGCCCAAAAAACCATAAAAAGCCTTAAAAAAATAGAAAATCCTAAAAACCCACTAAAAACACTAAAACCCTTACAACTGCTAAAAATGTTTAAAAGCTCTAAAAACCTTAAAACTCTAAAAAACTCAAAAAAATCCTATAAACCCCAAAAGACCCTACACACCCTGAAAACCCCTAAAAACCCCTAAAAACTCTAAAACCACCAAAAAACCATAAAATCCTCTAAAAACCCATAAGACCCTAAAAACCACTAAAAACCTTTAAAACCCCCTAAAAACCTTAAAAAGAACTAAAAAACCTTAAAAACTCAAAAATCCCCCAAAAACACAAGAGACACTAAAAACCATAAAAAACACTAAAAACCATAAACATCCTAAATAACCCCTAAATATCAATTAAAACATAAAAACCCTATAAACACTACAAACCAAAAAACCCCTAAAAACCCTAAAAAATCCATAAAACCACTAAAAACCCTAAGAAAACCAGAAAACCCCCAAAACTACTAAAAACTCTATAAAACCATAAAACCCCCCAAAACATTAAAACCCTCTAAAAAACCTTAAAAACCCTATAAAATTCAAAAAAGATTGAAAACCCAAAAAGATCCTAAAAACTTAAAAAACCATAAAAACCTATGAAAACCCCTAAAACCACATAAAAACCCTAAAACCACTAAAAACTCTAAAAACCCTCAAAATCCCTAAAAATATTAAAAAATATAAAAAACCTTAAAAACCCTAAAAACTCAAACCCCCCCTAAAATCCATGAAAAACACAAAAAACTCTGAAAATCCTAAAAAGTCCTCAAAATTTCAAAAACCCGAAAAACCATTAAAACACTAAAAACCCTAAAAACTGCTAAAAACCATGAAAACCCTAAAACCACTCAAAATGCCTAAAACCCTAAAAACCATAAAAATCCTAAAACCCCCATAAAAACAATGAAAATATAAAAAATCCTTAAAACCCATAAAAACCATAAAACCCCTAAAACCATTACAAAACCCTAAAATCCCATTGAAACCATAAAAACCCATGAAAAACATTACAAACCCATAAAGCCCTTAAAAATGTAAAAAAAATCTAAAAAAACCATAGAAACCCTAAAAAGTCAAAAACCCTAAAAACCAAAGAAGACCCTAAAAACCCTAAAAACCCTAAAACTCTAAAACGCCCCAGAAGATCCCTAAAAATCTCTAAAACCCCTAAAAACCCTAAATCCATAAAAATACTAAAAAACCCCTCAAAGTCTATGAAAACATAAAAACCCCTAAAACCCTGAAAACCCCCTGAAAACCATAAAATTCTCAAAAAACCTTAAAAAACCTAAAAAACCATAAAATCCATAAAAACCACTAAAAACTCTAAAAACCCTTAAAACCCTAAAAACATTAAAAAAACTCTAAAAAACCTTAAAAGCACAAAAAACTCAAAAAAACAAAAAAGAAAAAAAGACCCTAATTAACCTTTAAAAACAATAAAAATCCTAAATCCCTAAAATCCCTAAAAACCCTAGAAACCATAAAAATCCTAAAAACCCCTAAAAGTCCATGAAAATGTAAAAAAAACTAAAAACCCTGAAAACCCCCTGAGAACAGTAAAAACTTCTAAAAACCATAAAAACCCTAAACACCCATAAACTGATAGGAAAACAAAGGTGGTGAATCATACACTATCATCTCTTCTGTGAACAATTTTCATGAAGAATCTCAAGAATTTGGAGGAGTGTTAACCACATGTGGAATTCACATATAACATGGCTAAACATTCCACTACTCAATATTCTCTATTTCAAATTGTTTACAGTTTTAACCCCCTTGCCCCTATTTATCTAGTTCCTTTACCTTTGCAGGAATCAAATAATATGGATGCGAAAGGGCATGAAGAATTCATCAAGAAAATCCATGAAAATGTAAGGAAAAATATCAAGCGAATGACCCAAAAATACATTGATCTTGCAAAAAAGAGTTGCAAGCAAGTGTTGTTCAAACCTGGTGACTTAGTTTGGATTTTTATGCGAAAGGAAATATTTCCCAACAAGCAGAAATCAAAACTCATTCCTTGAGAAGATGAACCTTTCTGAGTGCTCAAGAATATTAACAACAATGCTTACAAGACAGCTCTTCCAGGTGAGTATGGTGTAAGTGTCACTTTCAATGTTTCTGATCTTTCTCCTTTTTTGGGTGTAGAGGATGAAGAGTCATGGATGAATCCTTTTCAATAGTGGGAGGATGATGAGAACAATGTTGAAGGCACTGATTCGATTGCCCAGGTGGAGGAATTGGATTAGCAAGGCTCGATGATGTGAGGGAGATTTAAGAATTTGAATGCAACAATGGGTGCCCATCTCATTTCATTAATGGTCTTATCGATCTCTCCTTACATGGATGGAGAAAATGGTCCTAGTATATCACTTATTCAGGCCCAAACAAGATGTTTAAATCTTGGCCTACACAGTTGCATGAATTTTGGAAGCCTTGCCCAGGATTCTAGAATGGCATATTTTGACACCAAAGTCAAATCTGGTGGGCTAGGCACTCAAAATCAAATCCTGCGGGCTATAGTTGGAAAGTTGTGTGCTTCTTTTCCAAAAAAAATTTGGTAGACTTTATCTTTTTTAATTTAAGGGAACAAAGTATGTTTATCCTTTATGACTTTAGGGTATTAGAGCCTTGACTACTGTATCACCCCTTGGCTATAAATATCCACACCCATGGCACTCGTATGGCATTCAAGATTGATATAGAGAGATTATTCTTTGTTTCTCTCTTTTGTGTGAGGACTATTTCAGTCCCCCCCCCCCCCCTCATGCCGTGAAGATCGAGCCACCCCCTGCATCTCACAGTAAAACCTTAAAAACCCCTGAAAAACTCTAAACCCCTCAAAATCCCAAAAAAAACCCTAAAAACAATAAAAATATTAAAAACCATTAAAATCCATGAAAATGAAAAAAACACTAAAACCCTGAAAACCCCTGAATACAATAAAACCACAAAAAACTTTAAAAACCCCAAAACCCATAAAAATCCTAAAAACCACTAAAAACTCTAAAACCGCATAAAATATCTAAAAACATTTAAAACTCTAAAAAACCTAAAAACCCTAAAAAATAAATAAAAAACCATAAAAACCCAAAAAGGTCCTAAAAATATTAAAACACTCAAAACCATAAAACTACTAGAAAACCCTAAAAACCCTAAAAACCCCTAAAAAATCTAAAAACCTTACAAACCACAGAAATCCAAAAACCCCCTAAAAATGCATGAAAATGTAAAAAATCCTAAAAACCCTGAAAACCCTCTGAAAACAATAAAATCCTCTAAAACCATAAAACCCCATAACAACCCTAAAAACCCACTAAAAACTCTAAAAAACCTGAAAACCTCTAAAAACATTAAAAATAAATAAAAAACCCTCAAAACTCAAGAAACCCTAAAAACCAAAAAATACCCTAAAAACACTAAAACCCCTCAAAATCCCTAAAAACCCTAAAAACCATAAAAACCATAAAAATCCTACAAACCCCTTAAAATCCATGAAAACTTAAAAATCTCTAAAAACCCTGAAAAACTCTGAAAAACCATAAAAATCCCTAAAAACCTTAATATTCTTCAAAACCCATAATAACCCTAAAAAATCACTAAAAACTCTAAAAACCCTTTAAACCCCTAAAAATGATAAAAAAACTCTAAAATCCTTTAAAACCTTGAAAAAGAAAAAACCCCCTTAAAAACCCTAAAATACCCAGAAAAACCTAAAAATCCTAAAATCCCTCAAAATCCCTAAAATCCCTAAAAAACCTTAACAACTGTAAAAATACTGAAAACCTTTAAAAATCCATCAAAATGAAAAAAAATAAAGTGCCTAAAAAACACTTAAAACCATAAAAACACAAAAAAAACCTTAAAACCCTAAAACCCCATAAAAAACCCAAAAAACCATTAAAAACTCTAAAAACCCTTCAACCCATAATAACATTAAACAACTCCTAAAAAACCAGAAAACCCTAAAAAAATAAAAAAAACACTCTAAAAGCACAGAAGGCCCTAAAACACTAAAAAACACTAAAAACCCTAAAAACCCATGAAACCCCTAAAACCCATAGAAATCCCTAAAAACCCTCAAAACCAAAAAAATCCTAAATACCCCTAAAATTCCATGAAATCGTAAAAAACTTGAAAAACCCATGAAAATAATAAAAACCCCTAAAAACCTTAAAAAACACTAAAACCCTAAAAAACTCTAAAAACCTTCAAAATTCCTAAAACCCTAAAAACCCTTAAAACCATAAAAATCATAAAAACCCTAAAAATAAATTAAATCTTAAAACCCCTAAAAACCCTAAAAAATTCGTGGATACCATAAAAACCTTAAAACCCCATAAAACCCTAAAAACCACTAAAAACTCTGAAACCCCTTTAAACACCTAAAAACGTTATAAACACTAAAACACCTTAAAACCCCTAGAAAAACTCTAAAAAACCTTAAAAACCCAAAAAGGATGTAAAAACCCTGATAACCCCTTAAAACCCTAAAACCCCCTAAACCCCCTAAAAACCCTAAAAACCCCTAAAAACGATAAAAATACAAAAAAACCTATAAAAACCAATGAAAATGTAAAAAACCGCAAATACGCTAAACACCCTAAAAACTCTAAAACACCTTAAAATCCTAAAAAACATTAAAAACTCTAAAAACTCTGGGAGAACTTTTTAACAGCATCGTTAGTGTGGACAACAGCGAGCAGATCAAGAACCTCATGCTCACTGCTTTCGCGGCCCTTGCAAGCTATGTGTGGACAGCCTGGAATAAGAACATTTTTGAATCAAAGGCCAGCTCCCTCTATGGTGGAATCTTGGTGATCCATAAAGCCGTTCACGCGGCATCTCATATTCAAACTGGAGCAATGCATAACAAAACACATAAAAACCATTACAAAACCCTAAAATCCCCTAAAACCATTACAAAACCCTAAAATCCCATTGAAACCATAAAAACCCTTGAAAAACATTACAAACCCATAAAGCCCCTAAAAATGTAAAAAAAATCTAAAAAAACCATAGAAACCCTAAAAAGTCAAAAAAAACCCTAAAAACCAAAGAAGACCCTAAAAACCCTAAAAACCCTAAAAACCCTAAAACTCTAAAACCACCCGGAAAATCCCTAAAATCTCTAAAACCCCTAAAAACCCTAAATCCATAAAAATCCTAAAAAATCCCTCGAAGTCTATGAAAACATAAAAACCCCTAAAACGCTGAAAACCCCCTAAAAACCATAAAATTCCCAAAAAACCTTAAAAAACCTAAAAAACTATAAAATCCCTAAAAACTCTAAAACCCCTTAAAACCCTAAAAACATTAAAAAACTCTAAAAAACCTTAAAAGCCCAAAAAACTCAAAAAAAAAAACAAAAAAAAGGACCCTAATTAACCTTGAAAAACAATAAAAATTCGGAATACCTAAAATCCCTAAAAACCCTAGAAACCATAAAAATCCTAAAAACCCCTAAAAGTCCATGAAAATGTAAAAAAACTAAAAACCCTGGAAACCCCCTGAGAACAGTAAAAAATTCTAAAAACCATAAAAACCCTAAACACCCATAAAACCCCTAAATAACCACTAAAAACTCTAAAAAATCTCAAAACCCATAAAAAGTTTAAAAAACTCTAAAAATCCTTAAAACCCATAAAAATGTTAAATACTATAATAACCCTTAAAAACCCTAAAAACTCAAAAAAATTCCATAGAACCCAAAAAGACCCTAAAAACCTTGACAAATACTAAAAACCCTTGAAAACCCAAAAAACCATCAAAATCCCTAAAAACCCTAAAAACACTAAAAAACCTAAAAAACCCTTAAAAATCAATCAAAAAGTAAAAAACCATAAAAACCTTGAAAAAACCTAAAATATCATTGAAACTCTTAAAAACCTTAAAAACACTAAAAACCCATAAAACCCCTAAAACCACTAAAAACTCAAAAACCCCTTAAAAACCCTAATACATTAAAAATCTCTCAAAACCTAAAAAATCAAAAAAAAATCTAAAAACCAAAAAAAACCAAAAAACCCCTTAACAATCCAGGAAGACAGAAAAACCCTAAAAACCTGGAAAAGCCCATGAAAATCTAAACCTCTAGAAATGTTAAAAAACTCTAAAAACTGTTAAAAACCCCAAAAAATCAAAAAAACCCAAAAAATACAAAAAGAACCTAAAACCCCCGAAAATACCTAAAAACAGTACAAACCCATGAAACCCCTAAAAAAACTAAAAACCTAAAAACCATAAAAATGCTAAAAACACCTTAAAATCCATGAAAATGTAAAGAACCCTAAAACCCTGAAAAATTCCTAAAATCAATAAAAAAACCCTAAAACCCTGAAAATTTTCTAAAATCAATAAAAAACCCTAAAAAACCTTAAAACCTCTAAAAATCCATAGAAACCCTAAAAAAACACTAAAAACACTTAAAATCCCTAAAAATGTTCAAAAACTCTAAAAAACCTTTAAAACCAAAAAAATCATAAAAACCAATAAAATCATAAAAACCATAAAAACTCAAAAGACCATAAAAACCTTGAAAAGCCAAAATAACCTTTAATTTTTTCAGAGTTTTTTAACGTATTTATGGATTTTAAGGGGGGTTTCATGGTTTTTAGGGTTTTTTACGATTTCATAGATTTTTACGGTTTTTAGGATTTATACGGTTTTTGGGGTTTTAAAGGTTTTAGGTATTATGAGGGTTTTTAGTGTTTTGAGGGTTTTTGGTGTTTTTCTAGGTTTTTTGGGTTTTTTGGGTTTTGAGGGTTTTTTTGAGTTTTTTAGGGTTTTTAATGTTTTTAGAGTTTTTTAACTTTTTTTGGGGGTTTAATGGTTTTTAGAGTTTTTAGTGGTTTATGGTTTTTATAGGTTTTTTTGGTTTTAAAGGTTTATCAAGTATTTTAGGGGTTTTTATGTTTTCATAAAATTTTTGGGTGTTTTAGGATTTTTATGGTTTTTCGGTTTTTTATGGTTTTTAGGGATGTTGAGGGTTTTAGAGTTTTTCAGTTGTTTTTAGGGTTTTTGTGATTTTTTAGGGTTTTTATGGTCTTTTTGAGTTTTTAGGGTTTTTTGAGTTATTTAGGGGTTTTAGGGGTTTAAGGGTTTTTAGAGTTTTTAGTAGTTTTTAGGGTTGTTATGGGTATTTAGGGTTTTTTAAGGATTTTAGCGGTTTTAATGGTTTTTAGGAGTTTTTCTTTGTTTTTTGGGACTTCTACATTTCCATGGTTTTTAGGGGATTTTATGAATTATATGAATTTTTGGGTTTTTCGAGTTTTTAATGATTTTGAGGGGTTTTATGGGTATTTGTGTGTTCTTAGAATTTTTAAGGTTTTTTGGGGTTTTTATGGTCTTTTGGATTTTTGGATTTTTTTGAGTTTTAGGATTTTTATGTTTTTTAGAATTTTTAACGTATTTAGGGGTTTAAAGGGTTTTTAGTGGGGTTTTAGGGTTTTTAGTGGGGTTTTAGGGTTTTTAATGTTTTATGGGGTTTTTAAATATTTTTATGATTTTTAGAGTCTTTAAGGATTTTGAGGGTTTTTAAGGTTTTCAGGGGGTTTTAGGTATTTTAGGGTTTTTAGGGTCTTGTTGGTGTTTAAGATTTTTTTTTGAATTTTTAGTGTTTTAAAGGGTTTTTAGTGTTTTTAGGTGTTTTAGGGATTTTGAGGGGTTTTAGAGTTCTTCAGAGGTTTTATGGGTTTTAGATTTTTAGTGGTTTTTTATGGTTTTTATAGGGCTTTTGGGTTTTTCAGGTTTTTAGGGGTTTTTATGGTTTTTTATGTTTTCATGGATTTTTAGTGCATTTTTAGGATTTTTTTGGTTTTTAGAGTTTTTTGCGATTTAGGGATTTTGAGGGGATTTAGGGGTTCCCATAGGTTTTTTGGGTTTTTTAGCTTTTTAGGCATTTTAGGGTCTTTTTAGGATTTTGGGGTTTTTTTGTTTTTTAATTTCATAAAGTTTTTTAACATTTTATAGGGGCTTAAGGGATTTTAGAGTTTTTTGTGGTTTTTAGGGGTTTTATGTGTTTTTATTATTTTTAAAGTTTTTAGGGTTTTTTGTATTTTCAGGGATTTTTCAAGGTTTTCAGTATTTTTTACGTTTTCATGGATTTTTTAAGGTTTTATAGGAATTTTATGGTTTTTATAGTTTTTTAGGGTTTTTAATTATTTGAGGGTTTTAAGTGTTTTCCAGGATTTTTTAGGGTTTTGAAGGTTTTTCATGATTTTTTGGGTCTTTTTGGGTTAAGGGTTTTTTCTTGAGTTTTTTAGGGTTTTTAAGGTTTTTTAGATTTTTTTAACGTTGTTAAGGGTTTAAGTCTTTTTTATAATTTTTAGTGGTTTTTAGGGTTTTTAAGGCCTTTAATGGTTTTCAGGAGGATTTTAGGATTTTTTTTGGGTTTATTTCATTTTCATGGATTTTTAGGGGCTTTCAAGGATTTTTATTGTTTTTAGAGCCTTGTATGGTTTTCAGGGAGATTTTAGGGTTTTTTTGGGTTTATTTCATTTTCATGGATTTTTAGGGGTTTTCTAGGATTTTTATAGTTTTTAGGGTTTTTTGGATTTTTAGTGATTTTGGGGGTTTGGGGTGGGGGTGGGTTAGAGGTTTTTAGAATTTTTATGGTTTTTCAGGGGTTTTAAGGTCTTTTTTTCGTTTTTAGAGATTTTTTGGAGTTTGTAGTGGATTAATGGTTTTTTAGAGTTTTTAATGGTTTTTGGGGGGTTTAATGATTTTTAGATTTTTATTGGGCTTTTAGGTTTTTTATGGTATTTTAGGGTTTTTAATTTTTTTAGGGGTTTTTTATGGTTTTTAGAGTTTTTTTGTGGTTTTTAGGGTTTTTTACGTTTTCATGTTTTTTTGGGGGGGGTTTAGGATTTTAAAGTATTTAGGATTTTTAAGGTTTTTAAGGATTTTTTGGCTTTTTAGGCGTTTAGTGTTTTTAAGGGGTTTTTTGGGGTTTTCGGGTTTTTAAGGGACATTTGGATTTTGGTGTTTTTTGAGTTTTTTAGGGTTTTAGAGGTTTTTTAACGTATTTCAGGGTTCTAAGGGGTTTTAAAGTTTTTAGTGATTTTTTAGGTCTTTCAAGGGTTTTTTAGGGGTTTTAGGTGTTTTTACGTTTTAATGGATTTTTATGGGTTTTTTAGGATTTTTTTTGGTTTTCAATTTTTTTTGGGATTTTGAGGGTTTTTAAGGATTTCATGGGTTTTTTTTGGGTTTCTAGGGGTTTTTGGGCTTTTAAGGTCTTTTGGGGTTTTTAGGTTTTTTTGAGTTTTTTTGGGGGTTTTTTAGGTTGTTTAGAGTTTTTAACGTTTTTAGCGATTTTAAGGTTTTTTAGTGTTTTTATTGGGTTTTTAGAGGCTTCATGGGGTTTTACGATTTTTAAGGTTTTTTGGGGGTTTTCAGGGTTTTTAGGGTTTTTTGCGTTTTCATGGATATTTAGGGGTTTTTAGGATTTTTATGGTTTTAGGGATTTTAGTGTTTTGGTTGGTTTTGAGGGGTTTTAGGGGGTTTTAGGGGGTTTTAGGGTTTTTAGGGGTTTGCAGTGTTTTTTGGGTCTTTTGGGTTTTTAGGTTTTTTTGAGTTTTTTAGGGTTTTAATGTTTTTTAGACTTTCTAATGTTTTTAGGGGTTTTAATGGGTTTTAGATCTTTTTATGTGTTTTAAGGGTATTATGGGGTTTTAGACTTTTCTAAGGTTTTTAGGTTTTTTTTTATTTTTTTCAAGGGTTTTTAAGTGTTCTTAGGGTTTTTTATGTTTTCATGGATTATTAGGGGTTTTTAGTTTTTTAGGGATTTTCAGGGTTATTAGGGGTTATGGGGGGGGGGGGGTTTAGGGGTTATTAGGGTTTAAGGTTCCTTTTGGGTTTTTAGGCTTTTTTTTTGAGTTTTTAGGGTTAGTATGGTTTTTTATAGTTTTTAATGGTTTTAGGGTTTTAAGAGTTTTAAGAATTTTTATTGGGGTTTTAGTGGGTTTTTAAGGTTTTTATGGGGTTTTGTTGTTTTGGGGGTTTTTTGGGTTTTTTGGTTTTTAGGTGTTTTTCTAGGTTTTTTACATTTTCATGGATTTTTTGGGGTTTATTTGGATTTTTATGATTTTTAGGGGGATTTTGGGATTTTGGGGGGTTTCACATTTTTTCAAGGTCTTTAGGGATTTTAGCAAGGCTTTTAGGGTCTTTTTGGGTTTCTAGGGTTTTAAGATTTTTTAGAGATTTTCAACCTTCTTAGGAATTTTAAAAGTTTTTTAGAGTTTTTAGTGGATTTTAGGGATTTTATGGGTTTTTAGGGTTTTAATGGTTTTTAAGGGTTTTATGGTTTTTAAGGGATTTTGAGTGTTTTTAGGGTGTTTTGGGGTTTTTAGGGTTTTTTTAGTATTTTAGGGGTTTTACAATTTTTTAGAGTTTTAAATGATTTCTTAGGTTTTAAGGGTTTTTAGAGTTTTTAGTGGATTTTTAGGGTTTCTATGGGTTTTGAAGGGTTTTAAGGTTTTTAGGGGGGTTTATGGTTTTCAAGGGTTTTTCAGGGGTTTTAGGGGTTTTTACATTTTCATGGATTTTTAGGGGGTTTGTAAGATTTTTGTTATTTTTAGGCTTTTAGGTTTTTAAGGAATTTTGATGATTTTTAGGGTTTTTCAGAGACATTTAGGGTTTTTTGGGTATTTAGGGGTTTTTATGGTTCTTAGGGGGTTTCAAGTTTTTTTTTAGGTTTTCATGGATTTTTATGTTTTTTAGGGTTTTTAGGGTTTTTAGGTATTTTGAGGGGTTTTAGGGTTTTTCACGGTTTTTGTGTCTTTTTGGGTGTTTTTGGGTTTTTTTGATTTATTTTTGGGTTGTTAAGGTTTTTAGAGTATTAACATTTTTAGGGGTTTAAAGGGATTTTAGAGTTTTTAGCAGTTTTGTAGAGTTTTTATGGGGTTTTAGGGTTTTTTAAGTTTTTAGAGAATTTTATGGTTTCTAGGGGTTTTCAAGGTTTTTAAGGTTTTCAACGTTTTCATGAATTTTTAGAGGATTAATAGGAATTTTATAATTTTAGACCTTTTAGGGGTTTTAGGTATTTTGAGCGATTTAGTGTTTTTTAGGGGTTTCTAAGGTTTTTAGGGTTTTTAGAGGGTTTTGAGTTTTTAGGGTTTTGGTTGAGTTTTTAAGGTTTTTTAGAGTTTTTAAACATTGTTTGGGGTTTTAATGGTTTTTGAATTTTTTAGTGGTTTTTTGGATTTTAATATGTTTTTCGGCTTTTTAAAGGTTTTATGTGTTTTTATGGGTTTCAAGGGATTTTTTTGGATTTTTTGTCTTTTTTAATTTTTCATGGGTGTTTAGAGGTTTTTTTAGGATTTTAATAGTTTTTTTTCAATTATTTTTAGTATTTCAATGGTTTTTTGGGGGTTTTAGGGTTTCTAGGGATATTGATTGTTTTTAGGGTTTTCATGTTTTTTTTCATTTTCATGGATTTTTAGAGTGTTTTTAGGATTTTTATAGTTTTTAGGGTTTTTTAGGTTTTGGGATTTTTAGGATTTTTAGGTGTTTTCAGGGTTTTTAGGGTCTTTTGGGGATTTTAGGCTTTTTAGAGTTTTTTAATGTTTTTAGGGGTTTTATAGTTTTTAGTGGTTTTAGGGTTTTTTTATTTTTAAAGGTTTTTAGGGTTTTTAAGGTTTTTAAGAGTTTTTTGGGTTTCTTATATTTTCATAGATTATTGGGGTTTTTTAGGTTTTTTAGGGATTTTTAGGGTTTTCGAATTTTTCATGGATTTTTAGGTTTTTAGTGTTTTGTAGGGTGTTTTTGGGGTTTTAGGGTTTTTTTTTTCAGTTTTGTATGGTTTTAATGTTTTTAGTGTTTTTAATACCTTTATGGGTTTCAAGGGTTTTTGAGTTTTAGTGTTTTTTAGGTTTTTTATTGGGTTTTAGGTTTTTTTAAGGTTTTTACTTATTTTGTGGTTTTAAGGGGTTTTACATGGTATTTAGGTTTTTTTTTACCTTTTCAGTGATTTTTAGGGATTTCTTAGGTTTTTTGTGGTTTCTATGGCTTATAGGGTTTTTATGGATTTTGAGGGGATTTTGGGGTTTTCAGATGGGTTTTTTGGGGTTTTTAGGGTCATTTTGGGGTTTTAAGGTCTTTTTGGGTTTTTAGGGATTTTTTATTTTTTTTCATAGGTTTTATGGTTTTTAGAGTATTTAAACTTTTTGTAGGATTTTAAGGGTTTTTCGAGTTTTTAGTGGGTTTTAAGATTTTTACGGGTTTTTAGGGTTTTTTAAGTATTTTAGGAGTTTTATGATTTTCAGGGTGTTTTCTAAGACTTTCAGGTGTTTTTAATGGTTTTTATGGGTTTTAAGGCTTGAAGGGGTTTTTATGGCTTTTAAGGGTTGTTAAGGTTTTTAGGGTTTTTCAGGTTTTCATGGATTTTTAGGGGTTTTTAGGATTTTTATGGTTTTTAAGGTTTTTTCATATCTTTACGATTTTTAGGGTTTTTTTCAGGGTTTTTACAGTTTTTAGGGTTTTTAGGGTATTTTTGGGTTTCAGATTTTTTGTTGAGTTTTTAGGCTTGTTAAAGTTTTTTAGAGTTTTTTAACATTTTGATCGATTTTAAGGGTTTTTAGAGTTTTTATTGGATTTTTCAGTTTTTTTATGTTTTTAGGGGGTTTTATGGTTTTTACTAGGGGTTTATGCTTTTTAAGGGGTTTTTTTGGGTTTTTAGGGTTTTTTAAATTTTCATTGATTTTTAGGTATTTTTTTGGATTTTTATGGTTTCTGGGGTTTTTTAGGTCTTTTATAGATTTTTAGTTGTTCTAGTAATTTTAAGGGGTTTTATGGTTTTTCAGGTTTTTTAGAGTCTTTTGGGTTTTTCGGATCTTTTTGGGTATTTAGTGTTTTTTTGAGTTTTTTGGGGATTTGAGGTTTTTTAGAGTATTTTAAAAAATTTAGGGGTTTTAAGGTTTTTTAGTGTTTTTAGTGGTTTTTAGGGGTTTTATGGGTTCTTAGGATTTTAAAGGTTTTTAGGGATTTTATGGTTTTTAGGGGTTTTAGGGTTTTTAAATTTTCATGGATTTTAGGATTTTTCTGGGCTTTTTAAAATTTTTATTTGTTTTAGGGATTTTTAGGGGTTATTAGGTGTTTTTAGGGGTTTTGAGGGTTTTATGGTCTTTTTGGGTTTTTAGGGGTTTTTTGAGTTTTTTAGGGGTTTTTAGGTTTTTTAAAAAAAATTAACATTTTTATAAGTTTTTAGCGTTTTTAAATTTTTAATGGGTTTTATGGTTTTTATAGGTTTTTAGGAGTTTTTATAGTTTTCTATGGGTTTTCAAGGTTTTTACGTTTTCATTGATTTTTAGGGGGTTTAGGATTTTTATTTCTTTTAGGGTTTTTGATAGTTTTTAGGGATTTTGATGGGTTTTTGGGTTTTTCATATGGTTTTACGATTTTTAGGGGTTTTAAGGGTTTTTAGGGTATGTTGGGTTCTTAGTTCTTTTTTGGAGTTTTTTAAGGTTTTATGCTTTTATAGTTTTTTTAAATTTTTTATTAGTTTTTAGGTTTTTTATAGTTTCTAGTGGGTTTTTAGGGGTTTAAAGGGTTTTAAAGGTTTTTATGACTTTTAGGGATTTTTAAGGGCTTTTAGGGTTTTTTACGTTTTAATGGATTTTTAAGGGTTTTTTAAGATTTTTATGGTTTTCTGGGTGTTTTAGGGTTTTTAGTGCTTTTGATGGTTTTTAAGGTTTTTCAAAGTTTTTTAGGGCTTTTAGGGTTTTTCGGGGTTTTTTGGGGTTTTTTGGGTTTTTTAGGGTTTTTAGGGGTTTTTTTACGTTTTCTTGGTTTTTTAGCGGTTTTTAAGATTTTTATGTTTTTTATGGGTTTTTAGGGTTCTGAGGTATTGTGAGGGGTTTTAGCATTTTTTGGGATTTTTAGGGGTGTTAGGGTTTTTTGGGGGGTTTTAGGGTTTTCTGGGGTTTTTAAGTTTTTTAAGTTCTTTTTGGGTTTTTAGGATTTTTTAGTTTTTTAGTGTTCGTAAGTATTTTAGAGTTTTTTAACGTTCTTAGGGGTTTTATAGGTTTTTAGAGTTTTTAGTGGGTTTTTAGTGTTTTATAGGTTTTCATGGTTTTTTTATGGTTCTTAAGGGTTATAATAGTTTTCACGGGTTTTTCGTGTTTTTAGGCTTTTTTACATTTTCATGGATTTTTAGGTGTTTTAATGATTTTTATGCTTTTAAGGGATTTTTAGAGTTTTTTAGTATTTTCAAGGTTTTTAGCAGTTTTCAGGGGTTTTTAGGGGTTTTAATAGGTTTTCAGGGTTTTTACGATTTCAAGGATTTTTAATTTTTCAAGGATTTTTAGGGGTTTTCAGGGATTTCAAGGTTTTTAGGGTTTGTACATTTTCAAGGATTTTTAGTTATTTTTAAGGATTTTTATGGTTTTTAGGGTTTTTTGGGATTTTACATTTTTTTATGGTTTTTAGTACTTTTAGTGGTTTTTAGGGTTTTTTAGGGCTTTCAAAGACTTTTTTCGGGTTTTAGGATTTTTTAGTTTTTTTTGGGTTTTAGAGGTATTTTTATAGTCTTTTAACGTTTTTAGGAGTTTTAAGGGTTTTTAGAGTTTTTAATGGATTTTATGGGGTTTATGGGTTTTCAGGGTTTTTTAAGTCTTTTAGTGGTTTTTATGGTTTTTAGGTATTTTTCAGAGTTTTTACGGTTTTTTATTTTTACATGGATTTTTTGGGGTTTTTTAGGTTTTTTATGGTTTTTATGTTTTTAGGGGTTTTAGGAATTTTGAGGGGTTTTAGGGGTTTTAAGCTTTTTCAGGGTTTTTGGGGTCTCTTTTGGGTTTTTTGAATTTTTTGATGTTTTTAGGTTTTTTAAGGGTTTTTATAGTTTTTAGTGGTTTTTAGGGTTTTATGGGTTTTGAGTGATTTTTAAGATTTTTAGGGTTTCTTATATTTCAGGGATTTTAGTGGTTTCTTATTATTTTTATAGTTTTTAGGGTTTTTAGGGGTTTTCAGGGGTTTTGTGGTTTTTAGGTTTTTTCAGGGGTTTTAGGGTCTTTTGGGTTTTTAGGTTTTTTTTTATTTTTTAGGGATTTAACGGTGTTTTAGATTTTTTTAACATTTTTAGGGTTTTTAGAGTTTTTAGTGTTTTTAATGTTTGTTATGGGTTTTTTGGGTTTTCATGGTTTTTAGGAGGCTTTTATAGATTTCAAGGGCTTTTTAGGGTTTTAAGGTTTTCTACGTTTTCTTGGATGTTTATGGAGTTTTGAAGATATTAATGGTTTTTATGGTTTTTTAGGGTTTTAAGTGATTTTGTGGGTTTTTAGGTTTTTCCATGTGTTTTTAGGGGTTTTCAGGGTTTTTAGGAACTTTTGGGTTTTTTGAGTTTTTTAAGGTTTTGCCGGATTTTAGATATTTTTAACGTTTCAAGGGATTTAAAGAGTTTTTATTGTTTTTAGTGGGTTTTTAGGGTTTTTATGTGGTTTTTGGTTTTTTAGGGTTTTTAGGGTTTTTTATGGCTTTCAGGGGTTTTTCAAGGTTTTTAGAGTTTTTTATATTTTCTATGATTTTTTGGGGTTTTTTTGGGTTTTAGGGTTTTATGGATTTTCAAGGTTTTAGGGGTTTTCACGGGGTTTTAGGGTTGTTCAAGCAGTTTGGGGTCTTTTTGGGTATTCAGGTTTTTTTGAGTTTTTTATGGTTTTAAATGTTTTTTAGGAGTTCTTTAATGTTTTTAGGGTCTTTAAGGGGTTTAGATTTTTTGTGTTTTTTTCGGGTTTTTATGGGTTACTAGGGTTTTTACGATTTGTTTTCCCTTTTATGGTTTTTAAGTTTTTTAAGGGTTTTTAGGGTTTTTTACATTTTCATTTATTCTTAGAGGTTTTTTAGGATTTTTGTGGTTTTTTAGGATTTTTTTATGGTTTATAGGGATTTTAAGGGGTTTTGGGGTTTTTATTGTCTTTCAGGGTTTTTAGGGTTCTTTAGCATTTTAATATTTTTTGAGTTTTTTAGGGGTTTTAAGGTTTTTTATAGGTTGTTAATGTTTATAAGGGTTTTAAGGTTTTTTAGAGTTTTATACGGGTTTTTATGGTTTTTAGGTTTTTTAATGTTTTCGTCAATTTTTTGGGTTTTTTTAGGATTTTTATGGGTTTTTTAGGTTTATATGGTTTTTAGGGATTTTGAGGGTTTTTAGGATTTGGGTTTTTCAGGTTTCTTAGGGATTTTTTGGTTTTTTGGTTTTTTTGATTTTTTTAGGGTTTTTATGTTTTTTATGAATTTTTTGGTTTTTAAGATTTTTATTATTTTTAGGGTTTTTCTATAGGTTTTACGGTTTTGAGGGTATTTCAAGGTTTTAAGGTTTTTTCAGTTTTTTTTTTGTGTTTTTATGGTTTTGTAATGTTTTTACGGATTTTAGGGGGTTTTAGTGGCTTTAGTGTTTTTATGGATTTATAGGGGTTTTAAGGTGTTTTGGGTTTTTTTTTATTTTTAGTGGGTTTTTTACGTTTTCATGGATTTTAGCGATTTTTTGGGATTTTTATGGTTTATAGAGTTTTTAGTATTTTTAGGGATTTTGAGGGGTTTTAGGATTTTTCAGGGGTTTTAGGGTTTTTACAGGCTTTTGGGGTTTTTTAGAGTGTTTTTTGGCTTTAATTTTTTTTTTGAGTTTTTAAATGTTTTAAGGGGTTTAAGTGTTTTAAATTTTTTTAGGGATCTTTTAGAGTTTATATGAGTTTTAGGGTTTTTATGGTTTTTAGGGGTTTTATGGTTTTTAGGGGTTTATGGTTTTCAGGGGGCTTTCAGGAGTCTTAGGGTTTTAAAAGTTTTTAGGGATTTTTTGGGGTTTTTTTGGATTTTTATGGATTTAGGGATTTTTTTGGGGTTTTTGGGATTTTGGGTTTTTTACGGGTTTTTAGGGGTTTTTGGATTTTATTTGGTTTTTCACTATTTTTAAGAAATTTTTGGGTTTAGTTTTTTTGGATTTTTAGGCCTTTTAATGTTTTAAGAGTTTTTTTAATATTTTTAGGGGTTTGAAGGGTTTTTATAGTTTGTAGTGGGTATTTAGGGTTTTAAGTTTTTTTTGGGAATTTTGAGGGGTTTTAGGGGTTGGGGGGTTTAGGGGTTTAGGGTTTTCTGGGGTTTTTAGGTTTTTAGTGTCTTTTTTGGTTTTGGGGATTTTTTGGGGTTTTTAGGGTTTTTAAGTTTTTTAGAGTTTTTTAACGTTTTTATGGATTTAAAGGGGTTTTATTGTTTTCAGGGGGTTTTTAGAAGTTTTTACATTCTCATGGATCTTCAGGGGTTTTTCATGGTTTTTAGGGGTTTTTACGATTTCATAGATTTTTAGGGTTTTTAGGATTTATATGGTTTTTTGGGTTTTAAGGGTTTTTAAGGGTTTTTTAGGGTTTTGAGGGTTTTTAGTGTTTTTCTAGGTTTTTTTGGTCTTTTTGGGTTTTCAGGGGTTTTTTTGAGTTTTTTAGGGGTTTTAAGGGTTTTAGAGTTTTTTAACTTTTTAGGGGGTTTAATGTTTTTCACAGTTTTTAGTGGTTTATGGTTTTTTATAGGTTTTTTTGGTTTTTAGATGTTTATCAAGGATTTTAGGGGTTTTATGTTTTTATGAAATTTTTAGGGTTTTTTTGGATTTTTATGGTTTTTCGGTTTTTTATGGTTTTTAGGGATGTTGAGGGTTTTAGAGTTTTTCAGTTGTTTTTCGGGTTTTTATGATTTTTAGGCTTTTTAGGGTCTTTTGGGGTTTTTAGGGTTTTTTGAGTTATTTAGGGGTTTTAAGGTTTTTTATAGTTTTTTAATGTTTTTAGGGGGTTTAGGGGTTTTTAGAGTTTTTAGTAGTTTTTTAGGGCTGTTATGGATATTTTGGGTTTTTGAAGGATTTTAGCGGTTTTAATGGTTTTTAGGAGTTTTTCTTTGTTTTTTGGGACTTAACGTTTTTAGGGGTTTAAAGGGCTTTTAATGGGGTTTTAGGGTTTTATTGGTTTTTAATGTTTTTAGGGGTTTTTATGGTTTTCAAGGTTTTTATGGTTTTATTTGTTTTCATGGATTTTTAGGGGTTTTTAAAGTTTTTTATGATTTTTAGAGTTTTTTTGGGATTTTTAGGGTTTTTAAGGTTTTAAGGGGTGTTAGGTATTTTTGGGTCTTTTTGGGGTTTTAGACTTTTTTTTTGAGTTTTTCGGGTTTTAAAGGGGTTTTAGTGTTTTTAGTTTTTTTAAATGTTTTAGGGGGTTTTGAAGGTTATGGGATTCTTTAGGTTTTCATGGGTTTTTTGGGGTTTTTTAGGAATTTTAATGTTTTTTTGGTTATTAGGGGTTTTAGGGGTTTTTAGGTATTTTAGGGATTTTGAAGGTTTTTAGAGTTCTTCAGGGGTTTTATGGGTTTTAGAGTTTTAGTGGGTTTTATGTTTTTGTTTTTCTGTTTTTTATAGGGTTTTGGGGTTTTGGGGTTTTTAAGGTTTTTAGGTGTTTTTATGGTTTTTATGGTTTTTTATGTTTTCATGGATTTTTAGTGCATTTTTAGGATTTTTGTGGTTTTTAGAGTTTTTAGCGATTTTAGGGATTTTGAGGGGATTTAGGGGTTGTCATAGGTTTTTTGGGTTTTTTGGGTTTTTTAGGATTTTTAGGGTCTTTAGGATTTTAGGGTTTTTTTGTTTTTTAAATTTTTAAAGTTTTTTATAGTTTTTTTAACATTTATAGGGGTTTAAGGGATTTGGGAGTTTTTTTGTGGTTTTAAGGGGTTTTATGGGTTTTTGTTATTTTTAAGGTTTTTAGGGTTTTTTGTATTTTCAGGGGTTTTCAGGATTTTTAGTGTTTTTTACGTTTTCATGGATTTTTTTGGGTTTTTTTAGGAATTTTTTGGTTTTCATGGTTTTTTAGGGTTTTTAAGTATTTTGAGGGTTTCTCATGATTTTTGGGTCTTTTGGGTTTTTAGGGTTTTTTCCTGATTTTTTTAGGGTTTTTAAAATTTTTTATATTTTTTAACATTGTTAGGGGTTTAAGATTTTTTTTATAGTTTTTAGTGGTTTTTAGGGTTTTAGGGCCTTTAATGGTTTTCCGGGGGGGTTTTAGGATATTTTGGGTTTATTTAATTTTCATGGATTTTTAGGGGTTTTTTAGGATTTTTATAGTTTTTAGGGCCTTGTATGGTTTTTAGGGGGATTTTAGGATTTTTTGGGTTTATTTCATTTTCATGGATTTTTAGGGGTTTTCTAGGATTTTTATAGTTTTTAGGGTTTTTTAGATTTTTAGTGATTTTGGTGGTTTAGGAGGGGGGTAGAATTTTTTAGAATTTTTATGGTTTTTCATGGGTTTTAAGTTCTTTTTTTCGTTTTTAGAGATTTTTTTGGAGTTTTTAGTGGATTAAGGGTTTTTTATATTTTTTTTATGATTTTTTGGGGTTTTAATGAATTTTAGATTTTTATTGGGTTTTTAGCTTTTAATGGGATTTTAGTGTTTTTAAGGTTTTTAGGGGGTTTTATGGTTTTTAGAGTTTTTCAGGGTTTTTAGGGTTTTTGAAGTTTTCATGTATTTTTTTGTGGGTTTTAGAATTTTCAGGTATTTAGGGTTTTTTAGGTTTTTAAGGATTTTTTGGCTTTTTAGGGGTTTAGTGTTTTTCAGGGGGTTTTCGGGTTTTTAAGGTCCATTTGGATTTTAGTGTTTTTTTGTGTTTTTTAACGTATTTCAGGGTTCTAAGGGGTTTTAAAGCTTTTAGTGATTTTTTAGGGCTTTCAAGGGTTTTAATGGTTTTTATGGTTTTCATGGTTTTTTTAGGGTTTTGAGGGTTTTTTACGTTTTCATGGATTTTTATGGCTTTTTTAGGATTTTTATGGTTTTCAAGGTTTTTAGGGATTTTGAGGGTTTTGAGGGATTTCTATGGTTTTTTGGGCTTTTAAGTTTTTTTTGGGTTTTTAGGGTTATTTTGAGTTTTTTTTTTGGGTTTTAAGATTTTTTAGAGTTTTTAACGTTTTTAGGGGTTTAAAGATTTTTTAGAGTTTTTATTCGTTTTTAGAGGCTTCATGGGGTTTTATGGTTTTTTAAGGGTTTTTGGGTTTTTTAGGGTTTTTTTAGGTTTTTTGCGTTTTCATGGATATTTAGGGGGTTTTAGGATTTTTATGGTTTTTAGGGGTTTTAGTGTTTTGGTGGGTTTTGCATGGTTTTAGGGGGTTTTAGGGATTTTAGGGGGTTTTAGGGTTTTTAGGGTCTTTTGGGTTTTAAGGTTTTTTTGAGTTTTTTAGGGTTTTAATGTTTTTTAGACCTTCTAATGTTTTTAGGGGTTTTAATGGGTTTTAGAGCTTTTCATGTGTTTTAAGGGTTTTATGGGGTTATATATTTTCTAAGGTTTTTAGGTTTTTTTATTTTTTTCAGGGGTTTTTAGTGTTTTTAGTGTTTTTCAGGGTTATTAGGGGTTTTGTCGGGTTTTAGGTTTTTTTAGGGTTTTCAAGGGGTTTTAGGGTTTTTTACATTTTCATTGGTTTTTAGGGGTTTCTTAGCATTTTTTTGATTTTTAGGGTTTTTAGGGGTTTTAGGGATTTTGGGGGTTTATGATTTTCAAGGGTTTTTAGGGTTTTTAGGGTTATTTACAGGTTTTAGGGTCTTATTTGGGTTTTTTATATTTTTTGAGTTTTTTTGGGGTTTTAGAGATTTTTAACGTTTTTATGTGTTTAAATTATTTTTAGTTGTTAGGGATTTTACGGATTTTCTAGGTTTCTATGTTTTTTAGGGGTTTTTTATAGTTTTAGTGGGGTATTTACGGGTTTTTACATTTTCATGGGTTTTTAAGGTTTTTAGGATTTTTATGGTTTTTACGTTTTTTATGGTTTTTAGGGAGTTTAAGGATTTATAGGTTTTTAAGGGTTTTTTGGGTTTTTAGGGTTTTCTCGAGTTTTTAAGTTCTTTTGGGGGTTTTATGGTTTTTTTAGTTTTTAGGGGTTTGATGGTTTTTTAGAGTTTTTTAACATTTTTAGGGGTTTTATGGTTTTTAAAGTTTTTAGTAGTTTCTTTGGGTTTTTATTGGTGTTTTTAGAGTTTTTCGAGTATTTAGTGGTTTTAGGGTTTTTATGCTATTTTAGGGTTTTGAAGGATTTTATGGTTTTAAGGTTTTTTTTTACTTTTTCGTGGATTTTTAGGGGTTTTTTAGGATTTTTATAATCTTTTTGGGTTTTTAGGGGTTTTAGGGATTTTGATGGGTTTTAGGATTTTTAAGGGTTTTAGGGTGTTTTTTGGGTTTTAGTGTGTTGTTAGGTTTTTTTTTTGGGTTTTTAATGTTTTTAGAGTTTTTAATTTTTTTATTGGTTTTAATTTTTTTGAGTTTTAAGTTGTTTTTTGTGGTTTTTATGGGTTTTTTGGGTTTTTGAGGTTTTTATAGGTTTGTAGGGGCTTTTCAGGGGTTTTAGAGTTTTCTACGCTTTAATGGATTTTTAGGAATTTTATGATTTTTTGGGTTATTTAATTTTTTTATGGATTTTTAGGGTTTAGGGTTTTCGAGAGGGGGTTTAGGGTTTTTAGGGTTTTCAGGGTTTTTAGGGAATCTTTGGGTTTTTAGTCTTTTTTTGAGTTTTTTAGGTTTTTTAAGTGTTTTTAGAGTTTTTAATGGTTTTAGGTCTCTAAGGTTTTTTATATTTTGTAGTCATTTTTATGGTTTTTATTAGTTTTTTAGGTTTTCAAAGGTGGGGTTTTTATGGATTTTAGGGTTTTTTGGGTTTTTTGGGTGTTTTACCTTTTCATGGATTTTTAGCGGGTTTTAGGATTTTTTTTTGGTTTTTTGGGTTTTCCAGGTGTTTTAGGGTTTTCTGGGGGTTTTCTAGTCCTTTTTGGTTATTTGGGTTTTTTGAATTTTTTTCATTTTAAAGGTTTTTTAGAGTTTTTAACATTTTTAGGGGTTTTAAGGTTTTTTAGAGTTTTTAGTTGTTTTTTTAGGGTATTTTGGTTTTTATGGTTTTCAGGGATTTTACATTTCTTTTCCTTTACATAGATTTTTAGGGGCGGTTTTGGTATTTTTATGGGTTTTGAGGTTTTTCAGGGATTTTGATGTTTTTTTGGGCTTTTCAGGGGTTTTTAGGTTTTTTCAGGATTTTTAGGATCTTTTTGAGTTTTAGGGGTTTTTTTGAGTTTTTAAGGGTTTTAATGGTTTTTTAGATTTTTTTCAACATTTTAGGGTTTTTTTGGGTTTTTAGGGGTTTTATGGTTTCAAGGGTTTTTCAGGATTTTTATGTTTTTTTACATTTTCAGGGATTTTTATGGGTTTTTTTTGCTTACCTTGTAGAGCTTCCAGAACATAGAACGCACCTTCAAGTTCGGGTCCTCTTGGAGTTGATCTTTAAAGTGGATAGCTAGCTTGTCCCATGTGTGATAATACTCCTCGACATTAATCTTCCATCATTGAAGCCTTGTGCAGTGATTTTATCTTGTTTACTGATCCCAGCTTCTTGCTCCTCGTTAGCTTTCACCCTTGGGAGTCACTCCAGGATTCTATCCAGCTCTTCCTCTGAGGCCTTAAGTTTGATTGATTCTAAGGGAGATTCTTCATTAGAATGTATAATAGGAGCCAAATGTTTACCTTCCCCGATTTCCTCACCTTCCTCTATGGTCCCTTCCACTTTATCCTCCATATAATCTTGGTCTTGTTTCTAATTTTTATTTTTCCTCTTTTAAAGGGCCTAGATTCCCCTACTAGAATCCTTCTTGGTCGACCTTATTTCCATCGGTTTGGGAAAATGTGAATAGTCTTTCTAACCTTTTGATTTTTCCCCTTAGCCACAATGCATCTACCTGAGTCTCGGTTTCCCTTTTTCCCTTTCTTCCTTCTTGGGTTGTGGAGGCCTTTCCCTTGCATTCCTTCCAAACTATCCACTAAAAATTGGCTATAACTATCATCATCCGATTCAACCTCATTTTGAACCTGCAACGATTCTTTGACATCAAAACCTTCAAATCAGTTGCCCAATTTTAGCACCGGGCCTTCCTTGATGAGACTCAGCCTGCTCAAGGACTTCCCCCTTTCCTCATTAACCTCAGAGGCAGTCTTCATTCCAGTGCACATAACCTTCGAGTAGGATGGGGCCTTTGAGATGAAATTCTTTGGATTCAAGGAACCCAAAACACTCACCTCTTTAGACCCCCCTATTCCTTGTTGCGAGTCTGGTAGGAAAACCTGTTCCTCATACCCAAAACTTAATTTCGATACTTTGACATTAGGATCTAGTTGAACTGCCTCTTCTAGCAAAAAACCCTCCTCTAAAGAATTTCCAAACAGCTCAGCCTCCACGCTGGTAACCATCATAATAACAACACTTTCAGGGGCCATACTTAAGGGATAGGGCCCTCTATAACCTCATAGACCACTAGAATTTAAAAACCAGACTGTGCTTCTCCAAGACATCTTCCACCTTCGGATCAGGGTTCCTCAAGCCCTTAAAACCATAAGTCGACTCCTGCTGGTGCTACGGTGTGGAATCATGGCGGGTTTCTAAGTCGACGGCGAAGTCAACCCTTGCTCCAGATCTGTTTATGCGGTGGTTTCTTTGGCTTCGCGATGACTTTAGACAGGTGCGACGATGTCTTTCCTGGCTTCGCGATGAGATGCATCCGCGGATCGGGGTCGATTCTTCAGATCTGAAGCATCTGCAAATGGGTCAACATGGACGAGAGCTTCTTTAACATGGAAAGGTGTAGCGGTAGTTTGGTCTACAGGCCTACCCAGGGCTTTCTTCTCGGATGGCTCATTCCTGCAGCTTCATGTCTTATTTTATGGTGGATATCTCTGGTGGGGTGCTACTCTCGGGATGTGTCATGAGGTACGTTTTCTAGTTCCGATCTTATGGTATGAATCGGTTCTAGAGTGACTCAACTGTGGTGGTTTTTGTTCACGGAGTGTTGAAGCTGATTCGTGATTTTGGCGGAAGCGGGAGCCGCTTTTAAATGTTCATTTCTATGTTTTTCTATGTTGTTGGATCAAAGTTGTTGGATGCGATTTGCTAGTTGTTTGGTTTTTTCTGGATTGAGGATGATAGTTTCTGGACAATGGGCTGCTTTTTGCTGTTTGCTGCCTATAGAGGAGGTGCTGGAGGTGTTGTTGTGGCTGTGAACCGATGGTGTTTATTGGTTGTGACTGGTCTGCTTGTGAGATACTACGATTATCGATTTTTGGTTGGCTATGATGCTGGATGTGGATGGATGTTTGGCTGTAAGTTGCTGTTGGGGCTGATTTTTTGCGGCTGGTTTGGTAGGGGACCTCTGCTGGTGCTGGCTGTTGGTATGGAAGAAGAGTTGCTGGAGGCTGAGGGCTGGTTGGTGCTATGGGATGTTGGTTCTATTTGGATGGGAGATGTTTTGGAGATGCTGCTGAGGGATGTTTTTGGTTGCTGTTTGGATGGGAGGTGCTGGATGCTTGTTTTTCTGAGTTTGGATGTTGGTCGTTGGTTAGTTGTGAGTAACTGGATGCTGGTTGATGCTGGATGATGGTGGTGGCTGCTTGGTTGTGTGTGTTTGTTTCTTTTTTGGTTTTTCTTTTTTGATTTTTTTTGCGTGAGTTGTAAGGGTTTTTGGGTGTGGGTCGTTTGACCCCTCCCCTCCCTTGTCTGCTGTGTCTCTTTTTCCTTGCTAATAAATTTGGGGGGGGGCGGGAATAGCCTGACCCTCACATCTTCCTTGCCATAAAACCCTAAAAGCACTAAAAACTCTAAAACCCCTTAAAATCCCTAAAAATGTTAAAAAATCTAAAAAACCATAAAACCCCTAAAAAGCTCAAAAAAACTTAAAACCCCCAAAAGACCTTAAAACCCTTGAAAAACCATAAAAATCGTAAAACCCGTGAAATCCCCTAAAAACCCATAAAACCCCTAAAAACTCCTAAAACCCCTTAAAATCCCTAAAACCATAAAGATCATAAAAATCCCTAAAAATTCATGGGGTTTTTGGTGTGGGCATGGGGTTTCGAGGAGCGGAGCTGGAGGATTTTGGTGGCGATGTTGACTGATCCTCCCCTTGTGTGATCTCCCTCTTGGACTTTTTGACTTGTTTGTTTTTGCTTTTTGTTTTTTTCCTTTCTTTCTGTGGCCTTCGGGCTGAGGTCGTAAGGGGTTTTGGGTGTGGATCGGTGGATCCCCCCCTCCCTTGTCTGTAGTGTCTTTGGTCTTTTCTATTAATAAATTTTTGGGGTTGCCAAGAATAGCCTGGACCCGAGCCTTCCTCCCCCTAAAAATCCATGAAAATGTAAAAAACCCTAAAAACCCCTTAAAACCCACTAAAAACACTAAAATTCCTTAAAACCCCTAAAAACTTCAAAAACCTATAAACAACCTTAAACCCCTAAAAAGGTAAAAAACTCCTTAAAACCCTAAAAAACTCCTTAAATCCCTAAAACTCTAAAAAACCCTAAAAACTATTGAAAAACCCGAAAAATCTCAAAAACCCCTAAAAAACTCCTAAGAACTTTAAAAAATCCTAAGAATCATAAAAACCACTAAAAACATTGAAAACCCATAAACCTCCAAAAACGTTAAAAATCTCTAAAAAATCCTAAAAACCCAAAAAAATCGTAAGAACCCAAAAAAACCAAAAAAAACTCTAAAAAATCCAAAAACCATAAAATTCCTAAACGACCCCTAAAAATCCATGAAAACATAAAAAACCCTAAACCCCGCTAGTGACCATAAAACCCCCTAAAACCTTAAAAACTTCAAAACCCAAAATAGCCTAAAAAACCACCAAAAAATATAAAAACTTTTAAACCCCTTAGAACTCCCAAAAGACCCTTAATACCCTAAAAACCTATAAAAACTTTTAAACCCCTTAGAACTCCCAAAAGACCCTTAATACCCTAAAAACCGATAAAAACCCTAAAAACCATGAAAACCCTAAAAACACTCAAAATCCCTGAAAACCCTAAAAATAATAAAAATCCTTAGAAAACCACAAAAATCCATGATAATGTACAAAACCCTAAAAACCCTGAAAATCTCCTGAAATTCATAAAAACCCCAAAAATCCATAAAAACCCATAAAAACCCAAAAAACCGTAAAGGCCACTAAAAACTCTAAAAACACTTAAAACCCCTAAAATTGTTAAAAAAACTCTAAAAACCGTAAATCCCCTAAAAAACACAAAGAAGCCCTAAAAACCCAAGAAGACCCTACAAACCCTAAAAACCCACTGAAAACCCTCTAAATCCCTAAAAACCCTAAAAACCCCTAAAATCCATAAATTTTTTAAAAAACCATAAAAATCCATGAAAAAGTAAAAAACCATAAAAACCATGAAAAACCCCTAAGAACCACAAAAATCCCTAAGATCATTAAAACACTCTAAAACCCCATAAAAACCCCAAAAATGAAAAAAAAAATACTCAAAAACCCCTCAAACCCCCTAAAACGTTAAAAAAGTCTTAAAACCTTAAAAACACTAAATAACTCAAAGAAACCCGAAAAAACCAAAAGACCCTAAAAACCTTGAAAAACCTTAAAAGCCCATGAAAACCCCTAAAACTGCCCAAAATCCCAAATAACCCAAAAAACACTAAAAAACCCTAAATATCCCTGAAAACAAAAAAAAAACTCTAAAACCCTGAATAACTCCTGAAAACTATGAAAAAAACTAAAAAACATTAAAAACCCTAAAAACCCATAAACCTTAAAGAACCACTAAAAACTCTCAAAACCCTTAAACCACCTAAAAAGATTAAAAACATTAAAAAACATTAAACCCCCTAAAAACTCAAAAAACCCATAAAAACATAAAAGACCCTAAAAACCATAAAAACCATAAACCCCCTAAAAACCTTAAAAACTATCAAAAATTTCTAAAAATACTAAAAACCCTAAAAATCTTAAAAACCATAGAAATCTTAAAAAATACCTAAAAATCCATGAAAATGTAAAAAACCCTTAAACCCTAAAGAACCCATGAAAACCATAAAAGCCCCTAAAAACCTTAAAAACCCATAAAAACTATAAAAACCTTAAAAACCACTAAAAACTCTAAAAAGACTTTAAGCCCCTAAAAAGGATAAAAAACTCTAAAAAACATTTAAAACACTAAAAACTTAAAAAATCCTAAAAACCCAAAAGACCCTACAAACCTTAAAAGACCCGAAAACCCCTAAACACCCCTAAACTAACCTAAAAACCCTCAAAATCCAAAAAAACCATAAAAAAATATTAAAACCCATAAAAATTATAAAAATCCCCTAGAAAACCACGAAAACGTAAAAAACCCTGAAAACCATAAAAACCCCTAAAAACTTTAAAAACTGCTAAAAACCCATAAAACCCTAAAAACAACTAAAAACACTAAAATCCCTTAAAACCCCTAATTTTTTTTAAAAACATTAAAAACCTTAAAAACCCTAAAAACCTAAAAACACCATAAAACCCCAAAAAATCCTAAAAACCTTGAAAATCCCTAAAAACCTTAAAAACTCCTGAAAACCCAGAATAACCCTCAAAATCCCAAAAAACCCAAAAAACCCTAAAAATCCTAACCCCCCCTAAAAACCCAGGAAAACGTAAAAACCCCTAGAAACCCTGAGAAACCCCTGAAAACCATAAAAACCTACTAAAAAAACTGAAAAACATTAAAAAACTAAAAATGTTAAATACTCTAAAAAAATTTAAAACCCTAAAAATGAAAAAAACCCTAAAAAACCCAAAAGGACCCTAGAAACTTTGAAAAACTGTAAAAAACCTAAAAACCCTGAAAACCCCAAAAAACACAAAAAAACCCTAAAACCCAAAATAATCCCGAAAAACCTTAAAAATCCTGATATAGATCAGATTTAGCCCAAGGAGAATAATTTTGGGCTTGATAAAAATTTCAAGCCCAATTGTTGTTCGAATTGGACCAGCCCGCACTTCTTGATGTCCAACTCTATGATGGGTCACAACACACTTTTTTGGGGGCCAAAATCACTTACCCACATGTAAATGTGTGGAAATTCGTAGCAGCACATTAATGAGGAGAGAGAAGGTGGTGAAAAGTATGATTAAGAGTGAATCCCGCAAATTTAGCTAGTGGGGTCATTAAATGGCTTGGGAAAGTGTTGTTTTATGATTTTTATGTGCCTTTTGGGTTCCCCATGCTTTGTAACTCGAATTGGGACATTTTTCATTCTTAATTTTGTCTTTATAATGTATTTTCATCCCTTTGTAATGGAAGTTTTTGAATTGGACGAATTTGTGAAGCTTGTTGTTCATTATTCTAGCTTTAGCCTCTTCCCTTTGCTCGGAATTGGTGGTGCATCTCCATTGTTGGTGAAGTGGTCTTTAATCGTGGAGAAACCTTGGCGGGTGGCATTGCCTTTAAGCCTTGGTCGATTCAGCTACATTACGCTGGTCCTCTTCACTTACTCGTTTTTAGTGATTTTAAGGTATTTAGAGTTATATAACGTTTTTAGGGGTTTACGGTTTTTTAGAGTTTTTAGTGATTTTTAGGTTTTTTATGGGTTTTTAGGGTTTTTATGGTTTTTAGGGGTTTTTATGAATTTGAGGTGTTTTTTAATGTTTTTTGGGTTTTTTAATTTTCATATATTTTTAGGGGTTTTTAGTATTTTTATGGATTTTAGTGCTTTTATAGCTTTTAGGGACTTTGAGGGTTTTAGGGTTTTTTGGGGTTTTCAGAGTTTTTAGGGTCTTTTGGGTTTTTAGGGTTTTAAGGTTTTTTAGAGCTTTTTAATGTTTTTGGGGATTTTAAGGGCTTTTAGAGTTTTTAGTGGTTTTATGGTTTTTAGGGGGTTGTAAAGGTTTTTCAGGGTTTTGTTATTTTTAGGGTTTTTGGGGGTTTTTAGGGTTTTTACGTTTTCATGGATTTTTAGGGGGGTTTTAGGATTTTTATGGTTTTCATGTTTTTTAGGGTTTTTAGTGATTTTTTGGGGGTTTAGGGTTTTAGGGGTTTTAGGGTCTTTTGGGGTTTTAGGGATTTTTAGAGTTTCTTAGGGTTTTAAAGGTTTTTAGAGATTTTGCCAACGAGACTGTACCCAAGTGGTATAGGCTCCTACATGGCATCCAAAAGTCCCAGGATCAAATCCGGGAATGGGAAAATTTTCGGGTACTGTAGCAACGGTTAAACTGTAGCGGCGGCGGCATTGTAGTAGTTACTCCAGTAGCGCGGTACTGTAGCAGTACTGTTCACCGAGGGGTCCTTTGAGCCAAATTGGGCTTTCAAGCCTTGTATTGAGGCCACTTGGTCTTGGGCCTTCGGGCTATGTAATGTGTCTCCCTCTACCGAAAGAGAAAGAAATCTTTTCTTTAAATAATTAATTGAGGCTTTGGCCCCAACCTTAAAAAAAATATTTTTAGAGATTTTTAACGTTTTTAGAGGCTTTAAATGTTTTTAGATTTTTTAGTGTGTTTTAAGGTTTTATAGGTTTTTAGTGTTATTTAAGGTTTTATGGATTTTTATGGTTTTTTGGGGTTTCTTAGGGGTTTTATGGATTTTTATGGGTTTTCTAGGATTTTTATGGTTTTTGGGATTTTTTAGGGTTTTTAGGGATTTTAAGGGTTTTAGGGTTTTTTGGGGTTTTAGGGTTTTTAGGATTTTTTAGGGTTTTTAGGGACTTTTTGGGTTTTTCGGGTTTTTTTGAGTTTTTAGGGGTTTTAAGGTTTTTAGGGTTTTTTGATGTTTCTAAGGGGTTTAAGTTTTTTTTGGAGTTTTTAGTGGTTTTAATGGATTTTTTGGGTATTTTAATGTTTTAGGGGTTTTTATGGTTTTAGGGGTCTTTACGATTTTTAGGTAGTTTTCTGGGTTTTTAGGGGTTTTATGTTTTCCTGGATTTTTAGGGGGTTTCATAGGATTTTTATGGTTTTTAGGGATTTTAGTGATTTTGAGAATTTTTAGGGTTTTTTGGGGTTTTATGGGTTTTTAGAGTTTTTTAACGTTTTTAGGGGTTTAAAAGTTTTTTTGAGCTTTTGGTGGGTTCTTTGTGTTTTTGTGAGGTTTTAGGTTTTTGTAAGTTTTTTAGGGGTTTTAGGGTTTTTTACGTTTTCATAGATATTTAGGGGGTTTTAGGATTTTTATGGTTTTTAAGTTTTTTAGGGGTTTTAGAGATTTTGAGGGTTTTTAGGGTCTTTAGCAGTTTTTATGGGTTTTCAGTGTTTTTGCGGTCTTTTGGGTTTTTAGAACTTTTTTATATTTTTTGGATTTTTATGGGGTTTTAGAGTTTTTTTATTCTTTTTGGGGTTTCGAGGTGTTTTAGTGTTTTTAGTGGGTTTCTAGGGTTTTTATGGGTTTTTAGAGTTTTTAAGGTTTTGGGGGGTTTTTTTATTGTTTTTAGTGGATTTTAGGGTTTTTAGTGTTTTTTTTATGATTTTAAGGTGTTTGGGGTTTGCAGGAATTTCCAGGGTTTTTAGGGCCATTTGGGTTTTCTAAGTATTTTAGGGGTTTTTTAGAGATTTTGAGGGTTTTTAGGGTTTTTCAGGGTTTTTAGTGTCTTTAAGGTTTTCACGGTTTTTAAGGTCTTTTTGGGTTTTGAGAGTTATTTTGAGTTTTTTAGGGTTTAAAGTTTTTTAAAGCACTTTAACATTTTTGGTGGTTTTAAGGTTTTTTATAGTTTTATTGGGTTTTTCGGGTTTTTAGGGATTTTTAAGGATTTTTAAAGTTTTTATGGTTTTTGTGGCGTATTTCTGAGGTTTTTATGGTTTTTTATGTTTTCATGGATTTTTAGGGTTTTTTAGGATTTTTATCGTTTTTTAGTGTTTTTATGGATTTTGAGAGCTGTTAAATTTTTTTCAGGGGTTTTTATGTGTTTTGGTGTTTTTCTGGGCTTTTAAGGTCTTTTTTGGATTTTTAGGGTTCTTTTGAGTTTCTTAGGGTGAAAAAGTTTCGGGGCTGAAGCCCCACCAAACATTAAATAAAAAAAAACAAAGGCTACAAGGAGGGTTTACACATTTGATAGTGGACCACGCCCTTCATATCAGATTCCACATACGACACACAAAAAGATGGGGCAACAAAACACCACAAGGAGCTTTGTTCCTCAATTGCCTTCTTGGAGAGTTCATCTCCCACCGAGTATGTGTCTCTATAGACATGAGTGACCCATAAGCTGAGAGCCTGAGAGATTAAGAAACTCATTCCATTGAGTTTATAGGTCTTTTAAGGGTTTTTTTGAGTTTTTTTAACAATTTAAGGGGTTTTAACGATTTTTAGAGTTTTTAGTGGGTTTTTAGGTTTTTATCGTTTCTTAAGGTTTTTATCGTTTCTTAAGGTTTTTAGGGGTTTCTATATTTTTCAGGGGGTTTTCACAATTTTTAGGGTTTTTTACGTTTTTAGGGACATTGGGGGTTTTTAGGATTTTTATGGTTTTAATGGGTTTTTTTTGTTTTTAGGGATTTTGAGGGGTTTTAGGGGTTTTTAGGGTTTTTAGGGTTTTTCAGGGTTTTAAGGGTCTTTTATGGTTTTTAGTGTTTTTTGAGTTTTTAGGGTTTTTAAGGTTTTTAGAGTTTTTAGTGGGTTTTTATGGCTTTTTTGGGTTTTTAGGTTTTTAGAGGTTTAAGTGTTTTCATGAGTTTTTCAAGGTTTTTATGAATTTTTAAGTTTTCATGGATTTTTAGGGATTTTTTAGTATTTTCACAGTTTTTAAGATTTGGGGGGGGGGTTAGGGGGGTTTTGAGTTTTTTAGAGTTTTAAGGTTTTTTAATGTTTTTAATTTTTTAGGGTTTGAGGGTTTTTAGAGTTTTTAGTGTCTTTTAGGATTTTATGGGTTTTGGGGGTTTAAATGTTTTTAAGGGTTTTTATAGTTTTCTGGAGTTTTTCAGGGTTTTTAGGGTTTTTTTATGTGGATTTTAGGGGTATTTTAGGTTTTTAGGGATTTTAGGTGTTTTAGGGATTTTATGGTTTTTAAGGTTTTAGGGGTTTTATGATTTTTAGGAGTTTTTTAGGCTTTTTTTGCTTTTTTACGTTTTCATGGATTTTTAGGGGGGGTTTAGGATTTACATAGTTAAAAGTTATTTATTTTTTTTAGGGTTTTTAAGTATTTTGAGGGTTTGGGGTTTTTCAATTTTTTTTAGTGTTTTTAGGGTTTAAAGGGTTTTTATAGTCATTAGTATTTTTAGGGTTTTTATGGGGTTTCACGGATTTTTAATGTTTTTAGGGGCTCAGGGTTTTAGGAGGTTTTCTGGGTTTTTTACGTTTTCATGGATTTTTAGGGGGTTTTTAGGATTTTTACAGATTTAGGGGTTTAAAGGTGTTTTTGGGATTATGAGGGGTTTAAAGGGCGTTTAAGGGTTTTTCTGGGTTTTTAGGGTCTTTTGGGTTTTTAGATTTTTTTGGGTTTTTAGGGGTTTTAATGTTTTTTAGATTTTTTAAACATTTTTAAGGGTATTTTTGGGTTTTTAGGGATTTTGAGGGTATTTCGAGGGGTTTTATGGATTTTAGGATTTTTTTAATTTTTTAGGATTTTAAGGTTTATTAGAGTTTTTTCATGTTTTTTGGGGTTTTAAGGGTTTTTAGAGTTTTTAGTGGGTTTTTAGGGTTTTGTGGCTTTTAGGATTTTTTAAGGTTTTTAAAGGGTTTTATGGTTTTTAGGTGTTTTTAGGGTTTTTATGTTTTCTTGGATTTTAGGGAGATTTAGGATTTTTATGGTTTTTCGGGTTTTTTTGGGTTTTTTGGAATTTTGATGTTTTTTACGTTTTTTCAAAGAATTTTGGGGTATTCAGGTTTTTTAGGGTTTTTCACAGTTTTTTGGCCTTTTTGGGATTTTTGGGATTTTTGGGGTTTTTGAGTTTTTTAGGGTTTTAAGGTTTTCTAGATTTTTTTGAACATTTTTAGGGTTTAAGTGGTTTTTAGTGTTTTTCATGGTTTTTAGGGTTTTATGGTTGTTTAGGGTTTTTAAGGTTTTTAGGGGATATTACGGTTCTTAGGGTTTTTTTTGGGTTTTAGGATTTTTTACATTTTCATGGACTTTTAGGGGTTTTTTAGGATTTTTATGGTTTTTAGGATTTTTCAGGGTTTTGAGGGGTTTTGGGGTTTTAAGGTTTTCAGGGGGTTTTAGGGTTTTTTTCGATTTAAGGGTTTTTTTCATTTTTAGGGTTTTAAGGTTTTTTAGAGTTTTTTCACATTTTAGGGATTTTAGTGGGTTTTTTGGGTCTTTATGGATTTTTAGGGTTTAAAAGGTTTTAAGGGATTTTATCATTTTTAGGGGTGTTTACGTTTTCATGAACTTTTAGGGGGGGTTTAGGATTTTTATTGTTTTTAGGGTTTTTTGGGGTTTTAGGGATTTTGAGGGTTTTTTGGGGTTTTTTGGGGGGTTTAGGGCTTTAGGGGTTTTTAGGGTTTTTAGGGTTTTTTTACATTTTTAGGGGTTTGAAGGTTTTGTATAGTTTTAGTGGGTTTTTAGGGGTTTTATGGGATTTTAGGGGTTTGTAAGGTTTTTATGGGTTTTTATGGTTTTTAGGGGTTTTTAGGGTTTTTAGGGTTTTTAGGGTTTTTTAGGATTTCTATGGTTTTTATGGTTTTTACGGATTTTGAGGGGTTTAAGGGTTTTCAGGGGTTTTAGGGTTTTCAGGGTTTTTCAGGGGATTTTTAGTTTTTCTTGTTTTTAGGGGTTTTTTTGGGGTTCTAAGATTTTGTAGAGTTTTTTAACATATTTAGGGGTTTAAATTTTTTTTAGAGTTTTTAGCGGTTTTTAGGGTTTTAGGGGTTTTTAAGGTTTTTAGAGGTTTTATGGTTTTCTGTGGTATTTTAGGGTTTTTAGGGTCATTACGTTTTCATGGATTTTTAGGGGTTTTTTTGGATTTTTATGATTTTTAGTGTTTTCTGTGTTTTTAGGGATTTTGGAGATTTTTAGTGGTTTTCATAGGTTTTTTTTAAGTTTTTTTTAGGTTTTTTAGGGTTGTTGGTATTTTTTTGTTTTCAAGGTTTTTTTGAGTTTTTTTGCAGTTTTTAATGTTTTTATAAGTTTTTAACATTTTTGGGGTTTTATGGGTTTTTTTAGTTTTTAGTGGGTTTTTAGGGGTTTTATGGATTTTTAGGGGTTTTTAGGTTTTTAGGGGGTTTTATGGTTTTCTGGGGTTTTTTAGGGTTAGAGGGTTTTTAAGTTTTCATGGATTTTATGGGTTATTAAGGATGTTTATGGTTTTAGGGTTTTTAGGGTTTTTATTATCTCCTGCGTGTTTAGGGATTTCTTGAGTTTTTAGTGTTTTTAAGGATTTTTAGTTCTTTTAAAGGTTTTTTTGGGGTTTCAATGTTTTTAGATTTTTTGGTGGTTTTTAGGGTTTTATGGGTTTTTAGAGTTTTTAATGTTTCAGGGGTTTTTTTGTTTTTTGGAGTTTTTCAGTGTTTTTTCGATTTTTTATATTTTCATGGATTTTTAGGGGGTATTTTTAGGATTTTTATGGGTTTTAGAGTTTTTTATGATTTTTGGGACTTTGAGGGGATTTAGGTTTTTTCAGGGGTTTTAGGGTTTTTACGGTTTTAGGGGTTTTCTGGGTTTCTTGGGTCTTTTGGGGGGGTTAGGATTTTTTTTTGATTTTTTAGGGATTTTAAGGGTTTTAGAGTTTTTTATAATTTTTAGGGATTTTAAGGGTTTTTGATTATTTTTTGTTTTTTATGGTTTCATAGGGTTTTTATGGTTTTTATGGGTTTTTATGATTTTCTTGGGATTTTAAGGGTTTTATGGTTTTTTTCATTTTCAAGGATTTTAAGGGTATATTAGGATTTTTATGCTTTTTTGGGTTCTTAAAAGTTTTTAGGAATTTTGAGGGTTTTTAGGGTTTTTGAAAGTTTTTGGGGTTTTAGGGTCTTTTCGGGTTTTTACGGTTTTTTAGAGTTTTTTAACGTTTTTAAGGGTTTAAATGGATTTTATAGTTTTTAGTGTTTTTAGGTTTTTTATGGAATTTAAAGGTTGTATGGTTTTCAGAGGTTTTTAGGGTTTTATAGGTTTTTCAGTGGTTTTAGGGTTTTTCAAGTTTTTTATGGTTTTTAGGGTTTTTACGGATATTAGGGATTTTGATGGGTTTTAGGTGTTTTCAATTGTTTTTGATGTTTTTAGTGTTTCTTAGGATTTTTAGGGTCTTTTTGGGGTTTTAAGGTTCTTTTTAGTTTTTTAGGGTTGTTAAGGTTTTTAGAGTTTTTTTATTTTTTTAGGGTTTTAAAGGGTTTTTAGAGTTTTTAGTGGTTTTTAGTGTTTTTTATGGATTTTTAGGTTTTTTAAGTTTTTAGGGGTTTTTATGGTTTTCAGTGGGTTTTTTAGGGTTTTAAGGGGTTTTTACGTTTTCAGAGACTTTTAGGGGGTTTTAGGATTTTTATGGTTTTTATGGTTTTGAGGGATTCTAATGGTTTTTTTGTGGTTTTCAGAGATTTTTAGGATTTTTAGGGGTTTTAGTGTCTTTTAGATTTTTAGGGTTTTTTTTAGTTTTTTAGTGTTTTTAAGGTTTTTAGAGCTGAATGTTTTTAGTGGGTTTAAGGGTTAGTGGTTTTAATGGGTTTAAGAGTTTTCAATGTTTTTTACGGTTTTTTGGGTTTTTTTATGGTTTTATGGGGTTTATGGTTTTTGTGGGGTTTTCAAGGTTTTTAGTGTTTTTAAGTTTTTATGGATTTTTATGGGGGTTTTAGGATTTTTATGGTTTTTAGTGTTTTTTTGGGGGTTTGGGGATGTTGAGTATTTTTAGGGTTTTTAGGTATTTTTAATGTTATTAGTGCCTTTTTGGGGTTTTAGGAATTTTTTGAGTTTTTAGGGGTTTTAAGGGTTTTTATAGTTTTTTAAAGTTTTTAGGAGTCTTAAGGGTTTTTTAGAGTTTTTAGTGGTTTTTATGTTTTTATGGATTTTTGGATTTTTTTTTTGTTTTTAGGGGGTTTTATGGTTTTTAAGGGGTTTTAGGGTTTTTAGGGTTTTTGTGGTTTTTTAGGGATTTTGAGATTTTTGGGGTTTTATGATTTTTTGGAGTTTTTTTTATCATTTTTTATAAAGGGTTTTTAGAGTTTTTAGTGGTTTTTAGGGTTTTTTAACGTTTTTAGGGAATTTTATGGTTTTCATGGGTTTTAGGGTTTTTTACGTTTTCTTATATTTTTATTGGTTTTTAATGATATTTTTTGTTTTTAGCATTTTTAGGGGGTTTTATAGTTTTTTGGGTTTCAGAGTTTTTATGGTCTTTTTTGGGGTTTTAGGGGTTTTTTAGTTTTTTAGGGTTTTTAAGAGTTTTTAGTGTTTTTTAACGTTTTTAGGTATTTTAAGGGTTTTTAGAGTTTTTAGTGGGTTTTAGGGGTTTTATAGAATTTTAGGATTTTTAAGGTTTTTAGGGGTTTTTTGGTTTTCAAGGGTATTTCAAGGGTTTTTAGGGTTTTCGGGTTTTTAGGGATTTTGAGGGTTTTAAGATGTTTTTTGGGTTTTTAGGGGTTTTCAGGTTTTTAGGGTCTTTTTGGGTTTTTAGGGTTTTTTTTGTTTTTAAGGTTTTAAAGTTTCTTTAGAGTTTTTAGAATTTTTAGTGGGTTTTTAGGGTTCTTATAGGTTTTTAGGGGTTTTTAAGGTTCTTAAGGGTTTTATGGTTTTCAGAAGTTTTTTAGGGTTGTTACGTTTTCAAGGATTTTAGTGGTTTCTTAGGATTTTTATGGTTTATCGGATTTTTAGGGATTTTAGGTATTTTGAGGAGTCTTAAGATTTTTTGGGATTTTTGGATTTTTAAGGTTTTTTAGAGATTTTTAAAATTTTTAAGGATTTTAAGGGTTTTGATTGGGTTTTATGGTTTCTATGGATTTTTATGATTTTTAAGGTTTTGGTGTTTTTTACGGTTTTTAGGGGTTTTTAGGGTCTTTAGGGGTTTTTACATTTTCACGGATTTTAAGGAGTTTTTTTAGGATTTTTATGGTTTTTTAGCGATTTTGAGTGTTTTTTGGGGTTTTTGAGTTCTTTTTTTGGATTTTTTGGATTTTTTTTAGTTTATAAGGTTTTAATGGGTTTTTAGAGTTTTTTTATCATTTTAGGGGTTTAGGTTTTTAAGTGTTTTTCATGGTTTTCAGGGTTTTTAATATTTTTATGGGGTTTAACATTGTTAGAGATTTTGAGGGGTTTTAGGACTTTTTAGAGGTTTTATGTTTTTTAGGGTTTTTAGGGTAATTTTGGGGGTTTAGCGTTTTTATTGTTTTTGAGAGATTTTTAACATTTCTCGGGTTTTATAGGGGTTTTAGAGTTTTTAGTGGGTTTTTAGGTTTTTAAGGGTTTTTTGGGTTTTTAAGATTTTTAAGCTTTTAAATGGTATTCAGGGTTTTTTTCGAGGTTTTCAAAAAACACTAAGAACCATAAAAAACCATAAAACCTTAAAAATAAAAAAACCCCTAAAAATACAAGAAAACATAAAATATCTTAAAAAATTGAAAAGTATAAAGACCCCCTAAAAACCTTCAAAACCCTAAAAATCCATAAAAACATTAAAAAATCACCAAAAACTCAAAAAAAACCATAAAAACCCAGAAGACCCTAAAAACCCTGAAAAAACCTAAAAACCTTAGAAACACTGAAAACCCATTAAAATCCGTAAACACCCTAAAAACTCAACAAACTATAAAAATCCTAAGAAACACCTAAAATCCATGAAAATGTACAAAACCCTAAAAACCCTGAAAAACCCCTTAAAACCATAAAAACCACTAAAAGCCAAAAAAACCCCTAAAACCCCTTAAAAACCCAAACAACCACTAAAAACTCTAAAAACCCTAAATACACATGAAATTTTTAAAAAAACTCTAAAAAAACATAGACACTAAAAAACCCCTAAAATCCATGAAAATGTACAAAACCCTAAAAACCCTGAAAAACCCCATAAAACCATAAAAACCACTAAAATCCAAAAAACCCCTAAAACCCCTTAAAAACCCAAACAACCACTAAAAACTCTAAAAACCATAAATACACATGAAATTTTTAAAAAAACTCTAAAAAAACATAGACACTAAAAAACTCCAAAAATCCTAAAAACCCAAAAAGTACCCCAAAACCCCAAAAAATCCTACAAAACCCCTGAAAATCCCTATAAACCCTCAAAATCACTAAAACCCATAAAAACCATAAAAATCCTAAAAACCGTAAAAACCATGAAAAACCCCTAAAAACCATAAAACCCCAAAAATGCCTAAAAATCTAAAAAAAAATCTAACCCCTAAAAAAGTTAAAATCTCTAAAAAACTTTAAAAACTCTAAAAACCCCAAAAGACCAAAAAGACCTTAAAAACCCTGAAAAATCCTAACAACCCTAAAAACCCTAAAATCCTTCAAAATCCCTAAAAACCATAAAAACCATAAAAAATCTTAGAAACACCTAAAGATCCTTGAAAACATAAAAAACCCTACCCTGAAAGCCATAAAATCCCATAAAACCTAAAACCCCCATAAAAACCTTAAAAACCAATAAAGATTCTCAAAACCCTTAAAACCCTTAAAAACATTTAAAAACTCTAAAAACTCTAAAAACCCTTAAAAACCCTAAAAAATCAAAAAACCCCTAAAGCCCCATAAACAACCCTAAAAACCCTGAAAATCCCTAAAAACCCTAAAGAACCCTAAAAACCATAAAAATCATAAAACCCATAAAATCCATGAAAACGTAAAAAACCCTAAAAACCCTGAAAACCCCATGAAAACCCCATGAAAACCATAAAAACCCTTAAAAACCTTAAAATAGCCAAAAAAGCCATAAAACCCCACTAAAAACTCTAAAAATCCACAAAACTCATAAGAACGTTAAAAACTCTAAAAACCTTAAGAACACAAAAAAACTAAAAACCCTAAAAACCCAAAAAGACCCTAAAACCCAAAAAACCATAAAACCCCTCAAAAACCCTAAAAACCATAAAAAACATAAAACCCCTAAAAACCTTAAAAAACCCTAAAAACACCTAAAAACCATAAACCCCCCTAAAAACTATAAAACCCCTCAAAACCCCTAAATACTTTTAAAAAATCTTAAAACTCAAAAAAAATCCCTAAAAACCCCAAAAGACTAAAAAAAAACCCGAACACCCCTAAAAATCCCTAAAACACTTAAAAATACCTCAAATCCAAAAAAAACCCTAAACACCATGAAAATCTTAAAAAACCGCTACAAATCCAAGAAAACGTAAAAAACCCTAAAAACCCTGAAAAAACCCTTAAAAACCCTTAAAAACTCGAAAACCCCAAAAAACCTTAAAACCCTTAAAAACTCACAAAACCCTAAAAAACACTAAAAAGACTAAAAACCTTAAACCCCTAAAAATGTTAAAAACTCTAAAAAAACCTTAAATACTCCAAAAATCCCAAAAAACCCAAAAACCGAAAAAATCCTAAAAACCCTGAAAAAACCCTAAAAACCATCAAAATCACTAAAAACAATGAAAACTCTAAAAGTCCTAAAAATTCTAAAAAAACCATGAAAATGTAAAAAACCCTTAAAAATCCCTAAAAATGATAAAACCACCTAAAAATCTTAAAAACCCTAAAAACCCTTTAAAAACTTTAGAAACCATTGAAACCCATAAAAATATTAAAACGCTCTAAAAACCTTAAAAACACTAAAAAACTCAAAAATTCCTTAAAACCCCATAAAAATGTTAAAAAAACCATAAAAACCCATAAAACCCCTAAAAACTCAAAGAAAAACACTAAAACACCCCAAAAGAACCTGAAAACCATGAAAACCCCTAAAACCCTAAAAACACCCGAACACCCCGAAAACCCCTAAAAATCCCCAAATTCCCTAAAACCAATAAAAATTAGAATAACCCCTAAAAACACATGAAAACCCTAAAAATCCTTAAAAACCCTAAAAAACACTAAAACCCATAAAAGTCATAAAACCCCTTAAAAACCTATGAAAACGTTGAATCCCTTTAGAACCCTCAAAACCATAAAACCCCTAAAACGTTCAAAAACTTTAAAATTCCATAAAAACACTAATAAAGACAAAAAACTCTAAAACCCCATAAAATCCCTACAAACGTTAAAAAACTCTAAAAAACCTAAAAAACTCAAAAAACCCGTCAAAACCCAAAAAACCCAAAAACCCCTCAACACCTAAAAACCCTAAAACCCCTGAAAACCCCTAAAAATCCTCAAAATCACTAAACACCCTAAAAACCATAGAAATCTTAAAAACCCCCTAAAAATCCATGAAAACATAAAACTCCTAAAAAACATTAAAAACCCCTAAAAACTATAAAACCCTAAAACCTTAAGAAACCCTAAAACCCACAAAATACTCTTAAAACCAAAAAAAACTAAAAAAACCCTAAAAACACAAGAAGACCCAAAAAACCTTGAAATCCCCTAAAACCCCAAAAAAACCTTAAAACCACCTAAAATTCCATGAAAACATAAAAATCCCGAAAAATCCTAAAAACCATAAAACCCTCTAAAAACCTTAAAAAATCCTAAACACCCATAAAAAACCTATAAACCAATAAAAACACTAAAATCCCTTAAAACCCTAAAAATAAAAAAACCCCCTAAAAACCAAAAATACCCTAAAAACCATGAAAAACCCTAAAAACACTAAAAACCATAAAAACCCTCAAAATCTAAAAAAACCCTAAAAACACTAAAAACCATAAAAATCGTAAAATCCCTAAAAACCCTAAAAGCCCTAAAAACCCATAAAAATCCATGAAAACCTAAAAAATCCTGAAAACCCTAAAAATCCCCAAAAAACCATAAAACCCCCAAAAAACCATAAAAACCCAAAAAAAACTAAATACTCTAAAACCCATAAAAATCCCTAAAAATGTAACAGAATTATAAAAACCCATTAAAACCCTAAAAACATAAAAAACCCAAAAAGACCCTAAAATGCTTGAACCCCCTAAAATTTCTGAAAAACCCTAAACCCCCAAAAATCCCTAAAAACCCTAAAAACCATAAAAACCCTAAAAGGACCCTAAAAATCCATGAAAATGTACAGAACCCTAAAAACATGGAAAACCCCTAAAAACCATAAAAACCCATCAAAACCTTTAAAACTCTAAAACCCAAAAAAAAAACCCTCTAAAAACACCAAACCCATTAGAACCTTGAAAAAAGCAAAAAAAATCTAAAAAACCTTAAAAACCCTAAAAGCCCTAAAAAGCCCTAAAAACACACAAATACCCTGAAAACCATAAAATTCTAAAAATCCCCTATAAATGCATGAAAACATAAAAACCCTAAATACCTTGAGAAACCCATGAAAAAAATAAAAACCGTTAAAAACTTTAAAAGGCCATAAAACACACAAAAACGCTAAAACCCCTAAGAACTCAAAAAACCTTTAAACCCCTCAAAAATGTTTAAAAACTCTAATACTGTTAAAACCCTAAAAAATCAAAAAACCTAAAAACCCAAAATTCCATGAAAACATAAAAAACCCTAAAAACCCATAAAACCCAAAAAGATCGTAAAAACCATGAAAAATCGTAAAAACCTGAAAAACCCCTAAAAACCATAAAAACCCTAAAACAATAAAGATCCTAAAAAACTCTGAAAATCTATTAAAACATAAGAAACCTTAAAATCCTAAAAAACCTTTGAAAACCACAAACCCCAAACTAAACTTAGAAAACCCTAAAAACCTAAAAACCCTAAAACCCCTAAAACGATAAAACCCTTAAAACCATAAAACCCTAAAAACTCAAAAAAGCCCTAAAACCCAAAAAGATGATAAAAACAAAAAAAAACCCTAAAAACCCCTGAAAAAACCTAAAAACCCTCAAAATCCCTAAAACCCCTAAAAACCATATTAATCATAAAAACCCCATAAAAAACCATGAAAACATAAAAAACCCTAGAAACCCAAAAAAAACCTTGAAAATCATAAAACCCCGTAAAAACCTAAAAACCCCAAAACCCTAAAAACCACTAAAACTATAAAAACCCTTTAAACCCCTTAAAAATGTTAAAAAAACTCTAAAAACCAAAAAAATACCTTTAAATCCCAAAAAGTCCCTAAAAACCCTGAAAACACCTAAAAACCCTAAAAAACTCTGAAAAAACCTTAAAACACCTCAAAATTCCTAAGTCTTAAAAACCTAAAAAACGAAAAAATCCTAAAACCCCCTAAAAATCCATGAAAATGTAAAAAGCCCTAAAAAAACTAAAAATCACTTGGAAACCATACAAACCCCTAAAAACATTAAAAAAACCTTAAAATCCTTAAAAACCCTAAAACCACTAAAAACTATAAAAACCCTTAAACCCCTCAAAACATTAAAAACTCTAAAAAACCTTAAAAACCATAAAAAAAATCAAAAAAACCCTAAAACCCCCAAAAGTCCATAAAACCCTGAAAAACCCTGAAAAACCCTAAATACCCAAAATAGCCCTAAAAAGCATCATAATCCATAAAAACCCTCAAAACATTAAAAACCATAAAAATCATAAAAATCCCTAAAAATCCATGAAAATTTAGAAACCATAAAAACCCTTGAAAACCATAAAACCCGCTAAAAAGATTTAAAAAACCTAAAAACCAATAAATACTCTAAAAAACCACTAAAAAAATCTAAAACCCTTAAAACACCTAAAAATGTTAAAAAAAATAAAACAACTTAAAAACCCTAAATAACTAAAAAAACCCCTAAAATCTCAAAAGACCCTTAACACCATGAAAAAACCTAAAAACCCAAAAAAATTATAAAAACCCTAAAAATCATAAAAAACCTAAAAAACCCCTAAAAATCCATGAAAATGTAAAAAACCTAAAAACCTTGAATAACCAATGAAAACCAAAAAAACCCTAACAAACCTAAAAACCCTAGAATCCCCTAAAAACCCTAAAATCCACTAAAAACACTAAAAACCCTTTAACCATTAAAAACACCCAAAAAAACTTAAAACCCCTTAAAAACCCAAAAAAAAACTTAAAAACCCAAAAAACAATAAAACCCATGAAAAACCCTAAAAACCCACAAAGTCCCTCAAAACCGTAAAACCATAAAAATCCAAAAAACCCTTAAAAATATATGAAAACATAAAAACACCCTAAAACCCCCCTAAAAACTATAAAAACAATAAAAACCGAAAAAGACCCTAAAAATCCATAAAACCCCTAAAAACCCACTAGAAACTCTAAAAACCATTAAAATCCCTAACAAAAAACCTTAAAACCCAAAAAAAACAAAAGGTCCCTAAAAACCCTAAAAACCACTAAATATCCTATAAACCTAGAAAACTCCTATAAACCCAAAAAATCCCGAAAAACAATAAAACACTGTAAAAATCACTAAAATTCCATGAAAACGTAAAAAACCCTAAAAACCCAGAAAAACCCCTAAAAACCTTAAAAACCGTAAAAGCCCATGAAAATCCTAAAAGGCACTAAAAACTCTAAAATCCTTAAAACCTCAAAAAATGTTTAAAAACTCTAAATAACCATAAAAAAATTAAAACCACAAGAAGACCCTTCAAACCCAGAAAAACCCTGAAACCCTAAAAACCCTTGAAAACCCATAAAAACCCTCACAATCCCTAAAAACCCTAAAAAACATAAAAATACGAAAACCCTAAAAATCCATGAAAATGTAAAAACCCGTAAAAACCCAAAAAAACCCCTGAAAACCATAAAACCCCAAAAAAAACCTTTAAAAACCCTAAAAATTCATAAAACCCCTAAAAACCACAAAAAATTCTAAAACCCTTAAAATCCCAATTTTTTTAAAAAACTCTAAAAACCGTGAAAAATTAAAAAAAAATCAAAAAACCCTAAAAACCCAAAATACCCTAAAAACCCTAAAACCCCATAAAACCCCTAAAACCCCCCTAAAAATCCTAAAAATTCCTAAAACCCCCTAAAATCCCAAAAAATCCTAAAAAAACCCTAAAAACTACTAAAACTATAAAAACCCTTTAAACCCCTAAAAACATTAAAAAACTATAAAAAACCCTTAAAACCCTGAAAAAATTGAAAAAACCCAAAAACCCAAAAATCTTGAAAACCCCTAAAAACCCTAAAACCCCTGAAAACCCCTAAAACCCCCTAAAATCGTTAAAAAACCAAAAAAAAACCCCAAAAAATAAAAAACCTAAAAAACCACAAAAAATCGAAGAAAACTTAAAATACCCAAAAAACCCTGAAAAACCTTAAAAATCCCTAAGAACCTTAAAAAAACAGTAAAACCCATAAAAACCCTAAAACCGCTTAGAACTCTTAAAAACCCTAAAAACGATAAAAACTCTACAAAACCATAAAAGCCCAAAAAAACTCAAAAAAAAAACCCTAAAACCCAAAAAATCCTAAAACTCCCTAAAACCCTAAAAACACTAAAAACACTAAAAACCCTAAAAACCGTTGAAAAAACCAAAAAATCCAAAAAAATCCCTAAAAACCCTAAAAACCCCTAAAACCCATTAAAATCATAAAAAACCTCTGGAAATCCATGAAAACATAAAATCCCCTAAAAACCCTAAAAACTTCGAAAATCAATAAAAACCCTAAAAATATTAGAAAACCCTAAAAACTAAAAAACCACTAAAAAACCACTAAAAATCTTAAGACCCTCAAAACCCAAAAAACGCTAAAAACTCTAAAAAACCTTAAAAATCCTAAAAATCTCAAAAAAAAATCTAAAAACCCAAAATGACCCTAAAACCTTGAAAACCCTTTAAAACTCTAAAAGCTCCGGCAAAACCCTACAACCCACAATATCCCTAAAAATCTTAAAAAACCCTAAAATCCCTAAAATCCAAAAAAACCCCTAAAAATCCATGAAAACGTAAGAAACCCTAAAACTTCGAGAGAAACTTGAAAACCACAAAACCCCTAAAAACATTAAAAAAACCCTAAAAACCATTAAGATCTAAAAACACAAAAAACCACTAAAATGATAAAAATGTCTAAAAATCCATAAAAACCATAAAAACTCAAAAAAAAAACCTAAAAACCCAAAAAGACCCTAAAAACCCAGAAATTCCTTAAAAACCCTGAAAACACCTAAAAAACCCTAAAACCTCTGAAAATCCCTAAAAAATTAAAACCCTAAAAACCAAAAAAAATCCTAAAAAACCCTAAAAACCATGAAAATGTAAAAAACTCTAAAACCCTAAAAAAACCATGAAAACCATAAAAACCCCAAAAAACCCTAAAAGGCTGGAAACCCATAAAAACCCTAAAAACGCACTAAAAACCGTAAAACCCCTTAAAATCCATAAAAATGTTAAAAACTCTAAAACACCTTAAAACCCTCAATACTAAAAAAAACATTAAAACCCCAAAAGTCCCTAAAAACATCAAAACACCTTGAAAACCCTTGAATACCCTAAAAACCATCAAAATCTCTAAAAAACTGAAAAATCACAAAAAACCCCTAAAAATCCATGAAAATGTAAAAACCTGTAAAAACATTGAAAAAAACCCTGAATTCCATTAAAACCCCTGGAAACCTTAAAAACCCTTAAAAACCTAAAAATGTTAAAAACTCCTGGATACTTGTTGCTACTTGGCCAAGAGGAAAACCATGGCCCTAAAAAATGTTAAAGGGGGTGCTGATGCTGAAAGTGATGGATGATGGAATATGTGATGCAAGATGCTGGTTGCTGGTTGGCTGGGAGGTGCTGATGGGGATGATTGTGAATGTCTGCTTTGTTTATCTTTGGTGTGTTTTTTGGTTTTTGGGTTTTTATGGGTTTGGGGTTGTTAAGGGATTTTGGGTGTGGGTCGTTTGACCCCTCCCCTCTCTTGTCTGCTATATCTTTTTTCTAATAAATTTGGGGGGGGGTCAGGATTAACCTGACCCTGCACCTTCCTTGCCCTTAAAACCCCTAAAACCCTTAAAATTCCAAATACCCCTTAAAACCATAAAAAACCTACAGAACCCAAAAATCCATGAAAACATAAAAAACCCTATAAACTCTAAAAACCCTTGAAAACCTAAACCCCCAAAAAACGTTAAAAAACTCAAAAAAACCCTAAAAATGCAGCAGACCCTAAAAACTGTGAAAACCCATAAAAACCCATGAAAAACACTAAAAACCATCACAATACCTAAATAACTTTAAAAAAAAACCTAGGATCCATAAAAATCCTAAAATCCCTAAAAACCCAAACCCCCCCCTGAAATTCATAAAAAACCCAAAAAGCCTTTACAACCCCTAAAAATCCATATAAACCTTAAAAACCCACAAAAAAACTTTAAAGGCCCTTAAAAGCCTTTAAAACATTAAAATACTCTAAAAAACATTTCAAACCCTAAAAACTAAAAAATCCTAAAAACCCAAAAAGTCCCTAAAAAACATAAAATCCCATAAAAATCCTAAAAACCCAAAAAACACTAAAACCCCTCAAAATTTCTAAAATCCCTAAAAAACACTAAAAACCATAAAAATCCTCAGAAACGGCTAAAAATCCATGGAAAATAAGAAACCCTAAAAACCCTGAAACCCCCCCTGAAAACCATAAAACCCCTAAAAACCTCAAAAAAACTTAAAAACCCATAAAACCCAAAACGCCTACTAAAAACACTAAAAAACCTCAAAACCCCTAAAACGTTAAAAAACTCTAAAAACATTAAAACCCTCAAAAAATTCAAAAAATCGTAAAAACCCAAAAAAACTTTAAAAACCTCGAAAAACCCTGAAAACACTCAAAATCCCTAAAAACCATAAAAATCCTAAAAAACCCTAAAAGTCTTTGAAAACTTAAAAAACCCTAAACCCCCCACCCCCCCAAACCTTAAAAACCCTAAATTTTTTTTGAAAAACCCTAAAAATCACTACAAACTCTAGAAAACCTTAGAAATCTAAAAACGTTAAAAAACTCTAAAAAAACCTTAAAAACCTATAAAACTCAAAAAGAATACCCTAAAACTCCTAAAACCTCAAAACCCTTGAAAAAACCTAAAACCCTCAAAATACCTTGAAACCCTAAAAAAACTTAAAAACCAAAAAAAAACTAAAAAACCCTAAAAATCCATGAAAACGTAAAAAACCTTGAAAAATCTTAAAACCATAAACCCCATAAAACTTTAAAAACCCTAAAAACCCATAAAAATCTTAAACCACTAAAAACCCTTAAAACCCAAAAAATGTTAAAAGACTTAAAAAACCTCGAAACCCCTAAAAAACTCAAAAAAAACCTAAATACCCAAAAAGACCCTAAAAACCCTGAGAACCCCTAAAAGCCTAAAAACCCCTGAAAACCCATAAAAATCATTAAAATAACTAAAAACACTAAAAAACCTAAAAATCCTAAGAACCCCTGAAATTCCATGAAAACATGGAAAAATCTAAAAACCATAAAACCCCTCAAAACCTTAAAAAACCCTAAAAACCTTTAAAAACCTTTAAAACCACTAAAAACTCTTAAATCTTTTTAAACTCCTAAAAACATTAAAAAATCTAAAAATTTCAAAAATCCTAAAAAACTCAAAAAAAACCCTAAAAACAAAAAAAGACGTTAAAATCCCTAAAACACTTTAAAACTATAAAAAACCATAAAATCCCTAAAAACCCTAAAAATGTCTGAAAACCATAAAAATACAAAAAAACCATAAAATCCATGAAAATGTAAAAAACCCTAAAAACCCTGAAACCCCCTAAAAACAGTACAAACACTAAAAACCTTAAAAACCCTAAAAAACCCAAAACCCAAAACCCAAAAAAAAACCCAATAAAAACTATAAAAACCTTTTAAACAACTAAAACCGTTAAAAAACATTGAAAACCATAAAAACCTTAAAAACACAAGAAAAACCTAAAACACAAAAACACCCTAAAAACCCTGAAAACCCATAAAAACCGTAAAATGCTAGAAAACCCTAAAACCCCTCAAAATCCCATAAAAACCTAAAAACTCTAAAACCAATAAAAATCCTAAAAATCCAATAAAAATATATATGGAAATATAAAAAAAACCTCAAAACCCTGAAAATCATAAAAACACATAAAAACCTTAAAAAACCCTAAAAACCTTAAAAACCATTAAAAACTATAAAAACCCTTGAAATCCCAAAAAACATTAAAAATCTCTAAAAAAACCATAAAAACCCGAAAAAACATAAAAACCCCTAAAAACACAAGGCTCTAAAAACCCTGAAAACCCCTAAAAACCCTAAAACCCTCTGAAAACCAGTAAAACCTTTCAAAATCCCTACAAATCCTAAAAACCCCCCAAAACCATAAAAATAATTAAAACCCGAAAAAATCCATGAAAAACATAAAAAACCCCAAATACCCTTAGAACACCCTAAAAACCAAAAAACCCCTAAAAACCTAAAAAATTGTAAAAATCCATAAAAGCCTAAAAAACCCACTAAAACTCTAAAAACACTAAAAACCCCTAAAATGTTAAAAACTATAAAACTTTAAAATCCCCTAATAACTTAAAAAAAGTTCTAAAATCCCAAAAAGACCCTAAAACCATAAAAACACCTAAAAACCCAAAAAACCCCAGAAAACCCTAAAAACCATAAACCCCTAAAAACCCTAAAAACAGCAAAAATCCTAAAAACCCCAAAAAATCTATGAAAACATTAAAACCCTAAAAATCCTGAAAACTATAAAAACCCCTTAAAACTTTAATAAGCCCTTAAAACCGATAAAACCCCTAAACACACACTAAAAACTCTAAAAACCCTTAAAACCCCTAAAAATGTTAAAAAGCAATAAAAACCATAAAAACTCTAAAACCCCCCTGAAAAACACAAAAAACCATGAAAATCACTAAAAATCATAAAAAACATTAAAATCCTACAAAACCCCTAAAAATCCAGGAAAACGTAAAAACCCCTAAAAACGCTGAAAACCCTTGGAAAACCGTAAAACCGTAAAACCCACCAAAAACATTTAAAAAACCCTAAAACCCCATAAAAACTGCAAAAACTCTAAAAACCATTGAAACCTATAAAAACATTAAAAAACTCTAAAAAACCTTAAAAACCCTAAAAAACACAAAAAACCCTAAAAATCTAAAAAAACCCCTAGAACCCCCGAGAAACACTAAAAACCTTAAACCACCCTAAAAACCCATAAAACCCTTAAAAATCCCTAGAAACCCTAAAAACCCATAAAAATCTGAAAAAAACACATAAAAATCTATAAAAATGTAAAAAACCCAGAAAAACCTAAAGAACCCCCAGAAAGCCTTAAAACCCCTAAAAACCCAAAAAACCCTAAAAACCAATAAAAAATCTAAAAACCTTTAAAACCTCTAAAAACGTTAAAATGCTCCAAAAACCTTAAAAACCCAAAAAACCTTGAAAATACCTAGAAAATCAAAAAAACCTTCAAAATCCTAAAAAACTCAAAAAAACCGTAAAACCCCTAAAAAACCCTAAAACTGTAAATACCCCGAAAAACCCTAAAAACCCACAAAATCCATAAAAACCCTAAAAAACCATAAAATCCAAAAAAACCATAAAATCCAAAAAAACCCCTAAAAATTCATGAAAACATAAGAAACCCTAAACCCTAAAGAAACCCTAGACCCCCCTAAAAAACAAAAAATGCTAAAAATCCAAAAATACCATAAAAACCTTGAAAAACCTAAAAACCCTAAAAACAACAAAAATCATAAAAAACCCCAACAAATCCATGAAAACATAAAAAAAACCTAATAACCATGAAAAAAACCTAAAAATCAAAAAAATCCATAGAAACCTTAAAAAATCCTAAAAACCCATAAAAGCCTAAAAACCAACTAAAAACTCTAAAAATCCTTAAAATCCATAAAAATGTTAAAAACTATAATAACCCTTAAAAACCCTAAAAACTCAAAAAAAATCCATAGGACCCAAAAAGACCCTAAAAACCTTGACAAATACTAAAAACCCTTGAAAACCCAAAAAACCATCAAAATCCCTAAAAACCCTAAAAAACAACAAAAATCTATCAAAACATAAAAAACCATAAAAACCTTGAAAACCCCTTAAATACCGTTGAAACTCTTAAAAACCTTAAAAACACTAAAAACCCATAAAAACCCTAAAACCACTAAAAACTCAAAAACCCCTTAAAACCCTAATACATTAAAAATCTCTCCTAACATTGAAAAGCCTAAAAAATCAAAAAAACTCTAAAAACCAAAAGAACCCTATAAACCCCATAACAATCCATGAAGACACAAAAACCCTAAAAACCTTGAAAATCCCATGAAAATCTAAACCTTTAGAAATGTTAAAAAAACTCTAAAAACTCTTAAAAACCCCCAAAAAACTCAAAAAACCCCAAAATATACAAAAAGAACCTAAAACCCCCGAAAATACCTAAAAATATTACAATCCCATGAAAACCCCTAAAACCCCTAAATACCTAAAAACCATAAAAATGCAAAAAACTTCTTAAAATCCATGAAAACGTAAAGAACCCTAAAACCATGAAAAATTCCTAAAATCAATAAAAAACCCTAAAACCCTGAAAAATTCCTAAAATCAATAAAAAAACCCAAAAACCCTTAAAAACCCTAAAAATCCATTGAAACCCTAAAAACCCTCTAAAACTCTAAAAACTCTTAAAATCCCTAAAAATGATAAAAAAATCTAAAAAAACTTTAAAACAAAAAAATCATAAAAACCAATAAAATCATAAAAACCACAAAAACTCGAAAGACCATAAAAACCTTGAAAACCCATAATAACCTTAAAAACCCTTAAAAGCTGTAAGCCACCTCAAAATTTCTAAAATCCTTGAAAACCCAAAAAACCATAAAAGACCTAAGAAACCCCTAAAATCCTTGAAAATGTAAAAACCCTAAAAACCCTAAAAAACCCCTAAAAACCATAAAATCCCCTAAAAACCTTAAAAACCCATGAAAACCCATGAAAACCACTAAAAACACACTAAAAATTCAAAAAACCCTTAAAACCCCTAAAAATGTAATAAACTCTAAAGAACCTTAAAAACCATAAAAAAGTAATAAACTCTAAAGAACCTTAAAAACCATAAAAAAGTAATAAACTCTAAAGAACCTTAAAAACCATAAAAACTCAAAAAACCATAAAAAATAAAAAAAAAACATAAAAAATCAAAAAGACTCTCACCACATGAAGACCCCTAAAAACCCTAAAAACTTCTCAATAACCCTAAAACCCCTCAAAATCCATAAAAACACTAAAATCCAAAAAACTATAAAAATACTAAAAAACCCCTAAAAATCTCGAAAAACCCTAAAAATCCATAAAACCCATAAAAACCACTAAAAACTCTAAAAGCATTTAAAATACATAAAAACATTAAAAATTTTAAAAACACCAAAAAACTCAAAAAGAAAACCTTAAACCCCCAAAACACCAAAAAAAACCTCGAAAACCCCTAAAAACCCTAAAACCCTCTCAAAAAACCTAAAAACCCTTAAAATCTTTAAAACCCCTAAAAACTCTAAAAACAATAAATATCCTTTAAAACCCCTAAAAATCAATGAAAACTTAAAAACCCATAAAACCCTGAAAACCCCATGAAAACCATAAAAACCCCAAAAAACATTTAAAATCCTAAAAACCTTTAAAATCCTAAAAACCTTTAAATCTCTAAAAACAACTAAAAGCTCTAAAAACCCTTTAAAAATGTAAAAAACATTAAAAAAATCCAAAAAACTATAAAACCATAAAAAACTCAAAAAACCCAAAAAACCAAAAAGACACTGAAGAACCCTTAAAACCCTAAACCCCCCTGAAAAACCTTAAAAACCTTCAAAATCCCTAAAAACCCTAAAAAGAATAAAAATCATAAAAACCCCTAAAAATCCATTAAAATGTAAAAAACCCTAAAAAACCTAAAAAACCTACGAAAACAATAAAATCCCTTAAAAACCGTAAAAAACCTCCCAAAACCTATAAAAACCCAAAAAACCACTAAAAAATCTAAAAAACCAAAATATTATAAAAAAATTTAAAGAACCTTAAACCCAAAAAAACTCAAAAACCCCTAAAACCCCCAAAAGACCCTAAAAACTCCTAAAAATCCTTGACAATCCCTATAAACCTTCAAAATCTCTAAAAAACCAGAAAAACCCAAAAAACCCCTAAAACCCATAAAAATAATAAACCCCCCCAAAAATATATAAAAACATAAAAAACCCTAAAAACCTTGAAAAACCCGTGAAAACCATCAAACCCCTAACCTTAATAACCCTAAAAAAACAAAAAACAAAAAAACCACTAAAAACTCAAAAAACTCTTAAAACCCCTAAAAAAATAAAAATTCCAAAAAACATTAAAAATCCCAAAAAAACTCAAAAAAACCCAAAAACCCCAAGAAGACATTAAAAGCCCCTAATTCCCCTAAAACCCCCAAAAAATACTTAAAACCCCCTAAAATCCATGAAAACATAAAAAACCCTAAAAACCTTGAAAGCCCCCTCAAAACTATAAAAACCTCAGAAGACCTTAAAACCCATAAAATCATAAAAAACCACTACAAACTCTAAAAAACCTCAAATCCCATACAAATGATAAAAAACTCTAAATACCTTACAACCCCGAAAAAACTAAAAAAGCCCCTAAAAACCCATAAAACCCCTAAAAACCCATGAGAATACTTAAAACACTGAAAATCCCAAAAAGTCCCTAAAAACTGTATAACCCAAAAAATCCCCAAAAACCCATAAAAATCATTGAAAATGTAAAAACTATGAAAAACACTGAAAATCACAAAACCCCTAAAATCTTAAAAAACCCCAAAACCACATAAAAACCTTAAAACTCTAAAAACCCTTAAAGACCTAAAAAACTTAAAACCCTAAAAAACTTCTAAAAGACCATAAAATCCCTAAAAAGCTAAAAAATCTAAAAGAATCCAAATTACCCAAAAAGACCCTAAAAACCCAGAAAAAAACCCTAAAACCACTTAAAACCCTAAAACCCGTCAAAATCCTTAAAAAGCCTAAAAACCATAAAATTCTTAAAAAAACCCAGAAAATCAATGAAAATGTAAAAAACACTAAAAAACCTAAAACCCCCCCTAAAAAACCACAAAACCCCTAAAAACATAAAAAACCCTAAAACCCATAAAAACCACTAAAAACTTTAAAAACCATTAAGACGCTTAAAAACATTAAAAAACTTTAAAAACCCTTAAAATCCTAAAAAACTCAAATAAACCCTAAAATCCCAAAAATGACCCTAAATACCTTGAAAACACCTAAAAAGACCTAAAACCTCTAAAAACCCTCAACATCCCAAAAAACCCTAAAATCCATAAAATCTAAAAAAACCCATAAAAATTCATGGAAACAAAAAAACCCCAAAACCCTTAAATACCCCTAAAAACCATAAACCCCCTAAAAACCATAAAAACCCAAAAAAACCTAAAAAACCTAAAAACCACTAAAAACAATAAAAACTCTTTAAACCCCAGAAAACGTTAAAAAACACTAAAACCCATTCAAAACACTAAAAAATTTAAAAAACCCTAAAAACCCAAAAGACCCTAAAAATCTTAAAAACTCATAAAAACCTTTAAAACCCCTGAAAACCCTAAAAAACCATCAAAATCCCTAAAATACCTAAAAACCCTAAAAGCCCTAAAAACCTGAAAAATCTGAAAAACCCCTAAAAATCCATGAAAACATAAAAAACCCTAAAAACAATTAAAAACCCTTCGAAACCATAAAACCCTTAAAAATATTAAAAACACTAAAACAAATAGAAACACTAAAAACCACAAAAAATCTAAAAACCCTTAAAACCCTAAAAATGTTAAAAAAAGCTAAAAAATCATTAAGAAACTCAAAAAAACCCTACAGACCCAAAAGACCCTAAAATCCCAGAGAAACTCTAGAAACCTCAAAAACCTTTGAAAATCCCTAAAAACCCTAAAAACCTCAAAACCCCTGAACCCCCCTAAAACCCCCCTAAAAACCATGAAAAATCTCTGGAAACCATAAAAACTCCTAAAAACCTAAAAACCCCATAAAAACCGTAAAAAAAACTAAAAAATCTAAAAACAATTAAACCCCAAAAATGTTAAAAAAACTTTAAAAAACCTTAAAAACCCTAAAAAACTCAAAAAACCATAAAAACCCAAAAGACCTTAAAAACCCTCAAACCCCTAAAGACCTTTGAAAACCCATCAAACTCCTTAAAAATCCTAAAAACCCTAAAAACGTAAAACTTCTAAAAAACCCCTAAAAACCCATGAAAACGTAAAAATCCCTAAAATCCCTGAAATGCCTAAGAAAACCATAAAAACCCATAGAAATATTAAAAATCCTAAAAACTGCCAAAGACCTTAAAACCTCTAAAAACTCAAAAAAAAATCTTAAAAATCCAAAAAGACCCTAAAAAACTGAAACAACTCCTAAAAACTCTAAAACCCATAAAACCCCTCAAAATCCCCAAAAAAACCTAAAAAAACTAAAAACCATAAAAATCCCAAAAAAACCTAAAAATCCATGAAAACATAAAAAACTCTAAAACCCTAAAAAAACTCCAGAAAACCATAAAACCCCTAAAAAAATTAAAACCCATAATACCCTAAAAACCACTAAAAACTCTAAAAACCCTTAAAAACCAAAAAAAACTTAAACAGAACTAATAAACCTTAAAACACTAATATTCAAAAAACATCTAAAAACACAGGAGACACTAAAAACCCTGAAAACCCATAAAAACCATATAAATTCAAAACAAACCCAAAAAATCCATGAAAGTGTAAAAACCCTATAAACCGTGAAAAAACCCTGAAAACCATAAAACCACTAAAAACCATAAAAACTCTAAAAACCCATAAAACCCCTAAAAACAACTAAAAACTCAACCATTAAACCCCATAAACGTTCAAAACCTCTAAAAACCCTAAAAAACTCAAAATACCCTAAAAACCTAAAATGACCTTAAAACACATAAAAACCTATGAAAACCCATTAAAACCCTCAAAATCACTAAAAACACTAAAAAACACTAAAACCCGTAAAAATCCTAAAAAACCCCTAAAAATCCATGGTAATGTAAAAACACAAAAAACCTTGAAATACCCCAGAAAACCAAAAAAAACCCTAAAACCATAAAAAACCCTAAAACCACTAAAAACTATAAAAACCCTTAAAACCCATAAAAATGGTAAAAAATTGTGAAAAACCTTAGAACACCAAAAAAACCCAAAAAGGCCCTGAAAACACTGAAAACCCCTAAAAACTTTGAAAAACCCAAAAGCACTCAAAATCCCTAAAAACCCTAAAAACCATAAATATCCTAAACCCCCCTAAAAATCTATGGAAACGTAACAAACCATAAAAACAAATAAAAAACCTCTGGAAGCCATAGAAACCCGTAAAATCCTTAAAAACCTATAAAAACCCATAAAACCCGTAAAAACTCTAAAAACCCTTAAAATCCAAAAATATGTTAAAAAACTCTAAAAAACCTTAAAACCCAAAAAATTCCAAAACCCCCTAAAAACTCTAAAGACCCTTAAAATCCAAAAATATGTTAAAAAACTCTAAAAAACCTTAAAACCCAAAAAAAATAAAAAAAAACCACTAAAAACCCATAAAGAACCTAAAAACCCTGAAAAACCCAAAAAACCCCTTAAAATCCCTAGAACCCTCAAAATTCCTAAAACCCCTAAAAACGATAAGAACAATAAAAATCTAAAAAAAACCCTTAAAATCCAGGAAAATTTAAAAAACCCAAAAAACCCTGAAAAACCCCTAAAAAGGTAAAAAAATATAAAAAACCTTAAATACCCTAAAAACTCAAAAAAAATCCATAAAAATCCAAAAAGCCCCTAAAAACCCCGAAAACCCCTAAAAGCCCATGGAAATCCCTAAAACCCAAAAAAACACCAAAAAACCGTATAAATACTAAAATCCATAAAAATCCAAAAAATCCCAAAAAATATGTGAAACGTAAAAACACTATAAATGCTGAAAAAACCCATGAAAACCATAAAACCCCCAAAACCATCAAAAACCCATAAAAACCCAAAAAAAACCTAAAATCTAAAAACACTTTAAACCCCTAAAAACTCAAAAAAAAACACTAAAATATCATTAAAACCCAAAAAAACTCAAAAAAACCCTAAAAACCCGGAAAACCCCTAAAAACCCTAAACCCCCCTGAAAAATCCTAAAACCCTCAAAATCCCCAAAGACCCCAAAAATCCCTAAAAACCATACAACACTTAAAAACCCCTAGAAAACCATGAAAATGTAAAAAACCCTAAAAACCTCGAAAAACCTCTGAAAACCATATAATCCTCTAAAAATCGTAAAAAAGTCGAAAACCCATAAAATCACTAAAAACCCACTAAAAACTCAAAAACCCCTTAAAACCTCTAAAAATGTTAAAAAAACACTAAAATCCTCAAAAGCCCTAAAAACTTAAAAAAAACCAAAAAAAACAGAAAAACCCAAAAAGGAAATAAAAACCCAAAAAACTAAACCCCCCCCCCTAAAAACCAAAAAAACTCTAAAACCCCTCAAAATCCCTAAAAACACTAAAAACCCCTAAAAGCTATTAAAATAAAAAAACCACTAAAAATCCATGAAAACTTAAAAAAACCGTAAAAACCGTAAAAAACCTCTTGAATCCATAAAAACACCTAAAACATTAAAAAACCAATAAAACCCTAAAAAATCAGTAAAAACTCTAAAAACTCTTAAAATGGTTAAAAACTCTAAAAGCCTTAAAAACCATAAAAAACTCAAAAAAAAACCCAAAACCCAAAAAGTCCCTAAATTTTTTTAAAATCCCTAAAAACCGATAAAAACACCTAAAACCCCTCAAACTAAAAACCCTTAAAAACCCTAAAACCATAAAAATCCTAAAACCCCCTTAAAATCCATGAAAACGTAAAAAACCCTAAAAAACCTGAAACCCCCCCAAAAATCACAAAAACCCATAAAAACCTTAAAAAACATAAAAACTCTAAAAATCAATAAAAAGCCTAAAAACCCTTTCAATCTCTAAAAAAGTTAAAAATCTATAGAAAACCTTTAACCCCTAAAAGATTCAGAAAAAACCCTAAAAACCCAAAAAAAACCCAAAAACCCCTAAAAACCCTAAAAATCCCTAAACGCCCAATAAAACTATAAAAACCATAAAAATACTAAAAGACCCCTAAAAATCCAAGAAAACATAAAAAACCCTAAAACCCTTAAAACCCCTAAAAACCATAAATACCCCTAAAACCACTAAATATTCTAAAAACCCCTAAATCCCTTAAAAACGTTAAAAAACTCTAAAAAACCTTAAAACCCCTAAAAACCCAAAAAGTCCCTAAAAACCTTGAAAACCCCTCAAAATCCCTAAAAACCCTAAAAAACAAAAATAAAACCATAAAAATCTAAAAAACCCCCTAAAAATCCATGAGAGCATAAAAAACCCTAAAAACCATAAAAATATGAAAAAAGCATTCAAAACCATAAAACCCCTAAAACCTTCAAATACCAAAAACCCATAAAAATCCTAAAAACCCACTAAAACTCTAAAAATCCTTTAAACCCAAAAAAAATTAGATGCCTTAAAAACCCTAAAAAACCAAAAAAACCCATAAAACCCAAAAGACCCTAAAAACCCTAAAAACCCCTAAAATCCCAAAAAACCTCTGAAAAACCCTAAAACCCTCAAAATCTTTAAAAACCGTAAAAATACCTAAAAAGAAAAAAAAAATCCTAAAAACCCATAATAATCCATTAAAATGTAAAAAACCCTGAAACCCCTGAAGACTCCATGAAAATAAAAAAAAACCCTAAAACCCTTTAAAAATCCCTAAAAACCCATAAAAACCCTAAACCACTAAAAACTCTAAAAAATATTAAAAACCCTAAAAATGTTAAAAAAGCTCTAAAAAGGTTAAAAACCTTAAAAAACTCAAAAAAACCCTAAAAACCCACAAAGACAATAAAAGCCCTGAAAACCCCTAAAACCATAAAATCACCTGAAAAATCCTCAAACCCTAAAAAATCTCTAAAATCCATAAACATCATAAAATCCTAAAAAATCCATGACAATGTAAACCCATTAGAACCCCCAAAAAACATGAAAACCATAAAACCCCTAAAAACCTTAAAAATCCCTAAAACCCCCAAAAATCCTAATAACAACTAAAAACTCAAAAAAACCCTTAAACCCCCAAAACCGTTAAAATACTCAAAAAACCATAAAAACCCAAAAAACCCTAAAACCCTTGATAATCCCCAATAACCCTCAAAATCCATAAAACTCTAAAAAATCTTAGAAACCATAAAAGTCTTAAAAACCTCTAAAAATCCAGGAAAACATAAAAAACCCTAAAACCTTTAAAACCTCTTCAAAAATATAAAAACCCCTAAAAACCTTTAAAAACCCCAAAAACCCATAAAATCCCTAAAAACCACTAATAACTCTAAAACCCCTTAAAACTCCAAAAATGAAAAAAACCTTAAAAACCCGCAAAACCATTAGAAAACTGAAAAAAACCCCTAAAAACCCAAAAGACCCGAAAAAACGAGGAAAAAACAAAAAACCCGAAAAAAATCCCTAAAAACCCCAAAAACCATAAAAATCCAAAATACCCCTAAAAATCCATGAAAACATAAAAACCCTAAAAATCATGAAAAACCCTTGAAAACTATAAAATCCCTAAAAGCCTTAAAAAACCCCCAAAACCCATAAAAACCCTAAAATCCATTAAAAACACTAAAAACATTTAAAACCCCTAAAAACATAAAAAAAACTCTAAAAACCTTAAAACTCCTAAAAAACCCAAAATAAATAACAAAAACCCCAAAGAGACCATAAAAACCATAAAACCCCCAAAAAACCCTTAAAAACCAACAAAATCCTAAAACACCCTAAAAACCATAAATATCCTAAAAAATAATAAAAATCAATGAAAATGTAGAAAACCCTAAAACCCCTAAAAACCCTTGAAAACCATAAAACCCCTAAAAACCATAAAAACACTAAAACCCAATAAAACCCAATAAAACCACTAAAACTCTAAAAGACTTTATAACCCCTATAAATGTTAAAAACTCTAAAAAACCTTACAAAAATAAAAAACTGAAAACAAAACCCTGAAAACCCAAAACAAACATAAAAACCCTGAAAAACCCTAAAACATACAAAAAACCCAAAAACCCTCAAATCCATAAAAACCCTAAAAAACCCTAAAAACAATAAAAATTCAAAAAACCCCAAAAAAATCCATGAAAATGTAAAAAACCCCTAAAAACCTTGAAGAACCTATAAAAAAACTACAAAACCCCTAAAAATCCCCTAAAAATCCATGAAAACGTAGAAAACACTAAAAACCCTCAAAATCATAAAACCCCCTAAAAACCTTAAAAACCCTAAAAACCCACTAAAAAAAATAAAACCCCTAAAAACGTTAAAAAAAATCAAAAAACCATAAAAACCCTAAAAATTCAAAAAAAAAAACCGAAAACCTAAAAAGACACTAAAAACCCTAAAAACCCCCTTTAAAACCCCAATAATCATTAAATTCCTAAAAATCCCCTAAAAATCCATGAAAACATAGAAAACTCTAAAAACCATGGAAACCATAAAACCCCTAAAAACCAATAAAACCATAAAAATCCTAAAAAACACTAAAAACAAAAAACCTTTTAAAACCCTAAAAACCTTTAAAAAATCTAAAAACTCCCCTGAAAACCCAAAAAGACACTAAAAACTCTCAAAGACCCTAAAACCCCCTAAAAACCCATAAAAACACTCAACATCCTTAAAAATCCTAAAACCCCTAAAAACCATAAAAATCTTTTAAACCCCTAAAAAATCCATGAAAACGCAAAGAGCCCTAAAAACCCTGAAATACCCCTGAAGACCATATAAAACACCTAAAACCCCCTAAAAACTAATGAAACCACTAAAACCCCACTAAAACCTCTAAAAACTTTTAAAACTCCTAAAACGTTAAAAAACTCTAAAAACCATACAAACCATAAAAATCCCATAAAAACACAAAAAACCCCTAAAACCCCTAAAACCCCTTAAAATCCCAAAAATCCCAAAAATCCCCTAAAATCCATAAAAATCCTAAAAAACCACAAAAAATCCATGAAAACGTAAAAAATTCTAAAAACCCTAAAAACCCATGAAAACCCCTAAAAATCCATAAAACCCTAAAAATCCACTAAAACCTATAAAAACCCTTTAAACACCTAAAAACGTAAAAAAATATCTAAAAAATCATAAAACCCCTACCCCCCCCCCCCCCCCAAGACCATAAAATCCCTGGAAAACCCTAAAACCTATGAAAACCCCTAAAACCACTCAAAATCACTAAAAACCCTAAAAAACCATAAAAATCCTAAAAATCCTAAAACCCCCCTAAAAATCAATGAAAACATAAAAAATCCTAAAACCCCTGAAAACCCCCTTAAAACAACAAAACCCCAACAAACCATAAAAACCCCAAAGCCCTAACACTACTAGAAATGAGGGTTTTAGCGACCGCCAAAAGCGGTCGCTAATGCCCTTTAGAGACCGCCCTGCGACCGCTTTTGGCGGTCACAGTTGCTCCGTCGCTATTGAGTAATAGCGACCGCTAATGGCGGTCGCTAATACTCTCTTCGAAAACCGACGATTATTTGGTGCCGATTGTATACTGGGGCGCGCGCGGCATGTTGGAGGTGACCCCGAGCTTGGGTTGACGGCCATGGAAGAACCACAGTGGCCGTAGGAAGCGTCAAGGGTGACGTTGGGGATTTAACAGCATCGGTTGACTGCCGGGGGTGAGAGGTTTTCCGGCAGCATTGGTAGGGGCGACGGGAGGCGACGGGGTGGCGGCGACAGGGGGTGACCTATGGTGGCGGTGCGGCGGCGGGAGGCGTCGACGTTGTTGCAGCGAGTGACATCGAAGAAGACAACGCGGGGGGCGGGAAAAATCCCGCCATTTACATTTCAGTTTTAGCGACCGCTTTTGGCGGTCGCTAATAGCATCAGTAGCGACTGCCAATGGCGGTCGCCCGCTACCATAGGCGCCAAAACTAAAAAATGTAGTAGTGTAAAAACCTCTAAAAACTCTAAAACCCCATTAAACCCCTAAAAATGTTAAAAATCTATAAAAACCATTAAAAACCCATGAATACCTAAAAGCCCCTAAAAACCATAAAAACCCTCAGAATCCCTAAAACCCCTAAAACACTTAAAAACTTTAAAAATCCAAAAAAAACCCTAAAAATCCATAAAAACGAAAAAAACCCCAAAACCCTCCGAAAATCATAATAGCCACTAAAAACCATTAAAACCCAAAAAATCACTAAAAAATATAGAAACCCTTAAAACCCCTAAAATCATTAAAAAACTATAAAAACTCTTAAAACCCTAAAAAACTCAAAATAACCCTTAAATCCAAAAAGAGCCCAGAAACCCTAAAAACCCTAAAACCCCTCTAAATTCTCTAAAAACCCTAAAAACCCTAAAAATCATAAAAAATCCTAAAAAACCCCAAAAAAATCCATGAAAACGTAAAAAACCATAAAAGTCTTAAAAAACACTGAAAACCATGAAACCCCTAAAAACCTTTAAAACCCTTAAACCCCCTAAAAACATTAAAAACTATAAAAACCATAAACACTAAAAACGTCAAAAAAATCTAAAAACCCAAAATGGCCCTAAAACCCCGAAAAAACTTGAAAAAACCGTAAAAACCATAAAAATCCCTAAAACCCCTAAAAATCCATGAAAATGTGAAGAACCCTAAAAACACTAAAACAACCCTAAAAACCATAAAAACATTGAAAACACATTAAAACCATAAAACTACTAAAAATTCTAAAAAACCTTAAAATCCCTAAAATGTTAAAATACTCTAAAAAACTTTAAAGCCCCAAAAAAAACTCAAAAAAACCCTAAAAACCCAAAAGACCCTAAAACGCTGAAAATCCCTAAAACCAAAAAAAAACCCTTAAAACCCCTAAAAATCCACAAAAGATGCTAAAAATCGTAAAAATCCTAAAACCCCCCATAAATTCCATGAACACGTAAAAACTCAAGAAACCATAAAAACCCTAAAAACCTTAAAAAAAATAAAAATACATAAAACCCTAAAAAACCCTAAAACCCCTTAAAATCACCAAAACCCTAGAAACCATAAAAATCCTTAAAAATCGCAAAAAAATCAATGAAAATGTAAACCCCCCAAAAAAACATGAAAACCCCATGAAAACCAATAAAAACCTTAAAAAACCCCAAAACCCGATATAAACTCTAAATACCTTCTTAAACTTTAAAAAACCTTAAAACCCCTAAATACGTAAGAAATGCTAAAAAACCTTTAAATCCCTCAAAACCTTAAAAAATACCCAAAACTTATAAAAACCCTAAAATTCCACAGAAAAACTCTAAAACCCCTTAGACCCATAAAAATGATAAAAAACTCTAAAACAATTTAAAACCCCAAAAAAACCCTAAAACCCAAAAAAATCATAAGACCCCCCTAAAAATCCATGAAAATGTAAAAATACCTAAAAACCCTGAAAACCCCTTGAAAACTATAAAACCCATAAAACCATAAAAACCCTAAAAACCCATAAAACACTAAAAACTCAGCTTTAAGACCCCTAAAGACGTTAAAAAACTCTAAAAACCCAAAAAAACCAAGAAAACCATAAAAATCCCTAAACCCTAAAAGACTCTAAAAACCCTAAAAAACCCTAAAAACCGTAAACATCCCTAAAACCCTTAAAAACCCATAAAAACCATAAATATCTTTAAAACCCATAAAAATCCATGAAAGTGTAAAAAACCCTAAAAACCTTGAAAACACCCTAAAAACCACTAAAAGGCATAAAAAACCTTATAAACCCATAAAAACCCTAAAACCACTGAAAACTCTAAAACTCCTTAAACCCCTTAAAAATCCTAAAAATGTTAAAAACTCTAAAAAACTTTAAAACCCAAAAAACTGATGGTGGTGAATGCTTTGCCTTGTGTGTTTTCTTTTTTTCGTTCTTGACTTTTCTTTTTTTGGGTCTTTTGTCTTGGGTCGTTAAGGGTTTTTGGGTGTGGGTCGATTGACCCCTCCCCTCCCTTATCTGCTGAGTCTCTTTTTCTTTATAATAAATTGGGGGGGGGGGTCAGGAATAGCCCGACCCTCACATCTTTTCTGCCTTAAAACCCTAAAAACCACTCAAAACCCTAAAAACCACTAAAAACACTAAAAAAACTTTAAAACCCAACAAAACTCCAAAAAAACAAGAAAACCCCAAAAGACCCAAAAAAAACTAAAAACCATTAAAAACCTAAAACCCCCCAAAAATTCATGAAAATGTAAAAAACCATAAAAAACTTGAAAAAAACCTTAATACCATTAAAATCCTTAAAAACCTTAAATACCCTAAAAACCCATAAAACCCCTAAAAACCCCACAAAAACTCTAAAAAACCCTAAAACCCTAAAAACGATAAAAATCTCTCAAAAACCTTAAAAACCCTAAAAAACTCAAAAAAACCCCTAAAACCCCAAAAATACCCTAAAAACCCTGAAAACCCGTAAACCACTAAAAACACCTAAAAACCTCCAAACCCCTAAAAATGATACAAAAACTTTAAACAACCATGGAAACCCTAAAAAACTCAAAAAACCCAAAAGACCCTGAAAAACCCCAAACCCCTCGAAAACACTAAAACCCCTAAAAACCCTAAAACCCCCTAAAAACGATAAAATTCATAAAAACACCTAAAAATCCATGAAAACATAAAAACCACTAAAAAAAATCAGAAAAACCCAAGAAAACCGTACAACCCCTAAAAACCCTAAAAACCACTAAAAACTCTAAAAACCCTTAAAACCCCTAAAACATTAAAAAACACTAAAAACCATAAAAACCCTAAAAACCCTAAAAACCCTAAAAATATATGAAAATGAAAAAACCCAAAAATTCCTAAAACCCCCCTAAAAACCATAATACCCCTAAAAACATTAAAAACCCTAAAAACCTATAAAAACCCTAAAAACCCCAAAAAACATTAAGAACTCTAAAAACTCTTAAGAGCTCTAAAAAAACTCCTTAAACCCTTAAAAACCCTAAAAACTCTATAAAAACAACTAAAAACTACAAAAACCCTTGAAAGCACTAAAACTTTAAAAATATCTAAAAAATATTAAAATCCCTAAAAACTCAAAAAAGACCCTAACAACTCAAAAAAACGCTAAAACCCTGAAAAACATAAAAACCACTAAAAACCCCTAAAACCCCTCAAAATCCCAAAAAATCATAAAAATCCTAAAACCCCATAAAAATCCATGAAAACATAAAAACTCTAGAAACCCTTAAAACCCCTCAAAACGTTAAAAATCTCTAAAAAACCTTAAAACCCTAAAAAACTCAAAAAAAACCCAAAAACACAAATGACCCTAAAACCCCTAAACCCTTAAAACCCCCAAAATCCCTAAAAACTCAAAAAAACCATAGAAATCCTAGAAATCCATGAAAATATAAAAAACCCTAAAACCCCCCAAAAACCCATAATACCCCTAAAAACCATAAAAAAACCCTAAAATCCCATAAAAAGCCTAAAACCCCCAAGAAACTCTAAAAACCCTTAAACGCCCTAAAAATATTAAAAACACTAAAAACAATAAAACCCCAAAAAAGTAAAAAAACCTTAAAAACCAAAAAAGACCTGAAAAAACCTTGAAAACCCAAAAAAACCTTGAAAACCCAAAAACCCCTTGAAAAGCCCGAAACCCCTAAAAACCCTAAAAACAATAAAAATCATAAAAGAAACCTAAAAATCCATAAAAACATAAAAAACCCAGAAAACAACCTGAAAACTATAAAATGCCCTAAAAACCTTAAAAACCCTAAAACCCAAAGAAACCCAAAAAAACCACTCAAAACCCTTAAAACCCCTAAAAGGTTTAAAATCCTCTAAAATACTTAAAACCCTAAAAAACTCAAAAAATCCTAAAATCCAAAAAGACCATAAAAACACTTAAAACACCAAAAAACCTTAAAAACCCCTGAAAAGCCCCAAATTCCTCAAAATCCCTAAAAATCCTAGTAAACCCTTAAGATCATAAAAATCCTAATACCCCCTAAAAATCCATGAAATGTAAAGAAACCTAAAAATCTTGAAAAATCCCAGAAAACCTTATAAACACCATAAAAAAATTAAGAAACCCTAAAAACCCACAAAAACCTTAAGAAACACAACAAACTCCCAAAACCCTCAAAACCTCTAAAAACGTTAAACACTATAAAAAACTATTAAACCACCAAAAACTCAAAAAAACCCCTAAAAACCAAAAAAGACCTTAAACCCCCTAAAAAACATAAAAACACATGAAAAACTTTAAACCCCCTAAAACCTTAAAGACCCATAAAACCCGATAAATACCCTAGGACCCATTAAAAACTTTAAAAACCCATTAAACCACTAAAAATGTTAAAAAACTCTAAAAAACATAAAAAACCCAAAAAACTCAAAAAAAACCTTAATAACCCTAAAAACCCTATACCCCTAAAAATCCCTAAAAACCCTAAAAGGCATAAAAATCATAAAAACCCTAAAAATATTTAAAAATGTAAAAACCCCAAGAAACCCAGAAATTTCTGATGAAAACCTTAAAACCCTAAAAAACACTTAAAACCCCAAAACAACTTTAAAATGTCAAATACCCTAAAAACACTAAAACCATAAAAAACCTCAAAATCCCTAAAATCCCTAAAAACCATAAAAATCCTAAAAAATTCCTTAAAACCCTACATACTACTAAAAAAACCTGCTAAACCTCTAAAAATGTTAAAAAACTCTAAAAAACCTTTAAACCCCTAAAAATGCAAAAAAAACCCCCAAATCCCCAAAACACCCTAAAAACCCTGAAAACATATCAAAACCCTAAAAAAATTAAAAACACTAAAAAACCTCAAAAACCCTAAAAACCCTAAAAAACCCTAAAAACAATAAAAAAACTTAAAAACCCCTAAGATCCATGAAAATGTAAAAAATCCCCAAGACCCTAAAAATCACTAAAACCCATAAAACCCCATAAAACCCCTAAAAACCCACTAAAAATTCTAAAACCCTTTAAACCCCTAAAAACGTTAAAAAAATCTAAAAACCTCAAAACCCTAAAAAACACAAAAAATCCTAAAACTCCCTAAAAAACCATAAAATCCCTACAACCCCTCAAAACTCAAAAACCCCTACAACCCCTCAAAACTCTAAAAACCAATAAAAACCCCTAAAAACCCCTAAAAATCTGAAAAAATCCTAAAAATTTTAAAAGCCACACAAATCCTAAAAAACCATAAAAATCCATGAAAACGTAAAAAACCATAAAAACACTGAAAAACCTAAAAACCTAAAACCCCCAAAAAACTTATAAAAACCCTAAAAACCACTAAAAACTAAAAAAACCCTTAAACCCCCTAAAAAGGTTAGAAAACACAACAAACCTAAAAACACTAAAAAATCAAAAAAACATAAAACCCTAAGAGTCCCCAAAAACCCTGAAAAACCTTAAAAACCCTAAAAACGATAAAAATCCCAAATAACCCCTAAAAATAAACTAAAAAATAAAAAACCCTAAATCCCCTTAAAACCCCCTTAAAACCATAAAACCCCCTAAAAAACATAAAAACCCTAAAAAATCTAAAAACCCATAAAAACACACTAAAAACTCCAAAACCCATAAAACTCCTAAAAACATTAAAAAACTCTAAAAACCAAAAAAACACTTAAAAACTCAAAAAAAAAACTCTAAAACCCCCAAAATACCTTAAAATTTTTGAAACCCCTAAAAACCGCTAAAAACCCCTCAAAACCCTCAAAATACCTAAAAACACTAAAAACCCTAAAAACCCTAAAAACCTAAAAAATCCTAAAAACCCCTAAATATCCATGAAAACGTAAAAAACCCTAAAAAACATGAAACTGCAAATCACAAAAACTCCTAAAAACCTTAAAAACTCTAAGAACCCGTAAAACCCAAAAAACCTAGTAAAAACTCTAAAAACCCTTAAACCCCTAAAAAAGGTGTCTTATTGACCTTGGCCAGGCTGGTCTCTTCAATTCTGTTAGGGCAAGGAGATATCTTCATGTGTCATCCCATCTATTTTATGCTGATGATATTCTTCTATTTGGGCAAGCTGACAAACAGACCTTGTCCTCAATCCGGACGATTTTCTGGCATTATGAAAGTGTGGCGGGGCAGTTTATCAGTTGGAGCAAGTCTTTGATCGTCTTTGGGGAGGGGGTCGTTCGACCCCATCAGATTACCATTGCAAGGTCCCTTGGGGTCAAGAGAGGGTCACTTCCTTTTGATTACCTGGGTGTCCCCATCTTCTGGGGAAGAGTCAAGCGTTGTCACCTTGAGAGCATTGCCACTAGAATTACTCAACATCTTGCGAAATGGAAAGGGAAGTGCCTATCGCAAGCTGGAAGGGTCTGCCTCATCAACTCAGTTATCACTTCTATGTTCACATATGCTTTCTCTATCTACAGATGGCCAGTTAACCTTCTTAAGGACCTGCAAGCAAAGATCGGGAATTTTTCCTGGACGGGATGCATTAGGGAAAGGAAATTGATTAGTGTGGCTTGGAGGGATTGTGGGGGTCTGGGCTTCACTCGAGAGAGGTTTGTGCTTAAACTTTGTGATGAGTATACAAGTTACTTCCCGTCCTCTGTCTGGCCAGCAGTTTATGATTCGTACAAGGGTATTATCTCTCACTTGAAATGGATTGTTTCAAAGCACTCATAACTGAATGCTTGGTCCACGCCCTGGCTTGATGGGCCCCTTCAAGAACGCATGACTCCTCCTGATGGCCTTAGAAGATTGTCCATCGCGGCTCTCATTCCTCGGCTGGAAGAGCTTGAGGCTCTCATCCCAACTGAAACCTTTATTCAAATTCAGCGTTATGCCTTTGTTTACTCTGACATCTTGATTTGGAAACCCAACCTTGTTGGGTGCCTTAATGATAAGGATTACTATCGGTACAATTGCACTCAGGGCTCCCCTCCCCCGGCCTGGCTCTCCAAATTTAGGAGGAATTTCATCCCTCCAGCCAGTCATCTCTTATTTTGGAAACTCTGGAAGAATCGGCTGCCACTGAAGAGCTAGTTGCAGAAAGATGGGCACAACCTTGCCTCTGTATGTTTTCTCTTCCTCTGCGCCGAAGAGACTATTCAGAACACCTTCCTCCAACGCAGATTTGGTGAAGTGATTTGGAGATACTTGCAGTAGATTTTTGGGCTCCCAGCTTGCCTGGATAGGCCTCTCTTTGAGCTCCTGGGCTATTTGACTAGCTGGGATTATAGTGAACAGGTTCGCAACCTCCTGTTGGTCGTCGTCACAGCCACTATCTCTTATATTTGGACCGCCTGAAATGCGGTCGCATTTAACTAGAAGCGCCTCTCCATCCATGGTGGTGTGGTGGTGATTCATAAGGTTGTCTACGCGGCATCCCACATCTAGATAGGATCAATGACGAATGATGTTAGCGAACTCATTATTCTTTGGCTGCTTGGCATCTCTGGCAGGACCAAAAAGCCAATGGTTCCCAAGTTCATCTGTTGGATCCCCCCACTCCCCTCTTGGATTAATGTTAACGTGGATGGGTGCGGCCCTAGGTGCGCCGGGTCCTGCTGGGTGTGGTGGAATATTTCGTAACTGTCAGGGCTTCGTCAAAGGATGTTTTCATCACTTCATTGGTGATGGGTGCGCCCTTGAAGCTGAAATGTGGGCTATGATGAAGGCGATTAAGTATGTTGTCATCTTTGGATGGAGCTTTCTCTGTCTTGAATATGATTCCATGCTTGCGGTGAATGCCCTTGAAAACAGATCTAGATTCGTTCCCTGGAGGATCCTCCCTCAGTGCATGGAGTGCCTCACCCTATGCCAAAGGCTGAACCTCACTGTGACACACGCCTATCGGGAGGAGAATGCGGTTGCAGATGCTCTTTCCAAACAGGCCATTGTGGAGAGGAGTTCGATGTGGTCCTTCGTTTCCACGCCTTCTTGCTCTTTGCTTGTGAATTCTGACTTGAAGGGTGAGTTGCACACCCGGTTATGTAACCCCTCCTTGTAGCACTGTGCTGTTTTCTATTCTTGTTATAAAATTTGGGGGGCCAAGCTGGCCTGGTATCGAGCCTTCCTTGCCCTAAAAACCCTAAATACACATGAAACTGTTAAAAAAACTCTAAAAAAACTTAAAGACACTAAAAAAAATCAAATAACCATAAAAACCCAAAAAGACCCCCAAACCCCGAAAAATCCTACAAACCCGTGAAAATCCCCATAAACCCTCAAAATCACTAAAACCCGTAAAAACCCTAAAAACCATAAAAATCCTAAAAACCCCTAAAATCCATGAAAATGTAAAAAACCATAAAAACCATGAAAAACCCCAAAAAACCATAAAACCCCAAAAAAGCCTTAAAAAATCTAAAAACAATTTTAACACCTAAAAAATTTAAAAAATCTAAAAACCCTTAAAAACATTAAAAACCCTAAAAAACCCAAAAAACCCAAAAAGACCTTAAAAATGCTAAAAAACCCTAACAACCCTAAAAACCCTAAAAACCCTAAAATCCTTCAAAATCCCTAAAAACCATAAAACCATAAAAATTCTTAGAAACACCTAAAGATCCTTGAAAACGTAAAAAACCCTACCCTGAAAACCATAAAATCCCATAAAACCTAAAACCCCCATAAAAACCTTAAAAACCAATAAAGATTCTAAAAACTCTAAAAACCCTAAAAACCCCTAAAAAATCAGAAAACCCCTAAAACCCCATGAACAACCCTAAAAACCCTGAAAATCCCTAAAAATCCTAAAAACCATAAAAATCATAAAACCCATAAAAATCCATGAAAATGTAAAAAACCCTAAAAACCCTAAAAACCCCATGAAAACCATAAAACTCCTTAAAAACCTTAAAAATCCAAAAAAGCCATAAAAACCCTAAAAAACCACTAAAAACTCTAAAAAACCATAAAACCCATAAGAACATTAAAAAACTCTAAAAACCTTAAGAACACTAAAAAACAAAAAACCCTAAAAACCCAAAAGACCCTAAAAACCTTGAAAACCCCTAAAAACCCCAAAAAACCATAAACCCCTCAAAAACCTTAAAAACCCTCAAAACCCATAAAAACCATAAAACCCCCCTAAAAACTCTAAAATCCCTTAAAACCCCTAAATACATTTAAAAACTCTAAAAACCTTAAAACCTGAAAAAAAAAACTCAAAAAAATCCCTAAAATCCCAAAACACCAAAAAAACCCGAACACCTCTAAAAATCCCTAAAACCCCCAAAAATCCCTCAAATCCTAAAAACCCTAAAAACCATGAAAATCTTAAAAACCGCTACAAATCCAAGAAAATGTAAAAAACTCTAAAAACCCTGAAAAACCCTTAAAAACTCGAAAACCCCAAAAAACCTTAAAACCCTTAAAAACCCATAAAACCCTAAAAACACTAAAAACACTAAAAACCTTAAATCCCTAAAAATGTTAAAAACTCTAAAAAAACCTTAAATACTCCAAAAACCCAAAAAAAAAACCCAAAACCCAAAAATCCTAAAAACTCGGAAAAACCCTAAAAACTCTAAAAAACCGTGAAAACCCTAAAAACAATTGAAATCACTAAAAACAATGAAAACTATAAAAGTCCTAAAAACCCCAAAAAATCCATTAAAAAGTAAAAAAACCTTAAAAATCACTAAAAACGATAAAACCCCCTAAAAATCTTAAAAACCCTAAAAACCCTCTAAACACTTTAGAAACCATTGAAACCCATAAAAATATTAAAAAGCTCTAAAAACCTTAAAAACACTAAAAAACTCAAAAATTCCTTAAAAAACCCAAAAGACCATGAAAACCCTAAAATCTCAGAAAACCCCTGAAACCCTCTGAAACCCTTAAAACCCCTAAAACTCCCTAAAAACCCTAAAAAATTCTAAATTCCATAAAAATACTAAAAAATCCTAAACGCCATAAAATACGAAAAAACCCCTTAAAATCAGCAAAAACGTAAAAAACCATGAAAAAACACGAAAAACTATGAAAACTCCTAAAAAACATAAAAATTCATAAAAACCCATAAAAACCCTAAAAACCATTAAAAACCAATAAAATTTTTAAAAAACCATAAAAATCCATAAAACCCCTAAAAAACTCAAAAAACACCAAAACCCCCAAAAGATCCTAACAACCCTAAAACCCCTAAAAACCCTAAAAACTCCTGAACACCCCTAAAACCCCTCAAAATCCCTAAAAACCCTAAAACCAATAAAAATCAAAAAAACCCCTAAAAACACATGAAAAACCTAAATATTCCTAAAAACCCTAAAAAACACTAAAACCCATAAAAATCATAAAACCCCTTAAAACACCATGAAAACGTTGAATCCCTTTAAAACTCTGAGAACCAGAAAACCCCAAAAAACCTTCAAAAGCCTTAAAATTCCATAAAATCCCTAATAAAGAAAAAAACTCTAAAACCCCTTAAAATCCCTACAAACGTTAAAAAACTCTAAAAAACCTAAAAAACTCAAAAAACCCGTCAAAACCCCTAAAAACCCTAAAACCCCTGAAAACGCCTTAAAATCCTCAAAATCACTGAACACCCTAAAACCATAAAAATAGTAAAAAACCCCTAAAAACCATGAAAACATAAAACTCCTGAAAATCCTTAAAACCCCTAAAAACTATAAAACCCTAAAACCTTAAGAAACCCTAAAAACCCATAAAAAACCTATAAACCAATAAAAACTCTAGAATCCCTTAAAACCCCTAAAAATGTTAAAATCTCTAAAAAACCATAAAAACCCTAAAAACCCTAAAAAACACAAAAACCCCCTAAAAGCCAAAAATACCCTAAAAACATGAAAAACCATGAAAACACTAAAAACCAGAAAAACCCTCAAAATCTAAAAAATCCCTAAAAACACTAAAAACCATAAAACTCGTAAAAACCCTCTAAAAATCCCTAAAAACATAAAAACCCTAAACCCCCCCTGAAAATCATAAAAATACCTAAAAACTCTAAAAACCCATCAAAACACTAAAACCACTAAAAACTGTAAAAACCCTTAAAAACCCTAAAAATTCAAAAAAACCCTAAAATTTCAAAAAAACCCTTAAAACCCAAAAGATCCTAAAAACCCTAAAAACCTTCAAAATCCCTAAAAACCCTAAAAGCCCTAAAAACCCATAAAAATCCATGAAAACCTAAAAAATTCTGAAAACCCTAAAAAACCCCAAAAAACCAAAAAACCCCCTAAAACCGTAAAAACCCAAAAAACACTAAATACTCTAGAACCCATAAAAATCCCTAAAAATGTTACAAAATTATAAAAAACCACTAAAACCCTAAAAACATAAAAAACCCAAAAAGAACCTAATATACTTGAAACCCCCTGAAATTTCTGAAAAACCCTAAAAACCCCTAAAATCCCTAAAAACCCTAAAAACTGATCAAAACCCTAAAAACCTGAAAAAAAACCTCTAGAAACACCAAAACCATTAAAACCTTGAAAAAAGAAAAAAAATAAAAAAAAACTTAAAACCTTAAAACCCCTAAAAATCCCTAAAAATCCAAAAATACCCAGAAAACCATAAAAATCCTAAAAATCCCCTATAAAACTATGAAAACATAAAAAACACTAAATACCGTGAGAATCCCCTAAAAAAAATAAAAACCCTTAAAAACTGTAAAAGGCCATAAAAACACACAAAAACGCTAAAACCCCTATTAACTCAAAAAACCATAAAACCCCTTAAAACGTTAGAAACTCTAAATCCTTTAAAACCCTAAAAAACTCAAAAAACCCAAAAACCCACAAATCTTTAAAATCTCTGAAAACCCCTAACATCCAAAAAATCAGAAAAAAGCCCCAAAATCCAAGAAAACATAAAAAACCCAAAAAACCGAAAAAGACCCTAAAAACCCTAAAAAATCGTAAAAACCTGAAAAACCCCTAAAAACCGTAAAAACCCTCAAAATCCCTAAAAACTTAAAAAACCTTAAAACCCTAAAACCCCTAAAAATTATAAAACCCTTAAAACCATAAAACCCTAGAAACTTAAAACATCCCTAAAACCCAGAAAGATGATAAAAAAACAAAAAAACCCCTAAAAACCATAAGAAAACATTAAAACCCTCAAAAACTCAAAAAACCCTAAAAACCATTGAAATCCTAAAAACCCCATAAAAAACCAAGAAAATGTAAAAAACCCTAGAAACCCTAAAAACCCTTGAAAATCATAAAACCCGAAAACCCATAAAAACCCTAAAAACCACTAAAAACTATAAAAACCCTTTAAACCCTTTAAAAATGTTAAAAGAACTCTAAAAATTGAAAAATACCTTAAAATCCCAAAAAGTCTGTAAAAACCCTGAAAAAAACCTAAAAACCCTAAAAACTCTGAAAAAACCTAAAACACCTCAAAATTCCTAAAAGTCTTAAAAGCCTAAAAAACAAAAAAAAATCCTAAAAACCCCTAAAAATCCATGAAAATGTAAAAAGCCCTAAAAACATGAAAAATCACTTGGAAACCATACAAACTCATAAAAACATTAAAAAACCCTAAAAATACTTAAAAACCCTAAAACCCACTAAAACTCTAAAAACCCCTTAAACCCCTAAAAACATTAAAAACTCTAAAAAACCTTAAAAACCATAAAAAAAACTCAAAAAAAAACCCCCCAAACCCCAAAAAGTCCCTAAAACCCTGAAAACCCCTAGAAACCCAAAAGAGCCCTAAAAAGCCTCATAATCCATAAAACCCCTCAAAACCCTGAAAACCATAAAAATCCTAAAAATCCCAAAAAATCCACGAAAATGTAGAAACGATAAAAACCCTTGAAAACCATAAAACCCGCTAAAAAGCTTTAAAAATCCTAAAAACCAATAAATACTCTAAAAACCCACTAAAAAATCTAAAACCCTTAAAACACCTAAAAATGTTAAAAAAATATAAAACGACTTAAAAACCCTAAACAACTCAAAAAACCCCTAAAATCCCAAAAGACCCTCAACACAATGAAAAAACCTAAAAACCCAAAAAAATTCTAAAAACCCTAAAAAACATAAAAAACCTAAAAAACCCCTAAAAATCCATGAAAATGTAAAAAACCTAAAAACCCTGAATAACCCATAAAAACTTAAAAACCCTAGAATCCCATAAAAACCCTAAAACCCACTAAAATACTAAAAACCCTTTAAAACCCAAGAACTATTAGAAACTAAAAAAAACTTAAAGCCCCTTAAAAACTCAAAAAAACCCCTAAAAACCCAAAAGACCCTATAAACCCTGAAAACCCCAAAAAACAATAAAACCCATGAAAACCACTAAAACCACACAAAATCCCTCAAAATCGAAAACCATAAAAAACCAAAAAACCCTCAAAAATCTAAGAAAACATAAAAAAACCCTAAAACCCCTAAAACCCCCCTAAAAACCATAAAAACAATAAAAACCGAAAGAGATCCTAAAAATCCATAAAACCCCTAAAAACCCACTAGAAACTCTAAAAACCCATAAAATCCCTAACAAAAAACCTTAAAACCAAAAAAACTCAAAAAAACCCAAAAAAACCAAAAGGTCCCTAAAACCCTAAAAACCCATAAAAATCCTATAAACCCCGAAAACTCCTATAAACCCTAAAAATCTCTAAAAATCCTAAAACACCGTAAAAACAACTAAAATTCCATGAAAACGTAAAAAAACCCTAAAAACCCAAAAAAAAAACCCTAAAAACCATAAACCCCTAAAAACCATAAACCCCCTAAAAACCTTAAAACCCGTAAAAGCCCATGAAAATCCTAAAAAGCACTAAACACTCTAAAACCGTTAAAACTCCAAAAATTGTTTAAAAACTCTAAATGACCATAAAAAACTTAAAACCACAAGAAGACCCTTGAAACCCAGAAAAACCCTGAAACCCTAAAACCCCTGAAAACCCATAAAAACCCTCATAATACCTAAAAACCCTAAAAATACGAAAACCCTAAAAATCCATGAAAACGTAAAAAACCCTAAAAACCCAAAAAAAAACCATGAAAACCATAAAACCCCCAAAAAAACCTTTAAAAACACTAAAAAATCATAAAACCCCTAAAAACCACAAAAAATTCTAAATCCCATAAAATTCGAAAAAACATTAAAAAACTCTAAAAACTAAAAAATAAAAAAATAGTCAAAAAACCCCAAAAACCCAAAAGACCCCTAAAAATCCTAAAACCCCCTAAAACCTCTAAAACACCATAAAAATCCTCAGAATCGCTAAAAACCCCCCAAAACCATAAAAATCCTAAAATACCCCTAAAAACTCTTAAAAACTATAAAAATCCTTAAAACACCTAAAAACATTAAAAAAAACTCTAAAACCCATAAAACCCCTTCAAATCCTTAAAAATACTTAAAAAACCATAAAAAACCTAAAAAACCACAAAAAATCAAAGAAATCTTAAAATACCGAAAAAAAACCCTGAAAAACCTAAAAAATCCCTAAGAACATTAAAAAAATAGCAAAACCCATAAAAACCCTAAAAACCGCTTAGAACTCTTAAAACACTTAAAACCCCTAAAAACGTTAAAAACTCTACAAAACTATAAAATCCCAAAAAAACACAAAAAAAACCCTAAAACCCAAAAAATCCGAACACCCTAAAACCCTAAAAACTGCTAAAATACCCTAAAAATCCTGAAAAATTCCTAAAAATCCTAAAACCCATAAAACCCATTAAAAATCATAAAAAACCTCTGAAAATTCATGAAAACGTAAAAAACCCTAAAAACCCTAAAAACCTCAGAAAACAATAAAAACCCCTAAAAATATTATAAAAAACCCTAAAACCTAAAAAAACCTAAAAAACTACTAAAAAATATTGAAACTCACAAAACTTTAAAAAACACTAAAAACTCTAAAAAACCTTAAAAACCTAAAAAACCTAAAAAACTCAAAAAAAAAACAAAAAAACCCAAAATGACCCTAAAACCGTGAAAAACCTTAAAAAATCTAAAATCCCCGGCAAAACCCTAAAACCCACAATATCCCTAAAAATTCTAAAAAACCCTAAAAACCATAAAATCCATAAAAAACCCTAAAAATCCATGAAAACGTAAGAAACCCTAAAACTTCAAGAGACACTTGAAAACCACAAAACCCCTATAAACATTAAAAAAACCCTAAAAACAAATAAAAGCTCTAAAAACACATAAAACCACTAAAACAATAAAAAAGTCTAAAAAACCATAAAAACTCAAAAAAAAACCTAAAAACTCTAAAAAACCTTAAAAACCTAAAAAACCTAAAAAACTCAAAAAAAAAACAAAAAACCCAAAATGACACTAAAACCGTGAAAAACCTTAAAAAATCTAAAATCCCCGGCAAAACCCTAAAACCCACAATATCCCTAAAAATTCTAAAAAACCCTAAAAACCATAAAATCCAAAAAAACCCCCTAAAAATCCATGAAAACGTAAGAAACCCTAAAACTTCAAGAGACACTTGAAAACCACAAAACCCCTATAAACATTAAAAAAACCCCTAAAAACCAATAAAAGCTCTAAAAACACATAAAACCACTAAAACGATAAAAAAGTCTAAAAAACCATAAAAACTCAAAAAAAAACCTAAAAACCCCAAAAGACCCTAAAAACCTAGAAGATCCTTAAAAACCCTAAAAACACATGAAAACCCCTAAAACCCCTGAAAATCCCTAAAAAATTTAAAACCCTAAAAACCAAAGAAATACTAAAAACCCTAAAAATCCATGAAAATGTAAAAAACTCTAAAACCCTAAAAAAAACCTTGAAAACCATAAAAAACCCAAAAAAACCCTAAAAGCTAGAAACCCATAAAAACCCTAAAACCCCTTAAAATCCATAAAAACATTAAAAACTCTAAAAAACCTTAAAACCCTCAATAATAAAAAAAACCTTTAAAACCCCAACAAGTCCCTAAAAACATCAAAACACATTAAAAACCCTTGAATACCCTAAAAACCATCAAAATCTCTAAAAACCCTAAAAATCACAAAAGACCCTAAAAATCCATGAAAACATAAAAACCCGTAAAAACATTGAAAAAACCCTGAATACCATTAAAACCCCTAGAAACCTTAAAAACCCTAAAAACTCTAAAAACAAGTAAAAACTACTAAAAACCTTAAAAACCCTAAAAATGTTAAAAAACACTTGGATGCTTGTTGCCGCTTGGCTAGGAGGAAAACCCTTGCACTGGAAAATGTTTAAAGGGATGATGATGCTGAAAGTGATGGATGATGGAATATGTGATGCGAGATGCTGGTTGCTAGTTTCCTGTGAGGTGCTGATGGAGATGATTGTGAATATCTGATTTGTTTGTATTTTGCGTGTTTTTTGGGTTTTGGGTTTTTATGGTTTGGGGTTGTTAACGTGTGGGTCGTTTGACCCCTCCCCTCCCTTGTCCGTTGCATATATTTTCTAATAAATTTGGGGGGGGGGTCGGGATTAGCCAGACCCTGCCCTGCACCTTCCTTGCCCTTAAAACCCCTAAAACCCTTAAACTCCCAAATACCCCTTAAAACCATAAAAAACCTATAGAACCCAAAAATCCATGAAAACCTAAAAAACCAAAAAAACCCTAAAACCCACTGAAAATCTAAAACCCCTAAAAACGTTAAAAACTCTAAAAACCCATAAAACCCCTCAAAAACACAAAAAAGCACCTAAAAGCGCAAAAAACCCTAAAAACTGTGATAACCCCAAAAAACCCATGAAAAAAACTAAAAACCATCACAATCCCTAAATAACCTAAAACAATCTAGGATCCATAAAAATCCTAAAATCCCTAAAAATCCATGAAAATTTAAAAAACCCTAAAACCCCCCTAAAATTCATAAAAAAACCCTAAAAACCCACAAAAAACATTAAAGACCATTAAAAGCCATTAAAACATTAAAATACTCTAAAAACCTTTCAAACCCTAAAAACTAAAAAATCCTAAAAACCCAAAAAGACCCTAAAAAACATAAAATCCCATAAAAACCCACAAAACACTAAAACCCCTCAAAATTTCTAAAATCCTCAAAAATGGCTAAAAATCCATGGAAAATAAGAAACCCTAAAATCTCTGAAAAACCCCCTGAAAACCATAAAACCCCCTAAAAACCTAAAAAACCCTAAAAACCCTAAAAACCCACAAAGCCCAATAAAAACACTAAAAAACCTCAAAACCCCTAAAATGTTAAAAAACTCTAAAAACCTTAAAAACCCTAAAAAATTTCAAAAAACCATGAAAACCCAAAAAAACCTTAAAAACCTCGAAAAGCCATAAAAACACTCAAAATCCCTAAAAACCATACAAAACTAAAAACTATAAAAATCCTAAAAAACCCTAAAAATCCATGAAAACTTAAAAAACCCTAACCCCCCCCCCAAAAAAAACCTTAAAAACCCTAAAAAATGAAAAACCATAAAAATCACTAAAAACTCTAGAAAACCTTAGAAATCTAAAAACGTTAAAAAACTCTAAAAAAACCTTAAAAACCTAAAAAAACTCAAAAAGAACACCCTAAAAACCCCTAAAACCTCAAAACCCTTGAAAAACCCTAAAAACCCTCAAATTACCTAAAAACCCTAAAAAAACATAAAAACCAAAAAAATCCTAGAAAACCCTAAAAATCCATGAAAACGTAAAAAACCTTAGAAAACCCTTAAAACCATAAAACCCCTAAAACTTTAAAAACCATAAAAATCTTAAAACATTAAAAAACTCTAAAACCAAAACCTTAAAAACCCGAAAAAACATGAAAAACCCTAAAAATCACTAAAAACTCTAGAAAACCTTAGAAATCTAAAAACGTTCAAAAACTCTAAAAAAACCTTAAAAACCTTAAAAAACTCAAAAAGAACACCCTAAAAACCCCTAAAACTTCAAAAACCCTGAAAAACCCCAAAAAAACCATCAAAATACCTAAAAACCCTAAAAAAACTTAAAAACCATAAAAAATCCTAAAAAACCCTAAAAAACCATGAAAACGTAAAAAACCTTAGAAAACTCTTTAAACCATAAAAACCCTAAAACTTTAAAAACCCTAAAAACCATAAAAATCTTAAACCACTAAAACCCCCTAAAACCCAAAAAAACCCTAAAAACCCATAAAACCCAAAAATCCCACTAAAAACACTAAAAAGCCTCAAAACCCCTAAAACGTTAAAAAACTTTAAAAACCTTAAAAACTAAAAAAACCTTAAAAAACTCGAAAACCCTAAAAACACACAAAATCCCTAAAAACCATACAAAACCTAAAAACCATAAAAATCCTAAAACCCCCTAAAAATCCATGAAAACTTAAAAAACCCTAAACCCCCCCCTAAAAAACCTTAAAAACCCTAAAAAACATGAAAAACCCTAAAAATCACTAAAAACTCTAGAAAACCTTAGAAATCTAAAAACGTTAAAAAACTCTTAAAAAACCTAAAAAAACTAAAAAACTCAAAAAGAACACCCTAAAAACCCCTAAAACCCCAAAACCCTTAAAAAAACCTAAAAATCCTCAAAATACCTAAAAACCCTAAAAAAACATAAAAACCAAAAAAACCAAAAAAAACATAAAAATCCATGAAAACGTAAAAAACTTTGAAAAACTCTTAAAACCATAAAACTCCTAAAACATTAAAAACAATAAAAAACCATAAAAATATTAAACACCTAAAAACCCTTAAAACCCAAAAAATGTTAAGACTGTAAAAAACCTCGAAACCCCTAAAAAACTCAAAAAAACCTAAAAACCCAAAGAGACCCTAAAACCCCCTTTTTTTGCAAGGCACAAAAGGTGAAACACGAGTACTTCCTAGGAGGTCACCCATCCTAAAAACTCTAAAAACCTTAAAAACCCAAAAAAAACATTAAAAAACTCAAAAAACCCTAAAAACACTCAAAATCCCTAAAATCCATACAAAACCTAAAAACCATAAAAATCGTAAAACCCCCTAAAAATCCATGAAAACTTAAAAAACCCTAAACCCCCCCCCCTAAAAAACCTTAAAAACCATAAAAAACATGAAAATCCCAAAAAATCACTAAAAACTCTAGAAAACCTTAGAAATCTAAAAACGTTAAAAAACACTAAAAAACCTTAAAAACCTAAAAAAACTCAAAAAGAACACCCTAAAAACCCCTAAAACCTCAAAACCCCTGAAAAACCCTAAAAACCATCAAAATACCAAAAAACCCTAAAAAAACTTAAAAACCAAAAGAAATCCTAAAAAACCCTAAAAATCCATGAAAACGTAAAAAACCTTAGAAAACTCTTTAAACCATAAAACCCCTAAAATATTAAAAACCCTAAAAACCATAAAAATCTTAAACCACTAAACCCCCCTAAAACCCTAAAAAAAACCCTAAAAACCCAAAAAACCCAAAAATCCCACTAAAAACACTAAAAAGCCTCAAAACCCCTAAAACGTTAAAAAACTCTAAAAACCTTAAAAACCGAAAAAAAAAACCTTAAAAACCTCGAAATACCCAAAAAAAAACTCAAAATCCCTAAAAACCATACAAAACCTAAAAACCATAAAAATACTAAAAACCCCGAAAAATCCATGAAAATTAAAAAACCCTAAACCCCCCCCCTAAAAAAACCTTAAAAACCCTAAAAAACATGAAAAACCCTAAAAATCACTAAAAACTCTAGAAAACCTTAGAAATCTAAAAACTTTAAAAAACTCTAAAAAACCTTAAAAACCTAAAAAACTTAAAAAGAACACCCTAAAAACCCCTAAAACCCCAAAACCCTTGAGAACCCCTAAAAACCCTCAAAATACCTAAAAACCCTAAAAAAACTTAAAAACTAAAAAAACCTTAAAAACCTAAAAATCCATGAAATTGTAAAAAACTTTGAAAAACTCTTAAAACCATAAACCCCTAAAACTTTAAAAACCCTAAAAAACCATAAAAATATTGAACACCTAAAAACCCTTAAAACCCAAAAAATGTTAAAAGTCTCTAAAAAACCTCGAAACCCCTAAAAAACTCAAAAAAACCTAAAAACCCAAAAAGACCCTAAAACCCCTTTTTTTTCAAGGCACAAAAGGTGCAACATGAGTACTTCCCAGGAGGCCACCCATCCTAAAAAACTCTAAAAACCTTAAAAACCCCAAAAAACCCTTAAAAACATCGAAAAACCGTAAAAACACACAAAATCCCTCAAATCCATACGAAACCTAAAAACCGTAAAAATCCTAAAACCCTTAAAAATCCATGAAAACTTAAAAAACCCTAAAACCCCCTAAAATACCTTAAAAACTCTAAAAAACATGAAAAACTCTAAAAATCACTAAAAACTCTAGAAAACCTTAGAAATCTAAAAACGTAAAAAAAACTCTAAAAAAACCTTAAAAACCTAAAAAACTCAAAAAGAACACTCTAAAAACCCCTAAAACCCCAAAACCCTTGAAAACCATAAAAACCCTCAAAATACCTAAAAACCCTAAAAAACTTAAAAACAAAAAAACCCTAAAAAAACCTAAAAATCCATGAAAATGTAAAAAACCTTGAAAAACTCTTAAAACCATAAACCCCTAAAACTTTAAAAACCCAAAAAACCATAAAAATCTTAAACCCCTAAAAACCCTTAAAACCCAAAAAATGTTAAAAGACTCTAAAAAACCTCGAAACCCCTAAAAAACTCAAAAAAACCTAAAAACCCAAAAAGACCCTAAAAAACTTTTTTTTGCAAGGCACAAAGGTGCAACAAGAGTACTTTCCCAGGAGGTCACCCATCCTAGTACTACTCTCAACCAAGCACGCTTAACTATAGAGTTTTTATGAGATTTGGTGCATTAATTCTGGCATGATCGCTATACATCAAAAAGACCCTAAAAACCCTGAGAAACACTAAAAACCTAAAAACCCCAGAAAACCCATAAAAATCCTTAAAATAACTAAAAACACTAAAAAACCTAAAAATCTTAAACAACCCCTAAAATTCCATAAAACCATGAAAAACTCTGAAAACCATAAAAACCCCTAAAAACCCTAAAAACCCTAAAGACGCTTAAAAACCTTAAAAACCACTGAAAACTCTTAAATCTTTTTAAACTCCTAAAAAAATTAAAAAATCTAAAAATTTCAAAATTCCTAAAAAACTCAAAAAAAACCCTAAAAACCCAAAAAGACATAAAAAACCCTAAAACCCCCTAAAAATCACAAAACACCATAAAATCCATAAAAACCCTAAAAATGCCTGAAAACCATAAAAGTACTAAAAAATACTAAAAATCCATGAAAATGTAAAAAACCATAAAAACACTGAAACCCCCTAAAAATAATAAAAACACTAAAAACCTTAGAAATCCTAAAAAACCCAAAACCCCCAAAACCAACTAAAAACTATAAAAACCTTTAAACACCAAAAACCATTAAAAAACTTTGAAAACCATAAAAACCTTAAAAAACACAAGAAAACCATAAAAACACAAAAACACCCTAAAAACCCTGAAAACCCATAAAAACCTTAAAATGCCGAAAAACCCTAAAACCCCTCAAAATCCCAAAAAAACCTAAAAACCCTAAAACCCATAAAAATCCTAAAAAACCCATATAAATATATGGAAATATAAAAAAAATCTCAAAACCCTGAAAAACCCGGAAAATCAAAAAAACACATAAAAACCCTGAAAACCCATAAAAACATTAAAAACTCTAAAAACCCTTGAAATCCCTAAAAAGATTAAAAAACTCGAAAAAACCATAAAAACCCTAAAAAGCTTAAAAACACCTAAAAACCTACAAGACTCTAAAAACCCTGAAAACCCCTAAAAACCCTAAAACCCCCTGAAAACTAGTAAAAATCCTCAAAATCCCTACAAATCCTAAAAACCCCTAAAAACCATAAAAATAATAAAAAACCAAAAAATCAGAAAACGTAAAAACCCCTAAAAACCCTGAGAACACCCTAAAAACCAAAAAACCCCCTAAAACCTAAAAAATCGTAAAAATCCATAAAAGCCCAAAAAACCGACTAAAACTCTAAAAACTCTTAAAACCCCTAAAAATGTTAAAACTATAAAAACGTTAAAATCCCTTAATAACTTTAAAAAAGTGCTAAAATCTCAAAAAGACACTAAATCCATAAAAACACCTAAAAACCCAAAAAACCCCTGAAAATCCCTAAAATCCCTAAAGCCTTAAAAACCCTAAAAAACATCAAAATCCTAAAAACCCCTAAAAATCTATAAAAACATTAAAACCCTAAAAATCCTGAAAGCCCCTGAAAACCATAAAAACCCCTTAAAACTTTAATAAGCCCTTAAAACTCATAAAACCCCTAAAAATACACTAAAAACTCTAAAAACCCTTAAAACCCCTAAAAAAGTTAAAAAAAATAAAAACCCTAAAAACCCCAAAAAAAACTAAAAAGAACCCTAAAAACTCAAAAAGACCCTAAAACCCCCTGAAAAAGACAAAAAACCATCAAAATCACTAAAAATCATAAAAACCATAAAAATCCTACAAAACCCCTAAAAATCCAGGAAAACATAAAAACCCCTAAAAACACTGAAAAACCTTGGAAAACCGTAAAAGCGTAAACCCCCCCAAAAACATTTAAAAACAGCTAAAACCCCATAAAAACTGCAAAAACACTCTAAAAACCTTTGAAACCTATAAAAACATTAAAAACTCTAAAAAACCTTAAAAACCCTAAAAAACTCAAAAACCCCTAAAAATCCAAAAACCCCTAAAAATCCAAAAACCCCTAAAACCCTCGAGAAACACTAAAAACCTTAAACCACCCTGAAAACCCATAAAACCCTTAAAAATCCTTAGAAACCCTAAAAACCCATAAAATCTGAAAAAAACACCTAAAAATCTATAAAAATGTAAAAAACCTTAAAGAACCCCAGAAAGCCTTAAAACCCCTAAAAACCAAAAAACCACTAAAAACCACTAAAAACTATAAAAACCTTTAAAACCTCTAAAAACATTAAAATGACCCAAAAACCTTAAAAACCCTAAAAAACCAAAAAAACCTTGAAAATACCTAGAAAATCATAAAAACCTTCAAAATCCTCAAAAACTCTAAAAACCCTGAAAACCCCTAAAAACTCTAAATACCTCAAAAAACCCAAAAAACCCACAAAATCCATAAAAACCCTAAAAACCATAAAAACCATAAAAATCCAAAAAACCCCCCTAAAAATCTATGAAAACATAAGAAACCCTAAACCCTCAAAACATCCTAAAACCCCCTAAAACCTTTAAAAAACCCTAAAAACCCATAAAACCCTTAAAACGTTAAAAACTCTAAAAAACCTTAAAACCCTAAAAAAACACTAAAAACCCAAAAATACCATAAAACCTTGAAAAACCTAAAAACCCTAAAAACTCTTGAAAACTCTAAAAACCCTAAAAACCCCTAAAAGCCCTAAAAACCTTAAAAACTACACAAATCCTAAAAAACCCCCAAAAAATCCATGAAAACATAAAAAACCCTAATAACTATGAAAAATAACCTAAAAATCGTAAAAATCCCTAGAAACCTTAAAAAATCCTAAAAACCCATAAAATCCTAAAAACCAACTAAAAACTCTAAAAATCCTTAAAACCCATAAAAATGTTAAAAATGATAATAAACCTTAAAACCCTAAAAAACTCAAAAAAAACCCATAGAACCCAAAAAGACCCTAAAAACCTTGAAAAACACTAAAAACCCTTGAAAATGCAAAAAAATCATTAAAATCCCTAAAAACCCTAAAAAACACTAAAAATACTAAAAAACCCTTAAAAATCTATTAAGACGTAAAAACCCATAAAAACCTTGAAAAAACCTTAAATACCATTGAAACTCTTAAAAACCTTAAAAACACTAAAAATACATAAAAACCCTAAAACCACTAAAAACTCAAAAACCCCTTAAAAAACCACTAAAAACAATAAAAACTCCTTAAACCCTAGAAAACGTTAAAAACACTAAAAAAACCTTCAAAACCCTAAAAAATTAAAAAAAACCCCTAAAAACCTTAAAACCCCTAAAACCCTTAAAACCCTTGAAAACCCCAAAAAACCATCAAAATCCCTAAAACCCCTAAAAACCCTAAATACCTGAAAAATCCGAAAACCCCCTAAAAATCCATGAAAACATAAAAACCCTAAAAACACTTAAAAACCCCTCAAAACTATAAAACCCCTAAAAACATTAAAAAACCTAAAAACAAATAAAAACACCAAAAAACACAAAAAAATCCCAAAACCCTAAAAACATCTAAAATCCCTAGAAAACCCTAAAAACCATAAGAATCCTAAAACGCCCTAAAAACCTTAAAACCCCTGAAAACCCCTTAAAACCACGAAAAACCTCTAAAAACCATAAAAATTCCTAAAAACCCATAAAAACCTTAAAAAAAACTAGAAAATCTAAAAACAATTAAACCCCAAAAATGTTATAAAAAACTCTAAAAATCATAAAAACCCAGAAAAACTCAAAAAACCATAAAAACCCAAAAGACCTTAAAAACCCTGAAAACCCTAAAACCCTTAAAGACCTTTGAAAACCCATCAAAATCCTTAAAAACCATAAAACCCTTAAAAATCCTTGAAAACATAAAAACCCCTAAAAAGCCTAAAAAGCCTAAGAAAACCATAAAAACCCATAAAAACATTAAAAATCCTAAAAACTGCTAAAGACCTTAAAACCTCTAAAAACTCAAAAAAATCCTAAAAATCAAAAAGAGCCTAAAAACCTGAAACAACCCCTAAAAACTCTAAAACCCCCAAAACCCCTCAAAATCCCAAAAAAACCTAAAAAACTAAAAACCATAAAAATCCCAAAAAACCAAAAAAATCCATGAAAACATAAAAAACCCTAAAACCCTAAAAAAACCCCATAAAACCATAAAACCCCTAAAAACATTAAAACCCCTAAAAACCCATAAAACCCTAAAACCACTAAAAACTCTAAAAACCCTTAAAAACAAAAAAAAACTTGAACAGAACTATAAACCTTAAAACACTAAAATTCAAAAAACATCTAAAAACATAGGAGAAACTAAAAACCCATAAAAATTCAAAACAACCCCAAAAAATCCATGAAAGCGTAAAAACCCTATAAACCGTGAAAACCCCTGAAAACCATAAAAACCATAAAAAATCTAAAACCCCACAAAACCCCTAAAAACGTTCAAAACCTCTAAAAACCCTAAAAAACTCAAAGTACCCAGAAAACCTAAAAAGACCTTAAAAACATATAAAAACCTATGAAAACCCCTTAAAACCCTAAAAATCACTAAAAACACTAAAAAAACTAAAACCCATAAAAAATCCTAAAAATCCATGATAATGTAAAAACACGAAAAACCCTGAAATACCCAGAAAACCAAAAAAACCGTAAAAACCTTCAAAAATCCTAAAACCCACTAAAAACTATAAAAACCCTTAAAACCCATAAAAATGTTAAAAAACTCTAAAAACCCTTAGAACATCACAAAAATCCAAAAAGACCCTGAAAACCCCTTAATACCTTTGAAAACCCCTAAAAGCCTGAAAAATCCCCAAAAACCCTAAAAACCATAAATATCCTAAAAACCCCTTAAAAATCCATGGAAACGTAACAAACCTTAAAAACCCAGAAAAAACCCCTAGAAGCCATAAAAACCTATAAAAACCCATAAAACCCTAAAAATCTAAAAACCCTTAAAATCCAAAAATATTAATAAAAACTCTAAAAAACCTTAAAACCCTCAAAATCCCTGAAACCCCTAAAAACCATAAGAATAATAAAAATCATTAAAAACACCTTAAAATCCAGGAAAATTTAAAAAACCCAAAAAACCATGAAAAAACCCATGAAAGCCTTAGATTCCCCTAAAAACCTAAAAACCCATTAAAAATCTAAAAACATTAAAACCCCTAAAAAGGTTAAAAAATCTAAAAAACCTTAAATACCCTAAAAACTCAAAAAATATCCATAAAAACCCAAAAAGACCCTAAAACCATGAAAACCCCTAAAAGCCCATGGAAGACACTAAAAACCAACAAAAAACCAAAAATCCTAAAAAAACACTAAAATCCATAAAAATCCTAAAAATCCCAAAAAAAATATGTGAAACGTAAAAAACACTAAAAATGCTAAAAAAACCCCCATGAAAACCATAAAACCCCTAAAACCATAAAAAACCCATAAAAACCCAAAAAACCCCTAAATTCTAAAAACACTTTAAACCCCTAAAAATGATAAAAAAAACACTAAAATATCATTAAAATCCAAAAAAACTCAAAAAAACCCTAAAAACCCGGAAAACCATAAAATTCTTAAAAACCCCTAAAAAACCATGAAAACGTAAAAAACCCTAAAAACCACGAAAAAACTCTAAAAACCATATAATCCTCTAAAAATCTTAAAAAAGTCAAAAACCCATAAAAACACAAAAAACCCACTAAAAACACTAAAAACCCTTAAAAGCTCTAAAAATGTTAATGAACTCTAAAAGCCTCAAAAGCCCTAAAAATTTAAAAAAACCAAAAAACCCAAAAAGACAATAAAAACCCAAAAAACCAAACCCCCCCCTAAAAACCTTAAAAACTCTAAAACCCCACAAAATCCCTAAAAACCCTTAAAAACTATAAAAATAAAAAGACCACTAAAAATCCATGAAAACTTAAAAAAACCATAAAAACCCTAAAAAACCTCTTGAATCCATAAAACCCCGAAAACATTAAAAAACCAATAAAACCCTAAAAAATCACTAAAAACTCCTAAAATGGTAAAAAACTCTAAAAGCCTTAAAAACCCTAAAAAACTCAAAAAAAACCAAAAAACCCAAAAAGTCCCTAAATTTTTTGAAAATCCCTAAAAACCCAAAAAAACACATGAAACCCCCAAAAGCCCTAAACTAAAAACCATTAAAAACCCTAAAATGATAAAAATCCTAAAACCCCCCTAAAATCCATGAAAACATAAAAAATCCTAAAACACCTGAAAAACCCCTAAAAATCAAAAAACCCCTAAAAAAATTTAAAACCCCTAAAAACACATAAAAACCCTAAAAACTCACTAAAAACTCTAAAAACCCTTTAAACCCCTAAAAACGTTAAAAACTCAAAAAAAATTAAAAAACCCTAAATAACACAAAAAAATCCCTAAACCCATAAAAGATCCAAAAACACTAAAATCCTATAAAAAAATGCTAAAAACCCTCAAAATCAGTAAAGACCTTAAAATCCATAAAAATCCTAAAATCCCCTAAAAATCCATGAAAATATAAAAAACCCAAAAAACCTTGAAAAACTCCTGGAAATGATAAAAACCTTTAAAAACTCTAAAAATCAATAAAAACCCTAAAACCCTTTAAATCGCTAAGAAAGTTAAAAATCTATAGAAAACCTTTAAACCCTAAAAAATTCAGAAAAAACCCTGAAAACCCAAAATACACCTGAAAACCACTAAAAACCCTAAAGATCCCTAAACGCCCTATAAAACTCTAAAACCCATAAAAATACTAAGACCCCTAAAAATCCATGAAAACTTAAAAAACCCTAAAACACTAAAACCCCCTAAAAACTATAAAAAACCCCTAAAACCACTAAAACTTCTAAAAACGTTAAAAAACTCTAAAAAACCTTAAAACCCTTAAAAAATAAAAAAACCCTAAAAACCCAAAAAGACCCTAAAAACCTTGAAAACCCCTAAAAACCAATGGAAACCCATAAAACCCCTCAAAATCCCTAAAAACCCTAAAAATAAAAAAACATAAAAATCTAAAAAAAAACCCTAAAAATCCATGAGAACATAAAAAACCCTAAAAACCATAAAAATATGGAAAAAGAATTGAAAACCATAAAACCACTAAAAACTTTAAAATACCAAAAACCCATAAAAATACTAAAAACCCACTAAAAACTCTAAAAACCCTTTAAACCCAAAAAACGTTTGAAGTCTTAAAAACCTAAAAAACTAAAAAAACCCATAAAACCCATAAAACCCAAAAGACCCTGAAAACCCCTAAAAACCCTAAAAACCTCTAAAAAACCCTAAAACCCTCAAAATTTATAAAAACCCTAAAAATACCTAAAAACCAAAAAAATCCTAAAAACCCTTAATCATTAAAATGTAAAAAACCCTAAAAACCTTAAAGACTCCATGAAAATCATAAAAACCCCTAAAAACCTTTAAAACCCTAAATACCCATAAAAACCCAAAAACCACTAAAAACTATAAAAAATCATAAAAACCTAAAAATTTCAAAAAAACCCTAAAAACCCAAAAAGACACTAAAAGCCGTGAAAACCCCTAAAACCCTAAAATCACCTGAAAAATCAATAACCCTAAAAAATCTCTAAAATCCCTAAACATCATAAAATCCTTAAAATCCATGAAATGTAAACTCACTAAAACCCCCAAAAAAACATGAAAACCATAAAACCCCTAAAAACATTAAAAATCCCTAAAAACCCCAAAAACCCTAATAACAACTAAGACCTCAAAAAACCCTTAAACCCCCAAAACTGCTAAAATACTCAAAAAACCTTAAAAACCCCAAAAAACCCTAAAACCCTTGACAATCCCCAATAACCCTCAAAATCCATAAAACTCTAAAAAATCTTAGAAACCATAAAAGTTTTAAAAACCTCTAAAAATCTAAGAAAACATAAAAAACCCTAAAACTTTCAAAACCTCCTAAAAACATAAAAACCCCTAAAAACCTTAAAAACCCAAAAAACCCATAAAATCCCTAAAAACCAATAAAAACTCTAAAACCCCTAAAAACGAAAAAAACTTTAAACACCCGAAAAACAATTAGAAAACTGAAAAAAACCTAAAAACCCAAGAGTCCCTAAAAACCGAGGAAAAACCATAAAACCCGAAAAAATACCTAAAAACCCAAAAAACCATAAAAATCCTAAAAACCTTTAAAAATCCATTAAAACATAAAAAACCCTAAAAACCAAGAAAAACCCTTGAAAACTATAAAATCCCTAAAAACCTTAAAAAACCCAAAAAAAACCCATAAAAACCCTAAAATCCATTAAAAACACTAAAAACCTTTAAAACCCCTAAAAACATAAAAAAAACTCTAAAAACCTTAAACCCCCAAAAAAAATAACAAAACCCCAAAGAGACCATAAAATCCTTAAAACCCCCACACAACCCTTAAAAACCCGCAAAATCCTAAAAAACCCTAAAAACCATAAAAATCTTAAAAAATCATAAAAATCAATGAAAATATAGAAAACCCTAAAACCCCAAAAAAACCTTTGAAAACCATAAAAACCCCTAAAAACCATAAAAACACTAAAACCCAATAAAACCCTAAAAAACCACTAAAACTCTTAAAGACTTTATAACCCCTATAAATGTTAAAAACTATAAAAAACCTTAAAAAACTAAAAAACTGGAAGAAAACCCTGAAAACCCAAAACAACCATAAAACCCTAAAAAACCCTTAAAAACCCTAAAAACATCCAAAAAACCCAAAAACCCTAAAATACCTAAAAACCCTAAAAAAACCCTAAAAACAATAAAAATCCAAAAAAACCCAAATAAATCCATGAAAATGTAAAAACCCCTAAAAACCTTGAAAAAAAATTAAACCCCTAAAAAACGTTAAAAACCCTAAAAATCCTAAAAACAATAAAACCCCTAAAAAACCTTTAAAACCCTAAAAACCCACTATAAAATTAAAACCCCTAAAAATGTTAAAAAAATCTAAAAACCATAAAAACCCAAAAAATTAAAAAAAAAATCTGAAAACCTAAAAGGACACTAAAAACCCTAAAAAACCCCTTTAAAACCCCAACAATCATTAAATTCCTAAAAATCCCCTAAAAATCCATGAAAACATAGAAAACCCTAAAAACCCTGGAAACCATAAAACCCCCAAGAACCATAAAAACCATAAAAATCCAAAATAACACTAAAAACCAAAAAACCCTTTAAAACCCTAAAAACCTTTAAAAAATCTAAAAACCTTAAAAATACTAAAAAATTCAAAAAAAAAACTCCCCTCAAAACCCAAAAAGACACTAAAAATCCTCAAAGACCCTAAAACCCCCTAAAAACCATTAAAACACTCAATATCCCTAAAAACCCTAAAACCCCTAAAAAATGCATGAAAACGTAATGAACCCAAAAAACCATGAAATACCCCTGAAGACCATAAAAAACACCTAAAAACCTAAAACCCCCTAAAATCTCAGAAAACCCCTAAAACCCCACTAAAACCTCTAAAAACCCTTAAAACTCCTAAAACGTTAAAAAAGTCTAAAAACCATAAAAACCCTAAAAATCCCATAAAAACACAAAAAACCATGAAAACCACTAAAACCCCAAAAAACTCTAAAAATCCCTAAAAAACCCTAAAAACCATAAAAAATCCTAAAAACCCCAAAAAATCCATGAAAATGTAAAAAATCCTAAAAACCCTAAAAAACACATAAAAACCATTAAATTCCCTAAAAACCCTAAAAATCCATAAAACCCTAAAAATCCACTAAAACCTCTAAAATCCCTTAAAACACCTAAAAACGTAAAAAATATCTAAAAAATCATAAAACCCATACCCCCCCCCCCAAAGACCATAAAATCCCAGGAAAACCCTAAAACCTATGAAAACCCCTAAAACCACTCAAAATTCCTAAAAACCCTAAAAAACCATAAAAATCCGAAAAATCCTAAATCCCCCCTAAAAATCAATGAAAACTTAAGAACCCCTAAAATCCATGACAACCCCCTTAAAACAAAAAAACCCCAACAAACCATAAAAACCCTAAAAACCCATAAACCCTAAAAACCTCAAAAAACTCTAAAATCCAATTAAACCCCTAAAAATGTTAATAATCTAAAAAACCGTTAAAAACCAAAAACAAACTCCAAAAAAACCCAAAAAACCCAAGACCCTAAAACCCACGAATACCTAAAAGCCCTTGAAAATCATAAAAACCCTCAGAATCCCTAAAACCCCTAAAACCCTTAAAAACTTTAAAAATCCTAAAAAACCCATAAAAATCCATGAAAAAAAAACCCTAAAACCCTCTGAAAATCATAATAACCGCTAAAAACCATTAAAAACCCTAAAAATCACTAAAATATATAGAAACCCTTAAAACCCCTAAAAACATTAAACAAATCTAAAAACCCTTTAACCTTAAAAAACTCAAAATAACCATTAAAATCCAAAAAGAGCCTAGAAACCCTAAAAACCCTAAAACCCCTCTAAATTCCCTAAAAACCCTAAAAACCCAAAAACCATAAAAAATCGTAAAAAACCCAAAAAATCCATGAAAACGTAAAAAACCCTAAAATCCTTGAAAAAACACTGACCATGAATCCCCTAAAAACCTTTAAAACCCTAAAACCACATAAAACCCTTAAACCCCCTAAAAACGTTAAAAACTATAAAAACATTAAAACACTAAAAACGTCAAAAAAATCTAAAAACCCAAAATGACCCTAAAACCCCGAAAAAACTTGAAAAAACCGTAAAAACCATAAAAATCCCAAAACCCCCTAAAAATCCATGAAAATGTGAAGAACCCTAAAAACCATAAAAATCCCAGAAAACCTTAAAATCCCTAAAAAGTTAAAAAAAACTCTAAAAAACTTTAAAGCCCCTAAAAAACTCAAAAAACCCCTAAAACCCAAAAGACCCTAAAAACACTGAAAATCCCTAAAACCCAAAAAAACCCTAAAAACCCTCAAAATCCATAAAAACCATAAGAAAAGCTAAAAACCATAAAAATCCTAAAACCCCCATAAAATTCCATGAACATGTAAAAACCCTAAAAAACTATAAAAACCATAAAACGCCTAAAAACCTTTAAAACGACTAAAAACTCTAAAAACCCTTAGAACCCCTTAAAAAGTTATAATACTAAAAAAACGTTAAAAACCATAAAAAACTTTAAAAACCCTAATAACCCAAAAAGACTCTAAAAACCCAAAGAGACTCTAAAAATCCTGAAAACACTAAAAAACCCCAAAACCCCTTAAAATCACTAAAAACCCAAAAAAACCCTAGAAACCATAAAAATCCTAAAAAAATCAAAAAAAATCAATGAAAATATAAAAACCCCAAAAATCCATGAAAACCCCATGTAAACCACTAAAAACCTTAAAAAACCCCAAACCCCATATAAACCCTAGAAACCTACTAAAACTCTAAAAACCCTTAAAACCCCTAAATACGTTAAAAATGCTAAAAAATATTTAAACCCCACAAAAACTCAAAAAACCCTAAAAACACAAAAGACCCTAAAACCCTGAAAAACCCTGAAAAACCCTAAAAACCTTAAAAAACCCTAAATCCCTAAAAAACCCTAAACACCAAAAAAATAATAAAAACAACAAAAATCCTAAAAAACACTTAAATCCATGAAAATGTTAAAACCACTAAAAATCCTTGAAAACCATAAACCCCCCTAAAAACCATAAAAAACCTAAAAACTCTAAAAACCCACTAAAATCTCTAAAAACCCATAAAACCCCTGAAATGTTAAAAAATCTCTAAAAAACCTTAAAAACCCTTCAAAAGTCATGAAAATCCTAAAACACCAAAATGACCTTAAAAACTCTGAACAAACCTAAAAACCCTAAAACCTTTGAAAATACCAAAAAACCCCTAAAAATCAATGAAAATGAAAATATCATAAAAACCCTAAAAAACAACTAAAAACTCTAAAAACCCTTAAAACCCCAAAAAATGTTAAAGAACTCTAAAAAACCTTAAAAACACAAAAAAAAAACCAAAAAACCCAAAAGGACCATAAAAACCCAGAAAACCCCTAAAACCCCAAAAGACCCTGAAAACCCCTAAGAACCCTTGAAGTCCCTAAAACCCTAAAAACCATAAAAATCTTAAAAACCCCTAAAAATCCGTAAAAAAATAAGAAACCTTAAAAACCCTGAAAATTTCTGAAAATCCCTGAAAACCATAAAGACCCCCGCTTAAAAATCCTAAAACCATAAAAAACTCAAAAAAACTTAAGACCCCTAAAAATGTTAAAAACTCTAAAAAACCTTAAAAACCTAAGAAAATGAAAAAAAACTAAAAAAAACCAAAAGACACTAAAAAACTCTAAAAATCTAAAAAACCCCAAAAAACCCTAAAAACCCTCAGAATCTCTTAAAACCCTAAAAATCCCTAAAAATCATAAAAATCTTAAAAATCTGCTAAAAATCCATAAAAGCGTAGAAAACCCTACGAACCCATTTAAAACCATAAAACCACCTAAAAACCTCAAAAAACCATAAAAACCAATAAAAACTCCAAAAACCCTAAAACCCCCAAAAAAGTTAAAAAACTTTAAAAACCATAAAAATCCAAAAAAAATCAAAAAAATCAAAAAACATACTAAAACCCCTAAAAGACCCTTAAACCCTAAAAACCCCTAAAAACCCCTAAAAACCCTTAAAATCCCTAAAAACCCTAAAAAACCCTAAAACCCATAAAAACATAAAAAACCCCTAAAAATCCATGAAAAGGCAAAAAACCCAAAAAACCCAAAAAACCCTGAAAAACCCCTAAAAACCATAAAGCCCCCTAAAAACCTTAAAAACCCTTAAATACCATAAAAACCCCAAAACCACTAAAAACCCTAAAACCCCTAAAATGTTAAAAACTCTAAAAAATCATAAAACCCCAAAAGACCCTAAAAACCAGGAAAACACATAAAACCCCTGAAAAAACCCTAAAAATCATCAAAATCACTAAAAACCCTAAAAAATCATAAAAACAATAAAAAACTTCAAAAACTATAAAAATCCATAAAAAAAGAAAAAATACCTAAAAATCTTGAAACCATAAACCCCGAAAAGCCTTAAAGAACCATCAAAGCCCATAAAAACCCTAAGAAACCGCTAAAAACATTAAAAACCACAAAACCCCTAAAAAGGTTAGAAAACTCTAAAAAACCTTTAAACACCTAAAAACTCAAAAAACCCTAAAAGACATTAAAACCCCTAGAAAACCCAAAAACCCTTGAAAAACACTAAATATCCTAAAAATCAATAAAAACCATAAAATACCCTAAAAACCATAAAAATCATAAAAATCTTATAAAAACCCATAAAAATGTAAAAAACCTTGAAAACCCTAAAAAACCCCTAAAACCATAAAAAATATCTAAAACCTTAAAAACCCTAAAAACCCATAAAACACCTAAAAACCACGAAACTCTAAAAACCCTTTAAACCCAAAAAAATGTGAAAAATCTCTAAAAAACCTTAAAAACCTTAGAAACCCAAAAATACCCTAAAACCGGAATAAACCTAAAAACCTTAAAATCCCCTAGAAACAATAACCGCCCCCAAAAAAAATCCCTAAACCCCCTAAAAACCATAAAAAAAATAAAAATCTTAAGAAAACCCTAAAAATCCATGAAAATGTAAAGACCCCTAAAAACCCTTAAAAAATGTTGAAACCTAAACCCCCCTAAAAACCTTAAATTACCCAAAACCCCCAAAACAAACTAAAATATCGAAAAAACCTTAAAACCCCTAAAAACATTAAAAAACTTGAAAAAACCTTAAAAACATTAAAAACCTTAAAAAAATAAAAAAAATCTTGAAAACCCAAAAGACCCTAAAAACACTGAACAACCTGAAAACCCCCCTGAAAACCCCTAAAACCCCTCAAAGATACCTAAAACCTTTAAACTCATAAATATCATAAATAACCCCAAAAAATCACAAAAATGTAAAAAACCCTAAAAACCCTGAAAAACTCTTGAAAACCATAAAATCCTCTAAAACCTTAAAAAATCCTCAAAACATATAAAAACCCTAAAATCCCACAAAAAAATCTAAAACCCCTTGGACCCCTAAAAATGAAAAAAAACTCTAAAACACTTTAAAACCCCCAAAAAACCTAAAAGCCATAAAAATCCTAAGACCCAAAAATCCCTGAAAAGGTAAAAATCTCTAAAAACCCTGAAAACCATAAAACCCATAAAACCATAAAAAACCCTAAAAACCCATAAAACAATAAAAAAACACTAAAAAATCACCATTAAAACCCTTAAAGACGTTAAAAAACTCTAAAACCCCAAAAAAACCATGAAAACCATAAATATCCCTAAACCCTAAAAGACTTTAAAAACCCTGAAAAACCCTAAAAACTGTAAACATCCTTAAAAACCTTAAAAAACCATAAAAACCATAAAAATCCTAAAAATCCGTAAAAGTACATGACAATGTAAAAAACCCTAAAAACACTGAAAACCCCCTAAAAACCCTAAACCACTGAAAACTCTAAAACTCCTTAAACCCCTTAAAACCCTAAAGATGTTAAAAACTCTAAAAAACCTTAAAACCTAAAAAACTGTAAAAAAAACTAAAAACCTAAAAATACCCTAAAAACCCTGAAAACCCTTAAACCTCTAAAAAACCTAAAAACCATCAAAATCCCTAAAAACCCTAAAAACCCTACAAAACATAAAAATACAAAAAACCCCTAAAAATCCATAAAAACATAAAAAACCCTAAAGAACCTGAAAACCCTCGAAAAACCATAAAAACCCCTAAAAGCCTTAAAAACCCTAAAAACCTATAAAAACCCTAAAAACCACTAAAAACTCTAAAAAACCTTAAAAACCCTACAAAACTCCAAAAAAACCAGAAAACCACAAAATACCCAAAAAAACCAAAAAAACCTCTAAAAACCATAAAATTCCCTTAAAAACCTTAATACCTGAAAAATCCATAAGTACCCTAAAAATCCCTAAAAACCATAAAAATAAAAAAAAATATCTAAAAATCCCTAAAATCGTAAAAACCCTGAAAACCCCTGAAAAACCATAAAACCCCCCTCAAAACCTTTAAAACCGTAAAACCCATAAAAATCCTAAAAATGGATAAAAACTCTAAAAACCCATAAAACCCCTAAAAATGGTAAATAAAATACCACGATTAATGCACTTTTACGTAGATATTCTCTCTTATATTTGCTGGATTCTAAACTCCTTGGTTTTGAATACATTAATGATTTATATTCCACATATACAGGTTTTGGGGAACCTTTTGGTCATTGCCAACCTGGAGTTACTTGGGAGAAGTTTTATTTGTATGATGGATTCTTATTCCAGATTGATAAGATTTGTATTCCCAATTGCTCTATCTATTTACTTTTACTAAAGGAGTTAAATTATGGTGGGTTAATGGGACACTTTGGTGTTGTAAAAACTTTAAGAATTCTAAGTGAGCATTTTTATTAGCCTAGGATGTCTAGAGATGTTGAAAATTTTGTGATAAAGTGCATTGTTTTCCATAAATCCAAATCTAAACTGAACCCACAGGGATTATATCTTCCCCTCACAACCCCCAACACCCCTTGGGAGGACATACCAATGAAATTTATTATGGGGTTACTAAGAACCAAGAGGGTGAGAGATTCCATTTTTTTGTGGTGGATCGGTTTTCTAAAATGACACATTTTATTCCTTGTCACAATACAGATGATGCCACTAACATTGCAACACTTTTTTTTAGGAAGTAGACAAACTATATAGAATTCCAAGGATAATTTTCTTGGATCACAACACAAAATTACTTAGTTACTTTTGGAAGATCTTGTCGAGAAAACTGGGTATGAAGTTACTATTTTCCACTAATTTTCATCCGCAAAGTGATGGGAAAACAAAGGTGGTGAATCAAACACTATCATATCTTCTATAAAAAAAATTCATGTAGAATCTCAAGAATTTGAAGGAGTGTCAGCCACATGTGGAATTCACATATAACATGGCTAAGCATTCCACTTCTCAATATTCACCATTTGAAATTTTTTACGTTTTTAACCCCTTTTCCCCTATTGATCTAGTTCCTTTACCTTTGTAGGAAGAAAATAATATGGATGCGAAAGGACGCGAAGAATTTATCAAACAACTCTATGAAAATGTAAGGAATAATATCAAGTAGATGACCCTGAAATACATTGATTGTGCAAAAAAGGGTCGTAAGCAAGTGTTGTTCAAACCCGATGACTTAGTTTGGATTTTTATTCGAAAGGAAATATTTCCGAACAAGCAGAAATCAAAACTCATGCCTTGAGAAGGCGAACCTTTCTGAGTGCTCAAGAATATTAACAACAATGCTTACAAGATAGCTCTACAAGGTGAGTATGGTGTAAGTTCACTTTCAATGATTCTGGTCTTTCTCCTTTTTTGGGTGTAGAGGATGAAGAGTCGAGGATGAATTCTTTTCAATAGGGGAGGATGATGAGAACCCTGTTGAAGGCACTGAGTTGATTTCCCTAGTGGAGGAGTTGGATTTGCAAGGATCGATGATGTGAGGGAGATTTAAGAGGTTGAATGCTACAATGGGTGCCCATCTCATTTCATTAATGGTCTTATGGATCTCTCCTTGCACGGATGGACCAAATGGGCCTAGTATATCACTTATTCAAGCCCAAACACGATGTTTAAAGCTTGGAACACATAGTTGCATGAATTTTGGAAGCCTTACCCACATGGAGGATTCTAGAATGACATCTTTTGACACAAAGTCAAATCTGGTGGGCTAGGCACTCAAAATCTAATCTGATGGGCTATAGTTGGAAAGTTGTGTGCTTCTTTTCCAAAAAGTTTTTGGTAGACTTTATCTTTTTGAATTTAAGGGAACAAAGTAGGTTTATCCTTTATGACTTAGGGTATTAGACCCTTAACTATTGTATCACCCCTTGGCTATAAATATCCACCCCCATGGCAATTGTATGGAATTCCAGATTTATATAGAGAAATTATTCTTTGTTTCTCTCTGTTGTGTGAGGATTATTCCAGTCCCCCCCCCAATGTTGTGAAGATTGAGCCACCCCCCTGCATCTCGCAGCAAAACCCTAAAACCCCCTGAAAAACCCTAAACACTACAAAATAAAAAAAAACCTAAAAACAATTAAAATCCTAAAAACCCTTAAAATCCATGAAAATGAAAAAAAGTAAAACCTGAAAACTATAAAACCCCAAAAAAATTTAAAAAGCACAAAACCCATAAAAACTCTAAAAACCACAAAAACTCTAAAACCCCATAAAATATGTAAAAACACTAAAAACTCTAAAAAACCTAAAAAACCCTTAAGAACCCAAAAATATCCTAAAAATACTAAAAACACTCAAAACCATAATACTACTAAAACCCCCTAAAAACCCTCAAAATACCTAAAAACCCTAAAAACCCTAAAAAGCACAAAAATCCTAAAACCCCCTAAAATGCAAGAAAATGTAAAAAACCCTGAAAACCACTTGAAAACCATAAATCCCTAAAACCTTAAAACCCCACAACAACCCTAAAAAACCCACTAAAAACTCTAAAAAAACCATAAAACCTCTAAAAACGTTAAAAAAAATCTAAAAACGCGTAGAAACCCTCAAAACTCAAGAAACCCTAAAAACCCAAAAAGACCCTAAAAACCTTAAAAACCCTAAAAACCACTAAAAACCCTAAAAACAATAAAAACCATAAAAATTATAAAAACTCCTTAAAATCCATGAAAACTTAAAAAACTCTAAAAACCATGAAAACCCCCCAAAACCATAAAAATCTTAATATACTTCAAAACCCATAAATACCCTAAAAACCACTAAAAACTCTTAAATCCTTAAAACCCCTAAAAATATTAAAAAACTCTAAAAACACTTTAAAACCTTGAAAAAAGGAAAACACCCCCTTAAAAACCTTAAAAACCCTAAAAAACCTGAAAATCCTAAAACCCTCAATATCCCTAAAAACCCCTAAAAACCGTAAAAATCCTGAAAACCGTAAAAAATCCATGAAAATGAAAAAACACTAAGTGCCTAAAAAACACTTAAAAATCATAAAACCCCAAAAAACCAAAAAACCCTAAAACCCCATAAAAACCCAAAAACCATTAAAAACTCTAAAAACCCTTCAACCCATAAAAATGTTAAAAACTCTAAAAAACCATAAAACCCCTAAAAAAATAAAAAAAACCCTAAAAACACAAAAGGCCCTAAAAACACTAAAAAACCCTAAAAACCCTAAAAACCCATGAAAACCCTAAAACCCATAAAAAACCATAAAAAACCATAAAACCCTAAAAACCAAAAAAATCCTAAAACCCCCCTAAAAATCCATGAAAATTTAAAAAACCCTAAAAATTTGAAAAACCCATGAAAAATATAAAACCCCTAAAAACCATAAAAAAACCTAAACTCCATAACACCCTAAAAACCCACTAGAAATTCAAAAAACCTTAAACCCCTAATAACGTTATAAAACTTTAAAAAATCTTAAAAATCCAAAAAACTCAAAAAAAATCCTTAAAACCCAAAAAGACACTAAAAACCCTAAAACACCTAAAAGCCCTAAAAACCTCTGAAACCCCTAAAAACCCTAAAAATCCCTAAAACGTAAAAAACTCTAAAAACCATAAAAATCCAAAAAAAACTCAAAAAACCCCCAAAAAACAAAAAGACCCTAAAAACTCTAAAACCTATGGAAAACCCTAAAAACCCTCAAAATCACAAAAAACCCTAAAAAACCCTAAAAACCATAAAATTCCTAATAAACTAAAAAAATCCATGAAAACTTAAAAAATGCTTAAAACCCTGAAAACTAGAAAAACCAATAAAAACAATTAAAAACCCTAAAAACCCTAAAAAACCCCAAAACCACTAAAAGCTCTAAAAACCATTTAAACCCCAAAAAATGTTAAAGAACTCTAAAAAAACTTAAAAAACCTAAAAAAACTCGAAAAAAACCCTAAAAACCCAAAAAGATCCTAAAACCCTTGAAAACCCCTAAAAACCCCTAAAAACCCTAAAACCCTTGAAGAACCCTAAAAACCCTAAAACCCATAAAAACCCTAAAAAACCATAAAACCATAAAAATATTAAAAAACCCCTAAAATCCATCAAAATGTAAAAAAACATGAAAATAATGAAGAACTGAAATATATAAAACCACCTAAAAACCTTACCCCCAAACCCATAAAAACCATTAAAACCCAAAAAATGTTAAATAACTCCAAAAGACCTTAAAAACCCTAAAAACCTAAAAAGACCCTAAAAACTTCGAAACACCATAAAAACCCTAAAACCCCTAAAACCTTGGAAGAATCCTAAAAACCCTAAAACAACCTAGAAACCATAAAAATCCTAAAAAAAACACCTAAATTCAAAGAAAATGTAAAAAACCCTATAAACCCTGAAAAAACCCTAAAACTCACTAAAAACCCTAAACCACCTAAAAAGAATAAAAAAGCTATAAAAAACTTAAAAAGCCTAAAAACTCAAAAAAACCCCCAAAAAATCCAAAATGACCAAAAAAATCCAGAAACCCCGTAAAAACCCGAAAACCCCTGAAAACTCTCAGAATCCCTTAAACTCCTAAAAACCATAAAAAGCATAAAAATCCTTAATAAAACCTAAAAATCCTCGAAAATGTAAAAAATCCTAAAAACAATGAAAACCCCCTAAAAACCTTAAAATACCATAAAAACCCTAAAAACAACAAAAAACTCTAAAAACCCTTAAACCCACTAAAATGATAAAAAAACTCTAAAAAGCCTTAAAACCCCTGAAAAACCTAAAAAACCATGAAAAACCCTAAAAACCCTCAAAATCCCTAAAAACCCTAAATACCATGAAAACCATAAAAATCTTAAAAACAACTAAAAATCCATGAAAATGTAAAAAAGCCCAAAAACCTTGAAAAAAACCCTTCAAAAACATAAATACCCCTTAAAACCTTAGAAACCCTAAAAACAACTTAAAACTCTAAAAACCCTTGAACCCCAAAAAATGTTAAAAACCACTAAAAACCCTTAAAACACCTAAAAAATAAAATAAAAAGACAAAAATACCCTAAAAACACTTAAAATCCCTTAAAATGTAAACACCTAAAAAACCCTAAGAACCCAAAAAATCCGTAGAAACCCTAAAAAACCCTAATACTATAAATTTTCTAAAAACCCTAAAATTCCAACAAAACGTAGCAAACCCTAAAAACCTAGAAAACCCCTAAAAACCTTAAAAATCCTAAAAACCCATAAAATTCCTAAAAACCCACAAAAAACTATAAAAACCCTTAAAACCCCAAAAATGTAAAAAACAATGAAAAACCTTAAAAACCCTAAAAACTCAAAAAACACTAAAAACTCAAAAAAACCCCTCTAAAACCCTTATAAACACTAAAAATGACTGAATAGACATAAAACCCCTAAAACCCATCAAAATCACTAAAAACCCTAAGACTGATAAAAGTCGCAAAAACCAGAAAAATCCATGAAAATGTAAAATCCCTAAAAACCCTAACCCCCCCCCCCCCCGAAAACCATAAAGACCCTAAAAACTCAAAAAATAACCTAAAAGCCCAAAACGACCCTAAAAACCTTAAAAACCCCTCAAAACACCTAAAACCCCTCAAAATCAATGATAACCCTAAAAAATTGTAAAAACCATAAAAATCCTAAAAAACCCTAAAAATCCATAAAAACGTTAAAAACCCTAAAAACCATGAAAAAACCCTAAAAACCATAAAAATCCCCAAAAACCATAAAAACCCACGGAAAACTCAAAAACCCTTAAAACCCCAATAAATGTAAAAAAACACTAAAAACCTTATAACCGCAAACAAACTCAAAAAGTAAACCCTAAAAACCCCAAAAGACACTAAAACCCTAAAAACCCATAAAACCTCTGAAAAACCCCGAAAACCCCTCAAAATCCCTAAAAACCCTAAAAACCCTAAAAAGTATTAAAACTCAAAAAACCTCTAAAAATCCAGGAAAATATAAAAAAACACTAAAACCCTAAACCCCCCCCCAAAAAAAACCATAAAACCCGTAAAAACCGTTAAATCCCTAATAAATAACTAAAAACTCTAAAAGCTTTAAAATCCCAAATAGTGTTTAAAAATAATAAAAAAACCTTAAAAACCGTAAAAAACCCACAAAAACCCCCAAAACCCCAAAAGACCCTAAAAACAAAAAAACCCTAAAAACCCCCTCAAAATCCCTAAGACCCCTCAAAATCAAAAAAATCCTAAAACACCCTTAAAAATCCATAAAAATGTAAAAAACTCTAAAGACCCCAAAAACCCACTAAAAACATAAAAACACCTAAAACACATAAAAATCCCACAAAACTACTAAAAACACTAAAACCCCTAAAAAATTTGAAAAACTCTAAAAAACCTTAAAAATCCTAAAAAAAATAAAAAAAAACATAAAAACCCCAAAAGGACCTTAACTACCCTGAAAAACCCTAAAAACCCTCAAAAATCCCTAAAAACCGTAAAAACCATAAAAATAATAAAACCCCCTAAAAATTGATGAAAACATAAAAAACACTGAAAACCTCATGAAAACCATTAATAACTTTAAAAGCCTTTAAAACCCTAAAGAACCCCCAAAACTATAAAAACTACTAAAAACTCTAAAAACCCTTAAAACGACTAAAACATTGAAAAACTCAAAAAACCCATAAAACTCTAAAAACTCAAAAAATAACCATAAATACAAACAAACCCTAAAAACCCTGAAAACCCCTAAAAACCTTAAAAACATTCAAAAACCTAAAAAAACTCAAAATCCATAGAAACCCTAAAAAAACCTAAAAACTATCAAAATCCTTAAAAACCCCGGAAAATCCATGAAATGTAACAAACCTTAAAACACCCCAAAAAAACCACTTAAAACCCAAAAATCGTTTAAAACCCTAAAAACCCAAAAAATCCAAAAAACCCAAAATGCCCACTAAAAACTCTAAAAACCCTTTAAACCCCTAAAAACATTAAAAACACTAAAAAACCTTAAAACCCTGAATAACTCAAAAAAACCCCAACCCCCAAAAACTATCATAAAACCATCAAAATCAAAAAACCCCTAAAAACCCTAAAGTTGATAGAAATCCTAAAAACCCCCTGAAAATCCATGAAAATGTAAAACGACCAAAAAACCCTAAAAAACTATGAAAACCCTAAAAACCCCTAAACCCTGAAATAGCCCAAAACACATAAAAACCCTTAAAACCCACTAAAAACTCAAAAAAAAACCTGAAACCCCTAAAAAGTTAAAAAACTTAAAAACCTTTTAAAAAATCAAAAAATCCCCTAAAAACCCGAAAGACAAAAAATAACCAAAAAAACCTAGAAACCCAAAAAAAACATGAAAACCCTGAAAAATACTGAAAATTCCAAAAAAAACCCTAAAAACCATAAAAATTATAAAAAACCCCTAAAAATACATGAAAATGTAAAAAACCCAAAAAACCCTGAAAACCCATGAAAACCATAAAAACCATAAAAACCCATAAAAATGATAAAAAACACTAAACACCCATAAAAACACTAAAAACCCATTGAAACTATAAAATCCTAACAATGTTTAATAACTCTGAAAAAACTTTAAAACCCTAAAAACTCTAAAAACCCTAAAAACCCAATAAAAACATAAAAATCCTAAAAAACCCAAAAAACCCTGAAAAACCCCAAAAACTTGGAAATCCCTAAAAACCCTAAAAACCATATAAATCCTAAAAAACCCTTAAAATCCATGAAAATGTAAAAGTCCATAAAACCATGAAAAGCCCCAGAAAACCATAAAAACCACTAAAACCTTAAAAACCCCCTAAAACCCCCATAAAAACCCTAAACACCGACTAAAAACTAAAAAACCCCTTATAACCACTAAAAACGTTAAAAAACTCTAAAATATCTTTAAAACCCAAAAAAATCAACCCCCCCCCCAAAAAAAACCCCGAAACCCTTGAAAAACACAAAAAACCTAAGAACCCCTGAAAACCCCTAAAAAACCTCAAAATCCTAAAACCCCTAAATTTCCATGAAAATGTAAAAAACATTAAATACCCCCTAAAAACCATAAAAACCCCCAAAATATTAAAAAACCCAAAAAAACCCCTAAAATACCTCAAAATCCCTAAAAATAATAAAAATCCATAAAAATCCTAAAAAAATACTAAAAATCTATGAAAACATAAAAAACCCAAAAACCCCTAAAAATAATAAAAACCCCTAAAACCCCCAAAAAACCCAAAAAACACATAAAAATCCACTAAAAGTATAAAAACCCTTTAAACCCCTAAAAATGTTAAAAACACTAAAAACATTAAAAGCCCTTAAAACTCAAAAAAATACCTAAACCCAAAAGACCTTAAAAACCATGAAAAACCATAAAACCCCTAAAAATCCTAAAAACCCTCAAAAACCCTTAAAACCCTAAAGACCCCAAAAACCCATAAAAATCTTAAAAAACCCATAAAAATCAATGAAAACATTAAAAAACATAAAAAACCCTTGAAAACCATAAAAAACCCTACAAACCTTAAAACCCCTAAAAACCCTAAAAACCCACTAAAAACTCTAAAAACCATCAAAACCCTAAAAATGTTAAAAAACTCTAAAAACCCTTAAACTCCCTAAAAACTCAAAAAAAAAATCTAAAAACCCAAAAGACCAAAAAAACCCCGAAAACCCATAAAACCCCTCAAAATACCTAAAAGCCCCCCAAAAGACCATAAAAACAATAAAAAACATTAAAACCCCATAAAATCCATGAAAATGTAAAAAAGCCCCTAAAGCCCCTAAAAACCCTTGGAAACCATAAAAAACATTAAAATAACCTAAAACCCATAAAAACCCTAAAACCCACTAAAAACTCTAAAAGCCCTTAAAACCCCTAAAAATGTTAAAAACTCTAAAAACCATAAAAACCCTAAAAAACTCAAAAAACCCTAAAAGACCAAAAGACCCTAAAACCCATGAAAACTCTAAAACCCCCTGAAAACCCCTATAAACCTTCAAAATCTCTAAAAACCCTAAAAACCATAAAAATCATAAAAATCCCTAAAAATCCATGAAAACATAAAAAACTCTAAAATCCTGGAAAACCCCTAAAGTCCATAAAACCTCCTAAAAACCTTAAAACCCCCTAAAAACCCATAAAACCCTAAAAAACACTAAAAAATCTAAATTCCTTTAAAACACCGAACAACATTTAAAGACTCTTAAAACCTTTAAAACCTAAAAAAACTCAAAAATACACCAAAAGGACCCTAAAAACACCAAAAAAACCCAAAAAAACATACATATCCTAATAAACCCCTAAAAATCCATGATGATGTAAAAAACCCAAAAAACCTTGAAACCCCTTGAAAACCTAAAACCCCTAAAAACCTTAGAAAATCCTAAAACCCCATAAATCCCCTAAAACCCACTAAAACCCTGAAAAACCCGTAAAACACCTAAAAACGTTAAAACTCTATAAAACCTTAAAAACCCTAAAAAACTAAAAAAATACCCTAAAGACAAAAAAGACCCTAAAAACATTCAACAACCCTAAGACACATAAAAACACATGAAAATCCCTAAAATGATCAAAATCCCTAAAAACCATAAAAAACCTAGAAACCATAAAAATCCTTGAAAACGTAAAAAACCCTGAAAACCCCTTGAAAACCATAAAAATCCCTAAAAGCATTAAAAAAACCTAAAACCCATAAAAACCCTAAAAACCACTAAAAATTTGAAAACCCTTAAAACCCCTAAAAACATTAAAAAACACTAAAATCCCACAAACCCCCCAAAAAATCCTGAAAAACCCAAAAACCCCAAAAGACCATAAAACCCCTACAAACCCTAAAAACCCTAAAACCCCTTGAAAATCCCTAAAACCCTCAACATCCAAAACCATAAAAAACCTAAAAAAACCTTAAAAATCAAAGAAAACGTAAAAAAGCCTAAAATCCCTGAATAACCCCTAAAAACAAAAAACAAACCCCTAAAAACCTTAAAAATCCCTAAAACCCCATAAAATCCTAAAAACACTAAAAACTCTAAAAATCCTTTAAACCCCTAAAAATGTTAAAAAATATTGAAAAACCTTAAAAACCCTAAAAAAACTCAAAAAAACCTAAAAACCCAAAATGAACCAAAAAACCATGAACCCCCCCCCCCCAAAAAAAAAACCCTAAAAACACTAAAAACCTTCAGAAACCCTAAAAAACCACCTGAAAGACATAAAAAACCCTAAAAACATTTAAAAAACCATAAAAATCCATAAAACACTAAAAACCACTCAAAACTCTAAAAACCCTTAAAACCCCTAAAAACGTTTAAATACCCTAAAAACCTTAAAACCCGAAAAAGATAAAAAAAATCCCTAAATCCCAAAAAAGACCCTCAAACTCTGCAAAACTCTGAAAAATCATAAAAAATCTCTAAATCCCTAAAAACCCTAGAAAGAACACAAAAAAATCATACAGATCCTCAAATCCCCCTAAAAATCCATGATATCATAAATAACTCTAAAACCCCCGAAAACCCCTGAAAACAATAAAAACCCCTAAAAACCTTCCAAGCCCCTAAAAACCGACAGACAACAAAAAACAATCAAAAACTCAAAAAACTTGTAAAACACCCAATAAAGTTAAAAAACTATAAAACCCTCAAAATCCCTAACAACACTAAAAGCCTTAGAAACCATAAAAATCCTAAAAACCCCTAAAAATCCATGAAAATGTGAAAAAACCCTAAAACCCCCAAAAAAACTCCTGAAAACCATAAAAACGTTAATAAATCCTAAAACCCATAAAACCCACTAAAAACTAAAAGACCATGAAAACTCGAAAAAAAATAGCGTAAAAAGACTCTAAAAACATCGAAAAACCCTACAAATCTAAAAAGCCCTTGAAAAGCCCAAAAACCCCTCGAAATCCTTAAAAACCCTAAAAACCATAAAAAACCTAAAAACCCTCAACATTAATGAAAACGTAAAAAGCCAAACCCCCCTAAAAGCCTTAAAAAACCCAAAAAACCCAAAAAACCCTAAAACACTATAAAATCTAAAAACCATTAAAACCCCTAAAAAACTCTGAAAACCTTTAAAACCCTAAAGAGATAAAAAAACCTTAAACCCAAAACAACCCAAAAAACCCTAAAAAAACCTAAATCCCCAGAAAACCCCTAAAAACCCTAAAACCCCTCAAAATCACTAAAAATACTAAAAAACCGAAAAACCAATAAAAATACTAAAAAACACCTTAAAATCCATGAAAACATAAACAACCCTAAAAACCATAAAAAACCCTCGAAAACCATAAACCCCCTAAAAACCATAAAAAACCTAAAACCAATAAAAACCCTAAAACCCACTAAAAATACTAAAAACCCTTAAAACCCCTAAAGAGTTAAAAAAACTCTAAAAAACCTTAAAAACAAAAAAAAACTCAAAAAAACATCCAAACCCCAAAACAACCTAAAGACCCAGAAAAACCCTAAAACCCTAAAACCCTAGAAACCCCAGAAAAACCCTAAAACCCATCAAAATCCCTAAATCCCCTTAAAACCCTAAAAATTATAAAAATCCTAAAAACCCCTAAAAATCAATGAAAATGTAAAAGACCATAAAACCCCTGAAAACCCGCTAAAACAAAAAAACCCCTAAAAACCTTAAAAACACTAAAAACCCAAAAAAAACACTAAAACTCTAAAAAACCTTTAAAAACATAAAAACGTGAAAATCTCTAAAAAACCTTAAAAAATCAAAAATATCCTCAAAACCCAAAAAGACCCAAAAACCTCCAAAAACCCAAGAAAACCCCTCAAAATCCCAAAAAACCCAAAAAACCATAAAAATCCTAAAAACCCTAAAACCCCCCAAAAAGTCTAGGAAAATGTAAACAACCATAAAAACCCTGAAAACCCCCAAAAATAATAAAAACAATTTAAAACATTAAAAACCCATAAAAACCCTAAAAACCATCAAAATCCTTAAAAACCCTAAAAACCATAAAAAATAAAAATCCTAAAAAACCCATAAAAATCAATGGAAATGTCAAAATCCCTAAAAACCTCGACAAAACCCTACAAACCATAAAAAACCCTAAAAACATAAAAACTCCTAAAATCCTATAAAAAACCCTACAAACCACTAAAAACCCTTTAAACCCCTAAAACGTTTAAAAATATATAAAACCTTAAAAACCCTAAAAAATAAAATTAACCCAAAATCCCAAAAGGACACTAAAAACACCTAAAATCCCCTAAAAACCCACAAAAACTCTCAAAAACCCTAATAAACCTAAATACCACTAAAAACCATAAAAATCCTACAAAACCATTAAAATCCATGAAAACGTAAAAAAATCTAAAAACCCTGAAAACCCCTTCAAAACCATAAAACCTCATAGTAACCTTAAAAAAACTACAAAAAACCCATAAAACACTAAAGAACCACTAAAAAATCTAAAGACCCTTTAAACCCCTAAAAACGTTAAAAAGTCATAAAAACCTTAAAACCCCTAAAAACTAAAAAAACCCAAAACCCAAAAAAGAAATTAAAGAGCCTTGAAAACCCCTAAAAACCCTCATAATCACTAAAATCCCTAAAAACAAAAAAACCAAAAAAATCCTCAAATACCCCTTAAAAATCCATGAAAACGTAAGAAACCCTAAAAACCCAAAACCCCCTAAAAACTATAAAAACCCCAAAAAACTTTATAAAAAACAAAAAACCTATAAAAACTTCAAAAAAAACTAAAAAAATCAAAAAAAAACCTAAAACTCCAATAGACCCTAAAACCCTGAAAACCCCTAAAAACTCCTAAAACACCCTAAAAACCCTCAAAAACTCTAAAAAACCCTAAAAATCCTAAAAAATCAATACATATTCAGGAAAAAGTAAAATGCCCCAAAAACCCTGAAAAAACACTAAAAACCTTAAAAACCCAAAAAACCCATAAAAACCCTAAACACCACTAAAAAGTCTAAAACCCCTAAAAATGTTAAAAACTCTAAAAAACCTTAAAAACCAGAAAAAACTCTAAAAAACCCTCAAAACCCAAAAATACCATATAAACCTGAAAAAAACCCTAAAAACCATAAAACCATAGGAAAACCCTGAAAACCCTCAAAAACCCTAAAACCCCCCAAACCTATAAAAAGATTAAAAAATTCTTAAAAATCAAGGAAAACGTAAAAAACCCTAAAAACCATGAACCCCCATTAAAACCATAACCCCCCTAAAAACTGTAAAAACCACATGAAAATCCTAAAAACCACAAAAAACTCAAAAAAACCAAGAAAACCCAAAAAGTCTATAAAAACCCAAAAAACCAAAAAATCCTATAAACCCACTAAAAATCCATGAAAATGTAAAAAACACAATAAACTATGAAGAACCCCTCAAACCAATAAAAATCCCTAAAAACCATAACAAACCCTAAAAGCCTAAAAACCACTAAATAAATCTAGAACCCTTAAAACCCCTAAAAAGTTAAAAAACTCTAAAAAACAATAAAAAACTCAAAAAACTGTAAAAACCAAGAAGGAACTAAAAACCTTAAAAACCCCTAAAACCCCTAAAAACCCTAGAACCGAAAAAATACCTAAAACACCTAAAAACCACTAATATCCATGAAAACATAGAAAACCCTAAAAAACCACTGAAAACCAAAAAAAAACCCTAAAAACTTTAAAACCCTAAAAATCCATAAAAAACCATAAAAACCACTAACATCTATAAAAAACCCCCAAACCCCAAAATACATTAAAAAACCTAAAAACCCAAAAAACCATAAAGATCCTAAAAAATCCCTAAAAAATGATGAAAACATAAAAAACACAAAAAACCCTAAAAACCTTGAAAACCATAAAACCCCATAAGAACATAAAAAATAGTAAAAACCCTAAAACCCACTTAAATCTAAAAAAACTCTTAAAACACCTAAAATGTTAAAACTCTAGAAAACCTTAAATACCTAAAAAACTAAAAAAACACCAAAACACCCAAAAGATCCTAAAAACCCCTACAAACCTTGAAAACCCTCAAAATCTCTAAAAACTCTAAAAATGTGATTATGAGGTAGAGCTTTGGGCAATGATCAAAGCAGTTCATTTTACTAATCAATTTTGGTGGAAGCGCCTTTGGAATGAATCTGACTCGATCTTGGCGGTGGAGGCCCTCAAAAACAAATCAAGAAGGGTACCTTGATAATTCTCCCACATTAGATTGATTGCCTCAAGGTATACCAGGACCTCACTCTCAAAAATGTGGGGTGAAAAAGGACCACATTGATCTCCTTTTCCCTAAAAACCCTAAAAAACACTAAAAACTATTTAAAATCCTAAAAATCTCTTAAAAATCGATGAAAACGTAAAAACACTAAAAACCCTGAAAAAACTTAAAAAAAACCATAAAACCCTAAAAATCTAGAAAAAATTCTAAAAACCCTTTAAACCCCTAAAAACATTAAAAACTCTAAAAAACCTTTAAAATCCTAAAAAATTCAAAAAACCCCTAAAAATCCAAAAAGACCCTAAAAACCCTAAAAACCCTAAAAACTATAAATACCCCTAAAGAATCCGAAAACCCCTCAAAATCCCTAAAAACAATAAAAATCCAAAAAAAACCCAAAAATCCCTAAAAATATACGAAACTCTAAAACCATGAGAACCCCCTGAAAACCATGAAACACCCAAAAAAACATCAAAAACCCATAAAAACTCTATTAAACCGCTAAAACTCCAAAAAACCCATAAAACCCCTAAAATGTTAAAAAACTCTACAAAACCCTAAAAATCCAAACATACTCAAAAAAACCATAAAGACCCAAAAAGACAATAAAATCCCTAAAAACCCTTTAAACCCTAAAACTCCTAAAACCCCCTAAAAACCCTCAAAATCTCTAAAAACCCTAAAATATCTAAAAACCACAAAAATCCTAAAAAAATCCCTAAATATACATTAAAATGTAAAAAACCATAACAACCTTGAAAAAACCTTGAAACCATAAAAATCCATAAAACCCTTAAAAAATCCTAAAAAAGAAAAAAAACCTAAAAACCCACTAAAATTTCAAAAAATACTTAAAACCCATAAAAACATTAAAAAACTCAAGGAAAATCCTAGAACCGAAAAACACATAAAGAACATGAAAACACTAAAAACCTAGGAAAATAAAAAATTCATCAAAATCCCAAAAACCAAAAAAAACACTAAAAACCATAAAAAACCTAAAACCCCCTAAAAATCCAGGAAAACGTAAAAAACCGTAAAAACCTTGAAAATAACCTGAATACCATTAAAACCCTTACAAACCTTAAAAACCTTAAATACCCTAAAAACCCATAAAACCAATTAAAACCCTCAAAAAGCTTAAAAAACCTAAAAAACTCAAAAAACCCTAAAACTGAAAAATACCCTAAAAACCATGAAAAACCTTTAACCCCTAAAAACACCTAAAAACCCTCAAAACCCTCAAAACCCTCAAAACCCTCAAAACCCCTAAAAACTAGAAAAATACTAAAAAGGTACTTAAAAATACATGAAGACGAAAAGAATCCTAAAAACTATGAAAAACCACTAAAAGCCCTAAAAACCCAAAAACCATAAAATTTCAAAGAAACCCCTAAAATGCACGAAAGCATAAAAACCCTGGAAAACCCCTGAAAACCAAAAAAAAACTACTAAAAGCCTTAAAAACCATAAAAACCCATAAAAACCCTAAAACCCATTAAAATTTATAAAAACCCTTAAATCTCATAAAAATGTTAAAAAATTCTAAAGAAACTTAAAAACCCTAAAAACTCAAAAAAACCCTAAAACCCAAAAAGACTCTAAAAACCATAAAAACCCCTAAAAACCCTAAAAACATTTGAAAACCTGTAAAAACCCTAAAAACACTCAAAATTTCTAGAAACCTTGAAAACCATAAAAATCCCTGAAAACGTAAAAAACCCTAAAAATCCAAAAAAACCCTTAAAAGCATAAATTCCCCTAAAAACCTTAAAAATTGTAAAAACCATAAAACCACTAAAAACCAAGTAAAATATATAAATACGCTTATATCCCAGCCATTAAATTTTTTAAAAAAACTCTCAAAAACCTGAAAATCCCAAAAAAACTCAAAAAACCCTAAAAACCCAAAAGTCTCTAAAACCATGAAAACCCCTAAAAATCCCTGAAAACTCATAAAAGACCCTCAAAGTCAACGAAAAATCCAAAAAAACCCTAAAAACCCAAAAAAAATCAGAAAAACCCTTAAAAATCCATTAAATATAAAGAACCCAAAAAACCCTGAAAACCATAAAAATCCCAAAAACTCTTAAATACCCTTAAAACCCCACAAAAACCCTAAAAACCCACTAAACTCTCTAAAAACCTCAAAATCCCTAAAAACATTAAAAAATATAAAAATCCATAAGAACCCTAAAAAACTCAAAAATTCCTAAAACCCCAAAACACCCTAAAAAACCTGAAAACTCTTATAAACCCGAAGAAACCCCTGAAAGACCCAAGAAAACCCTTAAAATCCCAAAATACATAAAAATCTAGAAAACCCTAAAAACCATAAAAATCCTAAAAGATACCTAAAAATCCATGAAAACATAAAAAACATTAAAAACCTTAAAAAACCTTAAAAACCATAAAAACTGAAAAAAAAACTAGAAAAAACCCTAAAACCCCATAAAAACCTTAAAACCCCCCTAAAACTCTAAAAACCCTTAAGACCCCAAAAAAATTAAAAACTCTAAAAAACCTTAAAAACCATAAAAAACTCAAAAAACCTGAAAAACACAAAAAAGACCTTAAAAACCCTAAAAACCCTTGAAAACTCCTAAAAACCCTCAAAATCACTAAAAACCCTAAAACCATAAAAACCATCAAAATACTAACAAAATTCTAAAAATCCCTGAATATGTAAAAAATCCTAAAAAACCCCTGAAGACCATAAAACCCCAAAAAGACACTAAAAGCCCTGAAAACCTTAAAACCCCTAAAACCTGTGGAAAACCCCTAAAACACTTCAAAATCCCTAAAACCCTAAAAACTATAAAAATCATAAACCCCCAAAAAGTCCATGAAAACATAAAAACCTATACAAAACCCTAAAAACCATAAAAACCCTAATACCCCCTAAAAATACATGAAAACATAAAACCCCAAAAATCAATAAAATATCCTTAAAAACCATAAAAACTCTTAAAACCCTTAAAAACCCTAAAGCCCATAAAAATCCTAAAAATCACAAAAACCCCTAACAACCCTTGAAAATGTTAAAAAAAATATAAAATACCATAAACCCATAAAAAACTCAAAAAAATCCTTAAAACCCAAAATGACCCTAAAAGCCCTAAAAACACTAAAATCTCTCGAATTACCTACAAACCCTACAACCCATAAAAACACTAAAAAACCAACCCCCCCCCCCAAAAAAAACTTAATTAAAATGTAAAATATCCTCAAAACCCTAAAAAACCCCTGAAAAACATAAAACCCCTAAAAACCTTTAAAAACCCATAAATAGAACTAAAAACTCAAAAAATATTAAAAACCCCAAAAAATATTAAAAAACTCTAAAAACCTTAAAACCCCCCAAAAACCTAAAAAAAACCCTAAAACACAAAAAGATCCTAAAACTCCTGAAAAACCATAAAAGTGCCTGAAAATCTCTAAAACCCTTCAAAATCCCTAAACAACTGAAAAACAATAAAATCTTAAAAAATACCAAAAAATCCATGAAAATATAAAAAATCCTAAAAACCCGTAAAAACACCGGAAAACCATAAAACCCATAAAAATCTAAAGAACACTAAAAACCCATAAAACCACTAAAAAACACTAACAACTATAAAAACTCTTTAAACCTCTAAAAACTTTTCAAAACCCTAAAAAACATTAAAAACCCAAAAAACTTAAAAAACCCAAAATACCCTAAAAACCCTAAAAACCCCAAAAAACCCCTGAAAACTATAAAAACCCTCAAAATCTAGAAAAACCCAAAAAAACCCAAAAAACCAAAAAGATCCTAAAAACCTCTAAAAATCCACGAAAATGTGAAGCGCACTAAAAACTAGAAAAACCCCTAAATCTATAAAAACCCATAAAAACCACTAAAACTCTAAAAACCCTTAAAACCCCAAAAATGTTAAAAACTCTAAAAAACCTTAAAACCTTAAAAAACTCAAAAAACCCTAAAAACTCAAAAAGACCCTAAAAGAACATTAAACTACTAAAAACCCATAAAACCCCTTAAAACCCATAAAACCCCTAAAAATCAAAAAAACCCTTCAAAACACTAAAAACCATAAAAATCCTAAAAATCCCTGAAAATATAAAAAACCCTAAAACCCCAAAAAAACGTTGAAACCACAAAATACTAAAAAAACCTTAAAAGGCCCTAAAAACAGATAAAACCCATAAAAACCGCGAAAAACTCAAAAAACTCTTTAAACCCATAAAACATTTAAAACTTATAAAAAACCCTAAAAACTCAAAAAAAACACTAAAAATCCAAAAGGCACTAAACTCTTGAAAACCCCTAAAAACCCCTAAAAACCCTAAAACCCCTCAAAATCCCAAAAAACCTGAAAAACCCTAAAAATCATAAAATCCTAAAAAATCCTTAAAAATCCATGAAATGATAAAAAAACCTTAAAACCCTAGAAACCCTAAAGCCATAAAACTCCTAAAAATAATAAAAAACCATAAAACCCATAAAAATCCTAAAATAACTAAAAACTCAAAAAACCTTTAAAACCACAGGAAACATTATAAAACTCTAAAAAACCTTAAAACAATAAAACCCCCCAAAAAACTTAAAACCTAGAAAAACCCTAAAACCCTACACACCCTCAAAATCCCTAAAAATTCTAAAAGACCCTAAAAGCCATAAAAATCCTAAAAACCCAAAAAAATCCATGAAAACGTAAAATACCCTAAAAATCCCGAACAACTACTAAAAACCAGAAAACCCCTAAAAACCATAAAAAAACCTAAAACCCATAGAAACCCCAAAAATCATTAGAAACTCTAAAAAATTGTAAAAATCCCTAAAAAACACAAAAAACCCTAAACCCCCAAAAAAAGAACCTAAAAACCCAAAAAACCCTTAAAATGCCAAAAAAATTCTGAAAACCCCTAAAAATAATAAAAACCATTAAAATCCTTAAAAACATAAAAAACCTAAAAACCCCCTTAAAATCCATGAAAACATAAAAAACCCTAAAAACCCAAAAAGACCCTTGAAAACCATAAAACCCCTAAGAACTTTAAAAACCACTAAAACCCCATAAAAACTCTAAAAACCCACAAAAAACTCTAAAACACCATAAAACCTGTGAAAATGATAAAAAAATCTAAAAAACCTAAAAAGGAAAAAAACCTTAAAATATCCTAAAAACTGAATAGACCCTAAAAACCCAGAAAACCCCTAAAAACACTTAAAACCCCTGAAAAACCCTAAAAACCCTAAAAACCCTTAAAATCCATAAAAACCCAGAATAACATAAAAATGATAAAAACCGCCTAAAAATCCATGAAACGGTAAATGACCCTAAAAACCCTGAAAAACCTAAAAACCCCTAAAAACCCATAAAAACCTTAAAAACCTAAAAAACACTAAAAACTCTAAAAACACTTAAAACCCTTGAAACTTTCAAAAAATCTAAAAAACACAAATAACTCGAAAAATCTCAAAAAAACCCCTAAAAACCACAAAATACCCAAACAAAACTGAAACCCCTAAAAAGCCTAGAACCCCTTAAAACCCTTGAAAACCCCCAAAATCCCTAAAAACCCTATTACCAAAAAAACAATAAAAAACCAATAAAAACCAATAAAAATCCCTAAAAATCCATAAAAACATAAAAAAAATACTAAAACCCTAAAAAACTCTTTAAAACCATAAACCCCTAAAATCGTAAAAAACCCTAAAAACCCATAAAAACCTTAAAAACAACTAAAATGACAAAAACCCTAAAAACCGCAAAAAATATTAAAAAACCTTAAAACCCTAAAAAACTCAAAAAAAAAAACACTAAAACACACAAAAGACCCAAAAACCCTAAAAAACCCTAAAACGCTAAAACCCATTGATAAACTCTAAAGATGCTCAGAATCCCTAAAAACCCTAAAAACTGTATAAATCCTAAAACCCCCCTAAAAATCCATGAAAAAGTAAAAAACCTAAAAACCAATTGAAAACCATAAAAACCTTTAAAAACCATAAAACCCATCAAAACCCTAAAAATAAAAATAAAAACTCTATTAACCCTTACAACCCGTAATAGATTATAAAACTCTAAAAACCCTTTAAAACTCTAAAAAACTCAGAAACAACCCCTAAAAGCCTAAAAGACCCTAAAAACCCTAAAAACTCCATGAAAACCCTAAGAACCATCAAAATCCCTAAACTTATAAAAACCCTAAAAACCATAAAAATCCTAATAAACACCTAAAAATCCCTCAAAACATAAAAACCCTAAAAATCCTGAAATCCCCTGAAAACCATAAGACCCCTAAAACATAAAAACCCCTAAAAAACCCACAAAAAACTCTAAAAAACCCTTTAAACCCGTTAAAACGTTATGAAACTCTAAAAACCTTTAAACCCCTAAAAACCTAAAAAAAAGTAAAAACCCAAAAAGACCCTAAAAACCCTTAAAACCCTAAAAATACATGAAAGTGCCTAAAATCCCTCAAAATCCCAAAAAACCCTATAACCCACAAAAACCCTAAAAACCCTAAAATCCATGAAAACGTAAAACCCCTAAAAACCCTTAAAACCCCAAAAATATTAAGAAATTCTAAAAACCATTTAAACCCCTAAAAACTAACAAAAAAACATAAAAACCCCCCAAAAGACACTAACAACCATAAAACTCACTGAAAACCCCTTTAAAACCCTCAAAAATCCAAAAAACCCTAGAAAATCCTAAAAACCATAAAAATCCTAAAAAACCCTAAAAATACATGAAAACGTAAAAAACATTTCAAATCCTAAAAAACTCATGAAATCCATAAGAACCCCTAAAAACCTTTAAAAACCTAAGAACCCATAAAAACCCTAAAAACAACAAAAAACTCAAGAAACCCTTAAAACCACTAAAAATGTTAATAAACTATAAAAACCCATAAATCCCTAAAAACTCAAAAAAACCCTCTAAACCAAAAATTCTTGAAAACCCAAAAAAACCCTAAAAACCTTGAAAAACACTAAAAACCCTCAAAATCCCTAAAACCCTAAAAAACCATAAAAATCCATGAAAATGTAAAAACCCCAAAAAACCCTAAAAAACTCCTGGATACCATGAAAACCCCTAAAAAATGTAAAAAACCCAAAAACCCCATAGAACCCTTAAAAAAGCAAAAAGCTATGAAAACCCTTTAAACCCCTAAAAATATTAAAAACACTAAAACACCTTAAAAATCCAAAAAATAAAAAAAAAACTTAAAACCACAAAAGACCGTAAAAACACCAAAACCACTTAAAACACTAAAAACCCCTAAAAACCCCTAAAAACCCTAAAAACCCTAAAAACCATAAAAATCCTAAAAAGCTCATAAAAATCCCTGAAAATACAAAAAATTGTAAAAAAGATAAAACCCCCCTAAAAACTATAAAAACCCTCAAAATCCCTAAAATATTAAAAATACTATAAAAAACCTTAAAACCCCTAAATATTAAAAAAAACCAAAAAACCCAAAAAACCCAAAAAAAACCCTGAAAAACTCTAAAACCACTAAAAACCTCCTAAAAAATCCTAAAAACCATCAAGATCACTAAAAACCAAAAAATCATAAACCCCCCTAAAAATCCATGAAAACGTAAGACCCTAAAAACCCTAAAAAACCTCTGAAAATCATAAAAACCCTCTTACACTAGGAGAATGCAACTATGGAGTGATATGATGAACATCAGTGAGCACACTCATCACAACTGGGTTGCGGTTGGTGATTTTAATACGGTGTTGAGGCCAGATGAAAGGATTGGATCATCTTTCTCATGCATTGCTATAGAGGAATTATCTTGTTGTCTTGATCAGTGCAATCTGGCGGAACTCCCTATTGCGGGTGATCGCTTCACATGGGGAAGGTTCACCATCAATGGGAGGCAAGCAAGTAAATTAGATAGATGTTTCTTCCAAATCAATGACAGTAGTTCTCCAAGTGCGATATCTGCAACTACTCTCCCTAATTTCAATTCGGATCATAACCCCTTGATGATTGAAATTCGTGACAATAACCGCAAGTCCTCTCCTTTGCCTTTCAAATTCAACAATGCTTGGCTCACCATCCTTGGGTGTAGGGAAGTGGTTGTTAATGGCTGGAGTAGCACTTTTTATGGCAACCCACACTCTGTTGTGGCGGCAAAACTCAAACGAATAAAGAGTCTTATTAAGGAATGGAGTAAGATCTCTTTCTCCAAGTTTGATGACGAAATTAAGGATGTTGAATCCCAACTTTCTCACTGTCAAATAAACACTTAGCAGCAACTCACCCCCGTGGGGAGGAAATACAACTTCATTCTAAGCTGGATGAGCTTTTGGCATTAAAAGAGAAGCTTGCTAGAAATCAATTTAGCATGTCCTGGCTCAAGGAAGGGGATAAGAACTCCAAATTCTTTCATCGTCTTCACAGGGAGAAAAAATCTAAGAAAGTTCTGAATGCCATCTGGATTAATGGGACCTCCTTTTCATTTGAACATAAGATCTCCAATACTGTGGTTGGTCATTTCAAGGCACTATACAATGATGGCGGGCATGAGAAGACCCCTAAATTATTTGGATTTATTGATCCTTGTGTTAATGATCAGCAGAATAAGAGTCTTACTGATGCCTCGTTTGAAGAGGAAGTCAGGTGTGCTCTTTTTTCTCTGAATATGGACAGCACTCCCGGCCCATATTGTTTCAATAATACGTTCTTCTTGTTTTATTGGGATATTTTACATGTGGAGGTCACTAATGCTGTCACAGAGTTCTTTATTTCCTACTCCATCCCTCATGGAACGAACTCCAACTTCCTTGCTTTACTGCCAAAGAAAGAAAATGCCATGGATATTGGGAACTTTCTTCCGGTGGTGATTGGAAACACTATTCCAAAGATAATAAGTAAAATTCTGGCGATCGGGTTGGGGAAGATTGTCGGTGGGATAATCACCCCAAACCAATTTGGGTTTGTCCTGGGATGTAATATTCAGAGCTGCCTATATTCTGCATCAGAGGGTATCAACATCATGAGGAAGGCCTCTAAGTATGGAAGCTTTGCTATGAAGCTGTACATCTCAAAGGCATTTGATACGATCAAATGGAGCTTCATCTTTACTGTTCTCAGCAGGTATGGCTTCTCCACCTCTTTCATCAAGATGATCCATACTATCTTGTCCAGTGTTAGGATATCTGTTATTGGTAATGGATCCCCTAATGGATTCTTCCATTTCTCTCGCAGTGTCAGGTAGGGTGATCTGATTTCTGGTCTCCTCTTTGTTCTGGTTGAGGATTATCTTAGCAGATGCATAATTGATCTCGTTCAGGCTGGTTTTTATGCTCTGATAAAAGTTGGGAAAGATCTTTATGTTCCAACTCATCTTCTATATGTGGATGAAATTCTCCTTTTTGGAAGGCAGATAGGCGTACCCTATCCTCAATTAAATTATTACTACAACATTATGAAGAGGTTTTGGGGCAATCCATTAGTTGGAAAAAGTCCTCTATTATTTTTGGCAATGGGATTCCAGCCTCCAAGCAACACAGAATTGTAAGAACTCTTGGTGTCATGAGGGGCTCCCTCCCTTTCATGTACCTGGGGGTTCCCTTGTTTTGGGGGAAGGTGAAAAGTGGATACCTTGAGGGAATTTCGCTCAAAATCACTCAACAACTTGCGATCTGGAAAGGAAAATGCTTATCTCAGGCGGGAAGAATTTGCCTGATCAATTCTGTTATTACATCCATTTTTGTGCATGTTTTCTCCATTTATAGATGCCCGACAAGTCTCATTAAGAGTTTGCAAGCAAAAATCAGGAACTTGCATGGACGAGCTGCATGACTGAGAAGAAGCTTGTATTTGTGGCATGGAAAGAATGTACAAAGCCCATCGAAATGGGTGGGTTGGGAATCAAGGACCTTAGGAAATTCAATGATGCCTTAATTGGTAAATTTACATGGAGCCTTTTCAACCCACAGGATAGGAGTCTTGACTTCTTGAGGGAAAGGTTCACTTCCAAACTCTGTGAGGAGTTCCCTGGCTTCATTCCTTCTTCGGTCTAGACCACGATCAGGTCCTCCTATAGAAGCATTATTCTCACTCTAAATGGGCTGTCTCAAGGCATTCAATTTTAAATTGTTGGACGACCACCTAGCTTGAACGACCCATCCGTGAATCTGTCCATCCCCCACCGAATTTTAAGCATTGGACCATCGCTAGTCTCAACAATAACATGAGCGAGATTGAAAGCATTCTGCCGCAAAATATTATCACACAAATAAAAAGTTATAGCTTCATTGATATGGATTGTCTTATTTGGAAACCCAATATGGTTGGGCATTTGAGTACGAAGGAGTTTTACCGGTTTGAATGTGAGCATGGAATTTAAACCCCTGTTTGGATTTCTAAATTTCAGAGGCCCTTCATTCCCCCTTCCAATCACCTTCTACTGTGGAAAATTTAAAGAAATAGATTTCCAGTTCAAGAGCAGTTGAAAAGAACTGGTTGGTGCTTGGCTTATGCTTGCCCCATCTGTCTTCAGGATGGGGAAAATCTACAACATATTTTTCTTAAATGTAGATTGGATGCTAGTCTTTGGGAGCATCTGCGGTCACTTTCCAGCTGAAAATCTGCACGGACAGCACGTTATCTGCTCTTTTCAGCAGTATTGTCAATGTGCAATGCAGTCAACAGGTTTCCAACTTGCTTCTTGCTGCTGCTGTGGCCCACACCGCTTTTGTGTGGGCAGCCCGAAATAAAGTGGTTTTTGATAACGAACCTTATTGTCTCCGCAATGGTGTGGTGGAGATTCACAAAGCCGTCTGCATGGCATCTCATATCCAAGATGGTACGATGGATAATAATTTTAATGATCTTATTGTTTTGATAACTATCAAAGTCTCTGGAAGATGCAAGAAATCAAGAGATTTTAAATTCATTCTGTGGATTCCACCAATCCCAGAATGGATAAAAGTCAATGTGGATGGTGCTACTCTGGGTGCGCCTGGTCTCTCGGTCGTGGAGGCATTTTCCAGATGTACAGAGGCTTTGTTAAAGGATTATTTTATCACTTCATTGGGAATGGATGTGCATATGAAGCAGAGCTTTGGGCTATGATAAAGGTTGTCCAGTTTGCAGTTCACTTTAGGTGGAAGCAGTTATGGATTGAATCTGACTCGATGTTGGTGGTGGAATCCCTCAAAAGCAAAACAAGGAGAATCCCATGGAGTCTTCTCCCGCAATGTCTTGAGTGTCTGAGGACTTCTCAGGGTATGAACATTGCGGTTACACATGTATACAGGGAAGCGAACAAGGTGGCGGATGTGCTCTCCAAGAAAGCAATTGAGGATGGATGTTCCATGTGGTCCTTTGTAGCACCAGATTTTTGTATTCCCCTTGTGGACTCGGACAGGAAGGGTGACTTGCACACTCGGTCGTGCAGACCCTCCCTATAAAGCCTTGTACTTACTTTTTGGTTAATAAATTTTTTGGGGTCGGGACACACCTTCGGCCCAAACCTGCTTTTCCTAAAACCCCATAAAAACGCTGAAAACCCACTAAAAACTCTAAAAATCCTTTAAACCCGAAAAACTTTAAAAACCCTAAAAATCATAAAAACCCTAAAAAATGAACTCCCCACACAAAAAAAACCCAAAAAACACTAAAATACTTGAAATACCCTAAAACTTCTTGAAAAACCAGAAAAACCCTCAAAATCCATAAAAACTAAAAACCCTTAAAACCATAAAAACTTTTAGAACCCTTAAAAAACCCTATAAACAAATAAAAATACCTAAAAAACCAAAAAAAACTCTAAAAACCTTTAAAACACTTAAAACCCCCCAAAACATTAAAAAACTCCAAAAACCCAAAAAAACCCTAAAAACTCAAAAAAACCCAAAATCCCCAAAAGACCTTAAAAACCTGAAAAAGACCATAAAAACCCCGAAAACCCCTAAAAACCCTTAAAACCCAAGAAAAAGCGTAAAACCTCTCAAAATCCCTAAAACCCTAAAAACTATAAAAATCATAAGAAACCCCTAAACATTCCATGAAAACGTAAAAAACCCTAAAAAAACTTTAAACCCCCCAAAAACCATAAAACCCCTAAAAACATAAAAAATCCCTCAAAACCCAAAAAGAACCTAAAAACAAAAAAAGCCCCTAAAAACTAGAAAAAACATGAGAAACCCTCAAAATCCCTAAAACCCTAAAAGAAGGATGGAGACACACTCCCCTGGTTCTCCCTATCGTTCGATGCCTCTCCTAGGGTTTACCTTGGATTCTTCTTGAGGATTTGGCCATGGATATACACTTATTTCATGTTCCCGGAAAAGGCGTGCTCTGGAGGAGCTTCTCGGTCTCAAGGCGGCAGCGACTTCCTATTTTCAGCGACTTCGACTTCCCCGGGTGGTGTTTTTGCTCGAGATTCTGGCCTCAGATCTAGTTGGGGATTGGATTCTGTGCACTCGGGGAATGACATCTTTGAAGGTCTCGCAGTCTACTGGGATCTCTGATCGGTTTGTCTTAAGTGAAGTCGCAGATGGATCCTTAGCAGCTTGAAAACCTTCTGGTCTTCATCTGTGGATCGGGGTCAAGATTGCAGATCTGGGGCATCTACAGATGGTTCAGCGGCATCGAAGGCTTCAAAAATAGAGAGGGTTGTAGTGGCGGACTAGGATCTGGTCTCTTCAACGGTTTCTCATCCCTTCCAGTGTGCTGCGTTGGTTTTTAATTTCTCCTCCTCCGACGATCTATTATGTTGCCTCTTCTGCAGTGTTGAACCTGTAATTTTTCTTTATTTCTGGTGCGCTGGTGGCTCATGGCTTCAAATCCCTTCTACTTAGTCGGTACATGCTTTATCTGTAATTTTTGATTGGTTCGTTGGTGATTTGGTCTGGTGGTTGGGCTGTGCTTTTTGTTAGAGGTTTTCGATTTGATTTTATGGTTACGATGGCTCTGGTTTGTTTGGCTTTTCCGTTGCTGTTACGGCATTTCGCATGTGCCGATGCAAGAGATTGGTTTTGTGCTGCTGATCGTATACAAGAAGGAGATGTCGGATGCTGGAAATGGTAGTGCTGCATGCTGCTTGCTAATGGGATGGGTTGTGATGAAGCTATTGGTTACAAGCTTGGTGTTGGTGGCTCTCTACTGCTGGCAGTGGATCCTCTTGGTGAGGAGGTGCTGACGGCTGGTGATGAAAATGGTCTATGCTGCTGAAGGTTGATATTCTTGGAAAGGAGATGCTTGAGGATGGATTTGCTGCTCTAGGATGGTTGCTAATTGGCTGGGAACTGGTGAAGCTGATGAGTTTGAGTTTGGTGCTGATGGTTTTGTGTTGCTCGTTTTGGTGACGAGGTGTTGGATGCTGATCGTTGCTTGGATGTGAGCTGATGGATGCTGGTTAATGCTGGATGATGGTGATGGTTGCTGCTTGGCTTTGTGTTCTTTCCTTTTTTTGTTTTGTTTTGTTTTTCTTTTTGACTGTTTTGGGTTTCTTTTTCTGGGTTTGGGGTTGTCAAGAGTTTTTGGGTGTGGGTCGTTTGACCCCTCCCCTCCCTTATCTACTGCGCTTTTTCTTCTAATATATTTGGGGGGGGGGGGGGTCGGGAATAGCCTAACCCTCGCATCTTCCTTGGCCTAAAACCCTAAAAACATAAAAATCCTAAAAATCCTAAAAATCCATGAAAACGTAAAAAACCCTAAAAACCCTGAAAATCCCTAAAAACCTAAAAACCCAAAAAAACCATAAAACCCACTAAAAAATCTATTTTTTTTAAAACCCTAAAAAACTCAAAAACGACTAAAACCCCACAAAGGCCCTAAACCATAGAAAAACCCTAAAAATTCTAAATACTCATGAAAACACCTAAAACCCATCAAATTCCCAAAAAACCCAAAAAATCCAAAAAACAATAAAAATCCCAAAAACCCTAAAAATCCATGAAAACGTAAAAAACCCTAAAAACCCTAAAAAACACCAGAAATCCATAAAAACCACTAAAACTCCTTAAAACCCTAGAAACCCATAAAAACCCTAAAACCCACTAAATACTCTAAAAACCTTTGAAACCCCTAAAAATAATAAAAATCTCTAAAAGCCCATTAAAACAGTAAAAAACACAAAAAAAGCCCTAAAACCCAAAAGACCCTAAAACCCTTGAAAAACCCTAAAAACCAAAGAAACGTTGAAAACCCCTAAAACTCCTCAAAATCCCTAAAAACCCTAAAAAAACCCAAAACCATAAAGATCCTAAAAAAGACCTAAAAATCCATGAAAACTTTAAAAACCCTAAAGACCTAAAAACCCAAAAACCCCTGAAAACAATTAAGCCCCTAAAAACCTTACAAACTCCTAAAAATCCATAAAAACCCAAAAAATCACAAAAAACTCAAAACCCTAAAACCCCCTAAAAATCCCTATAACCTTCAAAGTCCCTAAAACCCATAAAAACCCTAAAAAACATATGAAGTCCATAAAACCCTAAAAACCTTAAAAAACATAAGAACCCATAAAACCCCTAAAAACCACTAAAAACTCTAAAAACACTTAAAACGCCTAAAAATGTTAAAAACTCTAAAAACCCAAAAAAACACTAAAAAATAAAAAAAAACCATAAAGACACAAAAAACCCCCAAAAATCATTGAAAACCCCCTAAAACCCCCTAAAAACCCATGAATACGTAAAAAGCCCTAAAAACCTTGAAAATGCTCTGAAAACCATAAAACCTCTAAAATCATAAAAAACCCTAACAACCCATAAAAGCCTAAAAACGACTCAAACTAAAAAAACCCGTAAAAACCCAATTTTTTTTTAAAAAAACTAAAAAAATTTAAAACCGTAAAAAGGTCAAAAAAACCCTAAAAACACAAAAGACCCTAAAACCCCTAAAAACCCAAAAAAACTAAGAAAACCCCTAAAAATCTCAAAATCCCTAAAAACCCAAAAAAACCCTAAAAACCTAAAAACAATAAAAATCAACCCCTCTAAAAATCAATGAAAACTTAAAAGCCCTAAAATCCCCGAAAAACACCTAAAAACCACAAAACCCCTTAAAAAAATTAAAAAAATTAAAAAACCCACAAAAACCCTTAAAACCCCTAAAAATATAAAAAACTCTAAAAATCTTTAAAACACTAAAAAACTCAAAAATACACAAAAAACCCCCCCAAACCCCAAAAGACCCTAAAAACCCTAAAAGCACAAAAAACCTAAAACCCAAAAGACCCTAAACACCCTAAAGAACCCTAAAAATCCTGAAAACTCCCTGAAAACCATAAAACCCCTAAAAACCTTAAAAAACCACTAAACCCCTAAAAACCATGAAAAACTCTAAAAGCACTTTAAAACCCTAAAAGCGTTAAAAAACTCAAAAAATATTAAAACACTAAAAAACTCAAAAGAAACACCTAAAACCCCAAAAAGATTAAAAAGACCCTAAAACGTCAGAAAAACCCTATAAACCCACAAAATCCACAGACATTAAAACCTTAAAAACCCTGAAAACCCCCAAAATACCATAAAAACCTCTAAAAATGATAAAAACCCTAAAAACCCTTAAAAACCCTAAAAGTCAATAAAATCTCTAAAAACCATTTAAACCTTAAAAGTCCTAAAATCCCAAAAAAAACTAAAAACCCAAAAAGACCCCTAAAATGTTGAAATATCCTAAAAACCCTAAAAAGACCTGAAAAACCCTAAAAACCACAAAAATCCTAAAAACCTATTAAAACTATAAAAATGAAAAAAAACCCTAAAAACTCTGAAAACCCCCTAAAAACACCAGACACCCCGAAAAAATTAAAAAACACGAAAAACATTAGAAACACTAAAAAACCATAGAACCCCTAGAACCCAAAAAAAAACCCTAAACCCCCAAAAGGACCCTAAAACCCTGAAAACCCCTAAAACCCCTAAAACTACTAAAACTCTAAAAGCCCTCAAAATTCCTAAAAACCTGAAAAATCACAAAAATCCTAAAAAACCCCTAAAAATCCAAGAAAACATAAAAAACCCCTAAAAACCATGAAAATCCCCTAAAAACATTAAATAACCCTAAATACACATAAAATCCCTTAAACCCCACTAAAACTATAAAAACCCTCAAAAACCCAAAAATGTTAAAAAAATCTAAAAAAACCTCAAAACCACTAAAAACTCAAAAAAAAACCCTAAAACCCCAGAAAAAAACCCTAAAAACCATGAAAAACCCTAAAACCCATAAAAACCCAAAAGACCCTTGAAAACCCGAAAAAACCTCAAAATCATTAAAAACCCTAAAAAACCCTAAAAACAATGAAAATCCTAAAAAACCCCTAAAATTTCTGAACACGTAAAAACCCCTAAAAACCCAGAAAACCCCATAAAAATAGAAAAACACTAAATACCCATAAAAGCACAAAAACCCCATTTAAAAAACTGAAATGCCTTAAAACTCGTAAACACGTTAAAAAACTATAAAAACCTGAACAAATAAATAAAAACCCAAAAGACCCTAAAAACCCTGAAAATCTCTAAAAACCATAAAAACACCTAAAAACCATCAAAATCCCTAAAAACCATAAAAATCCAAAAAAAAACCTCTCAGAGTATATGAAAATGTAAAAAACCCTAAGAACCTTGAAAACCCCCTGAAGACCATAAAGACCACTAAAACCTTTAAAAACACTAAAAACCCACTAAAAACCCTTAAAAACCAAAAAATATTAAAAACTCTAAAAAACCTTAAAAACACAAAAAAAAACTCAAAAATCCCAAAAAATCCAAAAAGACCCAAACCTTGAAAACCCTTAAAAACCCTAAAACCCCTGAAAACCCCATAAAACCCTCAAGATTGTAAACACGATTAGTGCATGGTTTACCTAACCGTGCGACTAAATCATGAATGGTTTAAAAACTAGATACTAAAAAAGTGGATCTAGGTCGGCCTTATGTTTTAATGCCTCTTTTTTGAAGCAGTATTATTGTTGTAAGTGATTGTTCTTGGTTTATCTTGTTAGTTTTGTTAGATCAAATTCTCCTACTCTCTCAGATTCTTATATCTACACCTGCTATGGGTAGATCTAAGGTCATAGATGCCAAATATGTTTAGATTTGGTCTTATTGTTGATAGGGGAAGAGATCTAAGGTGGGTTCATGGAGATTTAACTCTGTTTCATGGGATTTTAAGTGTCATTCTTCATTATCGTCATAAAACCTGAGGTAGGTGGCATCACTCTCGACTCCTCATGCTAGAACTGATTGGATTAGTTTCAAATTGATTGAAATTTATAATGAAATTTATGTGCAAAGCATGGTAAAAAACTTCTTTACTGATGGTTTGTGGATTTGTGTGAAATCAAGGAATTATTGTGCAAAGTTATTTGATAAATGATTTTAAAATGAGGATTTTAAAATAGTTGCTTGATTCGGTTTAGAGAAAAAGTTTTTCAATAAAAAGGTTGTTTTACTAAAATGGTTTTGGAAGGATTATATTGGCATGGTTGTTGGGAATACTTGGTGTGTGTGTTCATATTTCATTATGAGGCTTGGTTGAAATATGACCTTGTGCTTGGTGCTAAAGGTGTAATGGAACATGGGGTTTAATTACCTTGTGACGAATTGGTAGATCGATGTGAAACCACTCATGAGTATCAATCTTTCATAACGAAGAATGCATGTGTAGTTGTGTGGATATGTGGATTGGAATGGGGTATACCAAAGTGGAATTAATGAAATGGTTTTGGAACATTGTTTGGTTGCTTTACATGGAAATTGGTGTTGTTTGAAAAAAGTGTTTTACATTGGCACTTGTTTATATTTTGATATAAACTGTTTTAAAAATTATTTTATATAAATTGTTTTATATGATTTGGATAACATGTTCTATCCTAGTGGTGTGAGTAGGGAAGTCATTGGGGAAAATCTACTGAGTTGCATCACTCATCCTTGCTTTATCACTTTGGTGCTTTTGCAGATGTTGTTTATCGAAACATGGTAAAAGGTAAGGTATCAAACATCTTTAGTAGGACTTAATGATACTTGGGTTGTTGTGGAGTTGGAGCAGGGAGCATGTTCGGGGCTTGGAGTTGTAATTCGAGTCTTTGAGTTTTGTCTTGCGCTGTTTACTTTGATATTGTTGTCTTCCACTGTGGTACTTGGTTTTAGTTTGATTTTGATAAATTAAATGCTAGATTGTCTTTCATTGTTATCATGCATCATATAGTGGTTTGTTTGGTTATGGCTTGTTTGGTTAGTTGTTTTATTCTTAAAGGGAAAATTTTCCCCACATGTATTGAAGCCCTTCGACATTTATTACAAAGATTTGGTGTTTTGGCACCTTGAAAAAAAAATATTTGGTGTTTTGGGGATGTCGGTTAAGGCCAAGTAAAGTTCCTCTACCTCCTCAAGCCGATGAAGATAAGAAGGATGTTACAAAAACCCTAAAAACTTTGAAAACCAAAAAAAATCTAAAAAAACCTAAAAATCGATGAAAAAGAAAAAAATCCTAAAAATCATGAAAACCCCCTTAAAACCAAAAATTCACCTAAAAAAATAAAAACTATAAAAATTGTAAAACACCTAAAAAACACTAAAAGCTCTAAATACCCTTACAACCCCAAAAATGTTAAAAACTCTAAAAAAATTAAATCCCTAAAAAACTCAAAAAAACACTAAAAACCCAAAAAGACCCTAAAAATCCCTAAAAACTCTAAAAAACCTGAAAAACCCTAAAACCCCTCTAAATCCCTAAAATCCTAAAAACCCTTAAAACCCAAAAAAGTCCTAAAAACTCCCTAAAAATCCATGAAAACATAAAAAACCCTAAAATCTCTAAAACTCCACTGAAACCCATAAAACCCCCTAAAACACATAAATACAATTAAGAACCCATAAAAATAATAAAAACCACTAAAAAATCAAAAAACCCTTTAAATCCCTAAAAGTGTTAAAAAAATAAATCTTAAAAACCCTAAAAAACTCAAAAAACCCCTAAAAACTCTAAAAACCCTCAAAATCCCTAAAAAACCAAAAAAATCCCCTAAAACCCATAAAAATCCTAAAAAACCGCTAAGATTCTATGAAAACGTAAAAAACCCTAAAAATGTTGAAAAACTCTGAAAACCATAAAAATAAAAAAAAACTTAAAACCCAAAAAGTCCTAAAACAAGTAAAAACAATAAAAACCCTTAAAAACCATAAAAATGTTAAAAAATCTCAAAAACATTACAAACCCTAAAAAACTCATAAAACCCCATAAAAATCAAAAAAAGACCCTAAAAGCTTGGAAAACCCCTAACAACACCTGAAAAACTTTAAAATCCCAAAACCATAAGAAACCCTAAAAACTATAAAAATCCTGAAAACCCCCTAAAATTATGAAAACGTAAAAAACCCAAAAAATGCAGAAAAATACCTAAAAAGCATAAAACCCCTAAAAAACTCAAATACCTAAAAACCCCAAAACCCACTAAAAACTCTATTAACTCTTAAGAACCCTAAAAATGTTAAAAACTCTAAAAAATCTTAAAAACACTAAAAAACTAAAAAAACCCTAAAAACCCTAAAAGACCATAAAACCCCTAAAAAACCCTAAAAACCAACAAAAATCCAAAACCCCCCCTAAAAATCAAGGTAAAAATAAAAACTCTAAAAACCCTAACACCCCCCCCCCCGAAAATCATAAAAACTATCAAAAACCTTAAAAACCCTAAAAACCCCTCAAAATACACTAAAAGTCTAAAACCCTTTAAACCCCTAAAAACATTAAAAACTCTAAAAAACCTTAAAACCCATAAAAATTCAAAAAAAATACTCTAGAAACCCAAATAGGAACTAAAAACCCCAAAACCCCCTAAAAATCCTCGAAAAACCATCAAAACCATCAAAATCTCTAAAGACCCTAAAAAACTCTAAAACCCATAAAAATCCTAAAAAACCACTAAAAATCCACAAAAACATAAAAAAAACCTTTAAACCCAAAAACCCAATAAAAACCCCTAAACCCCTCCAAATCTCTAAAAATCTTAAAAATCCATGCAAAGGTAGAAAACCCTAAAAACCATAAAAAATGCCTGAAAACCATTAAAAATACTAAAAACCATAAAAACCCATAAAACCCTAAAACCACTAAAATATCTAAAAACCAATTAAACCCCTAAAAACATTATGAAAAAAGATGGCGGTGATCTCTCCAGGTTCTCTCTCTCATTCGACGATTCCTCCCCTGGCTTTCAGAGATGGTCTTCCTCGGTGGCAGTGCTCTCTGGGCACGTTCATTGGATCCAAGACAACGGTGGTTTCCCATCTTCGGTAGTTTCCTTTTCCTTATCCCGTGCTCTGGCTCTCAACTTGGAAGGACTTCTTTGCGGATGCGTTTTGGTTTTATCAGGCTTGGAGCTTGTGCGGGCTTCTAGGGGCTTGGATCGGCTGGATCTGGTCTATGGTGTTGTTGATGGATCTTTGGCGGTCGGAATACTTGATGGGAATCCGTTGTGGTTCAGATTTGACTTTGCAGATCTGGGTTTGCCTCGGGCTGACCAATGATGGGTACCTCAGAGACGATGTGATCTTGGCGAGGAGGTGCAAGCGAGTTCGGTTTGGTAGCGATTTGTGCAAAGTTTACTGCTTGGGTGGATCTGTGATACAATATCGCGCTTGAAGCTTGATGCTGCGGGAGTTTCCGGTTCTTCACTGAGGTTGCAGGAGGCACATTTGAAGTGGGGGAGGGGATCACATCGGCGGTGTGGGCTATGGCCTTTTGGATGCTGGTCAACTCTCCTCTTTTACCGCTTTGGTTCCGTTTCAGGGATGCTTCCTTGATGATGATGCAGATCTGGTATGTTTCCTCTTTCATGGCGTTGTTTCTGTGATTTTTCTTTGGGTATGGTGTGCTGTTAGATCGTGGTTTATTGCTCTGCGGGTTCATTTTGTTGCTATGGTTCACTTCACTGGTGGCTTGGTTCGTTGGTTGTGTGCTGGTTATGGTTCTGAATCAGATGCTGGCTGGAATGGTTTCTTTTTTGATGGTTTTGATGCTGCTATGGGGTTTGGAGTGGGTTGATGCCGTTAGTGATTTCTGGAGTTGGAGCTGTTGGATGCTTGATGCGTCCTGGATGAAAGTGGAATGGTTGGGAGTTTTTGATTTCTGTAACAAAAATGCTGGTAGCTGGCTTGGCTGTGATGCTGGATGTGGCTGGATATTTGGCTGTGAGTTGCTGACAGGGATGGATTGCTATGGAGGGTTTGGCAGTGGGAATCCTCTTGAGCTGGCTATTGGTAGGGAAGAAGAGTTGCTGGGGTCTGGAAGCTGGTCGGTGTTATGGGATGCTTGTTCTGTTTGGCTGGGTGATGCGGTTCGAGATGCTGCTAAGCGATGTTGTGGCTGTGATGACTGGATTATGCTGGATGATGGACATGGCAAGATTGGAGATTGTTCATTGCTTGGTTGTGACCTGCTGGATGCTGTTTGATGATGGTGATGATGAGGGTTGCTACTTGTTTCTGTGTGTTTTTCTACTTGGGTTTGTTTTGCTACTTTTCTTTTTTGATATTTCTTTTTTTGGCGTGGGTGGTAAGGGGTTTTTGGGAATGGGTTGATTGACCCCTCCCCTCCCTTGTCTGCTGAGTCTCTTTTTTTATTTCTAATAAATTTGGAGGGGCCGGGAATAGCCCGACCCTTACATCTTCCTTGCCTAAAAACATTAAAAACTCTAAAAAAGATTAAAAAATCTAAAAACTCAAAAAAAATCCCAAAAAAGAAAAGGAGACCTTAAAATACCTTAAAACCTCTGAAAATTCTAAAACCACTGAAAACCCCTAAAACCCCTCAAAATCCCTAAAAACCCTAAAAACCATAAAAATCCTCAAAAACACTAAAAATCAATAAAAACCTAAAAAACCCAAAAAACCCTGAAAAACTCCTAAAAACCATAAAACCCCTAAAATCTCATAAAAACTCTAAAAATCCAATAAAAACTCTAAAACCCATTAAAACCTTTAAAATTTTTAACAACTCTAAAAACCTTCAAAATATTACAAAACTCAAAAAAGACTCTAAAACCACAAAAAGCCCTAAAACCCCTGAAAAACCAAAAAAACACACAAAATCCCTAAAACCCCTAAAACCATAAAAATCCTAAAAAACCTCTAAAACCTATGAAAACTTAAAAACCCCAAAAAACTCTAAAAACCCCCTGAAAACCATAAAAACCCCTAAAAACCTTAAAAAACCATAAAACCCCCATAAAAAACCTAAAAAACTACTAAAAGATCTAAAAACTCTTAAAACCCCTCATAAATGTTAAAAACTCTAAAAAACCTTAAAACCCATAAAAATTTCAACCCCCCCCCCTCAAAATCCAAAAAGCCCTAAAAACCACAAAAAACGCCCTAAAAACCCTCAAAATATATAAAAACTCTAAAAAATCCTCAAACCAAAAATATCCTAAAAGACTGCTAAAAATCCATGAAAATGTAAAAATCCTTAAAAACCCTAAAAAACCATAAAAACCCATAAAAACCATAAAAACCCATAAAACCCCATAAAACCCCTAAAAAACCCACTAAAAACTCTAAAAACCATTTAAACCCCTAAAAACATAAAAAAAACTCTAAACAACATTAAGACCCCAAAAAACTCAAAAAACACTAAAAACCCAAAAGACCCTAAAAACCTAAAACCCCTAAAACCCCGTAAAAACCCCTAAAACCCCTTGAAAACCCCTCAAAATCCTCAAAATCCATAAAACCCATAAAAATCCTAAAAAATCCTAAGAATCCATGAAAATATAAAAAACCCTAAAAACCCCCTAAAACCCATAAAACCCCTAAAACCTTAAAAAAACACGAAAAACTCTTAAAACCCCTAAACACCCAAAACAACAATAAAAACCCTAAAAATCCTGAAAACCCCTAAAACCCTTAAAACCTCTGAAAAAGACTAAAAACACGCCAAATCCCTAAACCCCTAAAAACCATAAAAATCCTAAGAAACCCCTAAAAATCCATGAAAACGTAAAACCCACTAAAAAACATAAAAATCCCTAAAAATCATAAAAACCCAAAACACCTTACAAACCCTAAAAACCCAAAAGACCATAAAACCAAAAAAGTCCCTAAACACATGGAAAAGACCCTTAAACCATCTAAAAAACCCTAGAAACCCTCAAAATCTCTAAAAAACCTAAATCACCCTAAAATCTTAAAAATTCATGAAAACGTAAAAAACCCTAAAAAACCTAAAAACCATTAAAACCATAAATTCCCCTAAAATTTTTAAAAAAACATAAAACCCCATAAAAACCACTAAAAATCCTTTAAACCCCTAAAAACTATAAAAAACTCTACAAAATATAAAAAACCCTAAAAACTAAAAAAAAAATCCTAAACCCCCAAAAAGATCCTAAAAACCCTAAAAACACCCTGAAAAAACCCTAAAAACCCTCAAGTCCCTAAAAAGCCAAAAAAACCCTAAAAACAAAAAGAAATCTTAAACCCCCCTAAAAATCAATGAAAAGGCGAAAAACCATAAAAACCCACTAAAACTCTAAAAACCCCTTTAAATCCCTAAAAATGTTAAAAACTCTAAAAAAACTAAAACCCCAAAAAACTCAAAAAACCCTAAAACCCAAAAGACCCCAAAGCCCTTAAAAACACTAAAAACCCTAAAACCCCCCAAAAAAACACAAAAACACTCATAATTCCTAAAAACCCTAAAAAATGTAAAAAACGTAAAACCCCCTTACAAATCCAAGAAAACATGAGAAACCTAAAAAATCTTGAAAACCCTAAAAACCGTAAAACCCCCTAAAAACCATAAAATCCCTACAGATCCATAAAACCCACTAAAAACCTTAAATATATAGAAAACCCCTAAAAATTTTAAAAACTATAAAAAGCTTAAAAACTAAAAAATCCCTAAAAATCCAAAAAACCCATTAAAACCCTGAAAACCAAAACCCTAAAAACTTAGAAAAACCCCTAAAAACCCACAAAATCCATAAAAACCCTAAAAACCATAAAAATCATGAAAACCCCTAAAAATCAATGGAAACGTAAAACCCCCAAAAAAACCCGAAAAAACCCGAAAAAACCCCTGACGGCCATAAAAACCCCTAAAACCATAAAATACCCTAAAACCAAATAAAATCATTAAAAACCCACTAAGAACTCTAAAAAAACTTAAACCCCTAAAAGCGTCAAAAAAATATAAAAAACCTTAAAACCCCACAAAAACTCAAAAAAACCCATAAAACTCAAAGATCCTAAAATCTCTTAAAACCCTAAAAACCCTAAAAACCCATAAAAACCTTAAAACCCATCAATATCCATAAAAACAATAAAAACCCATAAAAAGCCTAAAAAAACCCCTAAAATGAATGAAAATGTAAAACCCCCTAAAACCCTTCCAAAAACCTTGAAAAGCATAAACACCTTAGAAACCCTGAAAGCCTATAAAAACCTTAAAAACCAACTAAAAACTCTAAATACCCTTCAAAACACAAAAAAATTAAAAAACTCTAAATAATCTTAAAAAAACTAAAAACTATAAAGACCCTAAAACCCTTAAAACCCCTAAAAGCAAAAAAAAACCCTGAAAAACCGTAGAAACCTTCAAAATCCCTAAAAACCCTAAAACCCTAAAAAATTTAAAAATCTTAAAAACGCCTAAAAAATCATGAAGGGGAGCCGTTAAAAGTGGAAAATGGAGATCCAGGCATAAAAATCCATGAAAACATAAAAAACCCAAAAAACCTTGAAAAACCTCTAAACACCATAAAACCCCCTAAAACATTAAAAACTCCTAAAAACCCAATAACCACTAAAAAATCAAAAACCCCTTAAAACCCCTTAAAACCCCAAAAAATGCTGAAAAGCTCTAAAAACCCTTTAAAACCCTATAAAAAACTCAAAAAAACCTAAAAAGACCCAAAAACCGTGAAAACACTAGAAAACCCAAAAAACCCCCTAAGAATCCTAAAATCCCTAAAACCCTAAAGACCATAAAAAACCTAAAAACCCCTAAAATCCATGAAAATGTAAAAAACCCTAAATATCATAAAACCGCTAAAACCCATAAAAAACCCTCAAAACCCACTAAAAACTCTAAAAAACCTTAAAACCCCTAAAAACTTTAAAAATATAAAAAGCATTTAAAACCCTAAGAATCCTTAAATACCCTAAAAACCCTAAAGTTCCTAAAAACCTTAAAAACCCTTGAAAACCCCTTAAAAACCCTTGAAATCCTAAAAAACTCTAAAACCCATAAAAATCTTAAAAACCTCTAAAAATCCATGAAAATGTAAAAAACCCTAAAAAACTTAAATAACCATTGAAAACCATAAAAACCCATAAAAACCCAATAAACCCATAAGGACCATAAAAATCACAAAATGCTCTAAAGACCCTTAAATCTCATAAAAATGTTAAAAATTCTAAAAAACTAAAAAAAACCAAAAGACAATAAAACCCTAAAAACCCCTAAAAACCCCTTAACCCCTAAAAACATGAAAACCCCAAAAATCCCTCAAATCCATAAAGACTCTAAAAACCATAAATATCCTAAAAAACCCCTAAAAATCCATGAAAACCTAAAAAAACTAAAAAAAACCCTAACCCCCCCCTAAAAAGTTGAAAAAACCCTAAAACCGAAAAGGACCCTAAAAACCCTGAAGAAACCCTAAAACCCCATGAAAACCCCAAAAAATCCTTAAGAACCCAAAAAAACCCCCTTAAAACCGTTAAAATCCTAAAAAACCCCCAAAAAATATGAAAACGTAAAAACCCTGAAAAGTTAGAAAATCCCCTGAAAACCCAAAAAAAACCCCTAAAACCCTTAAAAAACCTAAAAACCCGTAAAAACTAAAAAAATTCACTAAAGACTAAAAAACCCTTAAAACCCCTTGAAACATTAAAAAACTCTAAAAAAACTTTAAACCCCTAAAAGCTCAAAAAACCCTAAAAACCCTTGAAAAACCCTAAAATCCCTCAAAATCCCTAGAAACACTAAAAAATCTTAAAAACCATAATTTTTTTAAAAACTCCTAAAAATCCATGAAAATGTAAAAAACCCTAAAACGCTGAAAAACCCCTAAAAACCATCAATCCCCCTAAAAACCTTAAAAAACCCTAAAAACCCTAAAAAATCACTAAAAACTCCTAAAACGTTAAAAAACTCTAAAATACCTTAAAACCCCAAAAGACCCTATAAACCTTGAAAAAACCCTAAAAAACGATAAAACCCCCTAAAAACCCCCAAAATACATAAAAACTCTAAAAAACCCTAAAGACCATAAAAATCAAAAAAGGCAGCTAAAAATCCATGAAAATGTAAAAAAACTTAAAAACCCTGAAAAACCATAAAAACCCAAAAAAACCATAAAAAACCTAAAACCCCATAAAACCCTAAAAACACACTAAGAACTCTAAAAACCCTTTAAACCCCTAAAAACATTAAAAAACTCTAAAAGACATTAAAACCCTAAAAAACATGAAAAACAATAAAAACAAAAAAAGACCCTAAAAACCTAAAACCCCTAAAAACCCTTGAAAACCCCTAAAACACCTCAGAATCCTTAAAAACCATAAAACCCATAAAAATCCTAAAAAAACCTAAGAATCCATGAAAATATAAGAAACCCTAAAAACCCCCTAAAACCCCTAAAACCTTAAAAAACCAAAAAAAACACTAAAAACCCTTAAAACCCCTAAACACCCAAAACAACAATAAAAACCCTAAAAATCCTGAAAACCTTTAAAACCTATGAAAAAGCCTAAAAAAATGAAAAATCCCTAAAACCCCTAAAACCCATAAAATTACTAAGAAACCCCTAAAAATCCATGAAAACATAAAACCCACTAAAAACCTGAAAATCCCTAAAAACCATAAAACCCATAAAAACATTAAAAACCCGAAAACCCAAAAAGACGCTAAAACCCAAAAAGTCCCTAAACACATTTAAAAAAACACTTAAAACCTCTAAAAAACCCTAGAAACCCTCAAAATCTCTAAAAAACATAAAACGCCCTAAAAATCCATGAAAACGTAAAAACCCTAAAAACTCTTGAAAACCATAAATTCCCCTAAAAATCTTTAAAAACCCTAAAACCCCATAAAACCCACTAAAAACACTAGAAACACTAAAAAACCTTAAAACCCCTAAAAACTTTAAAAAACTCTAAAAAATATTTAAAACCCTAAAAACTCAAAAAAAAACCTAAAAACCCAAAAAGATCCCAAAAACCAAAAAAATCTTAAAACCCCCCTAAAAATCAATGAAAAAGTGAAAAACCCTAAAAACCCTGAAAACCCTATGAAAACTATAAAAACCCCTAAAACCCTTCAAAACCATAAAAACCCAGGAAAACCCTAAAATCCCACTAAAAACTCTAAAACCCCTTAAAATCCCTAAAAACGTTAAAAACCTTAAAAAACATAAAACCCACCAAAAAACTCAAAAAACCCTAAAACCCAAAAAGACCCTAAAGCCCCTAAAAACACTAAAAACCCCAAAACCCCATGAAAATCCCTAAAAACACTCACAATTCCTAAAACCCTAAAACCTTAAAAACGTAAAAAACCCATAAAAATGTGCGAAACCTAAAAAAGCATGAAAAACCCCTGAAAACAATACAAACCCCTAAAAACAATAAAATCCCTAAAAACCCATAAAACCAACTAAACACATTAAAAACCTAAAAAACCCCTAAAAACTCTAAAAATCCTTTAAAACCCTAAAAAACTAAAAAATCCTAAAAATCCAAAAAGACCTTAAATACCCTGAAAAACCCAAACCCCTAAAAACTCCTGAAAACCCCTAAAAACCCTCAAAATCCATAAAAACCATAGAAACCAGAAAAATCCTAAAAACCCATAAAAATCCATGAAAACGTAAAAACCCCAAATAACCTTAAAACCCCCCTGACGACCATAAAAGACCCCCCCCCCCCCGAAACCATAAAAGACCCTAAAAACCCATAAAATCCTTAAAAACCCACTAAAAACTCTAAAAAAACTATAAACGCCTAAAACTGTCAAAAAATCTAAAAAAACTTAAAACCACAAAAAAACTCAAAAAAACCCTAAAAACTCCAACAGACCCTAAAATCTCTTAACACCCTAAAAACCCCAAAAACCCAAAAAACCGATGAGAACCTTAAAACCCATCAAAATCCATTAAACCCAAAAAACCCATAAAAAACCTAAAAAACCCCCTAATAGTGAATGAAAACTTAAAACCCCCTAAGAACCCTTAAAAAACCTTGAAAATCATAAAAACCTTAAAAACCCTAAAAGCTCATAAAACCCTAAAAAGCAACTAAAAACTCTAAATACCCTTAAAACTCTAAAAAATTTAAAAAACTCTAAGTAACCTTAAAAAACTAAAAACTATAAAAACAATAAAAACCCAAAAGACCCTAAAAACCCTAAAAACCCCTAAAAGAAAAAAACCCCTAGAAAAATCATAGAAACCTTCAAAATCCCTAAAAACCCTAAAACCCTAAAAAAATTTAAAAATCCTAAAAAATGCCAAAAAATCCATGAAGGGAAGCTGTTGAAAGTGGAAAATGAAGATCCAGGCATAAAAATCCATGAAAACATAAAAAACCCAAAAACCCTTGAAAACCCACTAAACACCATAAAACTTTAAAATCTCCTAAAAAACCAATAACGACTGAAAAAAAAATCAAAAACCCCTTAAAACCCCTAAAAATGCTGAAAAACTATAAGAACCCTTTAAAACCATAAAAAATCTAAAAAACTCTAAAAAACCCAAAAAGACCCTAAAACCGTGGAAAACCCTAAAAACACCAGAAAACCCAAAAAAAACCTGAGAATCCATAAAATCCCTAAAACCCTAAAGACCATAAAAAACCTAAAAAATCCCTAAAATCCAAGAAAACAAAAAAGACCCTAAACACCAAAAAAGCCATAAAAGCCCTAAAAAACCCCAAGAACCCACAAAAAACCCCAAAACCCCCCAAAAAACCCATAAAACCCACAATAAAATCTAACAACCCTTAAAACCCCTAAAAATGTTAAAAAATATAAAAAACCTTTTAAAACTCTAAGAATCCTTAAATACCCTAAAAATCACAAAAAACCCTAAAACCCTAAAGTGCCTAAAAACCTTAAAACCCCTTGAAAACCACAAAAACCAAAACCGTAAAACCCATAAAAATATTAAAAGCCCCCTAAAAATCCATGAAAATGTAAAAAACCCTAAAAACCCTATAAACCCATTAAAATCACAAAAAGCTCTAAAAACCCTTAAAACTCGTAAAAATGTTAAAAATTCTAAAAAACTAAAAACCCTAAAAACCCCTAAAACCCCTAAAAACATGAAACCCCAAAAATCCCTCAAATCCATAAAGACCCTAAAAACCATAAATATCCTAAAAAACCCCAAAAATCCATGAAAACGTAAAAAACTAAAAAAACCCTAAAAAACCCCTTAAAAACTCAAAAAAACCCTAAAACCCAAAAAGACCCTAAAACCCATGAAGAAACCCTAAACCCCCCCCCAAATCCCTAAAACCCCCAAAAAATCCTAAAACCGCTAAAATCCTAAAAAACCCCAAAAAATACATGAAAATATAAAAAACCATGAAATCCAAGAAAAACCCCTAAAAACCAAAAAAGCCCATAAAAACCTTAAAAAACCTAAAAACTAGTAAAAACCCTAAAAAATCACTAAAGACTCTAAAACCCTTAAAAACTCTTAAAACATTAAAAAACTCTAAAAATCCTTAAAACCCCTAAAAACTCAAAAAAAAACCCTTCAACCGAAAAAACCCAAAAAACCCAAAAAATCCAAAAAACCCTTGAAAAACCCTGAAATCCCTCAAAATCCCTAGAAACACTAAAAAATCATAAAAACCATAAAATTTTTAAAAACCCCTAAAAATCCATGAAAACGTAAAAAAACCCTAAAACCCTAAAAACCCCATGAAAAGCATCAATACCCCTAAACCCCCCTAAAAACCCTCCCAGTCCCTAAAAACATTAAAAAAACCCTTAAAAACCTTAAAAACCCTAAAAACTCCGAAAAAAACCCTAAAAACCCAAAAGACCCTAAAAACCTTGAAAAAACCTAAAACCCTACAAACCCCTAAATACCCCTAAAACACACAAATTCCCTAAAAAAAATAAAAATCCCTAAAAATAATAAAATCCTAAAAAACACCTAAAAATCCGTGAAATTGTAAATAACCCTAAAAACCCCTGAAAACCATAAAACCCATACAATATTTAAAAACCTAAGAACCCATAAAAACCCTAAAAACAACTAAACATATAATAACCCTAAAACCCACTAAAAACATCTAAAAACTCTAAAAAGCCTTAAAACCTCAAAAAAATCAAAAAAATACACTAAAAAACCCAAAAGACCCTAAAAACCCTGAAAAACCTCAAAATTCCAAAAAACCCTAAAACCCTAAAAACCATAAAAATCCTAAAAACCTCTAAAAATCCATGAAAAGGTAAGAAAGCCTAAAAATCCCTTTAAAACCATAAATTCACCTAAAAATCCTAAAAACTGTAAAAAATATTAAAACACCAAAAACAACTAAAAACTCTAAATACCCTTACAACCCTAAAAATGTTAAAAACTCTAAAAGCCTTAAAATCCCTAAAAAACTCAAAAAAAAATATCCAGAAAACCCGAAAAGATCCTAAAAACCCTAAAACCCCTTGAGAAACCATAAAACCCCTCAAAATCCCTAAAAACCCAAAAAAACCCTAAAAATCCTAAGAAACTCTTATGAATAAATGAAAATGTAAAAAATCCTTGAAAACTGTAAAAAGCCCTTAAAAAACAATAAAACCCCCTCAAACCCTTAAAACCCCAAAACCACTAAAAACTCTAAAACCCCTAAAACCTAAAAAGACCCTAAAACCCTAAAAAACCCTAAAAACCAACTAATAACTCTAAAACTCTAAAAACTCTAAAAAACCAAAAAATCCTAAAATACTAAAAAACCCTAAATACCCAAAAAGACCCTAAAAAATATGAAAACCCTTAACCCCCCCCCAAAAACCTTGAAAAAACCCAAAACCCCTCAAAATCCAAAAAAAACTCTAAAAACCCTAAAAACCATAAAAATCCAAAAATTGCCTTAAAAATCAATGAAAATGTAAAGAAACCCTAAAAACCCTGAAAATCCCCCAAAACCATAATGACTACTGAAAATCTTAAAAAACCCATAAAACCCCTAAAAATTCACTAAAAACTCTAAAAATTCTTAAAACGCCTAAAAATATTAAAAACTCTAAAAAACCTTAAAACCCCTAAAAACAAAAAAAAACCTAAAAACCAAATAGACGCAAAAAACACTGAAAACCCCAGAAAACCATCGAAATCCCTAAAGACACTAAAAAACCCTAAAACCCATAAAAATCCAAAAAACCTCTAAAATCCACAAAAACATAAAAAACACTTAAAACCCTAAAACCCCCTGAAACTCCCTAAACCCCCCAAATCCCTAAAAACCCAAAAACACCCTAAAACCACAAAAATCCATGAAAACAAAGAAAACCCGAAGAACCCTAAAAAACCCCAGAAAACCAGAAAACCCCTTAAAACCATAAAAAATCATAAAAACCCAAAAAACCACTAGAAACTCTAGAAACCCCTAAAACCCCTAAAAACATTAAAAATATCTAAAAACCTTAAAAAATATAAAAACTCAAAAAAAAACCAAAAATACCCTAAAATCTCTAAAAACCCCAAAAAACCCTAAACCCCCTAAAATGCTAAAAGCCCTCAAAATCCCTAACGTCCCTAAAAGTCCATAAAAATCCAAAAAACCACTAAAAATCCATGAAAACATAAAAAACCCTAAAACCTTAAAAACCCTGAAACCCCCTGAAAACCAAAAATACCCTTAAACCCCCATAAAAACCATAAAAACCCACTAAAAACTCTAAAAACCCTTCAAAACCATAAAAATGCTAAAAATTTATAAAAACCATTAAAAACACTAAAAAACACTAAAAAACCCTAAAAACCCAAAAACCTCTAGAAAATCCTTAAAAACCCACAAAATCCACAAAATCCATAAAAATCCTATAAACACCCCAAAACCCATGAAAACGTAAAAAACCCTCAAAAACCTTAAAAGCCCCTGAAAACCATAAAAACCCCTAAAAGCTTTAAAAACCCTAAAACCACATAAATACCCTAAAAACTACTAAAATATCTAAAAACCATTAAAATCCCTTAGAAATGTTTAAAAACTCTTAAAAATTTTAAAACCCATAAAACTCCTAAAAATCGAAAAAGCCCTAAAAACACTAAAACCCCAAAAAAAACCCAAAAAAACCCTCAAAATAATTAAAAACTCTAAAAACCCTAAAAATCATAAAAATCCTAAAAGTCCTCTAAAAATCCATGAAAAGGTAAAAAACCCATAAAAACCCTGAAAAACCTTGAAAACCATAAAAAAATAAAACCTCATAAAAACCCTAAAAACCGCTAAAACTCTAAAAACCCTTAAAACCCCAAAAAACGTTTAAAAATATGAAAAAACTTAACACCCCTAAAAAAACTCAAAAAAACCCTAAAACCAAAAAAGACACTAAAATCCCTTAAAACCATTGAAAACCCTAAAAACCATAAAAATCCAAAAAACTCTTAAGAATCCATGAAAATGTAAAAACCCTTGAAAACCCTGAAAACCCCCCTAAAAACATTAAAAATCCAAAAACCACTAAATACTCTAAAAACCCTCAAAACACCTAAAAACCCTAAAACCCCTGGAACCCCTTAAAACCTCTAAAAAATCGCAAAACCCTCAAAATCCCTAAAACCCCCTAAAAACCATAAAAATCCTAATAAACCCCTAAAAATACCTGAAAAAGTAAAAAGCCCAGCAAACCCCTGAAAACCATAAAACCCCTAAAAACCTTAAAAACCCAAAAAGACCCTAAAACCCCAATAAAGTCCTGAAAACCCAGAAAAAACCCTAAAACCCCTAAAAATCCTGAAAAACTCTAAAAATCTTGAAAAACCCTAATTAGCATAAAAAATCTCAAAAAACCCTAAAACCCCTAAAAAACCCTTGAAAACCAAAAAATTCCCCAAAAACCTTAAAAACATCTAAAACCCCATAAAAACCACGAAAAAGACTAAAAAACCTTAAAACCCTAAAAATGTTAAAAAAAACTCTAAAAACCCTTAAAACCCCTAAAAATTTCAAAAAAAAACCTAAAAACCCAAAAAGATCCTAAAAAACCCGAAAAACCCTATAAACCAATGAAAACCCCTAAAAGCTCTCAAAATCCCTAAAACCCCTGAAAAACATAAAAACCCCTATAAATCTTAAAAAATCCTAAAAACCTCTCATGTTTTCTCTTGTTTAGTCTATCAAGGATGTGGAGACTGATCTTGGTTGATTGGTTTTGTGCTGACAGGGTATTGTTGCTTGGGTTGCTGGGTGCTGGGTTTCAGAGATGCCTTTTTTGGTTTGGTGGCTTCTAACTGCTCATGTTGGGGAGGAGTTTTTTTGTACTTCTGGTTCTAGTTATCGTTCGGCGAACTTTGTTGGGCTTGAAGGTTGGTGGCGTGTTGTTTCATTCTTGGCTAGGGTGCGTCTAGCTGTGGACTTGTGCAGAAGCTTGCTTGTGGATAGGAATAGTGGAGTGCAGAATGCTAGTCTTTGGCTTGGGTTTCGCTCCTTTATTTTTGTTGTTTTTGTCCTTCGAGTTGGTTGTTTCACCCTTGGGTGATAGTTTGCACTTCAATTCCTTTTACCTTTTATATATCATGTTATATTTATCTTATAAAAAACCCAAAAAAACGTTAAAACCACAAAAAATTCTAAAAACCCATAAAACCCCTTAAAAAAAATTAAAAATATAAAAAACCTTTAAATCACGTAAAAACTCAAAAAAAACCTAAAACCCTAAAAGACCCCGAAAACCCTAAAACCCACTCAAAACCCCTAAAATCCCCCAAAATCCCTAAAAACCCAAAAAAAATAAAAAACCTAAAAAACCCTAAAAAATCCATGAAAACATAAAAACCCATAAAAACACCAAAAAACCCTAAAAAGCATAAAAACCCCTAAAAACTATAAAAACCCCCAAAAATCCATACAAACCCTAAAACCACTAAAAACTCTAAAAATTCTTAAAATCTCTAAAAACGTTAAAACTTTCTAAAAAACCTTAAAACCCAAAAAAACTAAAAAAACCATAAAATTAAAAAAATAACCTAAAAGTACTAAAAAATTCTAAAAAAACTAAAACCCCTTAAAACCCTAAAAACCATAAAAATCCTAACACCCTAAAAATCCATGAAATCGTAAAACCCTTAAAAATAATGAAAAACCCTTAAAAACCGTAAAACCCCCTAAAAACCTTAAAAACCCCTAAAAATTCATAAAACCATAAAACCACTAAAAACCCTTAAAAATACTAAAACCCCTCAAAACCCTTAAAATCCCTAAAAACCCTAAAATCCAAACCCCACTAAAAATAAATGAAAATATAAAAGAACCTAAAAACCCTAAAACGCCATGAAAACCATAAAACCCTTAATAACCTAAAAACTCCAAAAAACCCTAAAAAAAAGAAAAAAATCTTTACACCCCTAAAATATTTCAAAACTCCCTTAAATACCCTTAAAAACTTAAAAACCCCTAAAAACACAAAAAAAAAACCCTAAAAACCCAAAAAACCTTAAAACCACTAAAAACCCCTCAAACCCAAAAAGTCCTAAAAATTGCTAAAAACCCTAAAAACCATAAAAATCTTTAAAAAACCCTAAAAATTCATGAAAATGTATAAAACCCTAAAAACCCAGAAAAACCCCCAAAAACAATAAAAACACCTAAAAACCATAAAAACCAAAAAAACCCATAAAAACTCTAAAAAACCATAAACCCCTAAAAATGTTAAAAACTCTAAAGAACCATCAAATTTAAAATACTCAAAAGAACAAAAAAACCCAAAAAGACCCTAAAAATATTGAAAACTGCTAAAAACCCTAAAAGCCCGTGAAAACCCCTAAAACCCACAAAATCGTTAAAAACCCTAAAAACACTAAAAATTATAAAAATCCTAAAAACACCCCTAAAAACCACAAAACCCAGAAAAAGATAAAGAAACCCTAAAAACTGATAAAAAACCTAAAACCATTAAAAACTCTAAAAAACCTTAAATCCCCTAAAAACTTTAAAAATTTATTAAAACCCTTAAAACCCCTAAAAAGATAAAAAAAAACCTAGAAGACAAAAAAATCCCAAAGAACCCCTCTGAAAACCCCAAAACCCCTCAAAATCCCTAAAAACCATAAAAATCCTAAGCCCCCCCTAAAAATCCCTAAAATCTTTAAAAACCTTAAAAACCCTAAAACCACTGAAATCCATGAAAACCTCTAAAAACCATAAAAACCCTAAAACCGTAAAAATAAATAAAAACCCTAAAAATCCTTAATACCCACAAAAACGTTAAAAAACTCTAGAAAACCTTAAAAACCCTAAAAAACCCTAAAATCCCTAAAAAATCATACACACCCTCAAAATCCCTAAAAGGCTAAAAGCCTTAAAAGCCATAAAAATCATAAAAAACCAAAAAAATCCTTGAGAATGTAAAATACACTAAAAACCCAAAGAAAACTTAAAAACCCCTGAAAACTATAAAAAACCCAAAAACCCCATAAAACACAAAAAAAGACTAAAAACCCTTAAAACACTTAAAACCCCTTAAAATATTCACTCATCTAAAAAACCTTAAAAACCCAAAAAAAACTCAAAAATACCCTAAAACCTCCAAAAGGACCCTAAAAACCCTAAAAACCCTAAAAACCAATAAAACCCCCAAAACCATAACAATTCTAAAAAAAACTCTAAAAATCAGTGAAAACATAAAAATCCCTAAAAGCCTAGAAAAACACCTCAAAACCATAAAAACCCCTAAGAACCTTAAAAAACCCTAAAAACTCATAAAAATCTAAAAGGCTAATAAAAACTCTAAAAACCCACGAAAATGTTAACAACTCTAAAGAACCTAAAAAACCCATAAAAAAATAAAAAAATCCTAAAATCCAAAAAAACCCTAAAAACCCTGAAAAACCCTAAAAACCCTTAAACCCATGAAAAACCATAAAAACCCTAAAAACACAAAATATCCTAAAAAATCTAAAACCCAATAAAAATACATGAAAACGTAAAAAAGCTTAACGAACCTGAAAAAACCCTAAAACCCCTAAAAACCTTAAAAACCATAAAACCCTAAAAGCCCACTAAAACTCTAGAAACATTTTAAACACCTAAAATGTTAAAAACACAAAAAAAAAACATTAAGAACCCTAAAATTCGAAAAAACAAAAAAAACCCAAAAAGACCCTAAAAAACCCTAAAACCCCTAGAACCCCAGAAAAACCATGAAAACCCTCAAAATCCCTAAAAACCATAAAAATCCAAGAAAATCGTAAAAATCCCTGAAAATGTAAAAAACCCAAAAACCCTGAAAAAATTTTAAAACCGTAAAACCCCTAAAAACCCATAAAAACCCTAAAAAACAACTAAATTATAAAAAACACTTAAAACCCCAAAAAATGTTAAAAAAATTAAAATCCTAAAACCCCCAAAGGACCCAAAAACATTGAAAACCTATAAAAACCCTAAAAACCATTGAAAATCCCTAAAAGCCCTCATAATCCCAAAAAACTCTAAAAATCCCTCAAAACCGTAAAATTCCTAAACCCCCCCTAAAAATCAAAGAAAAGGTAAAAAACCCTGAAAACCCACTTAAAACCATAAAACCCCAAAAAACCTTAAAAACTATAAAAACTCATAAAAACCATAAAAACCACTAAAAACTCTAAAAGCTATTAAAACCCATAGAAACATAGAAAACTCAAAAAAAAAACATTTAAAGCTCTAAAAAACTCAAACAAACCCCTAAAAACCCAAAAAGACCCCAAAACCCCTAAAAACCTCTAAAACCCCTAAAAACCCTAAGAACCCTCAAAATACCGAAAAACCCAAAAAAACATAAAAATCCTAATAAACCCCTAGAAACCCTAAAGACCCTGAAAAACCCCTAAAAACATAAAAACCCTTTAAAACCTAAAAACACATAAACCCTTAAAATAACAAAAAACTATAAAAAACCTTAAAACCACAAAAAATGTTCAAAAACTCAAAAAAACCTTAAAAGCCCTAAAATGCTCAAAAAACCCCTTAAAACCAAAAAGTCCATAAAACCCTAAAAAACCCTAAAAACCCTAAAAAACTCTAAAAACCTTCAAAATACCTAAAACCCTTAAAACCATAAAAACCCTAAAAACCCTAAAAATCAATTAATGCTTAAAACCCCTAAAAACCCAAAAAAAATCATGGATACCATAAAAACCTTTAAACCCCATAAAACCCTAAAGACCACTAAAAACTTTGAGAACCCTTTAAACACCTAAAAACGTTATAAACAATAAAAAACCTTAAAAACCCAAAAAAAGGTTGTAAAAACCCTGAAAACCCCTTAAAACCCTAAAACCCCCTAAAAACCCTAAAAACCCCTAAAACCCCTAAAACCTTGAAAAACCCCTGAAAACCATAAAAACCCTTAAAAACCTAAAAAACACCTAAAACCCCATAAAACCTTTAAAATAAAAAAAAACTCTAAAAATCCTTAAAACCACAAAAAAGTTTCAAAAACTCCAAAAAACCTTAAAATCCCTAAAATGCCCAAAAAACCCCTTAAAACCAAAAGGTCCATAAAACCCTAAAAACCCTAAAAAACTCTAAAAACCTTCAAAATCCCTAAAACCCTAAAAACCCTTAAAACCATAAAAATCCTAAAAACCCTAAAAGTCAATTAAAGCTTAAAACCCCTAAAACCCCTAAAAAATTCATGGATACCATAAAAACCTTAAAACCCCATAAAACCCTAAAAACCAATAAAAACTATGAAAACCCTTTAAACACCTAAAAACGCTATAACACTAAAAAACCTTAAAAACCCAAAAAGGTTTTAAAAACCCTTAAAACCCCTAAAAACCCTAAAAACCCTAAAAATGATAAAAAAAAACCTAAAAAACCTATAAAAACCAATGAGAATGTAAAAAACCCTAAATACGCTAAAACCCCCCTAAAAACTCTTCAACCCCTTAAAATCCCTAAAAACATTAAAAACTCTAAAAACCTTAAAACCAGTAAAACCCCAAACGCCAAAAAAAACCCAAACCCCTAAAAAGTCTAAAAACCCTTTAAACCCCAAAAAATGTTAAAAACCCAAAAAACTAAAAAAACATAAAATGACTCAAAAAAACACAAAAAACACCGTAAATCCCTGAAATCCCTAAAACTCCAAGAAAAACCCTAAAAACCATCAAAATCCCTAAAAATTAAAAACCCTGAAAACTCCTTAATAACATAAAATCCCCTAAAACTGCTCAAAACCCCATAAAAAACCCTAAAACCCACTAAAAGTCTAAAAACCCTTAAAACCCCTAAAAACGTTAAAAACATGAAAAACATGAAAAACCCAAAAAACTCAAAAAAAACCAAACCCCAAAAACCCTTGAAAATCCCTAAAAACCCTTAAAACCACTAAAAAACCCTAAAAACCCTCAGAATCCCTAAAAACCCTAAAACCCATAAAAATCATAAGAAACCCCTAAAAATCCATGAAAACATAAAAAAACCTAAAAAAGCTAAAAAAACCCTAAAAGCCATAAACCCCATGAAAACCTTAGAAAACCCTAAAAACCAAAAAAGACCTTAAAACCCCAAAAAGTCCCTAAAAACCCTAAAAACCCCTAAAAACAATAAAAATCCAAAAAGACCCCTAAGAATCCATGAAAACATAAAACAACCCTGAAAACCCCCTAAAAACCTTAAAAACAATAAAATCCATAAACCCCCTAAAAGTCCAGTAAAAACTGTAAAACCCCTTTAAACCCCTAAAAATGTTAAAAAACTCTTAAAACCCTTTAAAACCCTAAAAACTCAAAAATACCCAAAAAAACCCAAAAAGGCCCTAAAAACCGTGAAAACCCATAAAAATATTTAAAACCCATAAACCCCTCAAATTCCCTAAAAACCCAAAAAAACCCTAAAACCCATAAAAATCCAAAAAAACCCTAAATGTCCATTGAAACGTAAAAAACCCCTAAAAACCCTGAAAAGCCCCTAAAAATCCTAAACACCCCTCAAAATGTTAAAAATATCTAAGAAAACTTTAAAACCCTAAAAAAACAAAAAATACCTGAAACCAAAAAGATTGTGAAACCTTTGAAAAGCCTGAAAAACCAAAGAAAACCTGAAAACCCCTAAAACCCCTAAAAATCCCTAAAAAACCTAAAAAAACCTAAAATCCATAAAAATCATAAAAAAACCCCCCTAAAAATCCATGAAAATGTAAAAAACCCTAAAAGCACAATAAAAAACTTAAAACCCCCTAAAACCCATAAAAACTGAAAAAAACTAAAAACTCTAAAAACCCTTAAAACCATAAAAACGTTAAAAAACTCTAAAAAAACTTGAAACACCTAAATACTAAAAAAACCGCTAAAACCCTAAAAGACACAAAAAACTCTAAAAATCCCTAAAAAACCTAAAACCTCTAAATAACCTACTAACATTCAAAGTCCCTAAAAACCATAAAAATCCCAAAAACCCTTAAAAATACAAGAAAATGTAAAAAACCCTAAAAACCTTGAAAACCCCAAAAAATCCATAAAACCCCTAAAAACCTTAAAAACAACTAAAACCTCATAAAAACCCTAAAAACCACTATAAACTCTAAAACCCTTAAAACCCCTAAAAATGATAAAAACTCTAAAAAACCTTAAAAAAACTAAAAACTATAAAAAAACCTGAAAATCACTTGAAAACTCCTGAAAACACTTAAACCATTTAATCCCCAAAAAATGTTAAAAAAATATAAAAAACCTTCAAAACCCTAAAAAAGTCAAAAAAAACCTAAAACCCCTAAAAGACCCGAAAACCCTCAAAACCATCAAAATCCTAAAAAAAATAAAAATCAATGAAAACGTAAAAAACCCTGAACGACCCCTAAAAACCATAAAACCCACTAAAAACCTTAAAAAGTCTAAAACCCCATAAAAAACCTAGACAACAACTAAAAACTCTAAAAACCCTAAAAAATCAAAAAAAAACCATAAAACCCTAAAAAAATAAAGCCCAAAATACTGAAAAAACCCTGAAAAAATCTAAAACCCCTGAAAACCACTAAAAACACTCAAAATCCCTAAAACCCCTAAAAAACCTAAAAACCCTAAAAAATTGGAAAAAAACTTGAAAGCCAGAAAAACCCCTAAAAACCTTTAAAAAACTGAAAACCCATAAAAACCCTAAAAACAATAAAAACTCTAAAAACCCTTAAAACCCTTAATAACTTTAAAACTCTAAAAAAACATTAAAAACCTTAAAAAGCTCAATAAAAAGAAAAAAGTCCCTTAAATCCAAAAAAACCCCTAAACCCCTAAAAACCCTAAAAACCATAAAAATCCCTAAAACCCTTAAGAACCCTAAAAACCATAAAAATCCTAAAAACCCATAAAAATTCATTAAAACGTAAAAAACCCTGAAAACTCTGAAAAACTCCTAAAAATTATATAACCCCTTAAAACCTAAAAAAAAACCTTAAAAACCATAGAAACCAATAAAACCCATAAAAACCACTAAAAACTCTAAAAGCCCTTGAAAAACCCTTAAAACCCTTTAAATCCCTAAAAACCCTAAAAAACCCTAAAAACCATAAAAACTCAAAAAACATCTAAATATCCATGAAAACGTTAACAACCCTAAAAACCCTAAAATCCCTAAAACCCATAAAAACCTATAAAAACCCACAAAAACCCCAAAAACAACTAAAAACATAAAAAACCTTTAATCCCCTAAAAACGTTACAAAATTATAAATAACTTTAAATCCCTCAAAATCCCAAAAAACCCAAAACCCCGTAAAAGTCCTATAACCTAAAAATCCATGAAAACATAAAAAAACCTAAAAACCCATAAAACCGCCTAAAAACCTTAAAACCCCTAAAAACCAATAAAAACCCTAAAAACCACTAAAAACTCTAAAAACCCTTTAAACCCCTAAAAATATAAAAAAACTCTAGAAAACTTTAAAAACTCTAGAAAACTTTATAAACTCTAAAAAACTCAAAAAACCTTTAAAACCCAAAAAGATCCTAAAAACCCTAAAACCCCCCAAAAATATTAAAACCCCTCAAAATCGCAATAAAAAAACCATAAAACCCTAAAAAGAATAAAAACCTTAAAACATCCTAGAAACCCATAAAAAGATAAAAACCTTAAAACATCCTAAAAACCATAAAAAACCTAAAAAATACTGAAAACTTTAAAAACTGTTAAACCCCATAAAAACGTCAAAAAACTCAAAAAACCCCAAAACCCTAAAATACTCAAAAAATCCCAAAAGCCAAAAATACCCAAAAAACCCCTGAAAATCCCTAAAAACCCTGAAAACCCACAAAAGCCCTCAAAATCCCTAAAAATCTTAAAAGACCCTAAAACTCAAAAAAACCTAGAAAACCCAAAAAAAATCTTTAAAAACATAAAACCCCTGAAAACCACAAAACACAAAAAAACATTAAAAACCCTAAAACCTTTAAAAACTATAAAAACCCACTAAAAACTCTAAAAACCCTTTAAACCCCTAAAAGCATTAAAAACTCTAAAAAAAGGTTAAAACCCCTAAAAACTGAAAAAAACCCTAAAACCCAGCTAGAAACTCACAAAACCCTTAAAACCCTAAAAATCCTAAAAAACTCTAAAAAACCTTAAAAACTAAAAAAAACCCAAAAAGATACTTAAAACCCTTAAAACACTAAAAACCTCGAAAAAACTCTAAAACCCCTCAAAATCCCTAAAAACCATAAAAAACACAAAAAACCATAGAAATCCTAAAACCCCCTGAAAACCAAGAAAACATAAAAAAAACCCTAAAACCCCGAAAAGCCCCTGAAAACTATAAAACCCCTAAAAATAAAAAAACCCCTAAATATCCAAAAAAAACCCTAAAAATCCATAAAAACCCAAAACCACAAAAAAAACTCTAAAAACTCTTTAAACACCTAAAAACATTAAAAACTCTAAAAAACCTTAAAACCTTAAAAAACTCAAAAAACACTAAAAACCAAAAAAGACCCTAAAACCCAAGAAAACCCCTCAAAATCCTTGTAAAACCCTAAAATCCCTCAAAATCTTAGAAACCCTAAAAAACCATAAAATCCTAAAACCCCCAAAAACTCTATGAAAATGAAAAAAGGCACAAAACCCCCAAAAAACCCTCAAAACCATAAAATCCTAAAAACATTAAAAAACCCAAAAACCCTAAAAAACCCTAAAAATCCTAAAACCACAAAATAATCTAAAAACCCTGAAAACCCCAAAAAATGTTTAAAAACTCTAAAAAACCATAAAAACACAAAAAACACACAAAAAAACCAAAAACCCAAAAAGACGTTAAAATCCTTGAAAACACTAAAAAACTTTTAAAACCCCTAAAATCCCACAAAATCCATAAAATACCTAAAAACCTAAAAACCATAATAATCCTAAGAAACCCATAAAAATCCATGAAAACGTAACAAACCCTAAAAACCCTAAACCCCCCTAGAAAACCATGATAACCCCTAAAACCCTAAAAACTACTAAAAACACTAAAAAACCTTAAAACCCCTTAAAATGTTAAAAAAATAAAAAGCTTAAAAACCAAAAAGAATTAAAAAAACCCTAAAAATCCAAAAAAACCCTAAAAACCCTAAAAACCCCCAAAACCCATAAAAACCCTTAAAACCCTAACAACCCTAAAATTCCCTAAAAAACCCTCAAAAACCTTAAAAACCATAAAAGTCCTAAAAAACCTCTAAAACCCCTAAAAAGCCAATGAAAACTATAAAAATCCTTAAAAAACATAAAAATCCCTAAAAAACATAAAAACCTAAAAAACCACTAAAAACTCTAAAAACCCTTAAAACCCCTAAAAACGTGAAAAACTCAAAAAACCATAAAAACCCTAAAAAAACCCCTAAAACCCCATAAAAACCGTAAAAGCCCGAAAACCCCGAAAACCCCAAAAAACACATGAATCCCCCTAAAAATATCAAAATCCATAAAAATCCTAAAAGTCCCTAAAAACCATAAAAATCCAAAAAACCACTAAAAATCCATGAAAATGCAAAAAGCCCGAAAAACATTGAAAACCCCTGAAATTATAAAAAAGACCCCTACAGACCTAAAACCCATAAAAACCTCTAAAAACCCTAAAATCGTCAAAATCCATAAAAACCCTAAAAACCCTAAAAACCAAACAAATCCATAAATACCCTAAAAATCCATGAAAACGTAAAAACCCTAAAAAACTCTAAAAACACCCTTAAAACCATGAAACCCCTAAAAACAGTAAAAACTCCTAAAAATGAATAGATTCCCTAAAAACCACTAAAAACTCTAAAAACCTTAAAACACCTAAAAACTTTAAAAAACTCTAAAAACCTTTAAAAAAACTCAAAAAACCCTAAAAACCTAAAAAGACTCCAAAAACTTGAAAAACACAAAAAAACTTAAAACACTCAAAATGCCTGAAAACCCCTAAAAATCGACAAAATCCCTAAAAACTCTAAAAACCCCTAAAAACCATAAGAATCCTAAAAAACTCCTAAAAATGTAAAAACCCTTAAAAACCCTGAAAACAATAAAACCCCGTAAAATCCTAAAAAACACTAAAATCCAATAAAACACTAAAAAACCAATAAAAACCCTTAAAATCTATAAAATTTTAAAAAACTCTAAAGATCCTTTAAATCCCCTAAAAACTCAAAAAAGTTAAAAACCTAAAAGACACTAAAAACCCTAAAAACCCCAAAACCCCTGAAAAACCCTAAAACCCCTCAAAATCCCTAAAAACCATAAAAATCATATAACCACACTAAAAATTCATGAAAAGGTAAAAATCCCTAAAAACCCTTGAAAATCAAAAAACCTCTAAAAACCATAAAAAACCCTAAAACCTTTAAAACCCCTAAAGACGTTAAAAAACTCTACAACCCCTAAAAAACCCTGAAAACCATAAAAATCCATAAACCCCAAAAGACTCTAAAAACCCTGAAAAACCCTGAAACCATAAAAATCCCAGAAAACCCTAAAAACAAAAAAACCCATAAAAATCCTAAAAACCCATAAAAATCCATGAAAATGTAAAAAACCCTAAAAACACTGAAAAGCCCCTAAAAACCATAAAACCCGTAAGAACCATAAAAACCCATAAAAACCCGAAAACCACAGAAAACTCTAAAACTCCTTAAAACCCCTTAAAACCACTAAAAATGTAAAAACCCTAAAAACCATTAAAACATCAAAAATTGAAAAAAAACCTAAAAACCCAAAATTACCCTAAAAACCCCGAAAACCCTAAAAACATCTAAAAGACTTAAAAACCCTCAAAATACCTAAAACCCTAAAAAACCCTACAAACCATAAAAATCCAAAAAACCCTAAAAATACATGAAAACATAAAAACCCTAAAAAACATAAAAATCCACAGACCATAAAACCCCCTAAAAGCCTTAAAAAACCCTAAAACCACTAAAAACTATAAAAAGCCTTAAAACCCCAAAAAACTTTAAAAAACTCTAAAAAATCTTAAAAACCCAACAAAACTCCAAAAAAAATAAAAAACCACAAAAGACCCAAAAAAACCCAAAAAACCTCTAAAAGCCATAAAAACAAATTAAAAAACCTAAATACCCTAAAAATCCCTAAGAAACCTAAAAATCCTTAAAAACCATAAAAATCCAAAAAAAACTCGAAAAATCCCTAAAAGCGTAAAAACCCTAAAAACTGCCGAAAAATCATAAAAAACCCTAAAAACCTTTAAACCCCTAAAACCCCTAAAAATCCTAAAAATGACTAAAAACTCTAAAACCCCTAAAAAGGGTAAAGAAAATACAATGGCTAATGCACTTTCACGTAGATATTCTCTCTTATCTTTGCTGGATTCTAAACTCCTTGGTTTTGAATACATTATGGATTTATATTCCACTTATACATGTTTTGGGGAACCTTTTGGTCATTGAAAACCTAGAGTTAGTTGGGAGAAGTTTTATTTGAATGATGTATTCTTATTTCGGATTGATAAGATTTGTATTCTCAATTGATCTATCCGTTTACTTTTACTAAAGAAGACAAATTATGGTGGGTTAATGGGACATTTTAGTGTTGCAAAGACTTTAAGAATTCTAAGTGATCATTTTTATTAGCCTAATATGTCTAGAGATGTTGAAAAATTTGTGATAAATTGCATTGTCTTCCATAAATCCAAATCTAAACTGAACCCACATGAGTTATATATTCCCCTCCCAATCCCCAACACCCCTTGGGAGGACATACCAATGAAATTTATTGTGGGATTACCAAGGACCAAGAGGGTGAGATTCCATTTTTTTGTGGTGGATCGGTTTTCTAAAATCGAACATTTTATTCCTTGTCACAAAACAAATGATGCCACTAATATTGCAACACTTTTATTTTAGGAAGTAGAAAAACACTAGGGAATTCCAAGGATGATTTTATTGGATCACGACACAAAATTCCTTAGTTACTTTTGGAAGACCTTGAAGAGAAAATTGGGTACAAAGTTTCAATTTTCCACTAATTTCCATTCTAAAACTGATAGGAAAACAAAGGTGGTGAATCATACACTACCATATCTTCTATGAACAATTTCCATGAAGAATCTCAAGAATTTGGAGGAGTGTTACATGTGGAATTCACATATAACATGGCTAAGCATTACACTACTCAATATTCTCTATTTCAAATTGTTTACGATTTTAACCCCTTGTCCCTATTTATCTATTTCCTTTACCTTTGCAGAAATCAAATAATATGGATGTGAAAGGGCGTGAAGAATTCACCAAGCAACTCCATGAAAATGTAAGGAAAAATATCAAGAGAATGACCGAGAAATACATTGATCTTGTAAAAAAAGGGTCGCAAGAAAGTGTTGTTCAAACCCGATGACTTAGTATGGATTTTTTGTGAAAGGAAATATTTCCCAATAAGCAGAAATTAAACCTCATTCCTTGAGAAGACAAACCTTTCTGAGTGCTCAAGAATATTAACATCAATGCTTACCAGATAGCTCTTCCAAGTGAGTATAGTGTAAGTGTCACTTTCAATGTTTCTGATATTTCTCCTTTTTTGGGTGTAGATGATGAAGAGTCGTGGATGTCACCTTTTCAATAGGGGGAGGACGATGAGAACCATGTTGAAGGCACTGAGTCGATTTCCCAGGTGGAGGAGTTGGATTTGCAAGGCTCGATGATGTGAGGGAGATTTAAGAAGTTGAATGCAACAATGGGTGCCCATCTCATTTCATTAATGGTCTTATGGATCTCTCATTGCATGGATGGAGAAAATGGGCCTAGTATATCACTTATTCAGGCCCAAACAAGATGTTTAAAGCTTGTCCCACACAGTTGCATGAATTTTGGAAACCTTGCCCAGGATTCTAGAATGGCATATTTTGACACCAAAGTCAAATTTGGTCGGCTAGGCACTCAAAATCAAATCCTGCAGGCTATAGTTGGAAAGTTGTGTGCTACTTTTCCAAAAAAAATTGGTAGACTTTATCTTTTTTAATTTAAGGGAACAAAGTAGGTTTATCCTTTACGACTTTAGGGTATTAGACTCTTGACTATTGTATCACCCCTTGGCTATAAATATCCACACCCATGGCACTTGTATGACATTCAAGATTGATATAGAAAGACTATTCTTCGTTTCTCTCTATTGTGTGAGGACTGTTTCAGTCCCCCCCCCTCATGCCGTGAAGATCGAGCCACCCCCTGCATCTCGCAGCAAAACCATAAAAACCCCTGAAAAACTCTAAACCCCTTAAAATCCAAAAAAACCCCTAAAAACAATAAAAACCTTAAAAACCTTTAAAATCCATGAAAATGAAAAAAAAACTAAAACCATTAAAACCCCTGAATACAATAAAACCCCAAAAAACTTTAAAAACCCCCAAAACACATAAAAATCCTAAAAACCACTAAAAACTATAAAACCCCATAAAATACCTAAAAACATTTAAAACTCTAAAAAACCGAAAAAACCCTAAAAAATAAATAAATAACCATAAAAAACCAAAAAGGTCCTAAAAATACTAAAACACTCAAAACCATAAAACTACTAAAAAAACAATCAAAATCCCTAAAAAACCTTAAAACCTTAAAAATCACAAAAATCCTAAAACCCCCTAAAAATGCATGAAAATGAAAAAAATCCAAAAAACCTTGAATACCCTCTGAAAACCATAAAATCCCCTAAAACCATAAAACCCCATAACAACCCTAAAAACCCACTAAAAACTCTAAAAAACCTTAAAACCTCTAAAAAAATTAAAAATAAATAAAAAACCCTTAGAAACCCTCAAAACTCAAGAAACCCTAAAAACCAAAAAATACCCTAAAAAACCTAAAAAACCCTAATACCCACTAAAAACACTAAAACCACTCAAAATCCCTTAAAACCCTAAAAACCCTAAAAACCATAAAAATCCTACAAAACCCTTAAAATCCATGAAAACTTAAAAATCTCTAAAAACCCAGAAAAATTCTGAAAAACCATAAAAATCCCTAAAAACCTTAATATACTTCAAAACCCATAAAACCCTAAAAACCCACTAAAATTATAAAAACACTTTAAACCCCTAAAAATGTTAAAAAAAACTCTAAAAAACCTGTAAAACCTTGAAAAAGGAAAAACCCCCTTAAAAAACATAAAATACCCTAAAAAACCCGAAAATCCTAAAACCCCTCAAAATCCCTAAAAAACCATAAAAACTGTTAAAATCCTAAAAACCTTTAAAAATCCATGAAAATGAAAAAAAACTAAAGTGCCTAAAAAACACTTAAAACCATAAAAACCCAAAAAACCTTAAAACCCTAAAACCCCATAAAAAACCCAAAAACCCATTAAAAACTCTAAAAACCCTTCAACCCCAAAAAACATTAAAAAACTCTCAAAAAACATAAAACCTTAAAAAAATAAAAAAAAAACTCTAAAAACACAAAAGGTCCAATAACACTAAAAAACTCTAAAAACCCTAAAAACCCATGAAAACCCTAAAACCCATAAAAATCCCTAAAATCCCTAAAAACCAAAAAAATCCAAAAACCCCCCTAAAAATCCATGAAATCATAAAAAACTTGAAAAACCCATGAAAACTATAAAAACCCCTAAAAACCTTAAAAACCCTTAAAACCCTAAAAAACTCTAAAAAACGTCATAATCCCTAAAACCCCTTAAAACCATAAAAAACCTAAAAACCCTAAAAATCAATTAAAGATTAAAACCCCTAAAAACCCTAAAAAAATCATGGATACCATAAAAACCTTAAAACCCCATAAATCCCTAAAAACCACTAAAAAATCTGAAAACCGTTTAAACACCTAAAAATGTTATAAACACTAAAACACCTTAAAAACCCTAGAAAAACTCTAAAAAACCTTAAAAACCCAAAAAGGTTGTAAAAACCTTGAAAACCCCTAAAAACGATAAAAATCCTAAAAAACCTATAAAAACCAATGAAAATGTAAAAAACCCTAAATAGGCTAAAAACCCTAAAAACTCTAAAAACCCTTAAAATCCCTAAAAACATTAAAAACCCTAAAAACTCTAGCAGAACTGATGTGAGATGCACGGGGTGGCCCGATATTCACGGCGTAGGTTGGCGGATGAAGGATGCAGTTCAGGGATAAGTGGTGGAAGATGGGTATGGATAGTGGATGCAAGTTGTCAATCAACACTATAAGGAGTGCGACCTACTACTTAGACAACACACTCAAGGTAGGGATGAGATAGCCAATCCACACAACAACACACTTGGTTTGAGGCACGAGATTGGGGAATTTGTGATCTTGGATCACCAATCTAACTTGTAGATTGACAAGGCAATAATGAACAAGAGCAAAGGGGAAATTCGGAACAATTCTGACACAACGGGGAGAAATAAGCATAAGATCTCAATTAAGTCTTGAATGCCGATACAATGCCATGGGGTGGCTATTTATAGCCAATGGGGTGATACAATGGTCAAGGGTCTAATACCCTAAATTCATAAAGTCTAAACCTACCTTGTCCTCTTAAAAGTCAAAATGATAAAATCCAACAAAGACTTTTGAAAAAGTAGCACACAACTTTCCAACATAGCCCACCGGATTTGACTTTGAGTGCATAGCCCACCGGATTTGACTTTGGTGTCCAAAGATTCCATTTCTAGAATCCTCCATGTGGGAAAAGCCTCCAAATTCGTGCAACCATGTGGGCCAAGCTTTAAACATCAATTTTGGGCTTGAATAAGTGATATTATAGGCCCATTTTCTCCATCCATGCAAGGCAAGATCCATTGGGCCTTTAATGAAGCAATATGTGCGCCCTTTGTAGCATTGAGCCTCTTTAATTTCCTTCGCGTCATTGGGCCTTGCAAATCCAACTCTTCCTCCCACGCAATCGACTTAGTGCCTTCGACATGGTTCTCATCATCCTCCCCCTCTTGAAAAGGAGTCTTCCTCGACTCTTCATCCTCTGCACCCAAAAAAGGAGAAATATCAGAAACATTGAAGGTGGAACTTACACCATACTCACCTGGAAAATCTATCTTGTAAGCATTGTTGTTAATCTTCTCGAGCACTCAGAAAGGCCCATCTCCTCGTGACATGAGTTTTGATTTCTGCTTGTCAGTAAATCTCTCCTTTCGCATATGAATCCAGACTAAGTCCCCGGGCTCGAACAACACTTGTTTGCGACCCTTGTTTGCATGATCAACATATTTTTGAGTCATCCGCTCGATATTTTTCCTTGCCTTTTCATGGAGTTGTTTGATGAATTCTGCGCGCCCTTTCACATCCATATTAGTTACTTCCTGCAAAGGCAAAGTAACTAGATCAATAGGGGCAAGAGGGTTAAAAACATAAACAATTTTGAATGGAGAATATTGAGTAGTGGAGTGCTTGGCCCTGTTATATGAAAATTCCACATGTGGCAGACACTCCTCCCAATTCTTGATATTCTTCTTGACAATTGTTCGTAGAAGGGATGATAATGTCCGATTCACCACCTCTGTTTGACCATCGGTTTGTGGATGACAAGTAGTGGAAAAGAGTAACTTTGTACCCAGTGTGCTCCACAAGGTCTTCCAAAAGTAACTAAGAAATTTTGTGTCTCGATCCGACACAATGATCCTTGGCATTCCATGATGTTTGACTACTTCCTGAAAGAAAAGTGTTGCAATGTTAGTGGCATCATCAGTTTTGTGAAAAGGAATAAAATGTTCCATTTTTGAAAACCGATCCACCACAACAAAAATGGAATCTCTCCCCCTCTTGGTCCGTGGTAACCCCATGATAAAGTCCATTGATATGTCCTCCCAAGGGGTGTTGGGAATTGGGATAGGAAGATATAGTCCAAGTGGGTTCAGTTTCAATTTGGCTTTATGGAAAACAATGCACTTTCCCACAAATTTCTCAACATCTCCTGATATCCTAGGCTAATAAAAATGCTCACTAAGAACACTTAGAGTTTTTGAAACACCAAAATGCCCCCATTAACCCACCTGAATGTGACTCCTTTAGTAAAAGTAAATGGATAGAGCAATTAGGAATGCAAAGCTTATCAATTCGAAATAAGAATCCATCATGTAAATAGAACTTTTCCCAACTAACTCCAGGTTTATAATGTTCATAAGGTTCTCTAAAGTCACTATCAGTGGCATATAAATCCTTAATGTATTCAAAACCAAGAAGTTTTGAATCCAACAAGGGTAAAAGAGAATATCTATGTGAAAGTGCATCGGTCATAGTATTTTATTTACCCTTTTTATGCTTGATGACATATGGAAATGATTCAATGAATTCCATCCATCTAGCATGTCTCCTATTTAGTTTATGTTGGCTCCTAAGGTATTTAAGTGCCTCATGATTAGAATGGATCACAAATTCTTTAGGCCAAAGATAGTGTTTCCATGTTTCTAGTACTCTAAACAATGCATACAACTCTTTATCATATGTAGCATAGTTTAGAGTTGGGCCATTTAACTTCTCACTAAAATAAGCAATAGGCTTACCTTCTTGCATGAGTACTCCTCATATGCCAATTCCGCTTACATCACATTCAATTTCAAAGGTATTACCGAAGTCCAGAAAAAACAGGTTTTATTTCCTTAACACCTCTAGGAATTTTCTCAAGTGATCTACATGTTCATGCAAAGTCCTACTATACACCAGAATATCATCAAAGTAAACTACCACAAATTTTCCAATATATGCACGTAATACATGATTTACTAACCTCATAAATGTGCTAGGTGCATTGGTGAGACCAAAGGGCATGACTAACCATTCATAAAGTCCTTTTTTTTCTTAAATGCAGTTTTCCACTCATCTCCTTCTTTCATCCTAATTTGATGGTAGCCACTTCTTAAATCAATTTTTGAGAAAATAGTTGAACCATTTAATTCATCTAGCATATCATCTAACCTAGGGATATGATGACGATACCTGACCGTGATGTTGTTTATGGCTATACAGTCAATGTACATTCTCCATGTTCCATCCTTCTTTGGTACTAGAAGCACCGGTACCGCACAATGACTAAGGCTCTCTCTCACATATCCCACATCTAACAGCTCTTGAACTTGCCTTTGAATTTATTTTGTCTCTTCCGGATTGGTGCGATATGCAGGGCGGTTCGGTAGTGATGCTCCAGGTATGAGGTCAATTTGATGCTCAATACCTCTAATAGGTGGAAATCCTGGTGGCACCTCTTCATGAAAGACATCATCATACTCGTGCAACAATTACTCAACAACATTTGGTAAACAGGCTAAGTCGTTAGTATTTAGCAACACCTCTTTGTACATGAGTACTAGGAGGGTTTGCTGTGAAAACAAAGCTTCCTTAACCTCACTCTTTTTTTCCAACATCACGCTTTTATCTTCTCTCAAATTCTTTTTCCCACTTGATTTTTCTTCGCTCTCCATTTCTTTTCTTCTCTCATTTTCTCTCTTTCCCTCATTTTCTCCTTTTTCATTTTCACTCCTTTTTTCCCCATCACTCTTTTTTTTCTTTTCTCTCAGAGTGTGATCTTCCAGAGTTTGTTTCAGGGACATGGGATGGAGGGTTATAGGTTCCCCTCGGAGTACAAAAGAATGATGATTCAAGAAACCGTCATGGGTAACACGCCGATCATACTACCATGGTCGTCCCAACAACAAATGGCAGGCCTTCATAGGAACAACTTCACACAAGACCTAATCTTTTACTTCCTGATGGTGAACAGTACCTTCACTTGCTTGGTGACCTTAAGCTCCCTGCAATCATTCAACCACTGAAGCCGATATGGACGTCGACGCTTCAAAGTAGGAAGTCCCAACTTCTCTACTAACTCGGTGCTCGTAACATTACTACAGCTTCCTCCATCAATAATAACACTACATACCTTCCCATTGATCTTGCATTGTGTATGGAAAAGGTTCTCTCACTGCTCCTTTTCTCCAACAGTCATTTGTGTACTTAAAACTCTCCTAGTGACAAGAATCTCACCGTCTTCTGCAAATTCCCCATTATCAATTTTTGGAGATTCTTCCTCCTTCTCTTCCGAGCTCTCTCCATCGGTCTCCCATTCTCCATACCTGTTGATGGTCATGGTGCGCCGGTTTGGGCACTCACTAGCAATGTGACCCCTTTCTTGACATTTGAAACACTGAATATCCCTATTCCTCGTTTGGTTAGCCTCAAAAGTAGGTTTCTTAGGTGGAAGAATCACCTTGTCACTTTTGTGATCAACCACCTCTTTTGCCTTTGATGGTTCTCCAATCTCCTTCCTCAGATTTCTCCATGGTGTGAAAGGTGTAGTGGGTTTCCTCATGTTGCACCTCCTTTTGATTTGTTGTTCAATCTTGGTGGCTTGGTGGATCATATCTTGTATCTACATGGTGGTACATCTCCACTTGATCCGTAATCTCCCGATTGAGCCCATGTAAAAACCATGCCATGGTTGCCTCCGGATCTTCCTCAACATTTTCTCGAATCATGGCAATTTGCATCTCCTTGTAGTAGTCATCTACACTCTTACTCCCTTGGGTGAGGCGTTGAAGTTTTGTTGTGGAGATCTCTATGGTAATGTGTGGGAACAAAACGCTTTTGCATGGCGAACTTCATGTCTTCCCAAGTGTTGATGGGACGTCCACCATATCTAGCCCTCTCCTTTTGAACTTGATCCCACCATATTAATGCATAATCATAAAATTCAAGGGAAGCAAGTTTGACCTTTTTCTCCTTGGAATACGCATGGCATGAAAATACTTGCTCGATCCGCATCTCCCACTCCAAGTATGCTTCTGGGTCGCTTTTCCCTTGAAAACAGGGGACCTTCACCTTGATTCAACCAATTAGGTCATCATCATGTTGTCTCCTTTGTCCTCCTCTCGGTTGTTGGTACAACCTCCTCCTTTGTGGGACATCATCAAGATCATCATCAAAGTTCACCATCTCCTCCTCCATGATGTGGGGACGACGTGGTGCCAGAGCGCGTCGTGGGTTATCATGGAACATCCTTGGGCTTGGTTTATTTTCCAATTCATCAATCCGATCATGTAAAACCTCAACTTTCGATCAAGAAGCTTCTCGAAGTGGCTCACCAAAGCTTGCATTTGGAATTGCGTAGCTTCAGGTGCGGGAGATCTACTTTGACTTCCTTCATCGCTAACATGAGCAATTTTCTTCCCAAGATCTTCTGTCATGATATGTTATGCAAACACAAACACACACCTGGGGGGGCAAACACACATAATGATACACACTCACTCACACACACGAGATGCACACACACACACACAAGATGTACACACTCACACACACAAGGATACACACTCACGCACGCAAGATATACACACTAACACCCACAAGATGTACACACACGCACAAAACAAGATGCACACACTCACACACACAAGATATATATATATATATATATATATATTTGCTTATTTCTCTCCACTCTCAAAACTGAATTTTGAATCCCAAGCTCTTATGAAATATAATACCTTGTTTCGGGTGATCACTTGCCACCAATCCTTCCCCAATCAAGATCGTGTCGGGGGCTGGTTTACCACAACCCGCTTGAGTGGTAAAGGGTAAAGGGTGAAAAGAGGGTAGAAATGTGGTATTTGGGTTTTTCCCGATTGTGCAAGATAAGATAAATGAATATCAATATGAGCCAAATACAAAATGGGGATGAAGTAAAATGATGGAAAAAGTTATATATGGAAATGGAAAGTGCTAATAAGGTAAAGCACAAAGGTGTAATTGTATCCGCTTTTTTTTTTGCTCTTTTTTTTTGTCAATTCTCCCCAAAAAGTGCTGTGCTTGGAGTTTTAAAGCACAAGATGATTGAATGGAGAGTAAGATAATTTTTTTTCTTTTTTTTTCGAAATCTCTCAAATAAAGGATGTGCTTAATTTTGAAAAGCACAAAATGATGAGTTGAGAGAATTTTTTTTTCCGGATACAAATCACATATAGAGAATTAAATGCGGAAAGAAGATGAATGAAAATTTGGCTCAATTTATAATAATTCAAGCTTGCACAAACTAGGACAATTCGGGAGGCTTTCAAGAAAATGGATTTTTTTGTTGAATGGGTGAATAATATGGAAAGATAAGGAGGGTAATGGATAGAATTAAAGTAAATGAAGGGATAGATGCCTACCGTGTCAACCGGAGCTCTGATACCAACTGATGTGAGACGCACGGGGTGGCCCGATCTTCACGGCGTAGGTTGGCAGATGAAGGATGCAGTTCGGGGATAAGTGGTGGAAGATGGGTATGGATAGTGGATGCAAGTAGTCAATCAACACTATAAGGAGTGCTACCTACTACTTAGACAACACACTCAAGGTAGGGATGAGATATCCAATCCACACTACAATGCACTTGGGTTGAGGCACGAGATTGGGGGCTTTGTGATCTTGGATCACCAATCTAACTTGTAGATTGACAAGGCAAGAATGCACAAGAGTAAAGGGGAAATTCGGAACAATTCTCACACAACAGGTAGAAATAAGCATAAGCTCTCAATTAAGTCTTGAATGCCAATACAATTCCATGGGGTGGCTATTTATAGCCAAGGGGGTGATACAATGGTCAAGGGTCTAATACCCTAAAGTCATAAAGTCTAAACCTACCTTGTCCCCTTAAAAGTCAAAAAGATAAAAGCCAACAAAGACTTTTGGAAAAGTAGCACACAACTTTCCAACATAGCCCACCGGATTTGACTTTGAGTGCATAGCCCACCAGATTTGACTTTGGTGTCCAAATATGCCATTTCTATAATCCTCCATGTGGTAAAGGCCTCCAAATTCGTGCAACCATGTGGGCCAAGCTTTAAACATCAATTTTGGGCTTAAATAAGTGATATTATAGGCCCATTTTCTCCACCCATGCAAGGCAAGATCCATTGGGCCTTTAATGAAGCAATGTGCGCCTATTGTAGCATTAAGCCTCTTTAATCTCCTTCGCGTCATTGGGCCTTGAAAATCCAACTCTTCCTCCCGCACAATCGACTTGGTGCCTTCGACATGGTTCTCATCAAGAACTTTTTAACAGCATCGTTAGTGCGGACAACAACGAGCAGATCAAGAACCTCATGCTCACTGCTGTCGCGGCCCATCCAAGCTATGTGTGGACAACCCGAAATAAGACTGTTTTTGAATCAAAGGCCAGCTCCCTCCATGGTGGAATCCTGGTGATCCATAAATTTGTTCACACGGCATCTCATATTCAAACTGGAGCAATGCATAACAACATGAATGATTTGATCATTTTGAGAACTCTTAGTGTTCCTGGAAGGTGCAAACAACCAACACCCATGAAATTCATCCAGTGGATTCCCCCAATTCTAGTTTGGATTAAAGTTAACATGGATGGCACCGCATCAGGAGAACCTAGTCTCGCGGGATGCAGAGGTGTCTTTCGTAATTACAGAGGCTTCGTCACGGGATGCTTCTTTCACTTCTTGGGGAGTGGATGCGCCTATGAGGTGGAACTATGGGCCATCATCAAGGCAGTCCAATATGCGACGCAATTTTCTTAGATGCTGCTATGGAATGATTCTGACTCAATTATGGCGATGGAGGCCCTGAGAAGCAGATCAAGAAGAGTACCATGGAGGGTACTCCCACAATGGATTGAATGCCTCAAAACTTCACAAGATCTGACCCTACATATCACACATGCTTTCTGGGAAGCGAATGCGGTGGCAGATGCACTCTCAATGAAAGCTATTGAAGATAGGGGCATCATGTGGTCCTTTGTCACACCACCTTACTTACGTCCCTTGTGGACTCAGACATGAAGGGTGATACACACACCCGATTCTGTAGGCCCTCCATGTAAGACCCTGTACCTTTCTACTTTTATTTAAATTTGGGGACTAGGCTCGCCTGGTCCTGCACCTTCTTTGCCCTAAAAATGATAAAAAACTCAAAAAACCCAACAAAACCCTAAAAACTCAAAAAAAAAACAAACCCCAAAAGACCCTAAAAACCCAAAAAAGACCCTAAACCCCTTGAAAATCCCTAAAAAGCCTAAAAACCCACAGAATCCCTAAAAAGCCTAAAACCCATAAAAATCCTAAGAAACCCCTAAAAATCCATGAAAACATAAAAAAACCTAAAAAAGTTAAAAACCCCCTAAAAGCCATAAAACCTATGAAAACCTTAGAAAACCCTAAAAACCCCAAAAGACCTTAAAAACCCAAAAAGTCCCTAAAAACCCTAAAAACCCTAAAAACAATAAAAAACCTAAAAGACCCCTAAGAATCCATGAAAACGTAAAAAAACCCTGAAAACCCCCTAAAACCCCTAAAAACCACAAAACCCCTAAAAACCGTAAAAAAAATAAAAACCTATAAACCCCTAAAAGACTAGTAAAAACTCTAAAAACCCTTAAAACCCCTAAAAATGTTAAAAAAACTCCTAAAAATCCTAAAAAACCCAAAAATACCCAAAAAACCCAAAAAGGCCCTAAAACCCATAAAAATCCAAAAAACCCCTAAATTTCCATTGAAACGTAAAAAAAACCTAGAAACCTTGAAAACCCCCTCAAAACCATAAACACCCCTAAAAACGTTAAAAATCTCTAAGAAACCTTTAAAACCCTAAAAACTCAAAAAAAATCCCTAAAACCAAAAAGTCTCTAAAACCTTTGAAAAGCCTTAAAAGCCAAAGAAAACCTAAAAAACCCTAAAACCCCTCAAAATCCCTAAAAACCCTAAAAAACCTCAAATACATAAAAATCGTAAAAAAAACCCCCTAAAAATCTATGAAAATGTAAAAAACCCTAAAACCACCATAAAAAGCTTAAAACCCCCTAAAACCCAAAAAAATCCTAAAAAAACTAAAAACTCTAAAAACCCTTAAAGCCATAAAAAATTTAAAAAAACTCTGAAAACCCTAAAACACCTAAATCCTTAAAAAACACCCACTAAAACCCCAAAAGGCCCTAAAAACTATAAAAACCCCTAAAAGCCTAAAACCCCTAAAACCCCCATTAACCTTTAAAGTCCCTAAAAATCATAAAAATCCAAAAAACCCATAAAAATACAAGAAATTGTAAAAAACCCTAAAAGCCCTTAAAACCCCAGAAAATCCATAAACCCCTAAAACCCTTAAAAACCCCTAAAACCTCATAAAAACCCCTTAAATACCATAAAACCCCTTAAATACCTTAAAAACCACTAAAAACCCAAAAAACCACTAAAAACTCTTGAAACCATTTAATCCCCAAAAAATGTTAAAAAATATAAAAAACCTTAAAACCCTACAAAAGTAAAAAAAAAACCCTAAAACCCCTAAAAGACCCTAAAACCCTAAATATCCCTAAAAATCTTCAAAACTATGAAAATCTTAAAAAAACTAAAAATCAATGAAAACGTAAAAAATCTTGAACAATCCCTAAAAACCATAAAACCCACTAAAAACCTTAAAAAGTTAAAAACCCCATAAAAACCCAAAACAATAATTAAAAACTCTAAAAACCCTTAAAAACCCTAAAAACTCGAAAAAACCATAAAACCCTAAAAAATCAAAAAACCTTAAATCCCCAAAAGACCGTAAAAACCCTGAAAAAACCTTAAACCCCTGAAAACCAGTAAAAACCCTCAAAATCCATAAAACCCCTAAAAAACCTAAATATCATAAAATCCTAGAACCCCTAAAAATCCATGAAAACATAAAAAACAATAGAAAATTGGAAAAAACCTTGAAAGCCACAAAAACCCCCAAAAACCATTAAATTTTTTTAAAAAAACTGAAAACCCGTAAAAACCATAAAAATAATAAAAACTCTAAAAACCCTTAAAACCCCTAATAACTTTAAAAACTCTAAAAAACATTAAAAACCTAAAAAAGCATAATAAAAATAAAAAAGCCCCTAAAATCCAAAAAAACCCTAAAAACACTAAAAACCCTAAAAAATCCCTAAAAACCCTAAAAACATAAAAATCCTAAAACCCATAAAAATTCATTAAAACGTAAAAAACCCTGAAAACCTTGAAAACCCCCTAAAACAATAAAAACCCCTAAAAACCAAAAAAACCCTAAAAACGATAAAAACCAATAAAAACCATAAAACCCACTAAAAGCCCTAAAATCCCTCAAAACCCCTAAAAACGTTAAAAACTGGAAAAAACCATTAAATCTCTAAAAACTCAAAAAAATCCCTAAAAATCCTAAAAACTCATGAAAAACACTAAAAACCGTCAAAATCCCTAAAAACCCTAAAAAACCCTAAAAACCAGAAAAACACTAAAAACTTATAAATATCCATGAAAACGGTAAAAACCCTAAAACCTCTAAAACCCATAAAAACCCTAAAAAACTACAAAAACCCTAAAACAACTAAAAACTCTAAAAACCCTTTAATCCCCTAAAAACGTTAAAAAATTATAAATAACTTTAAAACCCTAAATAGCTCAAAAAACACTCAAAACCTAAAAACCTAGAAAAATCCATAAAACTGCCTAAAAACCTTTAAATCCCTAAAAACTAATAAAAACCTTAAAAACCACTAAAAACCCTAAAACCCCTTTAAACCCCTAAAAACATGAAAACAATCTAGAAACCTTTAAAAATCCTAAAAAACTCAAAAAACCTTTAAAACCCAAAAGACCCTAAAACCCTAAAACCCCCAGAAAAACATTAAAACCACTCAAAATCCCAAAAGAACCATAAAAACCCTAAAAAAATAAAAACCTTAAAAAATCCTAAAAACCAATGAAAGCATAAAAAACCCTAAAACACTAAAAAACCCATGAAAACCTTAAAAACCCCAAAAAACCATAAAAACCCTAAAATATACTGAAAACTCAAAAAACTGTAAAACCCCATAAAAACGTTAAAAAACTCAAAAAACCCATAAAACCCTAAAAAACTCAAAAAACCCCAAAACCCAAAAATATCCTATAAACCCTGAAAAACCCTAAAAACCATGAAAACCCATAAAACCCCTCAAAATCCCTAAAAACCCTAAAAGACCCTAAAACCCAAAAAAATCCTAGAAAACCAAAAGAAATCATTGAAAACATAAAACCCCTGAAAACCAAAAAACCCCAAAAAACATTTAAAACCCTAAAAACCTATAAAAACCCTAAAAACACACTAAAAACTCTAAAACCCCTTTCCCTAAAAGCATTAAAAACTCTAAAAAACCTTAAAACCCCTAAAAACTAAAAAAACCCTAAACACCGCTAAAAACTCTAAAAACCCTTAAAACCCTAAAAACCTTAAACTCCCTAAAAAACCCTAAAAACTATAAAACCATAAATATCCTAAAAAACCCCCCAAAAATCCATGAAAACATAAAAATCCTAAAAACACTGAAAACCCCTTAAATAACATAAAAAATACTAAAAACCCAAAAAAACACTAAAAACACTTGAAACCATTTAATCCTCAAAAAACCCTCAAAACCTAAAAAGACCCTAAATCCCCAAAAAACCCTAAAAACCTTTAAATCCGTCAAAATCCCTATAAACTAAAAAGCCAATAAAAATCCTATAACCACCTAAAAATGCATGAAAATATAAAAAAAAACCTAAAAACCTTGAAAAACCCCTAAAACCTATAAAACCGCCTAATAACCTTAAAACCCCTAAAAAAAATAAAAACCTTAAAAACCACTAAAAACTCTAAAAACACTTTAAACCCCTAAAAACATAAAAAAGATCTAGAAACCTTTAAAAACCCTAAAAAAATCAAAAAACCTTTAAAACCCAAAAGACCCTAAAAACCCAAAACCCCCCCGAAAAACATTAAGGTCGCCTCAATACCCTCTAAACCGACAACACGTTTAAAAACATAAGATGGCGGCTCAGTCCCCCAGCTCTCTCTCTCGTCTGCTTCCCCTTCCAGGTTCTCTCCTGGATTTTGCTCGGAGCTTTGGCGTTGATTCTCAGTGACGATGGGTTTTGGCTACGCTCTCCTATCTCAAGGCGGTGGTGACTTTCATCCGGCGTCTCTATCTCCCTCGTGCACCATGGATCTTGTCCTTGGATGGGAGCATGCGTTGTTGCGCATCTGGGTTTCAGCGGCTATAGAGGTTTCCCGATCTGGTCTCTGTTGAAGCTGATGGCCATGTGGAGACTGGGAATCCTTTGGATCTGGGGTTTCCACAGAAAGGTCAACGGGGTCGTGTTCTTCAGTGGCAGAGAAGGTCGTTTCGGCTCCTCTGGATCTGGTCTCTTCGACGATGCAGTGCGCTGGGTTGGCCGGTTCTGCAATCCTCCCTACTGCCTGCAGATCTAGGCTTGGGTGGAGTATGCTGGCTTCTATGGCGGTGTGTCGGCTCTGGGGGGATACGGTTTGGTGGTGCCATGCCTAAAAAGAATAAAAACCTTAAAAAAATCCTAAAAACCCATGAAAGCATAAAAAATCCTAAAACACTAAAAAACCCATGAAAACCATAAAAACCCTAAAAAATAATGAAAACTCTAAAAACTGTAAAACCCCATAAAAACGTTAAAAAACCCAAAAAACCCTAAAAAACTCAAAAAAACCCCAAAACCCTAAAATACCGTAAAAACCCTGAAAAACCCTAAAAACCCTGAAAACCCATAAAGCCCTCAAAATCCCTAAAAACCCTAAAAAACCTTAAAACCCAAAAAAATCCTAGAAAACCAAAAAAATCTTTGAAAACATAAAACCCCTGAAAACAACAAAACCCCAAAAAACATTAAAAACCCGAAAAACCTATAAAAACCCAAAAAACTCACTAAAAACTCTAAAACCCCTTTAAACCCCTAAAAGCGTTAAAAACTCTAAAAAACCTTAAAACCCCTAAAAACTCCAAAAATCCATAAAACCCCGCTAAAAACTCTAAAAACCCTTAAAACCCTAAAAACCTAAAAAACTTTAAAAACTAAAAAACTAAAAAAACCCAAAAAGACTTAAAACCCTGAAAACACTAAAAACCCTAAACCCCTAAAAATTACAAAAAAACTCAAAATCCCTAAAAACATAAAAAACAAAAAAACCATTGAAATCCTAAAAACCCACTAAAAACCAAGAAAACATAAAAAACCATAAAAACCTGAAAAACCCCTAAAAACCATAAAACCCCTAAAAACCATAAAACCCTAAAAATCCATAAAAACCCAAAACCACTAAAAACACTAAAAACTCTTTAAACACCTAAAAACATTAAAAACTCTAAAAAACCTTACAACCTTAAAAAACTCAAAAAAACACTAAAAACCAAAAAAAGACTCTAAAACACACAAAAAACCCACAAAATCCTTGAAAAACCCTAAAATCCCTCAAAATATTAAAAACCCTAAAAACCAAAAAATCCTAAAACCCCCCAAAACTTTATAAAAATCTAAAAAAACCCCAAAAACTCCATGAAAATGTAAAAAAGACCCAAAACCCCCAAAAAAATCATGAAAACCATAAAATCCTGAAAACATTAAAAAACCCAAAAACCCATAAAAACCCTAAAAATCCTAACACCACAAACAAATATAAAAACCCTTAAAACCCCAAAAAAGGTTTAAAAACTCTAAAAAACCATAAAACCCTAAAAACACAAAAAAAAACCCAGAAACCCAAAAATAAGTTAAAACCCATGAAAAAACTAAAAAACATTAAAAACCCCTAGAATCCCTCAAAATCCCTAAAAGACCTAAAAACCTAAAAACCATAATAATCTTAGGAAGCCCATAAAAATCCTTGAAAACATAATAAACCCTAAAAACCCTAAAAAACCCCAAGCAAACCATGATAACCCCTAAAACCCTAAAAAACACTAAAAATCTATAAAACCCTAAAAACACCCTAAAAATATATAGAACCGTAAAAAACTACTAAAAACACTAAAAACCCTTAAAACCCCTTAAAAATGTTAAAAAAAATCAAAATCTTAAAAACCAAAAAAAATTAAAAAAAACCCTAAAAATCCAAAAAAAAACCCTAAGAACCCTGAAAACCCCCAAAACCCATAAAAACCCTGAAAACCCTGACAACCCTCAAAATCCCTAAAAAACCCTCAAAACCCTTAAAAACCATAAAAGTCCTAAAAACCCCTAAAAACCCTAAAAGGCCATTGAAAACCATAAAAATCCTAAAAAATCTTTAAGATCCCAAAAAAACATAAAAACCTAAAAAACCACTAAAAACTCTAAAAACCTTTAAAACCCCTAAAAACGTGAAAAACTCTAAAAACCATAAAAACCGTAAAAAAACCCTAAAACCCCATAAAGACCGTAAAAATCCGAAAAACCCCTAAAACTACAAAAAACACATGAAAACCCCTAAAAATATTAAAACCAGTAAAGACCATAAAAGTTCTTAAAAACCATAAAAATCGAAAAAACCACTAAAAATCCATGAAAATGCAAAAATCCCTAAAAACATTGAAAACCCTGAAAAATATAAAAACCTCTGAAGAGATTAAAAAATCTTAAAAACCCATATAATCTATAAAAACCCACAAAAAAACTCTAAAACCCATTAAAACCCCTAAAAACGTTAAAAAACTCCAAAAAATCTTAAAACCCATAAAAACTCAAAAAAACCCTAAAAAAACTAAAAGACCCTAAAAACCCTAAAAACCCTAAAACCCTCAAAATCCAATAAAACCCTAAAAACCCTAAAAACCATACAGTTCCACAAATACCCTAAAAATCCATGAAAACGTAAAAACCCTAAAAAGATCTAAAAACACCATTAAAACCATGAAACCCCTAAAAACAATAAAAAACCCAAAAAATGAACAGATGCCCTAAAAACCACTAAAAACTCTAAAAACCTTAAAAGCCCTAAAAACTTTAAAAAACTCAAAAAACCTTAAAAAACTCAAAAAAACCTAAAAACCTAAAAAGACACTAAAAACATTAGAAACCCAAAAAAACATAAAACCCTCAAAATGCCTGAAAACCCCTAAAAATCGTCAAAATCCCTAAAAAATCTAAAAAACCCTAAAAATCGAAAAAATCCTAAAAAACTCCTAAAAAACCATGAAAATGTAAAAACCCCTAAAAACCCGGAAAACCCTTTGAAAACCATAAAACCCCTGAAAATCCTTAAAAACACTAAAAACAAAAAAAAAACAATAAAAACCCAATAAAAACTCTAAAAATCCTTAAAAACCTCTAAAATGTTAAAAAACTCTAAAAACCCTTTAAATCCTCTAAAAAACTCAAAAACGCTAAAAACCTAAAAGACCCTAAAAAACCTAAAATCCCTAAAACCCTGAAAAACACCAAACCCCCTCAAAATCCCTAAAAACCATAAAAAATCTATAACCACCATAAAAATTCATGAAAAGGTAAAAATCCCTAGAAATCCTGAAAAACCCTTGAAAACCATAAACCCCTAAAAACTATAAAAAAACCCTAAAAATCCATAAAACACTAAAAAATAGTAAAAACCCAAAAACCTTTAAAACCCCTAAAGACATTAAAAAACTATACAAATCCTAAAAAACCCTGAAAACCATAAAAACCACCAAACCCCAAAAGACCCTAAAAACCCTGAAATACACAAAAAAAACCCTAAAAATTGTAAAAAACCCAAAAAACCCAAAAAAACCCTGAAAACCCTAAAAATCTCTAACAAACATAAAAACCCTAAAAAATCCTACAAACCATAAAAATCCAAAAACACCCCTAAAAATCCATGAAAACATAAAAAGCCTAAAAATCCCCAGAAAGCCATAAAAAACCCCTAAAATCTTTAGAAAGCCTAAAACCTATAAAAACCCTAAAAACCACTAAAAACTATAAAAATCCTTAAAACTCCTAAAACATTAAAAAACTCTAGAAAAACATAAAAACCCAAAAAAAGTCCAAAAAAACCAAAAAAAACACAAAAAACCTCTAAAATCCATAAAAACCCCTTAAAAACCTAAATACCCTAAAAATCCCTAAGAACCCTAAAATTCCCTAAAAACCATAAAAATCTAAAAAAAACCTCTAAAAATCACTAAAAGCGTAAAAACCCTAAAACCCCCCAAAAAACCATAAAAACCCCTCAAAACCTTTAAAACCGTAAAAGCCAATAAAAATCCAAAAAAATGACTAAAAACTCTAAAAACCCTTAAAACCCCTAAAAAGTGTAAAGAAAATACAATGGCTAATGCACTTTCACGTAGATATTCTCTCTTATCTTTGGTGGATTCTAAACTCCTTGGTTTTGAATACATTAAGGATTTATATTCCACTTATACAGGTTTTGGGGAACCTTTTGGTCATTGCGAATCTAGAGTTAGTTGGGAGAAGTTTTATTGGCATGATGTATTCTTATTTCGGATTGATAAGCTGTGTATTCCCAATTTCCCTATTTGTTTACTTTTACTAAAGGAGACAAATTATGGTGGGTTAATGGGACATTTTGGTGTTGAAAAAACTTTAAGAATTCTAAGTGATCATTTTTATTAGCCTATGATGTCTAGAGATGTTCAAAAATTTGTGATAAATTGCATTGTCTTCCATAAATCCAAATCTAAAATGAACCCACATGAATTATATCTTCCCCTCCCAATCGCCAACACCCATTGGGAGGACATAACATTGAAATTTATTGTGGACTTACCAAGGACCAAGAGGGTGAGATTCCATTTTTTTGTGGTGGATCAGTTTTCTAAAATGTAACATTTTATTCCTTGTAACAAAATAAATGATGCCACTAATATTGCAACACTTTTATTTTAGGAAGTAGAAAAACTCTATGGAATGCCAAGGATGATTTTATTGGATCACAACACAAAATTCCTTAGTTATTTTGGAAGACCTTGTAGAGAGAATAGGGTACAAAGTTACTATTTTCCACAAATTTTCATCTAAAAACTGATGGGAAAACAAAGGTGGGGAATCAGACACTATCATCTCTTCTATGAAAAATTTTCATGAAGAATCTCAAGAATTTGTAGGAGTGTTAACCACATATGGAATTCACATATAACATGTCTAAGCATTCCACTACCCAATATTCTCTATTTCAAATTGTTTACGATTTTAACCCCCTTGCCCCTATTTATCTAGTTCTTTTGCATTTCAAGGAAGCAAATCATATGGATGCGAAAGGGTGTGAAGAATTCATCAAGAAACTCCATGAAAATGTAAGGAAAAATATCAAGCAGATGACCCAGAAATACATTGATCTTGCAAAAAAGGCTCACAAGCAAGTGTTGTTCAAACCCGATGACTTAGTTTGGACTTTCCTGCGAAAGGAAATATTTCCCAACAAGCAGAAATCAAACCTCATGCCTTGAGAAGACGAACCTTTATGAGTGCTCAAGAATATTAACAAAAATGATTACAAGATAGCTCTTCTAGGTGAGTATGGTGTAAGTGCCACTTTTAATGTTTCTGATCTTTCTCCTTTTTTGGGTGTAGAGGATGAAGAGTCATGGATGACTCCTTTTCAATAGGGGGGATAATGAGAACCATGTTGAAGGCACTGAGTCAATTACCCAGGTGGAGGAGTTAGATTTGCAAGGCTCGATGATGTGAGGGAGATTTAAGAAGTTGAATGAAACAATGGGTGCCATCTCATTTCATTAATGGTCTTATGGATCTCTCCTTGCATAGATGGAGAAAATGGGCCTAGTACATCACTTATTCAAGACCAAACATGATGTTTAAATATTATCCCACATAGTTGCATGAATTATGGAAGCCTTGCCCAGGATTCTAGAATGGTATATTTTGACACCAAAGTCAAATTTGGTGGGCTAGGCACTCAAAATCAAATCCTGCGGGCTATGGTAGGAAAGTTGTGTGCTTCTTTTCCAAAAAAAATTTGGTAGGCTCTGTCCTTTTGAATTTAAGGGAACAAAGTAGGTTTATCCTATATAACATTAGGGTATTAGACCCTTGACTATTGTATCTCCCCTTGGCTATAAATATCCACCCTCGTGGCATGCATTCAAGATTGATATAGAGAGATTGTTTCAGTCCTCCCCCCCCCCCCCCCCCCATCGAGCCACCCCTTCATCTCACAGCAAAACCTTAAAACCCCTAAAAAACACTAAACCCCTCAAAATCCAAAAAGAACCCCTAAAAACAATAAAAAAAATCCTAAAAACCCTTAAAATCCATGAAAATGAAAAAAAAACACAAAAACCCTAAAAACCCCTGAAAACCATAAAACCCCGAAAAACTTTAAAAAACCCCAAAACCCATAAAAATACTAAAACCACTAAAACTCTAAAACCCCATAAAATACCTAAAAATATTTACAAGTCTAAAAAACCCTAAAAATAAATAAAAAACCATAAAAACCCAAAAAGGACTTTAAAATACTAAAAACACTCAAAACCATAAAACTACTAAAAAAGCCTAAAAACCCTCAAAATCCCTAAAAAACCTAAAAACCCTAAAAACCACAAAAATCCTAAAACCACATAAATTGCATGAAAATGTAAAAAATCCTAAAAACCCTGAAAACCCCCTTAAAACCATAAAATCCCCTAAAACCATAAAACCCCATAACAACCCTAAAAACCCACTACAAAATCTAAAAAAACCTTAAATCCTCTTAAATTGTTAAAAAAAATAAAAACCCTTAGAAACCCTCAAAACTCAAGAAACCCTAAACGCCCAAAAATACCCTAAAAACATAAAAAACCCAAAAACAAACTAAAAACCCTAAAACCCTAGAACCACTCAAAATCCCTAAAAACCGTAAAAACCATAAAAATCCTAAAAACCACTTAAAATCCATGAAAACTTTAAAATCTCTAAAAACCCTGAAAAACTCTAAAAAACCATAAAACCCCTTAAAACCTTAATATACTTCAAAACCGATAAAAACCCTCAAAAATAACTAAAAACTCTAAAAACCCTTAAAACCCCTAAAAATGTTAAAAAAAACTCTAAAAAACCTATAAAACCTTGAAAAGGGAAAAACCCCCTTAAAAACCTAAAATACCCTAAAAACCTGAAAATCCTAAAAACCGTCAAAATCCCTAAAACCCCTAAAATTTTTAAAAAAACCTTAAAAACCGTAAAAATCCTGAAAACCGTTCAAAATCCATGAAAATGCAAAAAAAAACTAAAGTGCCTAAAAAACACTTAAAAACCCTAAAACCCCGAAAAACCTTAAAACACTAAAACCCCATAAAAACCCAAAAAAAACCATTAAAAACTCTAAAAACCCTCCAACCCCTAAAAACATTAAAAAAAATTTAAAAACAGTAAAACCCTAAAAAAATAAAAAAATAAACCTACAAACAAGAAAGGCCATAAAACACTAAAAAACTCTAAAAACCCTAAAAACCCTAAAAGCCATAAAAATCCATAAAAACCCAAAAAACCAAAAAAAATCCTAAAACCCCCCTAAAAATCCATGAAATCATAAAAAACCCTAAAAACCTGAAAAAACCCAAGAAAACAATAAAAACCCCTAAAAAACTTAAAAAAACCTAAAACCCATAACACCCTAAAAACACACTAAAAATTCTAAAAACCCTTTAAACCCATAATAACGTTATAAAACTCTATAAAACCTTTAAAATCCTAAAATTCCAAAAAGATACTAAAAACCCTTGAAACCCCTAAAAGCCATAAAAACCTATGAAACCCCTAAACCCCCTAAAAATCCCTAAAACGTTAAAAAACTCTAAAAACCATAAAATCCTAAAAAACTCAAAAAAACCCAAAAAATAAAAAGACCCTAAAAACTCTTAAAACCCCTAAAATCCCTGGAAACCCCTAAAAACCCTCAAAATCACAAAAAACCCTAAAACCCATAAAAATCCTAATAAACCCAAAAAATCCATGAAAACGTAAAAAATCCTTAAAACCTTGAAAACTAGAAAAACCCACAAAAAAATTAAAAACCCTAAAAACCCATAAAACCCCCAAAACCAAGAAAAACTCTAAAAACCATTTAAACCCCTAAAAATGTTAAAGAACTCTAAAAAACTTTAAAAAACCTAAAAAAACTCGAAAAAAAAACATAAAACCCCAAAAAGATCCTAAAAACCCTAAAACCCCCTAAAATCCCTAAAACCCTTGAAGAACCCTAAAAACCCTAAAACCCATAAAAACCATAAATATCCTAAAACCCCACTAAAATCCAAGAAAATGTAAAAAACCATAAAAATACTTAAGAACCCCTAAAATATATAAAACCCCCTAAAATCCTTAACTCCCCCAAACACATAAAAACCACTAAAACTCTAAAAACCTTTAAAACCCAAAAAATGTTAAATAACTCTAAAAAACCTTAAAACACCTAAAAACTGAACCCTAAAAACCTAAAAAGATCCTAAAACCCTAAAACACCCTAAAAACCATAGAAAACCTACCCCCCCCCCTAAATTCCAAGAAAATGTAAAAAATCCTTTAAACCCTGAAAAACCCTAAAACCCCTAAAAACCCTAAAAAACTTCAAAATACTTACAAACCCTAAAAACCATAAAAAATACAAATGCTAAAAAACCCATAAAAATCCATGGAAATGTCAAAATCCCTAAAAACCTGGAAAACCCCTAAAAACCACAAAAAACAATAAAAACTTAAAAACTCTTAAAATCCCATAAAAACCCTAAAAACCACTAAAAACCCTTTAAACCCCTGAAAACATTAAAAATTATATAAAACCTTAAAAACCCTAAAAAATAAAATAAACCCAAAAATCCCAAAAGGACACTAAAACACCTAAAAACCCCTGAAAAACCCCTGAACCCCCCCCCCCCCCCAAAACTCTCAAAAACCCTAATAAACCTAAATACCCCTAAAAACCATTAAATTCTTAAAAAACCATTAAAATCCATGAAATTGTAAAAAACCCTAAAAACCATAAAACCTCATAAAAACCTTTAAAAAACTCCAAAAAATCCATAAGAACCACTAAAAATCTAAAGACCCTTTAAACCCCTAAAAACGTTAAAAAGTCATAAAAACCTTAAAACCCCTAAAAACTAAAAAAAACTAAAACCCAAAAAAGAAACTAAAAATCCTTGAAAAACCCCTAAAAACCCTCATAATCACTAAAATCCCTAAAAATAATAAAAACCATAAAAATCCTCAAATACCCCTTAAAAATCCATGAAAACGTCAGAAACCCCCAAAACCCTAAAAACCCCAGAAAACCATAAAAACCCCTAAAAATTTATAAAACACAAAAAACCTATAAAAACTTCAAAAAACAACTAAAAAAATCAAATAACCCTTAAAACCCCTAAAAATTTGTAAAAACTCTAAAAACCATTAAAACCCTAAAAAACAAAAAACCCCTAAACCCCAAAAGACCCTAAATCCCTGAAAACCCCTAAACCCCCCCAAAACACCCTAAAAACCCTCAAAATCTCTGAAAAACCTAAAAATCCTAAAAAATCAATACATATTCAGGAAAAAGTAAAATGCCCTAAAAACCCAAAAAAACCCTAAAAACCTTAAAAATCCAAAAAACCCATAAAAACCCTAAAACCACTAAAAAGTCTATAAGCCCTAAAAATGTGAAAAACTCTTAAAAAACCTTAAAACCCAGAAAAAAAAATCTAAAAACCATCAAACCCAAAAAGACCATATAAACCCGAAAAAAACCCTAAAAATCATAAAACCTCGGGAAATCCTTGAAATCCCTCAAAAACCCTAAAAACCCATAAACCCATAAAAAGATTAAAAAAGTATTAAAAATATGTGGCAATGTAAAAAACCCTAAAACCCCCCTTAAAACCATAAACCCCCTAAAAACCGTAAAATCCCCATAAAAACCCTAAAAACCACAAAAAAACTCAAAAAAACAAAGAAAACCCAAAAAGTCTATAAAAACACAAAAAACTATGAAGAAACCCTCAAACCAATAAAAATCCCTAAAAACCTAAAAACCCTAAAAACCCTAAAAACCACTAAATAAATCTAGAACCCTTAAAATCCATAAAAAAGTTAAAAAAACTCTAAAAAACCATAAAAAACTTAAAAAACTCAAAAAACCCTAAAAACCAAGAAGGCACAAAAAATATTGAAAACCCATAAAACCCAAAAAAATCCCTAAAATCCCTAAAACCCCTAAAACCCACTAATATCCATGAAAACTTAGGAAACCCTGAACACCCTGAAAACCATAAAACCCCTAAAAACATTAAAAACCCTAAAAATCCATAAAAACCCTAAAACCACTAAAAACTATAAAAATCCCCAAAATACATTAAAAAACCTAAAAACCCTAAAACACCTAAAATCCCATAAAATCCTCAGAATCCCTAAAAACCCTCAAAACACTAAAAACCATAAACATTCTAAAACCCCCCTAAAAATCCAGGAAAAATCAAAAAATGTAGAAACACCCTGAAAACTATAAAACCCCCTAAAAACCTTAAAAAACCCTAAAACCCATAAAAACCCTAAAAACTAATAAAAAAATATAAAAACCCTTAAAACCCCAAAAATTGTTAAAAAATTCAAGAAAAACTTAAAAACCCTAAAAACTGAAAAAAAACACTAAAACCCCAAAATACCCTAAAAACCCTAAAAACCCATAAAATCCCTAAATACCCCTGAAAACCCCTAAAACCCCACAAAACCCCTAAAACCCCTAATAACCCTAAAAACCATAAAGATCCTAAAAAATCCCTAAAAATAGATGAAAAAATAAAAAACACGAAAAACCCTAAAAAACCTTGAAAACCATAAAACCCCATAAGAACATAAAAAAACACTAAAAACCCTAAAAACCCCTTAAATATCAAAAAACCCTTAAAATCCAAAAAATGTTAAAACTCCACAAAACCAGAAATACCTAAAAAATTAAAAAGCACTAAAATGCCCAAAAGACCCTAAAAACCCCTATAAACCTTGAAAACCCTCAAAATCCCTAAAAACTCTAAATGTGATTAAGAGGCGGAGCTTTGGGAAATGATCAAAGCAGTTCATTTTGCTAATAAATTTTGGTGGAAGCGCCTTTGGAATGAATCTGACTCAATCTTGGTGGTGGAGGCCCTCAAAAATAAATCAAGAAGGGTTCCTTGGATAATTCTCAGACATTAGATTGATTGCCTCAAGGTATACCAGGACCTCACTCTTAAAAATGTGGGGTGAAAAAGGACCACATTGATCTCCTTTTCCCTAAAAACCCTAAAAAACCCTAAAAACCATTTAAAATCCTAAAATCCCCTAAACATCCATGAAAACGAAAAAAACACTAAAAACCCTAAAAAACCTTGAAAAACATAAAAACCCTAAAAAACATAAAAATAAAAAAAAACATAAAAACCCTAAAAATCCAGTATAAACTCCAAAACCCCTTTAAACCCCAAAAAACATTAAAAACTCGAAAAAACCTTCAAAATCCTAAAAAAATAAAAAAAACATTAAAAACCCAAAAAAACTCTAAAAACCCTAAAAAACCCTAAAAATTGTAAATACCCCTAAAAACCCTCAAAATCCCTAAAAACCAAAAAAACCACAAAAAACCCTCAAAATGTAAGAAACACTAAAACCTTAAGAACCCCCTGAAAACCATGAAACACCCTTAAAAACTTCAAAAACCCTAAAAACCCATAAAACCCATAATACCCCTAAAATGTTAAAAAACTCTATAAAACCCTAAAAAGGCTAAAATACTAAAAAAACATAAAGACCCAAAATACAATAAAAACCCTGAAAACCCTTTAAACCCTAAAACTTCTGAAAACCCTATAAACCCTAAAACTCTTGAAAACCCCTAAAAACCATCAAAATCTCTAAAAACCACAAAAATCCTAAAAAATCCCTAAATATCCCTAAATATCCATTGGGACCTCAAGGACCGTTCCACTGTTGGCCTGGTCGATTCCAGTCACATTTTGATTCGGTTCTCGTCAGAGGAAGATCTTATTCGGGCCTGGTCATCAGCTCATTGTCGGTGTGATGCTGCTTGTTTTTCCCTCTTTCGGTGGAATTTTGACATTCATCTCGAAGGAGCCAGTAGACTTTGTCTGGATTGAAATTGGTGAGGAGCTTCGTTGAAAGCAACCAGTGGTGTTTGAATCATGGGTGGATTATTGTGTTTCGTGCTTCAATCTTGGTCATACGAAAAGGAACTGCATACGTAGTGATGGTCTGGTAGCTGGGCGTGGTAATAAGGTCACATCCTCGAAGTTGAGATCAACAGGGGAGCCAGAGGTGGGGAAGGATGAAACTTAGGTCTCTCCATTGGATGTTGGGGGGGATGACAGGGTGGAGGAAGGGGTTTCATCCCCCCGGCAGGATACTGAAGGACAAACCTTGGTAAAGGACATCTTCAAGCGACTGAAGGGTGATTTGGCACTGGGGGGTGAACTCCCTCCTGAAATGGGGAAGGAAATGTCTAATGAAGTAAGGACTGTGGTCCTACAATGATGTGAGACGCACGAGGTGGACCGATCTTCACGGCGTAGGGCGGCGAATGAAAGATGTGGTTCGAAGCTAAGTGGCAGATGATGGGCACGGATAGTGGATGCAAGTAGTCAATCAACGCTATATGGAGCGCGACCCACTACTTAGACAACACACTCAAGGGAGGTATGTGATGGACAATCCACACAATAATGCACTTGGGTTGAGGCACGAAATTGGGGGCTTTGTGATCTTGGATCACCAATCTAACTTGTAGATTGACAAGGCAAGAATGCACAAGATCTAGGAGAAAATCCAAGACAATCCTCACACAACGGAGAAAAACAAATCATAAGCTCTCAATTAATTCTTGGATGAAAATACAATGCCATGGGGTGGCTATTTATATCCATGGGGTGATATAATTGTCAAGGGTCTAATACCCTAAATTCATAAAGGCTAAACCTACATTGTCCCCTTAAAAGTAAAAAAGATAAATTCTAACAAAGACTTTTGGAAAAAGTAGCACATGTCTTTCCACCAATAGCCCACCAGATTTGACTTTGATTACCTGGCCCACCATATTTGACTTTGGTGTCCAAAGATGCCATTCTAGAATCTCCATGTGGGCAAGGCTTCCAAAATTCGTGCAAACATGGGTCTTAGTCTTTAAACATCTCTTTTCAGATTAAATAAGAGTGATAATATGCCCATTTTCCACTTCCATGCATGCACCTTGGGTTTGGGACTTTTAATGCAATGAGATGGGATTCTGTTGCCACTTGTAGTCTGTTTAACATTATTTGCCTCATTGGGCCTTGCAACTCTAACTTCCCACATGCCATCAAGTCAATGTCATATGCCAGTTTCATATCATCCTCCCCCTCTTGAAAAGGAGTCGTCCTTGACTCTTCCTCATATGCATCTAAATACGAGGAAAGATTAGAAACATTGACTTTGAAAATAACTTCGTACTCACCTTGTAATGCGATCTTGTAATCAATCATATGAAGCACCAAGTCTGGCCCATCTCCATGTATCTTTATCTTTTACTTCCATTTCTTTTGAAGCCTATCCACCTTCTTTGATTTCCCATGTTGTTGGTTGTTAACATGTTGTTTTCCTTCCATATTTCTACTTTCTTGCAAAGGAAATGAAACTTTATCAATAGGAGTAGGGAGGATATATCCAAAAATAGTTCCAGATGGAAAAAATTGAGTTATAGAGTGATCTCCCCTTCTGTAAGACAACTCTACATGAGGTAAAAACTCCTTCCAATCCTTTAGAACCATGATTCCATTAATGGGTCCCTGAATTACTTTTCTCTCTATATTAGGAAGCTGACAAGGTTGTGCCTCCTGAAGAATGACTCCATCATACACCTGTGGAAAAGATTTCACAATAGTTTAAAATGAAGAAGTTAAGTCGTTAGTGTTCAACATCACCTCATTGTACATAAGTACTAGAAGGTTCTGCTGAGAAATCAAAGCTTCCTTAACCTCAATATTTTTTGCCAACATCACACTTTTCTCTTCTCTCAAATTCTTTTTCCCACTTGATTTTTCTTTTCTCTCCATTTCTTTTCTTCTCTCGTTTTCTCTCTTTCCCTCATTCTCTCCTTTTTCATTTTCACTCTTTTTTTCCTCATCACTCATTTTTTTCTTCTCTCTCAAAATGTGATCTTACCGAATTTGTTTGGGGGACATGGGGTTGAGGATTATAGGTTCCCCATTTTCAAATATTGTGAAATCTTTTCCACAGGTGTATGATGGAGTCATTCTTCGGGAGGCACAACCTTGTCAGCTTCCTAATATAGAGAGAAAAGTAATTCAGGGACCCATTAATGGAATCATGGTTATAAAGGATTGGAAGGAGTTTTTACCTCATGTAGAGTTGTCTTACAGAAGGGGAGATCACTCTATAACTCAATTTTTTCCATCTGGAACTATTTTTGGATATAGCCTCCCTACTCCTATTGATCAAGTTTCATTTCCTTTGCAAGAAAGTAGAAATATGGAAGGAAAACAACATGTTAACAACCAACAACATGGGAAATCAAAGAAGGTGGATAGGCTTCAAAAGAAATGGAAGTAACACGCCGATCATACTGTCACGGTCGTCCCAACAACAAATGGTAGGACTTTATAGGAACAACATCGCACAAGACCTCATCTTTGTACTTCCTGATGGTGAATAGTACTGTCACTTCCTTGGTGACCTTCAGCTCCCCGCAATCATTCAACCATTGAAGCCGATATGGATGTTGATGCTTCAAAGTAAGAAGTCCCAACTTCACTACTAACTCAGTGCTCGCAAAATTACTACAACATCCTCCATCAATAATAACACTACATACCCTCCCATGGATCTTGCACCATGTATGGAAAAGGTTCTCCCGCTGCTCATTCTCTCACATGGTCATTTGTGCACTTAAAACTCTCCTAGTGACAAGAATCTCACCATATTCTGCAAACTCTCCACTATCGATTTCTAAAGATTCTTCCTCCTCCTCTTCCAAGCTCTCTCCATTGGTCTCCCATTCTCCATACTTGTTGATGGTCATGGTGTGCCAGTTTGGGCACTCACTAGCAATGTGATCCCATCCTTGACATTTGAAACACTGAATATCCCGATTCCTAGTTTGGTTAGCCTCAAAAGTAGGTTTCTTAGGTGGAAGAATTACCTTGCCACTTTTGCAATCAACCACCTCTTTTGCCTTTGATGATTCTCCAATCTCCTTCCTCGGATTTCTCCATAGTGTGAAAGGGGTAGTGGGTTTCCTCATGTTGCTCCTCCTTTTGATTTGTTGGTCAATCTTGCTGGCTTGGTGGATCATATCTTGTATCTCTACATGGTGGTACATCTCCACTTGATCGGAAATCTCCCGATTGAGCCCATGTAAAAGTCGTGCCATGGTTGCCTCCAGATCCTCCTCAATGTTTTCCCGAATCATGGCAATTTGCATCTCCTTGTAGTAGTCTTCTACACTCTTACTCCCTTGGGTGAGGCGTTGAAGTTTTTTGTGGAGATCTCTATGGTAATGTGTGGGAACAAACCGCTTCCGCATGGAAAACTTCATGTCTTCCCAAGTATTGATGGGAAGTCCACCATATCTAGCCCTCTCCTTTTGAACTTGATCCCACCAAATTAAAGCATAATCAGAAAATTCAAGGGAAGAAAGTTTGACCTTTTTCTCCTCGGAATATGCATGGAATGAAAATACCTGCTCGATCCGCATCTCCCACTCCAAGTATGCTTCCGGATCGCTTTTCCTGTGAAAATAAGGGACCTTCACCTTGATCCCGCCAAGTAGGTCATCATCATGTTGTCTCCTTTGTCCTCATCTAGGTTGTTGGTACAACCTCCTCCTTTGTGGGACATCCTCAAAATCACCATCTAAGTTTTCCATTTCCTCCTCCATGATGTGGGGGCGACGGGGTGCCGGAGCTTGCCGCGGGTTATCATGGACCATCCTTGGGCTTGATTGATTCTCCAGGTTATCAATCCTCTCATGTAGCACCTCCAAATTCCGATCAAGAAGCTTCTCGAAGTGGCTCACCAAAGCTTTCATTTGGAGTTGCGTAGCTTCGGGTGCGGGAGATCTACTTCGACTTCCTTCATCGCTAACATGAGCAATTTTCTTCCCACGATCTTCTACCATGATATGCTACACAAATGTAAATACACACCGGGGGGGACACACACAATGATACACACTCACTCACACACGCGAGATGTACACACACACACACAAAAGATGTACACACTCACACACACAAGGATACACACTCACACACACAAGATGTACGCACACACACACACACAACAAGATGCACACACTCACACACACAAGATATATTTTTTGCTTATTTCTCTCCACTCTCAACACTCAATTCAAATTCCAAGCTCTTATGAAATACCTTGTTTGGGATGATCACATACCACCAATCCTTCCCAAACAAAGATTGTGTTGGAGGATGTTTTATCACAACCCGTTTGAGTGGTAATGGCTAAAGGGTGAAAAGAGGGTATAAAATGGATAAGGGTGGGTGGAAAAGGGGGTAGAAAGGTGGTATTTGGGTTTTGCCTGATTGCGCAAGATAAGAAAAATTAATAACAATATGAGCCAAATATATTATGGGGATGAAGCAAAATGATGGAGAAAGTGATGTACGGATATGGAAAGTGCGAATAATGTAAAGTACGATGATGAAGTAATTGTATCCACTTTTTTTCTTTTTGTTTCTCATCAAATCTCCCCAAAAAGTGTTGTGCTTGGAGTTTTAAATCACAAGATGATGAACGGAGAGTAAGACAATTTTTCTTTTGAAATCTCTCAAATAAAAGGATGTGCTTAATTTTGAGAAGAACAAAATGATGAGTTGAGAGAATTTTTTTTTGCCGGATACAAATCACATATAGAGAATTAAATGCAGATAGAAGATGAATGAAAATTTGGCTCAATTTATAATAATCCAAGCTTTCACAAACTAGGACAATTCGGGAGGCTTTCAAGAAAATGGATTTTTTTTGTTGAATGGGTGAATAATATGGATAGATAAGGATGGTAATGGATAGAATTAAAGTAAATGAAGGGATAAACGCCTACCGTGTCAACCAGAGCTCTGATACCAACTGATGTGAGATGCACGGGGTGGCCTGATCTTCACGGCGTAGGGCAGCGGATGAAAGATGCGGTTCAAAGCTAAGTGGCGGATTATGGGTACGGATAGTGGATGAAATTAGTCAATCAACGGTATATGGAGTGTGACCTACTTCTTAGACAACACACTCAAGGGAGGGATGTGATGGCCAATCCACACAACAACTCACTTGGGTTGAGGCACGTAATTGGGGGATTTGTGATCTTGGATCACCAATCTAACTTGTAGATTGACAAGGCAAGAATGCACAAGAGCTAGGAGAAAATCCAGGACAATCCTCACACAATGGAGAAAAACAAAGCATAAGCTCTCAATTAATTCTTGGATGAAAATACAATGCCATGGGGTGGCTATTTATAGCCAAGGGGTGATACAATTTTCAAGGGTCTAATACCCTAAAGTCATAATGGATAAACCTACATTGTCCCCTTAAAAGTCAAAAAGAGAAAGTCTAACAAAGACTTTTGGAAAAAGTAGCACATGTCTTTCCACCCATAGCCCACTGGATTTGACTTTTATTACCTAGCCCACCAAATTTGACTTTGGTATCCAAAGATGCCATTCTAGAATCTCCATGTGGGCAAGGCTTCCAAAATTCGTGCAAACATGGGTCTTGGGATTTAAACATCTCTTTTGGGCTTAAATAAGAGTGATAATAAGCCCATTTTCCACTTTCATGCATGCACCTTGGGTTTAGGAATTTTAATGAAATGAGATTGGCTTCTGTTGCCACTTGTAGTCTGTTTAATATTCTTTGCATCATTGGGTCTTGCAACTCTAACTTTCCACATTCCATCAAGTCAATGTCATCTGCTGGTTTCATATCATACAGACTGACCCTGTCAGGGATGTGAGTATGCTGTTAAGGTCAACCTGTCATGAGCTTGTCTCAATCTGTGTGGGTAGTGAGGAAGGGGGTCTGGTGGAACGGGACCTGCAGGAGCTAGAGGATCATACTCATGACACCCAAGATGCGGAGCTGCCCTCCTATCATGATGGATTGAGGGTCTTGGGTGTGGACAACCCGCTGCCCACTGTACGGTCAACGAAACAAGTGTTGGTTGATGTTGTTGTGCGTGGGGTTGGTCTGTCTGATACCACTCCGCCTGAGCAGCAGTCGAGGGTCTTGGGTGCGGATAACCCTCTGCCCACTATACAGTCAACGGAACAAGTGCTGATTGATGCTGTTGTGCCTAGGTTTGGCCTATCTGATATCACCCAGCCTGAGCAGCAACTTGATAGCTTTCATGCTGATATGAAGTGCACTGAGTAGCCTGATCCGATCTTCGCTCTTGTTCTCTCACCCTGTGTTGAGCTTTCTGATCCGATTATGTTGGATTGTTCGAAAATCCCACTTGAGCATCATATAAAAGACATTTTCCAAAATCCAGATTTGCAACCAGTGGTCTATCTTAGGGATGAGAATGATGAATACATAAGGTTATCAAATTTTTTTGGGGATCACGATGACCTTATGTATGCCAGCTTGGTAAGGATCAGGAAGGAGTAGGAGTTGATGGGTCGTCCTAGTTCCTCTGGCTACAATCAGAAGAGAAATCAGTGGTCTGTTCCAGAATTTGGCAAGAAGGGCGACACGAGTGTGCCTGCTGTTTCAGCTCATAGGATGGCGAAGGTGATGAGTAATCCTCCAGTGAAACAGAGGGCAAGAGGGAATAATCCTCCCTTCCTAGACCAATGGTTACTAGGGCCTCCTCCAAGGCTAGTAAAGGTGATGGAGCTGTCCATGGTATGGAAGACCGGGCTGCCGAAGTGAAGCCGGATTTGGATCTCAGGGAGTATTGTGCAGCCTTCCTCAAGCAATATGAATCCTCTGAATGGGAGTCGATGGACTCAGATGCTTCTGCAGGCTATGGTGCTGAGGGAGACCCTTATGAGGATGGTAATTTTGGCCTATAGCTACCTTTATTTTTGCATGCTTTCTAGGGTTTTTTTGGGGTATCTTGGGCTTGGGGTTGTGAATGGTTTTTGGGTATGGTTTATTTGACCCCTCCCCTCCCTTATATGCTTGTTCTTCTTTTTTAATAAAATTGGGGGGGGGGGGGGGGTCGGCAATAGCCTTTCACCAGCATCTTCCTTGTCCTAAAAACCCTAAAACCATAAAATTCCTAAGAAACCCCTAAAATCCATGAAAACATAAAACCCCTGGAAAACCCCTAAAAACCATAAACCCCTAAAAGCCTTAAAAACCATAAAAACCCACAAAAAACCCTAAACCCCGTTAAAAATTATAAAAACCCTGAAATCACATAAAAATGTTATAAAACTCTAAAGAAACTTAAAAACCCTAAAACCCAAAAAGACTCTAAAAACCATAAAAACCCCTAAAAACCCTAAAAACATTTGAAAACCCCTAAAAACCATAAAGATCCCCAAAACCCCAAAAAATAATAAAAATACTAAAAAACCCCTAAAAATCCATGAAAACCTAAAAAATCCTAAAACCCCTTGAAAAACCCCTGAAAACCGAAAAACACCTAAAAACCTTGAAAACCCTAAAAATCCATAAAATCCCTAAAAACCACTATAAACTCTGAAAACCCTTAAAATACCTAAAAACGTTAAAAACTCTAAAAACCCTTAAAACCCTAAAAAACTAAAAAAACCCATTAAACCATAAAAACCCTAAAAACCATAAAAACCCTAAAAACCCATTAAACCATAAAAACCCTTAAAATCCCTTAAAACCCTAAAAAGCATAAAAACCCTAAAAAGCATAAAAATCATAAAAAACCCTAAAAACCCATTAAACCATAAAAACCATTAAAATCCTTAAAACAACCTAAAACCCCATAAAAACCCTAAAAGCCACTAAAAACTTAAAAACCTCTAAAAATGTTTAAAAACCACTTAAAACCCTTAAAACCCTAAAAACTCAAAAAAAACCCTAAAACCCCCAAAAGACCCTAAAACCCTGAAAACCCCCAAACCCTAAAAAACCATTAAAATCCCTATAAACCCTCGAAATCCCTAAAAACCCTAAAAAACCATAAAGACCATAAAAATTCTAAAAACCACAAAAAATCTATGAAAACATAAAAAACCCTAAAAACCCTGAAAACCCCTTGAAAACCATAACAACCCTAAAAACCTTAAAAATCATAAAAACCAACAAAACCCCTAAAAACACTTGAAACCCCCATAAAACCCATCAAAATATTGAAAACCCCAAAAAGAATAAAAATATTAAAAAATCCATGAAATCTATGAATATGTAAAAACCCTAAAAACCTTGAAAAAACCCTCAAACCCATAAAAACCATAAAAAATCTTAAAACCTTAAAAACCACTACAACTCTAAAAACCCTTAAATCCCTTATAAACTATAAAAAACTCAAACAATCCCTAGAAACCCAAGAGACCGTAAAAAGCCTGAAAACCCCTAAAAACTTGTAAAATCCTTGAAAAACTCTAAAAACCCTAAAAAACCCTAAAAACCCTAAACCCCTAAAAAACCTAAAACCCCTAAAAACCTAAAAAACCCTAATACCTCATAAAACCCTTTAAAGCCCAAAAAAACCTTATAAAAATACAAAAACCATAAAAACCATAAAAAACTAAAAAACCAAAAAAAAAAAAATCCCAAAGGACCCTAAAAAACTTGATAGACCCTAAAACCCCCAATAACCCTAAAAAACCTGAAAATTATGAAAAACCCTAAAAACCAAAAAAAATCTAAATGAAACCCATAAAAATCAATGAAAATGTAAAAAACCCTATAAACCCAGAAAAACCCCTAAAACTATAAAAACCACTGAAAACTTAAAAACCACAAAACCCACAAAACCCCTAAAAACTACTAAAACACTAAAAACCCTCAAGGCCCCTAAAATGTTAAAAACTCTAAAAGTTCTAAAAAACTCAAAAAAACTCTAAAATCCCAAACAGACTCTAAAAAACTTGAAAACACATAAAAACAATCGAAAAAGTCTAAACACTCTCAAAATCCCTAAAAACCCAGAAAACCCCAAAAAATCCCAAAAAACAATAAAAATCCTAAAAAACCCATAAAAATCCATGAAAAAGTAAAAACCCTAAAATCCCTAAACCCCCTAAAATCTATAACCCCCCTAATAACTTTAAAAAACCAAAAAAATTGATAAAAACCTTAAAAAACCACTGAAAACTTTAAAAACTATTAAAACCCCTAAAAATGTTTAAAAACTCTAAAAAACCTTAAAAACCCTAAAAAACTCAAATGCAAATCCAAAAAACCCAAAAGACTCCTAAAAACCACTAAAAAAACTAAAAATCCTAAAAAGCCCTAAAAAACATAAAAGCCTTAAAATGCATAAAAAACTCTAAAAACCACTAAAAACTATAAAAACCCCTTAAACCCCTAAAAATGTTAAAAAACTATAAAAACCTTTAAAACCCAAAAAACTCAAAAATACCCTAAATACCCTATGAAACACTGAAAACCTCAAAAACTGCTAAAACCTCTAAAAACCCTTAAATCCCTAAAATCCCTAAAAAACCAGAAAAACCATAAAATCCTCAAGAACCCTAAAAACATGAAAACCCCTAAAACCACATTAAAACAATAAACCCCCCCCCCCAAACCTTAAAAAACCCTAAAAACCCATAAAACCCATAAAAAACACTAAAAACTCCAAAAATTCCAAAAACCCTTAAAACCCCTAAAAATGTTAAAAATATCTAAAAAACTTCAAAAACCCTAAAGAACTAAAAAAAACCCTAAAACCCCAAAAGAAACTAAAATCCCTAAAAACCCCAAAAAACCTTTAAAAACCCCTAAAAACCATAAAAATACCTTAAACCACTAAAAAACCCAAAAAACCATAAAAATCCTAAAAAGCCCTTTAAAATCCATGAAAACGTAAAAATCCCTAAAAACTTAAAAAAATCCAAGAAAACCATAAAAATCCCTAAAAATATTAGAAAATCCTAAAAACCCATAAAACCCTAAAAACCCACTAAAAACTCTAAAACCCTTACAACTCCTAAAAATGCTAAAAAAAATTCTAAAAACCTTAAAACTCTAAAAAACTCAAAAAAATCCCAAAAACCCTAAAAGACCCTACAAACCCTGTAAACCCTTGAAAACCCCTAAAAACTCTAAAACCACCCAAAAACCATAAAATCCCCTAAAAACCTAAAAACCACTAAAAACACTAAAAACCCTTAAAACCCCTAAAAACCATAAACATCCTAAATAACCCCTAAAAATCCATGAAAAAAATAAAAACCCTGTAAACCCTAAAAACCCTAAAACCCCTAAAAACCCTAAAAAAACATAAAACCCCCAAAACTACTAAAAACTCTAAAAAAACCTTAAAACCCCCCAAAATATTAAAACCTTCTAAAAAACCTTAAAATCCCTAAACAAACTCAAAAAAATCTTAAAAACCCAAAAAGATCCTAAAAACCTAAAAAATCATAAAAACCTATGAAAACCCCTAAAACCCTCAAAATCCCTAAAAACACTAAAAAACACTAAAAACCATAAAAATCCTAAAAACCCTAAAATCCATGATAATGTAAAAACCCTAAACACCCTAAAATACCCCAGAAATCCATAAAACCCCCTAAAACCTTAAAAACCCCTAAAACCCCATAAAAACCCTAAAACCACTAAAAACTCTAAAAACCCTCAAAATCCATAAAAATCCTAATGCCATAAAAATCCTAAAAACCCCTCAGAGTCCATGAAAACATAAAATCCCCTAAGACCCCTAAAACCCCCCTAAAAACCTTAAAAACCTAAAAATCCATAAAATCCCTAAAAACCACTAAAAACTCTAAAAACCCCTTACTACCCTAAAAACATTAAAAAACTATAAAAAACCTTAAAAGCCCAAAAAAAGAAAAAAAGAAAAAGGAAAAAAAGACCCTAATTAACCTTGAAAAACAATAAAAATCATAAAACCCTAAAATCCCTAAAAACCCTAGAAACCATAAAAATCCTAAAAACCCCTAAAAGTCCACGAAAATGTAAAAAAACTAAAAACCCTGAAAATCCCCTGAGAACCGTAAAAACTCCTAAAAACCATAAAATCCCTAAACATCCATAAAATCCCTAAATAACCACTAAAAACTCTAAAAAACCTCAAAACCCATAAAAAGTTTAAAAAACTCTAAAAAACCTTAAAACCATAAGAAACTCAAAACGCCCTAAAATCCCAAAAGACCATAAAAACCATGAAAAACCCTAAACCGAAAAACCTTTGAAAAAATCCATGAAAAAAATAAAATACCCTAAAAACGTTGAAAAACCTATGAAAACCATAAAACCCCCTAAAAACTGTTAAAAACACTAAAACCCATAAAAACTCAAAAAACCCACTAAAAACTCTAAAAACCCTTAAAAACCCTTAAAATGATAAAGAGATCTAAAAAATATTAAAACCCTAAAAACTCACTGAAAACCATAAAACCCCGAAAAACCTTAAAAAACCCCTAAAACCCCAAAAAACCATGAAAAACTGTAAAAGCACTTTAAACCCCTAAAAGCGTTAAAAAAACTCTAAAAAGCTTAAAACACTAAAAAGGTCAAAAGAAACCCCTAAAACCCCAAAGATATCCAAAAAACCCTAAAACATCCAAAAAAACCTATAAACCCACAAAATCCACGAAGACATTAAACCCTTAAAAACCCTGAAAAACCCTAAAAACCTCTAAAAACTATAAAAACCCTAAAACCCTTAAAAACCCTAAAAACCAATAAAATCTCTAAAAAAAATTTAAACCTTAAAAGTCCTAAAAACCCAAAAAGCACTAAAACCCCAAAAGACCCCTAAAATGTTGAAAAATCCTAAAAACCATAAAAAACCCTAAAAACCATCAAAATCCCGAAAAACCCTAAAAAATCCTAAAAACCACAAAAATCATAAAAACCTCTTAAAAATATAAAAATAAAAAAAAACCTAAAAACCCTGGCAAAACCCCTAAAAACACCAAACACCCCTAAAAAATTAAAAAACACTAAAAACATTATAAACATTAAAAAACCTTAGAAACCCTAAAACCCAAAAAAAACCCTAAACCCTGAAAAACTACTAAAAACCCTAAAACCCTGAAAAACCCAAAAAACCCTAAAAACTACTAAAAACCCTAAAAGCCCTCAAAATCCCTAGAAACCCTAAAAACCACAAAAATCCTAAAAAACCCCTAAAAATCCAAGAAAAAATAAAAAAAACCCTAAAAACCATGAAAACCCCCTAAAAACATTAAATAACCCTAAAAACACATAAAATCCACAAAATCCCAACTAAAACTATAAAAACCCTCAAAAACCCTAAAATGTTAAAAAAATCTAAAAAAACCTTAAAACCACTAAAAACTCAAAAAAACCCCTAAAACCTCAGAAAAGACCCTAAAAACCTTGAAAAACCCTAAAACCCCTAAAAACCTAAAAGACCCTTGAAAACCCTAAAAACCCTCAAAATCCCTAAAAAGCCTAAAAAACCCTAAAAACCATGAAAATCCTAAAGAACCCCTAAATTTCCTGAAAACGTAAAAACCCCTAAAAACCCTGAAAACCCCCTAAAAACAAAAAAACACTAAATACCCATAAAAACACAAAAACCACATTTAAAAATCTGAAATCCCTTAAAACTCGTAAGCACGTTAAAAAACTATAAAAAACTGTACAAATAAATAAAAACCCAAAAACCCAAAAGACCCTAGAAACCCTGAAAATCTCTAAAAACCATAAAACACCTGAAAACCATAAAAACCAGCAAAATCCCTAAAAACCATAAAAATCATAAAAAACCCCTCAGAATACATGAAAATGTAAAAAACCCTAAGAACCTTGAAAACCCCCTAAAGACCATAAAGACCACTAAAACCTTAAAAAACACTAAAAACCCTAAAAACCCACTAAAAACCCTTAAAAACCTAAAAATATTAAAAACTCTAAAAAACATTAAAAGCATAAAAAAACTCAAAAAATCCCAAAAAACCCAAAAAACCAAAAAAGACCCAAACCCTGAAAACCCCTAAAAACCCAAAAACCCATGAAAACCCCTAAAACCCTCAAGATTGTAAAAATTCTAAAAAATCCTAAAATCCATAAAAATCCTAAAACCCCCTGAAAGTCAATGAAAATGTAAAAAACACTAAAAACCCTGAAAACCCCCTAAAAACCATAAAACCCCTAAAAACCATAAAAAATCCTAAAACCCCTTTAAATCCCTTTAAATCCCTAAAAACATTAAAAACTCTAAAAAAACCTTAAAAAACCTGAAAAACACATAAAAACCGTAAAACCCCCCAAAACCATAAAATCCCTAAAAACCCATAAAACCCCTAAAAACACACTAAAATGTTTACAAACCCATAAAACACCTAAAAATGTTTAAAACTCTAAAAAACCTTAAAAACCCTAAAAAACTAAAAAAACCTGAAAACCCCACAAAGACCTTAAAAACCCAGAATACCCCAAACCCCCAGAAACTATTGAAAACCCCTAAAACTATCAAAAACCATACAAACCCTAAAACCCCTAAAAACCATAAAAATCCTAAAAACCCCTAAAATCTATGAAAACGTAAAAAACACTAATAACACTAACCCCCTCCCACAAGCAGCCACAAAACCCCCCCAAAACCATAAAAAACTCATAAAATCTTTAAAAACCCACTAAAAACTCTAAAAATCATTCAATTCCCTAAAAACATTAAAAAATCTTAAAAACCTAAAAAAACCAAAAAAATCAAAAAAACCCTAAAAATCCAGAAAGATACTAAAATCCCTGAAAACCCTAAAAACCCTAAAACCCCCTGAAAAAACCTTTAAACCCCTCAAAATCCATAAATACCCTAAAAACCATAAAAAACTAAAAAACCCCTTAAAATCCCTAAAAATGTAAAAAATATTAAAAACCCCTTAAAACCATAGAAACCCTAAAAACTGTAAAAACTATAAAAGACCATAAAAACCCTAAAAACCACCTAAAAACTCAAAATACCCTTAAAACCCTAAAAACATTAAAAAACTCTAAATAACCATAAAACACAAAAAAATCTAAAAACCCTAAAAACCGAAAAGACCCTAAAACCCTTAAAAACCCTAAAAACCAAAAAACACCCAAAAAACCATAGAAACCATAAAAATCCCTAAAAACCCTAATAATAATAAAAAACCTAAAAAAGGTCTAAAAATCCATGAAAACAAAAAAACCCGAAAACCCCTGAAAACCCTCAGAAAACCATAAAACCCCCCAAAACATTAATTACCTCTAAAAACCAATAAAAACCCTTTAACCACTAAAAACTCTAAACCCCCCTAAAACCCCTACAAATGTTGAAAACTTTAAAAATGCTTTAAAACACTAAAAAATTCTAAAAAACACTCAAAAATCCAAAAGGACCCTAAATCCGTGAAAACCATGAAAACAATAGAAAACCCTAAAACCCCTGAAAAATCCCTAAATTTCTAAAAACCTAAAAAACCATAAAAATCATAAAAATTCCCTAAAATCCATGAAAACATAAAAAACCCTAAAGACCCTTAAAATTCCTAAAAACCATAAAAACCCCTAAAACCTGAAAAAACCCTAAAAGCTCATAAAACCCATCAAAAATCAATAAAAACTCTATAAACCCTTATAGGGATGGGGACGTTGATTTGTAGTTCCTACTTCTTTTTCTTCTGCTTTTCAGGTCTTTTGGGTTTTTTTGGTGTCTCAGGGGATATAGGGTTTTTCGGTGTGGGTCATTTGACCCTGTCCCGCCCTTGCCTGCTCTGTTTTCTTTTCTTTTTATAAATTTTGAGGGGGAAAGAATAGCCTGGACCTGCGCCTTCCTTTCCCTAAAAACATTAAAAAATATATATTAAATTTAAAACCCTAAGAAACCTTAAATACCCTACAAATCTCAAAAAAAACAATCAAAATCCAAAAGCCCCTAAAAGCACTTAAAACCCTAAAAAACATTGAAACCCTTAAAACCCTTAAAATCCCAAAAAACCCAAAAAACCATAAAAATCTTAAAAAACCCATAAAAATCCATGAAAATGTAAAACCCCCTAAAAATCCTAAATAACCACTACAAACCATAAAAACCCCTAAAAACCTTAAAAAAATCCATAATTTCATAAAAACCATAAACCACCAAAAACTCTAAAAACCATAAAAACTCCTAACAATGTTAAAAACTCTAAAAAACTCAAAAAACCCCCTAAAAATCCCAAAGACACTAAAAACCCTGAAAAACCCTAAAAACCTTTTAAACACCTGAAAATCCCAAAAAACCCTAAAAACCTTTTAAACCCTCGAAATCCCAAAAAACCCTCAAAACCATAAAAATACTAATAAAACCACTAAAAATCCATGAAAATATAAAAAACCTAAAAAACTCTCGAAAAAACCATGAAAACCATAAAACCCCTAGAAACCTTTAAAAACCATAAAAACCTTAAAATCCAATAAAATCTCTAAAACACCTTAAAACCCTTAAAAATGTAATAAAACTCTTAAAACATTAAAAATCCTAAAAAACTCAAAAAATCATAAAACCCAAATTGACACTAAAACCTCTGAAAAACCCTAAAAACCCCAAAAATCTCAAGAAAACCTAAAAAACCCAAAAAACCGTTAAAATCCTAAAACCCCCCAAAAAATACATGAAAATGTAAAAAACCCTAAAAACGTAAAAAACCCCTACAAACTAAAAAAACGCCTTATAACCTTAAAAAACCTTAAAACCCTAAAAAACACTAAAAATTTTAAACCCCTCAAAACCCCTTAAAACATTAAAAAAATTTAAAAACCCTAAAACCCCTAAAAAACTCAAAAAAAACCCCAAAAAACCCAAAAAAACCCATAAAAATCTTTAAAATCCCCTAAAAATCTAGGAAAATATAAAAAAAATAAAACCCTAAAAAACCTCTAAAAAACATCAAAACCCCTAAAACATTAAAACCCCTAAAATCCCATTAAAATTTCTAAAAATCCTTAAAACCCCTAAAAATGTTTAAAAACTCTAAAAAACACTAAAAACCAAAAAGACCCTAAAAGGCTTAAAAAAACCCTAAAACCCCCTGAAAAACCTTAAAACCAATCTGATGAGAACCATGTCGAAGGCACCAAGTCGATTTCGCGGGAGGAAGAGTCGGATTTGCAAGGCCCAATGACGCGAAGGAGATTAAAGAGGCTCAATGCTACAATGGGCGCACATATTGCTTCATTAAAGGCCCAATGGATCTTGGCTTACATGGATGGAGAAAATGGGCCTATAATATCACTTATTCAAGCCCAAAATTGATGTTTAAATCTTGGCCCACATCGTTGCATGAATTTGGAGGCCTTTCCCACATGGAGGATTCTAGAAATGGCATCTTTGGACACCAAAGTCAAATCCGGTGGGCTATACACTCAAAGTCAAATCCGGTGGGCTATGTTGGAAGGTTTTGTGCTAATTTTCCAAAAGTCTTTGTTGCCTTTTATCTTTTTGACTTTTAAGGGGAAAAGGTAGGTTTAGACTTTATGACTTTAGGGTATTAGACCCTTGACCATTGTATCACCCCCTTGGATATAAATAGCCACCCCATGGCATTGTATTGGCATTCAAGACTTAATTGAGAGCTTATGCTTATTTCTCCCTGTTGTGTGAGAATTGTTCCGAATTTCCCCCTTGTTCTTGTGCATTCTTGCCTTGTCAATCTACAAGTTAGATTGGTGATCCAAGATCACAAAGCCCCCAATCCCGTGCCTCAACCCAAGTGCGTTGTTGTGTGGATTGACTATCTCATCCCTACCTTGAGTGTGTTGTCTAAGTAGTAGGTCTCACTCCTTATAGTGTTGATTGACTACTTGCATCCACTATCCATACCCATCTTCCACCACTTTTCCCCGAACTGCATCCTTCATCCGCCGACCTACGCCGTGAAGATCGGGCCACCCTGTGCGTCTCACATCAGTTGGTATCAGAGCTCCGGTTGACACGGTAGGCATCTATCCCTTCATTTACTTTAATTATATCTATTAACCTCCTTATCTTTCCATATTATTCACCCATTCAACAAAAAATATCCATTTTCTTGAAAGCCTCCCGAATTGTCCTAGTTTGTGCAAGCTTGGATTATTATAAATTGAGCCAAATTTTCATTCATCTTCTTTCCGCATTTAATTCTCTATATGTGATTTGTATCCGGAAAAAAAAATCTCTCAACTCATCATTTTTTGCTTTTCAAAATTAAGCACATCCTTTATTTGAGAGATTTCAAAAAAAAAAGAAAAAAAATTGTCTTACTCTCTGTTCAATCATCTTGTGCTTTAAAACTCCAAGCACAACACTTTTTGGGGAGAATTGACAAAAAAAAGAGCAAAAAAAAGCGGATACAATTACTCCTTTGTGCTTTACCTTATTAGCACTTTCCATTTCCATATATAACTTTTTCCATCATTTTACTTCATCCCCATTTTGTATTTGGCTCATATTGATATTCATTTATCTTATCTTGCACAATCAGGCAAAACCCAAATACCACATTTCTACCCCCTTTTCCATCCACCCTTTATCCATTTTCTACCCTCTTTTCACCCTTTACCCTTTACCACTCATGCGGGTTGTGGTAAACCAGCCCCCGACACGATCTTGATTGGGGAAGGATTGGTGGCAAGTGATCACCTAAAACAAGGTATTATATTTCATAAGAGCTTGGGATTCAAAATTCAGTTTTGAGAGTAGAGAGAAATAAGCAAATATATATATATATATATATATACATATATATATCTTGTGTGTGTGAGTGTGTGCATCTTGTTTTGTGCGTGTGTGTACATATTGTGGGTGTTAGTGTGTATATCTTGCGTGCGTGAGTGTGTATCCTTGTGTGTGTGAGTGTGTACATCTTGTGTGTGTGTGTGTGTGCATCTCGTGTGTGTGAGTGAGTGTGTGTCATTGTGTGTGTTTCCCCCCTAGGTGTGTGTTTGTGTTTGCATAACATATCATGACAGAAGATCGTGGGAAGAAAATTGCTCGTGTTAGCGATGAAGGAAGTTGAAGTAGATCTCCCACACCCAAAGCTACGCAATTCCAAATGCAAGCTTTGGTGAGCCACTTGGAGAAGATTCTTGATCGAAATTTGGAGGTGTTACATGAGAGGATTGATGAATTGGAGAATAAACCATGCCCAAGGATGTTCCATGATAACCCACGACGTGCTCCGACACCACGTCGTCCCCACATCATGGAGGAGGAGATGAACTTTGATGATGATCTTGATGATGTCCCACAAAGAAGGAGGTTGTACCAACAACCGAGAGGAGGACAAAGGAGACAACATGATGATGACCTACTTGGTAGAATCAAGGTGAAGGTCCCCTATTTTCAAGGGAAAAGCGACCCGGAAGCATACTTGGAGTGGGAGATGCTGATCGAGCAAGTATTTTCATGCCATGCATATTCCGAGGAGAAAAAGGTCAAACTTGATTCCCTTGAATTTTATGATTATGCATTAATATAATGGGATCAAGTTCAAAAGGAGAGGGCTAGATATGGTGGACTTCCCAACAACACTTGGGAAGACATGAAGTTCGCCATGCGGAAGCGTTTTGTTCCCACACATTACCATAGAGATCTCCACAACAGACTTCAACGCCTCACCCAAGGGAGTAAGAGTGTAGAAGACTACTAAAAGGAGATGAAAATTTCCATGATTCAGGCAAATATTGAGGACGGTCCGGAGGCAACCATGGCCCGGTTTTTACATGGGATCAATCGGGAGATCACGGATCAAGTGGAGATGTACCACCATGTAGAGATACAAGATATGATCCACCAAGCCACCAAGATTGAACAACAAATCAAAAGGAGGAGCAACATGAGGAAACCCACTACACCTTTCACACCGTAGAGAAATCCAAGGAAGGAGATTGGAGAACCATCAAAGGCAAAAGAGGTGGTTGATCGCAAAAGTGACAAGGTAATTCTTCCACCTAAGAAACCTACTTTTGAGGCTAACCAAACGAGGAATAGGGATATTCAGTGTTTCAAATGTCAAGGAAGGGGTCACATTGCTAGTGAGTGCCCAAACCATTGCACCATGACCATCATCAAGTATGGAGAATGGGAGACCGATGGAGAGAGCTCGGAAGAGGAGGAGGAAGAATCTCCAGAAATTGATAATGGGGAATTTGCGGAAGATGGTGAGATTCTTGTCACTAGGAGAGTTTTAAGTACACAAATGACTATTGGAGAAAAGGAGCAGTGAGAAAACCTTTTCCATACATGATGCAAGATCAATGGGAAGGTATGTAGTGTTATTATTGATGGAGGAAGCTGTAGTAATGTTGTGAGCACTGAGTTAGTAGAGAAGTTGGGACTTCCTACTTTGAAGCATCGACATCCATATCGGCTTCAGTGGTTGAATGATTGCGGGGAGCTGAAGGTCACCAAGAAAGTGAAGGTACTGTTCACCATCGGGAAGTACAAATATGAGGTCTTGTGTGATGTTGTTCCTATGAAGGCCTGCCATTTGTTGTTGGGACGACCATGGCAGCATGATCGGCGTGTTACCCATAACGGTTTCTTGAATCGTCATTCTTTTGTACTCCGAGGGGTACCTATAACCCTCAATCCCATGTCCCCGAAACAAATTCTGGAAGATCACACTCTGAGAGAAAAGAAAAAAAAGAGTGATGGGGAAAAAAAGAGTGAAAATGAAAAAGGAGAAAATGAGGGAAAGAGAGAAAATGCGAGAAGAAAAGAAATGGAGAGCGAAGAAAAATCAAGTGGGAAAAAGAATTTGAGAAAAGATAAAAGCGTGATGTTGGCAAAAAAGAGTGAGGTTAAGGAAGCTTTGTTTTCACAGCAAACCCTCCTAGTACTCATGTACAAAGAGGTGTTGCTAAATACTAACGACTTACCCTGTTTGCCAAATGTTGTTGAGTCATTGTTGCAGGAGTATGATGATGTCTTTCCTGAAGAGGTGCCACCAGGATTGCCACCCATTAGAGGTATTGAGCATCAAATTGACCTCATACTTGGAGCATCACTACTGAACCGCCCTGCATATCACACCAATCCGGAAGAGACAAAAGAAATTCAAAGGCAAGTTCAAGAGCTGTTAGATGTGGGATATGTGAGAGAAAGCCTTAGTCCTTGTGCGGTACCAGTGCTTCTAGTACCAAAGAAGGATGGAACATGGAGAATGTGCATTGACTATAGAGCCATCAACAACATCATGGTCAAGTATCTTCATCCTATCCCTAGGTTAGATTATATGCTAGATGAATTAAATGGTTCAACTATTTTCTCAAAAATTGATTTAAGAAGTGGCTACCATCAAATTAGGATGAAAGAAGGAGATGAGTGGAAAACTGCATTTAAGACAAAACATGGACTTTATGAATGGTTAGTCGGGCCCTTTGGTCTCACCAATGCACCTAGCACATTTATGAGGTTAATGAATCATGTCTTACGTGCATATATTGGAAAATTTGTGGTAGTTTACTTTGATGATATTCTGGTGTATAGTAGGACTTTGCATGAACATGTAGATCACTTGAGAAAAGTCCTAGAGGTGTTAAGGAAAGAAAACCTGTTTGGAAACATAAAAAAGTGTTAATTTTGTCTCGATAAGATTGTTTTCCTTGGATTTGTTGTGAGTGGCAATGGAGTTGAAGTGGACACCAAGAAGATCAAAGAAATACAAGAATGGACAACTCCAACCTCCGTTGGACAGGTAAGAAGTTTTCATGGGCTTGCTAGTTTTTACAGGAGATTTGTGAAAGACTTCAGCACACTAGTAGCACCATTGAATGAATTGACAAAGAAGAATGTTCCTTTCAAATGGGGGACAACTCAAGAAAAAGCCTTCCATGCGCTAAAGGAGAGACTCACCCACGCCCCTCTACTTGCGCTTCCGGACTTCGGTAACACCTTTGAAATTGAATGTGATGCAAGCGGAATTGGCATAGGAGGAGTACTCATGCAAGAAGGTAAGCCTATTGCTTATTTTAGTGAGAAGTTAAATGGCTCAACTCTAAACTATGCTACATATGATAAAGAGTTTTATGCATTGTTTAGAGTACTAGAAACATGGCAACACTATCTTTGGCCTAAAGAATTTGTGATCCATTCTGATCACGAAGCTCTTAAATACCTTAGGAGCCAACATAAACTAAATAGAAGACATGCTAGATGGCTGGAATTCATTGAATCATTTCCATATGTCACCAAGCATAAAAATGGTAAAGAAAATACTGTGGTCGATGCACTTTCACGTAGATATTCTCTTTTATCCTTGTTGGATTCAAAACTTCTTGATTTTGAATACATTAAGGATTTATATGCCACTGATAGTGATTTTAGAGAACCTTATGAACATTGTAAACCTGTAGTTAGTTGGGAAAAGTTCTATTTACATGATGGATTCTTATTTCGGATTGATAAGATTTGCATTCCTAATTTCTCTATCTGTTTACTTTTACTAAAGGAGTCACATTCGGGTGGGTTAATGGGGCATTTTGGTGTTTCAAAACCTCTAAGTGTTCTTAGTGAGCATTTTTATTGGCCTAGGATATCAAGAGATGTTGAGAAATTTGTGGGAAAGTGCATTGTTTTCCATAAAGCCAAATCGAAACTGAACCCACATGGACTATATCTTCCTCTCCCAAATCCCAACACCCCTTGGGAGGACATATCAATGGACTTTATCGTGGGGTTACCACGGACCAAGAGGGGGAGAGATTCCATTTTTGCTGTGGTGGATCGGTTTTCAAAAATGGCACATTTTATTCCTTATCACAAAACTGATGATGCCACTAACATTGAAACACTTTTCTTTCAAAAAGTATTCAAACATCATGGAATGCCAAGGACCATTGTGTCGGATCGAGACACAAAATTTCTTAGTTACTTTTGGAAGACCTTGTGGAGAAAACTAGGTACAAAGTTACTCTTTTCCACTACTTGTCACACACAAAACGATGGGCAAACAGAGGTGGTGAATCGGACATTATCATCCCTTCTATGAACAATTGTCAAGAAGAATATCAAGAATTGGGAGGAGTGTCTTCCATATGTGGAATTTGCATATAACAGGGCCAAGCACTCCACTACTCAATATTCTCCATTCGAAATTATTTATGGTTTTAACCCTCTGGCCCCTATTGATCTAGTTCCTTTGCCTTTGCAGGAAGCAACTAATATGGATGCGAAAGGGCGTGCAAACAACTCCATGAAAAGGCAAGGAAAAATATCGAGCGGATGACTCAAAAATATGTTGATCGTGCAAACAAGGGTCGCAAACAAGTGTTGTTCGAGCCCGGGGACTTGGTCTGGATTCATATGAGAAAGGAGAGATTTCCTGACAAGCGGAAATCAAAACTCATGCCACTAGGAGACGGACCTTTCTGAGTGCACGAGAAGATTAACAACAATGCTTACAGGATAGATTTTCCAGGTGAGTATGGTGTAAGTGCCACCTTCAATGTTTCTGATCTTTCTCCTTTTTTGGGTGCAGAGGATGAAGAGTCGAGGACGACTCCTTTTCAAGAGGGGGAGGATGATGAGAACCATGTCGAAGGTACCAAGTCGATTGTGTGGGAGGAAGAGTTAGATTTTCAAGGCCCAATGACGCGAAGGAGATTAAAGAAGCTCAATGCTACAATGGGCGCACATATTGCTTCATTAAAGGCCCAATGGATCTTGCCTTGCATGGATGGAGAAAATGGGCCTATAATATCACTTATTCAAGCCCAAAATTGATGTTTAAATCTTGGCCCACATGGTTGCACAAATTTGGAGGCCTTTCCCACATGGAGGATTCTAGAAATGGCATCTTTGGACACCAAAGTCAAATCTGGTGGTCTATGCACTCAAAGTCAAATCCGGTGGGCTATGTTGGAAAGTTGTGTGCTACTTTTCCAAAAGTCTTTGTTGGATTTTATCTTTTTAACTTTTAAGGGGACAAGGGAGGTTTAGTCTTTATGACTTTAGGGTATTAGACCCTTGACCATTGTATCACCCCATTGGCTATAAATAGCCACCCCATGGCATTGTATTGGCATTCAAGACTTAATTGAGAGCTTATGCTTATTTCTCCCCGTTGTGTGAGAATTGTTCCGAATTTCCCCCTTGCTCTTGTGCATTCTTGCCTTGTCAATCTACAAGTTAGATTGGTGATCCAAGATCACAAATCCCCCAATCCCGTCCCTCAACCCAAGTGCGTTGTTGTGTGGATTGGATATCTCATCCCTACCTTGAGTGTGTTGTCTAAGTAGTAGGTCACACTCCTTATAGTGTTGATTGACTACTTCCATCCACTATCCATACCCATCTTCCACCACTTAGCCCCGAAATGCATCCTTCATCCGTCGACCTACGCCGTGAAGATCGGGTCACCCCGTGCGTCTCACATCACCCTCAAATTCCCTAAAAATCCTAAAACCCCTAAATATAATAAATATCCTAAAATACCCCTAAAAATCCATGAAAACGTAAAAAACCCTTAAAACCCTAAAATGCCCCTAAAAACCATAAAACCCCAAAAAATATTTAAAAACCCTAGAAAACTAAATATCTAATAACCACGAAAATCAATTAAAATCTCTAAAACCCCTTAAAACACTAAAAAAGTCAAAAAATCTAAAACCCCCCAAAAAACCTATGAAAAACCCTATTAACACTCAAAATTACAAAAAACTATAACATCCCTGGTATCAATTAAGTAACCATTTATTTATGTATTTTAAGTATGTAAACTATATGGGTTGAGTTTGGGAATATTTTTGGGGATTTTCTCTAGGTGCACAGTTTGGGTAAACCATGAAACTCCTATAGGAAACCATGCACAATGAGACAAAGGTAAAGAGGAAGGCACATGGGCTATGCACAATTTGTCCAAACTGTGTGGAAGCCTAGGAGAAACCGTGCTTTGTTGGATAGTGAGCTTGGGCATGATTGGCCCACGGTTTGGAAACCGTGCAAGCTAACCATTCGAGGTTCATCCTTGAGGCAGTGGATGGCACACGATTAGTGCATGGTTTACCTAACCGTGTGACTAAACCATTAATGGTAAAAAAACTAGATACTAAAAAAGTGGATCTAGGTTGGCCTTATGTTTTAATGCCTCTTTTTTTCTCAAAGCGGCCCTAACTCGAGATTTTGCCATCTCAAAGGTTAGAGAACATCTTCCCATCATTTTAGAGGCGATCTGAAGGCTTCTCTTGGTGATTTGAAGCTGTGTTATTGTTGTAAGTGATCGTTCTTGGTTTCTCTTGGTAGTTTTGATAAATCTACTTCTCCTACTCTCTATGATTCTTAGATCTACACCTGCTATGGGTAGATCTAAGGTCGTAGATGCAAAATATGTTTATATTTGGTCTTATTGTTGATAGGGTAAGAGATCTAAGGTGGGTTCATGGAGATTTAACTCAGTTTCATGGGATTTTAAGTGTCATTCTTCATTTTCATCATGAAACTTGAGGTAGGTGGCATCACTCTCGACTCCTCAGGCTATAACTGACTGGATTAGTTTCAAATTGATTGAAATTTATAATGAAATTTATGTGCAAAGCATGGTAAAAAACTTCTTTAGTGATGGTTTGTGGATTTGTGTGAAATCATGGAATTATTGTGCAAAGTTATTTGATAAATGATTTTAAAATGATGATTTTAAAATAGTTGCTAGATTCGATTTACAGAAAAAGGTTTTGGCATGATTATATTGGCATGGTTGTTGGGAATACTTGGTGTGTGTGTTCATATTAAATTATGAGGCTTGGTTGAAAGATGACCTTGTGCTTGTTGCCAAAGGTGCAATGACTCATGGGGTTTAATTACCTTGTGACGAATTGGTAGATCGATGTGAAACCGCTCATGAGTATCAAACTGTCATAACGAAGAATGCATGTGTAGATGTGTGGATGTGTGGATTGGAATGGGGTATACCAAAGTAGAATTAATGAAATGGTTTTGGAACATTGTTTGGTTGCTTTACATGTAAATTGGTGTTGTTTGAGAAAAGTGTTTTACATTGGAACTTGTTTATATTTTGATATAAAATGTTTTAAAAATTGTTTTATATGATTGGGCTAACATGTTCTATCCTAGTGGCGTGAGTAGGGAAGTCATTGAGGGAAAATCTACTGAGTTGCATTACTCATCCTTGCTTTAGCACTTTGGTGCTTTTGCAGATGTTGTTTATCGAAACATGGTAAAAGGTAAGGTATCACACATCTTTAGTAGCACTTCATGATACTTGGGTTGTTGTGGAGTTGGAGCATGGAGCATGTTCGGAGCTTGGAGTTGTCATTCGAGTCTTTGAGTTTTGTCTTGCGCTGTTTACTTTGATATTGTTGTCTTCCACTGTGGTACTTGGTTTTAGTTTGATTTTGATAAATGAAATGCTGGATTGTCTTTCATTGTTATCATGCATCATATAGTGGTTTGTTTGGTTATGGCTTGTTTGGTTAGTTGTTTTATTCTTAATGGGAAAATTTCCCCCACATGTATTGAATCCCTTCGACATTTATTACCAAGATTTGGTGTTTTGAGGATGTCGGTTAAGGCCAAGTAATGTTTCTCTACCTCCTCAAGCCAATGAAGATAAGAAGGAAGTTATAAAAACCCTAAAAACCCAGAAAACCAAAAAAAATCTAAAAAAACCTAAAAATCCATGAAAACGTAAAAAATCCTAAAAATCATGAAAATCCCCTTAAAACCATAAATTCACCTGAAAAAAATAAAACTATAAAAAATCATCAAACACCTAAAAAACACTAAAAAATCTAAATACCCTTACAACCCCTAAAATGTTAAAAACTCTAAAAAATCTTTAAATCCCTAAAAAACTCAAAAAAACACTAAAAACCCAAAAAGACCCTGAAACCCTAAAAGTCCCTAAAAACTCTAAAAAAACTGAAAACCCTAAAAACCCTAAAAACCCTAAAACCCCTCAAAATCCCTAAAATCCTAAAAAACCATAAAAACCAAAAAAGTCCTAAAAACTCCCTAAAAATCCATGAAAAACATAAAAAACCCTAAAATCTCTAAAACTCCACTAAAAACCATAAAACCCCTAAAACACATAAATACCATTAAGAACCCATAAAAATAATAAAAACCACTAAAAAGTCAAAAACCATTTAAATCCCTAAAAACGTTAAAAAAACTAAAAAATCTTAAAAACCCTAAAAACTCAAAAAAACCCTAAAAATCCAAAAAGACCCTAAGAACTTGAAAACCTATAACAACCTGAAAAACCCTAAAAACCAAAAAAACCATCAAAATCCCTAAAAAACCAAAAATACCCCTAAAATCCATAAAAATCCTAAAAAACCGCTAAGATTCTATGAAAACGTAAAAAACCCTAAAAACCCCAAAAATCCTTAAAACCCATAAAGCCCTAAAACAACTAAAAACAATAAAAACACTTAAAAACAATAAAAATGTTAAAAAATATCAAAAACCTTACAAACCCTAAAAAACTCGAAAAAATTCATAAAAATCAAAAAAGACCTTAAAAGCTTGGAAAACCCCTAAAACCCCAAACAACACTTGAAAACCTTCAAAATCCCAAAACCCTAAGAAACCCTAAAAACTATAAAAATCCTGAAAACCCCCTAAAATTCATAAAAACATAAAAAACCCCAAAAATGCGAAAAATACCTAAAAAGCATAAACCCCCTAAAAACCTTAAATACCTAAAAACCCCAAAACCCACTAAAAACTCTATTAACTCTTAAAAACCCAAAAATATTAAAAACTCTAAAAAACCTTAAAAACACTAAAAAACTAAAAAATCCCTAAAAACCCAAAGACCATAAAACCCCTAAAAACCCTAAAAACCCAAAAATCCCTCAAAATCCCTAAAAACCCTAAAAAACCATCAAAACCATAAAAATCCAAAAAAACCCTAAAAATCCTGGTAAACATAAAAAACTCTAAAACCCTAACACCCCACACCCCGAAAATCATAAAAACTACCAAAACCCTTAAAAACCCTAAAAACACACTAAAGTCTAAAACCCTTAAAACCCCTAAAAACATTAAAAACTCTAAAAAACCTTAAAACCACTAAAAATTCAAAAAAAAACTCTAAAAATTCAAAAAAAAACTCTAAAAACCAAAATAGGAACTAAAAACCCCTAAAAATCCTCGAAAAACCATAAAAACCATCAAAATCCCTAAAGACCCTAAAAAACTCTAAAACCCATAAAAATCCTAAAAAACCTCTAAAAATCCACAAAAACATAAAAAAAACCTTTAAACCCTAAACCCCACTAAAACCCCTAAACCCCTCCAAATCTCTAAAAATCCTAAAAATCCATGTAAACATAGAAAACCATTAAAAACACTAAAAACCCTAAAAACCCATAAAACCCTAAAACCACTAAAATCTCTAAAAACCCTTTAACCCCTAAAAATAGTAAAAACTCTAAAAAAGATTATAAAATCAAAAAACCCTAAAAAACCCATAAAAGAAAAAGAGCCTTAAAATCCCTTAAAACCTCTAAAAATCCTAAAAGCACTGAAAAACCCTAAAACCCCTCAAAATCCCTAAAAACCATAAAAAACCATAAAAATCCTCATAACCACTAAAAATCAATGAAAATAAAAAAAACCCAAAAAAACCCTGAAAACCTTCTAAAAACCATAAAAACCCCTAAAATCCCATAAAAACTCTAAAAACCAATAAAAACTCTAAAACCCATTAAAACCCTTAAAAATGTTAAAAACTCTAAAAACATTCAAAATGCTACAAAACTCAAAAAAGACTCTAAAAACACAAAAATCCCTAAAACCCCTGAAAAACCAAAAAAAAACACAAAATCCCTAAAACCCCTAAAACCATAAAAATCCTAAAAAACCCCTAAAACCTATGAAAACGTAAAAACTCCAAAAAACTCTAAAAAACCCCAAAAAACCTTAAAAAACCATAAAACCCCATAAAAAACCTAAAAAACTACTAAAGGATCTAAAAACTCTTAAAACCCCTCAAAAATGTTAAAAACTCTAAAAAACCTTAAAACCCATAAAAACTTCAAAAACCCCCCTCAAAATCTAAAATTCCCAAAAAACACTAAAAACTCCCTAAAAACCCTCAAAATATAAAAAAACTCTAAAAACCCTAAAACCATAAATATCCTAAAAGAACGCTAAAAATCCATGAAAATGTAAAAACCCATAAAAACCATAAAAACCCATAAAACCCTATAAAAACCCTAAAAACCCACTAAAAACTCTAAAAACCCTTCAAACCCCTAAAAACATTAAAACACTCTAAAAGACATTAAGACCCTAAAAAACTCAAAAAACACTAAAAACCCAAAAGAGCCTAAAAACCTAAAACCCTTAAAACCCCTCAAAAACCCCTAAAAACCCTCAATATCCTTAAAAAACCTAAAACCCATAAAAATCATAAAAAAACCTAAGAATCCATGAAAATATAAAAATCCCTAAAAACCCCCTAAAACCCATAAAAACCCCTAAAACCTTAAAAAACCAAAAAAACACTAAAAACCCTTCAAACCCCTAAACATCCAAAACAACAATAAAAAACCTAAAAAACCTGAAAACCCCTAAAAACCAAAAAAATCCTAAGAAACCCCTAAAAATCCATGAAAACGAAAAACCCACTAAAAAACCTGAAAAATTCCTAAAAACCATAAAACCCCTAAACACCTAAAAACCCTAAAAACCCAAAAGACCATAAAACCAAAAAACTTCCTAAACACATGGAAAAAACCCATAAACCATCTAAAAAACCCTAGAAACCCTCAAAATCTCTAAAAAACCTAAATTGCCATAAAAATCCTAAAAATCCATGAAAACGTAAAAAATCTTAAAAACCCTAAAACACCATGAAAACCATAAATTCCCCTCAAAATCTTTAAAAACCCTAAAACCCCATAAAAACCACTAAAAACACTAAAAATCTTTTAAACCCCTAAAAACTTTAAAAACTCTACAAAATCTTAAAAACCCTAAAAACTAAAAAAAAATCCTAAAACCCCAAAAAGATCCTAAAAATCCTAAAAACCCTAAAAAACCCTAAAAACCCTCAAGTCCCTAAAAATCCAAAAAAACCCTAAAAACCAAAAAAAACATAAACCCCCGGAAAACCTATGAAAACCATAAAACCCCTAAAACCCTAAAAACCCACTAAAACTCTAAAAACCCCTTTAAATCCCTAAAAATGTTAAAAACTCTAAAAAACCTAAAACCCCAAAAAACTCAAAAAACCCTAAAACCCAAAAGACCCCAAATCCCTTAAAAACACTGAAAACCCTAAACACCCCCCCAAAAAAAACACTAAAAACACTCATAATTCCTAAAAACCCAAAAAAAACTTAAAAAACCTAAACCCCCCTTAAAAATCCATGAAAACGTGAGAAACCTAAAAAACCCTGAAAACCCATAAAAACCCCTAAAAACCACAAAATCCCTAAAAACCCATAAAACCCACTAAAAACCTTAAATATCTAGAAAACACCTAAAAACTTTAAAAACTATAAAAAACATTAAAACACCCAAAAAACTAAAAAATCCCTAAAAATCCAAAAAACCCTGAAAACCAAAACCCCTAAAAACTTCGAAAAAACCCTAAAACCCCCTCAAAACCCAAAAAATCCATAAAAACCCTAAAAACCATAAAAATCATGGAAACCCCTAAAAATCAATGGAAAAGTAAAAACCCCCCTAAAAACCCGAAAACCCCCTGACGGTCATAGCCAAAACCATAAAATCCTTAAATCCCCACTAAAAACTCTAAAAAAACTTTAAACCCCTAAAAGTGTCAAAAAATATAAATAACCTTAAAACCCCACAAAAACTCAAAAAAACCCCATAAAACTCCAAGACCCTAAAATCTCTTAAAACCCTAAAAACCCTAAAAACCCATAAAAACCCTAAAACCCATCAAAATCCATAAAAACAACAAAAACCCATAAAAAATCTAAAAAACCCTAAAATGAATGAAAACGTAAAACCCCCTAAAAACCCTTCCAAAATCCTTGAAAACCATAAACACCTTAAAAACCCTGAAAGCCTATAAAAACCCTAAAAACCAACTAAAAACTCTAAATACCCTTCAAAACACAATTTTTTTTTAAAACTCTAAATAATCTTAAAAAAACTAAAAACTATAAAGACCCTAAAACCCTTAAAACTCCAAAAAGCAAAAAACCCCAGAAAAACTATAGAAACCTTCAAAATCCCAAAAAAGCCTAAAACCCTAAAAAATTTAAAAATCCAAAAAAAACTCCTAAAAATCCATGAAGGGGAGCCGTTAAAAGTGGAAAATGGAGATCCAAGCATAAAAATCCACGAAAACATAAAAAACCCAAAAAACCTTGAAAACCCTCTAAACACCATAAAACCCCCTAAAACATTAAAAACTCCTAAAAACCCAATATCCATTAAAAAAAACAAAAACCCATTAAAACCCCTAAAAATGCTGAAAAACTCTAAAAACCCAAAAACCTAAAAAGACCCTAAAACCGTTAAAAACCCTGAAAACACCAGAAAACCCAAAAAACCCTAAAGACCACAGAAAACATAAACCCCCCCTAAAATCCATGAAAACGTAAAAAAACCCTAAATATCATAAAATCGCTAAAACCCATAAAAACCCTAACAACCCATAAAAACCCTCAAACCCACTAAAAACTCTAAAAAACCTTAAAACCCCTAAAAACATTAAAAATATAAAAAACCTTTTAAACCCTAAGAATACTTAAATACCCTAAAAACCCTAAAGTTCCTAAAAACCTTTAAAACCCTTGAAAACCCCTGAAAACCCCTTGAAATCCTAAAAAACTCTAAAACCCATAAAAATCTTAAAAATCGCTAAAAATCCATGAAAATGTAAAAAACCCTAAAAACCTTAAATAACCATTGAAAACCATAAAAACCCCTAAAAACCCTATAAAACCATAAAGACCAAAAAAACACAAAAAGCTCTAAAAACACTTAAAACTCATAAAAATGTTAAAAATTCTAAAAATTCTAAAAAACTCAAAAAAAACCAAAATACCCAAAAGACAATAAAACCCTAAAAACCACTAAAAACTCCTAAAACCCATAAAAACATGAAAACCCCTAAATTCCCTCAAATCCATAGACTCTAACAACCATAAATATCTTTAAAAACCCCTAAAATCCATGAAAACCTAAAAAAACTAAAAAAACACTACCCCCCCCCAATGTTGAAAACATCCTAAAACCCAAAAGTACCCTAAAAACCCTGAAGAAACCCTAAAATCCCCTGAATGAGTGCACCGCTGCATATCCAGGAATGAGCGGATCAGATCTTAGTGTTCCGGCTCGTGGCGATGGGATTCAGTGGTGCCTGTCAGACTCACAGCAGCAGGTGCTCTTCTGCGTCTTCGGACAATCTGGTATGTCATCTTTGGAGCGGGTTTGTTCCTGTGTTTTTTCTCTTCTCCTGGTTTCCCGGTGGCTCGTGGTTTCAGTGCACCACTGATTTGTGGGTGCATGATTGTTCTGCTGATATGGTTCTCTTGGATGGTTGATTGGTTCTCTAGTGGGGATCTTCATCTAGTTGGAGATACTCTGTTTGAATTTATGGCTGAGGTGGTTCGGTTTTTTTTTTATTTTTGTTTATGCTGCTATGGATTTTGGTGCATGCTGATGAGGGAGTAGGCGTTTTGATAATGCTTGCTCACGAGGCGCTGAAGGAAATATTCACTTCCTGAAACTCTAGAGCTGGATGATGTTTGTGGCTGGACTGGTGGTTGCTAGATGGTGTGAGATACTGTATGCCGACTGGTTTGAAGGTGATTGTTGCTGATGGTGATTGGAAAGGGGTGTTGCTTCACCCCGAAGTGATGAAGGGAGGTGCTGGCTACTGGTTTTTGGGAAGAAGGAGGATGGTGTTGGTTTCTGGTTTCTGTAAGATTGGATGATGGTTGCTATTTGGTGGTAAGCCCCCGAATGCTGGTGAAGGTGAGGCTTGTGATTCTGATGCTGATGGTTCTGTGGTGTTGGAAGCTGGTGGTTCTGTGATGTTGGATGCTGGTGGTTTTGGATGCTCGATGTTGCTGGAATTGGGGATGTTGAAGGTGTTGCGCTTGTGTTATTTTTGGTTGTTGATTGGCTGGGAGCTGTTGTCGGAGATGTTTCGGTCTTTCTTTTTCTTGTGTGTTTTTTATCTTTCTTTTTTTGCGGTTTTTGAGCGTTTGTCTGTAAAGGGTTTTTGGGTGTGGGTCGTTTGACCCCACCCCTCCCTTGTCTGCTGTGTCTCTTTTTTTTCTTTCTAATAAATTTGGGGGGGGGGGGGGGGGTGGGAATAGCCCGACCCTTGCATCTTCCTTGCCCCTGAAAACCCCAAAAAATCCCAAAAAACCCAAAAAATCCCAAAAAACCCCTTAAAACCGTTAAAATCTTAAAAAACCCCAAAATTATCTGAAAACGTAAAAAACCCCTTGAATCATTAAAAAACTCTAAAAAACCTTTAAACCCCTAAAAACTCAAAATACCTTAAAAACCCTAAAAACCCTAAAAACCCTAAAAACCTTTAAAAAACCCTAAAATCCCTCAAAATTCCAAGAAACACTAAAAAATCTTAAAAACCATAAAAATTTTAAAAACCCCTAAAAATCCATGAAAATGTACAAAACCCTAAAATGCTGAAAAACCCCTGAAAACCATCAATACCCCAAAAACCTTAAAAACCCTAAAAAATCACTAAAAACTCTAAAAACCTTTACAACCCCTAAAACATTAAAAAACTCTAAAAAACCTTAAAACCCCAAAAGACCCTATAAACCTTGAAAACCCCTCAAAAACGATAAAACCCACTAAAAACCCTCAAAATATATAAAAACTCTAAAAATCCCTAAAGACCATAAAAATCGAAAATGACTGCTAAAAATCCATGAAAATGTAAAAAACCTTAAAAACCCTAAAAAACCATAAAAACCCATAAAAACCATAAAAAACCCTAAAACCCCATAAAACCCTAAAAACCCACTAAAACTCTAAAAACCCTTTAAACCCCTAAAAACATTAAAAAACTCTAAAAGTCAATAAAACCCTAAAAAATCAAAAAACACTAAAAACACAGAAAGACCCTAAAAACCTAAAACCCCTAAAAACCCTTGAAAACACCTAAAACCCCTCAAAATCCTTAAAAACCCTAAAACCCATAAAAACCTAAAAAAATCCTAAGAATCCATTAAAATATAAAAAACCCTAAAAACCCCCTAAAACCCATAAAACCCCTAAAAACTTAAAAAACCAAAAAAACACTAAAAACCCTGAAAACCCCTAAAACCCTTAAAACCTCTAAAAAAGCCTAAAAACACGCAAAACCCCTAAAACCCCTAAAAACCAAAAAAGTCCTAAGAAACCCCTAAAAATCCATGAAAACGTAAAACCCACTAAAAATCCAGAAAAATCCCTAAAAACCCTAAAACCCCTAAAAACATCAAAAACCCTAAAAACCCAAAAAGTCTCTAAAACCCAAATAGTCCCTAAGCACATTGAAAAAACACTTAAAACCTCTAAAAAACCCTAGAAACCCTCAAAATATCTAAAAAATAGAAAACACCCTTAAAATCCATGAAAACGTAAAAACCCTAAAACCCCATTAAAACGTAAAAACCCTAAAAACCCTAAAAACCCATGAAAACCATAAATTCCCATAAAATCTTTAAAAACCCTAAAACACCATAAAACCCACTAAAAACACTAAAAACACTAAAAAACCTTAAAACCCCTAAAAACTTTAAAAAACGCTAAAAAATATTTAAAACCCTAAAAACTCAAAAAACACCTAAAAACCCAAAAAGATCCTAAAAACCAAAAAAATCTTAAAACCCCCTAAAAATCAATGAAAAAGTGAAAAACTCTAAAACCCTGAAAACCCTATGAAAACTATAAAAACCCCTAAAACCCTTCAAAACCATAAAAACCCAAAAAAACCCCTAAAATCCCATTAAAAACTCTAAAACCCCTTTAAATTCCTAAAAACATTAAAAACTCTAAAAAACCTAAAACCCCCCAAAAAACTCAAAAAACCCTAAAACCCCATGAAAACCCTTAAAAACTCACAATTCCTAAAACCCTAAAAAACCTTAAAAAACGTAAAAAACCCCTAAAAATCCATGAAAATGTGAGAACCTGAAAAAACCGTGAAAACCCCCTGAAAACCATAAAAACCCCTAAAAACAATAAAATCCCTAAAAACCCATAAAACCCACTAAAACATTAAAAACCTAGAAAACCCCTAAAAACTCTAAAAAACCTTAAAACCCCTAAAAAACTAAAAAACCCTAAAAGTCCAAAAAAGACCTTTAATACCCTGAAAAACCCAAAACCCTGAAAAACTCTTGAAAACCCCTAAAAACCCCTAAAAACCATCAAAATCCATAAAAACCATAAAAATCATAAAAATCATAAAACCCCTAAAAATCAATGGAAACGTAAAAACTCCAAATTACCTTTAAACCCCCCTGAGGACCATAAAACCCCCTAACAATAAAAGACCCTAAAAACCCATAAAATCCTTAAAAACCCACTAAAAACTCTAAAAAAACTATAAACCCCTAAAACTGTCAAAAAATCTAAAAAACCTTAAAACCACAAAAAAAACTCAAAAAAACCCTAAAAACGCCAAAAGACCCTAAAATCTCTTAAAACCCTAAAAACCCAAAAAACCCGTGAAAACCTTAAAACCCATCAAATTCCATAAAACCCTAAAAACTCATAAAAAACCTAAAAAACCCCCTAAAAATGAATGAAAATGTAAAACTCCCTAAAAAACCTTCAAAAAACCTTGAAAACCATAAAAACCATAAAAACCCTAAAAGCTCATAAAAACCCTAAAAACCAACTAAAAAGTCTAAATACCCTTAAAACCACTAAAAAATTTAAAAAACTCTAAGTAACCTGAAAAAACTAAAAACTATAAAAACCCTAAAAACCCAAAATACCCTAAAAACCCAAAAGACCCTAAAACCCTCAAAACCCCTAAAAGAATAAAACCCCTAGAAAAACCGTAGAGACCTTCAAAATCCCTAAAAACCGTATAAACCCTAAAAAATTTAAAATTCCTAAAAAATTCCTAAAAATCTAGGAAGGGAGGCTGTTGAAAGTGGAAAATGAAGATCCAGGCATAAAAATCCATGAAAACATAAAAAACCCAAAAACCCTTGAAAAACCTCTAAACACCATAAAACTTTAAAAACTCCTAAAAACCCATAAAACCCAGTAACGACTGAAAAAAATCAAAAACCCCTTAAAACCCCTAAAAATACTGGAAAACTCTAAAAACCCTTTAAAACCCTAAAAAAAATCTAAAAAACTCTAAAAAACCCCAAAACCCAAAAAGACCCTAAAACCGTGGAAAACCATAACAACACCAGAAAACCCAAAAAACCCTGAGAATCCCTAAAATCCCTAAAACCCTAAAGACTATAAATAACCTAAAAACCCCTAAAATCCAAGAAAGCATAAAAGACCCTAAACACCATAAAACCTATAAAACCCATAAAAACCCAAAAAACAGAAAAAAAACCATAAAAAACCCCTAAAACCCAAAAAAACCCATAAAATCCACAACAAACTCTAACAACCCTTAAAACCCCTAAAAACGTTAAACAATATAAAAACCCTTTAAAACTCTATGAATCCTTAAATACCCTAAAAATCTCAAAAAACCCTAAAAACCCCTAAAAACGTTAAAAAATATAAAAACCCTTTAAAACTCTAAGAATCCTTAAATACCCAAAAAATCTCAAAAAACCCTAAAAACCCTAAAGTGCCTAAAAACCTTAAAAACCCTTGAAAACCTTGAAAACCCCTTGAAATCCCAAAAAAAAAACCCTAAAACCCATAAAATTTTAAAAACCCCCAAAAAATCCATGAAAATGTAAAAAACCCTAAAAACCTTAAATAAATATTGAAAACCATAAAAACCCCTAAAAACCCAATAAACCCATTAAGACCATAAAAATCACAAAAATCTCTAAAAACCCTTAAAACTCATAAAAATATTAAAAATTCTAAAAAACTAAAAAAACCCCTAAAAACCCAAAAAACCCAAAACACCCAAAAAACCCCTAAAAACATGAAACCCCTAAAATCCCTAAAATCCATAAAGACCCTAAAAACCATAAACATCCTAAAAAACCCCTAAAATCCATGAAAACGTAAAAAGACTAAAAAAAACCCGAAAACCCCTTAAAAACTCGAAAAAACCCTAAAACCCAAAGGACCCTAAAAACCCTGAAGAAACCCTAAAACCCCTAAAACATCCGCAAAATCACTAAAAACCCCTAAAACCGCTAAAATCCTAAAAAACTCCAAAAAAAACATGAAAACATAAAATACCCTGAAATCGAAGAAAAACCCCTGAAAACCAAAAAACCCATAAAAACCTTAAAAAACCTAAAAACCAGTAAAAACCCTAAAAAATCACTAAAGACTCTAACACCCTTAAAACCTCTTAACACATTAAAAAAACTCTAAAAATCCTTAAACCCCTAAAAACTCAATAAAACCCTTCAACTGAAAAAACCCAAAAAACCCAAAAAAACCAAAAAACCCTTGAAAAATCCTAAAATCCCTCAAAATCCCTAGAAACACTAAAAAATCATAAAAACCATAAAATTTTTAAAAACCCCTAAAAATCCATGAAAATGTAAAAAACCCTAAAACGCTGAAAACCCCCTGAAAACCATCAATACCCCTAAAAACCCTAAAAAACCCTAAAAACCCACTAAAAACTCTAAAAACCCTTACAACCCCTAAAAACGTAAAAAACCCCCTTAAAAACCTTAAAAACCCAAAAAACTCGGAAAAAAACCCTAAAAACCCAAAAGGCCCTAAAAACCTTGAAAAACCCTAAAACCCTACAAACCCCTAAAAACCCCTAAAAACACACAAATTCTCTAAAAAACCTAAAAAACCCTAAAAATTAAAAAATCCTAAAAAACGCCTAAAAATCCATGAAATTGTAAATAACCCTAAAAACCCCTAAACACCCATGAAAACCCTTGAAAACCATAAAACCCTTACAATATTTAAAAACCTAAAACCCATAAAACTCTAAAAACAACTAAACATCTAATAACCCTAAAGACCACTAAAAACATCTAAAAACTCTAACAAGCCTTAAAACCCCAAAAAAGTCAAAAAAGACACTAGAAACCCCAAAAAACCCTAAAAACCATAAAAATACTAAAAACCTCTAAAAATCCATGAAAAGGTAAAAAAGCCTAAAAATCCAAAAAAGTCCTTTAAAACCATAAATTCACCTAAAAATCTTAAAAACTGTAAAAAATATTAAAACACCTAAAACAACTAAAAACTCTAAATACCCTTAGAACCCCTAAAAATGTTAAAAACTCTAAAAACCTTAAAATCCCTAAAAAACTCAAAAAATCCAGAAAGCCCGAAAAGATCCTAAATACCCTAAAACCCCTTGATAAACCATAAAACCCCTCAAAATCCCTAAAAACCCTAAAAGCCAAAAAACCCCATAAAAATCCTAAAAACTCTTATGAATAAATGAAAATGTAAAAAAACCCTTAAAACCCTAAAACCCCCTTGAAAACCATAAAACCCCATAAAACCCTTAAAACTCGAAAAACCACAAAAAACTCTAAAATCCCTAAAACCTAAAAAGATCCTAAAACCCAAAAAAACCCTAAAAACCAACTAATAACTCTAAAAACTCTAAAAAACCATAAAACCCTAAATTACTAAAAAACCCTAAAAACCCAAAAAACACCCTAAAAACCCTGAAAACCCCTAAAACCCCCAAAAAACCTTGAAAAACACCAAAACCCCTCAAAATCCCAAAAAACTCTAACAAACCCTAAAAACCATAAAAATACAAAAATTGCCTTAAAAATCCATGAAAATGTAAAGAAATCCTAAAAACCCTGAAAAGCCCCCCAAAACCATAATAACTACTAAAAAACCTAAAAAAACCATAAAAGCCTAAAAATTCACTAAAAACTCTAAAAATTCTTAAAACACCTAAAAATATTAAAAACTCCAAAAAACCTTAAAACCCCTGAAAACAAAAAAAACCCTAAAAACCAAAAACACTGAAAACCCCTAAAAACCATCAAAATCCAAAAAGACACTAAAAAACCCTAAAACCCATAAAAATCCTAAAACCCTCTAAAATCCACAAAAATGTAAAAAACCCATAAAACCATAAAACCATAAAACCCCTAAATATCCCTAAACCCCCCAAATCCCAAAAAACCCCAAAACACCCTAAAAACCATAAAAATCCATGAAAACATAGAAAACCCTAAAAAAACCCGGAAAACCATAAAACCCCTTAAAACCATAAAAAATCCCAAAAACCCAAAAAAACCACTAGAAACTCTAAAAACCACTTAAACCCCTAAAAACATTAAAAATCTATAAAAACCTTAAAAACTCTAAAAAATCCAAAAAAAAAACCAAAAATACCCTAGAATATCAAAAACCCCCCAAAACCCTAAAATGCTAAAAGCCCTCAAAATCCCTAACAACCCTAAAAGAGCATAAAAATAAAAAAAACCACTAAAAATCCATGAAAACATAAAAAACCCTAAAACCTTAAAAACCCCCTGAAAACCACAAATACCCTTAAACCATAAAAACCCTAAAACCACTAAAAACTCTAAAAACCCTTCAAAACCATAAAAATGCTAAAAAATTATAAAAACCCTTAAAAACACTAAAAAACCCAAAAATTCCTAAAAACCCAAAAAACCCTAGAAAATCCCAAAAAACCATAAAATCCATAAAAATCCTATAAATACCCTAAAATCCATGAAAACGTAAAAAACCCTAAAAAAAACTAAAAAGCCCCTGAAAACCATAAAAACCCCTAAAAAGCTTTAAAAATCCTAAAACCCCACAAATACACTAAAAAGGTACTAAAATATCTAAAACCCATTAAAATCCCTTAAAAATGTTAAAAAGCTCTTAAAAATCTTAAAACCCATAAAACTCCAAAAAACCCCAAAAACACTAAAACCCCTAAAAACCCCCTAAAAACCCTCAAAATAATTAAAAACTCTAAAAAACCTAAAAACCATAAAAATCCTAAAAGTCCTCTAAAAATCCATGAAAAAGTAAAAAAACCATAAAAACCCTGAAAAACCTTGAAAACCATAAAAACCCATAAAAACCCATAAAAACCCTAAAACCCCCCTGAAAACCCTGAAAACCCCCCTAAAAACATTAAAAATCCAAAAACCACTAAATACTCTAAAAACCCTCAAAACACCCAAAAACCGCAAAAGACCCTAAAACCCCTAAAACCCCTTAAAACCTCTAAAAAAGCCTAAAACCCTTAAAATCCCAAAAACCCCCTAAAAACCATAAAAATCCTAATAAACCCTTAAAAATACCTAAAAATGTAAAAAAACATGAAAAACCCCTGAAAACCATAAAACCCCTAAAAACCTTTAAAACCCCAAAAGACCCTAAAACCCCAATAAAGTATTGAAAACCTAGAAAAAACCCTAAAAATCCTAAAAAACTCCAAAAATCTTTAAAAACCCTAAATATCATAAAAAACCTCAAAAAACCCTAAAAACCCTAAAAAACCCTTAAAACCAAAAAATTCCCTGAAAACCTTAAAAACATCTAAAACCCCATAAAAACCACTAAAAAGACTAAAAATCCTTAAAACCCTAAAAATGTTAAAAAACTCTAAAAAACCTTAAAACCCCTAAAAAATTCAAAAAAGCCCCTACAGACCCAAAAAGATCCTAAAAAACTTGAAAACCCCTATAAACCAATGAAAACCCCTAAAAGATCTCAAAATCCCTAAAACCACTGAAAAACATAAAAACCCCTAAAAATCTTAAAATATCCTAAAAACCACTCATGTTTTCTCTTGTCTAGTCTATCGCGGATGTGGAGACTGCTCTTGGATGATTGGTTTTGTGCTGACCGGGTATTGTTGCTTGGGTTATTGGGTGATGGGTTTCAGAGATACCTTTTTTGGTTTGGTGGCTTCTCCCTACTCATGTTGGGGAGGATTTTTTTTGTACTTCTGGTTCTGGTTGTCGTTCGGCGGGCTGTGTTGGGCATGCGGGTTGGTGGCGTGTTGTTTCATTCTTGGCTAGGGTGCGTCTAGCCATGGACTTGTGCAGAATCTTGCTTGTGGATAGGAATAGTGGAGTGCAGAATGCTAGTCTTTGGCTTGGGTTTCGCTTCTTTATTTTTGCTATTTTTGTCCTTCGGGTTGGTTGTTTCACCCTTGGGTGATAGTTTGGACTTCAATTCATCTTCCCTTTTATATATCATGTTCTATTTGTCTTATAAAAAAACCCAAAAAATCCATAAAACCCTACAACCACTAGAAACTCTAAAAATTCTTAAAATCTCTAAAAACGTTAAAAAATTCTAAAAAACCCTAAAAATCAAAAAATAACCAAAAAACACTAAAAAATTCTAAAAAAAATAAAACCCCTTAAAACCCTAGAAACCATAAAAATTCTAAACACCCATAAAAATCCATGAAATTGTAAAACCCTTAAAATAACAAAAAACCATAAAACCCCCTAAAAACCTTAAAAACCCCTAAAAATTCATAAAACCCTAAAATCCACTAGACACTTAAAATCATAAAAAAGTTAAAAAAACTCTAAAAACCTTAAACCACTAAAAAATAAAAAAACCATAAAACCCTGAAAACCCCTAAAACCCCTCAAAACCCTAAAAACCCATAAAAACCTTAAAAACCCCTCCAAATCAATAAAAACATAAAACCCCTAATAACCTAAAAACTCCAAAAAAACCCAAAAAACCACAAAAAAATCTTTAAACCCCTAAAATATTTCCAAGCTCCCTTAAATACCCTTAAAAACATAAAAAACCCTAAAAACCCCAAAAAATACCCTAAAAACCCAAAAAACCTTAAAACCCCTGAAAACCCTAAAAGTCCTAAAAATTCCTAAAAACCCTAAAAACCCTAAAAACCATAAAAAACCCTAAAAATTCAAGAAAACGTATAAAACTCTAAAAACCCAGAAAAACACCCCAAAATAATAAAAGCACCTAAAACCATAAAAACCAAAAAACCCCATAAAACCCATAAAAACTCTAAAAATCCATAAAACCCCTAAAAATGTTAACAACTCTAAAGAACCTTCAAACCTTAAAAAACTCAAAAAGACCAAAAAACCCAAAAACACCCTAAAAATATTGAAAACCGCTAAAAACCCTAAAAGCTCCTGAAAACCACTAAAACCCTCAAAATCTCTGAAAACCCTAAAAACACTAAAAACTCTAAAAATCCAAAAAACACCCTAAAAATCCATTAAAATGTTAAAAACCCTAAAACCCCCAAAAAAAACCCCTAAAAACCACAAAACCTGGAAAAAGCCAAAGAAACCCTAAAAACCAATAAAAATCCTAAAACCATTAAAAACTCTAAAAACCCTTAAATCCCATAAAAACGTTAAAAATTTATAAAAACCCTTAAAACCCCAAAAAAGCTAAAAAAACCTAGAAGACAACAAAAACCCAAAGAACCCCTGAAAACCACCCAAAACCCCTCAAAATCCCTAAAAACCATAAAAACCCAAAAACCATAAAAATCCTAACCACCCCCTAAAAATCCATGAAATCGTAAAAAACCTTAAAAACCTTGAAAACCATTGAAAGCCATAAAAACCTCTATAAACCATAAAAATCATGAAACCCATAAAACCCTAAAAATCACTAAAAACTCTAAAAATCCTTAATAACCACAAAAACATAAAAAAACTCTAGAAAACCTTAAAAACACTAAAAAACCCTAAAATCCCTCAAAAAATCGCACACACCCTCAAAATCCCTAAAAGGATAAAAATCCCTAAAAGCCATAAAAATCATAAAAAACCGAAAAATCCTTGAGAATGTAAAATACACTAAAAACCCAAAGAAAACTTAAAAACCACTGAAAACTATAAAAAACTGAAAAAAAACCCATAAAAACACAAAAAAAGACTAAAAACTCTAAAAACCCTTAAACCCCCTTAAAATATTCAAAAATCTAAGAAACCTTAAAAACCCCAAAAAACTCAAAAATACCCTAAAAACCAAAAAAAGACCCTAAAAACTCTTAAAACACTAAAATACAACAAAAGCCCCCAAAATCATAAGAATTCTAAAAAATCCTCTAAAAATGAATGAAAACATAAAAATCCCTAAAAGCCTAGAAAAACACCTCAAAACCATAAAAACCCCTAAAAACCTTAAAAAACCCTAAAAACTCATAAAATCAAAAAAGCTGATAAAAACTCTAAAAACCCATAAAAATGTTAACAACTCTAAAGAACCAAAAAAACTAGAAAAATCCTAAAAACCAAAAAAACCCTTAAAACCCTGAAAACCCCTAAAAACCCCTAAAACCCCTGAAAAACATTTTAAAACCTGTAAAACTATAAAAACCCATAAAAACCCTAAAAAACAACTAAATTATAAAAAAAGCCCTTAAAACCCCTAAATATGTTAAAAACATTAAAATCCAAAAACCCCCAAAAGACCCTAAAACCTTGAAAACCCATAAAAACCCTAAAAACCATTGAAAATCCCTAAAAACCCTAATAATCCCAAAAAACTCTAGAAATCCCTAAAAACCGTAAAATTCCTAAACCCCCCTAAAATCATTGAAAAGGTAAAAAACCTTGAAAAACCGTTTAAAACCATAAAACCCCTAAAAACCTTCAAAACTATAAAAACCCATAAAACTGTAAAAACCACTAAAAACTCTAAAAACCCTTAAAACCCATAGAAACATAGAAAACTCAAAAAAAACATTTAAAGCTCTAAAAAACTCAAACAACCCCTAAAAACTCAAAAAGACTCAAAAACCCCTTAAAACCCCTAAAACCCCAAAAAACCCCTAAGAACCCTCAAAATACCGAAAACCCTAAAAAACATAAAAATCCTAATAAACCCCTAAAAATCCATGAAAACGTAAAACACCCTAAAAACCCTGAAAACTCTTGAAAACCATAAAACCCCTAAAAACATTAAAACCCCCTCAAAAAAACCAAAAAACCACTAAAAAATCTAAAAACCCTTAAAACCCATAAAAACATTAAAAACTCTAAAAAACCTTAAAACCCCTAAAAACTCAAAAAACACTAAAAACTAAAAATACCCTAAAACCCTAAAAACCCTGAAAACCCCTAAAAACCCCCAAAACCCCTCAAAATCACAAAAAACCCTATAACCCATAAAAACCCTAAAAACCCATAAAATCCATGAAAACGTAAAAAATGATAAAAACCCTGAAAAACCGCTAAAAACCATAAAAACCCTTAAAAACCTTAAAAACCCCTAAAAACCATAAGAACCACAGAAAACAACTAAAAAATCTAAAACTAAAAAACCTAAAAAAGTTAAGAAACTCTAAAAAGCCTTTAAACCCCTAAAAACTAACAAGAGATCATAAAACCCAAAGAGACTATAAAAACCCTAAAAACCCTAAAAACCCATGAAAACCAATAAAACCCCCAAAATCTCAAAAACCCTAGAAAACCCTAAAAACCATAAAAATCGTAAAAAATCCCTAAAAATCCTTGGAAACGTAAAAAAAAACCCTAAAGACCCTGAAAAACCCCTGAAAACCATAAAAACCCTTAAAACCTAAAAAACACCTAAAAACCCATAAAAACACTTAAAATAACAAAAAACTCTAAAAATCCTTAAAACCACAAAAAAGTTCAAAAACTCAAAAGAAACTTAAAAGCCCTAAAATGCTCAAAAAACCCTTAAAACCAAAAACTCCATAAAACCCTAAAAACCCTAAAAACTCTAAAAACCTTCAAAATCCCTAAAACCCTAAAAACCCTTAAAACCATAAAAATCCTAAAACCCCTAAAAAACAATTAAAGCATAAAACCCCTAAAAACAATAAAAAATTCATAGATACCATAAAAACCTTAAAACCCCATAAAATCCTAAAAACCGCTAAAAACTCTGAAAACCATTTAAACACCTAAAAAAGTTATAAACACTAAAAAACCTTAAAAACCCCAAAAGGTTGTAAAAACCCTGAAAACCCCTGAAAACCCTAAAACCCCCTTAAAACCCCTAAAAACCCTAAAACCCCTAAAAATGATAAAAATCCTAAAAAACCTATAAAAATCAATGAAAATGTAAAAAAACCCTAAATACTCTAAAACCCCCCAAAAAACTCTAAAACCCCTTAAAACCCCTAAAAAATCTAAAACCCCTAAAAATGATAAAAATCCGAAAAAACCTCTAAAAATCAATGAAAATGTAAAAAACCTTAAATACGCTAAAACCCCCTAAAAACTCTAAAACCCCTTAAAATCCCTAAAAACAATAAAAACTCTAAAAACCTTAAAACCAATAAAACCCAAAAAACCCAAAAAAACCCAAAACCCCTAAAAACTCTAAAAACCCTTTAAACCCCAAAAAACATTAAAAACCCTAAAAACCGAAAAAACCATAAAATAACTCAAAAAAACCAAAAAAACACCATAAATCCCTGAAATCCCTAAAACTCCAAGAAAAACCGTAAAACCACTCAAAATCCCTAAAAATTAAAAACCCTAAAAACCCCTTAATAACATAAAAACACCTAAAACAGCTCAAAACCCCATAAAAAACCCTAAAACCCACTAAAACTCTAAAAACCCTTAAAACCCCTAAAACGTTAAAAAACTTGAAAACCCCAAAAAACCCCTAAAAACTCAAAAAAAAACCCAAACCCCAAAAACCCAAAAACCCTTGAAAATCCCTAAAAACCCTTAAAACCACTGAAAAAGCCTAAAAACCCTCAGAATCCTTAAAACCCCTAAATACAATAAAAACCCTAAGAAACCCCTAAAAATCCATGAAAACATAAAAAAACCTAAAAATCTAAAAAAACCCTAAAAGCCATAAACCCCATGAAAACCTTAGAAAACCCTAAAAACGAAAAAAGACCTCAAAACCCCAAAAAGTCCCTAAAAACCCTAGAAAACCCTAAAAATAAAAAAATCCTAAAAGACCCTTAAGAATCCATGAAAACGTAAAACAACCCTGAAAACACCCTAAAAACATTAAAAAAATAAAAAACCATAAACCCCCTAAAAGTCCAGTAAAAACTCTAAAAACCCTTTAAAACCCTAAAAATGTTAAAAAACTCCTAAAAACCTTTTAAACCCTAAAAAACTCAAAAATACCCAAAAATACCCAAAAAGGCCCTAAAAACCTTGAAAACCCCTAAAAACTCTTTAAAACCCATAAACCCCTCAAATTCCCTAAAAACCCAAAAAAACCCTAAAACCCATAAAAATCCAAAAAAACCCTAAATGTCCATTAAAACGTAAAAAACCCCTAAAAACCATAAACACCCTTCAAAACGTTAAAAATCTCTAAGAAACCTTTAAAACCCTAAAAACACACAAAAAAATCCCTAAAACCAAAAAGACTATGAAACCTTTGAAAAGTGTGAAAAACTAAAGAAAACCTGAAAACCCCTGAAACCATTAAAAATCCCTGAAAACCTAAAAACCTAAAAACCATAAAAATCTTAAAAAACCCCTAAAAATCCAGGAAAATTTAAAAAACTCTAAAACCACCATAAAAAGCTTAAAACCCCCTAAAACCCATAAAAACCCTATAAAAACTAAAAAACTCTAAAAACCCTTAAAACCATAAAAACGTTAAAAAAATTAAAAACCTTGAAACCCCTAAATACTCAACACCCCCCCCCCCTAAAACCCTAAAAGACCCTAAAAACTCAAAAAATCCCTAAAAACCCTGAAACCCCTAAAAACCCTATTAACCTTCAAAGTCCCTAAAAACCATAAAAATCCCAAAAACCCTTAAAAATACAAGAAAATGTAAAAAACCCTAAAAACCCATAAAACCCCAGAAAATCCATAAAACCCCTAAACACTTTAAAAACCCCTAAAACCTCATAAAAACCTGTAAAAACTCTAAAACACTTAATACCCTTGAAAATGTTAAAAACTCTAAAAACCTTAAAAAACTAAAAACTCTAAAAAAACCTGAAAACTCTTGAAACCCATAAAACCTCAAACTCCCTAAAAACTGCAAAAACCATAAATATCCTTAAAAACCCCAAAAAATCCATCAAAACATAAAAATCCTAAAAACACTGAAAACCCCTTAAAAACCATAAAAACCCCTAAAAACCCAAAAAACCACTAAAAACTCTGAAAACCATTTAATCCCCAAAAAATGTTAAAAAAATATAAAAAACCTTAAAACCCTAAAAACGTCAAAAAAACCCTAAAACACCTAAAATACCCTAAAACCCTCAAAACCAAGAAAATCCTAAAAAAACTAAAAAACAATGAAAATGTAAAAAACCCTGAACGACCGCTAAAAACCATAAAACCCACTAAAAACCTAAAAAATTCTAAAACCCCATAAAACACCTAGACAATAACTAAAAACTCTAAAAACCCTTAAAAACCCTAAAAACTCAAAAAAACCATAAAACCATAACAAAATAAAAAAAAACTTAAAACCCCAAAAGACCGTAAAAACCCTAAATAAATCTAAAACCCCTGAAAACCACTAAAAACACTCAAAATCCCTAAAACCCCTAAAAAACCTAAAAACCATAAAAATCCTAAAACCCCTAAAAATCCATGAAAACATAAAAAACCCTAAAAAATTGGAAAAAATCTTGAAAGCCAAAAAAACCCCCTAAAAACCTTTAAAAAAACCAAAAACCCATAAAACCCCTAAAAAAAATAAAAACTCTAAAAACCCTTAAAACCCTTAAAACCCTTAATAACTTTAAAACTCTAAAGAAACATTAAAAACCTTAAAAAGCTCAATAAAAAGAAAAAAGTCCCTAAATTCCAAAAACCCCCCCAAAACCCCTAAAAACCCTAAAACACTAAAAACCATAAAAATCCCTAAAAACCTTAAAAACCCTAAAAATCCTCAAACCCATAAAAATTCATTAAAATGTAAAAAACCCTCAATATTCTCTATTTCACGCGACATCTCATATTCAAACTGGAGCAATGAAAAACAACATGAATGATTTGATCATTTTGAGAACTCTTAGTGTTCATGGCAGGTGCCACTACAAGAAAACGGTCGTTTAGTGGTGGTTTTTTCACGGCGGTTTTTAAAACCGCAGCTAAATGCGTTTCGGGCCGCCATTTCGCGGCGGTTTTTAAACCGCCGCGAAATGCCAAAAAAAACACAAGAAACCCTGAAATCACTAAAATGACCATAAATTTTGATCCGGGCGTCCGTTGAAGCACCACAACCAGTAAAATCAAAGCTCATGAAGAGATATAGAGGCACATATAATCAAAACCGTGAGACGGTCTAAGGTGCGGAAGATATTAGAGTTATAAAAAAGTTGAAAAAATTTCTCCAACTTCAAATGGCCATAACTTTCGCTCCGGGTGTCCGTTTGGGGTCTACCACATATCAAATCTAAGCCAGCAAAGAGAGATACACACTAGTGTGACACAAGCAAAATTCTGTCATGTTTTTCGATCCCAAAAACCCCTCCGAAGGCCTCCAAAATCCCGTTTCTGTCACCGGTGTCCCGTCAAACTTGTCTTCAAACAGACCTAACTTTCGATCCGTGTGTCAGTTCAGCCTCCTCCACCTGCCAGATCATATCTCTTTCCATGAGCTTCAGTTTGATTGGTTGCGGCTCCCATATGCACTCCTAGATCATATGTTATGACCTTTTTAGTGGGTATCGGGTTTGTTATGTTTTTCAATGCCTTGTTTCTAGCACCCGTTCCCTGTCAACTTTTTTTTAAATGGTCGTAACTTCCGATCCACCTGTCCATTCGGACTCTTTCACCTTTCAGGTCGAAGATCATTTTAGGATCTTTGATTTGACAAGTCGCGGATCTAAAACGGACTCTCGGATCATAAGTTATCTCCGTTAATGTGAGTCTAATGTTTTTGTCTCTTTATGACCGTTTTGACGGGTTTTAACGGTTGCTCCATTTATTACTGTTTATTTGGATTTCCATAACTCGTTATCTTTATCAATGGTTTTTTGTGGGTTATTATGATGATTATGTTGAATTATTAAGGAGTTTTCCAGAGTTGTCACGAGTTTTCATGCGTTCTCATTCTTTCTAATGCCTCATTCTTCATATTCTTCTTCATCCCTTTTCATGCGTTTTCATGATTTTTAATCCCTTATCACGTCTTTTCATACTTTTTCATGTGTTTTCTTTATTATTAATTATTTATTATTTGTAACTGGTTATTTATTATTTATTATTTATTATTTATTATTTATTATTTATATTTATTTATTATTTATTATTTATTATTTATATTTACTTATTATTTATTATTTATTATTAATATTTATTATTAATATTTATTATTTATATTTATTAGTTATATTTATTATTTATTTATTATTTATTATTTATTATTTATATTTATTTACTATTTATATTTATTTATTATTTATTATTTATTATTTATTTATTATTTATATTTAATTATCATTTATTATTTATTATTTATTATTTATTATTCATTATTTATTATTTATTATTTATTATTTATAATTTATAATTTATAATTTATTATTTATTATTTATTATTACTAATAATAAAATAATAATAATAATAATAATATTTGTTACTGGTTATTTGTTATTTATTATTTATTATCTATTATTTATAATTTATAATTTATAATTTATTATTTATTATTTATATTTATTTATTATTTATATTTATTTATTATTTATATTTATTTATTATTTATTATTTATTATTTATATTTATTTATTATTTATTATTTATTATTTATAATTTATAATTTATAATTTATTATTTATTATTTATATTTATTTATTATTTATATTTACTTTTTATTTATTATTTATATTTATTATTTATATTTATTATTTATTATTTATATTTATTTATTATTTATATTTATTTATTATTTATATTTATTTATTATGTATATTTATTTATTATTTATATTTATTTATTATTTATTATTTATTATTTATATTTATTTATTATTTATTATTTATTATTTATATTTATTATTTATATTTATTATTTATATTTATTATTTATATTTATTATTTATATTTATTATTTATTATTTATTATTTATTACTTATTTAGTATTTATTATTTATATTTACTTATTATTTATTATTTATATTTATTTATTATTTAATATTTAAATTTATTTATTATTTATTATTTATATTTATTTATTATTTATTATTTATTATTTATATTTATTTATTATTTATATTTATTTATTATTAATTATTAATTATTTATTATTTAATATTTATTATTTATTATTTATTATTTATTATTTATATCTATTATTTATTTATTATTTATTATTTATTATTTATTATTTATTATTTATATCTATTATTTATCTATTATTTATTATTTATTATTTATTATTTATTATTTATTATTTATTATTTATTATTTATTATTTATATTTATTAATTATTTATGTTTATTTATTAATTATTATTTATTATTTATATTTATTTATTATTTATTATTTATTATTTATTATTTATTATTTATATTTATTTATTATTTATTATTTATTATTTATTATTTATATTTATTATTTATTTATTTATTATTTATTATTTATTATTTATTATTTATTATTTATTATTTATTATTTATTATTCATTATTCATTATTTATTATTTATTATTTTATTATTTATTATTTATTATTTATATCTATTATTTATTATTTATTATTTATTATTTATTATTTATTATTTATATCTATTATGTATTTATTATTTATTATTTATTATTTATTATTTATTATTTATTATTTATTATTTATATTTATTTATTATTTATTATTTATTATTTATTACTTATTATTTATTTATTATTTATATTTAATTATTATTTGTATTTATATTTATTTATTATTTATTATTTATTATTTATTATTCCTTATTTATGATTTATGATTTATTATTTATTATTTATTATTATTGAGTTTATATCTATTATTTATGTATTATTTGTTTTTTCAATTAATATATATAAGTATATTAAATTTTGTTTATTAACCACATGGCGAGTTTGCTGGAGTGGTAAAGTCTTTGGAAAATATGAAAGAGGTTAGGGGTTCAAATCTCACCAAACGCAGAATTTCTTTAGACCCTCCATGTAAGACCCTATACCTTTCTACTTTAATTTAAATTTGGGGACCAGGCTCGCCTGGTCCTGCACCTTCTTTGCCATAGAAACGTTAAAAAACTCAAAAAACCAAACAAAACCCTAAAAACTCAAAAAAAAAACAAACCCCAAAAGACCCTAAAAACCCAAAAAAGACACTAAAACCCTCAAAAATCCCTAAAAACCCTCAGAATCCCTAAAAAGCCTAAAAACCCTAAAAAACCACAAAAACATAAAAAAACCCCTAAAAGCCATAAACCTATGAAAACCTTAGAAAACCCTAAAAAACTAAAAAGACCTTAAAAATCCAAAAAGTCCCAAAAAACCCTAAAAACCCTGAAAACAATAAAAAACCTAAGACCCCTAAAATCCATGAAAACGTAAAACAACCCTGAAAACCCCCCTAAAAACCACAAACCCCCTAAAAACCGTACAAACAATAAAAACCCATAAACCCCTAAAAGACCAGTAAAAACTCTAAAAACTCTTAAAAACCCTAAAAATGTTAAAAAAACTCTTAAAAACCCTAAAAAACTCAAAAATATCCAAAAAAACCCAAAAAGGCCCTAAAAACCTTGAAAACCTCTAAAAACTCTTTAAAACCCATAAATACCCTAAAACCCATAAAAATCCAAAAACACCCAAAATTTCCATTAAAACGTAAAAAAAAACTAAATACCCTAAAAAACCCTAAAAACCATAAACACCCCTCAAAACGTTAAAAATCTCTAAGAAGCCTTTAAAACCCTAAAAAAGACAAAAAAATCCCAAAAACCAAAAAGACTCTAAAACCTTTGAAAAGCCTTAAAAACCAAAGAAAACTTGAAAAACCCTAAAACCCCTAAAAATCCCTGAAAACCCCTAAAAAACCTAAAAACCATAAAAATCGTAAAAAAACCCCTAAAAATCCATAAAAATATAAAAAAACCCTAAAACAACCATAAAAAGCTTAAAACCCCTTAAAACCCATAAAAACCCTAAAAAACTAAAAACTCTAAAAACCCTTAAAGCCATAAAAAAGTTAAAAAACTCTGAAAACCTTAAAACCCCTAAATACTCAAAAAACAGCCCCTAAAACCCCAAAATACCCTAAAAACTCTAAAACCCCCTAAAAGCCTAAAACCCATAAACCCTTATTAACTTTCAAAGTTCCTAAGAACCATAAAAATCCCAAAAACCCATAAAAATAAAAGAAATTGTAAATAACCCAAAAAGCCCGGAAAACCCCCCAAAATCCATAAACCCCTAAAACCCTTATAAACCCCTAAAACCTCATAAAAACCCTGAAAACCACTAAAACCCTCAAAACCCCTAAAAATGTTAAAAACTCTAAAAAACATAAAAAACTCAAAAACTCAAAAAAAAACCCCTGAAAACCCCTTGAAAACTCATGAAACCCCTAAAACCTCAAACTCCCTAAAAACCCTAAAAACTACAAAAACCATAAATATCCTAAAAAACCACAAAAAATCCATGAAAACATAAAAATCCTAAAAACACTGAAAACCACTTAAATACCATAAAAACCACTGAAAAAACCAAAAAACCACTAAAAACTCTTGAAACCATTTAATCCCCAAAAAATGTTAAAAAATATAAAAAACCATAAAACCCTACAAAAGTAAGAAAAAAAACCCTAAAACCCCTAAAAGACCCTAAAACAATCAAAATCCCTAAAAACCTTCAAAACCATGAAAATATTAAAAAAACAAAAAAACAATGAAGACGTAAAAAATCCTAAACAACCCCTAAACACCCACAAAACCCCTAAAAATGTTAAAAACTCTAAAAAACATAAAAAACTCAAAAACTCAAAAAAAAACCCCTGAAACCCCCTTGAAAACTCATGAAACCCCTAAAACCTCAAACTCCCTAAAAACCCTAAAAACTACAAAAACCATAAATATCCTAAAAAACCACAAAAAATCCATGAAAACATAAAAATCCTAAAAACACTGAAAACCACTTAAATACCATAAAAACCACTGAAAAACCCAAAAAACCACTAAAAACTCTTGAAACCATTTAATCCCCAAAAAATGTTAAAAAATATAAAAAACCATAAAACCCTACAAAAGTAAGAAAAAAAACCCTAAAACCCCTAAAAGACCCTAAAACAATCAAAATCCCTAAAAACCTTCAAAACCATGAAAATATTAAAAAAACAAAAAAACAATGAAGACGTAAAAAATCCTAAATAACCCCTAAACACCCATAAAACCCACTAAAACCCTTAAAAGGTTGAAAACCCCATAAAAACCCAAAACAATAATTAAAAACTCTAAAAACCCTTAAAACCCCTAAAAAACTCGAAAAAACCATAAAACCCTAAAAAATCAAAAAAACCTTAAATCCCCAAAAGACAGTAAAAACCCTGAAAAAACCTAAAACCACTGAAAACCACTAAAACCCCTCAAAATCCATAAAACCCCTAAAAACCTAAAAATCATAAAAATCCTAGAACCCCTAAAAATCCATGAAAACATAAAAAACACTACAAATTTGGAAAAAACCTTGAAATCCATAAAAACCCCTAAAAACCATTAAATTTTAAAAAAAAATTGATAACCCATAAAACCCCTAAAAACAATAAAAACTCTAAAAACTCTTAAAACCCCTAATAACTTTAAAAACTCTAAAAAACATTAAAAACCTCAAAAAGCTCAATAAAAAGAAAAAAGTCCCTAAAATCCCAAAAAAACCCTAAAACCACAAAAACCCCTAAAAACACTAAAAACCCTAAAAAATCCCTAAAAACCCTAAAAAAATAAAAATCCTAAAACCCATAAAAATTCATTAAAACGTAAAAAACCCTGAAAACCCTGAAAAACCCCTAAAACTATAAAAACACATAAAAACCTAAAAACCCCTAAAAACCATAAAAACTAATAAAGCCCATAAAACCCACTAAAAACCCTAAAAGCCCTCAAAACCCTTAAAAACGTTAAAAACTGGAAAAAAACCTTTAAATCCCTAAAAATTCAAAAAAATACCAAAAAATCCTTAAACACCCTAAAAAATCTAAAAACTCTTGAAAAACACTAAAAACCCTCAAAATCCCTAAAAAACGTACAAAAACCCTAAAAACCATAAAAACACTAAAAACTTATAAATATCCATGAAAACGGTAAAAACCCTAAAACCCATAAAACCCATAAAACCCCCCAAAAAACCACAAAAACCTTAAAACAACTAAAAACTCTAAGAACCCTTTAATCCTCTAAAAACGTTAAAAAATTATAAATAACTTTAAAACCCTAAACAGATCAAAAAACACATCAAAACCTAAAAACCTAGAAAAACCCCAAAAACCCATAAAAATGCCTAAAAACCTTAAAACTCATAAAAACAAATAAAAACCTTAAAAACCACTAAAAACTCTAAAAACCCTTTAAACCCCTAAAAACATAAAAAAGACCTTGAAAAATTTAAAAACCCTAAAAACTCAAAAAACCTTTAAAACCCAAAAGACCCTAAAAACCCTAAAACCTCCAGAAAAACATTAAAACCCCTCAAAATCCAAAAAAAACATAAAAACCCTTAAAAGAATAAAAACCTTAAAAAATACTAGAAACCCATGAAAACATAAAAAACCCTAAAACACTAAAAATCCCATGAAAACCTTAAAAAGCCCTAAAAACCATAAAAACCCTAAAAAATACCGAAAACTCAAAAAACTGTAAAACCCCATAAAAACGTTAAAAAACTCAAAAAACTCATAAACCCCTAAAAAACTCAAAAAACCCGAAAACCCAAAAATACCCTAAAAACCCTGAAAAACCCTAAAAACCATGAAAACCCATAAAAGCCCTCAAAATCCCTAAAAACCCTAAAAGACCATAAAACCCCAAAAAATCCTAGAAAACCCAAAAAAAATCCTTGAAAACATAAAACCCCTGAAAACCACAAAACCCCATAAAACATTAAAAACCCTAAAAACCTATAAAAACCCTAAAAAACCCACTAAAAACTCTAAAAACCCTTTCCCTAAAAGCGTCAAAAACTCTAAAAAACCTTAAAACCCCTAAAAACTCAAAAAAACCCTAAAACATCGCTAAAAACTCTAAAAACCCTTAAAACCATAAAAACCTTAAAAAAACTCTAAATAACCTTAAAAACTAAAAAAACTAAAAAAACCCAAAAAGACTTAAAACCTTGAAAACACAAAAAACCCTAAAACCCCCTAAAAACTCTGGAAAAAAAAATCAAAATCCCTAAAAACCATAAAAAACACAAAAACCATTGAAATCCTAAAACCCTAAAAACCAAAAAAACATAAAAAACCCCTAAAAACCTGAAAAACCCTAGAAAACCCTAGAAAACAATAAAACCCCTAAAAACCAAAAAACCCTTAAAAATCCATAAAAACCCAAAAACCACTAAAAACTCTAAAATCCCTTTAAACACCTAAAAACATTAAAAACTCTAAAAAACTTTACAACCTTAAAAAACTCAAAAAATAGTAAAAACTAAAAAAGACCCTAAAACACCCCCCCCTCAAAATCCTTGAAAAACCCTAAAATCCCTCAAAATCTTAAAAACCCTAAAAAACCATAAAACCCTAAAACCCCCCCAAAACTCTATAAAAATCTAAAAAAACCCCAAAAACTCCATGAAAATGTAAAAAAGACCCAAAAAAACCATGAAAACCATAAAATCCTAAAAAAATTAAAAAACCCAAAAACTCATAAAAACCCTAAAAATCCTAAAACCACAAACAAATCTAAAAACCCTTAAAACCCCAAAAAATGTTTAAAACTCTAAAAAACCATAAAACCCTAAAAAACACAAAAAAAACCCAAAAACCCAAAACACGTTAAAATCCCTCAAAACACTAAAAAACTTTAAAAAGCCCTAGAATCCCTCAAAATCCCTAAAATACCTAAAAACCTAAAAACCATAATAATCCTAGGAAACCCATAAAAATCCTTGAAAACATAATAAACTCTAAAAACCCAAAAAAACCTATAGAAAACCATGATAACCCCTAAAACCCTAAAAAACCCTAAAAATCTATAAAACCCTAAAAAAACCCCTCAAAATCTATAAAACCCTAAAAAACTACTAAAAACACTAATAACCCTAAAAACCCCTTAAAATGTTAAAAAAAATTCAAAACCCATAAAAACCCATAAAACCCTAACACCCACAAAATCCCTAAAAAACCCTCAAAAACCTCAAAAACCACAAAAATCCTAAAAAACCCCTAAAAACCCTAAAATGCCATTGAAAACCATAAAAATCCTTAAAAAACTTAAAAATCCCAAAAAAACATAAAAACCTAAAAAACCACTAAAAACTCTAAAAACCTTTAAAACCCCTAAAAACGTGAAAAACTCTAAAAACCACAAAAACCCTAAAAGAAACCCTAAAACCCCATAAAGACTGTAAAAAGCCTGAAAACCCCCAAAACCACAAAAAAAACATGAAAACCCCTAAAAATATTCAAACCCGTAAATATTATAAAAGTTCTTAAAACCATAAAAATCCAAAAAACCACTAAAAATCCATGAAAATGCAAAAATCCCTACAAACTTTGAAAACCCCTGAAAAATATAAAAACCCCTGAAGAGATTAAAAAAGCTTAAAAACCCATAAAATCTATAAAAACCCATAAAAAACTCTAAAAACCATTAAAACCCCTAAAAACGTTAAAAAACTCCAAAAAATCTTAAAACCCATAAAAAACTCAAAAAAATCCTAAAAACCCTAAAAGACCCTAAAACCCTCAAAATCCATAAAAACCCAAAAAACTCTAAAAACCAAACAAATTCCACAAATACCCTAAAAATCCGAGAAAAAGTAAAAACCCTAAAAACTCTAAAAACACCCTTAAAACCATAGAACCCCTAAAAACAGTAAAAAAATACCCAAAAAATGAATAGATGCCCTAAAAACCACTAAAAACTCTAAAAACTTTAAAAGCCCTAAAAACTATAAAAAACTCTAAAAACCTTAAAAAAACTCAAAAAACCCTAAAAACCTAAAAAGACTCTAAAAACATGAGAAACCCAAAAAAACATAAAACCCTCAAAATGCCTGAAAACCCCTAAAAATCGTCAAAATCCCTAAAAACCAAAAAAATCCTAAAAAACTCCTAAAAATCCATGAAAATTTAAAAACCCCTAAAAACCCTGAAAACCCCCTAAAAACCATAAAACCCTTAAAAATCCTTAAAAACACTAAAAAACACTAAAAAACACTAAAAAACCATTAAAAAACCTCTAAAATGTTAATACTCTAAAAACCCTTTAAATCCCCTAAAAAACTCAAAAAAGCTAAAAACCTAAAAGACCCTAAAAAAATGTAAAAACCCTAAAACCCTGAAAACACTAAAACCCCTCAAAATCCCTAAAAACCATAAAAATCCTATAACCACCCTAAAAATTCGTGAAAAGGTAAAAATCCCTAAAAACCTTGAAAACCCCTTGAAAACCATAAAACCCCTAAAAACCATAAAAAACCCTAAAAGTCCATAAAACACTAAAAAACACTAAAAACCCTAAAACCTTTAAAACCCCTAAAGACATTAAAAAAGTCTAAAAACACTAAAAAACCATGAAAACCATAAAAATCCCCAAACCCTAAAAGACTCTAAAAACCCTAGAAAACCCTAAAAACTGTAAAAATCCCAAAAAACCCTATTAAAACAAAAAAAACCATAAAATTCCTAAAAACCCGTAAAAATCCATGAAAATGTAAGAAACCCTAAAAATACTGAAACCCCCCTAAAAACCATAAAAACCCCTAAAAACCATAAAAACCCTTAAAAACCCATAAAAACCCTAAAACCACTGAAAAATCTAAAACTCCTTAAAACCCCTAAAAATGTTAAAAACCCTAAAAAACCTTAAAACCTAAAAAACTGAAAAAAGACCTAAAAACCCAAAATTACCTGAAAAACCCTAAAAACCCTAAAAATCTCTAAAAAACATAAAACCCCTCAAAATCCCTAAAACCCTAAAAAACCCTACAAACCATAAAAATCCAAAAAAACCCTAAAAATCCATGAAAACATAAAAAGCCTAAAAAGCCTAAAAATCCCCAAAAAACCATAAAACCCCCTAAAATCCTTAAAAACATTAAAAACCTTTAAAAACCCTAAAAACTACTAAAACTATAAAAATCCTCAGAACCCCTAAAACTTTAAAAAACTCTAGAAAACCTTAAAAACCCAAAAAAAGTCCAAAAAAACCACAAAACCACAAAAAGACCCAAAAAACCCAAAAAACCACTAAAAGCTATAAAAACCCCTTAAAAACCTAAATACCCTAAAAATCCCTAAGAACCCTAAAATTCCCTAAAAACCCCAAAAATCCAAAAAAAACTCTAAAAATCCCTAAAAGTGTAAAAACCCTAAAACCCCTCGAAAAACCATAAAAACCCCTCAAAACCTTTAAAACCCTAAAACCCATAAAAATCCTAAAAATGACTAAAAACTCTAAAAACCCTTACAACCTCTAAAAACTGTAAAGGAAATACAATGGCTAATGCACTTTCACATAGATATTCTCTCTTATCTTTGCTGGATTCTAAACTCCTTGTTTTTAATACATTAAGGGATTATATTCCACTTATACATGTTTTGGGGAACCTTTTGGTCATTGCGAATCTAGAGTTAGTTGGGGGAAGTTTTATTTGCATGATGTATTCTTATTTTGGATTGATAATCTGTGTATTCCCAATTGCCCTATCTGTTTACTTTTACTAAAGGAGACAAATTATGGTGAGTTAATGGGACATTTTGGTGTCGTAAAAACTTTATGAATTCTAAGTGATCGTTTTTATTAGCCTTGGATGTCTAGAGATGTTCAAAAACTTGTGATAAATTGCATTGTATTCCATAAATCCAAATCTAAACTGAACCCACATGAATTATATCTTCCCCTCCCAATCCCCAACACCCCTTGGAAGGACATACCAATGAAATTTATTGTGGACTTACCAAGAAACAAGAGGGTGATATTCCATTTTTTTGTGGTGGATCAGTTTTCTAAAATGTAACATTTTATTCCTTGTAACAAAACAAATGATGCCACTAATATTGAAACACTTTTCTTTTAGGAAGTAGACAAACTCTATGGAATTCCAAGGATGATTTTATTGGATCACAACACAAAATTCCTTAGTTACTTTTGGAATACCTTGTAGAGAAAACTGGGTACAAAGTTGCTATTTTCCACTAATTTTCATCTGAAAACTGATGGGAAAACAAAGGTGGTGAATCAGACACTATCATCAATTCTATGAATAATTTTCAGGAAGAATCTCAAGAATTTGGAGGAGTGTTAGCCACATGTGGAATTCACATATAACATGGATAAGCATTCCACTACTCAATATTCTCTATTTCAAATTGTTTATGATTTTAACCCCCTTGGCCCTATTTATCTAGTTCCTTTGACTTTCCAGGAAGAAAATCATGTGGATACGAAAGGGTGTGAAGAATTCATCAAGCAACTCCATGAAAATGTAAGGAAAAATACCAAGCGGATGACCCAGAAATATTTCCCAACAAGCAGAAATCAAAACTCATTCCTTGAGAAGACGAACCATTCTGAGTGATCAAGAATATTAACAACAATGCTTACAAGATAGCTCTTCCAGGTGAGTAGGGTGTAAGTGCCACTTTTAATGTTTCTAATATTTCTTCTTTTTTGGGTGTAGAGGATGAAGAGTCGTGGATGACTCCTTTTTAAAAGGGGGAGGATGATGAGAACCATGTTGAAGGCTCTAAGTCGATTACCCAGGTGGAGTAGTTGGATTTGCAAGGCTCGATGATGTAAGGGAGATTTAAGAAGTTGAATGCAACAATGGGTGCCCATATCACTTTATTAATGGTCTTATGGATCTCTCCTTGCATAGATGGAGAAAATGGGCTTAGTATATCACTTAGTATATCACCCCTTTGCTATAAATATCCACCCCCATGGCACTTGTATGGCATTCAATATTGATATAGAGAGATTATTCTTTCTTTATCTCTATTGTGTGAGGATTGTTTCAGTCACCCCCCCTCATGCTGCAAAGATCGAGCCACCCCTTGCATCTCGCAGCAAAACCCTAAAAACCCCTGAAAAACTCTAAACCCCTCAAAATCCAAAAAAAGCCCCTAAAAACAATAAATAAAATCACAAAAACCCTTAAAATCCATGAAAATGAAAAAAAAACAAAAAACCCTGAAAACCATAAAACCCTGAAAAACTTTAAAAAACCTAAAACCCATAAAAATCCTAAAAACCACTAAAAACTCTAAAACCCCATAAAATACTTAAAAACATTTAAAACTCTAAAAAGCCCAAAAAAATAAATAAATAACCATAAAAACCCAAAAAGGTCCTAAAAATATTAAAAACACTCAAAACCATAAAACTACTAAAAAACCCTAAAAACCCTCAAAATCCCTAAAAAACCTAAAAACCCTAAAAACCCCAAAAATCCTAAAACCCCTTAAAAATGCACAAAAATGTTAAAAATCCTAAAAACCCTGAAAACCCGTTGAAAACCATAAAATACCCTAGAACCATAAAACCCCATAACAACCCTAAAAACCCACTACAAACTCTAAAAAAACCTTAAAACCTCTAAAAACATTAAAAAAAATAAAAAACCGTTATAAACCCTCAAAACATAAAAAACCCTAAGACCAACTAAAAACCCTAAAACCCTAAAAACCACAAAAATCCTAAAAACCACTTAAAATCCATGAAAACTTTAAAATCTCTAAAAACCCTGAAAATCCTAAAAACTCTCAAAATCCCTAAAATCCCTAAAAAACCTTAAAAACCGTAAAAATCCTGAAAACCGTTCAAAATCCATGAAAATGCAAAAAAAAAAGTTCCTAAAAAAACACTTAAAAACCATAAAACCCCAAAAACCCTTAAAACACTAAAACCCCATAAAAACCCCAAAAAACCTTTGGAAACTCTAAAAACCCTTCAACCCTAAAAACATTAAAAACTCTAAAAAAAATTAAAAACCCTAAAAAAAATTAACAAACCCTACAAACACAAAAGGCCCTAAAACACTAAAAAACTCTAAAAACCCTGAAAACCCTAAAAGCCATAAAAATCCCTAAAAACCCTAAAAACCAAAAAAATCCTAAAACCCCCTAAAAATCCATGAAATCATAAAAAACCCTAAAAACTTGAAAAATCCATGAAAACAATAAAAAACCCCTAAAAACCTTAAAAAACATAAAACCCATAACACCCTAAAAACACACTAAAAATTCTAAAAACCCTTTAAACTTGTAATAACGTTATAAAACTCTAAAAAACCTTAAAAATACTAAAAACCCAAAAAGACACTAAAAACCATTAAAATCCCTAAAAGCCTTAAAAACCTCTAAAACCCTAAAAACCCTAAAAATCCTTAAAACATTAAAAAACTCTAAAAATCATAAAAATCCTAAAAAACTCAAAAAACCCCAAAAAACAAAAAGACCCTAAAAACTCTTAAAACCCCTAAAAACCCTAAAAACCCTGGAAACCCCTAAAAACCCTTAAAGTCACAAAAAACCCTAAAAACCATAAAAATCCTAATAAACCCAAAAAATCCGTAAAAACGTAAAAAATACTTAAAACCTTGAAAACTAGAAAAACCCATAAAAACAATTAAAAACCCTAAAAACCCATAAAATCCCCAAAACCAAGAAAAACTCTAAAAACCATTTAAACCCCTAAAAATGTTAAAGAACTCTAAAAACCTTAAAAAACCTAAAAAACTCGAAAAAAAACGTAAAACCCCAAAAAGATCATAAAAACCTTGAAAACCCCTAAAAGCCCTAAAACCCCTAAAGAACCCTAAAAACCCTAAAACCCATAAAAACCCTGAAAACCCGCTTAAAACCATAAAAACCCATAAAAACCTTAAGAAAACCCAAAAAACCATAAGAACCACAGAAAACCACTAAAAAATCTAAAACTAAAAATCCTAAAAAAGTTAAGAAACTCTAAAAAGCCTTTAAACCCCTAAAAACTAACAAAAAATCATAAAACCCAAAAGACCATAAAAACCCTAAAAACCCTTAAAATAACAAGAAACTCTAAAAAACCATAAAACCACAAAAAAAGTTCAAAAACTCAAAAAAACCTTAAAATCCCTAAAATGCTCAACAAACCCATTAAAACCAAAAAGTCCATAAAACCCTATAAAACCCTAAAAACCCTAAAAACTCTAAAAACCTTCAAAATCCCTGAAACCCTAAAAACCCTAAAAACCATAAAAACCCTAAAAATCGATTAAAGCTTAAAACCCCTAAAAACCCTAAAAAATTCATGGATACCATAAAAACCTTAAAAAACCCTAAAAACCAGTAAAAACGATGAAAACCCTTTAAACACCTAAAGAACCTTAAAAACCCAAAAAGTTGTAAAAACCCTAAAATCCCAAAAAATGATAAAAAACCTACAAAAACCTATAAAAATCAATGAAAATGTAAAAAACCTTAAATACACTAAAAAACCCCAAAAAACTCTAAAACCCCTTAAAATCCCTAAAAACATTAAAAACTCTAAAAACTTTAAAACCAGTAAAACCCAAAAAACCCAAAAAACCCAAAACTCCTAAAAACCCTTTAAACCCCAAAAAATGTTAAAAACCCTAAAAACCGAAAAACCATAAAATAAATCAAAAAAACCCAAAAAACACCATAAATCCCTGAAATCCCTAAAAATCCAAGAAAAACCCTAAAAACCATCAAAATCCCTAAAAATTAAAAACCCTGAAAACCCCTTAATAACATAAAAACCCCTAAAACTGATCAAAACCCCATAAAAAACCTTAAAACCCACTAAAACTCTAAAAACCCTTAAAACCTCTAAAAACATTAAAAAACATGAAAAACCAAAAAAAACCTAAAAACTCAAAAAAAAACCAAACCCCAAAAACCCAAAAACTCTTGAAAATCCCTAAAAACCCTAAAACCCATAAAAATCATAAAAAACTCCTAAAAATCCATGAAAACATAAAAAAACCTAAAAAAGCTAAAAAACACCTAAAATCCATAAACCCCATAAAAACCTTAGAAAATCCTAAAAACCAAAAAAGACCATAAAACCACAAAAAGTCCCTAAAAACCTTAAAAACCCCTAAAAACAATAAAAATCCGAAAAGACCCCTAAGAATCCATTAAAACGTAAAACAACCCTAAACCCCCCCTAAAAAACATAAAAACAATAAAAACCACAAACCCCCTAAAAGTCCAGTAAGAACTCTAAAACCCCTTTAAACCCCTAAAAATGTTAAAAAACTCTTAAAACCCTTTAAAACCCTAAAAACTCAAAAATACCCAAAAAACCCAAAAAGGCCCTAAAAACCTTGAAAACCCCTAAAAACTCTTTAAAACCCTTAAACCCCTCAAATTCCCTAAAAACCCATAAAAACCCTAAAACCCATAAAAATCCAAAAAGAACCCTAAATGTCCATTGAAACGTAAAAAAACCCCTAAAAACCCAGAAAACCCCTAAAAACCATAAACATCCCTCAAAACGTTAAAAATCTCTAAGAAACCTTCAAAACCCTAAAAACACAAAAAAAATCCCTAAAACTAGAAGGACTGTGAAACCTTTGAAAAGCCTGAAAAACCAAAGAAAACCTAAAAACCCCTAAAACCCCTAAAAATCCTTAAAAAACCTAAAAATGCCTAAAAACCATAAAAATCATAAAAAACCCCTAAAAGTCCATGAAAATGTAAAAAACCCTAAAACCACCATAAAAAAGCTTAAAACCCCCTACAACCCATAAAACCCTATAAAAACTAAAAACTCTAAAAACCCTTGGGGGTGGTCTCCTCCCCCTCCTTTGGGGGTGGTCTCCTCGCCTGAGGATGATCAGGACCGCGTTTTCGTTGCTCCCCCTGCTTCCAGTTTTCTTCCACCTTTTCCAACTATTGAGCTGTGTCCGAAGGTCCCTGACCTTTTTGAAGGATATCCTCAGCTTTCGCTTTCAGATTCGGAATTCCATGCGGCCTCTGCGCTTCATAGGCTGACACTGATCGCTCGATTTGTGAATCGACGCCCCTCAGTGAACTCTTTCTATAACTTCATTTTCAAATCTTGGACTTTAAAGGATCGAGTCATGGTAGGGTTGCTTGATGGACATCATATCATGATTCTCTTCTCCTAAAAGGAAGACTTGATCTATGCATGGTCTTTGACTCCTCGCTGCATCAATGGCATCCACTTTTTTCTATTCAGGTGGAGTTTTGATCTTCACATGAACCGCGACTCACCGATGTATGCTACATGGGTCAGGTTTCCTGAACTCCCGCTTCCGTTCCAAAATCCTTCTATTATGAGTATGCTGGGAAATATGGTGGGTCGTTTCCTTTGCTCTGATAGCAGAACTCAAGCAATCTCCCACCCCATTGCCCCAAGGATCTGCGTCGAGGTGGATGCATCTAAGGGGATGGTTGATTATGTATGGATTACTATGGGCAAGGAATTCCGATACAAGCAATCAGTCCTTTTTGAATCATCAGTGGCTTGTTGATACTCCTGTAGGAAAATGGGTTATCTCTGGAGTGACTGCAGGCGTAGGATCAGAAGAATTAAAGAGCTGGGGTTGGGTCATGAAGAGGCGAGGGCGGGTCCTACTGTTTCAACGGCTGGTCTTTGTGCTGTTATGGAGGTTCATGATGTGAAGGAGGCTGGGGATGTTATGGTGGAGCTTGCCCGACAGCCAGTGACTAAATGGGGTGGGGACGCTGGGGCTGGTCTGCTGCTCTCGAGGTGTGATGAGGAGTTGAGGAAGGATGACAACAATGGAGGTGCTGCTGATCAACCCGGGGCAGTAGCTGTTGATCCCATCCTGGTGGAGACTCCCTCATAGTCTTTAGGGACTGGGGGGATGATGCCCATTGGTGATGGCATGGTGAAACCTCCATCACCTGGGGTTGGCCCTACCATTGAGGAGGAGGCTATGGCTTCCAAGGAGGAAGCGCTGGCCGTTGTGCAGACATCAGTTCTTGCTGGAGAAGGCGAATTATAGAGAGAGGCAAGGCCTCAGGATAATGATGAACCTGGGACACAGTCCTCTGGGGAGTCGGACCTGGGAGGCTTCTCCGCGAGCTCCAATCTGGTTGTTGCTATTGTCTTTGAGATTCTGAAGCAAGACAATACCCCAGGGGCTAATATGATTTGCGAGAATATGGCTACTGCTGACCATAGTGGAGGCACTAGGCATGTTGTTTTCTTTGAAGTTGCTGATCATATAGAGGCTCCTGGATCTCAAGAGCTTGAGCAGGATGTGGCTCAACAAGAACTAAAGGAGGTGATCAAACCGGGGGAGTCCTCTCAGCAAGGGGATCTAGCAATGCAGGGATTGGTGGTATGTGATGAAATAGAGGTGACCAATGTGGTGGTGGGAGAGACTGGTCGCGAAGGTGTGGCTGGTGAAAGGTTATTTGAAATGGTCTTACTTTCATCTAGGGTGGTGCTTGAGGAGACTGTTGGTAGGGATAATATGACTATGCAGGAGAGGGTGGAGGACCAGGGGTTTATAGAGAACCTGGAGGAGGCTGCTGATCAGGGGGAGGGACAAGGGATGGGGGTGTTTCCGAGCAGAGAGATGCTGCTGCCCATGCACAGGTTCTTGCGGGCTGTTCACTTAACCAGGAATCCCCCTTCATTCTCGATCAAGTCCAAGAGGATAATAGTAGGATGTATCACAACATGGATATGGTCCTTAAGGAGAGGTCCATGCTTGAGGAGGCCACCGGGAAGGAAAACAAGCCTGTTGGGATCCATGTTGATCCAAAAAGGAGGAAGCCAAGGAAGGACTACTCATCCTTGATAAAGACTATGTCCACAAGACCATCCTGCAAAGATAAGGAAAATGCCTCTAGAGGAGGTGAAAGGGCTGCCAAGAAACAGCTGAATGTGGAGCAGATGAGGTTAAGCGATTACTATGCAAATTTCTTGAAGCAATACGACTCTTCTTAATGGGAATCAGTAGACTCTGTTGCAGCCTTCGGTTATGGTGCCGAGGGAGATCCCCCTGGTGCGGATTATGATGATGATGGTGAGGAAGGTTGGTAGATCCTGTGCAAGGATGGGCTGCTGATGGATGCTTGGTGCTTCTTTTGGGTTTTCTTTTCTGTGGTCTTTGGGTGTGTGTTTGTTAAGGGCTTTTGGGTGTGGGTTGATTGACCCTCCCCACCCTTGTCTGCAGTGTCTTTCTTTTCTCTAATAATTTTGGGGGGAGTCAAGAATATCCTGGCCCCGAGCCTTCTTTGACTAAAAGACCCAAAAAAACTCTAAAAATACCTAAAAACCCTAAAACCCCTCAAAACCCTATTAACCTTCAAAGTCCCAAAAAAACCATAAAAATCCCAAAAACCCTTAAAAATACAAGAAAATGTAAAAAAACCCTAAAAACCCCAGAAAATCCATAAAACCCCTAAAACCTCATAAAAACCCTAAAAACCACTAAAAACTCTAAAACCCTTAAAACCACTAAAAATGTTAAAAACTCTAAAAAGCCTTAAAAAACTAAAAACTTTAAAAAAAACCTGAAAACCACTTGAAAACTCCTGAAACCCCTAAAACCGTAAACTCCCTAAAAACCCTAAAAACTGTAAAAACCATAAATATCCTAAAAAACCCCAAAAAATCCATCAAAACATAAAAATCCTAAAAACACTGAAAACCCCTTAAAAACAATAAAAACCCCTAAAAACCCAAAAAACCACTACAGACTCTTAAAACCATTTAATCCCCAAAAAATGTTAAAAAAATATAAAAAACCTTAAAACCTTAAAAAAGTAAAAAAAAACCCCTAAAAGACCCTAAACCCTCAAAAATCAATGAAAACGTAAAAAACCCTGAACGACCCCTAAAAACCATAAAACCCACTAAAAAGCTTAAAATGTCTAAAACAGCATAAAAAACCTAGAAAATAACTAAAAACTCTAAAAACCCTTAAATACCCTAAAAACTCAAAAAAACCCCCATAAAATCCTAAAAAAATCAAAAAAAACTTTAAACCCCAAAAGACCGTAAGAACCCTGAAAAAATCTAAAACCCCTGAAAACCACTAAAAACACTCAAAATCCCTAAAACCCCTAAAAAACCTAGAAACCCTAAAAATCCTAAAACCCCTAAAAATCCATAAAAACCTAAAAAACCCTAAAAAATTGGAAAAAAAAAACATGAAAGCCAAAAAAACCCCTAAAAACCTTTAAAAAAACTGAAATCCCATAAAAATCCTAAAAACAATAAAAACCCTTAAAACCCTAAATAACATTAAAACTCTAAAAAAACATTAAAAACCTTAAAAATCTCAATAAAAAGAAAAAAGTCCCTAAAATCCCAAAAAACCCCTAAAAACCCTAAAAACACTAAAAACCATAAAAACTCTAAAAACTTCTAAATATCCATGAAAACGTTAAAACCCCTAAAAACCCTAAAAACCCCTAAAACCCATAAAAAACCCTAATAACCCACAAAAACCCTAAAAACATTTAAAAACTCTAAAAACCCTTTAATCCCCTAAAAACGTTAAAAAATTATAAATAACTTTAAAACCCTAAAAACCTGTAAAAACATTTCAATCCCTCAAAATTTGATGGTAATGTTGGTGTTGGTGAAAAAAAAATGCTGCTGGAGTGGAAGTGGGATGCTGGGGGATGTTTGGTGGTCGAAAGAGGTGCTAGCTGTCTGAAAATGAGGATGCAGGTTGCTGGTTTGTTGTGGATGCTGGTTGGCTGGTTGCTGCTGCTGGATGTTGTTTGCTGCTGTAGTCTGAATGCTGGTTGTTGGTTAGCTGTGAGCTGCTGGATGCTGGTTAACGCTGGATGTAGTGCTGTTGGATGCTGGTACTGGTTGGATGTGGTGTGATGATGCTGCGGTTTTGTCTGTTTTTGTGCTTTTTTCTTTCTTTATTTTTCTTTCTTTATTTTTCTTTCTTTGGCGTGGGTTGTAAGGGTTTTTGGGTGTGGGTCGTTCGACCCCTCCCCTCCCTTGTCTGCAGTGTTTGTGTCTTTTTGTTTAATAAAGTTTGGGGGTGCCAGGAATAGCCTGGACCCAAGCCTTCTTTGCCTATAACCCCCTAAAAATCCATGAAAACATAAAAAAAACCTAAAAACCCAGAAAAACCCCTAAAACCCATAAAACTGCCAAAATACCTGAAAACTGCTAAAAACCAATAAAAACCCTAAAAACCACTAAAAACTCTAAAAACCCTTTAAACCCCTAAAAATATAAAAAAAACTCCAGAAAACTTTAAAAATCCTAAAAAACTCAAAAAACCTTTAAAACCCAAAAGGAACCTAAAAACCCTAACCCCCCCCCCTCAAAATCGCAAAACCCCCCCTCAAAATTGCAAAAAAACCATAAAACCCGAAAAAGAATAAAAACCTTAAAAAATCCTAAAAACTCATCAAAAGATAAAAAATCCTAAAACACTCCCATGAAAACCTTAAAAAACCCAAAAAACCATAAAAACCCTAAAAAATACGGAAAACTCTAAAAACAGTTAAACCCCATAAAAACGTAGAAAAACCCAAAAAATCCTAAAAAACTCAAAAAAACCCCAAAATCCAAAAATACCCTAAAAACCCTAAAAAACCCTAAAAATCCTGAAAACCCATAAAAGCCCTCAAAATCCCTAAAAACCTTAAAAGACCCTAAAACCCAAAAAATCCTAGAAAACCAAAAAAAATCTTTGAAAACATAAAACCCCTAAAAACCACAAAACCCCAAAAAACATTAAAAACCTTAAGAACCTTTAAAAACTATAAAAACCCACTAAAAACTCTAAAAACCCTTTAAACCCGTAAAAGCGTTAAAAACTCTAAAAAACCTTAAAACCCCTAAAAACTCAAAAAAACCCTAAAACCCAGCTAAGAACTCTAAAAACCCTTAAAACCCTAAAAATCTCGAAAAAACTCTAAAACCCCTCAAAATCCCTAAAAACCATAAAAAACACAAAAAAACCATAGAAATCCTAAAACCCCCCAAAAAACCAAGAAAACATAAAAAACCCTAAAACCTTTAAAAGCCCCTGAAAACTATAAAACCCCTAAAAACCAAAAAACCCCTAAAAATCCATAAAAACCTAAAAACCACTAAAAACTCTAAAAACCCTTTAAACACCTAAAAACATTAAAAACTCTAAAAAAACCTTACAACATTAAAAAACCCTAAAATCCCTCAAAATCTTACAAAACCTAAAAAACCATAAAATCCAAAAATCCCCAAAAACTCTACGAAAATCTAAAAAACCCCCAAAACTCAATGAAAATGTAAAAAAGACCCAAAACCCCCAAAAAACCCTCAAAACCATAAAATCCTAAAAACATTAAAAAACCCAAAAAACCCCTAAAACCCCTAAAAATCCTAAAACCACAAAAAATCTAAAAACCCTGAAAACCCCAAAAAATGTTTAAAAACTCTAAAAAACCATAAAAAACCTAAAAACACAAAAAAATCCAAAAACCCAAAAAAACCCTAAAAACCCAAAAGGACCCTAAAAACCCTAAAACCCTAAAACCCCCCCAAAATCACGAAAACCCATAAAAAACCATAAAACCGAAAAAAACCTAAAAAACCCCCAAAAATATCTGAAAATGTAAAAAATCCTGAAAACTCATTAAAACCCCCTAAAAACCATAAAAAACCATAAAAACCTTTAAAAAATAAAAAACCAATAAAGCCCCTAAAAAAACTAAAAACTCTAAAAACCCTTTAAACCATTAAAACGTTAAAAAACTCTAAAAATTCTTAAAACCCCTAAAAATTCAAAAAATACCCTTGAACCCAAAAAACCTTGAAAACCCAAAAAACCTTTGAAAACCCCTAAAACCCCTCAAAAATCATAAAAACCCTAAAAAATCATAAAAACCAGTAAAATATTAAAAAACTCGTAAAAATTCATAAAAACCATAAAAAATATTTAAAAAACTCCTAAAAATCCATAACAACGTAAAAAACACTAAAAACCCTAAAAAATCCCTTAAAACCACCCAAGCCCATAAAAACCTTAAAAACCATAAAAACCCAAAAACCACTGAAAACTCTAAAACCCCTTAACCCGAAAAGGTTTAAAAACATTAAAAACCCTAAAAACCCTAAAAACCCTCAAATTCCCTAAAAAACCTAAAAACCCTAAAAAATAAAAAAACCGGAAAACCCCCTAAAAATCCCTGATAAACTAAAAACCATAAAAAGCCTTGGAAAACCATAAAACCACTAAAAATATTTAAAATCCCATAAAAACTACAAAAATAACTAAAAAAATCCAATAACCCTCAAAACCACTAAAAACATTTAAAAACTCTAAAAACCCATAAAAACCCTAAAAAGTTAAAAAAACACTAAAAAACACAAAAGACACGAAAAATCCAGAAAAACTTATGACAAACCTTAAAAACACTCAAAATTTCTAAAAACCTTGAAAACCATAAAAATCCTAAGAACCCCAAAATCCATAAAAACGTTAAAAGCCCTAAAAATTTAAAAAAACCCTTAAAACCATAAATTCCCCTAAAAAACTTGAAACTGTAAAAGTCATAAAACCACTAAAAACCCAATAAAAATCTATAAATACCCTTACATCCCAGCCCCTAAAAATGTTAAAAAACTCGCAAAAACTTGAAAATCCCTAAAAAACTCAAAAAACCCTAAAAACCCAAAAGTCTCTAAAACCATGAAAACCCCTAAAAATCAATCAAAAATCCTAAAAAAATCCTAAAAATAAAAAAAAATCTAAAAAACCCTTAAAAATTCATTAAATATAAAGAACACAAAAAAACATGAAAACCATAAAAATCCCCAAAACCCTTAAATACCCTTAAAACCCCACAAAAACAGTAAAACCCACTAAACACTCTAAAAACCTCAAAATCCCTAAAAACATTAAAAAATATAAAAAACCTTAAGAACCCTAAAAAACTAAAAAAAATACTAAAAAACAAAAAGACCATAAAAACCTGAAAACCCTTAAAATCCCTGAAAACCCTAAAAAACTTTGCAAACTATAACAGTCCTAAAAAACCACTAAGAATACAGGAAAACGTAAAAAAAACTAAAAACCCTAAAAACCCCCTGAAAACCATAAAACCCCCTAAAAACCTTAAAATCCCCAAAAAACCATAAAAAGCTTAAAAACCACTAAAAACTATAAAAACCTTTTAAACCCCTAAAATTTTGAAAAAACACTAAAAAACCTTACAAACCCAAAAAAACATGAAAAAAAATCATAAAAACACAAAAGGACCCTAAAAATCAAGAAAAACCTTAAAATCCCTAAAAACCCCTGATAAAACCTAAAACCCCTCAAAGTCCTCAAAACCCCTAAAAAACCTAAAATCCTAAAAAACCCCTAAAAACCATAAAACCCCTAAAAACCTTAAATACCCTAAAACAAATAAAATCCATAGAACTCCTAAAGATGCTAAAAATACTTAAGACCCCTAAAAATTTTAAAAACACTAAAAAACCTTTAATGCCCTAAAAATTGAAAAAACCCTAAAATCCCAAAAATACCCTAAAAACCCTCAAAATCCCAAAAAACCCTAAAAAACCTTAAACCCCATAAAAATAAAAACCCCCCCTCCCCCCAAAAATCCATGAAGACATAAAAAACCCTAAAAACCTTGAAAACCCCTCAAAAATAATGAAAACTACAAAAAACCTTAAAAACCCTAAAACCTGACAAATACTTTAAAAACCCTTAAAAGCCCAAAAAACAATAAAATCTCTAAAACGCATTAAAACCCCTAAAAACTCAAAAAACACTATAAAACCAATTAGACCCCAAAATCCCATAAAACCCTAAAAACCATCAAAATCCCAAAAAACCTTAAAATCCCCTAAAATCCATAAAAAACCCAAAAACCCCAAAAAATCCATAAAAACATAAAAAACCTTTAAAACCCGAAAACCCCCCCAAAAAACCCCAAAATCCCTAAAAACCTTTAAACATCCTAAAAACCATAAAAATCATAAAAATCCATGAAAACATAGAAAACCCTAAAATCCATAAAAACCTCTAAATACCATAAAAACCTCTAAAAACCTCAAAAAACCCTAAACCGCCATGAAACCTTAAAACCCACTAAAAAGTATAAAAACATATAAAACCCTTAAAAATAGTAAAAAACTGTAAATAACAGTAAAATCTCTAAAAAGTAAAAAAAAACGAAAAGACCCTAAAATCGCTGAAAAACCCTAAAACCCAAAACCCCTGAAAAACCCTGAAACCCTCAAAATCCCTAACAACCATAAAAACAAAAAAAAATCCTAGAAAACCATTAAAAATCCATGAAAAAATAAAAACCCTAAAAACCTAAAAACGCTGAAAACCCCCTGAAAACCATAAAAACCCCAAAAATCCCCCAAAACCATAAAAACGACTAAAAACTCTTAAAACCCTTAAAACCCATAAAAATGTTAAAAAAATATAAAAAAACTTAAATACACACAAAAAATAAAAATAAAAACTCTAAAATCCAAAAAGACCCAAAAAAACCCTGAAAACCCCTAAAAACCATAAAAGTCATAAAAACCCCTAAAACTCATGAAAACCTAAAAAACCCTAAAAACCCGAAAAAAAACCCTTGAAAACTAAAAGACCCCAAACAACCTTAAAAAACACTAAAACCCCATAAAACCCCTAAAAACTACTAAAATCTCTAAAATCCTTTAAAACCCCTTAAATTTTTTAAAAAACTCTTAAAAACCTTAAAACCCATAAAAACCCTAAAAATCCAAAAGGCCCTGAAAAACACTAAAAATCCTAAAAACCCCCTAAAAACCCTCCAAATACATAAAAAATATAGAAAAACCTAAAAACCATAAAAATCCTAAAAGATCTCTAAAAATCCATGAATACATAAAAAACTTTAAAAACCTTAAAAACCATAAAAACTGGAAAAAAAACCATAAACCCCATAAAAACCCTAAAACCCCCTAAAAATCCAAAAACCCTTAAAACCCCCTAAAAATCCAAAAACCCTTAAAACCCAATAAAAATCCAAAAACCCTTAAAACCCCTAAAAACGTTAAAAACTCTAAAAAACACTAAAAACACAAAAAGACCTAAAAAAACTCTAAAAAACCTTGAAAACCCCTAAAACCCCGCAAAATCACTAAAAACCCTAAAACCCTAAAAACCATAAAAATACTAACAGAATTCTAAAAATCCATGAATATGTAAAAAAACCTAAGAAACCCCCCGAAGACCATAAAACCCCCTAAAACCCTTAAAAACCACCAGAACCCATAAAACCATTGAAAACTCTAAAAACCCTTTAAACCCTAAATACCCAAAAGACCCTAAAAACCCTGAGAACCCCTAAAAACCCTAAAAACCTCTTAAAAAGATTAAAAACACTAAAAATCCCTAAAAACCCTAAAAACCATAAAAATCCTAAGAAACCCCTAAAAATCCATGAAAATGTAACGAACCCTAACAAACACAAGAAACCCTAAAAAAGCATAAAACCATTAAAAACTTAAAAATCCATAAAAACCCAAAAAGACCATAAAAAGCCAAAATGTCCCTAAAAACTTGGAAAAAAACCCTAAAAACCTCTCAAAACCCTAAACCCCTCAAAATCTCTAAAAATATTTAAAAATCCTAAAAACCATAAAAATCCTGAAAGACCCCCAAAAATTCATGAATATGTAAAAACCCCTAAAACCCCCTAAAAACCATAAATTCCCCTAAAAACCTTAAAAACCCTAAACCCCCATAAAAACCACTAAAAACGCTAAAAATACTTAAAAACCCTAAAAAGTCCAAAAAACCCTAAAGCCCACAAAAGATCATAAAAACCCTAAAACCGCACGAAAACCCGTAAAACCCCTCAAAATCCTTAAATCCTCAGAAAAACCCCTGAATGCTAGGTTTTAGAGATGCCTTTTTGGTTTAGTAGCTTTTGTCTGCTCATGTTGGGGAGGAGTTTTTTATGCTTTTGGTTCTGGTTGTCTTTTGATGTGGTTTGTTGGGCTTGCAAGTTGGTGACGATCTGTTTCTTGCTTGGCTAGCGCGCGTCTGGTCGTGGACTATTGCAAAATCTTGCTTGTGGATAGGAATAGTGAACTGTGGAATGCTAGTCTTTGGCTTGGGTTTTTCTTCTTGTTTTTTTTCGACCTTCAGGGCAGTTGTTTCACCCATAGTGATCGTTTTTAATTCAATTCATTTTCCCTTTTATATATCATGTACTATTTGTCTTGTAAAAAAAACCTGAAAAAAGCTAAAACCACTAAAAACTCTAAAAACCCTTAAAACCATAAAAAAGTTAAAAACACTAAAAAACCATAAAACCCCTAAAAGTTGAAAAAAAAACCTAAAACCCCCAAAAGACCCTACAAGCCCTGAAAACCTGAAAACCCCTAAAACCCGCAAAAAAACCCTAAAATCCGTCAAAATCCCTAAAAACCCAAAAAACTATAAAAATCATAAAACACCCAAAAAGTCCACGAAAACATAAAAACCCATAAAAATGTCGAAAAACCCCAAAAACTATAAAAACCCATAAAAACCTTAACCCCCCCCCCCAAACAAAAACCCAAAAAACCCTAAAATGAAACTAAAAACTCTAAAAACATAAAAAAAACCCATAAAAACATTAAAAATTTCTAAAAAAATTAAAACCTGAAGACACTCAAAAAACCCTAAAAATCCAAAAAGAACCTAAAAACACTGAAAAATTATAAAAACCCCATAAAACCCTAAGAAATCCTAAATACCATAAAAATTATAGTACCCCTAAAAATACATGACAACATAAAACCCCCAAAATCAATAAGAAACCATTAAAAACCATAAAAACCCCTAAAACCCTTAAAAACCCTAAAATCCCATAAAAATCCTAAAAATCACTAAAACCCCTAAGAACCCCTGAAAATGTTAAAAAAATCTAAAAACCCTTAAACCCATAAAAACTCAAAAAAAACCTAAAAACCCAAAATGGCCCTAAAATCCCTCGAATTACCTAAAAACCTTGAAAACCCTAAAAACTATAAATACCCCTAAACAATCCTAAAAAACCCTCGAAATCCCTAAAAACCAAAAAAATCCAACCCCCCCCCCTCCCCCCAAATTCCCTGAAAATGTAAGAGACACTAAAACCTTAAGAACCCCCTAAAAACCAAGAAACACCCTAAAAAACTTCAAAAACCCTAAAAACCCATACAAATTCTAAAAAACAACTAAAACTCCAAAAACCAATAAAACCCATAAAATGTTAAAAAACTCTATAAAACCCTAAAAGCCATTAGCTACTCAAAAAACCATCAAGACCCAAAAAGACAATAAAAACCCTGAAAACCCTTTAAACCCTAAAACTCTTGAAAACCCCTAAAACCCCTCAAAATCTCTAAAACCCTCAAATATCTAAAAACCTCAAAAATCCTAAAAAATCCCTAAATATCCATTAAAATGTAAAAAACAATAACAACCTTGAAACCATAAAAATCCCTAAAACCCATAAAAATACTAAAAAACCTTAAAAACCCAAAAAACCCACTAAAAATTCTAAAAATACTTAAAACCCATAAAACTTTTAAAAACTCAAAGAAAACCCTAGAACACAAAAAGACATAAAAAACATGAAAAAACTAAAAACCTAGGAAAATAAAACATTCATAAAAATCCCAAAAACTGAAAAAACACTAAAAACCATAAAAAACCTAAAACCCCCTAAAAATCCATGAAAATGTAAGAAACCGTAAAAATCTTGAAAAAAAACCCGAATACCATTAAAACTCTTAAAAACCTTAAATACCCTAAAAACCCATAAAACCCCTAAAAATCCATAAAAAACTCTAAAAACCCTTAAAACCCTAAAAATGATAAAAATATCTCAAAAACCTTAAAAAACCTAAAAAAACTCAAAAAACCCTAAAACCCAAAAATACCAAAAAATCCCTAAAAAACCTTAAACCCCTAAAAACACTTAAAACCGCTCAAAATCCCTAAAAATCCCAAAAACCCCTAAAAACTAGAAAAATACAAAAAAAAGCCCATAAAAATACATGAAGACATAAAAAATCCTAAAAACTGTGAAAAAACTCTAAAACCCCTAAAAACCCTGGAAAAACCCTAAAAACCATAAAAACCCCTAAAAGCTTTAAAAACCATAAAAACCCATAAAAACCCTAAGACCAATTAAAAAATATAAAACCCTCAAAGTTCATAAAAATGTTATAAAACTTTAAAGAAAAAGAAAAACCATAAAAACTCAAAAAAAACCCTAAAACCCAAAAAGACTCTAAATACCATAAAAACCCTAAAAACCTAAAAACATTTGAAAAACCCTAAAAACCATAAAGATCCCTAAAAACCCTAAAAACAGAAAAAAAAACCTAAAAAACCTTTAAAAATCAATGAAACCCTAAAAAATCCTAAAAACCCCAAAAAGACCATAAAAACCCTAAAAAATCCTAAACACCCTAAATCCCCTAAAACCTGTAAAAACCCTCAAAATCCATAAAACCCCTAAAAAATGAAAAACTTAAAAGCCCTAAAAATCCATGAAAACTTAAAAACCATAAAACCCACTAAACTGTAAAAACCCATAAATCCACTAAAAACTCTAAAAACCATTTAAAAATATAAAAACTTTATAAGATTCTAAAAACCCATAAAAAACCCAAAAAACTTAAAAAACCCTAAAAAAAGACCCATCAAATCCTGAAACCATAAAAACAATAAAACCCATGAAAACCCCTAAAAACCCTAAAAACCCTACAAACCCCTAAAAAGAATAAAAATCATAAAAAACCCTAAAAATGCAGGAAAACGTAAAAAACCCTAAAAACCCATTAAACCATAAAACCCCTTAAAATCCTTAAAAAAACCCTAAAAACCCATAAAACCCCAAAAATCCACTAAAAACTTAAATACCCCTAAAAATGTTTAAAAAACACTTAAAACCCTTTAAACCCTAAAAAACTCAAAAAAACCCCTAAAACCCCCAAAAGACCGTAAAACCCTAAAAACCCCAAAACCACAAAAACCCCTTAAAATCCCTATAAACCCTTGAAATCCCAAAAAACCCAAAAAACCCTAAAGACCATAAAATTCCTAAAACCACAAAAAATCGATGAAAACATAAAAAACCTAAAAACTCTGAAATCCCCTTGGAAACCATAACAAACTTAAAAACCTTAAAAACCAAAAAAACCAAAAAAAAACCCTAAAAACACTTGAAACTCCCTAAAACCCCTCAAAATCTCAAAATCCCCAAAAAGAATAAAAATATTAAAAAATCCATAAAATCTATGAAAATGTAAAAACCCTGATGTGGATCATGGTGTACACATGCAGTAAGGAGTTGAGGGTGATCATGGAATTGATGGTGGAAGGATAATTAATGGACAAGACCCATTGCATGGGATTGGTGGCCCAATGACAAGAGGAAGAATGAGGAGGATGAAAGAGGCTTTACATGGCCTCATTTTGAAATTACAAGAGGAGGCCCAACATGCATGCATGGGAGGAGAAAATGGGCCTTTAATCACACTTATTAAAGCCCAAAAGTGAACCTAAAAGGCCCACCAATATGATTCCACGAAATTTAATCCACTTGCATGAAGAAAATATCCAATGTCAAAAGTAGTGGGCCCCTTGTCTCCAAATCCATTGTGGGAATCTTCAATGTCTTTGGGGTGGTTCCTAAAAGTCTTCTTTAGAGATATCTTGTCCCCTAAAGCCATGGACATGTGTAAACAAAGTCAAATTCGTGGGATAGGCTTTAGACTTTTGTGGGATAGGTAGTTTGACATGTATTCCTCTCATTTGGCTATAAATTGCCACCTATTGTACCCCTTTGAAGGTCAATTTCGAATTTGAGAGTTTCTAGCATTATTATGCTTGTGTTTCTTGTGTTCTTAGGTGAATGCAAGTAAGGATCATCAAAGGAGTGATCAACCCTTGTGACGCTTTATAATTAGAGTTTCAAGGGGAAAGTCTCCTTGGGGTCCTAATTGATCACCCCCTTCCCCTTTTATTCCTCTTGCATTTCTTTTAATTTCCATTCCCCTCTTCTTTCTTCGCTTGTGTTTCCATATTTTTGCCAACGAATACCGCACTCGCATACGGTATCATATCATTTGGTATCAGAGGAAGGCAACGGAAACCAAGTTCTTTCATTTCTATTTCACCAAACTTTTTTTTTCTTCCCCTTCTTCCATTTTCTGCCATCACCAATTCTGGACAAAACTTTCTTCCATATTTTAGTATGCTTTTTATTTGGGTTTCTGGGCGTGTAATATGTCATTTTAATAGTTCAGAATCTCATCTTTCTTCTCAATTTGGAAACACTAAAATCTGACACCTATATTTGGAGATATAGCCAAATCAATTCGTGCTACAGTTTCACCCTTGTGAAATATAACAATCTCCAAGGTGGATTTCCATTTGAGTTTGAAGTTTATGTTATCTCGACCATTTACATCATTGCAATCAGATTAGTACATTTTTCATTTTTTGTACTTTGAGCACAAAATGCGCACTCTTTGTATCTCAATTCTTGTTTATTGAGTAGTAAAAAAAATCAAAAAATCAAAATAAAAAATAAAATAAAATAAAAGGATGCAGCTCATTTGAAACATTGCACTCGCTCATAAGTTATAAATTTGATTACATTTTCTTGTCCATCATCTTCTTTCCTTCATCCATATCCAACCTTCTTCTATAACCTTTTCTCCCATTTACCCCCCACGTTTCTTGGACCTCATTGATTCAAACCCTTTTAAAATTTCTGATTTTTAAAGATTGTCATGAATTGATTGCTTCTACTAGTTTTCTTCTTGATCCTATTTAAAAACACTTGTAGGAATCAAGTTGTTGTGCTAGAAAGTGTGAGGAACCTTTTGAGAGATAAAAAGAGAGAGAAAGAGTGTGTGAGGAATTTAAAAAAAATGGCAAGTGAGGGAGAAAGAAGTGAGATCGACATTAAATTATTCATGAAAGCAGTCACTGACCAGTTTACAAGATTGAATGCTAGGTTGGATGATATACAAAGTTCCTCATCTTCAAAGGCTCCAAGAAGGCAAGAAATTCATGAAGGTGATGATGAGTACTCCGATTTCGAAGAATCAATTCCTAGGCGAGGGCAACGTGCTGCTTGGAGAGACAATGACTTGGGAAACATCAAAGTGACACTTCCACCCTTTCAAGGGAAGAGTGACCCAGAACTTTATTTGGAGTGGGAGCGGAAGGTTGACCATGTGTTTGGACTTCACAACTACTCAGAGGAGAAGAAGGTAAAATTGGCAGCACTTGAGTTCAATGACTATGCAAGTATTTGGTGGGACCTATTACAAGTAAGTCGACGATGAAATGGAGAAAGACCAATTAGAACTTGGGAAGAAATGAATATAGTAATGCGCAAAAGGTACATTTCTAGTCATTACTATCGAGACTTGCATTTGAATTTACAAAAACTTGTGCAAGGTTCCATGTGTGTGGAGGAATACTACAAGGAAATGGAGATATCAATGATTCGAGCCAATTTGGAGAAGGATCACGAAGCTACCATGGCAAGGTTCATCAATGGATTGAATCCAGCAATTAGAGATGTGGTGGAACTAAAGACCTACATTGACATGGAGGAGTTGCTACATAAGGCGGTGAAGATCGAAAAGCAACTACATCCTCGAAGTATTCAAGTAAGTTCCTATAAGTTTTGGAAGGATAACCGGAAAGATCCAAAATCAACTTCTAAGTGGAATGAAACGAAACCAAGGGATTTTAAATTTGTTCCAAAACAAAGAGAAGAGGCCAAAAATAATTTCTTCCCCACTGATTCAAAAGGAAAAATGGACACAAATTTCCCTTCTAAATCTCGTGATATAAAGTGTTTTAAGTGTCAAGGACATGGTCATATTGCATCTCAATGCCCAAACAAGGGCCATGATTATTTTGGATAATGGAGACATCCTTAGTGAGAACTCTAGCGATGAGGAGATTCCATATTCGGAAGAGGGTTCAGATGTAGAAGTTGAAGAACCCGTACATGGAGATGCATTGGTGGAAAGAAGATATTTAAACATTCAACCCAAAGATGATCATGATGAGGAGCAACGGGAACATATTTTTCATAAGAGATGACACATCAAGGAGAAGGTATGTAGTATGATCATTGATAGTGGAAGTTGTACTAATGTGGAGAGTACCTTGTTGGTGGAAAAGTTGAGTTCACCTACTCTAAGGCAAACTAGACCCTATAGATTGCAATGGTTGAATGATAGTGGGGAAGTGAGGGTCACAAAACAAGCCATAGTTTCTTTTTTCCATTGGAAAATATCATGATGAGGTGCTGTGTGATGTTGCTCTGATGCAAGCTGGACATTTGCTACTAGGGAGACCATGGCAATTTGATAGTAGGGTGATGTATGATGGCTATGCTAACCGCTTCTCTTTTCATTTCAGCGGTCAAAAGATTGTTTTGACTCCTCTAAGTCCCATACAAGCATATGAAGATCAAGTGATGATAGAGAAAGAATACAAAAAGAAAAAAGAAATGAGTGAAAAAGAAAGTGGGAAAAATAAAATTTTGAGTGATAAAAAAGAGAGTGATGAGTTGACGAAAAAGGAAATGAGAGAAAAAGATGAAAAGAGTGGAAAAATTAAGAGTGAAAAAGGAGAGTCGAGTGGCATAAAAAGAAATGAACGAAATCAAAGAGATAAAAACAAGAGTGTTGAGAGAAATGTGAGTTTATTTTCTGGAAAAAGTGAGGTGAAAGGTGCTTTATTGGCCAGGAAAGTATTCTTACTCATTAGTAAGGATGCTTACCTTCCAACTAATGAACTTCACCATTCTTTGCCTTCTTGTGTTGTGTATTTACTACAGGAATTCGGTGATTTGTTTCCTGAAGAAACACCCGATGGACTACCCCCTTTGAGAGGCATTGAGCATAGGATTGACTTCATACCTGGTGCCGCAATTCCAAATAGGCCAGCATATAGAGCTAATCCGGAAGATACTAGAGAGATCCAATGTAAAGTTGAAGAACTCGTGAATAAAGGATTAGTATGGGGAAGCATGAGTCCATGCGTCGTTTTGGTGATCCTAGTACCCAAGAAAGATGGAACATGGCGGATGTGTGTGGATTGTCGCGCCATCAACAAAATAATAGTTAAGTACCATTATCCCATCCCTCGACTTGGTGACATGCTTGATGAATTACATGGGGCCTCTTTGTTTTCAAAAATAGATCTTAAAAGTGGATACCACCAAATTCGAATGAAAGAAGGAGATGAGTGGAAAACTGCTTTTAAAACTAAGTTTGGTTTGTATGAGTGGTTAGTTATGCCATTTGGTTTAACTAATGCACCAAGTACAGTAATGAGCTTAATGAACCATTTCCTTCGTTCATTCATTGGAAAATTCATGGTTGTCTATTTTGATGATATCTTGGTGTATATCAAATCTCTAGACAACCATGTTGAACACTTGCGTTTGGTGTGTGAGACCCTTAAACAAAACCAACTGCCAATCTTCAAAAATGTTCCTTTTTCATGGATTTTGTTGTGTTTCTTGGCTTTGTTGTAGGGGCAGAAGGGATTCGTGTGGATGATGAAAATATCAAATCAATTCAGGAGTGGCCCACACCGAAGAGTGCAACCGAGGTTAGAAGTTTTCATGGATTGGCAAGCTTCTATAGGAGGTTTGTAAATGATCTTTCATCCATCGCTGCACCTCTTAATGAACTTGTAAAGAAACATGTGGTATTTAAATGGGGTGAAAAACAAGAAAAAGATTTTAACACACTCAAATAAAAATTGGTCAATGCTCCCCTTTTAAGGCTACCCGATTTCACCAAAGTCTTTTAAATTGAGTGTGATGCATCGGGAATTGGAATTGGTGTTGTTTTGACTCAAGAGTCGCGTCCAATTGCTTACTTTAGTGAGAAATTGAACGGGGCAGCATTAAATTATTCAACTTACGATAAAGAACTTTATGCTTTGAAACGAACCCTAGAAACATGGCAACATTACTTATGGCCTAAAGAGTTCATTATTCATTCTGACCATGAAAGCCTTAAGTATTTGAATTCCCAAGGTAAGTTGAATCGGTGGTATGAATCTTGGCTAGAATTCATTGAGACTTTCCCCTACGTGATAAAGCACAAAAAAGGTAAGGAAAATGTGGTTTCTGATGCTCTTTCACGAAGGTATTCACTTCTTACTTCTCTTCATTCTAGATTACTTGGACTTGAGTTACTAAAGGGAATGTATGAAAATGATGAAGATTTTTATAAAATTTGGACATCTTGTGAAAAACATGGTTTTAAAGACTATTACAAAAATGATGCTTTCTTTTCAAAAGGGATGAATTGTGCATTCCAAATTGTTCAACTCGAGAATTGCTTGTAAAAGAAACTCATGGGGGTGGTTTAATGGGGCATTTTGGGGTTGATAAAACACTATCTACTTTGCATGAACATTTTTATTGGCCAAGCATGAGAAAATATGTTATTGCAATTTGTGCTAGGTGTGTCACTTGTAACCATGCAAAGTCCAAGGTTCAACCAAATGGATTGTATTCTCCCTTGCCTGTTCCATCCCATCCTTGGACCGACATCTCTTTGGATTTTGTGTTGGGATTGCCTCGATCCCAATCGAGAAGAGATATCATTTTTGTTGTTGTGGATCGATTCATCAAAATGGCTCATTTCATTGCATGCTCAAAAACTAATGATGCTATACATATAGCAGATTTGTTTTTCAAAGAAATTATGAGATTACATGGACTGCCTAAAACCATTGTAAGTGATAGGGATGTGAAATTCCTTAGCCACTTTTGGAGGACTTTGTGGAATAAATTGGGAACTAAATTATTATTCTCAACATTTTCACATCCTCAAACTGATGGGCAAACTGAAGTGGTGAATAGAACTCTTTCTACCCTCTTACGTGCAATAATTCAAAAAAATCTAAAGAATTGGGAAAAATGTTTTCCGCACATAGAGTTTGAATATAACCGAGTAGTGCATTCCACTACTAACTTCTCACCTTTTGAGATTGTATATGGATTTAACCCAATGACTCCGTTAGATATTCTTTCATTGCCTACTAGTGAGGTTGTTGATCTTGCTGGTGATGAGAAGGCAAAATTTGTTCGGGACTTACATGCCAAGGTAAAAGCCAACATTGAAAGAAGAAATGAACAATATGGGAAGAAAGCAAACAAGGGTAGGCATAAGGTTGTACTAGAACCTGGAGATTGGGTGTGGGTGCATTTGAGGAAGGAAAGGTTCCCGGAGCAAAGAAAATCAAAACTTCAATCACAAGGAGATGGTCCATTTCAAGTTTTAGAAAGAATCAATGATAATGCCTACAAGATTGACTTGCCCAGCAGGTATGGAAATGTGAGTGCTACCTTTAATATTTCTGATCTCACTCCTTTTGAATATGCAGATTCGAGGACGAATCCTTTTGAAGAGGGAGGGGATGATGCAGATCATGGTGTACACATGCAGCAAGGAGTTGAGGGTGATCATGGTATTGATGGTGGAAGGATAATTAATGGACAAAACCCATTGCATGGAATTGGTGGCCCAATGACAAGAGGAAGAATGAGGAGGATGAAAGAGGCTTTACATGGCCTCATTTTGAAATTACAAGAGGAGGCCCAACATGCATGCATGGGAGGAGAAAATGGGCCTTTAATCACACTTATTAAATCCCAAAAGTGAACCTAAAAGGCCCACCCATATGCTTCCACGAAATTTAATCCACTTGTATAAAGGAAATATCCAATGTCAAAAGTGGTGGGCCCCTTGTCTCCAAATCCATTGTGGGAATCTTCAAAGTCTTTTGGGTGGTTCCTAAAAGTCTTCGTTAGAGATATCTTGCCCCCTAAAGCCATGGACATGTGTAAACAAAGTCAAATTCGTGGGATAGGCTTTAGACTTTTGTGGGATAGGTAGTTTGAAATGTATTCCTCTCATTTGGCTATAAATAGCCACCTCTTGTACCCCTTTGAAGGTAAATTTCGAATTTGAGAGTTTCTATCATTATTATGCTTGTGTTTCTTGTGTTCTTAGGTGAATGCAAGTAAGGCTCATCAAAGGAGTGATCAACCTTTGTGGTGCTTTATAATTAGAGTTTCAAGGGGCAAGTCTCCTTGGGGTCCTAATTGATCATCCCCTTCCCCTTTTATTCCTCTTTCATTTCTTTTAATTTCCATTCCCCTCTTCTTTCTTCGCTTGCGTTTCTTGTGTTCTTAGGTGAATGCAAGTAAGGCTTATCAAAGGAGTGATCATCCTTTGTGGCGCTTTATAATTAGAGTTTCAAGGGGAAAGTCTCCTTGGGGTCCTAATTGATCATCCCCTTCCCCTTTTATTCCTCTTGCATTTCTTTTAATTTACATTCCCCTCTTCTTTCTTTGCTTGTGTTTCCGTATTTTTTCCAACGAATACCGCACTCGCATACATTATCATATCAAACCCTAAAAACCTTGAAAACCCCCCAAACCCATAAAAACTCCTAAAAACATTAAAAAATCTTAAAACCTAAAAAACCACTACAACTCTAAAAACCCTTAAATACCATACAAACATTAGAAAACTATATAAACCTTGTAAACTTTAAAAAACTCAAAAAATCCCTAGAAACCAAAGAGACCGTAAAAAGCCAGAAAACGCCAAAAAACCCATAAAACCCTTGAAAACCCCAAAAAACCATAAAAAAACATAAAATCCCTGAAACCCCTAAAAACCATAAAACCCCTAAAAATCGTAAAAAACCCTAATACCTCATAAAAACCCTTAAAACTCTAAAAACCCTTTAAAGCCCAAAAAACCTTAAAAATTCCAGAAACCATAAAAACCATAAAAAACTAAAAAACCAGAAAAGCCCAAAATCCCAAAGGACCCTAAAAAACTTGAAAGACCCTAAAACCCTTGATAACCCTTAAACCTTGAAAATTATGACAAACCCTAAAAAACCCTAAAAATCAAAAAATCTAAACAAAACCCATAAAATCAATGAAAATTTAAAAAACCCTATAAACCTTGAAAACCCCCTAAAAACCATAAAAACCACTGAAAACTTAAAAACCACAAACCCACAAAACCCCTAAAAACTACTAAAACTCTAAAAACCCTTAAGGCCCCTAAAATGTTAAAAACTCTAAAAATTCTAAAAAACTCAAAAAAAAACTCCAAAATCCCAAACAGACACTAAAAAACTTGAAAACACATAAAAACCATCGAAAAATCCTAAAAACTTTCAGCATCCCTAAAAACCCAGAAAACCCCAAAAAACCATAAAAATCCGTAAAACCCAAAAGACTCCTAAAAACCACTAAAAACCTAAAAATCCTAAAAACCCCTAAATTTTTTAAAAAAGCCTAAAAATGCATAAAAAACTCTAAAAACCACTAAAAACTCTAAAAACCCAATAAACCCCTAAAAATTTTAAAAAAACTATAAAAACTTTAAAACCCCAAAAAACTCAAAAATACCCTAAAAACCCTTTGAAACACTGAAAACCTCAAAAACTGCTAAAACCCCTAAAACCCCTAAAATCCCTAAAATCCCTAAAAAACCATTAAATCCTCAAAAACCCTAAAAACCTTGGAAAACCCTTAAAACCCCCTTAAAACAATACCCCCCCCCCTCGCCGCCCAAACCTTAAAAACCCCTATAAACACATAAAAAAACACTAAAAATCCATGAAAACGTAAAAATCCCTAAAAACCCAAAAAAGCCCAGGAAAACAATAAAAAGCCCTAAAAGAATTAGAAAATCCTAAAAACCCACTAAAAACTCTAAAACCCTTACAACAGCTAAACATATTAAAAAACTCTAAAAACCTTAAAATGCTAAAAAAACTCAAAAAAATCCTATAAACCCCAAAAGAACCTACACACCCTGAAAACCCCTAAAAACTCTAAAACCACCCAAAAACCATAAAATCCTCTAAAAACCCATAAAACCCTAAAAACCAATAAAAACACTAAAAACCTTTAAAACCCCCAAAAACCTTAAAAAGAACTAAAAAACCTTAAAAATCAAAAATCCCCTAAAAACACAAGAGACACTAAAAACCATAAACATCCTAAATAAACCCTAAAAATCAATGAAAATATAAAAAGCCTATAAACCCTAAAAACCTAAAAAATCATAAAAACCTATGAAAACCCCTAAAACCCTCAAAATCCTAAAAAACACTAAAAAACACTAAAAACCATAAAACTCATAAAAACCATAAAAATCCTAAAAACCCTAAAATCCATGATAATGTAAAAACCCTAAACACCCTAAAATACCCCAGAAAACCAGAAAACCCCCTAAAACCTTAAAAAACCATAACACCCCATAAAAACCCTAAAACCACTAAAAACTCTAAAAACCCTCAAAATCCTTAAAAATATTAAAAAATCTAAAAAACCTTAAAAACCCTAAAAATTCAAAAAACCCCTAAAAGCCATGAAAAACACTAAAAACCCTGAAAACCCTAAAAACCATTAAAACACTAAAAACCCTGAAAACCGCTAAAAACCATGAAAACCCTAAAACCCCTCAAAACGCCTAAAACCCTAAAAACCAAAAAAAATCCTAAAAACCCCATAAAAAACAATGAAAATGTAAAAAACCCTGAAAACCCCTAAAAACCATAAAACCTCTAAACCATTACAAAACCCTAAAATCCCATTGAAACCATAAAAACCCATGAAAAACATTACAAACCCATAAAGCCCCTAAAAATGTAAAAAAAATCTAAAAAAAACATAGAAACCCTAAAAAGTCAAAAAAACTCCTAAAAACCAAAGAAGACCATAAAAACCCTAAAAAACCCTAAAACTCTAAAACCCCCTGAAAATCCCTAAAAATATCTAAAACCCCTAAAACCCCTAAATCCATAAAAATCCTAAAAAACCCCTCAAAGTCTATGAAAACATAAAACCCCTAAAACCCTAAAACCCCCCTAAAAACCATAAAATTCCCAAAAAACCTTAAAAAACCTAAAAACCCATAAAATCCCTAAAAACCACTAAAAACTCTAAAAGCCCTTAAAACCCTAAAAACATTAAAAAACTCTAAGAAACTTTAAAAGCCCAAAAAACTCAAAAAAACAAAAAAGAAAAAAAAGACCTTAATTAACCTTGAAAAACAATAAAAATCCTAAATCCCTAAAATCCCTAAAAACCCTAGAAACCATAAAATTCCTAAAAACCCCTAAAAGTACATGAAAATGTAAAAAAAAACTAAAAACCCTGAAAACCCCCTAAGAACAGTAAAAACTTCTAAAATCCATAAAAACCCTAAACACCCATAAAACCCCTAAATAACCACTAAAAACTCAAAAAATCTCAAAACCCATAAAAAGTTTAAAAAATTCTAAAAAACCTAAAAACCATAAAAAACTCAAAAATCCCTAAAATCCCAAAAGACCATAAACACCATGAAGAACCCTAACAACCCTAAAAACCTTTGAAAAACCCTAAAACCCTCAAAATTCGTAAAAACCATAAAAAAGCCCTAAAAATCTAAGAAAACATAAAAAACCTTAAAACCCTATAAACACATAAAAACCATAAAACCCCCCTAAAACCCTAAAAACCCACTGAAAACTCTAAAAAACCTTAAAACCCCAAAAAATGCTAAAAAACTCTAAAAAACCTTAAAAATATAAAATAAAATAAACCCCCCCTAAAAACCGTTAAAAACACTAAAACCCAGGTCATGCAAAAAAAACACCAAAACCCATAAAAACTCTAAAAACCGACTAAAACTATAAAAACCCTTAAAACCCTAAAAATGATAAAGAGCTCTCTAAAATATTAAAACCCAAAAAAATACAAAAAAAAATCAAAAAATCAAAAAAGTACACTAAAAATCCTAAAAACCTCCTAAATATCAATGAAAACCTAAAAAACCCTAAAAACCTTGAAAACCCCTGAAAAACAAAAAAAACACTAAAAACCTTAAAAATCCCTAAATCCCCATAAAAACACTAAAAACCAATAAAAACTATAAAAACCCTTAAAACTCCTTAAAAAGTTAAAAAAATATAAAAACACTAAAATATAAAAAAACCGTAAAAACCAAAAAAGTCCCTAAAACCATGAAAAATCCTAAAAACATTTGAAAAACACTAAACCCCCCCAAAATCCTTAAAAACCCTAAATGGAATAAAAAAAATACTAAAACCAAAGAAACCCTAAAATCCCTAAAAATCCTTGAAAATGTAAAAACCCTGAAAAACCACTAAAAACCCATAAAAAGCCAAAAAAACCACTAAATACTTAAAAAACCCTTTAAACCCCAAAAAACATAAAAAAACTCTAAAAAACCGTTAAAAATAAAAAAACCATAAAAAATCAAAAATATCCTAAATACCACGAAAACCATATAAGCCCTAAAAACACCAAAAAAATCCCTAAAACCCCTCAAAATCCCTAAAAACCATTAAACACCCAAAACCCCTAAAAATCCACATAAAAACCCCTAAAAACCATAAAACTGTTAAAAACCTTTAAAAACTCTAAAAACCCACTAAAAACTCTAAAAGACCCTCAAAATCAATCAAAAATTCTAAAAAACCTAAAAAACCCAAAAAAATCTAAAAAACCCTTAAAAACCATTAAATATAAAGAACCCAAAAAACCCTGAAAAACCATAAAAATCCCTAAAACCCTTAAATACCCTTAAAACCCCACAAAAAACCCTAAAAACCCACTAAATACTCTAAAAACCTCAAAATACATAAAAACATTAAAAAATATAAAAAGCCTTAAGAACCCTAAAAATCAAAAAAAAAATCCTAAAAACCCAAAAGACCCTAAAAAACCCAAAAACCCTTAAAAACCCAAAAAAATCCCCTAAAAGACCCCAAAAACCCTTAAAATCCCAAAAAACCCTAAAAATATTTAAAAACTATAACAATCCTAAAAAACCACTAAGAATGCATGAAAACGTAAAAAAATCCCTAAAACCCCTAAAAAACCCCTGAAAAACATTAAATCCCCTAAAAACCTTAAAATACCAAAAAAACCATAAAAACTTTAAAACCACTAAAAACTAAAAAAACCTTTTAAACCCCTAAAATTTTGAAAAAACACTAAAAACCCATACAAACCCAAAAAAACTTGAAAAAAATCATAAAAACCCAAAAGGACCATAAAAACCAAGTAAAACCTTAAAATCCCTAAAAACCCCTGATAAAACCTAAAACCCCTCAAAATCCTCAAAAACCCTAAAAACCCTAAAATCCTGAAAAACCCCTAAAAACCATAAAACCCCGAAAAACCTTAAATACACTAAAACACATAAATACCCTAGAACTCCTAAAATTTTTAAAAACACTAAAAAACCTTTAGTGCCCTAAAAATTGAAAAAATCCTAAAAACCCAAAAAGACCCTAAAAACCCTGAAAAACTCTAAAAACCCCTAAACCCCCTCAAAATCACAAAAAAAACCCAAAAAAACCTTAAACCCCATAAAAATCCAAAAAAAAAACCCTAAAATCCATGAAGACATAAAAAACCATAAAAACCCTTAAAACCCCTCAAAAACGATAAAAACTACAAAAAACCTTAAAAACCCTAAAACCTGACTAATACTCTAAAAACCCTTAAGACCCCAAAAAAAAAATCTATAAAACACCTTAAAACCCCTAAAAACTCAAAAAACACTATAAACCCAAATAGACCCTGAAAACCCCTAAAAACCATCAAAATCTCTAAAAACCCTAGAAAACCCTAAAATCCAGAAAAAACCCAAAAACCAAAAAAAATCCATAAAAACCTCAAAACCCCCAAAATCCCGAAAAATACTAAACATCCTAAAAACCATAAAAATCATAAAAATCCATGAAAACATAGAAAACCCTAAAAATCCATAAAACCCCCTGAATACCATAAAACCTCTAAAATCCATAAAAACCCCTAAAACCAAATGAAACCTTAAACCCACTAAAAAGTTGATGCGAACCATGCGGAAGGGATAGAGTCGATTGCTCGGGTGGAGGAATTGGATTTGCAAGGCCCAATGACACGAGGAAGATTAAAGAGGTTGAATGCTTCAATGGGCGCTCATCTTGCTTCATTAAAGGCCCAATGGGTATTACCTTGCATGGATGGAGCAAATGGGCCTATAATATCACTTATTGAAGCCCAAAATTGATGATTAAAGCTTGGCCCACATGGTTGCACGAATTTGGAGGCCTTGCCCACATGGAGGATTCTAGAAATGGAATCTTTGGACACCAAAGTCAAATCCGGTGGGCTATGCACTCAAAGTCAAATCCGGTGGGCTATGTTGGAAGGTTGTGTGCTTATTTTCCAAAAGTCTTTGTTGGATTTTATCTTTTTTACTTTTAAGGGGACAAGGTAGGTTTAGACTTTATGACTTTAGGGTATTAGACCCTTGATCATTGTATCACCCCCTTGGCTATAAATAGCCACCCCATGGCATTGTATTGGCATTCAAGATTCTAATTGAGAGCTTATGTTTTGTTTCTCTCCGTTGTGTGAGGATTGTTCCAAATTTCCCTTGCTCTTGTGCATTCTTTCCTTGTCAAGCTACAAGTTAGATTGGTGATCCAAGATCACGAAGCCCCCAATTCCGTGCCTCAACCCAAGTGCGTTGTTGTGTGGATTGGCCATCACACCCCTCCCTTGAGTGCGTTGTCTAAGTATTAGGTCACGCTCCATATAGCGTTGGTTGACTACTTGCTTCCACTATCCATACCCTTCACCCGTCACTTAGCCCCAAACCGCATCCATCATCCGCCGCCCTACGCCGTGAAGATCGGGCCACCCCGTGCGTCTCGCATCAGTTGGTATCAGAGCACCGGTTGACACGGTAGGCGTCTATCCCTTCATTTACTTTAATTCTATCCATTACCCTCCTTATCTTTCCATATTATTCACCCATTCAACAAAAAAAAATACATTTTTCTTGAAAGCCTCCCGAATTGTCCTAGTTTGTGCAAGCTTGGATTATTATAAATTGAGCCAAATTTTCATTCATCTTCTTTCCGCATTTAATTCTCTATATGTGATTTGTATCCGGCAAAAAAAAATTCTCTCAACTCATCATTTTGTGCTTTTCAAAATTAAGCACATCCTTTATTTGAGAGATTTCGAAAAAAAAGAAAAAAAAATTGTCTTACTCTCCGTTCAATCATCTTGTGCTTTAAAACTCCAAGCACAACACTTTTTGGGGAGAATTGACAAAAAAAAACAAAAAAAAAGAGCGGATACAATTACTCCTTTGTGCTTTACCTTATTAGCACTTTCTATTTCAATATATAACTTTTTCCATCATTTTACTTCATCCCCATTTTGTATTTGGCTCATATTGTTATTCATTTATCTTGTCTTGCACAATCGGGCAAAACCCACAATCCACCTATCTACGCCTTCTTTCCACCCTCTTTTTGACCCTTTACCATTGTTAAACCCCTTACCACTCAAGCGGGTTGTGTTAAACCATCCCCCGACACAATCTTGATTGGGGAGGAATTGGTGGCACTTGATCGCCCTAAACAAGGTATTATATTTCATAAGAGTTTGGGATTCAAATTGAGTTTTGAGAGTGGAGAGAAATAAGCAAAAAAAATATATATCTTGTGTGGGTGGGTGTGTGCATCTTGTTGTGTGCGTGTGTGTGTAGATCTTGTGTGTGTGAGTGTGTATATATTGCGTGCGTGAGTGTGTATCTTTGTGTGTGTGAGTGTGTACATCTTGTGTGAGTGTGTACATCTCGCGTGTGTAAGTGAGTGTGTATCATTGTGTGTGTTCCCCCCCCCCCTGGTGTGTGTTTGTGTTTGTGTAACTTATCATGGCAGAAGATCGTGGGAAGAAAATTGCTCATGTTAGCGATGAAGGAAGTCGAAGTAGATCTCCCACACCTGAAGCTACGCAATTCCAAATGCAAGCTTTGGTGAGCCACTTCGAGAAGCTTCTTGATCGGAAGTTGGAGGTGTTACACGAGAGGATTGATGAATTGGAGAATAAACTCAGCCCAAGGATGTTCCATGATAACCCACGACGCGCTCCCGCACCACGTCGTCCCCACATCATGGAGGAGGAGATGGTGAACTTTGATGATGATCTTGATGAAGTCCCACAAAGGAGGAGGTTGTACCAACGAGAGGAGGCTAAAGAATACCACATGATGATGAACTGTTTGGCGAGATCAAGGTGAAGGTCCCTTCTTTTCTTGGGAAAAGCGATCCGGAAGCATACTTGGAGTGGGAGATGCGGATCGAGCAGGTCTTTTCATGCCATACATATTCCGAGGAGAAAAAGGTCAAACTTGCTTCCCTTGAATTTTCTGATTATGCTTTAATTTGGTGGGATCAAGTTCAAAAGGAGAGGGCTAGATATGGTGGACGTCCCATCAACACTTGGGAAGACATGAAGTTCACCATGAGGAAGCGGTTTGTTCCCACACATTACCATAGAGATCTCCACAACAAACGTCAACGCCTCATCCAAGGGAGTAAGAGTGTAGAAGACTACTACAAGGAGATGCAAATTGCCATGATTCGGGCAAACGTTGAGGAGGATCCGGAGGTAACCATGGCCCGGTTTTTACATGGGCTCAATCGGGAGATTGCGGATCAAGTGGAGATGTACCACCATGTAGAGATACAAGATATGATCCACCAAGCCACCAAGATCGAGCAACAAATCAAAAGGAGGAGCAACATGATGAAACCCACTACCCCTTTCACACCATGGAGAAATCCAAGGAAGGAGATTGGAGAACCATCAAAGGAAAAAGAGGTGGTTGATTGCAAAAGTGACAAGGTAATTCTTCCACCTAAGAAACCTACTTTTGAGTCTAACCAAACCGGGAATAGGGATATTCAGTGTTTTAAATGTCAAGGAAGGGGTCACATTGCTAGTGAATGCCCAAACCGTCACACCATGATCATCAACAAGTATGGAGAATGGGAGACCGATGGAGAGAGCTCCGAAGAGGAGGAAGATGAATCTCCAGAAATTGAAAATGGAGAATTTGCGGAAGATGGCGAGATTCTTGTCACTAGAAGAGTTTTAAGTGCACAAATGACCGTTGGAGAAAAGGAGCAGCGGGAAAACATTTTCCATACACGATGCAAGATTAATGGGAAGGTATGTAGTGTTATTGTTGATGGTGGAAGTTGTAGCAATGTGGTGAGCACCGAGTTGGTGGAGAAGTTGGGACTCCCGACTTTAAGGAATCCAAATCCATACCGACTTCAGTGGTTGAATGATTGTGGGGAGCTGAAGGTCACCAAGCAAGTGAAGGTATTGTTCACTATCGGTAAGTACAAAGATGAGGTATTGTGCGACATTGTTCCTATGAAGGCGTGCCACTTGTTGTTGGGTCGACCATGGCAGTACGATCGGCGTGTTACACATGATGGTTTCTTGAACTGTCACTCTTTTGTACTCCAAGGGGAACCTAAAACCCTCAACCCCATGTCCCCCAAGCAAATTCTGGAAGATCACATTTTGAGAGAAAAGAAAAAAAAGAGTGATGAGGAAAAAAAGAGAGAAAATGAAAAAGGAGAGAATGAGATAAGCAAAGAAATGGAGAGCAAAGAAAAATCAAGAGGGGAAAAAGATTTGAGAGGAGAGAAAAGTGTGATGTTGGCAAAAAAGAGTGAGGTTAAGGAAGCTTTGATTTCTCGACAAAATCTCTTAGTACTTATGTACAAAGAGGTGATGTTGAACACTAACGACTTAACATCTTTTTTGCCACATGTTGTTGAGTCTTTGTTGCAGGAATTTGATGATGTGTTTCCTGAAGAGGTGCCACCGGGTTTGCCACCCATTAGAGGTATTGAGCATCAAATTGACCTCATACCTGGAGCATCACTACCGAACCGCCCAGCATATCGCACCAACCCAGAGCAGACAAAAGAAATTCAAAGGCAAGTTCAAGAGTTGTTGAATGTGGGGTATGTGAGAGAGAGTCTCAGTCCTTGTGCGGTACCGGTGCTTCTAGTACCAAAGAAGGATGGAACATGGAGAATGTGCATTTACTGTAGATCCATCAACAACATCATGGTCAGGTATCGTCATCCTATCCCTAGGTTAGATGATATGCTAGATGAATTAAATGGTTCAACTATTTTCTCAAAAATTGATTTAAGAAGTGGCTACCATCAAATTAGGATGAAAGAAGGAGATGAGTGGAAAACTGCATTTAAGACAAAACATGGACTTTATGAATGGTTAGTCATGCCCTTTGGTCTCACCAATGCACCTAGCACATTTATGAGGTTAATGAATCATGTATTACGTGCATATATTGGAAAATTTGTGGTAGTTTACTTTGATGATATTCTGGTGTATAGTAGGACTTTGCATGAATATGTAGATCACTTCAGAAAAGTCATAGAGGTGTTAAGGAAAGAAAACCTGTTTGGAAACATAAAAAATTGTGAATTTTGTCTCGATAAGATTGTTTTCCTTGGATTTGTTGTGAGTGGCAATGGAGTTGAAGTGGACACCGAGAAGATCAAATCAATACAAGAATGGCCAACTACAACCTCCGTTGGACAGGTAAGAATTTTTCATGGGCTTGCTAGTTTTTACAGGAGATTTGTGAAAGACTTCAGCACACTAGCAGCACCATTGAATGAATTGAAAAAGAAGAATGTTCCTTTCAAGTGGGGGACAACTCAAGAAAAAGCCTTTCATGCGCTAAAGGAGAGACTCACCCACGCCCCTCTACTTGCACTTCCAGACTTCGGTAAGACCTTTGAAGTTGAATGTCATGCAAGCGGAATTGGCATAGGAGGAGTACTCATGCAAGAAGGTAAGCCTATTTCTTATTTTAGTGAGAAGTTAAATGGCCCAACTCTAAACTATGCTATATATGATAAAGAGTTGTATGCATTTTTTAGAATACTCGAAACATGGCAACACTATCTTTGGCCTAAAGAATTTGTGATCCATTCTGATCACGAGGCTCTTAAATACCTTAGGAGCCAACATAAACTAAATAGGAGACTTGCTAGATGGCTGTAATTCATTGAATAATTTCCATATGTCATCAAGCATAAAAAGGGTAAAGAAAATACTGTGGCCGATGCACTTTCGCGTAGATATTATCTTTTATCCTTGTTGTATTCAAAACTTCTTGGTTTTGAAAACATTAAGGATTTATATGCCACTGATAGTGATTTTAGAGAACCTTATGAACATTGTAAACCTGGAGTTAGTTGGGAAAATTTCTATTTACATGATGGATTCTTATTTCGGATTGATAAGTTTTGCATTCCTAATTGCTCTATCCGTTTACTTTTACTAAAGGAGTCACATTCGGGTGGGTTAATGGGGCATTTTGGTGTTTCAAAAACTCTAAGTGTTCTTAGTGAGCATTTTTATTGGCCTAGGATATCTAGAGATATTGAGAAATTTTTGGAAAAGTGCATTGTTTGCCATAAAGCCAAATCAAAGCTGAACCCACATGGACTATATCTTCCTCTCCCAATTCCCAACACCCCTTGGGAGGACATATCAATGGACTTTATTGTGGGGCTACCACAAACCAAGAGGGGGGGAGATTCCATTTTTGTTGTGGTGGATCGGTTTTCAAAAAATGGCACATTTTATTCCCTGTCACAAAACAGATGATGCCATTAACATTGCAACACTTTTCTTTCAGGAATTAGTCAAGAATCATGGAATGCCAAGGACCATTGTGTCGGATCGAGACACAAAATTTCTTAGTTACTTTTGGAAGACCTTGTGGAGAAAACTCAGTACAAAGTTATTATTTTCCACTACTTGTCATCCACAAACCGATGGGCAAACGGAGGTGGTGAATCGCACACTATCATCCCTTCTGCGAACAATTGTCAAAAAGAATATCAAGAATTGGGAGGAGTGTCTGCCACATGTGGAATTTGGATATAACAGGGCCAAGCATTCCACTACTCAATATTCTCCATTTGAAATAGTTTACGGCTTTAACCCCCTTGCGCCTATTGATCTAGTTCCTTTGCCTTTACAGGAAGCAGTTAATATGGATGTGAAAGGGCGTGCAGAATTCATCAAGAAAATCCATGAAAAGGCAAGGTTAAATATCGAGCGGATGACCCAAAAATATATGGATCGTGCAAACAAGGGTCGCAAGCAAATGTTGTTCGAGCCCGGTGACTTGGTTTGTATTCATATGCGGAAGGAAAGATTCCCTGAAAAGCGGAAATCAAAACTCATGCCACGAGGCGATGGACCATTCCGAGTGCTTGAAAAGATTATCAACAATGCTTACAAGATAGCTTTGCCAGGTGAGTATGGTGTAAGTGTCACTTTCAATGTTTCTGATCTTTCTCCTTTTTTGGGTGTAGAGGATGAAGAGTCGAGGACGACTCCTTTTCAAGAGGGGGAGGATGATGCGAACCATGCGGAAGGCACAGAGTCGATTGCTCGGGTGGAGGAATTGGATTTGCAAGGCCCAATGACACGAGGAAGATTAAAGAGGTTGAATGCTTCAATTGGTGCTCATCTTGCTTCATTAAAGGCCCAATGGGTATTACCTTGCATGGATGGATCAAATGGGCCAATAATATCACTTATTCAGGCCCAAAATTGATGATTAAAGCTTGGGCCACATGGTTTCACGAATTTGGAGGCCTTGCCCACATGGAGGATTCTAGAAACGACATCTTTGGTCACCAAAGTCAAATCCGGTGGGCTATGCACTCAAAGTCAAATTCGGTGGGCTATGTTGGAAAGTTGTGTGCTTCTTTTCCAAAAGTCTTTGTTGGCTTTTATCTTTTTGACTTTTAAGGGGACAAGGTAGGTTTAGACTTTATGACTTTAGGGTATTAGACCCTTGACCATTGTATCACCCCCTTGGCTATAAATAGCCACCCCATGGCATTGTATTGGCATTCAAGATTCTAATTGAGAGCTTATGCTTTGTTTCTCTCCATTGTGTGAGGATTGTTCCAAATTTCCCTTGCTCTTATGCATTCTTTCCTTGTCAATCTACAAGTTAGATTGGTGATCCAAGATCACGAAGCCCCCAATTCTGTGCCTCAACCCAAGTGTGTTGTTGTGTGGATTGGCCATCACACCCCTCCCTTGAGTGCGTTGTCTAAGTAGTAGGTCACACTCCATATAGCGTTGGTTGACTACTTGCTTCCACTATCCATACCCTTCACCCGTCACTTAGCCCCAAACCGCATCCATCATCCGCCGCCCTACGCCGTGAAGATCGGGCCACCCCGTGCGTCTCACATCAAAAGTATAAAAACATATGAAACCCCTAAAAAAATTTAAAAACTCTACATAATAATAAAAAATCTAAAAAGTAAAAAAAACCCGAAAAACCAAAAAGACCCTAAAATCCCTGAAAACCCCTAAAACCCAAAACCCCTAAAAACCCCTAAAACCCCCAAAATCCCTAAGAAACATAAAAACCAAAAAAATCCGAGAAAAGCATTAAAAATCCCTGAAAACATAAAAAACCCTAAAAACCTAAAAACGCTGAAAGCCCTGAAAACCCATAAAATTTAAAAAAAAATACAAAAAACCTTAAATACACTAAAAAAATAAAAAAAACTCTAAAAATACAAAAAGACCCGAAAAACCCGAAAAACCCCTAAAACCATAAAAGTCATAAAAACCCCTAAAACCCATGAAAACCTAAAAAACCCTAAAAACCCAGAAAATCCCTGAATACTATAAAACCCCTAAAAACCTTAAAAAACCCTAAAACCCCATAAAAACCCTAAAAACAACTAAAATCTCTAAAATCCCTTAAAACCCCTTAAATTTTTTAAAAAACTCTAAAAAACCTTAAATCCCATAAGAACCCTAAAAATCCAAAAGGCCCTGAAAAACCCTAAAAATCCTAAAAACCCCTAAAACCCCCTAAAAACCCTCAAAATATATAAAAAATCTAGAAAACCCTAAAAACCATAAAAAACCTAAAAGATCCCTAAAAATCCATGAAAACATAAAAAACTTTTAAAACCTTGAAAAACCTTAAAACCCATAAAAACTGAAAAAAACCATAAAAAACCCTAAAAAACCCTAAACCCACAAAAAATACCTAAAAACCCTTAAAACCTCTAAAAACCCTCAAAATCACTAAAAACCATAAAAATCCTAACAGAATTCTAAAAATCCCTGAAAATGTAAAAAAAACATAAAAAACCCCTAAACTCCATAAAACCCCTAAAAACCTTAAAAACCACCAGAACCCATAAAACCACTGAAAACTCTAAAAACCCTTTAAACTGTAAAAACCCAAAAGACCGTAAAAACCCTGAAAACCCCTGAATATCCTAAAAACCTCTTAAAAATCATAAAAACACTAAAAATCCCTAAAAAACCTAAAAACTATAAAAATCCAAAGAACCCCTAAAAATCCATGAAAATGTAAAGAACTCTAAAAAACATGAGAAACCCCTAAACACCATAAAACCATTAAAAACCTTAAAAACCCATAAAAACCATAAAATCCCAAAAAGTCCCTAAAAACTTGAAAAAAAGCCTAAAAACCTCTCAAAAACCCTAAACACCTCAAAATCTCTAGAAATATTTAAAAACCCTAAAAAACATAAAAATCCTGAAAAAAACCCCCAAATTCCATGAATACGTAAAAACCCCTAAACCCATCTAAAAACCATAAATTCCCCTAAAAACCTTAAAAACCCTAAAACCCCAGAAAAACCACTAAAAAGAACAAAAATACTTAAAACCCCTAAAAACATTAAAAACTCTAAAAAACCTTAAAACCGTAAAAAACTCCAAAAAACCCTAAAACCCCCAAAAGATCCTAAAAACCCCAAAAAACCCTAAACCCTATGAAAAATCGTAAAAATCCTCAAAATCCTTAAACCCTCAGAAAAACCCCTAAAAACCATAAAACCTCCTAAAAACTTAAAAACCCTAAAAAACCTCTCGCAGTTGCTCTTGCATGGTCTCTTGTGGATATGGAAACTACACTTGACGGGTTGGTTTTGTGCTGATAGGGTGTTGTTGCTTAGGTTGCTGGATGCAAGGTTTTAGAGATGATTTTAATCCCCTAAAAACGTTAAAAAGTATAAATAACTTTAAAACCCTAAAAACCTGTAAAAACATTTCAATCCCTCAAAATCCCGAAAAACCCCAAAACCCATAAAAATCCTATAACCCCCTAAAAATCCATGAAAACATAAAAAAACCTAAAAACCCAGAAAAACCCCTAAAACCCATAAAATTGCCTAAATACCTTAAAACTGCTAAAAACCCTAAAAACCACTAAAAACTCTAAAAACCCTTTAAACCGCTAAAAATATAAAAAAACTCTAGAAAACTTTAAAAACCCTAAAAAACTCAAAAAACCTTTAAAACCCAAAAGGACCCTAAAACCCCTAAACCCTCAAAATCGCAAAAAAAACCATAAAACCCGAAAAAGAATAAAAACCTTAAAAAATACTAAAAACCCATCAAAAGATAAAAAATCCTAAAACACTCCCATGAAAACCTTAAAAAACCCAAAAAACCATAAAAACCCTAAAAAATACGGAAAACTCTAAAAACAGTTAAACCCCATAAAAACATCAAAAAACCCAAAAAACCCTAAAAAAATCAAAAAACCCCAAAATCCAAAAATACCCTAAAAACCCTGAAAAACCTAAAAACCCTGAAAACCCATAAAATCCCTCAAAATCCCTAAAAACCTTAAAAGACCCTAAAACCCAAAAAATCATAGAAAACCAAAAAAAATCAATGAAAACATAAAACCCCTGAAAACCACAAAACCCCAAAAAACATTAAAAACCTTAAGAACCTTTAAAAACTATAAAAACCCACTAAAAACTCTAAAAACCCTTTAAACCCCTAAAAGCGTTAAAAACTCTAAAAACCCTTAAAACCCCTAAAAACTCAAAAAAACCCTAAAACCCAGCTAAGAACTCTAAAAACCCTTAAAACCCTAAAAATCTCAAAAAAACTCTAAAACCCCTCAAAATCCCTAAGAACCATAAAAAACACAAAAAAACCATAGAAATCCTAAAACCCCCTAAAAAACCAAGAAAAAATAAACAACCCTAAAACCTTGAAAAGCCCCTGAAAACTATAAAACCCCTAAAAATCCATAAAAACCCAAAAACCACTAAAAACTCTAAAAACCCTTTAAACACCTAAAAACATTAAAAACTCTAAAAAAACCTTAAAACCTTTAAAAACCCTAAAAACGCTAAAAACCAAAAAAGACCCTAAAACCCAAAAAAAACCTCTTAATCCTTATAAAACCCTAAAATCCCCCAAAATCTTAAAAATCCAAAAAAAACCATAAAATCCTAAAATCCCAAAAAACTCTAAAAAAAATCTAAAAAACCCCCCAAAACTCAATGAAAATGTAAAAAAGACCTAAAACCCCCAAAAAACCCTCAAAACCATAAAATCCTAAAAACATTAAAAAACCCAAAAACCCCTAAAAACCCTAAAAATCCTAAAACCACAAAAAAAATCTAAAAACCCTGAAAACCCCAAAAAATGTTTAAAAACTCTAAAAACCATAAAAACCCTAAAAACACAAAAAAACTGAAAAACCGAAAAAAACCCTAAAAAACCAAAAGGACCCTAAAAACCCTAAAATGCCTAAACCTCCCCCCCCCCCCAAATCACGAAAACCCATAAAAAACCCTAAAACCGAAAAAAAAACCTAAAAAACCCCAAAAAATATCTGAAAATGTAAAAAATCCTGAAAACTCATTAAAACCCCCTAAAAACCATAAAAAACCATAAAAACCTTTAAAAAAAATTAAAAAGCAATAAAACCCCTAAAAAACTAAAAACTCTAAAAACCCTTTAAACCCATTAAAACGTTAAAAAAATCTAAAAATTCTTAAAACCCCTAAAAATTTAAAAAATACCCTTGATCCCAACGAACCCTGAAAACCCAAAAAACCCTCAAAATCCCTAAAAACCCTAAAAAATCATAAAAACCATTAAAATATTAAAAAAACTCGTAAAAATCCATAAAAACCATAAAAAATATTTAAAAAACTCCTAAAAATCCATAACAACGTAAAAAACACTAAAAACACTAAAAAATTCCTTAAAACCACCCAAGCCCATAAAAACCTTAAAAACCATAAAAACCCTAAACCACTGAAAACTCTAAAACCCCTTAAACCAAAAAGGTTTAAAAACCCTAAAAACCCTCAAATTCCCTAAAAAACCTAAAAACCCTAAAAAATAAAAAAATCGGAAAACCCCCTAAAAATCCCTGATAAAGTAAAAACCATAAAAATCCTTGGAAAACCATAAAACCACTAAAAATATTTAAAATCCCATAAAAACTACGAAAATAACTAAAAAAATCCAATAACCCTCAAAACCACTAAAAACATTTAAAAACTCTAAAAACCCATAAAAACCCTAAAAAGGTAAAAAAACAATAAAAAACACAAAAGACACGAAAAATCCAGAAAAACTTATGACAAACCTTAAAAACACGCAAAATTTCTAAAAACCTTGAAAACCATAAAAATCCAAAGAACCCCAAAATCCATAAAAACGTTAAAAGCCCTAAAAATTTAAAAAAACCCTTAAAACCATAAATTCCCCTAAAAACCTTAAAACTATAAAAATCATAAAACCACTAAAAACCCAATAAAAATCTATAAATACCCTTACATCCCAGCCCCTAAAAATGTTAAAAAACTCGCAAAAACTTGAAAATCCCTAAAAAACTCAAAAAACCCTAAAAACCCAAAAGTCTCTCAAACCATGAAAAACCCTAAAAATCAATCAAAAATCCTAAAAAAATCCTAAAAATAAAAAAAAAATCTAAAAAATCCTTAAAAATTCATTAAATATAAAGAACACAAAAAAACATGAAAACCATAAAAATCCCCAAAACCCTTAAATACCCTTAAAACCCCACAAAAACCCTAAAACCCACTAAACACTCTAAAAACCTCAAAATCCCTAAAAACATTAAAAAAATATAAAAAGCCTTAAGAACCCTAAAAAACTAAAAAAATACTAAAAACCCGAAAAAACCCCTGAAAGACCCAAAAAACCCTTAAAATCCCTGAAAACCCTAAAAAACTTTACAAACTATAACAGTCCTAAAAAACCACTAAGAATACAGGAAAACGTAAAAAAAAACCTAAAAACCCTGAAAACCATAAAACACCCTAAAAACCTTAAAATCCCAAAACAACCATAAAAATCTTAAAAACCACTAAAAACTATAAAAACCCTTTTAACCCCAAAAATTTTGAAAATACACTAAAAAACCTTACAAACCCAAAAAAAACATGAAAAAAATCATAAAAACACAAAAGGACCCTAAAAATCAAGAAAAACCTTAAAATACCTAAAAAACCCCTGATAAAATCTAAAACCCCTCAAAATCCCCAAAACCCCTAAAAAACCTAAAATCCTAAAAAACCCCTAAAAACCATAAAACCCCTAAAAACCGTAAATACCCCAAAACACATAAAAACCATAGAACTCCTAAAGATCCTAAAATTACTTAAGACCCCTAAAAAATTTAAAAAACACTAAAAAACCTTTAATGCCCTAAAAACCCAAAAATACCCTAAAAACCCTCAAAATCCCAAAAAACCCTAAAAAACCTTAAACCCCATAAAAATACAAACCCCCCCTGAAAATCCATGAAGACATAAAAAACCATAAAAATCTTGAAAACCCCTCAAAAACAATAAAAACTACAAAAAACCTTAAAAACCCTAAAACCTGACAAATACTTTGAAAACCCTTAAAATCCCAAAAAACAATAAAATCTCTAAAACACATTAAAACCCCTAAAAACTCAAAAAACACTATAAACACAATTAAACCCCAAAAACCCATAAAACACTAAAAAGCATCAAAATCCCTAAAAACCTTAAAATCCCCTAAAATCCATAAAAAACCCAAAAGCCCCAAAAAAATCCATAAAAACATAAAAAACCCTTAAAACCGGCCCCAAAAAAAACCCCAAATCCCTAAAAACCCTTAAACATCCTAAAAACCATAAAAATCAAAAAAATACATCAAAACATAGAAAACCCTAAAAATCCATAAAAACCTCTGAATACCATAAAAACCTTAAAAAATCCTAAACCCGCGAGAAACCTTAAAACCCACTAAAAAGTCTAAAAACATATAAAACCCTTAAAAATAATAAAAAACTGTAAATAAAAATAAAAACTCTAAAAACTAAAAAAAACGAAAAACCAAAAAGACCCTAAAATCCCTGAAAAACCCTAAAAACCAAAACCCCTGAAAAACCCTAAAACCCTCAAAATCCATAACAACCATAAAAACCAAAAAAAATCCTAGAAATCCATTAAAAATCCATGAAAAAATAAAAACCCTAAAAACCTAAAAATTCTGAAAACCCCCTGAAAACCATAAAAACCCCTAAAACCCCCCAAAACCATAAAAATGACTAAAAACTCTAAAAACCCTTAAAACCCATTCAATGTTAAAAAAAATAAAAAAACTTAAATACACTCAAAAAATAAAAATAAAAACTCTAAAATCCAAAAAGACCCGAAAAAACCCTGAAAACCCCTAAAAACCATAAAATCCATAAAAACCCTAAAACCCATGAAAACCTAAAAAAACCATAAAAACATGAAAAAAACCCTTGAAAACTAAAAAACCCTAAAAACCTTAAAAAACCCTAGAACCCCATAAAACCCCTAAAAACTACTAAATTCTCTAAAATCCTTTAAAACCCCTTAAATTTTTTAAAAAACTCTAAAAAACCTTAAAACCCATAAAAACCCTAAAAATCCAAAAGGCCCTGAAAAACACTAAAAATCCGAAAAACCCCCTAAAACCCCTCCAAATACATAAAAAATGTAGAAAACCCTAAAAACCATAAAAATCCTAAAATATCCCTAAAAATCCAGGAAAACATAAAAAACTTTAAAAACCTTAAAAACCATAAAAGCTGGAAAAAAACATAAAAAACCATAAAACCCCACAAGAACCCTAAAACCCCCTAAAAATCCAAAAACCCTTAAAACCCCCTAAAAATCCAAAAACCCTTAAAACCCTAAAAATGTTAAAAACTCTAAAAAACCCTAAAAACACAAAAAGACCTAAAAAACTCTAAAAACCCTTGAAAACCCCTAAAAACCCTCAAAATCACTAAACACCCTAAAACCCTAAAAACCATAAAAATCCTAACAGAATTCTAAAAATCCATGAATATGTAAAAAAAACCTAAAAACCCCCCGAAGACCATAAAACCCCCTAAAACGCTTAAAAACCACCAGAACCCATAAAACCAGTGAAAACTCTAAAAACCCTTTAAACCCTAAATACCCAAAAGACCGTAAAAACCCTAAGAACCCCTAAAAACCCAAAAAACCTCTTAAAAAGCATAAAAACACTAAAAATCCCTAAAAACCATAAAAACCATAAAAATACTAAGAAACCCCTAAAAATCCATGAAAATGTAATGAACCCTAAAAAACATGAGAAACCCTAAAAAAGCATAAAACCGTTAAAAACATAAAAATCCATAAAAACCCAAAAAGACCATAAAAACCCAAAATGTCCCTAAAAACTTGGAAAACCCCTAAAAACCTCTCAAAACCCTAAACCCCTCAAAATCTATAAAAATATTTAAAAATCCTAAAAACCATTAAAATCCTGAAAACCCCCAAAAATCCATGAATATGTAAAAACCCCTAAAACCCCCTAAAAACCATAAATTTCCCTAAAAACCTTAAAAACCCTAAACCCCCATAAAAACCACTAAAAACACTAAAAATACTTAAAAACCCTAAAAACTCCAAAAAACCATAAATCCCACAAAAGATCATAAAAACCCTAAAAACCCTAAAACCGCATGAAAAACTGTAAAACCCCTCAAAATCCTTAAACCCTCAGAAAAACCCCTGAATGATAGGTTTTAGAGATGCTTTTTTGGTTTAGTAGCTTTTGGCTGCTCATGTTGGGGAGGAGTTTTTTATGCTTTTGGTTCTAGTTGTCTTTTGATGTGCATTGTTGGGCTTGCAAGTTGCCGATGGTCTGTTTATTGCTTGGATAGCGCGCGTCTGGTCATGGAATTTTGCAAAAGCTTTCTTGTGGATAAGAATAGTGGACTGTGGAATACTGGTCTTTGGATTGGGTTTTGATTCTTATTTTTTTTCTACCTTCAAGCAGTTGTTTCACCCATAGTGATTGTTTTTAATTCAATTAATTTTCCCTTTTATATATCATGTTCTATTTGTCTTGTAAAAATGTCACGACCCGACCCTACCCGGGCTCGAGCCACAACTACCCCAAGCTCGCCTCCATAGGCCAGGGGCTGACGACCATCACTGAAGGCACAAAAACTCAGGGAGGCCTTTGCCTATGTACCTGTACACACACACGCAGCACACTCAATGCAAAAGTGCAGAGTAAAAGAAAAGACAAGCAGAGAAAAAGAGCAACTGCTATATAAATACCACAAATGTGCATCGACCTCTAAACAATACAAGGTACAAACTGAAAAGAAAAGGGGCAAACACGCACCCAACCAAAAAGTGCCACAACCCGACAAAAGGTAAACAAAAAGAAACAATTGACGGGTCTCCCACCTGGAACCCGACTACGACCACCGCACGCGGTCCAAGCTCCCGAACTCCTATGCTCCTCTAAAGTCACGACCAACCTGGCTGTCGTCTGCAAGGGCACACCAAGTGCGGGCAAAGCCCAAGCAGGGGTGAGTATAAAAAAATACTCAATAGGATACCCCAAAGGCTCGAGGGAGCAACAAAAGGAGGTACCGAAGGGTGAGGAGTAGAGCGAACAGGGGAAAGCAAAGGGTGTAAAACAGAGATTCCATCTCAACACAACAAGAGGAAAGAAGGTAGAATCGTCCAGGCACAAGGAGCTGGAAACGGTGAGAAGATGAACTTCTCGTCGAGTCTTCGCTACCTATAGCAGGAGAGTAGACTCGTCCAACCATGAGAAGCTAGACACGGAAAGCACGTGGCATACCCCATGCGTCTTCGCCTCTCCTGGAAGGAGAGTAACCAAACCCAAGAAGTGGGTACCGGAAACAAGGTATATACATATCCTTATGCTCAATCAAGAAGCCCGAACAACGTCGTACGGGGATCTCCATCTCGTAGCTCAGCCCAAGAAAATGTGTCGCCAACAGTCCCAAAAGAAACACCATCGATGCCCAGCATCCCGCACGTCTGCCCCAAACCACAAGCCAAGGGGCTCAATCACCGCACCTCGACACTATCCACTTTAGGCGACACTGACTCGCCCGCACAGTTTTAGATCGCGTCACAAGGACGCATCTCGATGGGGGAAAAGCTCCTCGTACTTGAGAGTTATGGGGGAACGTCAACCACAACTCGTCATTGCCCCGCAGTCGAGTGGTATTCTCAAAGTCAAAGTCGTTCCATCACCGACCCGTACAACCAAGGGTCCCGCTCCGGTGGTCACTGAGGAAATCCACAGACTAGCCTAGTAGAAGGGGCTGAGTCTGGAACGCCAACAGGTGTCCCACTGCCCAACCCTACTGGAGGGTAATTCATAACCAGATATCGGGTGACCCACTGCCTAGCCCTGCTGGAGGGTAAACCCTAATACATCATCAGGAGACCCACTGCCCAGCCCCGCTGGAGGGTAAACCATAATAAGATACTGGGTGACCCACTGCCAACCCTGCTGGAGGGTAAACCATAATACATCATCCGACGACCCACTGCCCAGCCCCGCTGGAGGGTAGACCTGAAATAAGCTGACATGCGACCCACTGCCCAGCCTTGCTGGAGGGTAGACCTCAAATAAGTCGACAGGCAACCCACTGCCCAGCCTTGCAGGAGGGTAGACCTCGGACTAGACGACGGGCGACCCACTGCCCAGCCCTGCCGGAGGGTAGACCCTAAGAGGTCGTCGGGGGACCCGCTGCCCAGTCTCTGCTGGATGGTAGACCCTAAGTGCGTCGGGCGACCCACTGCCCAGACTCTGCTGGAGGGTAGACCCTAAGAGCATTGGGTGACCCACTACCCAGTCTCTACTGGAGGGTAGACCCTAGAAGCCGATGAGTAACCCACTGCCCATCCCCGCTGGAGGGTAAAACTCAGAACTACTCTGGCCATCTCCACTGGAGGGTACAACATTGGCCAACTGAACACGGAGTGGGTATCGCGCAACCACCCAACTCCAGAACAACTCTCCCAAAAGAGGTTCAGCGCTTGTTCCATCACGGGGTGCCACTAGCACCGCTACTGGCCGATCCATCGAGAACGAAACCAGGGGGAGACCACTCAACCCTGCTGCTGGTCAACAAACGAGCACAGAGCCAGGGGAAAAACTCCACCCTACTGGTCAACAAGCACACCGAGGGACCCTCAACATCGTGAGAGGACAAAGTACGCAAAGCAGATCACGGCACACACATGGGGCCCACACGACGAGTGGCCCCACGTCAACCCCAACTGAGTGCACAAACGTTCTCTGGTACAAACCACACATACCTCCAAGGGCTCCCGTATACTTCCAGAGTATACCTCGTTCTAGCCCAAAGGCTATCGTGCACACGGCACCCAACGTCAACGCGAAGGCGTGACGTAACAACTCCACCTCAAAGGCCCAGGCACGACCAACCACATCTTGTGAATCATTTATATCACTCTCCCAAGAGTGTGTGATCACACACCAATGGTCCGCTTCAAACAAGGTAGGGCGAACCACCACTGGAGCACCTTCCATGCTTCTACTTTTAATAAGATTGCGCAAGAGGCTCCGCACAGCCAAACGAATTGCACCGTTCAAATACTCGCGAAAAAACACGCGAGTTAGACTACTTACTCGCCTCCAACGGATATCCGACGGAAAAGTTGCCAACACCGCCTCATGCCCGAACGACGCCCCGTGATCCCGAGGCTCGGCCACGAAAATAGTCGGGCGCATCGCACCAATTTGATCCCCTCAGGAAAACACGTCAAAAGTACTACTCACTTGAGTGCAATGGATATCCAGAGAAAAAGGTACGTTCCGGCGCACCGCCCACGAGCGGTGCTTCGTTGGACCCGCAACCCGGTCCTGAAACTCAACGAACGGATCGCACCATTGTGATCCTCTCGAAAAGCACACAAGATGGACTATTCACTTGTCCAAAATGGTCGCGCAGTGATAAAGATGGAAAATCATCGTCGACGCCCAAACGGTCCTCGTGGGCCCCGCACCATCGTGCCGAATAAGAGCGGGTGGATTTCCCCATTGCAATACCCTCAGAAAAACATCCAGAATCGACTGCTAGCACGCCCCGAACGGATGCCCAATGAGAAAGGCGTGAAACGCTACACACAGCTCGAAAGACGGGCCGTGGGGCCCATGCCTCAAATCCAGTCTCAACGCCCGAAACCACCTTGGAAACCTCTGCCTCTGTGCTAGGGGTGCAACGCCGCTGACAGCGCTCAAAACGGATGTCGGATGCGTCTGCGCCGCCCAAAACAAGGATCTCGGAAAAAATGCTCATCCACTTAAAAACACGTCGCGCCTCCGCGGTCCCTCGTTTAGTGAATTAAAAATTCCAGAAACCATCTCAAAAGGTCCGCCTCTACGTCAGGTCCGCGCCGCCATAGATGGCGCACAAAACAGACGTCCGTAGCGAAAGCTACGGACGTCGGAAATTTAAAGGGGGTACTCCCTTGGGCCGGACCGGCCCGGTCTGGCCGGTCCGCCCACAGCCGGCCCGCGGCCCGGCCACGGGTCTGGTTCAGTCCGCCGCAGCCTGCTGGCTGCGGCCCGCCGCCACCGACCGGCCGTCAAGGCCGGTCTCCTTTCCCCCGCAGCGACCAGCGTTACGCGGGTCGCGGTCGCGCCGCACGGGGTCGCGCGCCTCGTGGCCCCCCTCTGCCCTACGCCGGAGCCGCTCGGGACCCCACCTGCCGTCGCCCTGAAGCCGGTCGCGCCATCTCCCTCACACGCCCGACCGGCTCCGCTGGCCACTCACCCGACCGAGCCGCGTCAAGCCGAGATCCCACGCCGACCGCCGCCGCCTGAACACACCCGGCCGCCGCGCTCCGCCGCCCGCACTCGCCGGACCCCCCAAATTCCCGCAAACTTCGGCGAACGATTGCGAACGCCTCCGAACTCTGATTTCAAATCCGAAACAAGATTCAGAAAGAGAATAAAATCTACTTCTCATTAATGGGATTTGTTTGATAATTCAACAGAGATTTGATACAAAAATTTTGGCCCAAAATAGGTGCGGGAAAAGAAAATAAAAACGACGAATCCTACCTCGATGGGCTTCGCCCGAAGCTTCACCGCGATCCGTCAGAGCCGCACCTCGCCAGAGCTATCTCGCTGGAGGAGGAGGGGGAGAGGGAGAGGAGGGGCTTCCTTGAGGGGGGGGTGTTTCACTAGGGGAGAACATGGGAGGGGAGGAAGAAGGAGGGTTTAAATAAAAATAAAAAGAAATTTTAATTAATTAAACCCAAAATTTTCCTCGCATCTGAAACCTTTGGCGAGGTGAAAATTAAACCTCCACTAGGGTGAAAACCACCTTCGGAGCACAATGGTGGTCTCAGAATTTGATTCTGAGCTTTAATTTTAAAGTTATAAAGTTGAACGACCAAAGCTGCCAAATTACGAAAACGCCCCTGGGGGCATTTTTCACAGACGCGCGCCCGCAAAACTTATACCCCTCCTAGGGTAAACGGAACGCTCCGAACTCAACGGTGCCCTCTGTTTTCTAATCCAAGACACCGTTTAAGAGATATTTGCGTTTAACCATTAAACGAATAAATTAATTAATTAATTTATCCTTTTAACGTTCCGAAAGCGAGCAAGGGGTCCAAACATCCCGCGCCGACAATTTTTATGTCATTCCTAGGGTAAAAACCCCATTCTGGACTCATTTGAACACTCAGATCTCTGATCTGAAGCACCGTTTAGAGGTTATACCATTTATTTAGCGTTTCCAGTGTGAACGCATTGAAAATTCAATTCCGACCACTCCAGGGCTCGGAATCGCACGCCGTCTGAAGGCGCTACTCTGGAATATCTTCAAAAATATTCCAAAGTCTTTCACAGAAAAAACCGGGTTCTTAAATCATTCCCTCCTTCAATATTTTCGTCCCTGAAAAGAAAAACTAGGGAGCAACACGGGGTACTAAGCCCACACCTGGTTTTCCCATACCCAGAAGAACCCACGCACAACTCTGTGTCACCGCACACAGACCAAAGGATTGATCTTTTCACGCTAGGTCAGCCCTTGCCGACGTCGTGCACCCACTCCAGACTTTGGGGTTAGGGAAAGGCAGTAGAGAATCTCGTCATCCCTCTGCACGGTCTCGAACGGTCCGAAGGACCTCGGGGGTAGCTCACGTCCCCGACCAAACCTCTATGTCGGATGCCGTGACTGGAATCACCGCCTGCACCTGGAACAAGGCTCGGTGATTCCCTCCTTCAGAATATCCATATGGTGAAGCACCCAAGGATATCTGGTCACGCAAGATTCTGCAACCGAGGCTCTCTTACAGGCTCAAAAGGCGAAGGAGTCGACACCATCGACTAGAGAAAAAAAAGTCCCACGCCTTTTACCTTACCAACACAGGGTCACACTCGACGCCCCGTGTCACCCTGGTAACACCTCAAGCAAGGAGCGGGGAGAAAAAAACACTTCACACACAGAGTTTAACAATTCTACTGCAAGAAGTAGAAGAGTCTCAAGGGGTACCTCTCATCATCCCATGCTCTGCAGGATAGTAGACATCCAAGCTCACAGCTGTCCGCGGTCCCAACTGTCAGCTCCTGGAGCCTGACGTGGACCGCCTAGTGGTGATGAGAAGACCTCGTAAAGTCGTCCCCCACTACCAGCTCCTCCCGCTCCTCTGCTAGCACCACCTCTATAGGTACTACTCTGATCACGACATTGCCCCTGTCGTGGTGGTGCGCCTGCTGGCTGCCCGAAGCTCTCAGCAACTCGGGTCGGGCAGTTTCGTGCCAAGTGATCTCGCCCGTCACAAGCATAACACCAGTGCTCTCTGGGCTGCCCTGGTGCCCTCCAGTGCTACTGTAGTGTACGACCACGGCCCGGGATCCACCCACGGAAGGGCATCCTCGGCTGAGGCCCTACGCCTTTTCGCCGCAGTGGTATACGACCACGTCTCCGAAACTGGCAGTGGAAAGGCCACCTGCATCGAGGTCCTGTCCTCCGGCGCCTGCTAACTACGACAGACGTCTCGGCTCCGTCATGCCCTCTGCCACTACCAACCGCAAAACGTGACAGGAAGCTCTCAGTCACCAATGACTGCTCTAGCACCTCGACATAAGTGGAAATGCCCAAGGGTACTATGACAGCACAAATCTCTCAGCGGAGACCCTGTTCAGACTTCCGCGCTCGGTTGTTGTCGTCACGGACCAAGTCCGGGTAAAAGCGTGCACGGTCTGAAAAACTATCCGTGTACTCGGCCACCGTCATCCCTCCCTGCTGAAACTGCAGGAGCTCCTGAATCTGAAAGGAGCGCAAGCAGGAGGGGAAAAACTCCTCATGGAACAACAACTGAAAATCGCCCCACGAAAGAGACGAATCATAAGAAACTAAGTCACCAGACTCCACCAACGACAATAAGCTCCACAAAAAGTGGTGGCTACCAAAACCACTCTCTGGTCTGTTGGCATCTGCACAAGCCTGAAAAGGTGAACCACCATCTCGAGCCAAGCCTCTACTGCCTGAGGGTCTGGCTCACCGCTGAACCTCAACGGTCTCTACCGCTGGAACTCACGGAGCGCCCTCAACCTGCGCTCAAGCTTAGCCTGCTCTGCTGAAACTATCTACTGCTCAACAGGTGGGGGTGATGCTACTGGCCCACCCGGAGAAAGGGCTCGCATGATGGGTCCTGGACTGTGGCCTCGTAGCTCATAGGGTCGTCGTCACGAACCAAGCTGGTATCCTAGATGGTTGTCTTCGTGGAGACATCCTGAATATTATCAAGGAGTGCCACGGTCAAATGAGAATACATGTATATACCAATAGAACAACGTCGATGGGGAGCTGACTCAAGAAGGACAGTCAAAGACTCAATCCTATGTGATGCACAAACCAAATTTTCCCTGCAACAAGTGTCTCATTATGCCGAGTCGACAAGCGGTTTATCAAGGTCCTGGTGAATGGATATGTCGGTCGCCGCACCATCACTGGACTCCCCGTCCTGAGAGCCGCTCTCAAGACACATTAACATTGTTGCCCTAAATCCCAACCAATTCATCTTTTAGGGATGTCCGCACAACATCCCAAGGAACGAACCACCTCTGATACCACTTTTTCACAACCCGACCCTACCCAGGCTCGAGCCGCAACTACCCCAAGCCCACCTCCATAGGCCAGGGCCTGGCGACCAGTGCCGAAGGCACAATAACTCAGGGAGGCCTTTTCTTATGTACCTGTACACACACACGCAGCACCCTCAATGCAAAAGTGCAGATTAAAAGAAAAGACAAGCAGAGAAAAAGAGCAACTGGTATATAAATACCACAAATGTGCATCGACCTCTAAACAATACAAGGTACAAACTGAAAAGAAAAGGGGAAAACAAACGCCCAACCCAAAAGTGCCACAACCCGACAACAGGTAAACAAAAAGAAACAGCTGACGGGTCTCCCACCTGGAACCCGGCTACGACCACCGCACGCGGTCCAAGCTCCCGAACTCCTATGCTCCTCTGAAGTCACGACCAACCTGTCCGTCATCTGCAAGGGCACACCAAGTGTGGGAAAAGCCCAAGCAGGGGTGAGTATAAAAAAATACTCAGTAGGATACCCCAAAGGATCGAGGGAGCAACAAAAGGAGGTACTGAAGGGTGAGCAGTAGAGCGAACATGGGAAAGCAAAGGGAGTACAACAGAGAGTCCAGCTCAACCCAACAAGAGGAAAGAAGGTAGACTCGTCCAGGCACAAGGAGCTGGAAATGGTGAGAAGATGAAATTCTCGTTGAGTCTTCGCTACCTATAGCAGGAGAGTAGACTCGTCCAACCATGAGAAGTTATACACGGAAAGCACGTGGCATACCCCACGAGTCTTCGCCTCTCCTGGAAGGAGAGTAACCAAACCCAAGAAGTGGGTACCGGAAACAAGGTATATACATATCCTTATGCTCAATCAAGAAGCCCGAACAACATCGTAAGGGGATATCTGTCCTGTAGCTCAGCCCAAGAAAATGAGTCACCAATAGTCCCAAAAGAAACACCATCGATACCCAGCATTCCACACGTCTGCCCCGAACCACAATCCAAGGGGCTCAATCACTGCACCTTGACACTATCCGTTTTAGGCGACACTGACTCGCCTGCACAGTTTTAGATCGCGTCAAAAGGACGTGTCTCGATGGGGGAAAAGCTCCTCGTACTTGAGAGTTCTGGGGGAACGTCAACCACAACTCGCCATTGCCCCACAGTCGAGTGGTATTCTAAAAGTCAAAGTCATTCCATCACCGACCCATACAACCAAGGGTCCCGCTCCGGTGGTCACTGAGGAAAGCCACAGACTAGCCTAGTAGAAGGGGCTGAGTCTGGAATGCCAACAGGTGTCGCACTGCCCAACCCTACTGGAGGGTAATTCATAACCAGATATCGGGTGACCCACTGCCTAGCCCTGCTGGAGGGTAAACCCTAATACATCATCAGGCGACCCATTGCCCAGCCCCGCTGGAGGGTAAACCATAATAAGATACTGGGTGACCCACTGCCAGCCCTGCTGGAGGGTAAACCATAATACATCATCCGACGACCCACTGCCCAGCCCCGCTGGAGGGTAGACCTGAAATAAGCTGACAGGCGACCCACTGCCCAGCCTTGCTGGAGGGTAGACCTAAAATAAGTTGACAGACAACCCACTGCCCAGCCTTGCGGGAGGGTAGACCTGGGACTAGACGACGGGCGACCCACTGCCCAGCCCTGCCGGAGGGTAGACCCTAAGAGGTCGTCGGGGGACCCGCTGCCCAGTCTCTGCTGGAGGGTAGACCCTAAGTGCGTCGGGCGACCCACTGCCCAGTCTCTGCTGGAGGGTAGACCCTAAGAGCATTGGGTGACCCACTACCCAGTCTCTGCTGGAGGGTAGACCCTAGAAGCCGATGAGTAACCCACTGCCCAGCCCCGCTGGAGGGTAAAACTCAGAACTGCTATGGCCATCTCCACTGGAGGGTACAACATTGGCCAACCGAATACGGAGTGGGTATCGCGCAACCACCCAACTCTAGAACAACTCTCCCAAAAGAGGTTCAGCGCCTGTTCCATCACGGGGTGTCACTAGCACCGCTACTGGCCGATCCATCGAGAACGAAACCAGGGGGAGACCACTCAACCCTGCTGGTCAACAAACGAGCACAGAGCCAGGGGAAAAACTCCACCCTGCTGGTCAACAAACACACCGAGGGACCCTCCACATCGCGAGAGGTCAAAGTACGCAAAGCAGATCACGACACACACATGGGGCCCACACTACGAGTGGCCCCACGTCAACCCCAACTGAGTGCACAAACGTTCTCTGGTACAAACCACACATACCTCCAAGCGCTTCCGTATACTTCCAGAGTATACCTCGTTCTAGCCCAAAGGCTATCGTGCACACGGCACCCAGCGTCAACGCGAAGGCGTGATGTAACAACTCCACCTCAAAGGCCCAGGCACGGCCAACCACATCTTGTGAATCATTTCTATCACTCTCCCAAGAGTGCGCGGTCACATGCCAAGGGTCCGCTTCAAACAAGGTAGGGCGAACCACCACGAGAGCACCTTCCATGCTTCCACTTTTAATAAGATTGTGAAAGAGGCTCCGCACAGGCAAACGGATTTCACCGTTGAAATCCTCTCAAAAAAACACGCGAGTTAGACTACTTACTCGCCTCCAACGGATATCCGACGGAAAAGTCGCCTACACCGCCTCATGCCCGAACGGCGCCCTCTGATCTCGTGGCTCGGCCACGAAAATAGTCGGGCGCATCGCACCAATGTGATCCCCTTAGGAAAACACCTCAAAATCACTACTCACTTGAGTGCAATGGATATCCAGAGAAAAAGGTACGTTCCGGCGCACCGCCCACGAGCGGTGCTTTGTGGGACCCGCAACCCGGTCCCGAAACTCAACGAATGGATCGCACCATTGCGATCCTCTCAAAAAGCACACAAGATGGACTATTCACTTGTCCAAAATGGTCGCCCAGTGATAAAGATGGAAAATCATCGTCGACGCCCAAACGGTCCTCGTGGGCCCCGCACCATCGTGCCGAATAAGAGCGGGTGGATTTCACCATTTCAATACCCTCGGAAAAACATCCAGAATCAACTGCTCACACGCCCCGAACGGACGCCCGGTGAGAAAGGCATGAAACGCTGCACGCAGCTCGAAAGACGGGCCGTGGGGCCCATGCCTCAAATCCAGTCTCAACGCCCGAAACCACCTTGGAAACCTCCGCCTCTGTGCGAGGGGCGCAACGCCGCTAAAGGCGCTCAAAACGGACGTCGGATGCGTCCGCGCCGCCCAAAACAAGGATCTCGGAAAAAACGCTCATCCACTTAAAAACACGTCGCGCCTCCGTGGTCCCTCGTTTCGTGAATTAAAAATTCCAGAAACCATCTCAAAAGGTCCGCCTCTGCGTCAGGTCCGCGCCGCCGCAGATGGCACACAAAACGGACATCCGTAGCGAAAGCTACGGACGTCGAAAATTTAAAGGGGGTACTCCCTTGGGCCGGACCGGCCCGGTCTGGCCGGTCCGCCCACAGCCGGCCCGCGGCCCGGCCGCGGGTCCGGTTCAGTCCACCACGGCCTGCTGGTTGTGGACCGCCTCCACCGACCGGCCGTCAAGGCCGGTCCCCTTTTCCCCGCAGCGACCATCATTACGCGGGTCGCGGTCACGCCACACGGGGCCGCGCGCCTCGTGGCCCCCCTCTGCCCTACGCCGGAGCCGCCCGGGACCCCACCTGCCGTCGCCCTGAAGCCGGCCACGCTGTCGCCCTCACACGCCCGGCCGCCTCCGCTGGCCGCTCACCCGACCGAGCCGCGTCAAGCCGAGAACCCACGCCGACCGCCGCCGCCTGAACACACCCGGCCGCCGCGCTCCGCCGCCCGCACTCGCCGGACCCCCCAAATTCCCGCAAACTTCGGCGAACGATTGCGAACGCCTCCGAACTCCGATTTCAAATCCGAAACAAGAGTTGGAAATAGAATAAAATCTACTTCGCATTAATGGAATTTGTTTGATAATTCGACAGATATTTGATACCTAAATTCGGGCCCAAAATAGGTGCGGGAAAAGAAAATAAAAACGACGAATCCTACCTCGATGGGCTTCCCCCGAAGCTTCGCGGTGATCCGTCAGAGCCGCGCCTCGCCATAGCCATCTTACCGGAGGAGGAGGGGGAGAGGGATAGGAGGGGCTACCTTGAGGGGGGGTGTTTCACCAGGGGAGAACAAGGGAGGGGAGGAAGAAGGAGGGTTTAAATAAAAATAAAAAGAAATTTTAATTAATTAAACCCATAATTTTCCTCGCATTTGAAACCTTTGGCGAGGTGAAAATTAAACCTCCACTAGGGTAAAAACCACCTTCGGAGCACAATGGTGGTCTCAGAATTTGATTCCGAGCTTCCATTTTAAAGTTATAAAGCTGAACGCCCAAAGCTGCCAAATTACGAAAACGCCCCTGGGGGCATTTTTCACAGACAGCCCGCACCCGCAAAACTTATACCCCTCCTAGGGTAAACGGCATGCTCCAAACTCAACGGTGCCCTCTGTTTTATAATCCGAGACACCGTTTAAGAGATATTTGCATTTAACCATTAAACGAATAAATTAATTAATTAATTTTTCCGTTTAACGTTCCGAAAGCGAGCACAGGGTCCAAACATCCCGCGCCGACAAGTTTTATGTCATTCATAGGATAAACACCCCATTCCAGACCCATATGTACACTCGGATCTCTGATCTGAAGCACCGTTTAGAAGTTATACCATTTATTTGGCGTTTCCAGTGTGAACGCATTGAAAATTTAATTCCGACCACTCTGGGGCTCGGAATCGCACGCCGTCTGAAGGCACTGCTCTGGAATATCTTCAAAAATATTCCAAAGTCTTTCACAGCAAAAAACTATGTTCTTACATCATTCCCTCCTTCAATATTTTTGTCCCCGAAAAGAAAAACTAGGGAGCAACACGGGGTTCTAAGCCCACACCTGGCTTTACCATACCCAGAAGAACCCACGCACAGCTCTGCGTCACCACACACAGACCAAAGGATTGATCTGTTCACGCTAGGTCGGCCCTTGCCGACGTCGTGCACCCACTCCAGACTTTGGGGTTAGGGAAAGGCGGTAGAGAACCTCGCCATCCCTCTGCACGGTCTCAAATGGTCCGAAGGACCTCGGGGGTAGCTCACGTCCCCGACCAAACCTCGATGTCGCATGTTGTGACTGGAATCACCGCCTGCACCTAGAACAAGGCCCGGTGATTCCCTCCTTCAGAATATCCATATGGTGAAGCACCCAAGGATATCTGGTCACGCAAGATTCCGCAACCGAGTCTCTCTTACAGGCTCAAAGGCGAAGGAGTCGACACCATCGACTAGAGAAAAAAAAAGTCCCACGCCTTTTACCTTTCCAACACAGGGTCACACCCGACGCCCCGCGTCACCCTGGTAACACCTCAAGCAAGGAGCGGGGAGAAAAAAACACTTCACACACAGAGTTTAACAATTCTACTGCACGAAGTAGAAGAGTCGCAAGGGGTACCTCTCATCATCACATGCTCTGCAGGATAGTAGACATCCAAGCTCACAGCTGTCCGTGGTCCCAACTGTCAGCTCCTGGAGCCTGACGTGGACCACCTAGTGGTGATGAGAAGACCTTGTAAAGTCATCCCCCACTACCAGCTCCTCCCGCTCCTCTGCTAGCACCACCTCTATAGGTACTACTCTGATCACGGCGTTGCCCCTGTCGTGGTGGTGCGCCTGCTGGCTGCCCGAAACTCTCAGCAACTCGGGTCAGGTAGTCTCGTGCCAAGTGATCTCGCCCGTCACAAGCTTAACACCGGTGCTCTCTGGGCTGCCCTGGTGCCCTCCATCACTACTGTAGTATACAACCACGACCCGGGATCCACCCACGAAAGGGCATCCTCGGCTGAGGCCCTACGCCTTTTCGCCACAGTGGTATACGACCACGTCTCCGAAACTGGCAGTGGAAAGGCCACCTGCATCGAGGTCCTGTCCTCCGGCGCCTGCTAACTACGATAGACGTCTCGGCTCCGTCATGCCCTCTGCCACTACCAACCGCAAAACGTGACAGGAAGCTCTCTGTCACCAATGTCTGCTCTAGCACCTCGACATAAGTGGAAATTTCCAAGGGTACTATGACAGCAAAAATCTCTCGGCGGAGACCCTGCTCATACTTCCGCGCTCGGTTGTTGTCGTCACGGACCAAGTCCGGGTAAAAGCGTGCACGGTCTGCAAAACTAGTCGTGTACTCGGCCACCGTCATCCCTCCCTACTGAAACTCCAGGAGCTCCTGAATCTGAAAGGAGCGCAAGCAGGAGGGGAAAAACTCCTCATGGAACAAAAACTGAAAGTCGCCCCACGAAAGCGACGAATCATCAAGAAACTAAGTCACCAGACTCCACCAACGCCAATAAGCTCCACAAAAAGGGGTGGCTTCCAAAGCCACTCTCTAGTCTGTTGGAATCTGCACAAGCCTAAAAAGGTGAACCACCATCTCGAGCCAAGCCTCTGCTGCCTGAGGGTCTGGCTCACCGCGGAACCTCAGCGGTCTCTGCCGCTGGAACTCACGGAGCGCGCTCAACCTGCTCTCAAGCTCAGCCTGCTCTGCTGAAACTATCTGCTGCTCAACAGGTGGGGGTGCTGCTACTGGCCCACCCGGAGAAAGGGCTCGCATGATGGGTCCTGGACTGTGGCCTCGTAGCTCATAGGGTCGTCTTCACGAACCAAGCTGGTATCCTGGCTGGATGTCTTCGTGGGGACCTCCTGAATATTATCAAGGAGTGTCACGGTCAAATGAGAATACATGTATATACCAATACAACAACGTCGACGGGGAGCTGACTCAATAAGGACAGTCAAAGAATCAATCCTATGTGATGCACAAACCAAATTTTCCCTGCAACAAGTGTCTCAGTATGCCGAGTCGACAAGCGGTTTATCAAGGTCTTGGTGAATGGATACGTCGGTCGCCGCACCATCACTGGACTCCCTGGCCTGAGAGCCGCTCTCGAGACACATTAACATTGTTGCCCTAAATCCCAACCAATTCATCTTTTAGGGATGTCCGCACAATGTCCCAAGGAATGAACCACCTCTGATACCACTTTGTCACGACCCAACCCTACCCAGGCTTGAGCCGCAACTACCCCAAGCCCACCTCCATAGGCCAGGGGCTGGAGACCAGTGCCGAAGGCACAATAACTCGAGGAGGCCTTTTCCTATGTACTTGTACACACACAAGCAGCACACTCAATGCAAAAGTGCAGATTAAAAGAAAAGACAAGCAGAGAAAAAGAGAAACTGGTATATAAATACCACAAATGTGCATCGACCTCTAAATAGTACAAGGTACAAACTGAAAAGAAAAGGGGAAAACACGCGCCCAACCTAAAAGTGCCACAACCCGGCAACAGGTAAACAAAAAGAAATAGCTGACGGGTCTCCCACCTGGAACCCGGCTATGACCACCGCAGGCGGTCCAAGCTCCCGAACTCCTATGCTCCTCTAAAGTCACAACCAACATGTCCGTCATCTGCAAGGGCACACGAAGTGCGGGCAAAGCCCAAGCAGGGGTGAGTATAAAAAAATACTCAGTAGGATACCCCGAAGGCTCGAGGGAGAAAAAAAAGGAGGTACCGAAGGGTGAGGAGTAGAGCGAATAGGGGAAAGCAAAGGGAGTACAACAGAGTGTCCAGCTCAACCCAACAAGAGGAAAGAAGGTAGACTCGTCCAGGTACAAGGAGCTGGAAATGGTGAGAAGATGAACTTCTCGTCGAGTCTTCGCTACCTATAGCAGGAGAGAAGACTCCTCCAACCATGAGAAGTTAGACACGGAAATCACGTGGCATACCCCGCGTGTCTTCGCCACTCTTGGAAGGAGAGTAACTAAACCCAAGAAGTGGGTACCGGAAACAAGGTATATACATATCCTTATGCTCAATCAAGAAGCCCGAACAACGTCGTAAGGGGATATCTGTCCCGTAGCTCAGCCCAAGAAAATGAGTCGCCAACAGTCCCAGAAGAAACACCATCGATGCCTAGCATCCTGCACGTCTGCCCCGAAAAACAAGCCAAGGGGCTCAATCACTGCACCTTGACACTATCCACTTTGGGTGGCACTGACTCGCCCGCACGGTTTTAGATCGCATCACAAGGATGCATCTCGGTGGGTGAAAAGCTCCTCGTACTTGAGAGTTCTGGGCGAACATCAACCACAACTCGTCACTGCCCCGCAGTTGAGTGGTATTCTCAAAGTCAAATTCGTTCCATCACCGACCCGTACAACCAAGTGTCCCGCTCCGGTGGTTACGAAGGAAAGCCACAGACTAGCCTAGTAGAAAGGGCTGAGTCGGGAATGCCAACAGGTGTCCCACTTCCCATCCCTGTTGGAGGGTAATTCATAACCAGATATCGGGTGACCCACTGCCTAGCCCTGCTGGAGGGTAAACCCTAATACATCATCAGGTGACCCACTGCCCAGCCTCGGTGGAGGGTAAACCATAATAAGATACTGGGTGACCCACTGCCCAGCCCTGCTGGAGGGTAAACCATAATACATCATCCGGCGACCCACTTTCCAGCCCCGCTGGAGGGTAGACCTGAAATAAGCCGACAGGCGACCCACTGCCTAGCCTTGCTGGAGGGTAGACCTGAAATAAGTCGACAGGCGACCCACTGCCTAGCCTTGCTGGAGGGTAGACCTGGGACTAGATGACGGGCGACCTACTGCCCAGCCCTACCGGAGGGTAGACCCTAATAGGTCATCGAGGGACCCACTGCCCAGTCTCTGCTGGAGGGTAGACTCTAAGTGCGTCGGGTGACCCACTGCCCAGTCTCTGCTGGAGGGTAGACCCTAAGAGCATCGGGTGACCCACTCCCCAGTCTCTTCTGGAGGGTAGACCCTAGAAGCCGATGATTAACCCACTGTCCAGCCCCGCTGGAGGGTAAAACTTAGAACTGCTCTGGCCATCTCCACTGGAGGGTACAACACTGGCCAACTGAACACGGAGTGGGTATCACGCAACCACCCAACTCCAGAACAACTCTCCCAAAATAGGTTCAGCGCCTGTTCCATCACGGGGTGCCACTAGCACCGCTACTGACCGATCCATCGAGAACGAAACCAAGGGGAGACCACTCAACCCTGCTGGTCAACAAACGAGCACAGAGCCAGGGGAAAACTCCACCCTGCTGGTCAACAAACACACCGAGGGACCCTCTACGTCGCGAGAGGTCAAAGTACACAAAGCAGATCACGACACGCACATGGGGCCCACACGACGAGTGGCCCCACGTCAACCCCAACTGAGCGCACAAACATTCTCAGGTACAAACCACACGTACCTCCAAGCGCTCCCGTATACTTCCAGAGTATACCTCGTTCTAGCCCAAAGGCTATCGTGCACACGGAACCCAGCGTCAACGTGAAGGCGTGACGTAACAACTCCACCTCAAAGGCCTAGGCATGGCCAACCACATCTTGTGAATCATTTATATCACTCTTCCAAGAGTGCGCGATCACACGCCAAGGGTCCGCTTCAAACAAGGTATGGAGCACCACCACTTGAGCACCTTCCATGCTTCCACTTTTAATAAGATCGTGCTAGAGGCTCCGCACAGCCAAATGGATCGTACCGTTGAAATCCTCGCAGAAAAACACGTGAGTTAGACCACTTACTCGCCTCCAACGGATATCTGACGAAAAAGTCGCCAACACCGCCTCACGCCCGAACGGCGCCCCGTGATCCCGAGCATCAGCCCCGAAAACAGTCGGGCCCATCACACCAATGCGATCCCCTCGGGAAAACACGTCAAAAGCACTACTCACTTGAGTGAAATAGATATCCGGAGAAAAAGGTGTGTTCCGGTTTACTGCACACGAGCGGTGCTTCGTGGGACCCGCAACCCGGTCCCGAAACTCAACGAACGGATCGCACCGTTGCGATCCTCTCGAAAAGCACACAAGATGGACTATTCACTTGTCCAAAGTGGTAGCCCGGTGATAAAGATGGAAAATCACCGTCGACGCCCAAACGGCCCTCGTGGGCCCCACACCATCATGCCGAATTAGAGCGGGCGGATTTCACCATTGCAATCCCCTCGGAAAAACATCCAGAATCGACTGCTCGCACACCCTGAACAGACGCCCGGTGAGAAAGGCGTGAAACGCTGCACGCAGCTCGAAAGACGGGTCGTGGCGCCCACGCCTCAAATCCAGTCTCAATGCCCGAAACTACCTTGGAAACCTCCGCCTCAGTGCTAGGGGCGCAACGCCGCTGACGACGCTCAAAACGGACGTCAGATGCGTCTGCGCCGCCCAAAACAAGGATCTCAGGAAAAACACTCGTCCACTTAAAGACATGTCGCGCCTCCGCGGCCCCTCGTTTTGGGAATTAAAAATTCCTGAAGCCATCTCAAAAGGTCCGCCTCTGCGTCAAATCCACGCTGCCTCAAACGGCGCATAAAACAGATGTCCGTAGCGAAAGCTACGGACGTCGGAAATTTAAAGGGGGGCACTCCCTTGGGCCGGACCGGCCCGGTCCGGCCGGTCCGCCCACAGCCGGCCCGCGGCCCGGCCGCGGGTCCGGTTCAGTCTGTCGTGACCAGTTGGCCGCGGCCCGCCGCCACCGACCGGCCGTCAAGGTTGGTCTCCTTTCCCCTGTAGCGACCTGCGTTACGCGGGTCGCGGTCGCGCCGCACGGGGCCGCGCTCCTCGCGGCCCCCCTCTGCCCTACGCCAGAGCCGCCCGGGACCCCGCCTGATGTCGCCTTGAAGCCAGACGCGCTGTCTCCCTCGCACGCCCGGCCGCTTCCGCTGGCCGCTCGCCCGACCGAGCCACCTCAAGCCGAGAATCCACGCCGACCGCCGCCGCCCGCACTCACAGGACCCCCCAAATTCCCGCAAACTTCGGCGAACAATTGCGAATGCCTCCGAACTCCGATTTCAAATCTGAAACAAGCGTCGGAAAGAGAATAAAATCTACTTCGCATTCATGGTATTTTTTTGATAATTCTATAGAGATTTGATACAAAAATTTGAGCCCAAAATAGGTGCGGAAAAAGAAAATAAAAACGACGAATCCTACCTCGATGGGCTTCGCCCGAAGCTTCACCGCGATCCGTCGGAGCCGCGCCTCGCCGGAGCTGTCTCGCCGGAGGAGGAGGGGGATAGGGAGAGGAGGGGATACCTTGAGGGGGGGTGTTTCACCCGGGGAGAACAAGGGAGGGGAGGAAGAAGGAGGGTTTAAATAAAAATAAAAAGAAATTTTAATTAATTAAACCCATAATTTTCCTCGCATCTGAAACCTTTGGCGAGGTCAAAATTAAACCTCCCCTAGGGTAAACACCACATCCCGAGTACAACGGTGGTCTCAGAATTTGATTCCGAGCTTCCGTTTTAAATTTATAAAGCTGAACTCCCAAAGCCGCCAAATTACGAAAACGCCCCTGGGGACATTTTTCACAGACGGCCCCCGCCCGCAAAACTTATACCCCTTCTAGGGTAAACGGAACGCTCTGAACTCAACGGTGCTCTCGGTTTTCCAATCCGAGCCACCGTTTAAGAGATACTAGCGTTTAACCATTAAACGAATTAATTAATTAATTAATTAATCCGTTTAACGTTCTGAAAGCGAGCGAGGGATCCAAACATCCCGCGCCAACAAGTTTTATGTCGTTCCTATGGTAAACACCCCATCAAGGACTCATCCGTACACTCGTATCTCTGATCTAAAGCACCATTTAGAAGTTATCCCATTTATTTGGCGTTTCCAGTGTGAACGCATTGAAAATTTAATTCCGGCTACTCTGGGGCTCGGAATCACACGCCGTCTGAAGGCGCTGCTCTGGAATATCGTCAAAAATATTCCAAAGTCTTTCACAGCAAAAACCGGGTTCTTACAAAAAAAACCTGAAAAAACCTAAAACCAGTGAAAACTCTAGAAAACCATAAAACCCCTAAAAGCTGAAAAAAATCTAAAACCTCCAAAAGACCCTACAAGCTCTGAAAACCTTAAAACCCATAAAACCCGCAGAAAACCCATAAAACCCGTCAAAATCCCTAAAAATCCTAAAAACTATAAAATCATAAACCCCCCAAAAAGTCCACGAAAACATAAAAAACCATAAAAATGCTGAAAAACCCTAAAAACTATAAAAGACCATAAAAACCTTAACCCCCCCCCAAACAAAAACACAAAAAACCCTAATATGAAACTAAAAACTCTAAAAACTTAAAAAAACCCTAAAAACATTAAAAATTTATAAAAAAATTAAAACCTGAAGACACTCAAAAAACCTTAAAAATCCAAAAAGAACCTAAAAACCCTGAAAAATTCTAAAAACCCTAAAAAATCCCAAATACCATAAAAATTCTAGTACCCCTAAAAATACATGACAACATAAAACCCCCAAAATAAATAAGAAACCATTAAAAACCATAAAAACCCCTAAAACCCTTAAAAACCCTAAAAGCCCATAAAAATTCTAAAAACCTCTAAAAACCCTAAGAACCCTGAAAATGTCAAAAAAATCTAAAAACACTTAAACCCATAAAAAACTCAAAAAAAACCTCAAAATCCCAAAATGACCCTAAAATCCCTCGAATTACCTAAAAACCTTGAAAAACCTAAAACTATAAATACCCCTAAAAATCCTAAAAAACCCTCGAAATCCATAAAAACCAAAAAAATCCCCCCCCCAAATTCCCTGAAAATGTAAGAGACACTAAAACCTTGAGAACCCCCTGAAAACCAAGAAACACCCTAAAAAACTTCAAAAACCCTAAAAACCCATACAATTCTAAAAAACAATTAAAACTCTAAAAATCAATAAAACCCCTAAAATGTTAAAAAACTCTATAAAACCCTAAAAACCCTTAAATACTGAAAAAACCATAAAGACCCAAAAAGACAATAAAAACCCTAAAAACCCTTTAAACCCTAAAACTCTTGAAAACCCCTAAAAACCCTCAAAATCTCTAAACCCCTCAAATATCTAAAAACCACAAAAATCCTAAAAAATCCCTAAATATCCATTAAAATATAAAAAACTTAACAACCTTGAAACCATAAAAATCCCTAAAACCCATAAAAATACTAAAAAACCTTAAAATCCCTAAAAACCCACTAAAAATTATAAAAATACTTAAAACCCATAAAACTTTTAAAAACTCAAAGAAAAGCCTAGAACACAAAAAGACATAAAAAACATGAAAAACACTGAAAACCTTGGAAAATAAAACATTCATCAAAATCCCAAAAACCCAAAAAACACTAAAAACCATAAAAAACCTAAAACCCCCTAAAATCCATGAAAATGTAAGAAACCGTAAAAATCATGAAAAAAAACCCGAATACCATTAAAACTCTTAAAACCTTAAATACCCTAAAAACCCATAAAACCCCTAAAAATCCATAAAAACTCAAAAAACCCTAAAACCCAAAAATGCCCAAAAATCCCTAAAAAACCTTAAAACCCTAAAAACACTTAAAAACCCTCAAAATCCTAAAAACCCTAAAAACTAGAAAAATCCTAAAAAATCCCATAAAAATACATGAAGACATAAAAAATCCTAAAAACTGTGAAAAAACTCTAAAACCCCAAAAAACCCTGGAAAAACCCTAAAAACCATAAAACCCCCTAAAATCTTTAAAAACCCATAAAACCCTAAAACCCATTAAAAAAATATAAAACCCTCAAAGTTCATAAAAATGTTATAAAACTTTAAAGAAAAATAAAAACCATAAAAACTCAAAAAAAACCCTAAAACCCAAAAAGACTACCATAAAAACCCTAAACACCTAAAAACATTTGAAAACCCCTAAAAACCATAAAGATCCCTAAAAACCCTAAAACACAAAAAATAATAAAAAACCTAAAAAACCATTAAAAATCAATGAAACCCTAAAAAATCCTAAAAACCCCAAAAAATCCCCTGAAAATCGAAAAACACCTAAAAACCTTGAAAACCCTAAAAATCCATAAAATCCCTAAAAAATCACAATAACTATGAAAACCCTTAGAATACCTAAAAACGTTAAAAAACTCTAAAAACCCTTAAAACCCTAAAAAACTCAAAAAACCCCTAAAACTCCAAAAAGACCATAAAAACCCTAAAAAACCCTAAACACCCTAAATCCCCTAAAAACCTTTAAAAACCCTCAAAATCCATAAAACCCCTAAAAAAAGGAAAAACTTAAAAGCCCTAAAAATCCATGAAAATTTAAAAACCCATAAAAACCATAAAATCCCCTAAACTGTAAAAACCCATAAATCCACTAAAAACTCTAAACACCATTTAAAAATATAAAAACTTTATAAGATTCTAAAAACTGATAAAAAACCCAAAAAACTTAAAAAACCCTAAAAACAAAAAAGACCCATCAAATCCTAAAACCATAAAAACAAGAAAACCCATGAAAACCCCTAAAACCCCTAGAAACCCTAAAAACCCTACAAACCCCTAAAAAGAATAAAAATCATAAAAAAAACCCTAAAAATGCAAGAAAACGTAAAAGTCCCTAAAAACCCATTAAACCATAAAACCCCTTAAAATCATTAAAAAACCCTAAAAACCCATAAAACCCCTAAAAGCCACTAAAAACTTAAATACCCCTAAAAATGTTTAAAAACCACTTAAAACCCTTTAAACCGTAAAAAACTCAAAAAAACCCTAAAACCCCCAAAAGACCGTAAAACCCTGAAAACCCCAAAACCCTAAAAACCCCTTAAAATCCCCATAAACCCTTGAAATCCCAAAAAACCCTAAAAAACCCAAAAGACCATAAAATTCATAAAACCACAAAAAATCGATGAAAACATAAAAAACCTAAAAACTCTGAAATCCCCTTGAAAACCATAACAAACTTAAAAACCTTAAAAACCCAAAAAACCAAAAAAAACCCTAAAAACACTTGAAACCCCCTAAAACCCCTCAAAATCTCGAAATCCCCAAAAAAGAATAAAAATATTAAAAAATCCATAAAATCTATGAAAATGTAAAAACCCTAAAAACCATGAAAAACCCCTCAAACCCATAAAAATCTCCTAAAAACATTAAAAAATCTTAAAACCTAAAAAACCACTACAAACCTAAAAACCCTTAAATCCCTTACAAACATTAGAAAACTATATAAACCTTGTAAACTATAAAAAAAACTCAAAAAATCCCTGGAAACCCAAGAGATCGTAAAAATCCAGAAAACGCCAAAAAACCTGTAAAACCCTTGAAAAACCCTAAAAACCATCAAAAACCCTAAAATCCATGAAACCCCTAAAAACCCTAAAACCCCTAAAAATCCTAAAAAATCCTAAAACCTCATAAAAACCCCCAAAATTCTAAAAACCCTTTAAAGCCCAAAAAACCTTAAAAAATCCAGAAACCATAAAAACCATAAAAAACTAAAAAACCAGAAAAGCCCAAAATCCCAAAGGACCCTAAAAAACTTGAAAGACCCTAAAACCCTTGATAACCCTAAAAACCCTCAAAATTATGAAAAACCCTAAAAAACCATAAAAACCAAAAAATATAAACAAAACCTATAAAATCAATGAAAATTTAAAAAACCCTATAAACCCTGAAAACCCCCTAAAAACCATAAAAACCACTGAAAACTTAAAAACCACAAAACCCACAAAACCCCTAAAAACTACTAAAACTCTAAAAACCCTTAAGGCCCCTAAAATGTTAAAAACTCTAAAAATTCTAAAAAACACTAAATTCTAAAAAACTCAAAAAAAAACTCTAAAATCCCAAACAGACACTAAAAAACTTGAAAACACATAAAAACCATCGAAAAAGCCTAAAAACTTTCAGCATCCCTAGAAACCCAAAAAACCCCAAAAAACCATAAAAATCCCAAAAAACCCATAAAAATCCATGAAAATGTAAAAACCCTAAAAACAATGAAACCCCCTAAAAACCATAAACCCCCCCTAAAAACATTAAAAAACCAAAAACACTGATAAAAACCCTAAAAACCCACTGAAAACTTTAAAAACTATCAAAACCCCTAAAAACATTAAAAAACTCTAAAAAACCTTAAAAACCCTAAAAAACTCAAAAAAAATCCGTAAAACCCAAAAGACTCCTAAAAACCACTAAAAACCTAAAAACCCCTAAAAATCCCTAAATTCTTTTAAAAAGCCTAAAAATACAAAAAAAAACTCTAAAAACCGCTAAAAACTCTAAAACCCCATTAAACCCCTAAAAATGTTAAAAAAACTATAAAAACCTTTAAAACCCCGAAAAACTCAAAAATACCCTAAAAACCCTTTGAAACACTGAAAACCTCAAAAACTGCTAAAACCCCTAAAAACCCTAAAATCCCTAAAATCCCTAAAAAACCATAAAAGCCATAAAATCCTCAAAAACCCTAAAAACCTTGAAAAACCCTTAAAACCTCCTTAAAACAATACCCCCTCCCTAAAATAATTAGAAAATCCTAAAAACCCACTAAAAACTCTAAAACCCTTACAATAGCTAAAAATGTTAAAAAAACTCTAAAAACCCTAAAATGCTAAAAAACTCAAAAAAATCCTACAAACCCCAAAAGACCCTACACACCCTGAAAACCCCTGAAAACTCTAAAACCACCCAAAAACCATAAAATCCTCAAAAAACCCATAAAACCCTAAAAACCACTAAAAACACTAAAAACCTTTAAAACCCCCAAAAACCTTAAAAAGAACTAAAAAACCTTAAAACTCAAAAATCCCCTAAAAACACCAGAGACACTAAAAACCCTAAAAAACACTAAAAACCATAAACATCCTAAATAAACCCTAAAAATCAATGAAAACATAAAAATCCAATAAACCCTAAAAACCACAAAACCCCTAAAAACCCTAAAAAATCCATAAAACCCCTAAAAACCCTAAGAAAACCAGAAAACCCCCCAAACTATTAAAAACTCTAAAAAACCTTAAAACCCCCCAAAACATTAAAACCCTCTAAAAACCTTAAAAACCCTAAAAAACTCAAAAAAAAATCTTGAAAACCCAAAAAGATCCTAAAAACCTAAAAAATCATAAAAACCTATGAAAAGCCCTAAAACCCTCAAAATCTCTAAAAACACTAAAAAACACTAAAAACCATAAAAATCATAAAAACCATAAAAATCCTAAAAACCCTAAAATCCATGATAATGTAAAAACCCTAAACACCCTAAAATACCGCAGAAATCCAGAAAACCCCCTAAAACCTTAAAAAACCATAAAACCCCATAAAAACCCTAAAACCACTAAAAACTCTAAAACCCCTCAAAATCCCTAAAAATATTAAAAAATCTAAAAAACCTTAAAAACCCTAAAAATTCAAAAAACCCCTAAAAGACATGAAAAAGACTAAAAACCCTGAAAACCCTAAAAACCATTAAAACACTAAAAACCCTGAAAACCGCAAAAAACCATGAAAACCCTAAAACCCCTCAAAATGCATAAAACCCTAAAAACCCCATAAAAAACAATGAAAATGTAAAAATCCCTGAAAACCCCTAAAAACCATAAAACCCCTAAAACCATTACAAAACCCTAAAATCCCATTGAAACCATAAAAACCCATGAAAAACATTACAAACCCATAAAGCCGCTAAAAATGTAAAAAAAAAATCTAAAAAAACCATATAAACCCTAAAAAGTAAAAAAAAACCCCTAAAAACCAAAGAAGACCCTAAAAACCCTAAAAATCCCTAAAACTCTAAAACCCCCTGAAAATCCCAAAAAATCTCTAAAACCCCTAAAAACCCTAAATCCATAAAAATCCTAAAAAACCCCTCAAAGTCTATGAAAACATAAAAACCCCTAAAACCCTGAAAACCCCCGAAAAACCATAAAATTCCAAAAAAAAAACATTAAAAAACCTAAAAACCCATAAAATCCCTAAAAACCACTAAAAACTCTAAATACCCTTAAAACCCTAAAAACATTAAAAAAAACTCTAAGAAACCTTAAAAGCCCAAAAAACTAAAAAAAACAAAAATGAAAAAAAAGACCCTAATTAACCTTGAAAAACAATAAAAATCCTAAATCCCTAAAATCCCTAAAAACCCTAGAAACCATAAAAATCCTAAAAACCCCTAAAAGTACATGAAAATGTAAAAAAAACTAAAAACCCTGAAAACCTCCTGAGAACAGCAAAAACTTCTAAAAACCATAAAAACCCTAAACACCCCTAAAACCCCTAAATAACCACTAAAAACTCTAACAAATCTCAAAACCAATAAAAAGTTTAAAAAACTCTAAAAAACCTTAAAACCATAAAAAACTCAAAAATCCCTAAAATCCCAAAACACCATAAAAACCATAAGAACCCTAACAACCATAAAAACCTTTGAAAAACCCTAAAACCCTCAAAATTCGTAAAAACCATAAAAAAACCCTAAAAATCTAAGAAAACATAAAAAACCTTAAAACCCTATAAACACATAAAAACTATAAAACCCCCCTAAAACCCTAAAAACCCACTGAAAACTCTAAAAAACCTTAAAACCCCAAAAAATGTTAAAAAACTCTAAAAAACCTTAAAAATATAAAAAAATAAATAGACCCCCCTAAAAACCGTTAAAAACACTAAAACCCAGGCCATGAAAAAAAAAACTAAAACACATAAAAACTCTAAAAACCCACTAAAAACTCTAAAAACCATTAAAAACCCTAAAAATGATAAAGAGATCTAAAAAATATTAAAACCCTAAAAAACACAAAAAAAAATCGAAAAATAAAAAAAGTACACTAAAATTCCAAAAAAACACTAAAAACCCAAAAGCCCCCAAAAGCCCCTAAAAACCTTTAAATCCTTCAAAATCCCAAAAAAAATCCAAAAAACCCTAAAGACTCTAAAAATCCTAAAAACCTCCTAAATATCAATGAAAACCTAAAAAACCCTAAAAACCTTGAAAACCCATGAAAAACAAAAAAACACTAAAAACCTTAAAAATCCCTAAATCCCCATAAAACACTAGAAACCAATAAAAACTATAAAAACCCATAAAACTCCTTAAAAAGTTAAAAAAATCTAAAAATACTAAAATATAAAAAAAACTGTAAAAACCAAAAAAGTCCCGAAAACCATGAAAAACCCTAAAAACATTTGAAAAACACTAAAACCCCCAAAAATACTTAAAAACCCTAAAACAATAAAACAAATACTAAAACTAAAGAAACCCTAAAACCCCTAAAAATCCTTGAAAATGTAAAAACCCTGAAAAACCTCTAAAAAGCATAAAACACCCTAAAAACTTAAAACCCCTAAAAACCCATAAAAATCCAAAAAAACCACTAAATACTTAAAAAACCCTTTAAACCCCAAAAAACATAAAAAAACTCTAAAAAACCCTTAAAAATAGAAAACCCTAAAAAATCAAAAATATCCTAAATACCACGGAAACCATAGAAGCCCTAAAAACACAAAAAAATCCCTAAAACCCCTCAAAATCCCTAAAAACCATTAACCACCCAAAACCCCTAAAAATCCACATAAAAAAACCCTAAAAACCATAAAACCGTTAAAAACCTTTAAAAACTCTAAAACCCCACTAAAATCTCTAAAAGACCCTCAAAATCAATCAAAAATCCTAAAAAACCTTAAAACCCCCAAAAAATATTAAAAACCCTTAAAAATCCATTAAATATAAAGAACCCAAAAAACCCTGAAAAACCATAAAAATCCCTAAAACCCGTAAATACCCTTAAAACCCCACAAAAAACCCTAAAAACCCACTAAACACACTAAAAACCTCAAAATCCCTAAAAACATTAAAAAATATAAAAATCCTTAAGAACCCTAAATACTTAAAAAAATCCTAAAAACCCAAAAGACCCTAAAAAACCCGAAAACCCTTAAAAACCCGAAAAAGCCCCTAAAGACCCCAAAAACCCTTAAAATCCCTAAAAATCCTAAAAACCCACTAAGAATCCATGAAAACGTAAAAAACCCCTAAAACCCCTAAAAAAACCCCTGAAAAACATTAAACCCCCTAAAAACCTTAAAATCCCAAAAAAACCATAAAACCCTTAAAACAACTAAAAACTATAAAAACCTTTTAAACCCCTAAAATTTTGAAAAAATACTAAAAAACAATACAAACCCAAAAAAACATGAAAAAAAATCATAAAAACCCCAAAGGACCATAAAAACCAAGTAAAACCTTAAAATCCCTAAAAACCTCTGATAAAACATAAAATCCCTCAAAATCCTCAAAAACCCTAAAAAACCTAAAATCCTGAAAAACCCCTAAAATCCATAAAACCCCTAAAAACCTTAAATACACTAAAACACATAAAAACCCTAGAACTCTTAAACTTTTTAAAAACACTTAAAACCCCTAAAAATTTTAAAAACACTAAAAAACCTTTAATGCCCTAAAAATTGAAAAAATCCTAAAAAACCAAAAAGACCCTAAAAGCCCTGAAAAACTCTAAAAACTCCTAAAACCCCTCAAAATCCCAAAAAAACCCAAAAAAACCTTAAACCCCATAAAAATCCAAAAAAAACCCTAAAATCCATGAAGACATAAAAAACCATAAAAACCCTGAAAACCCCTCAAAAACGATAAAAACTACAAAAAACCTTAAAAACCCTAAAAGCTGACTAATACTCTAAAAACCCTTAAAACCCAAAAAACAATAAAATCTATAAAACACCTTAAAACCCGTAAAAACTCAAAAAATACTATAAACCCAAATAGACCCTGAAAACCCCTAAAAACCATCAAAATCTCTAAAAACCCTAGAAAACCCTAAAATCCAGAAAAAACCCAAAAACCCAAAAAAAATCAATAAAAACCTCAAAACCCCCCAAATCCCTAAAAACCCTAAACATCCTAAAAACCATAAAAATCATAAAAATCCATGAAAACATAGAAAATCCTAAAAATCCATAAAACCCCCTGAATACCATAAAAACCTCTAAAAACCATAAAAACCCCTAAAACCCCATGAAACCTTAAACCCACTAAAAATTCTAAAAACATATAAACCCCTAAAAAAATTTAAAAACTCTAAATAAAAATAAAAAATCTAAAAAGTAAAAAAACTCCGAAAAACCAACAAAATCCCTAACAAACATAAAAACCAAAAAAAATCTGAGAAAACCACTAAAAATCCATGAAAACATAAAAAACCCTAAAAACCTAAAACCGTTGATAGCCCTTAAAACCCATAAAATTTTAAGAAAATACAAAAAAACTTAAATACACTAAAAAATAAAAAAACTCTAAAAATCCAAAAAGACCCGAAAAACCCTGAAAACCACTAAAACCCATGAAAATCAAAAAAACCCTAAAAACCCTGAAAATTCCTGAATACTATAAAAACCCTAAAAACCTTAAAAACCCTAAAACCCAATAAAAACCCTAAAAACAACTAAAATCTCTAAAATCCCTTAAAACCCCTTAAATTTTTTAAAAACTCTAAAAAACGCTAAAACCCATAAAAATCCTAAAAATCCAAAAGGCCCTGAAAAAACCCTAAAAATCCTAAAAACCCCTAAAAACCCCTAAAAACCCTCAAAATATATAAAAAATCTAGAAAACCCTAAAAACCATAAAAATCCTAAAAGATCCCTAAAAATCCTTGAAAACATAAAAAACTTTAAAAACCCTGAAAAACCTTAAAAACCATAAAAACTGAAAAAAAAACCATAAAAAACCATAAAATCCCATAAAACCGCCCTAAAACTCGAAAAACTCTTAAAACCCCTAAAACGTTAAAAACTCTAAAAAACCTTAAAAACCCTAAAAAACTATAAAAACCCTAAAAACACAAAAAAATACCTAAAAACCCTTGAAACCCCCTAAAACCCCTCAAAATCACTAAAAACCATAAAAATCCTAACAGAATTCTAAAATCCATGAAAATGTAAAAAAAACATAAAAAACCCCTAAACTCCATAAAACCCCTAAAACCCTTAAAAACCACCAGAACCCATAAAACCACGGAAAAATCTAAAAACCCTTTAAACTGTAAAAACCCAAAAGACCATAAAAACCCTAAAAACCCCTAAAAATCCTAAAAACCTCTTAAAAAGCATACAAACACTAAAAATCCCTAAAAACCCTAAAAACAATAAAAATCCGAAGAAACCCCTAAAAATCCATGAAAATGTAAAGAACTCTAAAAAACATGAGAAACCCCTAAACACCATAAAACCATTAAAAACCTTAAAAACCCATAAAAACCATAAAATCCCAAAAAGTCCCTAAAAACTTGGAAAAACCCCTAAAAACTTCTCAAAAACCCTAAACCCCTCAAAATCTCTAAAAATATTTAAAAACCATAAAATCCTGAAAAAACCCCAAAATTCCATGAATACGTAAAAACCCCTAAAACCCTCTAAACCCATAAATTCCCCTAAAAACCTTAAAAACCCTAAAACCCCAGAAAAAACACTAAAAACAACAAAAATACTTAAAACCCCTAAAAACATTAAAAACTCTAAAAAACCTTAAAACCGTAAAAAACTCCAAAAAACCCTAAAACCCACAAAAGATCCTAAAAACCCTAAAAAACCCTAAACCCTATGAAAAACCATAAAAATCCTCAAAATCTTTAAACCCTCAGAAAAACCCCTGAAAACCATAAAACCTCCTAAAAACTTAAAAACCGTAAAAAAACCTCTCGCAGTTGCTCTTGCCTGGTCTCTTGTGGATATGGAAACTACACTTGACTGGTTGGTTTTGTGCTGATAGGGTGTTGTGGCTTAGGTTGCTGGATGCAAGGTTTTAGAGATGCCTTTTTGGTTTGGTAGCTTTTGACTGCTCGTGTTGGGGAGGAGTTTTTTGTGCTTTTGGTTCTGATTGTCGTTTGATGTGCTTTGTTGGGCATGCAAGTTGGTGAAGGTCTGTTTCTTTCTTGGCTGGGGTGCGTCTAGTCGTGGACTTGTGCAGAAGCTTGCTAGTTGATAAGAACAGTGGACTGTGGAATGCTGGTCTTTGGCTTGGGTTTTGCTTCTTGTTTTTTTTTTGTTTTCGACCTTCAGGGCAGTTGTTTCACCCATAGTGATCGTTTTTAATTCAATTCCTTTTCCCTTTTATATATCATGTTCTATTTGCCTTGTAAAAAAATCCTGAAAAAACCTAAAACCACTAAAAACTCTAAAAACCCTTAAAACCCATAAAAAAGTTAAAAACTCTAAAAAACCATAAAACGCCTAAAAACTGAAAAAGAAAACCTTAAAACCCCTAAAATCTACGGAAAACCCCTAAAACTCTTCAAAATCCCTAAAAACCCTAAAAACTATAAAAGTCATAAAGCCCCCAAAAAGTCCATGAAAACATAAAAAACCATAAAAATGTCAAAAAACCCAAAAAACTTTAAAAACCCATAAAAACCTTAAAACCCCCCAAAAAACCCAAAAAACCCTAAAATGCAACTAAAAACTCTAAAAACCTGAAAAAACCCTAAAAACTTCAAAAATTTATAAAAAAATTAAAACCTGAAAAAACTCAAAAAACCCCTAAAAATCCAAAAAGAACCCAAAAAACCCTAAAAAATTCTAAATATCCCTTAAAACCCTAAAAAATCCTAAAAACCATAAAAAACCGAGTACCCCCTAAAAATAATGACAAAATAAAACCCCTGAAATCAATAAAAACCCTTAAAAACCATAAAACCCCTAAAACCCCTAAAACCCTTAAAAAACCCCCCAAAAGCCCATAAAAATCCTAAAAACCACTAAAAACCACTAAAAACCCTAAGAACCCTTGAAAATGTTAAAAAAAGATAAAAAACCTTAAACACATAAAAAACTCAAAAAAAACCCTAAAAACCCAAAATGGCCCTAAAAGTCTAGAAAAACACTAAAATCCCTCGAATTACCTAAAAACCCTAAAAACCATAAGAACCATAGAAATTCAAACCCCCCCCCCAAAACTCAATTAAAATGTAAAATACCTTAAAAACCCTGAAAAACCCCTAAAAACATAAAACCCACAAAAACCATTAAAAACCCATAAATATAACTAAAAACTCTAAAAAAATTTAAAACACAAAAAATATTAAAAAACTCTAAAAATCTTAAAACCCCAAAAAAAACTCAAAAAAACCCTAAAGCACAAAAAGATCCTAAAACTCCTGAAAACCCATAAAAGCCCCTGAAAAGCTCTAAAACCCCTCAAAATCCATAAACACCCTAAAAATAATAAAATCCTAAAAAATCCCAAAAAATCCATGAAAATATAAAAAAATCCTAAAAACCCTTAAAAACACCTGAAAACCATAAAACCCATAAATATCTAAAAAACACTAAAACCCATAAAACCCCTAAAAACCCTCAAAATCCAGAAAAACCCTTCAAAACCATAAAAATCATAAAAACCACTAAAAATCCATGAAAATGTGAAGAACTCTAAAAACCATAAAACCCCTAAAAACTATAAAACCCCTAAAAACCTTATTAACCCATAAAAACCACTAAAACTCTAAAAACTCATAGAGCCCCAAAAAATGTTAAAAACTCTAAAAAACCTTAAAACCTTAAAAAACTCAAAAAAACCGTAAAAACCCAAAAAAACACTAAAAACACATAAAACCCCTTAAAACCCATAAAACACCTTAAAACCCATAAAACCCCTAAAAATCACTAAAAACCCTAAAAACACTAAAAACCATAAAAATACTAAAAACCCCCAAAAATCCATGAAAACATAAAAAACCCTAAAACCAAAAAAAACGTTGAAAACCACAAAACACCAAAAAACCTTAAAAGGCCCTAAAAACTGATAAAACCTTTAAAAACCACTAAAACATCTATAAACTCTTTAAACCCCTAAAAACAATTAAAACTTATAAAAAACCTTAAAACCCGTAAAAACTCAAAAAAAACACAAAAAACCCAAAAGGCCCTAAAACCCTGAAAAACCCTAAAAACCCTAAAAACCACTAAAAACCCTAGAACCCCTCAAAATCCCAAAAAACCCTAAAAACCCTAAAATCCTAAACCCCCCTAAAAATCCATGAAAACGTAAAAAACCTTAAAACCCTGGAAACCCCTAAAGCCATAAAACCCCTAAAAATAATAAAAAACCCTAAAACCCATAAAAACCCAAAAATAACATAAAAACTCTAAAAACCCTTAAAACCACAGGAAACATTATAAAATCAAAAAAAACTTAAAACCCTAAAACCCTCAAAAAAATGAAAAACCTTGAAAACCCCTAAAACCCCTAAAAAACCCTACACACCCTCAAAATCCCTAAAAATTCTAAAAGACCCTAAAAGCCATAGAAATCCTAAAAAACCCAAAAAATTCCATGAAAATATAAAATACCCTAAAAACCCTGAACAACTTCTAAAAACTATAAAAATCCCCTAAAAACCATAAAAAAACCTAAAACCCTTAGAAACCCAAAAACCATTAAAAACTCTAAAACCCATTAAAACATTAAAAAACTCTAAAAACTGTAAAAAACCCTAAAAAACTCAAAAAACCCTAAAACCCCCAAAACGACCCTAAAAACCCAGAAAAAACGTAAAATGCCAAAAAAAATCTGAAAACCCCAAAAAATAATAAAAATCATTAAAATCCTAAAAACTATAAAAATCCTAAAACCCCCTTAAAATCCATGCAAACATAAAATCCCTAAAAACCCAAAAAGACCCCTGAAAACCATAAAAACCTATAAGAACTTTAAAAAACACTAAAAACCCATAAAAATGATAAAGTCCCCCTAAAAATCCACGAACCAGTAAAAAACCCTAAAAACCCCGAAAAACCTAAAAAACCCTAAAAACCTTAAAAACCCTAAAAACCCACTAAAAACTCTAAAAACACTTAAAACCCTTAAAACATTAAAAAAATCTAAAAAACATCAATACCTCAAAAATTCTCAAAAAAACCCCTAAAAACCACAATATACCACAAAAACCCTTTAAACCCTTAAAAAGCCTAGAACCCCTAAAACCCATGAAACCCCCCAATATCCCTAAAAACCCTAATACCAAAAAAATAAAAAAAAATACAATAAAAATCCAATAAAAATCATTAAAAATACACAAAAACATAAAAAATCCTAAAACCCTAAAAAACCCCATAAAACCATAAACCCCTAAAAATCTTAAAAAACCCTAAAAACCCATAAAAACCCTAAAAGAAACTAAAATGACAACAAACCCTTAAAACCCCAAAAAATGTTAAAAAACCTTAAAACCATAAAAAACTCAAAAAAAAAAACGAAAACACACAAAAGACCCTAAAACCCTCAGAAACCATAAAAACCCTAAAAACCATTGATAAACTCTGAAGATGCTCAGAATCCCTAAAAACCCTAAAAACTGTAAAAATCCTAAACCCCCCCTAAAAATCCAGGCAAAAGTAAAAAACCTGAAAACCCATTGAAAACCATAAAAACCCATAAAAACCATAAAACCCATAAAAACCCTAAAAATAAATAAAAACTCTAAAAACCCTTAAAACCCATAATACATTAGAAAACTATAAAACCCCTTTAAAACTCTAAAAAACTCAGAAACAACCCCTAAAAACCCAAAAGACCCTAAAACCTTAAAAACCCCATGAAAACCCTAAGAACCCTCAAAATCCCTACACCTATAAAAACCCTAAAAACCATAAAAATCCTAATAAACACATAAAAATCCCTGAAAACATAAAAACCCCTAAAAATCCTGAAAGCACCTGAAAACCATAAGACCCCTAAAAACATTAAAACCCTCAAAAAAACCACAAAAAACTCTAAAAAACCCTTTAAACCCCTAAAAACGTTATGGAACTCTAAAAACCTTTAAACCCCTAAAAATCTAAAAAAAACTAAAAACCCAAAAAGACCCGAAAAACCCTTAAAACCCTAAAAATACAAGAAAGCTCCTAAAATCCCTCAAAATTCCAAAAAACCCAAAAAACCTATAACCCATAAAAATCCTAAAAACCCTAAAATCCATGAAAACGTAAAAACCCCTAAAAACCCTTAAACCCCCCTGAAAACCATAAAACCCCAAAAACCTCATAAGACCCTAAAAACCCATACGAACCTTATAAAACCACTAAAAACCCTAAAAACAATTAAAATCCCAAAAATATTATGAAATTCTAAAAAAATTTAAAACCCCTAAAAACTAACTAAAAACCATAAACCCCCCCCCCCCTGAAAACCCCTTTAAAACCCTCAAAAATCCCTAAAACACTAGAAAATCCTAAAACCATAAAAATCCTAAAAAACCCCTAAAAATCCATGAAAACGTAAAAAACGTAAAAAACCCTAAAAACCCCATAGAACCCTTAAAAAAGCTAAAATCTCTGAAAACCCTTTAAACCCCTAAAAATGTTAAAAACACTAAAACACCTTAAAAATCCAAAAAAAAAACCTAAAATCAAAAAAGACCGTAAAAACACCAAAAACCACTTAAACTCTAAAAACCCCTGAAAACCCCTAAAAACTCTAAAAACCATAAAAAACCTAAAAACCCATAAAATCCATGAAAACAAAAAAAACTGTAAAAAAGCTAAAAAACCCCTAAAAACTATAAAACCCCCTTAAAAACAATAAAAACCCTTAAAAACAATAAAAACCCTTAAAAATCCTAAAAACCACTAAAAAATCTAAAAACCCTCAAAATCCCTAAAAACATTAAAAAAACTATAAAAAACCTTTAAACCCCTAAATATTAAAAAAAACCAAAAAACCCAAAAAGCCCTAAAAACCCTGAAAAACACTAAAACCACTAAAAAACACTAAAACCACTAAAAAACTCCTAAAAATTCCTAAAAACCCTCAAGATCAATAAAAACAAAAAAAATCATAAAACCCCGTAACAATCCATGAAAACGTAAGACCCTAAAAATCCTGAAAAACCTTTGAAAATCATAAAAATCCTAAAACCCATTAAAACCCCATAAAAACCTTGAAAACCCACTAAAAACTCTAAAAACCCTTTAAACCCCAAAAAACTTTAAAAACCCTAAAAATCATTAAAACTCTAAAAAATGACCCCCCCAAAAAAAACCTAAAACAAACTAAAATCCTAGAAATACCCCAAAACTCCTTGAAAAAACCAAAAAAAACCCTCAAAATCCATAAAAACAAAAAACCCTATAAACACATAAAAATACCTAAAAAACCACAAAAAACTCTAAAAACCCTTAAAACAATTAAAACCACAAAACATTAAAAAACTCCAAAACACCAAAAAACACTAAAAACTCAAAAAAAACCCCAAAACCCCAAAAGACCTTAAAAATCTGAAAAAGACCATAAGAACCCTAAAAACCCTTAAAACCCAAGAAACAACGTTAAACCTCTCAAAATCCCTAAAACCCTAAAAACCATAAAAAACATAAGAAACCCCTAAAAAATCCATGAAAATGTAGAAAACCCTAAAAAAACTTAAAACCCCCGCAAAACCATAAAACCCCTAAAAACATAAAAAAACCCCCCTCAAAACCCAAAAAGAACCTAAAAACTCAAAAAGTCCCTAAAAACTATGAAAAACTCTAAAAACCCTAAAAACATAAAAATACTAAACCCTACAAATCCCTGAAAACGTAAAACACCCTAAAAACCCTAAAAACCCCTAAAAACCAAAAAACCCCGAAAAACATTGAAAACACAAAAAACCCATAAAAACCCTAAAAACCACTAAAAAATGTAAAAAACTTTTAAAACCCTAAAAAACGCAAAAAAACCCCTAAAACCCCAGAAGGGCCCTAAACCCTAGAAAAACCGTAAAAATCCTAAACACTCATGAAAACACCTAAAACCCTCAAATTCCCAAAAAATCCTAAAAATCCTAAAAATAATAAAAATCTAAAAAGCCCTAAAAATCCATCAAAACGTAAAAAACCCTCAAAACACTGAAAAACACCCGAAATCCATAAAAACTGCTAAAACCCCTGCCTTGCAAAAAAAAACCCCAAAACCCCTTAAAACCCCTATAAACCCATAAAAACCCTAAAACCCGCTAAATACTCTAAAAACCATTGAAACCCCTAAAAACAATAAAAATATCTAATAACCCATTAAAATAGTAAAAAACACAAAAAATTCCATAAAACACAAAAAGACCCAAAAACCCTTGAAAAACCCTAAAAACCAAAGAAACACTGAAAAACCCCAAAACTCCTCAAAATCCCTAAAAACCCTAAAAAAAACCATAAAAATACTAAAAAAAACCCTAAAAATACACAAAAATGTAAAAAACCCTAAAAACCCAAAAACCCTGAAAACAATTAAGCCCCTAAAAACCTTAAAAATACATAAAAATCAATAAAAACCCTAAAAACCACAAAAAACTCAAAACCCTAAAACCCCCTAAAAAGCCTTATAACCCTCAAAGTCTCTAAAACCCATAAAAACCCTAAAAACCCTAAAAATAAAAAAGCCCAAAAAATACATGAAAACATAAAAAACCCTAAAAAACCCATGAAATCCATAAAAACACTAAAAACCTTAAAAAATGTAAAAACCCATAAAACCCCTAAAAACCACTAAAAACTCTAAAAACCTTTTAAACCCCTAAAAACATTAAAAAACTCTAAAACCCCAAAAAAACACTAAAAACTCAAAAAAACCAAAAAGACCCAAAACCCCCCCAAAAACATTAAACCCCCCTAAAACCCCCTAAAATCCCTAAAACCCCTAAAAACCCATGAATACGTAAAAAACCCTGAAAACCCTGAAAATGCTATGAAAAACATAAAACCTCAAAAAACATAAAAAACTCTAAAAACCCATAAAAGCCTAAAATCGACTAAAACTCAAAAAACCCTTAAAAACACAAAAAATGTTTAAAAACACTAAAAAACATTAAAACACAAAAAAAACTAAGAAAACCCCTAAAAACCCCAAATTCCCTAAAAACCCAAAAAAACCTAAAAACCATAAAAATCTAAAAACGCCCATAAAAATCAATGAAAACTTAAAATCCCTAAAAGCCCCAAAAAAACACCTAAAAACCACAAAACCCCTTAAAAAATTAAAAACCCCAAAAAACCCTTAAAACCACTAAAAACATAAAAAACTCTAAAAATCTTTAAAACAATAAAAAACTCAAAAATACAAGAAAAACCCCCCAAAACCCCAAAAAGACCCCAAAAACCCTAAAAGCATAAAAAACCTAAAACCCTAAAGACCCTAAAAACCCTAAAGAAAACTAAAAACCATACAAATCGTAAAACCCCCCAAAAAATAATGAAAACTTAAAAAACCCTAAAAACCCAGAAAACTCCCAAAAAACCATAAAAACCCCTAAAACCACTAAAAGATCCAAAAGACCCTAAAACATCAGAAAAACCCAATAAACCCACAAAATCCATGAGGACATTAAAACCTTAAAAACCCTGAAAAACCGCTAAAAACCATAAAACCTCTAAAAACTATAAAAACCCTTAAAAACCCTGAAAACCAATAAAATCTCTACAAAACCTTTAAACCTTAAAAGCCCTAAAAACCCAAAAAAACACTAAAAACACAAAAGACCCCTAAAATGGTGGAAACCCCTAAAACGCCATTAAAAAACCCTAAAACCCATCAAAATACCTAAAAAACCTAAAAAACCCTAAAAACCACAAAAATCCTAAAAACCTCTTAAAACTATAAAAATGAAAAAAACCCCTAAAACCCCTGAAAAACCCTAAAAATACCAAACACCCCTAAAAAAATTAAAAAACACTAAAAACATTAGAAAAACTAAAAACCCTTAAAAACCCTAAAACCCAAAAAAAACCCTAAACCAACAAAAGGACCCTAAAACCCTAAAAACACTAAAAAACCTAAAAAGCCTAAAAACTACTAAAACCCGTAAAATTCTTCAAAATCCCAAAAACCCTAAAAACCAAAAAAATCCGAAAAACCCATAAAAATCCAAGAAAACATAAAAAACCCTAAAAACTACAAAAACCCCTAAAAACATTAAATAACCCTAAATACTCTTAAAATCCCTAAAACCCCACTAAAACTATAAAAACCCTAAAAACCCTAAAATGTTAAAAAAATCTAAAAAAACCTGAAAACAACTAAAAACTAGAAAAACCACCCCTAAAACCCAAGAAAAGACCCCAAAAACAAACAAAAACCCTAAAAACCCTTGAAAACCTGAAAAACCCTCAAAATCCCTAAAAACCCTAAAAACCCATAAAAACCATAAAAATCTTAAAAAAACCCTAAAAATTCATAAAAATGTAAAAACCCCTGAAAACCCTAAAAACCCCCAAAAACAAAAAAACACTAAATACCCATAAAATCACAAAAACCCCATTAAAAAATCTGAAATCCCTTAAAACCTATAAACACGTTAAAAAACTATAAAAACATGAAAAAATAGATAAAAACCTAAAAACCCAAAAGACCCTAAAAACCCTGAAAATCCCTAAAAACCATAAAAACACATGAAAACCAAAACCCAAAAAAATATCTAAAACCCCTAAAAACCACTAATATCCGTGAAAATGTAGAAAACCCTTAAAACCCCTGAAAACCATAAAACCCCCTAAAAACTTTAAAAACCCGAAAAATCCATAAAACCCCTAAAACCACTAAAAACTATAAAAACCCCCCAAACCCCAAAATACATTAAAAAAATCAAAAAACCCTAAAACACCTAAAACCCCATAAAATCCCCAGATTCAATAAAAACCCTCAAAACACTAAAAACCATAAAACTCCAAAAAACCCCCTAAAAATCCACGAAAAATCAAAAAAAATGTATAAACACCCTGAAAACCATAAAAACCCCTAAAAAGCATTAAAAACCCCAAAACCCATAAAAACCCTAAAAACTACTAAAAAATATAAAAACCCTTAAAACCCATAAAAATGTAAAAAAATTCAAGAAAAACTTAAAAGCCCTAAAAAATCAAAAATACCATAAAACCCCAAAATACCCTAAAAACCTTGAAAACCCCTAAAAACCCTAAAAACCCTGAAAGCCCCTAAAAACCCTAAATACCCCTGAAAGCCCCTAAAAAACCTAAATACCCCTAAATACCCCTGAAAGCCCCTAAAAACCTTGGCAACCGCCGGTGTTGGCTTTGCGTGATCCGGTTGGTGCGGTGGTGGCTTTGTCGTGCCCAGATTGCTCCAGATCTAGTGCTTTGGGTCATCGGATTGGGGGATCTGGTCCGGATTGCCCGATGGCGATGTTGTTGCGTGTCCCACCTCCTGATCTGGCTTCTTGGTGCCTGTTTTCGAGTCCGAAGTGCTGCGAAGGTTCCCCTCCCGTTCTTCAGGTTCGTTCCGAACTTCTGGTGTGCCTTGTTTTAGGACCCGGTTTCGTTGCTACGAAGGTTCCCCTCTCGACTCAAGGTCCATTTCAGCCGGCTTTTGGCGTGCTTGGTTCGAGACCCAGCTTCGATTGCTACTTCCCCCTTCCAGCTCTTGGCCAGTTGCAGATCTGGTGGTCCCGACGCCAGCTTGTCTGCAGGGCTCCTCTGTTTCATTTGCCTTGCGCCAGATCTGGAGGGTGCGGTGTCAGCCCCGGCGTGCTTCCGGCCCCTCACATGTCTTCCTGGTTCGATGTCGGCTATAGGTGTGGCTTGGTGCGCTCAGGTTCGGGTCCGGTTGCTTAGAGGAGGGAGGCTTTGGTTCTTCTTCTGATTCTCTGTCTCTTGCTGCTGCTTATGGTCTTTGGTTGTGGTTTTGTGTGCTGGGTTTTTTTTTACATGCTATGGAGGATTTGATTTGATGTGGGTGCTGGCGAGTTGGTTCGATGGAATGGTTGTTTGGGGCGATTTGGATCGGATGGGATGGTTATGCTGTATGGCTGTGATGTTTTGGTGTTGGTGTTGGATGCTGTTGTTGGCTGCTGGCGCTGGTTGGCTGGATGTTGTTGTGGTCTGTTTTGCTGGTGGTGAATGGTTGTGGTGGTTTGAAATGGTGCTATTGGTGCTGATGGATGTTTGCTGCGCTGGTCGTCATTTGGATGGGAGGTGCTGGATGCTGGTTTTTTGAGTTTGGTTGCTACGAGGTGTTGGATGCTGGGATGCTGGATGAGGGTGGTGGCTGCTTTGCCTTGTGTGTTTTCTTTTTTCGTTCTTGACTTTTTTTTGGTCTTTTGTCTTGGGAAGTTAAGGGTTTTTGGGTGTGGGTCGATTGACCCCTCCCCTCCCTTGTCTGCTGAGTCTCTTTTTTCCTTATAATAAATTTGGGGGTCGGGAATAGCCCGACCCTCACATCTTCTTTGCCCTAAAACCCCTAATAACCCTAAAAACAATAAAGATCCTAAAAAATCCCTAAAAATCCCTAAAAATTGATAAAAACATAAAAACACAAAAAACCCTAAAAAACCATGAAAACCATAAAACCCCATAAGAGTATAAAAAACAGTAAAAACCCTAAAAACCACTTAAATCTCAAAAAACCCTTAAAATCCATAAAATGTTAAAACTCTACAAAACCTTAAATACCGAAAAAATTAAAAAAGCACTAAAATGCCCAAAAGACCCTAAAAACCCCTACAAACCTTGAAAATCCTTAAAATCCCTAAAAACTCTAAATGTGATTAGGAGGCGGGGCTTTGGGAAATGATCAAAGTAGATCATTTTGCTAATCAATTTTGGTGGAAGCGCCTTTGGAATGAATCTGACTGGATCTTGGTGGTAGAGGCCCTCAAAAACAAATCAAGAAGCGTACCTTGGATAATTCTCCCGAATTAGATTGATTGCCTCACGGTATACCAGGACCTCACTCTCAAAAACGTGGGGTGACAAAGGACCACATTGATCTCCTTTTCCTTAAAAACCCTAAAAACCATTTAAAATCCTAAAACCCCCTAAAAATCCATGAAAACGTAAAAAACACTAAAAATCCTTAAAAATCCTTAAAAGCATAAAAACCCTAAAAAAACATAAAAATCCAAAAAAAACCATAAAACCCCTAAAAATCCATTAAAAACTCTTAAAAACATTCAAAATCTTAAGAAAATCAAAAAAACATTAAAAACCCAAAAGACCCTAAAAACCCTAAAAACCGTAAATACCCCCAAAAAATCCTAAAAAACACTCAAAATCCCTAAAACCCAAAAAAAATCCAACCCCCCTTCACCCCAAAAAAATCCCTGGAAATGTAAGAAACACTAAAACCTTGAGAACCCCCTGAAAAACATGAAACACCTTAAAAAACTTCAAAAACCCTAAAAACCCATAAAAATTCTAAAAAACCACTAAAACTCTAAAAACCCATAAAACCCCTAAAATGTTAAAAAAACTCTATAAAACCCTAAAAAACCTAAAATACACAAAAAAACAATAAAGATGCAAAAAGACAATAAAAACCCAGAAAACCCTTTAAACCCTAAAACTCTTGAAAACCCTTTAACCCTAAAACTCTTGAAAACCCTTAAAACCCCTTAAAATCTCTAAAAACCACCAAAATCCTAAAAAATCCCTAAATATCTATTAAAAAGTAAAAAACCATAACAACCATAACAACCCTAAAAACCCACTACAAATTCTAAAAATACTTAAAACCCCTAAAAACATTAAAAAAATCAAAGAAAACCCTAGAACACAAAAAGAAATAAAAAACATGAAAAACACTAAAAACCTAGGAAAATAAAACATTCATCAAAATCCCAAAAACCCAAAAAACACCAAAAACCATTAAAAACCTAAAACCCCCAAAAAAACCATGAAATCGTCAAAAACCGTAAAAATATTGAAAAAAACCTGAATACCATTAAAACCCTTAAAAACCTTAAATACCCAAAAAACCCAAAAAACCCCTAAAAATCGACAAAAAACTCTAAAAACCCTTAAACCCCTAAAAACGATAAAAATCTCTCAAAATCCAAAAAAACCCAAAATACCCTAAAACCCAAAAATACCCTAAAAACCCTGAAAAACCTTAAACCCCTAAAAACACTTAAAAACCCTCAAAATCCTTAAAAACCCTAAAACCCTAAAAACCACTAAAAACTAGAAAAATCCTAAAAAATCCCATAAAAATACATGAAGGCGTAAAAAATCCTAAAAACTGTGAAAAACCACTAAAACCCTAAAAACCATAAAACCATAAAATTCATAAGAAACCCCTAAAATCCATGAAAATATAAAAACCCTAGAAAACACCTAAAAACCCCTAAAATCCTTAAAAACCATAAAAACCCAGAAAAAAACCTAAAACCCATTAAAATTTATAAAAACCCTTAAAGCTCATAAAAACGTTATAAAATTCTAAAGAAACTTAAAAACCCTAAAAACACAAAAAAACCCTAAAACCTAAAAAGACTCTAAAAACCATAACAACCCCTAAAACCCTAAAAACATTTGAAAACCACTAAAAACCATAAAGATCCCTAAAACCCCAAAAAATAATAAAAATTCTAAAAAACCCCTAAAATCCAAGAAAAACTAAAAAATCCTAAAAACCCATGAAAAACCCCTGAAAACCGAAAAACACCTAAAAACCTTGAAAACCCTAAAAATCCTAAAAATCCCTAAAATCCCACTATAAACTCTGAAAACCCTTAAAATACCTAAAAACGTTAAAAAACTCTAAAAACCCTTAAAACCCTAAAAAACTCAAAACACCCACTAAAACTCCAAAAAGACTGTAAAAACCCTAAAAACCCCTAAAAACCCTAAACCCCCTAAAAACCCATAAAAACCCTCAAAATCCATAAAACCCCTAAAAAAATGAAAAACATAAAACCACCTAAAAATCTATGAAAATTTAGAAACCCCTAAGAACCATAAAACCTCCTAAAACTGTAAAAACCCATAAATCCACTAAAAACTCTAAAAACCATTTAAAAATATAAAAACTTTATATGAATAAAAACCCATAAAAACCCTAAAAAACTTAAAAAACTTAAAAAACCATAAAAACCAAAAAGACCCATCAAATCCTGAAACCATAAAAACCCTAAAACCCCTGAAAACCCCTAAAAACCCTAAAAACAAAACAAAACCCTAAAAAGCATAAAAATCATAAAAAACCCTAAAATGCATGAAAACGTAAAAAATCCTAAAAACCAATTAAACCATAAAAACCCTTAAAATCCTTAAAAAACCCTAAAAACCCATAAAAACACTAAAAGCCACTAAACACTTAAAAATCATGTAAAACCTTAAATAAATCAAAAAAACCCCTAAACACAAAAGACCCTAAAACCCCGAAAACCCCCAAACCCTAAAAACACCTTAAAATCCCTATAAACCCTCGAAATCCCTAAAAACCCCAAAAAACCCTAAAGACCATAAAATTCCTAAAAACCACAAAAAATCTATGAAAACATAAAAAACCCTAAAAACCCTAAAAACCCCTTGAAAACCATAACAACCCTAAAAACCTTAAAAACCATAAAAACCAATAAAACCCTAAAAACACTTGAAACCACCTAAAAAACCCTACAAAATATCGAAAACCCCAAAAAGAATAAAAATATAAAAAAATCCATAAAATCTATGAAAATGTAAAAACCCCTAAAACCCATAAAAACTCCTAAAAACATTAAAAAATATTAAACACTAAAAACCACTACAACTCTAAAACCCTTAAATCCCTTACAAATATTAGAAAACTTTATAAACCTTATAAACTATAAAATACTCAAAAAATCCATGGAAAACCAAGAAACCGTAAAAATCCTGAAAACCCCTAAAAACCTGTAAAAACCTAAAAACCCATAAAAACCCTAAAAACCCTCAAAATCCTAAAAACCCCTAAAACCTCATAAAACCCTTAAAACTTTAAAAACCCTTTAAATCCCAAAAAACCTTAAAAAATCCAAAAACCATAAAAAACAAAAAAACCCAAAATCCCAAAGGACCCTAAAAAACTTGAAAGACCCTAAAACCCTAAAAACCATAAAAATTATGAAAAACCCAAAAAAACCCCTAAAAACAAAAAAAATCTAAATAAAACCCATAAAAATCAATGAAAATGTAAAAAACCCTATAAATCCAGAAAATCCCCTAAAACCATGAAAACCACTGAAAACTTAAAAACCAGAAAACCCACAAAACCCCTAAAACTACTAAAACTATAAAAACCCTTAAGGCCCCTAAAATGTTAAAAACTCTAAAAATTCTATAAAAACCATCGAAAAAGCCTAAAAACTTGAAAACACATAAAAACCATCGAAAAAGCCTAAAAACTCTCAACATCCCTAAAAACCCAAAAACCCCCAAAAAACCCCAAAAAACCATAAAAATCCTAAAAACCCATAAAAATCCATGAAAATGTAAAAACCCAAAAAACCCAAAAAAAACCCTAAAAACCATAAACCCCCCTAAAAACATTAAAAAACCAAAAACACTGATAAAAACCCTAAAAACCCACTGAACCGCATGCCCACTCAGGGCAGGCTCCAGAGAAGAGGGTTGACTTTTCCTAATAGATGCTTTCTCTGTGAATCAGCTGTAGAGGATTTGGATCATTTGTTTTTTTATTGTGAATTTTCTAAGAAGATTTGGTCTTCCTTCTTAATCCTTCTTAATGTCAACCGCCATGATTCCTTTATTTCCAACATTATTGCTTGGTGTTCTGATTCGTTCTCTAATGAATCTTTAAAGAGTGATCTGGGCAAGCGTGGGCTGGCTACCTTGGTCTATTTTATCTGGATGGAGAGGAACTCTCGAATGTGTGGCTCTTCCTCTCACAATAGTTGTAATCTTCTTTGGTTAAGGGATGAGTTTTCCATTCAGGCCAGACTTTCTTCTAGCAGGACTTTTCCTAACTCCGTTGAAAACCAGGAGATTTTCCATAGGTGGAACCTCCCAAGATCCCTACTTAGAGGTGGATTTGGCTCCTTTCATTGTATTTGATGAAGGCTGTGTGGTTGTTTGTTCTGGTTGGGTTGATTGTCTGTGTGGGTGTAAGCTGGCACAAGGTCTGGTTTTTTCTGGTGGTCTGTTCTGGATTCTTGGCTGGGCTGATGGTGTTTGCTTGGAGCTGTGGTGGTACCATCCTGCAGCCTGCTTCTGCTGCTTGCGGGTCTTCTTGCAAGCTTGATGTGTGCATGGCTGGATGTTCACTGTTTGTTGGTCTCTTGGTTGCATGGGCTGCTGCCTTTGGGTTGTTGGTCTCTTGGTTGCATGGGTTGTTGCCTTTGGGTGGGTGAGTGTGTGTGTGGGGGTGGGTGAGTGTGTGTGGGTGGATGGGTGCGTGTATGTTTGTGCTTCTTGGGCGGCATTGGATGGTGTTGGTGAGTGTGTGGGTGGGTGGTTTGTTGCAGGTTCTCACTTTGGAGGGCCTTCTTGCTCTTTCTTGGGTGCCGCTGTGACGGTGGCGATGCCCTTGGTGGCTGGTGCATGCGGGTCTATCCCTAGCTGAGAGCTGGATGCCTTGCTTGGATCATGGACTTGGTGTTTGTTACTGCTGGCTCTACTGCTGCGTGGATGTGGTGCGATGCTGGACGTGTGGTGGTCATGGGCCAGTTGCTGCTTGGATTCCTCTGTGGTGTCGGCTTCCCGTTTGCTTGTGCGGTCTGGGACTTCTCCATCCTTTGGCCTGCTGGTTTTCCTGGTGCCCCCTTTCCTTGGGGTATTGTTTCGTTTTCTCTGGTTTCCTGGTTGCCTGATCCTTGTGGTTTGGACAAAGTTGTTTTCATCCCTAGGACGATTGATTGTAATTCATCTTTCGTATTTATATATACATTCTATTTACGTTGCAAAAAAATGTTAAAAAACTATAAAAACCATTAAAACCCCAAAAAACTCAAAAATACCCTAAAGACCCAATGAAACACTGAAAACCTCAAAAACTGCTAAAACCCATAAAACCCCTAAAATCCATAAAATCCCTAAAAAACCATAAAAACCTCAAAAACCCTAAAAATCTTGAAAAACCCCTAAAACCCCCTTAAAAAATAAACCCTCCCCCAAAACCTTAAAAAACACTAAAACCCCATAAAAACCATAAAAAACACTAAAAACTCAAAAAACTCCAAAAACCCTTAAAACCCCTAAAAATGTTTAAAAAATCTAAAAAACTTCAAAAACCCTAAAGAACTCAAAAAACCCCCTAAAAACCCAAAAAAACACTAAAATCCCTAAAAACCCCTAAAAACCCTCAAAGTACCTTAAACCCCTAAAAAGCACAAAAAATCATAAAAATCCTAAAAAACCCTTAAAACTCCATGAAAATGTAAAAATCCCTAAAAACCCAAAAAATCCAAAGAAAACCATAAATAGCCCTAAAATATAAGAAAATCCTAAAAACCCACTAAAAAGTCTAAAACCCTTACAACTGCTAAAAATGTTAAAAAAACTCTAAAAACCTTAAAACTCTAAAAAACTCAAAAAAAATCCTAAAAACCCCAAAAGACACTACAAACCCTGAAACTACTAGAAATTTAGGCTATATCCACGGTTTCAAACCATGGCTATAAGCCCAAAAACCGTGGCTATAGGTTATAGCCACGGTTCAATGAATCATGGCTGGTATTGGCGTGGCTATAGGCCTACTCCTATAGCCACGGTTTAAAACCGTGGATAAAGCCTATAGCCACAGTTCAAACCGTGGCTAAAGCCCTATAGCCATGGTTTAAAACCATGGATAAAGTATTATAGCCATGGTTTCAAACCGTGGAAGAAGGTAAACAACAAACAAGCCTTATAGCCACGGTTAGAAACTGTGGCTATAGATCAAAGTTCAATAAAAAAAACACAGCAGGCCTACAGGCCTGCCAGTTCCCCCTGCCAGTCCCCCCTGCCCCTTGCTAGTCCCCCCTGCCCCCCCCCCCCCCCCCGTCAGCCCCCCCTGCCAGTCCCCCCTGCCCCCTGCTAGTCACCCTGCCCCTGTTATCCCCCCTGCCAGTCCCCCCTACACCCTGCTAGGCCCCCTTCCAGTCCCCTGCTAGTCCCCCTGCCCCCTGCTAGTCCCCCTGCCCCCTGCTAGCCCCCCTGCCAGTCCCTGCACCCTGCCAAGCCCCCTGCCAGTCCCCTGCCAGTCCCCCTGCCCCTTGTTAGTCCCCCTGCCAGTCCCCCCTGCCCCCTGCCACCCCCTGCCAGTCCCCCTGCCCCCTGCTAGTCCCCCTACCCCTGCTAGTCCCCCCATACCAGTCCCCCCCTGTACCCTGCTAGCCCCCCTGCCAGTCCCCTGCTAGTCCCCCGCCCCCTGCAAGTCCCACCTGCCAGTCCCCCCTGCACCCTGCTAGGCCCCCTGCCAGTCCCCTTCTAGTTCCCCTGCCCCCTGCTAGTCCCCCTTCCAGTCCCCCCTGCCCCCTACCACCCCCTACCAGTCCCCCCTACCCCCTACTAGTCCTGCTGCCCCCTGCTAGTCCCCCCCCTGCCAGTCCCTACACCCTGCGAGGCCCCCTGCCAGTCCCCTGCTAGTCCCCCTGCCCCCTGCGAGTCCCCCTGCCAGTCCCCCCTGCCCCCTGCCAACCCCCCTGCCAGTCCCCCCTGCCCCCTACTAGTCCCCCTACCAGTCCCCCCTGCCCCCTGCCAACCCCCCTGCCCCCTACTAGTCCCCCTACCAGTCCCCCCTGCACCCTACTAGGCCCCCTGTCAGTCCCCTACTAGTCCCCCTGCCCCCTGATAGTCCCTCTTCCAGTCCCCCTACCCCCTGCCAACCCCCCTGCCAGTCCCCCCTACCCCCTGCTAGTCCCCCATGCCAGTCCCCCCTGCACCCTGCTAGGCCCCCTTCCAGTCCCCTGCTGGTCCCCCTGCCCCCTGCTAGTCCCCCTGCCAGTCCCCCCTGCCCCCTGCCACCCCCCTGCCAGTCCCCCTGCCCCCTGCCAGTCCCCCCTGCCCCCTGCCACCCCCTGCCAGTCCCCCATGCCCCCTGCTAGTCCCCCCTGCCAGTCCCCCCCTGCACCCTGCTAGGCCCCCTGCCAGTCCCCCTGCCACCTACTAGTCCCCCTGCCAGTCCCCCCTGCCCCCTACTAGTCCCCCCTGCCAGTCCCCCCCTGCACCCTGCTAGGCCCTCTATTGTACATATGTTGGAGTTTTTCAAAGTAGCAACACATCAGAATCCTGTCAGAGTACTGGAAGGTTTTCTTAGGTGGGCCAAATAGACTATGGATGAGCAGCACTTGGTTTTTGGAATGGTGAATAAAGGCTATAGTTGGGATGCCATTGTTGCGGAAACGTCGGGAGTCACAATGATAGAAACGAGAAAAACGAAAGAAAAGAAAGCAAATGACACAGCGATTTAAGTGGTTCGGGAATAATCCCTACGTCCATGGGAGAGGCAGAATTTCACTAGTTCAGGAGCACAAATTACAGAGGGTTTTTCGGTGGAAACCGTAGCCCGAAAATGGGTTATTAAACAATAGAGAAGACGATCACTGTTCGGAAAAGTGGTCCGCGTCGCTACAGTGAAGACAACTGGCTTTGTCAAAAGCGCTACAGTAAAGTTGACCCCGAATTCCACACCGTTATAGTGCCTGTCGGTGTTGGTCGGTCAGCTCCGCTATAGTGGTCAGCATTGCTACAGTGCCTGTCGGTGTTGGTCGGTCGACCCGCGACAGTTGCAGGCCACAAGCAGTCAGCCCAACCGGATCGGGCAACACCAATCCAACAGCCATTACAGCTAGGCTATCTATACTGAAACTGTTTGGTTTTACATGTGATGTTGGTTGATTAAAGGACATAAAGGTTCAAGAAGAACTGCACCGGAAGGAGATCCTACATGTTCCAGATAATGCTATTATGGAGGGAGAGAAGGATATTACAGTTATATCCAAGAACCGTCTTAAAGATGAAATGAGACAATATGATGTTTTTAATGAACAGTGCAAACCAATGTTTCCCATGGTTATAGGTGTTGGAGTTATCACTGCTCTTGGTATCAACGACGATGGAAAGCCTAACCTTGTCCATTTATTACTTTTAGAGGCAAATAAAAAATAAGAATTGGCAGAAACAATGGTTTACTTGATGAAGATAAAGTTTTCTCATGAGTTGAGACTCTTTGAAGCATGTGCAATCAACCAGGCAACAATTTCTGTTAGCGGTTTCTGGATATTCACCTTGAGGACAATGTGGGTTTTTGTAAGGGTGGAAATTCTAGGAGTGTGGATGTGTGGCTGTCAGTTGTGCTTGGAAGGGATGTCCTTATGTGGGTGTGGCTGGTGGGATGTCCTAAGGGAAACATTGTCTTTTACCTTTATTAGTTACTAGGGGTTGGTAATGTAGGTAGGGGTGGATGGTTGTTGGGTTGGGGTATTAAATAATGGCATGGCTAGGAGCCAATACTTGGGAGGTCTGGGACGCCCTTTGAGAAGTGGTATTTCTAGGATAAGTTCTTCTCTTCCCTATTCATTTTCTTTTTAATTTTTTTCTTCTTAGTTTGTTGTTAACTCTGTTCCAATTACTTCTACTGGATATAAAAACTTCTGCCATTTTTTTGTTCTCTTCTTCCTACCTAATCAGAACCATTGTTAGGAAAGAGTCCTAACACTACTCAAAAGGTGTATTTTTATCACTCATTTAAGTAATATTCTCTATAAATATATATGCAACTATTTTTTTAGAATCAGAATGTACTTTTCATTAAGTGTTGTGAAATGTAGCTGAGGATAGTTTAGTTCGCTCATTTGTCCAATGTTTTCAGAAGTGGACTGAACATCGAAATAGCTAAATCATTCGTTAAATATTCAATTATCAAACCATGGTTATACCGGTTATTATTAAAATAATATATTTTTAAAAATATATATCATTAAAATTTACACAATTTATTTTCATTATTGGAGTCGGTGTTCCACATCGGACATGAGTGTTTTGTCATCTTTATATTTCCCTATAAATAATCTCCAAGGCCTCTCTTAAGAGGTATCTTGGGTACTGGTTCACCTCTCTTATCATTCTACATGGTATCAAATGGGGTTTGATAAAAGAACCCTTAGTCTCATTTCTCTAAATTGATCTAGGGTTCATTTCCCCCCACCCCCCCAAGGGGGGCGGCGACCATAAGCCCTTGTCCACCATCGCGAGCAGACTCCACCCCCAGTAGAGCCCTCCTCCCTTCATGAGCGTGACCTCTGCCCATAGCGGCCCTCCTACCGTCATGAGTGTTGGAGTCTGTGTCTCACATCGGACGTGTGAGTGTTTTTTCATCTTTATATTTCCCTATAAATAAACCCCAAGACCTCTCTTAAGAGGTATCATGGGTATTGGTTCACCTCTCTTATCATTCTACAATCATCAACCATCTTTTATTAACTAGATGGATGTAAAAAAAATTCATTTTTACTAAGAGGAAATGAAAATTCAATTACAATCTATGAAATAACAAAAAACGATATCCAAATCACACACCAATTGATCCATGGTATAGAGTGAAGTGGAGACTTATATAATTCTTTATTTATTCTTATTAAAATTAATAAATTATTTAATAAATTAATAAGTATTTGTATTTTAATTTGAAGGGCTGTATTGAAAATGGTAGGTTACAATGCATTGAAAAATGGTGTGTGCCATTATATGGGAAAACGAGTGGGAGAGGGGCGTGACATTTGGAATTCAGCGTTTCAAATCATAAATTATTTTAGATTTCAAATTTCAATAGAAATTAAAAAAATTAAAAAATTAAAAGCTTAATCCACAGACTAGTGGTATGCCAGAGGAAGGAAATCTTCTTTGGTCAAGTCTTTAAATCTTTGGGAGGTGCACCCATTTCAGCTTCTTTTTCCTTTAAAAAAAATATGGAATTGGGGGAACAAATTTTCCAGTTTTGAAAGGTTTTGGCCAGTTTTGAACCATTTTTTCATTTTCCCCATTTCTAGAAGTGCTGGTACCGAACTACTGGCCACACTTATGTAACTGTGATTTGGTTCAATTCTTGTTATGCATCTCACTATTAAGAAAATTCATAGTAATTGCATTCCATATATTGTGTGTTTAGGTGTATCTTTGATTGGATACTTAGTGATTTGATTTATAAATAAAGTGAGATAAAATGAATATGGTGGTTCTTTCCTGTTATCTCATGTCACAGACCTATTATCACCCAATAGTGGACTACAAGTTAGCACTCCCTCAAAAGTACCAGTCAAAGCATGATGTACTTCAAGTGTCTTGGATGCACTAATACTCTCTAGACACAACACATGTTTTTTGTCCTGATGAGGATTAGTAGGATGTAGATGCTTCATTAGAGGAGTATCTCATTCATATTGTTTACTAGAGCGTGAAGACACTCCAAGTTAAATCAGTTCCCCTGGTATAGGTGTTGTAACAACATATTCGAGTACAGGAAGAGACCTAGGAAAGGGAAGATGATATATGAGTTTCGCAGCTATAAATATTCACTAACAATGCCTTTTTACCATAAGATCAACTCAAGGATGAGTTTCATTGATGGGAGGTTGTAATTACCTGCCTTTGCCGGTGGCAGAGTGGCATGAGTGTTTTGCAGGAGGCTGGGGGGTGGTGGCTGGTGTGGTGGCTGGTGCGGTCTAAATTGCAGGTGGCTGGGGGCTGGTGCGGGCTCAAATGCAGGTGGAAGGGGGCTGAAATGATGGTGGAAGGGGGAGGGTTGCAGGTGATGGGGGGATGGTGTGGGCTGGATGTGGCTGGAGCAGGGCCAAACTGCGGCGTGACTGCAGCGTGACCGCGACGTGATCGCGGCGTGACCGCATCGTGACCGCGGCATGACCGCGTCATGTCTGCGGCGTGACCGCAGCATGTTGGCTCGGTCCAACGACATCTGCAGGGCAGCATCTTCCGGATGCAGGTGGAATGGAGATGGAATGCTGGTGGAAGGGGGCTGGTTGCAGGTGCTGGGGGATGGTGCGGGCTGATTCAAAGGTGGCAGGGGGGCTGTTGCGGGCTGGAATATTGGTGGCAGCGGGCTGAAATGAAGGTGGAAGGGGGCTGGTGTGGGCTGGATGTGGCTGGAGCAGGGCCAAATCACGGCATTACCGCGGCGTGACCGCGGCGTGACCGCTGCGTGACCGCAGCGTGACCGCGGCATGACCGCGGCGTGACCGCGGCTTGAGCCTCCTTGAGAGCTTTATCAGGGATAATCAGTGAGTCTACCCCTAGTACCAAGTCCTGACTTTCCACATTCTTACTAGTGTTGAAACTCACTGTTTCCTTTACTTCATGTTTTGAAGCAACAGATGCATCGATGCCTAGCACAACTTTCTCCTGTATAGCAACAAGAACAATATATTTAGCAACCAACTTGAAGTTACTTATAACCTTCTCTCGAGTTTTTTTAGTGTCCACCAGATAGGTTTTTTTGTTGTAAAAAACACTTATGAATCTAACATAGAGAATAAATTTCCTCCCACTGGTGTCATCTCTAACTAAGGTTACCACCAAACCCTTTACCACTGCTTAGATTAGCCTCATCATTTGGAATAGCCAAAGTTTCTTGACTCACTTTCTTTTTCCTTATATCCAGCTTAGCACTCAAAAAAGAAGTAGATTTATATTTCCCTTTAGAAGCAGATTCCTGAACATCATCCAAAATAGAAGGCCAAAGAAGTGATTTCAAAATTGATGCATGTTGAACCCCAGGAAAAAAGACGTAGAAGAAGAAGGTAAATGTGTATCATTTGATCGAGGATTTTTCGACTTTCAGTTTCCCTCAACAGATCTAAAAGGACGATCCTGGAGCATTAGATTGCTCAACCTAAGGCCCGGTACCTTGCGGGTTTATGACTAGAAGCTACAATTTAGTTCTAATGAAAAGAAACTTGTGCACAGATCTAGTTAAAGATTCATAGACTTAATTGGGTACTATGGCACTTGGAAATCTTATATGATATCGCATTCATGATTTTCATTCCAATTAGGATGAACTATTCCACTAAAAATGTAATTTTTTTTCATTATGCGTGTGTATTGGTAGAAGTGGATTTAAGTTATACACTAATTGATCGGGTTTCTCTTTCCCCTCAACAATGTGAAATCTCTCTTAGAATAGAATACAAGAAAATGCATGTGTTCTGTGAGTCCTGATAAAATTATTTCACTCAAAATCTATATGTAGAAGTGATATGTGCTCCAATTTTCAGATTAGAGGTGATGAGGTTAAGAATTGTTGGAGGAAAGGAAAATGTGGGACCAGCTAAACAATTGAGTTTCAGGCTCAACATCAAGCAATTGAAAATTTAGGACATGTCCCTGTTTTAGCCCTAGAGGATCAAGTTCCTGCTAACGATAGGTCTACTATTGCTCAAAAGACATCTTATATGTGTTTGATTTCTAGAGGCTTTGATTTTCCTGTTCATGGATCATCCCCCCATTATAGAGATTATTGTATTTCTATTCCTCCTAACAAGTTGCAAGTGAAGAGTTCCTGGGCTGATATGGAAGAGAAATCTCATACTGCCACTACTATTTTTCTTTGTAATGAATATCTATCAAGGGGTATAACTGATGAACTTGAAGAAGAATTTGATGATACTCAAGCTAAAATGGAATTAGATGTGCAAGGTGATGTATATTTCAATTTCTAGAAAGAACAAAGAACAATCTCTTCAAACTATCATAAAGGAAAATCAAATAAAGTGGCTACTACTTTAGGGAAATTCCAAAGTAGTATATTTATCATATTGAGTGATGAAATAGTGGATGTCTTCACTAAAGTCTAATGTGGGACTGAGAAATTGTGTCAACAAACTGAGGAAGACCACCCCATGGAGGATATGGACCATGCTCATAGTGGATAGAAAATGGATAGTATTTTTTCACCATGTCATGGTAAAACTCGTGGATGTAATGTTTCATTTAAATGATTTATAAAATAGTGGAATCATGGTCATTTTTCAGTCCATAGTCGAAGGAAGAACAATGAATAGAAGATTCCTAAATCTCTTTGTGGAGAAATATTTAGAGAATTTATGTGAATTGAAGGAATATGTTTGACCATACAAAAACCATACTAAAACCATGTACAAGCCATTCCATCCAAATCATGCTATTCACTTAGTGGTGACTTGGTCATTATGGGAAATTCCATCTTAAAAGTCTAACGACACTTAAAGGGTGTCTTGGTTCAAACAACTGTTTTAATAAAAAGAGGGAAACCCCCTACAGGGATATAAAAAGGGTCAAGTATGATGTGTTCTTTATGACTAACAACGACATCAAGTATAAGGAAAACATCAATGCAATAATGAGAAGCAAGGTATACCACTGTGAGTTTTTGCAGACAGAGCACCTCCGTTGGAGGGGTTTTATTACAAAACCATGACTTATTTGTCAAACCAAACAATTATCTTAACTAACACTTATTCAAGAATTTCAATTTAAAATAAACATGTATAATTAAGAAGGAAACATAATGCAATTTAAACATTCTTGAATTAAAGAGGCTAGGAGAGGGACCCTACCTCAACCTCAAGGTGCGTTTGCTTTTGACGACGAAAACTCGAATCTTCTTTTTTCCGATTGCACGCATATGCAACTTCACATATATATAAGGAAACCTAACCCCTATGTATATATTTTCATGGAAAAATACGCACAAGGGGGTCCTTAAATATATGTTTATACTTTCATATACCCCTTTACACTTACACATGTATGCATTTTTAATATCCATATATAAGCACACCTAGCCCCAATATATATATTCATACTGCCATGAGTGAATATATATAAATGGGGAACTTATATATGTATATGACTACCTTTGCATACACATGTAAGCCTTCATCAACGGCGACTCGAATCCACCTCAACGAAATCTAAAACGCACTGCAAAAATATAAGGAACCCAAAAATCACAAATTCCCTAATTAAAATTGGGCCAAAGAATAAAAACAGAATAAACCTTACCCAAATCCGATGTTGAACTCATTTTCATCGATGGTGGTGGATAGAACCGGCCTCATCATAAGAAACCACCTATAAGAAAATAGTGGGAAAAAATGAGATATAACGACTTCTTATATATATGTGATCAGTGTGTCAACTGTACATGATAAATGATACATGAATCCATAACCATCAATGAACAAATAATATTCAGATTGATATTACATCCCAATACTAAATAACATTATCATTAATAAACCTATTTATTTTTCAAACATAACCTTCAATTGCCTATTCAAAAATCAAAAATCACCAAAATATGAGAATAAAGTAAACTTTAATCAGCACTTAAATGCGAAAAATAGAGATTAAACATTGTTCTTAACCTAGGGAACTTGAATAGTGTTGTTAAGGGAGTGCCACAAGGTTCTTCTATCTTGATATTTATTGCAGGCATACACAAAAGTACAGCAGAAAGTATTATCATGCAAGTTTATTTCACATGTCAAAGACTGAGAATCATTATTAACAATATGAATTTTATCTATAGAGATATGTGAAAAGACCCACAAAGAATCACGATTTTTATTATTGGAAGTTGCTCCTATAAAAGTATAACTATATTTTTCAAGACTATTAAATCCAGAAGTAAAAGTGACTTTAGGTTTAGAGATAGCAAAAAGCATCGGTTTATGAGTAAAATGATAATTTTTTAAAGTTGTGATGGTGTCAGGGTTAGCAATACCCTGACAGTTCAAATATAAAATATTAATTTATACTTATGTTTGGGGCTAGGCCCCTTGTTTTTGTTACCTCCAGAATTCTTTATGCGCTTGGATTTTCTTAATTGCTTGGGAGAATTCTCTTTAGGTGTCGCTGCATTTTTTACCTGCAAATTCATTGAAGGGTTAGAAGAGCTATGATTATTTTTCATACCTGTTAAGACCTCTTCTTGGTTCATTTGTTTGTTCTCAGTTTCCTTCTGTACCACTATCCATTCTATTTTTGGTTTTATGTGATCAGATTCCCCAGATTGGTCACCAAGTTTCTGAGTGGTGAATTCAGCCATACCAGGGGTTGCTGGTTGTGTCTGTTGTAGTTACAGACCTTCTTCATCATCTTTCATGTGTTGTGTTTTTCTAATATCATCCATCTGCATATTGAAAACTAGATTCTGAACAGCTGCTTTGTCCAACATCTCATCACTGTGTGAAGGTGAGGAGAGTTGATGTTGTTTTGCACTATTAGTAGTCGCAGCATAGGTGTCCTGTAGAGCCCCCTGCAGACCACCCCCTGCCCTGCAGACCTCCCCACTCCACCCTTCCCCCTCCCCCCTGCCCTTCAGACCTCCCCCCTCCCCCCACCCCCTTCCCCCTCCACCCTGCCCCTGCCCCCTCCACCCTGCCCCCCTCCACCCACACCTTGCCTCCTACCCCCTGCCCCTTGCCCCCTGCTCTGCAGACCTTCCCCCTACCCCTACCCCCCTCCACCCACACCTTTCCCCCTGCCCCCTGCCCCCTTGCGCTACAGACCTGCCCCCTGCCCCCCTCCACCCTCCCCCTTGCCCCCTGCCCCCTGCCCTGCAGACCTGCCCCCTACCCCCTGCCCCCTGCCCTGCAGACCTGCTGATACACGATGCAAGACCCACTAGGAAGTGTCCTAGGAACCTTGTATAATGTTCGCGCGTTGAGCACCCAGATCTCCACAAGAAAACAAGTGAATGTGGTGTGCAGATAATGAAAATGAGAGGGAAGGGGGGAATGGTCAAGGTAGAACCCAAAGAGAACTTGTCTCTAAGAACTCTAGCCACAAGACGCCACAAAGGATGACCAATCCTTTTATAAGTCAAGAATTAAGCAATAACACAAAGGTTGCAAGCAAAACTCACCATAATAACATTACCTTCATTCATGATGTTTCAAGAGTACAAGGGGGTGGCTATTTGTAGCCAAAGAAACTTGAAATTCGAATTACACATGGGGTGGCTCATTACATTAGTCTAATAGATAGTTTTCCATAGTCAAAAATCCTATAGGATGCTTTTGACAACTTTGGCACTTGACCATGACTTTAGGAGACAAGTAGCACACCCTTTTGGAAAAGTAAAGACAAGTAGCCCACCACCTTTTGACTTTGAAGATTCCATGGTGGGTGGGCTTGAAATTTCGTAGCACCACTTGGGTTCGATTTTTAAAAGAATGTTTGGGCCTTAATTAATTCAATTATAGGCCTGGATGCTTCCCCCAAGAAAAGGTATTGGGCCTCCTCTTGGAATTCCATGATTAGTCCATTTAAGGCCTCCTTCATTCTCTTGGTCCACTCCCTTGTCATTGGGCCTCCAATTCCACGCAAAGGGTCTTGTCCACTTGTTTGCATTCCGCCTTCCTCATAATGTCTGCCTCCAACCCCGTGATTCCCATGTGTTCCATGATCCTCATCATCTCCTCCCTCCTCAAAAGGATTCGTCCTCGAATCTGAAAATTCAAAGGGAGAAAGATCAGCAACATTAAAGGTAGCACTAACATTCCCATACCTGTTGGGTAACTCAATCTTGTAGGAATTATCATTGATCTTATCTAAGACTTGGAAAGGACCATCTCCTCGTGGATGAAGTTTTGATTTTTGTTGCTCCGGAAACCTCTCCTTCCTCAAGTGTAGCCACACCCAATCTCCAGGTTGAAACACCATTTTCCGCCGACCTTTGTTGGCGTGCTTCGCTACTTGTTCATTCTTCTGCTCAATGTTGGCCTTTACCTTTGCATGGAACTCCTGCACAAACTTTGCCTTCTTTTCACCTTCAAGATTAGAAAATAGATTAGTAGGAAAAGGTAAAATATCAAGCGGAGTTAATGGGTTAAAACCATACACAACTTCAAACGGTGAAGCATTAGTGGTGGAGTGAACCACTCGATTATAAGCAAACTCAATGTGAGGCAGGCATCTTTCCCAATGTTTTAGATTTTTTCTAAGGATGGCACGCAACAATGTGGAAAGTGTCCTATTGACCACCTCAGTTTGACCATCTGTTTGTGGGTGTCCAGTGGTGGAGAACAAAAGTTTGGTTCCAAGGTTGTTCCACAATGTCCTCCAGAAGTGACTAAGGAATTTGAAATCCCTATCACTCACAATGCTCTTGGGTAAGCCATGAAACCTAACAATTTCCCTGAAAAACAAATCAGCGATATGAGTTGCATCATTGGTTTTAGACAAGCAATAAAATGAGCCATTTTACTAAACCTGTCCACCACCACAAAGATGCTATCCTTACCTGATTGTGATCTTGGAAAGCTGAGGACAAAATCCATTGAAATGAAAACCCGAGGATGAGAAGCAACAGGAAAAAGGGTGTATAAGCCATGTGGAAGCACTTTCGACTTTGCATGTCTACACACATTACAATTTCCACAAACACTTACCACATCCCTACGCATGTGAGGCCAATAAAAATGTTCACTCAATAAGGACAATGTTTTCTCAACCCCAAAATGCCCCATTAATCCACCACCATGTGTTTATCTAACAAGCAAATCACGCATGGAACAAGATGGAACACACAATTTATTTTTCCGAAAAAGAAATCCATCATGTTTGTAAAAATCACTTTTGCCATGTTTTTCACATAACTTCCAAATTTCATAAAAGTCCACATCATTCTCATACATGCTTTTCAACATTTCAAAACCAAGTATTTTAGCATGCATAGAAGTGATAAGAGAGTATCTCCTAGAAAAAGAATCAGCAACAACATTTTCTTTTCCTTGTTTATGCTTAATGATGTAAGGAAATGTTTCAATGAATTCAAGCCATCTTGCATGCTGCCTATTCAACTTTCCTTGTGACTTAAGAAATTTTAGGCTTTCATGATCTGAATGAATCACAAATTCCCTTGGCCACAAATAATGTTGCCAATTTTCTAAACCTCTTTTGAGAGCATACAATTCCTTGTCATAGGTAGAGTAGTTCAATGCAGCCCCATTAAGCTTCTCACTAAAGTATGTGATAGGCTTAGAGTCTTGCATTAAAACAGCCCCAATTCCTATTCCAGAGGCATCACACTCAACCACAAAAACTTTAGAAAACTCGGGTAGAATTAAGAGAGGTGAATTGGTCAACTTACCTTTGAGTGTAGAGAAGGAATCTTCTTGAGATTTTAACCACTTGAAGCTCACCCCTTTCTTGAAAAACTCATTCAATGGTGCCGCAATGGTCGAAAAGTCCTTCACGAACCTTTGGTAAAAACTTGCAATTCCATGGAAGCTCCTCACCTCATTGACATTTTTTGGTGTTGGCCAGTCTCGAATCGCCTTCACCTTCTCTTCATCAACCCTCATGCCATCAGCTCCTACCACAAAACCAAGGAAAACAACCAAATTTAAACAAAATTTACACTTTTCCAAGTTTGCAAACAACCTATTTTTCCTAAGAGTCTCAAAAACATGTTTCAAATGTTCATGATGTTCATCAAGGCTCTTATAATAAACAAGGATGTCATCAAAATACACAACCACAAATTTCCCAATGAATGGACGGAAAACATGATTCATTATGTTCATGAATGTACTAGGGGCGTTAGTTATTCCAAAAGGCATAACTAACCATTCATACAATCCAAACTTAGTTTTAAATGCGGTTTCCCATTCATCTCCCTCTTTCATTCTAATTTGATGGTATCCACTCCTTAGGTCAATTTTAATAAACAATCATGCACCATGGAGTTCATCAAGTATATCATCCAAACAAGGTATGGGATAACGATACTTTACCGTGATTTTGTTGATAGCTCGACAATCAACACACATTCTCCACTTACCATCTTTTTTTGGGACAAGGATTATCGGTACTGCACATGGACTCAAGCTCTCTCAAACAAATCCATTCCTTAGAAATTCTTCCACTTGTCGTTGGATTTATCGAGCCTCCTCTAGGTTAGCCCGATAAGACGGTAAATTGGGAAGTGTTGCTCCGGGGAGGAAGTCGATATGGTGCTCGATACCCCACAAGGGAGGTAAGCCATCAGGAATCCCCTCGGGAAAAACATCACCAAAATCCTGCAAAAGAGACATAACACTAGAAGGCATTGAAGTGTTAGGAGAGTTAGTGGTAAAACATTCTCCCTTGCATAGAAGCACGATAGTTTCCTCCCCATCTAAAGCCCTCTCTATCTCTCTTTTTCCTAGAAATAAGCTCACTTTTCCCTCAACACTCTTGTTTTCACTCTTATTTTCACTCTTGTTTTCAACTCTTTTATTTCCCTCATTTTTTTGGCTTTCACTCAACACTCCTTTTTCACTCTTGATTTTTCCACTCTTCTCATTCTCTCTATTTTCTCTCTCTTTTCCTTTTCTCTCTTCTCACAATCTCTCTCAATCCTCACTTGGTCTTCATAAGATTGCAAAAGCCTCAATGGTGTAATAATAACCGTCCTCCCATTGTGATGCGAACCAAGCGGGAGGCACCGAGTCGATTGCTCGAGTGGAGGAATTGGATTTGCAAGGCCCAATGACGCGAGGAAGATTAAAGAGGTTGAATGCTTCAATGGGCGCTTATCTTGCTTCATTAAAGGCCCAATGGGTACTACCTTGCATGGATGGAGCAAATGGGCCTATTATCTCACTTATTCAAGCCCAAGCATGATGTTTAATGGTTGGCCCACATGGTTGCATGAATTTTGAAGCCTTATCCACATGGAGGATTCTAGAAATGGCATCTTTGGGCACCAAAGTCAAATCCGGTGCGCTATGCACTCAAAGTCAATTTTGGTGGGCTATGTTGGAAAGATGTGTGCTACTTTTCCAAAAGTCTTTGTTGGCTTTTATCTTTTTGAATTTTAAGGGGACAAGGTAGGTTTAGACTTTATGACTTTAGGGCATTAGACCCTTGACCATTATGTCACCCCTTGGCTATAAATAGCCACCCCATGGCATTGTAATCTCATTCAAGATTTTGATTAAGAGCTTATGCTTTGTTTCTCTCCGTTGTGTGAGGATTGTTCCAAATTTCCCTTGCTCTTGTGCATTCTTGCCTTGTCAATCTACAAGTTAGATTGGTGATCCAAGATCACAAAGCCCCCAATTCTGCGCCTCAACCCAAGTGCGTTGTTGTGTGGATTGGCTATCACACCCCTCCCTTGAGTGCATTGTCTAAGTAGTAGGTCATGCTCCATATAGCGTTGGTTGACTACTTGCTTCCACTATCCATACCCTTCACCCGTCACTTAGCCCCAAACCGCATCCGTCATCCGCCGCCCTACGCCGTGAAGATCGGGCCACCCCGTGCGTCTCGCATCAGTTGGTATCAGAGCTTCGGTTGACACGGTAGGCACCTATCCCTTCTTTTACATTTGTTTTACCCATTCCTCTCCTTATCCTTCCATATCATCCACCCATTTAAAAAAAACCCATTTCTTGAAAACCTCCATAATTGGCCTACATTGTGCAAGTTTGAAATATTATTGCATTGAGCCAATTATTCATCAATATTCTTTTCTCATTACGTGATTTGTATCCAAAAAAAAAATCAAATTCTCTCAACTCATCATTTTGTGCTTTTCAATATTAATCACATCCTTTCTTTGAGAGATTTAAAAAAACGTCTTACTCTCCATACATCATCTTGTGCTTTAAAACTCCAAGCACAACACTTTTTGGGGAGAATTGAAAAAAAAGTGAAAAAAAGCGGATACAATTACTCCATCTTCGTGCTTTTCAATATTAGCACTTTCCATTTCAATATTGGCTCATATTGTTATTCATTTATCTTATCTTGCACAATCGGGCAAAACCCACAATCCACCTATCTACCCCTTATTTCCACCCTCTTTTTGACCCTTTACCATTGTTAAACCCCTTACCACTCAAGCGGGTTGTGTTAAACCATCCCCCGAAACAATCTTGATTGGGGAGGAATTGGTGGCACTTGATCGCCCTAAACAAGGTATTACATTTCATAAGGGCTTGGGATTCAAATTGAGTTTTGAGAGTGGAGAGAAATAAGAAGAAAAAAAAATATCTTGTGTGTGTGAGTGTGTGAATCTTGTTGTGTGTGTTTGTGTGTACATCTTGTGCATGTGAGTGTGTATATATTGCGTGCGTGAGTGTGTATCTTTGTGTGTGTGAGTGTGTACATCTTGTGTGAGTGTGTACATCTCGCGTGTGTGAGTGAGTGTGTATCATTGTGTGTGTCCACCCCCCCCCCCCCGGTGTGTGTTTGTGTTTGTGTGACTTATCATGGCAGAAGATCGTGGGAAGAAAATTGCTCATGTTAGCGATGAAGGAAGTCGAAGTAGATCTCCTGCACCTGAAGCTACGCAATTCCAAATGCAAGCTTTGGTGAGCCACTTCGAGAAGCTTCTTGATCGGAATTTGGAGGTGTTACATGAGAGGATTGATGAATTGGAGAATAAACCAAGCCCAAGGATGTTCCATGATAACCCACGACGCGCTCCCGCACCACGTCGTCCCCACATCATGGAGGAGAAGATGGTGAACTTTGATGATGATCTTGATGAAGTCCCACAAAGGAGGAGGTTGTACCAACAACCGAGAGGAGGCCAAAGGAGACAACATGATGATGACCTACTTGGCGGGATCAAGGTGAAGGTCCCTTCTTTTCTTGGGAAAAGCGATCCGGAAGCATACTTGGAGTGGGAGATGCGGATCGAGCAGGTCTTTTCATGCCATACATATTCTGAGGAGAAAAAGGTCAAACTTGCTTCCCTTGAATTTTCTGATTATGCTTTAATTTGGTGGGATCAAGTTCAAAAGGAGAGGACTAGATATGGTGGACGTCCCATCAACACTTGGGAAGACATGAAGTTCACCATGCGGAAGCGGTTTGTTCCCACACATTACCATAGAGATCTCCACAACAAACTTCAACGCCTCATCCAAGGGAGTAAGAGTGTAGAAGACTACTACAAGGAGATGAAAATTTCCATGATTCGGGCAAACGTTGAGGAGGATCCGAAGGCAACCATGGCCCGGTTTTTACATGGGCTCAATCGGGAGATTGCGGATCAAGTGGAGATGTACCACCATGTAGAGATACAAGATATGATCCACCAAGCCACCAAGATCGAGAAAAAAATCAAAAGGAGGAGCAACATGAGGAAACCCACTACCCCTTTCACACCATGGAGAAATCCAAGAAAGGAGATTGGAGAACCATCAAAGGCAAAAGAGGTGGTTGATCACAAAAGTGACAAGGTAATTCTTCCACCTAAGAAACCTACTTTTGAGGCTCACCAAACCAGGAATAGGGATATTCGGTGTTTTAAATGTCAAGGAAGGGGTCACATTTCTAGTGAATGCCCAAACCGTCGCACCATGATCATCAACAAGTATGGAGAATGGGAGACCGATGGAGAGAGCTCCGAAGAGGAGGAAGATGAATCTCCAGAAATTGAAAATGGAGAATTTGCGGAAGATGGCGAGATTCTTGTCACTAGAAGAGTTTTAAGTGCACAAATGACCGTTGGAGAAAAGGAGCAGCGGGAGAACCTTTTCCATACACGATGCAAGATCAATGGGAAGGTATGTAGTGTTATTGTTGATGGTGGAAGTTGTAGCAATGTGGCGAGCACCGAGTTGGTGGAGAAGTTGGGACTCCAGACTTTAAGGCATCCAAATCCATACCGACTTCAGTGGTTGAATGATTATGGGGAGCTGAAGGTCACCAAGCAAGTGAAGGTATTGTTCACCATCGGTAAGTACAAAGATGAGGTATTGTGCGACATTGTTCCTATGAAGGCGTGCCACTTGTTGTTGGGTCGACCATGGCAGTACGATCGGCGTGTTACTCATGATGGTTTCTTGAACCGTCACTCTTTTGTACTCCGAGGGGAACCTATAACCCTCAACCCCATGTCCCCCAAGCAAATTCTGGAAGATCACATTTTGAGAGAAAAGAAAAAAAAAGAGTGATGAGGAAAAAAAGAGAGAAAATGAAAAAGGAGAGAATGAGGGAAAAATAGAAAATGAGAGAAGCAAAGAAATGGAGAGCAAAGAAAAATCAAGAGGGGAAAAGGATTTGAGAGGAGAGAAAAGTGTGATGTTGGCAAAAAGGAGTGAGGTTAAGGAAGCTTTGATTTCTCGACAAAATCTCTTAGTACTTATGTACAAAGAGGTGATGTTGAACACTAACGACTTAACATCTTCTTTGCCACATGTTGTTGAGTCTTTGTTGCAAGAATTTGAAGATGTGTTTCCCGAAGAGGTGCCACTGGGTTTGCCACCCATTAGAGGTATTGAGCATCAAATTGACCTCATACCTGGAGCATCACTACCGAACAGCCCAGAATATCGCACCAACCCAGAGGAGACAAAAGAAATTAAAATGCAAGTTCAAGAGTTGTTGAATGTGGGGTATGTGAGAGAGACTCTTAGTCCTTGTGCGGTACCAGTGCTTTTAGTAACAAAGAAGGATAGAACATGGAGAATGTGCATTGACTACAGAGCCATCAATAATATCACGGTCAGGTATCGTCATCCTATCCCTAGGTTATATGACATGCTAGATGAGTTAAATGACTCTACAATTTTCTCTAAAATTGATTTAAGAAGTGGCTACCATCAAATTAGGATGAAAGAAGGAGATGAGTGGAAAACAGCATTTAAGACAAAACATGGACTTTATGAATGGCTAGTCATGCCCTTTGGTCTCACCAATGCACCTAGCACATTTATGAGGTTAATGAATCATGTCTTACGTTCCTATATTGGGAAATTTGTGGTAGTTTACTTTGATGATATTCTGGTATATAGTAGGACTTTTCATGAACATGTAGATCACTTAAGAAGAGTCCTAGAGGTGTTAAAGAAAGAAAAATTGTTTGGAAACATTAATAAGTGTTAATTTTGCCTCGATAAGATTGTTTTCCTTGGATTTGTTGTGAGCGGCAATGGAGTTGAAGTTGACACCGAGAAGATCAAAGCAATTCAGGAATGGCCAACTCCCACCTCCACTGGGCAGGTAAGAAGTTTTCATGGGCTTGCTAGTTTTTACAGGAGATTTGTGAAGGACTTCAGCACACTAGCAGCGCCATTGAATGAGTTGACCAAGAAGACTGTTCCTTTTAAATGGGGTACAACTCAAGAGAAGGCCTTTCATGCTCTTAAGGAGAGACTCACCCACGCCCCTCTACTTGCACTTCCGGACTTTGGTAAGACCTTTGAAATTGAATGTGATGCAAGTGGAATTGGAATAGGAGGAGTACTCATGCAAGAAGGTAAACCTATTTCTTTCTTTAGTGAGAAGTTAAATGGCCCAACTCTAAACTATGCTACATATGATAAAGAGTTGTATGCATTGTTTAGAGTTCTAGAAACATGGCAACATTATCTTTGGCCTAAAGAATTTGTGATCTATTCTGATCATGAGGCTCTTAAATACCTTAGGAGCCAACATAAACTAAATAGGAGACATGCTAGATGGCTGGAATTCATTGAATCATTTCCATGTGTCATCAAGCATAAAAAGGGTAAATAAAATACTGTGGCTGATGCACTTTCACATAGATATTCTCTTTTGTCCTTGTTGGATTCAAAACTACTTGGTTTTGAATACATTAAGGATTTATATGCCACCGATAGTGATTTTAGTGAACCTTATGAACATTGTAAACCTGGAGTTAGTTGGGAAAAGTTCTATTTACATGACGGGTTCTTATTTCGGATGGATAATCTTTGCATTCCCAATTGCTCTATTTGTTTACTTTTACTAAAGGAGTCACATTCTGGTGGGTTAATAGGACATTTTGGTGTTGCAAAAACTTTAAGCATTCTTAGTGAACATTTTTATTGGCCTAGAATATCTAGAGATGTTGAAAAATTTGTGGGAAAGTGCATTGTTTGCCATAAAGCCAAATCAAAACTGAACCCACATGGACTATATCTTCCTCTCCCAATCCCCAACACCCCTTGGGAGGACATATCAATAGACTTTATTGTGGGGTTACCACGGACTAAGAGGGGGAGAGATTCCATTTTTGTTGTGGTGGATCGGTTTTCTAAAATGGCACATTTTATTCCCTGTCACAAAACAGATGATGCCACTAACATTGCACAACTTTTCTTTTAGGAAGTAGTCAAACTCTATGGGATGCCAAGGACGATTATGTCGGATCGTGACACAAAATTCCTCAGTTACTTTTGGAAGACCTTGTGGAGAAAACTGGGCACGAAGTTACTATTTTCCACTACTTGTCATCCGCAAACCGATGGGAAAACGGAGGTGGTGAATCGGACACTATCATCCCTTTTGGGAAAAATTGTCAAGAAGAATCTTAAGAATTGGGAGGAGTGTCTACCCCATGTGGAATTCGCATATAATAGGGCCAAACATTCCACTACTCAATATTCTCCATTTGAAATTGTTTACGACTTTAACCCCCTTGCCCCTATTGATCTAGTGTCATTGCCTTTACAGGAAGCAACTAATATGGATGCGAAAGGGCGTGCAGAATTCATAAAGAAACTCCATGAAAAGGCAAGGGAAAATATTGAGCAGATGACCCAGAAATATGTTGATCGTGCAAATAAGGGTCGCAAGCAAGTGATGTTCGAACCCGGTGACTTAGTCTGGATTCATATGCGTAAAGAAAGATTCCCCGAAAAGCATAAATCAAAACTAATGCCTCGAGGAGACGGACCTTTCCGAGTGCTTGAAAAGATTAACAACAATGCTTACAAGATAGCTCTCCCAGGTGAGTATGGTGTAAGTGCCACTTTCAATGTTTCTGATCTTTCTCCTTTTTTGGGTGTAGAGGATGAAGAGTCAAGGATGACTCCTTTTCAAGAGGGGGAGGATGATGCGAACCAAGTGGGAGGCACCGAGTCGATTGCTCGGGTGGAGGAATTGGATTTGCAAGGCCCAATGACGCGAGGAAGATTAAAGAGGTTGAATTCTTCAATGGGCGCTTATCTTGCTTCATTAAAGGCCCAATGGGTACTACCTTGCATGGATAGAGCAAATGGGCCTATTATCTCACTTATTCAAGCCCAAGCATGATGTTTAATGGTTGGCCCACATGGTTGCACGAATTTGGAAGCCTTATCCACATGGAGGATTCTAGAAATGGCATCTTTGGGCACCAAAGTCAAATCCGGTGGGCTATGCACTCAAAGTCAATTCTGGTGGGCTATGTTGGAAAGATGTGTGCTACTTTTCCAAAAGTCTTTGTTGGCTTTTATCTTTTTGACTTTTAAGGGGACAAGGTAGGTTTAGACTTTATGACTTTAGGGCATTAGACCCTTGACCATTATGTCACCCCTTGGCAATAAATAGCCACCCCATGGCATTGTAATCTCATTCAAGATTTTGATTGAGAGATTATGCTTTGTTTCTCTCCGTTGTGTGAGGATTGTTCCAAATTTCCCTTGCTCTTGTGCATTCTTGCCTTGTCAATCTACAAGTTAGATTGGTGATCCAAGATCACAAAGCCCCCAATTCCGTGCCTCAACCCAAGTGCGTTGTTGTGTGGATTGTCCATCACACCCCTCCCTTGAGTGCATTGTCTAAGTAGTAGGTCACGCTCCATATAGCGTTGGTTGACTACTTGCTTCCACTATCCATACCCTTCACCCGTCACTTAGCCCCAAACCGCATCTGTCGCCCTACGCCGTGAAGATCGGGCCACCCCGTGCGTCTCGCATCACATTGTACTCAAAAGAATAGCGGTTGGTGTATCCATCATGTGTGACCCTCCTATCAAATTGCCAAGGTCTTCCCAATAAAATGTGACTAGCATGCATTGGAACAACATCACACATCACCTTATCTTCGTACTTCCCAATAGAGAATGGAACTTGTGCTTGCTTAGTCACTTTCACATCCCCACTATTATTTAAACATTGCAATCTATAAGGCCTAGGATGTCTAGTCGTAGCCAATCCCAATTTATCAACCATCAAACCACTTGCTACATTTGTACAACTACCCCCATCAATAATCATACTACATACCTTATCTTTGACTAGGCATCTAGTATGAAAAATGTACTCCCTTTGCTCTTGATCATGTTCTCCATCGGGTTGAGCACTCAAAGCACGCCTTTCCACAAGCATTTCTCCATGTACAGGGCTTTCTACTTCCACATCTGAATCATCCCCAAGTGATGGCAATTCATCTTTTCTTGAGCTAGCACTAAGAACATCTCCATCATCCAAAATAATCATTGTCCTCTTGTTTGGGCATTGGGAGGAAATATGTCCAAATCCTTGACATTTAAAACATTTTATATCTCGTGATTTGGAAACAAACTTACCTTCCATTTTACCTTTGGATTCCGGAAAGAATGGTTTTGGTTTGGGAAACTCCTTTGAATCATTTTTGTGTTCCCTTACATGCTCTTGTGGTTTGGAATCCTTAAACTTGAAAGGTCTATAATCCTTACCATAAGATGTAGGGCGCATCCTTCTTGCCTTTACTTGCCTCTCCTCTTTGGTAGCCATGTGAAGTAGATCCTCCATGTCCAAGTAGTGGTGCATGTCCACTATATCCCGAATGTCATGGTTGAGACCATTCACAAATCTTGCCATGGTGGCTAGAAGAACTTAGTTTTTGCTGCGAAAGACTTTGGAATATTCTTGATGATATTCTAGAGCAGCTCCTTCAGACGGCGTGCGATTCTGAGCCCAGGAGTGGCCGGAATTTAATTTTCAGTGCGATCACACTAGAAACACCAAATAAATGGGATAACTCCTAAACGGTGATCCAGATCAGATATCCAAGTGTACGGATGGGTCCGTAATGGGGTGTTTACCCTATTAATGACATAAAACTTGTCGGTGCGGGACGTTTGGACCCCTCGCCCTCTTCTGGAATGTTAAACAGATTAATTAATTAATTAATTTGTTCGTTTAATGTTGAAACGAAGGTATATCTTAAACGGTGGCTCGGATTGGAAAACTAAGGGCACCATTGAGTTCGGAGTGTGCTGTTTACCCTAGGGTGGTATAAGTTTCGCGGGCGCGGGCCGTTTGTGAAAAATGGCTCCAGGGGCGTTTTCGTAATTTGGCGGCCTCAGGCGCCAAGTTTAGTAACTTTTGAACGGGGTCTCAGAGTAAAATTCCGAGACCTCCGTTGCACTCAGAGCATGGTTTTTAGCCTAGGGGAGGCTAAATCCCGACCCCGTCGGGAGTTCGGGTACGGGGCCGCGGGAGGGTGTTTAAGTTAATTAATTTATTTAATTAACCTAACCCCCCCTCTCTTCTCCCTCATTTCCCCCTCCCCTGGAAAGCCTCTCCCCTCTCCTCCTCCATCTCGGGCGAGGTGACTCTGGCGAGGCGGTCCGGCGAGGCGCGGCCACCCCGGCGGGTTGACGGCGAAGCGACGGGTTAGTCCCAAGAGGTAGGTGGTGTTCGTTTGAGTTTTAAATCCCAAACCACCCTTTGAAACCCAATTTTAGCATCGATTTGTTGTTTAATATTCTAAAAAATTCCATGGCCTTGTTTTACGCATTTTACTCTTTCTGTCTCTTCTTTCGGAATTGAAATCGGAGTTCGGAGGAACCCGCAACACCTCGTCGAAGTTTGTGGGTTTTTTATTTTGTTCCGGCCGGTTTTGGGTGGATCCGGCGGGTTCCAGCGGTCCGGCGTTTTCCCAAGGCGGAGCGGCTTCGGCGGTGGTCGGCTGGCTATGGCGCTCTTCGACGGCAGGCGGCGGCGGCCTTTGGCTCGGCGGCGGCAGGCCGAGGGCACCGGCACGGGGAGGCGACCTGGGGTGGCGGCGCGGCGCAACTTCGTTGGACAGAGACCCGCGAAACGCGGGTCTCCGCGGGGGTGCAGCGAGACCGGCCGTCCGGGCCGGTCGGGTGTCGGCAGTTCGCGGCCAGCTGGCCGTGGCGAAGTGATCTTGGCCCGTGGCCGGGCCGCGGGCTGGCTGTGGGCGGACCGGGCCGGTCCGACCCAAGGGGTCCCCCCCCTTCTAAATTCCGACGTCCGTAGCTTTCGTTACGGACGTCCATTTTGCGCGCCGTCTGCGGCGGCGCGGGCCTGACGCGGAGGCGGAACTTTTGAGATGGTTACGGGAATTTTTAATTCCCTAAACGGGGGTCCGCGGAGGCGCGACATGTCTTTAAGTAGATGAGCGTTTTTTTTCGGGATTCTTGTTTTGGACGGCGCGGACGCGTCCGACGTCCGTTTTGAGTGCCGTAAATGGCGTTGGGACCCTGGCATCGAGGCGGAGCTTTCCAGGGTGGTTTCAGGCGTTGAGGCCGAAGTTGAGGTGCGGGCCCCACGACCCGTCTTTTGAGCTGCGTGCAGATTTTATCGACTTTTTCCTCGGATGTCCGTTCGGGGCGTGCGAGCAGTCGATGTTGGCTGTTTTTCTGAGGGCATTTCCTTGGCGTAGTCTGCCCGCTATATTTCCGCACGATGGTGCGGGCCCCGCGAGGGCCGTTTCGGGTGTTGACGGTGATATCTAACTTTATCACCGGGCGACCGTTTTGGACAAGTGAATAGTCCATCTCGTGTACTTTTTCGAGAGGATCGCAACGGTGCAATCCGTTCGTTGATTTTTGGGACCGGGATGCGTGTCCCACGTGGCACCGCTCGTGTGCGGTGCGCCGGGATGCATCTTTTTCTCCGGATATCCGTTGCACTCATGTGGGTAGTTCTTTTGATGTGTTTTCCCGAGGGTATCGCAATGGTGTGATGCGCCCGACTGTTTTCGGGGCCGAGGCTCGGGATCACGGGACGTCATTCGGGCGTTAGGCGGTGTTGGTGACTTTTCCGTTGGATATTCGTTGGAGGCGAGTAAGTAGTCGATCTCACGTATTTTTTCACGAGGATTACAACGGTGTGATCTGTTTGGTTGTGCGGAGCATCTTGCACGATCTTATTGAATGTGGAGCATGAGAGGTGCTCTGGTGGCGGTTCTTCCTACCTTATTTGTAGCGGACCCTTGGCGTGTGATCGTGCACTCTTAGGAGAGTGATACAAATGGTTCACAAGTTGTGGTTGGCCGTGCCTGGGCCTTTGAGGTGGAGTTTTTACGTCAGGCCTTCGCGTTGACGCTGGGTGCCGTGTGCACGATAGCCTTTGGGCTGGAACGCGGTATACTCTGGGAGTATACGGGAGCGCTTGGAGGTATGTGTGGTTTGTACCTGAGAACGTTTGTGCGCTCAGTTGGGGTTGACGTGGGGCCACACGTCGTGTGGGCCGCATGTGTGTGTCGTGTTCTGCTTTGTGTACTTTGACCTCTCGCGACGTAGAGGGTCCCTCTATGTGTTTGTTTGACCAGCAGGGTGAAGTTTTTCCCCTGGCTCTGTGCTCGTTTGTTGACCAGCAGGGTTGAGTGGTCTTCCCCTAGTTTCGTTCTCGATGGATTGGCCGGTAGCGGTGCTAGTGACACCCAGTGCTAGAGCAGACGCTGCACCTCTTTTGGGCGAGTTGTACTGGAGTTGGGAGGTTGCGCGATACCCACTCCGTGTTCGGTTGGCCAGTGTTGTACCCTCTAGTGGAGATGGCCAGAGCAGTTCTGAGTTTGACCCTCCAGCGGGGCTGAGCAGTGGGTTACTCATCAGCTTTTAGGGTCTACCCTCCAGCAGAGACTGGGCAGTGGGTCACCCGACGCTATTAGGGTCTACCCTCCAGCAGAGACTGGGCAGTGGGTCACCCGACGCTATTAGGGTCTACCCTCCAGCAGAGTCTGGGCAGTGGGTCACCCGACGACCTCTTAGGGTCTACCCTTCAGCAGGGCTGGGCAGTGGGTCCCCCGTCGTCTAGTTCCAGGTCTACCTCCAGCATGGCTGGGCAGTGGGTCGCCTGTTGACTTATTCCAGGTCTACTCTCCAGTGGGGCTGGGCACTGGGTCGCCTGATGTTGTGTTAAGGTCTACCCTCTAGCGGGGCTGGTCAGTGGGTCGCCTGATGATGTGTTAAAGTCTACCCTCCAGCGGGGTTGGGCAGTGGGCCGCCTGATGATGTCTTATGGTTTACCCTCCAGCTTTGTTGGGTAGTGGGTCACCCAGTATCTTATTATGGTTTAACCTCCAACGGGGCTGGGCAGTGGGTTTCCTGATGATGTATTAGGGTTTACCCTCCAGCAGGGCTGGGCAGTGGGTCACCCGATATCTGGTTATAAATTACCCTCCAGCAGGGCTAGGCAGTGGGACACCTGTTGGCATTCCAGACTCAGTCCTTTCGACCAGGCTAGTCTATGGATTCCCTCCGTGATTACCAGAACGGGACCCTTGGTTATACGGGTCAGTGTTGTGATGGCTTTGACTTTGAGAAGACCTCTCGACTGTAGGGCAGTGACGAGGTGTGGTTTGACTTTCCCTAGAACTCTCAAGTATGAGGGGCGTTTTCCCCACCGAGATGCGTTCTTGTGATGCGATCTAAAACTGTGCGGGCGAGTCAGTGTCACCCAAAGCAGATAGTGTCGAGGTGCGGTGATTGAGCCCCTTGGCTTGGGGTTCGGGGCAGACGTGTGGGATGCTGGGCATCGTTAGAGTTTATTTCTGGGACTGTTGGCTACTCATTCTTCGGCTGAGCTACGAGACAAAGATCCCCTTACGACATTGTTCGGGCTTCTTGTTTGAGCATAAGGATATGAATATACCTTGGTCTCGTACCCACTTCTTGGGTTTGGTTACTCTCCTTCCAGGAGAGGCGAAGACATGCGAGGTATGCCACGTGCTTTCCGTGTCTAGATTCTCGTGGTTGGATGAGTCTACTCTCCTGATATAGGTAGCGAAGACTCGGCGAGAAGTTCATCTTCTCACCGCTTCTAGCTCCTTGTGTTTGGACGAGTCTTCTACCTTTCTCTTGTTGGGTTGAGCTGGAATCTTTACTTCACTTTCAGTTGTACTCCTCTACTTTTCCTGTTCGCTCTACTGCTCACCCTTCGGTACCTCCTTTGTTGCTCCCTCGAGCCTTCAGGGTATCCTACTGAGTATTTTTATACTCACCCCTGCTTGGGCTTTGCCCGCACTTGTTGTGCCCTTGCAGACGACAGACAGGTGGAGGGTGGCTTCAGTGGAGCGTAGGAGCTTGGTAGCTTGGACCACGTGCGGTGGTCGTGGCCAGGTTCCAAGTGGGAGACCCGTCAGTTGTTTCTTTTTGTTTACCTGTTTCCGGGTTGTGGCACTTTTTGGTTGGGCGCATGTTTTTCCCCTTTTCTTTTCAACTTGTACCTTGTACTGTTTAGAGGTCGATGCACTCTTGTGGTTTATTTATAGCAGTTGCCCTTTACTTTTCTTTTTACTCTGCACTTTTGCATTGAGTGTGTTGTGTGTGTGTGTGTGTACAGGTGCTTAGGCAAAGGCCTCCCCGAGTTGTTGTGCCTTCGGCGCTGGTCTCCAGTCCTTGGCCTATGGAGGCGGGCTTGGGGTAGTTGCGGCTCAAGCCCGGGTAGGGTCGGGTCATGACAAAGTGGTATCAGAGCTGGTTCGTTCCTTGGGACGCTGTTCGGACGTCCCTAAAATAAAATGAATTGGTTGGGATATAGGGCAACAGTGTCAACGTGTCTCGAGAGCGGCTCTCAGGCCAGGGAGTCCAGTGATGGTGCAACGGCCGACGTATCCATTCACCAAGACCTTGATAACCCGCTTGTCGACTCGGCTAGCTGAGACACTTTTTGCAGGGAAAATTGGTTTGTGCATCACATAGGACTGAGTCTTGACTGTCCTTCCTGAGTCAGCTCCCCATCATTGCTATTGGTATATACATATATGCTCATCTGACCGCGACACTCCTTGATAATATTCAGGATGTCTCCGTAAGGACAGCCAGCCAGGATACCAGATTTGGTTCGTGATAAAGACCCTGTGAGCTACGAGGCCACAGTCCCGAACCCATCATGCGAGCCCTTTCTCCGGGTGGTCCGGTAGTGGCACCCCCCACTTGTTGAGCAGCAGGCAGTTTCAGCAGAACAGGCTGAGCTTGAGCGCAGGTTGAGCGCGCTCTGTGAGTTCCAGCGGCAGAGACCGTTGAGGTTCAGTGGTGAGCCAGGCCCTCAGGAAGTAGAGGTTTGGCTCGAGGCAGTGGTTCGCCTTTTCAGGCTTGTGCAGACGCCGGCAGATCAGAGAGTGGCTTTGGAAGCCAGCCTTTTCTGCGGAGCAGCTTGGCGTTGGTGGAGTTTGGTGACTCAGTTTCTTGACGAGTCGTCGCTTTCGTGTGACGAATTCCCGTTGTTGTTTCGTGAGGAGTTTTGCCCCTCCTGCTTTTGCTCCGTTCAGATTTAGGAGCTCCTGCAGTTTCAGCAGGGAGGGATGATGGTAGCTGAGTACGCGGCTAGTTTTTCAAACCGTGCACACTTTTACCTGGACTTGGTCCATGACGACAACATCCGAGCGCGGAATTTTGAGCAGGGTATCCGCCGAGAGATTCGTGCTGTCATAGTACCCTTGGGAATTTCCACATATGTCGGGGTTCTAGAGCAGGCGTTAGTGACAGAGGGATTCCTGTCACGTTCTAGTGTTGGTGGTGGCAGCAGGCATGTTGGAGCTGAGATGTCTACCGCAGCTAGTGGGCGTCGGCAAGCAGAACCTTGACGCAGGTGGCTTTCTGACAACCGGACTCAGGGGCGTGGTCGTACACCATAGTGGCGCCGGAGGGCACCAGCGCAGCCCAGAGAGAGTCGGTGCTCTGCTTGTGATGGGCGAGGTCACTTGGCACGAGACTGCCCGACCCGAGTTGCTGGGAGCTTCGGGCAGGCAGCAGGCGCACCACCACGGCAGAGGCAGCACCGTGATCGGAGTAGTACCGAGGGAGGTGGTGCTAGAAGAGGAGCGGGAGGAGCTGGTAGTGGGGGATGAATTTACGAGATCTCCCCATCACCACTAGGCAGTCCACGTCAGGCTCTGGGAGCTGACGGTTGGGACCACAGACAGTCGTGAGCTTTGGATGTCTACGATCCTGCAGAGCATGGGATGGTGAGAGGTACCCCTTGCGACTCTTCTACTTTTTGCAGTATAATTGTTAGGCTCTGCGTGTGAAAGGCTTTTCTCCCTGCTCCTTGTTTGAGGTATTACCAGGGTGACGCAGGGCATTGGGTTTAACCCTGTGTTGGTAAGGAAAAAGGCATGAGACCTTTTCCTTTAGTCGATGGTGTTGACTCCTTTTCCTTTTGAGCGTGTAAGAGAGCATCGACTGTGGAACCTTGCGTGACCAGATATCCTTGGGTGTTTCACCATATGGATATTCTGAAGGAGGTAATCACCGGTCCTTGTTTCAGGTGCGGGCGGTGATTCCAGTCACGGCGTACGACGTAGAGGTTCTTTCGGGGAGGTGAGATACCCCCGAGAGCCTTCGGGTCATTTGAGACCGTGCAAAGGGATGGCGAGTTACCCTACCACCTTGCCCAAACCCCAAAGTTTGGAGTGGGTGCACGACGTCGGCAAGGGTCGACCTCGCGTGAACGGATCAACTCTTTGGTTTGTGTGTGGTGACGCAGAGCTGTGCGTGGGTTCTTCTGGGTATGGGAAATCCAGGTGTGGGCTTAGTACCCTGTGTTGTTCCCTGGTTTTGCTTTTCGAGGACGAAAATCTTGAAGGAGGGAATGATGTAAGAACCCATTTTTTGCTGCGAAAGACTTTGGAATATTCTTGATGATATTCCAGAGCAGCGCCTTCAGACGGCGTGCGATTCCGAGCCTCGGAGTGGCCGAAATTTAATTTTCAGTGCGATCACACTGGAAACGCAAAATAAATGGAATAACTCCTAATAGGTGATCCGGATCAGAGATATGAGTGTACAGATGGGTCCGGAATGTGGTTTTTACCCTGGGAACGACATAAAACTTGTCGGCGTGGGATGTTTGTATCCCTCGCCCGCTTCTGGAATGTTAAACGGATTAATTAATTAATTAATTTGTTCGTTTAATGTTGAAACGCAGGTATCTCTTAAACGGTGGCTCAGATTGGAAAACCGAGGGCACCGTTGAGTTCGGAGCGTGCCGTTTACCCTAGGGGAGGTATAAGTTTCGCGGGCGCGGGCCGTTAGTGAAAAATGGCTCCAGGGGCATTTTCGTAATTTGGCGGCCTCGGGCGCTAAGTTTAGTAAATTTGGAACAGGGTCTCGGAATAAAATTCTGAGACTGCCGTTGCGCTCAAAGCGTGGTTTTTAGCCTAGGGGAGGCTAAATCTCGACCCCGCCGGGAGTTCGGGTACGGGGTCGCGGGAGGGTGTTTAAGTTAATTAATTTATTTAATTAACCAAAACCCCCCCTCTATTCTCCCTCATTTCCCCCTCCCCTGGAAAGCCTCTCCCCTCTCCTCCTCCATCTCCGGCGAGGCGACTCCGGCGAGGCGGTCCGGCGAGGCGCGGCCACCCCGGCGGGTTGACGGTGAAGCGACGGGTTAGTCCCAAGAGGTAGGTGGTGTTCGTTTGAGTTTTAAATCCCGAACCCCCCTTTGAACCCCAATTTTAGCATAGATTTTTTGTTTAATCTTCGAACAAATTCCATGGCCGTGTAGTACGCATTTTACTCTTTCCGTCTCTTCTTTCGGAATTGAAATCGGAGTTGGGAGGACCCGCAACACCTCGTCGAAGTTTGCGGGTTTTTTATTTTGTTTCGGCGGGTTTTGGGTGGATCCGGCAGGTTCCGGCGGTCCGGCGTTTTCCCAAGGCGGAGCGGCTTCGGCGGCGGTCAGCTGGTGGCGGCGCTCTTCGACGGCAGGCGGCGGCGGCCTTTGGCTCGGCGGTGGCCTTTGGCTCGGCGGCGGCAGGCCGAGGGCTCCGACACGGGGCGGCGACCCGGGGTCGCGGCGCGGCGCGACTTCGGTGGACAGAGACCCGCAAACTGCGGGTCTCCGTGGGGGTGCAGCGAGACCGGCCGTCTGGGCCGATCGGGTGTCGACAGGCCGCGGTGAAGTGAGCCGGGCCCGCGGCCGGGCCGCGGGCCGGCTGGGGGCGGACCGGGCCGGTCCGGCCCAAGGGGTCCCCCCCCCCTTTCTAACTTCCGACGTCCGTAGCTTTCGTTACGGACGTCTGTTTTGCGCGCCGTCTGCTGCGGCGCGGGCCTGACGCAGAGGCAGAACTTTTGGCACAGTTGTGGGAATTTTTAATTCCTGAAACGAGGGGCCGCAGAGGCGCGACGTGTCTTTAAGTAGACGAGCATTTTTTTTTTCTGGGATTCTTGTTTTGGACGGTGCGGACGAGTCCGACGTTCGTTTTGAGCGCCGTCAGTGGCGTTGGGACCCTGGCATCGAGGCGGAGCTTTCCAAGGTGGTTTCAGGCGTTGAGGTCGAAGTTGAGGCGTGGGCCCCATGGCCCGTCTTTTGAGCTGCGTGCAGCTTTTAGCGACTTTTTCCTTGGACGTCCATTCGGGGCGTGCGAGCAGTCGATGTTGGGTGTTTTTCCGAGGGCATTGCGTTGGCACAGACTGCCCGCTATATATCCACATGATGGTGTGGGCCCCGCGAGGGCCGTTTCGGGAGTTGACGGTGATTTCTAGCTTTATCACCGGGCGACCGTTTTGGACAATTGAATAGTCCATCTCGTGTACTTTTTCGGGGGATCGCAACGGTGCGATCCGTTCATTGAGTTTCGGGACCGGGATGCGGGTCCCATGTGGCATCGCTCGTGTGCGGTGCGCCGGGATGCATCTTTTTCTCCGTATATCCGTTGCACTCATGTGGGTAGTGCTTTTGACGGGTTTTCCCGAGGGGATCACAATGGTGTGATGCGCCTGACTGTTTTCGGGGGCGAGGCTCGGGATCACGGGACGCCGTTCGAGCGTGAGGCGGTGTTGGTGACTTTTCCGTCGGATATCCGTTGGAGGCGAGTAAGTAGTCGATCTCGCATGTTTTTCCGCAAGGATTACAACAGTGCGATCCATTTGGTTGTGCGGAGCCTCTTGCGCGATCTTATTGAATGTGGAGCATGAGAGGTGCTCTGGTGGCGGTTCGTCCTACCTTGTTTGTAGCGGACCCTTGGCGTGTGATCACGCACTCTTGGGAGAGTGATACAAATGGTTCAAAAGTTGTGGTTGGTCGTGCCTGGGCCTTTGAGGTAGAGTTTTTACGTCACGCCTTCGCGTTGACGTTGGGTGTCGTGTGCACGATAGCCTTTGGGCTAGAACGAGGTATACTCTGGGAGTATACGGGAGCGCTTAGAGGTACGTGTTGTTTGTACCTAAGAACGTTTGTGTGCTCAGTTGGGGTTGACGTGGGGCCACACGTCCTGTGGGACCCATGTGCGTGTCGTGTTCTGCTTTGCCTACTTTGACCTCTCGCGATGTAGAGGGTCCCTCTGTGTGTTTGTTTGACCAGCAGGGTGGAGTTTTTCCCCTGGCTCTGTGCTCGTTTGTTGACCAGCAGGGTTGAGTGGTCTTCCCCTGGTTTCGTTCTCGATGGATTGGCCGGTAGCGGTGCCAGTGACACCCAGTGCTAGAGCAGACGCTGCACCTCTTTTGGGCGAGTTGTACTGGAGTTTGGAGGTTGCGCGATACCCACTCCGTGTTCGGTTGGCCAGTGTTGTACCTTCCAGTGGAGATGGCCAAAGCAGTTCTGAGTTTGACCCTCCAGCGGGGCTGGGCAGTGGGTTACTCATCGGCTTTTAGGGTCTACCCTCCAGCAGAGACTGGGCAGTGGGTCACCAGACGCTATTAGGGTCTACCCTCCAGTAGAGTCTGGGCAGTGGGTCACCCGACGACCTCTTAGGGTCTACCCTCTAGCAGGGCTGGGCAGTGGGTCGCCCGTCGTCTAGTTCCAGGTCTACCCTCCAGCATGGCTGGGCAGTGGGTCACCTGTCGACTTATTCCAGGTCTACCCTCCAGCGGGGCTGGGCACTGGGTCTCCTGATGCTGTGTTAAGGTCTACCCTCCAGCGGGGCTGGGTAGTGGGTCGCCTGATGATGTGTTAAGGTCTACCCTCCAGCAGGGCTGGGAAGTGGGTCACCCAGTATCTTATTATGGTTTACCCTCCAGCGGGGCTGGGTAGTGGGTCGTCTGATGATGTATTAGGGTTTACCCTCCAGCAGGCTGGGCAGTGGGTCACCTGATATCTGGTTATGAATAACCCTCCAGCAGGGCTGGGCAGTGGGACACCTGTTGGCATTCCAGACTCAGTCCTCTCGACTAGGCTAGTCTGTGGCTTCCCTCCGTGATTACCGAAGCGGGACCCTTGGTTATACGGTTCAGTGTTGTGACAGATTTGACTTTGAGAAGACCTCTCGACTACAGGGCAGTGACGAGGTGTGGTTTGACTTTCCCTAGAACTCTCAAGTATGAGGGACATTTTCCCCACCGATACGCGTTCTTGTGACGCGATCTAAAACCGTGCGGGCAAGTCAGTGCCGCCCAAAGTGGATAGTGTCGAGGTGCGGTGATTGAGCCCCTTGGCTTGGGGTTCGGGGCAGATGTGCGGGATGCTGGGCATCGTTGGAGTTTATTTCTGGGACTGTTGGCTACTCATTCTTGGGATGAGCTACGGGATGAAGATCCCCTTACGATGTTGTTCGGGTTTCTTGTTTGAGCATAATGATATGTATATACCTTGGTCTGGTACCCACTTCTTGGGTTTGGTTACTCTCCTTCCAGGAGAGGCGAAGAAACACGGGGTATGCCACGTGATTTCTGTGTCTAGCTTCTCATGGTTGGATGAGTCTACTCTCCTGTTATAGGTAGAGAAGACTCGACGAGAAGTTCATCTTCTCACCGTTTCTAGCTCCTTGTGTTTGGATGAGTCTTCTACCTTTCTCTTGTTGGGTTGAGCTGGAATATTTACTTCACTTTCAGTTGTACTCCTCTACTTTTCTTGTTCGCTCTACTGCTCACCCTTCGGTACCTCCTTTGTTGCTCCCTTGATCCTTCGGGGTATCCTACTGAGTATTTTTATACTCACCCCTGCTTGGGCTTTGCCCGCACTTGGTGTGCCCTTGCAGACGATGGACAGGTGGAGCGTGGCTTCAGTGGAGCATAGGAGCTTGGGAACTTGGATCGCATGCGGTGGTCGTGGTCGGGTTCCAGGTGAGAGACCCGTCAGCTGTTTCTTTTTGTTTACCTATTGTCGGGTTGTGGAACTTTTTGGTTGGGCTCGTGTTTTGCCCCTTTTCTTTTCAACTTGTACCCTGTACTGTTTAGAGGTCGATGCACTCCTGTGGTTTATTTATAGCAGTTTCCCTTTACTTTTCTTTTTTACTCTGCACTTTTGCATTGAGTGTGTTGCGTGTGTGTGTGTGCAGGTGCTTAGGCAAAGGCCTCCCCGAGTTGTTGTGCCTTCGGCGCTAGTCGCCAGCCCCTGGCCTATGGAGGCGGGCTTGGGGTAGTTGCGGCTCGAGCCCGGGTAGGGTCGGGTCGTGACAGTGGCCTCTCGCTCCTCATCAATATTTGCACGAATCATGATGATCTCCATCTCTTTGTGATACTCATTAACACTCATGGCCCCTTGTTTCAAACCCGGCAACTTGAGGAACAAATCACGATAATAGTGGCTAGAAATGAACCTCTTACGCATTACAACTTTCACCTCCTCCCAAGTGTGGATGGGTCTTTCTCTACTTCGTCGTCGACTCACTTGTAGTTGGTCCCACCAAATACTAGAATAGTCGGTGAATTCCACAGCCGCCAAATTCACTTTGTTTTCCTCCGAATAAGTGTGAAAACCAAAAACATGTTCGACCTTTCTTTCCCATTCCAAGTAAGTTTCAGGATCATTCTTACCTTGGAATGAAGGGATCCTCAACTTTACTTCTCCAAGATCACTGGATTGCCTCCATGGTGGTTGATTTCTCTGAATTGGTGACTCGTGAAAATAGGATAACTCCTCTTCTTCTTCAACAACCCGCCTCCTTGGCGGTGCTCTAGAATTGGAAGGGGATTGAAGTTCATCCATCCTCGCATTCAACCTTTGGAATTGTTCTTGTACATCCCTCATGAACATCTTAATGTCTGCTTCATTGGTATTACTTGACTCCGCCATTTAGGAATCCTGTAAAAAAATGAAGAGAAAGGAAAATGGACCTCACACACTCCCTCATGTGTTTACACTCAAAAATAATATGTTCACTCGTGTTTCATTCAATTTTAGATTTTATCAAAATGCAACACTCTTGCATTTTACCACTCAACTTGCTTCCTATAGCGTTCTTACCCAATTTCAACAAATCGAAAGGATATTTGAAATGTGGAAATCTAGAACTAGAATTCAAAGATAAAATTCAAATTCGATTCAAGATGAAAAATTTGGGAAGATGAAGAAAATGGAAGTAGAAGAATGAAAATGGGACGTGGAATTCGAAATGTTGCAAAAAAATTTTGAGCCTTTAATTTTTTTTGTTTTTTTTTTTGCTCCTTTTTTTTGCAGATGCAGTAGAAAAAAGATGAATTTTTCAATATTTAAATGCAGGAGAAGCAATATTTTGTAACATCAAATGGAATCAACGTGAGATTTGCGTGGTTTTAAAATTGCAGAATTTGTCGCAAATTTGAACCCGCTGTATCTCGCTATGTATAGCTCTGATTGTGATGATTCCAAATGGAGAAGAAATATGAGATTCTCAAATACACGAATGATATACTATACGTCCAAAAAGAAGAATAAATGACGTCTGTAGGGGAAGAAGAAAATGGACCAGAATTGATGTTGGCCCGATTTGAAGAGACATGAAAATGGAAGAAAGGATAAGAAAGAAAGAACCTGATTTCTTGCAAATGGGCTCTGATACCAAATGATACGCAATTCAAGACCCACTAGAAAGTGTCCTAGGAACCTTCTATAATGTTCGCGCGTTGAGCACCCGGATCACCGCAAGAAAACAAGTGAATGTGGTGTGCGGATAATGAAAATGAGAGGGAAGGGGGGAATGGTCAAGGTAGAAACCAAATAGAACTTGTATCTAAGAACTCTAGACACAAGACGCCACAAAGGATGACCAATCCTTTGATAAGTCAAGAATTAAGCAAGAACACAAATTTTTCAAGAAAAACTCACCATAATAACATTACCTTCATTCATGATGTTTCAAGAGTACAAGGGGGTGGCTATTTATAGCCAAAGAAACTTGAAATTCGAATTACACATGGGGTGGCTCTTTACATTAGTCTAATGGCTAGTTTTCCATAGTAAAAAACCCTATAGGATGCTTTTGACAACTTTGGCACTTGACCATGACTTTAGGAGACAAGTAGCACACCCTTTTGGAAAAGTAAAGACAAGTAGCCCACCACCTTTTGACTTTAAAGATTCCATGGTGGGTGGGCTTGAAATTTTGTAGCACCACTTGGGTTGGATTTTTAAAAGAATTTCTGGTCCTTAATTAATATAATTATAGGTCCGGATGCTTCCCCCAAGAAAAGGTGTTGGGCCTCCTCTTGGAATTCCATGATTAATCCATTTAAGGCCTCCTTCATTTTCTTGGTCCGCTCCCTTGTCATTGGGCCTCCAATTCCACGCAAAGGGTCTTGTCCACTTGTGTGCATTCCGCCTTCCTCATCATGTCCGCCTCCAACCCTGTGATGCCCATGTGTTCCATGATCCTCATCACCTTCACCCTGGCCCCTACCCCCTCCACCGTCCCCCTACCCCCGCCCGGCCCCCCTGCCCCCTGCCCCCTGCCCCCTGCCCCCTGCCCCCCTGCCCGGGTTGAGAGGAAGTACTCATCCTGAATATTGTATCCAAGACAAAAAGGAACCTCCTTATTCCCTATTCTTATTGATTAATTATTATTAGTTTTAAGGGAATTAATGTATAGGGTTTTTGGGATATACACACTATATAAAAAATAAGATGATAATTTTTTAGGGACTGTAATTGAAAATAAGATATCTTGATAAAGGAAAAGAGAACATCCCTTTTAGGTGATAGAAACTAAGAAGGAATGTAATATACTACTACCTAAAACCATTGAATAGTTACCAAAAAATTTGTATGATACAAGAAATCAAGCACACCTACCTGTATACCAGAGGCAACCAACTAGAAAATAGGGTTTGATAGGAGTCCTTACAGAGACTATAACCCTAACAACTGAGTGAAAAATAGAAGTAGATAAATGAAAAAACATATATCACATAACATCATAGGATAACTTCCATAAAATTTATCATCAAAAAACATAATTCATGAAATATTAAAAATAATGGAATAAGGTAGTCAAAGGAAAACATTCCACTATACACATGCAAAAGGTAAAAAAGAGTACAAAATGGATAACAAACTACATGACTCAAAAAAGTGACCGGAGCTCTATTCTGATACCAATTCCTTAGCTCCATCCTAACATAAATTCCTACACCAGTCATCAAGTTATTTCCCATATCCCTATATGAAATGATGAAATCCACTATGGTACCAAATGATGAACCAAGTAGGGTGTGTTTACAACTTAGTAGGCCACCACAAATGGCATTCCTATAAAATCTAGGCTGAAACAATAAGTTCATATAATGGTTGAATATATAAGTTATTATCATAACTAGAATAATAAATAACTAAAATAAAACTGATCATGGGCTCCATGGTGATACTTTAGGCTAGACCCACCTACTATAGACAATGTTGGATGTCTCTAAGTGTGTTTTAGAGACCAATACAACCTAATAAACTCCCAATGGTAATATACATGTCTGTGGTCCAAACTAACACTTATTGGTAATATACCCATCCGCTAGGCCCTGTGTCCACATGGGGGATGTGTTCAATCCAAGTAACCCTTTTGAAACTAGATTCAACTTTAAAACACATTATTAATAGTAAAAAAATTTCCAATTCTACTTACTATGTTTTACCTTCCAAAAGTCAAAACACAAACCTATCCCAAATTTCCAATTCCAAAGTTATATTTAATGGAATAATCACAGTATATGGTTCCCATTACCATAACCATTCATCCATAGTAAGAAAATTATTTTCAATTGATTTATAACATAACATAAACTTAGTTCAAAGATTATAATGATAATTAAGGATACAAATTGAAACCAACTAATGTGGCCTCATAAACACTTAATGAAAATTAATTTTACTATGGGAAACACTTTCGGACCAACTACCTCGTTTATGATAAGGATTAAATTACAAATACATGCCTTTGATTTGGATAAGAATAGAATATATAGAAGTAGTAGAGAAATTACCTGAAAACTAGAAGAACTGGGTAAATCTTATAAAACACACCCCTCATAAAAAAACGAGACAGGAGAAAAGGGGAGTCATACATTTACCAGAAGAAAAAATTTCGATAGATGAAAATTCAATACACCAGGGATCTATAGATCTTATCTATGGAAGGAGAGGTAGAAGAGGGATAGTATAATGAAGGTGCTGTTGTGTAATTTGGGGAGAAAAATTAGGTGAGGGGTATTAAATAATAAAATGGAAAAAATAGAAAAAATACCAATTATAAAACAAAAAAGACTGAATTTCTGGATAGTGGCTCTCATCTTCTTGTTGAAGGCCCTCATTATCTATATATAGCTACTGGAATTCCACCAGCAAATTGGTGGTTTACAAACTGTTAGTCGATGACACTACAACCACTTAGCTATATGCCATGTCTTCCTCTCATGCACCCCAGAGACTCTCGAGACCCTTTGAACCCCCATATGCATTCATAAATGAGGAATTTCATTGAGGCTAAAAAAATAAAAAAAATACAATACCTTGGAGAGGAGGGTGCCACGGTGACAGGTCGTCAGAGAGAAGGGCGCCGCGGTGATAGAGGTCTCCGGGGAGGAGGTAGCCGCTGTGAGAGAGGTCGTCGGGAGGAGGGCACCGTGGTGAGAGAGTTCGTCGGAGAGGAGGGCGACGAGGTGAGGAGAGGACGGGAAGGAGAGGTCGGGAAGGAGAAGTCGTTGGGGAGGAGGGAATCGCGGTGAGGAGAAAACGTCGGGGAGGAGAAGTCATCGGGGGAGTAGGGCACCGCGGTCAGGCAAGGTCGAGGAGGAGGGCGACACGGTCAGGCGAGGTCGGGGAGGAGAACTCGTCGGGAGGTGAAGGGAGGAGAAGAAGTCGGAGGAGCATGAGAGGTGAATCGGGGGACCCCGATACCAAATAGGAAAACACACATTATTGCCATGTTTATTAAATTAAACCGTGGCAATTAGGAAGATATAGCCACGGACCAATAAAACCGTGGCTATAGGTTCATGGCTATAGCTTTACTTTCTAGAAGTGTGAAAACCCCTGAAAACCCCTAAAAACTCTAAAACCACCCAAAAACCATAAAATCCCCTAAAAACCCATAAAACCCTAAAAACCACTAAAAACACTAAAAACCTTTTAAACCCCCAAAAACCTTAAAAAGAACTAAAAAACCTTAAAAACTCAAAAAACCCCTAAACACACAAGAGACACTAAAATTCCTGAAAAACACTAAAACCCATAAATATCCAAAATAACCCCTAAAAATCCATGAAAACATAAAAACCCACTAAACCCTAAAAACCATAAAACCCCTAAATACCCTAAAAAAACCATAAAACCCCTAAAACCCTAAAGAAACCAGAAAACCACCAAAACTACTAAAAACTCTAAAAAACCTTAAAACCCCCCAAAACATTAAAACCCTCTAAAAAACCTAAAAAACTCAAAAACCCTAAAAAATCCCTAAAAAATATTAAAAACCCTAAAAAACCTTAAAACCCCTAAAAACTCAAAAAACCCTTAAAAGCCATGAAAAACACTAAAACCCTGAAAACCCTAAAACCCATCAAAATTCCAAAATCCCTAAAATCCCTAAAAACCATTAAAACACTAAAAACCCTGAAAATCGCTAAAAACCCTAAAAACCATGAAAACCCTAAAACCCCTCAAAACGCCTAAAACCCTAAAAACCATAGAAATCCTAAAAACCCCATAAAAAACAATGAAAATGTAAAAAACCCTGAGCACCCCTGAAAACCATAAAACCCCTAAAACCATTACAAAACCCTAAAATCCCATTGAAACCACAAAAACCCATGAAAAACATTACAAACCCATAAAGCCCCTAAAAATGTAAAAAAAATCGAAAAAAACCGTAGAAACCCTAAAAAGTCAAAAAAACCCTAAAAACCAAAGAAGACCCTAAAAACCCTAAAAAACCCTAAAACTCTAACCCCCCCTGAAAATCCCTAAAAATCTCTAAAACCACTAAAAACCCTAAAGCCATAAAAATCCTAAAAAACCGCTCAGAGTCTATGAAAAGATAAAAACCCCTAAAACCCTGAAAACCCCCTAAAAAACATAAAATTCCCTAAAAATCTTAAAAAACCTAAAAAACCATAAAATCCCTAAAAACCACTAAAAACTCTAAAAACCCTTAAAACCTTAAAAACATTAAAAAAAACTCTAAAAAACCATAAAAGCCCAAAAAACTCAAAAAAAAAACAAAAAAGCAAAAAAAGACCCTAATTAACCTTGAAAAACAATAAAAATACTAAAACACTAGAATCCCTAAAAACCCAAGAAACCATAAAAATTTTAAAAATCCCTAAATGTCCATGAAAATGTAAAAAAAAAAACAAAAAACCCCGAAAACCCCATGAGAATAATAAAAACTTCTAAAAACCATAAAAACACTAAACAACCATAAAATCCCTAAAACCCGCAGAAAACCCCTAAAACCCGTCAAAATCCCTAAAAACCCTAAAAACTATAAAAATCATAAAACCCCCAAAAAGTCCATGAAAACATGAAAAACCATAAAAATGTCGAAAAACCCTAAAAACTATAAAAACCAATAAAAACATTAACCCCCCCCCAACAAAAACCCAAAAAACACTAAAATGAAACTAAAAACTCTAAAAACCTAAAAAAACTCCTAAAAGCATTAAAAATTTCTCAAAAAATTAAAACCTGAAGAAACTCAAAAAAACCCTACAAAACCAAAAAGAACCTAAAAACCCTGAAAAATTCTAAAAACCCCTTAAAACCCTAAAAAATCCTAGTACCCCCTAAAAATACATGAAAACATAAAACCCCCAAAATCAATAAGAAACCCTTAAAAACCATAAAAACCCCTAAAACGCTTAAAAAACCCTAAAAGCCCATAAAAATCCTAAAAACCACAAAAAACCCTAAGAACCCCTGAAAATGTTAAAAAAATATAAAAAACCTTAAACCCATAAAAAACTCAAAAAAACCCTAAAAAACCCAAAATGACTCTAAAATCCCTCGAATTACCTAAAAACCTTAAAAACCCTAAAACTATAAATACCCCTAAAAAATCCTAAAAAACCCTCGAAATCCCTAAAAAACCAAAAAAATCCAAAAAACCCCCCCAAATTCCTTGAAAATGTAAGAGATACTAAAACCTTGAGAACCCCCTGAAGACCAAGAAATACCCTAAAAAACTTCAAAAACACTAAAAACCCATAAAAATTCTAAAAAACCACTAAAACTCTAAAAACCAATAAAACCCCCAAAACCCCTAAAATGTTAAAAAAATCTATAAAACCCTAAAAACCCAAAAATACTCAAAAAACCATAAAGACCCAAAAAGAAAATAAAAACCCTGAAAACCCTTTAAACCCTAAAACTCTTGAAAACCCCTAAGAACCCTCAAAATCTCTAAAACCCCTCAAATATCTAAAAACCACAAAAATCCTAAAAAATACCTAAATATCCATTAAAACGTAAAAAACCAAAACAACCTTGAAAAAACCTTGAAACCATAAAAATCCCTAAAACCCGTAAAAATACTAAAAAACCTTAAAAACCCTAAAAACCCACTAAAAATTCTAAAAATACTTAAAACCCATAGAACTTTTAAAAACTCAAAGAAAACCCTAGAACAAAAAAAGACATAAAAAACAATAAAAACACTAAAAACCTAGGAAAATAAAACATTCATCAAAATCCCAAAAACCCAAAAAACACTAAAAACCATAAAAAACCTAAAACCCCCTAAAAATCCATGAAAATGTAAGAAACCGTAAAAATCTTGAAAAAGAACTCGAATGCCATTAAAACTCTTAGAAACCATAAATACCCTAAAAACCCATAAATCACCTAAAAATCCATAAAAAACTCTAAAAACCCTTAAAACCCTAAAAATGATAAAATCTCTCAAAAAACTTAAAAACCTAAAAAACTCAAAAAACCCTAAAACCCAAAAATCCCTAAAAAACCTTAAACCCCTAAAAACACTTAAAAACCCTCAAAATCCAAAAAAACCCTAAAAACCCCTAAAAACAAGAAAGATCATAAAAAACCCATAAAAATACATGAAGACGTAAAAAATCCTAAAAACTGTGAAAAAACTCTAAAACCCCTAAAAACCCTGGAAAAACCCTAAAAACCATAAAAACACCTAAAAGCCTTAAAAACCATAAAAACCCATAAAAACCCTAAAACCCATTAAAAAATATAAAACCCTCAAAGTTCATAAAAACATTATAAAACTCTAAAGAAAAATAAAAACCCTAAAAACTCAAAAAAACCCCCTAAAACCCAAAAAAGACTCTAAAAACCATAAAAACCCCTAAAAACCTAAAAACATTTGAAAACCCCTAAAAACCATAAAGATCCCTAAAACCCTAAAAACACAAAAAATAATAAAAAACCTAAAAAACCTTTAAAAATCAATGAAACCCTAAAAAATCCTAAAACCCCCTAAAAATCCCCTGAAAACTGAAAAACACCTAAAAACCTTGAAAACCCTAAAAATCCATAAAATCCCTAAAAACCCACTATAACTCTGAAAACCCTTAAAATACATAAAAACGTTAAAAAACTCTAAAAGCTTTAAAAAACTCTAAAAACCCTTAAAACCCTAAAAAACTCAAAAAACTCCTAAAACTCCAAAAAGACCATAAAAACCCAAAAAAACCATAAACACCCCTAAATCCCCTAAAACCTGTAAAAACCCTCAAAATCCACAAAACCCCTAAAAAAATGAAAAACTTAAAAACCCTAAATATCCATGAAAATTTAAAAACCCATAAAAACCATAAAACCCCCAAAACTGTAAAATCCAATAAATCCACTAAAAACTCTAAAAACCATTCAAAAATATAAAAACTTTATAAGATTCTAAAAACCCATAAAAACCCAAAAAACTTAAAAAACCCTAAAAACAAAAAAGACCCATCAAATCCTGAAACCATAAAAACCCTAAAACCCATGAAAACCCCTAAAAACCCTAAAAACCCTAAAAACCCTACAAACCCCTAAAAAGAATAAAAATCATAAAAAACCCTAAAAATGCAAGAAAACGTAAAAAACCCTAAAAACCCATTAAACCATAAAACCCCTTAAAATCCTTAAAAAACCCTAAAAACACATAAAACCCCTAAAAGCCACTAAAAACTCAAATACCCCTAAAAATGTTTAAAAAACACTTAAACCCCTTAAAACCCTAAAAAACTCAAAAAAAAACCCTAAAACCCCCAAAAGACCGTAAAACCCTGAAAACCCCTAAACCCTAAAAACCCCTTAAAATCCCTATAAACCCTTGAAATCCCAAAAAACCCTAAAGACCATAAAATTCCTAAAACCAAAAAAAATCGATGAAAACATAAAAAACATAAAAACCCTGAAATCCCCTTGAAAACCATAACAAACCTAAAAACCGTAAAAACTAAAAAAACCAAAAAAAAACCCCTAAAAACACTTGAAACCCCCTAAAACCCCTCAAAATCTCGAAATCACCAAAAAGAATAAAAATATTAAAAAATCCATAAAATCTATGAAAATGTAAAACCCTAAAAACCTTGAAAAACCCCTCAAACCCATAAAAACTCCTAAAAACATTTAAAACTCATAAAACCTAAAAAACCACTACAACTATAAAAACCCTTAAATCCCTTACAAACATTAGAAAACTATATAAACCTTATGAACTATAAAAAACTCAAAAAATCCCTGGAAACCCAAGAGACCGTAAAAAGACAGAAAACCCCTAAAAACCCGTAAAACCCTTGAAAAACCCTAAAAACCATCAAAAACCCTAAAATCCATGAAACCCCTAAAAACCCTAAAACCCCTAAAAATCCTAAAAAACCCTAAAACCTCATAAAAACCCTTAAAACTCTAAAAACCTTTTAAAGCCCAAAAAACCTTAAAAAATCTAGAAACCATAAAAAGCATAAAAAACTAAAAACCCAAAAAAACCCAAAATCCCAAAGGACCCTAAAAAACTTGAAAGACCCTAAAACCCTTGATAACCCTAAAAACCCTCAAAATTATGAAAAACCCTAAAAACTAAAAAATCTAAACAAAACCCATAAAAATCAATGAAAAATTCAAAAACCCTATAAACCCTGAAAACCCCCTAAAAACCATAAAACCACTAAAAACTTAAAAACCACAAAACCCACAAAACCATTAAAAACTACTAAAACTCTAAAAACCCTTAAGGCCCCTAAAATGTTAAAAACTCTAAAAATTCTAAAAAACTTAAAAAAACACTAAAATCCCAAACAGACACTAAAAAACTTGAAAACAGATAATAACCATCAAAAAAGCCTAAAAACTTTCAGCATCCCTAAAAACCCAGAAAACCCCAAAAAACCATAAAAATCCTAAAAAACCCATAAAAATCCATGAAAATGTAAAAACCCTAAAAACAATAAAACCCCTTAAAAACCAAAAACACTGATAAAAACCCTAAAAACCCACTGAAAACTTTAAAAACTAATAAAACCCCTAAAAACGTTAAAAAAATCTAAAAAACCTTAAAAACCCTAAAAAACTCAAAAAAAAATCCGTAAAACCCAAAAGACTCCTAAAAACCACTAAAAACCTTAAAATCCTAAAAACTCCTAAATTTTTTTAAAAAAGCCTAAAAATGCATAAAAACTCTAAAAACCACTAAAAACTCTAAAAACCCATTAAACCCCTAAAAATGTTAAAAAACTATAAAAACCTTTAAAACCCCAAAAAACTCAAAAATACCCGAAAAACCCTATGAAACACTGAAAACCTCAAAAACTGCTAAAACCCCTAAAAACTTTAAAATCCCTAAAATCCCTAAAAAACCATAAAATCCTCAAAAACCCTAAAAACCTTGAAAACCCCTTAAAACCCCCTTAAAACAATACCCCCCCAAAAAAACCTTAAAAAACCCAATAAACCCAAAAAAAACAAAAAAAACACTAAAAATCCATGAAAACGTAAAAATCCCTAAAAACCCAAAAAAGCCCAGGAAAACCATAAAAAGTCCTAAAAAAATTAGAAAATCCTAAAAACCCACTAAAAACTCTAAAACCCTTACAACTGCTAAAAATGTTAAAAAACTCCAAAAACCTTAAAACGCTAAAAAACTCAAAAAAAAATCCTATAAACCCCAAAAGACCCTACACACCCTGAAAACCTCAGAAAACCCCTAAAAACTCTAAAACCACCCAAAAACCATAAAATCACCTAAAAACCCAAAAAAACCCTAAAACCCACTAAAAACACTAAAAACCATTAAAACCCCCAAAAATCTTAAAAATAACTAAAAAACCTTAAAAACTCAAAAATCCCCTAGAAACACAAGAGACACTAAAAACCCTAAAAAACACTAAAAACCATAAACATCCTAAATAACCCCTAAAAATCATTGAAAACGTAAAAATCCTATAAACCCTAAAAACCACAAAACCCATAAAAACCCTAAAAAATTCATAAAAACCCTAAGAAAACCAGAAAACCCCCAAAAGTACTAAAAACTCTAAAAAACCTTAAAACCCCCCAAAACATTAAAACCCTCTAAAAAACCTTAAAAACCCTTAAAAACTCAAAAAAATCTTGGAAACCCAAAAAGATCCAAAAAACCTAAAAAATCATAAAAACCTATGAAAACCCTAAAAATCCTAAAAACCAAAAAACTCCTAAAAACCCTAAAATCCATGATAATATAAAAACCCTAAACACCCTAAAATACCCTAGAAATCCAGAAAACCCCCTAAAACCTTAAAAAATCATAAAACCCCATAAAACCCTAAAACCACTAAAAACTCTAAAAATCCTCAAAATCCCTTAAAATATTATAAAATATAAAAAACCTTAAAACCCTAAAAACTCAAAAAACCCTAAAATCCATGAAAAACACTAAAAACCCTGAAAACCCTAAAAACCATTAAAACACTAAAAACCCTGAAAACTGCTAAAAACCATGAAAACCCTAAAAACCATAGAAATCCTAAAAACCCCGTAAAAAACAATGAGAATGTAAAAAATCACGAAAACCCCTAAAAACCATAAAACCCCTAAAACCATTACAAAAACCTAAAATCCCATTGAAACCAGAAAAACCCATGAAAAACATTACAAACCCATAAAGCCCCTAAAAATGTAAAAAAAATCTTAAAAAACCATAGAAACCCAAAAAAGTCAAAAAAAAAACCCTAAAAACCAAAGAAGACCCTAAAACCCTAAAAAACCCTAAAACTCTAAACCCCCCTGAAAATCCCTAAAAATATCTAAAACCCCTAAAAACCCTAAAGCCATAAAAATCCTAAAAAACCCCGCAAAGTCTATGAAAACATAAAAACACCTAAAACCCTTAAAACCCCCTAAAAACCATAAAATTCCCAAAAAACCTTTAAAAACCTAAAAAACCATAAAACCCCTAAAAACCACTAAAAAATCTAAAAACCCTTAAAACCCTAAAAACATTAAAAAACTCTAAAAAACCTTAAAAGCCCAAAATCTCAAAAAAATAAAAACAAAAAAAAGACCCTAATTAACCTTGAAAAACAATAAAAATCCTAAATCCATAAAATCCCTAAAAACCCTAGAAACCATAAAAATCCTAAAAACCCCTAAAAGTCCATGAAAATGTAAAAAAAAACTAAAAACCCTGAAAACCCCCTGAGAACAGTAAAAGCTTCTAAAAACCATAAAAACCCTAAACACCCATAAAACCCCTAAATAACCACTAAAAACTCTAAAAAATCTCAAAACCCATAAATAGTTTAAAAAACTCTAAAAAACCTTTAAACCATAAAAAACTCAAAAAGCCCTAAAATCCCAAAAGACCATAAAAACCATGAAGAACCCTAACAACCCTAAAAACCTTTGAAAAACCCTAAAACCCTCAAAATTCGTAAAAACCATAAAAAACCCTAAAAATCTAAAAAAACATAAAAAACCATAAAACCCTATAAACACATAAAAACCATAAAACCCCCCTAAAACCCTAAAAACCCACTGAAAACTCTAAAAACCCTTAAAACCCCAAAAAATGTTAAAAAACTCTAAAAAACCTTAAAAATATAAAAAAATAAATAGAACCCCCTAAAAACCGTTAAAAACACTAAAACCCAGGGCATGCAAAAAAAACACTAAAACCCATAAAAACTCTAAAAACCCACTAAAAACTCTAAAAACCATTAAAAACACTAAAAATGATAAAGAGCTCTAAAAAATATTAAAACCCTAAAAAACACAAAATAAATCGAAAAATCAAAAAGTACACTAAAAATCCTAAAAAACACTAAAAACCCAAAAGCCCCTAAAAACCTTTAAACCCTTCAAAATCCCAAAAAAAACCAAAAAACCCTAAAGACTCTAAAAATCCTAAAAATCTCCTAAATATCAATGAAAACCTAAAAAACCCTAAAAACATTGAAAACCCCTGAAAAAAAATAAACACTAAAAACCTTAAAAATCCCTCAATCCCCATAAAAACACTATAAACCAATAAAAACTATAAAAACCCATAAAACTCCTTAAAAAGTTAAAAAAAATCTAAAAATACTAAAATATAAAAAAACTGTAAAAACCAAAAAAAGTCCCTAAAACCTTGAAAAACCCTAAAAACCTTTGAAAAACCATAAACCCCCCAAAATCCTTAAAAACCCTAAAACAATAATTCAAACACTAAAACCAAAGAAACCCTAAAACCCCTATAAATCCTTGAAAATGTAAAAACCCTAAAAAACCTCTAAAAAGCATAAAACACCCTAAAAACTTAAAACCCCTAAAAACCCATAAAATCCTAAAAACCATTAAATACTCAAAAAACCCTTTAAACCCCAAAAAACATAAAAAACTCTAAAAAACCCTTAAAAATCAAAAATACCCTAAAAAATCGAAAATATCCTAAATACAACGGAAACCATAGAAGCCCTAAAAACACCAAAAAATCCCTAAAACCCCTCAAAATCCCTAAAACCCATTAAACACCTAAAACCCCAAAAAATTCACATAAAAAACCCTAAAAACCATAAAACCGTTAAAAACCTTTAAAACCCAAAAAAACCACTAAAAACTCCAATAACCCTTGAAACCCCTAAAAATGTTAAAAAAATTCTAAAAAACCTTAAACACCCTAAAAAACTCTAAAACCCCTAAAAACCCAAAAGACCCTAAAACCTCTAAAAACCCTAAAAATCTCTTAAAACCCCTCAAAATCCATAAAAATCCTAAATACCCTAAATACCATAAAAATACTAAAAAAGCTCCAAAAAACCACGAAGACTTAAAAACACATAAAAACACTGAAAAACCCCTGAAACCCATAAAATGCCAAAAAACCCCTAAAAACCCATAAAAACCACTAAAACTGTAAAAAACTTTAAAACACTTAAAAACATTAAAAACTCTAAAAACCGTAAAACCCCTAAAAACTAACAAAAACCCTAAATCCCTTAAAAGTCCCTAAAAACCCTCAAAACCATAAAACCACTAAAAGCCCCTCAAAACACCTAAAACACCTCAAAATCCCAAAAAACCATAAAAAACACTAACAACCATAAAATCCTAAAAAACCATTAAAATCCATGAAAACATAAAAAACCTTAAAAACCATGAAACCCCCCCTAAAAAGCATAACCCAACCCCACCTCCAAATACCCTAAAAACCATAAAATCTCACTAAAAACTATAAAACCCCTAAAATCATTACAACCACAAAAAACCCCTAAAACCCTGAAAAACCTATAAACCTTCAAAATCCCTAAAAACCCTAAAACCAAAAAAATCCTAAACAACCCCTAAAAGTCCATGAAAATGTAAGAAACCCTAAACACTCTACACAACAACTGAAAACCATAAAAACCCATAAAAACTTTAAAAACCCTAAAACCTATAAAATCCATAAAACCACTAAAATCTCCAAAAACCCATAAAACTCCCAAAAACGTTAAAAACTCTAAAACCCTCAAAAAAAACCCCTAAAACCGAAAAAAGACCCTCAAACCCTCAAAATCCCTAAAACCCCCTTAAAACCCTCAAAATCCCTAAAAACCCCTTAAATCCCTCAAAATCCCTAAAAATCCTAAAAACCATAAAAATCATAAAAAACCTCTAAAAATCCGTGAAAATGTAAAAACCCCAAAAAGTTTGAAAAACCCCTCAAAACGATAAACCCCCTAAAAACCATTAAAAACCCTAAACTCCCATAAAAACCTTAAAACCCAGAAAAATCTCTAAAAACACCTAAAAACAAAAAAAACCCTAAAAAACCAAAAAGGACCCTAAAACCCCCCAAAATCATGAAAACCCCTAAAAACCCTAAAATCGAAAAAACCCCAAAAAATATATGAAAATGTAAAAAATCCTGAAAACTCAAAAAAACCCCTGAAAACCAGCTATAAAAACCTTTAAACTACTTAAAAACCCATAAAACCCCTAAAAAACTAAAAACTCTAAAAACCCTTTAAACCCCTTAGAACGTTAAAAAACTCTAAAAATTCTTAAAACCCCTAAAAATTCAAAAAATACCCTTGAACCCAAATAACCCTAAAAACCCTAAAAACCTTTGAAAACCCCTAAAACCCCTCAAAATCCCTAAAAACCATAAAATTCATAAAAAACATAAAAATATTTAAAAAACTCCTAAAAACACACAAAAAACATAAAAATATTTAAAAAACTCCTTAAAACCCATAAAAACGTAAAAAACACTAAAAACCCTAAAAAATCCCTTAACACCATCCAAGCCCATAAAAACTTTAAAAAACCATAAAAAGCCTAAAACCACTAATAACTCGAAAACCCCTTAACCGAAAAAGGGTTAAAAACCTTAAAAACCCTAAAAACTCAAAAAAACACCTAAAAACCCAAAATACCATAAAAACCCTAAAAAACCCTAAAAACCCTAAAAAACATCAAATTCCCTAAAAAACCTAAAAACCCTAAAAAACATCAAATTCCCTAAAAAACCTAAAAACCCTAAAAAACCCCGAAATATCCCCGAAAAAATAAAAACCCTAAAAAGACCCAGAAACCATAAAACCCCTAAAAATATTTAAAATCCCATAAAAACTACAAAAATAACTAAAAAAATCCAATAACCCTCAAAACCACTAAAAGCATTTAAAAACTTTAAAAACCCATAAAAACCCTAAAATGGTAAAAAAAAATCTAAAAAACACAAAAGACACAAAAAATCCAGAAAACCCCAAAAAACCTATGAAAAACGCTAAAAATCCATAAAAAACCTAAAAATCCATAAAAAAAACCTAAAAATCCAAAAAAATCCCTTAAAACCATAAATTCCCCTAAAAACCTTAAAAACTGTAAAAACCATAAAACCACTAAAATCTATAAATACCCTTACAGCCCAGCCCCAAAAAATGTTAAAAAACTCTCAAGAACCTAAAAATACCTAAAAAACTCAAAAAACCCTAAAAACCCAAAAGTCTCTAAAACCATGAAAACCCCTAAAAACCCCTAAAAACCCCTAAAAGACCCTCAGAATCAATCAAAAATCCTAAAAAAAAACTTAAAAACCCAAAAAAATCTAAAAAACCCTGAAAACCCATAAAAATCCCTAAAACCCTTAAATACCCTTAAAACCCCACAAAAACCCTAAAAACCCACTAAACACTCTAAAAACCTCAAAATCCCTAAAAACGTTAAAAAATATGAAAAGCCTTAAGAACCCAAAAAACTCAAAAAAATCCTAAAACCCAAAAGACCCTAAAAAACCCGAAAACCCTTAAAAACCCGAAAAAGCCCCTAAAAGACCCCAAAAGCCCTTAAAATCCCTAAAAACCCTAAAAATCTTTAAAAAACTATAACAATCCTAAAAAACCACTAAGAATCCATGAAAATGTAAAAAACACCTAAAACCCCTAAAAAACCCCTGAAAAACATTCAACCCCCTAAATACCTTAAAAACCCAAAAAAAACCATAAAAACCTTGAAAACCACTAAAAACTATAAAAACCCTTTAAACCCCTAAAAATTTGAAAAAACACTAAAAAACCATACAAACCCAAAAAAACTTGAAAAAAATCCTAAAAACCCAAAAGGACCACAAAAACCAAGTAAAACCTTAAAATCCCTAAAAACCCCTGATAAAACCTAAAACCCCTCAAAATCCTCAAAAACCCTAAAAAACCAAAAATCCTGAAAAACCCCTAAAAACCATAAAACCCCTAAAAACCTTAAATACACTGAAACACATAAAAACCTGATAACTCCTAAATTTTTTGAAAACACTTAAGACCCCTAAAAATTTTAAATACACTAAAAAACCATTAATGCCCTAAAAATTGAAAAAAACCGTAAAAACCCAAAAAGACCCTAAAAACCCTGAAAAACTCTACAAACCCCTAAAAACCATCAAAATCCCAAAAAAACCTTACACCCCATAAAAATCCAACCCCCCCCCCCCAAAATCCATGAAGACATAAAAAACCATAAAACCCCGAAAACCCATCAAAAATGATAAAAACTACCAAAAACCTTAAAAACCCTAAAACATGACTAATACTCTAAAAACCCTTAAAACCCCAAAAAACAATAAAATCTCTAAAGCACCTTAAAACCCCTAAAAACTCAAAAAATACTATAAACCCAAATAGACACTGAAAACCCCTAAAAACCATCAAAATCTCTAAAAACCCAAGAAAACCCTAAAATCAAGAAAAAACCCAAAAACCCAAAAAAAATTCCATAAAAACCTCAAAACCCCCAAAATCCCTAAAAACCCTAAACACCCTAAAAACCATAAAAATTATAAAAATCCATGAAAACATAGAAAATCCTAAAAATCCATAAAACCCCTTGAATACCATAGAAACCTCTAAAAACCATAAAAAACCCTAAAACCCCATGAAACCTTAAACCAACTAAAAAGTCTAAAAACATATGAAACCCCTAAAAAAATTAAAAAACTCTAAATAACAATAAAAAATCTAAAAAGTAAAAAAAAACCCAAAAACCAATAAGACCCTAAAATCCCTGAAAACCCCTAAAACCCAAAACCCCTAAAACCCCCTAAAACCCCCAAAATCCATAACAAACATAAAAACCAAAAAAATCTGAGAAAACCACTAAAAATCCATGAAAACATAAAAAACCCTAAAAAACTTAAAATGCTGAAAGCCCTTAAAACCCATAAAAATGTTAAAAAAACACAAAAAACCTTAAATACACTAAAAAAATAAAAAAACTCTAAAAATCCAAAAAAGACCCGAAAAACCTTGAAAACCCCTAAAAACCATAAAAGTCATAAAAACCCCTAAAACCCATGAAAACCTAAAAAACCCTAAAAACCTTAAAAACCCTAAAACCCCATAAAAACCCTAAAACAACTAAAATCTCTAAAATCCCTTAAAACCTCTTAAATTTTTTAAAAAACTCTAAAAAACCTTAAAACCCATAAAAACCCTAAAAATCCAAAAGGCCCTGAAAAACCCTAAAAATCCTAAAAATCCCTAAAAACCCTAAAAATATATAAAAAATATAGAAAACCCTAAAAACCATAAAAATCCTAAAAGATCCCTAAAAATCCATGAAAACATAAAAAACTTTAAAAACCCTGAAAAACCTTAAAAACCATAAAAACTGAAAAAAAAACATAAAAAACCCTAAACCCCCCTAAAACTCAAAAAACCCTTAAAACCCCTAAAAATGTTAAAAACTTTAAAAAACCTTAAAAACCATAAAAAACTCTAAAAACCCTAAAAATACAAAAAGACCTAAAAACCCTTAAAAACCCCTAAAAACCCTCAAAATCACTAAAAACCATAAAAATACTAACAGAATTCTAAAAATCCATGAAAATGTAAAAAAACATAAAAAACCCCTGAACTCCATAAAACCCCTAAAACCCTTAAAAACCACCAGAACCCATAAAACCACTGAAAACTCTAAAAACCCTTTAAACTATAAAAACCCAAAAGATCGTAAAAACCCTGAAAACCCTTAAAAATCCTAAAAACCACTTTAAATGCATAAAACACCAAAAATCCATAAAATCCCTAAAAACCATAAAAATCCTAAGAAACCCCTAAAAATCCATGAAAAATGTAAAGAACTCTAAAAAACATGAGAAACCCCTAAACACCATAAAACCATTGAAAACCTTAAAAACCCATACAAACCCAAAAATACCATAAAAACCCAAAAAGTCCCTAAAAACTTGGAAAAAACCCTAAAAACCTCTCAAAAACCCTAAACCCCTCAAAATCTATAAAAATATTTAAAAACCCTAAAAAACCATAAAAATCCTGAAAAAACCCAACAAATCCATGAATACGTAAAAACCCCTAAAACCCTCTAAAAACCATAAATTTTCCTAAAAACCTTAAAAACCCCATAAAAACCACTAAAAACACCAAAAATACTTAAGAACCATAAAAACGTTAAAAACTCTAAAAAACCTTAAAACCGTAAAAAACTCCAAAAAACCCTAAAACCCACAAAAGATCCTTAAAACTCTAAAAACCCTAAACCCTATGAAAAGCCGTAAAAATCCTCAAAATCCTTAAACCCTCAGAAAAACCCCTGAAAACCATAAAACCTCCTAAAAACTTAAAAACCCTAAAAAACCTCTCGCAGTTGCTCTTGTCTAGACTCTTGTGGATATTAAAACTACACTTGACTGGTTGGTTTTGTGCTGATAGGGTGTTGTTTCTTAGGCTGCTGGATGCAAGTTTTTAGAGATGCCTTTTTGGTTTGGTAGCTTTTGACTGCTCATGTTGGGGAGGAGTTTTTTGTGCTTTTGGTTCTGGTTGTCGTTTGATGTGCTTTGTTGGGCTTGCAAGTTGGTGACGGTCTGTTTCTTTCTTGGATGGGGTGCGTCTGGTCATGGACTTGTGCAGAAGCTTGCTAGTGGATAAGAACAGTGGACTGTGGAATGCTGGTCTTTGGCTTGGGTTTTGCTTCTTGTTTTTTTTGTTTTTGACCTTCAAGGCAATTGTTTCACCCATAGTGATCGTTTTTAATTCAATTATTTTTCACTTTTATATATCATGTTCTATTTTCCATGTAAAAAAACCTAAAAAACCTAAAACCACTAAAAACTCTAAAAACCCTTAAAACCCATAAAAAAGTTAAAAACTCTAAAAAACCATAAAACCCCTAAAAACTGAAAAAAAAACCCTAAAACCCCCAAAAGACCCTGAAAACCTTAAAACCTTAAAACCCCTAAAATCTGCGGAAAACCCCTAAAACCCTTCAAAATACCTAAAAACCCTAAAAACTATAAAAATCATAAAACCCCCAAAAAATCCACGAAAACATAAAAAACCATAAAAATGTCAAAAAACCGAAAAAACATTAAAAACACATAAAAACCTTAAACCCCCCCCCCCCAAACCCAAAAAACCCTAAAATGAGACAAAAACACTCAAAACTTGAAAAAAAAACCTATAAACTTCAAAAATTTATAAAATAATTAAAACCTGAAGAAACTCAAAAAACCCCTAAAAAACCAAAAAGAACCTAAAAACCCTGAAAAATTCTAAAAACCCCTTAAAATCCTAAAAAATCCTAAAAACCATAAAAAACCTAGTACCCCCTAAAAATAATGACAAAATAAAACCCCTGAAATCAATAAAAAACCCTTAAAACCATAAAAATCCCTATAACCCTTAAAAAACCCTTAAAGCCCATAAAAATCCTAAAAACCACTAAAAACTCTAAGACCCATGAAAATGTTAAAAAAATCTAAAAAACCTTAATCACATAAAAAACTCAAAAAAACCCTAAAAACCAAAAATGGCCCTAAAAGTCCAAAAAGCACTAAAATCCCTCAAATTACCTAAAAACCCTAAAAACCATAAAAACCATAAAAATTCAACCCGCCCCCCAAAAAAAACTCAATTAAAATGTAAAATACCTTAAAAACCTAATAAATCCCTAAAAACATAAAACCCACAAAAACCATTAAAAACCCTAAAAACCCAAAAATAAAACTAAAAACTCTAAAAACATTTAAAATCCAAAAAATATTAAAATACTCTAAAAACCTTAAAACCCCAAAAAAACTCAAAAAAAACCATAAAACGCAAAAAGATCCTAAAACTCCTGAAAACCCATAAAAACCCCTGAAAAGCTCTAAAACCCCTCAAAATCCATAAACACCCTAAAAACAATAAAATCCTAAAAAATCCCAAAAAATCCATTAAAATATAAAAAATCCTAAAAACCCTTAAAACACCTGAAAACCATAAAACCAATAAATATCTAAAAAACACTAAAAACCCATAAAACCCCTAAAAACCACTAACAACTATAAAAACTCTTTAAACCTCTAAAAACTTTTAAAAACCCTAAAAAACATTAAAAACCCAAAAAACTTAAAAAACCCAAAAGACCCTGAAAACCCTAAAAACCCCTAAAAACCCATGAAAACCCCTAAAAACCCTCAAAATCCAGAAAAACCCTTCAAAACCATAAAAATCTTAAAAACCCCTAAAAATACATGAAAATGTGAAGAACACTAAAAACCAGAAAAACCCCTGGAAACTATAAAACCCCTAAAAACCATATTAACCCATAAAAACCACTAAAACTCTAAAAACCCATAGAACCCCAAAAAATGTTAAAAACTCTAAAAATCCTTTAAACCTTAAAAAACTCAAAAAAACTGTAAAAACCCAAAAAGACCCTAAAAACACATAAAACTGCTGAAAACCATAAAACCCCTTAAAACCCATAAAACCCCTAAAAATCACCAAAAACCCTAAAAACACTAAAAACCATAAAAATCCTAAAAACCCCCAAAAATCCGTGAAAACATAAAAAACCCTAAAACCCAAAAAAACTTTGAAAACCACAAAACACCAAAAAACCTTAAAAGGCCCTAAAAACTGATAAAACCCTTAAAAACCACTAAAACCTCTAAAAACTCTTTAAACCCCTAAAAACAATAAAAACTTATAAAAAACTTAAAAACCCCAAAAACTCAAAAAAAACACTAAAAACCCAAAAGGCCCTAAACCCCTAAAAACCCCTAAAAACCCTAAAAAGCCTAAAAACCCCTAAAAACCACTAAAAACCCTAGAACCCCTCAAAATCCCAAAAAAAACCCCTAAAAACTCTAAAAACCATAAAATCCTAAACCCCCCTAAATATCCATGAAAACGTAAAAAACCTTAAAACCCTGGAAACCCCTAAAGCCATAAACCCCTAAAAATAATAAAAAACCATAAAACCCATAAAAACCCTAAATTAACTAAAAACTCTAAAAACCCTTAAAACCACAGGAAACATTATAAAACTCTAAAAAAACTTAAAACCCTAAAACCCAAAAAAAACGAAAAACCTTGAAAACCCCTAAAACCCCTAAAAAACCCAAAAACTCCTAAAAACCACAAAAATCCCCTAAAAACCATAAAAAAAACCTAAAACCCATAGAAACCCAAAAACCATTAAAAAATCTAAAACCCCTTAAAACATTAAAAAACTCTAAAAAACTCTAAAAATCCCTAAAAAACTCAAAAAACCCTAAAACCCCAAAAACGACCCTAAAAACCCAAAAAAAACCTTAAAATGCCAAAAAAAATCTGAAAACCCCAAAAAATAATAAAAATCACTAAAATCCTTAAAAACATAAAAATCCTAAAACCCCCCTAAAATCCATGCAAACATAAAATCCCTAAAAACCCAGAAAAAACCCTGAAAACCATAAAAACCCATAAGAACTTTAAAAACCACTAAAAACCCATAAAAACTCTAAAAACCCACAAAAGCTCTAAAAACTCATAAGACCTGTGAAAATGTTAAAATACTCTAAAAAGGCTAAAAAGGAAAAAAACATTAAAAAAATACTAAAATATCATAAAAATGATAAAACCCCCCTAAAAATCCATGAACCAGTAAAAAACCCTAAAAACCTTAAAAACACTAAAAACCCACTAAAAACTCTAAAAACACTTTAAACCCTTAAAACTTTCAAAAAAATCTAAAAAACATCAATACCTCAAAAAATCACAAAAAAAACCCCTAAAAACTACAATATACCCCAAAAAACCCTTAAAACCCCGAAAAAGCCTAGAACCCCTAAAACCCATGAAACTGCCCAAAATCCCAAAAAACCCTAATACCAAAAAATTAATAAAAATCCAATAAAAAACCAATAAAAATCATTAAAAATACATTAAAACATAAAAAATCCTAAAACCCTAAAAAAAACCCTTAAAACCATAAACCCCTAAAAATCTTAAAAAACCCTAAAAACCCATAAAAACCCTAAAAGCAACTAAAATGACAACAAACCCTTAAAACCCCAAAAAATGTTAAAAACCTTAAAACCCTAAAAAACTCAAAAAAACACTAAAACACACATAAGACCCTAAAAACCTCAAAAACCATAAAAACCCTAAAAACCATTGATAAACTCTAAAGACGCTCAGAATCCCTATTGATAAACTCTAAAGACGCTCAGAATCCCTAAAAACCCTAAAAACTATAAAAATCCTAAACCCCCCCTAAAAATCTAGGAAAAAGTAAAAAACCTGAAAACCCTTTGAGAACCATAAAAACTATAAAACCCATCAAAACCCTAAAAATGAATAAAAACTCTAAAAACCCTTAAAACCCCTTTAAAACTCTAAAAAACTCAAAAACAACCCCTAAAAACCCAAAAGACCCTAAAAACCTTAAAAACCCCATGAAAACCCTAAGAACCCTCAAAATACCTAAACCCCTAAAAACCCTAAAAACCATAAAAATCCTAATAAACACATAAAAATCCCTGAATACATAAAAACCCCTAAAAATCCTAAAAGCACCTGAAAACCATAAGACCCCTAAAAACATTAAAACCCCCCAAAAAACCATAAAAAACTCTAAAAACCCCTTTAAACCCCTTAAAACGTTATGAAACTCTAAAAACCTTTAAACCCCTAAAAATGTAAAAATAAACTAAAAACCCAAAAGACCCGAAAAACCCTTAAAACCCTTAAAACCCTAAAAATACAAGAAAGCTCCTAAAATCCCTCAAAATCCCAAAAAACCCAAAAAACCCTATAAACCAAAAAAATCATAAAAGCCCTAAAATCCATGAAAACGTAAAAACCCCTAAAAACCCTTAAAACCCCCCCTCAAAACCATAAAACCCCCCAAAACCTTATAAGACCCTAAAAACCCATACAAACCTTATAAAACCACTAAAAACCCTAAAATCCCTTAAAACCCCAAAAATATTATGAAATTCTAAAAAAACTTAAAACCCTAAAAACTAACAAAAAAACATAAAAACCCCCTGAAAACCCCTATAAAACCCTCAAAAATCCCTAAAACACTAGAAAATCCTAAAAACCATAAAAATCCTAAAAACCCCCTAAAAATCCATGAAAACGTAAAAAACGTAATAAACGCAAAAAACCCTAAAACCCCATAGAACCCCTAAAAAGCTAAAAGCTCTGAAAGCCCTTTAAACCCCTAAAAATGTCAAAAACACTAAAACACCTTAAAAATCCAAAATAAAATAAATTAAACTTAAAACCAAAATAGACCGTAAAAACACCAAAAACCACTTAAAACTCTAAAAACCCCTGAAAACCCCTAAAAACTCTAAAAACCATAAAAAACCTAAAAACCCCAAAAAATCCATGAAAACAAAAAAACTGTAAAAAAGCTAAAAAAACCCCTAAAAGCTATAAAACCCCATAAAAAACAATAAAACCCTTAAAATCCTAAAAACCACTAAAAATCTAAAAACCCTCAAAATCCCTAAAAACATTAAGAAAACTATAAAAACTTTTAAACCCCTAAATATTAAAAAAAACCAAAAAACCCAAAAGCCCTCAAAACCATGAAAAACACTAAAACTACTAAAAACCTCCAAAAAAATCCTAAAAACCCTCAAGATCGCTAAAACCAAAAAATCATAAAACCCCCTAAAAATCCATGAAAACATAAGACCCTAAAATCCTGAAAAACCTTTGAAAATCATAAAAATCCTAAAACCCATTAAAACCCTAAAACACCATAAAAACCCTGAAAACCCACTAAAAACTCTAAAAACCATTTAAACCCCTAAAAACGTTAAAACCCCTAAAAATCATAAAAACCCTAAAAAATGAACCCCCCCCCAAAAAAAACCCAAACACACTAAAATCCTTGAAATACCCTAAAACTCCTTGAAAACCAAAAAAACCCTCAAATCCATAAAAACTAAAAACCCTTAAAAACCCTATAAACACATAAAATACCTAAAAATCCACAAAAAACTCTAAAAACCCTTAAAACACTTAAAACCACAAAAACATTAAAAAACTCCAAAACATCAAAAAACGCTAAAAAAAAGACCCAAAAACCCCAAAAGACCTTAAAAATCTGAAAAATACCACAAGAACCCTAAAAACCCTTAAAACCCAAGAAAAAGCGTTAAACCTCTCAAAATCCCTAAAACCTAAAAACCATAAAAACATAAGAAACCCCTAAAAATCCATGAAAATTTAGAAAACCCTAAAAAAACTTAAAACCCCCCAAAACCATAAAACCCCTAAAAACATAAAAAACCCCTCAAAACCCAAAAAGAACCTAAAAACTCAAAAAGTCCCTAAAAACTAGAAAAAACTCTAAAAACCCTAAAAACATAAAAATACTAAAAACCCTACAAATCCCTGAAAACGTAAAAAACCCTAAAAACCCTAAAACCCCCTAAAAACCAAAAAAACTGCAAAAAACCTTGAAAACACAAAAAACCCATAAAAACCCTAAAAACCACTAAAAAATGTAAAAAACTTTTAAAACCCTAAAAAAATCAAATAACCCCTAAAACCCCACAAAGGCCCTAAACCCTAGAAAAACCGTAAAAATCCTAAACACTCATGAAAACACCTAAAACCCTCAAATTCCCAAAAAACCCAAAAAAATCCTAAAAACAATAAAAATCTAAAAAGCCCTAAAAATCCATGAAAATGTAAAAACCACTAAAAACACTAAAAAACACCCGAAATCCATAAAAACCGCTAAAAACCCTGCCTTGCAAAAAAAAACCCCCTAAAACCCCTTAAAACCCCTATAAACCCATAAAAACCCTAAAACCCACTAAATACTCTAAAACCTTTCAAACCCCTAAAAACAATAAAAATCTCTAAAAACCCATTAAAACAGTAAAAAAACACAAAAAATGCCATAAAACCCAAAAAGACCCGAAAACCCTTGAAAAACCCTAAAACCAAAGAAACACTGAAAAACCCCAAAACTCCTGAAAATCCCTAAAAACCCTAATAAAACAGAAAACCATAAAAATACTAAAAAAAACCCTAAAAATCCATAAAAACGTAAAAAACCCTAAAACCCTAAAACCCCTGAAAACAATTAAGCCCCTTAAAACCTTAAAAACACATAAAAATCCATAAAAACCCAAAAAACCACAAAAAACTCAAAACCCTAAAACCCCCTAAAAAGCCTTATAACCCTCAAAGTCCCTAAAACCCATAAAAACCCTAAAAACCCTAAAAAACCCATGAAATCCATAAAAACACTAAAAACCTTAAAAACGTAAAAACCCATAAAACCCCTAAAAACCACTAAAAACTCTAAAAACCTTTTAAACCTCTAAAAACGTTAAAAAACTCTAAAACCCCAAAAACACTAAAAACTCAAAAAAGACCCAAAAAGACCCAAAAAAACCCTAAAAAATATTAAAACCCCTTAAAAACCCCTAAAATCCCTAAAACCCCTAAAAACCCCTGAATACGTAAAAAACCCTAAAAACCCTGAAAATGCCATGAAAACCATAAAAACTCTAAAAACATAAAAAAATCTAAAAACCCATAAAAGCCTAAAATCGACTAAAACTCAAAAAACCCTTAAAAACAAAAAAAATGTTTAAAAACACCAAAAAACTTTAAAACACAAAAAAACTAAGAAAACCCCTAAAACCTCAAATTCCCTAAAAACCCAAAAAACCTAAAAACCAAAAAAATCTAAAAACGCCCTTAAAAATCAATGAAAACTTAAAACCCTAAAAGCCCCGAAAACACCTAAAAACCACAAAACCCCTTGAAAAATTAAAAAACCCCAAAAAACCCTTAAAACCCCTAAAAACATAAAAAACTCTAAAACTATTTAAAACACTAAAAAACTCAAAACTAAAAGAAAAAACCACCCAAAACCCCAAAACATTCCAAAAACCCTAAAAGCACAAAAAACCTAAAACCCAAAAGACCCTAAAAACCCTAAAGAACCCTAAAAACCATACAAATCGTAAAACCCCCAAAAATTCATGAAAACTTAAAAAACCCTAAAAACCCTAAAAACTCCCAGAAAACCATAAAACCCCTAAAAACCATAAAAACCTCTAAAACCACTAAAAAGATCCAAAAGTTCCTAAACATCAGAAAAAACCCAATAAACCCAAAAAATCCATGAGGACATTAAAACCTTAAAAACCCTGAAAAACAACTAAAAACCATAAAACCTCTAAAAACTATAAAAACCCTAAAAAACCCTTAAAAACCCTGAAACCAATAAAATCTCTAGAAACCCTTTAAACCTTAAAAGCCCTAAAACCACCAAAAAACACTAAAAACACAAAAAGACCCCTAAAATGGTGAAAAACCCTAAAAATCCCTGAAAAAACCCAAAACCCATCAAAATCCCTAAAACCTAAAAACCCTAAAAACCCCAAAAATCATAAAAACCTCTTAAAACTATAAAAATGAAAAAACACCCCTAAAAACCCTGAAAACCCTAAAAACAACAAACACCCCTAAAAATTTAAAAAACACTAAAAACATTAGAAACACTAAAACCCTTAAAAACCCTAAAACCCAAAAAACCCTAAACCCCCAAAAGGACCCTAAAACCCTAAAAACTACAAAACCCATAAAATTCTTCAAAATCCCTTAAAACCCTAAAACCAAAGAAATCCTAAAAACCCCATAAAAATCCAAGAAAACATAAAAAACCCTAAAAACAACAAAAACCCCTAAAACATTAAATAACCTAAATACGCTTAAAATCCCTAAAACCCCACTAAAACTATAAAACACTAAAAAACCCTAAAATGTTAAAAAAATCTAAAAAAACCTTTAAACCACTAAAACTAGAAAAAACCTCCCAAAAACCCAAGAAAAGACCCTAAAACCCCTAAAAACCCCCAAAAACCCTTGAAAATCTGAAAAACTCTCAAAATCCCTAAAAACCCTAAAAAACCATAAAAACCATAAAAATCTTAAAAAAACCCTAAAAATTCTTGAAAACGTAAAACCCCCTAAAAACCCTAAAAACCCCCAAAAACAAAAAAAAAACACTAAATACCCATAAAAACACAAAAACCCCCATTAAAAAATCTACAATCCCTTAAAACCTATAAACACGTTAAAAAACTATAAAAACTTGAAAAAATAGATAAAAACCTAAAAACCCAAAAGACCCTAAAAACCATGAAAATCCCTAAAAACCATAAAAACACCTGAAAACCAAAACCCAAAAAAATCTCTAAAACACCTAAAAACCACTAATCTCTGTGAAAACATAGAAAGCCCTGAAAACCCCTGAAAACCATAAAACCCCCTAAAAATTTTAAAATCCCTAAAAATCCATAAAACCCCTTGATGCGAGACGCACGGGGTGGCCCGATCTTCACGGCGTAGGGCGGCGGATGATGGATGCGGTTTGGGGCTAAGTGACGGGTGAAGGGTATGGATAGTGGAAGCAAGTAGTCAACCAACGCTATATGGAGCGTGACCTACTACTTAGACAACGCACTCAAGGGAGGGGTGTGATGGCCAATCCACACAACAACGCACTTGGGTTGAGGCACGAAATTGGGGGCTTTGTGATCTTGGATCACCAATCTAACTTGTAAATTGACAAGGAAAGAATGCACAAGAGCAAGGGAAATTTGGAACAATCCTCACACAACGGAGAGAAACAAAGCATAAGCTCTCAATTATAATCTTGAATGCCAATACAATGCCATGGGGTGGCTATTTATAGCCAAGGTGGTGATACAATGGTCAAGGGTCTAATACCCTAAAGTCATAAAGTCTAAACCTACCTTGTCCCCTTAAAAGTCAAAAAGATAAAAGCCAACAAAGACTTTTGGAAAAGAAGCACACAACTTTCCAACATAGCCCACCGGATTTGACTTTGAGTGCATAGCCCACCGGATTTGACTTTGGTGTCCAAAGATGCCATTTCTAGAATCCTCCATGTGGGCAAGGCCTCCAAATTCGTGCAACCATGTGGGACAAGCTTTAATCATCAATTTTGGGCTTGAATAAGTGATATTATAGGCCCATTTGCTCCATCCATGCAAGGTAATACCCATTGGGCCTTTAATGAAGCAAGATGAGCGCCCATTGAAGCATTCAACCTCTTTAATCTTCCTCGTGTCATTGGGCCTTGCAAATCCAATTCCTCCACCCGAGCAATCGACTCTGTGCCTTCCGCATGGTTCGCATCATCCTCCCCCTCTTGAAAAGGAGTCGTCCTCGACTCTTCATCCTCTACACCCAAAAAAGGAGAAAGATCAGAAACATTGAAAGTGGCACTTACACCATACTCACCTGGCAAAGCTATCTTGTAAGAATTGTTTTTAATCTTTTCAAGCACTCGGAATGGTCCATCGCCTCGTGGCATGAGTTTTGATTTCTGCTTTTCAGGAATCTTTCCTTCCGCATATGAATCCAAACCAAGTCACCGGCTCGAACAACATTTGCTTGCAACCCTTGTTTGCACGATCCATATATTTTTGGGTCATCCGCTCGATATTTAACCTTGCCATTTCATGGATTTTCTTGATGAATTCTACACGCCCTTTCGCATCCATATTAACTACTTCCTATAAAGGCAAAGGAACTAGATAAATAGGCACAAGGGGGTTAAAGCCGTAAACTATTTCAAATGGAGAATATTGAGTAGTGGAATGCTCGGCCCTGTTATATGCGAATTCCACATGTGGCAGACACTCCTACCAATTCTTGATATTCTTTTTGACAATTGTTCGCAGAAGGGATGATAGTGTGCGATTCACCACCTCCGTTTGCCCATCGGTTTGCGGATGACAAGTAGTGGAAAATAATAACTTTGTACCGAGTTTCCTCCACAAGTTCTTCCAAAAGTAACTGAGAAATTTTGTGTCTCGATCCGACACGATGGTCCCTTGGCATTCCATGATGCTTGACTACTTCCTGAAAGAAAAGTGTTGCAATGTTAGTGGAATCATCTGTTTTGTGACAGGGAATAAAATGTGTCATTTTTGAAAACCGATCCACCACAACAAAAATGGAATCTCTCCCCCTCTTGGTCTGTGGTAGCCCACAATAAAGTCCATTGATATGTCCTCCCAAGGGGTGTTGGAATTGGGAGAGGAAGATATAGTCCATGTGGGTTCAGCTTTGATTTGGCTTTATGGAAAACAATGCACTTTCCCACAAATTTCTCAACATCTCTAGATATCCTAGGCCAATAAAAATGCTCACTAAGAACACTTAGAGTTTTTGAAACACCAAAATGCCCCATTAACCCACCCGAATGTGACTCCTTTAGTAAAAGTAAACGGATAGAGCAATTAGGAATGCAAAGCTTATCAATCTGAAATAAGAATCCATCATGTAAATAGAACTTTTCCCAACTAACTCCAGGTTTACAATGTTCATAAGGTTCTCTAAAATCACTAACAGTGGCATATAAATCCTTAATGTTTTCAAAACCAAGAAGTTTTGAATCCAATAAGGATAAAAGAGAATATCTACGCGAAAGTGCATCGGCCACAGTATTTTCTTTACCCTTTTTATGCTTGATGACATATGAAATGATTCAATGAATTCCAGCCATCTAGCATGTCTCCTATTTAGTTTATGTTGGCTCCTAAGGTATTTAAGAGCCTCGTGATCAGAATGGATCACAAATTCTTAAGGCCAAGATAGTGTTGCCATGTTTCGAGTACTCTAAACAATGCATACAACTCTTTATCATATGTAGCATAGTTTAGAGTTGGTCCATTTAACTTCTCACTAAAATAAGCAATAGGCTTACCTTCTTGCATGAGTACTCCTCCTATGCCAATTCCGCTTGCATCACATTCAATTTCAAAGGTCTTACGAAGTCTGGAAGTGCAAGTAGAGGGGCGTGGGTGAGTCTCTCCTTTAGCGCATGGAAGGCTTTTTCTTGAGTTGTCCCCCACTTGAAAGGAACATTCTTCTTTGTCAATTCATTAAATGGTGCTGCTAGTGTGCTGAAGTCTTTCACAAATCTCCTGTAAAAACTAGCAAGCCCATGAAAACTTCTTACCTGTCCAACGGAGGTTGGAGTTGGCCATTCTTGTATTGCTTTGATCTTCTTGGTGTCCACTTCAACTCCATTGCCACTCACAACAAATCCAAGGAAAACAATCTTATCGAGACAAAATTCACACTTTTTTATATTTCCAAACAGGTTTTCTTTCCTTAACACCTCTAGGACTTTTCTTAAGTGATCTACATGTTCATGCAAAGTCCTACTATACACCAGAATATCATCAAAGTAAACTACCACAAAATTTCCAATATATGCACGTAAGACATGATTCATTAACCTCATAAATGTGCTAGGTGCATTGGTGAGACCAAAGGGCATGACTAACCATTCATAAAGTCCATGTTTTGTCTTAAATGCAGTTTTCCACTCATCTCCTTCTTTCATCCTAATTTGATGGTAGCCACTTCTTAAATCAATTTTTGAGAAAATAGTTGAACCATTTAATTCATCTAGCATATTATCTAACCTAGGGATAGGATGATGATACCTGACCGTGATGTTGTTGATGGCTCTACAGTCAATGCACATTCTCCATGTTCCATCCTTCTTTGGTACTAGAAGCACTGGTACCGCACAAGGACTAAGACTCTCTCTCACATACCCCACATTCAACAACTCTTGAACTTGCCTTTGAATTTCTTTTGTCTGCTCTGGGTTGGTGCGATATGCTGGGCGGTTCGGTAGTGATTCTCCATGTATGAGGTCAATTTGATGCTCAATACCTCTAATGGGTGGCAAACCCGGTGGCACCTCTTCAGGAAACACATCTTCAAATTCCTGCAACAAAGACTCAACAACATGTGGCAAAAAAGATGTTAAGTCGTTAGTGTTCAACATCACCTCTTTGTACATAAGTACTAAGAGATTTTGTCGAGAAATCAAAGCTTCCTTAACCTCACTCTTTTTTTCCAACATCACACTTTTCTCTCCTCTCAAATCTTTTTCCCCTCTTGATTTTTCTTTGCTCTCCATTTCTTTGCTTATCTCATTTTCTATTTTTCCCTCATTCTCTCCTTTTTCATTTTCTCTCTTTTTTTCCTCATAACTCTTTTTTTTCTTTTCTCTCAAAATGTGATCTTCCAGAATTTGCTTGGGGGACATGGGGTTGAGGGTTATATGTTCCCCTTGGAGTACAAAAGAGTGACGGTTCAAGAAACCATCATGTGTAACACGCCGATCGTACTGCCATGGTCGACCCAACAACAAGTGGCACGCCTTCATAGGAACAATGTCGCACAATACCTCATCTTTGTACTTACCGATGGTGAACAATACCTTCACTTGCTTGGTGACCTTCAGCTCCCCACAATCATTCAACCACTGAAGTCGGTATGGATTTGGATGCCTTAAAGTCGGGAGTCCCAACTTCTCCACCAACTCGGTGCTCGCCACATTGCTACAACTTCCACCATCAACAATAACACTACATACCTTCCCATTGATCTTGCATCGTGTATGGAAAGGGTTCTCCCGCTGCTCCTTTTCTCCAACGTTCATTTGTGCACTTAAAACTGTTCTAGTGACAAGAATCTCACCATCTTCCGCAAATTCTCCATTTTCAATTTCTGGAGATTCATCTTCCTCCTCTTCGGAGCTCTCTCCATCGGTCTCCCATTCTCCATACTTGTTGATGATCATGGTGCGATGGTTTGGGCATTCACTAGCAATGTGACCCCTTCCTTGACATTTAAAACACCGATATCCCTATTCCCGGTTTGGTTGGCCTCAAAAGTAGGTTTCTTAGGTGGAAGAATTACCTTGTCACTTTTGCGATCAACCACCTCTTTTGCCTTTGATGGTTCTCCAATCTCCTTCCTTGGATTTCTCCATGGTGTGAAAGGGTAGTGGGTTTCCTCATGTTGCTCCTCCTTTTGATTTGTTGCTCAATCTTGGTGGCTTGGTGGATCATATCTTGTATCTCTACATGGTGGTACATCTCCACTTGATCTGCAATCTCCCGATTGAGCCCATGTAAAAACCGGGCCATGGTTGCCCTCCGGATCCTCCTCAACGTTTGCCCGAATCATGGCAATTTGCATCTCCTTATAGTAGTCTTCTACACTCTTACTCCCTTGGATGAGGCGTTGAAGTTTGTTGTGGAGATCTCTATGGTAATGTGTGGGAACAAACCGCTTCTGCATGGTGAACTTCATGTCTTCCCAAGTGTTGATGGGACGTCCACCATATCTAGCCCTCTCCTTTTGAACTTGATCCCACCAAATTAAAGCATAATCAGAAAATTCAAGGGAAGCAAGTTTGACCTTTTTCTCCTCGGAATATGTATGGCATGAAAAGACCTTCTCGATCCGCATCTCCCACTCCAAGTATGCTTCCGGATCGCTTTTCCCAAGAAAATAAGGGACCTTCACCTTGATCCCGCCAAACAGTTCATCATCATGTGGTCTTCTTTGGCCTCCTCTCGGTTGTTGGTACAACCTCCTTCTTTGTGGGACTTCATCAAGATCATCATCAAAGTTCACCATCTCCTCCTCCATGATGTGGGGACGACGTGGTGCGGGAGCGCGTCGTGGGTTATCATGGAACATCCTTGGGCTGGGTTTATTCTCCAATTCATCAATCCTCTCGTGTAACACCTCCAACTTTCGATCAAAAAGCTTCTCGAAGTGGCTCACCAAAGCTTGCATTTGGAATTGCGTAGCTTCAGGTGCGGGAGATCTACTTCGACTTCCTTCATCGCTAACATGAGCAATTTTCTTCCCACGATCTTCTGCCATGATAAGTTACACAAACACAAACACACACCGGGGGGGGGGAACACACACAATGATACACACTCACTCACACACGCGAGATGTACACACTCACACAAGATGTACACACTCACACACACAAAGATACACACTCACGCACACAATATATACACACTCACACGCACAAGATATACACACACACACACACAACAAGATGCACACACTCACACACACAAGATATATATATATATATATATATTTTTGATTATTTCTCTCCACTCTCAAAACTCAATTTGAATCCCAAGCTCTTATGAAATATAATACCTTGTTTAGGGCGATCAAGTGCCACCAATTCCTCCCCAATCAAGATTGTGTCGGGGGATGGTTTAACACAACCCGTTTGAGTGGTAAGGGGTTTAACAATGGTAAAGGGTCAAAAGGAGGGTGGAAAGAAGGGGTAGATAGGTGGATTGTGGGTTTTTCCTGATTGTGCAAGATAAGATAAATGAATAACAATATGAGCCAAATACAAAATGGGGATGAAGTAAAATGATGGAAAAAGTTATATATGGAAATAGAAAGTGATAATAACGTAAAGCACAAAGGAGTAATTGTATCCGCTCTTTTTTTTCCTTTTTTTGTCAATTCTCCCCAAAAAGTGTTGTGCTTGGAGTTTTAAAGCACAAGATGATTGAACGGAGAGTAAGACAAATTTTTTTTTTCTTTTTCTTTTTCTTCGAAATCTATCAAATAAAGGATGTGCTTAATTTTGAAAAGCACAAAATGATGAGTTGAGAGAATTTTTTTTGCCGGATACAAATCATATATAGAGAATTAAATGCGAAAAGAAGATGAATGAAAATTTGGCTCAATTTATAATAATCCAAGCTTGCACAAACTAGGACAATTCAGGAGGTTTTCAAGAAAAATGGATTTTTTTTTGTTGAATGGGTGAATAATATGGAAAGATAAGGAGGGTAATGGATAGAATTAAAGTAAATGAAGGGATAGACGCCTACCGTGTCAACCGGTGCTCTGATACCAACTGATGCGAGACGCACGGGGTGGCCCGATCTTCACGGCGTAGGGCGGCGGATGATGGATGCGGTTTGGGGCTAAGTGACGGGTGAAGGGTATGGATAGTGGAAGCAAGTAGTCAACCAACGCTATATGGAGCGTGACCTACTACTTAGACAACGCACTCAAGGGAGGGGTGTGATGGCCAATCCACACAACAACGCACTTGGGTTGAGGCACGGAATTGGGGGCTTCGTGATCTTGGATCACCAATCTAACTTGTAGATTGACAAGGCAAGAATGCACAAGAGCAAGGGAAATTTGGAACAATCCTCACACAACGGAGAGAAACAAAGCATAAGCTCTCAATTAGAATCTTGAATGCCAATACAATGCCATGGGGTGGCTATTTATAGCCAAGGTGGTGATACAATGGTCAAGGGTCTAATACCCTAAAGTCATAAAGTCTAAACCTACCTTGTCCCCTTAAAAGTCAAAAAGATAAAAGCCAACAAAGACTTTTGGAAAAGAAGCACACAACTTTCCAACATAGCCCACCGGATTTGACTTTGGTGTCCAAAGATGCCATTTCTAGAATCCTCCATGTGGGCAAGGCCTCTAAATTCGTGCAACCATGTGGGTCAAGCTTTAATCATCAATTTTGGGCTTGAATAAGTGATATTATAGGCCCATTTGCTCCATCCATGCAAGGTAATACCCATTGGGCCTTTAATGAAGCAAGATGAGCGCCCATTGAAGCATTCAACCTCTTTAATCTTCCTCGTGTCATTGGGCCTTGCAAATCCAATTCCTCCACCCGAGCAATCGACTCTGTGCCTTCTGCATGGTTCGCATCACCCCTAAAAAGAACTAAAAACTATAAAACCCCCCCAAACCCCAAAATACATTAAAAAACTTAAAAACACTAAAACACCTAACACCCCATAAAATCCCCAGATTCCCTAAAAACCCTCAAAACACTAAAAACCATAAAAATCCGGAAAACCCCCTAAAAATCCACGAAAAGTCAAAAAAATTGTATAAACACCTTGAAAACCATAAAAACCACTAAAAAGCTTTAAAAACCCCAAAACCCATAAAAACCCTAAAAAATACAAAAAAAATATAAAACCCTTAAAACCCATAAAAATGTAAAAAAATTCATGAAAAACTTAAAAACCCTAAAAAATCAAAAATACCATAAAACCCCAAAATACCCTAAAAACCTTGAAAACCCCTAAAAACCCGCAAAAACCCTAAAACCCCCTAATAACCCTAAAAACAATAAAGATCCTAAAAAATCCCCAAAAATCGATAAAAACATAAAAAACACAAAAAACCCTAAAAAAACTTGAAAACCATAAAACCCCATAAGAGTATAAAAGAGAGTAAAAACCCTAAAAACCACTTAAATCTCAAAAAACCCTTAAAATCCATAAAATGTTAAAACTCTACAAAACCTTAAATACTGAAAAAATAAAAAATGCACTAAAATTCCCAAAAGACCCTAAAAACCCCTACGAACCATGAAAACCCTCAAAATCCCTAAAAACTCTAAATGTGATTAGGAGGCCGAGCTTTGGGAAATGATCAAAGCAGATCATTTTGCTAATCAATTTTGGTGGAAGCGCCTTTGGAATGAATCTGACTGGATCTTGGCGGTGGAGGCCCTCAAAAACAAATCAAGAAGGGTACCTTGGATAATTCTCCCACATTAGATTGATTACCTCAAGGTATTCTAGGACCTCACTCTCAAAAATGTGGGGTGACAAAGGACCAATTTGATCTCCTTTTCCTTAAAAACCCTAAAAACCCTAAAAACCATTTAAAATCCTAAACCCCCCCTAAAAATCCATGAAATCTTAAAAAACACTAAAAATCCTAAAAAAATCATGAAAAACATAAAAACCCTAAAAAACTTAAAAATTCAAAAAAAACCATAAAAACCCAAAAGACCCTAAAAACCCTGAAAAACCCTAAAAACGGTAAATACCCCCAAAAAACCTAAAAAACCCTCAAAATCTCTAAAACCCAAAAAAAAATGAACCCCCCCCCCCCCGGCCACAAAAAAATCCCTAAAAATGTAAGAAACACAAAACCTTGAGAATCCCCTGAAAACCATGAAACACCCTAAAAAACTTAAAAAACCCATAAAAATTCTAAAAAACCACTAAAACTCTAAAAACCCATAAAACCCCTAAAATGTTAAAAAAAACTCTATAAAACCCTAAAAATCCTAAAATACTCAAAAAAAAACCATAAAGACCCAAAAAGACAATAAAAACCCTGAAAACTCTTTCAACCCTAAAACTCCTGAAAACCCTTTAACCCTAAAACTATTGAAAACCCCTAAAACCCCTTACAATCTCTAAAAATCACAAAAATCCAAAAAAATCCCTAAATATCCATTAAAACGTAAAAACAATAACAACCATAACAACCCTAAAAACCCACTACAAATTCTAAAAATACTTAAAACCCTAAAAACATTAAAAAACTCAAAGAAACCCCTAGAACACAAAAAGAAATAAAAAACATGAAAAACACTAAAAAACCAACGAAAATAAAACATTCATCCAAATCCCCAAAACCTAAAAAACACTAAAAACCATAAAAAACCTAAAACCCCCTAAAAATTCATGAAATCGTCAAAAATCGTAAAAATCTTGAAAAAAACCTAAATACCATAAAAACCCTTAAAAACCTTAAATACCCTAAAAACCCATAAAACCCCTAAAAATCCACAAAAAACTCTAAAAACCCTTAAAACCCTAAAAACGATAAAAATCTCTCAAAATCCATAAAAACCCAAAAAACCCTAAAACCCAAAAATACCCTAAAAACCCTGAAAAACCTTAAACCCCTAAAAACACTTAAAAACCCTCAAAATCCTTAAAAACCCTAAAAACCACTAAAAACTAGAAAAATCCTAAAAAAGCCATAAAAATACATGAAGGCGTTAAAAATCCTAAAAACTGTGAAAAACCACTAAAACCCCTAAAAACCATAAAACCATAAAATTCATAAGAAACCCCTAAAATCCATGAAGACATAAAAACCCTAGAAAACACCTAAATACCATAAAAACCCCTAAAAGCCTTGAAAACCATAAAAACCAAAAAAAAACCCTAAAACCCATTAAAATTTATAAAAACCCTTAAAGCTCATAAAAACATTATAAAACTCTAAAGAAACTTAAAAACCCTAAAAACTCAAAAAAAAACCTAAAACCTAAAAAGTCTCTAAAAACCATAACAACCCCTAAAACCCTAAAAACATTTGAAAACCCCTAAAAACCATAAAGATCCCTAAAAACCCAAAAAATAATAAAAAACCTAAAAAACCCCTAAAAATCTAGGAAAAACTAAAAAATCCTAAAAACCCATGAAAACCGAAAAACACCTAAAAACATTGAAAACCCTAAAAATCCATAAAATCCCTAAAAACCCACTATAAACTCTGAAAACCCTTAAAATACGTAAAAACGTTAAAAAACTATAAAAACCCTAAAAACTCAAAAAACCCCCTAAAACTCCAAAAAGACCATAAAACCCTAAAAATCCCTAAACACCCTAAACCCCCTAGAAACCCCTAAAAACCATCCAAATCCATAAAACCCCTAAAAATGAAAAACATAAAACCCCCTAAAAATCCATGAAAATTTAAAAACCCCCAAAAACCATAAAACCTCCTAAAACTGTAAAAACCCATAAATCCACTAAAAACTCTAAAAACCATTTAAAAATATAAAAGATTTTTAAGACTAAAAAACCATAAAACCCTAAAAAACTTAAAAAACTTAAAAAACCATAAAAACCAAAAATACCCATCAAATTCCGAAACCATAAAAATCCTAAAACCCCTAAAAACCCAATAAAACCCTAAAAAGCATAAAAATCATAAAAAACCCTAAAATGCATGAAAATGTAAAAAACCCTAAAAACCCATTAAACCATAAAAAACCTTAAAATCCTTAAAAACCCTAAAAACTGATAAAAACCCTAAAAGCCACTAAACACTTAAAAACCCTTTAAAACCCTAAACAACTCAAAAAAACCCCTAAACCCCCCAAAAGACCCTAAAACCCCGAAAACCCCCAAACCCTAAAAACCCCTTAAAATCCCTATAAACCCTCAAAATCCCTAAAAACCCTAAAAAACCCTAAAGACCATAAAATTCCTAAAAACCACAAAAAATCTATGAAAACATAAAAAACCCTAAAAACCCCAAAATCCCTGAAAACCCCTTGAAAACCATAACAACCCTAAAAACCTTAAAAACCATAAAAACCAATAAAACCCCTAAAAATCTCGAAAACCCCAAAAAGAATAAAAATATTAAAAAATCCATAAAATCTATGAAAATGTAAAAACCCTAAAAACCTTGAAAAACTCGTAAAACCCATAAAAACTCCTAAAAACATTAAAAAATCTTAAACACTATACAACTCTAAAAACCCTTAAATCCCTTACAAACATTAGAAAACTTTATAAACCTTATAAAATATAAAATACTCAAAAAATCCATGGAAACCCAAGAAACCGTAAAAAGCCTGAAAACCCCTAAAAACCTGTAAAACCCTAAAAACCTCTAAAAACCCAAAAAACCCAAAAACCCCTCAAAATCCTAAAAATCCCTAAAACCTCATAAAACCCTTAAAACACTAAAAACCCTTTAAAGACCAAAAAACATTAAAAAAATCCAAAAAACCATAAAAAAACAAAAAAACAAAAAAAACCCAAAATCCCAAAGGACCCTAAAAAACTTGAAAGACCCTAAAACCCTAAAAACCATCAAAATTATGAAAAACCCTAAAACCCCCTAAAAACAAAAAAAAATCTAAATAAAACCCATAAAAATCAATGAAAATGTAAAAAACCCTATAAATCCAGAAAATCCCCTAAAACAATGAAAACCACTGAAAACTTAAAAACTAGAAAACCCACAAAACCCCTGAAACTACTAAAACTCTAAAAACCCTTAAGGCCCCTAAAATGTTAAAAACTCTAAAAATTCTATAAAACTCTAAAAAACTCTAAAATCCCAAACATACACTAAAAAACATGAAAACACATAAAAACCATCGAAAAGCCTAAAAACTCTCAACATCCCTAAAAACCCAGAAAACCCCAGAAAACCCCCCCAAACCATAAAAATCCTAAAAAACCCATAAAAATCCATGAAAATGTAAAAACCCTAAAAACCCTGAAAACCCACTGAACCGCATGCCCACTCAGGAGAAGAGGGTTGGATTTTCCTAATAGATGCTTTCTCTGTGAATCGGCTGCTGAGGATTTGGATAATTTGTTTTTTAATTGTGAATTTTATAAGAAGATTTGGTCTTCCTTCTTAAGCCTTCTTAATGTCAACTGCCCTGCTTCCCTTTTTTACAACATTATTGCTTGGTGTTCTGATTCGTTCTCTGATGAATCTTTAAAGAGTGCTCTGGGAAAGCTTAGCCACCTTGGTCTATTTTATCTGGAAGGAGAGGAACTCTCGAATTCATGGCTCTTCCCCTCACAATAGTTGTAATCTTCTTTGGTTAAGGGCTGAGTTTTCCATTCGGTCCAGACTTTATTCTAGTCGGCCTTTTCCTAACTCCATTGAAAACCAGGATATTGTCTGTAGGTGGAACCTCCCAAGATCCCTTCTTAGAGGTGGATTTGGCTCCTTTCATTGTCTTTGATGAAGGATGTGTGGTTGTTTGTTCTAGTTGGGTTGATTGTCTGTGTGGGTGTAAGCTGGCACAAGGTCTGGTTTTTTCTGGTGGTCTGTTATGGATTCTTGGCTGGGCCGATGGTGTTTTCTTGGAGCTGTGGTGGTAGCATCCTGCAGCCTGCTTCTGCTGCTTGCGGATCTTCTTGCAGGCTTTATGTGTGCATGGATGGATGGATGTTCAATGTTTGTTGGTCTCTTGGTTGCATGGGCTGCTGCCTTTGGGTTGTTGGTCTCTTGGTTGCATGGGTTCCTGCCTTTGGGTGGGTGAGTGTGTGTGGGTGGGTGGGTGGGAGTGTGTGGGTGGGTGGGTGCATGTGTGTGTGTGCTTCTTGGGCGGCGTTGGTTGGTGTTGGTGAGTGTGTGTGTGGGTGGTTTGTTGCAAGTTCTCTCTTTGGAGGGCCTGCTTGCTCTTTCTTGGGTGCTGCTATGACGGTGGCGATTCCCTTGGTGGCTGGTGCATGCGGGTCTATCCCTGGCTGGGAGCTGGATGCCTTGCTTGGATCATGGACCTGGTGTTTGTTACTGCTGGCTCTGCTGCTGCGTGGATGTGGTACGTTGCTGGCCATGTGGTGGTCATGGGCCAGTTGCTGCTTGGATTCCTCAGTGGTGCCGGCTTCCTGTTTTCTTGTGCGGTCTGGGACTTCTCCATCCTTTGACCTTCTGGTTTTCCTGGTGCCCCCTTTCCTTGGGGCATTGTTTCGTTTTCTCTCATTTCCTGGTTTCCTGATCCTTGTGGTTTGGACAAAGTTGTTTTCATGCCTTGGACGATTGATTGTAATTCATCTTTCGTATTTATATATATGTTCTATTTACGTTGCACAAAAATGTTAAAAAACTATAAAAACCTTTAAAACCCCAAAAAACTTAAAAATATCCTAAAAACCCAATGAAACGCTGAAAAGCTCAAAAACTACTAAAACCCCTAAAACCCCTAAAATCCATAAAATCGCTAAAAAACCATAAAAACCTCAAAAACCCTAAAAACCTTGAAAAACCCTTAAAACCCCCTTAAAACAATAAAACCCACCCAAAACCTTAAAAAACCCTAAAAACCCATAAAAACCATAAAAAACACTAAAAACTCTAAAAACTCCAAAAACCCTTAAAACCCCTAAAAATGTTAAAAATATCTAAAAAACTTCAAAAACCCTAAACAACTAAAAAACCCCCTTAAAACCCAAAAAAACACTAAAATACCTAAAAACCTCAAAATACCTTAAACCCCTAAAAAGCCCAAAAAATCATAAAAATCCTAAAAAAACCCTTAAAACTCCATGAAAACGTAAAAATCCCTAAAAACCCAAAAAAGCCCAAGAAAACCATAAAAATCCCGAAAATATTAGAAAATCCTAAAAACCCATAAAACCCCTAAAACCCACTAAAAAGTCTAAAACCCTTACAGTTGCTAAAAATGTTAAAAAACTCAAAAAACCTTAAAACTCTAAAAAACTCAAAAAAATCCTAAAAATCCCAAAAGACACTACAAACCTTGAAAACCCCTGAAAACCCCTAAAAACTCTAAAACCACCCCAAAAGCATAAAATCCTCTAAAAACCCATAAAACCCTAAAAACCACTAAAAACACTAAAAACCTTTAAAACCCCCAAAAACCTTAAAAAGAACTAAAAAACCTTAAAAACTCAAAAATCCCTTAAAAACACAGAGACACTAAAATTCCTTAAAAACACTAAAAACCATAAATATCCTAAATAACCCCTAAAAATCCATGAAAACATAAAAACCCTCTAAAAAAACTTAAAAACCCTAAAAAACTCAAAATCCCTCAAAATCCCTAAAAAATATTAAAAACCCTAAAAAACTTTAAAAACCCTAAAAACTCAAAAAACCCTAAAAACCCTAAAACCCCTCAAAATTCCAAAAACCCTAAAAACCATTAAAACACTAAAAAACCTAAAAACCTCTAAAAACCCTAAAAACCATGAAAACCCTAAAACCCCTCCAAACGCCTAAAACCCTAAAAACCATAGAAATCCTAAAAACCCCATAAAAAACAATGAAAATGTAAAAAACCCTGAACACCCCTGAAAACCATAAAACCCCTAAAACCATTACAAAACCCTAAAATTCCATTGAAACCACAAAAACCCATGAAAAACATTACAAACCCATAAATCCCCGAAAAATGTAAAAAAAATCTAAAGAAACCATAGAAACCCTAAAAAGTCAAAAAAACCCAAAAACCAAAGAAGACCCTAAAAAACCCTAAAACTCTAAACCCCCCCCTGAAAATCCCAAAAAATCTATAAAACCCCTAAAAACCTTAAAGACATAAAAATCCTAAAAATCCGCTCAGAGTCTATGAAAATATAAAAACCCCTAAAACACTGAAAACCCCCTAAAAACCATAAAATTCCCTAAAAATCTTAAAAAACCTAAAAAACCATAAAATCCCTAAAAACCATTAAAAACTCTAAAGACCCTTAAAACCTTAAAAATATTAAAAAACTCTAAAAAACCATACAAGCCCAAAAAACTCAAAAAAGCAGAAAAGCAAAAAAAGACCCTAATTAACCTTGAAAAACAATAAAAATACTAAAACACTAAAATACCTAAAAACCCTAGAAACCATAAAAATTTTAAAAACCCCTAAAATTCCATGAAAATGTAAAAAAAACTAAAAACCCCGAAAACCCCCTGAGAATAGTAAAAACTTCTAAAAAACGTAAAAACCCTAAACACCCATAAAATCCCTAAAACCCGTAGAAAACCCCTAAAACCCGTCAAAATCCCTAAAAACCCTAAAAACTATAAAAATCATAAAACCACCAAAAAGTCCACGAAAACATAAAAAACCATAAAAATGTCGAAAAACCCTAAAAACTATAAAAACCCATAAAAACCTTAACCCCCCCCCCCAAAAAAACCCTAAAATGAAACTAAAAACTCTAAAAACATAAAAAAAACCCCTAAAAACATTAAAAATTTCTAAAAAAATTAAAACCTGAAGAAACTCAAAAAAACCCTAAAAATCCAAAAAGAACCTAAAAACCCTGAAAAATTCTAAAAACCCCTTAAAACCATAAAAAATCCTAAATACCATAAAAATCCTAGTACCCCCTAAAAATACATGAAAACATAAAACCCCCCAAATCAATAAGAAACCCTTAAAAACCATAAAAACCCCAAAAACCCTTAAAAAACCCTAAAAGCCCATAAAAATCCTAAAAACCACTAAAACCCCTAAGAACCCCTGAAAATGTTAAAAAAATCTAAAAATCTTAAACCCATAAAAAACTCAAAAAAAACCCTAAAAAACCCAAAATGACCCTAAAATCCCCTGAATTACCTAAAAACCTTAAAAACCCTAAAAACTATAAATGCCCCTAAAAATCCTAAAAAACCCTCGAAATCCCTAAAAACCAAAAAAATCCAAAAAACTCCCCCAAATTCCCTGAAAATGTAAGAGATACTAAAACCTTGAGAACCCCCTGAAAACCAAGAAACACCCTAAAAACTTCAAAAACACTAAAAACCCATAAAAATTCTAAAAAACCAATAAACTCTAAAAACCAATAAAACCCATAAAACCCCTAAAATGTTAAAAATATATATAAAACCCTAAAAACCCTAAAATACTCAAAAAACCGTAAAGACCCAAAAAGACAATAAAAAACCCTGAAAAACCCTTTAAACCCTAAAACTCTTGAAAACCCCTAAAAACCCTCAAAATCTCTAAATACCCTCAAATATCTAAAAACCCCAAAAATCCTAAAAAATACCTAAATATCCAATAAAACGCAAAAAACCATAACAACCTTGAAAAAACCTTGAAACCATAAAAATCCCTAAAACCCATAAAAATACTAAAAAACCTTAAAAACCCTAAAAACCCACTAAAAATTCTAAAAATACTTAAAACCCATAAAACTTTTAAAAACTCAAAGAAAACCCTAGAACACAAAAAGACATAAAAAGATGAAAAACACTAAAAACCTAGGAAAATAAAACATTCATCAAAATCCAGAAAACCCAAAAAACACTAAAAACCAAAAAAAGCCTAAACCCCCTAAAAATCCCTGAAAATGTAAGAAACCGTAAAAATCTTGAAAAAAAACCCGAATAGAATTAAAAATCTTATAAACCTCAAATACCCTAAAAACCCATAAGACCCCTAAAAATCCACAAAAAAACTCTAAAAAACCTTAAAACCCTAAAAATGATAAAAATCTCTCAAAAACCTTAAAAAACCTAAAAAAATAAAAAAAACCCTAAAACCCAAAAATACCCTAAAAACCCTGAAAAACCTTAAACCCCTAAAAACACTTAAAAACCCTCAAAATCCCTAAAAACTGCTAAAAACTAGAAAAATCCTAGAAAAGCCCATAAAAATACATGAAGACGTAAAAAATCCTAAAAACTGTGAAAAAACTCTAAAACCCCTAAAAACCCTGGAAAAACCCAAAAAACCATAAAACCCCTAAAAGACTTAAAAACCATAAAAACCCATAAAAACCCTAAAACCCATTAAAAAAAATAAAACCCTCAAAGTTCATAAAAACGTTATAAAACTCTAAAGAAAAATAAAAACCCTAAAAACTCAAAAAAACCCTAAAACCCAAAAAGACTCTAAAAACCATAAAAACCCCTAAAAAACCTAAAAATATTTGAAAACCCCTAAAAACCATAATGATCCCTAAAAACCCTAAAAACACAAAAAATAATAAAAAACCTAAAAAACCTTTAAAAACCCCTAAAAATCCCCTGAAAACCGAAAAAACACCTAAAAACCTTGAAAACCCTAAAAATCCATAAAATCCCTAAAAAACCACTATAACTCTGAAAACCCTTAAAATACCTAAAAACGTTAAAAAACTCTAAAAACCCTAAAAACCCTAAAAACCTGTAAAAACCCTCAAAATCCATAAAACCCCTAAAAAATGAAAAACTTAAAAGCCCTAAAAATCCATGAAAATTTAAAAACCCCTAAAAACCATAAAACCCCCTAAACTGCAAAAACCCATAAATCCACTAAAAACTCTAAAAACCATTCAAAAATATAAAAACTTTATAAGATTCTAAAAACCCAAAAAAACCAAAAAAACTTAAAAACCCTAAAAAAAGACCCATCAAATCCTAAAACCATAAAAACCCTAAAACCCATGAAAACCCCCAAAACCCCCCAAAACCCCAAAAACCCTAAAAACCCCTAAAAAGAATAAAAATAATAAAAAACCCTAAAAATGAAAGAAAACGTAAAAAACCCTAAAAACCCATTAAACCACTAAACCCCTTAAAATCCTTAAAAAACCCTAAAAACCCAAAAAACCCTAAAACCACTAAAAATTTAAATACCCCTAAAAATGTTTAAAAAACACTTAAAACCCTTAAAACCCTAAAACCCCCAAAAGACCGTAAAACCTTAAAAACCCCTAAACCCTAAAAACCCCTTAAAATCCCTATAAACCCTTGAAATCCCAAAAAACCCTAAAAAACCCTAAAGACCATAAAATTCCTAAAACCACAAAAAATCGATGAAAACATAAAAAACCTTAAAACCCTGAAATCCCCTTGAAAACCATAACAAACCTAAAAACCTTAAAAACCAAAAAAACCAAAAAAACCCTAAAAACACTTGAAACCCCCTAAAACCCCTCAAAAACTCGAAATCCCCAAAAAGAATAAAAATATTAAAAAATCCAAAAAATCTATGAAAATGTAAAAACCCTAAAAACCTTGAAAAACCCCTCAAACCCATAAAAACTAATAAAAACATTAAAAAATCTTAAAACCTAAAAAACCACTACAACTCTAAAAACCCTTAAATCCCTTACAAACATTAGAAAACTATATAAACCTTATAAACTATAAAAAACTCAAAAAATCCCTGGAAACCCAAGAGACCATAAAAAGTCAGAAAACCCCTAAAATCCCATAAAACCCTCGAAAAACCCTAAAAACCATCAAAAACCCAAAAATCCCTGAAACCCCTAAAAACCCTAAAACCAATAAAAATCCTAAAAAACCCTAAAACCTCATAAAAACCCTTAAAACTCTAAAAATCCTTTAAAGCCCAAAAAACCTTAAAAAATCCAGAAACCATAAAAACCATAAAAAACTAAAAAACCAGAAAAACCCAAAATCCCAAAGGACCCTAAAAAACATGAAATACCGTAAAACCCTTGATAACCCTAAAAACCCCCAAAATTATGAAAAACCCTAAAAACCAAAAAATATAAACAAAACCCATAAAAATCAATGAAATTTTAAAAAACCCTATAAACCCTGAAAACCCCCTAAAAACCACAAAAACCACTGAAAACATAAAAACCACAAAACCCACAAAACCCCTAAAAACTACTAAAACTCTAAAAACCCTTTAGGCCCTTAAAAGCCCAAAAACCATAAAAATCCTAAAAAACCCATAAAAATCAATGAAAATGTAAAAACTCTAAAAACAATGAAACCCCCTAAAAACCAAAAACACTGAAAAAACCCCTAAAAACCTACTGAAAACTTTAAAAACTATTAAAACCACTAAAACGTTAAAAAACTCTAAAAATCCTTAAAAACCCTAAAAAACTCAAAAAAAATTCGTAAAACCCAAAAGACTCATAAAAACCACCGAAAACCTAAAAATCCAAAAAACAACTAATTTTTTTAAAAAAGCCTAAAAATGCATAAAAAACTCTAAAATCTACTAAAAACTCTAAAAACTCTAAAAACCCATTAAACCCCTAAAATTGTTAAAAAACTATAAAAACCTTTAAAACCCCAAAAAACTCAAAAATACCCTAAAAACCCTATGAAACACTGAAAACCTCAAAAACTGCTAAAATCCCTAAAAACCATAAAATCCCTAAAATCCCAAAAAAACCATAAAATCCACAAAAACCCTAAAAACCTTTAAAACCCCTTAAAATACCCCCCCCCCCAAAACCTAAAAAAAACCCTATAAACCCATAAAAACCAAAAAAACACTAAAAATCCATGAAAACGTAAAAATCCCTAAAAACCCAAAAAAGCCCAGGAAAACCATAAAAAGCACTAAAAAAATTAGAAAATCCTAAAAACCCACTAAAAACTCTAAAACCCTTACAGCTGCTAAAAATGTTAAAAAACTCTAAAAACCTTAAAACGCTAAAAAACTCGAAAAAATCCTATAAACCCCAAAAGACCCTACACACCCTGAAAACCCCGGAAAACCCCTAAAAACTCTAAAACCGCCCAAAAACCATAAAATCCCCTAAAAACCCATAAAACCCTAAAAACCACTAAAAACACTAAAAACCTTTAAAACCCCCAAAAACCTTAAAAAGAACTAAAAAACCTTAAAAACTCAAAAATCCCCTAAAATCACAAGAGACACTAAAAACCCTAAAAAACACTAAAAACCATAAACATCCTAAATAACCCCTAAAAATCAATGAAAACATAAAAAGCCTATAAACCCTAAAAACCACAAAACCCCTAAAAACCCTAAAAATTCCATAAAACCCCTAAAAACCCTAAGAAAACCAGAAAACCCCCCAAAGTACTAAAAACTCTAAAAAACCTTAAAACCCCCCAAAACATTAAAACCCTCTAAAAAACCTTTAAAACCCTAAAAAACTCAAAAAAAAACTTGAAAACCCAAAAATATCCAAAAACCTAAAAAATCATAAAAACCTATGAAAACCCCTAAAACCCTCAAAATCCCTAAAAAAACTAAAAAACACTAAAAACCATAAAAATCCAAAAAACCCAAAAAATCCTAAAAACCCTAAAATCCATGATAATGTAAAAACCTTAAACACCCTAAAATACCCCAAAAATCCAGAAAACCCCCTAAAACCTTAAAAAACAATAAACCTCATAAAAACCCCAAAACCACTAAAAACTCTAAAAACCCTCAAAATCCAAAAAAATATTAAAAAATCTAAAAAATCTTAAAAACCCTAAAAACTCAAAAAACCCCTAAAAGCCATGAAAAACACTAAAAACCCTGAAAACCCTAAAAACCATTAAAACACTAAAAACCCTGAAAACTGTTAAAAACCATGAAAACCCTAAAACCCCTCAAAAGGCCTAAAACCCTAAAATTGGAAGAACCATAAAAGCCCGAAAAGTCCCGAAATACCCTAAGAACCCTAAAAAACCCCTTAAAACCATAAAAACCTTAAAAATACATAAAACCCATAAAACCCCTAAGAACCCACTAATGCTCTAAAAAACATTAAAAGCCCTAAAAAAGTTTAAAAACTATAAAAATCCTTAAAAACCATAAAAAAACTCAACAAAACCCTAAAACCCCCAAAATACCCTAAACCCATGAAAAACCCTAAAAATGCCTGAAAAACCTTAAAAACTCTAAAAATCCTTAAAAACCCTAAAAACCATAAAAACCAAAAAAAATCCTAAAAACCTTGAAAAATCAATAAAAACTTAAAAAACCCTGAAAAACCCTGAAAACCATAAAACCCCTAAAAACTTAAAACCCCAAAAAATGCATTAAAATACAAAAAAAACTAAAAACTATAAAAACCCTTTAAACTCCTAAAAATGTTAAAAAACTCCACAAAAATTTAAAACCCTAAAAAACTAAAAAGAACCCTTAAAACCCAAAAAGACTATGAAAAACTTGAAAAATCCTAAAAACTTCAGAAAACCCCTAAAACCCTTCAAAATCCCTAAAACCCTAAAAACCATAAAAAACCTAAAAAACCTCTAAAAAACCTTGAAAACTTAAAAAACCCTAGAAACCCTTAAAACACCCAGAAAACCATAAAAAGTCCTAAAATATTTTAAACCCCTAAAAACACATAAAAATCCTAAAAACCCACTAACAACTCTAAAAAACCTAAAAAACCCTAAAAACATTAAAAAACTCTAAAATACTTAAAAACCCTAAAATACTCAAAAAAATCCCCAAAACCACTAAATGATCAAAAAACCCCTGAAAAACCCTAAAAACTTACAAAATCCCTAAAATCCTAGAAAACCTTAAACCCATAAAAATCCTAAAAACTACCTAAAAATCAATTAAAATATAAAAAACCCTAAAATCCATGAAAACCCCCTAAAACCCCTAAAACCCCTAAAAACCTAAAAAAACCTAAAAACCCATAATAACCAAAAAATTCACGAAAAACTCTAAAAACCCTTAAAGCCCCTAAAAACTTTAAAAACCCTACAAAATCAAAAAAAATACTAAATACTCAAAAAACCCTAAAACCCCTCAAAATCCCTAAAAACCCTAAAGACCCTAAAACCAAAAAAAATCCAAAAAACCCCTAAAAATCAATGATATTGTAAACAACCCTAAAAACCCCCTGAAATTCATAAAAACCCTTAAAAATCTTAAAAACCATAAAACCCCATAAAAACAGTGGAAAACACTAAAAACTCAAAAAACCCTCAGAATCAAAAAAACCCTAAAAACTCTAAAAACAATAAAAAACCTACAAACCCCCAAAAGTCTAGGAAAATGTAAACAACAATAAAAACATTAAAAACCCCCAAAAATAATAAAAACAATATAAAACATTAAAAACCCATAAAAACCCTAAAAACCCTCAAAATCCTTAAAAACCATAAAAACCATAAAAAATAAAAATCCTAAAAAACCCATAAAAATCCATGGAAATGTGAAAATCCCTAAAAACCTTGACAAAACCCTACAAACCATAAAAAACCCTAAAAACACAAAAACCCCTAAAATCCCATAAAAACTATACAAACCACTAAAAACCCTTTAAACCCCTAAAACGTTTAAAAATATATAAAACCTTAAAAACCCTAAAAATGAAAATAAACCCCAAAATCCCAAAAGGACACTAAAAACACCTAAAATCCCCCAAAAAACCTCAAAAACTCTCAAAAACCCTAACAAACCTAAATACCCCTAAAACCATAAAAATCCTACAAAACCATTAAAATCCACGAAAACGTAAAAAAACCTAAAAACCCTGAAAAACCCTTGAAAACCATAAAACCTCATAGTAACATTAAAAAAACCACAAAAAACCCATAAAACACTAAAGAACCACTAAAAATCTAAAGACCCTTTAAACCCCTAAAAACGGTAAAAAGTCATAAAAACTTTAAAACCCCTAAAAACTAAAAAACACCAAAACCCAAAAAAGAAACTAAAAAGCCTTGAAAACCCCTAAAAACCCTCATAATCACTAAAATCCTTAAAAACAAAAAAAACCCATAAAATTCCTCAAATACCCCTTAAAAATCCATGAAAAAGTAAGAAACCCTAAAAACCCAAAAACCCTCTGAAAACCATAAAAACCCCTAAAAACTTTATAAAAAACAAAAAACCTATAAAAACTTCAAAAAACAAGTAAAAAATAAAAAAAACCCTAAAACACCAACAGACCCTAAAACCCTGAAATCCCCTAAAAACCTTCATAATCACTAAAATCCCTAAAAACAAAAAAAAACCATAAAAATCCTCAAATACTCCTTAAAAATCCATGAAAAAGTAAGAAACCCTAAAAACCCAAAAACCCTCTAAAAATCATAAAAACCCCTAAAAACTTTATAAAAAACAAAAAACCTATATAAACTTCAAAAAACAACTAAAAAAATAAAAAAACCCTAAAACTCCAACAGACCCTAAAACCCTGAAACCCCCTAAAACCCTGAAACCCCCTAAAAACTCCTAAAACACCCTAAAAACCCTCAACATCTCTAAAAAACCAAAAAATCCTAAAAAAGAAATACATATTCAGGAAAAAGTAAAATGCCCCAAAAACCCAAAAAACCCATAAAAACAGTAAAAACCACTAAAAATTTTAAAACCCCTAAAAATGTTAAAAACTCTAAAAAACCTTAAAAACCAAAAAAAAAATCTAAAAAACCCTAAAAACCCAAAAAGACCATATAAACCCAAAAAAACCCTAAAAACCATAAAACCTTAGGAAAACCCTGAAAACCCTGAAAACCCCTAAAACCCCCCAAACTTATAAAAAGATTAAAAAAGTCTTAAAAATCCATGAAAACGTAAAAAACCCTAAAAACCATGAACCCCCTAAAACCATAAACCCCCTAAAAACCGTAAAAACCACATAAAAACCCTAAAAATCAAAAAAAAATCAAAAAAACAAAGAAAACCCAAAAAGTCTATAAAAACAAAAAAAACACAAAAATCCTATAAACCCACTAAAAATCCATGAAAATGTAAAAAACAAAAAAAAAACTATAAAGAACCCCTCAAACCAATAAAAATCCCTAAAAACCTTAACAAACCCTAAAACCCTAAAAACCACTAAATAAATCTAGAACCCTTAAAACCCCTAAAAAGTTAAAAAACTCTAAAAAACCATAAAAAACTCAAAAAAAACTCTAAAAACCAAGAAGGCACTAAATACCTTTAAAACCCCTAAAACCCCTAAAAACCCTAAAAGCCAAAAAAATACCGAAAACCCCTAAAAATCACTAATATCCATGAAAACATAGAAAACCCTAAAAAATCCCTTAAAACCATAAAACCCCTAAAAACTTTAAAACCCTAAAAATCCATAAAAACCCCTAAAAACCACTAAAAACTATAAAAACACCGAAAACCCCAAAATACATTAAAAAACCTAAAAACCCTAAAACACCTAAAACCCCTTAATAACCCTAAAAACCATAAAGATCCTAAAAAGTCCCTAAAAATTGATGAAAACATAAAAAACAGAAAAAACCCTATAAAACCTTGAAAACCATAAAACCCCATAAGAACATAAAAAACAATAAAACCCCTAAAACCCACTTAAATCTAAAAAAACCCTTAAAACCCCTAAAATGTTAAAACTCTACAAAACCTTAAATACCTAAAAAACTAAAAAAGCACCAAAACGCCTAAAAGATCCTAAAAACCCCTACAGATCTTGAAAACCCTCAAAATCTCTAAAAACTATAAATGTGATTATGAGGCGGAGCTTTGGGCATTGATCAAAACAGTTCATTTTGCTAATCAATTTTGGTGGAAGCGCCTTTGGAATGAATCTGACTCGATCTTGGCGGTTGAGGACCTCAAAAACAAATCAAGAAGGGTACCTTGGTAATTCTCCGACATTAGATTGATTGCCTCAAGGTATACCAGGACCTCACTCTCAAAAATGTGGGGTGAAAAAAGACCACATTGATCTCCTTTTCCCTAAAAACCCTAAAAAACCCTAAAAACTATTTAAAATCCTAAAAATCCCCTAAAAATCCATGAAAACGTAAAAACACTAAAAACCCTGAAAAATCTTAAAAATAAAAAAAAACCATAAAATCCGTAAAAATTCAGTAAAAACTCGTAAAACCCTTTAAACCCCTAAAAACATAAAAAACTCTAAAAAGCCTTTAAAATCCTAAAAAATTCAAAAAACCCCTAAAATCCCAAAAAGACCCTAAAAACCTTGAAAAACCCTAAAAACCATAAATACCCCTAAAAAAAATCCTAAAACCCCTCAAAATCCCAAAAACCCATAAAAATCCAAAAAAAACCCAAAAATCCCTAAAAATATAAGAAACTCTAAAACCTTGAGAACCCCCTGAAAACCATGAAACACCCTAAAAAACATCAAAAACCCTAAAAACCCATAAAAATTATATTAAACCACTAAAACTCCAAAAAACCCAAAAAAACCCCTAAAACCCTAAAAAGACAAAACCCTAAAAAAACTAAAAAGACAAAAATACTCAAAAAAACCATAAAGACCCAAAAAGACAATAAAAACCTTGAAAACCCTTTAAACCCTAAAACTCCTAAAAACCCCTAAAAACCCTCAAAATCTCTAAAAACCCTAAAATACCTAAAAACCACAAAAATCCTAAAAAATCCCTAAATATCCATTAAAACATAAAAAACCATGACAACCTTGAAAAAACCTTGAAATAATAAAAATCCCTAAAACCCTTAAAAAAATCCTAAAAAAGCAAAAAAACCCTAAAAACCAACTAAAATTTCTAAAAATACTTAAAACCCATAAAAACATTAAAAAACTCAAGGAAAATACAAGAACTGAAAAAGACATAAAGAACATGAAAAACACTAAAAACCAAGGAAAATAAAAAATTCATCAAAATCCCAAAAACCCAAAAAAAACACTAAAAACCATAAAAAACCTAAAACACCCAAAAAATCTAGGAAAACGTAAAAACCCGTAAAAACCTTGAAAATAACCTGAATACCATTAAAACCCTTAAAAACCTTAAATACCCTAAAAACCCATAAAACCCATTAAAACCCTCAAACACCTTAAAAAACCTAAAACAGTCAAAAAACCCTAAAACCGAAAAATACCCTAAGAACCCTGAAAAACCTTTAAACCCTAAAAACACCTAAAAACCCTCAAAAACCCTAAAAACCCCTAAAAACAAGAAAAATACTAAAAAATCCCTTAAAAATACATGAAGACGAAAAAAATCCTAAAAACTATGAAAAACCACTAAAACCCCTAAAAACCCTAAAACCATAAAATTTCAAAGAAACCCCTAAAATCCACGAAAACATAAAAACTCTTAAAAACCCCTAAAAACCCAAAAAACCCCTAAAATCCTCAAAAACCATAAAAACCCATAAAAAACCTAAAACCCATAAAAATCATAAAAACCCTTAAAGCTCATAAAAACGTCAAAAAATTCTAAAGAAACTTAAAAACCCTAAAAACTCAAAAAAAAAACCTAAAACCCAAAAAGACTCAAAAACCCATAAAACCCCTAAAAACCCTGAAAACATTTGAAAATCCCTAAAAACCATAAAGATCTCTAAAGACCCTAAAAAACCAAAAAAATAATAAAAAACCTAAAAAACCCTTGAAAATCCATGAAAACCTAAAAAATCCTAAAACCCCCTAAAAACCGAAAAACTACTAAAAACCTTGAAAACCCTAAAAATCCATAAAATCTCTAAACAACCACTATAAACTCTAAAAACCCTTAAAATACCAAAAAATGTTAAAAAACTCTAAAAACCCTTGAAACCCTAAAAACTCAAAAAACCCCTAAAACTCAAAAAAGACCATAAAACTCTAAAAAACCCTAAACACACTAAACCCCCTAAAAACCCCTAAAACCCCCTCAAAATCCATAAAACCCCTAAAAAATAAAAAAATTAAAACCCCCTAAAAATCCATGAAAATTCAAAAACCCCTAAAAACCATAAAACCCCCTAAAACTGTAAAAACCCATAAATCCACTAAAAACTCTAAAAACCGTTTAAAAATATAAAAACTTTATAAGACTATAAAAAACCATAAAAACTTAAAAAACCCTAAAAACCAAAAAGTCCCATCAAATCCTGAAACCATAAAAACCCTAAAACCCCTAAAACCCCCCAAAACCCTAAAACCCCTAAAAACCCTAAAAACCCCAAAAAGCATAAAAATCATAAAAAACCCTAAAAATGAATGAAAACGTAAAAAACCCTAAAAACCCATTAAACCATAAAAACCCTTAAAATCCTTAGAAAACCCTAAAAACCCATAAAAACCCAAAAACCCACTAAAAAATTAAAAACCACTAAAAATGTTTAAAAAACACTTAAAACCCTTAAAACCCTAAAAAATAAAAAAAACCCCCAAACCCCCAAAAGATCCTAAAAACCTGAAAACCACCAAACCCCAAACCCCCTTAAAATCTATATAAACCCTCAAAACCCCTAAAACCCTAAAAACCCTAAAGACCATAAAATTCCTAAAATCCACAAAAAAATCTATGAAAACATAAAAAACCCTAAAAACCTTGAAAAATCCCTCAAACCCATAAAAACTCCTAAAACATTAAAAAAATATTTAAACCTAAAAAACCACTACAACTCTAAAAACCCTTAAATCCCTAACAAACATTAGAAAACTCTATAAACCTTATAAACTATAAAAAAACTAAAAAAATCCCTAGAAACCCAAGAGACCGTAAAAAGCCTGAAACCACCTAAAAACCCGTAAAACATTTGAAAAACCCTCAAAACCCCTAAAATCCCTGAAAACCCTAAAAACCATAAACCCCCTAAAAATCCTAAAAAACCCCAAAACCTCATAAAAACCCTAAAAACTCTAAAAACCCTTTAAAGCCCAAAAAACCTTTAAAAAAATCCAAAAACCTTAAAAACCATAAGAAACGAAATAACCCAAAAAACCAAAAATCCCAAAGGACCCTAAAAAACTTGAAAGACCCTAAAACCCCTGATAACCCTAAAAACCCTCAAAATTATGAAAAACCCTAAAAACCATAAAAACCAAAAAAATCTAAATAAAACCCAAAAAAATCAATGAAAATGTAAAAAACTCTATAAACCCGGGAAAACACCTAAAAACCAAAAAAACCATTGAAAACATAAAAACCACAAAACCCAGAAAACCCCAAAAAAACTACTAAAACTCTAAAAACCCTTAAGGCCCCTTAAATGTTAAAAACTCTAAAAATTCTAAAAAACTCAAAAAAAAATCTAAAATACCAAACAAACACTAAAAAACTTGAAAACACATAAAAACCATCGAAAAATCCTAAAAACTCTCAACATCCCTAAAAACCCAGAAAACCCCCCAAAACCCTAAAAATCCTAAAAACCCCATAAAAATCAATGAAGATGTAAAAACCCTAAAACCCTGAAATCCCCTAAAAACCATAAACCCCCCTAAAAACCTTAAAAAATAAAAAACACTGATAAAAACCCTAAAAACCCACTGAAAACTTTAGAAACTATTAAAAACCCTAAAAACGTTAAAAAACTCTAAAAAACCTTAAAACCCCTAAAAATTTGAAAAATCTCCAAAAAAACGCAAAAGACTCCTAAAAAGCACTAAAAACCCTAAAATTCCCGAAAACGCCCCAAAAACAATCAAAATACCTAGAAACCCTAAAATCGTAAAAATCCAAAAAAACCCATGAAAACATACCCCCCCCCCACATGAAAAAAACCTCTAAAAAACAGAAAAACCCCAAAACAACTTAAAAACCCATAAAAATGCATAAAAAACTATAAAAACCACTAAAAACTCTAAAAACCCACTAAACCCCTAAAAATGTTAAAAAAAATAGAAAAACCTTTAAAACCCCAAAAAACTAAAAAATACCCTAAAAACCCTATGAAACACTAAAAACCTCAAAAACTACTAAAACCCCCCAAAACCCAAAAATCCCAAGAATCCCTAAAAACCATAAATACCATAAAATCCTCAAAAATCCCTAAAAACCTTAAAAAACCCTTAAAACCTTCTTAAAACAATAACCCCCCAAACCTTTAAAAACCCTAAAAACCCATAAAAACCATAAAAACACTAAAAACTCCAAAACCCCTTAAAACCCCTAAAAATGTTAAAAATCTCTAAAAAACATCAAAACCCCTAAACAACTCAAAAAAACCCCTAAAACCCAAAAAGACACTAAAATCCCTAAAACCCCTAAAAACCTTTAAAAACCCCTAAAAACCCTCAAAATACCTTAAACCCCCAAAAACCCCCAAAACCATAAAAATCCTAAAAAACCCTTAAAAATCCATGAAAACATAAAAATCCCTAAAAACACCAAAAAGACAAAGAAAACCATAAAAAGCCCTAAAAATATTAGAAAATCCTAAAAACCCATAAAATCCTAAAAACCCATAAAACCCTAAAAAAAACTAAAAACTATAAAACCCTTACAACTGCTAAAAATGTAAAAAAACTCTAAAAACCTTAAAACTCTATAAAACTCAAAAAAATCCTAAAAACCCCAAAAGACCCTAAAAACCCTGAAAATCCCTTAAAATCCCAAAAAACTCTAAACCCCCCAAAAACTATAAAATCCCCTAAAAACCCATAAAACCCTAAAACCACTAAAAACACTAAAAACCTTTAAAACCCCAAAAAAACATAAAAAGAACTAAAAACCTAAAAAACTCAAAAATCCCCTAAAAACACAAGAGACACTAAAAACCCTGAAAAACCCTAAAAACCATAAACATCTTAAATAACCCCTAAAAATCCATGAAAACATAAAAAACCTAAAAACCCTTAAAACCATAAAAACCCCTAAAAACCCAAAAAAAAACCATAAATCCCCCAAAACTACTAAAAACTCTAAAAAACCTTAAAACCCCCCAAAATATAAAAACCCTCTAAAAACCTTTAAAACCCTAAAAAACTCATAAAAACCTTGAAAATCCAAAAAGATCCTAAAAACCTAAAAAATCATAAAAACCTACGAAAACCCCTAAAACCCTCAAAATCCCTAAATACACTAAAAAACACTAAAAACCATAAAAATCCTAAAAATCCTAAAATCCATGATAATGTAAGAACCCTAAAAACCCTGAAATACCCCAAAAATCAATAAAACCCCCTAAAACTTTTAAAACCCCTAAAACCCCTAAAACCCCAAAAAAACCCTAAAACCACTAATACTCTAAAAACCCTAAAAATCCCTAAAAATATTAAAAACTCTAAAAAATTTTAAAAACCCTAAAAACTCAAAAAAAACCACTAAAAGCCATGAAAAACACTAAAAACCCTGAAAATCACTTAAACCCCTAAAAACCCTGAAAACCATAAAACCCCTCAAAATTCTAAGAACCCTAAAAACCATTAAAACACTAAAAACCCTGAAAACCGTTAAAAACCCTAAAAACCATGAAAACCCTAAAAGCCCTCAAAATTCCTTCAACCCTAAAAACCATAGAAATCCTAAAAACCCGATAAAAAACAATGAAAATGTAAAAAACCCTAAAATCCCCTGAAAACCATAAAACCCCTAAAAAAATTACAAAACCCTAAAATCCTATTGAAAACATAAAAACCCATGAAAAACATTACAAACCCATAAAGCCCCTAAAAATGTGAAAAAAATATAAAAAAACCATAGAAACCCTAAAAAGTCAAAAAAACCCTAAAACCCAAAGAAGACCCTAAAAACCCTAAAAAACCCTAAAACCTTAAACACCCCTGAAAATCCCTAAAAATCCCTAAAACCCCTAAAAACCTAAAGCCATAAAAATCCTAAAACACCCTCAAAGTCCATGAAAACAAAAAAAATTCTAAAACCCCTCAAAATCCTCTAAAAACCATAAAATTCCCTAAAAACCATAAAATCCCTAAAAACCACTAAAAATCTAAAAACCCTTAAAACCCTAAAAACATTAAAAATCTCTAAAAAACCTTAAAACCCCAAAAAACTCAAAAAAACTAAAAAGAAAAAAAAACCCTAATAAACCTTGAAAACAATAAAAATCATAAAACCCTAAAATCCCTAAAAACCCTAGAAACCATAAAAATCCTAAAAACCCATAAAATTCCATGAAAATGTAAAATAAATTAAAAACCCCGAAAACCCCCTGAGAACCGTAAAAACTTCTAAAAACCATAAAAACTCTAAACACCCATAAAATCCCTAAATAACCACTAAAAACTTTACAAAATCTCAAAACACATAAAATGTTTAAAAAACTCTAAAAAACCTTAAAACCATAAAAAACTCAAAAAGCCCTAAAAACCCAAAAGACCATAAAGACCATGAAAAACCCTAACAACCCTAAAAACATTTGAAAAACCCTAAAACCCTCAAAATTCGTAAAAACCATAAAAAACCCCTAAAAATATAAGAAAACATAAAAACCCTTAAAACTCTATAAACACATAAAAACCATAACACCCCCTAAAAACCTTAAAAATCATAAAACCCATAAAACCCTAAAAACCCACTGAAAACTCTAAAAACCCTTAAAACACCAAAAAATGTTAAATAAACTCTAAAAAACCATAAAAATCTTTAAAAAACCCTAAAAACCAAAGGGCCCCAAAAAACCTAAAAACCCTTAAAATCCTTAAAAACCTAAAAATACCCTAAAAACCATAAAAATCCTAGAAAATCCCTAAAAATCCATGAAAACATAAAATACCCAAAAAACGTTGAAAAACCTATGAAAACCATAAAACCCCCTAAGAACCATTAAAAACTCTAAAACCCATAAAAACTCTAAAATCCCTAAAAACCCATAAAGTGCCTAAAAACCACTAAATACTCAAAAAACCATTTAAAACCCTAAAAACATAAAAATACTCTATAAACGCTTAAAACTAAAAAAAACCTAAAAAACCGAAAAGATCCTAAATACCACGGAAACCATAAAAACCCCAAAAACCCTAAAAAAATCCCTAAAACCCCTCAAAAATCCCTAAAAACCTTTAAACATCCAAAAACTCTAAAAATCCACATAAAAATCCCTAAAAACCATAAAACCCTTAAAAACCTTTAAACCCAAGAAAATCACTAAAAACTATAAAAACCCTTGAAACCACTAAAAATGTTAAAAAACTCTAAAAAACCTTAAACACCTAAAAAACTTAAAAAACCCCTAAATACCCAAAAGACCCTAAAACCCCTAAAACCCCTAAAAACCCTAAAAATCTCTGAAAACCCCTCAAAATCCCTAAAAATCCTAAATACCCTAAAAACCATAAAAATGCTAAAAAAGCTCCAAAAATCCATGAAAACTTAAAAACACATAAAAACCCTGAAAACTATAAAACCAAGAAAAAAACCCTAAAAACCCATAAAACCCCTAAAAACCACTAAAACTCTAAAAACTCTTAAAACACTTAAAAATGTTAAAAAACTCTAAAAACCTTAAAACCCCTAAAAAACTCAAAAAAAACCCCTAAATCCCCTAAAAGTCCATAAAAACCCTAAAAACACTAAAAGCCCCTAAAAACACCTGAAACCCCACAAAATCCTAAAAACCCTAAAAAACCATAAAACCCCTAAAATTACACTAAAAACTCTAAAACCCCTTAAAACCGCTAAAATCATTACAAACACAAAAAACCCCCTAAAACCCTGAAAACCCCTGAAAAACCTATAAAACTCAAAAAATCCCTAAAAACCCTAAAACCATAAAAATCCTAAACAACCCCTAAAAGTCCATTAAAATTTTAAAAACCCTAAACAACCACTAAAAACCATAAAACACATAAAAACTTTATAAACCCTATAAAGCTATAAAATCCATTAAACCACTAAAATCTCTAAAACCCATAAAACTTCTAAAAACGTTAAAAACTCTAAAAACCTCAAAAAAAAACCCCAAAACCCCCCAAAACCCCCCAAAACCCCCCAAAACCCCCCAAAAACCCAAAAGACCCTAAAAACCCATAAAATCCCAAAAAACCCCTTAAAACCCTAAAAATCCCTAAAAATCCTAAAAACCATAAAAATCCTAAAAAACCCCTAATATCCGTGAAAAAATAAAAAACCCAAAAAACTCTGAAAAACCCCTCAAAACGATATAAAACCATTAAAAAACCTAAATTCCCATAAAAAACTTAAAACCCAGTACAATCACTAAAAACCCCTAAAAAGGTTATAAAACTCAAAAAACCTTAAAACCCCTAAAAAACCAAAAAAACCTGGAAAAACCAAAAGGACCCTAAAAACCCTAAAAACCCTAAAACCCCCCAAAATCACAAAAACCCCTAAAAACCCTAAAACCAAAAAAACCCTAAGAAACCCCAAAAAATATGTGAAAATGTAAAAAATCCTGAAAACTCATAAAAACCCCTAAAAAGATTTAAAAAACCTAAAAATCCAAAAAAAACCCTAAAAAAACTAAAAACTCTAAAAACCCTTTAAACCACTTAAAATGTTAAAAAACTTTTATTCTTAAAATCCCTAAAAATTCAAAAAATACCTTTGAACCCAAAAAAACCCTTAAAACCCTAAAAACCTTTGAAACCCCCTAAAACACTCAAAATCCCTAAAAACCATAAAAATTCATAAAAACCATAAAAATATTAAAAAAACTCCTTAAAATCCATAAAAATGTAAAAAACACTAAAAACCCTAAAAAATCCCTTAAAACCATTGAAACCAATAAAAACCTTAAAAACCCATAAAAACTCCAAAACCACTAAAAACTCTAAAACCCTTTAACCTAAAAAGGTTTAAAAACCTTAAAAACCCTAAAAACTCGAAAAAAAACAATTAAAAACCAAAAATACCGTAAAAGACCTAAAAACCCCTCAAAACCCCTAAAAACCCCTAAAAACCCTAAAAATCCTCAAATTCCCTAAAAAACCTAAAAACGCTAAAAAACAAAAAATCCTAAAAAACCCCCCAAAAATACATAAAAACCTAAAAAACTCTTAAAAGTCTAACCCCCCCCCCCCAAACCCCCAAATCCCAAAAAACCTAAAACATCCTAAAATCCATAAAGATCATAACAATCCATGAAAACATAGAAAACCCTAAAAATCCATAAAAACCCTTGAATACCATAAAAACCTCTAAAAACCTTAAAAAACCCTAAAACCCATGAAACCTTAAAACCCACTAAAATTTCTAAAAACATATAAAACCCATAAAAACATTAAAAACTCTAAATAACCATAAAACTCTAAAAAGTAAAAAAAACCCAAAAAACTAAAAGACCCTAAAATCCCTGAAAAACCCTAAAACCCAAAACCCCTGAAAAACCCTAAAACCATCAAAATCCCTAACAACCATAAAAATAGAAAACCACTAAAAATCCATGAAAACATAAAAAAACCCAAAAAACCTAAAAACGCTGAAGACCCCCTGAAAACCATAGAAACCCCTAAAACCCCCAAAAAATTATAAAAATGACTAAAAAGATAAAAACGCTGAAGACCCCCTGAAAACCATAGAAACCCCTAAAACCCCCAAAAAATTATAAAAATGACTAAAAACTCTAAAAACCCTTAAAACCGAAAAAAATGTTAAAAAAATATAAAAAACCTTAAATACGCTCAAAAAATAAAAAAAATACTCTAAAACCCAAAAAGACCCGAAAAACCCTGAAAACCCCTAAAAACCCCTAAAAACCATAAAAGTCATAAAAACCCCTAAAACCCATGAAAACCTAAAAAACCCTAAAAACCCTGAAAAACTCCTAAAAACTATAAAAACCACTAAAAACCTTAAAAAACCCTAAAATCCCATAAAAACCCTAATTACTACTAAAATATCTAAAATTCCTTAAAACCCCTTAAATTTTTTAAAAAACTCTAAAAAACCTTAAAACCCATAAAACCCCTAAAAATCCATAAGGACCTAAAAAAACAAAAAATCCTAAATCCCCCTAAAAACCCTCAGAATACATAACAAATCTAGAAAACCCTAAAAACCATAAAAATACTAAAAGATCCCTAAAAATCCATCAAAACATAAAAAAACATTAAAACCCTGAAAAACCTTAAAAACAATAAAAACTGGAAAAACAAACCATAAAAAATCCTAAAACCCCATAAAAACCTTAAAACCCCCCTAAAACTCCAAAACCCCTTAAACCCCTAAAAAAATTAAAAACTCTAAAAAACCTTAAAAACCATAAAAAACTCAAAAAACCCTAAAAACACAAAAGACCTTAAAGACCCTAAAAACCCTCAAAATCACTAAAAACCCTCAAAATCACTAAAAACCCTAAAACCCTAAAAACCATAAAAATCCTAACAAATTTCTAAAAATCCATGAATATGTAAAAAAACCTAAAAAACCCCTGAAGACCATAAAACCCCTAAAACCCTTAAAAACCACCAGAACCCATAAAACCATTGAAAACTCTACAAACTCTTTAAACCCTAAAAACCCAAAAGATCGTAAAATCCCTAAAACCCCCTAAAAACCCTAAAAACCTCTTAAAAAGCATAAAAACACTAAAAACCCTAAAAAACATAAAAATCCTAAGAAACCCCTAAAAATCCATGAAAATGTAAAGAACCATAAAAAACATGAAAACCCCTAAAAACCATACAACCATTAAAAACCTTAAAAACCCATAAAAACCCAAAAAGACCATAAAAACCCAAAAAGTCCCTACAAACTTGGAAAAACCCTAAAAACCTCTGAAAAACCATAAACCCCTCAAAATCTCTAAAAATATTTAAAAACCCTAAAAACAATAAAAATACTGAAAAAACCCCAAAAATCCATGAATACATAAAAAACCCTAAAGCCCCCTAAAAACCATAAATTCCCCTAAAAACCTTAAAAACCCTAAAACCCCATAAAAACCACTAAAAACACTAAAAAATACTTAAAACCCCTAAAAACGTTAAAAACTCTAAAAAACCTTAAAACCCCAAAAAACTCCAAAAAAATCCGTAAAAACCCTCAAAATCCTTAAACCCTCAGAAAAACCCTTGAAAACCATAAAACCCCCTAAAAACAAAAAAAAACCCTAAAAAACCTCTCGCAGTTTGATGCGAGACGCACGGGGTGGCCCGATCTTCACGGCGTAGGGCGGCGGATAATGGATGCGGTTTGGGGCTAAGTGACGGGTGAAGGGTATGGATAGTGGAAGCAAGTAGTCAACCAACGCTATATGGAGCGTGACCTACTACTTAGACAACACACTCAAGGGAGGGGTGTGATGGCCAATCCACACAACAACGCACTTGGGTTGAGGCACGGAATTGGGGGCTTTGTGATCTTGGATCACCAATCTAACTTGTAGATTGACAAGGCAAGAATACACAAGAGCAAGGGGGAAAACCCGGGATAATCCTCACACAACGGAGAGAAACAAAGCATAAGCTCTCAAATTAAGTCTTGAATGCCAATACAATGCCATGGGGTGGCTATTTATAGCCAAGGGGGTGATACAATGGTCAAGGGTCTAATACCCTAAAGTCATAAAGTCTAAACCTACCTTGTCCCCTTAAAAGTCAAAAAGATAAAAGCCAACAAAGACTTTTGGAAAAGAAGCACACAACTTTCCAACATAGCCCACCGGATTTGACTTTGAGTGCATAGCCCACCGGATTTGACTTTGGTGTCCAAAGATGCCATTTCTAGAATCCTCCATGTGGGCAAGGCCTCCAAATTCGTGCAACCATGTGGGCCAAGTTTTAGTCATCAATTTTGGGCTTGAATAAGTGATATTATAGGCCCATTTGCTCCATCCATGCAAGGTAATTCCCATTGGGCCTTTAATGAAGCAAGATGAGCGCCCATTGAAGCATTCAACCTCTTTAATCTTCCTTGTGTCATTGGGCCTTGCAAATCCAATTCCTCCACCCGAGCAATCGACTCTGTGCCTTCCGCATAGTTCGCATCATCCTCCCCCTCTTGAAAAGGAGTCGTCCTCGACTCTTCATCCTCTACACCCAAAAAAGGAGAAAGATCAGAAACATTGAAAGTGGCACTTACACCATACTCACCTGGAAAAGCTATCTTGTAAGCATTGTTGTTAATCTTTTCAAGCACTCGGAATGGTCCATCGCCTCGTGGCATGAGTTTTGATTTCCTCTTTTCAGGGAATCTTTCCTTCCGCATATGAATCCAAACCAAGTCACCGTGCTCGAACAACATTTGCTTGCGACCCTTGTTTGCACGATCCATATATTTTTGGGTCATCCGCTCGATATTTAATCTTGCCTTTTCATGGATTTTCTTGATGAATTCTGCACGCCCTTTTGCATCCATATTAACTGCTTCCTGTAAAGGCAAAGGAACTAGATCAATAGGCGCAATGGGGTTAAAGCCGTAAACTATTTCAAATGGAGAATATTGAGTAGTGGAATGCTTGGCCCTGTTATATGCGAATTCCACATGTGGCAGACACTCCTCCCAATTCTTGATATTCTTTTTGACAATCGTTCGTAGAAGGGATGATAGTGTGCGATTCACCACCTCCGTTTGCCCATCGGTTTGTGGATGACAAGTAGTGGAAAATAATAACTTTGTACCGAGTTTGCTCCACAAGGTCTTCCAAAAGTAACTAAGAAATTTTGTGTCTCGATCCGACACAATGGTCCTTGGCATTCCATGATGCTTGACTACTTCCTGAAAGAAAAGTGTTGCAATGTTAGTGGCATCATCTGTTTTGTGACAGGGAATAAAATGTGCCATTTTTGAAAACCGATCCACCACAACAAAAATGGAATCTCTCCCCCTCTTGGTCCGTGGTAACCCCACAATAAAGTCCATTGATATGTCCTCCCAAGGGGTGTTGGGAATTGGGAGAGGAAGATATAGTCCATGTGGGTTCAGCTTTGATTTGGCTTTATGGCAAACAATGCACTTTCCCACAAATTTCTCAACATCTCTAGATATCCTAGGCCAATAAAAATGCTCACTAAGAACACTTAGAGTTTTTGAAACACCAAAATGCCCCATTAACCCACCCGAATGTGACTCCTTTAGTAAAAGTAAACGGATAGAGCAATTAGGAATGCAAAGCTTATCAATCCGAAATAAGAATCCATCATGTAAATAGAACTTTTCCCAACTAACTCCAGGTTTACAATGTTCATAAGGTTCTCTAAAATCACTATCAGTGGCATATAAATCCTTAATGTATTCAAAACCTAGAAGTTTTGAATCCAACAAGGATAAAAGAGAATATCTACGCGAAAGTGCATCAGCCACAGTATTTTCTTTACCCTTTTTATGCTTGATGACATATGGAAATGATTCAATGAATTCCAGCCATCTAGCATGTCTCCTATTTAGTTTATGTTGGCTCCTAAGGTATTTAAGAGCCTCGTGATCAGAATGGATCACAAATTCTTTAGGCCAAAGATAGTGTTGCCATGTTTCGAGTACTCTAAACAATGCATACAACTCTTTATCATATGTAGCATAGTTTAGAGTTGGGCCATTTAACTTCTCACTAAAATAAGCAATAGGCTTACCTTCTTGCATGAGTACTCCTCCTATGCCAATTCCTCTTGCATCACATTCAATTTCAAAGGTCTTACCGAAGTCTGGAAGTGCAAGTAGAGGGGCTTGGGTGAGTCTCTCCTTTAGCGCATGGAAGGCTTTTTCTTGAGTTGTCCCCCATTTGAAAGGAACATTCTTCTTTGTCAATTCATTCAATGGTGCTGCTAGTGTGCTGAAGTCTTTCACAAATCTCCTGTAAAAACTAGCAAGCCCATGAAAACTTCTTACCTGTCCAACGGAGGTTGGAGTTGGCCATTCTTGTATTGCTTTGATCTTCTCGGTGTCCACTTCAACTCCATTTCCACTCACAACAAATCCAAGGAAAATAATCTTATCGAGACAAAATTCACACTTTTTTATGTTTCCAAACAGGTTTTCTTTCCTCAACACCTCTAGGACTTTTCTCAAGTGATCTACATGTTCATGCAAAGTCCTACTATACACCAGAATATCATCAAAGTAAACTACCACAAATTTTCCAATATACGCACGTAAGACATGATTCATTAACCTCATAAATGTGCTAGGTGCATTGGTGAGACCAAAGGGCATGACTAACCATTCATAAAGTCCATGTTTTGTCTTAAATGCAGTTTTCCACTCATCGCCTTCTTTCATCCTAATTTGATGGTAGCCACTTCTTAAATCAATTTTTGAGAAAATAGTTGAACCATTTAATTCATCTAGCATATCATCTAACCTAGGGATAGGATGACGATACCTGACCGTGATGTTGTTGATGGCTCTACAGTCAATGCACATTCTCCATGTTCCATCCTTCTTTGGTACTAGAAGGACCGGTACCGCACAAGGACTAAGACTCTCTCTCACATACCCCACATTCAACAACTCTTGAACTTGCCTTTGAATTTCTTTTGTCTCCTCTGGGTTGGTGCGATATGCTGGGTGGTTCGGTAGTGATGCTCCAGGTATGAGGTCAATTTGATGCTCAGTACCTCTAATGGGTGGCAAACCCGGTGGCACCTCTTCGGGAAACACATCTTCAAATTCCTGCAACAAAGACTCAACAACATGTGGCAAAGAAGATGTTAAGTCGTTAGTGTTCAACATCATCTCTTTGTACATAAGTACTAAGAGATTTTGTCGAGAAATCAAGGCTTCCTTAACCTCACTCTTTTTTGCCAACATCACACTTTTCTCTCCTCTCAAATCTTTTTCCCCTCTTGATTTTTCTTTGCTCTCCATTTCTTTGCTTCTCTCATTTTCTATTTTTCCCTCATTCTCTCCTTTTTCATTTTCTCTCTTTTTTTCCACATCACTCTTTTTTTTCTTTTCTCTCAAAATGTGATCTTCCAGAATTTGCTTGGGGGACATGGGGTTGAGGGTTATAGGTTCCCCTCGGAGTAGAAAAGAGTGACGGTTCAAGAAACCATCATGAGTAACACGCCGATCGTACTGCCATGGTCGACCCAACAACAAGTGGCACGCCTTCATAGGAACAATGTCGCACAATACCTCATCTTTGTACTTACCGATGGTGAACAATACCTTAACTTGCTTGGTGACCTTCAGCTCTCCACAATCATTCAACCACTGAAGCCGGTATGGATTTGGATGCCTTAAAGTCGGGAGTCCCAACTTCTCCACCAACTCGGTGCTCGCCACATTGCTACAACTTCCACCATCAACAATAACACTACATACCTTCCCATTGATCTTGCATCGTGTATGGAAAAGGTTCTCCCGCTGCTCCTTTTCTCCAACGGTCATTTGTGCACTTAAAACTCTTCTAGTGACAAGAATCTCGCCATCTTCCGCAAATTCTCCATTTTCAATTTCTGGAGATTCATCTTCCTCCTCTTCAGAGCTCTCTCCATCGGTCTCCCATTCTCCATACTTGTTGATGATCATGGTGCGACGGTTTGGGCATTCACTAGCAATGTGACCCCTTCCTTGACATTTAAAACACCGAATATCTCTATTCCTGGTTTGGTTAGTCTCAAAAGTAGGTTTCTTAGGTGGAAGAATTACCTTGTCACTTTTGCGATCAACCACCTCTTTTGCCTTTGATGGTTCTCCAATCTCCTTCCTTGGATTTCTCCATGGTGTGAAAGGGGTAGTGGGTTTCCTCATGTTGCTCCTCCTTTTGATTTGTTGCTCGATCTTGGTGGCTTGGTGGATCATATCTTGTATCTCTACATGGTGGTACATCTCCACTTGATCTGCAATCTCCCGATTGAGCCCATGTAAAAACCGTGCCATGGTTGCCTCCGGATCCTCCTCAACGTTTGCCTGAATCATGGCAATTTGCATCTCCTTGTAGTAGTCTTCTACACTCTTACTCCCTTGGATGAGGCGTTGAAGCTTGTTGTGGAGATCTCTATGGTAATGTGTGGGAACAAACCGCTTCCGCATGGTGAACTTCATGTCTTCCCAAGTGTTGATGGGACGTCCACCATATCTAGCCCTCTCCTTTTGAACTTGATCCCACCAAATTAAAGCATAATCAGAAAATTCAAGGGAAGCAAGTTTGACCTTTTTCTCCTCGGAATATGCATGGCATGAAAAGACTTGCTCGATCCGCATCTCCCACTCCAAGTATGCTTTCGGATCGCTTTTCCCAAGAAAAGAAGGGACCTTCACCTTGATCCCGCCAAGTAGGTCATCATCATGTTGTCTCCTTTGGGCTCCTCTTGGTTGTTGGTAAAACCTCCTCCTTTGTGGGACTTCATCAAGATCATCATCAAAGTTCACCATCTCCTCCTCCATGATGTGGGGACGACGTGGTGCGGGAGCGCGTCGTGGGTTATCATGGAACATCCTTGGGCTTGGTTTATTCTCCAATTCATCAATCCTCTCATGTAACACCTCCAACTTCCGATCAAGAAGCTTCTCGAAGTGGCTAACCAAAGCTTGCATTTGGAATTGCGTAGCTTCAGGTGCGGGAGATCTACTTCGACTTCCTTCATCGCTAACATGAGCAATTTTCTTCCCACGATCTTCTGCCATGATAAGTTACACAAACACAAACACACACCGGGGGGGGGGGGGGACACACACAATGATACACACTCACTCACACACGCGAGATGTACACACTCACACAAGATGTACACACTCACACACACAAAGATACACACTCACGCACGCAATATATACACACTCATACGCACAAGATGTACACACACACGCACACAACAAGATGCACACACTCACACACACAAGATATATATATATATATATATATATATTTTGCTTATTTCTCTCCACTCTCAAGACTCAATTTGAATCCCAAGCTCTTATGAAATATAATACCTTATTTAGGGTGATCAAGTGCCACAAATTCCTCCTCAATCAAGATTGTGTCGGGGGATGGTTTAACACAACCCGCTTGAGTGGTAAGGGGTTTAACAATGGTAAAGGGTCAAAAAGAGGGTGGAAAGAAGGGTAGATAGGTGGATTGTGGGTTTTGCCCGATTGTGCAAGATAAGATAACAATATGAGCCAAATACAAAATGGGGATGAAGTAAAATGATGGAAAACGTTATATATGGAAATAGAAAGTGCTAATAAGGTAAAGCACAAAGGATTAATTGTATCCGCTCTTTTTTTTTTTGCTTTTTTTTTGTCAATTCTCCCCAAAAAGTGTTGTGCTTGGAGTTTTAAAGCACAAGATGATTGAACGGAGAGTAAGACATTTTTTTTTCGAAATCTCTCAAATAAAGGATGTGCTTAATTTTGAAAAGCACAAAATGATGAGTTGAGAGAATTTTTTTTTTGCCGGATACAAATCACATATAGAGAGATGAATGAAAATTTGGCTCAATTTATAATAATCCAAGCTTGCACAAACTAGGACAATTCGGGAGGCTTTCAAGAAAAATGGATTTTTTTTTGTTGAATGGGTGAATAATATGGAAAGATAAGGAGGGTAATGGATAGAATTAAAGTAAATAAAGGGATAGACGCCTACCGTGTCAACCGGAGCTCTGATACCAACTGATGCGAGACGCACGGGGTGGCCCGATCTTCACGGCGTAGGGCGGCGGATAATGGATGCGGTTTGGGGCTAAGTGACGGGTGAAGGGTATGGATAGTGGAAGCAAGTAGTCAACCAACGCTATATGGAGCGTGACCTACTACTTAGACAACACACTCAAGGGAGGGGTGTGATGGCCAATCCACACAACAACGCACTTGGGTTGAGGCACGGAATTGGGGGCTTTGTGATCTTGGATCACCAATCTAACTTGTAGATTGACAAGGCAAGAATACACAAGAGCAAGGGGGAAAACCCGGGATAATCCTCACACAACGGAGAGAAACAAAGCATAAGCTCTTAAATTAAGTCTTGAATGCCAATACAATGCCATGGGGTGGCTATTTATAGCCAAGGGGGTGATACAATGGTCAAGGGTCTAATACCCTAAAGTCATAAAGTCTAAACCTACCTTGTCCCCTTAAAAGTCAAAAAGATAAAAGCCAACAAAGACTTTTGGAAAAGAAGCACACAACTTTCCAACATAGCCCACCGGATTTGACTTTGAGTGCATATCCCACCGGATTTGACTTTGGTGTCCAAAGATGCCATTTCTAGAATCCTCCATGTGGGCAAGGCCTCCAAATTCGTGCAACCATGTGGGCCAAGTTTTAATCATCAATTTTGGGCTTGAATAAGTGATATTATAGGCCCATTTGCTCCATCCATGCAAGGTAATTCCCATTAGGCCTTTAATGAAGCAAGATGAGCGCCCATTGAAGCATTCAACCTCTTTAATCTTCCTCGTGTCATTGGGCCTTTCAAATCCAATTCCTCCACCCGAGCAATCGACTCTGTGCCTTCCGCATAGTTCGCATCACAGTTGCTCTTGTCTGGTCTCTTGTGGATATGGAAACTACACTTGACTGGTTGGTTTTGTGCTGATAGGGTTATGTTGCTTAGGTTGCTGGGTACTAAGGTTTTAGAGATGCCTTTTTGGTTTGGTAGCTTTTGGCTGCTCATGTTGCGGAGGAGTTTTTTGTGCTTTTGGTTATGGTTGTCGTTTGATGTGCTTTGTTGGGCTTGCAAGTTGGTGACGGTCTGTTTCTTGCTTGGATGGGGTGCATCTGGTCGTGGACTTGTGCAGAAGCTTACTTGTGGTTAAGAACAATAAATTGTGCAATGCTGGTTTTTGGCTTGGGTTTTTCTTCTTGTTTTTTTTGTTTTCGAGCTTCAGGGCAGTTGTTTCACCCATAATGATCGTTTTTAATTCAATTACTTTTCCCTTTTATATATCATGTTCTATTTGCCTTGTAAAAAAACCAGAAAAAACCTAAAACCACTAAAAACTCTAAAAACCATAAAAACCCATAAAAAGTTTAAAAAATCTAAAAAACCATAAAATCCCAAAAAGCTGAAAAAAAACCCTAAAACCCCCCAAAGACCCTAAAAGCCCTGAAAACCTTAAAACCCCTAAAACCTGCGGAAAACCCCTAAAACACTTCAAAATCCCTAAAACCCTAAAAAATAAAAATCATAAAACCCCCAATCAAAACATAAAAAACTATACAAAACCCTAAAAACCTAAAAACCACCTAAAAACCCATAAAACCCTAAAATGAAACTAAAAACTCTAAAAACCTGGAAGAAAACCCTAAAAACTTTAAAAATTTCTATAAAAATTAAAAACAGAAGAAACTCAAAAAAACACTAAAAATCCAAAATGAACCTAAAAACCCTGAAAAATTCTAAAAACCCCTTAAAACCCTAAAAAATCCAAAAAATCATAAAAATCCTAATACCCCCTAAAAATACATGAAAACATAAAACCCCCAAAATCAATAAAATATCCTTAAAAACCATAAAAACTCCTAAAAACCTTAAAAACCCTAAAGCCCATAAAAATCCTAAAAATCACTAAAAACCCTAACAACCCCTGAAAATGTTAAAAAAATCTAAAAACCCTTAAACCCATAAAAAAAATCAAAAAACCCTAAAAACCCAAAATGACCCTAAAAGCCCTAAAAACACTAAAATCTCTCGAATTACCTAAAAACCCTAAAACCCATAAAAACCATAAAAATCCAACCCCCCCCCCCACAAAAAAAAACTCAATTAAAATGTAAAATACCCTAAAAATCCTAAAAAACCCCCAGAAAAACATAAAACCCCTAAAAACCTTTAGAAACCCATAAAGAGAACTAAAAACTAAAAAAACATTAAAAAACCAAAAAAATATTAAAAAACTCTAAAAACCTTAAAACCCCCAAAAAACTAAAAAAATCCCCTAAAACACAAAAAGATCCTAAAACTCCTGAAAGACCATAAAGCGCCTGAAAATCTCTAAAACCCCTCAAAAACCCTAAACACCCGAAAAACAATAAAATCCTAAAAAATCCCAAAAAATCCATGAAAATATAAAAAATCCTAAAAACCCTTAAAAACACCTGAAAACCATAAAACCGATAAAAATCTAAAGAACACTAAAAACCAATAAAACCCCTAAAAACCACTAACAACTATAAAAACTCTTTAAACCTCTAAAAACTTTTCAAAACCCTAAAAAACATTAAAAACCCAAAAAAACTTAAAAAAACCCAAAATACCCTAAAAACCCTAAAATCTAGAAAAACCCTAAAAACCATAAAAAACCACAAAGATCCTAAAAACCCCTAAAAATCTACGAAAATGTGAAGAGCACTAAAAACTAGAAAAAACCCTAAATCTATAAAAAAAACCACTAAAAACCCTAAAAACCCATAAAAACCACTAAAACTCTAAAAACCCTTAAAACCCCAAAAACGTTAAAAACTCTAAAAAAACCTTAAAACCTTAAAAAACTCAGAAAACCCCTAAAAACTCAAAAAGACCCTAAAAACACATAAAACTACTAAAAACCCATAAAACCCCGAAAACCCATAAAACACATAAAAATCACCAAAACCCTTCAAACCACTAAAAATCCATGAAAATATAAAAAACCCTAAAACCCCAAAAAAACGTTGAAAACCACAAAACACCAAAAACCTTAAAAGGCCCTAAAAACCGAAAAAACCCTTAAAAACCGCTAAAAACTCAAAAAACTCTTTAAACCCCTAAAAACATTAAAAACCCTAAAAACTCAAAAAAACACTAAAAACCCAAAAAGGCACAAAACACTTGAAAACCCCTAAAAACCATAAAAACCCCTCAAAATCCCTAAAACCCATCAAAATCCCGAAAAACCTGAAAAACCCTAAAAGGCATAAAATCCTAAAAACTCTCTAAAAATCCATGAAAACATAAAAAACCTTAAAACCTTAGAAACCCTAAAGCCATAAAACACCGAAAAATAATAAAAAACCCTAAAACCCATAAAAATCCTAAAAAAACTAAAAACTCTAAAAACCCTTAAAACCATAGGAAACATTATAAAACTCTAAAAACCTTAAAACCCTAAACCCCCGAAAAAACTTAAAACCTAAAAAAACCCTAAAACCCCTAAAAAACCCTACACACTCTCAAAATCCCTAAAAATTCTAAAAGACCCTAAAAGCCATAAATATCCTAAAAAACCCAAAAAAATCCATGAAAACGTAAAATACCCTAAAAATCCTGAACAACTACTAAAAACCATAAAAACCCCTAAAAACCATAAAAAAACTAAAACACATAGAAACCCCAAAAATCATTAAAAACTCTAAAACCCCTTAAAACATTAAAAAACTCTAAAAAACTGTAAAAATCCCTAAAAAACTCAAAAAAACCCCTAAACCCCAAAAAAAGACCTAAAAATCCAGAAAAACCTTAAAATGCCTAAAAAATTCTGAAAACCCCTAAAAATAATAAAAACCATTAAAATCCTTAAAAACATAAAAACCTAAAAACCCCCTTAAAATCCATGCAAACATAAAAAAACCTAAAAACCCAAAAAGACCCAATAAAACCTGTGAAAATGTTAAAAAAAATTTAAAAACCTAAACAAGAAAAAAACCTTAAAAACTGAACATACCCTAAAAACCCAGAAAACCCCTAAAAACCCTTAAAACCCCTAAAAAACCCTTAAAATCCATAAAAACCCTGAATAACATAAAAATGATAAAACCCCCTAAAAATCCATGAAACAGTAAAAACCCCTAAAAACCCTGAAAAACCTAAAACCCCCTAAAAACCCCTAAAAACCTTAAAAGCCTAAAAAACACTAAAAACACTGAAAACCCTTGAAACTTTAAAAAAATCTAAAAAACATAAATAACTCGAAAAATCTCAAAAAACCCCCTAAAAACCACAAAATACCCTAAAAATCCTGAAAACCCCTAAAAAGCCTAGAACCCCTTAAAACCCATGAAAACCCCCAAAATCCCTAAAAACCCGAATACCAAAAAAACAATAAAAATCCAATAAAAATCCCTAAAAATCCATAAAAACATAAAAAAATACTAAAACCCTAAAATCGTAAAAAACCCTAAAAACCCATAAAAACCCTAAAAAAACTAAAATGAAAAAAACCCATAAAACCCAAAAAATGTTAAAAACCCTAAAAAAACTCAAAAAAAAACTAAAACACACAAAAGACCCAAAAACCATGAAAAACCATAAAAAACCTAAAAACCCTAAAAACCATTGATAAACTCTAAAGATGCTCAGAATCCCTAAAAAACCTAAAAACTGTAAAAATCCTAAAACCCCCCTAAAAATCCATGAAAAAGTAAAAAACCTGAAAACCCATTGAAAACCATAAAAACCCTTAAAAACCAGAAAACCCATCAAAACCCTAAAAATAAATAAAAACTCTAAAAACCCTTACAACCCAATATAGATTAGAAAACTCTAAAAACCCTTTAAAACTCTAAAAAACTCAGAAACAACCCCTAAAAGCCCAAAAGACCCAAAAAACCCAAAAAACCCAAAAACCCCCATGAAACCCCTAAGAACCCTCAAAATCCCTAAACCTCTAAAAACCCTAAAAACCATAAAAATCCAAATAAATACCTAAAAATCCCTCAAAACATAAAAACCCTAAATATCCTGAAAGCCCCTGAAAACAATAAGACCCCTAAAAACATTAAAAACCCCAAAAAACCCACAAAAAACTCTAAAAAACCCTTTAAACCCCTAAAAACGTTATGAAACTCTAAAAACCTTTAAACCCCTAAAAATCTAAAAAAAAATAAAAACCCAAAAAGACCCTAAAAACCCTAAAAACCCTAAAAATACATGAAAGCTCCTAAAATCCCTCAAAATCCCGAAAAACCCTATAACCCACAAAAACCCTAAAATCCATGAAAACGTAAAACCCCTAAAAACCCTTAAAACCCCCTGAAAACCATGAAACGCCAAAAAACATTATAAAACCTTAAACAACCATACGATCCCTATAAAACCACTAAAAACACTTAAAACTCCAAAAATATTAAGAAATTCTACAAACCCTTAAAACCCCTAAAAACTAATAAAAAAAACATAAAAACCCCAAAAGACACTAAAAACCATAAAACCCACAGAAAACCCATTTTAAACCCTCAAAAATCCCAAAAACCCTAGATAATCCTAAAAACCAAAAAAATCCTAAAAAACCCTAAAAATACATGAAAACGTAAAAAACATTACAAATCCTAAAAAACTCATGAAATCCATAAGAACCCCTAAAAACCTTTAAAAACCTAAAAACCCATAAAAACACAAAAACAACAAAAAAACTCAAAAAACCCTTAAAACCACTAAATATGTTAATAAACTATAAAAACCCATAAAGCCCTAAAAACTCAAAAAAAACCTTTTAAACCAAAAAGTCCTAAAAACCCAAAAAAACCCTAAAAACCTTGAAAAACACTAAAACCCCTCAAAATCCCTAAAACCCTAAAAAACCATAAAAATCCATGAAAATGTAAAAACCCCAAAAAACCCTAAAAAACTCCTCGATACCATGAAAACCCCTAAAAACTGTAAAAAATCCTAAAACCCCATAGAACCCTTAAAAAAGCTAAAAGCTATGAAAACCCTTTAAACCCCTAAAAATGTTAAAAACACTAAAACGCCTTAAAAATCCAAAAAATAATAAAAAAACTTGAAACCACAAAAGACCGTAAAAACACCAAAAACCACTTAAAACACTAAAAACCCCTAAAAACTCTTAAAAACTAGAAAAATCCTAAAAAACCCATAAAAATCCATGAAAACACAAAAAACTGTAAAAAAGATAAAACCCCCCTAAAAACTATAAAAACCCCTTAAAAACAATAAAACCCCTTAAAAACCTTAAAAACCACTAAAAGCTCTAAAACCCCTCAAAATCCCTAAAAATATTAAAAAAACTATAAAAAACCTGAAGACCCCTAAATATTAAAAAAACCCAAAAAACCACTAACAACTCTAAAAACCTTAAAACACCTAAAAACATTAAAAACCTCTAAAAACCTTTAAAAAACTCAAAAAACCCTAAAAACCTAAAAAGACTCTAAAAACTTGAAAAACTCAAAAAAAAATTAAAACCCTCAAAAAGCCTGAAAACCCCTAAAAATCGACAAAATCCCTAAAAACTCTAAAAACCTCTAAAAACAATAAAAATCCTAAAAAACTCCTAAAAATCCATGAAAATGTAAAAACCCCTAAAAACCCTGAAAACCATAAAACCCCGTAAAATCCTTAAAAACACAAAAAACCAATAAAACACTAAAAAACCAATAAAAACTCTAAAAACCCTTAAAACCTCTAAAATGTTAAAAAAACTTTAAAAATCCTTTAAATCCCTTAAAAAACTCAAAAAAGTTAAAAACCTAAAAGACCCTAAAAAACCTAAAAACCCAAAAACCCAGGAAATACCCTAAACCCCCTAAAAATCCCTAAAAACCATAAAAATCCTATAACCACCCTAAAAATTCATGAAAAGGTAAAAAACCCTAAAAACCCTTGAAAATCATAAAACCTATAAAAACCATAAAAAACCCTAAAACCTTTAAAACCCCTAAAGACGTTAAAAAACTCTACAAACCCTAAAAACCATAAAAATCCATAAACCCGAAAAGACTCTAAAAACCCTGAAAAACCCTAAAAACCGTAAAAATCCCTAAAAATCCTAAAAACAAAAAAAAACCCATAAAAATCCTAAAAACCCATAAAAATCCATGACAATGTAAAAAACCCTAAAAACACTGAAAATCCCCTAAAAACCACAAAACCCCTAAAAACCATAAAAAACCCTTAAAAACCCATAAAAACCCTAAAACCACTTAAAACTCTAAAACTCCTTAAAACCCCTTAAAATCCCTAAAAATGTTAAAAACCCGAAAAACCATTAAAACCTCAAAAATTGAAAAAAACCAAAAAACCCATAAATACCCTAAAACCCATAAATACCCTAAAACCCCTAAAAACCCTAAAAACATCTAAAAAACTTAAAAACCGTCAAAATACCTAAAATCCTAAAAAACCCTACAAACCATAAAAATCCAAAAAAAACCCTAAAAATCCATGAAAACATAAAAACCCTAAAAAACCTAAAAATACCTAGACCATAAAACCCCCTAAAAGCCTTAAAAACCCTAAAACCACTAAAAACTATAAAATGCCTTAAAACCCCAAAAAACTTTAAAAAACTCTAAATAATCTTAAAAATCAAACAAAACTCAAAAAAACCCCAGAAACCCTCTAAAACCCATAAAATCCCCTTAAAAACCTAAATACCCTAGAAATCCCTAAGAACCCTAAAAATCCTTAAAAACCATAAAAATCCAAAAAAAAACCTCTAAAAATCCCTAAAAGCGTAAAAACCCTAAAAACTTCTGAAAAATCATAAAAACCCCTCAAAACCTTTAAACCCCTAAAACCCATAAAAATCCTAAAAATGACTAAAAACTCTAACAACCCTTAAAACCACTAAAAAGGGTAAGGAAAATACAATGGCTAATGCACTTTCACGTAGATATTCTCTCTTATCTTTGCTGGATTCTAAACTCCTTGGCTTTGAATACATTAAGGATTTATATTCCACTAATACATGTTTTGGGGAACATTTTGTTCATTGCAAACCTAGATTTAGTTGGGAGAAGTTTTATTTGAATGACGTATTCTTATTTCGGATTGATAAGATTTGTATTCCCAATTGCTCTATCCGTTTAATTTTACTAAAGGAGACAAATTAGGGTGGGTGAATGGGACATTTTAGTGTTGAAAAGACTTTAATAATTCTAAGTGATCATTTTTATTAGCCTAGGATCTCTAGAGATCTTGAAAAATTTGTGATAAATTGCATTGTCTTCCATAAATCCAAATCTAAACTGAACCCACATGAATTATATATTCCCATCCCAATCCCCAACACCCCTTGGGAGGACATACCAATGAAATTTATTGTGGGATTACCAAGGACCAAGAGGGTGAGATTCCATTTTTTGTGGTGGATCTGTTTTCTAAAATCGAACATTTTATTCCGTGTCACAAAACAAATGATGCCACTAATATTGAAAAACTTTTCTTTTAGGAAGTAGACAAACTCTATGGAATGCCAAGGATGATTTTATTGGATCACGACACAAAATTCCTTAGTTACTTTTGGAAGACCTTGAAGAGAAAACTGGGTACTAAGTTACTATTTTCCACTAATTTTCATTTGAAAGCTGATAGGAAAACAAAGGTGGTGAATCATACACTACCATCTCTTCTACGAACAATTTCCATGAAGAATCACAAGAATTTGGAGGAGTGTTAGCCACATGTGGAATTCACATATAACATGGCTAAGCATTCCACTACGCAAGCAAGTGTTGTTCAAACCCGATGACTTAGTTTGGATTTTTTTGTGAAAGGAAATATTTCCCAACAAGCAAAAATCAAAACTCATTCCTTGAGAAGACAAACCTTTCTGAGTGCTCAAGAATATTAACAACAATTCTTACAAGATAGCTCTTCCAGGTGAGTATGGCGTAAGTATCACTTTCAATGTTTCTAATCTTTCACCTTTTTTGGGTGTAGATGATGAAGAGTCGTGGATGACTCCTTTTCAATAGGGGGAGGATGATGAGAACCGTGTTGAAGGCACTGAGTCAATTTCCCAGGTGGAGGAGTTGGATTTGCAAGGCTCGATGATGTGAGGGAGATTTAAGAAGTTGAATGCAACAATGGGTGCCCATCTCATTTCATTAATGGTCTTATGGATCTCTCCTTGCATGGATGGAGAAAATGGGCCTAGTATATCACTTATTCAGGCCCAAACACAATGTCTAAATCTTGGCCTACACAGTTGCATGAATTTTGGAAACCTTTCCCAGGATTCTAGAATGGCATATTTTGACACCAAAGTCAAATCTGGTGGGCTAGGCACTCAAAATCAAATCCTGCGGGCTATAGTTGGAAAGTTGTGTGCTTCTTTTTTTCTAAAAACCCTTAAAACTTCTAAAATGTTAAAAAACTCTATAAATCCTTTAAATCCATTAAAAAACTCAAAAAAGTTAAAAACCTAAAAGACCCTAAAAAACCTAAAAACCCAAAAACCCAGGAAATACCCTAAAACCCCTCAAAATCCATAAAAACCATAAAAATCCTATAACCACCCCAAAAATTCATGAAAAGGTAAAAATCCCTAAAAACCCTTGAAAATCATAAAACCTCTAAAAACCATAAAAACCCTAAAACATTTAAAACCCCTTAAGACGTTAAAAAACTCTACAAACCCTAAAAACCCCTAAAAACTATAAAAATCCATAAACCCGAAAAGACTCTAAAAACCCTGAAAAACCCTAAAAATCGTAAAAATCCCTAAAAACCCTAAAAAAAAAATAACCCATAAAAATCCTAAAAACCCATAAAAATCCATGACAATGTAAAAAACCCTAAAAACACTGAAAACCCCTAAAAATCACAAAAGCCCTAAAAACCATAAAAACCCTTAAAAACCCATAAAAACCCTAAAACCACTTAAAACTCTAAAACTCCTTAAAACCCCTTAAACCCCCTAAAAATGTTAAAAACCCGAAAAACCATTAAAACCTCAAAAATTGAAAAAAACCAAAAAACCCATAAATACCCTAAAACCCCTAAAAACCCTAAAAACATCTAAAAAACTTAAAAACCCTCAAAATACCTAAAATCCTAAAAAACCCTACAAACCATAAAAATCCAAAAAAAACCCTAAAAAACCATGAAAACATAAAAACGCTAAAAAACCTAAAAATACCTAGACCATAAAACCCCCTAAAAGCCTTAAAAACCCTAAACCACTAAAAACTATAAAAAGCCTTAAAACCCCAAAAAACTTTAAAAAACTCAAAATAATCTTAAAAATCAAACAAAACTCAAAAAAAAAACCCAGAAACCCTCTAAAATCCATAAAAACCCCTTAAAAAACTAAATACCCTAAAAATCCCTAAGAACCCTAAAAATCCTTAAAAACCATAAAAATCCAAAAAAACCCTCTAAAAATCCCTAAAAGCGTAAAAACCCTAAAAACTTCTGAAAAATCATAAAAACCCCTCAAAACCTTTAAACCCCTAAAACCCATAAAAATCCTAAAAATGACTAAAAACTCTAAAAACCCTTAAAACCCCTAAAAAGGGTAAGGAAAATACAATGGCTAATGCACTTTCACTTAGATATTCTCTCTTATCTTTACTGGATTCTAAACTCCTTGGCTTTGAATACATTAAGGATTTATATTCCACTAATACATGTTTTGGGGAACCTTTTGTTCATTGCAAACCTAGAGTTAGTTGGGAGAAGTTTTATTTGAATGATGTATTCTTATTTCGGATTGATAAGATTTGTATTCCCAATTGCTCTATTCGTTTACTTTTACTAAAGGAGACAAATTAGGGTGGGTTAATGGGACATTTTAGTGTTGAAAAGGCTTTAATAATTCTAAGTGATCATTTTTATTAGCCTAGGATCTCTAGAGATCTTGAAAAATTTGTGATAAATTGCATTGTCTTCCATAAATCCAAATCTAAACTGAACCCACATGAATTATATATTCCCCTCCAAATCCCCAACACCCCTTGGGAGGACATACCAATGAAATTTATTGTGGGATTACCAAGGACCAAGAGGGTGAGATTCCATTTTTTTGTGGTGGATCGGTTTTCTAAAATCGAACATTTTATTCCTTGTCACAAAACAAATGATGCCACTAATATTGCAACACTTTTCTTTTATGAAGTAGACAAACTCTATGGAATTCCAAGGATTATTTTATTAGATCACGACACAAAATTCCTTAGTAACTTTTGGAAGACCTTGAAGAGAAAACTGGGTACAAAGTTACTATTTTCCACTAATTTTCATTCGAAAACTGATAGGAAAACAATGGTGGTGAATCATACACTACCATCTCTTCTACGAACAATTTCCATGAAGAATATCAAGAATTTGGAGGAGTGTTAGCCACATGTGGAATTCACATATAACATGGCTAAGCATTCCACTATGCAAGCAAGTGTTGTTCAAACCCGATGACTTAGTTTGGATTTTTTTGCGAAAGGAAATATTTCCCAACAAGCAGAAATCAAAACTCATTCCTTGAGAAGACAAACCTTTCTGAGTGCTCAAGAATATTAACAACAATTCTTACAAGATAGCTCTTCCAGGTGAGTATGGTGTAAGTGTCACTTTCAATGTTTCTAATCTTTCACCTTTTTTGGGTGTAGATGATGAAGAGTCGTGGATGACTCCTTTTCAATAGGGGGAGGATGATGAGAACCGTGTTGAAGGCACTAAGTCAATTTCCCAGGTGGGCTATAGTTGGAAGGCACTAAGTCAAATCTGGTGGGCTAGGCACTCAAAATCAAATCCTGTGGGCTATAGTTGGAAAGTTGCGTGCTTCTTTTCCAAAAAAAATTGGTAGAATTTATCTTTTTTAATTTAAGGGAACAAAGTCGGTTTATCCTTTACGACTTTAGGGTATTAGACCCTTGACTATAGTATCACCCCTTAGCTATAAATATCCACACCCATGGCACTTGTATGACATTCAAGATTGATATAGAAGGATTATTCTTTGTTTCTCTCTATTTTGTGAGGACTGTTTCAGTCCCCCCCCCTCATGTCGTGAAGATCGAGGCACCCCCTACATCTTGCAACAAAACCCTAAGAACCCCTGAAAAACTCTAAAACCCTCAAAATCCAAAAAAAACCTAAAAACAATAAAAATCTTTAAAAACTTTAAAATCCATGAAAATGAAAATAACACTAAAACTCTGAAAACTCCTGAATTCAATAAAACCCCAAAAAACATTAAAAACCCCCAAAACCCATAAAAATTCTAAAAACCACTAAAAACACTTAAACCCCATAAAATACCTAAAAACGTTTAAAACTCTAAAAAACCTAAAAAACCTAAAAAATAAATAAAAAACCATAAAAATCCAAAAAGGTCCTAAAAATACTAAAACACTCAAAACCATAAAACTACTAAAATACCAACAAAATCCCTAAAAAACCTAAAAACCTTAAAAACCACAAAATCCTAAAAACCCCTAAAAATGCATGAAAATGTAAAAAATCCTAAAAACCCTGACTACCCTTTGAAAACCATAAATCCCATAAAACCATAAAACCCCATAACAACCCTAAAAACCCACGAAAAAATCTAAAAAACCTTAAAACCTCTAAAAACATTAAAAATAAATAAAAAACCCCAAGAAACCCTCAAAACTCAAGAAACCCTAAATACCAAAAAATACACTAAAAAACCTAAAAAACCCCAAAACCCACTAAAACCACTCAAAATCCCTAAAAACCCTAAAAACGATAAAAACCATAAAAATCCTACAAAACCCTTAAAATCCATGAAAACATAAAAATCTCTAAAAACCCTGAAAAACTCCGAAAAATCATAAAAATCTCTAAAAACCTTAATATACTTCAAAACCCATTAAAACCCTAAAAAACCACTAAAAACTCTAAAAACCCTTTAAACCCCTAATAATGTTAAAAAAAACTCTAAAAAACCTATAAAACCTTGAAAAGGGAAAAACCCCCTTAAAAAACCTAAAATACCCTAAAAAACATGAAAATCCTAAAAACCCTCAAAATCCCTAAAATCCCTAAAAAACCTTAAAACCGTAAAAATCCTGAAAACCTTTAAAAATCCATGAAAATGAAAAAAAAACTAAAGTGCCTAAAAAACACTTAAAACCATAAAAACCCAAAAAACCTTAAAACCCTAAAACCCCATAAAAAACCCAAAAACCCATTAAAAACTCTAAAAACCCTTCAACCCCAAAAAACATTAAAAAAATCTCAAAAACCATAAAACCCTAAAAAAATAAAAAAAACTATAAAAACACAAAAGGCCCTAAAACACTAAAAAACACTAAAAACCCTAAAACCCATGAAAACCCTAAAACCCATAAAAATCTCTAAAAACCCTAAAAACCAAAAAAAATCCTAAAACCCCCCTAAAAATCCATGAAATCGTAAAAAACTTGAAAAACCCATGAAAACTATAAAAACCCCTAAAAACCTTAAAAAACCCTAAAACCCTAAAAAAACTCTAAAAACCTTCAAAATCCCTAAAACCCTAAAACCCCTTAAAACCATAAAAATCCTAAAAACCCTAAAAATCAATTAAAGCTTAAAACCCCTAAAAACCCTAAAAAATTCAGGCATACCATAAAAACCTTAAAACCCCATAAAACCCTAAAAACCACTAAAAACTCTGAAAACCGTTTAAACACCTAAAAACGTTATAAACACTAAAACACCTTAAAAACCCTAGAAAAACTCTATAAAACCTTAAAACCCCAAAAAGGTTGTAAAAACCCTTAAAACCCCTTAAAACTATAAAACCCCCTAAAACCCCCTAAAAACCCTAAAAACCCCTAAAAATAATAAAAATCCTAAAAAAACTATAAAAACCAATGAAAATGTAAAAAACCCTAAATACGCTAAAAACCCTAAAAACTCTAAAACCCCTAAAAATCCCTAAAAAAATTAAAAATTCAAAAAACTCTGGCAGAAATTTTTTAACAACGTCGTTAGTGCGGACAACAGCGAGCAGATCAAGAACCTCATGCTTACTGCTGTTGCGGCCCTTGCAAGCTATGTGTGGACAGCCCGGAATAAGACCATTTTTGAATCAAAGGCCAGCTCCCTCCATGGTGGAATCCTGGTGATCCATAAAGCTGTTCACGTGACATCTCATATTGAAACTGGAGCAATGCATAACAACATGAATGATTTGATCAGTTTGAGAACTCTTAGTGTTCCTAGCAGGTGCAAACAACCAACACCCATGAAATTCATCCATTAGATTCCCCCAATTCTAGTTTGGATTAAAGTTAAGGTGGATGGCGCCATATCAGGAGCACCTGGTCTCACGGGATGCGAAGTTGTCTTTCGTACTTACAGAGGCTTCGTCACGGGATGCTTCTTTCACTTCCTGGGTAGTGGATGCGCCTATGAGGTGGAACTATATGCCATCATCAAGGTAGTCCAGTTTGCAATGCAATTTGCTTGGAAGATCCTATGGATTGAGTCCGACTCAATGCTGGCGGTGGAGGCCCTGAGAAGCGGATCAAGAAGAGTACCATGGCGGCTACTCCCACAATGGATTGAATGCCTCAAAGCTTCACAAGATCTGACCCTACATATCACACATGCTTTCTGGGAAGCGAATGCGGTAGCAGATGCATTCTCAAAGAAAGCAATTGAAGATAGGGGCTTCATGTGGTCCTTTGTCACTCCACCTTACTGTACGTCCCTTGTGAACTCAGACATGAAGGGTGATACACACACCCGCTTCTGTAGGCCCTCCATGTAAGACCATGTACCTTTCTACTTTTATTTAAATTTGGGGACCAGGCTGGCCTGGTCCTGCACCTTCTTTGCCAAAAAAACGATAAAAAACTATAAAAACCCAATAAAACCCTAAAAACTCAAAAAAAACCCAAAACCCAAAAGACCCTAAAAACCCAAACCCCAAAAGACCATAAAAACACAAAAAAGACCCTAAAACCCTTGAAAATCCCTAAAAACCCCCAGAATCCCTAAAAAGCCTAAAAACCCTCAGAATCCCTAAAAACCCTAAAACCCATAAAAATCCTAAGAAACCCCTAAAAATCCATGAAAACATAAAAAAAAACCTGAAAATTTTAAAAAACCCCTAAAAGCCATAAAACCTGTGAAAACCTTAGAAAACCCTAAAAACCTAGAAAACCCTAGAAACCCCAAAAGACCTTAAAAACCAAAAAACGTCCCTAAAACCCTAAAAAACCCTAAAAATAATAAAAATCTAAAAGACCCCTAAGAATCGATGAAAACGTAAAACAACCCTGGAAACCCCCTAAAAACCACAAAACCCCTAAAAACCGTAAAAACAATAAAAACCCATAAAACCCTAAAAGACCAGCAAAAACTCTAAAAACCCTTAAAACCCCTAAAAATGTTAAAAAACTCTTAAAAGCCCTAAAAAACTCAAAAATACCCAAAAAACCCAAAAAGGCCCTAAAAACCTTGAAAATGTCTAAAACTCTTTATAACCCATAAAACCCCTCAAATTCCCTAAAACCCTAAAAACCCCTAAAACCCATAAAAATCCAAAAAAAAACCTAAAAACCCTGAAAAACCCCCAAAACCATAAACACCCCTCAAAATGTTAAAAATCTCTAAGAAACCTTTAAAACCCTAAAAAACACAAAAAAATCCCTAAAACCAAAAAGACTCTAAAACCTTTGAAAATCCTTAAAAGCAAAAGAAAACCTGAAAAACCCTAAAACCCCTCAAAATCCCTGAAAAACCCTAAAAAAACCTAAAAAACATAAAAATCGTGAAAACCCCCCCTAAAAATCCATGAAAATGTAAAAAACCCTAAAACCACCATAAAAATCTTAAAACCCCCTAAAACCCATAAAAACCCAAAAAAAACTAAAAACTTTAAAAACCCTTAAAGCCATAAAAAAGTTAAAAAACTCTGAAAACCTTAAAACCCCTAAAACAACAAAAGACCCTAAAAACTCTAAAAACCCCTAAAAGCCTAAAACCCATAAAAACCCCTATTAACCTTCAAAGTCCCTAAAAACCATAAAAACCCCAAAAACCCATAAAAATACAAGAAATTGTAAAAAACCCTAAAAGCCCTGAGAACCCCAGAAAATCCATAAACCCCTAAAAACTTAAAAACCACTAAAACCTCATAAAAACTCTGAAAACCACTAAAAACTCTAAAACCCTTAAAACCCCTAAAAATGTTAAAAACTCAAAAACTCAAAAAAAAAACCCTGAAAACCCCTTGAAAACTCATGAAACCCCTAAAACCTCAAAATCCCTAAAAACCCTAAAAACTAAAAAAACCATAAATATCCTAAAAAAACCCAAAAAATCCATGAAAACATAAAAACACTGAAAACACTGAAAACCCCTTAAATACCATAAAAACCACTAAAAACCCAAAACACCACAAAAAACTCTTGAAACCATTTAATACCCAAAAAATGTTAAAAAATATAAAAAACCTTAAAACCCTACAAAAGTAAAAAAAACCCAAAACCCCTAAAAGACACTAATACCCTCAAAATCCTAAACACCCTCAAAACCATGAAAATCTTAAAAAAAACTAAAAATCAATGAAAACGTAAAAAATCCTAAACAACCCCTAAAAAACCATAAAACCCACTAAAAACCTTAAAAAGTTGAAAACCCCATAAAAACCCAAAACAATAATTAAAAACTCTAAAACCCCTTAAAACCCCCAAAACCCCAAAAACTCGAAAAAACCATAAAACCCTAAAAAAATAAAAAAACCTTAAATCCCCAAAAGACCGTAAAAACCCTGAAAAAACCTAAAACCCCTGAAAACCAATAAAAACCCTCAAAATCCATAAAACACCTAAAAACCCTAAAAAACATAAAAATACTATAACCCCTAAAAATCCATGAAAACATAAAAAAGACTAAAAAATTGCAAAAAACCTTGAAATCCATAAAACCCCCTAAAACCCATTAAATTTTTTAAAAAAACTGAAAACCCAGAAAAACCCTAAAAACAATAAAAACTCTAAAAACCCTTAAAACCCTAATAACTTTAAAAAGTCTAAAAAACATTAAAAACCTCAAAAATCTCAATAAAAAGAAAAAAGTCCCTAAAATCCCAAAAAAACCCTAAAACCCCAAAAAAACCCTAAAAACACTAAAAACCCTAAAAAATCCCTAAAAACCCTAAAACCATAAAAATCCTAAAACCCATAAAAATTCATTAAAACTTAAAAAACCCTGAAAACCCTGAAACCCCCCTAAAACTATAAAACCCCTAAAAACATAAAAAAAACCCTAAAAACCATCAAAACCAATAAAACCCATAAAACCAACTTAAAACCCTAAAAGGCCTCAAAAACCCTAAAAATGTTAAAAACTGGAAAAAAACCTTTAAATCCCTAAAAACTCAAAAACATCCCTAAAAATCTTTAAGCACCCTAAAAATCCTAAAAACCCTTGAAAAACACTAAAAACCCTCAAAATACCTAAAAACACTAAAAACCATAAAAACACTAAAAACTTATAAATATCCATGAAAACGGTAAAAACCCTAAAAACCCTAAAACCCCTAAAACCCCTAAAACCCATAAAAAAACCTAAAAACCCATAAAAACCCACAAAAACCCTAAAACAAATAAAAACTCTAAAAACCCTTTAATCCTCTAAAAATGTTAAAAAATTATAAATAACTTTAAAACCCGAAACAGCTCAAAAAACCCCTCAAAACCTAAAACCTAGAAAACCCCCTAAAACCCATAAAACCGCCTAAAAACCATAAAACCCCTAAAAACTAATAAAAACCTTAAAAACAACTAAAAATTCTAAAAACACTTTAAACCCCTAAAAACATAAAAAAGATCTAGAAACCTTTAAAAACACTAAAAAGCTCAAAAAACCTTTAAAACCCAAAAGATGCTAAAAACCCTAAAACCCCTAGAAAAACATTAAAACCCCTCAAAATCCCAAAAAACCATAAAAACCCTAAAAATAATAAAAACCTTAAAAAATCCTAAAAACCCATGAAAGCATAAAAACCCTAAAACACTAAAAAAACCCATGAAAACCATAAAAACCCCTAAAACCCCTAAAAACCCTAAAAAATACTAAAAACTATAAAAACTGTAAAACCCCATAAAAACGTTAAAAACTCAAAAAACCCATAAAACCCTAAAAAACTCAAAATACCCCAAAACCCTAAAATACCCTAAAAACCCTGAAAACCCCTAAAAACCATGAAAACCCATGAAATCCCTCAAAATCCCTAAAAACCCTAAAAGACCCTAAAACCCAAAAAAATCCTAGAAAACCAAAAAAAATCCTTGAAAACATAAAACCCCTGAAAACCACAAACCCCAAAAACCATTAAAAACCCTAAAAACCTATAAAAACCCCAAAAAACCCACTAAAAACTCTAAAACCCCTTTCCCTAAAAGCGTTAAAAACTCTAAAAAACCTTAAAATCCCTAAAAAATCAAAAAAAAATCCCCTAAAACACCGCTAAAAACTCTAAAAACCCTTAAAACCCTAAAAACCTTAAAGTCCCAAAAAAACCCTAAAAACTACAGAAACCATAAATATCCTAAAAAACCCCCAAAAATCCATAAAAACATAAAAATCCTAAAACCACTGAAAACCCCTTAAATACCATAAAAACCACTAAAAACCCAAAAACCCACTAAAAACTCTTGAAACCATTTAATCCAAAAAAATGTTAAAAAAATATCAAAAACCTTAAAACCCTAAAAAAGTAAAAAAAAAACCAAAAACCCCTAAAAGACCCTAAAACCCTCAAAATCCCTAAAACCCCTCAAAACCATGAAAATCCTAAAAAAAACTAAAAATCAATGAAAACGTAAAAAACCTTGAACAACCCCTAAAAACCATAAAACCCACTAAAAACCTTAAAAAGGTGAAAATGCCATAAAAACCCAAAACAATAATTAAAAACTCTAAAACCCCTTAAATCCCCTAAAAAACTCGAAAAAACCATAAAACTTGAAAAAAATCAAAAAACCTTAAATCCCCAAAAGATCGTAAAAACCATAAAAAAACCTAAAACCCCTGAAAACCACTAAAAACCCTCAAAATCCATAAAACCCCTAAAAAACCTAAAAATCATAAAAATCATATAACCCATAAAAATCCATGGAAACATAAAAAACACTAAAAAATTGGAAAAAACCTTGAAAGCCATAAAAACCCCTAAAAACCATTAAAATTTAAAAAAAATGAAAACCCATAAAAACCCTAAAAATAATAAAAACACTAAAAACCCTTAAAACCCCTAATAACTTTAAAAACTCTATAAAACATTAAAAAGCTCAAAAAGCTCAATAAAAAGAAAAAACTCCCTAAAATCTCAAAAAAACCCTAAACCCCCAAAAAAACCCAAAAAACACTAAAAACCCTAAAAAATCCCTAAAACCCTAAAAACCCATAAAAATTCATTCAAATGTAAAGAAACCTAAAAACCCACAAAAACCCCTAAACTATAAAAACCCCTAAAAACCTAAAAAACCCTAAAAACCATAGAAACCAATAAAACCCATAAAACCCACTAAAAACCCTAAAAGCCCTCAAAACCCATAAAAACGTTAAAAACTGGAAAAAAAACCTTTAAATCCCTAAAAAATCAAAAAATCCCTAAAAACCCTTAAGCACCCTAAAAATCCTAAAAACCCTTGAAAAACACTAAAAACCCTAAAAAACCCTAAAAACCATAAAAACACTAAAAACTTATAAATATCCATGAAAATGGTAAAAACCCTAAAAAACTACAAAAACACTAAAAACAACTACTAACTCTAAAAACCCTTTAATCCCCTAAAAACGTTAAAAAATTATAAATAACTTTAAAACCCTAAACAACTCAAAAAACCCCTCAAAACCTAAAAAGACCCCAAATCCCCAAAAAACCCTAAAACCTTTAAATCCGTCAAAATCCCTATAAACCCAAAAGCCAATAAAAATCCATTAACCCCCTAAAAATGCATGAAAAAATATAAAAAAAACCTAAAAACCTTGAAAAACACCTAAAACCCATAAAACCGCCTAAAAACCTAAAACCCCTAAAAAACAATAAAAATCTTAAAAACCACTAAAAACTCTAAAAACCCTTTAAACCCCTAAAAACATAAAAAACATCTAGAAACCTTTAAAAACCCTAAAAAACTCAAAAAAACTTTAAACCCCAAAAAGACCCTAAAAAGCCTAAAACCCCCCAAAAAACATTAACACCCCTCAAAATCCCCAAAAAAACATAAAACCCTAAAAAGAATAAAAACCTTAAAAAATACTAAAAACCCATGAAAGCATAAAAAATCCTAAAACACTAAAAAACCCATGAAAACCATGAAAACCCCTAAAAACCATAAAAACCCTAAAAAATACTGAAAACTCTAAAAACTGTAAAACCCCATAAAAATGTTCAAAAACTCAAAAAACCCATAAAACCCAAAAAAAATTAAAAAACCCCAAAACCCTAAAATACCCTAAAAACCCTGAAAAACACTAAAAACCATGAAAACCCATAAAAGTCCTCAAAATCCCTAAAAACCCTAAAAGACCCTAAAACCCAAAAAAATCCTAGAAAACTAAAAATTTTTTTGAAAACATAAAACCCCTGAAAACCAAAAAAACCCCAAAAAACATTAAAAACCCTAAAAACCTATAAAAACCCTAAAACCCACTAAAAACCCTAAAACCCCTTTAAACCCCTAAAAGCGTTAAAAACTCTAAAAAACCTTAAAACCCCTAAAAATCAAAAACAAAACCCTAAAACCCCGCTAAAAACTCTAAAAACCCTTAAAACCTTAAAAAACTCTAAAAACCTTAAAAACTAAAAAAACCCAAAAAGACTTAAAACCCAAAAAGACTTAAAACCCCGAAAACACTAAAAACCCCGAAAAAACTAAAAACACTAAAACCCCAAAAAACTCTAAAAAAACTCAAAATCCCTAAAAACATAAAAAACACAAAAAGCCATTGAAATCCTAAAAACCCCCAAAAAACCAAGAAAACATAAAAAACCCTAAAAACCTGAAAAACCCCTGAAAACCATAAAACCCCGAAAAACCATAAAAACACTAAAAACCCATAAAAACCCAAAAACCACTAAAAACTCTAAAAACTCTTTAAACACCTAAAAACATTAAAAACTATAAAAAACCTTACAACCTTAAAAAACTCAAAAAACACTAAAAAGCAAAAAAGACTCTAAAAAACAAAAAAACCCCTCAAAATACATGAAAAACCCTAAAATCCCTCAAAATCTTAAAAACCCTAAAAACCTATAAAATCCTAAAACCCCCCAAAACTCTATAAAAAACTAAAAAACAACCAAAAACTTCATGAAAATGTAAAACAGACCAAACCCCCCCCAAAAAAAACCACGAAAACCATAAAATCCAAAAAACATTAAAAAACCCAAAAACCCATAAAAACCCTAAAAATCCTAACACCACAAACAAATCTAAAAACCCTTAAAACACCAAAAAATGTTTAAAAACTCTAAAAAACCACAAAACCCTAAAACACGCAAAAAAAACCAAAAAACCAAAAAATACATTAAAATCCCTGAAAACACTAAAAAACTTTTAAAAGCCCTAGAATCCCTCAAAATCCCTAAAATACCTAAAAACCTAAAAACCATAATAATCCTAGGAAGCCCATAAAAATCCTTGAAAACATAATAAACCCTAAAAACCCTAAAAAACCCATAGCAAACCATGATAACCCCTAAAACCCTAAAAAACCCTAAAAATCTATAAAACCCTAAAAATCCCTAAAAATCTATAGAACCCTAAAAAACTACTAAAAACACTAAAAACCCTTAAAACACCTAAAAATGTTAAAAAATCAAAAGCTTAAAAACCAAAAAGAATTAAAAAACCCTAAAAATCCAAAAAAACCCTAAAAACCCTGAAAACCCTGATAACCCTCAAAATCCCTAAAAAACCCTCAAAAACCCTCAAAAACCTTAAAAACCATAAAATTCCTAAAAAACCCTAAAAACCCTAAAAATCCATTGAAAACCATAAAAATCTTTAAAAAACTTTAAAAGACCAAAAAAACTTAAAAACCTAAAAAACCACTAAAAACTCTAAAAACCTTTAAAACCCCTAAAAACGTGAAAAACTCTAAAAACCATAAAAACTGAAGAAGAAAAAACCCTAAAACCCATAAAGACCGTAAAAATCCTGAAAACCACTAAAACCACAAAAAACACATGAAAACCCCTAAAAATAATAAAACCCATAAATACCATAAAAGTTCCTAAAAACCAAAAAAATCCAAAAAACCACTAAAAATCCATGAAAATGCAAAAAGCCCTAAACACTTTGAAAACCCCTGAAAAATATAAAAACCCCTGAAGAGATTAAAAAAGCTTAAAACCCATATAATCAATAAAAACCCACAAAAAAACTATAAAAACCATTTAAACCCCTAAAAATGTTAAAAAACTCCAAAAAATCTTAAAACCCATAAAAAACTCAAAAAAACCCTAAAAACCCTAAAAGACCCTAAAACCCCTAAATACTCTAAAACCCTCAAAATCGAAAAAAAACCCTAAAAACCATACAGTTCCAAAAATACCCTAAAAATCCATGAAAACCTAAAAACCCCAAAAAGCTCTAAAAACACCATTAAAACCATGAAACCCCTAAAAACAGTAAAAAAACCCAAAAAATGAATAGATGCCCTAAAAACCACTAAAAACTTTAAAAACCTTAAAATCCCTAAAAACTTAAAAAAAATCAAAAAACCTTAAAAAAACTCAAAAAACCCTAAAAACCTAAAAAGTCTCTAAAAACATGAGAAACCCAAAAAAAACTTAAAACCCTCAAAATGCCTGAAAACCCCTAAATATCGTCAAAATCCCTAAAAACTCTAAAAAACCCTAAAACCCAAAAAAACTCTAAAAACCCTTTAAATCACCTAAAAAACTCAAAAAAGCTAAAAACCTAAAAGACCCTAAAAAACCTACAAACCCTAAAACCCTGAAAAACACTAAAACCCCTCAAAATCCCTAAAAACCATAAAAATCCTATAACCACCCTAAAAATTCATGAAAAGGTAAAAATCCCTAAAAATCCCTAAAAATCCTTAAAAACCATAAAACCCCTCAAAACCATAAAAAACACTAAAACCCTAAAACCTTTAAAACCCCTAAAGACATTAAAAAACTCTACAAACCCTAAGAAACCCTGAAAACCATAAAAATCCCCAAACCCCAAAAGACTCTAAAAACCCTGAAATACCATAAAAACCCTAAAAACTGTAAAAATCCCAAAAATCCCTAAAAAACCCTGAAAACCCTAAAAATCTCTAACAAACATAAAAACCCCCAAAATCCCTAAAACCCAAAAAAAACCCTACAAACCATAAAAATCCAAAAAACCCTAAAAATCCATGAAAACATAAAAACCCTAAAAAGCCTAAAAATCCCCAGAAAACCATAAAAAACCCCTAAAATATTTAAAAACCCTAAAACCTATAAAAACCCTAAAAACCACTAAAAACTATAAAAATCCTTAAAACCCCTAAAAACTTTAAAAAACTCTAGAAAACCTTAAAAACCCAATAAAAGTCCAAAAAAAAACCAAAAAACCACAAAAAAACCCAAAAAAACCCAAAAAAACCAAAAAACCTCTAAAAGCCATAAAAATCCCTTAAAAATCTAAATACCTTAAAAATCCCTAAGAACCCTAAAATTCCCTAAAAACCATAAAAATCTAAAAAAACCTCTAAAAATCACTAAAAGAGTAAAAACCCTAAAACCCCCCGAAAAATAATAAAAAAGCCTTCAAAACCTTTAAAACCCTAAAACCCATAAAAATCCAAAAAATGACTAAAAACTCTAAAAACCCTTAAAATCCCTAAAAAGTGTAAAGAAAATACAATGGCTAATGCACTTTCACGTAGATATTCTCTCTTATCTTTGCTGGATTCTAAACTCCTTGGTTTTTAATACATTAAGGATTTATTTTCCACTTATACAGGTTTTAGGGAACCTTTTGGTCATTGCGAATCTAGAGCTAGTTGGGAGAAGTTTTATTTGCATGATATATTCTTATTTCGGATTGATAAGCTGTGTATTCCCAATTTCCCTATCTGTTTACTTTTACTAAAGGAGACAAATTATGGTGGGTTAATGAGACATTTTGGTGTTGCAAAAACTTTAAGAATTCTAAGTGATCATTTTTATTAGCCTAGGATGTTTAGAGATGTTCAAAAATATGTGATAAATTGCATTGTCTTCCATAAATCCAAATCTAAAATGTACCCACATGAATTATATCATCCCCTCCCAATCCCCAACACCCCTTGGGAGGACATAACAATGAAATTTATTTTGGACTTACCAAGGACCAAGAGTGTGAGATTCCATTTTTTTTGTGGTGGATCAGTTTTCTAAAATGTAACATTTTATTCCTTGTCACAAAACAAAGGATGCCACTAATATTACAACACTTTTATTTTAGGAAGTAGACAAACTCTATGGAATGCCAAGGATGATTTTATTGGATCACGACACAAAATTCCTTAGTTATTTTGGAAGACCTTGTAGAGAAAATTGGGTACAAAGTTACTATTTTCCACTAATTTTCATTTGAAAACTGATGGGAAAACAAAGGTGGGGAATCAGACACTATCATCTCTTCTATGAACAATTTTCATGAAGAATATCAAGAATTTGGAGGAGTGTTATCCACATGTGGAATTCACATATAACATGGCTAAGCATTCCACTACCCAATATTCTCTATTTCAAATTGTTAACGGTTTTAACCCCCTTGCCCCTATTTATCTAGTTCCTTTGCCTTTCCTGGAAGCAAATCATATGGATGCGAAAGGGTGTGAAGAATTCATCAAGCAACTCCATGAAAATGTAAGGAAAAATATCAAGAAGATGACCCAGAAATACATTGATCTTGCAAAAAAGGCTCACAAGCAAGTGTTGTTCAAACCCGATGACTTAGTTTGGAATTTTATGCGAAAGGAAATATTTCCCAACAAGAAGAAATCAAACCTCATGCCTTGAGAAGATGAACCTTTCTGAGTGCTCAAGAATATTAACAAAAATGCTTACAAGATATCTCTTCCAGGTGAGTATGGGGTAAGTGCCACTTTTAATGTTTCTGATCTTTCTCCTTTTTTGGGTGTAGAGGATGAAGAGTCATGGATGACTCGTTTTCAATAGGGGGAGGATGATGAGAACCTTGTTGAAGGAACTGAGTCAATTACCCAGGTGGAGGAGTTAGATTTGCAAGGCTCGATGATGTGAGGGAGATTTAAGAAGTTAAATACAACAATGGGTGCCCATATCATTTCACTAATGGTCTTATGGATCTCTCCTTGCATAGAGGGAGAAAATGGGCCTAGTATATCACTTATTCAAGCCTAAACACGATGTTTAAAGCTTGTCCCACACAGTTGCATGAATTATGGAAGCCTTGCCCAGGATTCTAGAATGGTATATTTTGACACCAAAGTAAAATTTGGTGGGCTAGGCACTCAAAATCAAATCCTGCAGGCTATGGTAGGAAGGTTGTGTGCTTATTTTCCAAAAAGTTTTTGGTAGGCTTTATCTTTTTGAATTTAAGGGAACAAAGTAGGTTTATCCTTTATAACTTTAGGGTATTAGACCCTTGACTATTGTATCACCCCTTGGCTATAAATATCCATCCTCGTGGCACTTGTATGGCTTCAAGATTGATATAGAGAGATTGTTTCAGCACCCCTGATGCCGCGAAGATCAAGTCACCCCTGCAACTCGCAGCAAAACCCTAAAAACCTGTAAAAACACTAAACCCCTCAAAAATCCAAAAAACCCCCCTAAAAACAATAAAAAAAATCCTAAAAACCATTAAAATCCATGAAAATGAAAAAAACACAAAAACCCTGAAAACCCTGAAAACCATAAATCCCCGAAAAACTTTAAAAAACCCAAAAACCCATAAAAATCCTAAAACCATGAAAAACTCTAAAACCCCATAAAATACCTAAAAACATTTAAAAGTCTAAAAAACCCTAAAAAATAAAAAAAAACATAAAACCCAAAAAGGTCATAAAAATACTAAAAACACTCAAAACCATAAAACTAATAAAAAATCCTAAAAACCCTCAAAATCCCTAAAAAACCTAAAAACCCTAAAAACCACAAAAATCCTAAAACCCCCTAAAATGCATGAAAATGTAAAAAATCCTAAAAACCCTGAAAACCCCCTTAAAACCATAAAATCCCCTAAAAACACAAAACCCCATAACAACCCTAAAAACCCACTACAAACTCTAAGAAACCTTAAAACCACTAAAATTGTTAAAAAAATAAAAAACCCTTAAAAACCCTCAAAAACTCAACAAACCCTAAAAACATAAAAAACCCTAAAACCAACTAAAAACCCTAAAACCCTAAAACCCCTAAAAATCCCTAAAAACCCTAAAAACCATAAAAACCATAAAAATCATAAAAACCACTTAAAATCCATGAAAACTTTAAAATCTCTAAAAACCCTGAAAAACTCTGAAAAACCATAAAACCCCTTAAAACCTTAATATACTTCAAAACCCATAAAAACCCTAAAAATAACTAAAAACTCTAAAAACCCTTAAAACCCCTAAAAATGTTAAAAAACTCTAAAAAACCTATAAAACCTTGAAAAGGGAAAAAACCCCTTAAAAAACCTAAAATACCCTAAAAAACCTGAAAATCCTAAAAACCCTCAAAATCCCTAAAATCCCTAAAATCACTAAAAAACCTTAAAAACCGTAAAAATCCTGAAAACCGTTCAAAATCTATGAAAATTCAAAAAAAACTAAAGTGCCTAAAAAACACTTAAAAACCATAAAACCCCGAAAAACCTTAAAACACAAAACCCCATAAAAAAACCAAAAAAACCATTAAAAACTCTAAAAACCCTTCAACCCCTAAAAAAATTAAAAAAATCTAAAAAAAAATAAAAACCCTAAAAAATAAAAAAAAAACCCTACAAACAAGAAAGGCCATAAAACACTAAAAAACTCTAAAAACCATAAAAACCCTGAAAACCCTAAAAGCCATAAAAATCCCTTGATGCGGATCATGGTGTACACATGCAGCAAGGAGTTGAGGGTGATCATGGCATTGATGTTGGAAGGAGAATTAATGGACAAGACCCATTGCATGGGATTGGTGGCCCAATGACAAGAGAAAGAATGAGAAGGATGAAAGAGGCTTTACATGGCCTCATTTTGAAATTACAAGAGGAGGCCCAACATGCATGCATGGGAGGAGAAAATGGGCCTTTAATCACACTTATTAAAGCCCAAAAGTGAACCTAAAAGGCCCACCCATATGCTTCCACGAAATTGAATCCACTTGCATGAAGGAAATATCCAATGTCAAAAGTGGTGGGCCCCTTGTCTCCAAATCCATGGTGGTAATCTTGAAAGTCTTTGGGGGTGCTTCCTAAAAGTCTTCTTTAGAGATATCTTGTCCCCCAAAGACATGAACATGTGTAAACAAAGTCAAATTCGTGGGATAGGCTTTAGACTTTTGTGGGATAGGTAGTTTGACATGTATTCCTCTCATTTGGCTATAAATAGCCACCTCTTGTACCCCTTGAAGGTTAATTTCGAATTTGAAAGTTTCTAGCATTATTATGCTTGTGTTTCTTGTGTTCTTAGGTGAATACAAGTAAGGCTCATCAAAGGAGTGATCAACCTTTGTGGCGCTTTATAATTAGAGTTTCAAGGGGCAAGTCTCCTTGGGGTCCTAATTGATCATCCCCTTCCCCTTTTATTCCTCTTGCATTTCTTTTAATTTCCATTCCCCTATTCTTTCTCCACTTGTGTTTCCGCATTTTTGCCAACGAATACTGCAAACTTTAAAAACTTTAAAAAACCAAAAACACTGATAAAAACCCTAAAAACCACTGAAAACTTTAAAAACTATTAAAACCCCTAAAAATGTTAAAAAAAACTCTAAAAACCCTTAAAAACCCTAAAAACTCAAAAACAAATCCGAAAAAGCCAAAAGACTCCTAAAAACCAGTAAAAAACCTAAAAATCCCTAAAAAACTTAAAAAGTCCTTAAAATGCATAAAAAACTCTAAAAACAACTAAAAACTCTAAAAACCAATTAAACCCCTAAAAATGTTAAAAAACTATAAAAACCTTTAAAACCCCAAAAAACTCAAAAATACCCTAAATACCCTATGAAACACTGAAAACCTCAAAAACTGCTAAAACTTCTAAAAACCCTTAAATCCCTAAAATCCCTAAAATCCCAAAAAAACCATAAAATCCATAAAATCCTCAAGAACCCTAAAAACTTGAAAAACCCTCAAAACCCCCTTAAAACAACAAACCCCCCCCCCCAAACCATAAAAAACCCATAAAACCCATAAAAAACACTAAAAACTCGAAAAACTCCAAAAACCCTTAAAACCCCTAAAAATGTTAAAAATATCTAAAAAACTTCAAAAACCCTAAAGAACTCAAAAAAACCCCCTAAAACCCAAGAAGACACTAAAATCCCTAAAAACCCCTAAAAACCTTTAAAAACCCATAAAAACCCTCAAAATACCTTAAACCACTAAAAAACCCAAAAACCCCTTAAAAATCCATGAAAACGTAAAAATCCCTAAAAACTCAAAAAAACCCAAGAAAACCATAAAAATCCATAAAAATATTAGAAAATCCTAAAAACCCATAAAACCCACTAAAAACTCTAAAACCCTTACAATTTCTAAAAATGCTAAAAAAATTCTAAAAAGGTTAAAACTCTAAAAAACTCAAAAAAATCCTAAATACCCCAAAAGATCCTACAAACCTTGTAAACCCATGAAAACCCCTAAAAACACTAAAACCACCCAAAAACCATAAAATCCCCTAAAAACCTAAAAACCACTAAAAACAATAAAAACCTTTAAAACCCCCAAAAACCTTAAAAAGAACTAAAAGCCTTAAAAACTCAAAAATCCCCTAAAAACACAAGAGACACTAAAAACCCTGAAAAACATTAAAAACCCTAAAAACCATAAACATCCTAAATAACCCCTAAAAATCAATGAAAACATAAAAACCCTAAAAATCATAAAACCCCTAAAAACCCTAAAAAAACCATAAAACCCCCCAAAATATTAAAACCTTCTAAAAAACCTTAAAACCCTAAAAAAACTCAAAAAAATCTTAAAAACCCAAAAAGATCCTAAAAACCTAAAAAATCATAAAAACCTATGAAAACCACTAAAACCCTCAAAATCCCGAAAAACACTAAAAAACACTAAAAACCATAAAAATCCTAAAAACCCTAAAATCCATGATAATGTAAAAATCCTAAACACCCTAAAATACCCCAAAAATGCATAAAACCCTCTAAAACCTTAAAAACACCTAAAACCCTAAAACCACTAAAAACTCTAAAAACCCTCAAAATCCATAAAAACCCTAAAACCATAAAAATCCTAAAAAACCCCTCAAAGCCCATGAAAACATAAAATCCCCTAAGACCCATGAAAACCCCCTAAAAACCATAAAATTCCTTAAAAACCTTAAAAAACCTAAAAAACCATAAAATCCCTAAAAACCACTAAAAACTCTAAAAACCCTTAATACCCTAAAAACATTAAAAAACTCTAAAAAACCTTAAAAGCCCGAAAAACTCAAAAAAACAAAAAAGAAAGAAAGACCCTAATTAACCTTGAAAAACAATAAAAATCCTAAAATCCTAAAATCCCCAAAAACCCTACAAACCATAAAAATCCTAAAAACCCCTAAAAGTCCACGAAAATGTAAAAAAACAAAAAACCCTGAAAACCCCCTGAGGACCGTAAAAACTCCTAAAAACCCAAAAAACACTAAACATCCATAAAATCCCTAAATAACCACTAAAAAACTCTAAAAACCTCAAAACCCATAAAAAGTTTAAAAAACTCAAAAAAACCTTAAAACCATAAAAAACTCAAAAAGCCCTAAAATCCCAAAAGACCAAAAAAACCATGAAAAACCATAACCCTAAAAACCTTTGGAAAAATCCATGAAAAAAATAAAATACCCTAAAAACGTTGAAAAAACTATGAAAACCATAAAACCCCCTAAAAACCGTTAAAAACACTAAGAACCATAAAAACTCAAAAAACCCTTAAAAACCCTTAAAAACCCTTAAAATGATAAAGAGCTCTAAAAAATATTAAAACCCTAAAAACTCACTGAAAACCATAAAACCCCTAAAAACCTTAAAAAACCCCTAAAACCCCAAAAAACCATGAAAAACTCTAAAAGCACTTTAAACCCCTAAAAGCGTTAAAAAACTCTAAAAAGCTTAAAACACTAAAAAAGTCAAAAGAAACCCCTAAAACCCCAAAAGGATCCAAAAGAACCTAAACCATCCAAAAAACCCTATAAACCCACAAAATCCACGAAGACATTAAAACCTTAAAAACCCTGAAAATCGCCTCAATACCATAAAAACCTCTAAAAACTATAAAAACCCTAAAAACCAATAAAAACCCTAAAAACTAATAAAATCTCTAAAAAACTTTTAAACCTTTAAAGTCCTAAAAACCCAAAAAACACTAAAAACTCAAAAGACCCCTAAAATGTTGAAAAATCCTAAAAACCCTAAAAAGCCCTGAAAAACCCTAAAAACCATCAAAATCCCGAAAAACCCTAAAAAACCCTAAAAACCAGAAAAAATCGTAAAAACCTCTTAAAACTATAAACCTGAAAAAAAAACCTAAAAACCCTAAAAAACCCCTAAAAACATCGAACAACCCTAAAAAATTAAAAAACACTAAAAACATTAGAAAAATTAAAAAAACCTTAGAAACCCTAAAACTCAAAAAAAACCCTAAACCCTGAAAAATTACTAAAAACCCTAAAACCCTGAAAAACCCTAAAAACCCTAAAAACTACTAAAAACCCTAAAATTCCTCAAAATCCCTAAAAACCCTAAAAACCACAAAAATCCTAAAAACCCCTAAAAATCCAAGAAAACATAAAAAAAACCTAAAAACCATGAAAACCCCCCTAAAAACATTAAATAACCATAAATACACATAAAATCCCCAAAAACCCCACTAAAACAATAAAAATCCTCAAAAACCCTAAAATGTTAAAAAAATCTAAAAAAACCTTAAAACCACTAAAAACTCAAAAAAACCCCTAAAACCCCAGAAAAGACCCTAAAAACCTTGAAAACCCCTAAAACCCCTAAAAACCCAAAAGACCCTTGAAATCCCGAAAAACCCTCAAAATCCCTAAAAACCCTAAAAAACCCTAAAAACCATGAAAATCCTTAAAAACTCCTAAAATTCCTGAAAACATAAAAACCCCTAAAAACCCTAAAAACCCCCTAAAAACAAAAAAACACGAAATACACATAAAAACACAAAAACCCCATTTAAAAATCTGAAATCCCTTAAAACTTGTAATCACGTTAAAAAACTATAAAAACCTGAAAAAATAAATAAAAACCTAAAAACCGAAAAGACCCTAAAAACCCTAAAATTCTCTAAAAACCATAAAAACACCTGAAAACCATAAAAACCATCAAAATCCCTAAAACCATAAAAATCCTAAAAAACCCCTCAGAATACATGAAAATGTAAAAAACCCTAAGAACCTTGAAAACCCCCTGAAGACTATAAAGACCACTAAAACCTTAAAAAACACTAAAAACCCTAAAAACCCACTAAAACCCTTAAAAACCTAAAAATATTAAAAACTCTAAAAAACTTTAAAAACATAAAAAAAACTCAAAAAACCCCAAAAACCAAAAAAGACCCAAACCCTGAAAACCCCTAAAAACCCTAAAACCCTTGAAAACCCCTAAAACCCTTAGGATTGTAAAAAGCCTAAAAAATCCTAAAATCCATAAAAATCCTAAACCCCCCCTGAAAGTCAATAAAAATGTAAAAAACACTAAAAACCCTGAAAACCCCCTAAAAACCATAAAACCCCTAAAAACCATAAAAAACCTAAAAACTAGCTAAAACCCCTTTAAATCCCTAAAAATTTTAAAAAAATATAAAAAAAACTTTAGACCCTAAAACGCCTAAAAAACACTAAAAACTCTAAAAACCCTCAAAATTCCTAAAAACCTAAAAACCTTAAAAACCTTAAAAAACATGAAAAACACCTAAAATCCATAAAACCCCCAAAAAACCATAAAATCCCTAAAAACCCTAAAAACACACTAAAATGTTTACAAACCGATAAAACACCTAAAAATGTATAAAACTCTAAAAAACCTTAAAAACCCTAAAAAACTAAAAAAATGTGAAAACCCCACAAAGACCTTAAAAACCCAGAATACCCCAAACCCAAAGAAACTATTGAAAACCCCTAAAACTATCAAGAACCCTACAAACCCTAAAATCCCCTAAAAACCATAAAAATCCTAAAACCCCCTAAAATCTATGAAAACGTAAAAAACACAAATAACACTAACCCCCCCCCCCCCAAGCAGCCACAAAACCCCCCCAAAACCATAAAAACTCATAAAATCTTTAAAAACCCACTAAAAACTCTAAAAATCATTAAATTCCCTAAAAAAATACAAAATCTTAAAAACCTTAAAAAACCAAAAAACTCAAAAAAACCAAAAAATCCAGAAAGATACTAAAATCCCTGAAAACCCTAAGAACCCTAAAACCCCCTGAAAAAACCTTTAAACCCCTCAAAATCCATAAATACCCTAAAAACCATAAAAACTAAAAAACCCCTTAAAATCCCAAAAAATGTAATAAATATTAAAAACCCCTTAAAACCATAGAAACCCTAAAAACTGTAAAAACTCTAAAAGACCATAAAAACTCAAAAACCAACTAAAAACTCAAAATACTCTTAAAACCCTAAAAACATTAAAAAACTCTAAATAACCATAAAACACAAAAAAAAACGACAAAACCCCTAAAAACCGAAAAGACCCTAAAACCCTTAAAAACCCTAAAAACCTAAAAAAACACCCAAAAAATCGTAGAAACCATCAAAATCCCTAAAAACCCTAATAATAATAAAAAACCCAAAAAGGTCTAAAAATCCATGAAAACAAAAAAACCCAAAAAACCCTGAAAAATCTCAGAAAACCATAAAACCCCCCAAAACATTAATTACCTCTAAAAACCCTTAAAAACCCTTTAACCACTAAAAACTCTGAAACCCCTTAAAACCCCTACAAATGTTGAAAACTCTTAAAATGATTTAAAACACTAAAAAATTCTGAAAAACACTAAAAAATCCAAAAAGACCCTAAAACCCTGAAAACCCTGAAAACACTATAAAACCCTAAAACCCCTGAAAATCCCTAAAATCTCTAAAAACCTAAAAACCGTAAAAATCATAAAAATTCCCTAAAATCCATGAAAAAAAACCCTAAAGGCCCTTAAAAATCCTAAAAACCATAAAACCCCTAAAACCTGAAAAAACCCTAGAAGCTCATAAAACCCCTCAAAACTCAATAAAAACTTATTGGGATGGGGATGTTGATTTGTAGTTCCTGCTTCTTTTTCTTTTGATTTTCGGGTCTTTTGGGGTTTTTTGGTGTCTCGGGGTCTAGGGTTTTTGGGTGTGGGTCGTTTGACCCTGTCCGGCCCTTGTCTGGTCTGTTTTATTTTCTTTTTATAAATTTTGAGGGGGCAAGAATAGCCTGGCCTGCGCCTTCCTTTCCCTAAAAACATTAAAATATATATATTAAATTTAAAACCCTAAGAAACCTTAAATACCTTACAAATCTAAAAGAAAACATAAAAATCCAAAAGACCCTAAAAACACCTAAAACCCTAAAAAACATTGAAACCCTTAAAACCCTTGAAATCCCAAAAAACCCTAAAAACTATAAAAATCTTAAAAAACCCATAAAAATCCATGAAAATGTAAAAAACCCTAAAAATCCTAAATAACCACTAAAAACCATAAAACCCCTAAAAACCTTAAAAAACCCATAATATCATGATAACTATAAAACCACTAAAAACTCAAAAAACCCTGAAAACTCCTAACAATGTTAAAAACTCAAAACCCCCCCTAAAAATCCCAAAAGACACTAAAAACCCTAAAAAACCCTAAAAACCTTTTAAACCCCTGAAAATCCCAAAAAACCCTAGAAATCCCTAAAAACCCTAAAAACCATAAAAATCCTAATAAAACCACTAAAAATCCATGAAAATGTAAAAAACCTAAAAAACCCTCGAAAAAACCCTGAAAACCATAAAACCCCTAGAAACCTTTAAAAACCATAAAATCCATAAAATCCATTAAAATCTCTAAAACACCTTAAAACCCTTAAAAATGTAATAAAACTCTTAAAACCTTAAAAACCCTAAAATACTCAAAAAGACCATAAAACTCAAATTGACACTAAAACCTCTGAAAAACCCTAAAAACCTTGGAAAACCCCAAAAATCTCTAAAAAACCTAAAAAACCCAAAAACCGTTAAAATCATAAAACCCCCCAAAAAATACATGAAAATGTAAAAAACCCTGAAAACCAAAAAAAACCCTACAAACTAAAAAAATGCCTTATAATCTTAAAAAACCTAAAAAACCTAAAAAAACTAAAAATTTTAAACCCCTCAAAACCCCTTAAACCATTAAAAAATTCTAAAAACCCTAAAACCCCTAAAAAACTCAAAAAAACCCAAAAAACCCAAAAACACCCATAAAAAACTTTTAAAACCCCTAAAAATCTAGGAAAATGTAAAAAAAACTAAAACCCTAAAAAATCTCTAAAAACCATCAAAACCCCTAAAACATTAAAATCCCTAAAATTCCATTAAAAATTTTAAAAATCCTTAAAACCCCTAAAAATGTTTAAAAAATCTAAAAAACCCTAAAAATCAAAAGGACCCTAGAAAGCTTAAAAAACCCTAAAACCATAAAACCCCCTAAAAAACCTTAAAACCCCTCAAATTCCCTAAAAATCCTGAAACCCCTAAATATAATAAATATCCTAAAATACCCTTAAAAATCCATGAAAACGTAAAAAACCCTAAAAACCCTAAAATGCCCCTAAAACCATTAAACCCCTATAAATATTTAAAACCCCTAAAAAAATAAATATCTAATAACCATTAAAAATCGTTTAAAATCTCTAAAACCCCTTAAAACACTAAAAAAGTCAAAAACTCTAAAACCCCCAAAAAACCTATGAAAAACCCTAAAACACTCAAAATTACAAAAAAACTATAGCACCACTTGTATCAATTAAGTAACCATTTATTTATGTATTTTAAGTATGTAAACTATATGGGTCGAGTTTGGGAATATTTGGGGACCTTTTGGAATATTTTTGGGGATTTTCTATAGGTGCACAGTTTGGGTAAACCATGAAACTCCTACAGGAAACCGTGCACGGTGAGACAAAGGTAAAGAGGAAGGCACATGGGCTATGTATAGTTTTTCCAAACCGTGTGGAAGCCTAGGAGAAACCGTGCTTTGTTGGATAGTGAGATTTGGCATGATTGGCCCACGGTTTGGAAACCGTACAAGCTAACCATTCGAGGTTCATCCTTGAGGCAGTGGATGGCACGCGATTAGTGCATGGTTTACTTAACTATGCGACTAAACCATGAATGGTTAAAAAATTAGATGCTAAAAAAGTGGATCTAGGTCGGCCTTATGTTTTAATGCCTCTTTTTTTTCCCAAAGCGGCCCTAACTCATGATTTTTCCATCTCAAAGGTTAGAGAACCTCTTCCCATCGTTTCAGAGGCGATCTGAAGGCTTCTCTTAGTGATTTGAAGCTGTATTATTGTTGTAAGTGATCATTCTTGGTTTCTCTTGGTAGTTGTGTTAGATATACTTCTCCTACTCTCTCAGATTCTAAGATCTACACCTACTATGGGTAGATCTAAGGTCGTAGATGCCAAATATGTTTAGATTTGGTCTTATTGTGGATGGGGAAAGAGATCTAAGGTGGGTTCATGGAGATTTCACTCAGTTTCATGGGATTTTAAGTGTCATTCTTAATTTTCGTCATAAAACCTAAGGTAGGTGGCATCACTCTCGACTCCTTAGGCTAGAACTAATAGGATTAGTTTCAAATTGATTGAAAATTATAATGAAATTTATGTGCAAAGCATGGTAAAAAACTTCTTTAGTGATGGTTTGTGGATTTGTGTGAAATCATGGAATTATTGTGCAAAGTTATTTGATAAATGATTTTAAAATGAGGATTTTAAAATAGTTGCTAGATTCGATTTACAGAAAAAGGTTTTCAATAAAAAGGTTGTTTTACTAAAATGGTTTTGGCATGATTATATTGGCATGGTTGTTGGGAATACTTGGTGTGTGTGTTCATATTTAATTATGAGGCTTGGTTGAAATATGGCCTTGTGCTTGGTGCCAAAGGTGTACTGACATATGGGGTTTAATTACCTTGTGAAGAATTGGTAGATCGATGTGAAACCGCTCATGAGTATCAAACTGTCATAACGAATAATGCATGTGTAGATGTGTGGATGTGTGGATTGGAATGGGGTATACCAAAGTGGAATTAATGAAATGGTTTTGGAACATTGTTTGGTTTCTTTACATGGAACTTGGTGCTGTTTGAGAAAAGTGTTTTACATTGGCACTTGTTTATATTTTGATATAAACTGTTTTAAAATTTGTTTTATATAAATTGTTTTATATGATTGGGCTAACATGTTCTATCCTAGTGGCGTGAGTAGGGAAGTCATTGGGGGAAATCTACTGAGTTGCATTACTCATCCTTGCTTTAGCACTTTTGTGCTTTTGCAGATGTTGTTTATCGAAACATGGTAAGAGGTAAGGTATCACACATCTTTAGTAGCACTTCATGATACTCGGGTTGTTGTAGAGTTGGAGCATGGAGCATGTTCGGATCTTGGAGTTGTCATTCGAGTCTTTGAGTTTTGTCTTGGACTGTTTACTTTGATATTGTTGTCTTCCACTGTGGTACTTGGTTTTAGTTTGATTTTGATAAATGAAATGTTGGATTGTCTTTCATTGTTATCATGCATCATATAGTGGTTTGTTTGGTTATGGCTTGTTTGGTTAGTTGTTTTATTCTTAAAGGGAAAATTTCCCCCACATGTATTGAAGCCCTTCAACATTTATTACCAAGATTTGTTGTTTTGGGGATGTCAGTTAAGACCAAGTAATGTTCCTCTACCTCCTCAAACCAATGAAGATAAGAAGGATGTTATAAAAACCCTAAAAAACCGGAAAACCAAAAAAAATCTAAAAAAACCTAACAATCCATGAAAACGTAAAAAATCCTAAAAATCATGAAAAACCCCTTAAAACCATAAATTCACCTGAAAAAAACAAAAACTATAAAAAATCATAAAACGCCTAAAAAACACTAAAAACTCTAAATACCCTTACAACCCCTAAAATGTTAAAAACTCTAAAAAATCATTAAATCCCTAAAAAACTCAGAAAAACACTAAAAACCCAAAAAGACCCTAAAACCCTAAAAATCCCTAAAAACGCTAAAAAACCTGAAAAACCCTAAAAACCCTCAAAAACCCTAAAATCCTAAAAACCCCTAAAAACCAAAAAAGTCCTAAAAACTCCCTAAAAATCCATGAAAACATAAAAAACCCTAAAATCTCTAAAACTCCACTTAAAACCATAAAAACCCCTAAAACACATAAATACCATTAAGAAACCATAAAAATAATAAAAACCACTAAAAAAAATCAAAAAACCCTTTAAATCCCTAAAAGCGATAAAAAAACTAAAAAATCTTAAAAACCCTAAAAAACTCAAAAAAAACCTAAAAACCCAAAAAGACCCTAAGAACTTGAAAACCTATAAAATCCTGAAAAACCCTAAAAACCCAAAAAACCATCAAAATCCCTAAAAAACCAAAAAAAACCCTAAAATCCATAAAAATCCTAAAAAACCGCTAAGATTCTATGAAAACATAAAAAACCCTAAAAACCCCAAAAATCCTTAAAACCCATAAAGCCCTAAAACAACTAAAAGCAATAAAAACACTTAAAAACCATAAAAATGTTAAAAAATTTCAAAAACCTTACAAACCCGAAAAAACTCAAAAAAACCCATAAAAATCAAAAAAGACCTTAAAAGCTTGGAAAACCCCTAAAACACCTAAAAACCCCTAACAACCCCCAAACCCACAAAAAACTCTATTAACTCCTAAGAACCCTAAATACCTAAAAACCCCCAAACCCACAAAAAACTCTATTAACTCCTAAGAACCCTAAAAATGTTAAAAACTCTAAAAAACCTTAAAAACACTAAAAAATCCCTAATAACCCAAAAAGACCATAAAACCCCTAAAAACCCTAAAATCCCTAAAATCCCTCGAAATCCCTAAAAACCCTAAAAAACCCTAAAAACCATAAAAATCCAAAAAAACCCTAAAAATCATGGTAAACATAAAAAACTCTAAAAACCCTAACCCCCCCTGAAAATCATAAAAAATACCAAAAACCTTAAAAACCCAAAACCCCCTAAAAACACACTAAAAGTCTAAAACCCTTAAAACCCCTAAAAACATTAAAAACTCTAAAAAACCTTAAAATCCCTAAAAATATAAAAAAAACTCTAAAACCCTAAATAGGAACTAAAAACCCCCAAAACCCCTAAAAATCCTCGAAAAACCATAAAAACCATCAAAATCCCTAAAGACCCTAAAAAAATCTAAAACCCATAAAAATCCTAAAAAACCCCGAAAAATCCACAAAAACATAAAAAAAAACCCTTTAAACCCCAAAACCCACTAAAAACCCCCAAACCCCTCCAAATCTCTAAAAATCCTAAAAATCCATGCGAACGTTGAAAACCCTAAAAACCATAAAAAATGCCTGAAAACCATTAAAAACCCTAAAAACCCTAAAAACCCTAAGAACCCATAAAACCCTAAAACCACTAAAATCTCTAAAAACCCTTTAAACCCCAAAAACATTAAAAACTCTAAAAAAGCTTAAAAAATCTAAAAACTCAAAAAAAACCAAAAAAGAAAAAGCGGCATTAAAATCCCTTAAAACCTCAAAAAATCCTAAAACCACTTAAAACCCCTCAAAATCCCTAAAAACCCTAAAAACCATAAAAATCCTCAGAACCACTAAAAATCAATAAAAACATAAAAAACCGAAAAAACCGAAAAAAAAACCCTGAAAACCTCCTAACAACCATAAAACCCCTAAAATCCCATAAAAACTCTAAAAAACCAATAAAAACTCTAAAACCCATTAAAACCCTTAAAAATGTTAAAAACTCTAAAAACATTCAAAATGCTACAAAACTCAAAAAAGACTCTAAAAACACAAAAAGCCCTAAAACCCCTGAAAAACCAAAAAAACACACAAAATCCCTAAACCCCTAAAACCATAAAAATCCTAAAAAACCCCTAAAACCTATGAAAATGTAAAAACCCCAAAAAACTCTAAAAACCCCTAAAAACCACAAAAACCCCCTAAAAACCTTAAAAATCCATAAAACCCCATAAAAAAACCTAAAAAACTACGAAACGATCTAAAAACTCTTAAAACCCCTCAAAAATGTTAAAAACTCTAAAAAACCTTAAAACCCATAAAAACTTCAACCCCCCCCCCCCCTCAAAATCCAAAATTCCCTAAAAAACACTAAAAACTCCCTAAAAACCCTCAAAATATATAAAAACTCTAAAAAACCCTAAAACCATAAATATCCTTAAAGACAGCTAAAAATCCATGAAAATGTAATAAACCTTAAAAACCCTTAAAAACCGTAAAAACCCATAAAAACCATAAAAAACCATAAAACCCTATAAAAACCCTAAAAACCCACTAAAAAAACCCTTTAAACCCCTAAAAATATTAAAAAACTCTAAAATACATTAAGACCCTAAAAAACCCAAAAAACACTAAAAACCCAAAAGACCCTAAAAACCTAAAACCCCTAAAAACCCTTGAAAACCCCTAAAAACTCTCAAAATCCTTAAAAACCCTAAAACCCATAAAAATCCTAAAACATCCTAAGAATCTATGAAAATATAAAAAACCCTAAACCCCCCCCCCCTAAAACCCATAAAAACCCCTAAAACCTTAAAAAACCAATAAAACACTAAAAACCCTTCAAACCCCTAAACACCCAAAACAACAATAAAAACCCTGAAAACCCTAAAAACCCTTAAATCCCTTAAAACCTCGGAAAAAGAATAAAAACATGCAAAATCCCTAAAACCCCTAAAAAAAATAAAAATCCTAAGAAACCCCTAAAAATCCATGAAAATTTAAAACCCACTAAAAAACCTGAAAAATTCCTAAAACCCATAAAACCCATAAACAACTAAAAACCCTAAAACCCCAAAAGACCATAAAACCAAAAAACTCCCTAAACACATGGAAAAAACCCATAAACCATCTAGAAAACCCTAGAAACCCTCAAAATCTCTAAAAAACCTAAATCACCCTAAAAATCCTAAAAATCCATGAAAACGTAAAAAACCTTAAAAACCCTAAAAATCCATGAAAACCATAAATTCCCCTAAAAATCTTTAAAAACCCTAAAACCCCATAGAATCCACTAAAAACACTAAAAATCCTTTAAACCCCTAAAAACATTAAAAACTCTACAAAATCTTAAAAACCCTAAAATCTCAAAAAAAAATCCTAAAACCCCAAAAAGATGCTAAAAACCCTAAAAAACCCTGAAAAATACTAAAAACCCACAGGTCCCTAAAAAGCCAAAAAAACCCTAAAAGCAAAAAAAAATCTTAAAACCCCCCTAAAAATAAATGAAAAAAATGAAAAACCATAAAAACCCTGAAAAACCGATGAAAACCATAAACTACTAAAACCCTTCAAAACCTTAAAAACCCATAAAACCCCTAAAAACCTACTAAAACTCTAAAAACCCCTTTAAATCACTAAAAGTGTTAAAAACTCTAAAAAACCTAAAACCCCAAAAAACCCTAAAACCCAAAAGACCCCAAAGCCCTTAAAAACACTAAAAACCCTAAACCCCCCCACCAAAAACCCCTAAAAACACTAATAATTCCTAAAAACCCTAAAAAACATAAAAAACCTAAAACCCCCTTAAAAATCCCTGAAAACGTGAGAAACTTAAAAAACCTTGAAAACCCCTAAAAACCATAAAAACCCCTAAAAATTATAAAATCCCTAAAAACCCATAAAACCCACTAAAAACCTTAAATATCTAGAAAACCCCTAAAAACTTTAAAAATTATAAAAAACCTTAAAAACCCCCAAAAAACTAAAAAATCCCTAAAAATCCAAAAAACCCTGAAAACCAAAACTCCAAAAAACTTCAAAAAAACCCTAAAACCCCTAAAAACCCACAAAATTCATAAAAACCCTAAAAACCATAAAAAACATGAAAACCCCTAAAAATCAATAGAAATGTAAAAACCCCCAAAAAACCTGAAAAACCCCCTGAAGACCATAAAACCCCCCAAAACCATAAAATACCCCAAAACCCCATAAAATCCTTAAAAAGCCACTAAAAACTCTAAAAAACATTAAACCCCTAAAAGTGTCAAAAAAATATAAATAACCTTAAAACCCCACAAAAAATCAAAAAAAAACCATAAAACTCCAAGACCCTAAAATCTCTTAAAAATCTAAAAACCCTAAAAACCGATAAAAACCTTAAAACCCAACAAAATCCATAAAAACAATAAAAAACCATAAAAAACCTAAAACCCCCCTAAAATGAATGAAAACGTAAAACCCCCTAAAAACCCTTCCAAAAACCTTGAAAACCATAAACACCTTAAAAACCCTGAAAGCCTATAAAAACCCTAAAAACCAACTAAAAACTCTAAATACCCATCAAAACACAATTTTTTTTAAAAAACTCTAAATAATCTTAAAAAAACTAAACCCTATAAAGACCCTAAAACACATAAAACCCCTAATAGCAAAAAACCCCTAGAAAAACCGTAGAAACCTTCAAAATCCCTAAAAACCCTAAAACCCTAAAAAATTTAAAAATCCTAAAAAATGCCTAAAAATCCATGAAGGGGAGCCGTTAAAAGTGGAAAATGGAGATCCAGGCATAAAAATCCATGAAAACATAAAAAACCCAAAAAACCTTGAAAAACTACTAAACACCATAAAACCCCCTAATACTTTAAAAACTCATAAAAACCCAATATCCACTAAAAAAATCAAAAACCCCTTAAAACCCCTAAAAATGCTGAAAAACTCTAAAAACCCTTTAAAACCCTATAAAATACTCTAAAAAACCCAAAAACCTAAAAAGACCCTAAAACCGTGAAAAAACCCTAAAAACACCATAAAACCCAAAAAACCCTGAGAATCCTAAAATCCCTAAAACCCTAAAGACCACAAAAAACATAAAACCCCCCTAAAATCCATTAAAACGTAAAAAACCCTAAATATCATAAAATCGATAAAACCCATAAAAAACCCTAACAACCATAAAAATCCTCAAAACCCACTAAAAACTCTAAAAAACCTTTAAACCCCTAAAAACTTTAAATATATAAAAAACCCCTTGAAATCCTAAAAAACTCTAAAACCCATAAAAATTTTAAAAAACCCCTAAAAATCCATGAAAATGTAAAAAACCCTAAAAAACTTAAATAACCATTGAAAACCATAAAAACCCCTAAAAACCCTATAAACCCATAAAGACCATAAAAATCACAAAAAGATCTAAAAACCCTTAAAAATCATAAAAATGTTAAAAATTCTAAAAAACCCATAAAAAACCAAAATACCCAAAAGACCTTAAAACCATAAAAACCCCTAAAAACTCCTAAAACCTCTAAAAACATGAAAACCCCTAAAATCCTTCAAATCCATAAAGACTCTAAAAACCATAAATATCTTAAAAAACCCCAAAAAAATCCATGAAAACCTTAAAAAACTAAAAAAACCCTAAACCCCCCCCCCTAAAAAGTTAAAAATACCCTAAAACACAAAACGACCCTAAAAACCCTGAAGAAACCCTAAAACCCCCTGAAAACCCCACAAAATCCCTAAAAACCCAAAAAAACCCAAAAAACCGTTAAAATTTTAAAAAAACCCAAAATTATATAAAAACGTAAAAACCCCTAAAAACCAACAAAAACCCCGGAAAACCCAAAAAAACTCTAAAACACTTAAAAAAACCTAAAAACCCATAAAAACTTGAAAAATTCACTAAAGACTCAAAAAACCCTTAAAACCCCTTGAAACATTAAAAAACTCAAAAAATCCTGTAAACCCCTAAAAACTCAAAATACCCTGAAAACCCTAAGAACCCTAAAAACCTTTGAAAACCCCTAAATTCCCTCAGAATCCCGAGAAACACTAAAAAATCATAAAAACCATAAAAATTTTAAAAACCCCTAAAAATCTATGAAAATATAAAAAACCCTAAAACGCTAAAAACCCCCGAAAACAATCAATACCCCTAAAAACCTTAAAAGACCTAAAACCCTAAAAAATCACTAAAAACTCTAAAAACCTTTACAACCCCTAAAACGTTAAAAAACTCTAAAAAAAATCAAAACCCCAAAAGACCCTATAAACCTTGAAAACCCCTCAAAAACGAAAACCATCAAAATACATAAAAACTCTAAAAAACCCTAAAGACCATAAAAATCCAAAACGTCTACTAAAAATCCATGAAAATCTAAAAAACCTTAAAAAAACTAAAAAACCATAAAAACCCACAAAAACCATAAAAAATCCTAAAACCCCATAAAACCCTAAAAACCCACTAAAAACTCTAAAAAACCTTTAAACCCCAAAAAACATTAAAAAACTCTAAAAGTCATTAAAACCCTAAAAAACTCAAAAAACACTAAAAACACAAAACGACCCTAAAAACCTAAAACCCTTGAAAACCCCTAAAAAACCTCAAAATCCTTAAAAACCCTAAAACCCATAAAAATCCTAAAAAAATCCAAAGAATCCATTAAAATATAAAAAAACCCTAAAAACCCCCTAAAACCCATAAAAACCCTAAAAACTTAAAAAACCAAAAAAAACACTAAAAACCCTTAAAACCCCTAAACACCCAAACAACAATAAAAACCCTAAAAACCCTGAAAACAACTAAAACCCTTAAAACCTCTGAAAAATCCTAAAAACACGCAAAATCCCTAAAACCCCTAAAAACCATAAAAGTCCTAAGAAACCCCTAAAAACATTAAAAACCCCTAAAAACATTAAAAACCCTAAAAACCCAAAAAGTTTCTAAACCCAAATAGTACCTAAACAAATTGAAAAAACACTTAGAACCTCTAAAAAACCCTAGAAACCCTCAAAATCTCTAAAAATCAGAAAACACCCTAAAAATCCATGAAAACGTAAAAAACCCTAAAAACCCATTAAAACGTAAAAACCCTAAAACCCCTAAAAACCCATGAAAACCATAAATTCCCCTAAAAATCTTTAAAAACCCTAAAACCCCATAAAACCCACTAAAAACAATAAGAACACTAAAAACCTTAAAACCCCTAAAAACTTTAAAAAACTCTAAAAAATATTTAAAACCCTAAAAACTCAAAAAAAAACTAAAAACCCAAAAAGATCCAAAAAACCCAAAAAGATCCTAAAAACCCAAAAAGATCATAAAAACCAAAAAATTATTAAAACCCCCTAAAAATCAATGAAAAGGTGAAATACCCTAAAAACTCTGAAAACCCTATGAAAACTATAAAAACCCCTAAAACCCTTCAAAACCATAAAAACCCAGAAAAACCCTAAAATCCCACTAAAAACTCTAAAACACCTTAAAATTCCTAAAAACGTTAAAAACTCTAAAAAAACCTAAAACCCCCCAAAAAACTCAAAAAACCCTAAAACCTAAAAAGACCCAAAAGCCCCTAAAAGCACTAAAAACCCTAAAAAACCATGAAAATCCTTATAAAAACTCACAATTTCAAAAACCCTAAAAACCTTAAAAAACGTAAAAAACCCATTAAAATCCATGAAAATGTGAGAAACCGGAAAAAACCATGAAAACCCCCTGAAAACCATAAAACCCCTAAAAACAATAAAATCCCTAAAATTCCATAAAACCCACTAAAACATTACAAACCTATAAAATCCCTAAAAACTCTAAAAAACCTTTAAAACACTAAAAAACTAAAAAACCCTAAAAGTCCTAAAAGACCTTTAATACCCTGAAAACCCCAAACCCTTAAAAACTCCTAAAAACCCCAAAAAACACCTAAAACCCCTAAAAATCCATAAAGACCATAGAAATCATAAAATTCCTAAAACCCCCTAAAAATCCATGGAAACGTAAAACCCCAAATAACCTTAAACCCCCCCTGATGACCATAAACCCCCCCCCAAACCATAAAAGACCCTAAAAACCGGTAAAATCCTTAAAAACCCACTAAAAACTCTAAAAAAACTATAAACCCCTAAAAACTCCAAAAGACCCTAAAATCTAAAAAACCTTAAAACCATAAAAAAACTGAAAAAAACCCCCTAAAAACCCCAAAAGACCATAAAATCTCTTAAAACCCTAAAAGCCCGTGAAAACCTTAAAACCCATCAAAATCGATAAAACCCTAAAAACCCCTAAAAAACCTAAAAAACCCCCTAAAAATGAATGAAAATGTAAAACCCTTCAAAAAACCTTGAAAACCATAAAAACCATAAAAACCCTAAAAGCTCATAAAAACCCTAAAAACCAACTAAAAACTCTAAATACCCTAAAAACTCTAAAAAATTTAAAAAACTCTAAGTAACCTTAAAAAATTAAAACTATAAAAACCCTAAAAACCCCTAAAAGAATAAAACCCCTAGAAAAACCGTAGAAACCTTCAAAATCCCTAAAAACCCTAAAACCCTAAAAAATTTAAAAATCCTAAAAAATGCCTAAAAATCCATGAAGGGAAGCTGTTGAAAGTGGAAAATGAAGATCTAGGCATAAAAATCCATGAAAACATAAAAAACCCAAAAATCCTTGAAAAACCTCTAAACACCATAAAACTTTAAAAACTCCTAAAAACCCATAAAAACCTAATAACGAATGAAAAAAATAAAAAACCCCTTAAAACCCCTAAAAATGCTGAAAAACTCTAAAACCCCTTTAAAACCCTAAAAAAATCTAAAAAACTCTAAAAAACCCCAAAACACCCTAAAACCGTGGAAAACCCTAAAAACTCCAGAAAACCCAAAAACCCTAAGAATCCCTAAAATCCCTAAAACCCTAAAGACCATAAAAAACCTAAAAAACCCCTAAAATCCAAGAAAACATAAAAGACCCTAAAAATCATAAAACCCATAAAACCTATTAAAAACCCTAAAAACACAAAAAAAAACCATAAAAACCATAAAACCCCAAAAAACCCATAAAACCCACAACAAACTCTAACAACCCTTAAACCCCTAAAAACGTTTAAAAATATAAAAAACCTTTAAAACTCTAAGAATCCTTAAATACCCTAAAAATCTCAAAAAACCCTAAAAACCCTAAAGTGCCTAAAAGCCTTAAAAACCCTTGAAAACCCTGAAAACCCCTTGAAATCCCAAAAAACCCTAAAACCCATAAAAATATTAAAAACCCCCTAAAAATCCATGAAAATGTAAAAAACACTAAAAACATTAAATAACCATTGAAAACCATAAAAACCCCTAAAAAACCTATAAACCCATCAAGACCATAAAAATCACAAAAGTCTCTAAAAACCCTTAAAACTCATAAAAATGTTAAAAATTCTAAAAAACTAAAAAAACATAAAAACCCAAAAAACCCAAAAAACCCCTAAAAAACATGAAACCCATAAAATCCCTAAAATCCAAAAAGACAATAAAAACCATAAATATCCTAAAAAAACCCTAAAATCCATGAAAACATAAAAAAACTAAAAAAAACCCTAAAAAACCTCTTAAAAACTCGAAAAAACCCTAAAACCCAAAAGGACCCTAAAAACCCTGAAGAAACCCTAAAAACCTCCCAAAATCCCTAAAAACCCAAAAAAAACCCTAAAACGGCTAAAATCCTAAAAGACCCCCAAAAAAACATGAAAACATAAAAAACCCTGAAATCAAAGAAAAACCCCTGAAAACCAAAAAAACCCATAAAAACCTTAAAAAACCTAAAAACCAGTAAAAACCCTAAAAAATCACTAAAGACTCTAAAACCCTTAGAACCTCTTAAAACATTAAAAAACTCTAAAACTTCTTAAAAACAACTAAAAACTCAAAAAAAAAACCCCTTGAAAAATCCTAAAATCCCTCAAAATCACTAGAAACACTACAAAATCATAAAAACCGTAAATTTTTTAAAAAACCCTAAAAATCCATGAAACCGTAAAAAATCCTAAAACCCTGAAAAACCCCTGAAAACCATCAATACCCCTAAAAACCCTAAAAAACCCTAAAAAACCCACTAAAAACTCTAAAAACTCTTACAACCCCTAAAACATAAAAAACCCTTAAAAACCCTAAAAACTAAATAAAACCCTAAAAACCCAAAAGACCCTAAAAACCTTGAAAAACCCTAAAACCCTACAACCCCCTAAAAACCCTTAAAAACACACAAATTCCCTAAAAAACCTAAAAATTCCTAAAAATAAAAAAAATCCTAAAAAACACCTAAAAATCCGTGAAATTGTAAATAACCCTAAAAACCCCTAAAAACCCCTGAAAACCCCTGAAACCCATAAAACCCTTACAATATTTAAAAAACTAAAAACCCATAAAAACCCTAAAAACATCTAAATATCTAATAACCCGAAAAACCACTAAAAACATCTAAAACCTCAAAAAAGCCTTAAAAACACAAAAAAGTCAAAAAAGACACTAAAAACCCCAAAAGATCCTACAAACCATAAAAATCCTAAAAAACTCTAAAAATCCATGAAAAGGTAAAAAAGCCTAAAAATACAAAAAAGCCCTTTAAAACCATAAATTCACCTAAAAATCTTAAAAACTGTAAAAAAATATTAAAACACCTAAAACAACTAAAAACTCTAAATACCCTTAGAACCCCTAAAAATGTTAAAAACTCTAAAAACCTAAAAATCCCTAAAAAACTCAAAAAATCCAGAAAACTCGAAAAGATCCTAAATACCCTAAAACCCCTTGAGAAACCATAAACCCATCAAAATCCCTAAAAACCCTAAAACACCAAAAAACCATAAAAATCCTAAAAAACTCTTATGAATAAATGAAAATGTAAAAAAAAACCCTGAAAACCTTAAAAACCAATTGAAAACCATAAAACCCCATAAAACCCCATAAAACCCAAAAAACCACTAAAAACTCTAAAACCCCTAAAACCTAAAAAGACCCTAAAACCCTAAAAAACCCTAAAAATCAACTAATAACTCTAAAAACTCTAAAAAACCATAAAACCCAAAAATACTAAAAAACCCTAAAAACCCAAAAACACCCTAAAAACCCTGAAACCATAAAACCCCCAAAAAACCTTGAAAAACCCCAAAACCCCTCAAAATCCCAAAAAACTCTAACAAACCCTAAAAACCATAAAAATCCAAAAATTGCCTTAAAAATCCATGAAAATGTAAAGAAACCCTAAAAACCCTTAAAAGCCCCCCAAAACAATAATAACTACTAAGAATCTTAAAAAACCCATAAAAACCCTAAAAAATCACTAAAAACTCCAAAAATTCATAAAACGCCTAAAAACCATCAAAATCCCTAAAGACACTAAAAAACCCTAAAACCATAAAAATCCTAAAACCCCCTAAAACCCACAAAAATGTAAAAAACCATTAAAACCAAAAAACCCCTAAAAAACCCCTGAAAACCATAAAACCCCTTAAACCCATAAAAAATCCTAAAAACCCTAAAAAACCACTAGAAACTATAGAAACCCCTAAAACCCCTAAAAACATTAAAAATCTCTAAATACTTTAAAAACTCTAAAATCCCAAAAAAAACCAAAAATACCCTAAAATCTCTAAAAACCCCAAAAAACCCTAAAACCCCTAAAATGCTCAAAGCCCTCAAAATCCCTAACAACCCTAAAAGACCATAAAAATAAAAAAACCACTAAAAATCCATGAAAACATAAAAAACCCTAAAACCTTAAAAACCCAAAAAACCCCCTGAAAACCCCAAATACCCTTAAACCCCCATAAAAACCCTAAAAACCACTAAAAACTCTAAAAACCCTTCAAAACATTAAAAATGCTAAAAAATTATAAAAACCCTTAAAAACCCTAAAAAACCCCAAAAATCCCTAAAAACCCAAAAAACCCTAGAAAATCCCTAAAAACCCACAAAATCCATTAAAACCATAAAATCCATAAAAATCCTATAAACATCCTAAAACCTATGAAAACGTAAAAAACCCTAAAACCCCATAAATACCCTAAAAAACTACTAAAATATCTAAAAACCATTAAAATCCCTTAAAAATGTCAAAAAGCTCTTAAAAATCCTAAAACCCATAAAACTCCAAAAAATCCAAAAAGCCCTAAAAACACTAAAACCCCTAAAAACCCCATAAAACCCCTCAAAATAATTAAAAACTCTAAAAACCCTAAAAACCACAAAAATCCTAAAAGTCCTCTAAAAATCCATGAAAAAGTAAAAAAACCATAAAAAACTTGAAAAACCTTGAAAACCATAAAAACACTGAAAAACCCTTGAAAACCCTGAAAACCCCCCCTAAAAACATCAAAAATCCAAAAACAACTAAATACTCTAAAAACCCTCAAAACACATAAAAACCCCAAAAGACCCTAAAAACCCTAAAACCCCTAAAACCCCTTAAAACCTCTAAAAAAGCCTAAAAACCCTTAAAATCCCTAAAACCCCCTAAAAACCATAAAAATCCTAATAAACCCCTAAAAATACCGGAAAATGTAAAAAACCCTGAAAAACCCCTGAAAACCATAAAACCCTTAAAAACCTTAAAACCCCCAAATGACCCTAAAACCCCAATAAAGTCCTGAAAACCCAGAAAAAGCACCAAAAACCCTCAAAACTCTAAAAATCTTTAAAAACTCTAAATATCATAAAAAACCTAAAAAAAACCTCAAAAAACCCTAAAAACCCTAAAAACCCCTTAAAACCAAAAAATTCCCTGAAAACCTTAAAAACCTCTAAAACCCCATAAAAACCACTAAAAAGACTAAAAATCCTTAAAACCCTAAAAATGTTAAAAAAACTCTAAAAAACCTTAAAACCCCTAAAAAATTCAAATAAAAACACTACAAACCCAAAAAGATCCTAAAAAACCTGAAAACCCTATAAACCAATGAAAACCCCTAAAAATATTAAAAAATCCTAAAAACCTCTCATGTTTGCTCTTGTCTAGTCTATCGCGGATATGGTGACTGCTCTTGGCTGATTGGTTTTGTGCTGACAGGGTATTTTTGCTTGGGTTGTTGGGTGCTGGGTTTCAGAGATGCCTTTTTTGGTTTGGTGGCTTCTAACTGCTCATATTGGGGAGGATTTTTTTTGTACTTCTGGTTCTGGTTGTCGTTCGGCGGGCTGTGTTGGGCTTGCAGGTTGGTGGCGTGTTGTTTCATTCTTGGCTAGGGTGCGTCTAGCCGTGGAATTGTGTAGAAGCTTGCTTGTGGATAGGAATAGTGGAGTGTAGAATGATAGTCTTTGGCTTGGGTTTCGCTTCTTTATTTTTGTTGTTTTTGTCCTTCGGGTTGGTTGTTTCACCCTTGGGAGATAGTTCGCACTTAAATTAATTTTCCCTTTTATATATCATGTTCTATTTGTCTTATAAAAAACACAAAAAAACGTTAAAACCACAAAAAAATTCTAAACAACCTTAAAATCCCGTAAAAACTCAAAAAAACCCTAAAAGACCCTGAAAACCCTAAAACCCACTGAAGACCCATAAAACCCCTCAAAAGCCCTAAAAACCCTAAAAAAATAAAACTCCTAAAAAACCCCAAAAAATCCATGAAAACATAAAAACCCATAAAACACCAAAAAACCCTAAAAGCATAAAAACCCCTAAAAACTATAAAACCCCCCAAAAATCCATAAAAACCCTAAAACCACTAAAAACTCAAAAATTTCTTAAAATCTATAAAAACGTTAAAAATTTCTAAAAAACCCTAAAAATCAAAAAATAACCTAAAAACACTAAAAAATTCTAAAAAAACTAAAACCCCTTAAAACCATAAAAAACATAAAAATCCTAAACACCCCTAAAAATCCATGAAACCGTAAAACCCTTAAAAATAATGAAAAACCATAAAACCCCCTAAAGACCTTCAAAACCCCTAAAAATTCATAAAACCCTAAAAACCACTAAAAACCCTTAAAATCATAAAAACGTTAAAAAAAACTCTAAAAACCTTAAACCACTAAAAAACAAAAAAAAACCCTAAAAACCCTGAAAACCCCTAAAATCCCTCAAAACCCTAAAAAACCATAAAAACCTTAAAACCCCCCTCCAAATTAAAAAAAACATAAAAAACCCTAAAACCCCTAATAACCTAAAAACTCCAAAAAACCCAAAAAACCATAAAAAATCTTTAAACCCCTAAAATATTTCAAAGCTCCCTTAAATACCCTTAAAAACTTAAAAAACCCTAAAGACCCTAAAAACCCAAAAAATACCCTAAAAACCCAGAAAACCTTAAAACCCCCAAAACCCCTAAAGCCCTAAAAATTCCTAAAAACCCTAAAAACAATAAAAATCATAAAAAAACCCTAAAACCCCCCCAAAACAATAAAAATGCCTAAAAACTATAAAAACCAAAAAAACCCATAAAACCCATAAAAACTCTAAAAACCCATAAAACCCCTAAAAATGTTAAAAATTCTAAAGAACCTTCAAACCCTAAAAAACTCAAAAAGACCAAAAAAAAAACAAAAGACCCTAAAAATATTGAAAACCGCTAAAAACCCTAAAACACTAAAAACTATAAAAATCCTAAAAACACCCTAAAAATCCATTAAAATGTTAAAAACCCTAAAAACCCTAAAAACCCCTAAAAACCACAAAACCCATAAAATGCCAAAGAAACCCTAAAAACTGATAAAAATCCTAAAACCATTAAAAACTCTAAAACCCCTTAAATCCCCTAAAAACGTTAAAAATTTATAAAAACCCTTAAACCCCCTAAAAAGCTAAAAAAACCTAGAAGACAACAAAAACCCTAAGAACCCCTGAAAATCCCCAAAACCCATCAAAATCCCTAAAAACCAAAAAAAACCCTAAAAACCATAACAATACTACCCCCCCTAGAAATCCATGAAATCGTAAAAAACCTTAAAAACCTTGAAAACCATTGAAAGCCATAAAAACCTCTAAAAACCATAAAAACACTAAAACCCATAAAAACCCTAAAAATCACTAAAAACTCTAAAAATCCTAAATACCCACAAAAACGCTAAAAAACTCTAAAAAATCTTAAAAACCCTAAAAAACCCTAAATGCCCTAAAAAAATCTCACACACCCTCAAAATCCCTAAAAGGCTAAAAGCCCTAAAAGCCATAAAATCATAAAAAACATAAAAAATCCTTGAGAATGTAAAATACACTAAAAACCCAAAGAAAACTTAAAAACCCCTGAAAACTATAAAAAACCGAAAAAACCCATAAAAACACAAAAAAAGACTAAAAACTCTAAAAAAACCTTAAAACCCCCAAAAAACTCAAAAATACCCTAAAAACCCAAAAAAGACCCTAAAAACCCTTAAAACACTGAAAGCCAATAAAAGCCCCCAAAACCATAACAATTCTAAAAAAACCTCTAAAAATCAATGAAAACATAAAAAAACCCTAAAAGCCTAGAAAAACACCTCAAAACCATAAAAACCCCTAAGAACCTTAAAAACCCTAAAAACTCATAAAATCTAAAAAGCCGATAAAAACTCTAAAAACCCATGAAAATTTTAACAACTCTAAAGAACCTAAAAAACCAAAAAAAACTAAAAAAATCCTAAAAACCAAAAAAACCCTTAAAACCCTGAAAACCCCTAAAAACCCCTGAAAAACATTTTAAAACCGTAAAACCATAAAAACCCTAAAATCCCATAAAAACCCTAAAAACCCTAAAAACCCATAAAAACCCTAAAAAACAACTAAATTATAAAAAACCCCTTAAAACCCCTAAAGATTTTGAAAACATTAAAATCCAAAAACCCCCAAAAGACCCTAAAACCTTTAAAACCCATAAAAACCCTAAAAACCATTGAAAATCCCTAAAAACTTTCATAATCTCAAAAAACTCTAAAAATCCCTTAAAACCGTAAAATTCCTAAACCCCCCTAAAAATCACTGAAAAGGTAAAAAACCTTGAAAAACCACTTAAAACCATAAAACCCCTAAAAACCTTAAAAACTATAAAAACCCTAAAGACCACTAAAAACTTTTAGAACCCTTAAAACCCATAGAAACATAGAAAACTCAAAAAAACATTTAAAGCTCTAAAAAACTCAGACAAACCCCTAAAAACCCAAAAGGACCCCAAAACCCCTAAAAAACCCTAAAATCCCAAAAAAACCCCAAAACCCCCCTAAGAACCCTCAAAACACTGAAAACCCTAAAAAATATAAAAATCCTAATAAACCCCTAAAAATCCATGAAAACGAAAAACACCCTAAAACCCCTGAAAACTCTTGAAAACCATAAAACCCCTAAAAACATTAAAACCCCCTCAAAAAAATCAAAAAACCACTAAAAACTCTAAAAACGCTTAAAACCCATAAAAACATTAAAAACTCTAAAAAACCTCAAAACCCCTAAAAACTCAAAAAACACTAAAAACTAAAAATACCCTAAAACCCTAAAAACCCCCAAAACCCCTCAAAATCCCAAAAACCCTATAACCCATAAAAACCATAAAAACCATAAAAACCCATAAAATCCATGAAAACGTAAAAAATGATAAAAACCCTGAAAAACCGATAAAAAACATAAAACCCCCCCAAAAACCTTAAAAAACCCTACAAACCATAAGAACCACAGAAAAAACTAAAAAATCTGAAACTAAAAAACCTAAAAAAGTTAAGAAACTCTAAAAAGCCTTTAAACCCTAAAAACTAACAAGAAATCATAAAACCCAAAAAGACCATAAAAACCCTAAAAACCCTAAAAACCCATGAAAACCAATAAACCCCTAAAAATCTCAAAAACCCTAGAAAACCCTAAAAACCATAAAAATCCTAAAAAATCCATAAAAATCCTTAGAAACGTAAAAAGAACCCCTAAAGACCCTGAAAAACCCCTGAAAACCATAAAACCCCTTAAAACCCTAAAAACACCTAAAAACCCCTAAAAAACCCCTAAAAAACCTTAATATAACAAAAAACTCTAAAAATCCTTAAAACCACAAAAAAGGTTCAAAAACTCAAAAGAAACTTAAAAGCCCTAAAATGCTCAAAAAACCCCTTAAAACCAAAAACTCCATAAAAACCTGAAAACCCTAAAAAACTCTAAAAACCTTCATAATCCCTAAAACCCTAAAAACCCTTAAAACCATAAAAATCCTAAAAACCCTAAATATCAATTAAAGCTTAAAACCCCTAAAAACAATAAAAAATTCTTGGATACCATAAAAACCTTAAAACCCCATAAAATCCTAAAAACCGCTAAAAACTATGAAAACCCTTTAAACACCTAAAAACGTTATAAACACTAAAAAACCTTAAAAACCCCAAAAGGTTGTAAAAACCCTGAAAAACCCTTAAACCCTAAAACCCCCTAAAACCCCCTAAAAACCCTAAAACGCCTAAAAATGATAAAAATCCTAAAAAACCTATAAAAATCGATGAAAATGTAAAAAACCCTAAATACGCTAAAACCCCCCTAAAAACTCTAAAACCCCTTAAAATCCCTAAAAACAATAAAAACTCTAAAAACCTTAAAACCAGTAAAACCCAAAAAACCAAAAAAACCCAAAACCCCTAAAAACTTTTAAAACCCTTTAAACCCCAAAAAACGTTAAAAACCCTAAAAACCGAAAAACCATAAAATAACTCAAAAAAACCCAAAAAACACCATAAATCCCTAAAACTCCAAGAAAAACTGTAAAACCGCTCAAAATCCCTAAAAATTAAAAAGCCAAAAAACCCCTTAATAACATAAAAACCCCTAAAACAGCTCAAAACCCCATAAAAAACCCTAAAACCCACTAAAACTCTAAAAACCCTTAAAACCCCTAAAAACATTAAAAAACTTGAAAACCCCCAAAAAAAACCTAAAAACTCAAAAAAAACCCAAACCCCCAAAACCCAAAAACCCTTGAAAAACCCTTAAAACCACTGAAAAAGCCTAAAACCCCTCAGAATCCTTAAAAACCCTAAATACCATAAAAACCCTCAGAAACCCCTAAAAATCCATGAAAACATAAAAAAACCTAAAAAATCTAAAAAAACCCCTAAAAGCCATAAACCCCATGAAAACCTTAGAAAACCCTAAAAACCCAAAAAGACCTCAAAACCCCCAAAAGTCCCTAAAAACCCTAGAAAACCCTAAAAATAAAAAAATCCTAAAAGACCCCTAAGAATCCATGAAAACGTAAAACAACCCTGAAAACAGCCTAAAAACATTAAAAAAATAAAAACAATAAACCCCCTAAAAGTCCAGTAAAAACTCTAAAAACCCTTTAAAACCCTAAAAATGTTAAAAAAACTCTTAAAAACCTTTTAAACCCTAAAAAACTCAAAAATACCCAAAAATACCCAAAAAGTCCCTAAAAACCTTGAAAACCCCTAAAAACCTTGAAAACCCCTAAAAACTCTTCAAAACCCATAAACCCCTCAAATTCCCTAAAAACACAAAAAAACACTAAAACCCATAAAAATCCAAAAAAAACCCTAAATGTCCATTGAAACGTAAAAAAACCCTGAAAAAACCCCTAAAAACCATAAACACCCTTCAAAACGTTAAAAATCTAAAAGAAACCTTTAAAACCCTAAAAAACACAAAAAAAATCCCTAAAACCAAAAAGACTATGAAACCTTTGAAAAGCGTGAAAAACCAAAGAAAACCTGAAAACCACTGAAAATCCTGGAAAAACCTAAAAACCTAAAAACCATAAAAAACATAAAAAACCCCTGAAAATCCAGGAAAATGTAAAAAACTCTAAAACCACCATAAATAGCTTAAAACACCCTAAAACCCATAAAAACCCTATAAAAACTAAAAACTCTAAAAATGCTTAAAAACATAAAAACGTTAAAAAACTCTAAAAAACCTTGAAACCACTAAATACTCAACCCCCCCCCCCCCAAAACCCTAAAAGACCCTAAAAACTCTAAAAATCCCTAAAAACCCTAAAACCCCTAAAATTCCTATTAACCTTCAAAGTCCCTAAAAACCATAAAAATACAAGAAAATGTAAAAAACCCTTAAAACCCTGAAAACACCAGAAAATCCATAAAACCCCTAAACACTTTAAAAACACCTAAAAACTCATAAAAACCAGTAAAAACTCTAACACCCTTAAAACCCCTGAAAATGTTAAAAACTCTAAAAAACCTTAAAAAAACTAAAAACTCTAAAAAAAACCTGAAAACTCTTGAAACCCCTAAAACCTCAAACTCCCTAAAAACCCTAAAAACCGCAAAAACCATAAATATCCTAAAAAACCCCAAAAAATCCATCAAAACATAAAAATCCTAAAAACACTGAAAACCCCTTAAAAACCATAAAAACCCCTAAAATCCCAAAAAACCACTAAAAACTCTGAAAACCATTTAATCCCCAAAAAATGTTAAAAAAATATAAAAAACCTTAAAACCCTAAAAAAGTCAAAAAAACCCCTAAAACACCTAAAAGACCCTAAAACCCTGAAAACCAAGAAAATCCTAAAAAAACTAAAAAACAATGAAAACGTAAAAAACCCCGAACGACCCCTAAAAACCATAAAACCCACTAAAAACCTGAAAAAGTCTAAAACCCCATAAAAAACATAGACAATAACTAAAAACTCTAAAAACCCTTAAAACCCTAAAAACTCAAAAAAAACCATAAAACCCTAAAAACTCAAAAAAACCATAAAACCCTAAAAAAATCAAAAAAACTTAAAACCCCAAAAGACCGTAAAAACCCTAAAAAAATCTAAAACCCCTGAAAACCACTAAAAACACTCAAAATCCCTAAAACCCCAAAAAAACCTAAAAACCATAAAAAACCTAAAACCCCTAAAAATCCATGAAAACATAAAAAACCCTAAAAAATTGGAGAAAATCTTGAAAGCCAAAAAACCCCTAAAACCCTTTAAAAAAACTGAAAACCCATAAAAACCCTAAAAACAATAAAAAATCTAAAAACCCTTGAAACCCTTAATAACTTAAAAACTCTAAAAAAACATTAAAAACCTTAAAAAGCTCAATAAAAAGAAAAAAGTCCCTAAATTCCCAACCCCCCCCCCCCCCAAACCCCTAAAAACCCTAAAGACACTAAAAACCATAAAAATCCCTAAAAACCTTAAAAACCCTAAAAATCCTACAAAACCATAAAAATTCATTAAAACGTAAAAAACCCTCAATATTCTCTATTTCACACGGCATCTCATATTCAAACTAGAGAAATGCAAAACAACATGAATGATTTGATCATTTTGATAACTCTTAGTGTTCCTGGCAGGTGCAAACAACCAACACCCATGAAATTCATCCAGTGGATTCCCCCAATTCTAGATTGGATTAAAGTTAACGTGGATGGTGCCGCATCAGGAGCACTTGGTCTCGTGGGATGCGGAGGTGTCTTTCGTACTTACAGAGGCTTCGTCAAGGGATGCTTCTTTCGCTTCCTGGGGAGTGGATGCGCCTATGAGGCGGAACTATGGGCCATCATCAAGGCAGTCCAGTTTGCGACGCAATTTGCTTGGAAGCTCCTATGGATTGAGTCCGACTCAATGTTGGTGTTGGAGGCCCTGAGAAGTGGATCAAGAAGAGTACCATGGCCGCTACTTCCACAATGGATTGAATGCCTCAAAGCTTCACAAGATCTGACCCTACATATCACACATGTTTTCCGGGAAGCGAATGCGATGGCAGATGCACTCTCAAAGAAAGCAATTGAAGATGGGGGCTTCATGTGGTCCGTTGTCACTCCACCTTATTGTACGTCCCTTGTGGACTCAGACATGAAGGGTGATACACACACCCGCTTCTGTAGACCCTCCATGTGAGACCCTATACCTTTCTACTTTTATTTAAATTTGGGCACCAAGCTCGCCTAGTCCTACACCTTCTTTGCCATAAAAACGTTAAAAAACTCAAAAAACCCAATAAAACCCTAAAAACTCAAAAAAAAAACCCAAACCCCAAAAGACCATAAAAACCCAAAAAGACCCTAAAACCCTTGAAAATCCCTAAAAAGCCTAAAAACCCTCAGAATCCCTAAAAACCCTAAAACCCATAAAATTCCTAAGAAACCCCTAAAAAACCATGAAAATATAAAAAAAACCTAAAAAAGTTAAAAAAAACCCTAAAAGCCATAAAACCTATGAAAACCTTAGAAAACCCTAAAAACCTAAAATGACCTTAAAACCCCAAAAAAGTCCCAAAAAATCCTAAAAAAACCCTAAAAACAATAAAAAACCTAAGACCCCTAAGAATCCATGAAAACGTAAAACAACCCTAAAACCCCCTAGAAACCACAAACCCCCTAAAAACCGTAAAAACAATAAAAACCCCTAATCCCCTAAAAGACCAGTAAAAACTCTAAAACCCTTAAAACCCCTAAAAATGTTAAAAAAACTCTTAAAACCCTAAAAAACTCAAAAATATCCAAAAAAACCCAAAAAGGCCCTAAAAACCTTGAAAACCTCTAAAAAATCTTTAAAAACCATAAAACCCTAAAACCCATAAAAATCCAAAAACACCCAAAATTTCCAGTAAAACGTAAAAAAAACCTAAAAACCCGAAAAAACACCTGAAACCCATAAACACCCCTCAAAACATTAAAAATCTCTAAGAAACCTTTAAAACCCTAAAAAACACAAAAAAAATCCCTAAAACCAAAAAGACTCTAAAACCTTTGAAAAGCCTTAAAAACCAAAGAAAACTTGAAAAACCCTAAAACCCCTCAAAATCCCTGAAAACCCCTAAAAACCTAAAAACCCTAAAAACCATAAAAAAACCCTAAAAATCCATGAAAATGTAAAAAACCCTAAAACAACCATAAAAAGCTTAAAACCCCTTAAAACCCATAAAACCCTAAAAAACTAAAAACTCTAAAAACCCTTAAAGCCATAAAAAAGTTAAAAAACTCTGAAAACCTTAAAACCCATAAATACTCAAAAAACAGCCCCTAAAACCCCAAAAGACCCTAAAAACTCGAAAAATCCCTAAAAGCCTAAAACCCCTAAACCCCTATTAACTTTCAAAGTCCCTAAAAACCATAAAAATCCCAAAAACCCATAAAAATACAAGAAATTGTAAAAAACCCTAAAAGCCCTGAAAACCCCCAGAAAATCCACAAACCCCTAAAACCCTTAAAACCCCCTAAAACCTCATAAAAACCCTGAAAACCACTAAAAACACTAAAACCCTAAAAACCCCTAAAAATGTTAAAAACTCTAAAAAACCATAAAAAAACTCAAAAACTCAAAAAAAAACCTGAAAACCCCTTGAAAACTCATGAAACCCCTAAAACCTCAAACTCCCTAAAAGAAACGGAGGGAGAAGTTTCTGACGCTCCTCAAGCTCAATGAGGATTATGAGTCAGGATGGGATGACTCTGACTCCTGCTTTGATGATGTGGCCTCTGGATATGGTGCAGATGGTGATCCTTATGGTGTGGTTTCTATTTCGGACTTTGGTGGTGACATTGACTGATCTGATTTTCTTTCCTTCTCTGTTTTCCTATTGATTTTTCTTTTTTGGATCTTTGGGTTGGGGTTGTAAAGGGATCGTGGGTGTGGGTTGTTTGACCCCTCCCCTCCCTTGTCTATTGTGTCTTTTCTTTATAAATTGGGGGGGGGGGAATAGCCTGACCCTCAAATCTTCCTTGCCCTAAAAACTCAAAAAACACTAAAAACTAAAAATACCCTAAAACCCTGAAAACCCCTAAAAACCCACCAAACCCCTCAAAATCCCAAAAAAACCTATAACCCATAAAAACCCTAAAAACCCATAAAATCCAAGAAAATGTATAAAATGATAAAAACCCTAAAAAACCGTTGAAAACCATAAAAACCCCTAAAAACCTTAAAAATCCCTAAAAACCATAAGAACCACAGAAAACCACTAAAAAATCTAAAACTAAAAAACCTAAAAAAGTTAAGAAATTCTAAAAAGCCTTTAAACCCCTGAAAACTAACAAGAAATCATAAAACCCAAAAAGACCATAAAAACCCTAAAAACCCTAAAAACCCATGAAAACCAATAAAACCCCAAATATCTCAAAAACCCTGGAAAACCCTAAAAACCATAAAAATCCTAAAAAATCCCTAAAAATCCTTAGAAACGTAAAAAAACCCTAAAGACCCTGAAAACCCCCTAAAAACCATAAAAACCCTTAAAACCTAAAAAACACCTAAAAACCCATAAAAACCCATAAAATAACAAAAAACTCTAAAAATCCTTAAAACCACAAAAAATGTTCAAAAACTCAAAAAAACCTTAAAAGCCATAAAATGCTCAAAAAACCCCTTAAAACCAAAAATTCTAAAAACCCTAAAAATCAATTAAATCTTAAAACCCCTAAAAACACTAAAAAATTCACGGATACCATAAAAACCTTAAAAACCCATAAAACCCTAAAACCATAAAACCCTAAACCACTAAAAACTATGAAAACCCTTTAAACACCTAAAAACGTTATAAACACTAAAAAACCTTAAAAACCCAAAAAGGTTGTAAAAACCCTAAAAAACCCTTAAAACCCTAAAACCCCCTAAAAACCCCTAAAAACCCCATCCATTGAGTTTATGTCATCGCCCACTATTACATGAATACTCTATTAATCACATAGATGATTGAATCTTCCATGACATTTCTATGAAAAACATAAAATAAATTCAAAGGAATCGGGACATGTGAAATTAGCAGAAAAACAATGCCCGATCAACAAACAAAAATATGAAGATAACTGGATTTCATTCGATTTTGCTACAAAAACTAAAGAACAAGAAAGAAACCAAAGGATTATAGAACAATTTTAATTATTCAAAGATTCGATGGTGGAGGATCGACTAAGAAAATGATCATTGAACATCTCCCTCGCCCTCACCAGTCCAGTGTATCCACCACGCCACACCTGCATGTACCCCCTACCTCTGCCACCACCTCCATCTCCATTGTGACTATGTGCGGTGCCAAATCTATTGGTGTCAGGCACGACCCCATTCTCATCACCCTCTTGGCCTCACCTCAACATCCTCAAACCTTGATAACTACTTGTAGGAAAGCTAATCACATCACACCATCGAGTTGCAGACTGACGTTTTTTGGGGCGGAGGATGCGGGCGTTACCAAATGTGGCGAAGAATAGGAAGAAGAGGAATACGTAACCTGATCAACCCACATGGCGATAGCCAAAAAAAGAACTGAACAATTTTTTTTGTCGTAACCCGGTCAACCTGCGTGTTGGGATCATAAAAAAATACCAAACAATTTTTTTTCTTTAACCCGATCAACCCGACCCAACCCAACCTGATTTGAGGTGGGTCGGGTCGGCTCAGGTTTGAATCCAAAAACATCACTGACCCGACCCAACCCGACCCGACCTATTTTTCTTGAGTTTGGTCCAAAATAGCCCTCAACCCGACCCAACCCGACCCATGGACACCCCTACTAAAAACTCTTTAAAACCCATAAACCCCTCAAATTCCCAAAAAAACCAAAAAAGACCCGAAAACCCATAAAAATCCAAAAAAACCCTAAATGTCCATTGAAACATAAAAAAACCCTAAAAACCCTGAAAAAACCCCTAAAACCCATAAACACTCCTCAAAACGTTAAAAATATCTAAGAAACCATTAAAACCCTAAAAAACACAAAAAAAATCCCTAAAACCAAAAAGACTATGAAACCTTTGAAAAGCGTGAAAAACCAAAGAAAACTTAAAAACCCCTAAAACCACTAAAAATCCCGGAAAAACCTAAAAAACCCAAAAACCATAAAAATCGTAAAAAACCCCCTAAAAATATAGGAAAATGTAAAAAACTCTAAAACCACCATAAAAAGCTTAAAACCCCCTGAAACCCATAAAAACCCTATAAAAACTAAAAACTCTAAAAACGCTTAAAACCTTAAAAACGTTAAAAAACTCTAAAAAACCTCGAAACCCCTAAATACTCAACCCCCCCCCCCCCAAACCCTAAAAGACCCAAAAAACTCTAAAAATCCCAAAAAACTCAAAAACCCCTAAAAACCCAAAAACCCCTAAAAACTCTATTAACCTTCAAAGTCCCTTAAAACCATAAAAATCCCAAAAACCCTAAAAATACAAGAAAATGTAAAAAACCCTAAAAACCTTGAAAACCCCAGAAAATCCATAAAACCAATAAACACTTTAAAAACCCCTAAAACCACATAAAAACCAGTAAAAACTCTAAAACTCTTAAAACCCATGAAAATGTTAAAAACTCTAAAAAACCTTAAAAAAACTAAAAACTCTAAAAAAACCTGAAAACTCTTGAAACCCCTTAAACCTCAAACTCCCTAAAAACCCTAAAAACTACAAAAACCATAAATATCCTAAAAAACCCCAAAAAATCCATCAAAACATAAAAACCCTAAAATGAAAACCCCTTAAAAACCATAAAAACCCCTAAAAACCAAAAAAACCACTAAAACTCTGAAAACCATTTAATCCCCAAAAAATGTTAAAAAAATATAAAAAACCTTAAAACCCTAAAAAAGTAAAAAAAAAACCCCCTAAACCACTAAAAGACCCTAAAACCCTCAAAACCATGAAAATCCTAAAAAAACTAAAAAACAATGAAAACGTAAAAAACCATGAACGACCCCCTAAAAACCATAAAACCCACTAAAAATCTTAAAAAGTCCAAAATCCCATAAAAAACCTAGACAATAACTAAAAACTCTAAAAACCCTTAAATACCCTAAAAACTCAAAAAAACCATAAAACCCTAAAAAAATAAAAAAAACATAAAACTCCAAAAGACCGTAAAAACCCTAAAAAAATCTAAAACCCCTGAAAACCACTAAAAACACTCAAAATCCCTAAAACCCATAAAAAACGTAAAAACCATAAAAATCCTAAAACCCCTAAAAATCCATGAAAACAAAAAAAACCCTAAAAAATTGGAAAAAAACTTGAAAGCCAAGAAAACCCCTAAAAACCTTTAAAAAAACAGAAAACCCATAAAAACCCTAAAAACAATAAAAACTCTAAAAACCCTTAAAACCCTTAATAATTTTAAAACTCTAAAAAAACATTAAAAACCTTAAAAAGCTCAATAAAAAGAAAAAAGTCCCTAAGTTCCTAAAAACCCCACAAAACCCCTAAAAACCCTAAAAACACTAAAAACCATAAAAATCCCTCAAAACCTTAAAAACCCTAAAAACCATGAAATCCTAAAAACCCATAAAAATTCATTAAAACCTAAAAAACCCTAAAAACTCTGAAAACCCCCTAAAAACTATAAAACCCCTAAAAACATAAAAAAACCCTTAAACCCCATAAAAACCAATAAAACCCACTAAAAACTCTAAAAGCCCTTGAAAACCTCTAAAACCCCTAAAAATCCCTAAAAACCCTAAAAAACCCTAAAAACCAAAAAAACTCGAAAAACTTCTAAATATCCATGAAAACGTTAAAAACCCTAAAAACCCACAAAAACCCTAAAAACAACTAAAAACTCTAAAAACACTTTAATCCCCTAAAAACTTTAAGAAATTATAAATAGCTTTAAAACCCTAAAAACCTGTAAAAACCTTTAAATCCCTCAAAATCCCGAAATACTCAAAAACCCATAAAAATCCTATAACCCGCTAAAAATCCATGAAAACATAAAAAAACCTAAAAACCCAGAAAAACCGCTAAAACCCCTAAAACCACCTAAAAACCTTAAAACCCCTAAGAACCAATAAAAACCATAAAAACCAATAAAAACTCTAAAAACCCTTTAAACCACTAAAAATATAAAAAAACTCAAAAAACCTTTAAAACCCAAAAAGACCCTAAAAACCCAAAAAAACCCCAAAAACATTAAAACCCCTCAAAATTGCAAAAAAACCTTTAAAACCCAAAAGACCCTAAAAACCCTAAAAAATCCCAAAAACATTAAAACCCCTCAAAATTGCAAAAAACCCATAAAACCCTAAAAAGAATAAAAACCTTAAAAAACCCTAAAAACCATAAACCCCTAAAAAATACCGAAAAATCTAAAAACTGTAAAACCCCATAAAAACGTCAAAAACTATAAAAACCAAAAAAACCTTAAAAAACTCAAAAAACCCCATAAACCAAAAATATCCAAAAAACCCTGAAAAACCCTAAAAACCGTTAAAACCCTTAAAACCCATAAAAGCCCTCAAAATCCCTGAAAACCTTAAAAGACCCTAAAACCCAAAAAATCCTAGAAAAAAAATCTTTGAAAACATAAAACCCCTGAAAACCACAAAATCCCAAAAAACATTAAAAACCCTAAAAACCTTCAAAAACTATAAAAATACACAAAAAACTCTAAAAACCCTTCAAACCCCTAAAAGCGTTAAAAACTCTAAAAAACCTTAAAACCCATACAAACTCAAAAAAACCCCTAAAAACCAGCTAAAAACTTTAAAACCCCTTAAAACACTAAAAATCTTAAAAAATGCTAAAAAACCTTAAAAACTAAAAAAACCAAAAAAACCCAAAAAGACACTTAAAACCCTTAAAACACTAATCACAATAAAATCTCGAAAAAACTCTAAAACCCCTCAAAATCCCTAAAAACCATAAAAAACACAAAAAAACCATAGAAATCCTAAAACCCAACAAAAAAACCAAGAAAACATAAAAAACCCTAAAACCTTGAAAAGCCCCTGAAAACTATAAAACCCCTAAAAACCATAAAACCCCTAAAAATCCATAAAAAACCCCCAAACCACTAAAAACTCTAAAAACCCTTTAAACACCTAAAAACATTAAAAACTCTAAAAAACCTTAAAACCTTAAAAAACTCAAAAAACACTAAAAACGAAAAAAGACCCTAAACCCAAAAAAACCCTCAAAATCCTTGTAAAACCCTAAAATCCCTCAAAAACTTAGAAACCCTAAAAAATGATAAAATCCTAAAACCCCCAAAAACTCTATGAAAACCCAACCCCCCCCCCCAAACTCAAACGAAAATGTAAAAAAGACCCAAAACCCCCCAAAAAACCCTCAAACCCATAAAATCCTAAAAACATTAAAAAACCCAAAAACCCATAAAAACCCTAAAAATCCTAAAACCACAAAAAATCTAAAAACCCTGAAAACCCAAAAAAATGTTTAAAAACTCTAAAAAACCATAAAAACCCTAAAAACACAAAAAAACCCAAAAACCCAAAAAAACGTTAAAATCCATGAAAACACAAAAAACCTTTAAAAACACTTAAAATCCCTCAAAATCCATAAAATACCTAAAAACCATAATAATCCTAAGAAACCCATAAAAATCCATGAAAACGTAATAAACCCTAAAACCCCTAAAACCCCCTAGAAAACCATGATAACCCCTACAACCCAAAAAATACCCAAAAAAATCTATAAAACCCTAAAAAACTACCAAAAACATTAAAAACCCTTAAAACCCCTTAAAATGTTAAAAAAATCAAAAGCTTAAAAACCAAAAAGAATTAAAAAAAACCCCTAAAAACCCAAAAAGACCCAAAAAACCCCCAGAACCATAAAAGTCCGAAAAAACCCCTAAAACCCTAAAAGCCATTGAAAACCATAAAAATCCTTTAAAAACTTAAAAAGCCCTAAAAAACATAAAAACCTAAAAAACCACTAAAAACTCTAAAAACCCTTTAAACACCTAAAAATGTGAAAAACTCTAAAATCCATAAAAACCCTAACCCCCCCCCCCCCTAAAAACCCATAAAGACCGTAAAAAGCCTGAAAACCCCTAAAACCCCAAAAAACACATGAAACCCCCTAAAAATATCAAAATTCTTAAAAATCCAAAAAGTCCCTAGAAACCATAAAAATCCAAAAAACCACTAAAAATCCCTGAAAATGCAAAAAGCCCTAAAAACGTTGAAACCCCCTAAAAATATAAAACCCCCTAAAGAGATTAAAAAAATCTTAAAAACCCATAAAATCTATAAAACCCACAAAAAACTCTAAAAACCATCAAAACCCCTAAAAACTTTAAAAACTCCAAAAAATCTTAAAACCCATAAAAAACTCAAAAAACCCCCAACACCCCTAAAAGACCATAAAACCCATAAAAACCCCTAAAACCCTCAAAATTCATAAAAACCCTAAAAACCCTAAAAACCATACAAATCCACAAATACCCTAAAAATCCATGAAAACGTAAAAACCCTAAAAAAACTCTAAAAACACACCTAAAACCATGAAACCCCTAAAAATAGTAAAAAAACCCTAAAAATGAAAAGATGCCCAAAAAATCACTAAAAACTCTAAAAAGCTTAAAAAACCTCAAAACTTTAAAAAACTCAAAAAACCTTAAAACCTAAAAAGACTCTAAAAACATGAAAAACCCAAAAAAACTTAAAACCCTCAAAAATGCCAGAAAACCCTTGAAAACCATAAAACCTCTAAAAACAATAAAAACCCTAAAACCTTTAAAACCCCTAAAGACGTTAAAAAACTCTACAAACCCTAAAAAACCCTGAAAACCCTAAAAAACTCTGAAAACCATAAAAATCCATAAACCCCAAAAGACTCTAAAAATCCTGAAAAACCCTAAAAACCGTATAAATTGCTAAAAACCCTAAAAACCAAAAAAAACCATAAAAACACTAAAAACCCATAAAAATCCATGAAAATGTAAGAAACCCTAAAAACACTGAAAACCCCCTAAAAACCATAAAACCCCTAAAAACCATAAAAACCCTAAAACCACTGAAAACTTTAAAACTCCTTAAAACCCCTTAAAACCCCTAAAAATGTTAAAAACCCTAAAAACATTAAAACCAAAAAACTTGAAAAAAACCTAAAAAACCAGAATTACCCTAAAAACCAAGAAAACCCTAAAACCTCTAAAAAACTTAAAAACCCTCAAAATACCTAAAACCCTATAAACCATAAAAATCCAAAAAAAACCTAAAAATCCATGAAAACATAAAAACCCTAAAAAACCTAAAAATCCCCAGACCATAAAACCCCCTAAAAGCCTTCAAAACCCTAAAACCACTAAAAACTATAAAAAGCCTTAAAACCCCAAAAAACTTTAAAAAACTCTAAAAACTCTTAAAAACCCAACAAAAATCCAAAAAAAATAAAAAACCACAAAAGTCCCAAAAAACCCAGAAAACCTCAAAAAGCCATAAAACCCCCTTAAAAATCTAAATACCCTAAAAATCCCTAAGAACCCAAAAAATCCCTAAAAACCATAAAAATCCAAAAAAAACTCTAAAAATCCCTAAAAACGTAAAAACCCTAAAACCGCCAAAAAATCATAAAAACCCCTCAAAACCTTTAAACCCCTAAAACCCATAAAAATCCTAAAAATGACTAAAACCTCTAAAAACCCTTAAAACCCCTAAAAAGGGTAAAGAAAATACAATGGATAATGCACTTTCATGTAGATATTCTCTCTTATCTTTGCTGAATTCTAAACTCATTGGTTTTGAATACATTAAGGATTTATATTCCACTTATACATGTTTTGGGGAAACTTTTGGTCATTGCAAACCTAGAGTTAGGTGGGAGAAGTTTTATTTGAATGATGTGTTCTTATTTCGGATTGATAAGATTTGTATTCCCAATTGATTTATCCATTTACTTTTACTAGAGAAGACAAATTATGGTGGGTTAATGGGACATTTTAGTGTTGCAAGACTTTAAGAATTCTAAGTGACCATTTTTATTAGCCTAGAATGTCTAGAGATATTGACAAATTTGTGATAAATTGCATTGTCTTCCATAAATCCAAATCTAAACTGATCCCACATGAATTATATATTCCCATCCCAATCCCCAACACCCCTTGGGAGGACATACCAATGAAATTTATTGTGGGATTACCAAGGACCAAGAGGGTGAGATTCCATTTTTTGTGGTGGATCTGTTTTCTAAAATCGAACATTTTATTCCGTGTCACAAAACAAATGATGCCACTAATATTGAAAAACTTTTCTTTTAGGAAGTAGACAAACTCTATGTAATGCCAAGGATGATTTTATTGGATCACGACACAAAATTCCTTAGTTACTTTTGGAAGACCTTGAAGAGAAAACTGGGTACTAAGTTACTATTTTCCACTAATTTTCATTTGAAAGCTGATAGGAAAGCAAAGGTGGTGAATCATACACTATCATCTCTTCTATGAGAAATTTTCATGAAGAATCTCAAGAATTTGGAGGAGTGTTAGCCACATGTGGAATTCACATATAACATGGCTAAGCATTCCACTACTCAATATTCTCTATTTTCAAATTTTTTACGGTTTTAACCCCCTTGCCCCTATTTATCTAGTTCCTTTACCTTTTCAAGAAGCAAATAATGTGGATGCAAAAGGGATTGAAGAATTAGTCAAAAAAACTCCATGAAAATGTAAGGAAAAATATCAAGCGAATGACCCCGAAATACATTGATCTTGCAAAAAAGGGTCGCAAGCAAGTGTTGTTCAAACCCGATGACTTAGTTTGGATTTTTATGAGAAAGGAAATATTTCCCAGCAAGCAGAAATCAAAACTCATTCCTTGAGAAGAAGAACCTTTCTGAGTGCTCAAGAATATTAACAACAATGCTTACAAGACAGGCCTTCCAGGTGAGCATGGTGTAAGTGTCACTTTCAATGTTTCTGATCTTTCTCCTTTTTTGGGTGTAGAGGATGAAGAGTCGTGGATGACTCCTTTTCAATAGTGGGAGGATGATGAGAACAGTGTTGAAGGCACTGAGTCGATTTCCCAGGTAAAGGAATTGGATTTGCAAGGCTCGATGATGTGAGGGAGATTTAAGAAGTTGAATGCAAAAATGGGTGCCCATCTCATTTCATTAATGGTCTTATGGATCTCTCCTTGCATGGATCGAGAAAATGGGCCTAGTATATCACTTATTTAGGCCCAAACACGATGTTTAAAGCTTGACCTACACAGTTGCATGAATTTTGGAAGCCTTTCCCAGGATTCTAGAATGACATATTTTTACACCAAAGTCAAATTTGGTGGGCTAGGCACTCAAAATCAAATCCTGCGGGCTATAGTTGGAAAGTTGTGTGATTATTTTCCAAAAAAAATTTGGTAGACTTTATCTTTTTTAATTTAAGGGAACAAATTAGGTTTATCCTTTATGACTTTAGGGTATTAGACCCTTGACTATTGTATCACCCCTTGGCTATAAATATCCACACCCATGGCACTTGTATGGCATTCTAGATTGATATAGAAAGATTATTCTTTGTTTCTCTCTTTTGTGTGATGATTGTTTCAGTCCCCCATAATGCCGTGAAGATCGAGCCACCCCCTGCATCTCGCAGCAAAACCCTAAACCCCCTTGAAAAACTCTAAACCCCACAAAATCAAAAAAAACCCTAAAAACAATAAAAATCTTAAAAACCTTTAAAATCCATGAAAATGAAAAAAACACTAAAACCCTGAAAACCCCTGAATACAATAAAACCCCAAAAAACTTTAAAAACCCCAAAAACCCATAAAAATCCTAAAAACCACTAAAAACTCTAAAACCCCATAAAATACCTAAAAACATTTAAAACTCTAAAAACCTAAAAACCCTAAAAAATAAATAAAAAACCATAAAAACCCAAAAAGGTCCTAAAAATACTAAAACACTCAAAACCATAAAACTACTAGAAAACCCAAAAAACCCTCAAATTCCCTAAAAAACCTAAAAAACTTAAAAACCACAAAAATCCTAAAACCCTAAAAATGCATGAAAATGTAAAAAATCCTAAAAATCCTGAAAACCCTCTGAAAACAATAAAATCCCCTAAAACCATAAAACCCCATAACCACCCTAAAAACCCACTAAAACTCTAAAAAACCTTAAAACCTCTAAAAACATTAAAAATAAATAAAAAACCCTTAGAAACCCTCAAAACTCAAGAAACCCTAAAAACTAAAAAATACCCTAGAAAACCTAAAAAACCATAAAACCAACTAAAAACACTAAAATCCCTCAAAATCCCTAAAAACCCTAAAAATAATAAAAACCATAAAAATCCTACAAACCCCTTAAAATCCATGAAAACTTAAAAATCTCTAAAAACCCTGAAAAACTCTGAAAAACCATAAAAATCCCTAAAAACCTTAATATTCTTCAAAACCCATAATAACCCTAAAAAACCACTAAAAACTCTAAAAACCCTTTAAACCCCTAAAAATGATAAAAAAACTCTAAAAAACCTATAAAAACTTGAAAAAGGAAAAACCCCTTAAAAAACCTAAAATACCCTAAAAAACCTAAAAATCCTAAAATCCCTCAAAATCCCTAAAATCCCTAAAAAACCTTAACAACCGTAAAAATCCTGAAAACCTTTAAAAATCCATGAAAATGCAAAAAACAAATAAAGTGCCTAAAAAACACTTAAAATCATAAAAACCCAAAAAACCTTCAAACCCTAAAACCCCATAAAAAACCCAAAAAACCATTAAAAACTCTAAAAACCATTCAACCCCTAAAAACATTAAAAAACTCTAAAAAACCATAAAAACCTAAAAGAATAAAAAAAACTCTAAAAACACAAAAGGCCCTAAAACACTAAAAAACACTAAAAACCCATGAAAACCCTAAAACCCATAAAAATCCCTAAAAACCCTCAAAACCAAAAAAAATCCTAAAAACCCCCTAAAATTCCATGAAATCGTAAAAAACTTGAAAAACCCATAAAAATAATAAAAACCCCTAAAAACCTTAAAAACCCTAAAACCCTAAAAAACTCTAAAAACCTTCAAAATCCCTAAAACCCTAAAAACCCTAAAAATCAATTAAAGCTTAAAACCCCTAAAAACCCTAAAAAATTCATGGATACCATAAAAACCTTAAAACCCCATAAAACCCTAAAAACCACTAAAAACTCTGGAAACCCTTTAAACACCTAAAAACGTTATAAACACTAAACACCTTAAAAACCCGAGAAAAACTCTAAAAAACCTTAAAAACCCAAAAAGGTTGTAAAAACCCTGAAAACCCCTTAAAACCCTAAAACCCCCTAAACCCCCTAAAAACGATAAAAATCCTAAAAAACTTATAAAAACCAATGAAAATGTAAAAAACCGTAAATACGCTAAAAACCCTAAAAACTCTAAAACACCTTAAAATTCCAAAAAACATTAAAAACTCTAAAAACTCTGGCAGAACTTTTTAACAACGTCGTTTGTGCGGACAGCAGCGAGCAGATCAAGAACCTCATGCTCACTACTGTCGTAGCCCTTGCAAGCTATGTGTGGATAGCCTGGAATAAGAACATTTTTGAATCAAAGGCCAGCTCCCTCCATGGTGGAATCCTGGTGATCCATAAAGCCGTTCACGCGGCATCTCATATTCAAACTGGAGAAATGCATAACAACATGAATGATTTGATCATTTTGAGAACTCTTAGTGTTCCTGGCAGGTGCAAACAACCAACACCCATGAAATTCATCCAGTGGATTCCCCCAATTCTAGATTGGATTAAAGTTAACGTGGATGGCGCCGCATCAGGAGCACTTGGTCTCGCGGGATGCAGACGTGTCTTTTGTACTTATAGAAGCTTCCTCAAGGGATGCTTCTTTCACTTCCTAAGGAGTGGATGCGCCTATGAGGTGGAACTACGGGCCATCATCAAGGCAGTCCAGTTTGCGATGCAATTTTCTTGGAAGCTCCTATGGATTGAGTCCGACTCAATGTTGACGTTGGAGGCCCTGAGAAGCGGATCAAGAAGAGTACCATGGAGGCTACTCCCGCAATGGATTGAATGCCTCAAAGCTTCACAAGATGTCACGACCCGACCTCGGGGCCCGTGCCGTGACTACCCCAAGCCCGCCTTCCATAGGCCAGGGGCTGGCGACTAGCACCAATGGCGTAAATCCCGATAACTGGGAAGGCATTGCCATTACAAAAGCAAACAAACACCACAGAGTAAGCAAGCGGAAAAGTAAACACAAGCGAAGAAAAGTAAAAGGGTCGGAAATACAAGCCCAACTGTAAAGTACAACTCGAAAGGGAAAAACAGCAACTGGAAGAACGAAGCGGCTCCTGGGTCGTCCTCCTCGATTCCTACCTGAAGGGTAGGTACAGATGGCTCAGCCCCTGGATCGTCCACCACGGATCCTACCTGAAGGGTAGGTATAGATAGCTCCTCTACTCCTCGGGTCCTGTCGTCTACTCCGGGTACGTCCGCCCAGTGGTCCTCCTCCGGGTACCGACCTGCTCCGCAAGCCTCAACTGCGATCTGCGCTGTCCGTCGTCTGCAACCAACACAACGAAGTGCGGGCATAGCCCGTGCAGGGGTGAGTATAAGCTACTCAGTAGGGACCCCGAGACCCTTAAGGTCTCACTAAATCCAACATGGATATCCACAAAGTAAAGACAGCAATCACGAAGTAACATCAGACTCTACTTAGGTATATGCCCATACATATACCTAAGTCATCAAGTAACCCATCCAATCACAAGGATACACAAAAATCATGAAATCAACGGATAACCATCACCCAGGTATATGCCCATACATATACCTAAGTTATCAAGCGACTCATCTCAATCATGAGGAAACGCAAAGATTCATTGACTCAGCTCAAACCAGGATTTTCATTATCGAAACCGTAACTGCTGAAGAGCTCCGTCTCTGGAGTGTACAGTGGTCCTGTCACGACTCCGAGGTACTGCTCACTAACCTAAGACTGCTGAGGTACTCCTCCTGTCGAGCACCGCGGGTCTGCGGCCAACTACCGGGCGCTCCGTCCGCTGTGGGTCTGTCGCCAAATACCGGGCGCTCCCCCCAATAGCCTACAGAGGTACTCCTCCTGTCGAGTACCGCGGGTTTGCGGCCAACTACCGGGCGCTCCGTCCGCCGTGGGTCTGTCGCCAAATACCGGGCGCTCCGTCCACTGGGCTAGTCGACTCACTCCAAGTCGAGTCGGTCAAGCAGCCGTCAGGTCTCAGCCGGCTACACGGTCTCCGTACTCTGCACGCTCGTCTCCGGGAGGGTCCGCTCCACGAGCTACTGGTCGATACTCCAAGTATCACAAGTTCCCGCAAAGAAGTGTCACAAAAGTCCGCCTCGTCACAGGGGTCTCAACGCAACAGACGGCGCGTCAATCGGACGCCCGGTCTGTGAGTTATTAGCCTTTTCGTCCCGGGGGCCTGGTTGGTTTCGTGAGCAAACCAAACCCGACCATATCTCAACTGTACCCCGAACTCTCATAGGGTAAGCACATAGGGACCATTTCTCAACGTGATCACCAACGCCGCTGACGGTTCGTCGAACGGACGTCCTGACTGAAAGATATCAGCTTTTCCGTTCCAGGGGCCCGGTTGGATTTCGGGTAGAATCCAATCCGGCCATACTCCGACTGCATCCAAAACCCAAGCGGAGTATGTCAAAAGTTCCGTCTCATCAAGAGGAAGTCAACGAAACAGACGACGCGTCAATCGGACACCCGGTCTGTGAGTTATTGGCTTTTTCGTTCTAGGGGCCCGGTTGGTTTCGTGTACGAACCGACCCGACCGTACTCCGTCGGCATCCAAACCTCGAGCAGAGTAAGCCAAAAGTTCCGTCTCACTGAGAGGAATTCAACAAAGCTGACGGTACGTCATTCGGACGTCCGGAGCTCAAGATATGTGAGTTTGACCGAAATGGTCCGAAAACGGGGGGGGTTCGGGTCCGGGCCGACCCGGCCCGAACCCCCCCTGGGTCGGCCCGAACCGGGTCCGACCCGGTTGGCCCGGCCCAGCCCGGCCAGGGCCGGTCCGGCTCGGCTCGGCCGAGGGGCCTGACAACCCAGCGGCACCCGCGGGGTGTCGCGCTGGACACCCGCGGGGTGCCGCCTGACAGCCCCGCGGCACCCGCGGGGTGTCGCGCTGGACACCCGCGAGGTGTCGCCAGACAACCCCGCGGCACCCGCGGGGTGCCACCCTGGACACCCGCGGGGTGTCGCCAGACAACCCCGCGGCACCCGCGGGGTGCCACCCTGGACACCCGCGGGGTGCCGCCGCCGGCTTCCGCGGGCCACCGGAGATGCTCCGGTGGTCCGATTTGCTTCCCGTCTGCGCCTACGGTCATCCCGGGACCCGACCTTCACTGCGGAGGCCTCAAAATTAACTTGCGGCCTCGTTTGTCGTCGCCCGTCAATCTGCGCTCAAGAACAAAATAAAATTAATTTAATCTGCGGCCTCTTTGGCGCGGCGCGACGACGTCGCGTGCTTGATCGACTTCTCGGCGTGGCGCGAAGGCGTCTCGATCTTGTTTGATTTCGTTCCACAGCGCGGTGCGACGGCGCCGCTCAATAGTTTCCGTACGATTCCCGCGTGGTGCGACGGCACCACGCCATCTCGCTCCATCCGCAAGAAACAACAAGAATAAAGGAGGGGGGGGGGTTCGGCCGTGTTTGTGCGGCCCGACCCCCCTCGCATTAGATTGATAACAATCGGCCTTTCTAGAACGATAATCCATCACAATCTTTTTAAAAATAAATAAAAAGATTCGGAAACAAGGGCCGACAAAAAAAAATAACCTTCAAGATCGAAGGAAAGATCAACAACTTTAAAAAGGTTTAAAACCCCTACCTCAAGCGTTGTCGCTCGCGAGTTCGTCGCGGAATGGGACGATCGTCGCGGAAGAAACGTCGCCGGAGAAACGTCGTTGATTCCGTTGTCGTCGAGGTGCGTCCGAAGGTAGAACGTCGCTTGGAAAGGAACGATCGTCGCGGAAGAAACGTCGAGGAAGAAGCGTCGTTGATTTCCGCGGTTTCGGCGTTCTTCGCCGGAGGCCGGCGTTCTTCGCGTTCTTCGCCGAAGAAGAACGCTCTCCTCCAAATTCTCCCCACGCCACAAGCTTTCACCCAAAATAAAATAAGAGTAATCTTATTTTATTAACGCACAAGCAACGATTAAAAAAAAAAGAAACGAACAATTAATTCCAAGAATTAATTTACCAAAGAAACCGCCCAATTAATTGGACGAAAGAAACAACCCAATTTAATGGTCTGTTAAGAAACTAAGAAACCGCGTCAGTTGACTTTCAGTTTCTTTGACGGGTTTTCGCGGCTGCGTTACTTAGCGGAAGAAACGGCGGGGCTCGTGCGGGCCCCACCCACAAATATCCTATCAAGAGGATAGGATATTTCAGTTGCACCCTATCCGCTTCAACTAAGCTTAACCAGCTTAATGTGGCTTTCAAGTGCCTTCAAGTGAAATAAAAATAAAGTTGTCGTAACAACTTTATTTTATTTCTTAACCTTAAGTCCCAAAATTTAAAAACCACACCTGAGCAAACGCAACTCCGGAAGAGGCGTTTCGAGGCAAAACCCGGCGCTGCGATTTCATCGGTGCCCTCAGAATTCGATTCCGGGCACCGGTTCAAAAGTTAGAAAAACCCGCTCGTCCGTTCACTGAACGTACCCGAGCCAAACTTCGAAACATGATTCCAGGCACACCGGGCCTCGGAATCAGGTACCGTCAGAAGCTGCTCTCTTGAAAAATTCCAAAGAAATTTAAAAAAAAAATTTCCTTGAAATTTACGGGTCTTTACACAAGATCTGACCCTACATATCACACATGTTTTCTGGGAAGCGAATGTAGTGGAAGATGCACTCTGAAAGAAAGAAATTGAAGATGGGGGTTTCATGTGGTTCTTTGTCACTCCACCTTACTGTACATCCCTTGTGGACTCAGACATGAAGGGTGATACACACACTCGCTTCTGTAGGCCCTCCATATAAGACCATGTACCTTTATACTTTTATTTAAATTTGGGACCAGGCTTGCCTGGTCCTGCACCTTCTTTGCCCTAAAAATGTTAAAAAACTCAAAAAAACCCAACAAAACCCCAAAAAAAACCAAACCCCAAAAGACCCTAAAAACCCAAAAAAGACCCTAAACCCTTGAAAATCCCTAAAAACCCTCAGAATCCCTAAAAAGACTAAAAACCCTCAGAATCCCTAAAAACCCTAAAACCCATAAAAATCCTAAGAAACCCCTAAAAACCATGAAAACATAAAAAAACCAAAAAAGTTAAAAAAAACCCCCTAAAATCCATAAAACCTATGAAAACCTTAGAAAACCCTAAAAACCTAAAAAGACCTTAAAACCCCAAAAAGTCCCAAAAAACCCTAAAAAACCCTAAAAAAAATAAAAAACATAAAAGACCCCTAAGAATCCATGAAAACGTAAAACAACCCTGAAAACCCCCTAAAAACCGTAAAAACAATAAAAACCCATAAACCCCTAAAAGATGAGTAAAAACTCTAAAAACCCTTAAAACCCCTAAAAATGTTAAAAAACTCTTAAAAACCCTAAAAAAACTCAAAAATATCCAAAAAAACCCAAAAAGGCCCTAAAAACCTTGAAAACCTCTAAAAACTCTTTAAAACCCATAAAACCCAAAAAACCCATAAAAATCCAAAAACACCCAAAATGTCCACTAAAACGTAAAAAAAACTAAATACCCTGAAAAACCCCTAAAAACCATAAACACCCCTCAAAACGTTTAAAATCTCTAAGAAACTTTTAAAAACCTAAATAACACAAAAAAATCCCTAAAACCAAAAAGACTCTAAAACCTTTGAAAAGCCTTAAAAACCAAAGAAAACTTGAAAAACCCTAAAACCCCTCAAAATCCCTGAAAACCCCTAAAAAACCTAAAAACCATAAAGATCATAAAAACCCCCCGAAAAATCCATGAAAATGTAAAAAACCCTAAAAAACCATAAAAAGCTTAAAACCCCCTAAAACCCATAAAAATCCTAAAAAACTGAAAACTCTAAAAACCCTTAAAGCCATAAAAAAGTTTAAAAACTCTGAAAACCTTAAAACCCCAAAATACTCAAAAAACACCCCCTAAAACCCCAAAAGACCCAAAAAACTCTAAAAACCCCTAAATTTCTAAAACCCCTAAAACCCCTATTAACCTTCAAAGTCCCTAAAAACCATAAAAATCCCAAAAACCAATAAAAATACTAGAAATTGTAAAAAACCCTAAAAGCCCTGAAAACCCCAGAAAATCCATAAACCCCTAAAACCCTTAAAAACCCTAAAACCTCATAAAAACCCTGAAAACCACTAAAAACTCTAAAACCCTTAAAACCCCTAAAAATGTTAAAAACTCTAAAAACCCATAAAAAACTCAAAAGCTCAAAAAAAACCCTGAAAACCCCTTGAAAACTCATGGAACCCCTAAAACCTCAAAATCCCTAAAAACCCTAAAAACTACAAAAACCATAAATATCCTAAAAAACCCCAAAAAATCCATGAAAACATAAAAATCCTAAAAACACTTAAACCCCTTAAATACCATAAAAACCACTAAAAACCCAAAAAACCACTAAAAACTCTTGAAACCATTTAATCCCCAAAAAATGTTAAAAAATATAAAAAACCATAAAACCCTACAAAAGTAAAAAAAAAACCTAAAACCCCTAAAAGACCCTAAAACCCTCAAAATCCCTAAAAACCCTAAAAACCATGAAAATATTAAAAAAACTAAAAATCAATAAAAATGTAAAAATTCCTGAACAACCCCTAAAAAACCAAAAAACCCACTAAAAACCTTAAAAGGTTGAAAACCCCATAAAAACCCAAAACAATAATTAAAAACTCTAAAAACCCTAAAAAACTTGAAAAAACCATAAAACCCTAAAAAATCAAAAAAATCTTAAATCCCCAAAAGACTGTAAAAACCCTGAAAAAACCTAAAACCACTGAAAACCACAAAAAACCCTTAAAATCCATAAAACCCCTAAAAAACCTAAAAATCATAAAAATCCTAGAACCCCTAAAAATCCATAAAAACATAAAAAACACTAAAAAATTGGAAAAAACCTTGAAAGCCATAAAAACCCCTAAAAACCATTAATTTTTTTTAAAAAAACTGAAAATCCATAAAAACCCTAAAAACAATAAAAACTCTAAAACCCCTTAAAACCCCTAATAACTTTAAAAACTCTAAAACACACTAAAAACCTCAAAAAGCTCAATAAAAAGAAAAAAGTCCCTAAAATCCCAAAAAAACACTAAAAACCCAAAAAAATCCCTAAAAACCCTAAAATCATAAAAATCCTAAAACCCATAAAAATTCATTAAAACGTAAAAAACCCTGAAAACCCTGAAAACCCCTAAAACAATAAAAACCCCTAAAAACCTAAAAAAAACCCTAAAAACCATAAAAACCAATAAAACCCATAAAACCCACTAAAAAACCTAAAAGCCCTCAAAAACCCTAAAAACGTTAAAAACTGGAAAAAACCTTTAAATCCCTAAAAACTCACAAAAATTCCTAAAAATCCTTAAGCACTCTAAAAATCCTAAAAACCCCTGAAAAACACTAAAAACCCTCAAAATCCCTAAAAACCCTAAAAAACCCTAAAAACCATAAAAACACTAAAAACTTATAAATATCCATGAAAACGATAAAAACCCTAAAAACCCTAAAACCCATAAACCCATAAAAAACCCTAAAAAACCACAAAAACCCTAAAACAAATAAAAACTCTAAAAACCCTTTAATCCCCTAAAAATGTTAAAAAATTATAAATAAATTTAAAACCCTAAACAGCTCAAAAAACCCCTCAAAACCTAAAAACCTAGAAAAACCCCTAAAACCCATAAAACCGCCTAAAAACCTTGAAACCCCTAAAAACCAAAAAAAACCTTAAAAACCACTAAAAACTCTAAAACCCCTTTTAAACCCTAAAAACATAAAAAAAGATCTAGAAGCATTTAAAACCCCTAAAAAAACTCAAAAAACCTTTAAAACCCAAAAGACCCTAAAAACCATAAAACCCCCAGAAAATCCCCAAAAAACCCTAAAAAGAATAAAAACCTTAAAAAATCCTATAAACCCAAGAAAGCATAAAAAACCCTAAAATGCTAAAAAACCAATGAAAACCTTAAAAACCCCTAAAAACGATAAAAACCCTAAAAAATACTGAAAACACTAAAAACTGTAAAACCCCATAAAAATGTTAAAAAACTCAAAAAACCCATAAAACCCTAAAAAACTCAAAAAAAAACCCAAAACCCCAAAATACCCTAAAAACCCTGAAAACCCCTAAAACCCATGAATACCCATAAAAGCCCTCAAAATCCATAAAAAACCTTAAAGACCCTAAAACCCCAAAAAAATACCAGAAAACCAAAAAAAATCCTTGAAAACATAAAACCCCTGAAAACCACAAAAACCCCAAAAAACATTAAAAACCCTAAAAAACTATAAAAACCCTAAAAAACACACTAAAAACTCTAAAACCCCTTTTCCTAAAAGCGTTAAAAACTCTAAAAAACCTCAAAACCCCTAAAAACTCAAAAAAACCCTAAAACACTGCTAAAAACTCTAAAAACCCTTAAAACCCTAAAAACCTTAAAAAACTCTAAAAAACATTAAAAAATAAAAAAACTAAAAAAACCCAAAAACACTTAAAACCCTGAAAACACTAAAAACCCCAAAAAACTCTAAAAAAAATTAAAAACCATAAAAACCATAAAAAACACAAAAACCATTGAAATCCTAAAACTCTCCTAAAAACCAAAAAAACATAAAAAACACCAAAAACCTGAAAAAACACTGAAAACCATAAAACCCATAAAACCCATAAAACCCCAAATCTAAAAACCCTTTAAACCCCAAAAAATGTTTAAAAACTCTAAAAAACCATAAAACCGTAAAAAACACAAAAAAACCCAAAAATACGTTAAAATCCCTCAAAACACTAAAAAACTTTAAAAAGCCCTAGAATCCCTCAAAATCCCTAAAATACCTAAAAACCTAAAAACCATAATAATCCTAGGAAACCCATAAAAATCCTTGAAAACATAATAAACCCTAAAAACCCTAAAAAACCCATAGAAAACCATGGTAACCCTAAAACCCTAAAAAACCCTAAAAATCTATAAAACCCTAAAAAAACCATAAAAATATATAAAGCCCTAAAAAGCTACTAGAAACACTAAAAACCCTAAAAACCCATTAAAATGTTAAAAAAATTCAAAACCCATAAAAACCCTGAAAACCCTGACACCGCACAAAAATCCCTAAAAAACCCTCAAAAACTTTAAAAACCATAAAAGTCCTAAAAAATCCTAAAACCCCAAAAAAGCCATTGAAAACCATAAAAATCCTTAAAAAACTCAAAAATCCCAAAAAACATAAAAACCTAAAATACCACTAAAAACTCTAAAAACCTTTAAAACCCCTAAAAACGTGAAAAACTCTAAAAACCATAAAAACCCTAAAAAAAACCCTAAAACCCCATAAAGAATGTAAAAAGCCTGAAAACCCCTAAAACCACAAAAAACAGATGAAAACCCCGAAAAATATTAAAACCCGTAAATACCATAAAAGTTCTTAAAACCATAAAAATCTAAAAAAACCACTAAAAATCCATGAAAATGCAAAAAGCCCTAAAAACTTTGAAAACCCCTGAAAAATAGAAAAACCCCTGAAGAGATTAAAAAATCTTAAAAACCCATAAAATCTATAAAAACCCACAAAAACTCTAAAAACAATTAAAACCCCTAAAAACGTTAAAAAACTCCAAAAAATCTTAAAACCCATAAAAACTCAAAAAAACCCAAAAAACCCTAGAAGACCCTAAAACCCCTAAAAACCCTAAAACCCTCAAAATCCATAAAAACCCAAAAAACCCTAAAAAACTCTAAAAAACTCTAAAAATCGATGAAAAATTAAAAACCCTAAAAAACTCTAAAAACACCCTTAAAACCATGGAACCCCTAAAAACATTAAAAAATACCCAAAAAATGAATAGATGCCCTAAAAACCAATAAAAACTCTAAAAACCTTAACAGCCCTAAAAACATTAAAAAACTCTAAAAACCTTAAAAAACTCAAAAAACCCTAAAAACCTAAGAAGACTCTAAAAACATGAGAAACCCAAAAGAACATAAAACCCTCAAAATGCCTGAAAACCCCTAAAAATCGTCAAAATCCCTAAAAACTCTAAAAACCATAAAACACTAAAAAACACTAAAAACCCTAAAACCTTTAAAACCCCTAAAGATATTAAAAAAATCTACAAACCCTAAAAAACCATGAAAACCATAAAAATCCTCAAACCCCAAAAGACTCTAAAAACCCTGAAAAAACCCTAAAAAACCCTAAAAACTGTAAAAATCCCAAAAAACCCTAAAAAACCATAAAAACCATAAAAACCATAAAAATCCTAAAAACTGGTAAAAATCCCTGAAAATATAAGAAACCCTAAAAACACTGAAACCCCCCTAAAAACCATAAAAAACCCTAAAAACCATAAAAACCCTTAAAAACCCATAAAACCCCTAAAACCACTGAAAACTCTAAAACTCCATAAAACCCCTAAAAATGTTAAAAACCCTAAAAAAACTTAAAACCTAAAAAACTGAAAAAAAGACCTAAAAACCCAAAATTACCTTAAAAACCCTGAAAACCCTAAAAATCTCTAAAAAACACAAAAACCCTCAAAATCCCTAAAACCCTCAAAAACCCTACAAACCATAAAAATCCAAAAAAACCCTAAAAAACCATGAAAACATAAAAACCCTAAAAATCCCCAAAAAACCATAAAACCCCCTAAAATCCTTAAAAACCCTAAAAACCTATAAAAACGCAAAAAACTACAAAAAACTATAAAAATCCTTAAAACCCCTAAAAACTTTAAAAAACTCTAGAAAACCTTAAAAACCCAACAAAAGTCCAAAAAAACCAAAAAACCACAAAAAGACCCAAAAAACCCAAAAAACCTCTAAAAGCCATAAAAACCCCTTGAAAACCCAAATACCCTAAAAATCCCTAAGAACCCTAAAATTCCCTAAAAACCATAAAAATCCAAAAAACCCTCTAAAAATTCCTAAAAGCATAAAAACCCTAAACCCCCCCCCCCCCAAAACCATAAAAACCCCTCAAAACCTTTAAAACCCAAAAACCCATAAAAATCCTAAAAATGACTAAAAACTCTAAAAACCCTTAAAACCTCTAAAAAGTGTAAAGAAAATACAATGGCTAATGCACTTTCACGTAGATATTCTCTCTTATCTTTGCTGGATTCTAAACTCCTTGGTTTTGAATACATTAAGGATTTATATTCCACTTGTACATGTTTTGGGGAACCTTTTGGTAATTGCGAAGCTATAGTTAGTTGGGAGAAGTTTTATTTGCATGATGTATTCTTATTTTGGATTGATAAGCTGTGTATTACCAATTGCCCTATCTGTTTACTTTTACTAAAGGAGACAAATTATGGTGAGTTAATGGCACATTTTGGTGTTGCAAAAACTTTATGAATTCTAAGTGATCATTTTTATTAGCCTAGGATGTCTAGAGATGTTCAAAAACTTGTGATAAATTGCATTGTCTTCCATAAATCCAAATCTAAACTGAACCCAGATGAATTATATCTTCCCCTCCCAATCCCCAACACCCCTTGGAAGGACATACCAATGAAATTTATTGTGGACTTACCAAGAAAAAAGCGGTTGATATTCCATTTTTTTTGGTGGATCAGTTTTCTAAAATGTAACATTTTATTCCTTGTCACAAAAAAATGATGCCACTAATATTGCTACAATTTTCTTTCAGGAAGTAGACAAACTCTATGGAATTCCAAGGATGATTTTATTGGATCATGACACAAAATTCCTTAGTTACTTTTGCAAGACCTTGTAGAGAAAACGGGGTACAAAGTTACTATTTTCACTAATTTTCATCTGAAAACTAATGGGAAAACAAAGGTGGGGAATCAGACACTATCATCTCTTCTATGAATAATTTTCATGAACAATATCAAGAATTTGGAGGAGTGTTAGCCACATGTGGAATTCGCATATAACATGGCTAAGCATTCCACTACTCAATATTCTCTATTTCAAATTGTTTATGGTTTTAACCCCCTTGCCCCTATTTATCTATTTCCTTTGCCTTTCCAGGAAGCAAATCATATGGATGCGAAAGGGCGTGAAGAATTCATCAAGAAACTCCATGAAAATCTAAGGAAAAATATCAAGCGGATGACCCAGAAATATTTCCCAACAAGCAGAAATCAAAACTCATTCCTTGAGAAGACGAACCTTTCTGAGTGCTCAAGAATATTAACAACAATGCTGACAAGATAACTCTTCCAGGTGAGTATGGTGTAAGTACCACTTTTAATGTTTCTGATCTTTCTCCTTTTTTGGGTGTAGACTCTTTTTCAATAGGGGGAGGATGATGAGAACCATGTTGAAGGCACTGAGTTGATTACCCAGGTGGAGGAGTTGGATTTGCGAGGCTCGATGATGTGAGTGATATTTAAGAAGTTGAATGCAACACTGGGTGCCCATCACATTTCATTAATGGTCTTATAGATCTCTCGTTGCATAGATGGAGAAAATGGGCCTAGTATATCACTTATTCAAGCCCAAACCTTGATGTTTAATGCTTGGCCCACACAGTTGCATGAGTTTTGGAAGCCATGCGCATGATTCTAGAATGGTATATTTTGACACCAAAGTCAAATTTGGTGGGTTAGGCACTCAAAATCAAATCTTGTGGGCTATGGTTGGAAAGTTGTGTGCTTCTTTTCCAAATTTTTTTTGGTAGACTTTATTGTTTTGATTTTAAGGGAAAAAAGTAGGTTTATCCTTTATGACTTAGGGTATTAGACCCTTGACTATTGTATCACCCCTTGGCTATAAATATCCACCCCCATGGCACTTGTATGGCATTCAAGATTGATATAGAGAGATTATTCTTTCTTTCTCTCCGTTGTGTGAGGATTATTTCAATCTCCCCCTCATGCCGCGGAGACCTAGCCACCCCCTTCATCTCGCAGCAAAACCCTAAAAACCCCTGAAAAACTCTAAACCCCTCAAAATCCAAAAAAACCCCTAAAAACAATAAAAAAATCCCCAAAACCCTTAAAATCCATGAAAATGAAAAAACACAAAAACCCTGAAATCCCATGAAAACCATAAAACCCTGAAAAACTCTAAAAAAACCTAAAAACCCATAAAAATCCTAAAAACCACTAAAAACTCTAAAACCCCATAAAATACCTAAAAACATTTAAAACTCTAAAAAGCCCTAAAAATAAATAAATAACCATAAAAACCCAAAACAGTCCTAAAAATACTAAAAACACTCAAAACCATGAACTACTAAAAAACCCTAAAAACCCTCAAAAACCCTAAAACACCTAAAAACCCCAAAAACCCCCTAAAAATGCACGAAAATGTAAAAAATCCTAAAAAACCTGATAACCCCTTGAAAACCATAAAATACCCTAAAACCATAAAACCCCATAACAACCCTAAAAACCCACTACAAACTCTAAAAAAACCCTAAAACCTCTAAAAACGTTAAAAAAATAAAAAACCCTTAGAAACCCTCAAAACTCAAGAAACCATAAAAACCCAAAATACCCTAAAAACATAAAAACCCTAAAACCAACTAAAAAACCTAAAACCATAAAAACCATAAAAATCCTAAAAACCACTTAAAATCCATGAAAACATTAAAATCTCTAAAAACCCTGAAAAATTCTGAAAAACCATAAAAATCCCTAAAAACCTTAATATACTTCAAAACCCATAAAAACCCTAGAAAATTACTAAAAACTCTAAAAACCCTTAAAACCCATAAAAATGTTAAAAAACTCTAAAGAACCTATAAAACCTTGAAAAAGGAAAACCCCCCTTAAAAAACCTAAAATACCCTAAAAAACCTGAAAATCCTAAAAACCCTCAAAATCCCCAAAGTCCCTAAAATCCCTAAAATCCCTAAAAAACCTTAAAAACCGTAAAAATCCTGAAAACCATTCAAAATCCATGAAAATGAAAAAAAAACTAAAGTGCCTAAAAACACCTAAAAACCACAAAACCCCCAAAAACCTTAAAACACTAAAACCCCATAAAAACCCCAAAAACCCATTAGAAACTGTAAAAACCCTTCAACCCCTAAAAATATTAAAAAACTCTAAAAAACAATAAAAACCCTAAAAAAAATAAAAAAACCCTACAAACACAAAAGGACCTAAAACACTAAAAAACTCTAAAAACCATAAAAACCCTGAAAACCCTAAAAGCCATAAAAATCCATAAAACCCCTAAAAACCAAAAAAATCATAAAACCCCCCTAAAAATCCATGAAATAATAAAAAACCATAAAAAGTTGAAAAACCCATGAAAACAATAAAAACCCCTAAAAACCTTAAAAAAACCTAAAACCCATAACACCCTAAAAACCCACTAAAAATTCTAGAAACACTTTAAACCCATAATAACGTTATAAAATTCTAAAAAACCTTTAAAATCCTAAAAACCCAAAAAGACACTAAAAACCCTTAAAACCCCTAAAAGCCCTAAAAACATCTGAAACCCCTAAAAACCCTAAAAATCCCTAAAACCTTAAAAAACTCTAAAAACCATAAAAATCCTAAAAAACTCAAAAAACCCCAAAAAACAAAAAGTCCCTAAAAACTCTTAAAACCCCTAAAAACCCTAAAACCCCCGGAAACCTCTAAACCCCCTCAAAATCACAAAAACCCTAAAAACCATAAAAATCCTAATAAACCCAAAAAATCCATGAAAACGTAAAAAATATTTAAAACCTTGAAAACTAGAAAAAACCCATAAAAACAATTAAAAACCCTAAAACCCCATAAAATCCCCAAAACGAAGAAAAACTCTAAAAACCATTTAAACCCCTAAAAATGTTAAATAACTCTAAAAAACCTTCAAAAACCTAAAAAACTCGAAAAAAAACGTAAAACCCCAAAAAGATCCTAAAAACCCTGAAAACCCCTAAAAGCCCTAAACCCCCTTAAAGAACCCTAAAAACCCTAAAACCCATAAAAACCATGAAAACCCACTGAAAACCATAAAAACAAATAAAAACCTTAAGAATACCCTAAAAATCATAAGAACCACAGAAAACAACTACAAAAATCTAAAACTAAAAAACCTAAAAAGGTTAAGAAACTCTAAAAAGCCTTTAAACCCCTAAAAACTAACAAAAAACCATAAAACCCAAAAAGACCATAAAAACCCTAATAACCCATGAGAACCACTAAAACCCCCAAAATCTCAAAAACCCTGGAAAACCCTAAAAACCCTAAAAATCCTAAAAAATCCCTAAAAATCCTTGGAAACGTAAATAAACCCAAAACACCCTGAAAACCCCCTGAAAACCATAAAACCCCTCAAAAACTTAAAAAACACCTAAAACCCCATAAAAACCCTTAAAATAACAAAAAACTCTAAAAAACCTTAAAACCACAAAAAATGTTCAAAAACTCAAAAAAACCTAAAAAGCCCTAAAATGATCAAAAAACCCATTAAAACCAAAAAGTCCATAAAACCCTATAAAACCCTAAAAACCCTAAAAAACTCTAAAAACCTTCAAAATCCCTAAATCCCTAAAAACCCTTAAAACCATAAAAATCCTAAAAACCCTAAAAATCAATTAAAACATAAAACCCCTAAAAACCTTAAAAAATTCACAGATACCATAAAACCTTAAAACCCAAAAAACCACTAAAAACTATGAAAACCCTTTAAACACCTAAAAAACCTTAAAAACCCAAAAAGTTGTAAAAACCCTAAAATCCCTAAAAATGATAAAAATCCTAAAAAACCTATAAAAATCAATGAAAATGTAAAAAACCCTAAATACACTAAAAAAACCCTAAAAACTCTAAAACCCCTGAAAATCCCCAAAAACCCAAAACCCCTAGAAACTCTAAAAACCCTTTAAACCCCAAAAAATGTTAAAAACCCTAAAAACCAAAAAACCAAAAAATAACTCAAAAAAACCCAAAACACACCATAAATCCCTGAAATAACTAAAACTCCAAGAAAAACCCAAAAAACCCTCAAAATCCCTAAAAATTAAAAACCCTAAAACCCCTTAATAACATAAAAACCCCTAAAATTGTTCAAAACCCCATAAAAAACCCTAAGACCCACCAAAACTCTAAAACCCTTAAAACCTCTAAAAACGTTAAAAAACATGAAAACCCCCAAAAAACTGATGAGGATCATGGCACGAATGGTCATCGAGGTGTTGGAGGCGGTCTTGATGAGGAGGGTGGAAGGCGCATGATTCCACAAGACCCGCTGCGAGGAATTGGCGGCCCAATGACAAGGGAGCGGACCAAGAGAATGAAGGAGGCCTTAAATGGGTTAATCTTGCAATTCCAAGAGGAGGCCCAACACCCTTGCTTGGGGGAAGCATCCGGGCCTATAATTACATTAATTAAGGCCCAAACATGCTTTTAAAAACCCAATCCAATGTGTGCTACGAATTTCAAGCCCACCCCACCATGGAATCTTCAAAGTCAAAAGTGGTGGGCTAGTTGTCTTTACTTTCCAAAAAGGATGTACTACTTCTCTCCTAAAGTCATGGGCATGTGCCAAAATTGTCAAAAGTGACATGTAGGCTTTTTGACTTGAGGAAACTAGGTGTTAGAATTTTGTATCAATCCTTGGCTATAAATAGCCACCCCCATGTACTCTTTGGACATCATGAATGAAGGTAATGTTATTATGGTGAGTTTTACTTGCAACCTTTATGTTCTTTCTTAATTCTTGACTTATCAAAGGATTGGTCATCCTTTGTGGCGTCTTGTGGCTAGAGTTCTTAGAGACAAGTTCTCTTTGGGTTCTACCTTGACCAATTCCCTCTTCCTTCTATTTATCACTATCTGCACACCACATTCACTTGTTTTCTTGCGGCGATCCGGGTGCACAACGTGCGAACATTGTACAAGGTTCCTAGGATACTTCCTAGCAGGTCTTGCACCGCGCATCAAAAACCCTAAAAACTCAAAAAAAAAACCCAAACCCCAAAAACCCAAAAACCCTTGAAAATCCCTAAAAACCCTAAAAACCACTGAAAAAGCCTAAAAACCCTCAGAATCCCTAAAAACCCTAAAACCCATAAAAATAATAAGAAACCCCTAAAAATCCATGAAAACATAAAAAAAGCTAAAAACCCCCTAAAATCCATAAACCCCATGAAAACCTTAGAAAATCCTAAAAATCAAAAAAGACCTTAAAACCCCAAAAAGTCCCTAAAAACCTTAAAAACCCCAAAAAACAATAAAAATCCAAAAAGACCCCTAAGAATCCATGAAAACGAAAAACAACCCTAAAATCCCCCTAAAAAACTTAAAAACAATAAAAAAGTATAACCCCCCCTAAAAGTCCAGTAAAAACTCTAAAAACCCTTTAAACCCCTAAAAATGTAAAAAAACTCTTAAAACCCTTTAAAACCCTAAAAAACTCAAAAATACCTAAAAAGCCCAAAATGGCCCTAGAAACCTGAAAAACCCCTAAAAACTCTTTAAAACCCTTAAACCCCTCAAATTCCCTAAAAACCCAAAAAAACTAAAACCCATAAAAATCCAAAAAAACCCTAAATGTCCATTGAAACGTAAAAAAACTCTAAAAACCCTAAAAACCCAGAAAAACCCCTAAAAACCATAAACACCCCTCAAAACGTTAAAAATCTATAAGAAACCTTTAAAACCCTAAAAAACAAAAAAAAATATCTAAAACCAAAAGGACTGTGAAACTTTGAAAAGGCTGAAAATCCAAAGAAAACCTAAAAACCCCTAAAACCCCTAAAAATCCTTAAAAAACCTAAAAATGCCTAAAAACCTTAAATTTCGTAAAAAAACACCTAAAAATCCATGAAAATGTAAAAAACCCTAAAACCACCATAAAAAGATTAAAACCCCCTAAAACCCATAAAAACCCTATAAAAACTAAAAACTCTAAAAACCCTTAAAACCATAAATACGTTAAAAAACTCTAAAAAACCTTGAAACCCCTAAAGGACCCTAAAAACTATAAAAATACTTAAAAACCCTAAACCCCTCAAAACCCTATTAACCTTCAAAGTCCCAAAAAACCATAAAAATCCCAAAAACCCTTAAAAATACAAGAAAATGTAAAAAACCCTGAAAACCCCAGAAAATCCATAAAACCCCTAAAACCTCATAAAAACCCCTAAAAATGTAAAAAAATCTAAAAAACATTAAAAAAAACTAAAAACTCTAAAAAAAACCTGAAAGCCACTTGAAAACTCCTGAAACCCATAAAACCTCAAACTCCCTAAAAACTGCAAAAACCATAAATATTCAAAAAAACCCCAAAAAATCCATCAAAACATAAAAATCCTAAAAACACTAAAAACCCCTTAAAAACAATAAAAACCCCTAAAAACCCAAAAAACCACTAAAAACTCTTAAAACCATTTAATCCCTAAAAAATGTTAAAAAAATATAAAAAACCTCAAAACCCTAAAAAAGTCAAAAAAAAAACCCCCCTAAACCATTAAAAGACCCTAAAACCATCAAAACCATGAAAATCCTAAAAAAACTAAAAATCAATGAAAACGTAAAAAGCCCTGAACGACCCCTAAAAACCATAAAACCCACTAAAAACCTTAAAAAGTCTAAAACCCCATAAAAACCCTAGACAATAATTAAAACCCCTAAAAACCACTAAAAACACTAAAAATCCCTAAAACCCTTAAAAAACCAAAAAACCATAAAAATCCTAAAACCCCTAAACATCCATGAAAATATAAAAAACCCTAAAAAATTGGAAAAAAACTTGAAAACCAAAAAAAACTCCTAAAAAGATTTAAAAAAACTGAAAGCCCATAAAAATCCTAAAAACAATAAAAACCCTTAATAACTTTAAAACTCTAAAAAACATTAAAAACCATAAAAATATCAATAAAAGGAAAAAAGTCCCTAAAATCCCAAAAAAAACCCTAAAAACCCCAAGAACACTAAAAACCATAAAAATCCCTAAAAATCTTAAAAACCCTAAAAACCATAAAAATCCTAAAAACCCATAAAAATTCATTAAAACGTAAAAAATGCTGAAAACTCTGAAAAACCCCTAAAAACTATAAAACCGCTAAAAACCTAAAAAAACTTTTAAACCCATAAAAACCAATAAAACAAATAAAACCCACTAAAAACTCTAAAAGCCCCTGAAAAACCATAAAAACCCTCAAAATCCCTAAAAACCCTAAAAAACCCTAAAAACCATGAAAACTCTAAAAACTTCTGAATATCCATGAAAACGTTAAAAACCCTAAAACCCGTAAAACCCGTAAAACCCATAAAAAACCCTAATAAACAACAAAAACCCTAAAAACAATTAAAAATTCTAAAAACCCTTTAATCCCATAAAAACGTTAAAAAATTATAAATAACTTTAAATCCCTAAAAACCTGTAAAAACCTTTCAATCCCTCAAAATCCCAAAAAACCCAAAAACCCATAAAAATCCTATAACCCCCTAAAAATCCATGAAAACATAAAAAAACATAAAAACCCAGAAAAACCCATAAAACCCATAAAACTGCCTAAAAACTTTAAAACCGCTAAAAACCAATAAAAACCCTTTAAACCCCTAAAAATAGAAAAAAACTCTAGAAAACTTTAAAAACCCTAAAAAACCCAAAAAACCTTTAAAACCCAAAAGGACCCTAAAATCCCTAAACCCCCCCCCCCTCAAAATTGCAAAAAACCCCTCCAAATCGCAAAAAAAACCATAAAACCCTAAAAAGAATAAAAACCTTAAAAAATCCTAAAACACTCCCATGAAAACCTTAAAAAACCCAAAAAACCATAAAACCCCTAAAAAATACGAAAAACTCTAAAAACAGTTAAACCCCATAAAAACGTCAAAAAACCCAAAAAACCCTAAAAAACTCAAAAAAACCCCAAAAGCCAAAAATACCCTAAAAACCCTGAAAAACCCTAAAAAGCCATAAAAGCCCTCAAAATCCCTAAAAACCTTAAAAGACCCTAAAACCCAAAAAATCCTAGAAAACCAAAAAAAATCATTGAAAACATTAAACCACTGAAAACCAAAAAACCCCAAAAAACATTAAAAACCCTAAAAACCTTTAAAAACTATAAAAACCCACTAAAAACATTAAAAACCCTTTAAACCCCTAAAAGCGTTAAAAACTCTAAAAAACCTTAAAACCCCTAAAAACTCATAAAAACCCGAAAACCCAACTAAAAACTCTAAAAACCCTTAAAACCCTTAAAATCTTAAAAAACGCTAAAAAACCTTAAAATTAAAAAAACCAAAAAACCCCAAAAAGACACTTAAAACCCTTAAAACTCTAAACACAGTAAAATCTCAAAAAAACTCTAAAACCCCTCAAAATCCCTAAAAACCAACAAAACATAAAAAACCCTAAAACCCTGAAAAGCCCCTGAAAAATATAAAATCCCTAAAAACCATAAAAACCATAAAACCCCTAAAAATCCATAAATACCCAAAAACCACTAAAAACTCTAAAAACCCTTTAAACGCCTAAAAACAATAAAAACTCTAAAAAACCTTAAAACCTTAAAAAACTCAAAAAACCCTAAAAACCAAAAAAGACCATAAAACCCAAAAAAACCTCTAAATCCTTGTAAAACCCTAAAATCCCTCAAAATCTAAAAAATCCTAAAAAACCAAAAAATCCTAAAATCCCCAAAAACTCTACGAATATCTAAAAAAAACCCAAAACTCAATGAAAATGTAAAAAAGACCCAAAACCCGCAAAAAAACCCCTCAAAAACATAAAATCCTAAAAACATTAAAAAACCCAAAACCCCTAAAAATCCTAAAAATCCTAAAACCACAAAAAAATCTAAAAACCCAAAAAACCCCAAAAAATGTTTAAAAACCCTAAAAAACCATAAAACCCCTAAAAACACAAAAAAAACCCAAAAACCCTAAAAAACCAAAAGGACCCTAAAAACCATAAAACCCCTAAAACCCTGCAAAATCACGAAAACCCATAAAAAAAACAAAAACCGAAAAAAACCTAAAAAACCCCAAAAAATATTTGAAAATGTAAAAAATCCTGAAAACTAAGGAAAAACCCCTAAAAACCCTAAAAACCCATAAAAACCTTTAAAAAAATTAGAAAAACAATAAAACAACTAAAAAATATAAAACTCTAAAAACCCTTTAAACCAATTAAAACGTTAAAAAACTCTAAAAATTCTTAAAACCCCTAAAAATTCAAAAAATACCCTTGAACCCAAAAAATCCTGAAAACCCTAAAAACCTTTGAAAACCCCTAAAAACCCTCAAAATCCCTAAAAACCATAAAAAAACATAAAAACCATTAAAATACTAAAAAACTCTTAAAAATCCACAGACCATAAAAAATATTTAAAAAACTCCTAAAATCCATAACAACGTAAAAAACACTAAAACCCTAAAAATTCCCTTAAAACCACCCAAGCCCATAAAAACCTTAAAAAACCATAAAAACCCTAAAACCACTAAAAACTCTAAAACCCCTTTACCTAAAAAGGTTTAAAAACCAGGAAAACCCTAAAAACTCAAAAAAACACCTAAAAACCCTAAATAATAAAAAAAACCAGAAAACCCCCTAAAAATCCCTGATAAAGTAAAAACCATAAAAAGCCTTGGGAAACCATAAAACCACTAAAAATATTTAAAATCCCATAAAAACTACGAAAATAACTAAAAAAATCCAATAACCCTTAAAACCATTAAAAACATTTCAAAACTCTAAAAACCCATAAATCCAAATCTAAACTGAACCCAGATGAATTATATCTTCCCCTCCCAATCCCCAACACCCCTTGGAAAGACATACCAATGAAATTTATTGTGGACTTACCAAGAAACAAGCGGGTGATATTCCATTTTTTTTGTGGTGGATCAGTTTTCTAAAATGTAACACTTTATTCCTTGTCACAAAAAAATGATGCCACTAATATTTCAACACTTTTATTTTAGGAAGTAGACAAACTATGGAATGCCAAGGATGATTTTATTGGATCACGACACAAAATTCATTAGTTACTTTTGGAAGACCATGTAGAGAAAATTGGGTACAAAGTTACTATTTTCCACTGATTTTCATCTAAAAACTAATTGGAAAACAAAGGTGGGGAATCAGACACTATCATCTCTTCTATGAATAATTTTCATGAAGAATCTCAAGAATTTGGAGGAGTGTTAGGCCACATGTGGAATTCACATATAACATGGCTAAGCATTCCACTACTCAATATTCTATATTTCAAATTGTTTACGGTTTTAACCCCCTTGCCCCTATTTATCAATTTCCTTTGCCTTTCCAGGAAGAAAATCATATGGATGCGAAAGGGCGTGAAGAATTCATCAAGAAACTCCATGAAAATGTAAGGAAAATTATCAAGCGGATGACCCAGAAATATTTCCCAACAAGAAGAAATCAAAACTCATTCCTTGAGAAGACGAACCTTTCTGAGAGCTCAAGAATATTAACAACAATGCTTACAAGATAGATCTTCCAGGTGAGTATGGTGTGAGTGCCACTTTTAATGTTTCTGATCTTTCTCCTTTTTTGGGTGTAGAGGATGAAGAGTCGTGGATGACTCTTTTTCAATAGAGGGAGGATGATGAGAACCATGTTGAAGGCACTGAGTTGATTACCCAGGTGGAGGAGTTGGATTTGCAAGGCTCAATGAAGTGAGTGAGATTTAAGAAGTTGAATGCAAAAATGGGTGCCCATCTCATTTCATTAATGGTCTTATGGATCTCTCCTTGCATTGATGGAGAAAATGGGCCTATTATATCACTTATTCAAGCCCAAACACGATGTGTAAAGCTTGGCCCACACAGTTGCATGAATTTTGGAAGCCTTGCCCAGGATTTTAGAATGGTATATTTTGACACCAAAGTCAAATTTGGTGGGTTAGGCCCTCAAAATCAAATCCTGCGGGCTATGGTTGGAAAGTTGTGTGCTTATTTTCAAAAAGTTTTTGGTAGACGTTATCTTTTTGATTTTAAGGGAACAAAGTAGGTTTATCCTTTATGACTTTAGGGTATTAGACCCTTGACTATTGTATCACCCCTTGGCTATAAATATCCACCCCCATGGCACCTGTATGGCATTCAAGATTGATATAGAGAGATTATTCTTTATTTCTCTCTGTTGTGTGAGGATTGCTTCAGTCCCCCCCTCATGCCGCGAAGATCGAGCCACCCCTGCATCTCGCAGCAAAACCCTAAAAACCCCAAAAAACTCTAAACACCTCAAAATCCAAAAAACCCCTAAAAACAATAAAAAAATCCCAAAAACCCTTAAAATCCATGAAAATGAAAAAAACACAAAAACCCTGAAAACCCCTGAAAACCCCTGAAAACCCCTGAAAACCATAAAACCCCGAAAAACTCTAAAAAACCTAAAAACCCATAAAAATCCTAAAAACCACTAAAAACTCTAAAACCCATAAAATACCTAAAAACATTTAAAACTCTAAAAAGCCCTAAAAATAAATAAATAACCATAAAAACCCAAAAAGGTCCTAAAAATACTAAAAACACTCAAAACCATGAACTACTAAAAAACCCTAAAAACCCTCAAAATCCCTAAAAAACCTAAAAACCCTAAAAACCCCAAAAATACTAAACCCCCCTAAAAATGCATGAAAATGTAAAAAACCCTAAAAACTCTGAAAACCCCTTGAAAACCATAAAATCCCCTAAAACCATAAAACCCCATAACAACCCTAAAAACCCACTACAAACTCTATAAAAACCTTAAAACCTCTAAAAACTTTAAAAAAACAAAAACCCTTAGAAACCCTCAAAACTCAAGAAACCCTAAAATCCAAAAAATACCCTAAAAACATGAAAACCCTAAAACCAACTAAAAACCCTAAAACCCTAAAAACCATAAAAATCCTAAAAACCACTTAAAATCCATGAAAACTTTAAAATCTCTAAAAACCCTGAAAAACTCCGAAAAACAATAAAAACCCCTAAAACCTTAATATACTTCAAAACTCGTAAAAACCCTAAAAAATCACTAAAAACTCTAAAAACCCTTAAAACCCATAAAAAAGTTAAAAAACTCTAAAAAACCTATAAAACCTTGAAAAAGGAAAAACCCCCCTTAAAAAACCTAAAAAACCCTAAAAAACCTGAAAATCCTAAAAACCCTCAAAATCCCTAAAGTCCCTAAAATCCCTAAAAAACCTTAAAAACTGTAAAAATCCTGAAAACCATTCAAAATCCGTGAAAATTCAAAAAAAAACTAAATTGCCTAAAAAAACACTTAAAAACCATAAAACCCCAAAAAACCTTAAAACACTAAAACCCCATAAAAACCCCCAAAAACCCATGAGAAACCCTAAAAACCCTTCAACCCCTAAAAATATTAAAAAACTATAAAAAACAATAAAAACCCTCAAAAAATAAAAAAACCCTACAAACATAAAAGGCCCTAAAACACAAAAAAACTCTAAAAACCCAAAAAACCCTGAAAACCTAAAAGCCCTAAAAATCCATAAAAACCCTAAAAACCAAAAAAATCTTAAAACCGCCCTAAAAATCCATGAAATCATAAAAACCCTAAAAACTTGAAAAACCCATGAAAATAATAAAAACCCCTAAAAACCTTAAAAAAACCTAAAACCCATAACACCCTAAAAACCCACTAAAAATTCTAAAAACCCTTTAAACCCGTAATAACGTTATAAAATTCTAAAAAACCTTAAAAATCCTAAAAACCCAAAAAGACACTAAAACCCCTTAAAACCCCTAAAAGCCCTAAAAACCTCTGAAACCCCTAAAACCCTAAAAATCCCTAAAACTTTAAAAAACTCTAAAAACCATAAAAATCCTAAAAAACTCAAAAAACCCAAAAAAACAAAAGGACCCTAAAAACTCTTAAAACCCCTAAAAACGCTAAAAACCCCAAAAACCCCTAAAAACCCTCAAAATCACAAAAAACCCTTAAAACCATAAAAATCCTAATAAACCCAAAAAATCAATGAAAACGTAAAAAATCCATAAAACCTTGAAAACTAGAAAAACCCATAAAAACAATTAAAAACCCTAAAAACCCATAAAATCCCCAAAACCAAGAAAAACTCTAAAAACCATTTAAACCCCTAAAAATGTTAAATAACTCTAAAAAACCTTCAAAAACCTAAAAACTTGAAAAAAAAACATAAAACCCCAAAAAGATCCTAAAAACCCCTAAAAACTAACAAAAAATCATAAAACACAAAAAGTCCATAAAAACCCTAATAACCCATGAAAACCACTAAAACCCCCAAAATCTCAAAAACCCTGGAAAACCCTAAAAACCCTAAAAATCCTAAAAAATCCCTAAAAATCCTTGGAAATGTAAAAAAACCCAAAACACCCTGAAACCCCCTTGAAAACCATAAAACCCCTCAAAAACCTAGAAAACACTAAAAACCCAAAAAAACCCTTAAAATAACAAAAAACTCTAAAAAACCTTAAAACCACAAAAATGTTCAAAAACTGAAAAAAAACCTTAAAAGCCCAAAAATGCTCAGAAAACCCATTAAAACCAAAAAGTCTATAAAACCCTATAAAACCCTTAAAACCCTAAAAAACTCAAAAAACCTTCAAAATCCAAAAAACCCTAAAAACCCTTAAAACCATAAAAATCCTAAAAACCCTAAAAATCAATTAAAGCTTAAACCCCTAAAAACCCTAAAAAATTCATGGATACCATAAAAACCTTAAAACCTCATAAAAACCTAAAAACCACTAAAAACTATGAAAACCCTTTAAACACCTAAAAAACATTAAAAACCCAAAAGGTTGTAAAAACCCTAAAATCCCTAAAAATGATAAAAATCCAAAAAAACCTATAAAAATCAATGAAAATGTAAAAAACCCTAAATACACTAAAAAACCCCCAAAAACTCTAAAACCCGTGAAAATCCCTAAAAACATTAAAAACTCAAAAACCCCAAAAAAAACCCAAAACCCCAAAAAAACTCTAAAAACCCTTTATACCCCAAAAAATGTTAAAAACCCTAAAAACCAAAAAACCATAAAATGACTCAAAAAAACCCAAAAAACACCATAAATCCCGGAAATCCCTAAAACTCCAAGAAAAACCCTAAAAACCCTCAAAATCCCTAAAAATTAAAAACCCTGAAAACCCCTTAATAACATAAAAACCCCTAAAACTGCTCAAAACCCCATAAAAAATCCTAAAACACACAAAACTCTAAAAACCCTTAAAACCTCTAAAAATGTTAAAAAATTTGAAAAACCCAAAAAAAACCTTAAAAACCCAAAAAAAACCCAAACCCCAAAAACCCCAAAACCCTTGAAAATCCCTAAAAACCCTTAAAACCACGGAAAAAGCCTAGAAACCCTCAGAATCCCTAAAACCCTAAAACCCATAAAAATCATAAGAAACCCCTAAAAATCCATTAAAACATAAAAAAAGCTAAAAAAGCTAAAAAAAACCCCTAAAAGCCATAAACCCCATGAAAACCTTAGAAAATCCTAAAAACCAAAAAAGACCTTAAAACCCCCAAAAGTCCCTAAAACCCTTAAAATACCCAAAAAACAATAAAAATCCGAAAAGACCCCTAAGAATCCATGAAAACGAAAATCAACCCAAAAACCCCCCTAAAAAACTTAAAAACAATAAAAAACCAAAACCCCCCTAAAAGTCTAGTAAAAACTCTAAAAACCCTTTAAACCCCCAAAAATGTTAAAAAAAACTCTTAAAAACCTCTAAAACCCTAAAAAACTCAAAAATACCAAAAATACCCCAAAATGGCCCTAAAAACCTTGAAAACCCCTAAAAACTCTTTAAAACCCTTAAACCCCTCAAATTCCCTAAAAACCCAAAAAAAACCTAAAACCCATAAAAATCCAAAAAAACCCTAAATATCCATTGAAACGTAAAAAAACCCTAAAAACCCAGAAAAACCCCTAAAAACCATTAACACCCCTCAAAACGTTAAAAATCTATATGAAACCTTTAAAACCCTAAAAAACAGAAAAAAATCCCTAAAACTAAAAGGACTGTGAAACCTTTGAAAATCCTGAAAAACTAAAGAAAACCTAAAAACCCCTAAAAAACCTTAAAAAACCAAAAAACGCCTAAAAACCATAAAAATTGTAAAAAAACCCCTAAAAATCCATGAAAATGTAAAAAACCCTAAATCCACCATAAAAAGCTTAAAACCCCCTAAAACCCATAAAACCCTATAAAAACTAAAAACTCTAAAAACCCTTAAAAGCATAAAAATGTTAAAAATCTCTAGAAAACCATGAAACCCCTAAAGGACCCTAAAAACTCTAAAAATACCTAAAAACCATAAAAATCCCAAAAACCCTTAAAAATACAAGAAAATGTAAAAAACCTTGAAAACCCAAGAAAATCCATAAAACCCCTAAAACCACATAATACCTTAAAAACCACTAAAAACTCTAAAACCCTTAAAACCCCTAAAAAAGTAAAAAACTCTAAAAAACCTTAAAAAACTAAAAACTCTAAAAAAACCTGAAAACCAAATGAAAACTCCTGAAACCCATAAAACCTCAAACTCCCTAAAAACTGCAAAAACCATAAATATCCAAAAAAAACCCAAAAAATCCATCAAAACATAAAAATCCTAAAAACACTGAAAACCCCTTAAAAACAATAAAAATCCCTAAAAACCCAAAAAACCACTAAAAACTTTTAAAACCATTAAATCCCCAAAAAATGTTAAAAAATATAAAAAACCTTAAAACCCAAATAAAGTCAAAAAAACCCCTAAACCCCTTAAAAGACCATAAAACACTCAAAACCATGAAAATCCTAAAAAAACTAAAAGTCAATGAAAATGTAAAAAACCCTGAATGACCCCTAAAAACCATAAAACCCACTAAAAACCTTAAAAAGTCTAAAACCCATACAAAACCTAGACAATAACTAAAAACTCTAAAAACCCTTAAATACCCTAAAAACTCAAAAAAAACCATAAAACCCTAAAAAAATGAAAAAAACTTAGAACCCCAAAAGACCGTAAAAACCCTGAAAATATCTAAAACCCATGAAAACCACAAAAAACACTCAAAATCCCTAAAACCCCTAAAAAACCTAAAAACCATAAAAATCCTAAAACCCCTAAAAATCCATGAAAACATAAAAAACCCTAAAAAATTGGAAAAGAACTTGAAAACCAAAAAAACCCCTAAAAACCTTTAAAAAAACTGAAAGCCCATAAAAATCCTAAAAACAATAAAAACCCTTAAAACCCTTAATAACTTTAAAACTCTAAAAAACATTAAAAACCATAAAAGGTCAATAAAAAGAAAAAAGTCCCTAAAATCCCAAAAAACCCCTAAAACCCTAAAAACATAAAACCCATAAAAATCCCTAAAAATATTAAAAACCCTAAAAACCATAAAAATCCTAAAAACCCATAAAAATTCATTAAAATGTAAAAAACACTGAAAACTCTGAAAAACCCCTAAAAACTATAAAACCCCTAAAAACCTAAAAAACTTTAAAAACCATAAAACCCAATAAAACTCATAAAACCGTCTAAAAACTGTAAAATCCCCTGAAAAACCATAAAAACCCTCAAAATCCCTAAAAACCCTAAAAAACCCTAAAAACCATAAAAACTCTAAAAACTTCTAAATATCCATGAAAACGTTAAAAACCCTAAAACCAGTAAAACCTGTAAAACCCATAAAAAACCCTAATAAAACACAAAAACCTGTAAAAACCTTTCAATCCCTCAAAATCCCAAAAAACCCAAAAACCCATAAAAATCCTATAACCCCCTAAATATCCATGAAAACATACAAAAACCTAAAAACCCAAAAAAACCCCTAAAACCCATAAAACTGCCTAAAACCTTAAAACCTCTAAAAACCAATAAAAACCCTAAAAACCACAAAAAACTCTAAAAACCCTTTAAACCCCTAAAAATATAAATAAAAACTCTAGAAAACTTTAAAAACCCAAAAAAACACAAAAAACCTTTAAAACCCAAAAGGACCCTAAAACCCCTAAACCCGCCCTCAAAATCGCAAAACCCCCCTCCAAATCGCAAAAAAAAACATAAAACCCAAAAAAGAATAAAAACCTTAAAATATCCTAAAAACCCATCAAAAGATAAAAAATCCTAAAACACTCCCATGAAAACCTTAAAAAACGTCAAAAAACCCAAAAAACCCAAAAAACTCAAAAAACCCCAAAAGCCAAAAATACCCTAAAAACCCTGAAAAACCCTAAAAACCCTAAAAACCCATAAAGCCCTCAAAATCCCTAAAAACCTAAAAACACCCTAAAACACAAAAAATCCTAGAAAACCAAAAAAATATTTGAAAACTAAAACCCCTGAAAACCACAAAACCCCAAAAAATATTAAAACCCCTAAAAACCTTTAAAAACTATAAAAACCCCCCAAAAACACTAAAAACCCTTTACACCCCTAAAAGCGTGAAAAACTCTAAAAAACCTTAAAACCCCTAAAAACTCAAAAAAACCCTAAAACCCAGCTAAAAACTCAAAAAACCCTTAAAACCCTAAAAATCTTAAAAAATGCTAAAAATCCTTAAAAATTAAAAAAACCAAAAAAACCCAAAAATACACCTAAAACCCTTAAAACACTAAACACAATAAAATCTCGAAAAAACTCTAAAACCCCTCAAAATCCCTAAAAACCAAAAAAACACAAAAAAACCATAGAAATCCTAAAACCCCCCCAAAAACCAAGAAAACATATTAAACCCTAAAACCCTGAAAAGCCCCTGAAAACTATAAAACCCCTAAAAACCATAAAAACCATAAAACCCCTAAAATCCATAAAAACCCAAAAACCACTAAAAACTCTAAAAACCCTTTAAACACCTAAAAACATTAAAAACTCTAAAAAACCTTAAAACCTTAAAAAACTCAAAAAACACTAAAAACCAAAAAAGACCCTAAAACCCAAAAAACCCATAAAATCCTAAAAACATTAAAAAACCCCCAAACCCCTAAAAATCCTAAAACCACAAAAAAATTCTAAAAACCCTGAAAACCCCAAAAAATGTTTAAAAACCATAAAAACCCTAAAAACACAAAAAAACCCAAAAACCCTAAAAAACCCTAAAAAACCAAAAGGACCCTAAAAACCCTAAAACCCCTAATACCCCCCAAAATCACGAAAACCCATAAAAAACCCTAAAACTGAAAAAAAAACCTAAAAAACCCCAAAAAATATCTGAAAATGTAAAAAATCCTAAAAACTCAGAAAAAACCCCTAAAAACCATAAAAAACCATAAAAACCTTTAAAAAAATTAAAAAAAAAATAAAACCACTAAAAAAACTAAAACTCTAAAAATCCTTTAAACCCATTAAAATGTTAAAAAACTCTAAAAATTCTTAAAACCCCTAAAAATTCAAAAAATACCCTTGAACTCAAAAAATACTGAAAACCCTAAAAACCTTTGAAAACCCCTAAAAACCCTCAAAATCTCTAAAAACCATAAAAAATCATAAAAACCATTAAAATATTAAAAAAACTCTTAAAAATCCACAAAAACCATAAAAAATATTTAAAAAACTCCTAAAATCCATAACAACGTAAAAAAACTAAAAACCCTAAAAAAATCCCTTAAAACCACCCAAGCCCATAAAAACCTTAAAAACCCATAAAAACCCTAAAACCACTGAAAACTCTAAAACCCCTTAACCTAAAAAGGTTTAAAAACCGTAAAAACCCTAAAAACTCAAACAAACACCTAAAACCCCAAAATACCGTAAAACCCTCAAAAACCCTAAAAAACCATAAAAACCCTAAAAACCTTCAAGTTCCCTAAAAACCCTAAAAACCCTAAAAAACCGGAAAAACCTCCAAAAATACCTGATAAAAAAAACCCTAAAAAGCCCTGGGAAACCCTAAAACCACTAAAAATATTTAAAATCCCATAAAAACTACGAAAATAACTAAAAAAACCCAATAACCCTCAAAACCACTAAAAACATTTAAAAACTCTAAAAACCCATAAAAACCCTAAAAAAGTAAAAAAACACTAAAAAACACAAAAGACCCGAAAAATCCAGAAAAATCTATGAAAAACCTTAAAAACACTCAAAATTCCTAAACACCTTGAAAACCATAAAAATCCTAAGAACCCCAAAATCCAGAAAAACCTTAAAAACCCTAAAAATTCAAAAAAACCCTTAAAACCATAAATTCCCCTAAAAACCTTAAAAACTAAAAAATCCATAAAACCACTAAAGCCCCACTAAAATCTATAAATACCCTTACAGCCCAGCCCTTAAAAATGTTAAAAAACTCTCAAAAACTTGAAAATCCATAAAAAACTCAAAAAACCCTAAAAACCCAAAAGTCTCTAAAACCATGAAAACCCCTAAAAATCAATCAAAAATCCTAAAAAACCTTAAAAACAAAAAAAATCTAAAAAACCCTTAAAAATTCATTAAATATAAAGAACCCAAAAAACCATGAAAACCATAAAAATCCCCAAAACCCTTAAATACCCTTAAAACCCCACAAAAACCCTAAAAACCCACTGAACACTCTAAAAACCACAAAATCCCTAAAAACATTAAAAAATAAAAAAATCCCTAAGAACCCTAAAAAACTAAAAAAAAATCCTAAAAACCCAAAAGACCCTAAAAAACATGAAAACACTTAAAAACCAAAAAAACCCCCCGAAAGACCCAAAAAACCCTTAAAATCCCTTAAAACCCTAAAAAAATTTAAAAACCATAATAGTCCTAAAAAAACACTAAGAATACATGAAAACGTAAAAAAACCTAAAAAACATGAAAACCCCTGAAAACCATAAAACCCCCTAAAAACCTTAAAATCCCAAAAAACCTATAAAAAGATTAAAAACCACTAAAAACCCTTTAAACCCCTAAAATTTTGAAAAAAACACTACAAAACCTTACAAACCCAAAAAAACATGAAAAAAAATCATAAAAACCCAAAAGGACCCTAAAAATCAAGAAAAATCGTAAAATCCCTAAAAACCCCTGATAAAACTTAAAACCCCTCAAAATCCTCAAAACCCCTAAAAAACCTAAAATCCTAAAAACCCCCTAAAAACCTTAAATAACCTAAAACACCTAAAAACCCTAAAACTCCTAAAAATCCTAAAAACAATTAAGACCCCTAAAAATTTTAAAAACACTAAAAAACCTTTAATGCCCTAAAAATTGAAAAAACCCTAAAAACCCAAAAAAACCATAAAACCCTCAAAATCCCAAAAAACCCTAAAAAACCTTAAAGCCTATAAAAATACAACCCCCTCCCCCCAATCCATGAAGACATAAAAAACAATAAAAACCTTGAAAACCCCTCAAAAAAGATAAAAACTACAAAAAACCTTAAAGACCCTAAAACTTGACAAATACTTTAAAAACCCTTAAAAGCCCAAAAAACAATAAAATCTCTAAAACACATTAAAACCTGTAAGAACTTAAAAAACAATATAAACCCAATTAGACCTCAAAACCCATAAAACCCTAAAAACCATCAAAATCCCTAAAAACCTTAAAATCCCCTAAAATCCATAAAAAACCCAAAAACCCCCAAAAATCCATAAAAACATAAAAAACCCTTAAAACCTGAAACCCCCCCCCCCCCAAAAAAAACCCCAAATCCCTACAAACCCTTAAACATCCTAAAAACCATAAAAATCATAAAAATCCATGAAAACATAGAAAACCCTAAAAATCCATAAAAACCCCTGAATACCATAAAAACCTCTAAAAACCTTAAAAAACCCTAAACCCCCATGAAACTTTAAACCCCACTAAAAAGTCTAAAAACATATAAAACCCCTGAAAACAATAAAAAACTCTAAATAGCAATAAAAACTCTAAAAAGTAAAAAAAATCGAAAAACCAAAAAGACCCTAAAATCCCTGAAAAACCCTAAAACCCAAACCCCTGAAAAACCCTCAAAATCCCTAACAAACATTAAAAACCAAAAAAATCCTAGAAAACTACTAAAAATCCATGAAAACTTAAAAACCTAAAAACGCTGAAACCCCCCTGAAAACCATAAAACCCCCTAAAACCCCCCAAAACCATAAAACGACTAAAAACTCTAAAAACCCTTAAAACCCATAAAAATGTTAAAAAATTATAAAAAAACTTAAATACACTCAAAAAATAAAAAAAAACTCGAAAAATTCAAAAAGACCCGAAAAAACCCTGAAAACCCCTAAAAACCATAAAAGTCATAAAACCCCTAAAACCCATGAAAACCTAAAAAATCCCTAAAAACCCGAAAAAACCCTTTGAAAACTAAAAAACCCCTAAAAACCTTAAAAACCCTAAAACCCATAAAACCCCTAAAAACTACTAAAATATCTAAAATCCTTTAAAACCCCTTAATTTTATTAAAAAACTCTAAAAAACCTTAAAACCCATAAAAACCCTAAAAATCCAAAAGGCCCTGAAAAACACTAAAAATCCTAAAAACCCCCTAAAATCCCTCAAAATACATAAAAAATATAGAAAACCCTAAAAACCATAAAAATCTTAAAAGATCCCTAAAAATCCATGAAAACATAAAAAAATTTAAAAACCTTAAAAACCAAAAAAACTGAAAAAAAACATAAAAAAACATAAACCCCATAAAAACCCTAAAACCACCTAAAAATCCAAAAACCCATAAACCCCCTAAAAATCCAAAAACCCTTAAAACCCCTAAAAACATTAAAAACTCTAAAAAACCCAAAAAACACAAAAAGACCTTAAAAACTCTAAAAACCCTTGAAAACCCCTAAAACCCCTCAAAATCACTAAAAACCCTAAAACCCTAAAAACCATAAAAATCCTAAGAGAATTCTAAAAATCCATGAATATGTAAAAAAAAACCTAAAAACCCCCCCGAAGACCATAAAACCCCCAAAAACCCTTAAAAAACACAAGAACCCATAAAACCACTGAAAACTCTAAAAACCCTATAAACCCTAAATACCCAAAAGACCGTAAAAACCCTGAGAACCCCTAAAAAACCTAAAAAACTCTTAAAAAGCATAAAAGCACTAAAAATCCCTAAAAACCCTAAAAACCATAAAAATCCTAAGAAACCCCTAAAAATCCATGAAAATGCAATGAACCCTAAAAAACATGAGAAACCCTAAAAAAGCATAAAACCATTAAAAACCTTAAAAATCCATAAAAACCCAAAGAGACCATAAAAACTCAAAATGTCCCTAAAAACTTTGAAAAAAACCTAAAAACCTCTCAAAACCCTAAACCCCTCAAAATCTCTAAAAATATTTAAAAAATCCTAAAAATCATAAAAATCCTGAAAAAACCCCAAAAATCCATGAATATGTAAAAACCCCTAAAACCCCCTAAAAACCTTAAAAACCCTAAACCCCCATAAAAACAACTAAAAACACTAAAAATACTTAAAACCCCTAAAAACATTAAAAACTCTAAAAACCTTAAAACCCAAAAAAAAACTCCAAAAAACCCTAAAGCCCACAAAAGATCATAAAAACCCTAAAAACCCTATAACCGCACGAAAAAACGTAAAAACCCTCAAAATCCTTAAACCCTCAGAAAAAACCCAGAATGCTAGGTTTTAGAGATGCCTTTTTGGTTTAGTAGCTTTTGGTTGCTCATGTTGGGGAGGAGTTTTTATGCTTTTGGTTCTAGTTGTATTTTGATGTGCTTCATTGGGCTTGAAAGTTGGTGACGGTCTATTTCTTGCTTGGCTAGGGTGCATCAGGTTGTGGAATTTTGCAAAATCTTGCTTGTGGATAAGAATAGTGGACTGTGAAATGCTGGTCTTTGGATTGGGTTTTGCTTCTTGTTTTTTTTTGTTTTTGAGCTTTAGGATAGTTGTTTCACCCATACACTATAAAAACCCATAAAAACCTTAACCCCCCCCCCCAAAAAAAAACCCAAAAAATCCTAAAATGAAACTAAAAACTCTAAAAACCTAAAAAAACCCTAAAAACATTAAAAAAATTAAAAAAATTAAAACTAGAAGAAACTCAAAAAACACCTAAAAATCCAAAAAGAACCTAAAAACCCTGAAAAATTCTAAAAACCCCTTAAAACCCTAAAAAATCCCAGTACGGCCTAAAAATACATGAAAACATAAAACCCCCAAAATCAATAAGAAACCCTTAAAAACAATAAAACCCCTAAAACCCTTAAAAAAACCCTAAAAGCCCATAAAAATCCTAAAAACCACTAAAAACCCAAAGAACCCCTGAAAATGTTACAAAAATCTGAAAAACCTTAAACCCATAAAAAACTCAAAAAAACCCTAAAAACCCAAAATGACCCTAAAATCCCTCGAATTACCTAAAAACCTTGAAAACCCTAAAAACTATAAATACCCCTAAAAAATCCTAAAAAACCCTTAAAATCACTAAAAACCCAAAAAATCCAACCCCCCCCCCCAATGTAAGAGACGCTAAAACCTTGAGAACCCCCTGAAAACCAAGAAACACACTAAAAAACATCAAAAACCCTAAAAACCCATAAAAATTCTAAAAAACCACTAAAACTCTAAAAACCAATAAAACCACTAAAACCCCTAAAATGTTAAAAAACTCTATAAAACCCTAAAAACCCTAAAATACTCTGAAAACCCTTTAAACCCTAAAACTCTTGAAAACCCCACAAAACCTTCAAAATCTCTAAAAACCCTCAAATATCTAAAAACCACAAAAATCCTAAAAAATCCCTAGATATCCATTAAAACGTAAAAAACCATAACAACCTTCAAAAAACCATGAAACCATAAAAATCCATAAAACCCATAAAAATACTAAAAACCTTAAAAACCCTAAAACCCACTAAAAATTCTAAAAAGACTTAAAACCCATAAAACTTTAAAAAACTCAAAGAAAACCCTAGAACACAAAAAGAAATAAAAAACATGAAAAACACTAAAAACCTAGGAAAATAAAACATTCATCAAAATCCCAAAAACCCAAAAAAACACTAAAAACCATAAAAAACCTAAAACCCCCTAAAAATCCATGAAAATGTAAGAAACCGTAAAAATCTTGAAAAAAACACGAATACCATTAAAACCCTTAAAAACCTTAAATACCGTAAAAACCCATAAAACCCCTAAAAATCCATAAAAAACTCAAAAAACCCTTAAAACCCTAAAAATGATAAAAATCTCTCAAAAACCTTAAAAAACCTAAAAAAATCAAAAAACCCTAAAACCCAAAAATACCCTAAAAACCCTGAAAAACCTTAAACCCCTAAAAACACTTAAAAACCCTCAAAATCCCTAAAAACCCCTAAAAACTAGAAAAATCCTAAAAAAGCCCATAAAAATACATGAAGACATAAAAAATCCTAAAAACTGTGAAAAAACTCTAAAACCCCTAAAAACCCTGGAAAAACCCTAAAAACCAAAAAACCCCTAAAAGCCTTAAAAACCATAAAAACCCATAAAAACCCTAAAACCCATTAAAAAATATAAAACCCTCAAAGTTCATAAAAACGTTATAAAACTCTAAGGAAACATAAAAACCCTAAAAACTCAAAAAAAACCCCTAAAACCCAAAAAGACTCTAAAAACCATAAAAACCCCTACAAAACCTAAAAACATTTGAAAACCCCTAAAAACCATAAAGATCCCTAAAAACCCTAAAAACACAAAAAATAATAAAAAACCTAAAAAACCTTTAAATATCAATGAAACCCTAAAAAATCCAAAAAACTCCAAAAAATCCCCTGAAAACCGAAAAACACCTAAAAACCTTGAAAACCCTAAAAATAAATAAAATCCCTAAAAACCAATGTAACTCTGAAAACCATTAAAATACCTAAAAACGTTAAAAAACTCTAAAAACCCTTAAAACCCTAAAAAAGTCAAAAACCCCTAAAACTCCAAAAAGACCATAAAAACCCTAAAAACCATAAAAATCCCTAAAACCCTAAATCCCCTAAAAACCTGTAAAAACCATCAAAATCCATAAAACCCCTAAAAATGAAAAACTTAAAAGCCCTAAAAATCCATGAAAATTTAAAAACCCCTAAAAGCCAAAAAAACCCCTAAACTGTAAAAACCCATAAATCCACTAAAAACTCTAAAATGCATTTAAAAATATAGAAACTTTATAAGATTCTAAAAACCCATAAAAAACCCAAAAAACTTAAAAAACCCTAAAAACAAAAAAGACCCATCAAATCCTAAAACCATAAAAACCCTAAACCCCTGAAAACCCCTAAAAACCCTAAGAACCCTCAAAACCCTACAAAACCATAAAAAGATTAAAAATCATAAAAAACCCTAAAAATGAAAGAAAACGTAAAAAACCCGAAAAACCCATTAAACCATAAAACCACTTAAAATCCTTAAAAAACCCTAAAAACCCATAAAACCCCTAAAATCCACTAAAAACTTAAATACCCCTAAAAATGTTTAAAAAACACTTTAAACCCTAAAAAACTCAAAAAAACCCTAACCCCCCCCCAAAGACCGTAAAACCCTGAAAACCCCTAAACCAATAAACACCCCTTAAAAACCCTATAAACCCCAGAAATCTCAAAAAACCCTAAAAAACCCTAAAGACCATAAAATTCTTAAAACCAAAAAAATATCTATGAAAACATAAAAAACCCTAAAAACCCCGAAATCCCCTTGAAAACCATAATAAACCTAAAAACCTTAAAAACCAAAAAAACCAAAAAACACTTGAAACCCCCTAAACCTTTTAAAATCTCAAAATCCCAAAAAAGAATAAAAATATTAAAAAAACCAAAAAATCTATTAAAATATAAGAACCCCAAAAACCTTGAAAAATCCCTCAAATCCCTAAAAACTCCAAAAAACATTAAAACATCTTAAAACCTAAAAAACCACTACAACTCTAAAAACCATTAAATCCCTTCAAAAACCCTAAAAACCCCCAAAAACCCTAAAATCCCTAAAACCCCTAAAAACCCTAAACCCCTAAAAATCTTAAAAAAAACCCTAAAACCTCATAAAAACCCTTTAAACTCTAAAAACCCTTTAAAGCCCAAAAAACCTTAAAAAATCCAGAAACCATAAAAACCATAAAAAACTAAAAAACCAGAAAAACCCAAAATCCCAAAGGACCCTAAAAAACTTGAAAGATCCTAAAATCCTTGATAACCCTAAAAACCCTCAAAATTATGAAAAACCCTAAAAAACCCTAAAAACCAAAAAATCTAAATAAAACCCATAAAAATCAATGAAAATTTAAAAAACCCTATAAACCCTGAAAACCCCCTAAAAACCATAAAAACCATAAAACCACTGAAAACTTAAAAACCACAAAACCCACAAAACCCCTAAAAACTATTAAAACTCTAAAAACCATTAAGACCCCTAAAATGTTAAAAACTCTAAAAATTCTAAAAAACTCAAAAAAAACTCTAAAATCCCAAACAGACACTAAAAAACTTGAAAACACATAAAAACCATCGAAAAGCCTAAAAACTTTCAACATCCCTAAAAACTCAGAAAACCCAAAAAAACCATAAAAATCCTAAAAAACCCATAAAAGTCCATGAAAATGTAAAAACCCTAAAAACAATGAAACCCCCTAAAAACCATAACCCCCCTAAAAACATTAAAAAACCAAAAAACCTGATTAAAACCATAAAAACCCACTGAAAAATTTAAAAACTATTTAAACCCCTAAAAACGTTAAAAAACTCAAAAAACCTAAAAATCCTAAAAACCCCTAAAAAACTTAAAAAAACCTAAAAATGCATAAAAAACTCTAAAAACCACTAAAAACTCTAAAAACCCATTAAACCCCAAAAAATGTTAAAAAACTATAAAAACCTTTAAAACCCCAAAAAAATCAAAAATACCCTAAATACCTATGAAACACTGAAAACCTCAAAAACTGTTAAAACCCCTAAAAAGCTTAAAATCCCGAAAATCCCTAAAAACCCATAAAAACCCATAAAACCCATAAAAACCATAAAATCCTCAAAAACCCTAAAAACCTTGAAAAACCCTTAAAACCCCATTAAAACAATACCCCCCCAAAAGACCCTACACACCCTGAAAACACCTGAAAACCCTTAAAAACTCTAAAACCCTTAAAACTCTAGAAAACTCAAAAAAATCCTATAAACCCCAAAAGACCCTACACACCCTGAAAACCCCTGAAAACCCCTAAAAACTCTAAAACCATCCAAAAACCATAAAATCCTCTAAAAACCCATAAAACACTAAAAACCACTAAAAACCTTTAAAACCCCCCAAAAACCTTAAAAAGAACTAAAACACCTTAAAACTCAAAAATCCCTAAAAACACAAGAGACACTAAAAACCCTAAAAAACACTAAAAACCATAAACATCCTAAATAACCCCTAAAAATCAATGAAAATATAAAAACCCTATAATCCCTAAAAACCACAAAACCCCTAAAAACCCTAAAAAATCCATAAAACCCCTAAAAACCCTAAGAAAACCAGAAAACCCCCAAAACTACTAAAAACTCTAAAAAACCTTAAAACCCCCCAAAACATTAAAACCCTCTAAAAAACCTTAAAAACCCTAAAAAACTCAAAAAAAAACTTGAAAACCCAAAAAGATCCTAAAAACCTAAAAAACCATAAAAACATATGAAAACCCCTAAAACCCTCAAAATCCCTAAAAACACTAAAAAAACACTAAAACCATAAAAATCCTAAAAACCCTAAAATCCATGATAATGTAAAAACCCTAAACACCCTAAAATACCCCAGAAATCCAGAAAACCCCCTAAAACCTTAAAAAACCATAAAACCCCATAAAAACCCTAAAACCACAAAAAACTCTAAAAACCCCTCAAAATCCATAAAAATATTAAAAAATATAAAAAACCTAAAAAACCATAAAAACTCAAAAAACCCCTAAAATCCATGAAAAACACTAAAAACCCTGAAAACCCTAAAAACCCCTCAAAATTTCAAAAAACCGAAAAACCATTAAAACACCAAAAACCCTAAAAACTGCTAAAAACCATGAAAAGCCTAAAACCCCTCAAAATGCCTAACACCCTAAAAACCATAGAAATCCTAAAAACCCCATAAAAACAATGAAAATATAAAAAACCCTTAAAACCCCTAAAACCCCTAAAACCATTACAAAACCCTAAAATCCCATTGAAACCATAAAAACCCATGAAAAACATTACAAACCCATAAAGCCCCTAAAAATGTAAAAAAATATAAAAAACCCATAGAAACCCTAAAAAGTCAAAAAAACCCTAAAAACCAAAGAAGATCCTAAAAACTCTAAAACCCTAAACCCCCCCCCCTGAAAATCCCTAAAAATCTCTAAAACCCCTAAAAACCCTAAATCCATAAAAATCCTAAAAAACCCCTCAAAGTCTATGAAAACAAAAAAAACCCTAAAACCCTAAAAACCCCCTAAAAACCATAAAATTCCCAAAAAACCTTAAAAAACCAAAAAACCCATAAAATCCCTAAAAACCACTAAAAACTCTAAAAACCCTTAAAACCCTAAAAACATTAAAAAACTCTAGAAACCTTAAAAGCCCAAAAAACTCAAAAAAACAAAAAAGAAAAAATAGACCCTAATTAACCTTAAAAAACAATAAAAATCCTAAATCCCTAAAATCCCTAAAAACCCTAGAAACCATAAAAATCATAAAACCCCCTAAAAGTCCAAGAAAATGTAAAAAAAACTAAAAACCCTGAAAACCCCCTTAGAACAGTAAAAACTTCTAAAAACCATAAAATCCCTAAACACCCTAAACTGATAGGAAAACAAAGGTTGTGAATCATACACTATCATCTCTTCTATGAACAATTTTCATGAAGAATCTAAAGAATTTGGAGGAGTGTTAGCCACATGTGGAATTCACATATAACATGGCTAAACATTCCACTACTCAATATTCTCTATTTCAAATTGTTTACAGTTTAAACCCTCTTGCCCCTATTTATCTAGTTCCTTTACCTTTGCAGGAAGCAAATAATATGGATGCGAAAGGGTGTGAAGAATTCATCAAGCAACTCCATGAAAATGTAAGGAAAAATATCAAGCGAATGACTCATAAATACATTGATCTTGCAAAAAAGGGTCGCAAGCAAGTGTTGTTCAAACCCGATGACTTAGTTTGGATTTTTATGCGAAAGGAAATATTTCCCAACAAGCAGAAATCAAAACTCATTCCTTGAGAAGATGAACCTTTCTGAGTGCTCAAGAATATTAACAACAATGCTTACAAGACGGCTCTTCCAGGTGAGTATGGTGTAAGTGTCACTTTCAATGTTTCTGATCTTTCTCCTTTTTTGGGTGTAGAGGAGGAAGAGTCGTGGATGACTCCTTTTCAATAGTGGGAGGATGATGAGAACAATGTTGAAGGCACTTAGTCGATTGCCCAGGTGGAGGAATTGGATTTGCAAGGCTCTATGATGTGAGGGAGATTTAAGAAGTTGAATGCAACAATGGGTGCCCATCTCATTTCATTAATGGTATTATGGATCTCTCCTTACATGGATGGAGAAAATGGGCCTAGTATATCACTTATTTAGGCCCAAACGCGATGTTTAAAGCTTGGCCTACACAGTTGCATGAATTTTGGAAGGCTTGCCCAGGATTCTAGAATGGCATATTTTGACACCAAAGTCAAATCTGGTGGGCTAGGCACTCAAAATCAAATCATGCGGGCTATAGTTTGAAAGTTGTGTGCTTCTTTTCCAAAAAAAAATTGGTAGACTTTATCTTTTTTAATTTAAGGGAACAAAGTCGGTTTATGCTTTATGACTTTAGGGTATTAGACCCTTGACTATTTTATCACCCCATGGCTATAAATATCCACACCCATGGCACTTGTATGGAATTCAAGATTGATATAGAAATATTATTCTTTGTTTCTCTCTTTTGTGTGAGGACTGTTTCAGTCCCCCCCCCCTCATGCCGTGAAGATCGAGCCACCCCCTGCATCTCGCAGCAAAACCCTAAAAACCCCTAAAAAACTCTAAACCCCTCAAAATTGAAAAAAAACCCTAAAAACAATAAAAATCTTTAAAACTATTAAAATCCATGAAAATGAAAAAAACACCAAAACCCTGAAAACCCCTGAATACAATAAAACCCCAAAAAAATTTAAAAACCAGAAAATTACATAAAAATCCTAAAAACCACTAAAAACTCTAAAACCCCATAAAATACCTAAAAACATTTAAAACTCTAAAAAACCTAAAACACCTAAAAAATAAATAAAAAAACATAAAAACCCAAAAGCTCCTAAAATTACTAAAACATTCAAAACCATAAAACTACAAGAAAACCCTAAAAACCCTCAAAATCCCTAAAAAATATAAAAACCTTAAAAACCACAAAATACTAAAACCCCCTAAAAATTCATGAAAATGTAAAAAATCCTAAAAACCCTAAAAACCCACTAAAAACTCTAAAAAACATGAAAACCTCTAAAAACATTAAAAATAAATAAAAAAACCCTTAGAAACCCTCAAAACTCAAGAAACCCTAAAAACCAAAAAATACCCCTAAAAACCTAAAAAACCATAAAACCCACTAAAAACACTAAAACCCCTCAAAATCCCTAAAAACCCTAAAAACCATAAAAATCCTACAAACCCCTTAAAATCCATGAAAACCGAAAAATCTCTAAAAACCCTGAAAAACTCCGAAAAACCATAAAAATCCCTAAAAACCTTAATATTCTTTAAAACCCATAATAACCCTAAAAAACCACTAAAAACTCTAAAAACCCTTTAAACCCCTAAAAATGATAAAAAAAACTCTAAAAAACCTATAAAACCTTGAAAAAGGAAAAACCCCCTTAAAAAACCTAAAATACCCTAAAAAACCTAAAAATCCTAAAATCCCTCAAAATCCCTCAAAATCCCTAAAAAATCTTAAAAACCGTAAAAATCCTGAAAACCTTTAAAAATCCATGAAAATGAAAAAAAATAAAGTGCCTAAAAAACACTTAAAACCATAAAAACCCAAAAAACCTTAAAACCCTAAAACCCCATAAAAACCCCAAAAAACTATTAAAAAATCTAAAAACCCTTCAACCCCTAAAAACATTAAAAAACTCTAAAAAACCATAAAACCCTAAAAAAATAAAAAAAACTCTAAAAACACAAAAGGCCCAAAAACACTAAAAAACACTAAAAACCCTAAAAACCCATGATGGCGCCACTCTCGCTTGGTCTCTCCTGCTCGACGCGGCAATTTCTAAGGCTTCCCCTCAGAATCCTTCTCTTTGGATTCGATGAGCTTCGTGATGCAGATCGATGGTGGAAGAAGAGGCGGATACTTGAAGGTGGGGGGTTCTGGCGGGCTGCGACAGGGACTGGCGACCGAGGCTTGGTTGGGATTTCGCAAGGTTTTGGTCTGGATTTGGTAGATCTGGATCGCTTTCTTCACCAGACGTTGTTTTTTTTGCTCCGTGGTGGCAGCGCTGATGTTTCCCCGGTGGATTGGGTGATGACGCTGAGGGTTTCTGCCTTCGATCCAGATCTGAGCTTCCGATGGGTTTCCGTTGACTTTCTGTTCTGCTGCATGTCCCTTTTGGCGCTTCGATTCTATTCTCAGTTTTGGTCTGAATTGGCGATGTTCTTATGTTTGAAGAAAGTGGTCTTATTTGCTTGGAACATGGCTGCGATGAAGATTCAGCGGTGGGGTGCGGGCAAGGCAGACATGGAGTCTGCTTTTAGGGTTTCAGGAGCTGCGGATCTGACAGTGACGCTCGATCGGGGAGGCAAGGTTCATTTTTTTCTTGCTTCTGTCGATCTCCTGGATTTTTGCTGCATGTTGGTTTCTATGTTGGATTTTGGAAGTGCTTTTCATGTTCCTGGTAGCCGCTGTGGTGATGATGATTGGTCTGGTTGTGCTTTATTGTTACTGTTGATTCATGTGCTTGATGCAAGACTTGAGTTCTGCTTCTTAAGGTGGTATTGCTTGCGGTTGATGGGTTATTCTATGGTTTGGTCCTTCGCTTGGCTGCGGGTTATTTGCCACTGGTTTTGCTGTTGGGTGCGAATTAATGGATTGTTGGCTGTTGTATGGTTGAGACGTGATGAAGTTCGGGTTCTTTCTTTGGCTGGCGGTGGCTCTAAAAAAGGGTGTGCTGGAAAATGCTGGTGTTATTTGTTTGCTGTATTTGGTTCTATGCTGCTGTTTAGGGATCTGGATGGCGTGGAGGTACTGGCTGCTGTGGAGGCTGGTGTTTGTGGCACTGGTGATGTGCTGTTATTGGCGGTGAGTCTCCTTTTTCGGGAGTTGTCAGGTGCTTGCTGATTGTTGGGAAGTGATAGTGGTTGGGATTGGCTGCGGTTGTGCTGGTGGTTGATGCTGCTAGTTATGATTGGCTGTGTTGTCGGTTTTGGTACTACTGGTTGCTGGGGCTGGTTGGTTTGGTTGTGCTGCTACTGCTCTGTAGCTGTGATGAATGGATGTGGTGCTGCTGGATGCTGGTACTTGCTGGATGTGAAGTGATGCTGCTGCTATTGTCTATTTTTGAGTCTTTTTCTCTCTTTGTTTTTCTTTTTTGGCGTGGGTTGTAAGGGGCTTTTGGGTGTGGGTCGATCGACCCCTCCCCTCCCTTGTCTGCAGTGTCTGTGTCTTTTTTGTTTTATAAATTTTGGGGGGGCCAGGAATAGTCTGGACCCGAGCCTTCTTTGCCTAAAAACCCATGAAAACCCTAAAACCCATAGAAATCCCTAAAAACCCTCACAACCAAAAAAATCATAAACACCCCCTAAAATTCCATGAAATCGTAAAAAACTTGAAAAACCCATGAAAATAATAAAAACCCTAAAAACCTTAAAAAACCCTAAAACCCTAAAAAAATCTAAAAACCTTCAAAATCCCTAAAACCCTAAAAACCCTAAAAATAAATTAAAGCATAAAACCCCTAAAAACCCTAAAAAATTCATGGATACCATAAAAACCTTAAAACCCCATAAAACCCTAAAAACCACTAAAAACTCTGAAAACCCTTTAAACACCTAAAAACGTTATAAACACTAAAACACCTTAAAAACCCTAGAAAAACTCTAAAAAACCTTAAAAACCCAAAAAGGTAGTAAAAACCCTAAAAACCCCTAAAAACCCTAAAACTCCCTAAACTCCTTAAAACCCTAAAACCCCCTAAAAACAATAAAAACCCCTAAAAATGATAAAAATCCTAAAAAACCTATAAAAACCAATGAAAATGTAAAAAACCGTAAATACGCTAAAAACCCTAAAAACTATAAAACACTTTAAAATCCCAAAAAAACATTAAAAACTCTAAAAACTCTGGCAGAACTTTTTAACAGCGTCGTTAGTGCGGACAGCAGCGAGCAGATCAAGAACCTCATGCTCACTGTTGTCGCGGCCCTTGCAAGCTATGTGTGGACAACCTGGAATAAGAATGTTTTTGAATCAAAGGCCAACTCCCCCCATGGTGGAATCCTGGTGATCCATAAAGCTGTTCACGTAGTATCTCATATTCAAACTGGAGCAATACATAACAACATGAATGATTTGATCATTTTAAGAACTCTTAGTGTTCCTGGCAGGTGCAAACAACCAACACCCATGAAATTCATCCAGTGGATTCCCCCAATTCTAGATTGGATTAAAGTTAACGTGGATGGCGCCGCATCAGGAGCACTTGGTCTCGCGGGATGCGGAGGTGTCTTTCGTACTTACAGAGGCTTCATCAAGGGATGCTTCTTTCACTTCCTAGGGAGTGGATGCGCCTATGAGGTGGAACTATGGGCCATCATCAAGGCAGTCCAGTTTGCGACACAATTTTCTTGGAAGCCCCTTTGGATTGAGTCCGAATCAATGCTGGTGTTGGAGGCCCTGAGAAGCGGATCAAGAAGGGTACCATGGCGGCTACTCCCGCAATGGATTGAATGCCTCAAAGCTTCACAAGATCCGACCATACATATCACACATGTTTTCTGGGAAGTGAATGTGGTGGCAGATGCACTCTCAAAGAAAGCAATTGAAGATGGGGGCTTCATGTGGTCCTTTGTCACTCCACCTTACTGTACGTCCCTTGTGGACTCAAACATGAAGGGTGATACAGAAAACCGCTTCTGTAGGCCCTCCATGTAAGACCCTGTACCTTTATACTTTTATTTAAATTTGGGGACCAGGCTCGCCTGGTCCTGCACCTTCTTAGCCCTAAAAACGTTAAAAAACTCAAAAAACCCAACAAAACCCTAAAAACTCAAAAAAAAAACAAACCCCAAAAGACCCTAAAAACCCAAAAAAGACCCTAAAACCCTTAAAAATCCCTAAAAACCCTCAGAATCCCTAAAAACCCTAAAACCCATAAAAATCCTAAGAAACCCCTAAAAAACCATGAAAACATAAAAAACCTAAAAAAGTTAAAAAAAACCCTAAAATCCATAAAACCTATGAAAACCTTAGAAAATCGTAAAAACCTAAAAAGACCTTAAAAATCCCAAAAATCCCAGAAAACCCTAAAAAAAATAAAAAACCTAAAAGACCCCAAAGAATCCATGAAAACGTAAAACAACCCTAAAAACCCCCTAAAAACCACAAACCCCCCTAAAAACCGTAAAAACAATAAAATCCCATAAACCCCTAAAAGACCAGTAAAAACTCTAAAAACCCTTAAAACCCCTAAAAATGTTAAAAACTCTTAAAAACCCTAAAAAACTCAAAAATATCCAAAAAAACCCAAAAAGGCCCTAACAACCTTGAAAACCTCTAAAAACTCTTTAAAACCCATAAAACCCCTAAAACCCATAAAAATCCAAAAACACCCAAAATGTCCATTAAAACATAAAAAAACCTAAATACCCTGAAAAACCCCTAAAAACCATAAAAACCCCTTAAAACGTTAAAAATATCAAAGAAACCTTTAAAAACCTAAATAACACAAAAAAATCCCTAAAACCAAAAAGACTCTAAAACCTTTGAAAAGCCTTAAAAACCAAAGAAAACTTGAAAAACCCTAAACCCTTAAAAATCCATGAAAACCCCTAAAAACCTAAAAACCATAAAAATCATAAAAAACCACCGAAAAATCCATGAAAATGTAAAAAACCCTAAAACAACCATAAAAAGCTTAAAACCCCCTAAAACCCATAAAAACCGTAAAAAAACTAAAAACTCTAAAAACCCTTAAAGTCATAAAAAAGTTTAAAAACTCTGAAAACCTTAAAACCCCTAAATACTCAAAAAACACCCCCTAAAACCCCAAAAACCATAAAACTCTAAAAGCCTAAAACCCCTAAAACCCCTATTTACTTTCAAAGTCCCTAAAACCCATAAAAATCCCAAAAACCCATAAATATACAAGAAATTGTAAAAAGCCCTAAAAGCCCTGAAAACCCCAGAAAATCCATAAATCCCTAAAACCATTGAAAACCCCTAAAACCTCATAAGAACCCTGAAAACCACTAAAAATTCTAAAACCCTTAAAACCCTTAAAAATGTTAAAAACTCTACAAAACCATTAAAAAACCATAAAAAACTCAAAAGCTCAAAAAAACCCAGAAACCCCTTGAAAACTCATGAAATCCATAAAACCTCAAACTCCCTACAAACCCTAAAAACTAAAAAAACCATAAATATCCTAAAAAACCCCAAAAAATCCATGAAAACATAAAAATCCTAAAAACACAGAAAACCCCTTATATACCATAAAAACCACTAAAAACCCAAAAAACCAATAAAAATTCTTGAAACCATTTAATCCCCAAAAAATGTTAAAAATTATAAAAAACCTTAAAACCCTACAAAAGTAAAAGAAAACCCTAAAACCCCTAAAAGACCCTAAAACCCTCAAAATCCCTAAAAAACCCTCAAAACCATGAAAATCTTAAAAAAACTAAAAATCATTGAAAACGTAAAAAATCCGGAACAACCCCTAAAAAACCATAAAACCTACTAAAAACCTTAAAAAGTTGAAAACCCCATAAAAACCCAAAAAAATAATTAAAAACTCTAAAAACACTAAAAAACTCGAAAAAACCATAAAACCCTATTAAATCAAAAAAATCTTAAATCCCCAAAAGACCGTAAAAACCCTGAAAAAACCTAAAACCACTGAAAACCACAAAAAACCATCAAAATCCATAAAACCCCTAAAAAACCTAAAAATCATAAAAATCCAAGAACCCCTAAAAATCCATGACAACATAAAAAACCCTAAAAAATTGGAAAAACCCTTGAAAGCCATAAAACCCCCTAAAAACCATTAATTTTTTTTAAAAAACTACAAACCCATAATGATGCGAACCATGCGGAAGGCACAGAGTCGATTGCTCGGGTGGAGGAATTGGATTTGCAAGGCCCAATGACACGAGGAAGATTAAAGAGGTTGAATGCTTCAATGGGCGCTCATCTTGCTTTATTAAAGGCCCAATGGGTATTACCTTGCATGGATGGAGCAAATGGGCCTATAATATCACTTATTCAAGCCCAAAATTGATGATTAAAACTTGGCCCACATGGTTGCACGAATTTGGAGGCCTTGCCCACATGGAGGATTCTAGAAATGGCATCTTTGGACACCAAAGTCAAATCCGGTGGGCTATGCACTCAAAGTCAAATCCGGTGGGCTATGTTGGAAAGTTGTGTGCTTCTTTTCCAAAAGTCTTTGTTGGCTTTTATCTTTTTGACTTTTAAGGGGACAAGGTAGGTTTAGACTTTATGACTTTAGGGTATTAGACCCTTGACCATTGTATCACCCCCTTGGCTATAAATAGCCACCCCATGGCTTTGTATTGGCATTCAAGACTTAATTTGAGAGCTTATGCTTTGTTTCTCTCCGTTGTGTGAGGATTATCCCGGGTTTTCCCCTTGCTCTTGTGTATTCTTGCCTTGTCAATCTACAAGTTAGATTGGTGATCCAAGTTCACAAAGCCCCCAATTCCGTGCCTCAACCCAAGTGCGTTGTTGTGTGGATTGGCCATCACACCCCTCCCTTGAGTGTGTTGTCTAAGTAGTAGGTCACGCTCCATATAGCGTAGGTTGACTACTTGCTTCCACTATCCATACCCTTCACTCGTCACTGAGCCCCAAACCGCATCCATCATCCGCCGCCCTACGCCGTGAAGATCGGGCCACCCCGTGCGTCTCGCATCAGTTGGTATCAGAGCTCCGGTTGACACGATAGGCATCTATCCCTTCATTTACTTTAATTCTATCCATTACCCTCCTTATCTTTCCATATTATTCACCCATTCAACAAAAAAAAAATCCATTTTTCTTGAAAGCCTCCCGAATTGTCCTTGTTTGTGCAAGCTTGGATTATTATAAATTGAGCCAAATTTTCATTCATCTTCTTTCCGCATTTAATTCTCTATATGTGATTTGTATCCGGCAAAAAAAAAATCTCAACTCATCATTTTGTGCTTTTCAAAATTAAGCACATCCTTTATTTGAGAGATTTAGAAAAAAAAATTGTCTTACTCTCCGTTCAATCATCTTGTGCTTTAAAACTCCAAGCACAACACTTTTTGGGGAGAATTGACAAAAAAAAAGCAAAAAAAAAGAGCGGATACAATTACTCCTTTGTGCTTTACATTATTAGCACTTTCCATTTCTATATATAACATTTTCCATCATTTTACTTCATCCCCATTTTGTATTTGGCTCATATTTTTTCATTTATCTTATCTTGCACAATCGGGCAAAACCCACAATCCACCTATCTACTCCTTCTTTCCACCCTCTTTTTGACCCTTTACCATTGTTAAACCCCTTACCACTCAAGCGGGTTGTGTTAAACCATCCCCCGACACAATCTTGATTGGGGAGGAATTTGTGGCACTTGATCACCCTAAACAAGGTAATATATTTCATAAGAGCTTGGGATTCAAATTGAGTTTTGAGAGTAGAGAGAAATAAGCAAAAAATATATATATATATCTTGTGTGTGTGAGTGTGTGCATCTTGTTGTGTGAGTGTGTGTGTGTATCTTGTGCATGTGAGTGTGTATATATTGCGTGCGTGAGTGTGTATCTTTGTGTGTGTGAGTGTGTACATCTTGTGTGAGTGTGTACATCTCGCGTCTGTGAGTGAGTGTGTATCATTTTGTGTGTTCCCCCCCCTGGTGTGTGTTTGTGTTTGTGTAACTTATCATGGCAGAAGATCATGGGAAGAAAATTGCTCATGTTAGCGATGAAGGAAGTCGAAGTAGATCTCCCGCACCTGAAGCTACGCAATTCCAAATGCAAGCTTTGGTGAGCCACTTCGAGAAGCTTCTTGATCGGAAGTTGGAGGTGTTACATGAGAGGATTGATGAATTGGAGAATAAACCAAGCCCAAGGATGTTCCATGATAACCCACGACGCGCTCTCGCACCACGTCGTCCCCACATCATGGAGGAGGAGATGGTGAACTTTGATGATGATCTTGATGAAGTCCCACAAAGGAGGAGGTTGTACCAACAACCGAGAGGAGCCCAAAGGAGACAACATGATGATGACCTACTTGGCGGGATCAAGGTGAAGGTCCCTTCTTTTCTTGGGAAAAGTGATCCGGAAGCATACTTGGAGTGGGAGATGCGGATTGAGCAGGTCTTTTCATGCCATGCATATTCTGAGGAGAAAAAGGTCAAACTTGCTTCCCTTGAATTTTCTGATTATGCTTTAATTTGGTGGGATCAAGTTCAAAAGGAGAGGACTAGATATGGTGGACGTCCCATCAACACTTGGGAAGACATGAAGTTCACCATGCGGAAGCGGTTTGTTCCCACACATTACCATAGAGATCTCCACAACAAACTTCAACGCCTCATCCAAGGAAGTAAGAGTTTAGAAGACTACTACAAGGAGATGCAAATTGCCATGATTCGGGCAAACGTTGAGGAGGATCCGGAGGCAACCATGGCACGGTTTTTACATGGGCTCAATCGGGAGATTGCGGATCAAGTGGAGATGTACCACCATGTAGAGATACAAGATATGATCCACCAAGCCACCAAGATCGAGCAACAAATCAAAAGGAGGAGAAACATGAGGAAACCCACTACCCCTTTCACACCATGGAGAAATCCAAGGAAGGAGATTGGAGAACCATCAAAGGCAAAAGAGGTGGTTGATCGCAAAAGTGACAAGGTAATTCTTCCACCTAAGAAACCTACTTTTGAGGCTAACCAAACCAGAAATAGGGATATTCGGTGTTTTAAATGTTAAGGAAGGGGTCACATTGCTAGTGAATGCCCAAACCGTCGCACCATGATCATCAACAAGTATGGATAATGGGAGACCGATGGAGAGAGCTCCGAAGAGGAGGAAGATGAATCTCCAGAAATTGAAAATGGAGAATTTGCGGAAGATGGCGAGATTCTTGTCACTAGAAGAGTTTTAAGTGCACAAATGACCGTTGGAGAAAAGGAGCAGCGGGAGAACCTTTTCCATACACGATGCAAGATCAATGGGAAGGTATGTAGTGTTATTGTTGATGGTGGAAGTTGTAGCAATGTGGCGAGCACCGAGTTGGTGGAGAAGTTGGGACTCCCAACTTTAAGGCATCCAAATCCATACTGACTTCAGTGGTTGAATGATTGTGGGGAGATGAAGGTCACCAAGCAAGTGAAGGTATTGTTCACCATCGGTAGGTACAAAGATGAGATATTGTGCGACATTGTTCCTATGAAGGCGTGCCACTTGTTGTTGGGTCGACCATGGCGGTACGATCGGCGTGTTACTCATGATGGTTTCTTGAACCGTCACTCTTTTCTACTCCGAGGGGAACCTATAACCCTCAACCCCATGTCCCCCAATCAAATTCTAGAAGATCACATTTTGAGAGAAAAGAAAAAAAAGAGTGATGAGGAAAAAAAGAGAGAAAATGAAAAAGGAGAGAATGAGGGAAAAATAGAAAATGAGAGAAGCAAAGAAATGGAGAGCAAAGAAAAATCAAGAGGGGAAAAAGTTTTGAGAGGAGAGAAAAGTGTGATGTTGGCAAAAAAGAGTGAGGTTAAGGAAGCTTTGATTTCTCGACAAAATCTCTTAGTACTTATGTACAAAGAGGTGATGTTGAACACTAACGACTTAACATCTTCTTTGCCACATGTTGTTGAGTCTTTGTTGCAGGAATTTGAAGATGTGTTTCCCGAAGAGGTGCCACCAGGTTTGCCACCCATTAAAGGTATTGAGCATCAAATTGACCTCATACCTGGAGCATCACTACCGAACCGCCCAGCATATCGCACCAACCCAGAGGAGACAAAAGAAATTCAAAGGCAAGTTCAAGAGTTGTTGAATGTGGGGTATGTGAGAGAGAGTCTTAGTCCTTGTGCGGTACCGGTGCTTCTAGTACCAAAGAAGGATGGAACATGGAGAATGTGCATTGACTGTAGAGCCATCAACAACATCACGGTCAGGTATCATCATCCTATCCCTAGGTTAGATGATATGCTAGATGAATTAAATGGTTCTACAATTTTCTCTAAAATTGATTTAAGAAGTGGCTACCATCAAATCAGGATGAAACAAGGAGATGAGTGGAAAACAGCATTTAAGACAAAACATGGACTTTATGAATGGCTAGTCATGCCCTTTGGTCTCACCAATGCACCTAGCACATTTATGAGGTTAATGAATCATGTCTTACGTTCCTATATTGGGAAATTTGTGGTAGTTTACTTTGATGATATTCTGGTATATAGTAGGACTTTGCATGAACATGTAGATCACTTAAGAAAAGTCCTAGAGGTATTAAGGAAAGAAAACCTGTTTGGAAACATAAAAAAGTGTGAATTTTGTCTCGATAAGATTGTTTTCCTTGGATTTGTTGTGAGCGTAAATGGAGTTGAAGTTGACACTGAAAAGATCAAAGCAATACAAGAATGGCCAACTCCATCCTCCGTTGGACAGGTAAGAAGTTTTCATGGGCTTGCTAGTTTTTACAGGAGATTTGTGAAGGACTTCAGCACATTAGCAGCACCGTTGAACGAGTTGACAAAGAAGAACGTTCCTTTCAAATGGGGGATAACTCAAGAGAAGGCCTTCAATGAACTTAAGGAGAGACTCACCCACGCCCCTCTACTTGCACTTCCAGACTTCGGTAAGACCTTTGAAATTGAATGTGATGCAAGTGGAATTGGCATAGGAGGAGTACTCATGCAAGAAGGTAAACCTATTGCTTTCTTTAGTGAGAAGTTAAATGGCCCAACTCTAAACTATGCTACATATGACAAAGAGTTGTATGCATTGTTTAGAGTTCTAGAAACATGGCAACATTATCTTTGGCCTAAAGAATTTGTGATCCATTCTGATCACGAGGATCTTAAATACCTTAGGAGCCAACATAAACTAAATAGGAGACATGCTAGATGGCTGGAATTCATTGAATCATTTCCATATGTCATCAAGCATAAAAAGGGTAAAGAAAATACTATGGCCGATGCACTTTCACGTAGATATTCTCTTTTATCCTTGTTAGATTCTAAACTTATTGGTTTTGAATACATTAAGGATTTATATGCCACTGATAGTGATTTTAGAGAACCTTATGAACATTGTAAACCTGGAGTTAGTTGGGAAAAGTTCTATTTACATGATGGATTCTTATTTCGGATTGATAAGCTTTGCATTCCTAATTGCTCTATCCGTTTACTTTTACTAAAGGAGTCACATTCGGGTGGGTTAATGGGGCATTTTGGTGTTTCAAAAACTCTAAGTGTTCTTAGTGAGCATTTTTATTGGCCTAGGATATCTAGAGATGCTGAGAAATTTGTGGGAAAGTGCATTGTTTGCCATAAAGCCAAATCAAAGCTGAACCCACATGGACTATATCTTCCTCTCCCAATTCCCAACACCCCTTGGGAGGACATATAAATGGACTTTATTGTGGGGTTACCACGGACCAAGAGGGGGAGAGATTCCATTTTTGTTGTGGTGGATCGGTTTTCAAAAATGGCACATTTTATTCCCTGTCACAAAACAGATGATGCCACTAACATTGCAACACTTTTCTTTCAGGAAGTAGTCAAGCATCATGGAATGCCAAGGACCATTGTGTCGGATCGAGACACAAAATTTCTTAGTTACTTTTGGAAGACCTTGTGGAGCAAACTCGGTACAAAGTTATTATTTTCCACTACTTGTCATCCACAAACCGATGGGCAAATGGAGGTGGTGAATCGCACACTATCATCCCTTCTGCGAACAATTGTCAAAAAGAATATCAAGAATTGGGAGGAGTGTCTGCCACATGTGGAATTCGCATATAACAGGGCCAAGCATTCCACTACTCAATATTCTCCATTTGAAATAGTTTACGGCTTTAACCCCCTTGCGCCTATTGATCTAGTTCCTTTGCCTTTACAGGAAGCAGTTAATATGGATGCGAAAGGGCGTGCAGAATTCATCAAGAAAATCCATGAAAAGGCAAGGTTAAATATCGAGCGGATGACCCAAAAATATATGGATCGTGCAAACAAGGGTCGCAAGCAAATGTTGTTCGAGCCCGGTGACTTGGTTTGGATTCATATGCGGAAGGAAAGATTCCCTGAAAAGAGGAAATCAAAAATCATGCCACGAGGCGATGGACCATTCCGAGTGCTTGAAAAGATTAACAACAATGCTTACAAGATAGCTTTGCCAGGTGAGTATGGTGTAAGTGCCACTTTCAATGTTTCTGATCTTTCTCCTTTTTTGGGTGTAGAGGATGAAGAGTCGAGGACGACTCCTTTTCAAGAGGGGGAGGATGATGTGAACCATGCGGAAGGCACAAAGTCGATTGCTCGGGTGGAGGAATTGGATTTGCAAGGCCCAATGACACGAGGAAGATTAAAGAGGTTGAATGCTTCAATGGGCGCTTATCTTGCTTCATTAAAGGCCCAATGGGTATTACCTTGCATGGATGGAGCAAATGGGCCTATAATATCACTTATTCAAGACCAAAATTGATGATTAAAACTTGGCCCACATGGTTGCACGAATTTGGAGGCCTTGCCCACATGGAGGATTCTAGAAATGGCATCTTTGGACACCAAAGTCAAATCCGGTGGGCTATGCACTCAAAGTCAAATCCGGTGGGCTATGTTGGAAAGTTGTGTGCTTCTTTTCCAAAAGTCTTTGTTGGCTTTTATCTTTTTGACTTTTAAGGGGACAAGGTAGGTTTAGACTTTATGACTTTAGGGTATTAGACCCTTGACCATTGTATCACCCCCTTGGCTATAAATAGCCACCCCATGGCTTTGTATTGGCATTCAAGACGTAATTTGAGAGCTTATGCTTTGTTTCTCTCCGTTGTGTGAGGATTATCCCGGGTTTTCCCCTTGCTCTTGTGTATTCTTGCCTTGTCAATCTACAAGTTAGATTGGTGATCCAAGTTCACAAAGCCCCCAATTCCGTGCCTCAACCCAAGTGCGTTGTTGTGTGGATTGGCCATCACACCCCTCCCTTGAGTGTGTTGTCTAAGTAGTAGGTCACGCTCCATATAGCGTAGGTTGACTACTTGCTTCCACTATCCATACCCTTCACTCGTCACTTAGCCCCAAACCGCATCCATCATCCGCCGCCCTACGCCGTGAAGATCGGGCCACCCCGTGCGTCTCGCATCACATAAAAACCCTAAAAACAATAAAAACTCTAAAAACCCTTAAAACCCCTAATATCTTTAAAAACTCTAAAAAACCTTAAAAACCTAAAAAAGCTCAATAAAAAGAAAAAAGTACCTAAAATCCCAAAAAAAAACCTAAAACTAAAAAACCCCTAAAACACTAAAAACCCTAAAAAATCCCTAAAAACCCTAAAACCATAAAAATCTTAAAACCCATAAAAATTCATTAAAACGTAAAAAACCCTGAAAACCCTGAAAAACCCCTAAAACTATAAAACCCCTAAAAACCTAAAAAAAACCCTAAAAACCATAAAAACCAATAAAACCCATAAAACCCACTAAAAACCCTAAAAGCCCTAAAAAACCCTAAAAACATTAAAAACTGGAAAAAAACCTTTAAATCCCTAAAAATCCTTAAGCACCCTAAAAATCCTAAAAACCCTTGAAAAACACTAAAAATCCTCAAAATCCCTAAAAACCCTAAAAAACCATAAAAACCATAAAAACACTAAAAACTTATAAATATCCATGAAAACAGTAAAAACCCTAAAACCCCCAAACCCCTAAAACCCATAAAAAACCACAAAAATCCTAAAACGAATAAAAACTCTAAAAACCCTTTAATCCCCTAAAAACGTTACAAAATTATAAATAACTTTATAACCCTAAACAGCTCAAAAAACCCCTCAAAAACTAAAAACCTAAAAGAAACCCCTAAAACCCATAAAACCGCCTAAAAACCTTAAAACCCCTAAAAACTAATAAAAACCTTAAAAACCACTAAAAACACTAAAAACCCTTTAAACCCCTAAAAACATAAAAAAGATCTAAAAACCTTTAAAAACCCTAAAAAACTCAAAAAACCCTTAAAACCCAAAAGACCCTACAAACCCTAAAACCCCTAGAAAAACATTAAAACCCCTCAAAATCCCAAAAAAACCATAAAAACCCTTAAAAGAATAAAAACCTTAAAAAATCATAAAAACCCATGAAAACATAAAAAACCCTAAAACACTAAAAAACCCATGAAAACCTTAAAAACCATAAAAAATACTGAAAACTATAAAAACTGTAAAACCCCATAAAAACGTTAAAAAACTCAAAAAACCCAAAAAAACTCAAAAAACCCCAAAACCCAAAAATACCCTAAAAACCCTAAAAAACCCTAAAAACCATAAAAACCATAAAATCCCATAAAAGCCCTCAAAATCCTTAAAAACCCTAAAAGACCCTAAAACCCAAAAAAATCCTAGAAAACCAAAAAAAATCCTGGAAAACATAAAACCCCTGGAAACCAAAAAGACACCAAAAAACATTAAAAACCCTAAAAACCTATAAAAACCATAAAAAACCCCCTAAAAACTCTAAAAAACCTTAAAACCCCAAAAAACTCTAAAAAAACCCTAAAACACCGCTAAAAACTCTAAAAACCATTAAAACCATAAAAACCTTAAAAAACTCTAAAAACCCTTAAAAACTAAAAAAACTAAAAAAACCCAAAAACACTTAAAACCCTGAAAACACTAAACACCCCTAAAAACTCTAAAAAAACTCAAAATCCCTATGAACCATAAAAAACACAAAAACCATTGAAATCCTAAAACCCCCCTAAAAAACATAAAAAACCCCTAAAAACCTAAAGAAACCCTGAAAACCATAAAACGCATAAAAACCAAAAAACCCCTAAAAATCCAGAAAAACCCAAAATCACTAAAAACTCTAAAAACCCTTTAAACACCTAAAAACATTAAAAACTCTAAAAGACCTTACAACCTTAAAAAACACTGAAAACCAAAAAATACCCTAAAACACAAAAAAAACACCTCAAAATCCTTGAAAAACCCTAAAATCCCTCAAAATCTTAAAAACCCTAAAAAACCATAAAATCCTAAAACCCCCAAAACTCTATAAAAATAAAAAAAAAACCCAAAAACTTTATGAAAATGTAAAAAAGACCCAAAAAACCATGAAAACCATAAAATCCTAAAAACATTAAAAAACCCAAAAACCCATAAAAACCCTAAAAATCCTCACACCGCAAACAAATCTAAAAACCCTCAAAACCCCAAAAAATGTTTAAAAACTCTAAAAAACCATAAAACCCTAAAAAACACAAAAAAAAAAACCCAAAAACCCAAAAATACATTAAAATCCCTCAAAACACTAAAAAACTTTAAAAAGCCCTAGAATCCCTCAAAATCCCTAAAATACCTAAAAAACTAAAAACCATAATAATCCTAGGAAACCCATAAAAATCCTTGAACACATAAAAAACCCTAAAACCCCTAAAAAACCCCATAGAAAACCATGATAACCATAAAACCCTAAAAAACCCTAAAAATCTATAAAACCCTAAGAAAACCCTAAAAATCTATAAAACCCTAAAAAGCTACTAAAAACACTAAAAACCCTAAAACCCATTAAAATGTTAAAAAAAATTCAAAACCCATAAAAACCCTGAAAACCCTGACACCCCACAAAATCCCTAAAAAACCCTAAAAAACTTTAAAAACCATAAAAGTCCTAAAAAACCCTAAAACCCCTAAAAAGCCATTGAAAACCATAAAAATCATTAAAAAACATAAAAATCCCAAAAAAACATAAAACCTAAAAAACCACTAAAAACCCTAAAAACCTTTAGAACCCCTAAAAATGTGAAAAACTATAAAAACCACAAAACCCTAAAAAAACCCTAAAACCCCATAAAGTCTGTAAAAAGCCTGAAAACCCCTAAAACCACAAAAAAACGATGAAAACCCCTAGAAATATTAAAACCAGTAAATACCATAAAAGTTCTTAAAACCATAAAAATCCAAAAAACCACTAAAAATCCATGAAAAGGCAAAAAGCCCTAAAAACTTTGAAAACCCCTGAAAAATATAAAAACCCCTAAAGAGATTAAAAAAGCTTAAAAACCCATAAAATCTATAAAAACCCACAAAAAACTCTAAAAACCATTAAAACCACTAAAAACGTTAAAAAACTCCAAAAAAATCTTAAAACTCGTAAAAAACTCAAAAAAATCCAAAAAACCCTAAAAGACCCTAAAACCCCTAAAAACCATAAAACCCTCAAAATCCATAAAAACCCAAAAAACCCAAAAAACCATACAATTCCACAAATACCCTAAAAATTCTTGAAAAAGTAAAAACCCTAAAAAACTCTAAAAACACCCTTAAAACCATGAAACCCCAAAAAACAGTAAAAAATAGCCAAAAAATGAATAGATGCCCTAAAAAACACTAAAAACTCTAAAAACCTTAAAAGCCCTAAAAACATTAAAAAACTCTAAAAACCTTAAAAAACTCAAAAAACCCTAAAAACCTAAGAAGACTCTAAAAACATGAGAAACCCAAAAAAACATAAAACCCTCAAAATGCCTGAAAACCACTAAAAATCTTCAAAATCCCTAAAAACTCTAAAAAACCATAAAAACCAAAAAAATACTAAAAAACTCCTAAAAATAAATGAAAATGTAAAAACCCCTAAAAACCCTAAAAAGTCCCTAAAAACCTAAAAACCCATAAAAATCCTTAAAACACTAAAAAACACTAAAAACCCATTAAAAACTTTAAAAACCATTAAAAAACCTCTAAAATGTTAAAACTCTAAAAACCCTTTAAATCCCCTAAAAAAATCAAAAAAGCTAAAAACCTAAAAGACCCTAAAAAACCTAAAAACCCTACAACCCTGAAAAACACTAAAACCCCCCAAAATCCCTAAAAACCATAAAAATCCTATAACCACCCTAAAAATTCATGAAAAGGTAAAAATCCCTAAAAACCCTGAAACCCCTTGAAAACCATAAAACCCCTAAAAACCATAAAAAACCCTAAAAATCCATAAAACACTAAAAAACACTAAAAACCCTAAAACCTTTAAAACCCCTAAAGACATTAAAAAACTCTACAAACCATAAAAACCCATGAAAACCATAAAAATCCTCAAACCCCAAAAGACTTTAAAAACCCTGAAAACCCATAAAAAACCCTAAAAACTTTAAAAATCCAAAAAAACCCTAAAAAACCATAAAAACCATAAAAATCCTAAAAACTTGTAAAAATCCATGAAAATTTAAGAAACCCTAAAAACACTGAAACTGCCCTAAAAACCATAAACACCCCTAAAAATCATAAAAACCCTTAAAACCCCATAAAAACCCTAAAACCACTGAAAACTCTAAAACTCCTTAAAACCCCTAAAAATGTTAAAAACCCTAAAAAACCTTAAAACTTAAAAAATTGAAAAAAAGACCTAAAAACCCAAAATTACCTTAAAAACCCTAAAAACCATAAAAATTTCTAAAAAACATAAAAACCCTCAAAATCCCTAAAACCCTAAAAAACCCTACAAACCATAAAAATCCAAAAAACCCCTAAAAATCCATGAAAACATAAAAACCCTAAAAATCCCCAAAAAACCATAAAACCCCCTAAAATACTTAAAAACCCTAAACACCTATAGAAACGCTAAAAAATACTAAAAACTATAAAAAGCCTTAAAACCCCTAACAACTTTAAAAAAATCTAGAAAACCTTAAAAACCCAACAAAAGTCCAAAAAACCCAAAAAACCACAAAAAGACCCAAAAAACACAAAAAAACCTCTAAAAGCCATAAAAACCCCTTGAAAACCTAAATACCCTAAAAATCCCTAAGAACCATAAAATTCCCTAAAAACCATAGAAATCCAAAAAAAACTCTCTAAAAATCCCTAAAAGCATAAAAACCTTAACCCCCCTCCAAAAAAAACCCAAAAAAACCCCTCAAAACCTTTAAAACACTAAAACCCATAAAAATCCTAAAAATTACTAAAAACTCTAAAAACCCTTAAAACCTCTAAAAAGTGTAAAGAAAATACAATGGCTAATGAACTTTCACGTAGATATTCTCTCTTATCTTTGCTGGATTCGAAACTCCTTGGTTTTGAATACATTAAGGATTTATATTCCACTTATACATGTTTTGGGGGACCTTTTGGTCATTTTGAAGCTAAAGTTAGTTGGGAGAAGTTTTATTTGCATGATGTATTATTATTTCAGATTGATAAGCTGTGTATTCCCAATTTCCCTATCTGTTTACTTTTACTAAAGGAGACAAATTATGGCGAGTTAATTGGAAATTTTGGTGTTGCAAAAACTTTATGAATTCCAAGTGATCATTTTTATTAGCCTAGGATGTCTAGAGATGTTCAAAACTTATGATAAATTGCATTGTCTTCCATAATTCCAAATCCAAACTGAACCCATATGAATTATATCTTCCCCTCCCAATCCCCAACACCCCTTGTAAGGACATACCAATGAAATGTATTATTGACTTACCAAGAAACAAGCGGGTGATATTCCATTTTTTTGTGGTGGATCAGTTTTCTAAAATGTAACATTTTATTCCTTGTCACAAAAAAATGATGCCACTAATATTGCAACACTCTTCTTTTAGGAAGTAGACAAACTCTATGGAATTACAAGGATAATTTTATTGGATCACGACACAAAATTCCTTAGTTACTTTTGGAAGCCCTTGTAGAGAAAACTGGGTACAAGGTTACTATTTTCCACTAATTTTCATCTGAAAACTGATGGGAAAACAAAGGTGGGGAATCAGACACTATCATATCTTCTATGAATAATTTTCATGAAGAATCTCAAGAATTTGGAGGAGTGATAGCCACATGTGGAATTCGCATATAACATGGATAAGCATTCCACTACTCAATATTCTCTATTTCAAATTGTTTACGGTTTTAACCCCCTTTCCCCTATTTATCTATTTCCTTTGCCTTTCCAGGAAGCAAATCATATGGATGCGAAAGGGCGTGAAGAATTCATCAAGAAACTCCATGAAAATGTAAGGAAAAATATCAAGCGGATGACCCAAAAATATTTCCCAACAAGCAGAAATCAAAACCCATTCCTTGAGAAGACGAACCTTTCTGGGTGATCAATAATATTAACAACAATTCTTACAAGATAGCTCTTCCAGGTGAGTATGGTGTAAGTGCTAATTTTAATGTTTCTGATCTTTCTCATTTTTTGGGTGTAGAGGATGAAGAGTCGTGGATGACTCATTTTCAATAGGGGGAGGACGATGAGAACCATGTTGAAGGCACTGAGTTGATTACCCAGGTGGAGGAGTTGGATTTGCAAGGCTCGATGATGTGAGTGAGATTTAAGAAGTTGAATGCAACAATGGGTGCCCACCTCATTTCATTAATGGTCTTATGGGTCTCTCCTTGCATATATAGAGAAAATAGGCCTAGTATATCACTTATTCAAGCCCAAACCTCGATGTTTAAATCTTGGCCCACAGAGTTGCATGAATTTTGGAAGCCTTGCCCAGCATTCTAGAATGGTATATTTTGACACCAAAGTCAAATTTGGTGGGTTAGGCACTCAAAATAAAATCCTATGGGCTATGGTTGGAAAGTTGTGTGCTTCTTTTTCAAAAAGTTTTTGGTAGACTTTATCGTTTTGATTTTAAGGGAATTAAGTAGGTTTATCCTTTATGACTTTAGTGTATTAAACCCTTGACTATTGTATCACCCCTTGGCTATAAATATCCACCCCCATGGCACTTGTATGGCATTGAAGATTGATATAGAGAGATTATTCTTTCTTTCTCTCTATTGTGTGAGGATTATTTCAGTCCCCCCCCCCTCATGCCGCGAAGATTGAGCCACCCCCTGCATCTCCAGCAAAACCCTAAAAATCCATGAAAAACTCTAAACCCCTCAAAATAAAAAAAACCCTAAAAACAATAAAAAAATTACAAAAACCCTTAAAATCCATGAAAATTAAAAAAAAAACACAAAAACCCTGAAAACCCTTGAAAACCATAAAACCCCGAAAAACACTAAAAAACCTAAAAACCCACTAAAATCCAAAAAACCACTAAAAACTCTAAAATCCCATAAAATACCTAAAAACATTTAAAACTCTAAAAATCCCTAAAAATAAATAAATAACCATAAAAACCCAAAATGGTCCTAAAAATACTAAAAACACTCAAAACCATGAACTACTAAAAAACCCTAAAAACCCTCAAAATCCCTAAAAAACCTAAGAACCCTAAAAACCCCAAAAACCCAAAAACCCCCTAAAAATGCACGAAAATGTAAAAAATCCTAAAAACTCTGAAAACCCCTTGAAAACCCTAAAATCCCCTAAAACCATAAAACCCCATAAAATCCCTAAAAACCCACTACAAACTCTAAAAAAACCTTAAAACCTCTAAAAACGTTAAAAAAAATAAAAAACCCTTAGAAACCCTCAAAACTCAAGAAACCCTAAAAACCCAAAAATACCCTAAAAACATAAAAACCCTAAAACCAACTAAAAACCCTAAAACCATAAAAACCATAAAAATCCAAAAAACCACTTAAAATCCATGAAAACTTTAAAATCTCTAAAAACCCTGAAAAACTCCGAAAACCCATAAAAACCCCTAAAACCTTAATATACTTCAAAACCCATAAAAACCATAAAAAATCACAAAAAACTCTAAAAACCCTTAAAACCCATAAAAATGTTAAAAAACTCTAAAAAACCTATAAAACCTTGAAAAAGGAAAAACCCCTTAAAAAACCTAAAATACCCTAAAAAACCTGAAAATCCTAAAAACCCTCAAAATCCCTAAAGTCCCTAAAATCCCGAAAATCCCTAAAAAACCTTAAAAACTGTAAAAATCCTGAAAACCATTCAAAATCCATGAAAATGAAAAAAAATAAAGTGCCTAAAAATACACTTAAAAACCATAAAACCCCAAAAAACCTTAAAACACTAAAACCCCATAAAAACCCCGAAAACCCCATTAGAAACTCTAAAAACCCTCCAACCCCTAAAAATATTAAAAAACTCTAAAAAACAATAAAAACCCTAAAAAAATAATAAAACCCTACAAACACAAAAGGCCCTAAAACGCTAAAAAACTCTAAAAACCCTAAAAACCCTGAAAACCCTAAAAGCCATAAAAACCCTAAAAACCCTAAAAACCAAAAAAATCCTAAAACCCCCTAAAAATCCATGAAATCATAAAAAACCCTAAAAACATGAAAAACCCATGAAAACAATAAAAACCCCTAAAAACCTTAAAAAAAACTAAACCCCATAACACCCTAAAAACCCACTAAAAATTCTAAAAACCCTTTAAACCCATAATAACGTTATAAAATTTTAAAAAACCATAAAAATCCTAAAAACCCAAAAAGACACTAAAAACCCTTAAAACCCCTAAAATCCCTAAAAACCTCTAAAACCCCTAAAACCCCTAAAAATCCTTAAAACTTTAAAAAATTCTAAAAACCATAAAAATCCAAAAAAACTCAAAAAACTCAAAAAAAAAGACCCTAAAAACTCTTAAAACCCCTAAAAACCCTAAAAACCCTGGAAACTCCTAAAAACCCTCAAAATCACAAAAAAACCCTAAAAACCATAAAAATCCTAATAAACCCAAAAAATCCATGAAAACTTAAAAAATCCTTAAAACCTTGAAAACTAGAAAAAACCCATAAAAACAATTAAAAACCGTAAAAACCCATAAAATCCCCGAAACCAAGAAAAACACTAAAAACCATTTAAACCCCTAAAAATGTTAAATAACTCTAAAAAACCTTCAAAAACCTAAAAAACTCGGAAAAAAAACGTAAAACCCCAAAAAGATCCTAAAAACCCTGAAAACCCCTAAAAGCCCTAAAACCCTTAAAGAACCCTAAAAACCCTAAAACCCATAAAAACCCTGAAAACCCACTGAAAACCATAAAAACCAACAAAAACCTTAAGAAAACCCTAAAAACCATAAGAACCACAGAAAACCACTAAAAAATCTAAAACTAAAAATCCTAAAAAAGTTAAGAAACTCTAAAAAACCTTTAAACCCGTAAAAACTAACAAAAAATCATAAAACCCAAAAAGACCATAAAAACCCTAATAACCCATGAGAACCACCAAAACCCACAAAATCTCAAAAACCCTCGAAAACCCTAAAAAATCCCTAAAAATCCTTGGAAACGTAAAAAACCCAAAACACCCCGAAAACCCCCTGAAAACAATAAAACCCCTCAAAAACCTAAAAAATACCTAAAAACCCATAAAAACCCTTAAAATAACAAAAAACTCTAAGAAACCTTAAAACCACAAAAAATGTTCAAAAACTGAAAAAAAACCTTAAAAGCCCTAAAATGCTCAAAAAACCCATTAAAACCAAAAAGTCCATAAAACCCTATAAAACCCTATAAAACCCTAAAAACCCTAAAAAACTCTAAAAACCTTCAAAATCACTAAAACCCTAAAACCCTTAAAACCATAAAAATCCCCAAAACCCTAAAAATAAATTAAAGCTTAAAACCCCTAAAAACCCTAAAAAATTCATGGATACCATAAAAACCTTACAACCTCATAAAACCCTAAAAACCACTAAAAACTATGAAAACCCTTTAAACCCCTAAAAAACCTTAAAAATCCAAAAAGTTGTAAAAACCCTAAAATCCCTAAAAATGATAAAAATCCTAAAAAACCTATAAAAATCAATGAAAATGTAAAAAGATCTAAATACACTAAAAAACCCCTAAAAACTTTAAAACCCCTGAAAATCCCTAAAAACATTAAAAACTCTAAAAACCCAAAAAACCCCAAAACCCCAAAAAACTCTAAAAACCCTTTAAACCCCAAAAAATGTTAAAAACCCTAAAAACCAAAAAACCATAAAATAACTCAAAAAAACCCAAAAAACACCATATATCCCTGAAATCCCTAAAACTCCAAGAAAAACCCTTAAAACCCTCAAAATCCCTAAAAATTAAAAACCCTTAAAACCCCTTAATAACATAAAAACCCCTAAAACTACTCAAAACCCCATAAAAAACCCTAAGACCCACCAAAACTCTAAAACCCATAAAACCTCTAAAAACATTAAAAAACATGAAAAACCCAAAAAACCCTAAAAACTCAAAAAAAAAACCCAAACCCCAAAAACCCAAAAACCCTTGAAAATCCCTAAAAACCCTTAAAACCACTAAAAAAGCCTAAAACCCTCAGAATCCCTAAAAACCCTAAAACCCATAAAAATCATACGAAACCCCTAAAAATCCATGAAAATATAAAAAACCTAAAAAAGCTAAAAAACCCCTAAAATCCATAAACCCCATGAAAACCTTAGAAAATCCTAAAAACCAAAAAAGACCTTAAAACCCCAAAAAGTCCCTAAAAACCTTAAAAACCTCAAAAAACAATAAAAATCCGAAAAGACCCCTAAGAATCCATGAAAATGAAAAACAACCCTAAACCCCCCCTAAAAAACTTATAAACAATAAAAAAGCATAAACCCCCTAAAAGTCTAGTAAAAACTCTAAAAACCCTTTAAACCCCTAAAAATGTTAAAAAACTCTTAAAACCCTTTAAAACCCTAAAAAACTCAAAAATACCCAAAAAACCCAAAATGGCCCTAAAAACCTTGAAAACCCCTAAAAACTCTTTAAAACCCTTAAACCCCTCAATTCCCTAAAAACCCAAAAAAAACCTAAAACCCATAAAAATCCAAAAAAACCCTAAATGTCCATTGAAACGTAAAAAAACCCAAAAACCCCAGAAAAACCCCTAAAAACCCTAAACACCCCTCAAAATGTTAAAAATCTATAAGAAACCTTTAAAACCCTAAAAAACAAAAAAAAATCCCTAAAACCAAAAGGACTGTGAAACTTTGAAAAGCCTGAAAAACCAAAGAAAACCTAAAACCCCCTAAAACCCCTAAAAATCCTTAAAAAACCTAAAAATGCCTAAAAACCATAAAAATCGTAAAAACCCCCTAAAAATCCATGAAAATGTAAAAAACCCTAAAACCACCATAAGAAGCTTAAAACCCCCTAAAACCCATAAAAACCCAATAAAAACTAAAAAATCTAAAAACCCTTAAAACCATAAAAACGTTAAAAAACTCTAAAAAACCTTGAAACCCCTAAAGGACCCTAAAAACTCTAAAAATACCTAAAAACCCTAAAACCCCTCAAAACCCCAGAAAATCCATAAAACCCCTAAAACCTCATAAAAACCCTAAAAACCACTAAAAACTCTAAAACCCTTAAAACCCATAAAAATGTAAAAAACTCTAAAAAACTTTAAAAAAACTAAAAACTCTAAAAAAACCCGAAAACCACTTTAAAACTCCTAAAACACATAAAACCTCAAACTCCCTAAAAACTGCAAAAACCATAAATATCCAAAAAAACCCCAAAAAATCCATCAAAATATAAAAATCCTAAAAACACTGAAAACCCCTTAAAAACAATAAAAACCCCTAAAACCCAAAAAACCACTAAAAACTGTTAAAACCATTTAATACCCAAAAAATGTTAAAAAAATATAAAAAACCTTAAAACCCTAAAAAAGTAAAAAAAACCCCTAAAACCATTAAAAGACCCTAAACCCCTCAAAACCATGAAAATCCCAAAAAAACTAAAAATCAATGAAAATGTAAAAAACCCTGAACGACCCCTAAAAACCATAAAACCCACTAAAAACCTTAAAAAGTCTAAAACCCCATAAAAAACCTAGACAATAACTAAAATTTCTAAAAACCCTTAAATACCGTAAAAACTCAAAAAAGACCATAAAACCCTAAAAAATGAAAAAAACTTAGAACCCCAAAAGACCGTAAAAACCATGAAAAAATCTAAAACCCCTGAAAACCACTAAAAACACTCAAAATCCCTAAAACCCCTAAAAAACCTAAAAACCTAAAAACCATAAAAATCCTAAAACCCCTAAAAATCCATGAAAACATAAAAAACCCTAAAAATTTGGAAAAAAACTTGAAAACCAAAAAAACCCCTAAAAACCTTTAAAAAAACTGAAAGCCCATAAAAATCCTAAAAACAATAAAAACCCTTAAAACCCTTAATAACTTTAAAACTCTAAAAAACATTAAAAACCATAAAAAGCACAATAAAAAGAAAAAAGTCCCTAAAATCCCAAAAAAACCCAAAAAACCCTAAAAACACTAAAATCCATAAAAATCCCTAAAAATCTTAAATACCCTAAAAACCATAAAAATCCTAAAAGCCCATAAAAATTCATTAAAACATAAAAAATGCTAAAAACTCTGAAAAACCCCTAATAACTATAAAACCCCTAAAAACCTAAAAAACTTTAAAAACCATAAAAACCCATAAAACCCACTAAAAACTCTAAAAGCCCCTAAAAACCATAAAAACCCTCAAAATCTCTAAAAACTCTAAAAAACCCTAAAAACCACAAAACTCTAAAAACTTCTAAATATCCATGAAAATGTTAAAAACCCTAAAACCCGTAAAACCCGTAAAACCCGTAAAACCCACAAAAACCCTAAAAAACCACAAAACCCTAAAAATAATTAAAAATTCTAAAAACCCTTTAATCCCCTAAAAACGTTAAAAAAATTATAAATAACTTTAAAACCCTAAAAACCTGTAAAAACCTTTCAATCCCTCAAAATCCTGAAAAACCCAAAAACCCATAAAAATCCTATAACCCCCTAAAAATCCATGAAAACATAAAAAAACCTAAAAACCCAGAAAAACCCCTAAAACCCCTAAAACTGCCTAAAAACCTTAAAACCGCTAAAAACCAATAAAAATCCTAAAAACCACAAAAAACACTAAAAACCCTTTAAACCCCTAAAAATATAAAAAAACTCTAGAAAACATTAAAAACCCTAAAAACTCAAAAAACCTTTAAAACCCAAAAGGACCCTAAAAACCCTAAACCCCCCCTCAAAATCGCAAAAAAAACCATAAAACCCTAAAAAGAATAAAAACCTTAAAAAAATCCTAAAAACCCATCAACAGATAAAAAAATCCTAAAACACTCCCATGAAAACCTTAAAACGCCAAAAAACCATAAAAACCCTAAAAAATACGGAAAACTCTAAAAACAGTTAAACCACATAAAAACGTCAAAAAACCCAAAAAACCCTAAAAAACTCAAAAAACCCCAAAAGCCAAAAATACCCTAAAAACACTGAAAAACCCTAAAAACCCTGAAAACCCATAAAAGCCCTCAAAACCCCTAAAAACCTTAAAAGACCCTAAAACCCAAAAAATCCCAGAAAACCAAAAAAAATCTTTGAAAACATAAAACCCCTGAAAACCACAAAACCCCAAAAAACATTAAAAACCCTAAAAACGTTTAAAAACTATAAAAACCCACTAAAAACTATAAAAACCCTTTAAACCCCTAAAAGCGTTAAAACTCTAAAAAACCTTAAAACCCCTAAAAACTCAAAAAAAAACCCTAAAACCCAGCTAAAAACTCTAAAAACCCTTAAAACCGTAAAAATCTTAAAAAACGCTAAAAAACCTTAAAAATTAAAAAAACCAAGAAAACCCAAAAAGACACTTAAAACCCTTAAAACACTAAACACAATAAAATCTCGAAAAAACTCTAAAACCTCTCAAAATCCCTAAAAACCATAAAAAACACAAAAAAAACCATAGAAATCCTAAAACCCCCCAAAAAACCAAGAAAACATAAAAAACCCTAAAACTCTGAAAAGCCCCTGAAAACTATAAAACCCCTAAAAACCATTAAAGCCATAAAACCCCTAAAAATCCATATAAATAACCATAAGATGGCGACTGTGTCTCCCGGATCCTCTCACGCTCGCTTGGGATGGCGACTCATCTTGCGACTCCATGGTGCGGCGGTGCCTTCCCTATGGTTTTGGCTTCTCCGTCGTCGACTTTCCCAGCTTCATTGCTCCCTCCTATCGTGGTATGTTCCTTTTGGGTTTGTGGTGTCCCTGCAGATTGCTTTTCTCTAGCGTCAACCCCCGATGAAGAAGTCAACCATGGAGGATCGGGTCAGATCCAGCCTCTCCGACATGCGGCTCTGCAGTTTCTTGGAGAAGTGGTCCGACTATGGTCTTTCACGTCGCGGATCTTTGGTGGATTTGCTCAGATCTGGTTTGCTGGACTTGGGGGCGTGGTCCAGATCTGATTTGGTGGTTTTGGATGCTGCGCGAAGAGGCATGGCCTTGCGGTGGAGGGAGGCTCAATGGCAGCGTGGGTTTTGGCTCCAGCTTCCTTTCTGCGGCATCTGGTTTTGGTTTACTACGGTGATCTGGAAGGTGGTGTCACAGTTTCTTGCACTGCTTGGCTTCAGGTGGCTTAAGAGAGGTCCAGACTTGGCGAGGTCGTGCGTCTTCATTCTGGGGATGGTTCCTTGGTGGTCTTCTCGGCCTGGTGATGGTTTGAGGATTTGGTGTCTTATTCTGTGTTGCGGGTTCTCGGATCTGTTCAGGAGGCAGAGATCATATCGGCGTTGCACTGATTTGTGCAGGTAATGCAGGTTCGTCTCTTTGACTTCTCCATTTCGGTTTTGTCCCACGCTAATGCTGAAGGGATCGTCAAGTTTTGTTTCATTCTAGCTACAGTGTTGGATGGTGGTATTTTGTGCGGTGGTTGTTTTGGTTGTGATCTGTTGTGGTTGTTGGCTTTTGGTTCTGTTGCGTGGCGTTGGATGCTGTTGTGGCTGTTGTGGCTCAGTGATGGTCATGGGTGCTAGTTGCCCCCCGGGCTGTTGATTAATTGCTGGTTAGGTTGTGTTGTGATTTTGTTCTTGCCCTGGATGCTGACAGCTCTATGCTCCTGGTTGTGCTGCTGGGTGCGTTCTTCTGGAATGTTGGTTGGTTCTTGGCTGGAATGTGAGGAAAATGTTGATCTTGTTGTTGCTGCTGGTGGTTTTTTTGGATGCTGGTTTCTGAACAGTTTAATGGTGTTGAATGCTATAATGCTCTTGGGTGCTACGGTGGTGTTCCTGGAGGTGGGTGTGAAGAAAGTTGCTGCTGCTCGGTGATGACTGATGCCTCACTACGAGGCGGTGAAGGAGAAGCTTGTGTCTTTGATGCTGAGGGTTCTATGATGATTGGATGCCGGTGTTTCTGCGATGTTGGATGCTGGTGGTTATGGATGATGGTTGTTGCTAGGATGGGAGGCACTGAAGATGTTGTTTTTGCTTTACTGCTGGTTGCTGATTAGCTGGGGGATGCTGTCGGGGTTGCTTTGGTTCTTTTGTGTGCTTTGGATTTTTCTTTTTTTTTTTGCAGTCTTTGGGTGTGTGTTTGTAAAGGGTTTTTAGGTGTGGGTTGTTTGACCCCTCCCCTCCCTTGTCTGCTGCGTCTTTTCTTTATCTAATAAACTTGGGGGGGTCGGGAATAACCCGACCTCCGAATCTTCCATGCCCTAAAAATCCATAAAAACCCAAAAACCACTAAAAACTCTAAAAACCCTTTAAACACCTAAAAACATTAAAAAATCTAAAAAAACCTTAAAACCTTAAAAAACTCAAAAAACACTAAAAACCAAAAAAGACCCTAAAACCCAAAAAAAACCTCTAAATCCTTGTAAAACCCTAAAATCCCTCAACATTTTAAAAATCCTAAAATACCAAAAAATCCTAAATTCCCCAAAAACTCTACGAAAATCTAAAAAAACCCCCAAAACTCAATGAAAATGTAAAAAAGACCCAAAACCCCCCAAAATCCCTCAAAACCATAAAATCCTAAAAACATTAAAAAACCCAAAAAACCCTAAAAATCCTAAAAAATCCTAAAACTATAAAAAAAATATAAAAACCCTAAAAACCCCAAAAAATGTTTAAAAACCCCTAAAAACTCTAAAAACTCTAAAAAAACTCAAAATCCCTAAAAACCATAAAAAAACACAAAAACCATTGAAATCCTAAAACCCCCCTAAAAACAAAAAAAAACATAAAAAACCCCTGAAAACCCAAAAACCCATAAAAACCAAAAAACCCCTAAAAATCCATAAAAACCCAAAATCACTAAAAAACTCTAAAAACCCTTTTAACACCTAAAAACATTAAAAACTCTAAAAAGCCTTACAACCTAAAAAAACTAAAAAAGCACTAAAAACCAAAAAAGACCCTAAAACACAAAAAAAACCCACCTTAAAATCCTTGAAAAACCCTAAAATCCCTCAAAATCTTAAAAACCCTAAAAAACCATAAAATCCTAAAACCCCCCAAAAGTCTATAAAAATAAAAAAAACCCTAAAAACTACATGAAAATGTAAAAAAGACCCAAAAAACTATGAAAACCATAAAATCCTAAAAACATTAAAAAACCCAAAAACCCATAAAAACCCTAAAAATCCTAACACCACAAACCAATCTAAAAACCCTTAAAACCCCAAAAAATGTTTAAAAACTCTAAAAAACCATAAAACCCTAAAAAACACAAAAAAAACCCAAAAACCCAAAAATACGTTAAAATCCCTCAAAACACTAAAAAACTTTAAAAAGCCCTAGAATCCCTCAAAATCCCTAAAATACCTAAAAACCTAAAACCATAACAATCCTAGGAAACCCATAAAAATCCTTGAAAACATAATAAACCCTAAAAACCCTAAAAAGCCATAGAAACCCATGATAACCCCTAAAACCCTAAAAAACCCTAAAAATCTATAAAACCCTGAAAAACCCCTAAAAATCTATAAAACCCTAAAAAACTACTAAAAACACTAAAAACCCTAAAAACCCCTTAAAATGTTAAAAAAATTCAAAACCTATAAAAACCCTGAAAACCCTGACACCCCGCAAAATCCCTAAAAACCCTCAAAAACTTTAAAAACCATAAAAGTCCTAAAAAACCCTAAAACCCCTAAAAATCCATTGAAAACCATAAAAATCCTTAAAAAACATAAAAAGCCCAAAAAAACATAAAAACCTAAAAAACCACTAAAAACTCTAAAAACCCTTAAAACCCCTAAAAACGTGAAGTGAAGATAGAGAAGATGGTTGCCTTCTCTCCAGGTTTTTATCTCCCTGCGGCGCGATTTCCAGGTTTGATCCTGATCTTCTCCTTGGCGGCCTCGTCGCATGGTGGTTCTTCCATTTCGGGAGTTGCGGTGCGGCCTTGACGGTGTTCTTGTGGTGTGATGATGGAAAATCTGGTTGATGGCGGATCTGTGGGTGGCGGCTCTGGAAGATGGTGGCCTCGGGAGTCGTCTTGCTTGTGTTTGGGTTTCCCCTTGTTGAACAGTTGCTGGGATTCGAGGATCCGGTTGAAGCGGCGATTTTGGATATCTTGGTGGTTCTTGGTGGTGTTGGCCCTTTGCGGTGGTGGTCAAAAATGGTACTCGAGGTTTCCCCTCTGCTGCAGCGGTTTCTGGAGGTGTGGTGCGCCGACCTTGCTTGGGTCCCCTGTGGAGCTGCGATTTTTAGGGTTCCGAACCCTCGATTCCGATGCTGCGTCGAGGCCGCTTCTTGTCGTTGAAGGGTTCCGGGGACGATGCTCGGGTCAAGGCTACTACTTGGTCTGGATCTCAGCATTTCTTGTTTCTTGGATGGTCTCTCTCAGCGAACAGATCTCCTAAGGTGCTGGGTTTTCTGGAGATGATGCTTCTATCGATGTTGTGGTCTCTTCTCTCCCAGATCTATGGTTGGGAGATTCTGGGTGGAATTCCTACGCTCTACAGTTACAGTTGATGCAGTACTAGTGTGCTTGTGTGCTCGGAGTGAAGCTGGAGGCTGCAAGTCATTTTGGTGGCTTTGGATGCTTCTGCTGGTTTGATAGGTTAATGGTGTGTGCTCGCTCTGGTTCGGCTCACGCTGTCGATGCAGTTCGGTTGATGTTATGGTATGATTTGATCAATTTGCTATCGTGTTTTGTCTTTGGATGCTTCAATGGTTGTGAATGGGTCGATTGTGATTCGATGCTGGTATTGACTACTGGTCCTGCTTCAAGTCGTGGCTGTTGGCTTCATGTGGATAGTTATTTGCTATCATTCCTATTGACGTTTCTGTTGTCACGAGCACCCATCTCTGCCCTTGCTGCCCTTCCCAGCATGCTGGACTCCATTCTAGTCTGGAATGAGGGTGTTTGTGGCGGTCTTGGGATGGTGTTGGTGGTAGTGATCGGTGTCAGGGGAACGTCTTGGCAACGTGGCGTGGTTGATATTTGGCTGCAGGCTCTCGATCTGCATGTTGTTAAGGCTGTGAGTTTGACAGATGGTTGGCTGGCTGTGTAGCTGATGTTTGATGAAATTTGAACAGAGGCTGGTCGTTTCAGAATCTGGTATGTTACTGATGAATGTTGCTGATGAAAGAATGGTCACGGTTGCTGATAAAGGGATTGTTGCTTGATGTTGGAATTGGAGGTGTTGGTTGGATGCTGATTTATTGGCCGTGAGATGGTGATGCTGCTGTTGTGTCTTGTTTTTGTGTCTTTTTCTTTGATTGTTTTCCTTTTGGGGCTTGTCTTTTGGGTATGGCTCGATTGAACCGGCCCCTCCCTGGTCTGCATTGTACTCTTTTCTTCTTCTAAAATTTTGTAGGGGGGTCGGGAATAGCCTGGTCCTAAACCTACCTTCGCCCTAAAAATGTAAAAAACTCTAAAAACCATAAAAACCCTAAAAAAAACCCTAAAACCCCATAAAGACCGCAAAAAGCCAGAAAACCCCTAAAACCACAAAAAACAGATGAAAACCCCTAAAAATATTAAAACCCGTAAATACCATAAAAGTTATTAAAACCATAAAAATCCAAAAAACCACTAAAAACCCATGAAAATGCAAAAGTCCCAAAAAACATTGAAAAAACCTGAAAAATATAAAAACCACTGAAGAGATTAAAAAAGATTAAAAACCCATAAAATCTATAAAAACCCACAAAAAAACTCTAAAAACCATTAAAACCCCTAAAAATGTTAAAAAACTCCAAAAAAATCTTAAAACCCATAAAAAACTCAAAAAAAACCCAAAAAACCCGAAAAGACCCTAAAACCCCTAAAAACCCTAAAACCCTCAAAATCCATAAAAACCCAAAAAACCCAAAAAACCATACAATTCCACAAATACCCTAAAAATCCATGAAAAAGTAAAAACACTAAAAAACTCTAAAAACACCCTTAAAACCATGGAACCCCTAAAAATAGTAAAAAATACCCATAAAATGAATAGATGCCCTAAAAACCACTAAAAAATCTAAAAACCTTAAGAGCCCTAAAAACTAAAAAAAACTTTAAAAACCTTAAAAAAACTCAAAAAACCCTAAAAACCTAAGAAGACTCTAAAAACATGAGAAACCCAAAAAAACATAAAACCCTCAAAATGCCTGAAAACCCCTAAAAATCGTCAAAAATCCCTAAAAACTGTAAAAAACCCTAAAAACCAAAAAAATCCTAAAAAACTCCTAAAAATAAATGAAAATGTAAAAACCCCTAAAAACCCTGAAACCCCCCTAAAAACCATAAAACACATAAAAATCCTTAAAAAAACTAAAAAAACACTAAAAACTATAAAAACCATTAAAAACCCTCTAAAATGTTAAAACTCTAAAAACCCTTTAAATCCCCTAAAAAACTCAAAAAAGCTAAAAACCTAAAAGACCCTAAAAAACCTAAAAACCCTAAAACCCTGAAAAACACTAAAACCCCTCAAAATCCCTAGAAACCATAAAAATCCTATAACCACCCTAAAAATTCATGAAAAGGTAAAAATCCCTAAAAACCCTGAAACCCCTTGAAAACCATAAAACCCCTAAAAATCATAAAAAACCCAAGAAATCCATAAAACACTAAAAAACATTGAAAACCCTAAAACCTTTAAAACCCCTAAAGACATTAAAAAACTCTACAAACCCTAAAAAACCATGAAAATCATAAAAATCCTCAAACCCCAAAAGACTCTAAAAACCCTAAAAAACCCTAAAAAACCCTAAAAACTGTAAAAATCCCAAAAAACCCTAAAAAAGCATAAAAACCATAAAAATCCTAATAACCCGTAAAAATCCATGAAAATGTAAGAAACCCTAAAAACACTGAAACCCCCCTAAAAACCATAAAAACTCCTAAAAACCATAAAAACCCTTAAAAACCCATAAAAACCCTAAACCCACTAAAAACTCTAAAACTCCTTAAAACCCCTAAAAATGTTTAAAACCCTAAAAACCTAAAAACCTAAAAAACTGAAAAAAAGACCTAAAACCCCAAAATTACCTTAAAAACCCTGAAAACCCTAACAATCTCTAAAAAACATAAAAACCCTCAAAATCCCTAAAACCCTAAAAAACCCTACAAACCATAAAAATCCAAAAAACCCTAAAAATCCATGAAAACATAAAAACCCTAAAAATCCCCAAAAAACCATAAAACCCCATAAAATCCTCAAAAACCATAAAAACCTATAAAAACGCTAAAAACTACAAAAAACTATAAAAAGACTTAAAACCCCTAACAACTTTAAAAAACTCTAAAAAACCTTAAAAACCCAACAAAAGTCCAAAAAACCCAAAAAACCACAAAAAGACCCAAAAAACCTCTAAAAGCCATAAAAACCCCTTGAAAACCTAAATACCCTAAAAATCCCTAAGAACCCTAAAATTCCCAAAAAAACCATAAAAATCCAAAAAAACCCTCTAAAAATGCATAAAGGCGTAAAAACCCTAAGCCCCCCCCAAAAAACCATAAAAACCCTAAGCCCCCCCCAAAAAACCATAAAAACCCCTCAAAACCATTAAAACCCTAAAACCCATAAAAATCCTAAAAATGACTAAAAACTCTAAAAACACTTAAAACCTCTAAAAAGTGTAAAGAAAATACAATGGCTAATGCACTTTCACGTAGATATTCTCTCTTATCTTTGCTGGATTCTAAAATCCTTGGTTTTGAATACATTAAGGATTTATATTCTACTTATACATGTTTTTGGGGACCTTTTGGTCATTGCGAAGCTAGAGTTAGTTGGGAGAAGTTTTATTTGCATGATGTATTCTTATTTTGGATTGATAAGCTGTGTATTCCCAATTTCCATATCTGTTTACTTTTACTAAATGAGACAAATTATGGCGAGTTAATGGGACATTTTGGTGTTGCAAAAACTTTATGAATTCTAAGTGATCATTTTTATTAGCCTAGGATGTCTAGAGATGTTCAAAAACTTGTGATAAACTGCATTGTCTTCAATAAATCCAAATCTAAACTAAACCCAGATGAATTATATCTTCCCCTCCCAATCCCCAACACCACTTGGAAGGACATACCATTGAAATTTATTATGGACTTACCAAGAAACAAGCGGGTGATATTCTATTTTTTTTGTGGTGGATCAGTTTTCTAAAATGTAACAATTTATTCCTTTTCACAAAAAAAATGATGCCACTAATATTGCAACACTTTTCTTTTAGGAAGTAGACAAACTCTATGGAATGCCAAGGATGATTTTATTGGATCACGACACAAAATTCCTTAGTTACTTTTGGAAGACCTTGTAGAGAAAACTGGGTGCAAAGTTACTATTTTCCACTAATTTTCATCTGAAAACTGATGGGAAAACAAAGGTGGGGAATCAGACACCATCATCTCTTCTATGAATAATTTTCAGGAAGAATCTCAAGAATTTGGAGGAGTGTTAGTCACATGTGGAATTCACATATAACATGGCTAAGCATTCCACTACTCAATATTCTTTATTTCAAATTGTTTACGGTTTTAACCCCCTTTCACCTATTTATCTATTTCCTTTGCCTTTCTAGGAAGCAAATCATATAGATGCCAAAGGGCGTGAAGAATTCATCAAGAAACTCCATAAAAATGTAAGGAAAAATATCAAGCGGATGACCCAGAAATATTTCCCAACAAGCAGAAATCAAAACTCATTCCTTGAGAAGACGAACCTTTCTGAGTGCTCAAGAATATTAACAACAATGCTTACAAGATAGCTATTCCAGGTGAGTATGGTGTAAGTGCCACTTTTAATGTTTCGAATCTTTCTCCTTTTTTGGGTGTAGAGGATGAAGAGTCGTGGATGACTCCTTTTAAATAGGGGGAGGATGATGAGAACCATGTTGAAGGCACTGAGTTGATTGCCCAGGTGAAGGAGTTGGATCTCCAAGGCTCGATGATGTGAGTGAGATTTAAGAAGTTGAATGCAATAATGGGTGCCCATCTCATTTCATTAATGGTCTTATGGATCTCTCCTTGCATAGATGGAGAAAATGGGCCTAGTATATCACTTATTCAAGCCCAAACCTCGATGTTTAAAGCTTGGCCCACACAGTTGCATGAATATTGGAAGCCTTGCGCAGGATTCTAGAATGGTATATTTTGACACCAAAGTCAAATTTGGTGGGTTAGGCACTCAAAATCAAATCCTGTGGGCTATGGTTGGAAAGTTGTGTGTTTCTTTTCCAAAAACTTTTTGGTAGACTTTATCGTTTTGTTTTTAAGGGAACAAAGTAGGTTTATCCTTTATGACTTTAGGGTATTAGACCCTTGACTATTGTATCACCCCTTGGCTATAAATATCCACCCCCATGGCACTTGTATGGCATTCAAGATTGATATAGAGAGATTATTCTTTCTTTCTCTTTGTTGTGTGATGATTATTTCAGTCCCCCCCACATGCCGCGAAGATCGAGCCACCCCCCTGCATCTCGCAGCAAAACCCTAAAAACCCCTGAAAAACTCTAAACCCCTCAAAATCCAAAAAAAACCCTAAAAAAAATCCCAAAAACCCTTAAAATCCATGAAAAAGAAAAAAACACAAAAACCATGAAAACCATAAAACCCTGAAAAACTCTAAAAAACCTAAAAACCCATAAAAATCCTAAAAACCACTAAAAACTCTAAAACCCCATAAAATACCTAAAAACATTTAAAAATCTAAAAAGCCCTAAAAATAAATAAATAACCATAAAAACCCAAAAAGGTCCTAAAAATATTAAAACACTCAAAACCATGAACTACTAAAAAACCCTAAAAACCCTCAAAATCCCGAAAAAACATAAAAACCCCCCAAACACTAAAACCCCCTAAAAAAGCACGAAAATGTAAAAAATCCTAAAAACTCTGAAAACCCCTTGAAAACCATAAAATCCCCTAAAACCATGAAACCCCATAACAACCCTAAAAACCCACTACAAACTCTAAAAAAACCTTAAAACCTCTAAAAATGTTAAAAAAAATAAAAAACCCTTAGAAACCCTCAAAACTCAAGAAACCCTGAAAACCCAAAAATACCCTAAAAACATAAAAACCCTAAAACCAACTAAAAACCCTAAAACCCTAAAAAACATAAAAACCATAAAAATCCTAAAAACCACTTAAATCCATGAAAACTTTAAAATCTTTAAAAACCCTGAAAAACTCCGAAAAATCATAAAAACCCCTAAAAACCTTAATATACTTCAAAACCCATAAAAACCCTAAAAAATCACTAAAAACTCTAAAAACCCTTAAAACCCATAAAAATGTTAAAAAACTCTAAAAAACCTACAAAACCTTGAAAAAGGAAAACCCCCCTTAAAAAACCTAAAATACCCTAAAAAACCTGAAAATCATAAAAATGCTCAAAATCCCTAAAGTCCCTAAAGTCCCTAAAATCACTAAAAAACCTTAAAAACTGTAAAAATCCTGAAAACCATTCAAAATCCATGAAAATGAAGAGAAAAAAACTTAAGTGCCTAAAAAACACTTAAAAACCATAAAACCCCAAAAAACCTTAAAACACTAAAACCCCATAAAAACCCCAAAAACCCATTAGAAACTATAAAAACCCTTCAACCCCTAAAAATATTAAAAAACTCTAAAAAACAATAAAAACCATAAAAAAATAAAAAAACCCTAGAAACACAAAAGGCCATAAATCACTAAAAAACTCTAAAAACCCTAAAAACCCTGAAAACCCTAAAAGCCATAAAAATCCATAAAAACCCTAAAAACTTGAAAAACCCATGAAAATAGTTAAAACCCCTAAAAACCTTTAAAAAACCTAAAACCCATAACACCCTAAAAACCCACTAAAAATTATAAAAACCCTTTAAACCCATAATAACGTTATAAAATTCTAAAAAACCTTAAAAATCCTAAAAACCCAAAAAGACAATAAAAACCCTTAAAACCCCTAAAAGCCCTAAAAGCCTCTAAAACCCCTAAAAACCCTAAAAATCCCTAAAACTTTAAAAAACTCTAAAAACCATAAAAATCCTAAAAAACTCAAAAAACCCCAAAAAACAAAAAGACCCTAAAAACTCTTAAAACCCCAAAAAACCCAAAAAACCCTGGAAACCCCTAAAAACCCTCAAAATCACAAAAAACCCTAAAAACCATAAAAATCTTAATAAACCCAAAAAATCCATGAAAACTTTAAAAATCCTTAAAACCTTGAAAACTAGAAAAAACCCATAAAAACAATTAAAAACCCTAAAAACCCATAAAATCCCCAAAACCAAGAAAAACTCTAAAAACCATTTAAACCCTTGAAAATGTTAAATAACTCCAAAAAACCTTCAAAAACCTAAAAAACTCGAAAAAAAACGTAAAACCCCAAAAAGATCCTGAAAACCCCTAAAAGCCCTAAAACCCTTAAAGAACCCAAAAAACCCTAAAACTCATAAAAACCCTAAAAACCCACTGAAAACCATAAAAACCAATAAAAACCTTAAGAAAACCATAAAAACCATAAGAACCTCAGAAAAATAGTAAAAAATCTAAAACTAAAAATCCTAAAAATGTTAAGAAACTCTAAAAATCCTTTAAACCCCTAAAAACTAACAAAAAATCATAAAACCCAAAAAGACCATAAAAACCCTAATAACCCATGAAAACCACTAAAAGCCCCAAAATCTCAAAAACCCTGGAAAACCCTAAAAATCCTAAAAATCCTAAAAATCCTAAAAAATCCCTAAAAATCCTTGGAAACATAAAAAAACCCAAAACACCCTGAAAAGCCCCTGAAGGCACCATCAGCTGCCAGTGATGGTGTCACTTGCGCGAAGGCGGGTGCTGCAGCTGGATCCAATTCCGCCCCCCCGAGACAAAGACAGAGGTGGGATTACTCTGCCCTTCCACGTCCCATGGCAACTAGAGCCTCTTCACGAGCTGTCAGACTTAATATAAAGGTGAATAAGTGAGAGCGACTTTCAATTTCTGCAGAGCAAGAGAAGGCTAGGATGAAGCTGCTATCCAGGCTTGGTATGCAAGAGGATTTTGAGTCTGGATGGGACTCAATGGACATGGGTGCTGAATCAGACTTCAGCTTTGCTGATGTGGGTGATGAATTTGGTGTGGGCATGGGGTTTCGAGGTGCGGAGTTGGAGGATTTTGGTGGCGATGTTGACTGATCGTCCCCTTGTGTGCTTTCCCTTTTGGACTTTGGACTTGTTTGTTTATGTTTTTTGCTTTTCTTCCTTTCTTTTTGTGGCCTTAGGGCTGAGGTCGTAAGGGGTTTTGGGTGTGGATCGGTGGATCCCTCACCCCCCTTGTCTGCAGTGTATGTGTCTCTTCTTTTAAAACCTCATAAAACTCTAAAAACCACTAAAAACTATGAAAACCCTTTAAACACCTAAAAAACCATAAAAACCCAAAAAGTTGTAAAACCCTAAAATCCCAAAAAATGATAAAAAACCTAAAAAACCTATAAAAATCAATGAAAATGTAAAAAACCCTAAATAAACTAAAAAAACCCTAAAAACTCTAAAACCCCTGAAAATCCATAAAAACATTAAAAACTCTAAAAACCCAAAAAAACCCAAAACCCCTAAAAACTCTAAAAACCCTTTAAACCCCAAAAAATGTTAAAAACCCTAAAAACCGAAAAACCATAAAATAACTCAAAAAAATCCAAAAAACACCATAAATCCCTGAAATCCCTAAAACTCCAAGAAAAACCCAAAAAACCCTCAAAATCCCTAAAAATTAAAAACCCTGAAAACCCCTTAATAACATAAAAACCCCAAAAACTGCTCAAAACCCCATAAAAAAACCCTAAGACCCACCAAAACTCTAAAACCCTAAAAACCTCTAAAAACGTTAAAAAACTTGAAAAACCCAAAAAAACCCTAAAAACTAAAAAAAACCCAAACCCCAAAAACCCAAAAACCCTTGAAAATCCCTAAAAACCCTTAAAACCACTGAAAAAGCCTAAAAACCCTCAGAATCCCTAAAAACCCTAAAACCCATAAAAATCATAAGAAACCCCTAAAAATGCATGAAAACATAAAAAAACCTAAAAAAGATAAAAAAAACCCCCTAAAATCCATAAACCCCATGAAAACCTTAGAAAATCCTAAAAACCAAAAAAGACCTTAAAACCCCAAAACGTCCCTAAAAACCTTAGAAAACCCAAAAAACAATAAAAATCTGAAAAGACCCCTAAGAATCCATGAAAATGAAAAACAACCCTAAACCCCCCCTAAAAAACTTAAAAACAATAAAAAACCATAAACCCCCTAAAAGTCTAGTAAAAACTCTAAAAACCCTTTAAACCCCTAAAAATGTTAAAAAAACTCTTAAAACCCTTTAAAACCCTAAAAAACTCAAAAATACCCAAAAAACCCAAAATGTCCCTAAAAACCTTGAAAACCCCTAAAAACTCTTTAAAACCCTTAAACCCCTCTAATTCTCTAAAAACCCAAAAAAAACCTAAAACCCATAAAAATCCAAAAAAACCCTAAATGTCCATTGAAATGTAAAAAAACCCTAAAAACCCAGAAAACCCCCTAAAAACCATAAACACCCCTCAAACGTTAAAAATCTATAAGAAACATTTAAAACCCTAAAAAACACAAGAAAATCCCTAAACCAAAAGGTCTGTGAAACCTTTGAAAATCCGAAAAAACCAAAGAAAACCTAAAAACCACTAAAACCCCTAAAAATCCTTAAAAAACCTAAAAAGGCCTAAAAACCATAAAAATCGTAAAAAACCCACTAAAAATCCATGAATATGTAAAAAACCCTAAAACCACCATAAAAAGCTTAAAACCCCCTAAAACCCATAAAAACCCTATAAAAACTAAAAACCCTAAAAACCCTTAAAACCATAAAAACGTTAAAAAACTCTAAAAAACCTTGAAACCCCTAAAGGACCCTAAAAACTCTAAAAATAACTAAAAACCCGAAAACCCCTAAAAACCCTATTAACCTTCAAAGTCCCAAAAAAACATAAAAATCCCAAAAACCCTTAAAAATACAAGAAAATGTAAAAGACCCTGAAAACCCCAGAAAATCGATAAAACCCCTAAAACATCATAAAAACCCTAAAAACCACTAAAAACTCTAAAACCCTTAAAACCCCAAAAAATGTAAAAAACTCTAAAAAACCTTAAAAAACTAAAAACTCTAAAAAAAACCTAAAAACCACTTGAAAACTCCTGAAACCCATAAAGCCTCAAACTCCCTAAAAACTGCAAAAACCATAAATATCCAAAAAAACCCCAAAAAATCCATCAAAACATAAAAATCCTAAAAACACTGAAAACCCCTTAAAAACAATAAAACCCCCCCAAAACCCAAAAAACCACTAAAAACTCTTAAAACCTTTTAATCCCCAAAAATGTTAAAAAAATATAAAAAACCTTAAAACCCTAAAAAATTCAAAAAACCCCTAAAACCCTTAAAAGACCCTAAAACCCTCAAAACCATGAAAATACGAAAAAACTAAAAATCAATGAAAACGTAAAAAACCCTGAACCACCCCTAAAAACCATAAAACCCACTAAAAACCTTAAAAAATCTAAAAACCCATAAAAAACCTAAACAATAACTACATACTCTAAAAACCCTTTAAATTCCCTAAAAACTCAAAAAAACCATAAAACCCTAAAAAATGAAAAAAAACTCAAAAACCCCAAAAGACCGTAAAAACCCTGAAAAAAAATCTAAAACCCCTGAAAACCACTAAAAACACTCAAAATCCCTAAAACCCATAAGAAACCTAAAAACCATAAAAATCCTAAAACCCCTAAAAATCCATGAAAACAAAAAACCCTAAAAAATTGGAAAAAAACTTAAAAACCAAAAAAACCCCTAAAAACCTTTAAAAAAACTGAAAGCCCATAAAAATCCTAAAAACAATAAAAACCCTTAAAACCCTTAATAACTTTAAAACTCTAAAAAAACATTAAAAACCATAAAAAGCTCAATAAAAAGAAAAAAGTCCCTAAAATCCCAAAAAACCCCTAAAACCCTAAAAACAATAAAAACCATAAAAATCCCTAAAAATCTTAAAAACCATAAAAATCCTAAAAGCCCATAAAAATTCATTAAAACGTAAAAAACGCTGAAAACTCTGAAAAACCCCTAATAACTATAAAACCCCTAAAAACCTAAAAAAACTTTAAAAACCATAAAAACCCATAAAACCCACTTAAAACTCTAAAAGCCCCTGAAAAACCATAAAAACCCTCAAAATCCGTAAAAACCATAAAAAACCCTAAAAACCATAAACACTCTAAAAACTTCTAAATATCCATGAAAACGTTAAAAACCCTAAAACCCTAAAACCCATAAAAAACCCTAATAAACCACAAAAACCCTAAAAACAATTAAAAATTCTAAAAACCCTTTAATCCCCTAAAAACGTTAAAAAATTATAAATAACATTAAAACCCTAAAAACCTATAAAAACCTTTCAATCCCTCAAAATCCCGAAAAACCCAAAAACCCATAAAAATCCTATAACCCCCTAAAAATCCATGAAAACATAAAAAAACCTAAAAACCCAGAAAAACCCCTAAAACCCATAAAACTGCCTAAAAACCTAAAAACCAATAAAAACCCTAAAAACCACAAAAAACTCTAAAATCCCTTTAAACCCCTAAAAATATAAAAAAACTCTAGAAAACTTTAAAAACCCTAAAAAACTCAAAATACCTTTAAAACCCAAAAGGAACCTAAAAACCCTAAAACCCCCCTCAAAATCGCAAAAAAAAACCACCTCAAAATCGCAAAAAACCATAAAACACTAAAAAGAAAAAACCTTAAAAAATCCTAAAACACTCCCATGAAAACTTTAAAAAACCGAAAAAACAATAAAAACCCTAAAAAATAAGGAAAACTCTAAAAACAGTTAAACCCCATAAAAACGTCAAAAAACCCAAAAAACCCTAAAAAACTCAAAAAACCCCAAAAGCCAAAAATATCCTAAAAACCCTGAAAAACCCTAAAAACCCTGAAAACCCATAAAATCCCTAAAATCCCTAAAAACCTTAAAAGACCCCAAAACCCAAAAAATCCTAGAAAACCAAAAAAAAATATTTGAAAACATAAAACCCCTGAAAACCACAAAACCCCAAAAAACATTAAAAACCCTAAAACCTTTAAAAACTATAAAACCCACTAAAAACTCTAAAAACCCTTTAAGCCCCTAAAAGCGTTAAAAACTCTAAAAAACCTTAAAACCCCTAAAAACTCAAAAAAACCCCTAAAACCCAGCTAAAAACTTTAGAAACCCTTAAAACACTAAAAATCTTAAAAAACGCTAAAAACCCTTAAAAATTAAAAAAACAAAAAAAAACCCAAAAAGACACTTAAAACACTAAAAACAATAAAATCTCGAAAAAACTCTAAAATCCCTCAAAATCCCTAAAAACCATAAAACACACAAAAAACCCCATAGAAATCCTAAAACCCCCAAAAAACCAAGAAAACATAAAAAACCCTAAAACCCTGAAAAGCCCCTGAAAACTATAAAACCCCTAAAAACCATAAAAACCATAAAACCCCTAAAAATCCATAAAAACCCAAAAACCACTAAAAACTCAAAAAACACTAAAAACCAAAAAAGACCCTAAAACCGAAAAAAAACCTCTAAATCTTTGTAAAACCCTAAAATCCCTCAAAATCTTAAAAATCCTAAAAAACCAAAAAGTCCTAAAATCCCCAAAAACTCTATGAAAATCTAAAAAACCCCCCAAAACTCAATGAAAATGAAAAAAAGACCCAAAACCCCCCCAAAAAACCCTCAAAACCATAAAATATTAAAAACATTAAAAAACCCAAAACCCCCTAAAAATCCTAAAATTCCTAAAACCACAAAAAAATCTAAAAACCCTGAAAACCCCAAAAACTGTTTAAAAACCCTAAAAACCATAAAAACAGAAAAAACCATTGAAATCATAAAACCCCCCTAAAAACCGAAAAAACATAAAAGACCCCTAAAAACCTGAAAAAACCCTAAAAACCATAAAACCCGTAAAAATTAAAAAACCCTTTAAAATCCATAAAAACCCAAAATCACTAAAAACTCTAAAAACCCTTTAAACACCTAAAAACATTAAAAACTCTAAAAACCTTACAACCTTAAAAAACTCAAAAAACACTAAAAACCAAAAAAGACCCTAAAACACAAAAAAAAACACCTCAAAATCCATGAAAAACCCTAAATTCCCTCAAAATCTTAAAAACCCTAAAAAACCATAAATTCCTAAAACCCCCCAAAACTCTACAAAAATAAAAAAAACCGCAAAAACTCCATGAAAATGTAAAAAAGACCCAAAAAAACCATGAAAACCATAAAATCCTAAAAACATTAAAAAACCCAAAAACCCATAAAAACCCTAAAAATCCTAACACTACAAACAAATCTAAAAACCCTTAAAACCCCAAAAAATGTTTAAAGACTCTAAAAAACCATAAAACCCAAAAAAACACAAAAAAAAAACCAAAAATCCAAAAATACGTTAAAATCCCTCAAAACACTAAAAAACTTTAAAAAGCCCTAGAATCCCTCAAATCCCTGAAATACCTAAAAACCTAAAAACCATAATAATCCTAGGAAACCCATAAAAATCGTTGAAAACATAAAAAACCCTAAAAACCCTAAAAAACCATAGAAAACCATGATAACCCCTAAAATCCTAAAAAACCCTAAAAAACTATAAAACCCTAAAAAACCCTTAAAATCTATAAAACCCTAAAAAACTACTAAAAACACTAAAAACCCTAAAAACCCCTTAAAATGTTAAAAAAATTCAAAACCCATAAAAACCCTGAAAACCCTGAGACCCCACAAAATCCCTAAAAAACCCTCAAAAACATTAAAAACCATAAAAGTCCTAAAAACCCTAAAACCCCTAAAAAGCCATTGAAAACCATAAAAATCCTTAAAAACTTAAAACCCCCAAAAAAACATAAAAACCAAAAAAATGACTAAAAACTCTAAAAACCCTTAAAACCCCTAAAAACGTGAAAATCTCTAAAAACCATAAAAACCCTAAAAAAACCCTAAATCCCCAAAAAGACCGTAAAAAGCCTAAAAACCGCTAAAACCACAAAAAATAGATGAAAACCCCTAAAAATATTAAAACTCGTAAATACCATAAAAGTTCTTAAAACAATAAAAATCCAAAAAACCACTAAAAATCCATGAAAATGTTTAAAGCCCAAAAAACTTCGAAAACCCTTGAAAAATATAAAAACCCCAGAAGAGATTAAAAAAGCTTAAAAACCCATAAAATCTATAAAAACCCACAAAAAACTCTAAAAACCATTAAAACTCCTAAAAACGTTAAAAAACTCCAAAAAATCTTAAAACCCATAAAAAACTCAAAAAAACCCAAAAACCCTAAAAGACCCTAAAACCCCTAAAAACCCTAAAACCCTCAAAATCCATAAAAACCCAAAAAACCCAAAAAACCATACAATTCGACAAATACCCTAAAAAACTCTAAAAACACCCTTAAAACCATGGAACCCTTAAAAACAGTAAAAAATACCCAAAAAATGAATATATGCCCTAAAAACCACTAAAAACTCTAAAAACCTTAAAAGCCCTAAAAACATTAAAAAACTCTAAAAACCTTAAAAAACTCAAAAAACCCTAAAAACCTAAGAAGACTCTAAAAACATGAGAAACCCAAAAAAACATAAAAACCTCAAAATGCCTAAAAACCCCTAAAAATCGTTAAAATCCCTAAAAACTCTAAAAAAACCCTAAAAACCAAAAAAATCCTAAAAAACTCCTAAAAATACATGAAAATGTAAAAACCCCTGAAAACCCCGAAAACCCCCTAAAAACCATAAAAACCATAAAAATCCTTAAAAACACTAAAAAACACTAAAAACCCAATAAAAACTCAAAAAACCATTAAAAAACCTCTAAAATGTTAAAACTCTGAAAACCCTTTAAATCCCCTAAAAAACACAAAAAAGCTAAAAACCCAAAAGACCCTAAAAATCCTAAAAACCTAAAAACCCTCAAAAACACTAAAACCCCTCAAAATCCCTAAAAACCATAAAAATCCTATAACCACCCTAAAAATTCATGAAAAGGTAAAAATCCCTAAAAACCCTGAAACCCCTTGAAAACCATAAAACCCCTAAAAACCATAAAAAACCCTAAAAATCCATAAAATACTAAAAAACACTAAAAACCCTAAAACCATTAAAACCCCTAAAGACATTAAAAAACTCTACAAACACTAAAAAACCATGAAAACCATAAAAATCCTCAAACCCCAAAAGACTCTAAAAACCCTGAAAAACCCAAAAAAACCCTAAAAACTATAAAAATCCCAAAAAACCCTAAAAAACCATAAAACCCATAAAAATCCTAAAAACCCGTAAAAATCCATGAAAATTTAAGAAACCCTAAAAACACTGAAACCCCCCTAAAAACCATAAAACCCCTAAAAACCATAAAAACCCTTAAAACCCCATAAAAACCCTAAAACCACTAAAAACTCTAAAACTCCTTAAAACCCCTAAAAATGTTAAAAACCCTAAAAAACTGAAAAAAAGACCTAAAAAACTGAAAAAAAGACCTAAAAAACCAAAATTACCTTAAAAACCCTGAAAACCCTAAAAATCTCTAAAAAACATAAAAACCCTCAAAATCCCTAAAACCCTAAAAAACCCTACAAACCATAAAAATCCAAAAAAACCCTAAAAATCCATGAAAACATAAAAACCCTAAAAATCCCCAAAAAACCAAAAAACCCCCTAAAATCCTTAAAAACCCTAAAAACCTATAAAAACGCTAAAAACTACTAAAAACTATAAAAAGCCTTAAAACCCCTAACAACTTTAAAAAACTCTTGAAAACCTTAAAAACCCAACAAAAGTCCAAAAAACCCAAAAAACCCAAAAAACCACAAAATGAACCAAAAAACCCAAAAAACCTCTAAAAGCCGTAAAAACCCCTTGAAAACCTAAATACCCTAAAAATCCCTAAGAACCCTAAAATTCCCTAAAAACCATAAAAATCCAAAAAAACCCTCTAAAAATCCCTAAAAGCATAAAAAATCTTACCCCCCCCCCCAAAAAAAACCATAAAAACCCCTCAAAACCTTTAAAACCCTAAAACCCACAAAAATCCTAAAAATGACTAAAAACTCTAAAAACCCTTAAAACCTATAAAAAGTGTAAAGAAAATACAATGGATAACGCACTTTCACGTAGATATTCTCTCTTATCTTTGCTGGATTCTAAACTCCTTGGTTTTAAATACATTAAGGATTTATATTCCACTTATACATGTTTTGGGGAACCTTTTGGTCATTGCGAAGCTAGAGTTAGTTGGGAGAAGTTTTATTTGCATGATGTATTCTTATTTCGGATTGATAAGCTGTGTATTACCAATTGCCCTATCTGTTTACATTTACTAAAGGAGACAAATTATGGCGAGTTAATGGGGCATTTTGTTGTTGCAAAAACTTTATGAATTCTAAGTGATCATTTTTATTAGCCTAGGATGTCTAGAGATGTTCAAAAACTTGTGATAAATTGCATTGTCTTCCATAAATCCAAATCTAAACTGAACCCAGATGAATTATATCTTCCCCTCCCAATCCCCAACACCCCTTGGAAGGACATACCAATGAAATTTATTGTGGACTTACCAAGAAACAAGCGGGTGATATTCCATTTTTTTTGGTGGATCAGTTTTCTAAAATGTAACATTTTATTCCTTGTCACAAAAAAAATGATGCCACTAATATTGCTACACTTTTCTTTCAGGAAGTAGACAAACTCTATGGAATTCCAAGGATGATTTTATTGGATCACGACACAAAATTCCTTAGTTACTTTTGCAAGACCTTGTAGAGAAAACTGGGTACAAAGTTACTATTTTCACTAATTTTCATCTGAAAACTAATGGGAAAACAAAGGTGGGGAATCAGACACTATCATCTCTTCTATGAATAATTTTCATGAACAATATCAAGAATTTGGAGGAGTGTTAGCCACATGTGGAATTCACATATAACATAGCTAAGCATTCCACTACTCAATATTCTCTATTTCAAATTGTTTACGGTTTTAACCCCCTTGCCCCTATTTATCTATTTCCTTTGCCTTTCCAGGAAGCAAATCATATGGATGTGAAAGGGCGTGAAGAATTCATCAAGAAACTCCATGAAAATCTAAGGAAAAATATCAAGCGGATGACCCAGAAATATTTCCCGACAAGCAGAAATCAAAACTCATTCCTTGAGAAGATGAACCTTTCTGAGTGCTCAAGAATATTAACAACAATGCTGACAACATAACTCTTCCAGGTGAGTATGGTGTAAGTACCACTTTTAATGTTTCTGATCTTTCTCCTTTTTTGGGTGTAGAGGATGAAGAGTCATGGATGAATCTTTTTCAATAGGGGGAGGATGATGAGAACCATGTTGAAGGCACTGAGTTGATTACCCAGGTGGAGGAGTTGGATTTTCAAGGCTCGATGATGTGAGTGATATTTAAGAAGTTGAATGCAACACTGGGTGCCCATCACATTTCATTAATGGTCTTATAGATCTCTCGTTGCATAGATGGAGAAAATGGGCCTAGTATATCACTTATTCAAGCCCAAACCTTGATGTTTAAAGCTTGGCCCACACAGTTGCATGAGTTTTGGAAGCCATGCGCATGATTCTAGAATGGTATATTTTGACACCAAAGTCAAATTTGGTGGGTTAGGCACTCAAAATCAAATCTTGTGGGCTATGGTTGGAAAGTTGTGTGCTTCTTTTCCAAAAAGTTTTCGGTAGACTTTATCGTTTTGATTTTAAGGGAACAAAGTAGGTTTATCCTTTATGACTTAGGGTATTAGACCCTTGACTATTGTATCACCCCTTGGCTATAAATATCCACCCCCATGGCACTTGTATGGCATTTAAGATTGATATAGAGAGATTATTCTTTCTTTCTCTCTGTTGTGTGAGGATTATTTCAGTCCCCCCCTCATGCCGCGAAGATCTAGCCACCCCCTGCATCTCGCAGCAAAACCCTAAAAACCCCTGAAAAACTCTAAACCCCTCAAAATCCAAAAAAACCCCTAAAACAATAAAAAAATCCCAAAAACCCTTAAAATCCATGAAAATGAAAAAACACAAAAACCCTGAAATCCCATGAAAACCATAAAACCCCGAAAAACTCTAAAAAAACCTAAAAACCCATAAAAATCCTAAAAACCACTAAAAACTCTAAAACCCCATAAAATACCTAAAAACATTTAAAACTCTAAAAAACCCTAAAAATAAATAAATAATCATAAAAACCCAAAACGGTCCTAAAAATACTAAAAACACTCAAAACCATGAACTACTAAAAAACCCTAAAAACCCTAAAAACCCCTAAAAAACCTAAAAACCCCAAAAACCCCAAAAACCCCCTAAAAATGCACGAAAATGTAAAAAATCCTAAAAAATCTGATAACCCCTTGAAAACCATAAAATCCCCTAAAACAATAAAACCCCATAACAACCCTAAAAACCCACTACAAACTCTAAAAAAACCATAAAACCTCTAAAAACGTTAAAAAAATAAAAAACCCTCAAAAACCCTCAAAACTCAAGAAACCCTAAAAACCCAAAATACCCTAAAAACATAAAAACCTAAACCAACTAAAAACCATAAAACCCTAAAAACCATAAAAACCATAAAAATCCTAAAAACCACTTAAAATCCATGAAAACATTAAAATCTCTAAAAACCCTGAAAAATTCTGAAAAACCATAAAAATCCCTAAAAACCTTAATATACTTCAAAACCCATAAAAACCCAAAAAAATTACTAAAAACTCTAAAAACCCTTAAAACCCATAAAAATGTTAAAAAACTCTAAAGAACCTATAAAACCTTGAAAAAGGAAAACCCCCCTTAAAAACCTAAAATACAGTAAAAAACCTGAAAATCCTAAAAACCCTCAAAATCCCCAAAGTCCCTAAAATCCCTAAAATCCCTAAAAAACATTACAAACCGTAAAAATCCTGAAAACCATTCAAAATCCATGAAAATGAAAAAAAACTAAAGTGCCTAAAAAAACACCTAAAAACCACAAAACCCCCAAAAACCTTAAAACACTAAAACCCCATAAAAACCCCAAAAACCCATTAGAAACTGTAAAAACCCTTCAACCCCTAAAAATATTAAAAAACTCTAAAAAACAATAAAAACCCTAAAAAAAATAAAAAAACCCTACAAACACAAAAGGCCCTAAAGCACTAAAAAACTCTAAAAACCCTAAAAACCCTGAAAACCCTAAAAGCCATAAAAATCCATAAAAACCCTAAAAACCAAAAAAATCATAAAACCCCCCTAAAAATCCATGAAATAAAAAAAACCATAAAAAGTTGAAAAACCCATGAAAACAATAAAAACCCCTAAAAACCTTAAAAAAACATAAAACCCATAACACCCTAAAAACCCACTAAAAATTCTAGAAACACTTTAAACCCATAATAACGTTATAAAATTCTAAAAAACCTTTAAAATCCTAAAAACCCAAAAAGACACTAAAAACCCTTAAAACCCCTAAAAGCCCTAAAAACCTCTGAAACCCCTAAAAACCCTAAAAATCCCTAAAACTTTAAAAAACTCTAAAAACCATAAAAATCCTAAAAAACTCAAAAAAAACACAAAAAACAAAAATTCCCTAAAAACTCTTAAAAACCCTAAAAACCCCGGAAACCCCTAAAACCCCTCAAAATCACAAAAACCCTAAAAACCATAAAAATCCTAATAAACCCAAAAAATCCATGAAAACGTAAAAAATCTTTAAAACCTTGAAAACTAGAAAAAACCCATAAAAACAATTAAAAACCCTAAAACCCCATAAAATCCCCAAAACCAAGAAAAAATCTAAAAACCATTTAAACCCCTAAAAATGTTAAATAACTCTAAAAACCCTTCAAAAACCTAAAAAACTCGAAAAAAAACGTAAAACCCCAAAAAGATCCTAAAAACACTAAAAACCCCGAAAAGCCCTAAACCCCTTAAAGAACCCTAAAAACCCTAAAACCCATAAAAACCCTGAAAACCATAAAAACCAATAAAAACCTTAAGAATACCATAAAAACCATAAGAACCACCGAAAACAACTAAAAAAATCTAAAACTAAAAAACCTAAAAAGGTTAAGAAACTCTAAAAAGCCTTTAAACCACTAAAAACTAACAAAAAATCATAAAACCCAAAAAGACCATAAAAAAACCTAATAACCAATGAGAACCACTAAAACCCCCAAAATCTCAAAAACCCTGGAAAACCCTAAAAACCCTAAAAATCCTAAAAAATCCCTAAAAATCCTTGGAAACGTAAATAAACCCAAAACACCCTGAAAACCCCCTGAAAACCATAAAACCCCTCAAAAACTTAAAAAACACCTAAAACCCCATAAAAACCCTTAAAATAAAAAAAAAATCTAAAAAACCTTAAAACCACAAAAAATGTTCAAAAACTCAAAAAAACCTTAAAAGCCCTAAAATGCTCAAAAAACCCATTAAAACCAAAAAGTCCATAAAACCCTATAAAACCCTAAAAACACTAAAAAACTCTAAAAACCTTCAAAATCCCGAAAACCCTAAAAACCCTTAAAACCATAAAAATCCTAAAAACCCTAAAAATCAATTAAAACATAAAACCCCTAAAAACCTTAAAAAATTCACAGATACCATAAAACCTTTAAACCCAAAAAATCACTAAAAACTATGAAAACCCTTTAAACACCTAAAAAACCTTAAAAACCCCAAAAGTTGTAAAAACCCTAAAATCCCTAAAAATGATAAAAATCCTAAAAAACCTATAAAAATAAATGAAAATATAAAAAACCCTAAATACACTAAAAAAACCCTAAAAACTCTAAAACCCCTGAAAATCCCTAAAAACCCAAAAAAACCCAAAACCCCTAGAAACTCTAAAAACCCTTTAAACCCCAAAAGATGTTAAAAACCCTAAAAACCAAAAAACCAAAAAATAACTCAAAAAAACCCAAAACACACCATAAATCCCTGAAATAACTAAAACTCCAAGAAAAACCCAAAAAACCCTCAAAATCCCTAAAAATTAAAAACCCTGAAACCCCTTAATAACATAAAAACCCCTAAAATTGTTCAAAACCCCATAAAAAACCCTAAGACCCACCAAAACTCTAAAACCCTTAAAACCTCTAAAAACGTTAAAAAACATGAAAACCCCGAAAAAACTGATGAGGATCATGGCACGAATGGTCATCGAGGTGTTGGAGGCGGTCTTGATGAGAAGGGTGGAAGGCGCATGATTCCACAAGACCCGCTGCGAGGAATTGGTGGCCCAATGACAAGGGAGCGGACCAAGAGAATGAAGGAGGCCTTAAATGGGTTAATCTTACAATTCCAAGAGGAGGCCCAACACCCTTGCTTGGGGGAAGCATCCGGGCCTATAATTACATTAATTAAGGCCCAAACATGCTTTTAAAAACCCAATCCAATGTGTGCTACGAATTTCAAGCTCACCCCACCATGGAATCTTCAAAGTCAAAAGTGGTGGGCTAGTTGTCTTTACTTTCCAAAAAGGATGTACTACTTGTCTCCTAAAGTCATGGGCATGTGCCAAAATTGTCAAAAGTGACATGTAGGCTTTTTGACTTGAGGAAACTAGGTGTTAGAATTTTGTATCAATCCTTGGCTATAAATACCCACCCCCATGTACTCTTTGGACATCATGAATGAAGGTAATGTTATTATGGTGAGTTTTGCTTGCAACCTTTGTGTTCTTGCTTAATTCTTGACTTATTAAAGGATTGGTCATCCTTTGTGGCGTCTTGTGGCTAGAGTTCTTAGGGACAAGTTCTCTTTGGGTTCTACCTTGACCAATTCCCTCTTCCTTCTATTTATCACTATCCGCACACCACATTCACTTGTTTTCTTGCGGCAATCCGGGTGCACAACGCGCGAACATTGTACAAGGTTCCTAGGATACTTCCTAGCGGGTCTTGCACCGCGCATCAAAAACCCTAAAAACTCAAAAAAAAACCCAAACCCCAAAAACCCAAAAACCCTTGAAAATCCCTAAAAACCCTTAAAACCACTGAAAAAGCCTAAAAACCCTTAAAATCCCTAAAAACCCTAAAACCCATAAAAATAATAAGAAACCCCTAAAAATCCATGAAAACATAAAAAAAGCTAAAAAAGCTAAAAAACCCCTAAAATCCATAAACCCCATGAAAACCTTAGAAAATCCTAAAAACCAAAAAAGACCTTAAAACCCCAAAAAGTCCCTAAAAACCTTAAAAACCCCAAAAAACAATAAAAATCCAAAAAGACCCCTAAGAATCCATGAAAACGAAAAACAACCCTAAAATCCCCCTAAAAAACTTAAAAACAATAAAAAAGCATAAACCCCCCCTAAAAGTCCAGTAAAAACTCTAAAAACCCTTTAAACCCCTAAAAATGTAAAAAAACTCTTAAAACCCTTTAAAACCCTAAAAAACTCAAAAATACCCAAAAAGCCCAAAATGGCCCTAAAAACCAGAAAAACCCCTAAAAACTCATTAAAACCCTTAAACCCCTCAAATTCCCTAAAAACCCAAAAAAACCTAAAACCCAAAAAAACCCAAAAAAAACCCTAAATGTCCATTGAAATGTAAAAAAACTCTAAAAACCCTAAAAACCCAGAAAAACCCCTAAAAACCATAAACACCCCTCAAAACGTTAAAAATCTATAAGAAACAATTAAAACCCTAAAAAACAAAAAAAAAATCTCTAAAACCAAAAGGACTGTGAAACTTTGAAAAGCCTGAAAAAGCAAAGAAAACCTAAAAACCCCTAAAACCCCTAAAAATCCTTAAAAAACCTAAAAATGCCTAAAAACCTTAAAATTCGTAAAAAAATACCTAAAAATCCATGAAAATGTAAAAAACCCTAAAACCACCATAAAAAGATTAAAACCCCCTAAAACCCATAAAAAACCTATAAAAACTAAAAACTCTAAAAACCCTTAAAACCATAAATACGTTAAAAAACTCTAAAAAACCTTGAAACCCCTAAAGGACCCTAAAAACTATAAAAATACTTAAAAACCCTAAACCCCTCAAAACCCTATTAACCTTCAAAGTCCCAAAAAACCATAAAAATCCCAAAAACCCTTAAAAATACAAGAAAATGTAAAAAACCCTGAAAACCCCAGAAAATCCATAAAACCCCTAAAACCTCATAAAAACCCTAAAAACCAATAAAAACTCTAAAACCCTTAAAACCCCTAAAAATGTAAAAAACTCTAAAAAACATTAAAAAAAACTAAAAACTCTAAAAAAAACCTGAAAGACACTTGAAAACTCCTGAAACCCATAAAACCTCAAACTCCCTAAAAACTGCAAAAACCATAAATATCCAAAAAAAACCCAAAAAATCCATCAAAACATAAAAATCCTAAAAACACTAAAAACTCTTAAAACCATTTAATCCCTAAAAAATGTTAAAAAAATATAAAAAACCTCAAAACCCTAAAAAAGTCAAAAAAACCCCCTAAAACCCTAAAAAGACCCTAAAACCATCAAAACCATGAAAATCCTAAAAAAACTAAAAATCAATGAAAATGTAAAAAGCACTGAACGACCCCTAAAATCCATAAAACCCACTAAAAACCTTAAAAAGTCTAAAACCCCATAAAAACCCAAGACAATAACTAAAAACTCTAAAAACCCTTAAATACCCTAAAAACTCAAAAAAACCATAAAACCCTAAAAAAATGAAAAAAACTTAGAACCCCAAAAGTCCGTAAAACCCCTGTAAAAATCTAAAACCCCTAAAAACCACTAAAAACACTAAAAATCCCTAAAACCCTTAAAAAACCAAAAAACCATAAAAATCCTAAAACCCCTAAACATCCATGAAAATATAAAAAACCCTAAAAAATTGGAAAAAAACTTGAAAACCAAAAAAACTCCTAAAAAACTTTAAAAAAACTGAAAGCCCATAAAAATCCTAAAAACAATAAAAACCCTTAATAACTTTAAAACTCTAAAAAACATTAAAAACCATAAAAAGATCAATAAAAATAAAAAAGTCCCTAAAATCCCAAAAAAAACCCTAAAAACCCCAAGAACACTAAAAACCATAAAAATCCCTAAAAATCTTAAAAACCCTAAAAACCATAAAAATCCTAAAAACCCATAAAAATTCATTAAAACGTAAAAAATCCTGAAAACTCTGAAAAACCCCTAAAAACTATAAAACCCATAAAAACCTAAAAAAACTTTAAAAACCATAAAAACCAATAAAACAAATAAAACCCACTAAAAACTCTAAAAGCCCCTGAAAAACCATAAAACCCCTCAAAATCCCTAAAAACCCTAAAAACCCCTAAAAACCATGAAAACTCTAAAAACTTATGAATATCCATGAAAACGTTAAAAACCCTAAAACCCGTAAAACCAGTAAAACCCATAAAAAACCCTAATAAACAACAAAAACCCTAAAAACAATTAAAAATTCTAAAAATCCTTTAATCCTCTAAAAACGTTAAAAAATTATAAATAACTTTAAAACCCTAAAAACCTGTAAAAACCTTTCAATCCCTCAAAATCCCAAAAAACCCAAAAACCCATAAAAATCCTATAACCCCCTAAAAATCCATGAAAACATAAAAAAACATAAAAACCCAGAAAAACCCATAAAACTGCCTAAAAACTTTAAAACCGCTAAAAACCAATAAAAACCCTTTAAACCCCTAAAAATAGAAAAAAACTCTAGAAAACTTTAAAAACCCTAAAAAACCCAAAAAACCTTTAAAACCCAAAAGGACCCTAAAATCCCTAACCCCCCCCCTCAAAATCGCAAAAAAAACTCCTCCAAATCGCAAAAAAATCATAAAACCCTAAAAAGAATAAAAACCTTAAACAATCCTAAAAACCCATCAAAAGATAAAAAATCCTAAAACACTCCCATGAAAACCTTAAAAAACCCAAAAAAACATAAAACCCCTAAAAAATACGAAAAGCTCTAAAAACAGTTAAACCCCATAAAAACGTCAAAAAACCCAAAAAACCCTAAAAAACTCAAAAAACCCCAAAAGCCAAAAATACCCTAAAAACCCTGAAAAACCGTAAAAACCCATAAAAGCCCTCAAAATCCCTAAAAAACTTAAAAGACCCTAAAACCCAAAAAATCCTAGAAAACCAAAAAAAATCATTGAAAACATTAAACCACTGAAAACCACAAAACCCCAAAAAACATTAAAAACCCTAAAAACCTTTAAAAACTATAAAAACCCACTAAAAACTTTAAAAACCCTTTAAACCCCTAAAAGCGTTAAAAACTCTAAAAAACCTTAAAACCCCTAAAAACTCATAAAAACCCGAAAACCCAGCTAAAAACTCTAAAAACCCTTAAAACCCAAAAAATCTTAAAAAACGCTAAAAAACCTTAAAATTAAAAAAACCAAAAAACCCCAAAAAGACACTTAAAACCCTTAAAACACTAAACACAGTAAAATCTCAAAAAACTCTAAAACCCCTCAAAATCCCTAAAAACCAACAAAACATAAAAAACCCTGAAAATCCCCTGAAAAATATAAAATCCCTAAAAACCATAAAAACCATAAAACCCCTAAAAATCCATAAAAACCCAAAAACCACTAAAAACTCTAAAAACCCTTTAAACGCCTAAAAACATTAAAAACTCTAAAAAACCTTAAAACCTTAAAAAACACAAAAAACCCTAATAACCAAAAAAGACACTAAAACCCAAAAAAACCTCTAAATCCTTGTAAAACCCTAAAATCCCTCAAAATCTAAAAAATCCTAAAAAACCAAAAAATCCTAAAATCCCTAAAAACTCTACGAAAATCTAAAAAAAACCCAAAACTCAATGAAAATGTAAAAAAGACCCAAAACCCCAAAAAAACCCCTCAAAAACATAAAATCCTAAAAACATTAAAAAACCCAAAACCCCTAAAAATCCTAAAAATCCTAAAACCACAAAAAAATCTAAAAACCCAGAAAACCCCAAAAAATGTTTAAAAACCCTAAAAAACCATAAAACCCCTAAAAACACAAAAAAAAAACCCAAAAACCCTAAAAAACCAAAAGGACCCTAAAAACCCTAAAACCCCTAAAACCCCCCAAAATCACGAAAACCCATAAAAAACCCAAAAACCGAAAAAAACCTAAAAAACCCCAAAAAATATTTGAAAATGTAAAAAATCCTGAAAACTAAGGAAAAACCCCTAAAAACCCTAAAAACCCATAAAAACCTTTAAAAAAATTAGAAAAACAATAAAACAACTAAAAAATATAAAACTCTAAAAACCCTTTAAACCAATTAAAACGTTAAAAAACTCTAAAAATTCTTAAAACCCCTAAAAATTCAAAAAATACCCTTGAACCCAAAAAATCCTGAAAACCCTAAAAACCTTTGAAAACCCCTAAAAACCCTCAAAATCCCTAAAAACCATAAAAAATCATAAAAACCATTAAAATACTAAAAAACTCTTAAAAATCCACAGACCATAAAAAATATTTAAAAAACTCCTAAAATCCATAACAACGTAAAAAACACTAAAACCCTAAAAATTCCCTTAAAACCACCCAAGCCCGTAAAAACCTTAAAAAACTATAAAAACCCTAAAACCACTAAAAACTCTAAAACCCCTTTACCTAAAAAGGTTTAAAAACCTTGAAAACCCTAAAAACTCAAAAAAACACCTAAAACCCCTTAATACCTTAAAACCCCCAAAAACCCTAAAAAACCATAAAAACCCTCAAATTCCTTAAAAACCCTAAAAACCCTAAATAATAAAAAAAACCAGAAACCCCCTAAAAATCCCTGATAAAGTAAAAACCCTAAAAAGCCTCGGGAAACCATAAAACCACTAAAAATATTTAAAATCCCATAAAAAATACGAAAATAACTAAAAAAATCCAATAACCCTTAAAACCATTAAAAACATTTCAAAACTCTAAAAACCCATAAAAACCCTAAAAAAGTAAAAAAACACTAAAAAATACAAAAGACACGAAAAATCCAGAAAAATCTATTAAAAACCTTAAAAACACTCAAAATTCCTAAAAACCTTGAAAACCATAAAAATCCTAAAAACCCCAAAATCCAAAAAAACGTTAAAAACCCTAAAAATCCAAAAAAAACCCTTAAAACCATAAATTCCCCTAAAAACATTAAAAACTACAAAAACCATAAAACCACTAAAACCTCACTAAAATCTATAAATACCCTTACAGCCCAGCCCCTAAAAATGTTAAAAAACTATCAAAAACTTGAAAATCCCTAAAAAAACCCTAAAAACCCAAAAGTCTCTACAACCATGAAAACCCCTAAAAATCAATCAAAAATCCTAAAAAACCCTAAAAATAAAAAAAATCTAAAAAACCCTTAAAAATTCGTTAAATATAAGAACCCAAAAAACCATGAAAACCATAAAAATCCCCAACACCCTTAAATACCCTTAAAACCCTACAAAAACCCTAAAAACCCACTAAACACTCTAAAAACCTCAAAATCCCTAAAAACATTAAAAAATAAAAAAATCCTTAAGAACCCTAAAAAACTAAAAAAAATCCTAAAAGCCCAAAAGACCCTAAATAACCCGAAAACCCTTAAAAACCCGAAAAAAACCCCTGAAAGACCCAAAAAACCCTTAAAATCCCTAAAAACCCTAAAAAACATTAAAACTATAACTGTCCTAAAAACTACTATGAATACATGAAAACATAAAAAAAACCTAAAAACCATGGAAAACCCCTGAAAACCATAAAACCCCCTAAAAACCTTAAAATCCCAAAAAACCCATAAAAAGCTTAAAAACCACTAAAAACTATAAAAACCCTTCAAACACCTAAAATTTTGAAAAAACACTAAAAAACCTTACAAACCCAAAAAAACATGAAAAAAATCATAAAACCCCAAAAGGACCCTAAAAATCAAGAAAAACCATAAAATCCCTAAAAACCCCTGATAAAACCTAAAACCCCTCAAAATCCTCAAAACCCCTAAAAAACCTAAAATCCTAAAAAACCCCTAAAAACCATAAAACCCCTAAAAACCTTAAATACCCTAAAACACATAAAAACCCTATAACTCCTAAAAATCCTAAAAACACTTAAGACCCCTAAAATTTTTAAAAATAGTAAAAAACCTTTAAATGCCCTAAAAATTGAAAAAACACTAAAAACCCAAAAAATACCATAAAAACCCTCAAAATCCCAAAAAACCCTAAAAAACCTCAAACCCCATAAAAATACAAACCCCCCAATCCATGAAGACATTAAAAACAATAAAAACCTTGAAAACCCCTAAAAAAACTACAAAAAACCTTAAAAACCCTAAAACCTGACAAATACTTTAAAAACCCTTAAAAGCCCAAAAAACAATAAAATCTCTAAAACACTTTAAAACCCCTAAAAACTCAAAAAACACTATAAACCCAATTAGACCCCAAAAACCCATAAAACCCTAAAATCCATCAAAATCCCTAAAAACCTTAAAATCCCGTAAAATCCATAAAAAACCCCAAAACCCCAAAAAATCCATAAAAACATAAAAAACCCTTAAAACCTGAACCCCCCCCCCCCAAAACCCCCAAATCCCCAAAAACCCTTAAGCATCCTGAAAACCATAAAAATCATAAAAATCCATGAAAACATAGAAAACCCTAAAAATCCATAAAAACCCCTGAATACCATAAAAACCTCTAAAAACCTTAAAAAACCCTAAACCCCCATGAAACATTAAAACCAACTAAAAAGTCTAAAAACATATAAAACCCCTAAAAACAATAAAAAACTCTAAATAACAATAAAAACTCTAAAAAGTAAAAAAAAAATCGAAAAACCAAAAAGACCCGAAAATCCCTGAAAAACCCTAAAACCCTCAAAATCCCTAACAACCATTAAAAACCAAAAAAAAATCCTATAAAAACACTAAAAATCCATGAAAACATAAAAACCTAAAAATGATGAAAACCCCCTGAAAACCATAAAAACCCCTAAAACCCCCCAAAACCATAAAAATGACTAAAAACTCTAAAAACACTTAAAACCCATAAAAATGTTAAAAAAAATATATAAAAACTCAAATACACTCAAAAAATTAAAAAAACTCTAAAAATCCAAAAAGACCCGAAAAAACCCAGAAAACCCCTAAAAACCATAAAAGTCATAAAAACCCAAAAAAACCCCTAAAAACGGAAAAACCCCTAAAAACCTTAAAAAACCCTAAAACCCCATAAAACCCCTAAAAATTACTAAAATCCCGAAAATCCTTTAAAACCCCTTAATTTTTTTTAAAAACTCTAAAAAACCTTAAAACTCATAAAAACCCTAAAAATCCAAAAGGCCCTGAAAAACACTAAAAATCCTAAAAAACCCCTAAAAACCCTCAAAATACATAAAAAATATAGGAAACCCTAAAAACCAAAAAAATCCTAAATGATCCCTAAAAATCCATGAAAATATAAAAAACTTTAAAAACCTTAAAAACCATAAAAACTGAAAAAAAAACATACAAAACCATAAAACCCCATAAAAACCCTAAAACCCCCTAAAAATCCAAAAACCCATAAAACCCCCTAAAAATCCAAAAACCCTTAAAACCCCTAAAAACGTTAAAAACTCTAAAAAACCCTAAAAACACAAAATGACCTAAAAAACTCTAAAAACCCTCGAAAACCCCTAAAACCCCTCAAAATCACTAAAAACCCTAAAACACTAAAAACCATAAAAATCCTAACAGAATTCTAAAAATCCATGAATATGTAAAAAAAACCTAAACAACCCCCGAAGACCATAAAACCCCCAAAAACCCTTAAAAACCACAAGAACCCATAAAACCACTGAAAACTCAAAAAAACCTTTAAACCCTAAATACCCAAAAGACCGTAAAAACCCTGAGAACCCCTAAAAACCCTAAAAACCTCTTAAAAAGCATAAAAGCACTAAAAATCCCTAAAAACCCTAAAAAACATAAAAATCCTAAGAAACCCCTAAAAAACCATGAAAATGCAATGAACCCTAAAAAACATGAGAAACCCTAAAAAAGCATAAAACCATTAAAAACCTTAAAAATCCATAAAAACCCAAAAAACCTCTCAAAACCATAAACCCCTCAAAATCTCTAAAAATATTTAAAAATCCTAAAAACCATAAAAATCCTGAAAAAACCCCAAAAATCCATGAATATGTAAAAACCCTTAAAACCCCCTTAAAACCTTAAAAACCCTAAACCCCCATAAAAACCACTAAAAACACTAAAAATACTTAAAACCCCTAAAAACATTAAAAACTCTAAAAACCTTAAAACCCAACAAAACTCCAAAAAACCCTAAAGCCCACAAAAGATCATAAAAACCCTAAAAACCCTATAACCGCATGAAAAAACCGTAAAAACCCTCAAAATCCTTAAACCCTCAAAAAAACCCCTGAATGCTAGGTTTTAGAGATTTCTTTTTGGTTTAGTAGCTTTTGGCTGCTCATGTTGGGGAGGAGTTTTTTATGCTTTTGGTTCTGGTTGTCTTTTGATGTGCTTTGTTGGGCATGCAAGTTGGTGACAGTCTGTTAAAAACTCTAAAAAACCATAAAACCCCTAAAAGCTGAAAAACCCTAAAACCCCCAAAAGGCCCTAAAATCCCTGAAAACCTTAAAATCGCTAAAACCCGCAGAAAACCCCTAAAACCCATCAAAATCCCTAAAAACCCTAAAAACTATAAAAATCATAAAACCCCCAAAAAGTCCACGAAAACATAAAAAACCATAAAAATGTCGAAAAACCCTAAAACTATAAAAACCCATAAAAACCTTAAACTCCCCCCCCCCCCAAAAAAAAAAATCCCAAAAAATCCTAAAATGAAACTAAAAACTATAAAAACCTTAAAAAACCCATAAAACATTAAAATTTTCTAGAAAAATTAAAACCTGAAGAAACTCAAAAAAACCCTAAAAATCCAAAAAAGAACCTAAAAACCCTGAAAAATTCTAAAAACCCCTTAAAACCCTAAAAAATCCTAAATACCATAAAAATCCTAGTACGCCCTAAAAATACATGAAAACATAACATCAATAAGAAACTCTTAAAAACAATAAAAACCCCTAAAACCCTTAAAAACCCAAAAAGCCCATAAAAATCCTAAAAACCACTAAAAACCCTAAGAACCCTTGAAAATGTTAAAAAAAATCTGAAAAACCTTAAACCCATAAAAAACTAAAAAAAACCCTAAAAACCCAGAATGGCCCTAAAATCCCTCGAATTACCTAAAAACCTTGAAAACCCTAAAAATTATAAATACCCCTAAAAAATCATAAAAAACCTTTGAAATCCCTAAAAACAAAAAAAATCCAAACCCCCCCCCCCCAAATTTCCTGAAAATGTAAGAGATGATAAAACCTTAAGAACCCCTTGAAAACCAAGAAACACACTAAAAAACTTCAAAAACCCTAAAAACCCATAAAAATTCTAAAAAACCACTAAAACTCTAAAAACCAATAAAACCCCTAAAATGTTAAAAAACTCTATGGTGGAAGCAGAGATGATTTCCCTGTGTGTTGGACGATTCTGAAGCTGTCAACGGTGAAGTCAACGCCGATGAGATGGTTGCTTTGCCGAATAGGAGGGTTCGACTTGCTGGTTTTTTGGTGCGACGAGACTTTCTGGTGTCGGGGGGAGGTATGGCCACGTCCTGGTGACAAACGGGTTCGTCGGGCTTTGCATCTACTTCACGCGAGCATTGGCGTTGCGCTTGGTTCGACGCTGTCTGTCCGGCTCTGAAGAGGTGCATGCTTTTTGCTTATTGATCTTGCTGCTGACGAAGGTATAGTCGCTATGTCCTGTGTCCGACTGATTTTGCTGGCTTGCGTGTTCTTGTTTGGTGGCTGGACTGGTTCTGTGTTGCTGCTTCAGCTAGACTTTGGTTAGATTTTTCATTCATGTCCTCCCCCAAAGCTGTTGTTGGGGAGAAGGATTGGTGCTGCTTTTTGGCTGGTTTTTTGGCTTTGTTGTGGATGCTGGCTGCCGGCTCTGTTGGGTGGAGATGATTCATGTTCTGTTGATGTCGTTTGTTCTATGCTGTTGGAAAGGGACCTTCTTGGTGAGAAGGTACTGGGTGCTGGATGTGGGTATTTTGTTGGTTTTGAGTGGATGGTGTATGGTGAATGCTGGATGACGTGTGGTTGTTTGGTATTTGCTGCTGCTGTGGATGAGTTTGTTGCTGTGCTGCTGGAGTGGAAGTGGGATGCTGGGAGATGTTTGGTGGTCGAAAGAGGTGCTGGCTGTCTGAAAATGAGGATGTTGGTTGCTGGTTTGTTGTGGATGCTGGTTGGCTGGTTGCTGCTGCTGGATGTTGTTTGCTGCTGTAGTCTGAATGCTGGTTGTTGGTTAGCTGTGAGCTGCTGGATGCTGGTTAACACTGGATGTAGTGCTGTTGGATGCTGGTACTGGCTGGATGTGACGTGATGATGCTGCGGTTTTGTCTGTTTTTGTGTCTTTTTCTTTCTTTGTTTTTCTTTCTTTGGCGTGGGTTGTAAGGGTTTTTGGGTGTGGGTCGTTCGACCCCTCCCCTCCCTTGTCTGCAGTTTTTGTGTCTTTTTGTTTAATAAATTTTGGGGGGTGCCAGGAATAGCCTGGACCCGAGCCTTCTTTGCCTAAAACTCTTGAAAACCCCAAAAAACCCTCAAAATCTCTAAAAACCCTCAAATATCTAAAAACCACAAAAATCCTAAAAAATCCCTAAATATCCATTAAAACGTAAAAAACCATAACAACCTTGAAAAAACCTTGAAACCATAAAAATCCATAAAACCCATAAAAATACTAGAAAACCATAAAAACCATAAAACCCACTAAAAATTCTAAAAATACTTAAAACCCATAAAACTTTAAAAACCTCAAAGAAAACCTAGAAAACAAAAAGACATAAAAAACATGAAAAACACTAAAAACCTAGGAAAATAAAACATTCATCAAAATCCCCAAAACCCAAAAAAACACTAAAAACCATAAAAAACCTAAAACCCCCTAAAAATCCATGAAAATGTAAGAAACCGTAAAAATCTTGAAAAAAAACCCGAATACCATTAAACCCCTTAAAAACCTTAAATACCGTAAAAACCCATAAAACCTCTAAAAATCCATAAAAAACTCAAAAAACCCTTAAAACCCTAAAAATGATAAAAATCTCTTAAAAACCTTAAAAAACCTAAAAAACTCAAAAAACCCTAAAACCCAAAAATACCCTAAAAACCCTGAAAAACCTTAAACCCCTAAAAACACTTAAAAACCCTCAAAATCCCTAAAAACCCTAAAAACCCCTAAAAACTAGAAAAATCCTCAAAAAGCCCATAAAAATACATGAAGACGTAAAAAATCCTAAAAACTGTGAAAAACCTCTAAAACCCCTAAAAACCCTGGAAAAACCCTAAAAACCATAAAACCCTAAAAGCCTTAAAACCCCATAAAAACCCTAAAACCCATTAAAAAATATAAAACCCTCACAGTTCATAAAAATGTTATAAAACTCTAAAGAAACAAAAAAACCCTAAAAACTCAAAAAAACCCTAAATCCCAAAAAGACTCTAAAAACCATAAAAACCCCTAAAAACCTAAAAACATTTGAAAACCCCTAAAAACCATAAAGATCCCTAAAAACCCTAAAAACATAAAAAATAATAAAAAACCTAAAAAACCTTTAAAAATAAATGAAACCCTAAAAAATCCTAAAAACCACAAAAAATCCCCTGAAAACCGAAAAACACCTAAAAAACTTGAAAACCCTAAAAATACATAAAATCCCTAAAAACCACTATAACTCTGAAAACCCTGAAAATACCTAAAAACGTTAAAAAACTCTAAAAATCCTTAAAACCCTAAAAACCTCAAAAAACCCCTAAAACTTCAAAAAGACCATAAAACCCTAAAATACCCTAAACACCCTAAAACCCCTAAAAACCTGTAAAAATCCTCAAAATCCATAAAACCCCTAAAAAATGAAAAACGTAAAAGCCCTAAAATTCCATGAAAATTTAAAAACACCTAAAAACCATAAACCCCCTAAATTGTAAAAACCCATAAATCCACTAAATACTTTAAAACGCATTTAAAAATATAGAAACTTTATAAGATTCTAAAAACCCATAAAAAACTGAAAAAACATTAAAAATCCTAAAAACAAAAAAGACCCATCAAATCCTGAACCATAAAAACCCTAAAACCCCTGAAAACCCCTAAAACCCCTAAAAACCCTAAAAACCCTAAAAACCCTACAAAACCCTAAAAAGAATAAAAATTATAAAAAACCCTAAAAATGCAAGAAAACGTAAAAAACCCTAAAAACCCATTAAACCATAAACCCCTTAAAATCCTTAAAAACCCTAAAAACCCATAAAACCCCTAAAAGCCACTAAAAACATAAATACCCCTAAAAATGTTTAAAAAAAACTTAAAACCCTGAAAAACTCAAAAAAAACCCCAAACCCCCCAAAAGACCGTAAAACCCTGAAAACCCCTTAACCCTAAAAACCCCTTAAAAACCCTATAAACACTCGAAATCCCAAAAAACCCTAAAAAACCCTAAAGACCATAAAATTCCTAAAACCACAAAAAATCTATGAAAACATAAAAAACCCTAAAAACCCCGAAATCCCTTGAAAAACCGTAAATACCCTCAAAAACCCTAAAATCCATAAAACCCCAAAAAACCCTACACCCCTAAAAATCCTAAAAAAACCTTAAAACCTCATAAAAACCCTTAAAACACTAAAAACCCTTTAAAGCCCAAAAAACCTTAAAAAATCCAGAAACCATAAAAACCATAAAAAACTAAAAAACCAGAAAAACCCAAAATCCCAAAGGACCCTAAAAAATTTGAAAGACCCTAAAACCCTTGATAACCCTAAAAACCCTCAAAATTATGAAAAACCCTAAAAAACCCTAAAAACTAAAAAATCTAAATAAAACCCATAAAAATCAATGAAAATTTTAAAAAACCCATAAACCCTGAAAACCCCCTAAAAACCATTAAACCATAAAACCACTAAAAACTTAAAAACCACAAAACCCATAAAACCCCTAATAACTTCTACAACTCTAAAAACCCTTAAGGCCCCTAAAATGTTAAAAACTATAAAAATTCTAAAAAACTCAAAAAAAACTCTAAAATCCCAAACAGACACTAAAAAACTTGAAAACACTTAAAAAACATCAAAAAAGCCTAAAAACTTTCAACATCCCTAAAAACCCAGAAAACCCCAAAAAACCATAAAAATCCTAAAAGACCCATAAAATTCCATGAAAATGTAAAAACCATAAAAATAATGAAACCCCCTAAAATCCATAAACCCCCTTAAAATCATTAAAAAACCAAAAACATTGATTAAAACCCTAAAAACCCACTGAAAATTTTAAAAACTATTTAAACCCCTAAAAACGTTAAAAACCTAAAAACCCCTAAAAAACTTAAAAAAACCTAAAAATGCATAAAAAACTCTAAAAACCACTAAAAACTCTAAAACCCATTAAACCCCTAAAAATGTTAAAAAACTATAAAAAACTTTAAAACCCCAAAAAACTCAAAAATACCCTAAAACACTATGAAATACTGAAAACCTCAAAAACTGTTAAAACCCCTAAAAACCCTAAAATCCCTAAAATCCTTAAAAAACCATAAAAACCATAAATCCTCAAAAACCCTAAAAACCTTGAAAAACCCTTAAAACCCCCTTAAAAAATACCCCCCCAAAACTTAAAAAACCCTATAAACTCATAAAAACAAAAAAACACTAAAAATCCATGAAAACGTAAAAATCCCTAAAAACCCAAAAAAGCCCAAGAAAACCATAAAAATCCCTAAAAAATTAGAAAATCCTAAAAATCCACTAAAAACATAAAACCCTTACAACTGCTAAAAATGTTTAAAAACTCTAAAAACCTTAAAACTCTAAAAAACTCAAAAAAATCCTATAAACCCCAAAAGACCCTACACACCCTGAAAACCCCTGAAAACCCCTAAAAACTCTAAAACCACCCAAAAACCATAAAATAATCTAAAAACCCATAAAACCCTAAAAACCACTAAAAACATTTAAGACCCCCAAAAACCTTAAAAAGAACTAAAAAACCTTAAAAACTCAAAAATCCCCTAAAAACACAAGAGACACTAAAAACCCTAAAAAACACTAAAAACCATAAACATCATAAATAACCCCTAAATATCAATGAAAACATAAAAACCCTATAAACCCTAAAGATAACAAAACCCCTAAAAACCCTAAGAAAACCAGAAAAAACCCCAAACTACTAAAAACTATAAAAAACCTTAAAACCCCCCAAAACATTAAAACCCTCTAAAAACATTAAAAACCCTAAAAAACTCAAAAAAAGCTTGAAAACCCAAAAATATCCTAAAAACCTAAAAAACCATAAAAACCTATGAAAACCCCTAAAACCCTCAAAATCCCTAAAAACACTAAAAAACACTAAAACCATAAAAATCCTAAAAACCATAAAAATCCTAAAAACCCTAAAATCCATGATAATGTAAAAACCATAAACACCATAAAATACCGCAGAAATCCAGAAAACCCCCTAAAACCTTAAAAAACCCTAAAACCCCATAAAAACCATAAAACCACTAAAAAATCTAAAAACACTCAAAATCCCTAAAAGTATTAAAAAAACTAAAAAACCTTAAAACCCTAAAAACTCAAAACACTCCTAAAAGCCATGAAAACACTAAAAACCCTAAAAACCCTAAAAACCCCTCAAAATTTCAAAAACCCTAAAAACCATTAAAACACCAAAAACCCTGAACACCGCTAAAAGCTATGAAAACCCTAAAACCTCTCAAAATGCCCGAAACCCTAAAAACCAAAGAAATCCTAAAAACCCCATAAAAACAATGAAAATATAAAAAACCCTGAAAACCCCTAAAAACCATAAAACCCCTAAAACCATTACAAAACCCTAAAATCCCATTGAAACCATAAAAACCCATGAAAAACATTACAAACCCATAAAGCCCCTAAAAATGTAAAAAAATCTAAAAACACCATAGAAACCCTAAAAATTCAAAAAAACCCTAAAAACCAAAGAAGACCCTAAAAACACTAAAAACCCTAAGACTCTGAACCCTCCTTGAAAATCCCTAAAAATCTCTAAAACCCCTAAAAACCCTAAAGCCATAAAAATCCTAAAAAACCCCTCAAAGTCTATGAAAACATAAAAACCCCGATAACCATGAAAACCCCCTAAAAACCATAAAATTCCCAAAAAACCTTAAAAAACATAAAAAAACATAAAATCCCTAAAAACCACTAAAAACTCTAAAAACCCTTAAAACCCTAATTACATTAAAAAACTCTAAAAAACCTTAAAAGCCTAGAAAACTCAAAAAAACAAAAAATAAAAAAAGTCCCTAATTAACCTTGAAAGACAATAAAAATCCAAAATCCCTAAAATCCCTAAAAACCCTAGAAACCATAAAAATCCTAAAACCCCCAAAAGTCCATGAAAATGTAAAAAAAACTAAAAACCCTAAAAACCCCCTGAGAACAGTAAAAACTTCTAAAAACCATAAAAACCATCAACACCCATAAAACCCCTAAATAACCACTAAAAACTCTAAAAAATCTCAAAACCCATAAAAAGTTTAAAAAACTCTAAAAATCCTTAAAACCCATAAAAATGTCAAAAACTATAATAACCCTTAAAAACCCTAAAAACTCAAAAAAAATCCATAGAACCCAAAAAGACCCTAAAAACCTTGACAAATACTAAAAACCCTTGAAAACCCAAAAAATATCAAAATCCCTAAAAACCCTAAAAAACACTAAAAAATCTAAAAAACCCTTAAAAATCCATCACAAAGTAAAAAACCATAAAAACCTTGAAAAACCCTTAAATATCACTGAAACTCTTAAAAACCTTAAAAACACTAAAAACCGATAAAAACCCTAAAACCACTAAAAACTCAAAAACCTCTTAAAACCCCTAATACATTAAAAATCTCTCAAAACCTAAAAAATCAAAAAAACTCTAAAAACCAAAAAAAACCTAAAAACCCCTTAACAATCTAGGAAGAGAGAAAAATCCTAAAAAACTTGAAAATCCCATGAAAATCTAAACCTCTAGAAATGTTAAAAAAACTCTAAAAACTGTTAAAAAACTCTAAAAACTGTTAAAAACCCCAAAAAAATCAAAAAAACCCAAAAAATACAAAAAGAACCTAAAACCCAAAAAATACAAAAAGAACCTAAAACCCCCGAAAATACCTAAAAATAGCACAAACCCATAAAAACCCCTAAAAAACCTAAAAACCTAAAAACCATAAAAATTCTAAAAACGCCTTAAAATCCATGAAAACGTAAAGAACCCTAAAACCCTGAAAAATTCCTAAAATCAATAAAAACACCCTAAAACCCTGAAAATTTTCTAAAATAAATAAAAAAACCCAAAAAAACCTAAAAAACCCTAAAAATCCATGGAAACCCTAAAAACCCACTAAAATGCTTAAAATCCCTAAAAATGTTAAAAAAATCTAAAAAACCTTTAAAACCAAAAAAATCATAAAAACCAATAAAATCATAAAAACCATAAAAACTCAAAAGATCATAAAAACCTTGAAAACCCATAATAACCTTTAATTTTTTTAGATTTTTTTAACGTATTTATGGATTTTAAGGGGTTTTCATGGTTTTTAGGGTTTTTTATGATTTCATAGATTTTTACGGTTTTTAGGATTTATACGGTTTTTTGGGTTTTAAAGGTTTTTAGGGATTATGAGGGTTTTTAGTGTTTTGAGGGTTTTTAGTGTTTTTCTAGGGTTTTGGGTCTTTTTGGGTTTTGAGGGTTTTTTTGACTTTTTTAGGGGTTTTAATGTTTTTAGAGTTTTTTAACTTTTTTATGGGGTTTAATGGTTTTTAGAGTTTTTAGTGGTTTATGGTTTTTATAGGTTTTTTTGGTTTTAAAGGTTTATCAAGGATTTTAGGGGTTTTTATGTTTTCATGAAATTTTTGGGTGTTTTAGGATTTTTATGGTTTTTCGGTTTTTTATGGTTTTTAGGGATGTTGAGGGTTTTAGAGTTTTTCAGTTGTTTTTGGGGTTTTTATAATTTTTTAGGTTTTTATGGTCTTTTTGGGTTTTTAGGGTTTTTTGAGTTATTTAGGGGTTTTAGGGTTTTATAGAGTTTTTTAACGTTTTTAGGGGGTTTAGTGGTTTTTAGAGTTTTTAGTAGTTTTTAGGGTTGTTATGGGTATTTAGGGTTTTTGAAGGATTTTAGCGGTTTTAATGGTTTTTAGGAGTTTTTCTTTGTTTTTTGGGACTTCTACATTTCCATGGTTTTTAGGGGATTTTATGAATTATATGAATTTTTGGTTTTTTTGAGTTTTTACTGATTTTGAGGGGGTTTATGGGTATTTGAGTGTTCTTAGCATTTTTAAGGTTTTTTGGGGTTTTTATGGTCTTTTGGTTTTTTGGATTTTTTTGAGTTTTAGAGTTTTTATGTTTTTTAGAATTTTTAACGTATTTAGGGGTTTAAAGGGTTTTTAGTGGGGATTTAGGGTTTTATGGGTTTTTAATATTTTTAGGGGTTTTAAAAGATTTTTATGATTTTTAGAGTTTTAGGGATTTTGAGGGTTTTTAAGGTTTTCAGTGGGTTTTAGATATTTTAGGGTTTTTAGGGTCTTGTTGGGGCTTTAGACATTTTTTTTGAGTTTTTAGGGTTTTAAAGGGTTTTTAGTGTTTTTAGGTGTTTTAGGGATTTTGAGGGTTTTTAGAGTTCTTCAGGGGTTTTATGGGTTTTAGAGTTTTAGTGGGTTTTATGGTTTTTATAGGGCTTTTGGGTTTTTTAAGGTTTTTAGGGGTTTTTATGGTTTTTTATGTTTTCATTGATTTTTAGTGCATTTTTTTGATTTTTGTGGTTTTTAGAGTTTTTTGTGTTTTAGTGATTTTGAGGGGATTTAGGGGTTCTCATAGGCTTTTTGGGTTTTTAGGCTTTTTAGGCTTTTAGGGTCTTTTTAGGATTTTAGGGGTTTTTTTGTTTTTTAATTTTTTAAATTTTTTAAAAATTTGTAGGGGCTTAAGTGATTTTAGATTTTTTTTTTGTGGTTTTTAGGGGTTTTATGTGTTTTTATTATTTTTAAAGTTTTTAGGGTTTTTTGTATTGTTAGGGATTTTTCAGTGTTTTTAATATTTTTTACAATTTCACGGATTTTTTAATGTTTTTTAGGAAATTTATGGTTTTTAGAGTTTTTTATGGTTTTTAATTATTTGATGGTTTTTGTTTTTTTCAGGATTTTTTAGGGTTTTGAAGGTTTTTCATGATTTTTTGGGTCTTTTTGGGTTAAGGGTTTAATCTTGAGTTTTTTTAGGGTTTTTAAGGGTTTTTAGATTTTTTTAACGTTGTTAAGGGTTTAAGTTTTTTATAGTTTTTAGTGGTTTTTAGGGTTTTTAGGGCCTTTAATGGTTTTCAGGAGGATTTTAGGATTTTTTGGGTTTAATTCATTTTCATGGATTTTTACTGGCTTTCTAGGATTTTTATTGTTTCTAGAGCCTTGTATGGTTTTTAGAGGGATTTTAGTATTTTTTTGGGTTTATTTCATTTTCTTGGATTTTTAGGGGTTTTCTAGGATTTTTATAGTTTTTAGGGTTTTTAGGATTTTTAGTGATTTTGGGGGTTTGGGGTGGGGGTGGGTTAGAGGTTTTTAGAATTTTTAAGGTTTCTCAGGGGTTTTAAGGTCTTTTTTTCTTTTTTAGAGATTTTTTGGAGTTTGTAGTGGATTAAAGGTTTTTTAGAGTTTTTAATGGTTTTTGGGGGGTTTAATGAATTTTAGATTTTTATTAGATTTTTAGGTTTTTTATGGTATTTTAGGGTTTTTAAAGTTTTTTAGGGTTTTTTTTATGTTTTTTAGAGTTTTTTGTGGTTTTTAGGGTTTTTTACATTTTCATGTTTTTTTTGGGGGGGGGGGGTTTAGGATTTTCAGGTATTTAGGGTTTTTTAGGTTTTTAAGGATTTTTTTGGCTTTTTAGGGGTTTATGTTTTTCATGAGTTTTTTGGGGTTTTTCGGAATTTTAAGGGACATTTGGATTTTTGTGTTTTTTTGAGTTTTTAGGGTTTTAGAGGTTTTTTAACGTATTTTAGGGTTCTAAGGGGTTTTAAAGATTTTAGTGTTTTTTTAGGTCTTTTAAGGGTTTTTTAGGGTTTTTTACTTTTTAATGGATTTTTATGGGTTTTTTAGGATTTTTTGGTTTTCAAGGTTTTTAGGGATTTTGAGGGTTTGTAAGGATTTCATGGGTTTTTTTGGGTTTTTAGGGGGTTTTTGGGCTTTTAAGGTCTTTTGGGGTTTTTAGGTTTTTTTGAGTTTTTTTTGGGGGTTTTAAGGCTGTTTAGAGTTTTTAACGTTTTTAGCGATTTTAAGGTTTTTTAGTGTTTTTATTGGGTTTTTAGAGGCTTCATGGGGTTTTACGGTTTTTAAGGTTTTTTGGGGTTTTCAAGGTTTTTAGGGTTTTTTACGTTTTCATGGATATTTAGGGGTTTTTAGGATTTTTATGGTTTTAGAGATTTTAGTGTTTTGGTTGGTTTTGAGGGGGTTTAGGGGGGGTTTAGGGTTTTTAGGGGTTTTAAGTGTTTTTAGGGTCTTTTGGGTTTTTAGGTTTTTTTGAGTTTTTTAGGGTTTTAATGTTTTTTAGACTTTCTAATATTTTTAGGGGTTTTAATGGTTTTTAGAGCTTTTCATGTGTTTTAAGGGTTTTATGGGGTTTTAGACTTTTCTAAGGTTTTTAGGTTTTTTTATTTTTTTTCAGGGGTTTTTAAGTGTTCTTAGGGTTTTTTATGTTTTCATGGATTATTAGGGGTTTTTAGTTTTTTAGGGATTTTCATGGTTATTAGGGGTTATGGGGGGGGTTTAGGGGTTTTTAGGGTTTAAGGGTCCTTTTGGGTTTTTAGGATTTTTTTTTTTAGTTTTTAGGGTTAGTAAGGTTTTTTATAGTTTTTAATGGTTTTAGGGTTTTAAGAGTTTTTAGAATTTTTATTGGGGTTTTAGTTGGTTTTTAAGGTTTTTATGGGGTTTTGGGGGTTTTGGGCAAGGAAGATGTGAGGGTCGGGCTATTTCCGCCCCCCCCCCCCCCCAATTTATTAACAAGAAAAAAGGAGACACTGCAGACAAGGGAGGGGAGGGGTCAAACGACCCGCGCCCAAAAATCCCTTACAACCCACGCCAAAAAGAAAAAAAAAAGAAAAGGACTCAAAAGCAGACACAACAACGGCATTATCACGTCACATCCAGCCAGTACTAGCATCTAGCAGTACCACATCCAATCTTCATAGCAACACAGCAGCAGCAATAAATCCAAACCAACCAGCCCCAGCAACCAACATCACCAAATCCAGCATCACAGCCAAACACACTCAGCAGCATCACACCACAGCACAAGCACAACCAAACATAGGTTTTTTACATTTTCATGGATTTTTGGGGTTTATTAGGATTTTTATGGTTTTTAGGGGGATTTTGGGATTTTGGGGTGTTTTACATTTTTTCAAGGGCTTTAGGGATTTTAGTAAGGCTTTTAGGGTCTTTTTCGGTTTCTAGGGTTTTAAGATTTTTAGAGATTTTCAACGTTCTTAGTCATTTTAAAAGGTTTCTAGAGTTTTTAGTGGATTTTAGGGATTTTATGGGTTTTTAGGGTTTTAAAGGTTTTTAAGGGTTTTATGGTTTTAAGAGGGTTTTTAGGGTTTTATGGTGTTTTTTACGTTTTCACAGTTTTTACGGGTTTTGTTTTGGATTTTTATGGTTCTTAGATTTTTAGGGATTTTGAGTGTTTTTAGGGTTTTTTAGGGTGTTTTTGGGTTTTTAGGGTTTTTTTAGTATTTTAGGGGTTTTACGATTTTTTAGAGTTTTAAATGATTTCCTGGGTTTCAGGGGTTTTTAGAGTTTTTAGTGGATTTTTAGGGTTTCTATGGGTTTTGAAGGGTTTTAAGGTTTTTAGGGGGGTTTATGGTTTTCAAGGGTTTTTCAGGGGTTTTAGGGTTTTTTACATTTCCATGGATTTTTAGGGGTTTTGTAAGTTTTTTATTATTTTTAGGCTTTTAGGTTTTTAAGGAATTTTGAGGATTTTTAGGGTCTTTCAGAGAATTTTAGGGTTTTTTGGGTATTTTGGGGTTTTTATGGTTCTTAAGGGGTTTCAAGGTTTTTTTTGGGTTTTTAGGTTTTCATGGATTTTTAGGGGGGTTTTGGATTTTTATGATTTTTAGGGTTTTTAGGTATTTTGAGGGGTTTTAGGGTTTTTCACGGTTTTTTGTGTCTTTTTGGGTTTTTTTGATTTATTTTTGGGTTGTTAAGGTTTTTAGAGTATTAACATTTTAGGGGTTTAAAGGGATTTTAGATTTTTTAGCAGTTTTGTAGAGTTTTATGGGGTTTTAGGGTTTTTTAAGTTTTTAGGGAATTTTATGGTTTCTAGGGGTTTTCAAGGTTTTTAAGGTTTTCTACGTTTTCATGAATTTTTAGAGGATTAATAGGAATTTTATAATTTTAGACCTTTTAGGGTTTTTAGGTATTTTGAGCGATTTAGTGTTTTTAGGGGTTTCTAAGGTTTTTAGGGTTTTTAGAGGGTTTTGAGTTTTTAGGGTTTTGGTTGAGTTTTTAAGGTTTTTTAGAGTTTTTAAACATTGTTTGGGGTTTTAATGGTTTTTAGATTTTTTAGTGGTTTTTGGATTTTAATATGTTTTTCAGGTTTTTAAAGGTTTTATGTGTTTTATGGGTTTCAAGGGATTTTTTGGGTTTTTTGGCTTTTTTAATTCGTCATGGGTTTTTAGAGGTTTTTTTAGGATTTTAATATTTTTTTTCAAATCTTTGTAGTATTTCAATGGTTTTTGGGGGGTTTTAGGGTTTCTAGGGATATTGATTGTTTTTAGGGTTTTCATGTTTTTTTTCATTTTCATGGATTTTTAGGGTGTTTTTAGGATTTTTATAGTTTTTAGGGTTTTTTGGGTTTAGGGATTTTGGGGATTTTTAGGTGTTTTCAGGGTTTTTAGGGTCTTTTGGGGATTTTAGGGTTTTTAGAGCTTTTTAATGTTTTTAGGGGTTTTATAGTTTTTAGTGGTTTTAGGGTTTTTTGAGTTTTTTAAAGGTTTTAAGGGTTTTTAATGTTTTTAAGAGTTTTTTGGGTTTTTGGGGTTTCTTATATTTTCATAGATTATCGGGTTTTTTTAGGTTTTTAAGGGATTTTTAGGGTTTTCGAGTTTTTCATGGATTTTTAGGTTTTTAGTGTTTTGTATGGTCTTTTTGGGGTTTTAGGGTTTTTTTCAGTTTTGTAGGGTTTTTAATGTTTTTAGTGTTTTTTAATGCCTTTATGGGTTTCAAGGGTTTTTGAGTTTTAGTGTTTTTTAGGTTTTTTATTGGGTTTTAGGGTTTTTTAAAGTTTTTACTTGTTTGGTGGTTTTAAGGGGTTTTTACAAGGTTTTTAGGTTTTTTTACCTCTTTAGTGATTTTTAGGGATTTCTTAGGTTTTTTGTGGTTTCTAGGGCTTATAGGGTTTTTGGGGATTTTGAGGGGATTTTGGGGTTTTCATGTGGGGTTTTTTGGGGTTTTTAGGGTCATTTTGGGTTTTTAAGGTCTTTTTGGGTTTTTAGAGATTTTTTATTTTTTCAGAGGTTTTATGGTTTTTTAGAGTATTTAAACTTTTTGTAGGATTTTAAAGATTTTTAGAGTTTTTAGTGGGTTTTGAGATTTTTACGGGTTTTTAGGGTTTTTTAAGTATTTTAGGAGTTTTATGATTTTCAGGGTGTTTTTAGGGTGTTTTTTAAGGATTTCAGGTGTTTTTAATGGTTTTTATGGGTTTTGAGGGCTTGAAGGGGTTTTTAAGGGTTTTTAAGGGTTTTCAAGGTTTTTAGGGCTTTTTAGGTTTTCATGGATTTTTAGGGGGTTTTTAGGATTTTTATGGGTTTTAAGGTTTTTTCATATCTTTATGATTTTTAGGGGTTTTTTCAAGGTTTTTATGGTTTTTAGGGTTTTTAGGGTATTTTTGGCTTTCATATTTTTTGTTGAGTTTTTAGGGCTGTTAAAGTTTTTTAGAGTTTTTTAACGTTTTGATCGATTTTAAGGGTTTTTAGAGTTTTTATTGGATTTTTCAATTTTTTTATGTTTTTAGGGGGTTTATGGTTTTTACTAGGGGTTTATGCTTTTCAAGGGGTTTTCTGGGTTTTTAGGGTTTTTTACATTTTCATTGATTTTTAGGTATTTTTTTGGATTTTTATGGTTTCTGGGGTTTTTTAGTGCTTTTATAGATTTTTAGTGGTTTTAGTAATTTTAAGGGGTTTTATGGTTTTTCAGGGTTTTTAGAGTCTTTTGGATTTTTCGGATCTTTTTGGGTATTTAGTGTTTTTTTGAGTTTTTTGGTGATTTAAGGTTTTTTAGAGTATTTTAAAAAATTTAGGGGTTTTAAGGTTTTTAGTGGCTTTTTGGGGTTTTATGGGTTCTTAGGGATTTAAAGGTTTTTAGGGATTTTATGGTTTTCAGGGGTTTTAGGGTTTTTACATTTTCATGGATTTTAGGATTTTTATGGGTTTTTTAAAAATTTTATTTGTTTTAGGGCTTTTCAGGGTTTTTTATAATTTTTATTTGTTTTAAGATTTTTTAGGGTTTTAGGGAATTCGAGTGTTTTTAGGGGTTATTAGGTGTTTTTAGGGGTTTTAGGGGTTTTGAGGGTTTTATGGTCTTTTTGGGTTTTTATGGTTTTTTTTGGGTTTTTTAGGGGTTTTTAGGTTTTTTAAAAAAATTTAACATTTTATTAGTTTTTAGTGTTTTTAAAATTTTAATGGGTTTTATGGTTTTTATAGGTTTTTAGGATTTTTTATAGTTTTCTATGGGTTTTCAGGGTTTTTACGTTTTCATTGATTTTTAGGGGGGTTTAAGATTTTTATTTCTTATAGGGTTTTTGATAGTTTTTAGGGATTTTGAGGGGTTTTAGGGGTTTTCATATGATTTTAGGATTTTTTTAGAGATTTTAAGGGTTTTTAGGGTATGTTGGGTTCTTAGTTTGTTTTTGGAGTTTTTTAAGGTTTTTATGGTTTTATAGATTTTTTTAAATTTTTATTAGTTTTTAGGTTTTTTATAGTTTCTAGTGTGTTTTTAGGGGTTTAAAGGGTTTTAAAGGTTTTTATGACTTTTAGGGATTTTGAAGGGCTTTTAGGGTTTTTTACATTTTAATGGATTTTTAAGGGTTTTTTAAAATTTTTATGGTTTTCTGGGTGTTTTAGGGTTTTTAGTGCTTTTGATGATTTTTAGGGTTTTTCAAAGTTTTTTAGTGCTTTTAGGGTTTTTCGGGGTGTTTTGGGGTTTTTTAGTGGTTTTTAGGGTTTTTAGGGGTTTTTTACATTTTCTTGGATTTTTAGCGGTTTTTAAGATTTTTATGTTTTTTATAGGTTTTTAGGGTTCTAAGGTATTGTGAGGGGTTTTAGCATTTTTAGGGATTTTTAGGGGTGTTAGGGTTTTGGGGGGGTTTTGGGGTTTTCTGGGGTTTTCAAGTTTTTTAAGTTCTTTTTGGGTTTTTAGGATTTTTTAGTTTTTTAGTTTTCATAAGTATTTTAGAGTTTTTTAACGTTCCTAGGGGGTTTATAGGTTTTTAGTTGGTTTTTAGTGTTTTATAGGTTTTTAAGGTTTTTTATGGTTTTTAAGGGTTTTTATAGTTTTCAAGGTTTTTAGTGTTTTTAGGCTTTTACATTTTCATGGATTTTTAGGGGTTTTATTGATTTTTATGCTTTTAAGGGATTTTTAGAGTTTTTTAGGATTTTCAAGGTTTTTAGCAGTTTTCAGGGGTTTTTGGGGGTTTTCAGGGTTTTTACGGTTTCAAGGATTTTTACGTTTTCAAGGATTTTTAGGGGTTTTCAAGGATTTCAAGGTTTTTAGGGTTTTTACATTTTCAAGGATTTTTAGTTATTTTTAAGGATTTTTATGGTTTTTAGGGTTTTTTGGGATTTTACGTTTTTTTATGGTTTTTAGTACTTTTAGTGGTTTTAGGGTTTTTTAGGGCTTTCAAAGACTTTTTTCAGGTTTTAGGGTTTTTTGAGTTTTTTAGTGTTTTAGAGGTTTTTTATAGTCTTTTAATGTTTTTAGAAGTTTTAAGGGTTTTTAGAGTTTTTAGTGGATTTTATGGGGTTTATGGGTTTTCAGGGTTTTTAAAGGCTTTTAGAGGTTTTTATGGTTTTCAGGTATTTTTCAGAGTTTTTACGGTTTTTTATGTTTACATGGATTTTTTGGGGTTTTTTAGGATTTTTATGGTTTTTATGTTTTTTAGGGGTTTTAGGGATTTTGAGGGGTTTTAGGGGTTTTAAGCTTTTTCAGGGTTTTTGGGGTCTCTTTTGGGTTTTTTGAGTTTTTTGATGTTTTTAGGTTTTTAAGGGTTTTTAGAGTTTTTAGTGGTTTTAGGGTTTTATGGGTTTTTAGTGATTTTTATGATTTTTAGGGTTTCTTATATTTTCATGGATTTTAGTGGTTTCTTATTATTTTTATAGTTTTTAGGGTTTTTAGGGATTTTAAGGGGTTTTCCAGGGTTTTGTGGTTTTTAGGATTTTTCAGGGGTTTTAAGGTCTTTTGGGTTTTTAGGTTTTTTTATTTTTTAGGGATTTAAAGGTGTTTTAGATTTTTTAACATTTTTAGGGTTTTAGAGGGTTTTTAGAGTTTTTAGTGTTTTTAATGTTTTTTATTGGTTTTTAGGGTTTTCATGTTTTTTAGGAGGCTTTTATAGATTTCAAGGGCTTTTTAGGGTTTTAGGGTTTTCTACGTTTTCTTGGATGTTTATGGAGTTTTGAAGATATTAATGGTTTTATGGTTTTTTAGGGTTTTAAGTGATTTTGTGTGTTTTTAGGTTTTTTCAGGTGTTTTTAGGGGTTTTCCGGGTTTTTAGGGTCTTTTGGGTTTTTTGAGTTTTTTAAGGTTTTGCCGGATTTTAGAGATTTTTAACGTTTCAAGGGATTTAAAGAGTTTTTATTGTTTTTAGTGGGTTTTTATGGCTTTCAGGGGTTTTTCAAGGTTTTTAGAGTTTTTTATATTTTCTATGATTTTTTGGGGGTTTTTTGGGGGTTTTATGGTTTTTAGGGATTTTCAGGGTTTTAGGGGTTTTAAGGGGGTTTTAGGGTTGTTCAAGCAGTTTGGGGTCTTTTTGGGTATTCAGGTTTTTTTTGAGTTTTTTATGGTTTTAAATGTTTTTTAGGAGTTCTTTAATGTTTTTAGGGGCTTTAAGGGGTTTAGATTTTTTTTGTGTTTTTTCGGGTTTTTATGGGTTACTAGGTTTTTGAGATTTTTTTCCCTTTTATGGTTTTTAAGTTTTTTAAGGGTTTTTAGGGTTTTTTACCTTTTCATGTATTCTTAGAGGTTTTTTAGGATTTTTGTGGTTTTATGGGATTTTTTTATGGTTTATAGGGATTTTAAGGGGGTTTTGGGTTTTTGGGTTTTTATTGTCTTTCAGGGTTCTTAGGGTTCATTCGCGTTTTAATATTTTTTGAGTTTTTTAGGGGTTTTAAGGTTTTTTATAGGTTGTTAATGTTTGTAAGGGTTTTAAGGTTTTTTAGAGTTTTATACGGGTTTATAAGGTTTTTAGGTTTTTTAAATTGTTCGTCAATTTTTTGGGTTTTTTTAGGATTGTTATGGTTTTTTAGGTTTATATGGTTTTTAGGGATTTTGAGGGTTTTTAGGATTTGGGTTTTTCAGGTTTCTCAGGGATTTTTTGGTTTTTAGGTTTTTTTGACTTTTTTAGGGTTTTTAAGTTTTTTTAGAGTTTTTAACGTTTTTAAGAGTTTAAAGGGTATTAACAATTTTTAATGGTTTCTTAGAGTTTTTATGGGTTTTTAGGATTATTAAATGCTTTTAGTGTTTTTAGTGTTTTTTTATGTTTTTATTGATTTTTAGTGGTTTTTAAGATTTTTATAATTTTTACGGTTTTTCTATAGGTTTTACGGTTTTGAGGGTATTTCAAGGTTTTAAGGTTTTTTCAGTTTTTTTTGTGTTTTTATGGTTTTTCAATGTTTTTACGGATTTTAGGGGTTTTATTGGCTTTAGTGTTTCTATGGATTTATAGGGGGTTTTAATGTGTTTTGGGTTTTTTTTTGTTTTTAGTGGGTTTTTTACGTTTTCATGGATTTTAGCGATTTTTTAGGATTTTTATGGTTTATAGAGTTTTTAGTGTTTTTAGGGATTTTGAGGGGTTTTAGGCTTTTTTAGGGGTTTTAGGGTTTTTACAGGCTTTTGGGGGTTTTTGAGTGTTTTTTGGCTTTAAAAGTTTTTTTTGAGTTTTTAAATGTTTTTAGGGGGTTTAAGTGTTTTAAATTTTTTTAGGGATTTTTTAGAGTTTATATGAGTTTTATGGTTTTTATGGTTTTTAGGGGGTTTTATGGTTTTCAGGGGGCTTTCAGGAGTCTTAGGGTTTTTTAAGTTTTTAGGGATTTTTAGGGGGGGTTTTGGATTTTTATGGATTTAGGGATTTTTTTTTTGGTTTTTAGGGATTTCAGGTTTTTTACGGGTTTTTAGGGTTTTTTGGATTTTATTCAGTTTTTCACAATTTTTAAGAAATTTTTGGGTTTTAGTTTTTTTGGATTTTTAGGCCTTTTAATGTTTTTAGAGTTTTTTTTAACATTTTTAGGGGTTTAAAGGGTTTTTATAATTTTTAGTGGGTATTTAGGGTTTTAAGATTTTTTTGGGATTTTTGAGGGGGGTTTAGGGTTTTCTGGGGTTTTTAGGTTTTTAGTGTCTTTTTTAGTTTTTGGGATTTTTTAGGGTTTTTAGGGTTTTTAAGTTTTTTAGAGTTTTTTAACGTTTTTATGGATTTTAAGCGGTTTTATTGTTTTCAGGGGGTTTTTAGAAGTTTTTACATTTTCAAGGATCTTCAGGGGTTTTTCAGGGTTTTTAGGGGTTTTTACGGTTTCATAGATTTTTAGGGTTTTTAGGATTTATATGGTTTTTTGGGTTTTAAGGGTTTTTAAGTATTTTTATAGGGTTTTGAGGGTTTTTAGTATTTTTCTAGGTTTTCTGGGTCTTTTGGGTTTTAGGGGTTTTTTTTGAGTTTTTTACGGGTTTTAAGGTTTTTAGAGTTTTTTAACTTTTCAGGGGGTTTAATGGTTTTTAGAGTTTTTAGTGGTTTATGGTTTTTTATAGGTTTTTTTGGTTTTTAGAGGTTTATCAAGGATTTTAGGGGTTTTTATGTTTTCATGAAATTTTTAGGGTTTTTTAGGATTTTTATAGTTTTTCGGGTTTTTATGGTTTTTAGGGATGTTGAGGGTTTTAGAGTTTTTTCAGTTGTTTTCGGGTTTTTATGATTTTTTAGGCTTTTTAGGGTCTTTTGGGGTTTTTAGGGTTTTTTGAGTTATTTAGGGGTTTTAAGGTTTTTTATAGTTTTTTAACATTTTTAGGGGGTTTAGGGATTTTTGGAGTTTTTAGTAGTTTTTTAGGGTTGTTATGGGTATTTAGGGTTTTGGAAGGATTTTAGCGGTTTTAATGGTTTTTAGGAGTTTTTCTTTGTTTTTTGGGACTTAACGTTTTTAGGGGTTTAAAGGGCCTTTTTAATGGGGTTTTAGGGTTTTATCGGTTTTTAATGTTTTTAGGGGTTTTTATGGTTTTCAAGGTTTTTATGGTTTTATTTGTTTTCATGGATTTTTAGGGGTTTTTAAAGTTTTTTATGATTTTTAGAGTTTTTTGGGATTTTTAGGGTTTTTAAGGTTTTCAGGGGTTTTAGGTATTTTTGGGTCTTTTAGGGTTTTAGACATTTTTTTGAGTTTTTCGGGTTTTAAAGGGTTTTTAGTGTTTTTAGTTTTTTTAAAGGTTTTAGGGGGTTTTGAGGGTTATAGTATTTTTTAGGTTTTCATGGATTTTTAGGGGTTTTTTAGGATTTTTAAGGTTTTTTTGGTTATTAGGGGTTTTAGGGTTTTTTAGGTGTCTTAGGGATTTTGAGGGTTTTTAGAGTTCTTCAGGGGTTTTATGGGGTTTAGAGTTTTAGTGGGTTTTATGTTTTTGTTTTTATGTTTTTTATAGGGTTTTGGGGTTTTTAAGGTTTTTAGGTGTTTTTATGGTTTTTATGGTTTTTTATGTTTTCATGGATTTTTAGTGCGTTTTAGGATTTTTGTGGTTTTTAGAGTTTTTAGCGATTTTAGGGATTTTGAGGTGATTTAGGGGTTCTCATAGGTTTTTTGGGTTTTTTTGGTTTTTTAGGCCTTTTAGGGTTTTTAGGATTTTAGGGTTTTTTTGTTTTTTAAATTTTTAATTTTTTTATAGTTTTTTAACATTTATATGGGTTTAAGGGATTTGGGAGTTTTTTGTGGTTTTTAGGGGTTCTATGGGTTTTTATTATTTTTAAGGTTTTTAGGGTTGTTTGTATTTTCAGGGGTTTTCAGGGTTTTTAGTGTTTTTTACGTTTTCATGGATTTTCTTGGGTTTTTTTAGGAATTTTCTGGTTTTCAGGGTTTTTTAGGGTTTTTAAGTATTTTGAGGGTTTTTCATGATTTTTTGGTCTTTTGGGTTTTTAGGTTTTTTCTTGATTTTTTTAGGGTTTTTAAAAAATTTTATATTTTTTTAACGTTGTTAGGGGTTTAAGATATTTTTATAGTTTTTAGTGGTTTTTAGGGTTTTGGGGCCTTTAATGGTTTTCAGGGGGGGTTTAGGATATTTTGGGTTTATTTCATTTTCATGGATTTTTAGGGGATTTTTAGGATTTTTATAGTTTTTAGGGCCTTGTATGGTTTTCAGGGGGATTTTAGGATTTTTTTGGGTTTATTTCATTTTCATAGATTTTTAGGGGTTTTCTAGGATTTTTTTAGTTTTTAGGGTTTTTTTTGGTTTTTAGTGATTTTGGTGGTTTAGGAGGGGGTAGAGATTTTTAGAATTTTTAAGGTTTTTCAGGGGTTTTAAGTTCTTTTTTTCGTTTTTAGAGATTTTTTTAGAGTTTTTAGTGGATTAAAGGTTTTCTAGATTTTTTATGGTTTTTTGGGGTTTTAATGAATTTTAGATTTTTATTGGGTTTTTAGCTTTTAATGGGATTTTAGTGTTTTTTAAGGTTTTTAGGGGGTTTTATGGTTTTTAGAGTTTTTCAGGGTTTTTAGGGTTTTTGAAGTTTTTCATGTATTTTTTGGGGGGTTTTAGGATTTTCAGGTATTTAGGGTTTTTTAGGTTTTTAAGGATTTTTTGGCTCTTTAGGGGTTTAGTGTTTTTCAGGGGTTTTTAGGGGTTTTTGGGTTTTTAAGGTCCATTTGGATTTTAGTGTTTTTTGAGTTTTTTAACATATTTCAGGGTTCTAAGGGGTTTTAAAGTTTTTAGTGATTTTTTAGGGCTTTCAAGGGTTTTAATGGTTTTTATGGTTTTCATGGTTTTTTTAGGGTTTTGAGGGTTTTTACGTTTTCATGGATTTTTATAGATTTTTTAGGATTTTTATGGTTTTCAAGGTTTTTAGGGATTTTGAGGGTTTTTAGGGATTTCTACGGTTTTTTGGGCTTTTAAGGTCTTTTTGAGTTTTTAGGGTTATTTAGAGTTTTTTTTGGTTTTTATGATTTTTTAGAGTTTTTCACGTTTTTAGGGATTTTAAAGGTTTTTTAGAGTTTTTATTGGTTTTTAGAGGCTTCATGGGGTTTTACGATTGTTTAAGGTTTTTTTGGGGTTTTTTAGGGTTTTTTGGGTTTTTTGCATTTTCATGGATATTTAGGGGGTTTTAGGATTTTTATGGTTTTTAGGGGTTTTAGTGTTTTGGTGGGTTTTGTGGGGTTTTAGGGGGTTTTAGGGATTTTAGGGGTTTTTAGGGGTTTTTTAATCTTTTGGGTTTTAAGGTTTTTTTGAGTTTTTTATGGTTTTAATTTTTTTAGACTTTCTAATGATTTTAGGGGTTTTAATGGGTTTTAGAGCTTTTCATGTGTTTTAAGGGTTTTTTGGGGTTTTATATTTTCTAAGGTTTTTAGGTTTTTTTTTGTTTTTTTCAGGGGTTTTTAGTGTTTTTAGTGTTTTTCAGGGTTATTAGGGGTTTTGTGGGGTTTTAGGTTTTTTTAGGGTTTTCAGGGGGTTTTAGGGTTTTTTACATTTTCATTGGTTTTTAGGGGTTTCATAGCATTTTTTTGATTTTTAGGGTTTTTAGGGATTTTGGGGATTTTGGGGGGTTTTATGATTTTCAAGGGATTTTAGGGATTTTAGGGTTATTTACAGGTTTTAGGGTATTATTTGGGTTTTTAATATTTTTTGAGTTTTTTTTGGGTTTTAGAGATTTTTAACATTTTTATGTGTTTAAATTCTTTTTAGTTGTTAAGGCTTTTATGGATTTTTTGGGTTTCTATGTTTTTAGGGGTTTTTTATAGTTTTAGGGGGTATTTATGGTTTTTTACGTTTTCATGGGTTTTTAAGGTTTTTAGGATTTTTATGGTTTTTACGTTTTTTATGGTTTTTAGGGAGTTTTAAGGATTTTTAGGTTTTTCAAGGGGTTTTAGGGTTTTTTGGGTTTTCTCGAGTTTTTAAGTTCTTTTGGGGGTTTTATGGTTTTTTTAGTTTTTAGGGGTTCGATGGTTTTTAGAGTTTTTTAACATTTTTAGGGGTTTTAAGGTTTTTAAAGTTTTTAGTAGTTTCTTTGGGTTTTTATTGGTGTTTTTAGAGTTTTTCGAGTATTTAGTGGTTTTAGGGTTTTTATGTTATTTTAGGGTTTTGAAGGCTTTTATGGTTTTAAGGGTTTTTTTTTACTTTTTCATGGATTTTTAGGGGTTTTTTAGGATTTTTATAATCTTTTTGGGTTTTTAGAGTTTTTAAGGGTTTTAGGGTGTTTTATGGGCTTTAGTGTGTTTTTAGGTTTTTTTTGGGTTTTTAAGGTTTTTAGAGTTTTTAATTTTTTTAGTGGTTTTAAGGTTTTTGAGTTTTAATTTGTTTTTTGTGGTTTTTATGGGTTTTTAGGGTTTTGAGGTTTTTATAGGTTTTTAGGGGCTTTTCAGGGGTTTTAGAGTTTTCTACGCTTTAATGGATTTTTAAGAATTTTATGATTTTTTTGGTTATTTAATTTTTTTTATGGATTTTTAGGGTTTTTGGGTTTTTGGGAGGGGGTTTAGGGTTTTTAGGGTTTTCAGGGTTTTTAGGGAATCTTTGGGTTTTTAGTCTTTTTTTGAGTTTTCTAGGTTTTTAAAGGGTTTTTAGAGTTTTTAACATTTTTAGGTCTCTAAGGTTTTTTAGAGTTTATAGTCATTTTTATGGTTTTTAAGGTTTTCAAAGGTGGGGTTTTTATGGATTTTAGGGTTTTTTAGGTGTTTTACCTTTTCATGGATTTTTAGCGGGTTTTAGGATTTTTATGGTTTTTTGGGTTTTCCAGGGGTTTTAGGGTTTTTCTGGGGTTTTTCTAGTCCTTTTTGGTTATTTGAGTTTTTTGAAGTTTTTTCATTTTTAAGGTTTTTTAGAGTTTTTAACATTTTTAGGGGTTTTAAGGGTTTTTAGAGTTTTTAGTTTTTTTTAGGGTATTTTAGTTTTTATGGTTTTCAAGGATTTTACATTTCTTGTCCTTTCTATAGATTTTTAGGGGGGGTTTTGGTATTTTTATGGGTTTTGAGGTTTTTTAGGGATTTGATGGTTTTTTGGGCTTTTAAGGGGTTTTTAGGTTTTTTCAGGATTTTTAGGATCTTTTTGAGTTTTAGGGGGGGGGTTGAGTTTTTAAGGGTTTTAAAGTTTTTTTACATTTTTTCTAACATTTTAGGGTTTTTTTGGGTTTTTAGGGGTTTTACGGTTTCAAGGGTTTTTCAGGATTTTTAGGTTTTTTTACATTTTCAGGGATTTTATGGGGTTTTTTTTGCTTACCTTGTAGAGCTTCCAGAACATAGAATGCACCTTCAAGTTCGTGTCCTCTTGGAGTTGATCTTTAAAGTGTCTAGCTAGCTTTTCCCATGTGTGATAATACTCCTCGACATTAATCTTCCACTCATTGAAACCTTGTGTAGTGATTTTATCTTGTTTACTGATCCCAGCTTCTTGCTCCTCATTAGCTTTCACCCTTGGAAGTCACTCCAGGATTCTATCCAGCTTTCCCTCTGAGGCCTTAAGTTTGATTGATTTTAAGGGAGATTCTTCATTAGAATGTATAATAGGAGCCAAATGTTTACCTTCCCTGATTTCCTCACCTTCCTCTATGGTCCCTTCCACTTTATCCTCCATATAATCTTGGTCTTGTTTCTAATTTTTATTTTTCCTCTTTTAAAGGGCCTGGATTCCCCTACTAGAACCCTTCTTGGTCGACCTTATTTCCATCGGTTTGGGAAAATGTGAATAGTATTTCTGACCTTTTGATTTTTCCCCTTAGCCACAATGCATCTACCCGAGTCTCGGTTTCCCTTTTTCCCTTTCTTCCTTCTTGGGTTGTGGAGGCCTTTCCCTTGCATTCCTTCCAAACTATCCACTAAAAATTGGCTATAACTATCATCATCCGATTCAACCTCATTTTGAACCTGCAATGATTCTTTGACATCCAAACCTTCAAATCAGTTGCCCATTTTTAGCACCGGGCCTTCCTTGATGAAACTCAGCCTGCTCAAGGACTTACCCCTTCCCTCATTAACCTCAGTGGCGGTCTTCATTCCAGTGCACATAACCTTCAAGTAGGATGGGGCCTTTGAGATGAAATTCTTTGGATTCAAGGAACCCAAAACACTCACCTCTTTAGACCCCCCTATTCCTTGTTACGAGTCTGGTAGGCAAACCTGCTCCTCATACCCAAAACTTAATTTCGATCCTTTGACATTAGGATCTAGTTGAACTGCCTCTTCTAGCAAAAACCCCTCCTCTAAAGCATTTCCAAACAGCTCAGCCTCCACGCCGGTAACCATCATAATAACAACACTTTCAGGGGCCATACTTAAGGGATAGGGCCCCTCTATAACCTCAGAGACCACTAGAATTGAAAAACCAGACTGTGCTTCTCCAAGACATCTTCCACCTTCGAATCAGGGTTCCTCAAGCCCTTAAAACCATAAAACTCCTAAAAAACAAAAAATCCTAAAACCCCATAAAAACCCTAAAAGCACTAAAAACTCTAAAACCCCTTAAAATCCCTAAAAATGTTAAAAAATCTAAAAAACCTTAAAAACCCTAAAAAGCTCAAAAAACTTAAAACCCCCAAAAGACCTTAAAACCCTTGAAAACCCATAAAAACCCTAAAACCCATGAAATCCCTTAAAAACACATAGAAACCCCTAAAAACTCCTAAAACCCCTTAAAATCCCTAAAACCATAAAGATCATAAAAACCCCTAAAAATCCATGGGGTTTTGGTGTGGGCATGGGGTTTCGAGGTGCGGAGTTGGAGGATTTTGGTGGCGATGTTGACTGGTCCTCCCCTTGTGTGATCTCCCTCTTGGACTTTTTGACTTGTTTGTTTTTGTGTTTTGTTTTTTTTCCTTTCTTTCTGTGGCCTTTGGACTGAGGTCATAAGGGGTTTTGGGTGTGGATCGGTGGATCCCTCCCCTCCCTTGTCTGCAGTGTCTTTGTGTCTTTTCTATTAATAAATTTTGGGGGGTTCCAGGAATAGCCTGGACCCGAGCCTTCCTTGCCCTAAAAATCCATGAAAATGTAAAAAACCCTAAAACCCCCTTAAAACCCACTAAAAACACTAAAATTCCTTAAAACCCCTAAAAAGGTAAAAAAAACTCCTTAAAACCCCAAAAACCCAAAAAAACCCTAAAACCCCCAAAATCCCTAAAAACTCTAAAAAACCCTAAAAACAATTGAAAAACCCTAAAAATCTCAAAAACCCCTAAAAACTCCTAAGAACTTTAAAAAATTCTAAGACTCATAAAAACCACTAAAAACACTAAAAACCCATAAACCTCCAAAAATGTTAAAATAACTCTAAAAAATCCTAAAAACCCTAAAAAATCGTAACCCAAAAAAACCCAAGAAACTCTAAAAAAATCCAAAACCCATAAAATTCCTAAAAGACCCCTAAAAATCAATGAAAACATAAAAAACCCTAAACCCCGCTAAAGACCATAAACCCCCCTAAAACCTTAAAAACTTCAAAACCCAAAATAGCCTAAAAAACCACCAAAAAATATAAAAACTCTTAAACCCCTTAAAACTCCCAAAAGACCCTTAATACCCTGAAAACCTCTAAAAACCCTAAAAACCTTGAAAACCCTAAAAACACTCAAAATCCCTGAAAACCCTAAAAATAATAAAAATCCTCAGTAATCCCTAAAAATCCATGATAATGTACAAAACCCTAAAAACCCTGAAAATCTCCTAAAATCCATAAAAACCCCAAAAAGCCATAAAAACCCATAAAAACCCATAAAAACCCAAAAAACCGTAAACGCCACTAAAAACTCCAAAACCCCTTAAAACCCCTAAAATTGTTAAAAAAACTCTAAAAACCTTAAATCTCCTAAAAAACACAAAGAATCCCAAAAAACCCAAGAAGATCCTAAAAACCCCTAAAATCCATAAAAATTGTAAAAAAATCATAAAAATCCATGAAAAAGTAAAAAACCATGAAAAACCCCTAAGAACCACAAAAACCCCTAAGACCCTTAAAACACTCTAAAACCACATAAAAACACTAAAAATGAAAAAAAACTCAAAAACCCCTCAAATCACCTAAAACGTTAAAAAAGTCTTACAACCTTAAAAACACTAAATAACTCAAAAGAAACCCGAAAAAACCAAAAGACCCTAAAAACCATGAAAAACCTGAAAAGCCCATGAAAACCCCTAAAACTGCCCAAAATCCCTAAAAACCCAAAAAAAAAACTAAAAACCATAAAATCCTTAAAAACCACTAAATATCCCTGAAAACAAAAAAAACTCTAAAACCCTGAATAACTCCTGAAAACCATGAAAAAAACTAAAAAACCTTAAAAACCCTAAAAATCCCATAAACCTTAAAGAACCACTAAAAACTATAAAAACCCTTAAACCCCCTAAAAACTCAAAAAACCCAGAAAAACCTAAAAGACCTAAAAAACCATAAAAACACCTAAAAACCATAAAACCCCCTAAAAACCTTAAAAACACTCAAAATTTTCTAAAAATACTAAAAACCCTAAAAACCATAGAAATCTTAAAAAATACCTAAAAATCCATGAAAATGTAAAAAACCCTAAAACCCTAAAGAACCCATGAAAACCATAAAGCCCCTAAAAACCTTAAGAACCCATAAAAACTATAAAAACCCTAAAATCCACTAAAAACTCTAAAAAGCCTTTAAGCCCCTAAAAAGGATAAAAAACTCTAAAAAAACTTTAAAACACTAAAAACTTAAAAAATCCTAAAAACTCAAAAAGACCCTACAAACCTTAAAAGACCCAAAACCCCTAAACACCCCTAAACTAACCTAAAAAATCCTCAAAATCCCAAAAAACCCTAAAAAATATTAAAACCCATAAAAATTATAAAAATCCCCTAGAAAACCACGAAAACGTAAAAAACCCTGAAAACCATAAAAACCCCTAAAAACTTTAAAAACCGCTAAAAACCCTTAAAACCCTAAAAACAACTAAAAACACTAAAATCCCTTAAAACCCCTAATTTTTTTTAAAAAATATTAAAAACCTTAAAAACCTTAAAAACCTAAAAAAACCCTAAAAACCCAAAAAATCCTTAAAACCTTGAAAATCCCTAAAAACCGTAAAAACTCTTGAAAACCCCGAATAACCCTCAAAATCCCAAAAAACCCTAAAAACCGTAAAAATCCTAAAACCCCCCTAAAAACCCAGGAAAATGTAAAAACCCCTAGAAACCCTGAGAAACCTCTGAAAACCATAAAAACCAACTAAAAACTCTCAAAACATTAAAAAACTAAAAATTTTAAATACTCTAAAGAAATTTAAAACCCTAAAAACAAAAAAAACCCTAAAAAACCCAACAAGACCCTAGAAACTTTGAAAAACTGTAAAAAAACCTAAAAACCCTGAAAACCCCAAAAAACACAAAAAAAAACCCTAAAACCCAAAAAAATCCCGAAAAATGTTAAAAATCCTGATATAGATCAGATTCAGCCTAAGGAGAATAATTTTGGGCTTGATAAAAATTTCAAGCCCAATTGTTGTTCGAATTGGACCAGCCCGCACTTCTTGATGTCCAACTCTATGATGGGTCACATCACACTTATTTGGGGGCCAAAATCACTTACCCACATGGAAATGTGTGGAAATTCGTAGCAGCACATTAATGAGGAGAGAGAAGGTGGTGAAAAGTATGATTAAGAGAGAATCCTGCTAATTTAGCTAGTGGGGTCATTAAATGGATTGGGAAAGTGATGTTTTATGCTTTTTATGTGCCTTTTGGGTTCCCCATGCTTTGTAACTCAAATTGGGACATTTTCCTTTCTTAATTTTGTATTTATAATGTATTTTCATCCCTTTGTAATGGAAGTTTTTGAATTGGACGAATTTGTGAAGCTTGTTGTGCATTCTTCTAGCTTTAGCCTCTTCCCTTTGCTCGGAATTGGTGGTGCATCTCCATTGTTGGTGACGTGGTCTTTAATCGTGGAGAAACCTTGGCGGGTGGCATTGCTTTTAAGCCTTGGTCGATTCAGCTACATTACGCTGTTTCTCTTCGTTTACTCGTTTTTAGTGATTTAAAGGTTTTTAGAGTTATATAACTTTTTTAGGGGTTTACGATTTTTTAGAGTTTTTAGTGATTTTTAGGTTTTTTATGGGTTTTTAGGGTTTTTATGGTTTTTAGGGGTTTTTATGAATTTGAGGTGTTTTTCAGTGTTTTTTGGGTTTTTTAATTTTCATGTATTTTTAGGGGTTTTTAGGATTTTTATGGATTTTAGTGCTTTTATAGCTTTTAGGGACTTTGAGGGTTTTAGGGTTTTTCGGGGTTTTCAGAGTTTTTAGGGTCTTTTGGGTATTTAGGGTTTTAAGGTTTTTTAGAGATTTTTAATGTTTTTGGGGATTTTAAGGGATTTTAGATTTTTTAGTGGTTTTATGGTTTTTAGGGGGTTGTAAAGGTTTTTCAGGGTTTTGTTATTTTTAGGGTTTTTTTGGGGTTTTCAGGATTTTTACGTTTTCATGGATTTTTAGGGGGTTTTAGGATTTTTATGGTTTTCAGGTTTTTTAGGGTTTTTAGTGATTTTTTGGGGGTTTAGGGTTTTTAGGGGTTTCTTTGGTTTTTAGGGGTTTTAGGGTCTTTTGGGGTTTTAGGGATTTTTAGAGTTTCTTAGGGTTTTAAAGGTTTTTAGAGATTTTTCCAACGAGACTGTACCCAAGTGGTATAGGCTCCTACATGGAATCCAAATGTCCCAGGATCAAATCCAGGCATGGGCGAATTTTCGGGTACTGTAGTAGTGGTTAAACTACAGCGGTGGCGGTACTGTATTAGTTACTCCAGCAGCGTGGTACTGTAGTAGTACTGTTCACTGAGGGGTCCTTGGAGCCAAAATGGGCTTTCAAGCCTTGTATTCAGGCCACTTGGTCTTGAGCCTTCGGGCTATGTAATGTGTCTTCCTCTACCGAGAGAGAAAGAAGTCTTTTCTTTAAATAATAAATTGAGGCTTCGACCCCAACCTTTTAAAAAAAGGTTTTTAGAGTTTTTTAACGTTTTTAGAGGCTTCAAAGGTTTTTAGATTTTTTAGTGTGTTGTAAGGTTTTATAGGTTTTTAGTTTTATTTAAGGTTTTATGGATTTTTATGGTTTTCTGGGGTTTCTTAGGGGTTTTATGGATTTTTAGTGGTTTTCTAGGATTTTTATGGTTTTTAGGATTTTTTAGGGTTTTTAGGGACTTTAAGGGTTTTAGGGTTTTTTTGGGGTTTTAGGGTTTTTAGGATTTTTTAGGGTTCTTAGGGTCTTTTTGGGTTTTTCGGGTTTTTTTTGATTTTTTAGGGGTTTTAAGGTTTTTAGAGTTTTTTGATGTTTCTAAGGGGTTTAAGTGTTTTTTGGAGTTTTTAGTGGTTTTAATGGATTTTTTGGTATTTTAATGTTTTTAAGGGTTTTTATGGTTTTAGGGGTCTTTACGGGTTTTAGGTAGTTTTCTGGGTTTTTAGGGGTTTTATGTTTTCATGGATTTTTAGGGGGTTTCATAGGATTTTTATGGTTTTTAGGGCTTTTAGGGATTTTGAGAATTTTTGGGGTTTTTTTTGGGGTTTTATAGGTTTTTAGAGTTTTTTAACGTTTTTAGGGGTTTAAAAGGTTTTTTTAGCTTTTGGTGGGTTCTTTGTGTTTTTGTGGGGTCTTAGGTTTTTGTAAGTTTTTTACGGGTTTTATGGTTTTCAGGGGGGGTTAGGGTTTTTTTACGTTTTCATAGATATTTAGGTGGTTTTAAGATTTTTATGGTTTTGAAGTTTTTTTGGGGTTTTGGAGATTTTGAGGGTTTTAGGGTCTTTAACAGTTTTTATGGTTTTTCAATGTTTTTGCTGTCTTTTGGGTTTTTAGCACTTTTTTATATTTTTTGGATTTTTATGGGGTTTTAGAGTTTTTTTTACGCTTTTTGGGGTTTCGAGGTGTTTTAGTGTGTTTAGTGGGTTCTTAGGGTTTTTATGGGTTTTTAGAGTTTTTAAGGTTTTGGGGGGTTTTTATGGTTTTTAGTGGATTTTAGGGGTTTTAGTGTTTTTTTAAGATTTTGAGGTGTTTGGGGTTTGCAGGAATTTCCAGGGTTTTTAGGGCCATTTTGGGTTTTCTAAGGTTTTTAGGGGGTTTTTAGAGATTTTGAGGGTTTTTAGAGTTTTTCAGGGTTTTTAGTGTTTTTAAGGTTTTCACGGTTTTTAAGGTCTTTTGGGGTTTTGAGAGTTATTTTGATTTTTTTAGGGTTTAAAGGTTTTTAAAGCACTTTAACATTTTTTGGGGTTTAAAGGTTTTTTATAGTTTTATTGGGTTTTTAGGGTTTTTAGGGATTTTTAAGGTTTTTTAAAGTTTTTATGGTTTTTGAGGGGTATTTCTGAGGTTTTTATGGTTTTTTATGTTTTCATGGATTTTTAGGGTTTTTAGGATTTTTATCGTTTTTTAGGGTTTTTATGGATTTTGAGAGTTATGTGTTTTGGTGTTTTTCTGGGTTATTAAGGTCTTTTTTGGATTTTTAGGGTTCTTTTGAGTTTCTTAGGGAGAAAAAGTTTCTTAGGGTTTACACATTTGATAGTGGACCACACCCTTCATACCAGATTTCACATACGACACACAAAAAGATGGGGCAACAAAAGACCACAATGAGCTCTGTTCCTCAATTGCCTTCTTGGAGAGTTCATCTGCCACCGAGTATGCCTCTCTATAGACATGAGTGACCCATAAGCTGAGAGCCTAAGAGATTGAGAAACTCATGCCATTGAGTTTATATGTCTTTTAAGGGCTTTTTTCTGAGTTTTTTTAACAATTTAAGGGGTTTTAATGATTTTTAGAGTTTTTAGTTGGTTTTTAGGGTTTTATCGTTTCTTAAGGTTTTTAGGGGTTTTTATATTTTTCAGGGGGTTTTCACAATTTTTAGGGTTTTTTACGTTTTAAGGGACATTGGGGGTTTTTAGGATTTTTATGGTTTTATTGGTTTTTTTTTGTTTTTAGGGATTTTTAGGGGTTTTAGGGGTTTTTAGGGTTTTTAGGGGTTTTCAGGGTTTTAAGGGTCTTTTATGGTTTTAGGGTTTTTTGAGTTTTTTAGGGTTTTTAAGGTTTTTAGAGTTTTTAGTGGGTTTTTATGGATTTTTTTGTTTTTTTAGGTTTTTAGGGGTTTTAGTGTTTTCAGGAGTTTTTCAAGGTTTTTATGAATTTTATGTTTTCATGGATTTTTAGGGATTTTTTAGTATTTTCACGGTTTTTAGGATTTTTTTGGGGGGGTTTAGGGGGGTTTTGAATTTTTTAGAGTTTTAAGATTTTTTAATGTTTTTAATTTTTTAGGGTTTTGAGGGTTTTTAGAGTTTTTAGTGTCTTTTAGGATTTTATGGGTTTTAGGGGGTTTAAATGTTTTTAAGGGTTATTATAGTTTTTTTGGGTTTTTCAAGGTTTTTAGGGTTTTTATGTGGATTTTTAGGGGTATTTTAGGTTTTTAGGGGTTTTAGGGATTTTATGGTTTTTAAGGTTTTAGGGGTTTTATGATTTTTCGGATTTTTTTAGGATTTTTTTGCTTTTTTATGTTTTCATGGATTTTTAGGGGCTTTTTAGGATTTACATAGTTAAAAGTTATTTATTGTTTTTAGGGTTTTTAAGTATTTTGAGGGTTTTGGGTTTTTCAAAGTTTTTTAGAGCTTTTATGGTTTAAAGGGTTTTTATAGTCATTAGTATTTTTAGGGTTTTTATGGGGTTTTACGGATTTCTAATGTTTTTAGGGGCTTAGGGTTTTAGGAGGTTTTCAGGGTTTTTTACTTTTTCATGGATTTTAGGGGTTTTTCTTGGATTTTTATATATTTAGGGGTTTAAAGGTGTTTTTTTAATTTTTAGGGGTTTAAAGGGAGTTTAAGGGTTTTTTCTGGGTTTTTAGATTTTCTTAGGTTTTTAGGGGTTTAAATGTTTCTTAGATTTTTTTAACGTTTTTAGGGGTTTAAGGGTTTTTAGAGTTTAGTGGGGGTTTTAGCGTTTTATGTATTTTTAAGGGTTTTAGGGGGTTTTACGGGGTTTTATGGTTTCTGAGGGGTTTTAGGGTTTTTTATGTTTTTTTGGATTTTCAGGGTTTTCTAGGATTTTTTTTGGTTTTAGGGTATTTTTGGGTTTTTAGGGATTTTGAGGGTATTTCGAGGGTTTTTATGGCTTTTAGGATTTTTTTAATTTTTTAGGATTTTAAGGTTTGTTAGCATTTTTTAATGTTTTTTGGGGTTTTAAGGGTTTTTAGAGTTTTTAGTGGGTTTTTAGGGTTTTGTGGCTTTTAGGATTTTTTAAGGTTTTTAGGGGTTTTTATGGTTTTCAGGTGTTTTTAGGGTTTTTATGTTTTCTTGGATTTTAGGGATATTTAGGATTTTTATGGTTTTTCAGGGTTTTTTTTTGGGTTTTTTAGGAATTTTGATTATTTTTATGTTTCTTCAAAGAATTTTGGGGTATTTAGGTTTTTTAGGTTTTTTAGGTTTTTTCACAGTTTTTTTGGTTTTTTTGGGATTTTTGGCGTTTTCGAGTTTTTTAGGGTTTTAAGGTTTTTTAGATTTTTTTGAACATTTTTAGGGTTTAAGTGGTTTTTATAGTTTTTCATGGTTTTTAGGGTTTTATGGTTGTTTAGGGTTTTTAAGGTTTTTAGGGGATTTTACTGTTCTTAGGGTTTTTTTGGGTTTTTAGGATTTTTTACATTTTCATGGACTTTTAGGGGATTTTTAGGATTTTTATGGTTTTTAGGATTTTTCGGGGTTTTGATGGGTTTTAGGGTTTTAAGGTTTTTCAGGGGTTTTTAGGGGTTTTTTTCATTTTTAGGGGTTTTTTTCATTTTTAGGGTTTTAAGGTTTTTTAGAGTTTTTTCACATTTTAGGGATTTTAGTGGGTTTTTAGGGTCTTTAGGGATTTTTAGGGTTTAAAAGGTTTTAAGGGATTTTATTGTTTTTAGGGGTTTTTACTTTTTCATGAACTTTTTGGGGGTTTGGATTTTTATTGTTTTTAGGTTTTTTTGGGGTTTTAGGGATTTTGAGGGTTTTTTGGGGTTTTTTGGGGTTTTACGGTTTTAGGGGTTTTTAGGGTTTTTAGGGTTTTTTAACTTTTTTAGGGGTTTAAAGGTTTTGTAGAGTTTTTAGTGGGTTTTTAGGGGTTTTATGGGATTTTAGGGGTTTGTAAGGTTTTTAAGGGTTTTTATGGGTTTTAGGGGTTTTTTAGGGTTTTTATGGTTTTTTTAAACTTTTTTTTGATTTTTATGGGTTTTTTAGGATTTCTATGGGTTTTCTGGTTTTTACGGATTTTGAGGGGTTTTAGGGTTTTTAGGGGTTTTAGGGTTTCCAGTGTTTTTCAGGGGATTTTTAGTTTTTCTTGTTTTTAGGGTTTTTTTTTGGGTTCTAAGATTTTGTAGAGTTTTTTAACATTTTTAGGGGTTTAAATGTTTTTTAGTGTTTTTAGCGGTTTTTAGGGTTTTAGGGGTTTTTAAGGTTTTTAGAGGTTTTATGGTTTTCTGTGGTATTTTAGGGTTTTTAGGGTCATTACGTTTTCATGGATTTTTAGGGGTTTTTTAATATTTTTATGGTTTTTAGTGTTTTAAGTGTTTTTAGGGATTTTGGGGATTTTTAGTGGTTTTCAGAGGTTTTTTTTAAGTTTTTTAGGTTTTTTAGGGTTGTTGGTATTTTTTTGTTTTCAAGATTTTTTTGAGTTTTTTTTTCAGTTTCTAATGTTTTTATAAGTTTTTAACATTTTTGGGGTTTTATGGGTTTTTAGAGTTTTTAGTGGGTTTTTAGGGGTTTTATGGATTTTTAGGGGTTTTTAGGTTTTTAGGGGTTTTTATGGTTTTCTGGGGTTTTTTAGGGTTAGAGGGTTTTTACGTTTTCATGGATTTTAAGGGGTTATTTAGGATGTTTATGGTTTTTAGGGTTTTTAGTATCTCCTGCGTGTTTAGGGGTTTCTTGAGTTTTTAGTGTTTTTAAGGATTTTTAGTTCTTTTAAAGGTTTTTTTGGGGTTTCAAGTGTTTTTAGATTTTTAGTGGTTTTTAGGGTTTTATGGGTTTTTTGGGTTTTTAATGTTTCAGGGGTTTTTTGGTTTTTTGGAGTTTTTCAGGGTTTTTAGGATTTTTTACATTTTCATGGATTTTTAGGGGGTGTTTTTAGGATTTTTATGGGTTTTAGTGTTTTTTATGATTTTTGGGACTTTGAGGGGATTTAGGTTTTTTCAGGGGTTTTAGGGTTTTTAGCGGTTTTAGGGGTTTTCTGGGTTTCTTAGGTCTTTTGGGGGGGGGGGGTAGGAATTTCTTTTGATTTTTTAGGGTTTTTAAGGGTTTTAGAGTTTTTTTATAATTTTTAGGGATTTTAAGGGTTTTAGAATATTTTTTGGTTTTTAAGGTTTCATAGGGTTTTTATGGGTTTTTATGATTTTCTTGGGATTTTAAGGGTTTTATGGTTTTTTTCATTTTAAAAGATTTTTAAGGTTATATTAGGATTTTTATGTGTTTTTGGGTTCTTTAAAGTTTTTAGGAATTTTGAGGGTTTTTGAAAGTTTCTGGGGTTTTAGGGTCTTTTTTGGGGTTTTAGGGTTTTTTTTAGTTTTTTGGGTTTTTACGGTTTTTTAGAGTTTTTTAACGTTTTTAAGGGTTTAAATGGATTTTATAGTTTTTAGTGTTTTTAGGTTTTTTATGGAATTTAAAGGTTGTATGGTTTTCAGAGGTTTTTTAGGGTTTTATAGGTTTTTCAGTGGTTTTAGGGTTTTTCAGGATTTTTATGGTTTTTAGGGTTTTTAGGGCTTTTACGGATACTAGGGATTTTGATGGGTTTTAGGGGTTTCCAATTGTTTTTTATGTTTGTAGTGTTTCTTAGGATTTTTAGGGTCTTTTTGGGGGTTTAAGGTTCTTTTGAGTTTTTTAGGGTTTTTAAGGTTTTTAGAGTTTTTTTAATTTTTTTTTAGGGTTTTAAAGGGTTTTTAGAGTTTTTAGTGGTTTTTAGTGTTTTTTATGGATTTTTAGGTTTTTTAAGTTTTTAAGGGTTTTTATGGTTTTCAGTGGGTTTTTAGGATTTTAAGGGTTTTTTACGTTTTCAGGGACTTTTAGGGGGTTTAGGATTTTTTTGGTTTTTATGGTTTTGAGGGATTCTAATGGGTTTTTGGGGGTTTTCGGAGATTTTTAGGATTTTTAGGGGTTTTAGTGTCTTTTAGATTTTTAGGTTTTTTTTTGAGTTTTTTAGTGTTTTTAAGGTTTTTAGAGTTTAATGTTTTTAGTGGGTTTATGGGTTTTTAGTGGTTTTAAGGGGTTTAAGATTTTTCAATGTTTTTTACGGTTTTTTGGGTTTTTTATGGTTTTTAGGGGGTTTTCAAGGTTTATAGTGTTTTTATGTTTTCATGGATTTTTATGGGGGTTTTAGGATTTTTATGGTTTTTAGTTTTTTTTTGGGGGTTTGGGGATGTTGAGTATTTTTAGGGTTTTTAGGTATTTTTAATGTTATTAGGGCCTTTTTGGGATTTTAGGAATTTTTTGAGTTTTTTAGGGGTTTTAAGGGTTTTTATATTTTTTTAAAGTTTTTAGAAGTCTTAAGGGTTTTTTAGAGTTTTTAGTGGTTTTTATGTTTTTATGGATTTTTGGATTTTTTATGTTTTTAGGGGGTTTTATGGTTTTTAAGGGGCTTTAGGGGTTTTAGGGTTTTTGTGGATTTTTAGGGATTTTGATATTTTTGGGTTTTTATGATTTTTTGGAGTTTTTTTATCATTTTTTATAAAGGGTTTTTAGAGTTTTTAGTGGTTTTTAGGGTTTTTTAACGTTTTTAGGTAATTTTATGGTTTTCACGGGTTTTAGGGTTTTTTACGTTTTCTTATATTTTTAGGGTTTTTAAGGATATTTTTTGTTTTTAGCATTTTTAGGGGGTTTTATAGTTTTTTGGGTTTCAGAGTTTTTATGGTCTTTTTTGGGGTTTTAGGGGTTTTTTAGTTTTTTACTGTTTTTAAGAGTTTTTAGTTTTTTTTAACGTTTTTAGGTATTTTAAGGGTTTTTAGAGTTTTTAGTGGGTTTTATGGGTTTTATATAATTTTAGGATTTTTAAGGTTTTTAGGGGTTTTTTGCTTTTTCGGGTTTTTAGGGATTTTGAGGGTTTTAAGATGTTTTTTGGGTTTTTAGGGGTTTTTTGGGTTTTTAAGGTTTTAAAGTTTCTTTAGAGTTTTTAGAATTTTTAGTGGGATTTTAGGGTTTTTATGGGTTTTTAGGGGTTTTTAAGGTTCTTAAGGGTTTTATGGTTTTCAGAAGTTTTTTAGCGTTTTTACGTTTTCAAGGATTTTAGGGGTTTCTTAGGATTTTTATGGTTTATAGGATTTTTTAGGGATTTTAGGTATTTTGAGGAGTCTTAAGATTTTTTGGGATTTTTGAATTTTTAAGGTTTTTTAGAGTTTTTTAACATTTTTAGGGATTTTAAGGGTTTTGATTGGGTTTTATGGTTTCTATGGATTTTTATGATTTTTAAGGTTTTATGTTTTTTTACGGTTTTTAGGGGGTTTAGGGTCTTTATGGGTTTTTACATTTTCACGGATTTTAAGGCGTTTTTTAGGATTTTTATGTTTTTTTAGCGATTTTGAGTGTTTTTGGGGGTTTTTGAGTTCTTTTTTGGATTTTTAGGATTTTTTTTAGTTTATAAGGTTTTAATGGGTTTTTAGAGTTTTTTTAACATTTTAGGGGTTTAGGTTTTTAAGTGTTTTTCATGGTTTTCAGGGTTTTTAATTTTTTTATGGGGTTTAGCATTGTTAGAGATTTTGAGGGTTTTTAGGACTTTTAAGAGGTTTTATGTTTTTAGGGTTTTTAGGGTAATTTTGGGGGTTTAGGGTTTTTATTGTTGTTGAGAGATTTTTAACATTTTTAGGGTTTTATAGGGGTTTTTAGGTTTTTAAGGGTTTTTAGGGTTTTTAAGGTTTTTAAGCTTTTAAATGGTATTCAGGGTTTTTTTCAAGGTTTTCAAAAAACACTAAGAACCATAAAAAACCCTAAAAGCATAAAAATAAAAAAACCCCTAAAAATCCAAGAAAACGTAAAATATCTTAAAACATTGAAAAGTATAAAGACCCCCTAAAAATCCATAAAAACATTAAAAAATCACTAAAAACTCAAAAAAACCATAAAAACCCAGAAGACCCTAAAAACCCTGAAAAACCCCTTAAAACCATAAAAACCACTAAAAACCAAAAAACCCCTAAAACCCCTTAAAAACCCAAACAACCACTAAAAACTCTAAAACCCCTAAATACACATGAAACTGTTAAAAAAACTCTAATAAAACATAGACACTAAAAAACTCCAAAAACCCTAAAAACCCAAAAAGTCCTCCAAAACCCCGAAAAATCCTACAAAACCCCTGAAAATCCCTATAAACCCTCAAAATCACAAAAACCCATAAAACCCCTAAAAACCATAAAAATCCTAAAAACCGTAAAAACCATGAAAAACCCCTAAAAACCATAAAACCCCAAAAGGCCCTAAAAATCTAAAAACAATTTTAACCCCTAAAAAAGTTAAAATCTCTAAAAAACTTTAAAAATTCTGAAAACCCTAAAAAACCCAAAAGACCTTAAAAACCCAGAAATATCCTAACAACCCTAAAAACCCTAAAATCCTTCAAAATCCCTAAAAACCATAAAAACCATAAAAATTCTTAGAAACCCTTGAAAACGTAAAAAACCCTACCCTGAAAACCATAAAATCCCATAAAACCTAAAACCCCCATAAAAACCTTAAAAACCAATAAAGATTCTAAAAACCCTTAAAACCCTTAAAAACATTTAAAAACTCTAAAAGCTCTAAAATTCCTTAAAACCCCTAAAAAATCAAAAAACCCCTAAAACCCCATAAACAACCATAAAAACCCTGAAAATCCATAAAAACCCTAAAGAACCCTAAAAACCATAAAAATTATAAAACCCATAAAAATCCATGAAAAAGTAAAAAACCATAAAAACCCTGAAAACCCCATAAAAACCATAAAAACCCTTAAAAACATTAAAATAGCCAAAAAAAGCCATAAAACCCCACTAAAAACTCTAAAAACCCATAAAACTCATAAGAACGTCAAAAAATCTAAAAACCTTAAGAAAACTAAAAAACTAAAAACCCAAAAAGACCATAAAAACCTTGAAAACCCCTAAAAACCCAAAAAAACCATAAAACCCCTCAAAAACCCTAAAAAACGTAAAAAACATGAAACCCCTAAAAACCTTAAAAAACCCTAAAAACCCATAAAAACCATAAACCCACCTAAAAACTCTAAAACCCCTCAAAACCCCTAAATACATTTAAAAAATCTTAAAACCCAAAAAAAACTCAAAAAAAATCCCTAAAAACCCAAAAGACCAAAAAAACCCGAACACCCCAAAAAATCCCTAAAACCCTTAAAAATCCCTCAAATCCAAAAAAAAACCTAAAAACATGAAAATCTTAAAAAACCGCTACAAATCCAAGAAAATGTAAAAAACCCTAAAAACCCTGAAAAACCCTTAAAAACTCGAAAACCCCAAAAAACCATAAAACCCTTAAAAACCAACAAAACCCTAAAAAACACTAAAAACCTTAAACCCCTAAAAACGTTAAAAACTCAAAAAAAACCTTAAATACTCCAAAACCCCCAAAAAAACCCCAAACTGAAAAAATCCTAAAAACCCTGAAAAACCCTAAAAAGCATCAAAATCACTAAAAACAATGAAAACTCTAAAAGTCCTAAAAATTTCCAAAAATCCTTGAAAATGTAAAAAACCCTTAAAAATCCCTAAAAATGATAAAACCCCCTAAAAATCTTAAAAACCCTAAAAATCCTCTAAAAACTTTAGAAACCATTGAAACCCATAAAAATATTAAAACTCGAAAATTCCTTAAAAACCAAAAAGACCCAGAAAACCCTGAAAACACCTAAAAACCCAAAAACCCTCTAAAACCCTTAAAACCCCTAAAACTCCCTAAAAACCCTAAAAAATTCTAAATTTCATAAAAATACTAAAAAATATTAAACGCCATAAAATACGAAACCCCCCCTAAAAATCAACAAAAACATAAAAAACCTTGAAAAAACACGAAAAACTATGAAAACTCATAAAAACCTTTAAAATCCTTAAAAACCCATAAAAATGTTAAAAAACCATAAAAACCCATAAAACCCCTAAAAACTCAAAGAAAAACACTAAAACACCCCAAAAGAACCTAAAAACCCTAAAAACACCCGAACACCCCTAAAACCCCTAAAAATCCCCAAATACCCTAAAACCAATAAAAATCAGAATAACCGTAAAAACACATGAAAACCCTAAAAATCCTTAAAAACCCTAAAAAACACTAAAACCCATAAAAATCATAAAACCCCTTAAAAACCCATGAAAACGTTGAATCCCTTTAAAACCCTGAAAACCATAAAACCCCTAAAAATGTTCAAAAACTTTAAAATTCCATAAAAACACTAATAACGACAAAAAACTCTAAAACCCCATAAAATCCCTACAAACGTTAAAAAAACTCTAAAAACCCTAAAAAAACTCAAAAAATCCGTCAAAACCCAAAAAGACCCAAAAACCCCTCAACACCCTTAAAAACCCTAAAACCCTTGAAAACCCCTAAAAATCCTCAAAATCACTAAACACCCTAAAACCATAGAAATCTTAAAAACCCCCTAAAAATCCATGAAAACATAAAACTCCTGAGAATCCTTAAAAACCCCTAAAAACTATAAAACCCTAAAACCTTAAGAAACCCTAAAACCCCATAAAAACTCTTAAAACCAAAAACAACTAAAAAAACCCTAAAAACACAAGACCCAAAAAAACCTTGAAAGCCCCTAAAACCCCTAAAAACCTTAAACCCCCCTAAAATTCCATGAAAACATAAAAATCCCGAAAAATCCTAAAAACCATAAAACCCCCTAAAAACCTTAAAAAATCCTAAACACCCATAAAAAACCTATAAACCAATAAAAACACTAAAATCCCTTAAAACCCTAAAAACACAAAAACCCCCTAAAAACCAAAAATACCCTAAAAACCATGAAAAACCATAAAAACCCTCAAAATCTAAAAAAACCCTAAAAACACTAAAAACCATAAAAATTGTAAAATCCCTAAAAACCCTAAAAGCCCTAAAAACCCATAAAAATCCATGAAAACCTAAAAAATTCTGAAAACCCTAAAAAGCCCCAAAAAACCATAAAACCCCCAAAAAACCTTAAAAACCCAAAAAACACTAAATACTCTAAAACCCATAAAAATCCCAAAAAATGTAACAGAATTATAAAAAACCATTAAAACCCTAAAAATATAAAAAACCCCAAAAGACCCTAAAATCCTTGAAACCCCCTAAAATTTCTGAAAAACCCCAAAAACCCCTAAAATCCCTCAAAACCCTAAAAACCATAAAAATCATAAAAGGCCCCTAAAAATCCATGAAAATGTACAGAACCCTAAAAACATGGAAAACCCCTAAAAACCATAAGAACCCATCAAAACCTTTAAAACTCTAAAAACCAAAAAAAACCTCTAAAAACACCAAACCCATTAAAACCTTGAAAAAATAAAAAAAATCTAAAAAACCTTAAAAACCCTAAAAGCCCTAAAAACACACAAATACCCTAAAAACCATAAAAATCCTAAAAATCCCCTATAAATGCATGAAAACATAAAAAACCCTAAATACCTTGAGAATCCTCTGAAAAAAATAAAAACCGTTAAAAACTTTGAAAGGCCATAAAACACACAAAAACGCTAAAACCCCCTAAAAACTCAAAAAACCTTAAAACCCAAAAATCTCTAAAACCTCTAAAAAACCCCAAAAACCAAAAAATCAAAAAAAATCCCCAAAAATCCATGAAAACATAAAAAACCCTAAAAAACCAAAGAACCAAAAAAGATCCTAAAAACCATGAAAAATCGTAAAAACCTGAAAAGCCCCTAAAAACCGTAAAAACCCTAAAACAATAAAGATCATAAAAAACTCTGAAAATCTATTAAAACATAAAAAACCTTAAAAGCCTAAAAAACCTTTGAAAACCAAAAACCCCCAAAATAAACTTAAAAAACCCTAAAAACCTAAAAACCCTAAAACCCCTAAAAACGATAAAACCCTTAAAACCATAAAACCCTAAAAACTCAAAAAAATACTAAAACCCAAAAAGATGATAAAAACCAAAAAAAACCCTAAAAACCCCTAAAAAACCTAAAAACCCTCAAAATCCCTAAAACCCCTAAAAACCATAGAAATCCTAAAAACCCCATAAAAAACCATGAAAACGTAAAAAACCCTAGAAACCCAAAAAAACCCTTGAAAATCATAAAACCCCGCAAAAACCTAAAAACCCCAAAACCCTTAAAACCCTAAAAACTACTAAAACTATAAAAACCCTTTAAATCCCTTAAAAATGTTAAAAAAATCTAAAAACCAAAAAAATACCTTAAAATCCCAAAAAGTCCCTAAAAACCCTGAAAACACCTAAAACCCTAAAAAACTCTGAAAAAACCTTAAAACACCTCAAAATTCCTAAGTCTTAAAAACCTAAAAAACAAAAAAATCGTAAAACCCCCTAAAAATCCATGAAAATGTAAAAAGCCCTAAAAACACTAAAAATCACTTGGAAACCATACAAACCCCTAAAAACATTAAAAAACCCTAAAAATCCTTAAAAACCCTAAAAACCACTAAAAACTCTAAAAACCCCTTAAACCCCTCAAAACATTAAAAACTCTAAAAAACCTTAAAATCCATAAAAAATCAAAAAAACCCAAAAACCCCAAAAAGTCCATAAAACCCTGAAAAACCCTAAAAACCCTAAAAACCCAGAATAGCCCTAAAAAGCCTCATAATCCATAAAAACCCTCAAAACCTTAAAAACCATAAAAATCCTCAAAATCCCTAAAAATCCATGAAAATTTAGAAACCATAAAAACCCATGAAAACCATAAAACCCGCTAAAAAGCTTTAAAAAACCTTAAAACCAATAAATACTCTAAAAAACCACTAAAAAAATCTAAAACCCTTAAAACACCTAAAAATGTTAAAAAAAACTAAAATGACTTAAAAACCCTAAATAACTCAAAAAACCCCTAAAATATCAAAAGACCCTTAACACCATGAAAAACCTAAAAACCCAAAAAAATATAAAAACCCTAAAAACCATAAAAAACCTAAAAACCCCTAAAAATCCATGAAAATGTAAAAAACCTAAAAACCCTGAAAAACCCATGAAAACCCAAAAAACCCTAACAAACCTAAAAACCCTAGAATCCCATAAAAACCCTAAAATCCACTAAAAACAGTAAAAACCCTTTAAATCCCTAGAACCATTAAAAACACCAAAAAAACTTAAAACCCCTTAAAAACCCAAAAAAAACCCCTAAAAACCCAAAAAACCCTGAAAAACCCAAAAAAAAATAAAACCCATGAAAAACCCTAAAACCCCACAAAATCCCTCAAAACTATAAAACCATAAAAATCCAAAAAACCCTTAAAAATCTATGAAAACATAAAAACACCCTAAAACCCCCCTAAAAACCATAAAAACAATAAAAACCGAAAAAGACCCTAAAAATCCATAAAACCCCTAAAAACCCACTAGAAAATCTAAAAACCCTTAAAATCCCTAACAAAAAACCTTAAAACCCAAAAAAAACAAAAGGTCCCTAAAAACCCTGAAAACCACTAAAAATCCTATAAACCCAGAAAACTACTATAAACCCTAAAAATCCCTAAAAACCTTAAAACACCGTAAAAACTGCTAAAATTCCATGAAAACGTAAAAAACCCTAAAAACCCAGAAAAACCCCTAAAAACCATAAACCCCCTAAAAACCTTAAAAACCGTAAAAGCCCATGAAAATCCTAAAAGGCACTAAAAACTCTAAAATCCTTAAAACCTCAAAAAATGTTTAAAAACTCTAAATAACCATAAAAAACTTAAAACCACAGGAAGACCCTTCAAACCCAGAAAAACCCTGAAACCCTAAAAACCCTGGAAAACCCATAAAAACCCTCACAATCCCTAAAAACCCTAAAACCCCTAAAAATCCATGAAAATGTAAAAAACCGTAAAAACCCAAAAAAACCCTGAAACCATAAAACCCCAAAAAAACTTTTAAAAACCCAAAAAAACCATAAAACCCCTAAAAACCACAAAAAATTCTAAAACAGTTAAAAGCACGTTTTTTTAAAAAAACTCCAAAAACCATGAAAAATCAAAAACAATCAAAAACCCTAAAAACCCAAAAGACCCTAAAAACCCTAAAACCCCATAAAACCCCTAAAACCCCCTAAAAATCCTCAAAATCCCTAAAACCCCTAAAATCCCAAAAAATCCTAAAAAACCCCTAAAAACTACTAAAACTATAAAAACCCTTAAAACCCCTAAAAACATTAAAAAACTATAAAAAACCCTGAAAAATTTGAAAAAACCCAAAAACCCAAAAATCTTGATAACCCCTAAAAACCCTAAAACCCCTGAAAACCCCTGAAAACCCCTAAAACCCCTTAAAAACCTTAAAAAACCAAAAAAAACCCCAAAAAAATAAAAAACCCTGAAAAACCTTAAAAATCCCTAAGAACCTTAAAAAAACAGCAAAACCCATAAAAACCCTAAAAACCACTTAGAACTCTTAAAACCCCTAAAAACGTTAAAAACTCTACAAAACCATAAAAGCCCAAAAAAAGTCAAAAAAACCCTAAAACCCAAAAAATCCTAAAACTCCCTAAAACCCTAAAAACACTAAAAACCCTAAAAACCGTTGAAAAAACCAAAAAATCCAAAAAAATCCCAAAAAACCCTAAAAACCCTAAAAACCCCTTAAAAATCATAAAAAACCTCTGGAAATCCATGAAAATGTAAAAACCCCTAAAAACCCTAAAAACATCGAAAAATAATAAAAACCATAAAAATATTAGAAAACCCTAAAAACAAAAAAAAAACTAAAATACCACTAAAAATCTTAAATCCCACAAAACCCAAAAAACGCTAAAAACTCTAAAAAACCTTAAAAATCCTAAAAAACTCAAAAAAAAAATCTAAAAACCCAAAATGAACCTAAAACCTAGAAAACCCTTAAAAACTCTAAAAGCCCCAACAAAACCCTAAAACCCACCATATCCCTAAAAATCCTAAAAAACCCTAAAATCCATAAAATCCAAAAAACCAATAAAAATCCATGAAAACGTAAGAAACCCTAAAACTTCGAGAGACTCTTGAAAACCACAAAACCCCTAAAAACATTAAAAAAATCCTAAAACCCACTAAAAGCTCTAAAAACACATAAAAACCACTAAAACGATAAAAAAGTCTAAAAATCCATAAAAACCATAAAAACTGAAAAAAACCTAAAAACCCAAAAAGACCCTAAAAACCCTGAAAACAACTGAAAACCCCTAAAACCTCTGAAAATCCCTAAAAAAATTAAAACCCTAAAAACCAAAAAAATCCTAAAAAACCCTAAAAAACCATGAAAATGTAAAAAACTCTAAAACCCTAAAAAAACCTTGAAAACCATAAAACCCCAAAAAAACCCTAAAAGCCTGGAAACCCATAAAAACCCTAAAAACGCACTGAAAACCCTAAAACCCCTTAAAATCCATAAAAATGTTAAAAACTCTAAAACACCTTAAAACCCCAAAAAGTCACTAAAAACATCAAAACACCTTGAAAACCCTTGAATACCCTAAAAACCATAAAAATCTCTAAAAAACCTAAAAATCACAAAAAACCCTAAAAATCCATGAAAATGTAAAAACCCGTAAAAACATTGAAAAAAACCCTGAATTCCATCAAAACCCCTGGAAACCTTAAAAACCCTAAAAACTCTAAAAACTACTAAAAACTACTAAAAACCCTTAAAAACCTAAAAATGTTAAAAACACTTGGATGCTTGTTGCTACTTGGCCAAGAGGAAAACCCTGTGATGAGGATCATGGAACACATGGGAATCACGGGGTTGGAGGCGGACATGATGAGGAAGGCGGAATGCACACAAGTGGACAAGACCCTTTGGGTGGAATTGGAGGCCCAATGACAAGGGAGCGGACCAAGAGAATGAAGGGGGCCTTAAATGGATTAATCATCGAATTCCAAGAGGAGGCCCAACACCTTTGCTTGGGGGAAGCATCCGGGCCTATAATTACATTAATTAAGGCCCAAAAATGCTTTTAAAAACCCAACCCAAGTGGTGCTACGAAATTTCAAGCCCACCCACCATGGAATCTTCAAAGTCAAAAGGTGGTGGGCTACTTGTCTTTACTTTTCCAAAAGGGTGTGCTACTTGTCTCCTAAAGTCATGGTCAAGTTCCAAAGTTTTCAAAATCATCCTATATGCTTTTTGACTATGGAAAACTAGCCATTAGACTAATTTAAAGAGCCACCCCATGTGTAATTCAAATTTCAAGTTTCTTTGGCTATAAATAGCCACCCCCTTGTACTCTTGAAACATCATGAATGAAGGTAATGTTATTATGGTGAGTTTTGCTTGCAACCTTTGTGTTCTTTCTTAATTCTTGACTTATCAAAGGATTGGTCATCCTTTGTGGCGTCTTATGGCTATAGTTCTTAGAGACAAGTTCTCTTTGGGTTCTACCTTGACCATTTCCCCCTTCCCTCTCATTTTCATTATTCGCACACCACATTCACTTGTTTTCTTGTGGCGATCCGGCTGTTCAATGCGCGAACATTATACAAGGTTCCTAGTACACTTCCTAGTGGGTCTTGCATCGCGTATCATTTGGTATCAGATCCCATTTGCAAGAAATCAGATTCTTTCTTTCTTATCCTTTCTTCCATTTTCATTTCTCTTCAAATCGGGCCAACATCAATTTTGGTCCATTTTCTTCTTCCCCTACAGACATCATTTCTTCGTCTTTTCGGACGTACAGTATATCATTCTTGTAGTTGAGAAGCGCATGTTTCTTCTCCATTTGAAATCATCAAAATCAGATCTATACATAGCGAGATATAGCGGGTTCAAATTTTGCAACAAATTCTGCAATTTTAAAACCACGCAAATCTCACGTTGATTCCATTTGATGTTACAAATTATCGCTTCTCCTGCATTTAAATATTGAAAAATTCATCTTGTTGCCGCTGCATCTACCAAAAAAAAAAAGAGCCACAAAAAACAAAAAAAAAAATCGAAAAAAAATTAAAGGCTCAAAAAAAAAAATTGCAACATTTTGAATTCTACGTCCCATTTTCATTCTTCTTCTTCCCTTTTCTTCCTCTTCCCAAATTTTTCATCTTAAATCCAATTTGAATTTTATCTTTGAATTCTAGTTCAGGATTGCCACATTTTAAAGATCCTTTCTATTTGTTGAAATTGGGTAAGAACGTTATAGGAAGCAAGTTGATTGGTAAAAGGCAAGAGTGTTACATTTTGATAAAAGCCAAAATTGAGTGAAACACGAGCGAACATATTATTTTTGAGTTTAAACACATGAGGGAGTGTGTGAGGTCCATTTTCCTTTCTCTTCACTTTTTTTTACAGGATTCCTAAATGGAGGAGTCAAGTAATACCAATGAAGCGGACATTAAGATGTTCATGAGGGCTGTACAAGAACAATTCCAAAGGTTGAATGCGAGGATGGATGAACTCCAATCCCCTTCCAATTCTAGAGCACCACCAAGGAGGCGAGTTGTTGAAGAAGAGGAGGAGTTATTCGATTTTCACGAGTCACCAATTCGGAGAAATCAACCACCATGGAGGCAAGCCAATGATCTTGGAGGAGTAAAGTTGAGGATCCCTTCATTCCAAGGTAAGAATGATCCTGAAACTTACTTGGAATGGGAAAGAAAAGTCGAACATGTTTTTGGTTGTCACACCTATTCGGAGGAAAACAAAGTGAAGTTTTCGGTCGTGGAGTTCACCGATTATGCTAGTATTTGGTGGGACCAACTACAAGTGAGTCGACGGCGAAGTGGAGAAAGACCCATCCACACTTGGGAGGATATGAAAGTGGTAATGCGTAAGAGGTTCATTTCTAGACACTATTATCGTGATTTGTTCCTCAAGTTGTAGGGTTTGAAACAAGGGGTCATGAGTGTTGAGGAGTATCACAAAGAGATGGAGATCATCATGATTCGAGCGAATATTGATGAGGAGCGAGAGGCCACCATGGCAAGGTTTGTGAGTGGCCTCAACCATGACATTCGGGACATAGTGGACATGCAACACTACTTGGACATGGAGGATCTACTTCACATGGCCACCAAAGCGGAGAGGCAAGTAAAGGCAAGAACGATGCGACCTACATCTTATGGTAAGGATTCTAGACCTTCATTCAACTTTAAGGATTCCAAACCACAAGAGCATGTAAGGGAACACAAAACTGATTCGAAGGAGTTGCCCAAACCAAAAACCATTCTTTCCGGAATCCAAAGGTAAAATGGAGGGTAAGGTTGTTTCCAAATCACGAGATATCAAATGTTTTAAATGTCAAGTATTTGGACATATTGCCTCACAATGCTCAAACAAGAGGACAATGATTATTTTGGATGATGGAGATGTTCTTAGTGCTAGCTCAAGCGAAGATGAAATGCCATCACTTGAGGATGATTCAGATGTGGAAGTAGAAAGCCCCGTACATGGAGAAATGCTTGTGGCAAGGCGTTCTTTGAGTGCTCAACCCAAAGGAGAACATGATCAAGAGCAAAGGGAGCACATTTTTCATACTAGATGCCTCGTCAAAGATAAGGTATGTAGTATGATTATTGATGGGGGTAGTTGTACAAACGTAGCAAGTGGTCTGATGGTTGATAAATTGGGATTGGCTACGACTAGACATCCTAGGCCTTATAGATTGCAATGGTTAAATAATAGCGGGGATGTCAAAGTGACTAAGAAAGCACAAGTTCCATTTTCTATTGGGAAGTATGAAGACAAGGTGATGTGTGATGTTGTTCCAATGCATGCTAGTCATATTTTGTTGGGAAGACCGTGGCAATTGATAGGAGGGTCACACATGATGGATACACCAATCGATATTCTTTTGAGTATAATGGGAGGACGGTTATTCTTACACCATTGAGACCTTTGCAAGATTATGAAGACCAAGTGAGGATTGAGAGAGATTGTGAGAAGAGAGAAAAAGAAAAGAGAGAAAAAAAATAGAGAGAATGAGAAGAGTGGAAAAATAAAGAGTGAAAAAGGAGTTTTGAGTGAAAGCGAAAAAAATGAGGGAAATAAAAAAGTTGAAAATAAGAGTGAAAATAAGAGTGAAAACAAGAGTGTTGAGGGAAAAGTGAGCTTATTTTCAGGAAAAAGAGAGATAGAGAGAGCTTTGGAGGGGGAGGAAACTCTCGTGATTTTATGCAAGGGAGAATGTTTCACCACTAACTCTCCTAACCCTTCTATGACTTCTAGTTTTATGTCTCTTTTGCAGGATTTTGGTGATGTTTTTCCCGAGGAAATTCCCGATGGCTTACCACCCTTGCGGGGTATCGAGCACCATATCGACTTCCTCCCCGGAGCAACACTTCCCAATCGACCGGCTTATCGGGCTAACCCGGAGGAGACTTGAGAAATCCAACGACAAGTGGAAGAATTGCTAAGGAAGGGATTTGTTCAAGAGAGCTTGAGTCCGTGTGTCGTACCGGTAATCCTTGTCCTAAAAAAGATGGTAAGTGGAGAATGTGTGTTGATTGTCGAGCTATCAACAAAATCATGGTAAAGTATCATTATCCCATACCTCGTTTGGATGATATGCTTGATGAACTCCATGGTGCATGCCTGTTTACTAAAATTGACCTAAGGAGTGGATACCATCAAATTAGAATGAAAGAGGGATATGAATGGAAACCCGCATTTAAAACTAAGTTTGGATTGTATGAATCGCTAGTTATGCCTTTTGGACTAACTAACGCCCCTAGTACATTCATGAACTTAATGAATCATGTTTTCTGTCCATTCATTGGGAAATTTGTGGTTGTGTATTTTGATGACATCCTTGTTTATTCTAAGAGCCTTGATGAACATCATGAACATTTGAAACATGTTTTTGAGACTCTTAGGAAAAATAGTTTGTTTGCAAACTTGGAAAAATGTACATTTTGTTTAAATTCGGTTGTTTTCCTTAGTTTTGTGGTAGGATCTGATGGCATGAGGGTTGATGAAGAGAAGGTGAAGGCGATTCGGGATTGGCCACAACCAAAGAACGCTAATGAGGTGAGGAGCTTCCATGGACTTGCGAGTTTTTACCGAAGGTTCGTGATGGACTTTTCAACAATCGCGGCACCATTGAATGAGTTGGTCAAGAAAGGGGTGAGTTTCAAGTGGGGAAAAGCTCAAGAGGAATCCTTCTCCATACTCAAAGGTAAGTTAACCAATTCACCTCTCTTAGTTCTTCCTGACTTTTCTAAAGTTTTTGAGGTTGAGTGTGATGCCTCTGGAATAGGAATTGGGGCTATTTTAATGCAAGACTATAAGCCTATCGCATACTTTAGTGAGAATCTTAATGGGGCTGCATTGAACTACTCTACCTATGATAAGGAATTGTATGCTCTCAAAAGAACTTTAGAAAATTGGCAACATTACTTGTGGCCAAGGGAATTTGTGATTCATTCGGATCATGAAAGCCTAAAATTTCTTAAGTCACAAGGAAAGTTGAATAGGCGGCATGCAAGATGGCTTGAATTCATTGAAACATTTCCTTACATCATTAAGCATAAAAAAAGGAAAAGAAAATGTTGTCTTTGATGCTTTGTCTAGGAGATATTCTCTTATTACTTCAATGCATGCTAAAATACTTGGTTTTGAAATGTTGAAAAGCATGTATGAGAATGATGTGGATTTTTCTGAACTTTGGAAGTTGTGTGAAAAACATGGCAAAAGTGATTTTTACAAACATGATGGATTTCTTTTTTGGAAAAATAAATTGTGTGTTCCATCTTGTTCCATGCGTGAATTGCTTGTTAGAGAAACACATGGTGGTGGATTAATGGGGCATTTTGGGGTTGAGAAAACATTGTCCTTATTGAGTGAACATTTTTATTGGCCTCACATGCGTAGGGATGTGGTAAGTGTTTGTGGAAATTGTAATGTGTGTAAACATGCAAAGTCGAAAGTGCTTCCACATGGCTTATACACCCCTTTGCCTGTTTCTTCTCATCCTTGGGTTGACATTTCAATGGATTTTGTCCTCGGCTTGCCAAGATCACAATCAGGTAAGGATAACATCTTTGTGGTGGTGGACAGGTTTAGTAAAATGGCTCATTTTATTGCTTGTTATAAAACCAATGATGCAACTCATATCGCTGATTTGTTTTTCAGGGAAATTGTTAGGTTGCATGGCTTACCCAAGAGCATTGTGAGTGATAGGGATGTCAAATTCCTTGGTCACTTCTGGAGGACAATGTGGAACAAACTTGGAACCAAACTTTTGTTCTCCACCACTGCACACCCACAAACAGATGGTCAAACGGAGGTGGTCAATAGGAAACTTTCCACATTATTGAGTTCCATCCTTAGAAAAAATCTAAAACATTGGGAAAGATGCCTGCCTCACATTGAATTAACTTATAATCGAGTGGTTCACTCCACTACTAATGCTTCACCATTTGAAGTTGTGTATGATTTTAACCCATTAACTCCACTTGATATTTTACCTTTGCCTACTAATCAATTTTCGAATCTTGAAGGTAAAAAGAAGGCAAAGTTTGTGCAGGAGTTCCATGCAAAGGTAAAGGCCAACATTGAGCGGAAGAATGAACAAGTAGCGAAGCACGCCAACAAAGGTCGGCGAAAAATGGTGTTTCAACCTGGAGATTGGGTGTGGCTACACTTGAGGAAGGAGAGGTTTCCGGAGCAACGAAAATCAAAACTTCATCCGCGAGGAGATGGTCCTTTCCAAGTCTTAGAGAAGATCAATGATAATGCCTACAAGATTGATTTACCCGACAGGTATGGGAATGTTAGTGGTACCTTTAATGTTGCTGATCTTTCTCCCTTTGAATTTTCAAATTCGAGGACGAATCCTTTTGAGGAGGGAGGAGATGATGAGGATCATGGAACACATGGGCATCACGGGGTTGGAGGCGGACAAGATGAGGACGGCGGAATGCACACAAGTGGACAAGACCCTTTGCGTGGAATTGGAGGCCCAATGACAAGGGAGCGGACCAAGAGAATGAAGGAGGCCTTAAATGGATTAATCATCGAATTCCAAGAGGAGGCCCAACACCTTTGCTTGGGGGAAGCATCCAGGCCTATAATTACATTAATTAAGGCCCAAACATGCTTTTAAAAACCCAACCCAAGTGGTGCTACGAAATTTCAAGCCCACCCACCATGGAATCTTCAAAGTCAAAAGGTGGTGGGCTACTTGTCTTTACTTTTCCAAAAGGGTGTGCTACTTGTCTCCTAAAATCATGGTCAAGTTCCAAAGTTGTCAAAAGCATCCTATATGCTTTTTGACTATGGAAAACTAGTCATTAGACTAATGTAAAGAGCCACCCCATGCGTAATTCGAATTTTAAGTTTCTTTGGCTATAAATAGCCACCCCCTTGTACTCTTGAAACATCATGAATGAAGGTAATGTTATTATGGTGAGTTTTGCTTGCAACCTTTGTGTTCTTGCTTAATTCTTGACTTATCAAAGGATTGGTCATCCTTTGTGGAGTCTTGTGGCTAGAGTTCTTAGAGACAAGTTCAATTTGGGTTCTACCTTGACCATTTACCCCTTACCTCTCATTTTCATTATTCGCACACCACATTCACTTGTTTTCTTGCGGCGATCCGGGTGCTCAACGCGCAAACATTATACAAGGTTCCTAGTACACTTCCTAGTGGGTCTTGCATCACGTATCACCCTGGCCCTGGAAAATGTTAAAGGGGGTGCTGAGGCTGAAAGTGATGGATGATGGAATATGTGATGCGAGAAGCTGGTTGCTGGTTGGCTGGGAGGTGCTGATGGAGATGATTGTGAATGTCTGCTTTGTTTATCTTTTGTGTGTTTTTTGGTTTTTTGGTTTTTATGGGTCTGGGGTTGTTAAGGGATTTTGGGTGTGGGTCGTTTGATCCCTCCCCTCCCTTGTCTGCTATATCTTTTTTCTAATAAATTTGGGGGGGTCAGGATTAACCTGACCTTGCACCTTCCTTGCCCTTAAAACCCCTAAAACCATTAAAATCCCAAATACCCCTTAAAATCATAAAAAACCTATAGAACCCAAAAATCCATGAAAACATAAAAAACACTAGAAACTCTAAAAACCCTTGAAAACCTAAACCCCTTAAAAACGTTAAAAAACTCTAAAAACCCCTAAAAATGCAGCAGACCCTAAAAACAGTGAAAACCCCTAAAAACCCATGAAAAACACTAAAAACCATCACAATCCCTAAATTACTTTAAAAAAACCTAGGATCCATAAAAATCCTAAAATCCCTAAAAACCCCAAAAAACCCCCTGAAATTCATAAAAAACCCTAAAAGCCTTTAAAACCCCTAAAAATCCATATAAACTCTAAAACGCACAAAAAAATTTAAAGGCCTTTAAAAGCCTATAAAACTTTAAAATACTCTGAAAAACCTTTCAAACCCTAAAAACCTTTCAAACCCTAAAAACTAAAAAATCCTAAAAACCCAAAAAGTCGCTAAAAAACATAAAATCCCATAAAAATCCTAAAAACCCACAAAACACTAAAACCCCTCAAAATTTCTAAAATCCCTAAAAAACACTAAAAACCATAAAAATCCTCAGAAACGGCTAAAAATCCATCGAAAATAAGAAACCCTAAAAACCCTGAAACCCCCCCTGAAAACCATAAAACCCCTAAAAACCTCACAAAATCCTTAAAAACCCATAAAACCCAAAACACCCACTAAAAACACTAAAAAACCTCGAAACCCCTAAAACGTTAAAAACTCTAAAAACCTTAAAAACCCTCAAAAAATTCAAAAAACCGTAAAAACCCAAAAAAAACCTTAAAAACCTCGAAAAACCCTAAAAACACTCAAAATCCCTAAAAACCATAAAAAACCTAAAAACCATAAAAATCCTAAAAAACCCTAAAAATCTTTGAAAACTTAAAAAACCCTAAAAAACATGAAAAACCCTAAAAATCCCTACAAACTCTAGAAAACCTTAGAAATCTAAAAATGTTAAAAAACTCTAAAAAACCTTAAAAACCTAAAAAAACTCAAAAAGAAACCCTAAAAACCCTCAAAATACCTAAAAACCCTAAAAAAACTTAAAAACCAAAAAAAATCCTAAAAAACCCTAAAAATCCATGAAAACGTAAAAAACCTTAAAAAACTCTTAAAACCATAAAACCCCTAAAACTTTAAAAACCCTAAAAAACCATAAAAATCTTAAACCACTAAAACCCCTTAAAACCCAAAAAATGTTAAAAGACTTAAAAAACCACGAAACCCCTAAAAAACTCAAAAAAAACCTAAATACCCAAAAAGACCCTAAAAACCCTGAGAAACCCTAAAAACCTAAAAACCCCTGAAAACCCATAAAAATCCTTAAAATAACTAAAAACACTAAAAACCCTAAAAATCCTAAAACCCCCTAAAATTCCATGAAAACATGGAAAACTCTAAAGACCATAAAACCCCTAAAAACCTTAAAAAACCCTAAAAACCTTTAAAAACCTTTGAAACCACTAAAAACTCTTAAATCTTTTTAAACTCCTAAAAACATTAAAAAATCTAAAAATTTCAAAAATCCTAAAAAACTCAAAAAAAACCCCTAAAAACAAAAAAAGACGTTAAAAACCCTAAAACCCCCTAAAAACCATGAAACCCCCTAAAAACAATACAAATGCTAAAAACCTTAAAAACCCTAAAAAACCTAAATCCCTAAAAAACCCAAAACCCAAAAAAACCCAATAAAAACTATAAAAACCTTTTAAACAACTAAAACCGTTAAAAAACATTGAATACCATAAAAGCCTTAAAAAACACAAGAAAACCCTAAAACACAAAAACACCCTAAAAACCTTGAAACCCCATAAAAACCCTAAAACGCCGGAAAACCCTAAAACCCCTAAAAATCCCAAAAAACCCTAAAAACTCTAAAACCCATAAAAATCCTAAAAATCCAATAAAATTATATATGGAAATATAAAAAAAATCTCAAAACCCTGAAAATCATAAAAACACATAAAAACCGTAAAAAACCCTAAAAACCCATAAAACCATTAAAAACTCTAAAAACCCTTGAAATCCCTAAAAACATAAAAAATATCTAAAAAAACCATAAAAACCCGAAAAAAACTTAAAACCCCCTAAAAACGCAAGACTCTAAAAACCCTGAAAACCACTAAAAACCCTAAACCCTCTGAAAACCAGTAAAACCCCTCAAAATCCCTACAAATCCTAAAACCCCCCAAAAACCATAAAAATAATTAAAACCTAAAAAATCCATGAAAAAAGTAAAAAACCCTAAAAACCCTTAGAACACCCTAAAAACCAAAAAACCCCTAAAAACCTAAAAATCATAAAAACCCCTAAAAGCCTAAAAAACCCACTAAAACTCTAAAAACAGTAAAAACCCCTAAAAATGTTAAAAACTATAAAAACTTTTAAATCCCTTAATAACTTTAAAAAAAAGTGCTAAAATCCCAAAAAGACCCTAAAACCAAAAAAACACCTAAAAACCCAAAAAACCGCAGAAAACCCTAAAAACCCTAAACCCCTAAAAAGCCTAAAAACATCAAAATCCTAAAACCCCCAAAAAATCTATGAAAACGTTAAAACCCTAAAAATCCTGAAAACCATAAAAACCCCTTAAAACTTTAATAATCCCTTAAAACCGATAAAACCCCTAAAAACACACTAAAAACTCTAATAACCCTTAAAGCCTCTAAAAATGTTAAAAAGCAATAAAAACCCTAAAAACTCTAAAAACCCCCTGAAAAACACAAAAAACCATGAAAATCACTAAAAAACATAAAAAACATTAAAATCCTACAAAACCCATAAAAATCCAGGAAAACGTAAAAACCCTTAAAAACACTGAAAAACCTTGGAAAACCGTAAAACCGTAAAACCCCCCAAAAACATTTAAAAAACCCTAAAACCCCATAAAAACTGCAAAAACTCTAAAAACCTTTGAAACCTATAAAAACATTAAAAAAACTCTAAAAAACCTTAAAAACCCTAAAAAACACAAAAAACCCTAAAAATCCAAAAAAAACCCCTAGAACCCTCGAGAAACACTAAAAACCTTAAACCACCCTGAAAACCAATAAAACCCTTAAAAATCCCTGGAAACCCTAAAACCCCATAAAAATCTGAAAAAAAAAACACCTAAAAATCTATAAAAATTTAAAAAACCCTTAAAACCCTAAAGAACCCCCAGAAAGCCTTAAAAACCCTGAAAACCAAAAAAAAACCCTAAAAACCAATAAAAACTCTAAAAACCTTTAAAACCTCTAAAAACATTAAAATGCTCCAAAAACCTTAAAAACCCAAAAAACCTTGAAAATACCTAGAAAATCAAAAAAACCTTCAAAATCATAAAAAACTCAAAAAAACCGTAAAAACCCTGAAAAACCCTAAAACTGTAAATACCCCGAAAAACCCAAAAAACCCACAAAATCCATAAAAACCCTAAAAAATCATAAAATACAAAAAATCCCCCTAAAAATCCATGAAAACATAAGAAACCCTAAACCCTAAAGAAACCCTAACCCCCCCTAAAAAGCGAAAAATACTAAAAACAACACAAATCCTAAAAAACCCCAAAAACAACACAAATCCTAAAAAACCCTAAAAACAACACAAATCCTAAAAAACCCCAAAAAATCCATGAAAACATAAAAAAACCTAATAACCATGAAAAAAACCTAAAAATAAAAAAAATCCCTAGAAACCTTAAAAAATCCTAAAAACCCATAAAATCCTAAAAACCCACTAAAAACTCTAAAAATCCTTAAAACCCAAAAAAATGTTAAAAACTATAATAACACTTAAAAACCCTAAAAACTAAAAAAAATCCATAGAACCCAAAAAGAACCTAAAAACCATGACAAATACTAAAAACCCTTGAAAACCAAAAAAACCATCAAAATCACTAAAAACAATAAAAATCCATCAAAACGTAAAAAACCATAAAAACCTTGAAAAAACCTTAAATACCGTTGAAACTCTTAAAAACCTTAAAAACCCATAAAAACCCTAAAACCACTAAAAACTCAAAAACCTATTAAAACCCCTAATACATTAAAAATCTCTCAAAACCTTAAAAAACCTAAAAAATCAAAAAAACTCAAAAAACCAAAAAAACCCTAAAAACCCTAAAAACCGTAAAAAAACTCTTGAATCCATAAAAACCCCTAAAACATTAAAAAATCAATAAAACCCTAAAAAATCACTTAAAACTCTAAAACTCTTAAAATGGTTAAAAACTCTAAAAGCCTTAAAAACCCTAAAAAACTCAAAAAAACCCAAAAAGTCCCTAAATTTTTTGAAAATCCCTAAAAACCAATAAAAACTCCTAAAACCCCTCAAACTAAAAACCCTTGAAAACCCTAAAACCCTAAAAATCCTAAAACCCCCCAAAAATCACAAAAACCCCCAAAAACATTAAAAAACATAAAAAACTATAAAAATCAATAAAAAGCCTAAAAACCCTTTCAATCGCTAAAAAAGTTAAAAATCTATAGAAAGCCTTTAAACCCTAAAAGATTCTAGAAAAAACCCAAAAAACCCAAAAAAAACCCGAAATCCCCTAAAAACCCTAAAAACCCCTAAACGTGCTATAAAACTCTAAAAACCATAAAAATACTAAAAGACCCCGAAAATCCAAGAAAACATAAAAAACCCTAAAACCCTTAAAAGCCCTAAAAACTATAAATACCCCTAAAACCACTAAATATTCTAAAAACCCCTAACTCCCTTAAAAACGTTAAAAAACTCTAAAAAACCTTAAAACCCCTAAAAAATAAAAAACCCCTAAAAACCCAAAAAGTCCCTAAAAACCTTGAAAACCCCTAAAAACCAATGAAAACCCATAAAACCCCTCAAAATCCCCAAAAACACTAATAAACCAAAAAAAACCCATAAAAATCTGAAAAAACCCCTAAAAATCCATGAGAGCATAAAAAACCCTAAAAACCATAAAAATATGGAAAAAGCATTGAAAACCATAAAACCCCTAAAAACCTTCAAATACCAAAAACTCGTAAAAATCCTAAAAACCCACTAAAAACTCTAAAAACCCTTTAAACCCAAAAAAAATTAGAAGCCTTAAAAACCCTAAAAAACCAAAAAAACCCATAAAACCCAAAAGTCCCTAAAAACCCCTAAAATCCCAAAAAACCTCTGAAAAACCCTAAAAGCCCCAAAATCTATAAAAACCATAAAAATACCTAAAAAGAAAAAAAAACCTAAAAACCCCTAATAATCCAATAAAATGTAAAAAACCCTAAACCCCCTGAAGACTTCATGAAAATCAAAAAAAACCCCTAAAACCCTTTAAAAACCCTAAAAACCCATAAAAACCCTCAAACCACTAAAAACTCTAAAAAATCTTAAAAACCCTAAAAATGTTAAAAAAACTTTAAAAAGATTAAAAACCATAAAAAACTCAAAAAAACCCTAAAAACCCAAAAAGACACTAAAATCCCTAAAAAACCCTAAAACCCTAAAATCACCTGAAAAATCCTAAAAGCCTAAAAAATCTCTAAAATCCATAAACATCATAAAATCCTAAAAATCCATGACCATGTAAACCCATTAGAACCCCCAAAAAACATGAAAACCATAAAACCCATAAAAACCTTAAAAATCCCAAAAAACCCCAAAAATCCTAATAACAACTAAAAACTAAAAAAACCCTTGAACCCCCAAAACCGTTAAAATACTCAAAAAACCTTAAAAAGCCCAAAACCCCAAAAACCCTTGACAATCCCCAATAACCCTCAAAATCCATAAAACTATAAAAAATCTTAGAAATCATAAGTCTTAAAAACCTCTAAAAATCCAGGAAAACATAAAAAACCCTAAAACCTTGAAAACCTCCAAAAAAATATAAAAAACCCTAAAAACCTTAAAAAACCAAAAAAACCCATAAAATCCCTAAAAACCACTAAAAACTCTAAAACCCCTTAAAACTCCTAAAAACGAAAAAAAAACCTTAAGAACCCGCAAAACCATTAGAAAACTGAAAAAAAACCCTAAAAACCCAAAAGACCCGAAAAAACGAGGAAAAAACATAAAACCCGAAAAAATCCCTAAAAACCCAAAAAACCATAAAAATCCAAAAAACCATGAAAACATAAAAAACCCTAAAAATCATGAAAAACCCTTGAAAACTATAAAATACCTAAAAGCCTTAAAAAACCCCAAAACCCCATAAAAACGCTAAAATCCATTAAAAACACTAAAAACCTTTTAAAACCCCAAAAAACATAAAAAAAACTCTAAAAACCTTAAAACCCCTAAAACCCCCCCAAAAAATAACAAAAACCCCAAAGAGACCCTAAAAACCATAAAAATCATAAAAAAATCCTAAAAATCAATGAAAATGTAGAAAACCCTAAAACCCCTAAAAAACCCTTGAAAACCATAAAATCCCTAAAAACCATAAAACACTAAAACCCAATAAAACCCAATAAAACCACTAAAACTCTAAAAGACTTTATAACCCCTATAAATGTTAAAAACTCTAAAAAACCTTAAAAAAATAAAAAACTGAAACAAAACCCTAAAAACCAAAAACAACAATAAAAACCTTGAAAACCCCTAAAATATCAAAAAAACCCTAAAACCTTCAAATCCCTAAAAACAATAAAAAACCCTAAAAACAATAAAAATTCAAAAAACCCCAAAAAAATCCATGAAAAAGTAAAAACCCCGAAAAACCTTGAATATCCCCTAAAAACCATAAAACCCCTAAAAATCCCCTAAAATCCATGAAAACGTAGAAAACACAAAAAACCCTCAAAATCATAAAACCCCCTAAAAACCTTAAAAACCCTAAAAACCCACTAAAAAAATTAAAACCTCTAAAAATGTTAAAAAAATCAAAAAACCATAAAAACCCTAAAAATTCAAAAAAACCCAGAAAACCTAAAAAGACACTAAAAACCCTGAAAACCCCCTTTAAAACCCTTTTAAAACCCCAATAATCATTAAATTCCTAAAAATCCCCTAAAAATCCATGAAAACATAGAAAACTCTAAAAACCCTGGAAACCATAAAATCCCTAAAAACAAATAAAACCATAAAAAGCCTAAAAAACACTAAAAACGAAAAACCCTTTAAAACCCTAAAAACCTTTAAAAAATCTAAAAACCTTAAAAACACTAAAAAAATCAATAAAAACTCCCCTGAAAACCCAAAAATACACCAAAACCCTCAAAGACCCTAAAACCCCCTAAAAACCCATAAAAACACTCAACATCCCTAAAAAACCTAAAACCCCTAAAAACCAAAAAAATCTTTTAAAACCCTAAAAAATCCATGAAAACGCAAAGAGCCCTAAAAACCCTGAAATAACCCTGAAGACAATATAAAACACCTAAAACCCCCTAAAAACTCATAAAACCCCTAAAACCCAACTAAAACCTCTAAAAACCTTTAAAACTCCTAAAACGTTAAAAAACTCTAAAAACCATACAATCCCTAAAAATCCCATAAAAACACAAAAAACCCCTGAAAACCCCTAAAACCCCAAAAACCCCTTAAAATCCCTAAAATCCCGAAAAAACCCTAAAAACCATAAAAATCCTAAAAACCCCCAAAAAATCCATGAAAACGTAAAAAATCCTAAAAACCCTAAAAACCCATGAAAACCATGAAAAACCCTAAAAATCCACTAAAACCTATAAAAACCCTTTAAACACCTAAAAACGTAAAAAATATCTAAAAAGTCATAAAACCCCTAACTGATATGATGCCGTATACGAGTGCGGTATTCGTTGGCAAAAATGCGGAAACACAAGAGAAGAAAGAAGAGGGGAATGGAAATTAAAAGAAATGTAATAGGAATAAAAGGGGAAGGGGATGATCAATTAGGACCCCAAGGAGACTTGCCCCTTGAAACTCTAATTATAAAGCGCCATAAAGGTTGATCACTCCTTTGATGATCCTTACTTGCATTCACCTAAGAACACAAGAAACACAAGCATAATAATGCTAGAAACTCTAAAATTCGAAATTAACCTTCAAGGGGTACAAGAGGTGGCTATTTATAGCCAAATGAGAGGAATACATGTCAAACTACCTATCCCACAAAAGTCTAAAGCCTATCCCACGAATTTGACTTTGCTTACACATGTCCCTGGCTTTATGGGACAAGATATCTCTAAAGAAGACTTTTAGGAACCACCCCTAAGACTTTGAAGATTCCCACCATGGATTTGGAGACAAGGGCCCCACCACTTTTGACATTGGATATTTCCTTCATGCAAGTGGATTAGATTTCGTGGAAGCATATGGGTGGCCCTTTTAGGATCAATTTTGGGCTTTAATAAGTGTGATTAAAGGCCCATTTTCTCCTCCCATGCATGCATGTTGGGCCTCCTCTTGTAATTTCAAAATGAGGCCATGTAAAGCCTCTTTCATCCTCCTTATTCTTCCTCTTGTCATTGGGCCACCAATCCCATGCAATGGGTCTTGTCCATTAATTCTCCTTCCACCATCAATGCCATGTTCACCCTCAACTCCTTGCTGCATGTGTACACCATGATCCGCATCATCCCCTCCCTCTTCAAAAGGATTCGTCCTCGAATCTGCATATTCAAAAGGAGAGAGATCAGAAATATTAAAGGTAGCACTCACGCTTCCATACCTGCTGGGCAAGTCAATCTTGTAGGTATTATCATTGATTCTTTCTAAAACTTGAAATGGACCATCTCCTCGTGATTGAAGTTTTGATTTTATTTGCTCCGGGAACCTTTCCTTCCTCAAATGCACCCACACCCAATCTCTAGGTTCTAGTACAACCTTATGCCTACCCTTGTTTGCTTGCTTCACATATTGTTCATTTCTTCTTTCAATGTTGGATTTCACATTGGCATGTAAATCCTGAACAAATTTGGCCCTCTCATCACCTGCGAGATCAAAAACCTCATTAGTAGGCAATGAAAGAATATCTAATGGAGTCATTGGATTAAATCCATATACAATCTCAAAAGGTGAGAAGTTAGTAGTGGAATGAACTACTCGGTTATATGCAAACTCTATGTGTGGCAAACATTTTTCCCAATTCTTTATATTTTTTTGAATTATTGCACGCAAGAGGGTAGAAAGAGTCCACTTCACCACTTCAGTTTTCCCATCAGTTTGAGGATGTGCAACGGTTGAGAACAATAATTTAGTTCCCAATTTATTCCACAATGTCCTCCAAAAGTGGCTTAGGAATTTCACATCCCTATCACTTACAATGGTTTTGGGCAGTCCATGTAATCTCAAAATTTCTTTGAAAAACAAATCTGCTATATGTATAGCATCATTATTTTTTGAGCATGCAATGAAATGGGCCATTTTTCTAAATCGATCCACAACAACGAAAATGCTATCTCTTCCCGATTGGGATCGAGGCAATCCCAACATAAAATCCATAGAGATGTCGGTCCAAGGATGGGATGAAACGGGCAAGGGGGAATACAATCCATTTGGTTGAACCTTGGACTTTGCATGCTTACAAGTGACATACCTAGCAGAAATTGCAATAACATCTTTTCTCATGCTTGGCCAATAAAAATGTTCAAGCAAAGTAGCTAGTGTTTTATCAACCCCAAAATGCCCCATCAAACCACCCCCATGAGTTTCTTTTATAAGCAATTCTCGAGTTGAACAATTTGGAATGCACAATTTATCCCTTTTGAAAAGAAACCAATCATTTTTGTAAGTCTTTCAAACCATGTTTTTCACAAGATGTCAAAATTTTAGAAAAATCTCCATCATTTTCATACATTCCCTTTAGTAACTCAAGTCCAAGTAATCTAGAATGAAGAGAAGTAAGAAGTGAATACCTTCGTGAAAGAGCATCAACAACCACATTTTCCTTACCTTTTTTGTGCTTGATCACGTAGGGGAAAGTCTCAATGAATTCCAGCCAAGATGCATGTCGCCGATTCAACTTACCTTGGGACTTCAAATACTTAAGACTTTCATGGTCAGAATGAATAATGAACTCTTTAGGCCATAAGTAATGTTGCCATGTTTCCAGGGTTCATTTCAAAGCATAAAGTTCTTTATCGTAAGTTGAATAATTTAATGTTGCCCCATTCAATTTCTCACTAAAGTAAGCAATTGGACGCGACTCTTGAGTCAAAACAGCACCAATTCCAACTCCCGATGCATCACACTCAATTTCAAAGACTTTGGTGAAATCGGGTAGCCTTAAAAGGGGAGCATTGACCAATTTTTCTTTGAGTGTGTTAAAAGCTTTTTCTTGTTTTTCACCCCATTTAAAGACCACATGTTTCTTTACATGTTCATTAAGAGGTGCAGAGATTGATGAAAAATCCTTTACAAACCTCCTATAGAAGCTTGCCAATCCATGAAAACTTCTAACCTCGGTTGCACTCTTCGGTGTGGGCCACTCCTGAATTGCTTTGATTTTTTAATCATCCACACGAATCCCTTCCGCCCCTACAACAAAGCCAAGAAACACAACAGAATCCATGCAAAAGGAACATTTTTTAAGATTGGCATAAAGTTGGTTTTGTTTAAGGGTCTCACACACCAAACGCAAGTGTTCAACATGGTTGTCTAGAGATTTTCTATACACCAAGATATCATCAAAATAGACAACCACGAATTTTCCAATGAATGAACGAAGTACATGGTTCATTAAGCTCATGAATGTACTTGGTGCATTAGTTAAACCAAATGGCATAACTAACCACTCATACAAACCAAACTTAGTTTTAAAAGCAGTTTTCCACTCATCTCCTTCATTCATTCGAATTTGGTGGTATCCACTTTTAAGATCAATTTTTGAATACAAAGAGGCCCCATGTAATTCATCAAGCATGTCATCAAGTCGAGGGATGGGATAACGGTACTTAACTGTTATTTTGTTGATGGCGCGACAATCCACACACATCCGCCATGTTCCATCTTTCTTGGGTACTAGGATCACCGGAACGGCGCATGGACTCATGCTTTCCCTTACTAATCCTTTCTTCATGAGTTCTTCAACTTGACACTGGATCTCTCTAGTCTCTTCCGGATTAGCTCTATATGCTGGCCTATTTGGAATTGCAGCACAGGGTATGAAGTCAATCCTATGCTCAATGCCTCTCAAAGGGGGTAGTCCATCGGGTGTTTCTTTATGAAACAAATCACCAAATTCCCGTAGTAAAGACACAACACAAGAAGGCAAAGAATTGTGAAGTTCATTAGTTGCAAGGTAGGCATCCTTACTAATGAGTAAGAACACTTTCCCGCTCAATAAAGCACCTTTCACCTGACTTTTTCCAGAAAATAAACTCACCTTTCGCTCATCACTCTTGTTTTCATCTCTTTGATTTCCCTTATTTATTTTTATGTCACTCGACTCTCCTTTTTCACTCTTAATTTTTCCACTCTTTTCATTTTTTTCTCTCATTTCCTTTTTCATCAACTCATCACTCTCTTTTTTGTCACTCAAAATTTTTATTTTTCCCACTTTCTTTTTTCACTCATTTCTTTTTTCTTTTTGTATTCTTTCTCTATCCTCACTTGATCTTCATATGCTTGTATGGGACTTAGAGGAGTCAAAACAATCTTTCGACCGCTGAAATGAAAAGAGGCGGTTAGCATAGCCATCATACATCACCCTCCTATCAAATTGTCATGGTCTCCCTAGTATCAAATGTCCAGCTTGCATCGGAGCAACATCACACAACACCTCATCATGATATTTTCCAATGGAAAAAGAAATTATGGCTTGTTTTGTGACCCTCACTTCCCCACTATCATTCAACCATTGCAATCTATTGGGTCTAGTATGCCTTAGAGTAGGCAAACTCAACTTTTCCACCAACAAGGTACTCGCCACATTAGTACAACTTCCACTATCAATGATCATACTACATACCCTCTCCTTGATGTGGCATCTCGTATGAAAAATATGTTCTCGTTGCTCCTCATCATTTTCATCTTTGGGTTGAATGTTTAAAGCTCTTCTTACCACCAATGCATCTCCATGTACGGGTTCTTCAACTTCTACATCTGAACCCTCCTCCAAAGATGGAATCTCATCATCTCTAGAGTGCTCACTAAGGATGTCTCCATTATCCAAAATAATCATGGCCCTTTTGTTTGGGCATTGAGATGCAATATGACCACATCCTTGACACTTAAAACACTTTATATCACGAGATTTAGAAGGGAAATTTGTGTCCATTTTTCCTTTTGAATCGGTGGGAAAGAACTTATTTTTGGCCTCTTCTCTTTGTTTTGGAACAAATTTAGAATCCCTTGGTTTCGTTTCATTCCACTTAGAAGTTGGTTTTGGATCTTTCCGGTTATCCTTCCAAAAATTATGGGAACTTACTTGAATCCTCCGAGAATGTAGTTGCTTTTCGACCTTCACTGCCTTATGTAGCAACTCCTCCATGTCAATGTAGGTCTGTAGTTCCACCACATCTCTAATTGCCGGATTCAAGCCATTGATGAACCTTTCCATGGTAGCTTTGCGATCCTCCTCCAAATTGGCTCGAATCATTGATATCTCCATTTCCTTGTAGTATTCCTCCACACACATGGAACCTTGCACAAGTTTTTGTAACTTCAAATGCAAGTCTCGATAGTAATGACTAGAAATGTACCTTTTGCACATTACTATCTTCATTTCTTCCCAAGTTCGAATTGGCCTTTCTCTATTTCGTCGTCGACTTACTTGTAATTGGTCCCACCAAATACTTGCATAGTCATTGAACTCAAGTGCTACCAATTTTACCTTCTTCTCCTCCGAGTAGTTGTGAAGTCCAAACACATGGTCAACCTTCCGCTCCCACTCCAAATAAAGTTTTGGGTCACTCTTCCTTTGAAAGGGTGGAAGTGTCACTTTGATGCTTCCCAAGTCATTGTCTCTCCAAGCAGCACGTTGCCCTCACCTAGGAATTGATTCTTCGAAATCGGAGTACTCATCATCACCTTCATGAATTTCTTGCCTTCTTGGAGCCTTTGAAGACGAGGAACTTTGTATATCATCCAACCTAGCATTCAATCTTGTAAACTGGTCAGCGACTGCTTTCATGAATAATTTAATGTCGATCTCACTTCTTTCTCCCTCACTTGCCATTTTTTTTAATTCCTCACACACTCTTTCTCTCTTTTTTTATCTCTCAAAAGGTTCCTCACACTTTCTAGCACAACAACTTGGTTCCTACAAGTGTTCTTAAATAGAATCAAGAAGACAACTAGTAGAAGCAATCAATTCGTGGCAATCTTTAAAAATAAGAAATTTTAAAAGGGTTTGAATCAATGAGGTCCAAGAAACGTGGGGGGTAAATGGGAGAAAAGGTTATAGAAGAAGGTTGGTATGGATGAAGGAAAGAAGATGATGAATAAGAAAATTGCAATCAAATTTATGACATATGAGAAAACGCAATGTTTCAAATGAGCAGTTTCCTTTTTTTTGTATTTTTTTGATTGATTTTTTTTTGATTTATTTTTATTTTTTTTTTGCTACTCAACAAACAAGAATTGAAAAGAGTGCGCTTTTCATGATCAAAGTACAACAAATTAAAAATGTACTAATCTGATTGTAATGATGTAAATGGTTGTGATAACTTGAACTTCAAACTCAAATGGAAATCCGCCTTGGAGATTGTTAGATTTCACACGGGTGAAACTGTAGCACGAATTGATTCGGCTATATCTCCAAATATATGTGTCGGATTTTTGTGTTTCCATATCGAGAAGAAAGATGAGATTCTAAACTATTAAAATGACATATTATACGCCCAGAAACTCAAAGAAAAAGCAGACGAAAATATGGAAGAAAGTTCCGTCCAGAATTGGTGATGGCAGAAAATGGAAGAAGGGGAAAAAAGATGGGAGAAATAGAAATGAAAGAACCTGGTTTCCGTTGCCTTCCTCTGATACCAAATGATATGATGTCGTATACGAGTGCGGTATTCGTTGGCAAAAATGCGGAAACACAAGCGAAGAAAGAAGAGGGGAATGAAAATTAAAAGAAGTGCAATAGGAATAAAAGGGGAAGGGGATGATCAATTAGGACCCCAAGGAGACTTGCCCCTTGAAACTCTAATTATAAAGCGCCACAAAAGTTGATCACTCCTTTGATGAGCCTTACTTGCATTCACCTAAGAACACAAGAAACACAAGCATAATAATGCTAGAAACTCTCAAATTCGAAATTAACCTTCAAGGGGTACAAGAGGTGGCTATTTATAACCAAATGAGAGGAATCCATGTCAAACTACCTATCCCACAAAAGTCTAAAGCCTATCCCATGAATTTGACTTTGCTTACACATGTCCCTGGCTTTATGGGACAAGATATCTCTAAAGAAGACTTTTAGGAACCACCCCTAAGACTTTGAAGATTCCCACCATGGATTTGGAGACAAGGGGCCCACCACTTTTGACATTGGATATTTCCTTCATGCAAGTGGATTAGATTTCGTGGAAGCATATGGGTGGGCCTTTTAGGATCACTTTTGGGCTTTAATAAGTGTGATTAAAGACCCATTTTCTCCTCCCATGCATGCATGTTGGGCCTCCTCTTGTAATTTCAAAATGAGGCCATGTAAAGCCTCTTTCATCCTCCTCATTCTTCCTCTTGTCATTGGGCCACCAATCCCATGCAATGGGTCTTGTCCATTAATTCTCTTTCCACCATCAATGCCATGATCACCCTCAACTCCTTGCTGCATGTGTACACCATGATCCGCATCACTAACCCCCCCCCAAAGACCATAAAATCCCTGGAAAACCCTAAAACCTATGAAAAGCCCTAAAACCACTCAAAATCACTAAAAACCCTAAAAAACCATAAAAATCCTAAAAATCCTAAAAACCCCCTAAAAATCAATGAAAACTTAAAAACCCTAAAAGCCCTAAAAACCCCCTTAAAACAAAAAAACCCCAACAAACCATAAAAACCCAAAATCCCTAAAAACCTTTTAAAACTCTAAAACCCCATTAAACCTCTAAAAATGTTAAAAATCTATAAAAACCGCTAAAACCCCAAAAAACCCCCCAAAACCCAAAAAGTCCCTAAAACCCATGAATACCTAAAAGCCCCTGAAAAAACCATAAAAACCCTCAGAATCCCTAAAACCCTTAAAAACTTTAAAAATCCTAAAAAACCCCTAAAAATCCATAAAAACCAAAAAAACCCTAAAACCCTCTGAAAATCATAATAACCGCTAAAAACCATTAAAACCCAAAAATCACTAAAAATATAGAAACCCTTAAAACCCCTAAAATCATTAAAAACTATAAAAACTCTTAAAACCCTAAAAAAACTCAAAATAACCCTTAAATCCAAAAAGAGCCCAGAAACCCTAAAAACCCTAACACCCCTCTAAATTCCCTAAAAACCCTAAAAACCCAAAAAACCATAAAAAATCCTAAAAAACCCAAAAAAATCCCTTAAAACGTAAAAAACCCTAAAATCCTTGAAAAAAAAATGAAAACCATGAAACCCATAAAAACCTTTAAAACCCTAAAACCCCATAAAAACCCTTAAACCCCATAAAAACATTAAAAACTATAAAAACCATAAACACTAAAAACGTCAAAAAAATCTAAAAACCCAAAATGACCCTAAAACCCTGAAAAAACTTGAAAAAACCATAAAAACCATAAAAATCCCTAAAACCCCTAAAAATCCATGAAAATGTTAAGAACCCTAAAAACACTGAAACAACCCTAAAAACCATAAAAATCTCTGAAAACCTTAAAAACATTGAAAACACATTAAAACCATAAAAATACTAAAAATTCTAAAAAAACTTAAAATCCCTAAAAAGTTAAAATGCTCTAAAAAACTTTAAAGCCCCTAAAAAACTCAAAAAAACCCTAAAAACCCAAAAGACCCTAAAAACGCTGAAAATCCCTAAAACCCAAAAAAACCCGTTAAAACCCCTCAAAATCAACAAAAGATGCTAAAAACCATAAAATTCCTAAAACCCCCCATAAATTCCATGAACACGTAAAAACTCAAGAAACCATAAAAACTCTAAAAACCTTAAAAAAATAAAAATCCATAAAACCCTAAAAAACCCTAAAACCCCTTAAAATCACTAAAACCCTAGAAACCATAAAAATCCTAAAAAATCCCAAAAAATCAATGAAAATGTAAACCCCCCAAAAAAACATGAAAACCAATAAAAACCTTAAAAAACCCTAAAACCTGATATAAACCCTAAATACCTACTTAAACTTTTAAACCCCTTAAAACCCCTAAATACGTAAAAAACGCTAAAAAACCTTTAAATCCATCAAAAACTCAAAAAATCCTAAAAACCCAAAAGACCCTAAAACCCTGAAAAACCCTAAAAAACCCAAAATCCATAAAAATCTCTAAACACGATACAAATAATAAAAACCATAAAAATCCTAAAAAACCCCTAAAATCCATGAAAATGTAAAAAACACTAAAAACCCTTAAAAAAGATAAAAACCCCTAAAAACCATAAAAAACCTAAAAACCCTAAAAACCCTAAACCCCCCCTAAAATCTCTAAAAACCCATAAAACCCATAAAATGTTAAAAAAAACTCTAAAAAACCTTAAAACCCTTCAAAACTCATGAAAACCCTAAAAACCCAAAATGACTTTAAAAATTCTAAACAAACCTAAAAACCCTAAAAACATTTGAAAATACCAAAAAACCCCTAAAAATCAATGAAAATGAAAAGATCCGTAAAAACCCTAAAAAACAACTAAAATCTCTAAAAACCCTTAAAACCCCTAAAAATGTTAAAAAACTCTAAAAAACCATAAAAACACAAAAAAACCCTAAAAACCCAAAAGGACCATAAAAACCCAGAAAAACCCTAAACCGCCAAAAAAACCTTGCAAAACCCTAAGAACCGTTGAAGTCCCTAAAACCCTAAAAACCATAAAAATCCTAAAAACCCCTAAAAATCCGTGAAAAAATACGAAACCTTAAAACCCCTGAAAACCATAAAGACCCCCCCTTAATAACCCTAAAACCATAAAAAACTCAACAAACGCTTAAGACCCCTAAAAATGTTAAAAACTCTAAAAAAACCTTAAAAACCTAAAAAACTCAAAAAAACTAAAAAACACCAAAAGACACTAAAAAACTCTAAAAATCTCAAAACCCCCCAAAAACCCAAAAAACTCTCAAAATCTGTTAAAAATCCATGAAAGCGTAGAAAACCCTACAAACCCAAAAAACCGCCGGAAAACCATAAAACCCCCTGAAAACCTCAAAACACCCTAAAATCCATAAAAACCAATAAAAACCCTAAAAACCCTTAAAACCCCTAAAACGTTAAAAAAAATTTAAAAACCATAAAAATCCAAAAAAAAATAAAAAAATCCAAAACATACTAAAACCCCTAAAAGACCTTAAAACCCTAAAAATCCCTGAAAACCCCCAAAACCCTTAAAATCCCTAAACACCCTAAAAAACCCCTTAAAATCCCTAAAAACCCTAAAAATATTAAAAAAACTATAAAAATCCATAAAAAAAAAGAAAAAAGCCCTAAAAATCCTAAAACCATAAACCCCAAAAAATCTTAAAGAACCATCAAAGCCCATAAAAACCCTAAGAAACAACAAAAAACACTAAAAACCACAAAACCCCTAAAAAGGTTAGAAAACACTAAAAAACCTTTACACACCTAAAAACTCAAAAAATCCTAAAAGACATTAAAACCCCTATAAAACCCAAAAACACTTGAAAAACACTAAAAATCTTAAAAACCATAAAAACACTAAAAACCATAAAAATCCTAAAAATCATCTAAAAACCCATAAAAATGTAAAAAACCTTGAAAACCCTCAAAAACCCCTAAAACCATAAAAAATCCCTAAAAACATAAAAACCCTAAAAACTCATAAAACACCTAAAAACCAAAAAACTCTAAAAACCCTTTAAACCTATAAAAACGTGAAAAATCTCTAAAAACCCTTAAAAACCCTTTAAACCTATAAAAACGTGAAAAATCTCTAAAAACCCTTAAAAACCCTAAAAAACCAAAAAATACCCTAAAACCTGAATAAACCTATTAACCTTAAAATCCCCTAGAAATAACACCCCCCCCCAAATCCCCCAAAACCCTGAAAACCATAGAAATCATAAAAATCTTAAGAAAACCCTAAAAATCCATGAAAATGTAAAAAACCCTAAAAACCCTTAAAATGATGAAACCCTAACCCCCCCTAAAAACCTTAAATTACCCAAAAACCCCATAAAACCCCCCCAAACCCACTAAAATATCTAAAATCCCTTAAAACCCTTAAAAATATTAAAAAACTTGAAAAAACCTTAAAAACCTTAAAAAACTAAAAAAATCATGATAACCCAAAAAGACCCTAAAAATACTGAACAACCCTAAAAACCCCTAAAAAATCCTAATACCCCTAAATGATCCCTAGAAACCTTTAAACTCGTAAAAATCACAAAAAACCCTAAAAATTCAAGAAAATGCAAAAAACTCTAAAAACCCTGAAAAACTCTCAAAAACCATAAAATCCTCTAAAACCTTAAAAAATCCCCAAAACCTATAAAAACCCTAAAATTCCACATAAAAACTCTAAAACCCCTTAGACCCCTAAAAATGATAAAAAAAACTCTAAAACGCTTTAAAACCCCTAAAAAACCCTAGAAAACCCACAATAGAAGAAAACCTTAAGGCCTCTGAGCGGCGGCTCTCCTCCCCTCCTCGCACCGCCTAGGTTTTCCACTGTTGTCTTCCTCCTTCCTCCTCTGGTGAGGTCCGACCTCGGTGCTTTCTGTTCCACTTCGGCTCGGCAACCACCGGTGTTGGCTTTGTGTGATCCGGTCGGTGCGGTGGTGGCATGGTCATGCCTAGATTGCTCCAGATCTGGTGCATTGGGTCTTCGGATGGGGGGATCTGGTCCAGCTTGACCGATGGTGACCCTGTTGCGCGTCCCACCTCCTGATCTAGCTTCTTGGTGCCTGGTTTCGGGTTCCGAAGTGCTGCAAAGGTTCCCCTCCCGTTCTTTAGGTTCATTCCGAACTTCTTGCGTGCCTTGTTTCGGGACCCGATTTTGTTGCGGTGAGGTTCCCCTCCCGGCTCAAGGTCCATTCCAGTCAGCTTCTGGCGTGCCTAGTTCGAGACCCAGCTTCGATTGCTACTTCCCCCTTCCAGCTCCTGGTCAGTTGCAGATTTGGGGGTCCCGATGCCGGCTTGTCTGCAGGGCTCCTCCATTTCGTTTGCCTTGCGCCAGATCTGGAGGGCGCGGTGTCAACCCCGGCGTGCTTCCGACCCCTCGCATGTCTTCCTGGTTCGATGTCGGCTGCGGGTGTGGCTTGGTGTGCTCAAGTTCGGGTCTTGTTGCTTGGAGGAGGGAGGCTTTGGTTCTTCTTCTGATTCTCTATCTCTTGATGTTGCTTATGTTCTTTGGTTGTGGTTCTGTGTGCTGGTTTTTTTTGACATGCTATGGAGGATTTGATTTTATGTGGGTGCTGGCGAGTTGGTTCGATGGAATGGTTGTTTGGGGTGAGTTGAATTGGATGGGATGGTTATGCTGGGTGGCTGTGATGTTTTGGTGTTGGTGCTGGATGCTGTTGTTGGCTGCTGGCACTGATTGGCCGGATGGTGTTGTGGTCTGTTTTCGCTGGTGGTGAATGGTTGTGGTGGTTTGAAATGGTGTTGTTGGTGCTCATGGATGTTTTCTGCGTTGATCGTCGTTTGGTTGGGAGGTGTTGGATGCTGTTTTTTTTGAGTTTGGATGCTGCGAGGTGCTGGATGCTGGGATGCTGGATGATGGTGGTGGTTGCCTTGCCTTGTGTGTTTTCTTTTTTCGTTCTTGACTTTTATTTTTTTGGGTCTTTTGTCTTGGGAAGTTAAGGGTTTTTGGGTGTGGGTCGATTGACCCCTCCCCTCCCTTGTCTGCGGAGTCTCTTTTTTCCTCATAATAAATTGGGGGGGGGGGGTCGAGAATAGGCCGACCCTCGCATCTTCTTTGCCCTAAAAAACCCTAAAACCCATAAAAATCGTAAGACCCCCCTAAAAATCCATGAAAATTTTAAAATCCCTGAAAACCCTGAAAACCCCTTGAAAACTATAAAACCCATAAAACCATAAAAAACCCTAAAAACCCATAAAACACTAAAAACTCACCTTTAAAACCCCTAAAGACGTTAAAAAACTCTAAAAACCCAAAAAAACCAAGAAAACCATAAAAATCCCTAAACCCTAAAAGACTCTAAAAACCCTAAAAACCGTAAACATCCCTAAAACCCTTAAAAAACCATAAAAACCATAAAAATCCTTAAAACCCATTGATATGCTACCGTATATGAGTGCGGTATTCGTTGGCAAAAATGCGGAAACACAAGCGAAGAAAGAAGAGGGGAATGAAAATTAAAAGAAGTGCAATAGGAATAAAAGGGGAAGGGGATGATCAATTAGGACCCCAAGGAGACTTGCCCCTTGAAACTCTAATTATAAAGCGCCACAAAGGTTGATCACTCCTTTGATGAGCCTTACTTGCATTCACCTAAGAACACAAGAAACATAAGCATAATAATGCTAGAAACTCTCAAATTCGAAATTAACCTTCAAGGGGGTACAAGAGGTGGCTATTTATAGCCAAATGAGAGGAATACATGTCAAACTACCTATCCCACAAAAGTCTAAAGCCTATCCCACGAATTTGACTTTGTTTACACATGTCCATGACTTTAGGGGACAAGATATCTCTAAAGAAGACTTTTAGGAACCACCCCAAAGACTTTGAAGATTCCCACCATGGATTTGGAGACAAGGGGCCCACCACTTTTGACATTGGAGATTTCCTTCATGCAAGTGGATTGAATTTCGTGGAAGCATATGGGTGGTCCTTTTAGGTTCACTTTTGGGCTTTAATAAGTGTGATTAAAGGCCCATTTGCTCCTCCCATGCATGCATGTTGGGCCTCCTCTTGTAATTTCAAAATGAGGCCATGTAAAGCCTCTCTCATCCTCCTCATTCTTCCTCTTGTCATTGGGCCACCAATCCCATGCAATGGGTCTTTTCCATTAATGTTCCTTTCACGATCAATGCCATGATCACCCTCAACTCCTTGCTGCTTGTGTGCACTATGATCCGCATCACCCATAAAAATCCATGAAAATGTAAAAAACCATAAAAACCACTAAAAGGCATAAAAAACCTTATAAACCCATAAAAACCCTAAAACCACTGAAAACTCTAAAACTCTTTAAACCCCTTAAAAACCCTAAAAATGTTAAAAACTCAAAAAAACCTTAAAACCTAAAAAACTGAAAAAAAAACTAAAAACCCAAAAATACCCTAAAAACCCTAAAAACCCTAAAACCTCTAAAAAACCTAAAAACCCTCAAAATCCCTAAAAACCCTAAAAACATAAAAATCTAAAAACCCCTAAAAAGCCATAAAAACATAAAAAACCCTAAAGAACCTGAAAACCCCGAAAAACCATAAAGACCCCCAAAAGCCTTAAAACCATAAAAACCTATAAAAACCCTAAAACCACTAAAAACTCTAAAAAACCTTAAAAACCCAACAAAACTCCAAAAAAAACAGAAAACCCCAAAAGACCCAAAAAACAATAAAAACCATTAAAAACCTAAAAACCCCCAAAAATCCATGAAAATGTAAAAAACCGTAAAAACCATGAAAAAAAACTTAATACCTTAAAACCCTTAAAAACCTTAAATACCCTAAAAACCCATAAAACCCCTAAAAACCCCACAAAAACTCTAAAAAACCCTAAAACCCTAAAAACGATAAAAATCTCTCAAAAACCTTAAAAACCCTAAAAAACTCAAAAAACCCCCTAAAACCCCAAAAATACCATAAAACCCTGAAAACCCGTAAACCACTAAAAACACCTAAAAACCTCTAAACCCCTAAAAACGATACAAAAACTTTAAAAAACCTTGGAAACCCTAAAAAACACAACAAACCCAAAAGACCCTGAAAAACCCCAAACCCCTCGAAAACCCTAAAACCCTTAAAAACCCTAAAACACCCAAAAAACTATAAAATTCATAAAAAACACCAAAAAATCCATGAAAACATAAAAACCCCTAAAAAATCAGAAAAACCCTTGAAAACCGTACAACCCCTAAAAACACTAAAAACCACTAAAAACTCTAAAAACCCTTAAAACCCCTAAAAATATTAAAAAACATTAAAAACCATAAAAACCCTAAAAACCCTAAAAATATATGAAAATGAAAAAACACAAAAATTTCTGAAAACCCCCTAAAAACAATAAAAACCCTAAAAACCTATAAAACCCCGAAAAACATTAAGAACACTAAAAACCCTTAAGAGCTCTAAAAACCCTTAAGAGCTCTAAAAAACTCCTTAAACCCTTAAAAACCCAAAAAACTCTCTAAAAGCAACTAAAAACTATAAAAACCCTTGAAAGCACTAAAACTTTAAAAATATCTAAAAAATCTTAAAATCCCTAAAAACTCAAAAAAGACGCTAACAACTCAAAAAAAACGCTAAAACCTTGAAAAAAACAAAACCCCTAAAAACCCCTAAAACCCCTCAAAATCCCTTAAAACCTTAAAAATCATAAAAAACCTAAAACCCCATAAAAATCCAAGAAAACATAAAAACTCTAGAAACCCTTAAAACCCCTCAAAATGTTAAAAATCTCTAAAAACCTTAAAACCCTAAAAAACTCAAAAAAAACCTAAAAACACAAATGACCCTAAAACCCCTAAAAACCCCTAAACCCCTTAAAACCCTCAAAATCCCTAAAAACTCAAAAAAACCAGAGAAATCCTAGAAATCCATGAAAATATAAAAAACCGTAAAACCCCCCAAAAAACCATAATACCCCTAAAAACCATAAAAACCCAAAAAACCCATAAAATCCCTAAAACCCCCAAGAAACTCTAAAAACCCTTAAACGCCCTAAAAATGTTAAAAATGCTAAAAACAATAAAAACCCCAAAAAAGTCAAAAAACCTTAAAAACCAAAAAAGACCCGAAAAAACCTTGAAAACCCAAAAAAAACCTTGAAAACCCAAAAAACCCTTGAAAAACCCTAAACCCCTAAAAACCCTAAAAAGAATAAAAATCATAAAAGAAACCTAAAAATCCATAAAAACATAAAAAACCCAGAAAACAAATTGAAAACTATAAAAACCCCTTAAAATCTTAAAAACCTTAAAACCCAAAGAAACCCAAAAAAACCACTCAAAACACTTAAAACCCCTAAAAAGTTTAAAATCCTCTAAAAACCTTTAAACCCTAAAAAACTCAAAAAATCCTAAAATCCCAAAAGACCCTAAAAACCCTGAAAACACCAAAAAACCCTAAAACCCCTAAAAAGCCCCAAATTCCTCAAAATCCCTAAAAATCCTAGAAAACCCTTAAGATCATAAAAATCCTAAAACCCCCAAAAAATCCATGAAAATGTAAAGAAACCTAAAAACCTTGAAAAATCCATGAAAACCTTATAAACACCATAAAAAACTTAAGAAACCCTAAAAACCCACAAAAACCTTAAGAAACACAAAAAACTCCCAAAACCCTCAAAACCTCTAAAAATGTTAAACACTATAAAAAACTATTAAACTACCAAAAACTCAAAAAAACCCCTAAAAACCTAAAAAGACCTTAAACCCCCTAAAAAACCTAAAAACACATGAAAAACCCTAAACCCCCTAAAAATCCCTAAAGACCCTTAAAACCCCAAAAAACCATAAAAATCCTAAAAAACCTTAAAAATCCACGAAAACATAAAAAAACCTAAAACCCTGAAAAACACCTCAAAACCATGAAACCCCCTACAACATTAAAGACCAATAAAACCCGATAAATACCCTAAGACCCGTTAAACCCCTAAAAATGTTAAAGAAACTCTAAAAACCATAAAAAACCAAAAAAACTCAAAAAAACCTTAAAAACCCTAAAAACCCTAAACCCCTAAAAATCCCTAAAAACCCTAAAAGGCATAAAAATCATAAAAAACCCTAAAAATATTTAAAAATGTAAAAACCCCAAGAAACCCAGAAATTTCTGATGAAAACCTTAAAACCCTAAAAACAATTAAAACCCCAAAACAACTTTAAAATGTCAAATACCCTAAAAACACTAAAACCATAAAAAACCTCAAAATCCCTAAAATCCCTAAAAACCATAAAAATCCTAAAAAATCCCTTAAAAACCCTACATACCACTCAAAAAACCCGTTAAACCTCTAAAAATGTTAAAAAAACTCTAAAAACCCTTAAAAACCCTAAAAATTCAAAAAAACCCCTAAAATCCCCAAAACACCCTAAAAACCCTGAAAAAATATCAAAACACTAAAAAAATTTAAAAACACTAAAAAACATCAAAAACCCTAAAAACCCTAAGAAATCCCTAAAAACAATAAAAAACTTTAAAACCCCTAAGATCCATGAAAATGTAAAAAAATCCCCAAGACCCTAAAAATCACTGAAACCCATAAAACCCCCTAAAAACCTTAAAAAATCATAAAGCCCCATAAAAACCCTAAAAACCCACTAAAAATTCTAATACCCTATAAACCCTTGAAAACGTCAAAAAACTCTAAAAACCTCAAAACCCTAAAAAACACAAAAAATCCTAAAACCCCCTAAAAAACACCTAAAATCCCTACAACCCCTCAAAACTCAAAAACCCCTCACTAAAAAACCTTAAAAACCCCTACAACCCCTCAAAACTCTAAAAACCCCTAAAATCTGAAAAAAGCCTAAAAATTTTAAAAGCCATACAAATCCTAAAAAACCATAAAAATCCACAAAAACGTAAAAAACCATAAAAACACTGAAAAACCTAAAAAACCATAAACCCCCCAAAAAAACTAAAACCCCCAAAAAACCTATAAAAACCCTAAAAACCACTAAAAACTAAAAAAAACCCTTAAACCCCCTAAAAAGGTTAGAAAACACAACAAACCTAAAAAACACTAAAAACTCAAAAAAACCTAAAACCCTAGGAGTCCCTAAAAACCCTGAAAAACCTTAAAAACCCTAAAAACGATAAAAATCCCAAATAACCCCTAAAAATACACTAAAAAATAAAAAACCCTAAATCCCCTTAAAACCCCCTTAAAACCATAAAACCCCCTAAAAACTTAAAAACCCTAAAAAATCTTAAAACCCATAAAAACAAACTAAAAACTCCAAAACCCATAAAACTCCTAAAAACATTAAAAAACTCTAAAAACCAAAAAACACTTAAAAACTCAAAAAAAACTCTAAAACCCCCAAAATACCTTAAAAATCCTGAAACCCCTAAAAACCACTGAAAACCCCTCAAAACCCTCAAAATGCCTAAAAACACTAAAAACCCTAAAAACCCTAAAAACCTAAAAAATACTAAAAACCCCTAAATATCCATGAAAACGTAAAAAACCCTAAAAACCATGAAACTGCAAATCACAAAAACCCCTAAAAACCTTAAAAAACTCTAAGAACCCATAAAACCCTAAAAACTTAGTAAAAACTCTAAAACCCTTAAACCCCTAAAAAAAGGTGTCTTATTGACCTTGGCCAGGCCGGTCTCTTCAATTTTGTTAGGGCAGGGAGATATCCTCATGTGTCATTCCATCTATTTTACATTGATGTTATTCTTCTGTTTGGGCAAGCTGAAAAATGGACCTTGTCCTCAATCCGGATGATTTTCTGGCATTATGAAAGTGTAGCGGGGCAGTTTATCAGTCGGAGAAAGTCTTTGATCGTCTTTGGGGAGGGGGTCGTTTGGCCCCATCAGATTTCCATTGCAAGGTCCCTTGGGGTCAAGAGAGGGTCACTTCCTTTTGATTACCTAGGTGTCTCCATCTTCTGGGGAAGAGTCAAGCGTTGTCACCTTGAGAGCATTGCCACTTGAATTACTCAACATCTTGTGAAATGGAAAGGGAAGTGCCTATCGCAAGCTGGAAGGGTCTGCCTCATCAACTTAGTTATCACTTCTATGTTCACATATGATTTCTCTATCTACAGATGGCCAGTTAACCTTCTTAAGGACCTACAAGCAAAGATCGGGAATTTTGCCTGGACGAGATGCATTAGTGAAAGGAAATTGATTACGGTGGCTTGGAGGGACTGTACCAATCCAATTGAGCAGGGGGGGATTGGAATTAAAGATCTCAGAAGGTATAATGATGCTCTCCTTACTAAATTTACATGGGGCTGTTTAACTATAGGAGTGGGGGTCTGGGCTTCACTTGAGAGAGGTTTGTGCTAATACTTTGTGATGAGTATACAGGTTACTTCCCCTCCTCTGTGTGGCCAGCAGTTTATGATTCGTACAAGGGTATTATCTCTCACTCGAAATGGATTGTTTCAAAGCACTCGGAACTGAATGCTTGGTCCACGCCCTGGCTTGATGGCCCCCTTCAAGAATGCATGACTCCTCCCGCTGGCCTTAGAAGATTGTCCATCGCGGCTCTCATTCCTCGGCTGGAAGAGCTTGAGGCTCTCCTCCAAACTAAAACCTTTATTCAAATTCAGAATTATGCCTTTGTTTACTCTGAAATCTTGATTTGGACACCCAACCTTGTTGGGTTCCTTAATGCTAAGGATTAATATCGGTACAATTGTGCTCAGGGCTCACCTCCCCCGGCCTGGCTCTCCAAATTTAGGAGGAATTTCATCCCTCCATCCAGTCATCTCTTATTTTGGAAACTCTGGAAGAATCGACTGCCACTGCAGAGCCAGTTTCAAAAAGATGGGCACAACCTTGCCTCTGTATGTTTTCTCTTCCTATGCGCCGAAGAGACTATTCAGCACACCTTCCTCCAACGCATATTTGGTGAAGTGCTTTGGAGATACTTGCAGTAGATTTTTGGGTTCCCAGCTTGCCTGGATAGGCCTCTCTTCGAGCTCCTGGGCTATTTGACCAACTGGGATTATAGTGAACAGGTTCGCAACCTCCTGTTGGTCGTCGTCGCAGCCACTATCTCTTATATTTGGACCGCCCGAAATGCGGCCGCATTTAACAAGAAGCGGCTCTCCATCCATGGTGGTGTGGTGATGATTCATAAGGCTGTCTACGCGGCATCCCGCATCCAGATAGGATCAATGGCGAATGATGTTAGTGAACTCATTATTCTTCGGCTACTTGGCATCTCTGGCGGGACCAAAAAGCCAATGGTTCCCAAGTTCATCTGCTGGATCCCCCCACTCCCCTCTTGGATTAAGGTTAACGTGGTTGGGTGCGGCCCTAAGTGTGCCGGGTCCTGCTGGGTGTGGTGGAATATTTCGCAACTGTCGGGGATTCGTCAAAGGATGTTTTCATCACTTCATTGGTGATGGGTGCGCCCTTGAAGCTGAAATGTGGGCAATGATGAAGGCGATTAAGTATGCTGTCAGCTTTGGATGGAGCTTTCTCTGGCTTGAATATGATTCCATGCTTGCAGTGAATGCCCTTAAAAACAGATCTAAATTCATTCCCTAGAGGATCCTCCCTCAGTGGATGGAGTGCCTCACCCTATGCCAAAGGCTGAACCTCACTGTGACACATGCTTATCGGGAGGCGAATGCGGTTGCGGATGCTCTTTCCAAACAGGACATTGTGGAGAGGAGTTCGATGTGGTCCTTCGTTTCCACGCCTTCTTGCTCTTTGCTTGTTAATTCTGACTTGAAGGGTGAGTTGCACACCCGGTTATGTAACCCCTCCTTGTAGCACTGTGTTATTTTCTCTTCTTGTTATAAAATTTGGGGGGGCAGGCTAGCCTGGTATCGAGCCTTCCTTGCCCTAAAAACCCTAAATACGCATGAAACTGTTAAAAAAACTCTAAAAAAACTTAGACACTAAAAAACTCAAAAAACCATAAAAACCCAAAAAGACCCCCAAACCCCGAAAAATCCTACAAACCCGTGAAAATCCCCATAAACCCTCAAAATCACTAAAACCCCTAAAAACCCTAAAAACCATTAAAATCCTAAAAACCCCTAAAATCCATGAAAATGTAAAAAACCATAAAAACCATGAAAAACCCCTAAAAACCATAAAACCCCAAAAAATCCTTAAAAAATCTAAAAACAATTTTAACACCTAAAAAAGTTAAAAAATCTAAAAAACCCTTAAAACTTTAAAAACCCAAAAAACCCAAAAAGACCTTAAAAACCCTGAAAAACCCTAACAACCCTAAAAACCCTAAAAATCCTAAAAACCCTAAAATCCTTCAAAATCCCTAAAAACCATAAAACCATAAAAATTCTTAGAAACAACTAAAGATCCTTGAAAACGTAAAAAACCCTACCCTAAAAACCATGAAATCCCATAAAACCTAAAACCCCCATAAAAACCTTAAAAACCAATAAAGATTCTAAAAACTCTAAAAACCCTAAAAACCCCTAAAAAATCAAAAAACCCCTAAAACCCCATGAACAACCCTAAAAACCCTGAAAATCCCTAAAAACCCTGAAAACTCTAAAAACCATAAAAATCATAAAACCCATAAAAATCCATGAAAATGTAAAAAACCCTAAAAACCCTGAAAACCCCAGGAAAACCATAAAACACCTTAAAAACCTTAAAAAATCCAAAAAAGCCATAAAAACCCTAAAAACCCACTAAAAACTCTAAAAAACCATAAAACCCATAAGAACATTAAATAACTCTAAAAACCTTAAGAACACTAAAAAACAAAAAACCCTAAAAACCCAAAAGACCCTAAAAACCTTAAAAGCCCCTAAAACCCAAAAAAAACCATAAACCCCTCAAAAACCCAAAAAAACCTAAAAAACATAAAAACCCTAAAAACCTTAAAAACCCATAAAAACCATAAAACCCCCCTAAAAACTCTAAAACCCTTAAACCCCTAAATACTTTTAAAAACTCTAAAAACCTTAAAACCTGAAGAAAAAAATTCAAAAAAATCCCTAAAAACCCCAAAACACAAAAAAACCCCGAACACCTCTAAAAATCCCTAAAACCCCTAAAAATCCCTCAAATCCTAAAAAACCCTAAAAACCATTAAAATCTTAAAAACCTGCTACAAATCCAAGAAAATGTAAAAAACCCTAAAAACCCTGAAAAACCCCTTAAAAACTCGAAAACCGCCGAAAACCTTAAAACCCTTAAAAACCCATAAAACCCTAAAAAACACGAAAAACACTAAAAACCTTAAATCCCTAAAAATGTTAAAAACTCTAAAAAACCTTAAATACTCCAAAACCCCCAAAAAACCCCAAACCCAAAAAGCCTAAAAACCCGGAAAAACCCTAAAAACCCTAAAAAACCATGAAAACACTAAAAACAATCGAAATCACTAAAAACAATGAAAACTATAAAAGTCCTAAAAACCCTCAAAAATCCATTAAAAAGTAAAAAACCTTTAAAAATCACTAAAAACGATAAAACCCCCTAAAAATATTAAAAACACTAAAAACCCTCTAAAAACTTTAGAAACCATTGAAACCCATAAAAATATTAAAAAGCTCTAAAAACCTTAAAAACACTAAAAAACTCAAAAATTCCTTAAAAAACCCAAAAGACCCAGAAAACCCTAAAATCCCTGAAAACCCCTAAAACCCTCTAAAACTCTTAAAACCCCTAAAACTCCCTAAAAACCCTACAAAAATCTAAATTCCAAAAAATAATAAAAAATCTTAAACGCCATAAAATACGAAAAAACCCCTTAAAATCAACAAAAACGTAAAAAACCATGAAAAAACACGAAAAACTATGAAAACTCCTCAAAACCTTAAAAATTATTAAAAACCCATAAAAACCCTAAAACCATTAAAACCCATAAAATTATTAAAAAACCATAAAAATACATAAAACCCCTAAAAAACTCAAAAAAACACCAAATCCCCCAAAAGATCCTAACAACCCTAAAACCCCTAAAAACCCTAAAACCAATAAAAATTAGAAAAACCCCTAAAAACACATGAAAACCCTAAAAATTCCTAAAAACCCTAAAAAACACTAAAACCCAGAAAAATCATAAAACCCCTTAAAACCCCATGAAAAGGTAGAATCCCTTTAAAACTTTGAAAACCAGAAAACCCCAAAAAACCTTCAAAAGCCTTAAAATTCCATAAAAACTCTTATAACGAAAAAAAAACTCTAAAAAACCTAAAAAACTCAAAAAACCCGTCAAAACCCCTAAAAACCCTAAAAACCCTTAAAACGCCTTAAAATCCTCAAAATCACTAAACACCCTAAAAACCATAAAAATATTAAAAAACCCCTAAAAACCATGAAAACATAAAACTCCTAAAAATCCTTAAAAACCCTTAAAAACTATAAAACCCTACAACCTTAAGAAACACTAAAACCCCATAAAAACCCTCAAAACCCAAAAAAACTAAAAAAACACTAAAAACACAAGACCCAAAAAAAACCTTGAAAAACCCTAAAACCCCTAAAAAACATTAAAACCCCCTAAAATTCCATGAAAACATAAAAATCCCTAAAAATCCTAATAACCATAAAACCTCCTAAAACCTTAAAAAACCCTAAACACCCATAAAAAACCTATAAACCAATAAAAACTTTAGAAGCCCTTAAAACCCCTAAAAATGTTAAAATCTCTAAAAAACCATAAAATCCCTAAAAACCCTAAAAAAGACAAAACCCCCCTAAAAGCCAAAAATACCCTAAAAAACATGAAAAACCCTGAAAACACTAAAAACCAGAAAAACCCTCAAAATCTAAAAAAAACCCTAAAAACACTAAAAACCACAAAATTCGTAAAAAAAACTCTAAAAATCCATAAAAACATAAAAACCCTAAAAAAACCCCTGAAAATCATAAAAACGCCTAAAAACTCTAAAAACCCATCAAAACACTAAAACCACTAAAAATTGTAAAAACCCTTAAAAACCCCAAAAATTCAAAAAAACCCTAAAAACCCAAAAGATCCTAAAAACCCTAAAAACCTTCAAAATCCCTAAAAACCCTAAAATCCCTAAAAACCCATAAAAATCAATGAAAACATAAAAAATTCTGAAAACCCTAAAAAGCCCCAAAAAACCAAAAAACCCCAAAAAACCGTAAAAACCCAAAAAACAGTAAATACTCTAAAACCCATAAAAATCCCTAAAAATGTTACAAAATTATAAAAAACCATTAAAACCCTAAAAACATAAAAAAAACCCCAAAAAGACCCTAATATCCTTGAAACCCCCTGAAATTTCTGAAAAACCCTAAAAACCCTTAAAATCCCTAAAAACCGTAAAAACCATAAAAACCCTAAAAGACCCCTAAAAATACAGGAAAATGTATAAAACCCTAAAAACATGGGAAACCCCTAAAAACCATCAAAACCGATCAAAACCATAAAAACCCAAAAAAAACACTCTAGAAACACCAAAACCATTAAAACCTTGAAAAGAGCAAAAAAATCTAAAAAACCTTAAAACCCTAAAACCCCTAAAAAGCCCTAAATATCCACAAATACCCAGAAAACCATAAAAATCCTAAAAATCCCCTATAAAACCATGAAAACATAAAAAAAACTAAATACCTTGAGAATCCCCTGAAAAAAATAAAAACCCTTAAAAACTTTAAAAGGCCATAAAAACACACAAAAACGCTAAAAACCCCTAAAAACTCAAAAAACCTTAAAACCCCTTAAAACGTTAAAAAACTCTAAACCCTTTAAAACCCTAAAAAACTCAAAAAAACCAAAAAACCCAAAAACCCACAAATCTTTAAAATCTCTGAAAACCCCTAACATCCAAAAAAATCAGAAAAAAACCCCAAAATCCATGAAAACATAAAAAACCCTAAAAACCCATAAAACCCAAAAAGTCTCTAAAAACCCTGAAAAATCGTAAAAACCTGAAAAACCCCTAAAAACTGTAAAAACCCTCACAATCCCTAAAACCCCCCAAAAAACCCTGAAAATCTATTAAAACATAAGAAACCTTAAAAGCCTAAAAAACCTTTGAAAACCACAAAACCCGCTAAAAAACTTAAAAAACCTTAAAACCCCAAAACCCCTAAAAATGATAAAACTCTTAAAACCATAAAACCCTAAAAACTTAAATAATCCCTAAAACCCAAAACGATGATAAAAACCCAAAAAAACCCCTAAAAACCCTAAGAAAACCTAAAAACCCTCAAAATCCCTAAAACCCTAAAAACCATTGAAATCCTAAAAACCCCATAAAAAACCATGAAAACGTAAAAAACCCTAGACACCCAAAAAACCCTTGAAAATCATAAAACCCCAAAACCCATAAAAACCCTAAAAACAACTAAAAATATATAAAAACCCTTTAAACCCCTTAAAAATGTTAAAAAAACTCTAAAAACTGAAAAAATACATCAAAATCCCAAAAACTCTGTAAAAACCCTTAAAAAACCTAAAAACCCTAAAAACTCTGAAAAAACCTAAAACGCCTCAAAATTCCTAAAAGTCTTAAAAACCTAAAAAACAAAAAAAATCCTAAAAACCCCTAAAAATCCATGAAAATGTAAAAAGCCCTAAAAACATGAAAAATCACTTGGAAACCATTCAAACCCATAAAAACATTAAAAAACCCTAAAATCCTTAAAAATCCTAAAACCCACTAAAAACTCTAAAAACCCCTTAAACCCCTAAAAAGATTAAAAACTCTAAAAAACCTTAAAAACCATTAAAAAAACTCAAAAAAAACCCTAAAACCCCATAAAGTCCCTAAAACCCTGAAAAACCCTGGAAACCCAAAAGAGCCCTAAAAGGCCTCATAATCCATAAAAACCCTCAAAACACTGAAAACCATAAAAATCCTAAAAATCCCTAAAAATCCATGAAAATGTAGAAACCATAAAAACCCTTGAAAACCATAAAACCTGCTAAAAAGCTTTAAAAAACCTAAAAACCAATAAATACTCTAAAAAACCACTAAAAAAAATCTAAAACCCTTAAAACACCTAAAAATGTTAAAAAAAATCTAAAACGACTTAAAACCCTAAACAACTCAAAAAACCCCTAAATTCCCAAAAGACCCTCAACACAATGAAAAAACCCAAAAACCCAAAAACCCAAAAAATTTCTAAAAACCCTAAAAACCATAAAAAACCTAAAAAACCCCTAAAAATCCAAGAAAATGTAAAAAACCTAAAAACCCTGAATAACCCATAAAAACAAAAAAAACCCTAAAAAACTTAAAATCCCTAGAATCCCATAAAAACCGTAAAACCCACTAAAAGACTAAAACCCCTTTAAACCACTAGAACCATTAAAAACTCCAAAAAAACTTAAAACCCCTTAAAAACTCAAAAAACCCCTAAAAACCCAAAAGACCCTATAAACCCTGAAAAACCCAAAAAACAATAAAACCCATGAAAACCTCTAAAACCACACAAAATCCCTCAAAACCGTAAAACCATAAAAAACCAAAAAACCCTTAAAAATCTAAGAAAACATAAAAAAACCGTAAAACCCCTAAAACCCACCTAAAAACCATAAAAACAATAAAAACCGAAAAAGACCCTAAAAATCCATAAAACCCTTAAAAACCCACTAGAAACTCTAAAAACCCTTAAAATCCCTAACAAAAAACCTTAAAACCATAAAAAACTCAAAAAAACCCAAAAAAACCCCAAAAGGTCTCTAAAAACCCTAAAACCCCCTAAAAATCCTATAAACCCTGAAAACTCCTATAAACCCTAAAACACCGTAAAAACCACTAAAATTCCATGAAAACGTAAAAAACCCTAAAAACCAAAAAAAAAACCCTAAAAACCATGAACCCCCTAAAAACCTTAAAACCCGTAAAAGCCCACGAAAATCCTAAAAAGCACTAAAAACTCTAAAACCGTTAAAACTCCAAAAAAATGTTTAAAAACTCTAAATGACCATAAAAAACTTAAAACCACAAGAAGACCCTTGAAACCCAAAAAAACCCTGAAACCCTAAAACCCCTGAAAACCCATAAAAACCCTCATAATACCTAAAAACCCTAAAAATACGAGAACCCTAAAAATCCATGAAAATGTAAAAACCCCTAAAACCCCAAAAAAACCATGAAACCATAAAACCCCCAAAAAAACCTTTAAAAACCCTAAAAATTCATAAAACCCCTAAAAACAACAAAAAATTCTAAATCCCTTAAAATCCAAAAAAACTTTAAAAAACTCTAAAAACTAAAACGTCAAAAAAAAGTCAAGAAACCCTAAAAACCCAAAAGACCCCTAAAAACCCTAAAAACCCCTAAAACCCCTAAAACCCCCTAAAAATCACCAGAATCCCTAAAAACCCCAAAAAGCCATAAAAATCCTAAAATACCCCTAAAAACTCTTAAAAACTATAAAAACCCTTAAAACGCCTAAAAACATTAAAAAAACTCTAAAAACCCTTAAAAACCTGAAAAACTACAAAAAACCCAAAAACCCAAAAATCCTAAAAACCCCTAAAAACCCTAAAACTCCTAAAAACCCATAAAACCCATTAAAATCCTTAAAAAACTTAAAAACCCCAAAAAACCATTAAAAACCTAAAAAACCACAAAAAATCGAAGAAATCTTAAAATACACAAAAAAACACTGAAAAACCTAAAAAATCCCTAAGAACCTTAAAAAAATTACAAAACCCATAAAACCCCTAAAAACCGCTTAGAACTCTTAAAACCCTTAAAACCCCTAAAAATGTTAAAAACTCTACAAAATCATAAAAGCCCAAAAAAACTCAAAAAAAAATCCTAAAACCCAAAAAATCCTAAAACACCCTAAAACCCTAAAAACACTAAAAACCCTAAAAACCGTTGAAATACCCTAAAAATCCTGAAAAATTCCTAAAAATCCTAAAAACCCATAAAACCCATTAAAAATCATAAAAAACCTCTGAAAATTCATGAAAATGTAAAAAACCCTAAAACCCTAAAAACCTCAGAAAATAATAAAAACCCCTAAAAATATTATAAAAAAAATCCTCAAACCTAAAAAAACCTAAAAAACTACTAAAATATCTTGAAACCCACAAAACATTAAAAAACGCTAAAAACTCTAAAAAACTTAAAAACCTAAAAAACTCAAAAAAAAAAATCCAAAAACCCAAAATGACCCAAAAACTCTGAAAAACCTTAAAAACTATAAAAGCCCCAGCAAAACCCTAAAACCCACAATATCCCTAAAAATCCTAAAAAACCCTAAAAACCATAAAATCCAAAAAAACCCTAAAAATCCATGAAAACGTAAGAAACCCTAAAACTTCGAGAGACACTTGAAAACCACAAAACCCCTATAAACATTAAAAAATCCTAAAAACTACTAAAAGCTCTAAAACCACATAAAACCACTAAAATGATAAAAAAAGTCTAAAAACCATAAAAACCATAAAAACTCAAAAAAAAACCTAAAAACCCAAAAATACCCTAAAAACATAGAAAATCCTTAAAACCACTAAAAACACATGAAAACCCCTAAACCCCCTGAAAATCCCTAAAAAAATTAAAACCCTAAAAACCAAAGAAAAACTAAAAAACCCTAAAAATCCATGAAAATGTAAAAAACTCTAAAACCCTAAAAAAAACTTGAAAACCATAAAAAACCCAAAAAACCCTAAAAATGCACTAAAAACCCTAAAACCCCTTAAAATCCATAAAAACATTAAAAACTCTAAAAAACCTTAAAACCCTCAATAATAAAAAAAACCTCAAAACCCCAAAAAGTCCCTAAAAACATCAAAACACCTTGAAACCCCCTGAATACCCTAAAAACCATCAAAATCTCTAAAAACCCTAAAAATCACAAAAGACCCTAAAAATCCATGAAAACGTAAAAACCCGCAAAAACATTGAAAAAAACCCTGAATACCATTAAAACCCCTGAAAACCTTAAAAACTCTAAAAACAACTAAAAACTACTAAAAACCTTAAAAAAACTAAAAATGTTAAAAACACCTGGATGGTTGTTGCCGCTTGGCGAGGAGGAAAACCCTTGCACTGGAAAATATTGAAGGGGATGATGATGCTGAAAGTGATGGATGATGGAATATGTGATGCAAGATGCTGGTTGTTGGTTGCCTGTGAGGTGCTGATGGAGATGATTGTGAATGTCTGCTTTGTTTCTCTTTTGCGTGTTTTTTGGGTTTTGGGTTTTTATGGGTTTGGGGTTGTTAAGGCGTGGGTCGTTTGACCCCTCCCCTCCCTTGTCTGCTGCATATTTTTTCTAATAAATTTGGGGGGGTCGGGATTAGCCAAACCCTGCACCTTCCTTGCCCTTAAAACCCCTAAAACCCTTAAACTCCCAAATACCACTTAAAACCATATAAAACCTATAGAACCAAAAAATCCATGAAAACTTAAAAAACCATAAAAACCCTAAAACCCCCCTAAAAATATAAAACCCCTAAAAATGTTAAAAACTCTAAAAACCCATAAAACCCATCAAAAACACAAAAAACCCCTAAAAGCGCAAAAGACCCTAAAAACTGTGAAAACCCCAAAAAACCCATGAAAAACACTAAAAACCATCACAATCCCTAAATAACCTAAAACAATCTAGGATCCATAAAAATCCTAAAATCCCTAAAAATCCATGAAAATTTAAAAACCCCTAAAACCCCCCTAAAATTCATAAAAAAACCTAAAAGTCTTTAAAACCCCTAAAAATCCATATAAACCCTAAAAACCCACAAAAAACATTAAAGACCCTTAAAAGCCATTAAAACAATAAAATACTCTAAAAAAACTTTCAAACCCTAAAAACTAAAAAATCCTAAAAACCCAAAAAGACCCTAAAAACATAAAATCCCATAAAAACCAACAAAACACTAAAACCCCTCAAAATTTCTAAAATCCTCAAAAATGGCTAAAAATCCATGGAAAATAAGAAACCCTAAAATCCCTAAAAAAACCCCTGAAAACCATAAAAACCCCTAAAAACCTAAAAAAACCCCTAAAAATCCTAAAAACCCACAAAGCCCAATAAAAACACTAAAAAACCTCAAAACCCCTAAAATGTTAAAAAACTCTAAAAACCTTAAAACCCTAAAAAATTTCAAGAAACCATGAAAACCTAAAAAAACTTAAAAACCTCGAAAAGCCCTAAAAACACACAAAATCCCTAAAAACCATACAAAACTAAAAACCATAAAAATACTAAAAAATCCTAAAAATCCATGAAATCTTTAAAAACCCTAACCCCCCCCCCCAAAAAAACCTTAAAAACCCTAAAAAAATGAAAAACCCTAAAAATCACTAAAAACTCTAGAAAACCTTAGAAATCTAAAAACGTTAAAAAACTCTAAAAAAACCTGAAAAACCTAAAAAAACTCAAAAATAACTCCCTAAAAACCCCTAAAACCTAAAGAACTTGAAAAACCCTAAAAACCCTCAAAATACCTAAAAACCCTAAAAAAACTTAAAAACCAAAAAAATCCTAAAAACACTAAAAATCCATGAAAACATAAAAAAAATAGAAAACTCTTAAAACCATAAAACCCCTAAAACTTTAAAAACCCTAAAAACCATAAAAATCTTAAAACGTTAAAAAACTCTAAAACCAAAACCTTAAAAACCCTAAAAAACATGAAAAACCCTAAAAATAACTAAAAACTCTAGAAAACCTTAGAAATCTAAAAACGTTAAAAAACTCTAAAAAAACCTTCAAACCTAAAAAAACTCAAAAAGAACACCCTAAAAAACCCTAAAACCTCAAAACCCCTGAAAAACCCTAAAAACTATCAAAATACCTAAAAACCCTAAAAAACATAAAAACCAAAAAAAAATCCTAAAAAACACTAAAAATCCATGAAAACGTAAAAAACCTTAAAAAACTCTTAAAACCATAAAACCCCTAAAACTTTAAAAACCCTAAAAACCATAAAAATCATAAACCACTAAAACCCCCTAAAACCCAAAAAAACCCTAAAAACCCATAAAACCCAAAAATCCCACTAAAAACACTAAAAAGCCTCAAAACCCCTAAAACGTTAAAAAACTTTAAAAACCTTAAAAACCCAAAAAAACCCTAAAAACCTCGAAAAACCCTAAAAACACTCAAAATCCCAAAAAACCATACAAAACCTAAAAACCATAAAAATCATAAAAACCCCTAAAAATCCATGAAAACTTAAAACACCATAAAAAAACCTAAAAATCCATGAAAACGTAAAAAACTTTGAAAAACTCTTAAAACCAGAAAACCCCTAAAACTTTAAAAACCATAAAAATATTAAACACCTAAAACCCTTAAAACCCAAAAAATTTTAAAAGACTCTAAAAACCTCGAAACCCCTAAAAAACTCAAAAAAACCTAAAAACCCAAAGAGACCTTAAAACCCCGTTTTTTTGCAAGGCACAAAAGGTGCAACACGAGTACTTCCCAGGAGGTCACCCATCCTAAAAAACTCTAAAATCATTAAAACCCCAAAAAAATCCTTAAAAACCTCGAAAAACCCTAAAAACACTCAAAATTCCTAAAATCCATACAAAACCTAAAAACCATAAAAATCGTAAAAATCCCTAAAAATCCATGAAAACTTAAAAAACCCTAACCCCCCCCAAAAAACCTTAAAAACCCTAAAAAATATGAAAAACCCTAAAACCACTAAAAACTCTAGAAAACCTTAGAAATCTAAAAACATTAAAAAACTCTTAAAAACTTTAAAAACTTAAAAAACTCAAAAAGAACACTCTAAAAACCCCTAAAACCCCAAACCCCTTGAAAAACCCTAAAAACCCTCAAAATACCTAAAAACCCTAAACAACTTAAAAACCAAAAAAAACCAAAAAAACCTAAAAATCCATGAAAACGTAAAAAACCTTGAAAAACTCTTAAAACCATAAAAACCCTAAAACTTTAAAAACCCTAAAAACCATAAAAATCTTAAACCACTAAAACCCCCTAAAACCCAAAAAAAACCCTAAAAACCCATCAAACCCAAAAATCCCACTAAAAACACTAAAAAGCCTCAAAACCCCTAAAATGTTAAAAAACTCTAAAAACCTTAAAACCCCAAAAAAAACCTTAAAAACCTCAAAAAACCCTAAAAACACTCAAAATCCCGAAAAACCATACAAAACCTAAAAACCATAAAAATACTAAAAACCCCTAAAAATCCAGGAAAACTTAAAAAACCCTAAACCCCCCCTAAAAAAACCTTAAAAACCCTAAAAAACATGAAAACCCCTAAAAATCACTAAATAACTCTAGAAAACCTTAGAAATCTTAAAACCTTAAAAAACTCTAAAAAAACACTTAAAAACCTAAAAAACTCAAAAAGAACACCCTAAAAACCTCTAAAACCCCCAAACCCTTGAAAAACCCTAAAACCCCTCAAAATACCTAAAAACCCTAAAAAAATTAGAAACAAAAAAAAACCTAAAAAAACCTAAAAATCCATGAAAACCTAAAAAACTTTGAAAAACTCTTAAAACCATAAAAACCCTAAAACTTTAAAAACCCTAAAAAACCATAAAAATATTAAACACCTAAAACCCCTTAAAACCCAAAAAATGTTAAAAGACTCTAAAAAACCTCGAAACCCCTAAAAACTCAAAAAAACCAAAAAACCCAAAAAGACCCTAAAAACCCTTTTTTTTTTGCAAGGCACAAAAGGTGCAACGCGAGTACTTCCCAGGAGGTCCCCCATCCTAAAAAATTCTAAAAACCTTAAAAACCCAAAAAAAAACCTTAAAAACCTCAAAAAACCCTAAAAACACTCAAAATCACTAAAATCCATACAAAACCTAAAAACCATAAAAATCCTAAAAACCCCTAAAAATCCATGAAAACTTAAAAAACCCTAAAACCCCACTAAAAAAACTTAAAAACACAAAAAAACATGAAAAACTCTAAAAATCACTAAAAACTCTAGAAAACCTTAGAAATCTAAAAACGTTAAAAAACTCTAAAAGAACACTCTAAAAACCCCTAAAACCCCAAAACCCTTGAAAACCCTAAAAACCCTCAAAATACCTAAAAACCCTAAAAAAACTTAAAAACCTAAAAAAACCTAAAAAAACCGAAAAATCCATGAAAATGTAAAAAACCTTGAAAAACTCTTAAAACCATAAAACCCCTAAAACTTTAAAAACCCATAAAAACCATAAAAATATTAAACCCCTAAAAACCCTTAAAACCCAAAAAAAACATGAAAAACCCTAAACCCCCCCTAAAAAAACCTTAAAAACACTCAAAATCACTAAAATCCATACAAAACCTAAAAACCATAAAAATCCTAAAAACCCCTAAAAATCCATGAAAACTTAAAAAACCCTAAACCCCCCTAAAAAACCTTAAAAAACCCTAAAAAACATGAAAAACCCTAAAAATCACTAAAAACTCTAGAAAACCTTAGAAATCTAAAAACGTTAGAAAACTCTAAAAAACCTTAAAAATCTAAAAAACTCAAAAAGAACACCCTAAAACACCTAAAACCCCTAAAACCCTTGAAAAACCCTAAAACCCTCAAAATACCTAAAAACCCTAAAAAAACTTAAAAACAAAAAAGAAACCAAAAAAAACCTAAAAATCTATGAAAATGTAAAAAACCTTGAAAAACTCTTAAAACCATAAAACCCCTAAAACTTTAAAAACACTAAAAAACCATAAAAATATTAAATCCCTAAGAACCCTTAAAACCCAAAAAATGTTAAAATACTCTTAAAAACCTCGAAACCCCTAAAAAACTCAAAAAAACCTAAAAACCCAAAACGACCCTAAAAAACTTTTTTTTGCAAGGCACAAAACTTGTAACACGAGTACTTGCCAGGAGGTCACCCATCCTAGTATTACTCTCACCCAAGCACGCTTAACTACAGAGTTCTCATGGGATTTGGTGCATTAGTGCTGGTGTGATCGCTATACATCAAAAAGACCCTAAAAACCCTGAGAAACACTAAAAACCAAAAAACCCCTGAAAACCCATAAAAATCCTTAAAATAACTAAAAACACGAAAAACCCTAAAATTCCTAAACAACCCCTAAAATTCCATGAAAACATGAAAAACCCTAAAAACCATAAAAACCCCTAAAAACCTTAAAAACCCTAAAAACGCTTAAAAACCTTAAAAACCACTAAAAACTCTTAAATCTTTTTAAACTCCAAAAAAAATTAAAAAATCTAAAAATTTCAAACATCCTAAAAAACTCAAAAAAAACCCTAAAAAACCCAAAAAGACATTAAAAACCCTAAACCCCCCTAAAAATCATAAAACACCATAAAATCCCTAAAAACCCTAAAAATGCCTGAAAACCATAAAAGTACTAAAAACACTAAAAATCCATGAAAATGTAAAAAACCCTAAAAACACTGAAACCCCCTAAAAATTATAAAAACACTAAAAACCTTAGAAATCCTAAAAAACCCAAAACCCCCAAAACCAACTAAAAACTATAAAACCCTTTAAACACCAAAAACCATTAAAAAACTTTGAAAACCATAAAAACCTTAAAAAACTCAAGAAAACCCTAAACACACAAAAACACCCTAAACACACAAAAACACCCTAAAAACCCTAAAAACCCATAAAAACCTTAAAATGCCGAAAAACCCTAAAACCCTCAAAATCCCAAAAAAACCTAAAAACCCTAAAACCCATAAAAATCCTAAAAAACCCATAAAAATATATGGAAAGATAAAAACAATCTCAAAACCCTGAAAAACCCGGAAAATCATAAAAACACATAAAAACCCTGAATACCCATAAAAACCTTAAAAACCATTAAAAACTCTAAAAACCCTTGAAATCCCTAAAAAGATTAAAAAACTCGAAAAAAACATAAAAACCCTAAAAAACATAAAAACCCCTAAAAACCTAAAAGACTCTAAAAACCCTGAAAACCCCTAAAAACCCTAAAACCACCTGAAAACCAGTAAAATCCTCAAAATCCCTACAAATCCTAAAAACCCCTAAATACCATAAAAATAATAAAAACCCAAAAAATTCATGAAAACGTAAAAACCCCTATGAAGCCTGAGAACACCCTAAAAACCAAAAAACCCCTTCAAACCTAAAAAATCGTAAAAATCCATAAAAGCCCAAAAAACCGACTAAAAATCTAAAAACTCTTAAAACCCCTAAAAATGTTAAAAACTATAAAAACTTTAAAATCCCTTAATAACTTTAAAAAGTGCTAAAATCCCAAAAGGACCCTAAAACCATAAAAACACCTAAAAACCCAAAACCCCCCTGAAAATCCCTAAAAACCCTAAACCCCTAAAAACCCTAAAAAACATCAAAATCCTAAAAACCCCTAAAAATCTATAAAAACATTAAAACCCTAAAAAACCTGAAAGCCCCTGAAAACCATAAAAACCCCTTAAAACCCATAAAACCCCTAAAAATACACTAAAATCTCTAAAAACCCTTAAAACCCCTAAAAAAGTTAAAAAGAAATAAAAACCCTAAAAACCCCCAAAAAACTAAAAAGAACCCTAAGAACTCAAAAAGACCCTAAAACCCCCTGAAAAAGACAAAAAACCATGAAAATCACTAAAAATCATAAAAACCATAAAAATCCTACAAAACCCCTAAAAATCCAGGAAAACGTAAAAACCCCTAAAAATACTGAAAAACCTTGGAAAACCGTAAAAGCGTAAACCCCCCCCCCCCCCCAAAAAAAAACATTTTAAAACCCCTAAAACCCCATAAAAACTGCAAAAACACTCTAAAAACCTTTGAAATCTATAAAAACATTAAAAAACTCTAAAAAACCTTAAAAACCCTAAAAAACTCAAAAACCCCTAAAAATCCAAAAACCCCTAAAACCCTCGAGAAACACTAAAAACCTTAAAAGTCCTTAGAAACCCTAAAAACCCATAAAATCTGAAAAAAACACCTAAAAATCTATAAAAATGTAAAAACCCTAAAGAACCCCAGAAAGCCTTAAAACCCCTAAAAAGCAAAAAAAAACCTAAAACCACTAAAAACTCTAAAAACCTTTAAAACCTCTAAAAACATTAAAATGCTCCAAAAACCTTAAAAAACCAAAAAAACCTTGAAAATACCTAGAAAATCATAAAAACCTTCAAAATCCTAAAAAACTCTAAAAACCCTAAAAACTGTAAATACCTCGAAAAACCCTAAAAACCGACAAAATCCATAAAAACCCTAAAAAACCATAAAAACCATAAAAATCCAAAAAACCACCCTAAAAATCTATGAAAACATAAGAAACCCTAAACCCTCAAAAAACCCTAAAACCCCCTAAAACCTTTAAAAAACCCTAAAAACCCTAAAAAACCTTAAAACGTTAAAAACTCTAAAAAACCTTAAAACCCTAAAAAACAAAAAAAACACTAAAAACCGAAAAATACCATAAAACCTTGAAAAACCTAAAAACCCTAAAAACTTCTGAAAACTATAAAAACCCCTAAAAGTACTAAAAACCTTAAAAACCGCACAAATCCTAGAAAACCCCAAAAAATCCATGAAAACATAAAAGCCCCTAATAACCATGAAAAATAACCTAAAAAATCCTAAAAACCCATAAAAGCCTAAAAGCCTAAAAACCAACTAAAAACTCTAAAAATCCTTAAAACCCAAAAAAATGTTAAAAACTATAATAAACCTTAAAACCCTAAAAAACTCAAAAAAATCAATAGAACCCAAAAAGACCCTAAAAACCTTGAAAAACACTAAAACCCCTTGAAAACCCAAAAAAAAATCATTAAAATCCCTAAAAACCCTAAAAAACACTATAAATACGAAAAAACACTTAAAAATCCATCAAAACGTAAAAAACCATAAAAACCTTGAAAAAACCTTAAATACCATTGAAACTCTTAAAAACCTTAAAAACACTAAAAATCCATAAAAACCCTAATACATCAAAAATCTCTCAAAAACCTTAAAAAACCTAAAAAAACAAAAAAACTCTAAAAACCAAAAAAATCATAAAAACCCCCTAACAATCCATGAAGACACAAAAAACCCAAAAAACCATGAAAAGCCCATGAAAATCTAAACCTCTAGATATGTTAAAAAACTCTAAAAACTGTTAAAAACCCCAAAAAACCTAAAACCCCTAAAAAAATACAAACTCATGGAAACCCCTAAAGACCCTCAAAATCCCTAAAACCCCTAAAAAACCTAAAAACCATAAAAATGCTTAAAAACGCCTTAAAATCCATGAAAACGTAAAAAACCCAAAAACACTGAAAAATTCCTAAAATCAATAAAAAAACCCTAAAAAACCCTAAAACCCCTAAAATCCATTGAAACCTTAAAAACCCACTAAAAACTCTAAAAACGCTTAAAATCCCAAAAAATGTTAAAAAACTCTAAAACACCTTAAAAACCAAAAAAAAACATAAAAACCAATAAAATCATAAAAACCATAAAAACTCAAAAGATGATAAAAACCTTGAAAACCCATAATAACCTTAAGAACCCTTAAAAGCTGTAAGCCACCTCAAAATCCCTAAAATCCATGAAAACCATAAAAACCATAAAAGTACTAGAAACCCCTAAAATCCCCTAAAAACCTTAAAATCCCATGAAAACCCATGAAAACAACTAAAAACGTAACAAACTCTAAATAACCTTAAAAACCATAAAAATGTACTAAACTCTAAAGAAACTTAAAAACCATAAAAACTCAAAAAACCTACAGAATCAAAAAGACTCTAACCACCTGAAGACCCCTAAAAACACTAAAAACCTCTCAAAAACCCCAAAACCCCTCAAAATCCATAAAAACCCTAAAAATCCAAAAAACTATAAAAATACTAAAAACCCCCTAAAAATCCATGAAAACATTAAAAAAAACCCCTGAAAACCAAAAAGGCCCTAAAAATCTCGAAAAACCCTAAAAATCCATAAAACCCATAAAAACCACTAAAAACTCTAAAAGCATTTAAAATACATAAAAACGTTAAAATATTTAAAAACACTAAAAAACTCAAAAAGAAAACCTTAAACCCCCAAAAGACCATAAAAACCACAAAAACCCCTAAAAACCCTAAAACCCTCTCAAAAAACCTAAAAACCCTTAAAATCCATAAACCCCTAAAAACTCTAAAAACAATAAAAATCCTTTAAAACCCCTAAAAATCAATGAAAACTTAAAAACCCATAAAACCGTGAAAACCCCAAGAAAATAATAAAAACGCAAAAAAAACCTTTAAAATCCTAAAAACCTTTAAATCACTAAAAACCACTAAAAGCTCTAAAACCCTTTAAAAATGTAAAAAACATTAAAAAATCAAAAAAACTATAAAACTATAAAAAACTCAAAAAACCCTAAAAACCAAAAAGACACAAAAGAACCCTAAAAACCCTAAACCACCTAAAAAACCTTAAAAACCTTCAAAATCCCTAAAAGCATAAAAAGCATAAAAACACCTAAAAATCCATTAAAATGTAAAAAACCCTAAAATCCCTAAAAACCCCACGAAAACCATAAAACCCCATAAAAACCGTAAAAAACCCCGAAATCCCATAAAAACGCAAAAAAAACACTAAAAATTCTAAAAACCCTAAATATTATAAAAAAATATAAAGAAAATGGGGATGAGGGATGATGGTTGTTGTTTGGCTTGGAGTTGTTGTAGGGAATGCTTTCGTTTTTCTTCTTTTTATGGTTCTTGTGTCTTTTGGGTTTTTTGGGGACTTTGGGGTATTGTGGGGGCATCCAGGGTTTTTGGGTGTGGGTTGATTGACCCCACTCCTCCCTTGTCTGTATGCCTTTTTTCTAATAAATTTTGGGGGGTCAGGAGAAGCCTGACCTCGCACCTCTTCTACCTAAAAAATTCAAAAAACCCTAAAAACCCCAAAAGACCCTAAAAAACCCAAAAAACCCTAAAAATCCTTGAAAATCCCTATAAACCTTCAAAATCCCTAAAAACCCAAAAAAACCCTAAAACCCATAAAAATCATAAAAAAAAACCCAAAAATATATAAAAACATAAAAGACCCTAAAAACCTTGAAAAACCCTTGAAAACCAAAAAAACTAAAAAACCACTAAAAACTCTTAAAACCCTTAAAAAAATAAAAACTCCAAAAAACCATAATAATCCCAAAAAACTCCAAAAAATCCAAGAAGACATTATAAGCCCTGAATTCCCCTAAAACCCCTAAAAAATACTTAAAACCCACTAAAATCCATGAAAACGTAAAAAACCCTAAAAACCTTGAAAACCCCATCAAAACTATAAAAACCATAAAACCCCCAAAAACCTCAGAAAACCTTAAAACACATAAAATCCTAAAAAACCACTATAAACTCTAAAAAACCTCAAATTCCCTACAAATGATAAAAAAAACTCTAAATACCTTACAACCCCGAAAAAACTCAAAAAAAACCCTAAAAACCCATAAAAACCCTAAAAACCCATGAAAACCCTTAAAATCTAGAAAATTCCTAAAAACCGTAAAACCCAAAAAATCCTAAAAAACCCATAAAAGTCAATGAAAATGTAACAACAATGAAAAACACTGAAAACCATAAAACCCCTAAAATCTTTAAAAACCCTAAAACCCTAAAAAACATAAAAACTTCTTAAAGACCTTAAAATCTCTAAAAATCTAAAAACCCCAAAAGAATCCAAATTACCCAAAAAACCCAAAAAACTCAAAAAAAAACCCTAAATCCACTTAAAACCCTAAAAACCCTCAAAATCCCTAAAAATCCTAAAAATCGTAAAATTCTTAAAAAAACCCATAAAAATCAATGAAAATGTAAAAAACACTAAAGAACCTAACCCCACCCCCCCGAAAAACCATAAAAACCCATAAAAACCACTAAAAACTTTAAAGACCATTAAGACTCTTAAAAACATTAAAAAACTCTAAAAACCCTTAAAAACCATAAGAAAAACTCAAATAAACCCTAAAATCCCAAAAGGACCCTAAATACCTTGAAAACACTGAAAAACCCCTAAAAGCCCTCAACATCACAAAAAACCCAAAAATTCATAAAAATCCAAAAAAACCCATAAAAATTCAAGAAAACAAAAAAACCACAAAAAACACTAAATACGCCTAAAAACCATAAAAACCCAAAAAACCTAAAAAACCTTAAAAAACCACTAAAAACAATAAAAACTCCTTAAACCCCAGAAAACGTTAAAAAACACTAAAAAACCTTCAAAACCCTAAAAATTTTAAAAAAAAACCTAAAAACCTTAAAAACCCCTAAAAACCCTAAAAACCCTTGAAAACCCCAAAAAACCATCAAAATCCCTAAAACCCCTAAAAACCCTAAAAACCTGAAAAATCCGAAACCCCCTAAAAATCCACGAAAACATAAAAACCCTAAAAACACTTAAAAACCCCTCAAAACTATAAAACCCTTAAAAACATTAAAAAACCTAAAAACAAATAAAAACACTAAAAACCACAAAAAAATCCAAAAACCCTGAAAACATCTAAAATCCCTAGAAAACTCTAAAAACCATAAGAATCCTAAAAAGCCCTAAAAACCTTTAAACCCCTGAAAACCCCTTAAAAACCACGAAAAACCTCTGAAAACCATAAAAATTCCTAAAAACCTTAAAAACCAATAAAAACCTTAAAAAACACCAAAAAAATCTAAAAACAATTAAACCCAAAAAATGTTAAAAAAACTCTAAAAATCTTAAAAACCCTTAAAAACTCCAAAAACCATAAAAACCCAAAAGTCCTTAAAAACCCTGAAAACCCTAAAACCCCTAAAGACCTTTGAAAACCCATCAAAATCCTTAAAAACCCTAAAACCCTTAAAAATCCATGAGAACATAAAAAAACCCTAAAAATCCTAAGAAAACCATAAAAAACCATAAAAACATTAAAAATCCTAAAAACTGCTAAAAACCTTAAAACCTCTAAAAACTCAAAAAAATCCTAAAAATTCAAAAAGAGCCTAAAAAACCTGAAACAACCCCTAAAAACTCTAAAACCCCTAAAACCCCTCAAAATCCCAAAAAATCCTAAAAAACTAAAAACCATAAAAATCCCAAAAAAACCAAAAAATCCATGAAAACATAAAAAACCCTAAAACCCTAAAAAACCCCAGAAAACCATAAAACCCCTAAAAACATTAAAACCCCTAAAAACCCCTAAAACCCTAAAAACCACTAAAAACTCTAAAAACCCTTAAAAACCAAAAAAAAACTTAAACATAACTATAAACCTTAAAACACTAAAATTCAAAAAACATCTAAAAACATTGGAGACACTAAAAACCCATAAAAATTCAAAACAACCCCAAAAATTCCATGAAAGCGTAAAAACCCTATAAACCGTGAAAACCCCTGAAAACCATAAAACCACTAAAAACCATAAAAACTCTAAAAACCCACAAAACCCCTAAAAACGTTCAAAACCTCTAAAAACCCTAAAAAACTCAAAATACCCAGAAAACCTAAAATGACCTTAAAAACACATAAAAACCTATAAAAATCCCTTAAAACCCTCAAAATCACTAAAAACACTAAAAAACTAAAACCCATAAAAATCCTAAAAATCCATCATAATGTAAAAACACGAAAAACCCTGAAATACCCCAGAAAACCAAAAAAACCCTAAAAACCTTAAAAAATCCTAAAAACCTCTAAAAACTCTAAAAACCCTTGAAACCCATAAAATGTTAAAAAAACTCTAAAAACCCTTAGAACATCATAAAAATCCAAAAAGACCCTAAAAAACTTTTAATACCTTTGAAAAACCCTAAAAGCCCCAAAAATCCCCAAAAACCCTAAAAACCATAAATATCCTAAAACCCCCTTAAAAATCCATGGAAACGTAACTAACCTTAAAAACCCAAAAAAAAACCCCTGAAAGCCATAAAAACCCGTAAAAGCATTAAAAACCTATAAAAACCCATAAAACCCTAAAACATTAAAAACCCTTAAAATCCAAAAAATATTAATAAAAACTCTAAAAAACCTTAAAACCCTAAAAAATTCAAAAGAACCCTTAAAAACCCATAAAGAAACTAAAAACCCTGAAAACCCCAAAAAACCCCTTAAAAGCCCTAAAACCTTCAAAATCCCTAAAACCCCTAAAAACCATAAGAACAATAAAAATCATTAAAAACACCTTAAAATCCAGGAAAATTTAAAAAACACAAAAAACCATGAAAAACCCATGAAAGCCTTAGATTCCCCTAAAAACCCTAAAAACCCACTAAAAATCTAAAAACACTTAAAACCCCTAAAAAGGTTAAAAAATCTAAAAAACCTTAAATACCCTAAAAACTCAAAAAATATCCATAAAAACCCAAAAAGACCCTAAAACCATGAAAACCCCTAAAAGCCCATGTAAGACACTAAAAACCAACGAAAAATCAAAAATCCTAAAAAAACACTAAAATCCATAAAAATCCTAAAAATCCCAAAAAATATATGTGAAACGTAAAACACGCTAAAAATGCTGAAAAAACCCCACGAAAACCATAAAAACCCTAAAACCATCAAAAACCCATAAAAACCCAAAAAACCCCAAAATTCTAAAAACATTTTAAACCCCTAAAAATGATAAAAAACAATAAAATAACATTAAAATCCAAAAAAAACTCAAAAAAACCCTGAAAACCCTGAAAACCATAAAAATCTTAAAAACCCCTAAAAAACCATGAAAATGTAAAAAACCCTAAAAACCACGAAAAACCTCTGAAAACCATATAATCCTCTAAAAATCGTAAGAAAGTCAAAAACCCATAAAAACACTAAAAACTCTAAAAACCCATAAAACCACTAAAAATTTAAAAAAACTCTCAAAGCCTCAAAAGCCCTAAAAATTAAAAAAAACCAAAAAACCCAAAAAGACAATAAAAACCCAAAAAGCGAAAACCCCCCTAAAAACCTTAAAAACTCTAAAACCCCTCAAAATCCCTAAAAACCCCTAAAAACTATAAAAATAAAAAGAACACTAAAAATCCATGAAAACTTAAAAAAAAACATAAAAACCCTAAAAAACCTCTTGAATCCATAAAACCCCTAAAACATTAAAAAACCAATAAAACCCTAAAAATCACTAAAAACTCATAAAATGGTAAAAAACTCTAAAAGCCTTAAAAACCCTAAAAAACTCAAAAAAACCCCAAAAACCCAAAAAGCCCCTAAAATTTTTGAAATCCCAAAAAACCCAAAAAAAACACCTGAAACCCCTAAAACCCCTAAACTAAAACCATTAAAAACCCTAAAATGATAAAAATCCTAAAACCCCTTAAAATCCATGAAAACGTAAAAAATCCTAAAACACCTGGAAAAACCTAAAAATCACAAAACCCCTAAAAAAATTTAAAACACCTAAAAACACATAAAAACCCTAAAAACTCACTAAAAACTCTAAAAACCCTTTAAACCCCTAAAAACGTTAAAAACTCTAAAAAAACTTAAAAACCCTAAATAACAAAAAAAAATCCCTAAACCCATAAAAGATCCAAAAACCCTAAAATCCTTACAAAAAAATTGCTAAAAACCCTCAAAATCCGTAAAGACCTTAAAACCCATAAAAATCCTAAAATCCCCTAAAAATCCATGAAAATATAAAAAACCCAAAAAACCTTGAAAAACTCATGGAAATGATAAAAGCCTTTAAAAACTCTAAAAATCAATAAAAACCCTTTAAATCGCTAAGAAAGTTAAAAATCTATAGAAAACCTTTAAACTCTAAAAAATTCAGAAAAAACCCTAAAAACCCAAAAAAACCCTAAAAACCCCTAAAAACCCTAAAGATCCCTAAACGCCCTATAAAACTCTAAAAACCATAAAAATACTAAGACCCCTAAAAATCCATGAAAACATAAAAAACCCTAAAACACTAAAAACCCCTAAAAACTATAAACACCCCTAAAACCACTAAAAATTCTAAAAATCACTAAAACCCTAAAAACGTTAAAAACTCTAAAAAACATTAAAACCCCTAAAAAATAAAAAAACACTAAAAACCCAAAAAGACACTAAAAACCTTTAAAACCCCTAAAACCAATGGAAACCCATAAAACCCCTCAATATCCCTAAAAACCCTAAAAAACCAAAAAAAATATAAAAATCTAAAAAAAACCACTAAAAATCCATGAGAACATAAAAAAACCTAAAAACCATAAAAATATAGAAAAAGAATTGAAAACCATAAAACCACTAAAAACCTTAAAATACCAAAAACCCATAAAAATCCTAAAAACCCACTAAAAACTCTAAAAACCCTTTAAACCCAAAAAACATTTGAAGTCTTAAAAACCCTAAAAAACTAAAAAAACCCATAAAACCCATAAAACCCAAAAGACCCTGAAAACCCCTAAAAACCCTAAAAACCTCTAAAAAACCCTAAAACCCTCAAAATTTAGAAAAACCCTAAAAATATCTAAAAACCAAAAAAAATCCTAAAAACCCTTAATAATCCATTAAAATGTAAAAAACCCTAAAAACCCTAAAGACTCCATGAAAATCATAAAAACCCCTAAAAACCTTTAAAACCCTAAATACCCATAAAAACCCTAAAACCACTAAAAACTATAAAAAATCTTAAAAGCCCTAAAAATGTTAAAAAAACTCTAAAAAACCTAAAAAAATTCAAAAAAACCCTAAAAACCCAAAAAGACACTAAAAGCCGTGAAAACCCCTAAAACCCTAAAATCACCTGAAAAATCCTAAAACCCTAAAAAATCTCTAAAATCCCTAAACATCACAAAATCCTAAAAATCCATGAAATGTAAACTCACTAAAACCCCAAAAAACATGAAAACCATAAAACCCCTAAAAACCTTAAAAGTCCCTAAAAACCCCAAAAACCCTAATAACAACTAAGAACTCAAAATACCCTTAAACCCCCAAAACTGCTAAAATACTCAAAAAACCATAAAAACCCAAAAAAACCCTAAAACCCTTGACAATCCCCAATAACCCTCAAAATCCATAATACTCTAAAAAATCTTAGAAACCATAAAAGTTTTAAAAACCTATAAAAATCCAAGAAAACATAAAAAACCCTAAAACCTTCAAAACCTCCTAAAAACATAAAAACCCCTAAAAACCTTAAAAAACACATAAAATCCCTAAAAACCAATAAAAACTCTAAAACCCCTAAAAACGAAAAAAAACTCTAAACACCCGCAAAACCATTAGAAAACTGAAAAAAACCCTAAAAACCCAAGAGTCCCTAAAAACTGAGGAAAAACCATAAAACCCGAAAAAATCCCTAAAAACCCTAAAAACCATAAAAATCCTAAAAACCCCTAAAAATCCATTAAAACACAAAAAACCCTAAAAATCATGAAAAACCCTTGAAAACTATAAAATCCCTAAAAACCTTAAAAAACCCCAAAACCCATAAAAACCCTAAAAGCCATTAAAAACACTAAAAACCTTTAAAACCCCTAAAAACATAAAAAAACTCTAAAAACCTTAAAACCCCTTGAAACCCAAAAAAAAACAAAACCCCCAAAGAGACCATAAAAACCTTAAAACCCCCACAAACCATGAAAATACTAAAAAAACACCTTAAAATCCATGAAAACATAAACAACCCTAAAAACATTAAAAAACCCTTGAAAACCATAAACCCCCTAAAAACCATAAAAAACCTAAAACCCATAAAAACCCTAAAAACCCACTGAAAATAATGAAAACCCTTAAAACCCCTAAAGAGTTAAAAAACTCTAAAAAACCTTAAAAACCAAAAAAAACTCAAAAAAACCTCAAAACCCAAAAAGAACCTAAAGACCCAGAAAAACCCTAAAACCCTAAAACCCTAAAAACCCCAGAAAAAACTCTAAAACCCCTCAAAATCCCTAAATCCCCTTAAAACCCTAAAAATTATAAAAATCCTAAAAACCCCTTAAAATCAATGAAAATGTAAAAGACCATACAACCCCTGAAAACCCACTAAAACCAAAAAACCCCCCTAAAAACCTTAAAAACACTAAAAACCCCAAAAAACACTAAAACTCTAAAAAACCTTAAAATGCATAAAAACCTGAAAATCTCTAAAAAACCTTAAAAAGTCAAAAATATCCTAAGAACCCAAAAACACCCAAAAACCTCTAAAAACCCAATAAAACCCCTCAAAATCCCAAAAATCCCCCAAAACCCAAAAAACCCATAAAAATCCATGAAAACATTAAAAATCCTAAAAACCATGAAAAACACCAGAAAACCATAAAAACTCCTAAAACCTTAAAAAACCCTAAAATCCCATAAAAATCACAAAAAAGTCTAAAAAAATTAAAACCCCTAAAAATGTTAAAAAACTCTAAAAAACTTTAAACCCCTAAAAAACTCAAAAAAACCCTAAAAACCCAAAAATGTCCCTAAAAAACTTGAGAACCCCTAAAAGCCCTAAAAAATCCTAAAAACCCTCAAAATCAATAAAATCCATAGAAAACATAAAAATCTAAAAAATCCCAAAAAATCGATGAAAACGTAAAAAACCCTAAAAACCCCGAAACCCCCTGAAAACCATAAAAACCTTAAAAACCCTAAAAACTCATAAAGACCCTCAAAACTAGTAAAAACTCTAAAAACCCTTAAACCCCTAAAAACCTTAAAAAATCTAAAAAACCCTAAAACTCTCATAAAACCCCAAAAAACCAAAAAAGATCATAAAAACCCTTAAAACCATCAAAATCCCAAAAAACCATAAGAACACCCTAAAAACCATAAAAGAATTAAAAACACTTAAAATACATGAAAACATAAATAACAACCCTCAAAACCATAATATCCTAAAAACCTTAAAAAAATCCAAATACCTTGTAAAGACTCTAAAAACCCACTACAAACTCTAAAAACCATTAAAACCCATAAAAATAGTAAAAACAATAAAAATCCATTAAAACCCTAAAAACTAAAAAAACCCTAAAATCCCAAAAAGACCATAAAAACCCTGAAACCCCCTAAAAACCCTAAAAACCTTGGAAGAACCATAAAAGCCCAAAAAGTCCCGAAAAACCCTAAAAACCCTAAAAACCCCTTAAAACCATAAAAACCTTAAAAATACATAAAACCTATAAAAACCCTAAGAACCCACTAATGCTCTAAAAACCCTTAAAAGCCCTAAAAAGTTTAAAAAATCTAAAAAACCTTAAAAACCATAAAAAACTCAACAAAACCCTAAAACACCCAAAATACCCTAAACCCCTGAAAAACCCTAAAAACCATAAAAATGCATGAAAAACTTTAAAAACTCTAAAAATCCTTAAAAACCCTAAAAACCATAAAAACCAAAAAGAATCCTAAAAACCTTGAAAAATCAATAAAAACGTAAAAAACTTAAAAAAACCCTGAAAACCCTGAAAACCCCTAAAAACTTTAAACCCCAAAAAATGCATTAAAACACAAAAAAAAAACTAAAAACTCAAAAAACCCTTTAAACCCCTAAAAATGTTAAAAAACTCTAAAAAAACTTAAAACCCTAAAAAACTAAAAAGAACCCTAAAAACCCAAAAAGACTATGAAAAACTTGAAAAATCCTAAAAACTTCTGAAAACACCTAAAACCCCACAAAATCACTAAAACCCTAAAAACCATAAATAACCTAAAAAACCTCTAAAAAATCGTCAAAACTTAAAAAACCCTAGAAACCCTTAAAACCCCTAAAAAACCATAAAATGTCCTAAAATATTTAAAACCCCTAAAAGCACATAAAAACCCTAAAAACCCATTAACGAATCTAAAAAACCCTAAAAACATTAAAAACTCTAAAAATCTTAAAAACCCTAAAATACTCAAAAAAATCCCCAAAACCGCCAAATGATCATAAAACCCCTGAAAAACCCTAAAAACTTACAAATTCCCTAAAATCCTAGAAAACCTTAAACCCATAAAAATCCTAAAAACCACCTAAAAATCCATTAAAACATAAAAAACCCTAAATCCCTGAAAACCCCCTAAAAACCCAAAAAACCCCTAAAAACCTAAAAAACCTAAAAACCCATAAAAACCAAAAAAATCACAAAAAACTCTAAAAACCCTTTAAACCCCTAAAATTTTTAAAAAGCCTAAAACCCCTCAAAATCCCTAAAAACCCTAAAGACCCTAAAACCAAAAAAAAACCCAAAAACCGCTAAAAATCAATGATATTGTAAAAAACCCTAAAAACCCTAAAAACCACTGAAATTCATAAAAACCCTTAAAAATCTTAAAAAACCATAAAACCCCATAAAACCCCTGGAAAACACTGAAAACTCAAAAAACCCTCAGAATCCAAAAAAACCCTAAAAACCATAAAAAACATACAAACCCCAAAAAGTCTAGGAAAATGTAAACAACCATAAAACCCTGAAAACCCCCAAAAATAATAAAAATAATTTAAAACATTAAAAAACCATAAAAACCCTAAAAACCCTCAAAATCCTTAAAACCCCTAAAAACCATAAAAAATAAAAAACCTAAAAAACCCATAAAAATCCATGGAAATGTCAAAATCCCTAAAAACCTTGACAAAACCCTACAAACCATAAAAAACCCTAAAGACATAAAAACCCCTAAAATCCCATAAAAACCCTACAAACCACTAAAAACCCTTTAAACCCCTAAAACGTTTAAAAATATATAAAACCTTAAAAACCCTAAAAAATAAAATTAACCCAAAAATCCCAAAAGGACACTAAAAACACCTAAAATCCCCTAAAAACCTCAAAAACTCTCAAAAACCCTAATAAACCTAAATACCCCTAAAAACCATAAAAATGCTACAAAACCATTAAAATCCATGAAAACGTAAAAAAACCTAAAAACCCTGAAAACCCTGAAAACCCCTTGAAAACCATAAAACCTCATAGTAACCTTAAAAAAACTCCAAAAAACCCATAAAACACTAAAGAACCACTAAAAAATCTAAAGACCCTTTAAACCCCTAAAAACGTTAAAAAGTCATAAAAACCTTTAAACCCCTAAAAACTAAAAAAACCCAAAACTCAAAAAAGAAACTAAAGATCCTTGAAAACCCCTAAAAACCCTCATAATCACTAAAATACCTAAAAATAAAAAAAACCATAAAAATTCACAAATACCCCTTAAAAATCCATGAAAACGTAAGAAACCCAAAAAACCCAAAACCCCCCTGAAAACCATAAAAACCCATAAAAACTTTATAAAAAACAAAAAACCTATAAAAACTTCAAAAAACAACTAAAAAAATCAAAAAAAAAACCTAAAACCCCAATAGACCCTAAAACCCTGAAAACCCCTAAAAACTCCTAAAACACCCTAAAAACCCTCAAAATCTCTAAAAAACCTAAAAATCCTAAAAAAGCAATACATATTCCGGAAAAAGTAAAATGCCCCAAAAACCCTGAAAAAAACACTAAAAACCTTAAAAACCCAAAAAAACCCTAAAAACCACTAAAAAGTCTAAAACCCCTAAAAATGTTAAAAACTCTAAAAAACATTAAAAACCAGAAAAAACTCTAAAAAACCCTCAAAACCCAAAAAGACCATATAAACCTAAAAAAACCCTAAAAACCATAAAACCATAGGAAAGCCCTGAAAACCCTCAAAAACCTTAAAACCCCCCAAACCTATAAAAAGACTAAAAAACTCTTAAAAATCAATGAAAACGTAAAAAACCCTAAAAACCATGAACCCCCTTAAAACCATAAACCCTCTAAAAACCGTAAAAACCACATAAAAACCACAAAAAACTCAAAAAAACCAAGAAAATCCAAAAACTCTATAAAAACCCAAAAAACCATAAAAATCCTATAAACCCACTAAAAATCCATGAAAATGTAAAAAACACAATAAACTATGAAGAACCCCTCAAACCAATAAAAATACCTAAAAACCATAACAAACCCTAAAACCCTAAAAACCACTAAATAAATCTTGAACCCTTAAAACACCTAAAAAGATAAAAAACTCTAAAAAACAAAAAAAAACTTAAAAAACTCAAAAAACTCTAAAAACCAAGAAGGCACTAAAAACCTTAAAACCCCTAAAACCCTAAAACCCAAAAAAATACCTAAAACACCTAAAAACCACTAATATCCATGAAAACATAGAAAACCCTAAAAAAACCAGTGAAAACCAAAAAAACCCCTAAAAATTTTAAAACCCTAAAAATCCATAAAAATCCATAAAAACCACTGAAAACTATAAAAACCCCCCAAAACCCAAAATACATTAAAAAACATAAAAACCCTAAAAACCATAAAGATCCTAAAAAATCCCTAAAAATTGATGAAAACATAAAAAACACAAAAAACCCTAAAAAAACCTTGAAAACCATGAAACCCCATAAGAACATAAAAAACAGTAAAAACCCAAAAACCCACTTAAATCTAAAAAAACCCTTTAAACCCCTAAAATGTTAAAACTCTACAAAACCATAAATACCTAAAAAACTAAAAAAGCACCAAAACGTCCAAAAGATCCTAAAAACCCCTACAAACCTTGAAAACCCTCAAAATCTCTAAAAACTCTAAAAATGTGATTATGAGGCGGAGCTTTGGGCAATGATCAAAGCAGTTCATTTTGCTAATCAATTTTGGTGGAAGCGCCTTTGGAATGAATCTGACTCGATCATGGCGATGGAGGCCCTCAAAAACAAATCAAGAAGGGTACCTTGATAATTCTCCCACATTAGATTGATTGCCTCAAGGTATACCAGGACATCACTCTCAAAAATGTGGGCTGAAAAAGGACCACATTGATCTTCTTTTCCCTAAAAACCCTAAAAACCCTAAAAACTATTTAAAATCCTAAAAATCTCTTAAAAATCCATGAAAACGTAAAAACACTAAAACCCTGAAAAAACTTAAAAATAAAAAAAAACAAAAAAACCCTAAAAATCCAGAAAAAACTCTAAAAACATTAAAAACTATAAAAAACCTTTAAAATCCTAAAAAAATCAAAAAACCCCTAAAAACCCAAAAAGACCCTGAAAACCCTGAAAAACCCTAAAAACTATAAATACCCCTAAAGAATCTGAAAAACCCTCAAAATCCATAAAAACCATAAAAATCCAAAAAAACCCCAAAAAATCCCTAAAAATATAAGAAACTCTAAAACCTTGAGAACCCCCTGAAAACCATGAAACACCCTAAAAAACATCAAAAACCCTAAAAATCATAAAAATTCTATTAAACCGCTAAAACTCCAAAAAACCCATAAAACCCCCTAAAATGTTAAAAAACTCTACAAACCCTAAAAAGCCAAACATACTCAAAAAAAACAGTAAAGACCCAAAAAGACAATAAAAATCCTGAAAACCCTTTAAACTCTAAAACTCCTAAAAACCCCTAAAAACCCTCAAAATCTCTAAAAACCCTAAAATATCTAAAAACCACAAAAATCCTAAAAAAATCCCTAAATATCCATTAAAACGTAAAAAACCATAACAACCTTGAAAAAACCTTGAAACCATAAAAATCCATAAAACCCTTAAAAAATCCTAAAAAAGCAAAAAAACCATACAAACCAGCTAAAATTTCTAAAAATACTTAAAACCCATAAAAACATTAAAAAAATCAAGGAAAATTATAGAACTGAAAAAGACATAAAGAACATGAAAAACACTAAAAACCTAGGAAAATAAAAAATTCATCAAAATCCCAAAAACCCAAAAAAACGCTAAAAACCATACAAAAACTAAAACCCCCTAAAAATCCAGGAAAACGTAAAAAACCGTAAAAACCTTGAAAATTACCTGAATACCATTAAAACCCTTAAAAACCTTAAAAACCTTAAATACCCTAAAAACCCATAAAACCCATTAAAACTCATTAAAACCCTCAAAAATCTTAAAAAACCTAAAAAACTCAAAAAACCCTAAAACTGAAAAATACCCTAAGAACCCTGAAAAACCTTTAACCCCTAAAAACACCTAAAAACCCTAAAAACCCTAAAAACCCTAAAACCCCTAAAAACTATAAAAATACTAAAAAAGTCCTAAAAAATACATGAAGATGAAAAAAATCCTAAAAACTGTGAAAAACCACTAAAACCCCTAAAAACCCTAAAACCATAAAATTTCAAAGAAACCCCTAAAATCCACGAAAACATAAAAACCCTTGAAAACCCTAAAACCCATAAAAACCCTAAAACCCATTAAATATTATAAAAACCATTAAATCTCGTAAAAACGTTAAAAAATTCTAAAGAAACTTAAAAACCCAAAAAACTCAAAAAAAAAACCCTAAAACCCAAAAAGACTCTAAAAACCATAAAAACCCCTAAAAACCCTAAAAACATTTGAAAACCCGTAAAACCATAAAGATCCCTAAAGACCCTAAAAAACCCAAAAAGTAATAAAAATCCTAAAAAACCCTTGAAATTCCATGAAAACCTAAAAACCCCTAAAAACCGAAAAACTACTAAAAACCTTGAAAACCCTAAAAATCCATAAAATCCCTAAACAACCACTATAAACTATGAAAACCCTTAAAATACCAAAAAACGTTAAAAACTCTAAAAACCCTTGAAACCCTAAAAACTCAAAAAACCCCTAAAACTCCCAAAAGACCATAAAAACCCTAAAAACCATAAACACCCCAAACCCCCTAAAAACCAATAAAACCCCTCAAAATCCATAAAATCCCTAAAAATAAAAAACTTAAAACCCCCTAAAAATCCATGAAAATTCAAAAACCCCTAAAAACCAAAAAACCCCCTAAAACTGTAAAACCCCATAAATCCACTAAAAACTCTAAAAACCGTTTATAAATATAAAAACTTTATAAGACTAAAAAACCATAAAAAACTTAAAAAATCCTAAAAACCAAAAAGACCCATCAAATCCTGAAACCATAAAAACCCTAAAACCCCTAAAACCCCCTAAAAACCCTAAAAATCCTAAAAACCCTACAAAACCCTAAAAAACATAAAAATCATAAAAAACCTTAAAAATGAATGAAAATGTAAAAACCCTAAAAACCCATTAAACCATAAAAACCCTTAAAATCATTAAAAACCCTAAAAACCCATAAAAACCCAAAAACCCACTAAAAAATTTAAAACCCCTAAAAATGTTTAAAAAACACTTAAAACCCTTAAAACGCTAAAAAATAAAAAAATAACCCCAAAACCCCCAAAAGATCCAAAAAACCTGAAAACCCCCAAACCCTAAACCCCCTTAAAATCCATATAAGCCCTAAAAATCCCTAAAACCCAAAAAAACCCTAAAGACCATAAAATTCCTAAAATCCACAAAAAATCTGTGAAAACATAAAAAACCCTTAAAACCCCTTGAAAACCATAACAACCCTAAAAACCATAAAAACCATAAACACCAATAAAACCCCTAAAACACTTGAAACCCCCTAAAACCCCTCAAAATATCGAAAACCCCCAAAAAGAATAAAAATATTAAAAACTCCATAAAATCTATGAAAATGTAAAAACCCTAAAAACCTTGAAAAACCCCTCAAACCCATAAAAACTCCTAAAAACATTAAAAAATCTTTAAACCTAAAAAACCACTACAACTCTAAAAACCCTTAAATCGCTAACAAACATTAGAGAACTCTATAAACCTTATAAACTATAAAAAAACTAAAAAAATCCCTGGAAACCTAAGAGACCGTAAAAAGCCTGAAACCCCCTAAAAACTAGTAAAACCTTTGAAAAACCCTCAAAACCCCTAAAATCCCTTAAAACCCTAAAAACCATAAAACCCCTAAAAATCCTGAAAAACCCTAAAACCTCATAAAAATCCTAAAAACTCTAAAAACCCTTCAAAGCCCAAAAAACCTTTAAAAAAATCCAAAAACCATAAAAAACGAAAATACCCAAAAAACCCAAAATCCTAAAGGACCCTAAAAAACTTGAAAGACCCTAAAACCCTTGATAACCCTAAAAACCCTCAAAATTATGAACAACCCTAAAAACCCTAAAAACCAAAAAAATCTAAAAAAAACCCAAAAAAATCAATGAAAACATAAAAAACTCTATAAACCCTGGAAAACACCTAAAAACCATAAAAACCATTGAAAACATAAAAACGAAAAAACCCATAAAACCCCAAAAAACTACTAAACCTCTAAAAACCCTTAAGGCCCCTTAAAATGTTAAAAACTCTAAAAACCCTTAAAAACTCAAAAAAAATCTAAAATACCAAACAAACACTAAAAAACTTGAAAACACATAAAAACCATCAAAAAAGCCTAAAAACTCTCAACATCCCTAAAAACCCAAAAAACCCCAAAAAACCATAAAAATCATAAAAAAAACCCATAAAAATCAATGAAAATGTAAAAACCCTAAAAACCTTGAAATCCCCTAAAAACCAGAAACCCCCATAAAAACATTAAAAAATAAAAAACAATGATAAAAACCCTAAAAACCCAATGAAAACTTTAAAAACTATTAAAAACCCTAAAAACGTTAAAAAACTCTAAAAAACCTTTAACCCCCTAAAAAACTCGAAAAATCTCCAGAAAACGCAAAAGACTCCTAAAAACACCAAAAACCCTAAAAATCTCGAAACCCCCCCAAAAACAATCATAATCCCGAGAAACCCTAAAATTGTAAAAATCCAAAAACCCATGAAAACATACCCCCCCCCCCCCCCACATGAAAAAAACCTCTAAAAAACATAAAAACCCCTAAACAACTTAAAAAAACCCTAAAAATGCATAAAAACTCTAAAAACAACTAAAAACTCTAAAAACCCATTAAACCCCTAAAAATGTTAAAAAACTATAAAAACCTTTTAAACCCCAAAAAACTCAAAAATACCCTAAAAAACCCTATGAAACCCAGAAAACCTAAAAAACTACTAAAACCCCAAAAAACCCAAAAAACCCAAGAATCCATAAAAACCATAAATACCATAAAATCCTCAAAAACCCTAAAAACCTTAAAAACCCTAAAAACCCATAAAAACCATAAAAACACTAAAAACTCCAAAAACTCCAAAAACCCTTAAAACCCCTAAAAATGTTAAAAATCTCTAAAAAACTTCAAAACCCCTAAACAACTCAAAAAACCCCCTAAAACCCCAAAAGACACTAAAATCCCTAAAACCCCTAAAAACCTTTAAAAACCCCTAAAAACCCTAAAAATATCTTAAACCCCAAAAAACCCAAAAAACCATAAAAATCCTAAAAATCCCTTAAAAATCCATGAAAACGTAAAAATCCCTAAAAACCCAAAAAAGACCAAGAAAACCATAAAAAGCCCTAAAAATATTAGAAAATCCTAAAAATCCATAAAACTATAAAAACCCACTAAAAGCTATAAAACCCTTACAACTACTAAAATGTTAAAAAACTCTAAAAACCTTAAAACTCCAAAAAAACTCAAAAAAATCCAAAAAACCCCAAAAGACCCTAAAAACCCTCAAAATCCCTTAAAACCCCTAAAATCTCTAAAACCCCCCCAAAAACCATAAAATCCTCTAAAAACCCATAAAACCCTAAAACCACTAAAAACACTAAAAACCTTTAAAACCCCCAAAAACCTTAAAAAGAACTAAAAAACCTTAAAGACTCAAATATCCCCTAAAAACACAAGAGACTAAAAACCCTGAAAAACCCTAAAAACCATAAACATCTTAAATAACCCCTAAAAATCCAGGAAAACATAAAAACCCTATAAACCCTAAAAACCATAAAAAACCCTAAAAACGCTAAAAAAACCATAAACCCCCAAAACTACTAAAAACTCTAAAAAACCATAAAACCCCCCAAAACATTAAAACCCTCTAAAACCTTTAAAACCCTAAAAAACTCAAAAAAAACCTTGAAAACCTATGAAAACCCCTAAAACCCTCAAAATCCCTAAATGCACTAAAAAGCACTAAAAACCATAAAAATCCTAAAAACCCTAAAATCCATGATAATGTAAGAACCCTAAAAACCCTTAAATACCCCAAAAATCCATAAAACCCCCTAAAACCTTAATAACCCCAAAACCCCCAAAAAACCCTAAAACCACTAATACTCTAAAAACCCTCAAAATCCCTAAAAATATTAAAAACTCTAAGAAAACTTAAAAACCCAAAAAACACAAAAAAAACCACTAAAAGCCATGAAAAACACTAAAAACCCTGAAAACCGCTTAAACCCCTAAAAACCCTAAAAACCCTAAAACTTCTCAAAATTCCAAGAACCCTAAAAACCATTAAAACACTAAAAACCCTGAAAACCGTTAAAAACCCTAAAAACCATGAAAACCCTAAAAACCCTCAAAATGCCTAAAACCCTAAAAACCATAGAAATCCTAAAAACCCCATAAAAAACAATGAAAATGTAAAAAACCCTAGAAACCCCTGAAAACCCATAAAACCCCTAAAAAAATACAAAACCCTAAAATCCCATTGAAACCATAAAAACCCATGAAAAACATTACAAACCCATAAAGCCCCTAAAAATGTGAAAAAAAATCTAAAAGAACCATAGAAACCCTAAAAAGTAAAAAAAAACCTAAAAATCAAAGAAGACTTTAAAAAACCTAAAAAACCCTAAAACCCTAAACCCCCTGAAAATCCCTAAAAATCCCTAAAACCCCTAAAAACCTAAACCCATAAAAATCCTAAAAAAACCCCTCAAAGTCCATGAAAACATAAAAACCACTAAAACCCCTGAAAACCCTCTAAAAACCATAAAATTCTCAAAAAACCATAAAATCCCTAAAAACCACTAAAAATCTAAAAACCCTTAAAACCCTAAAAACATTAAAAAACTCTAAAAAACCTTAAAACCCCAAAAAACTCAAAAAAACTAAAAAGAAAAAAAGACCCTAATAAACCTTGAAAAATAATAAAAATCCTAAAACCCTAAAATCCCTAAAAACCCTAGAAACCATAAAAATCCTAAAAACCCATAAAAGTCCACGAAAATGTAAAAAAACTAAAAACCCTGAAAACCCCCTGAGAACCGTAAAAACTCCTAAAAATCATAAACACCCTAAACACCCATAAAATCCCAAAATAACCACTAAAAACTCTAAAAAACCTGAAAACCCATAAAATGTTTAAAAAAACTCTAAAAAACCTTAAAACCATAAAAAACTCAAAAAGCCCTAAAAACCCAAAAGACCATAAAAACCATGAAAAACCCTAACAACCCTAAAAACCTTTTAAAAACCCTAAAACCCTCAAAATTCGTAAAAACCATAAAAAACCATAAAAATCTAAGAAAACATAAAAAACCTTAAAACCCTATAAACACATAAAAACCATAACACCCCCTAAAAACCTTAAAAATCGTAAAACCCATAAAACCCTAAAAACCCACTGAAAACTCTAAAAACCCTTAAAACCCCAAAAAATGTTAAAAAAACTCTAAAAAACCTTTAAAATCTTTAAAAAAATAAACAAAACCCCTAAAAACCAAAGGGCCCCAAAAAACCTAAAACCCCTTAAAATCCCTAAAAACATAAAAATACCCTAAAAACCATAAAAATCCTAGAAAACCCCTAAAAATCCATGAAAACATAAAATACCATAAAAACGTTGAAAAACCTATGAAAACCATAAAACCCCCTAAGAACCATTAAAAACACTAAAACCCATAAAAACTCTAAAAACCCAATAAAACTCTAAAAACCCTTAAAAACCCTAAAAATGTTAAAGAGCTCTAAAAAATATTAAAATCCTAAAAAATATAAAAAAATCAAAAAATCAAAAAAGGACATAAAAACCCTAAAAAACACTAAAAACCCAAAAGCCCCCAAAAGCCCCTAAAAACCCTAAAGACTATAAAAATCCTAAACCCCCCATTAAATATCATTAAAAGCCTGAAAAACCCTAAAAACCTTGAAAACCCCCTAAAAAACACTAAAAACCTTAAAAATACCTAAATCCCCATAAAAACACTAAAAACCAATAAAAACTATAAAAACCCTTAAAACCACTAAAAAAATTAAAAAAATCTAAAAACCCTAAAATCTAAAAAAACCGTAAAAACCAAAAAAAGATCTTAAAACCATGAAAAACCCTAAAAACCTTTGAAGAACCCTAAAACAACCAAAATCCTTCAAAACCTAAAACAATAAAAAATCCTAAAACCAAAAAAACCCTAAAACCCCTAAAAATCCATGAAAATGTAAAAACCCTGAAAAACCCCTGAAAAGAATAAAACACCCTAAAAACTTAAAATCCCTAAAAACCCATAAAATGCCTAAAAACCACTAAATACTCAAAAAACAATTTAAAACCCTAAAAACATAAAAATACTCTAAAAACGCTTAAAACTAAAAAAACCTAAAAAACTGAAAATATGCTAAATACCACAGAAACCACAGAAACCCTAAAAACCCTAAAAAAAATCCCTAAACCCCCTCAAAATCCCTAAAAACCTTTAAACACCCAAAACCTCTAAAAATCCACATAAATTCCCTAAAAACCATAAAAACCCTTAAAAACCTTAAAACCCAAAAAAACCGTAAAACTCTAAAAACCATTGAAACCCCTAAAAATGTTAAAAAATTCTAAAAAACCTTAAACACCTAAAAAACTCAAAAACCCCTAAAAACCCAAAAGACCCTAAAACCCCTAAAGGATAAAAAACCCTAAAGAGATGTCGCCGCTCTCTCCCGGGTCTCTCCCGACGCGGCGATCTCTAGGGTTCCATCCTGGAACCCCCTTCAGCGGCTTCGTTGATCTCCTCAGGCTTTGCGATGCGGATGGATTGATGTTCGGGAAGCGTTATCTCCTGGTGCGATGGAGGTTTTCATGACGGATGGATGACGGCGCTGAGATCTTGAGGGCTGTTTCAGGTTGTGGTGGTTTTCCGTTTCGATCTGGATCGGCGTTGCTAGATCTGGATTCTGCTCTCTCTGGTGGTAGCAGAGATGATTTTCCTGTGTGTTGGACGATTCTGAAGCTGTCGACGGTGAAGTCAATGCCGATGAGATGGTTGCTTTGCCGAATAGGAGGGTTCGGCTTGCTGGTTTTTTGGTGCGATGAGAATTTCTGGTGTCGGGGGGAGGTATGGCCACGTCCTGGTGACAAACGGGTTCGTCGGGCTTTGCATCTACTTCGCGCGAGCATTGGCGTTGCGCTTGGTGCGACGCTGTCTGTCCGGATCCGAAGAGGTGCAGGCTTTTTGCTCATTGATCTTGCTGCTGACGAAGGTATAGTCGCTATGTCCTGTGTCCGACTAATTTTGCTGGCTTGCGTGTTCTTGTTTGGTGGCTGGACTGGTTCTGTGTTGCTGCTTCGGCTAGACTTTGGTTGGATTTTTCATTCGTGGCCTCCCCCAAAGCTGTTGTTGGGGAGAAGGATTGGTGCTGCTTTTTGGCTGGTTTTTTGGCTTTGTTTTGGATGATGGCTGCCGGTTCTGTTGGGTGGCGATGATTCATGTTCTGTTGATGTTGTTTATTCTATGTTGTTGGAAAGGGACCTTCTTGGTGAGAAGGTACTGGGTGCTGGATGTGGGTATTTTGTTGGTTTTTGAGTGGATAGTGTATGGTGAATGCTGGATGACGTGTGGCTGTTTGGTATTTGCTACTGCTGTGGATGAGTTTGTTGCTGTGCTGCTGGAGTGGAAGTGGGATGCTGGGAGATGTTTGGTGGTCGAAAGTGGTGCTGGCTGTCTGAAAATGAGGATGCTGGTTGCTGGTTTGTTGTGGATGCTGGTTGGCTGGTTGCTGCTGCTGGATGTTGTTTGCTGCTGTAGTCTGAATGCTGGTTGTTGGTTAGCTGTGAGCTGCTGGATGCTGGTTAACGCTGGATGTAGTGCTGTTGGATGCTGGTACTGGCTGGATGTGACGTGATGATGCTGCGGTTTTGTCTGTTTTTGTGTCTTTTTCTTTCTTTGTTTTTCTTTCTTTGGCATGAGTTGTAAGGGTTTTTGGGTGTGGGTCGTTCGACCCCTCCCCTCCCTTGTCTGCAGTGTTTGTGTCTTTTTGTTTAATAAATTTTGGGGGGTGCCAGGAATAGCCTGGACCCGAGCCTTCTTTGCCTAAAACCCCTAAAAACCCTAAAAATCTCTGAAAACCCCTCAAAATCTCTAAAAATCATGAATACCCTAAAAACCATAAAAATACTAAAAAAATTCCAAAAATCCGTGAAAACTTAAAAACACATAAAAACCCTGAAAACCATAAAACCCAGAAAAAAAAGCCCATAAAAAGCCCTAAAAACCACTAAAACTCTAAAAACTCTTAAAAAACATAAAAACATTAAAAAACTCTAAAAACCTTAAAACCCCTAAAAAACTCAAAAAAACCCCTAAAACCCATAAAAGTCCATAAAAACCCTAAAAACACTAAAAGCACTAAAAGTCCCTAAAAACACCTGAAACCCCTCAAAATCCCAAAAAACCATAAAAACACTAACGACCATAAAAATCTTAAAAACCGATTAAAATCCATGAAAACATAAAAACCCTTAAAAACTAGGAAACCCCTTGAAAAGCATAAAACCCCTAAAACCCCTAAAAACCCTAAAAAACCATAAAACCCCTAAAATTCCACTAAAAACTCTAAAACCCCTTAAAACCCCTAAAATCATTACAAACATAAAAAACCATAAAACCCTGAAAACCCCCGAAAAACCTATAAAACCCAAAAAAATTCTAAAAACCCTAAAACCATAAAAATCCTAAACAACCCCTAAAAGTCCATTAAAATTTAAAAAACCCTCAACAAACACTAAAAACCATAAAAACCCATAAAAACCCATAAAAACTTTAAAAGCCCTATAAAAACCCATAAAAAACCCAAAAAACTCTGAAAAACCCCTCAAAACGATATAAAACCATTAAAAACCCTAAATTCCCATAAAAACCTTAAAACCCAGTAAAATCTCTAAAAACCCCTAAAAAGGTTATAAAACTCTAAAAACCTTAAAACCCCTAAAAACCCAAAAAAAACCCTAAAAAACCAAAAGGACCCTAAAAACCCCTAAAACCCCCCAAAATCACAAAAACCCCTAAAAACCCTAAAACCGAAAATTACCTAAGAAACCCAAAAAAATATATGAAAATGTAAAAAATCCTGAAAACTCATAAAAACCGCCGAAAACCATAAAACCACTAAAAACCATTAAAAACTTAAAGACCCAAAAAACCCTAAAAAAACTAAAAACTCCAAAAACCCTTTAAACCCCTTAAAATGTTAAAAAACACTAAAAATTCATAAAACCCCTAAAAATTCAAAAAATACCCTTGAACCCAAAAAAACCATTAAAACCCCAAAAACCTTTGAAAATCCCTAAAAACATTCAAAATCCCTAAAAACCATAAAAATTTAAAAAAAACCCATAAAAATATTAAACAAACTCCTAAAAATCCATAAAAATGTAAAAACACTAAAAACCCTAAAAAATCCCTTAAAACCATCCAAACCCATAAAAACCTTACAAACCAATCAAAACCCCAAAAATCCATAAAACCCCCTAAAACCTTAATAACCCCAAAACCCCCAAAAAACCCTAAAACCACTAATACTCTAAAAACCCTCAAAATCCCTAAAAATATTAAAAACTCTAAGAAAACTTAAAAACCCAAAAAACACAAAAAAAACCACTAAAAGCCATGAAAAACACTAAAAACCCTGAAAACCGCTTAAACCCCTAAAAACCCTAAAAACCCTAAAACTTCTCAAAATTCCAAGAACCCTAAAAACCATTAAAACACTAAAAACCCTGAAAACCGTTAAAAACCCTAAAAACCATGAAAACCCTAAAAACCCTCAAAATGCCTAAAACCCTAAAAACCATAGAAATCCTAAAAACCCCATAAAAAACAATGAAAATGTAAAAAACCCTAGAAACCCCTGAAAACCCATAAAACCCCTAAAAAAATACAAAACCCTAAAATCCCATTGAAACCATAAAAACCCATGAAAAACATTACAAACCCATAAAGCCCCTAAAAATGTGAAAAAAAATCTAAAAGAACCATAGAAACCCTAAAAAGTAAAAAAAAACCTAAAAATCAAAGAAGACTTTAAAAAACCTAAAAAACCCTAAAACCCTAAACCCCCTGAAAATCCCTAAAAATCCCTAAAACCCCTAAAAACCTAAACCCATAAAAATCCTAAAAAAACCCCTCAAAGTCCATGAAAACATAAAAACCACTAAAACCCCTGAAAACCCTCTAAAAACCATAAAATTCTCAAAAAACCATAAAATCCCTAAAAACCACTAAAAATCTAAAAACCCTTAAAACCCTAAAAACATTAAAAAACTCTAAAAAAACCTTAAAACCCCAAAAAACTCAAAAAAACTAAAAAGAAAAAAGACCCTAATAAACCTTGAAAAATAATAAAAATCCTAAAACCCTAAAATCCCTAAAAACCCTAGAAACCATAAAAATCCTAAAAACCCATAAAAGTCCACGAAAATGTAAAAAAACTAAAACCCTGAAAACCCCCTGAGAACCGTAAAAACTCCTAAAAATCATAAACACCCTAAACACCCATAAAATCCCAAAATAACCACTAAAAACTCTAAAAAACCTGAAAACCCATAAAATGTTTAAAAAAACTCTAAAAAACCTTAAAACCATAAAAAACTCAAAAAGCCCTAAAAACCCAAAAGACCATAAAAACCATGAAAAACCCTAACAACCCTAAAAACCTTTTAAAAACCCTAAAACCCTCAAAATTCGTAAAAACCATAAAAAACCATAAAAATCTAAGAAAACATAAAAAACCTTAAAACCCTATAAACACATAAAAACCATAACACCCCCTAAAAACCTTAAAAATCGTAAAACCCATAAAACCCTAAAAACCCACTGAAAACTCTAAAAACCCTTAAAACCCCAAAAAATGTTAAAAACACTCTAAAAAACCTTTAAAATCTTTAAAAAAATAAACAAAACCCCTAAAAACCAAAGGGCCCCAAAAAACCTAAAACCCCTTAAAATCCCTAAAAACATAAAAATACCCTAAAAACCATAAAAATCCTAGAAAACCCCTAAAAATCCATGAAAACATAAAATACCATAAAAACGTTGAAAAACCTATGAAAACCATAAAACCCCCTAAGAACCATTAAAAACACTAAAACCCATAAAAACTCTAAAAACCCAATAAAACTCTAAAAACCCTTAAAAACCCTAAAAATGTTAAAGAGCTCTAAAAAATATTAAAATCCTAAAAAATATAAAAAAATCAAAAAATCAAAAAAGGACATAAAAACCCTAAAAAACACTAAAAACCCAAAAGCCCCCAAAAGCCCCTAAAAACCCTAAAGACTATAAAAATCCTAAACCCCCCATTAAATATCATTAAAAGCCTGAAAAACCCTAAAAACCTTGAAAACCCCCTAAAAAACACTAAAAACCTTAAAAATACCTAAATCCCCATAAAAACACTAAAAACCAATAAAAACTATAAAAACCCTTAAAACCACTAAAAAAATTAAAAAAATCTAAAAACCCTAAAATCTAAAAAAACCGTAAAAACCAAAAAAAGATCTTAAAACCATGAAAAACCCTAAAAACCTTTGAAGAACCCTAAAACAACCAAAATCCTTCAAAACCTAAAACAATAAAAAATCCTAAAACCAAAAAAACCCTAAAACCCCTAAAAATCCATGAAAATGTAAAAACCCTGAAAAACCCCTGAAAAGAATAAAACACCCTAAAAACTTAAAATCCCTAAAAACCCATAAAATGCCTAAAAACCACTAAATACTCAAAAAACAATTTAAAACCCTAAAAACATAAAAATACTCTAAAAACGCTTAAAACTAAAAAAACCTAAAAAACTGAAAATATGCTAAATACCACAGAAACCATAGAAACCCTAAAAACCCTAAAAAAAATCCCTAAACCCCCTCAAAATCCCTAAAAACCTTTAAACACCCAAAACCTCTAAAAATCCACATAAATTCCCTAAAAACCATAAAAACCCTTAAAAACCTTAAAACCCAAAAAAACCGTAAAACTCTAAAAACCATTGAAACCCCTAAAAATGTTAAAAAATTCTAAAAAACCTTAAACACCTAAAAAACTCAAAAACCCCTAAAAACCCAAAAGACCCTAAAACCCCTAAAGGATAAAAAACCCTAAAGAGATGTCGCCGCTCTCTCCCGGGTCTCTCCCGACGCGGCGATCTCTAGGGTTCCATCCTGGAACCCCCTTCAGCGGCTTCGTTGATCTCCTCAGGCTTTGCGATGCGGATGGATTGATGTTCGGGAAGCGTTATCTCCTGGTGCGATGGAGGTTTTCATGACGGATGGATGACGGCGCTGAGATCTTGAGGGCTGTTTCAGGTTGTGGTGGTTTTCCGTTTCGATCTGGATCGGCGTTGCTAGATCTGGATTCTGCTCTCTCTGGTGGTAGCAGAGATGATTTTCCTGTGTGTTGGACGATTCTGAAGCTGTCGACGGTGAAGTCAATGCCGATGAGATGGTTGCTTTGCCGAATAGGAGGGTTCGGCTTGCTGGTTTTTTGGTGCGATGAGAATTTCTGGTGTCGGGGGGAGGTATGGCCACGTCCTGGTGACAAACGGGTTCGTCGGGCTTTGCATCTACTTCGCGCGAGCATTGGCGTTGCGCTTGGTGCGACGCTGTCTGTCCGGATCCGAAGAGGTGCAGGCTTTTTGCTCATTGATCTTGCTGTTGACGAAGGTATAGTCGCTATGTCCTGTGTCCGACTAATTTTGCTGGCTTGCGTGTTCTTGTTTGGTGGCTGGACTGGTTCTGTGTTGCTGCTTCGGCTAGACTTTGGTTGGATTTTTCATTCGTGGCCTCCCCCAAAGCTGTTGTTGGGGAGAAGGATTGGTGCTGCTTTTTGGCTGGTTTTTTGGCTTTGTTTTGGATGATGGCTGCCGGTTCTGTTGGGTGGCGATGATTCATGTTCTGTTGATGTTGTTTATTCTATGTTGTTGGAAAGGGACCTTCTTGGTGAGAAGGTACTGGGTGCTGGATGTGGGTATTTTGTTGGTTTTTGAGTGGATAGTGTATGGTGAATGCTGGATGACGTGTGGCTGTTTGGTATTTGCTACTGCTGTGGATGAGTTTGTTGCTGTGCTGCTGGAGTGGAAGTGGGATGCTGGGAGATGTTTGGTGGTCGAAAGTGGTGCTGGCTGTCTGAAAATGAGGATGCTGGTTGCTGGTTTGTTGTGGATGCTGGTTGGCTGGTTGCTGCTGCTGGATGTTGTTTGCTGCTGTAGTCTGAATGCTGGTTGTTGGTTAGCTGTGAGCTGCTGGATGCTGGTTAACGCTGGATGTAGTGCTGTTGGATGCTGGTACTGGCTGGATGTGACGTGATGATGCTGCGGTTTTGTCTGTTTTTGTGTCTTTTTCTTTCTTTGTTTTTCTTTCTTTGGCATGAGTTGTAAGGGTTTTTGGGTGTGGGTCGTTCGACCCCTCCCCTCCCTTGTCTGCAGTGTTTGTGTCTTTTTGTTTAATAAATTTTGGGGGGTGCCAGGAATAGCCTGGACCCGAGCCTTCTTTGCCTAAAACCCCTAAAAACCCTAAAAATCTCTGAAAACCCCTCAAAATCTCTAAAAATCATGAATACCCTAAAAACCATAAAAATACTAAAAAAATTCCAAAAATCCGTGAAAACTTAAAAACACATAAAAACCCTGAAAACCATAAAACCCAGAAAAAAAAAGCCCATAAAAAGCCCTAAAAACCACTAAAACTCTAAAAACTCTTAAAAAACATAAAAACATTAAAAAACTCTAAAAACCTTAAAACCCCTAAAAAACTCAAAAAAACCCCTAAAACCCATAAAAGTCCATAAAAACCCTAAAAACACTAAAAGCACTAAAAGTCCCTAAAAACACCTGAAACCCCTCAAAATCCCAAAAAACCATAAAAACACTAACGACCATAAAAATCTTAAAAACCGATTAAAATCCATGAAAACATAAAAACCCTTAAAAACTAGGAAACCCCTTGAAAAGCATAAAACCCCTAAAACCCCTAAAAACCCTAAAAAACCATAAAACCCCTAAAATTCCACTAAAAACTCTAAAACCCCTTAAAACCCCTAAAATCATTATAAACATAAAAAACCATAAAACCCTGAAAACCCCCGAAAAACCTATAAAACCCAAAAAAATTCTAAAAACCCTAAAACCATAAAAATCCTAAACAACCCCTAAAAGTCCATTAAAATTTAAAAAACCCTCAACAAACACTAAAAACCATAAAAACCCATAAAAACCCATAAAAACTTTAAAAACCCTATAAAAACCCATAAAAAACCCAAAAAACTCTGAAAAACCCCTCAAAACGATATAAAACCATTAAAAACCCTAAATTCCCATAAAAACCTTAAAACCCAGTAAAATCTCTAAAAACCCCTAAAAAGGTTATAAAACTCTAAAAACCTTAAAACCCCTAAAAACCCAAAAAAAACCCTAAAAACCCAAAAGGACCCTAAAAACCCCTAAAACCCCCCAAAATCACAAAAACCCCTAAAAACCCTAAAACCGAAAATTACCTAAGAAACCCAAAAAAATATATGAAAATGTAAAAAATCCTGAAAACTCATAAAAACCGCCGAAAACCATAAAACCACTAAAAACCATTAAAAAACTTAAAGACCCAAAAAACCCTAAAAAAACTAAAAACTCCAAAAACCCTTTAAACCCCTTAAAATGTTAAAAAACACTAAAAATTCATAAAACCCCTAAAAATTCAAAAAATACCCTTGAACCCAAAAAAACCATTAAAACCCCAAAAACCTTTGAAAATCCCTAAAAACATTCAAAATCCCTAAAAACCATAAAAATTTAAAAAAAACCCATAAAAATATTAAACAAACTCCTAAAAATCCATAAAAATGTAAAAACACTAAAAACCCTAAAAAATCCCTTAAAACCATCCAAACCCATAAAAACCTTACAAACCAATCAAAACCCCAAAAATCCATAAAACCCCCTAAAACCTTAATAACCCCAAAACCCCCAAAAAACCCTAAAACCACTAATACTCTAAAAACCCTCAAAATCCCTAAAAATATTAAAAACTCTAAGAAAACTTAAAAACCCAAAAAACACAAAAAAAACCACTAAAAGCCATGAAAAACACTAAAAACCCTGAAAACCGCTTAAACCCCTAAAAACCCTAAAAACCCTAAAACTTCTCAAAATTCCAAGAACCCTAAAAACCATTAAAACACTAAAAACCCTGAAAACCGTTAAAAACCCTAAAAACCATGAAAACCCTAAAAACCCTCAAAATGCCTAAAACCCTAAAAACCATAGAAATCCTAAAAACCCCATAAAAAACAATGAAAATGTAAAAAACCCTAGAAACCCCTGAAAACCCATAAAACCCCTAAAAAAATACAAAACCCTAAAATCCCATTGAAACCATAAAAACCCATGAAAAACATTACAAACCCATAAAGCCCCTAAAAATGTGAAAAAAAATCTAAAAGAACCATAGAAACCCTAAAAAGTAAAAAAAAACCTAAAAATCAAAGAAGACTTTAAAAAACCTAAAAAACCCTAAACCCCCTGAAAATCCCTAAAAATCCCTAAAACCCCTAAAAACCTAAACCCATAAAAATCCTAAAAAAACCCCTCAAAGTCCATGAAAACATAAAAACCACTAAAACCCCTGAAAACCCTCTAAAAACCATAAAATTCTCAAAAAACCATAAAATCCCTAAAAACCACTAAAAATCTAAAAACCCTTAAAACCCTAAAAACATTAAAAAACTCTAAAAAACCTTAAAACCCCAAAAAACTCAAAAAAACTAAAAAGAAAAAAAGACCCTAATAAACCTTGAAAAATAATAAAAATCCTAAAACCCTAAAATCCCTAAAAACCCTAGAAACCATAAAAATCCTAAAAACCCATAAAAGTCCACGAAAATGTAAAAAAACTAAAAACCCTGAAAACCCCCTGAGAACCGTAAAAACTCCTAAAAATCATAAACACCCTAAACACCCATAAAATCCCAAAATAACCACTAAAAACTCTAAAAAACCTGAAAACCCATAAAATGTTTAAAAAAACTCTAAAAAACCTTAAAACCATAAAAAACTCAAAAAGCCCTAAAAACCCAAAAGACCATAAAAACCATGAAAAACCCTAACAACCCTAAAAACCTTTTAAAAACCCTAAAACCCTCAAAATTCGTAAAAACCATAAAAAACCATAAAAATCTAAGAAAACATAAAAAACCTTAAAACCCTATAAACACATAAAAACCATAACACCCCCTAAAAACCTTAAAAATCGTAAAACCCATAAAACCCTAAAAACCCACTGAAAACTCTAAAAACCCTTAAAACCCCAAAAAATGTTAAAAACACTCTAAAAAACCTTTAAAATCTTTAAAAAAATAAACAAAACCCCTAAAAACCAAAGGGCCCCAAAAAACCTAAAACCCCTTAAAATCCCTAAAAACATAAAAATACCCTAAAAACCATAAAAATCCTAGAAAACCCCTAAAAATCCATGAAAACATAAAATACCATAAAAACGTTGAAAAACCTATGAAAACCATAAAACCCCCTAAGAACCATTAAAAACACTAAAACCCATAAAAACTCTAAAAACCCAATAAAACTCTAAAAACCCTTAAAAACCCTAAAAATGTTAAAGAGCTCTAAAAAATATTAAAATCCTAAAAAATATAAAAAAATCAAAAAATCAAAAAAGGACATAAAAACCCTAAAAAACACTAAAAACCCAAAAGCCCCCAAAAGCCCCTAAAAACCCTAAAGACTATAAAAATCCTAAACCCCCCATTAAATATCATTAAAAGCCTGAAAAACCCTAAAAACCTTGAAAACCCCCTAAAAAACACTAAAAACCTTAAAAATACCTAAATCCCCATAAAAACACTAAAAACCAATAAAAACTATAAAAACCCTTAAAACCACTAAAAAAATTAAAAAAATCTAAAAACCCTAAAATCTAAAAAAACCGTAAAAACCAAAAAAAGATCTTAAAACCATGAAAAACCCTAAAAACCTTTGAAGAACCCTAAAACAACCAAAATCCTTCAAAACCTAAAACAATAAAAAATCCTAAAACCAAAAAAACCCTAAAACCCCTAAAAATCCATGAAAATGTAAAAACCCTGAAAAACCCCTGAAAAGAATAAAACACCCTAAAAACTTAAAATCCCTAAAAACCCATAAAATGCCTAAAAACCACTAAATACTCAAAAAACAATTTAAAACCCTAAAAACATAAAAATACTCTAAAAACGCTTAAAACTAAAAAAACCTAAAAAACTGAAAATATGCTAAATACCACAGAAACCATAGAAACCCTAAAAACCCTAAAAAAAATCCCTAAACCCCCTCAAAATCCCTAAAAACCTTTAAACACCCAAAACCTCTAAAAATCCACATAAATTCCCTAAAAACCATAAAAACCCTTAAAAACCTTAAAACCCAAAAAAACCGTAAAACTCTAAAAACCATTGAAACCCCTAAAAATGTTAAAAAATTCTAAAAAACCTTAAACACCTAAAAAACTCAAAAACCCCTAAAAACCCAAAAGACCCTAAAACCCCTAAAGGATAAAAAACCCTAAAGAGATGTCGCCGCTCTCTCCCGGGTCTCTCCCGACGCGGCGATCTCTAGGGTTCCATCCTGGAACCCCCTTCAGCGGCTTCGTTGATCTCCTCAGGCTTTGCGATGCGGATGGATTGATGTTCGGGAAGCGTTATCTCCTGGTGCGATGGAGGTTTTCATGACGGATGGATGACGGCGCTGAGATCTTGAGGGCTGTTTCAGGTTGTGGTGGTTTTCCGTTTCGATCTGGATCGGCGTTGCTAGATCTGGATTCTGCTCTCTCTGGTGGTAGCAGAGATGATTTTCCTGTGTGTTGGACGATTCTGAAGCTGTCGACGGTGAAGTCAATGCCGATGAGATGGTTGCTTTGCCGAATAGGAGGGTTCGGCTTGCTGGTTTTTTGGTGCGATGAGAATTTCTGGTGTCGGGGGGAGGTATGGCCACGTCCTGGTGACAAACGGGTTCGTCGGGCTTTGCATCTACTTCGCGCGAGCATTGGCGTTGCGCTTGGTTCGACGCTGTCTGTCCGGATCCGAAGAGGTGCAGGCTTTTTGCTCATTGATCTTGCTGCTGACGAAGGTATAGTCGCTATGTCCTGTGTCCGACTAATTTTGCTGGCTTGCGTGTTCTTGTTTGGTGGCTGGACTGGTTCTGTGTTGCTGCTTCGGCTAGACTTTGGTTGGATTTTTCATTCGTGGCCTCCCCCAAAGCTGTTGTTGGGGAGAAGGATTGGTGCTGCTTTTTGGCTGGTTTTTTGGCTTTGTTTTGGATGACGGCTGCCGGTTCTGTTGGGTGGCGATGATTCATGTTCTGTTGATGTTGTTTATTCTATGTTGTTGGAAAGGGACCTTCTTGGTGAGAAGGTACTGGGTGCTGGATGTGGGTATTTTGTTGGTTTTTGAGTGGATAGTGTATGGTGAATGCTGGATGACGTGTGGCTGTTTGGTATTTGCTACTGCTGTGGATGAGTTTGTTGCTGTGCTGCTGGAGTGGAAGTGGGATGCTGGGAGATGTTTGGTGGTCGAAAGTGGTGCTGGCTGTCTGAAAATGAGGATGCTGGTTGCTGGTTTGTTGTGGATGCTGGTTGGCTGGTTGCTGCTGCTGGATGTTGTTTGCTGCTGTAGTCTGAATGCTGGTTGTTGGTTAGCTGTGAGCTGCTGGATGCTGGTTAACGCTGGATGTAGTGCTGTTGGATGCTGGTACTGGCTGGATGTGACGTGATGATGCTGCGGTTTTGTCTGTTTTTGTGTCTTTTTCTTTCTTTGTTTTTCTTTCTTTGGCATGAGTTGTAAGGGTTTTTGGGTGTGGGTCGTTCGACCCCTCCCCTCCCTTGTCTGCAGTGTTTGTGTCTTTTTGTTTAATAAATTTTGGGGGGTGCCAGGAATAGCCTGGACCCGAGCCTTCTTTGCCTAAAACCCCTAAAAACCCTAAAAATCTCTGAAAACCCCTCAAAATCTCTAAAAATCATGAATACCCTAAAAACCATAAAAATACTAAAAAAATTCCAAAAATCCGTGAAAACTTAAAAACACATAAAAACCCTGAAAACCATAAAACCCAGAAAAAAAAGCCCATAAAAAGCCCTAAAAACCACTAAAACTCTAAAAACTCTTAAAAAACATAAAAACATTAAAAAACTCTAAAAACCTTAAAACCCCTAAAAAACTCAAAAAAACCCCTAAAACCCATAAAAGTCCATAAAAACCCTAAAAACACTAAAAGCGCTAAAAGTCCCTAAAAACACCTGAAACCCCTCAAAATCCCAAAAAACCATAAAAACACTAACGACCATAAAAATCTTAAAAACCGATTAAAATCCATGAAAACATAAAAACCCTTAAAAACTAGGAAACCCCTTGAAAAGCATAAAACCCCTAAAACCCCTAAAAACCCTAAAAAACCATAAAACCCCTAAAATTCCACTAAAAACTCTAAAACCCCTTAAAACCCCTAAAATCATTACAAACATAAAAAACCATAAAACCCTGAAAACCCCCGAAAAACCTATAAAACCCAAAAAAATTCTAAAAACCCTAAAACCATAAAAATCCTAAACAACCCCTAAAAGTCCATTAAAATTTAAAAAACCCTCAACAAACACTAAAAACCATAAAAACCCATAAAAACCCATAAAAACTTTAAAAACCCTATAAAAACCCATAAAAAACCCAAAAAACTCTGAAAAACCCCTCAAAACGATATAAAACCATTAAAAACCCTAAATTCCCATAAAAACCTTAAAACCCAGTAAAATCTCTAAAAACCCCTAAAAAGGTTATAAAACTCTAAAAACCTTAAAACCCCTAAAAACCCAAAAAAAACCCTAAAAAACCAAAAGGACCCTAAAAACCCCTAAAACCCCCCAAAATCACAAAAACCCCTAAAAACCCTAAAACCGAAAATTACCTAAGAAACCCAAAAAAATATATGAAAATGTAAAAAATCCTGAAAACTCATAAAAACCGCCGAAAACCATAAAACCACTAAAAACCATTAAAAAACTTAAAGACCCAAAAAACCCTAAAAAAACTAAAAACTCCAAAAACCCTTTAAACCCCTTAAAATGTTAAAAAACACTAAAAATTCATAAAACCCCTAAAAATTCAAAAAATACCCTTGAACCCAAAAAAACCATTAAAACCCCAAAAACCTTTGAAAATCCCTAAAAACATTCAAAATCCCTAAAAACCATAAAAATTTAAAAAAAACCCATAAAAATATTAAACAAACTCCTAAAAATCCATAAAAATGTAAAAACACTAAAAACCCTAAAAAATCCCTTAAAACCATCCAAACCCATAAAAACCTTACAAACCAATCAAAACCCCAAACCACTAAAAAATCTAAAACCCTTTGACCTAAAAAGGTTTAAAAACCATAAAAACCCTAAAAACTCAAAAAAAACCTAAAAACCCAAAAAATCGTAAAAAACCTTAAAACCCCTAAAAACCCTAAAAATCCTCAAATTCCCTAAAAAACCTAAAAACCCTAAAAAACAAAAAAAATCCTAAAAAACCCATAAAATCCATGAAAAAGTAAAAACCCTGAAAAGCCCCGGAAAACCATAAAACCCCTAAAAATATTTAAAATCCCATAAAAACTACAAAAATAACTAAAAAATTCCAATAACCCTCAAAACCACAAAAAACATTTAAAAACTCTAAAAACCCATAAAAACCCTAAAAAAGTAAAAAAAAAAACACTAAAAAACACAAAAGACACAAAGAATCAAGAAAAACCCATAAAACCTATGAAAAACCCTAAAAACACTCAAAATTTCTAAAAACCTTGAAAACCATAAAAATCCAAAGAACCTAAAAATCCATGAAAACGTAAAAAACCCTAAAAATCAAAAAAAAAACCCCTTAAAACCATAAATTCCCCTAAAAACCTTAAAATTTGTAAAAACCATAAAACCGCTAAAAACCAAGTAAGATCAATAAATACCCTTACATCCCAGCCCCTAAAAATGTTAAAAAACTCTCAAAAACCTGAAAATCCCAAAAAAACTCAAAAAACCCTAAAAACCCAAAAGTCTCTAAAACCATGAAAAACCCTAAAAATCCCTGAAAACCCCTAAAAGACCCTCAAAATCAATCAAAAATCCAAAAAAACCCTAAAAACCCAAAAAAATTAGAAAAACCCTTAAAATTCCCAAAAACTCTTAAATACCCTTAAAACCCCACAAAAACACTAAAACCCACTAAACACTCTAAAAACCTCAAAATCCCTAAAAACATTAAAAAATATAAAAATCCATAAGAACCCTAAAAAACACAAAAAAAATCCTAAAACCTCAAAAGACCCTAAAAAACCTGAAAACCCTTATAAACCCGAAGAAACCCATGAAAGACCCAAAAAACCCTAAAAAAACTTTAAAAACTATAACAATCCTAAAAAACCACTAAGAATCCATGAAAACGTAGAAAACCCTAAAAACACTGAAAATCCCCTGAAAACCATAAAACCCCATAAAATCTAAAAATCACAAAAAACCATAAAAACCTTAAAAACCACTAAAAACTCTAAAAATGCTTTAAATCCCTAAATTTTTGAAAAAACAATAAAAAACCTTTCAAACCCAAAAAAAGCTTGAAAAAAAATCATAAAAACCCAAAAGGACCCTAAAAACCAAGAAAAACCATAAAAACCTTAAATACCCTAAAACACATAAAAACCCTAGAACTCCTAAAAATCCTAAAAACACTTAAGGCTCCTAAATTTTTTTAAAACACTAAAAAAAAATTAATGCCCTAAAAATTGAAAAAACCCTAAAAACCCAAAAAGACCCTAAAAACCCTAAAAACTCTAAAAACCCTAAAAAACCTTAAACCCCATAAAAATCCAAAAAAAACCCTAAAATCCATGAAGACATAAAAAATCATAAAAACCTTGAAAACCCCTTAAAAACAATAAAAGGTACCAAAAACATTAAAAACCATAAAACCTGACTAATACTCTAAAAACCCTTAAAAACCCAAAAAACAATAAAATCTCTAAAACACCTTAAAACCCCTAAAAACTCAAAAAACACTATAAAACCAAATAGACCCTGAAAACCCCTAAAACACTTAAAAACCCTAAAAACCATCAAAATCCCTAAAAACCCTAAAATCCATAAAAATCCTAAAAACCCCAAAAAAACCAAAAAAAAACCTAAAAAACCCTTAAAACCCTAACCCCCCCCCCCCAAAAAAACCCCCAAATCCCTAAAAACCCTAAAACATCCTAAAATCCATTAAAATCATAAAAATCCCTGAAAACATAGAAAACCCTAAAAATCCATAAAAACCCCTGAATACCATAAAAACCTCTAAAACCCTTAAAAAACCCTAAAACCCATGAAACCTTAAATCCCACTAAAAAGTCTAAAAACATATAAAACCCCTAAAAACATTAAAAAACTCTAAATAACCATAAAACTCTAAAAAGTAAAAAAAAACCCAAAAAACTAAAAAGACCCTAAAATCCCTGAAAAACCCTAAAACCCAAAACCACTGAAAAACCCTAAAACCCTCAAAATCCATAACAACCATAAAATAGAAAACCACTAAAATTCCATGAAAACATAAAAAACCCTAAAAACCTAAAAACGCTGAAAACCATAGAAACCCCTAAAACCCCAAAAAACCATAAAAATGACAAAAAACTCTAAAAACCCTTAAAACCCCAAAAAATGTTAAAAAAATATAAAAAAACCTTAAATACACTCAAAAAATAATAAAAACTCTAATACCCCAAAAAGACCCGAAAAACCCTGAAAACCCCTAAAAACCATAAAAGTCATAAAAACCCCTAAAACCCATGAAAACCTAAAAACCCCTAAAATCCCTGAAAAACTCATGAAAACTATAAAAACCCCTAAAAACCTTAAAAAACCCTAAAACCCCATTAAAACCCAAAATACTACTAAAATCTCTAAAATCCCTTAAAACCCCTTAATTTTTTTTAAAAAACTCTAAAAAACCTTAAAACCCATAAAAACCCTAAAAATCCAAAAGGCCCTAAAAAAACAAAAAATCCTAAATCCCCCCTAAAAACCCTCAAAATACATAAAAAATATAGAAAACCCTAAAAACCATAAAAATCCTAAAAGATCCCTAAAAATCCATGAAAACATAAAAAACATTAAAAACCTTGAAAAACCTTAAAAACCATAAAAACTGAAAAAAACCATAAAAAACCCTAAAACCCCATAAAAACCTTAAAACCCCCCTAAAACTCCAAAAACCCTTAAGACCCCTAAAAAAATTAAAAACTCTAAAAAAAATTAAAAACCATAAAAAACTCAAAAAACCTTAAAAACACAAAAAGACCTTAAAAACACTAAAAACCCTTGAAAACTCCTAAAAACCCTCAAAATCACTAAAAACCCTAAAACCCTAAAAACCATAAAAATCCTAACAAAATTCTAAAAATCCCTGAATTTGTAAAAATACCTAAAAAACCCCTGAAGACCATAAAACCCCAAAAAGACCCTAAAAGCCCTGAAAACCTTAAAACCCCTAAAACCTGTGGAAAACCCCTAAAACACTTCAAAATCCCTAAAACCATAAAAACTATAAAAATCATAAACCACCAAAAAGTCCATGAAAACATAAAAAACTATACAAAACCCTAAAACCCATAAAAATCCTAATACCCCCTAAAAATACATGAAAACATAAAACCCCCAAAATCAGTAAAATATCCTTAAAAACCATAAAAACTCCTAAAACTGTTAAAAACCCTAAAGCCCATAAAAATCCTAAAAATCACAAAAAATCCTAACAACCCCTGAAAATGTTAAAAAAATCTAAAATACCTTAAACCCATAAAAAACTCAAAAAAACCCTTAAAACCCAAAATGACCCTAAAAGCCCTAAAAACACTAAAATCTCTTGAATTACCTAAAAACCCTAAAACCCATAAAAACCCTAAAAAACCAAACCCCCCGCCAAAAAAAAACTCAATTAAAATGTAAAATACCCTAAAAACCCTAAAAAACCCCTGAAAAACATAAAACCCCAAAAACCCTTTAAAACCCCATAAATAGAACTAAAAACTCAAAAAACATTAAAAACCCCAAAAAATATTAAAAAAACTCTAAGAACCTTAAAAACCCCATAAAAACTAAAAAACCCCCCTAAAACACAAAAAGATCCTAAAACTCCTGAAAACCCATAAAAGCGGCTGAAAATCTCTAAAACCCCTCAAAATCCCTAAACACTCGAAAAACAATAAAATCCTAAAAAATCCCAAAAAATCCATGAAAATATAAAAAATCCTAAAAACCCTTAAAAACACCGGAAAACCATAAAACCCATAAAACCCCTAAAAACCACTAACAACTATAAAAACTCTTTAAACATCTAAAAACTTTTCAAAACCCTAAAAAACATTAAAAACCCAAAAAACTTAAAAAATCCAAAATACCCTAAAAACCCTAAAAACCCCTAAAACCCCCTAAAAACCCCTGAAAAACCATAAAACCCCTCAAAATCTAGAAAAACCCTAAAAAACCCTAAAAACCATAAAGATCCTAAAAACCTCTAAAAATCCACGAAAATGTGAAGAGCACTAAAAACTAGAAAAACCCCTAAATCTATAAAAACCCCTAAAAACCCATAAAAACCACTAAAACTCTAAAAACCCTTAAAACCCCAAAAACGTTAAAAACTCTAAAAAACCTTAAAACCTTAAAAAACTCAAAAAAACCCTAAAAACTCAAAAAGACCCTAAAAGCACATAAAACTACTAAAAACCCATAAAACCCCTGAAAACCCATAAAACCCCTAAAAATCACTAAAACCCTTCAAAACACTAAAAACCATAAAAATCCTAATAAACACCCGAAAATCCCCGAAAATATAAAAATCCCTAAAACCCCAAAAAAAACGTTGAAAACCACAAAACACCAAAAAACCTTAAAAGGCCCTAAAAACAGATAAAACCCTTAAAAACCTTTAAAAACTCAAAAAAACTCTTTAAACACCTAAAAACATTTAAAACTTATAAAAAATCCTAAAAACTCAAAAAAAAAAGACAAAAAACCCCAAAAGGCACTAAACTCTTGAAAAACCCTAAAAACCCCTAAAAACCCCTAACACCCCTCAAAATCCCGAAAAACCTGAAAAACCCTAAAAATCTTAAAATCCTAAATAATCCCTAAAAATCCATGAAAAAATAAAAAATCTTAAAACCCTAGAAACCCTAAAGCCATAAAACTCCTAAAAATAATAAAAAACCCTAAAACCCATAAAAATCCTAAAATAACTAAAAACTCTAAAAACCTTTAAAACCACAGGAAACATTATAAAACTCTAAAAAACCTTAAAACCTTAAAACCCCCCAAAAAACTTAAAACCTAGAAAAACCCTAAAACCCTACACACCCTCAAAATACCTGAAAATTATAAAAGACCTAAAAGCCAGAAAAATCCTAAAAACCCAAAAAAATCCATGAAAACGTCAAATACCCTAAAAATTCTGAACAACTACTAAAAACCAAAAAACCCCTAAAAACCATAAAAAAACCTAAAACCCATAGAAACCCAAAAAATCATTAAAAACTCTAAAACCCCTTAAAACATTAAAAAACTCTTAAAAATTCTAAAAATCCCTAAAAAACCCAAAAAACCCTAAACCCCCAAAAAAAGACCCTAAAAACCCAGAAAAACCTTAAAATGAATAAAAATTTCTGAAAACCCCTAAAAATAATAAAAACCATTAAAATCCTTAAAAACATAAAAACCTAAAAACCCCCTTAAAATTCATGCAAACATAAAAAACCCTAAAAACCCAAAAAGACCCCTGAAAACCATAAAAACCCCTAAGAACTTTAAAAACCACTAAAAACCCATAAAAACTCTAAAAACCCACAAAAAACTCTAAAAACCCATAAAACCTGTGAAAATGTTAAAAAAATCTAAAAAACCTAAAAAGGAAAAAACCTTAAAAAATCATAAAAACTGAACAAACCCTAAAAACCCAAAAAACCCCTAAAACCCTTAAAACCCCTGAAAAACCCTAAAAATCCTAAAAATCCATAAAAACCCTGAATAACATAAAAATGATAAAACCCCCTAAAAATCCATGAAACAGTAAAAGACCCTAAAAACCCTGAAAAACCTAAAAACCCCTAAAACCCCTAAAAACCTTAAAAACCTAAAAAAACACTAAAAACTCTAAAACACTTAAAACCCTTGAAACTTTAAAAAAAATCTAAAAAACATAAATAACTTGAAAAATCTCAAAAAAAACACCCTAAAAATAACAAAATACCCTAAAAAAACAGAAAACCCCTAAAAAGCCTAAAACCCCTTAAAACCCATGAAAACCCCCCAAATCCCTAAAAACCCTATTACCAAAAAAACAATAAAAATCCAATAAAAAACCAATAGAAATCCCTAAAAATCCATAATAACATAAAAAAATACGAAAACCCTAAAAAACCCTTTAAATCCATAAACCCCTAAAATCGTAAAAAACCCTAAAAACCCATAAAAACCCTAAAAACAACTAAAATGACAAAAACCCTAAAAACCCCAAAAAATGTTTAAAAACCTTAAAACCCTAAAAAAACTCAAAAAAACACTAAAACACACAAAAGACCCAAAAACCCTGAAAACCCATAAAAACCCTAAAACCCATTGATAAACTCTAAAGATGCTAATAATCCCTAAAAACCCTAAAAACTGTAAAAATCCTAAACCCCCCCTAAAAATCCATGAAAAAGTAAAAAACCTAAAAACCAATGTAAAACCATAAAAACCCTTAAAAACCATAAAACCCATCAAAACCCTAAAAATAAAAAAAACTCTAAAAACCCTTACTTTAAAACTCTAAAAAACTCAGAAACAACCCCTAAAAGCCTAAAAGATCCTAAAAACCCTAAAAAACCCCATGAAAACCCTAAGAACCCTCAAAATCTTTAAACCTCTAAAAACCCGAAAAACCATAAAAATCCTAATAAACACCTAAAAATCCCTCAAAACGTAAAAACCCTAAAAATCCTGAATGCCCCTGAAAACCATATGACCCCTAAAAACATTAAAACCCCCAAAAAAACCCACAAAAAACTCTAAAAAACCCTTTAAACCCCTAAGAACGTAATGAAACTCTAAAAACCTTTAAACCCCTAAAAACCTAAAAAAAATTAAAAACCCTAAAAATACATGAAAGCTCCTAAAATCCATCAAAATCCCCAAAAACCCAATAACCCACAAAAACCCTAAAAACCCTAAAATCCATGAAAATGTAAAACCCCTAAAAACCCTTAAAACCCCCCCTGAAAACCATAAAACCCCAAAAAACCTTAAAAACCCCTAAACAACCATACGATCCCTATAAAACCACTAGAAACCCTTAAAACCCCAAAAATATTAAGAAATTCTAAAAACCCTTAAAACCCCTAAAAACTAACCAAAAAACATAAAACCCCCCAAAAGTCACTAAAAATCGTAAAACCCACCGAAAACCCCTTTAAAACCCTCAAAACTCCCAAAACCCTAGAAAATCCTAAAAACCATAAGAATCCTAAAAACCCTAAAAATACATGAAAACGTAAAAAACATTACAAATCCTAAAAAACTCATGAAATCCATAAGAACCCTTAAAAACCTTTAAAAACCTAAAAACCCATAAAAACCCTAAAAACAACAAAAAACTCTAAAAACCCTTAAAACCACTAAAAATGTTAATAAACTATAAAAACCCTTAAATCCCTAAAAACTCAAAAAAACCCTTTAAACCAAAAAGTCCTAAAAACCCAAAAAAACCCTAAAAACCTTGAAAAACACTAAAAACCCTCAAAATCCCTAAAACCCTAAAAAACCATAAAAATCCATGAAAATGTAAAAACCCCAAAAAACCCTAAAAAACTCCTGGATACCATGAAAACCCCTAAAAAACATAAAAAACCCTAAAACCCCATAGAACCCTTAAAAAAGCAAAAAGCTATGAAAACCCTTTAAACCCCTAAAAATATTAAAAACACTAAAACACCTTAAAAATCCAAAAAATATTAAAAAAAACTAAAAACCACAAAAGACCGTAAAAACACCAAAAACCACTTAAAACACTAAAAACCCCTAAAAACCCCTAAAAACCCTAAAACCATAAAAATCCTAAAAAACTCATAAAAATCCAAGAAAATACAAAAAATTGTAAAAAAGTTAAACCCCCCCTAAAAACTATAAAAACCCCTTAAAAACAATAAAAACCCTTAAAACCCATAAAAACACTAAAAACTCTAAAAACCCCCAAAATCCCTAAAAATATTAAAAAAAACTATAAAAAACCTTAAAACCCCTAAATATTAAAAAAAAACCAAAAAACCCAAAAAACCCTGAAAAACACTAAAACCACTAAAACCCTCCTAAAAAATCCTAAAAACCATCAAGATCAATAAAAACCAAAAAATCATAAACCCCCCCTAAAAATCCATGAAAACGTAAGACCCTAAAAACACTGAAAAACCTCTGAAAATCATAAAAACCCTCTTACACTAGGAGAAGGCAACAATGGAGTGATATGATGAACATCAGTGAGCACACTCATCACAACTGGGTTGCGGTTGGTGATTTTAATACGGTGTTGAGGCCAGATGAAAGGATTGGATCATCTTTCTCAGGCATCGCTGTAGAGGAATTCTCTTGTTGTCTTGATCAGTGCAATCTGGCAGAACTCCCTATTGCGGGTGGTCGCTTCACATGGGGAAGGTTCACCATCAATGGGAGGCAAGCAAGTAAATTAGATAGATGTTTCTTCCAAATCAATGACAGCAGTTCTCCAAGTGCGATATCTGCAACTACTCTCCCTAAGTTCAATTCGGATCATAACCCCTTGATGATTGAAATCTGTGACAATAACCGCAGGTCCTCTCCTTTGCCTTTCAAATTCAACAATTCTTGGCTCACCATCCTTGGATGTAGGGAAGTGGTTGTTAATTGGTGGAGTAGCACTTTTTATGGTAGCCCACGCTTTGTTGTGGCGGTAAAACTCAAACGAATAAAGTGTCTTATTAAGGAATGGAGTAAGATCTCTTTCTCCAAGCTTGATGATGACATTAAGGATGCTGAATCCCAACTTGATCACTGTAAAATAAACAATCAGCAGCAACTCACCCCCCTGGGGAGGAAATACAACTTCATTCTAAGCTGGATGAGATTTTGGAATTAAAAGAGAAGCTTGCTAGAAATCAATTTAGCAAGTCCTGGCTCAAGGAAGGGGATAAGAACTCCAAATTCTTTCATCATATTCACAGGGAGAAAAAATCTAAGAAAGTTCTAAATGTCATCTGGATTAATGGGACCTCCTTTTCATCTGAACATGAGATCTCCAATGCTGTGGTTGGTCATTTCAAGGCACTATACAATGATGGCGGGCATGAGCAGACCCCTAGATTATTTAGATTTATTGATCCTTGTGTTAATGATCAGCATAATAAGAGTCTTACTGATGCCCCGTTTGAAGAGGAAGTCAGGTCTGCTCTTTTTTCTCTGAATATGGACAACACTCCCAGCCCAGATAGCTTCAGTAATAAGTTCTTCATGTTTTATTGGGATATTTTACATGTGGAGGTCACGAATGCTGTCAGAGAGTTCTTTATTTCCTTCTCCATCCCTCATGAAACGAACTCCAACTTCCTTGCTTTACTGCCAAAGAAAGAGAATGCCATGGATATTGGGAACTTTCTTCTGGTGGCGATTGGCAACACTATTCCAAAGATAATAAGTAAAATTCTGGAGATCAGGTTGGGGAAGATTTTTGGTGGGATAATCACCCCAAACCAATTTGGGTTTGTCCTGAGACGTAATATTCAGAGCTGCCTATATTCTGCATCAGAGGGTATCAACATCATGAGGAAGGCCTCTAAGTATGGAAGCTTTGCTATGAAGCTAGACATCTCAAAGGCATTTGATACGATCAAATGGAGCTTCATCTTTACTGTTCTCAACAGGTATGGATTCTCCACCTCTTTCATTAAGATGATCCATACTATCTTGTCCAGTGTTAGGATCTCTGTTCTTGGTAATGGATCCCCTAATGGATTCTTCCATTTCTCTCGAAGTGTCCGGGCAGGGTGATCCGATTTCTGGTCTCCTCTTTGTTCTGGTTGAGGATTATCTTAGCAGATGCATAATTGATCTCGTTCAGGCTGGTTTTTATGCTCCGATAAAAGTTGGGAAAGATCTTTATGTGCCAACTCATCTTCTATATGTGGGTGACATTCTCCTTTTTGGAAGGCAGATAGGCGTACCCTATCCTCAATTAAATTATTACTACAACATTATGAAGAGGTTGCGGGGCAATCCATTAGTTGGAAAAAGTCCTCTATTATTTTTGGCAATGGGATTCCAGCCTCCAAGAAATACAGAATTGTAAGAAATCTTGGTGTCATGAGGGGCTCCCTCCCTTTCATGTACCTGGGGGTTCCCTTGTATTGGGGGAAGGTGAAAAGTGGATACCTTGAGGGAATTTCGCACAAAATCACTCAACAACTTGCAAGCTGGAAAGGAAAATGCTTATCTCAAGTGGGAAGAATTTTCCTGATCAATTCTGTTATTACATCCATGTTTGTGCATGGTTTCTCCATTTATAGATGGCCGAAAAGCCTCATCAAGAGTTTGCAAGAAAAAATCAGGAACTTTGCATGGACGAGCTGCATGACTGAGAAGAGGCTTGTATTTGTGGCATGGAAAGAATGTACAAGGCCCATCGAAATGGGTGGGTTGGGAATCAAGGACCTTAGGAAATTCAATGATGCCTTAATTGGTAAATTTACATGGAACCTTTTCAACCCGCAGGATAGGAGTCTTGACTTCTTGAGGGAAAGGTTCACTTCCAAACTCTATGAGGAGTTCCCTGGCTTCATTCCTTCTTCGGTCTGGACCACAATCAGGTCCTCCTATAGAAGCATTATTTCTCACTCTAAATGGGCTGTCTCAAGGAATTCGGTTTTAAATTGTTGGATGACCACCTAGATTGAATGACCCATCCGTGAATCTGTCCAGCCCCCTCATAATTTTAAGCATTGGACCATCACTGATCTTAACAATAACATGAGCGATATTGAAAGCATTCTCCAGCAAAATATTATTGCACAAATACAAAGTTACAACTTCATTGATATGGATTGTCTTATTTGGAAACCCAATATGGTTTGGTATTTGAGTACGAAGGAGTTTTACTGGTTTGAATGTGAGCAGGGAATTCAACCACCTGTTTGGATTTCTAAATTTCAGAGGCCCTTCATTCCCCCTTCCAGTCACCTTTTACTGTGGAAAATTTGGAGAAATAGATTGCCAGTTCAAGAGCAGTTGAAAAGAACTGGTTGGTGCTTAGATTCTGCTTTCCCCATCTGTCTTCAGGATGAGGAAAATCTACAAAATATTTTTCTTAAATGTAGATTGGATACTAGTCTTTGGGAGCATCTGTAGGTCACTTTCCAGCTGAAAATATGCACTGACAGCACGTTGTCTTCTCTTTTCAGCAGTGTTTCCGGTGTGCAATGCAGTCAACATGTAGCCAACTTTCTTCTTACTACTGTTATGGCCCTCACCGCTTTTGTGTGGGCAGCCCGAAATAAAGTGGTTTTTGATAATGCACCTTATTGTCTCCGCAATGGTGTGGTGGCGATTCACAAAGCCATCTGCATGGCATCTCATATCCAAGCCGGTGCGATGGCTAATAATGTTAATGATCTTATTGTTTTGATAACTCTCGGAGTCTCTGGAAGATGCAGGAAATCAAGAGATTTTAAATTCATTCGGTGGATTCCACCAATCCCAGAATGGATAAAAGTCAATGTGGATGGTGCTACTCTGGGTGCGCCTGGTCTCTCCGGTTGTGGAGGTATTTTCCGGACGTACAAATACTTTGTTAAAGGATGCTTTTATCACTTCATTGGGAATGGATGTGCATATGAAGCAGAGCTTTGGGCTATGATAAAGGCAGTCCAGTTTACAGTTCACTTTAGGTGGAAGTAGTTATGGATTGAATCTGACTCGATGTTGGCGGTGGAAGCCCTCAAAATCAAAACAAGGAGAATCCCATGGAGACTTCTCCCGCAATGGCTTGAGTGTCTGAGGACTTCTCAGGGTATGAACATTTAGGTCACACATGCATACAGGGAAGCGAACAAGGTGGCAGATGTGCTCTCCAAGAAAGCAATTGAGGATGGATGTTCCATGTGGTCCTTTGTAGCACCAGATTTTTGTATTCCCCTTGTGGACTTGGACAGGAAGGGTGACTTGCACACTCGGTTGTGCAGACCCTCCCTGTAAAGCCTTGTACTTACTTTTTTGTTAATAAATTTTTTGGGGTCGGGACACGCCTTCGCCCCGAACCTGCTTTTCCTAAAACCCCATAAAAACCCTGAAAACCCACTAAAAACTCTAAAAATCCTTTAAACCCCGAAAAACGTTAAAAACACTAAAAATCATAAAAACCCTAAAAAATGAACCCCCCCCAGAAAAAACCCAAAACACACTAAAATACTTGAAATACCCTAAAACTTCGTGAAAAACCAGAAAAACCCTCAAAATCCATAAAAACTAAAAACCCTAAAAAACCCTTAAAACCATAAAAACCTCTAAAACCCTTAAAAAAACCCTATAAACAAATAAAAATACCTAAAAAACCACAAAAAACTCTAAAAAACTTTAAAACACTTAAAACCCCCCAAAACATTAAAAAACTCCAAAAACCCAAAAAAATCCTAAAAACTCAAAAAAAAAACCCAAATCCCCAAAAGCTTAAAAACCTAAAAAAGACTATAAAAACTCTGAAAACCCCTAAAAACCCTTAAAACCCAAGAAAAAGCGTAAAACCTCTCAAAATCCCTAAAACCCTAAAAACCATAAAAAACATAAGAAACCCCTAAACAATCCATGAAAACGTAAAAACCCCTAAAAAAACTTAAACCCCCCAAAAACCATAAAACCCCTAAAAACATAAAAACTCCCTCAAAACCCAAAAAGAACCTAAAAACCAAAAAATCCCCTAAAAACTAGGAAAACACAAGAAACCCTCAAAATCGCTAAAACCCTAAAAGAAGGATGGCGATGCACTCCCCTGGCTCTCCCTATCATTCGATGCCTCTCCTAGGGTTTCCCTTGGATTCTTCTTGGGGATTCGACCATGGATCCACACTTCTTTCATGTTCCTGGAAAAGGCGTGCTCTAGAGGCACTTCTTGGTCTCAAGGCGGCGGCGACATCCTGTTTTCAGCGACTTCGTCTTCCACGGGTGGTGTTTTTGCTCGAGATTCTGGCCTCAGATCTAGCTGGGGATTGGATTCTGTGCGCTCAGGCATCGACATCTTTGAAGGCCTCGTAGTCTACTGGGATCTCTGATCGGGTTGTCTTAAGTGACGTCGCAGACAGATCCTTAGAAGCTAGAAAACCTTTTGGTCTTCAAAAATAGAGAAGGTTGCAGTGGCGGACCAGGATCTGGTCTCTTCGACAGTTTCTCGTCCCTTCCGGTGTGCTATGTTGGGTTTTAATTTCTCCTCCTCTGACGATCTGTAATTTTGCCTCTTCTACAGTGTTGAACCTGCAATTTTTCTTCATTTCTGGTGCGCTGGTGGCTCGTGGCTTCAAATCCATTCTACTTAGTCGGTACTTGCTTTATCTGCAATTTTTGATTGGTTCATTGGTGATTTGGTCTGGTGGTTGGGTTGTGCTTTTTGTTAGAGGTTTTCGATTTGATTTTATGGTTGCGATGGCTCTGGTTTGTTCGGCTTTTCCGTTGCTGTTGTGGCATTTGGAGTGTGCTGATCTGAGAGATTGGTTTTGTGCTGCTGATCGTATACAAGAAGGAGATGTCGGATGCTGGAAATGGCGGTGCTGCATGCTACTTGCTAATGGGATGGGTTTTGATGAAGCTATTGGTTACAAGCTTGGTCCTGGTGGCTCTCTACTGCTGGTAGTGGATCCTCTTGGTGAGGAGGTGCTGACGGCTGGTGATGAAAATGGTCTATGTTGCTGAAGATTGATATTCTTGGAAAGGAGATGCTTGAGGATGGATTTGCTGCTCTAGGATGGTTGCTAATTGGCTGGGAACTGGTGAAGCTGATGAGTTTGAGTTTGGTGATGATGGTTTTGTGCTGCTCGTTTTGGTGACGAGGTGTTGGATGCTGATCGTTGCTTGGATGTGAGTTGATAGATGCTGGTTAATGCTGGATGATGGTGATGGTTGCTGCTTGGCTTTGTGTTCTTTCCTTTTTTTTTCTTTTTGACTGTTTTGGGTTTCTTTTTCTGGGTTTGGGGTTGTTAAGGGTTTTTGGGTGCGGGTCGTTTGACCCCTCCGCTCCCTTGTCTGCTGCGTCTTTTTCTTCTAATATATTTGGGGGGGTCGGGAATAGCCCAACCCTCGCATCTTCCTTGCCCTAAAACCCTACAAACATAAAAATCCTAAAAACCCTAAAAATCCATGAAAACGTATAAAACCCTAAAAACCCTGAAAACCCCTAAAAACCAAAAAAACCATAAAACCCACTAAAAAATCTAAAAAAAAAATAAAACCCTAAAAAACTCAAAAAACACCTAAAACCCCACAAAGTCCCTAAACCCTAGAAAAACCCTAAAAATCCTAAATACTCATGAAAACACCTAAAAACCCTCAAATTCCTAAAAAACCCAAAAAAACCCAAAAAACAATAAAAATCCAAAAAACCCTAAAAATCCATGAAAACGTAAAAAACCCTAAAAACCCTGAAAAACACCCAAAATCCATAAAAACTCCTAAAATTCCTTAAAACCCAAGAAACCCATAAAAATCCTAAAACCCACTAAATACTCTAAAAACCCTTGAAACCCCTAAAAATAATAAAAATCTCTAAAAACCCATTAAAACAGTAAAAAACACAAAAAAAAGCCCTAAAACCCCAAAGACCCTAAAACCCTTGAAAAACCCTAAAAACCATAGAAACATTGAAAAACCCTAAAACTCCTCAAAATCCCTAAAAACCCTAAAAAAACCCAAAACCATAAAAATCCTAAAAAATCCCTAAAAATCCATGAAAAATTAAAAAACCCTAAAAACCTAAAAACACAAAAACCCTTGAAAACAATTAAGCCCCTAAAAACCTTAAAAACACCTAAAAATCCATAAAAACCCAAAAAATCAAAAAAAATTCAAAACCCTAAACCCCCCTAAAAATACCTATAACCCTCAAAGTCCCTAAAACCCATAAAAACCCTGAAAAACACATGAAGTCCATAAAAACCCTAAAAAGCTTAAAAAACGTAAAAACCCATAAAAGCCCTAAAAACCACTAAAAACTCTAAAAACACTTAAAACGCCTAAAAACGTTAAAAAACTCTAAAAACACAAAAAACACAAAGAAATCAAAAAAAACCATAAAGATCCAAAAAAACCCTAAAAATCACTGAAAACCCCTAAAAACATTTAAACCCCCTAAAAACCCATGAATACGTAAAAAACCCTAACAACCTATAAAAGCCTAAAAACGACTCAAACTAAAAAACCCCGTAAATACCCAAAAAATGTTTAAAACTGATGCGGATCATGGTGCACACAAGCAGCAAGGAGTTGAGGGTGATCATGGAATTGATCGTGGAAGGATCATTAATGGAAAAGACCCATTGCATGGGATTGGTGGCCCAATGACAAGAGGAAGAATGAGGAGGATGAGAGAGGCTTTACATGGCCTCATTTTGAAATTACAAGAGGAGGCCCAACATGCAAGAATGGGAGGAGCAAATGGGCCTTTAATCACACTTATTAAAGCCCAAAAGTGAACCTAAAAGGACCACCCATATGCTTCCACGAAATTCAATCCACTTGCATGAAGGAAATCTCCAATGTCAAAAGTGGTGGGCCCCTTGTCTCCAAATCCATGGTGAGAATCTTCAAAGTCTTTGGGGTGGTTCCTAAAAGTATTCTTTAGAGATATCTTGTCCCCTAAAGTCATGGACATGTGTAAACAAAGTCAAATTCGTGGGATAGGCTTTAGACTTTTGTGGGATATGTAGTTTGACATGTATTCCTCTCATTTGGCTATAAATAGCCACATCTTGTACCCCCTTGAAGGTTAATTTCGAATTTGAGAGTTTCTAGCATTATTATGCTTGTGTTTCTTGTGTTCTTAGGTGAATGCAAGTAAGGCTCATCAAAAGAGTGATCAACCTTTGTGGCGCTTTATAATTAGAGTTTCAAGGGGCAAGTCTCCTTGGGGTCCTAATTGATCACCCCCTTCCCCTTTTATTCCTATTGCATTTCTTTTAATTTTAATTCCCCCTCTTCTTTCTTCGCTTGTGTTTTCGCATTTTTGCCAACGAATACCGCACTCATATACAGTATCATATCAAAAACACTAAAAGACTTTAAAACCCTAAAAAACTCAAAAAAACCCCTAAAAACGCAAAAGACCCTAAAACCCCTAAAAACCCAAAAAAAACTAAGAAAACCCCAAAATTCTTAAAATCCTTAAAAACCCAAAAAAAACCTAAAAAACCTAAAAACCATAAAAATCAACCCCCCCTAAAAATCAATGAAAAATTAAAAGCCCTAAAATCCTCGAAAAACACCTAAAAACCCCTAAAAATATAAAAAACTCTAAAAATCTTTAAAACACTAAAAAACTCAAAAATACACAAAAAACCCCCCAAACCCCAAAAAGACCCTAAAACCCTAAAAGCACAAAAAACCTAAAACCCAAAAGACCCTAAAAACCCTAAAGAACCCTAAAAACCCTGAAAACTCCCTGAAAACCAAAAAACTCCTAAAAACCTTAAAAAACCACTAAACCCCCAAAAAACCAAGAAAAACTCTAAAAGCACTTTAAACCCCTAGAAGCGTTAAAAACTCTAAAAAGATTAAAACACTAAAAAACTCAAAAGAAACCCCTAAAACCCCAAAAAGATTCAAAAGACCCTAAAACGTCAGAAAAACCCTATAAACCCACAAAATCCACGATGACATTAAAACCTTTAAAACCCTGAAAACCCCCTAAATACCATAAAAACCTCTAAAAACTATAAAAACCCTAAAAACCCTTAAAAAGCCTAAAAACCAATAAAATCTCTAAAAACCATTTAAACCTTAAAAGTCCTAAAACCCAAAAAAACACTAAAAACCCAAAAAGACCCCTAAAATGTTGAAATATCCTAAAAACCCTAAAAATCCCTAAAAAACCCTAAAAACCCTAAAAACCATCAAAATCCCGAAAAACCCAAAAAAACCCTAAAAACCACAAAAATCCTAAAAACCTCTTAAAACTATAAAAATGAAAAAAACCCTAAAAACCCTGAAAAACCCCTAAAAACACCAGACACCCCTAAAAAATTAAAAAACACTAAAAACATTAGAAACACTAAAAAACCATAGAAACCTTAAAACCCAAAAAAACCCTAAACCCCCAAAAGGACCCTAAAACCTTGAAAAACCCTAAAAACCCTAAAAACCCTAAAAACTACTAAAAACTCTAAAAGCCCTCAAAATTCCTAAAAACCTGAAAAACCACAAAAATCCTAAAAAACCCCTAAAAATCCAAAAAGACCCTTGAAAAACCCTAAAACCCATAAAAACCCAAAAGACCCTTGAAAACCCGAAAAACCCTCAAAATCACTAAAAACCCTAAAAAACCCTAAAAACAATGAAAATCCTAAAAAACCCCTAAAATTCCTGAAAACGTAAAAACCCCTAAAAACCTTGAAAACCCCCTAAAAACAAAAAACAGTAAATATCCATAAAAACACAAAAACCCCATTTAAAAAACTGAAATCCCTTAAAACTCATAAACACGTTAAAAAACTATAAAAACCTGAACAAATAAATAAAAACCTAAAAACCCAAAAGACCCTAAAAACCCTAAAAACCCTAAAAATCTCTAAAAACCATAAAAACACCTGAAAACCATCAAAATCCCTAAAAACCATAAAAATTCAAAAAAACCTCTCAGAATACATGAAAATGTAAAAAACCCTAAGAATCTTGAAAAACCCCTGAAGACCATAAAGACCACTAAAGCCTTTAAAAACACTAAAAACCCACTAAAAACCCTTAAAAACCCTTAAAAACATAAAAATATTAAAAACTCTAAAAAACCTTAAAAACAGAAAAAAAAACTCAAAAAACCCAAAAAACCCTAAAAGACCCAAACCCCTGAAAACCCCTAAAAACCCTAAAACCCCTGAAAACCCCTAAAACCCTCAAGATTGTAAACACAATTAATGCATGGTTTACCTAACCGTGCGATTAAACCATGAATGGTTTAAAAACTAGATACTAAAAAAGTGGATCTAGGTCGGCTATATGTTTTAATGCCTCTTTTTTGAAGCAGTATTATTGTTGTAAGTGATTGTTCTTGGTTTCTCTTGGTAGTTTTGTTAGATCAACTTCTTTTACTCTCTCAGATTCTTAGATCTACACCTGCTATGGGTAGATATAAGGTCGTAGATGCCAAATATGTTTAGATTTGGTCTTATTATTGATAGGGGAAGAGATCTAAGGTGGGTTCATAGAGATTTAACTCTGTTTCATGGGATTTTAATTGTCATTCTTCATTATCATCATAAAACCTGAGGTAGGTGGCATCACTCTCGACTCCTCAGGCTAGAACTGATTGTATTAGTTTCAAATTGATTGAAATTTATAATGAAATTTATGTGCAAAGCATGGTAAAAAACTTCTTTACTGATGGTTTGTGGATTTGTGTGAAATAAAGTAATTATTGTGCAAAATTATTTGATAAATGATTTTAAAATGAGGATTTTAAAATAGTTGCTTGATTCGATTTACAGAAAAAAAAATTCAATAAAAAGGTTGTTTTTCTAAAATGGTTTTGGCATGATTATATTGGCATGGTTGTTGGGAATACTTGATGTGTGTGGTCATATTTCATTATGAGGCTTGGTTGAAATATGACCTTGTGCTTGGTGCCAATGGTGTAATGACACATGGGGTTTAATTACCTTGTGATGAATTGGTAGATCGATGTGAAACCGCTCATGAGTATCAAACTGTCATAATGAAGAATGCATGTGTAGATGTGTGGATATGTGGATTGGAATGGGGTATACCAAAGTGGAATTAATGAAATGGTTTTGGAACATTATTTGGTTGCTTTACATGGAAATTGGTGTTGTTTGAGAAAAGTGTTTTACATTGGCACTTGTTTATATTTTGATATAAACTATTTTAAAAATTATTTTATTTAAATTGTTTTATATGATTGGGCTAACATGTTTTATCCTAGTGGCGTGAGTAGGGAAGTCATTGGGAAAAAATCTATTGAGTTGCATTACTCATCCTTGCTTTAGCACTTTGGTGCTTTTGCAGATGTTGTTTATCGAAACATGGTAAAAGGTAAGTTATCAAACATCTTTAGTAGGACTTCATGATACTTGGGTTGTTGTGGAGTTGGAGCAGGGAGCATGTTCAGAGCTTGGAGTTGTAATTCGAGTCTTTGAGTTTTGTCTTGCGCTGTTTACTTTGATATTGTTGTCTTCCACTATGGTACTTGGTTTTAGTTTGATTTTGATAATTGAAATGCTGGATTGTCTTTCATTGTTATCATGCATCATATAGTGGTTTGTTTGGTTAGTTGTTTTATTCTTAAAGGGAAAATTTCCCCCACATGTATTAAATCCATTCGACATTTATTACCAAGATTTGGTGTTTGCCACCTTGAAAAAAAAAGATTTGGTGTTTTGGGGATGTCGGTTAAGGCCAAGTAATGTTCCTCTACCTCCTCAAGCCGATGAAGATAAGAAGGATGTCACAAAAACCCTAAAAACTTTGAAAACCAAAAAAAATATAAAAAAACCTAAAAATCGATGAAAAAGTAAAAAATCCTAAAAATCATGAAAAACCCCTTAAAACCATAAATTCACCTAAAAAAATAAAAACTATAAAAAATCGTAAAACACCTAAAAAACAATAAAAACTCTAAATACCCTTACAACCCCTAAAATGTTAAAAACTCTAAAAAAAATAAATCCCTAAAAAACTCAAAAAAACACTAAAAAACCAAAAAGACCCTAAAAATCCCTAAAAACCCTAAAAAACCTGAAAAACCCTAAAACCCCCCAAAATCCCTAAAATCCTAAAAAACCTTAAAACCCAAAAAAGTCCTAAAAACTCCCTAAAAATCGATGAAAACATAAAAAACCCTAAAATCTCTAAAACTCCACTAAAACCCATAAAAACCCCTAAAACACATAAATACCATTAAGAACCCATAAAAATAATAAAAACCACTAAAAAATCAAAAAACCCTTTAAATCCCTAAAAACGTTAAAAAAACTAATAAATATTAAAAACCCTAAAAAACTCAAAAAAACCCAAAAAACCCAAAAAGACCCTAAGAACTTGAAAACCTATAAAAACCTAAAAAACCCTAAAAACCCAAAAAAACCCCTCAAAATCCCTAAAAAACAAAAAAAAACCCTAAAACCCTTAAAAATCCTAAAAAACCACTAAGATTCTATGAAAATGTAAAAAACCCTAAAAACTTTGAAAAACTCTGAAAACCATAAAACCACAAAAAAAACCTTAAAACCCAAAAAGCCCTAAATCAAGTAAAAACAATAAAAACCCTTAAAAACCATAAAAATGTTAAAAAATCTCAAAAACCTTACAAACCCAAAAAAACTCATAAAAACCCATAAAATCAAAAAAGACCCTAAAAGCTTGGAAAACCCCTAACAAGACCTGAAAAACATCAAAATCCCAAGACCCTAAGAAACCCTAAAAACTATAAAAATCCTGAAAACCCCCTAAAATTCAGGAAAACATAAAAAACCCAAAAAATGCAGAAAAATACCTAAAAACCCCAAAACCCACTAAAAACTCTGTTAACTCTTAAGAACCCTAAAAATGTTAAAAACTCTAAAAAACCTTAAAAACACTAAAAAACGAAAAAAAACCCAAAAAACCCAAAAAGACCATAAAACCCCTAAAAACCCTAAAAACCCTAAAAACCAACAAAAATCCAAAAAAAACCCCTAAAAATCAAGGTAAAAATAAAAAACTATAAAAACCCTAACACCTCCCCGAAAATCACAAAAACTATCAAAAACCTTAAAAACCCTAAAAATCCCTAAAAATACACTAAAAGTCTAAAACCCTTAAAACCCCTAAAACATTAAAAACTCTAAAAAACCTTAAAACCCCTAAAAATTCAAAAAAAAACTCTAGAAACCCAAATAGAAACTAAAAACCCCAAAACCCCCTAAAAATCCTCAAAAAACCATAAAAAACATCAAAATCCATAAAGACCCTAAAAAACTCTAAAACCCATAAAAATCCTAAAAAACCCCTAAAAATCCACAAAAACATAAAAAAACCCCTAAACCCCTCCAAAACTCTAAAAATCTTAAAAATCCATGCAAACGTAGAAAACCCTAAAAACCAAAAAAAATGTCTGAAAACCATTAAAAACACTAAAAACCCTAAAAACCATAAAAACCCATAAAACTCTAAAACCACTAAAATCTCTAAAAACCCTTTAAACCCCTAAAAACATTAAAAACTCTAAAAAAGATTAAAAAATCTAAAAACTCAAAAAAAGCCCAAAAAAGAAAAGGAGACCTTAAAATACCTTAAAACCTATGAAAATCCCACTGAAAACCCCTAAAACCCCTCAAAATCCCTAAAAACCCTAAAAACCATAAAAATCCTCAGAAACACTAAAAATCAATGAAAACATAAAAAACCCAAAAAACACTGAAAACCTCCTAAAAACAATAAAACCCCTAAAATCCCATAAAAACTCTAAAAATCCAATAAAAACTCTAGAACCCATTAAAACCCTTAAAAATGTTAAAAACTCTAAAAACCTTCAAAATACTACAAAACTAAAAAAAGACTCTAAAACCACAAAAATCCCTAAAACCCCTGAAAAACCAAAAAAACACACAAAATCCCTAAAACCCCTTAAACCATAAAAATCATAAAAACCCTCTAAAACCTATGAAAACGTAAAAACCCCAAAAAACTCTAAAAACCCAGTGAAAACCATAAAAACCCCTAAAAACCATAAAAAACCATAAAACCCCATAAAAAACCTAAAAATCTACTAAAAGACCTAAAAACTCTTAAAACCCCTCAAAAATGTTAAAAACTCTAAAAAACCTTAAAATCCATAAAAACTTCAACCCCCCCCCCCCCTCAAAATCCAAAAAGCCCTAAAAGCCAAAAAAACACCCTAAAAACCCTCAAAATATATAAAAAATCTAAAAAAATCCTAAAACCATAAATATCCTAAAAGACCGCTAAAAATCCATGAAAATGTAAAAATCCTTAAAAACCCTAAAAAACCATAAAAACCCACTAAAAACTCTAAAAACTCTTTAAACCCCTAAAAACATTAAAAAACTCTAAACGACATTAAGACCCCAAAAAACTCAAAAAACACTAAAAACCCAAAAGACCCTAAAAACCTAAAACCCTAAAAACCCCTCAAAATCTTTAAAAACCCTAAAACCCATAAAAATCCAAAAAAATCCTAAGAATCCATGAAAATATCAAAAACCCTAAAAACCCCCTAAAACCCATAAAAACCCCTAAAACCTTAAAAAACAAAAAAAAAACACTAAAAACTCTTAAAACCCCTAAACACCCAAAACAACAATAAAAACCCTAAAAGTCCTGAAAACCCCTAAAACCATTAAAACCTCTGAAAAATACTAAAAACAAGCAAAATCCCTAAACCCCTAAAAACCATAAAAATCCTAAGAAACCCCTAAAAATCCATGAAAACATAAAACCCACTAAAAAACCTGAAAATCCCAAAATATCATAAAAACCCTAAACACCTTAAAAACCATAAAAACCCAAAAGACCATAAAACCAAAAAAGTCCTAAACACATGGAAAAAACCCTTAAACCATCTAAAAAACACTAGAAACCCTCAAAATCTCTAAAAACCCTAGATCACCCTAAAAATCCTAAAAATTCATGAAAACGTAAAAAACCCTAAAAACCCTAAAAATCCATGAAAACCATAAATTCCCCTAAAATTTTTTAAAAACCATAAAACCCCATAAAAACAACTAAAACCACTAAAAATGCTTTAAACCCCTAAAAAATTTAAAAAACTCTACAAAATATTAAAAACCCTAAAAACTCAAAAAAAATCCTAAAAACCCAAAAAGATCCTAAAACCCCTAAAAACACCCTGAAAAAACCCTAAAAACCCTCAAGTCCCTAAAAAGCCAAAAAAACCCTAAAAACCAAAAAAAATCATAAAACACCCCTAAAAATCAATGAGAAACCGAAAAACCCACTAAAACTCTAAAAACCCCTTTAAATCCCTAAAAATGTTAAAAACTCAAAAAAATCAAAAACCCCAAAAAACACAAAAAACCCTAAAACCCAAAAGACCCCAAAGCCCTTAAAAACACTAAAAACCCTAAAACCCCCCCAAAAAAACCCTAAAACACTCATAATTACTAAAAACACTAAAAAACTTAAAAAACCTAAAACCCCCTTAAAAATCCAAGAAAACATTAGAAACCTAAAAAATCTTGAAAACACCTAAAAACCATAAAACCCCTAAAAACCATAAAATTCCTACAGATCCATAAAACCCACTAAAAACCTTAAATATATAAAAACCCCTAAAAATTTTAAAAACTATAAAAAACCTTAAAAACTAAAAAATCCCTAAAAATCCAGAAAACCCATTAAAACCCTGAAAACCAAAACCCTAAAAACTTTGAAAAACCCCTAAAAACCCACAAAATCCATAAAAACCATAAAAACCATAAAAATCATGAAAACCCCTAAAAATCAATGGAAACGTAAAAACCCCAAAAAACCCCGAAAAACTCCCTGACGGCCATAAAAACCCCCAAAACCATAAAATCCCCTAAAACCAAATAAAATCCTTAAAAACCCACTAAAAACTCTTAAAAACTTTAAACCCCTAAAAGCGTCAAAAAAATATAAAAAACCTTAAAACCCCACAAAAACTCAAAAAAAACCATAAAACTCAAAGACCCTAAAATCTCTTAAAACCCTAAAAACCCTAAAAACCCATAAAAACCTTAAAACCCATCAAAATCCATAAAAACAATAAAAACCCATAAAAAGCCTAAACCCCCCCCCTAAAATGAATGAAAACGTAAAACCCCCTAAAAACCCTTCCAAAAACCATGAAAACCATAAACACCTTAAAAACCCTGAAAGCCTATAAAAACCCTAAAAACCAACTAAAAACTCTAAATAACCTTCAAAACACAAAAAAAAATTTAAAAACTCTAAATAATCTTAAAAAAAACTAAAAACTATAAAGACCCTAAAACCCTTAAAACCCCTAAAAGCAAAAAAACACCAGAAAAACCGTAAAAACCTTCAAAATCCCTAAAAACCCTAAAACCCTAAAAAAATTAAAAATCCTAAAAAACGCCTAAAAATTCATGAAGGGGAAGCCGTTAAAAGTGGAAAATGGAGATTCTGGCAGAAAAATCCCTGAAAACATAAAAAACCCAAAAAACCTTGAAAAAACTCTAAACACCATAAAACCCCCTAAAACATTAAAAACTCCTAAAAACCTAATAACCACTAAAAAAATCAAAAACCCCTTAAAACCCCAAAAAACGCTGAAAACCTCTAAAAACCCTTTAAAACCCTATAAAAAACTATAAAAAACCTAAAAACCTAAAAAGACCCAAAAACCGTGAAAAACCCTGAAAACACTAGAAAACCCAAAAAAACCCTAAGAATCCTAAAATCCCTAATACCCTAAAGACCATAAAAACCCTAAAAACCCCTAAAATCCATGAAAACATAAAAAACCCTAAATATCATAAAATCACTAAAACCCATAAAAAACCTTCAAAACCCACTAAAAACTCTAAAAAACCTTAAAACCCCTAAAAAATTTAAAAATATAAAAAACCTTTAAAACCCTAAGAATCCTTAAATACCCGAAAAACCCTAAAGTTCCTAAAAACCTTAAAAACCCCTGAAAACCCCCCCAAAACCCTTGAAATCCTAAAAAACTCTAAAACCCATAAAAATCTTAAAAAACCCCTAAAAATCCTTGAAAATGTAAAAAACCCTAAAAAACTTAAATAACCATTGAAAACCATAAAAACCCATAAAAACCCGATAAACCCATAAGGACCATAAAAATCAAAAAATGCTCTAAAGACCCTTAAAACTCATAAAATGTAAAAAATTCTAAAAAACTAAAAAAAACCAAAAGACCCAAAAGACCCTAAAACCCTAAAAACCCTAAAAACCCCTAAAAACATGAAAACCCATAAAATCCCTCAAATTCATAAAGTCTCTAAAAACCATAAATATCCTAAAAACCCCTAAAAAGCCATGAAAACGTAAAAAAACTAAAAAAACCCTAACCCCCCCCCCCCTAAAAAGTTGAAAAAACCCTAAAACCCAAAAGGACCCTAAAAACCCTGAAGAAACCCTAAAACCCCATGAAAACCCCAAAAAATCCTTAAGAACCCAAAAAAACCCCTTAAAACCGTTAAAATCCTAAAAACCATAAAAATATATGAAAACGTAAAAAACCCTGAAAACTAAGAAAAACCCCTGAAAACCCAAAAAAACCCTAAAACCTTTTAAAAACCTAAAAACCCGTAAAAACTCAAAAAATTCACTAAAGACTCAAAAAACCCTTAAAACCCCTTGAAACATTAAAAAACTCTAAAAATCCTTTAAACCCCCAAAAGCTCAAAAAACCCTAAAAACCCTTGAAAAACCCTAAAATCCCTCAAAATCCCTAGAAACACTAAAAAATCTAAAAAACCATAATTTTTTTAAAAACCCCTAAAAATCCATTTAAATGTAAAAAACCCTAAAACGCTGAAAAACCCCTAAAAACCATCAATCCCCCTAAAAACCTTAAAAAACCCCAAAAACCCTAAAAAATCACTAAAAACTCCTAAAACGTTAAAAAAAACTCTAAAAAACCTTTAAACCCCAAAAGACCCTATAAACCTTGAAAAACCCTAAAAAACGATAAAACCCCCTAAAAACCCCCAAAATACATAAAAACTCTAAAAAACCCTAAAGACCATAAAAATCAAAAAAGGCAGCTAAAAATCCATGAAAATGTAAAAAACCTTAAAAACCCTGAAAAACCATAAAAACCCATAAAAACCATAAAAAACCCTAAAACCCCATAAAACCCTAAAAACACACTAAAAACTATAAAAACTCTTTAAACCCCTAAAAACATTAAAAAACTCTAAGAGACATTAAAACCCTAAAAAACTCGAAAAACACTAAAAACACAAAAAGACCCTAAAAACCTAAAACCCCTAAAAACCCTTGAAAACCCCTAAAACCCCTCAAAATCCTTAAAAACCATAAAACCCATAAAAATCCTAAAAAAATCCTAAGAATCCATGAAAATATAAGAAACCCTAAAAACCCCCTAAAACCCATAAAACCCCTAAAACCTTAAAAAACCAAAAAGACACTAAAAACCCTTAAAACCCCTAAACACCCAAAACAACAATAAAAACACTAAAAACCCTGAAACCCCTTAAAACCTCTGAAAAAGCCTAAAAAAACGAAAAATCCCTAAAACCCCTAAAAACCATAAAAGTCCCAAGAAACCCCTAAAAATCCATGAAAACATAAAACCCACTAAAAAACCTGAAAATCCCTAAAAACCATAAAACCCCTAAAAACATTAAAAACCATAAAACCCAAAAAGACGCTAAAACCCCAAAAGTCCCTAAATTCCCCTAAAAATCCATGAAAACGAAAAAAACCCTAAAAACCCATGAAAACGTAAAAACCCTAAAAACTCTTGAAAACCATAAATTCCCCTAAAAATCTTTAAAAACCCTAAAACCCCATAAAACCCACTAAAAACACTAGAAACACTAAAAAACATTAAAACCCCTAAAAACTTTAAAAAACTCTAAAAAATATTTAAAACCCTAAAAACTCAAAAAAAACCCTAAAAACCCTAAAAGATCCAAAAAACCAAAAAAATCTAAAACCCCCCTAAAAATCAATGAAAAAGTGAAAAACCCCGAAAACCCATGAAAACTATAAAAACCCCTAAAATCCTTCAAAACCATAAAAACCCAGGAAAACCCTAAAATCCCACTAAAAACTCTAAAACCCCTTAAAATCCCTAAAAAAGTTAAAAACAATAAAAAACCTAAAGCCCCCAAAAAAACTCAAAAAACCCTAAAACCCAAAAAGACCCCAAACCCCTAAAAACACTAAAAACCCAAAAACCCCATGAAAACCCCTAAAAACACTCACAATTCCTAAAACCCTAAAAACCTAAAAAACGTAAAAAAACCCCTAAAAATGTGAGAAACCTAAAAAACCATGAAAAACCCCTGAAAAAAATACAAACCCCTAAAAACAATAAAATCCCTAAAAACCCATAAAACCAACTAAAAACATTAAAAACCTAGAAAAAACCTAAAAACTCTAAAAATCCTTTAAAACCCTAAAAAACTAAAAAAAACCCTAAAAATCCAAAAAGAACTTAAATACCCTAAAAAACCCAAACCCCTAAAAACTCCTGAAAACCCCTAAAAACCCTCAATATCCATAAAAACCGTAGAAACCATAAAAATCCAAAAAACCCCTAAAAATCCATAAAAACGTAAAAACCCAAAATAACCTTAAAACCCCCCTGACAACCATAAGACAGCCCCCCCCCCCCCCCGAAACCATAAAAGACCCTAAAAACCCATAAAATCCTTAAAAACCCACTAAAAACTCTAAAAAAACTATAAACCCCTAAAACTGTCAAAAAAATCTAAAAAACCTTAAAACCACAAAAAAACTCAAAAAAACCCTAAAAACTCCAAAAGACCCTAAAATCTCTTAACACCCTAAAAACCCTAAAAACCCAAAAAACCGATGAGAACCTTAAAACCCATCAAAATCCATAAAACCCAAAAAACCCATAAAAAACTAAAAAACCCCCTAAAAACCCTTAAAAAAACCTTGAAAATCATAAAAACCTTAAAAACCCTAAAAGCTCATAAAACCCTAAAAACCAACTAAAAACTCTAAATACCCTTAAAAACTCTAAAAAATTTAAAAAAATCTAAGTAACCTTAAAAAACTAAAAACTATAAAAACCATAAAACCCCAAAAGACCCTAAAAACCCTAAAAACCCTGAAAAGAAAAAAACCCCTAGAAAAACTTTAGAAACCTTCAAAATCCCTAAAAACCCGAAAACCCTAAAAAATTTAAAAATCCTAAAAAATTCCTAAAAATCCACGAAGGGAAGCTGTTGAAAGTGGAAAATGAATATCCAGGCATAAAAATCCATGAAAACATAAAAAACCCAAAAACCCTTGAAAAACCTCTAAACACCATAAAACTTTAAAATCTCCTAAAAACCCAATAACGACTGAAAAAATCAAAAACCCCTTAAAACCTCTAAAAATGCTGAAAAACTATAAAAACCCTTTAAAACCCTAAAACAAAATATAAAAAACTCTAAAAAACCCCAAAACCCAAAAGACCCTAAAACCGTGGAAAACCCTAAAAACACCAGAAAACCCAAAAAAAACCTGAGAATCCCTAAAATCCCTAAAACCCTAAAGACCATAAAAACCTAAAAAATCCCTAAAATCGAAGAAAACAAAAAATCCCTAAACACCATAAAACCCATAAAACCCATAAAAACCGTAAGAACCCACAAAAAACCCTAAAACCCCAAAAAAACCCCATAAAACCCACAACAAACTCTAACAACCGTTAAAACCCCTAAAAACGTTAAAAAATATAAAAAACCTTTAAAAATCTAAGAATCCTTAAATGCCCTAAAAATCTCAAAAAACCCTAAAGTGCCTAAAAACCTTAAAAACACTTGAAAACCACAAAACCCCTTGAAATCCCAAAAAACCCTAAAACCCATAAAAATATTAAAAACCCCCTAAAAATCCATGAAAATGTAAAAAACCCTAAAAACCCATTAAAATCACAAAAAGCTCTAAAACCCCATAAAACTCATAAAAATGTTAAATATTCTAAAAAACTAAAAAACCTAAAAACCCAAAAGACCCTAAAAACCCTAAAAACCCTAAAACCCCCTAAAACCCCTAAAAAACATGAAACCCCGAAAATCCCTCAAATCCATAAAGACCCTAAAAACCATAAATATCCTAAAAAACCCCTAAAATCCATGAAAACGTAAGAAAACTAAAAAAACCCCTAAAAACCCCTTAAAAACTCAAAAAAAACCCTAAGACCGAAAAGGACCCTAAAACCCCTGAAGAAACCCTAAAAACCCCTGAAAATCCCCCCAAGTCCTTAAAAACCCAAAAAAAACCCTAAAACCGCTAAAATCCTAAAAAATCCCAAAAAATACATGAAAACATAAAAAACCATGAAATCCAAGAAAAACCCCTAAAGACCAAAAAAACCCCAAAAAACCTTAAAAAACCTAAAAACTAGTAAAAACCCTAGAAAATCACTAAAGATTCTAAAACCCTTAAAACCTCTTAAAACATTAAAAAACTCTAAAAATCCTTAAAACCCCTAAAAACTCAAAAAAAAAAACCCTTCAACCGAAAAAACCCAAAAAATCCAAAAAACCCTTGAAAAACCCTAAAATCCCTCAAAATCCCTAGAAACAGTAAAAAATCATAAAAACCATAAAATTTTTAAAAACCCCTAAAAATCCATGAAAACGTAAAAAACCCTAAAACCCTAAAAACCCCATGAAAAGCATCAATACCCCTAAAGCCCCCCTAAAAACTCTAAAAACCCTCACAACCCCTAAAAACATTAAAAAACCCTTAAAAACCTTAAAACCCCTAAAAACTCGAAAAAAACCCCTAAAAACCCAAAAGACCCTAAAAACCTTGAAAATACCTAAAAACCTAAAAACCCCTAAAAACCCCTAAAAACACACAAATCCCCTAAAAAACATAAAAATCCCTAAAAATAATAAAATCCTAAAAAACACCTAAAAATCTGTGAAATTGTAAATAACACTAAAAACCCCTAAAAACCCCTGAAAACCATAAAACCCTTACAATATTTAAAAACCTAAAAACCCATAAAAACCTTAAAAACAACTAAACATCTAAGAACCCTAAAACCCACTAAAAACATCTAAAAACTCTAAAAAGCCTTAAAACTCCAAAAAAGTCAAAAAATACACTAAAAACCCCAAAAGATGCTAAAAACCCTGAAAACCCCTAAAATCCCTCAAAATTTCAAAAAACCCTAAAACCCTAAAAACATAAAAATCCTAAAAACCTCTAAAAATCCATGAAATGGTAAAAAAGCATAAAAATCCAAAAAAGCCCTTTAAAACCATAAATTCACCTAAAAAGCTTAAAAACTGTAAAAAATATTAAAACACCTAAAACAACTAAAACTCTAAATACCCTTACAACCCTAAAAATGTTAAAAACTCTAAAAGCCTTAAAATCCCTAAAAACTCAAAAAATATCTAGAAAACCCGAAAAGATCCTAAAAACCCTAAAACCCCTTGAGAAACCATAAAAACCCTCAAAATCCCTAAAAACCCTAAAAACCCAAAAAAAACCATAAAAAACCTAAAAAACTCTTATGAATAAATGAAAATGTAAAAAAATCCCTAAAAACCCTAAAACCCCCCTTGAAAAACCATAAAACCCCCTCAAACCCTTAAAACCCCAAAACAACTAAAAACTCTAAACCCCTAAAACCTAAAAAGACCCAAAAACCCTAAAAACCAACTAATAACTCTAAAACTCTAAAAACCCATAAAATCCTAAAATACTAAAAACCCCTAAAAACCCAAAAACACCATAAAAACCATGAAAACCCCTAAAACCCCCCAAAAAACCTTGAAAAACCCCAAAACCCCTCAAAACCCCCAAAAACTCTAAAAACCCTAAAAACCATAAAAATCCAAAAATTACCTTAAAAATCAATGAAAATGTAAAGAAACCCTAAAAACCCTAAAAATCCCCCAAAACCATAATGACTACTAAAAATCTTAAAAAACCCATAAAACCACTAAAAATTCACTAAAAACTCTAAAAATTCTTAAAACGCCTAAAAATATTAAAAACTCTAAGAAACCATAAAACACCTGAAAACAAAAAAAACCCTAAAAACCAAATAGACGCTAAAAACACCGAAAACCCCAAAAAACCATCGAAATCCCTAAAGACACTAAAAAACCCTAAAACCCATAAAAATCCAAAAAAACGTAAAAAACCCTTAAAACCATAAAACCCCCTAAAACCCCCTAAACCCCCCAAATCCCTAAAAACCCAAAACACCCTAAAACCACAAAAATCCATGAAAACATAGAAAACCCGAAAAACCCTAAAAAACCCCAGAAAACCACAAAACCCCTTAAAACCATAAAAAATCCTAAAAACCCAAAAAACCACTAGAAACTCTAAAAACCCCTAAAACCCCTAAAAACATTAAAAATCTCTAAAAACCTTAAAAACTCAAAAAACTCAAAAAAAAACCAAAAATACCCTAAAATCTCTAAAAACCCCCAAAAACCCTAAATCCCCTAAAATGCTAAAAGCTCTCAAAATCCCTAACAACCCTAAAAGACCATAAAAAACCAAAAAACCACTAAAAATCCATGAAAACATAAAAAACCCTAAAACCTTAAAAACCCCGAAACCCCCCCTGAAAACCATAAATACCCTTAAACCCCCATAAAAACCATAAAAACCCACTAAAAACTCTAAAAACCCTTCAAAACCTTCAAAACCTTAAAAATGCTAAAAAATTATAAAAACCTTAAAAACACTAAAAACCCCCAAAATCCCTAAAAACCCAAAAAAAACCTAGAAAATCCTTAAAAACCCACAAAATCCATAAAAACCATAAAAATCCTATAAACACCCTAAAAACCCATGAAAACGTAAAAAACCTGAAAAGCCCCTGAAAACCATAAAAACCCCTAAAAAGATTTAAAAACCCTAAAACCCCATTAATACCCAAAAAAACTACTAAAATATCTAAAAACCATTAAAATCACTTAAAAATGTTAAAAAACTCTTAAAAATCTTAAAACCCATAAAACTCCTAAAAATCCAAAAAGCCCTAAAAACACTAAAACCCCCAAAAAAACCCATAAAACCCACAAAATAATTAAAAACTCTAAAAACCCTAAAAACCATAAAAATCCTAAAAGTCCTCTAAAAATCCATGAAAAGGTAAAAAAACCATAAAAACCCTAAAAACCCTGAAAAACCATAAAAACAATAAAACCTCATAAAAACCCTAAAAACCGCTAAAACTCTAAAAACCCTTTAAACCCCTAAAAACGTTTAAAAAATATAAAACACCTTAAAACCCCTAAAAAACTCAAAAAAACCCTAAAACCAAAAAAACCCTAAAAACCCTTAAAACCATTGAAAACCCTAAAAACCATAAAAATCCAAAAAAATCTTAAGAATCCATGAAAATGTAAAAACCTTTGAAAACCCTGAAAACCCCCCTAAAAACATTAAAAATCCAAAAACCACTAAATACTCTAAAAACCCTCAAAACACCTAAAAACCCCAAAAAACCATAAAAACCCTAAAACCCCTAGAACCCCTTAAAACCTCTAAAAAAGCCTAAAAACTCTCAAAATCCCTAAAACCCCCTAAAAACCATAAAAATCATAATAAACCCCTAAAAATACCTGAAAAATTAAAAAGCCCTGAAAACCCCCCAAAACCATAAAACCCCTAAAAACCTTAAAAACCCAAAAGACCCTAAAACCCTAATAAAATCCTGAAAACCCAGAAAAAAACTCTAAAACCCCTAAAAATCTTGAAAAACTCTAAAAATCTTAAAAAACCCTAAATAGCATAAAAAACCTCAAAAAACCCTAAAAACCCTAAAAACCCTTGAAAACCAAAAAATTCCCCGAATACCTTAAAAAACTCTAAAACCCCATAAAAACCACGAAAAAGACTAAAAATCTTTAAAACCCTAAAAATGTTAAAAAAACTCTAAAACCCCTTAAAACCCCTAAAAAATTCAAAAAACCCCTACAAACCCAAAAAGATCCTAAAAAACCTGAAAAACCCTATAAACCAATGAAAACCCTTAAAAGCTCTCAAAATCCCTAAAATCCCTGAAAAACATAAAAACCCCTAAAAATCTTAAAAAATCCTAAAAACCACTCATGTTTTCTCTTTTCTAGTCTATCACGGATGTGGCGACTGCTCTTGGCTGATTGGTTTTGTGATGATAGGGTATTGTTGCTTGGGTTGCTGGGTGATGGGTTTCAGAGATGCCTTTTTTGGTTTGGTAGCTTCTAACTGCTTGTGTTGGGGAGGAGTTTTTTTGTACTTCGGGTTCTAGTTATCGTTCAGCGGGCTGTGTTGGGCTTGCAGGTTGGTGGCGTGTTGTTTCATTCTTGGCTAGGGTGCGTCTAGCTGTGGACTTGTGTAGAAGCTTGCTTGTGGATTGGAATAGTGGAGTGCAGAATGCTAGTCTTTGGCTTGGGTTTTGCTTCTTTATTTTTGTTGTTTTTGTCCTTCGGGTTGGTTGTTTCACCTTTGGGTGATAGTTTTCACTTCAATTCCTTTTCCCTTTTATATATCATGATCTATTTATCTTATAAAAAACCCAAAAAAACGTTATAACCACAAAAAATTCTAAAAACCCATAAAACCCCTTAAAAAAAATTAAAACTCTAAAAAACCTTTAAATCCCGTAAAAAATCAAAAAAAACCTAAAACCCTAAAAGACTCCAAAAACCCTAAAACCCACTGAAAACCCCTAAAAGTCCCCAAAAGCCCTAAAAACCCTAAAAAATTAAAAACCCTAAAAAATCCATGAAAACATAAAAACCCATAAAAACACCAAAAAACCCTAAAAAGCATAAAAACCCCTAAAAACTATAAAAACCCCCAAAAATCCATAAAAACCCTAAAACCACTAAAAACACTAAAATTCTTAAAATCTCTAAAAATGTTAAAACTTTCTAAAAACCTTAAAACCCAAAAAAAACTAAAAAAACCTTAAAAGTCAAAAAATAACCTAAAAATACTAAAAAAATCAAAAAAACTAAAATCCCTTAAAACCCTAAAAACCATAAAAATCCTAACACCCTAAAAATCCATGAAACTGTAAAACCCTTAAAAATAATGAAAAACCCTTAAAAACCATATAACCCCCTAAAAACCTTAAAAACCCCTAAAAACCTTAAAAACACCTAAAAATTCATAAAACCATAAAACCACTAAAAACCCTTAAAAATCCTAAAACCCCTCAAAATCCTTAAAATCCCTAAAAACCCTAAAATCCAAACCCCCCCTAAAAATCAATGAAAATATAAAAGTACCTAAAACCCTAAAACGCCCTCAAAACCATAAAACCCTTAAAAATACAAAAAAAAAATCTATAAACCCCTAAAATATTCCAAAACTCCCTTAAATACCCTTAAAAACTTAAAAAACCCTAAAAACACAAAAAAAACCCTAAAAAACCCAAAAAACCTTAAAACCCCTTAAAACCCCTGAAAACCCTAAAAGTCCTAAAAATTGCTAAAAACCCTAAAAACCATAAAAATCTTTAAAAAACCCTAAAAATTCATGAAAATGTATAAAACCCTAAAAACCCAGAAAACCCCCCAAAAACAATAAAGACACCTAAAAACCATAAAAACCAAAAAAACCCATAAAAACCCATAAAAACTCTAAAAACCCATAAAACCCCTAAAAATGTTAAAAACTCAAAAGAACAAAAAAACCCCCAAAAGACCCTAAAAATATTGAAAACCGCTAAAAACCCTAAAAGCCCGTGAAAACCCCTAAAACCCTCAAAATCGTTAAAAACCCTAAAAACACTAAAAATTATAAAAATCCTAAAAACACCCTAAAAAGCCATTAAAATGTTAAAAACCCTAAAAACCCAAAAAAACCCCTAGAAACCACAAAACCCAGAAAAAGATAAAGAAACCCTGAAAACCGATAAAAATCCTAAAACCATTAAAAACTATAAAAATCCTTAAATCCCCTAAAAACGTTAAATTTTTTTAAAAACCCTTAAAACCCCTAAAAAGATAAAAAACCTAGAAGACAACAAAAACCCTAGAACCCCTCTCAAGCCCCCAAAACCCCTTAAAATCCCTTAAAACGATAAAAATCCTAATCCCCCCTAAAAATCCATGAAATCTTTAAAAACATTAAAAACCCTAAAAAGCACTGAAAGCCATGAAAACCTCTAAAAACCATAAAAACCCTAAAACCCTAAAAATCACTAAAAACTCTAAAAATCCTTAATACCCACAAAAATGTTAAAAAACTCTAGAAAACCTTAAAAACCCTAAAAAATCCTAAAAACCCTAAAAGCCATAAAAAAATCCTACACACCCTCAAAATCCCTAAAAGGCTAAAAGCCTTAAAAGCCATAAAAATCATAAAAAACCGAAAAAAATACTTGAGAATGTAAAATACACTAAAAACCCAAAGAAAACTTAAAAACCCCTAAAAACTATAAAAAACCAAAAAAACCCATAAAAACACAAAAAAAGACTAAAAAACCTTAAAACCCTTTAAACCCCTTAAAATATTCAAAATTCTAAAAAACTTTAAAAACCCAAAAAAAACTCAAAAATACCCTAAACCCCCCTAAAAAACCCTAAAAAACTCTAAAAACCTTCAAAATACCTAAAACCCTAAAAACCCTTAAAACCATAAAAACCCTAAAAACCCTAAAAATCATGGATACCATAAAAACCTTTAAACCCCATAAAACCCTAAAGAGCACTAAAAACTTTGAGAACCCTTTAAACACCTAAAAACGTTATAAAAAATAAAAAACCTTAAAAACCCAAAAGGTTGTAAAAACCCTGAAAACCCCTTAAAACCCTAAAACCCCCTAAAAACCCTAAAGACCCTAAAAAACCCCTGAAAACCATAAAAACCCTTAAAAACCTAAAAACCACCAAAAACCCATAAAACCCTTAAAATAAAAAAAAACTCTAAAAATCCTTAAAACCACAAAAAAGGTTCAAAAACTCCAAAAAACCTTAAAAGCCCTAAAATGCCCAAAAAACCCCTTAAAACCAAAAGGTCCATAAAACTCTAAAAACCCTAAAAAACTCTAAAAACCTTCTAAATCCCTAAAACCCTAAAAACCATAAAAATCCAAAAAACCCTAAAAATCAATTAAAGCTTAAAACCCCTAAAACCCCTAAAAAATTCATGGATACCATAAAAACCTTTAAACCCCATAAAACCCTAAAAACCACTAAAAACTATGAAAACCCTTCAAACACCTAAAAACGTTATAAACACTAAAAACCATAAAAACCCAAAAAGGTTGTAAAAACCCAGAAAACCCCTTAAAACCCTAAAACCCCCTTAAAACCCCTAAAAACCCTAAAACCCCTAAAAATGATAAAAATCATAAAAAACCTATAAAAACCAATGAGAATGTAAAAAACCCTAAATACGCTAAACCCCCAAAAAAGTTAAAAAACCCCAAAACCCCAAAAAAAGTTAAAAACCCAAAAAACTGAAAAACCATAAAATAACTCAAAAAAAACACAAAAAACACTATAAATCCCTGAAATCCCTAAAACTCCAAGAAAAATCCTAAAAACCATCAATATCCCTAAAAATTAAAAACCCTGAAAACCCCTTAATAACATAAAAACCCTAAAACCCACTAAAAGTCTAAAAAACCTTAAAACCCCTAAAAACATTAAAAAACTTGAAAAACACAAAAAAACCCTAAAAACTCAAAAAAAAAACAAATCCCAAAAACCCTTGAAAATCTCTAAAAACCCTTAAAACCACTAAAAAACCCTAAAAACCCTCAGAATCCCTAAAAACCCTAAAACCCATAAAAATCATAAGAAACCCCTAAAAATCCATGAAAACATAAAAAAACCTTAAAAAGCTAAAAAAAACCCTAAAATCCATAAACCCCATGAAAACCTTAGAAAACCCTAAAAACCAAAAAAGACCTTAAAACCCCTAAAAGTCCCTAAAACCCCTAAAAACCCCTAAAAACAATAAAAATCCTAAAAGACCCCTAAGAATAAATGAAAATGTAAAACAACCCTGAAAACCCCCTAAAAATCTTAAAAACAATAAAACCATAAACCCCCTAAAAGTCCAGTAAAAACTCTAAAACCCCTTTAAACCCCTAAAAATGTTAAAAAAATCTTAAAATCCTTTAAAACCCTAAAAACTCAAAAATACCCAAAAAACCCAAAAAGGCCCTAAAAACCTTTAAAACCCCTAAAAACTCTTTAAAACTCATAAACCCTCAAATTCCCTAAAAACCCTAAAACCTATAAAAATCCAAAAAAACCCTAAAAACTCTGAAAAACCCCTAAAAATCATAAACACCCCTCAAAACGTTAAAAATCTATAAGAAACCTTTAAAACCCTAAAAAACACAAAAAATCCCTGAAACCAAAAAGATTGTGAAACCATTGAAAAGACTGAAAAACCAAAGAAAACCTGAAAACCCCTAAAACCACTAAGAATCCCTGAAAAACCTAAAAAACCTAAAAACCATAAAAATCGTAAAACCCCCCTAAAAATCCATGAAAATGTAAAAAACCCTAAAAGCACAATAAAAAGCTTAAAACCCCATAAAACCCATAAAAACCCTAAAAAAACTAAAAACTCTAAAAACCCTTAAAACCATAAAAACGTTAAAAAACTCTAAAAAACCTTGAAACCCCTAAATACTCAAAAAAACCACTAAAACCCTAAAAGACACAAAAAACTCTAAAAATACCTAAAAACCCTAAAACCCCTAAAAACCCTACTAACGTTCAAAGTCCCTAAAAACCATAAAAATTCCAAAAACCCTTAAAAATACTAGAAAATGTAAAAACCCCTAAAAACCCTGAAACCCCCAAAAAATCCATAAAACCTCCGGCTCCGATTCTTCTGCTTGGCCTCACCCTGTCTCGTCGTCAGCTTGGCGTGCACCAGTGTTTCGAAGTCGGATCTAGCGGCTTGGAGGGAGGGGGGCCTTGTGTTTCTGGTTTTCTTGCGTTGCTTTGGTTTGATGGGTAGTTTGGTTTGTTGAAATGGTTTGATTTGATTTGCTTGGGTCAGAATTTGATGGTAATGTTGGTGTTGGTGAAAAAAAAATGCTGCTGGAGTGGAAGTGGGATGCTGGGGGATGTTTGGTGGTCGAAAGAGGTGCTAGCTGTCTGAAAATGAGGATGCAGGTTGCTGGTTTGTTGTGGATGCTGGTTGGCTGGTTGCTGCTGCTGGATGTTGTTTGCTGCTGTAGTCTGAATGCTGGTTGTTGGTTAGCTGTGAGCTGCTGGATGCTGGTACTGGTTGGATGTGGTGTGATGATGCTGCGGTTTTGTCTGTTTTTGTGCTTTTTTCTTTCTTTATTTTTCTTTCTTTGGCGTGGGTTGTAAGGGTTTTTGGGTGTGGGTCGTTCGACCCCTCCCCTCCCTTGTCTGCAGTGTTTGTGTCTTTTTGTTTAATAAATTTTGGGGGTGCAAGGAATAGCCTGGACCCGAGCTTTCTTTGCCCTAAAAACCTTAAAAACCACTAAAACCTCATAAAAACCCAAAAAACCACTAAAAACTCTAAAACCCTTAAAACCCCTAAAAATGTTAAAAACTCTAAAAAACCTTAAAAAAACTAAAAACTATAAAAAAACCTGAAAACCACATGAAAAATTCTGAAACCCCTAAAACCTCAAACTCCCTAAAAAACCTAAAAACTGCAAAAACCATAAATATCCTAAAAAACCACAAAAAATCCATCAAAACATAAAAATACTAAAAACACTAAAAACCCCTTAAAAACCATAAAACCCCTAAAAACCCAAAAAACCACTAAAAACTCTTAAAATCATTTAATCCCCAAAAAATGTTAAAAAAATATAAAAAACCTTCAAAACCCTAAAAAAGTAAAAAAAAACCCCTAAAACCCCTAAAAGACCCTAAAACCCTCAAAACCATCAAAATCCTAAAAAAAATAAAAATCAAAGAAAACGTAAAAAAACCTAAACGACCCCTAAAAACTATAAAACCCACTAAAAACCTTTAAAAGTCTAAAACCCCATAAAAACCTAGACAATAAGTAAAAACCCTAAAAACCCTAAAAACTCAAAAAAACCATAAAACCCTAAAAAAATAAAAAATAAACTTAAAACCCCAAAAGACCGTAAAAACCCTGAAAAAATCTAAAACCCCTGAAAACCACTAAAAACACTCAAAATCCCTAAAACCCCTAAAAAACCTAAAAGTCCTACAAAATTGGAAAAAAACTTGAAAGCCAAAAAAACCCCTAAAAACCCTAAAAACAATAAAAACTCTAAAAACCCTTAATAACTTTAAAACTCTAAAAAAACATTAAAAACCTTTAAAAGCTCAATAAAAAGGAAAAAGTCCCTTAACTCCCAAAAAACCCCTAAAACCCCTAAAAACCCTAAAAACTATAATAACCATAAAAATCCCTAAAAACCTTAAAAACCCTAAAAACCATAAAAATCCTAAAAACCCATAAAAATTCATTAAAACGTAAAAAACCCTAAAAACTCTAAAAAACCCCTAAAAATTATATAACCCCTTAAAACCTAAAAAAACCTTAAAAACCATAAAAACCAATAAAACCAATAAAACCCACTAAAAACTCTAAAAGCCCTTGAAAAAACCTGAAAACCCTCAAAATCCCTAAAAACCCAAAAAAACCCTAAAAACCCTAAAATCCCTAAAACCCATAAAAACACCTAAAAACCCAAAAAAACCCTAAAAACAACTAAAAACTCTTTAATCCCCTAAAAACGTTACAAAATTATAAATAACTTTAAAACCCTAAAAACCATTAAAAACCTTTAAATCCCTCAAAATCCCGAAAAACCCGTAAAAATCCTATAACCTAAAAATCCATGAAAACATAAAAAAACCTAAAAACCCATAAAACCGCCTAAAAACCTAAAAACCCCTAAAAACCAATAAAAACCCTAAAAACTCTAAAAACCCTTTAAACCCCTAAAAATATAAAAAAACTCTAGAAAACTTTAAAAACCCTAAAAAACTCAAAAAACCTTTAAAACCCAAAAAGACCCTAAAAACCCTAAAAAACCCCCAAAAATATTAAATCCCTCAAAATTGCAAAAAAAACCATAAAACGCTAAAAAGAATAAAAACCTTAAAACACCCTAAAAACCCATAAAAAGATAAAAAATCCTAAAACTCTAAAAAACCCATGAAAAACTTAAAAAACCCTAAAAACCATAAAAACCCTAAAAAATACTGAAAACTCTAAAAACTGTTAAACCCCATAAAAACGTCAAAAAACTCAAAAAACCCAAAAAAACCCTAAAAAACTCAAAAAACTCCAAAAGCCAAAAATTCCCAAAAATACCCTGAAAATCCCCCAAAACCCTGAAAACCCATAAAAGCCCTCAAAATCCCTAAAAACCTTAAAAGACCCTAAAACTAAAAAAAACCTAGAAAACCAAAAAAAATCTTTGAAAACATAAAACCCCTGAAAACCACAAAACCCCAAAAAACATTAAAAACCCTAAAACCTTTAAAAACTATAAAAACCCACTAAAAACTCTAAAAACCCTTTAAACCCCTAAAAGCGTTAAAAACTCTAAAAAAAGCTTAAAACCCCTAAAAACTCAAAAAAACCCTAAACCCAGCTAGAAACTATAAAAACCCTTAAAACCCTAAAAATCCTAAAAAACTCTAAAAAACCTTAAAAACTAAAAAAACTGAAAAAAATCCAAAAAGACACTTAAACCCTTAAAACACTAAAAACCCTAAAAACCTCAAAAAAACTCTAAAACCCCTCAAAATCCCTAAAAACCATAAAAAACACAAAAACCCATAGAAATCCTAAAACCCCACTAAAAACCAAGAAAACATAAAAAAACCCTAAAACCCTGAAAAGCCCTTGAAAACTATAAAACCCCTAAAAATCCATAAAAACCCAAAAACCACAAAAAACTCTAAAAACTCTTTAAACACCTAAAAACATTAAAAACTCTAAAAAACCTTAAAACCTTAAAAAACTCAAAAAACACTAAAAACCAAAAAAGACCCTAAAACCCAAGAAAACCCCTCAAAATCCTTGTAAAACCCTAAAACCCCTTAAAATCTTAAAAACCCTAAAAAACCATAAAATCCTAAAACCCCCAAAAACTCTATGAAAATGTAAAAAAGACCCAAAACCCCCAAAAAACCCGCAAAACCATAAAATCCTAAAAACATTAAAAAACCCAAAAACCCATAAAAACCCTAAAAATCCTAAAACCATAAAAACACTAAAAACACAAAAAAACCCCAAAACCCAAAAAGACGTTAAAATCCCTGAAAACACTAAAAACCTTTAAAAACCCCTAAAATCCCTCAAAAACCATAAAATACCTAAAAATCTAAAAACCTAAAAACCATAATAATCCTAAGAAACCCATAAAAATCCATGAAAACGTAACAAACCCTAAAAACCCTAAACCCCCCTAGAAAACCATGATAACCCCTAAAACCCTAAAAATACCCTAAAAACCTATAAAACCCTAAAAAAATTACTAAAAACACTAAAAACCCTTAAAACCCATTAAAATGTTAAAAAAATCAAAATCTTAAAAACCAAAAAGAATTAAAAAAACCCTAAAAATCCAAAAAGACCCTAAAAACCCTAAAAACCCCCAAAACCCATAAAAACCCTTAAAACCCTGACAACCCTCAAATTCCCTAAAAAATAATAAAAAAACCTTAAAAACCATAAAAGTCCTAAAAAACCTCTAAAACCCCTAAAAATCAAATGAAAACTATAAAATCCTTAAAAAACTTAAAAAGACCTAAAAAAACATAAAAACCTAAAAAACCACTAAAAACTCTAAAAATCCTTAAAACCCCTAAAAACGTGAAAAACTCTAAAAACCATAAAAACCCTCAAAAAACCCCTAAAACCCCATAAAAACCGTAAAAGTCCAAAACCCCCAAAAAACACACGAAACCCCCTAAAAATATCAAAATCCATAAAAATCCTAAAAGTCCCTAAAAACCATAAAAATCCATAAAACCACTAAAAATCCATGAAAGGGCAAAAATCCCTAAAAACTTTGAAACCCCCTGAAATTATAAAAACCCCTAAAGAGATTAAAAAGTCGTAAAAACCCATAAAATCTATAAAAACCAACAAAAAAACTCTAAAAACCATTAAAACCCCTAAAAACGTTATAAAACTCCAAAAAATCTTAAAAGCAAAAAAAAAACTCAAAAAAAACCAAAAAGACCCTAAAACCCATAAAAACCCCTAAAAACCCTAAAACCCTCAAAATCCATAAAAACCCTAAAAACCATACAAATCCACAAATACCCTAAAAATCCATGAAAACATAAAAACCCTAAAAAACTCTAAAAACACCCTTAAAACCATGAAACCCCTAAAAATAGTAAAAACTCCTAAAAATGAATAGATGCCCTAAACCACTAAAAACTCTAAAAACCTTAAAACACCTAAAAACTTTAAAAAACTTTAAAAACCTTTAAAAAAACACAAAAAACCCTAAAAACCTAAAAAGACTCTAAAAATTTAGAAAACACAAAAAAAAACTTAAAACCCTCAAAATGCCTGAAAACCCCTAAAAATCGACAAAATCCCTAAAAACTCTAAAACCCCTAAAAACCATAAAAATCCTAAAAAACTCTTAAAAATCCATGAAAATGTAAAAACCCATAAAAACCCTGAAAACCATAAAACCCCGTAAAATCCTTAAAAACACTAAAAAACAACAAAACACTAAAAAACCAATAAAAACTCTAAAAACCCTTAAAACCTCTAAAATGTTAAAAAACTCTAAAAACCCTTTAAATCCCCTAAAAAACTCAAAAAAGTTAAAAACCTAAAAGACCCTAAAAAACCTAAAAACCCAAAACCCCCTGAAAAACCCTAAAACCCCTCAAAATCCCTAAAAACCATAAAAATCATATAACCACACTAAAAATTCATGAAAAGGTAAAAATCCCTAAAAACCCTTGAAAATCATAAAACCTCTAAAAACCATAAAAACCCCAAAACCTTTAAAACCCCTAAAGACGTTAAAAACTCTACAAACCCTAAAAAACCCTGAAAACCATAAAAATCCATAAACCCCAAAAGACTCTAAAAACCCTGAAAAACCATAAAACCGTAAAAATCCCTAAAAACCCTAAAAACCATAAAAATCCTAAAAACCCATAAAAATCCACGAAAATATTAAAAACCCTAAAAACACTGAAAACCCCCTAAAAACCATAAAACCCCTAAAAACCATAAAAACCCTTAAAAACCCATAAAAACCCTAAAACCACTGAAAACTCTAAAACTCCTTAAAACCCCTTAAAACCACTAAAAATGTTAAAAACCCTAAAAACCATTAAAACCTCAAAAATTGAAAAAAAACTAAAAACCCAAAATTACCCTAAAAACCCTGAAAACCCTAAAAACATCTAAAAAACTTAAAAACCCTCAAAATACCTAAAACCCTAAAAAAACTACAAACCATAAAAATCCAAAAAAACCCTAAAAATCCATGAAAACATAAAAACCCTAAAAAATCTTTAAAAACCCTAAAACCACTAAAAGCCTTTAAAAAACCCTAAAACCTCTAAACCCCCTAAAAGCCTTAAAAACCCTAAAACCACTAAAAACTATAAAAAGCCTTAAAACCCCAAAAAACTTTAAAAAACTATAAAGAATCTTAAAAACCCAACAAAACTCCAAAAAAAATAAAAAACCACAAAAGACCCAAAAAAAACCAGAAAACCTCTAAGAGCCACAAAAACCACTTAAAAAACCTAAATACCCTAACAATCCTTAAAAACCATAAAAATCCCAAAAAAAACTCTAAAAATCCCTAAAAGCGTAAAAACCCTAAAAACTGCCGAAAAATCATAAAAACCCCTAAAAACCTTTAAACCCCTAAAACCCATAAAAATCCTAAAAATGACTAAAAACTCTAAAAACCCTAAAAACTCTAAAAGGGTAAAGAAAATACAATGGCTAATGCACTTTCACGTAGATATTCTCTCTTATCTTTGCTGGACTCTAAACTCCTTGGTTTTGAAAACATTAAGGATTTATATTCCACTTATACATGTTTTGGGGAACCTTTTGGTCATTGCAAACCTAGAGTTAGTTGGGAGAAGTTTTATTTGAATGATGTATTCTTATTTCGGATTGATAAGATTTGTATTCTCAATTGCTCTATCCCTTTACTTTTACTAAAGAAGACAAATTATGGTGGGTTAATGGGACATTTTAGTGTTGCAAAGACTTTAATAATTATAAGTGATCATTTTTATTAGCCTAGGATATCTAGAGATGTTGAAAAATTTGTGATAAATTGCATTGTCTTCCATAAATCCAAATCTAAACTGAACCCACATGAATTATATATGCCCCTCCCAATCCCCAACACCCCTTGGGAGGACATACCAATGAAATTTATTGTGGGATTACCAAGGACCAAGAGGGTGAGATTCCATTTTTTGTGGTGGATCATTTTTCTAAAATCGAACATTTTATTCCTTGTCACAAAACAAATGATGCCACTAATATTGAAACACTTTTATTTTAGGAAGTAGACAAACTCTAGGGAATTCAAAGGATGATTTTATTGGATTACGACACAAAATTCCTTAGTTACTTTTGGAAGACCTTGAAGAGAAAACTGGGTACAAAGTTGCTATTTTCCACTAATTTTCATTCGAAAACTGATAGGAAAACAAAGGTGGTGAATCATACACTACCATCTCTTCTATGAACAATTTCCATGAAGAATCTCAAGAATTTGGAGGATTGTAAGCCACATGTGGAATTCACATATAACATAGCTAAGCATTCCACTACTCAATATTCTCTATTTTAAATTGTTTACGGTTTTAACCCCCTTGCCCCTATTTATCTATTTCCTTTACCTTTCCAGGAATCAAATAATATGGATGCGAAAGGGCGTGAAGAATTCACCAAGCAACTCCATGAAAATGTAAGGAAAAATAACAAGCGAATGACCCAGAAATACATTGATCTTGCAAAAAAGGGTCGCAAGCAAGTGTTGTTCAAACCTGATGACTTAGTATGGATATTTTGCGAAAGGAAATATTTCCCAACAAGCAGAAATAAAAACTCATTCCTTGAGAAGACAAACCTTTCTGAGTTCTCAAGAATATTAACAAAAATGCTTACCAGATAGCTCTTCCAGGTGAGTATGGTGTTAAGTGTCACTTTCAATGTTTTTGATCTTTCTCCTTTTTTGGGTGTAGATGATGAAGAGTCGTGGATGACTCCTTTTAAATAGGGGGAGGATGATGAGAACCGTGTTGAAGTCACTAAGTCGATTGCCCAGGTGGAGGAGTTGGATTTGCAAGGCTCGATGATGTGAGGGAGATTTAAGAAGTTGAATGCAACAATGGGTGTCCATATCATTTCACTAATGGTCTTATGGATCTCTCCTTGCATGGATGGAGAAAATGGGCCTAGTATATCACTTATTCAGGCCCAAACAAAATGTTTAAAGCTTGTCCCACACAGTTGCATGAATTTTGGAAACCTTGCCCAAGATTCTAGAATGGCATATTTTGACCCCAAAGTCAAATCTGGGGGGCTAGGCACTCAAAATCAAATCCTGCGGGCTATAGTTGGAAAGTTGTGTGCTACTTTTCCAAAAAAAATTGGTAGACTTTATCTTTTTTAATTTAAGGGAACAAAGTAGGTTTATCCTTTACGACTTTAGGGTATTAGACTCTTGACTATTGTATCACCCCTTGGCTATAAATATCCACACCCATGGAACTTGCATGACATTCAAGATTGATATAGAAAGATTATTCTTTGTTTCTCTCTGTTTTGTGAGGACTGTTTCAGTCCCCCCCCCCTCATGTCGCGAAGATCGAGTCACCCCCTGCATCTCCTAGCAAAACCATAAAAACCCCTTAAAAACTCTAAACCCCTTAAAATCCAAAAAAACCCCTAAAAACAATAAAAATCTTAAAAACCTTTAAAATCCATGAAAATTAAAAAAACACTAAAACCCTTAAAACCCCTGAATACAATAAAACACCAAACAACTTTAAAAACCCCCCAAAACACATAAAAATCCTAAAGACCACTAAAAACTATAAAACCCCATAAAATACCTAAAAACATTTAAAACTCTAAAACACCGAAAAAACCCTAAAAAATAAATAAAAAGCCATAAAAACCCAAAAAGGTCCTAAAAATACTAAAACACTCAAAACCATAAAACTACTAAAAAAACATCAAAATCCCTAAAAAACTTAAAAAGCACAAAAATCCTAAACCCCCTAAAAATGCATGAAAATGTAAAAAATCCAAAAAACCTTGAATGCCCTCTGAAAACCATAAAATCCCCTAAAACCATAAAACCCCATAACAACCCTAAAAACCCACTAAAAACTATAAAAACCCTTAAAACCTCTAAAAACATTAAAAATAAATAAAAAACCCTTAGAAACCCTCAAAACTCAAGAAACCCTAAAAACCAAAAAATACCCTAAAAAACCTAAAAAACCCTAAAACCCACTAAAAACACTAAAACCACTCAAAATCCCTTAAAACCCATAAAAACCATAAAAATCCTACAAAACCCTTAAAATCCATGAAAACTTAAAAATCTCTAAAAACCCTGAAAAATTCCGAAAAAACATAAAAATCCCGAAAAACCTTAATATACTTCAAAACCCAAAAAAACCCAAAAAAACCACTGAAAACTCTAAAAACCCTTTAAACCCCTAAAAATGTTAAAAAACTCTAAAAAACCTATAAAACATTGAAAAACGAAAAACCCCCTTAAAAACATAAAATACCCTAAAAAACCTGAAAATCCTAAAAACCCTCAAAATCCCCAAAATCCCTAAAAAACCTTAAAAATTGTAAAAATCTTGAAAACCTTTAAAAATCCATGAAAATGCAAAAAAAAAACTAAAGTGCCTAAAAAACAATTAAAACCATAAAAACCCAAAAAACCTTAAAACCCTAAAATCCCATAAAAAACCCAAAAAACCATTAAAAACTCTAAAAACCCTTCAACCCCCAAAAAACATTAAAAAACTCTCAAAAACCATAAAACCCTACAAAAATAAAAATAAACTCTAAAAACACAAAAGGCCCTAAAACACTAAAAAACACTAAAAACCCTAAAACCCATAAAAATCCCTAAAAACCCTAAAAACCAAAAAAATCCTAAAAACCCCCTAAAAATCCATGAAATCATAAAAAAACTTGAAAAACCCATGAAAATTATAAAAACCCCTAAAAACCTTAAAAAACCCTAAAAACCTAAAAAACTCTAAAAACCGTCATAATCCCCAAAACCCATTAAAACCATAAAAATCCTAAAAACCCTAAAAATCAATTAAAGATTAAAACCCCTAAAAAACCTAAAAAAATCATGGATACCATAAAAACCTTAAAACCCCATAAATCCCTAAAAACCACTAAAAACTCTGAAAACCGTTTAAACACCTAAAAACGTTATAAACACTAAAACACCTTAAAAACCCTAGAAAAACTCTAAAAAATCTTAAAAACCCAAAAAGGTTATAAAAACCTTGAAAACCCCTTAAAACCCTAAAACCCCCTAAAAACGATAAAAATCATAAAAAACCTATAAAAACCAATGAAAATGTAAAAAACCCTAAATATGCTAAAAACCCTAAAAACTCTAAAACCCTTAAAATCCCTAAAAACATTAAAAACTCTAAAAACTCTGGCAGAACTTTTTAACAGCATTGTTAGTGTGGACAACAGCGAGCAGATCAAGAACCTCAAGCTCACTGCTATCGCGACCCATCCAAGCTATGTGTGGACAGCCTGGAATAAGATCGTTTTTGAATCAAAGGCCAGCTCCCTCCATGGTGGAATCCTGGTGATCCATAAAGCTGTTCACACGACATCTCATATTCAAACTGGAGCAATGCATAACAACATGAATGATTTGATCATTTTGAGAACTCTTAGTGTTCCTGGCATGTGAAAACAACCAACACCCATGAAATTCATCCAGTGGATTCCCCCAATTCTAGTTTGGATTAAAGTTAACGAGGATGGCCGCTTAAGGAGCACCTGGTCTCACGGGATACAAAGGTGTCTTTCGTACTTATAGAGGCTTCGTCACGGGATGCTTCTTTCACTTCCTGGGGAGTGTATGCGCCTATGAGGCGGAACTATGGGCCATCATCAAGGCAGTCCAGTTTGCGACGCAATTTGCTTGGAAGCTGCTATGGATTGAGTCCGACTCAATGCTGGCGGTGGAGGCCCTGAGAAGCAGATCAAGAAGAGTACCATGGAGGATACTCCCACAATGGATTGAATGCCTCAAAACTTCACAAGATCAGACCCTACATATCAGACATGCTTTCTGGGAAGCGAATGCGGTGGCAGATGCACTCTCAAAGAAAGCTATTGAAGATAGGGGCTTCATGTGGTCCTTTGTCACTCCACATTACTGTACGTCCCTTGTGGACTCAAACATGAAGGGTGATACACACACCCGATTCTGTAGGCCCTCCATGTAAGGCCCCGTACCTTTCTACTTTTATTTAAATTTGGGGGCTACGCTCGTCTGGTCCTACACCTTCTTTGTCCTAAAAACGATAAAAAACTCAAAAAACCCAACAAAACCCTAAAAACTCAAAAAAAAACCCAAACCCCAAAAGACCCTAAAAACCCAAAAAAGACCCTAAAACCCTTGAAAATCCCTAAAAACCCTCAGAATCCCTAAAAATCCTAAAAACCCCCAGAATCCCTAAAAAATCCTAAAACCCATAAAAATCCTAAGAAGCCCCTAAAAATCCATGAAAACAAAAAAAAAACTAAAAAAGTTAAAAAAAACTCCTAAAAACCCTAAAAAACTGAAAAATACCCCAAAAAACCCAAAATGTCCCTAAAAACCTTGAAAACCTCTAAAAACTCTTTAAAACCCATAAAACCCCTCAAATTTCCTAAAACCCCTAAAAATCCAAAAAATCCCTAAATTTCCATTGAAATGTAAAAAAAACCTAAAAACCCTGAAAACCCCCCAAAAAACCATAAACACCCCTCAAAACGTTAAAAATCTCTAAGAAACCTTTAAAACCCTAAAAAACACAAAAAAATCCCTAAAACAAAAAAGACTCTAAAACCTTTGAAAAGCCTTAAAATCCAAAGAAAACTTGAAAAACCCTAAAACCCCTCAAAATCCCTAAAAAACCATAAAAACCTAAAATACATAAAAATCGTAAAAAAACCCCCTAAAAATCCATGAAAATGTAAAAAACCCTAAAACCACCATAAAAAGCTTAAAACCCCCCAAAACCCATAAAAACCCTAAAAAAAACTAAAAACTCTAAAAACCCTTAAAGCCATAAAAAAGTTAAAAAACTCTGAAAACCCTAAAACACCTAAATCCTCAAAAAACACCCCTTAAAACCCCAAAAGGCCCTAAAAACTCTAAAAATCCCTAAAAGCCTAAAACCCCTATTAACCTTCAAAGTCCCTAAAAACCATAAAAATCCCAAAAACCCTAAAAGCCCTGAAAACCACAGAAAATCCATAAACCCCTAAAACCCTTAAAAACCCCTAAAACCTCATAAAAACCCCTTAAATACCATAAAAACAACTAAAAACCCAAAAAACCACTAAAAACTCCTGAAACCATTTAATCCCCAAAAAATGTTAAAAACTATAAAAAACCTTAAAACCCTACAAAAGTAAAAAAAAAACCCCTAAAAGACCCTAAAACCCTCAAAATCCCTAAAAATCTTAAAAACTATGAAAATCTTAAAAAAACTAAAAATCAATGAAAACGTAAAAAATCCTGAACAACCCCTAAAAAACCATAAAACCCACTAAAAACCTTAAAAAGTTGAAAACGCCATAAAAACACAAAACAATAATTAAAAACTCTAAAACCCCTTAAAACCCTAAAAAACTCGAAAAAAACCATAAAACCCTAAAAAGTCAAAAAAACCTTAAATCCCCAAAAGACCGTAAAAACCCTGAAAAAACATTAAACCCCTAAAAACCAGTAAAAACCCTCAAAATCCATAAAACCCCTAAAAACCTAAAAATCAAAAAAATCCCACAACCCCTAAAAATCCATGAAAACATAAAAAACACTAAAAAATTGGAAAAAACCTTGAAATCCATAAAAACCCCTAAAAACCATTAATTTTTTCTTAAAAATTGAAAACCCATAAAAAGCCTAAAAATAATAAAAACTCTAAAAACCCTTAAAACCCCTAATAACTTTAAAAACTCTAAAAAACATTAAAAAGCTCAAAAAGCTCAATAAAAATAAAAAAGTCCCTAAAATCTCAAAAAAACCCTAAAACCCCAAAAAACCCTAAAAACACTAGAAACCCTAAAAAATCCCTAAAAACCCTAAAACCATAAAAATCCTAAAATCCATAAAAATTCATTAAAATGTAAAAAACCCTGAAAACCTTGGAAACCCCCTAAAACTATAAAACCCCCTAAAAACCTAAAAAAACCCTAAAAACGATAAAAACCAATAAAACCCATAAAACCCACTAAAAATCCTAAAAGCCCTCAAACCCCTTAAAAACGTTAAAAACTGGAAAAAAACCTTTAAATCCCTAAAAACTCAAAAAAAATCCCTAAAAATCCTTAGGCACCCTAAAAATCCTAAAAACCCTTGAAAAACACTAAAAACCGTCAAAATCCCTAAAAACCCTAAAACCCCTAAAACCCATAAAAAACCCTAAAAAACCATAAAACCCTAAAACAACTAAAAACTCTAAAACCCTTTAATCCCCTAAAAACGTTAAAAAATTATAAATAACTTTAAAACCCTAAACAGCTCAAAAAACCCCTCAAAACCTAAAAACCTAGAAAAATCCCTAAAACCCATAAAACCGCCTAAAAACCTTTAAACCCCTAAAAACTAATAAAAACCTTAAAACCCACTAAAAACTCTAAAAACCCTTTAAACCCCTAAAAACATAAAAACGATCTAGAAACCTTTAAAAACCCTAAAAAACTCAAAAAAACCTTTAAAACCCAAAAGACCCTAAAACCCTAAAACCCCCAGAAAAACATTAAAACCCCTCAAAATCCCAAAAGAACCATAAAAACCCTAAAAAAAATAAAAACCTTAAAAAATCCTAAAAACCAATGAAAGCATAAAAACCCTAAAACACTAAAAAACCCATGAAAACCTTAAAAACCCCTAAAACCATAAAAACCCTAAAAAATACTGAAAACTCTCAAAACTGTAAAACCCCATAAAAACGTTAAAAAACTCAAAAAAACCCATAAAACCCTAAAAAACCCCAAAACCCAAAAATACCCCAAAACCCTGAAAAAACCTAAAAACCAGGAAAACCCATAAAAGCCCTCAAAATCCCTAAAAACCCTAAAAGACCCTAAACCCAAAAAAATCCTAGAAAACCAAAAAAAATCATTGAAAACATAAAAGCCCTGAAAACCAAAAAACCCCAAAAAACATTTAAAACCCTAAAAACCTATAAAAACCCTAAAAAACCCACTAAAAACTCTAAAATCCCTTTTCCCTAAAAGTGTTAAAAACCCTAAAAAACCTTAAAACCCCTAAAAACTAATAAAAACCCTAAAACACCGCTAAAAACTCTAAAAACCCTTAAAACTCTAAAAACCCTTAAAACTCTAAAAACCTTAAACTCGCTAAAAAACCCTAAAAACTATAAAACCATAAATATCCTTAAAAAACCCCAAAAATCCATGAAAACATAAAAATCCTCAAAACACTGAAAACCCATTAAATGCCATAAAAACCACTAAAAACCACTAAAAACCCAAAAAAACACTAAAAACTCTTGAAACCATTTAATCCCCAAAAAATGTTAAAAAATATAAAAAACCTTAAAACCATGAAAAATTAAAAAAAAACCCTAAAACACCTAAAAGACCCTAAAACCCTCAAAATCCCTAAAACCCCTCAAAACCATGAAAATCCTAAAAAAACTAAAAATCAATGAAAACGTAAAAAACTCTGAAGAACCCCTAAAAACCATAAAACCCACTAAAAACCTTAAAAAGTTGAAAACCCCATAAAAACCCTAAACAAAATTTAAAAACTCTAAAAACCCTTTAAAACCCTAAAAACTTGAAAAAACCATAAAACTCTAAAAAATAAAAAAACCTTAAATCCCCAAAAGACCGTAAAAACCCTGAAAAAACCTAAAACCCCTGAAAACCACTAAAAACCCTCAAAATCCATAAAACCCCTAAAAACCCTAAAAATCATAAAAATCCTAGAACCCCTAAAAATCCATGAAAACATAAAAAACACTAAAAAATTGGAAAAAACCTTGAAAGCCATAAAACCCCCTAAAAAACATTAAAATTTAAAAAAAAAACTGAAAACCCATAAAAACCCTAAAAATAATAAAAACTCTAAAAACCCTTAAAACCCCAAATAGCTTTAAAAACTCTAAAAACATTAAAAACCTCAAAAAGCTCAATAAAGATAAAAAAGTCCCTAAAATCCGAAAAAAAACCCTAAAACCCCAAAAAACACTAAAAACACTAAAAACCCTAAAAAATCCCTAAAACTCCTAAAACCATAAAAATCTTAAAAACCCATAAAAATTCATTAAAATGTAAAAAACCCTAAAAACCCTGAAAAACCCCTAAACTATAAAAACCCCTAAAAACCTAAAAAAACCCTAAAACCCATAAAAACCAATAAAACCCATAAAACCCACTAAAAACCCTAAAAGCCCTCAAAACCCCTAAAAACGTTAAAAACTGGTAAAAAACCTTTAAATCCCTAAAAACTCAAAAAATCCCTAAAAACCATAAAAAAACTAAAAACTTATAAATATCCATGAAAACGGTAAAAACCCTAAAAACCATAAGACCCCTAAAACCCATAAAAAACCCTAAAAAACTACAAAAACCCTAAAAACAACTAATAAATCTAAAAACCCTTTAATCCCCTAAAAACTTTATAAAATTATAAATAACTTTAAAACCCTAAACAGCTCAAAAAACCCTAAAAACCTAAAAAGACCCTAAATCCCCAAAAAACCCTAAAAACCTTTAAATCCGACAAAATCCCTATAAACTCAAAAGCCAATAAAAATCCTATAACCACTTAAAAATGCATGAAAAAATAAAAAAACCTAAAAACCTTGAAAAACCCCCAAAACCCATAAAACCGCCTAAAAACCTTAAAACCCCTAAAAACAATAAAAACGTTAAAAACCATTAAAAACTCTAAAAACCCTTTAAACCCCTAAAAACATAAAAAATATCTAGAAACCTTTAAAAACCCTAAAAAACTCAAAAAACCTTTAAAACCCAAAAAGACCCTAAAAACCCAAAAAAACCCCGAAAAACATTAAGGTCGCCTCAATGCCCTCTAAATCGACAACACGTTTAAAAATATAAGATGGAGGCTCACTCCCACGGCTCTCTTTCTCATCCGCTGCCCCTTCCAGGTTCTCTCTTGGATTTTGCTCGGAGCTTTGGCGTTGATTCTCGGCGACGATGGGTTTTGGTTGCGCTCTCTTGTCTCAATGCGGTGGTGACTTTCATCCGGCGTCTTTGTCTCCCTCCCGCACCATGGATCTTGTCCTTGGATGGTACCATGCGCTGTTGCGCATCTGGGTTTTGGCGGCTATGGAGGTTTCCCGATCTGGTCTCTGTTGAACCTGATGGCCGTGTGGAGACCGGGAATGCTTCGGATCTGGGGTTTCCACAGAAAGGTCAACGGGGTCGCGTTCTTCAGTGGCAGAGAAGGTCGTTTCGGCTCCTCTGGATCTGGTCTCTTCGACGATGCAGTGCGCTGGGTTGACCGGTTCTGCAATCCTCCCTAATGCCCGAAGATCTAGGCTTGGTTGGAGTATGGTGGCTTCTATGGCGGTGCGTCGGCTCTTGGGGGAACGGTTTGGTGGTGCCATGCCTGATCCAGCTTTGGGGGTTTACAGATCTGTTTGTTTTTGGTCTGTGCCGAAGTTCCAGGTTTGTTCTCTGGATTCTACTTTGATTCTTGCTGATATCTCTGGTTGGTCTATGGTTTGCTGCGATCTGGTTGTTTTCCTGCAGTTCCAAAGCAGTCAGTTTGGTCCGGTGATGCTGGTATTGTTTACTGGTCCTGATGTGAGGTGTTGCATGCTGGTTGTGCTTTGCTTTTTCTGGGTCGCTGGAAGGGCGATTTGGGCTGTGGATTGGTTGTTGGTGGCTTTTTTCCCCTGGTTGTGCTGTTGGGTGCGCCTGATGGTGAGAATTTCTGCTGAGATGACGTTGGCCGATGGGAGGTGTGTTGCGGTTTGGTTTGTGGTCCTTTGTGTTGTTGATGGTTTGGCTGTGTTTTGGCATGGATGATGGCCTTTGGTTCTGTTGAGTAGTGAGGGGTATTGTCTTGCCTTTGGGTGTGTTTCTTGTTGGAAGTTGCAGAGCTGGTGGCTGGTTACTGATTCGATGGGACGTGACATTGTGGTGACTGATGGCTTTGGTGATGGTGGTCTGATGCTGCTGGTGGTGAATCCACTTGGTGCGGAGCTGCTGGACGTTGAATGGTGTGTTGCTGAAATTTGGTTACTGCTTAGCTGGGAGGTGCTGAAGGAATTTTGTGGTTGCGATGATTGGAAGTGGTGCTGGATGCTGGTGTTGGTTGGACGTGTTGTAATGATGCTGCTGTTGTGCCTGGTTTTTGAGTCATTTTCTTTTTTGCTTTTGTTTTTGTGGGCTTATCTTAGGGTATGGGTTGATTGACCCTACCCTGCCCGGTCTACATTGCTACCTTTTTTCTTAATAAATTTTGGGGGGGTCAGGAATAGCCTGATCCTACACAGACCTTTGCCCTAAAAACCATAAAAACCCTAAAAAATACTGAAAACTCTAAAAACTGTAAAACCCCATAAAAACGTTCAAAAACTCAAAAAACCCATAAAACCCTAAAAAACTCAAAAAACCCCAAAACCCAAAAATACCCTAAAAACCCTGAAAAACCCTAAAAACCATGAAAACCCATAAAAGCCCTCAAAATCCCAAAAAACCTAAAAGAACCTAAAACCCAAAAAAATCCTAGAAAACCAAAAAAAAACTTTGAAAACATAAAACCCCTGAAAACAACAAAACCCCAAAAAACATTAAAAACCCAAAAAACTCACTAAAAACTCTAAAACCCCTTTAAACCCCTAAGAGCGTTAAAAACTCTAAAAAACCTTTAAACCCCTAAAAAATCAAAAAATCCATAAAACCCCGCTAAAAACTCTAAAAACCCTTAAAACCCTAAAAACCTTAAAAACTCTAAAAAACTTTAAAAACTAAAAAACTAAAAAAACCCAAAAAGACTTAAAACCCTGAAAACACTAAAAACCCTAAAACCCCTAAAAACCCTAAAACCCCGAAAAACTCTAAAAAAACTCAAAATCCCAAAAAACAAAAAAAAACACAAAAAGCCATTGAAATCCTAAAAACCCCCAAAAACCCCCTAAAAACCAAGAAAACATAAAAAATCCTAAAAACCTGAAAAACCCCTGAAAACCATAAAACCCCTAAAAACCATAAAAACCCAAAAAATCCATAAAAACCCAAAAACCACTAAAAACTCTAAAAACTCTTTAAACACCTAAAAACATTAAAAACTCTAAAAAACCTTACAACCTTAAAAAACTCAAAAAACACTAAAAACCAAAAAAGACTCTAAAACACACAAAAACCCTCAAAATCCTTGAAAAACCCTAAAAATCCTAACACCACAAACAAATATAAAAACCCTTAAAACCCCAAAAAAATGTTTAAAAACTCTAAAAAACCATAAAACCCTAAAAACAAAAAAAAAACCAAAAAACGCAAAAATACGTTAAAATCCCTGAAAACACTAAAAAACATTAAAAAGCCCTAGAATCCCTCAAAATCCCTAAAATACCTAAAAACCTAAAAACCATAATAATCCTAGGAAGCCCATAAAAATCCTTGAAAACATAATAAACCCTAAAAACCCTAAAAAACCCTAAAAATCTATAGAACCCTAAAAAACTACTAAAAACACTAAAAACCCTTAAAACCCCTTAAAAATGTCAAAAAAATCAAAAGCTTAAAAACCAAAAAGAATTAAAAAAACCCTAAAATTCCAAAAAAACCCTAAAAACCCTGAAAACCCTGACAACCCTCAAAATCCCTAAAAAACCCTCAAAAACCTAAAAAACCATAAAAGTCCTAAAATCCCCTAAAACCCCTAAAAATCCATTGAAAACCATAAAAATCCTAAAAAAACTTTAAAATCCCAAAAAAACATAAAAACATAAAAAACCACTAAAAACTCTAAAAACCTTTAAAACCCCTAAAAACGTGAAAAACTCTAAAAACCATAAAAACCGTAAAAAAACCCTAAAACCCCATCAAGACCGTAAAAAGCCTAAAAACCCCAAAAACCACAAAAAACACATGAAAAGCCCTAAAAATATTAAAACCCGTAAAGACCATAAAAGTTCCTAAAAACCATAAAAATCCAAAAAGCCACTAAAAATTCATGAAAATGAAAAAATCCCTAAAAACATTGAAAACCCTGAAAAATATAAAAACCCCTGAAGAGATTAAAAAAGCTTAAAAACCCATATAATCTATAAAAACCCACAAAAAAACTCTAAAAAACATTTAAACCCCTAAAACGTTAAAAAAACTCCATTAAATCTTAAAACCCATAAAAAACTCAAAAAAACCCTAAAAAAACTAAAAGACCCTAAAAACCCTAAAAACCCTAAAACCCTCAAAATCCAAAAAAAACCCTAAAAACCCTAAAAACCCTAAAAACCATACAGTTCCACAAATACCCTAAAAATCCATGAAAACGTAAAAACCCTAAAAATCTCTAAAAACACCATTAAAACCATGAAACCCCTAAAAATAGTAAAAAAAACACAAAAAATGAACAGATGCCCTAAAAACCACTAAAAACTCTGAAAACCTTAAAAGCCCTAAAAACTTTAAAAAACTCAAAAAACCTTAAAAAAACTCAAAAAAACCTAAAAACTTAAAAAGACTCTAAAAACATGAGAAACCCAAAAAAACATAAAACCCTCAAAATGCCTGAAAACCCCTAAAAATCATCAAAATCCCTAAAAACTCTAAAAAACCCTAAAAACCGAAAAAATCCTAAAAAACTCCTAAAAATCCATGAAAATGTAAAAACCCCTAAAAACCCGGAAAACCCTTTGAAAACCATAAAACCCCTGAAAATCCTTAAAAACACTAAAAACAAAAAAACACTAAAAAACCAATAAAAAATCTAAAAACCCTTAAAAATCTCTAAAATGTTAAAAAACTCTAAAAACCCTTTAAATCCCCTAAAAAATCAAAAAAGCTAAAAACCAAAAAGACCCTAAAAACCTAAAAACCCTAATGATGAGGATCATGGCACACATGGGTATCACAGGGTTGGAGGTGGACTTGATGAGGAGGGCGGAATGCACACAAGTGGACAAGACCCATTACGTGGAATCAGAGGCCCAATGACAAGGGAGCGAACCAAGAGAATGAAGGAGGACTTAAATGCGTTAATCATGGAATTCCATGAGGAGGCCCAACACCCTTGCTTGGGGGAAGCATCCGGGCTTATAATTACATTAATTAAGGCCCAAACATGCTATTAAAAATCCAACCCAAGTTGTGCTACGAATTTTCAAGCCCACCCCACCATGAAATCTTCAAAGTCAAAAGGTGGTTGGCTACTAGTCTTTACTTTTCCAAAAGGTTGTGATACTTGTCTCCTAAAGTCATGGGCAAGTTCCAAAGTTGTCAAAGTCATCATTTAGGCTTTTTGACTTATGGAAACTAGGCATTAGACTATTGTAAAGAGCCACCCAATATGTGATTCGAATTTCAAGTTTCTTTGGCTATAAATAGCCACCCCCTTGTACTCTTTGGATATAATGAATGAAGGTAATGTTATTATGGTGATTTTTGCTTGCAACCTTTGTGTTCTTGCTTAATTATTGACTTATCAAAGGATTGGTCATCCTTTGTGGCGTCTTGTGGCTAGAGTTCTTAGAGACAAGTTCTCTTTGGGTTCTACCTTGACCATTCCCCCCCTTCCCTCTCATTTTTATTATCCGCACACCACATTCACTTGTTTTCTTGCGGCGATCCAGGTGCTCAACGTGAGAACATTATACAAGGTTCCTAGGACACTTACTAACGGGTCTTGCATCGCGTATCATTTGGTATCAGAGCCCATTTGCAAGAAATCCGGTTCTTTCTTTCTTATCATTTCTTCCATTTTCATTTCTTTTCAAATCAGGCCAACATCAATTCTGGTCCATTTTCTTCTTCCCCTACAGATGTCATTTCTTCTTCTTTTTGGACGTACAATATATCATTCGTGTAGTTGAGAATCTCATCTTTCTTATCCATTTAGAATCATCAAAATCAGAGCAATACATAGCGAGATACAGCAGGTTCAAATTTGCGACAATTCTGCAATTTTAAAACCACGCAAATCTCATGTTGATTCCATTTGATGTTACAAATTATTGCTTCTCCTACATTTAAATATTGAAAAATTCATCGTGTTGCTGCTGCAACTACAAAAAAAAGAGCAAAAAAAAAACAACAAAAAATCGAAAAAAAATTAAAGGCTCAAATTTTTTTTTGCAACATTTTGAATTCTACGTCCCATTTTCATTATTCTACTTCCATTTTTCTTCCTCTTCCCAAATTTTGCATCTTGAATCCAATTTTAATTTTATCTTTTAATTCTAGTTCAAGATTGCCACATTTCAAAGATCCTTTCGATTTGTTGAAATTGGGTAAGAACGCTATAGCAAGCAAGTTGAGTGGTAAAAGGCAAGAGTGTAACATTTTGATAAAAGACAAAATTGAGTGAAGCATGAGCAAACATATTATTTTTTAGTGTAAACACGTGAGGGAGTATGTGAGGTCCATTTTCCTTTCTCTTCATTTTTTTAGAGGATCCCTAAATGGCGGAGTCAAGTAATACTAATGAAGCGGACATTAAGATGTTCATGAGGGTTGTACAAGAACAATTTCAAAGGTTGAATGCGAGGATGGATGAACTTCAATCCCCTTCTAATTCTATAGCACCACCAAGGAGGCAGGTTGTTGAAGAAGAGGAGGAGTTGTCCGATTTTCATGAGTCACCAATTCGGAAAAATCAACCACCATGGTGGCAAGCCAACGATCTTGGAGGAGTAAAGTTAAGGATCCCTTCATTCCAAGGTAAGAATTATCCTAAAACTTACTTGGAATGGGAAAGAAAGGTCGAACATGTTTTTGGTTGTCACACCTATTCTGAGGAAAACAAAGTGAAGTTGGTGGTCGTGGAGTTCACCGATTATGTTAGTATTTGGTGGGAGCACTACAAGTGAGTCGAAGACGAAGTGGAGAAAGACCCATCCACACTTGGGAGGAGATGAAAGTTGTAATGCGTAAGAGGTTCATTTCTAGCCACTATTATCGTCATTTGTTCCTCAAGTTGTAGGGTTTGAAATAAGGGGCTATGAGTGTTGAGGAGTATCACAAAGAGATGGATATCATCATGATTTGGGAGAATATTGATGAGGAGCGAGAGGCCACCATGGCAAGATTTGTGAACGGTCTCAACCATGACATTCGGGACATAGTGGACATGCACCACTACTTGGACATGGGGGATCTACTTCACATGGCTACCAAAGCAGAGAGGCAAGTAAAGGCAAGAAGGATGCGCCCTACATCTTATGGTAAGGATTCTAGACCTTTCAAGTTTAAGGATTTCAAACCACAAGATCATGTAAGGGAACACAAAACTGATTCAAAGGAGTTTCCCAAAACAAAACCATTCTTTCCGGAATCCAAAGGTAAAATAGAGGGTAAGGTTGTTTCCAAATCACGAGATATCAAATGTTTTAAATGTCAAGGATTTGGACATATTGCTTCACAATGCCCAAACAAGAGAACCATGATTATTTTGGATGATGGAGATGTTCTTTGTGCTAGCTCAAGCGAAGATGAAATTCCATCACTTGGGGATGATTCGGAGGTGGAAGTGGAAAGCCCCGTACATGCAGAAATGCTTGTGGAAAGGCGTGCTTTGAGTGTTCAACCCGATGGAGAACATGATCAAGAGCAAAGGGAGCACATTTTTCATACTATATGCCTCATCAAAGATAAGGTATGTAGTATGATTATTGATGGGGGTAGTTGTACAAATGTAGCAAGTGGTTTGATGGTTGATAAATTGGGATTGGCTACAACTAGACATCCTAGGCCTTATAGATTGCAATGGTTAAATAATATTGGGGATGTCAAAGTGACTAAGCAAGCACAAGTTCCATTTTCTATTGGGAAGTACAAAGATAAGGTGATGTGTGAGGTTGTTCCAATGCATGCTAGTCACATTTTATTGGGAAGACCTTGGAAATTTGATAGGAGGGTCACACATGATGGATACACCAACCGCTATTCTTTTGAGTACAACGGGAGGACGGTTATTCTTACACCATTGAGGCCTTTGCAAGCTTATGAAGACCAAGTGAGGATTGAGTGAGATTGCGAGAAGAGAGAAAAGGAAAAGAGAGAAAAAAATTGAGAGAATGAGAAGAGTGGAAAAATCAAGAGTGAAAAAGGAGTGTTGAGTGAAAGCAAAAAAAATGAGGGAAATAAAAGAGTTGAAAACAAGAGTGAAAATAAGAGTGAAAATGTCACGACCCGACCCTACCCGGGCTCGAGCCGCAACTACCCCAAGCCCGCCTCCATAGGCCAGGGGCTGGCGAACAGCGCCGAAGGTACAACAACTCGGGGAGGCCTTTGCCTAAGTACCTGTACACACACACACAACACACTCAATGTAAAAGTGCTGAGTAAAAGAAAAGACAAGAAGAGTAAAGGGAAACTGCTATATATAAACCACCAAAAGTGCATCGACCTCTAACAATACAAATACAAGGTGAAGGTAAACTGAAAGGAAAAGGGGAAAAACAAGTGCCCAACCAAAAAGTGCCACAACCCGGCAACAGGTAAAACAATAGAAGAAAAACCGCTGGAAGGGTTCCCCACCAGGAACCCGACAACGACCACCGCACATGGTCCAAGCTCCCGAACTCCGATGCTCCACTGAAGTCACGAACAACCTGTCCGTCGTCTGCAAGGGCACACCAAGTGCGGGAAAATCCCAAGCAGGGGTGAGTATGAAAATACTCAGTAGGATACCCCGAAGGCTCGAGGGAGCAACAAAGGAGGTACCAAAGGGTGAGCAGTAGAGCGAACAAGAAAAGTAAAGGAGTCCAACTGAGGGTGTAGTAAAGAGTCACAGCTCAACCCAACAAGAGAAAGGTAGAAGACTCTTCCTAACACAAGGAGTTAGGAACGGTGAGAAGATGCACTTCTCGTCGATCTTTTGCTGCCTATAGCCGGGGATTAGACTCATCCAACCACTAGAAGCTAGACGCGGAAAGCACGTGGCATACCCCGCGCGTCTTCGCCTCTCCTGGAAGGAGAGAAACCAAACCCAAGAAGTGGGTACCAGAACATGGTATATACAAATCCATATACTCTGTCAAGAAGCCCGAACAAGACTGTAAGGGGATCTCCATCCCGTATCTCAGCCCAAGAAATGTGAGTCGCCAACAGTCCCAGAAGTAAACTCCATCGTCGCCCAGCATCCCGCACGTCTGCCCCGAACCGCAAGCCAAGGGGCTCAATCACCGCACCTCGACATTATCCGCTTTCGGCAGCACTAACTCGCCCGCACGGTTTTAGATCGCGTCACAAGAATGCGTCTCGGTGGGGAATGTACCCCCTGTACTTGAGAGTTCTACGGAAAGTCAAACCACACCTCGTCATTGCCCTGCAGTCGAGAGGTTTTCTCAAAGTCAAAGTCGTCACAACACTAACCCGTATAACCAAGGGTCCCGATCCGGTAATCACGGAGGAAAGCCTCAGACTAGCCTAGTAGAAAGGACTGAGCCTGGAATGCCAACAGGTGTCCCACTGCCCAGCCTTGCTGGAGGGTAATTCATAACCAGATATCGGGTGACCCACTGCCCAACCCTACCGGAGGGTAAACCCTAACAAATCATTAGGCGACCCACTGCCCAACCTCACTGGAGGGTAAACCCGGAACCAGTCGACAGGAGACCCACTGCCCAGCCCTGCTGGAGGGTAAACCCTATTACATCAGCAGGCGACCCACTGCCCAGCCCTGCTGGAGGGTAGACCCGGAAGAAGTCGACAGGTGACCCACTGCCCAGCCCTGTTGGAGGGTAAACCCTATTACATCAGTAGACGACCCACTGCCCAGACCTTCTGGAGGGTAGACCCGGAAGAAGTCGACAGGTGACCCACTGCCCAACCCTGCTGGAGGGTAGACCCAGAACACGTCGACAGGCGACCCACTGCCCAGTCGCTGCTGGAGGGTAGACCCGAAAGTTGTCGACAGGCGACCCACTGCCCAACCCTGCTGGAGGGTAGACCTGGTAACAGGTTTGATTACTCAGCACTGCAACCAACATCATCGGGTGTTACCAACATCGCTACCGTGCGTTGGTTCAGAGTGCATCCAAGGGACCTTCATCCAACACCATTCCATGTTTCCACATTTAATGAGATCTCAAAGGAGGATTCACATGCCCAAACGGATCACACCGTTGCAATCCTCGTGGAAAAACACGTGAGATAGACCATTTACTCGCCCGAAACGGTCAACCGGTGAATATGGCACTATTCACCATATCCAGCCCATGTGGGGCCCACACCAAGATCCCAAAACTGAACAAACGGATCACACCACTGTGGTCCCCTCGGAAAAACACACAGAATTGGCTACCCAATCGCCCAAAATGAACACCCAGTGAAAAGGGTACTATTCACTGTAGCCAGCCCGGGTGGCACCCACACCACGATCCTGAAAATGGTCGGGCGATCTGTGCCATCGCGAAGCTCTCGGAAAAACACACCAAAATGACTATTCATTCACCCCGAACGGACGTCTGATGAAAAAGCCGCAACACGCCGCACACAGCTCAAAAGGCGGACCGTGGGGCACATGCCTCAACCCCGACATCATCGCCTGAAACCACCCTGGTCAACCTCGTCTCGATGCCAGAGTCACGACGCCACTGACGACGCCTAAAACGGACTCCGGATGCAAAAGTCGCAACTCCCCACGTTATACACAAACGGGACTCCGTGGGGCCCACACCTCGGCCCGAATTTAGGTGGGTGGATTGCGTCGTTGCAATCCCCTCGGAAAAACACTCATAAATGAGTGCTAATTCACCCCAAACGGATGTCGGGTGAAAAAGTGACGTTCCACCGTAAAACGTGCGAACTAGGCCCTGTGGGGCCTGCACCTTGTCTCCAACCCGAACGCTTCGTAAAGCATCTTGAAAAGCCCGCACGAGGACTGCAATCATGCTGCCACTGATGGCGCGTCAATCGGACATACCAAACAGGAGTTAGGTCCGACGCAACAATTAATTAATTAATTAATTAATTAATTCCTCACATTTGGCGTTTCGTGCCACCGAGCAATAAAACCAACCTGCAGAGGCTCCGAAGCAATTTTGGAAGGACCGCCTCAGCCCCGGGGCCACTGCGCCTCTAACGGCTCGTCAGACGGACGTCCGGCTCACGAGCCACGTCCATCTCAACCATAATAATAATTTATTATTATTAAATTGAAGCTCCTTGGGTCGCTCATCTTTGGGAACGGTATCCAAAAATCCCAAAACCCACCTTAAAGAGAGCGACTCGCCGATACGATCTCATCGCCGCAGACGGCGCGTCAAATGGACGCGCCGTTTGGAATCTACGACCCCCCGAAATGCAAGGGGGCCCAAAGGTGACCGGTCCGGTCCGGACCGCCGGCCCGGTCCGGAACGTCGCGGCTCACTCCCATCGCACCGGACCCCTAGGATCCGGTTCTTCCTAGCAGACCGACCAAAAGGTCGGTCTCCTTCTTCTACCGCAGAACCCGCAAAACAGCGGGTCCTTGTCCGCTGGGTCCTCCCCCGATGTCAGCGCCTCAGGGGCCTCCTCCTTCGACCGCGACAGCCCCGCGGTCGCACCTCGCCTGCACCGCCGCTCGACGCTGCTCCGCTGAGCACCTCTCTGTCGCCTCCGCTGTACGCTGCAGCCGCCGCACGCACGCCCGACGCCGCTGCATCCCGGCTCCTGGCCGCGCAAAGCCGCCGCGCCATCCGGTTCTCCGCGCTCACCCGGCACCTCCACGCTCGTTGTGCCGACACCCGTGACCTCGTTCGACTGAACGCCTCCGCCGGCCTCCGCTCGTGCTCGCCCAACCGACACCCGCGACCCCGCCGCTGAGCCGAACCCCCCCCCCCCCCCCCCCCCGAGCTCCGCCGCATTCCCGGACGCGGTCGCCCCGGTCCGCCGTCGGTTCGGTCTCCGGCCGCTGCCCCTCGCCGGAGCCCAGTCTTCGACCGGTCCCCTCGACCATTTCGGTGATCAGAAAAATTATCTGACACCGTTTTCGGGATCCCTGGGACCGGATCTTCACAACGCCTTCCCGACTCATTGATCCGTCAGGGTTCGCACGTGCCCGAAAATTGGATACGAAGAACATCCAAGAACGAGGAATTGAACGGGGCTCGGGCGTTGGCCGTGTTCGTTTGGCCAATGCCCCAAATTCTAAAAACTATAAATAAAAGAAATTCAAATACGAAAATGATGAAGAAATTGAGAAAATCGATGAGGGCACAAAATTCAACAAGAATCCTACCTCGAATCGCTCATTCGTCGTTGGCGACGCGTCCACGACGCCCCCGCTCAGATCCGCCAAGGCTCCGGCGGAGATGGCTCCTTGATCCGCCGAAGAATGGTGAAAAATGCCGAAGAACATGAGAGAGAGAGAGAGAGAGAGAACGGGGGGGGGGGGGGGGGATGGGTCTTCCCTCAACAGTGAATTTATAAAAATTCACTAAAACTCTCCCAACAGGCGCGAATTCTGAAACCCTCACGCCCGCCTATTTTATCTCACGCCTAGGCAAAACACCCTATTCCGAACTCAACTGAAGTCTCGGATTTCTATTCCGAGATTTCGTTTAAAAGTTATTTGAAATGAACGCCAGTGATAAAAATCACTAAGTGGTCATTTCAAAAAGACCATTTTGCCCCTGGGTGACATCTCTCACAGCAGGCCCACGCCCGTAACTTTTACACCCCACCTAGGGTAAACGGAACGCTCCGAACTCAACGGTTCCCTCAGTTTTCCCATCTGAGAAGCCGTTTATGAGATACTTGATTTTAACCGTTAAACAAATAAATTAATTAATTAATTTATCCGTTTAACGTTCCGGTAGCGGGCGAGGGGTCCATACGTCCCGTGCCGACATGTTTTATGTCATTCTTAGGGAAAAAAACCCCATTTCGGACCCATCCGTACGCTCAGGTATCTGATCTGAAACACCGTTTAGGAGTTATCCCATTTATTTGGTGTTTCCAGTGTGAACGCACTGAAAATTTAATTCCCGCCACTCCAAGGCTCGGAATCGCACGCCGTCTGAAGGCGCTGCTCTGGAATATCATCAAGAATATTCCAAAGTCTTCCGCAGAAAAAACCGGGTTCTTACAGAAAACAATAGTGTTGAGGGAAAAGTGAGCTTATTTTCAGGAAAAAGAGAGATAGAGAGAGCTTTAGAGGGGGAGGAAACTCTTGTGCTTCTATGCAAGGGAGAATGTTTTACCACTAACTCTCCTAACCTTTCAATGCCTTCTAGTGTTATGTCTCTTTTTCAGGACTTTGGTGACGTGTTCCTGGAGGAAATTCCCGATGGCTTACCTCCCTTGCGGGGTATCGAGCACCACATCGACTTCCTCCCCGGAGCAACGCTTCCAAATCGACCGGCTTATCGTGATAACCCAGAGGAGAATCGAGAAATCCAATGACAAGTGGAAGAATTACTAAGGAAGGGATTTGTTCGAGAGAGCTTGAGTCCGTGTGCAGTACCGGTAATCCTTGTCCCAAAAAAAGATGGTAAGTGGAGAATGTGTGTTGATTGTCGAGCTATCAACAAAATCATGGTAAAGTATCGCTATCCCATACCTCGTTTGGATGATATGCTTGATGAACTCCATGGTGCATGCTTGTTTACTAAAATTGACCTAAGGAGTGGATACCATCAAATTAGAGTGAAAGAGGGAGATGAATGGAAAACCGCATTTAAAACTAAGTTTGGATTGTATGAATGGCTAGTTATGCCTTTTGGACTAACTAATGCCCCTAGTACATTCATGAACATAATGAATCACGTTTTCCATCCATTCATTGGGAAATTTGTGGTTGTGTATTTTGATGACATCCTTGTTTATTCTAAGAGCCTTGATGAACATCATGAACATTTGAAACATGTTTTTGAGACTCTTAGGAAAAATAGATTGTTTTCAAACTTGGAAAAGTGTACATTTTATTTAAATTCGGTTGTTTTCCTTGGTTTTGTGGTAGGATCTGATGGCATGAGGGTTGATGAAGAGAAGGTGAAGGCGATTCGGGACTGGCCAACACCAAAAAATGTCAATGAGGTGTGGAGCTTCCATGGACTTGCAAGTTTTTACCGAAGGTTCGTGAGGGACTTTTTGACCATTCCGGCACCATTGAATGAGTTGTTAAAGAAAGGGGTGACTTCAAGAGGGTAAAAGCTCAAGAAGATGCCTTCTCCACACTCAAAGGTAAGTTGACCAATTCACCTCTCTTAATTCTGCCCGACTTTTCTAAAGTTTTTGAGGTTGAGTGTGATGCCTCTGGAATAGGAATTGGGGCTGTTTTAATGCAAGACTCTAAGCCTATCACATACTTTAGTGAGAAGCTTAATGGGGCTGCATTGAACTACTCTACCTATGACAAGGAATTGTATGCTCTCAAAAGAACTTTAGAAAATTGGCAACATTACTTGTGGCCAAGGGAATTTGTGATTCATTCAGATCATGAAAGCCTAAAATTTCTCAAGTCACAAGGAAAGTTGAATAGGCGGCATGAAAGATGGCTTGAATTCATTGAAACATTTCCTAACATCATTAAGCATAAAAAAGGAAAAGAAAATGTTGTTGCTGATGCTTTGTCTAGGAGATACTCTCTTATCACTTCTATGCATGCTAAAATAGTTTTGAAATGTTGAAAAGCATGTATGAGAATGATGTGGACTTTTCTGAAATTTGGAAGTTATGTGAAAAACATGGCAAAGGTCATTTTTACAAACATGATGGATTTCTTTTTCGGAAAAATAAATTGTGTGTTCCATCTTGTTCCATGCGTGAATTGCTTGTTTGAGAAACACATGGTGGTGGATTAATGTGGCATTTTGGGGTTGAGAAAACATTGTCCTTATTGAGTGAACATTTTTATTGGCCTCACATGCATAGGGATGTGGTAAGTGTTTGTGGAAATTGTAATGTGTGTAAACATCCAAGTCGAAAGTGCTTCCACATGGCTTATACACCCCTTTGCCTGTTGCTTCTCATCCTTGGGTTGACATTTCAATGGATTTTGTCCTTAGCTTGCCAAGATCACAATCAGTTAAGGATAGAATCTTTGTGGTGGTAGACAGGTTTAGTAAAATGGCTCATTTTATTGCTTGTTCTAAAACCAATGATGCAACTCATATCACTGATTTGTTTTTCAGGGAAATTTTTAGGTTTCATGGCTTACCCAAGAGCATTGTGAGTGATAGGGATGTCAAATTCCTTAGTCACTTCTGGAGGACATTGTGGAACAAACTTGGAACCAAACTTTTGTTCTCTACCACTTCACACCCACAAACAGATGGTCAAACAGAGGTGGTTAATAGGACACTTTCCATATTGTTTCATTCCATCCTTAGAAAAAATCTGAAACATTGGGAAATATGCCTGCCTCACAATGAGTTTTCTTATAATCGAGTGGTTCACTCCACTACTAATGCTTCACTGTTTGAAGTTGTGTATGGTTTTAACCCATTAACTCCACTCGATATTTTACCTTTGTCTACAAATCAATTTTATAATCTTGAAGGTGAAAAGAAGGCAAAGTTTGTGCAGGAGTTCCATGCAAAAGTAAAGCCAGCATTGAGCGGAAGAATGAACAAGTAGCGAAGCACGCCAACAAAGGTCGGCGAAGATTGGTGTTTCAACCTCGAGATTGGGTGTGGGTACACTTGAGGAAGGAGAGGTTCCCAGAGCAACGAAAATCAAAACTTCATCCATGAGGAGATGTTCCTTTCCATGTCTTAGAGAAGATCAATGATAATGCCTATAAGATTGAGTTACCCGACAGGTATGGGAATGTTAGTGCCACCTTTAATGTTGCTGATCTTTCTCCCTTTGAATTTTCAGATTCAAGGATGAATCCTTTTGGAGAGGGAGGAGATGATGAGGATCATGGCACACATTGGCATCATGGGGTTGGAGGTGGACTTGATGAGGAGGGCGGAATGCACACAAGTGGACAAGACCCATTGCGTGGAATTGGAGGCCCAATGAAAAGGGAGCAGACCAAGAGAATGAAGGAGGCCTTAAATGGGTTAATCATGGAATTCCATGAGGAGGCCCAACACCCTTGCTTGGGGGAAGCATCCAGACCTATAATTACATTAATTAAGACCCAAACATGCTTTTAAAAATCCAACCCAAGTGGTGCTACGAATTTTCAAGCCCACCCCACCATGGAATCTTCAAAGTCAAAAGGTGGTGGGCTACTTGTCTTTACTTTTCCAAAAGCTTGTGCTACTTGTCTCCTAAAGTCATGAGCAAGTGCCAAAGTTGTCAAAGTCATCATTTAGGCTTTTTGACTTATGGAAACTAGGCATTAGACTATTGTAAAGAGCCACCCAATATGTGATTCGAATTTCAAGTTTCTTTGGCTATAAATAGTCACCCCTTGTACTCTTTGGACATCATGAATGAAGGTAATGTTATTATGGTGAGTTTTTGTATGAACCCGGTTTTTGCTACGAAATACTTTGGAATATTCTTGATGATATTCCATACCAGTGCCTTCAGACGGAGTGCGACTTCGAGCCCTAGAGTGGCCGGAATTAAATTTTCAGTGCGTTCACACTGTAAATGCTAAATAAATGGGATAAATCCTAAACGGTGATTCGGATTAGAGATCCGAGTGTACGGATGGATCTGGAATGGGGTGTTTACCCTATGAATGACATAAAACTTGTCGGCACAGGATGTTTAGACCCCTCGCCTGCTTCTGGAACGTTAAACGGATTAAATAAATTTATTTAATTCGTTTAATGTTGAAACTAAGGTATCTCTTAAACGGTGGCTCGGATTGGAAAACCGAGGGCACTGTTGAGTTCGTAGCGTGCTTTTTACCCTAGGAGGGGTGTAAGTTTTGCGGGCGCGGCCTGTCTGTGAAAAATGGTCCTAGGGGTGTTTCCGTAGTTTAGCGGCTTCGGACATTAAATTTTATAACTTTTGAATGGGATATCGGATTAAAATTCTGAGACCGCCGTTGTGCTCGGGAGGTGGTTTTTACCCTAGAGGGCTGGCTTAACCTCGACCCTGCTGAGGGTTCGGGTTCAGACCGACGGGCGGGTGGTTAAGCGTTTTCTATTTAAACGTTTAACTCATCCCCTTCCTCCCCTCTTCTCCCCTGGCGCCAAAAGCTCCCCACAACGAAGGAGGAATCTCCCCTCTATCACCTCCTCCTCTCCGGCAAGGCGCGGCTCCGGCGGATCGCCCGTGAAGCTTCGGGCAACGCCCACGAGGTAGGATTTGTCGTTTGCATTTTCTATTACCGTACCTACTTTGAGCTCGATTTTCACTATCGATTCCTTGTCAAAACATCGATAAAATCCCGTGGTTGTGTATTAGAGTTTATTCCCTTTCCAACGCATCTTTCGGATTCGAATTCCGAGCCCCGTGGCGTCCTTAATCATCCGCCAAAGTTTGCGGGTTTTCGGTTTCCGGCGGGTTCGAGCGGCGGCGCGGCTAGGGCGGACGACGCGGCAGCGGTGCGCTTGGTTGGGGCTGAGATGGGGCCACACATCGTGTGGGCCCCATGTGCGTTCCGTGATCTGCTTTACGTACTTTGACCTCTCGCGACGTAGAGGGTCCCTCTGTGCTTGTTTGTTTGACCAGCAGGGTGGAGTTTTCCCGTGGCTCTGTGCTCGTTTGTTTGACCAGCAGGGTGGAGTTTTCCCCTGGCTCTGTGCTCGTTTGTTTGACCAGCAGGGTTGAGTTTCCCCTGGCCTGGTTCTCTTTTGTCTGACCAGCAGGATTGTGTGGTCTCCCCCTGGTCTTGATCTCGTTGGTTTGGCCGGCAGAGATGGTTTGGTTCCTCTGCTTCTTCGGCTGTGAGGGGTTTCAGTACTGTGCCCTTTCACCAGACTGCGACACCGTCTGCGACTACGGGTGTCCGTGCAGCGTGGGTGTTTTCCCCACTTTCTGGGGTGAGTTGACTTGGTCTGCTTCGACAGTGACTCAGCGGATTGGAGCGTGATCGCCTTGTGAGGCCTGAGGAGTTTCTCCTGTTGCTTAGTGTTCCCTGGTAGAGCTTGTGGTTTTGGTGTGACCAACAATTTACACGGGCACCGATCCTCTACCTAGGAGGTTGTTTCCAGCAGGGCTGAGGTTGTTTCCAGTAGGGCTGAGGTTGTTTCCAGGAGGGCTGAGGTTGTTCCATCAGGGCTGAGGTTGTTTCCAGCAGGGCTGAGGTTGTTCCAGCAGGGCTGAGGTTCTTCCAGCAGGGCTGAGGTTGTTCCAGCAGGGCTGAGGTTGTTTTCAGCAGGCTGAGGTTGTATCGAGCAGGGCTCGTCAGTGGGTTGCCATCCAGCAGGGATGGCCAGTACGGCGGTGTTCACCGAGCAGTACCATCCAGCAGGGATGGCTAGAGCAGTTCCGGGCTTACCTCCAGCTGGGCTGGGCAGTGGTCTCGGATGCCAGGCTTACCTCCAGTAGGGCTGGGCAGTGGTCCCCGATGTCGGGCTTACCTCCAGAGGGGCTGGGTAGTGGTCCCCGATGCTGGGCTTACCTCCAGCTGGGCTGGGCAGTGGTCCCCGATGTCGGGTTACCTCCAGCTGGGTTGGGCAGTGGTCCCATCGCCGACTTTATCCGGGTCGCCCTCCAGTGGATTACCCTGTTACGGCACTGGGCAGTGTGGCACCCGTCGACTTTCCGGGTCTCCCTGTAGTGGGAACCCGTTGACTTCCAGGAACCCTCCAGCGGGGGCTGGGCAGGGGGTCGCCTGTCAACTTTGAGCAGACCTCTCGACTGCGGGGTAGTGACGAGTTGTGGTTGACGTTCCCCCAGAACTCTCAAGTACGAGGAGCGTTTCCCCCCACTGAGATGCATCCTTGTGACGCGACCTAAAACCGTGCGGGTGAGTCAGTGCCGCCCAAAGCGGATAGTGTCGAGGTGTGGTGATTGAGCCCTTGGCTTGTGGTTTGGGGAAGATGTGTGGGATTCTAAGCATCGATGGTGTTACTTCTGGGATTGTTGGCTACTCTTTCTTGGGCTGAGCTACGGGATGGAGATCCCCTTATGATCTTGTTTGGGATTCTTGTTTGGAGATCCCCTTACGATCTTGTTTGGGCTTCTTGTTTGAGCATACGGACTTGTATATACCTTGTTTTGTACCCAATTCTTGGGTTTGGTTACTCTTCTTCCAGGAGAGGCGAAGACGCGCAGGGTATGCCACGTGCTTTCCGTGTCTAGCTTCTCGTGGTTGGACGAGTCTACTCTCCTGCTATAGGTAGCGAAGACTCGACGAGAAGTTCATCTTCTCACTGTTTCCAGCTCCTTTTCTTTGGACGAGTCTACCTTCTTTCCTCTTGTTGGGTTGAGCTGGACTCTTTACTGTACTCCTTACTTCCCTCTCTGTTGTGCTCCTTTACTTTTCCTGTTCGCCCTACTGCTCACCCTTCGGTACCTCCTTTGTTGCTCCCTCGAGCCTTCGGGGTATCCTACTGAGTATTTTTATACTCACCCCTGCTTGGGCTTTGCCCGCACTTGGTGTGCCCTTGCAGACGACGGACAGGTTGGTCGTGACTTCGGTGGAGCATAGGAGTTCGGGAGCGTGGACAGCGTGCGGTGGTCGTAGCCGCGTTCCAGGTGGGAGACCCGTCAGTTGTTTGTTTTGTTTACCTGTTGCCGGGTTGTGGCACCTTTCTGGTTGGGCGCTTGTTTTGCCCCTTTTTCCTTTCTAGCACTTTATTTGTACTGTTTAGAGGTCGATGCACATTTGTGGTATTTATATAGCAGTTTCCCTTTTCGTTGCTTGTCTTTTCTTTTACTCTGCACTGTTGCATTGAGTGTGTTGTGTGTGTGTGTGTACAGGTACTTAGGCAAAGGCCTCCCCGAGTTGTTGTGCCTTCGGCGCTGGTCGCCAGCCCCTGGCCTATGGAGGCGGGCTTGGGGTAGTTGCGGCTCGAGCCCGGGTAGGGTCGGGTTGTGACAAAGTGGTATCAGAGGTGGTTCGTTCCTTGGGGCGTTGTGCGGACGTCCCTAAAAGAGGAATTGGTTGGGATATAGGGCAACATTGTTAATGTGTCTCGAGAGCAGCTCTCAGGCCAGGGAGTCCAGTGATGGTGCGGCGGCCGACGTATCCATTCACTAGGACCTTGATAACCCGTTTGTTGACTCGGCATGCTGAGACACTTGTTGCAGGGAAAATTGGTTTGTGCATCACATAGGATTGATTCTTTGACTGTCCTTCTTGAGTCAGCTCCCCATCGTTGCTATTGGTATATACATTATGCTCATCTGACCGCGGCACTCCTTGATAATATTCAGGATGTCTCCGCGAATACAGCCAGCCAGGATACCAGCTTTGGGTGCGTGACGACAACCCTGTGAGCTACGAGGCCATAGTCCAGGACCCATCGTGTGAGCCCCTTTCTCCGGGTGGGCCGGTAGCAGCACCCCCACCTGTTGAGCAGTAGACAGCTTCAGTAGAGCAGACGGGGCTTGAGCGCAGGTAGAGCGCGCTCCGTGAGTTCCAGCGGCAGAGACCGCTGAGGTTCAGTGGTGAGCCAGACCCTCAGGCAGAAGAAGTTTGGCTCGAGGCAGTGGTTCGCCTTTTTAGGATTGTGTAGACGTCGACAGATCAGAGAGTGGCTTTGGCAGCCACCCTTTTTCGTGGAGCAGCTTGGCGTTGGTGGAGTCTGGTGACTCATCTTCTTGACGAGTCGTTGCTTTCATGGGGAGACTTTCGGTTGTTGTTCCGTGAGGAGTTTTTTCCCTCCTGCTTGCGCTCCATTCGGATTTAGGAGCTCCTGCAGTTTCAGCAGGGAGGGATGACGGTGGCCGAGTACGCGGCTAGTTTTGCAGACCGTGCATGCTTTTACCCGGACTTGGTCCATGATGACAACATCCGAGCGCGGGAGTTTGAGCAGGGTCTCCGCCGAGATATTCGTGCTGCCATAGTACCCTTGGACATTTCCACATATGCCGGGGTGCTAGAGCAGGCGTTGGTGACAGAGGGCTTCCTTTCACGTTCTGGAGTTGGTGGTGGCAGCAGGCACGTTGGAGCAGAGACGTCTGCCGCAGCTAGTGGGTGTTGGCAAGAAGAAGCTCGACGCAGGTGGCTTACTGACAACTGGGCTCAGGGGCGTGGTCGTACACCACAGTGGCACCAGAGGGCACCAGTGCAGCCCAGAGAGAGTCGGTGCTATGCTTGTGACGGGCGAGGTCACTTGGCACGAGACTGCCCGACCCGAGTTGTTGGGAGCTTCGGGCAGGCAGCGGGCGCACCACCACGGCAGAGGCAGTGCCGTGATTGGAGTGGTACCCAGAGAGGTGGTGCTAGTAGAGGAGCGGGAGGAGCTGGTAGTGGGGGATGACTTTACGAGATCTCCCCATCACCACTAGGTGGTCCAAGTCAGGCTCCGGGAGCTGACGATTGGGACCACAGACAGCCATGAGCTTTGGATGTCTACGATCCTGCAGAGCATGGGATGGTGAGAGGTACCCCTTGCGACCCTTCTACTTTTTGCAGTAGAATTGTTAGGCTCTGCGTGTGAAAGGCTTTTCTCCCTGCTCCTTGTTTGAGGTGTTACCAGGGTGACGCAGGGCGTCGGGTGTAACCCTGTGTTGGTAAGGAAAAAGACGTGAGACCTTTTCCTTTAGTCGCTGGTGTTGACTCCTTCGCCTTTTGAGCGTGTAAGAGAGCATCGACTGTGGAATCTTGCATGACCAGATATCCTTAGGTGTTCCACCATATGGATATTCTGAAGGAGGGAATCACTGGGCCTTGTCCCATGCCCAAGCGGTGATTCCTGACGCGGCGTGTGACGTAAAGGTTTGGTCGGGGAGGTGAGTTACCCCCGAGGGCCTTTGAGCCATTTGAGACCATGCGAAGGGATGGCGAGGTGCCCTACCGCCTTGCCCTAGCCCCTAAGTCTGGAGTGGGTGAACGACATCGGCAAGGGCTGACTTCGCGTGAACGGATCAATCCTTTGGTCTGTGTGTGGTGACGCAGAGCTGTGCGTGGGTTCTTCTGGGTATGGGAAGCCAGGTGTGGGCTTAGTACCCTGTGTTGCTCCCTAGTTTTGATTTCAGGGACGGAAAGCTTGAAGGAGGTAATGATGTAAGAACCCGGTTTTTGCTACGAAATACTTTGGAATATTCTTGATGATATTCCAGAGCAGTGCCTTCAGACGGCGTGCGACTCTGAGCCCCGGAGTGGCCGGAATTAAATTTTCAGTGCGTTCACACTGAAAATGATAAATAAATGGGATAACTCCTAAACAGTGATCCGGATCAGAGATCCAAGTATACGGATGGATCCGGAATGGGGTGTTTACCCTAGGAACAACATAAAACTTGTCGGTGCGGGATGTTTGGACCCCCCGCCCGCTTATGGAACGTGAAACGGATTAAATAAATTTATTTAATTCGTTTAATGTTGAAACAAAGGTATCTCTTAAACGGTGGCTCGGACTGGGAAACCGAGGGCACCGTTGAGTTCGGAGCGTGTCGTTTACCCTAGGAGGGGTGAAAGTTTTGCGGGCGCGGCCCGTCTGTGAAAAATGTTCCCAGGGGGGTTTCCGTAATTTAGCGGCTTCGGACTTTAAATTTTATAACTTTTGAACGGGGTCTTGGATTAAAATTTTGAGACCTCCGTTTTGCTCGGGAGGTGGTTTTTAGCCTAGGGGAGGCTTAACCTCGACCCTGCTGAGGGTTCGGGTTCGGACCGACGGGCGGGTGGTTAAGCGTTTTCTATTTAAATGCTTAACTCATCCCCTTCCTCCCCTCTTCTCCCCTGGTGCCAGTAGCTCCCCACAGCGAAGGAGGAATCTCCCCTCCATCACCTCCTCCTCTCCGGCAAGGCGCGGCTCTGGCGGATCGCCCCTGAAGCTTCGGGCAACGCCCACGAGGTAGGATTTGTCGTTTGCATTTTCTATTCCTGTACCTACTTTGAGCTCGATTTTCACTGTCGATTCCTTGTCAAAACTTCGATCAAAGCCCATGGTTTCATAGTATAGTTTATTACCTTTCCAACGCATCTTTCGGATTCGAATTCCAAGCCCAGTGGCGTCCGTAATCATCCGCCGAAGTTGGCGGGTTTTCGGTTTCCGGCGGGTTCGAGCGGCGGCGCGGCTAGGGCGGACGGCGCGGCAGCGGGGTGCTTGGCGTCGAGGGCGTCAGCAGGGCGGTGAGGGGGAGCGTCCAGGCGAGGCCAGGGCGTGCTGCGCTGGCGGGTTTGCTGGGCGCCGGCGCAAGGCAGCGCTCACCGGAGCGCGATGGAGAACCGGGGTCGCGGCGCGCGACCCCGCAGAGGAGGCACGACCAGCGTCATGCGGGTCGTCGCGCGGCGACCGGCCTCAGCTGGTCAGCCAGGCGTGCGGGCCGGCCCAGGCCGGGCGGACCGGCCGGTCCAGGCCGGTCCAGCCCCAGGGGCCTTGCCCCCTTGGTGTTCAGACACCCGTATTTTCCGCTACGGGTGTCTGTTTTGAGTGTCGTCTGCGGCGATGAAACTATATCGATGAGGCGGACTTTTTGAGATGGTTTTGGGAATTTTTAATTCCCGAAACGAGGGGCCTCGGTGGCGAGACACGTACGTCGAGGGGTTAGTCGTTTCTTCGACGAATCTTGTTTTGGACGGCGCGGACGCGTCCGACGTCCGTTTTGAGCACCGTCAATGGCGCTGGGACCTTGACATCGAGGCGGAGTTTTCTAGGGTGGTTTCAGGCATTGAGACCGAAGTTGAGGCGCGGGCCCCATGGCCCGTCTTTTGAGCTGCGTGCAGCTGTTAGCGACTTTTTCCTCGGACGCCCATTCGGGGCGTGCGAGCAGTCGATGTTGGGTGTTTTTTCGAGGGCATCGCGTTGGCGCAGTCCGCCCGCTATAATTCCGCACGATGGTGTGGGCCCCACGAGGGCCGTTTCGGGAGTTGATGGTGATTTCCAGCTTTATCACCGGGTGACCATTTTGGACAAGTGAATAGTCCATTTAATGTACTTTTTCGAGAGGATCGCAACAGTGCGATCCGTTCGTTGAGTTTCGGGATCGGGATGAGGGTCTCATGTGGCACCGCTCGTGTGCGGTGCGCCGGGATGCACATTTTTCTCCGGATATTCATTGCACTCATGTGAGTAGTGCTTTTGACATGTTTTCCCGAGGGGATCGCAATGGTGCGATGCGCCCGATTGCTTTCGGGGCCGAGGGTCGGGATCACGGGATGCCGTTCGGGCGTGAGGCGGTATTGGCGACTTTTCCGTCGGATATCCGTTGGAGGCAAGTAAGTAGTCGATCTCACGTGTTTTTCTGCGAGGATTAAAACAGTGTGATCCGTTTGGTGGTGTGGAGCCTCTTGCACGATCTTGTTAAATGTGGAGCATGAGAGGTGCTCCGGTGGTGGTTCGTCCTACCTTGTTTGTAGCAGACCCCTGGCGTGTGATCGTGCACTCTTGGGAGAGTGATATAATTGGTCCACAAGATGTGGTTGGTCGTGCCTGGGCCTTTGAGGTGGAGTTGTTACGTCACGCCTTCGCGTTGACGCTGGGTGTCGTGTGCACGATAGCCTTTGGGCTGGAACGAGGTATACTCTGGGAGTATACGGGAGCGCTTGGAGGTACGTGTGGTTGTTTGTACCTAAGAATGTTTGTGCGCTTGGTTGGGGCTGAGATGGGGCCACACGTCGTGTGGGCCCCACATGCGTGTCGTGATCTGCTTTACGTACTTTGAACTCTCGCGACATAGAGGGTCCCTCTGTGCTTGTTTGTTTGACCAGCAGGGTGGAGTTTTCCCCTGGCTCTGTGCTCGTTTGTTTGACCAGCAGGGTTGAGTTTCCCCTGACCTAGTGCTCTTTTGTCTGACCAGTAAGGTTGTGTGGTCTCCCCCTGGTCTTGATCTCGTTGGTTTGGCCGACAGAGATGGTTTGGTTCCTCTGCTTCTTCGGCTGTGAGGGGTTTCAGTACCGTGACCTTTCACCGGACTACGACACCGTCTGCGACTACGGCTGTCCGTGCAACGTGGGTGTTTTCCCCACTTTCTGGGGTGAGTTGACTTGGTCCGCTTCGACAGTGACTCAGTGGATTGGAGCGTGATCACCTTGTGAGGCCTGGGGAGTTTCTCCCATTGCTTCGTGTTCCCTGGTAGAGCTTGTGGTTTCGGTGTGACCAACACTTTACGCGAGCACCGATCCTCTACCCAGGAGGTTGTTTCCAGCAGGGCTCGTCAATGGGTTACCATCCAGCAGGGATGGCCAGTACGGCGGTGTTCACCGAGCAGTACCATCCAGCAGGGATGACCAGAGCAGTTCCAGGCTTACCTCCAGCTGGGCTGGGCAGTGGTCCCCGATGCCGGGCTTACCTCCAGCGGGGCTGGGTAGTGGTCCCCGATGCCGGGCTTACCTCCAGCGGGGCTGGGTAGTGGTCCCCAATGCAAGGCTTACCTCCAGTTGGGCTGGGCAGTGGTCCCCAATGCCGGGTTACCTCCAGCTGGGCTGGGTAGTGGTCCCGTCGCTGACTTTAGCCGGGTCGCCCTCCAGTGGATTACCCTATTACGGGACTGGGCAGTGTGGCACCCATCGACTTTCCGGGTCTCCCTATAGTGGGAACCCGTTGACTTCCAGGGACCCTCCAGTGGGGGCTGAGCAGGGGGTCACCTATCGAGTTTGAGTAGACCTCTCGACTGCGGGGTAGTGACGAGTTGTGGTTGATGTTCCCCCAGAACTCTCAAGTACGAGGAGCGTTTTCCCACACTGAGATGCATCTTTGTGACACGACCTAAAATCGTGCGGGCGAGTCAGTTCCACCCAAAGCGGATAGTGTCGAGGTGTGGTGATTGAGCCCTTGGCTTGCGGTTTGGGGCAGACGTGCGGGATGCTGGGCATCAATGGTGTTACTTCTTGGACTGTTGGCTACTCTTTCTTGGGCTAAGCTACGGGATGGAGATCCCCTTACGATCTTGTTTGGGCTTCTTGTTTGAGTATACGAACTTGTATATACCTTGTTCTAGTACCCACTTCTTGGGTTTGGTTACTCTCCTTCCGGGAGAGGCGAAGACGTGCACGGTATGCCACGTGCTTTCCGTGTCTAGGTTCTTGTGGTTGGACGAGTCTACTCTCCTGCTATAGGTAGCGAAGACTCGACGAGAAGTTCATCTTCTCACCGTTTCTAGCTCCTTGTGTTTGGATGAGTCTAACTTCTTTCCTCTTGTTGGGTTGAGCTGGACTCTTTACTGTACTCCTTACTGCCCTCTCTGTTGTGCTCCTTTACTTTTCTTGTTCACTCTACTGCTCACCCTTCGGTACCTTCTTTGTTGCTCCCTTGAGCCTTTGGGGTATCCTACTGAGTATTTTTATACTCACCCCTGCTTGGGCTTTGCCCAAACTTGGTGTGCCCTTGCAGACGACAGACAGGTTGGTCGTGACTTCGGTGGAGCATAGGAGTTCGGGAGCTTGGACCACGTGCGGTGGTCGTAGCCAGGTTCCAGGTGGGAGACCCATCAGCTGTTTGTTTTGTTTACCTGTTGTCGGGTTGTGGCACCCTTCTTTAGAAACCCTAAAACATATAAAAACCCTAAAAATCACTAAAAATATAAAAAGCCTTAAAACCCCTACAAACTTTAAAAAACTCTAGAAAACCCGAAAAACCCAAAAAAAGTCCAAAAAAACCCAAAAAACACAAAAAACCCAAAAAACCTCTAAAATCCATAAAACCCCCTTAAAAACCTAAATACCCTAAAAATCCCTAAGAACCCTAAAATTCCCTAAAAACCATAAAAATCCAAAAAACCCTCTAAAAATCATTAAGCGTAAAAACCCTAACCCCCCCCCCCTAAAAAACCATAAAACCCCTCAAAACCTTTAAAACCCTAAAGCCCATAAAAATCCAAAAAATGACTAAAAACTCTAAAAACCCTTAAAACCCCTTAAAAGTGTAAAGAAAATACAATGGATAATGCATGTTCATGTAGATATTCTATCTTATCTTTTCTGGATTCTAAACTCCTTGGTTTTGAATACATTAGGGATTTATATTCCACTTATACAGGTTTTGGGGAACCTTTTGGCCATTGCGAATCTAGAGTTAGTTGGGAGAAGTTTTATTTGCATGATGTATTCTTATTTCGGATTGATAAGCTGTGTATTCCCAATTTCCCTATTTGTTTAATTTTACTAAAGGAGACAAATTATGGTGGGTTAATGGGACATTTTGGTGTTGCAAAAACTTTAAGAATTCTAAGTGATCATTTTTATTAGCCTATGATGTCTATAGATGTTCAAAAATTTGTGATAAATTGCATTGTCTTCCATAAATCCAAATCTAAACTCAACCCACATGAATTATATCTTCCCCTCCCAATCCCCAACACCCCTTGGGAGGACATAACAATGAAATTTATTGGGGATTTACCAAGGACCAAGAGGGTGAGATTCCATTTTTTTGTGGTGGATTAGTTTTCTAAAATGTAACATTTTATTCCTTGTCACAAAATAAATGATGCCACTAATATTGCAACACTTTTCTTTTAGGAAGTAGACAAACTCTATGGAATGCCAAGGATGATTTTATTGGATCAAAACACAAAATTCCTTAGTTATTTTGGAAGACCTTGTAGAGAAAACAGGGTACAAAGTTACTATTTTCCACTAATTTTCTTCTGAAAACTGATGGGAAAACAAAGGTGGGGAATCAGACACTATCATCTCTTCTATGAACAATTTTCATAAAGAATCTCAAGAATTTGGAGGAGTGTTATCCACATATGGAATTCACATATAACATGGCTAAGCATTCCACTACCCAATATTCTCTATTTGAAATTGTTTACGGTTTTAACCCCCTTGCCCCTATTTATCTAGTTCTTTTGCCTTTCAAGGAAGCAAATCATATGGATGCGAAAGGGTGTGAAGAATTCATCAAGCAACTCCATGAAAATGTAAGGAAAAATATCAAGCAGATGACCCAGAAATACATTGATCTTACAAAAAAGGCTCACAAGCAAGTGTTGTTCAAACCCGATGACTTAGTTTGGACTTTCCTGCGAAAGGAAATATTTCCCAACAAGCAGAAATCAAACCTCATGCCTTGAGAAGATGAACCTTTCTGATTGCTCAAGAATATTAACAAAAATGCCTACAAGATAGCTCTTCCAGGTGAGTATGGTGTAAGTGTCACTTTTAATGTTTCTGATCTTTCTCCATTTTTGGGTGTAGATGATGAAGAGTCGTGGATGACTCCTTTTCAATAGGGGGGATGATGAGAACCATGTGGAAGGCACTGAGTCGATTACCCAGGTGGAGGTGTTAGATTTTCAAGGCTCGATGATGTGAGGGAGATTTAAGAAGTTGAATGCAACAATGGGTGCCCATCTCATTTCATTAATGGTCTTATGGATCTCTCCTTGCATAGATGGAGAAAATGGGCCTAGTACATCACTTATTCAAGACCAAACACGATGTTTAAAGCTTGTCCCACATAGTTGCATGAATTATGGAAGCCTTGCCTAGGATTCTAGAATGGTATATTTTGACACCAAAGTCAAATTTGGTGGGCTAGGCACTCAAAATCAAATCCTGCGGGCTATGGTAGGAAAGTTGTGTGCTTCTTTTCCAAAAAGATTTTGGTAGGCTTTATCGTTATGAATTTAAGGGAACAAAGTAGGTTTATCCTTTATAACTTTAGGGTATTAGACCCTTGACTATTTTATCACCCCTTGGCTATAAATATCCACCCTCGTGGCACGCATTCAAGATTGATATAGAGAGATTGTTTCAGTCCCCCCCCCCCTCATGCCGTGAAGATCGAGCCACCCCTGCATCTCGCAGCAAAACCCTAAAACCCCTAAAAAACACTAAACCCGTCAAAATCCAAAAAAACCCCTAAAAACAATAAAAAAAATCCTAAAAGCACAAAAACCCTAAAATCCCCTAAAAATCATAAAACCCCGAAAAACTTTAAAAAACCCCAAAACCCGTAAAAATCCTAAAACCGCTAAAAACTCTAAAATGCCATAAAATAACTAAAAACATTTAAAAGTATAAAAAACCCTAAAAAATAAATAAAAAACCATAAAACCCCAAAAAGGTCTAAAAAATACAAAAAACACTCAAAACCATAAACTACTAAAAAATCCTAAAAACCCTCAAAATCCCTAAAAAACCTAAAAACCCTAAAAACCACAAAAATCCTAAAACCCCATAAAATGCATGAAAATGTAAAAAATCCTAAAAACCCTGAAAACCCCCTGAAAACCATAAAATCCCCTAAAACCATAAAACCCCATAACAACCTTAAAAACCCACTACAAACTCTAAAAAAACCTTAAAACCTCTAAAATTGATAAAAAAATAAAAAACCCTTAGAATCCCTCAAAACTCAAGAAACCCTAAAAGCCCAAAAATACCCTAAAAAACATAAAAAACCCAAAAACAAACTAAAAACCCTAGAACCACTCAAAATCCCTAAAAACCCTAAAAACCCTAAAAACCATAAAAATCCTAAAAACCACTTAAAATCAATGAAAACTTCAAAATCTCTAAAAACACTGAAAAACTCTAAAAAACCATAAAAACCCCTTAAAACCTTAATATACTTTAAAACCGATAAAAACCCTAAAAAATAACTAAAAATTCTAAAAACCCTTAAAACCCCTAAAAATGTTAAAAAAACTCTAAAAACCTATAAAACCTTGAAAAGGGAAAAACCCCCTTAAAAAACCTAAAATACCCTAAAAAACCTGAAAATCCTAAAAACCCTCAAAATCCCTAAAACCCATAAAATTTCTAAAAAACCTTAAAACCATAAAAATCCTAAAAACCGTTCAAAATCCATGAAAATGAAAAAAAAAACTAAAGTGCCTAAAAAAACACTTAAAAACCCTAAAACCCCGAAAAACCTTAAAACAATAAAACCCCAAAAAACCATTAAAAACTCTAAAAAACCTTCAACCCCTAAAAACATTAAAAAAAATTTAAAAACAATAAAATCCCTAAAAAATAAAAAAACCCTACAAACAAGAAAGGCCATAAAACACTAAAAAACTCTAAAAACCCTAAAAGCCATAAAAATCCATAAAAACCCAAAAAAACAAAAAAATCCTAAACCCCCCCTAAAAATCCATGAAATAATAAAAAACCCTAAAAACTTGAAAAACCCATGAAAACAATAAAAACCCCTAAAAACCTAAAACCCATAACACCCTAAAAACACACTAAAAATTCTAAAAACCCTTTAAACCCATAATAACGTTATAAAACTCTAAAAAACCTTAAAAATCCTAAAATGCCAAAAACACACTAAAAACCCTTAAAACCCCTAAAAGACATAAAAACCTATGAAACCCCTAAAACCCCCAAAACCCCTAAAACGTTAAAAACTCTAAAAACAATAAAAATCCTAAAAAACTCAAAAAACCCCCAAAAATAAAAAGACCCTAAAAACTCTTAAAACCCCTAAAAACCCTGGAAACCCCAAAAAACCCTCAAAATCACAAAAAACCCTAAAAACCATAAAAATCCTAATAAACCCAAAAAATCCATGAAAACGTAAAAAATCCTTAAAACCTTGAAAACTAGAAAAACCCACAAAAACAATTAAAAACCCATAAAATCACCAAAACCAATAAAAACTCTAAAAACCATTTAAACCCCTAAATATGTTAAAGAACTCTAAAAAACCTTAAAAAACCTAAAAAAACTCGAAAAAAAACATAAAACCCCAAAAAGATCCTAAAAACCCTGAAAACCCCTAAAATCCCTAAAACCATTGAAGAACCCTAAAAACCCTAAAACCCATAAAAACCCTAAAAAACCATAAAAACCATAAATATCCTAAAACCCCACTAAAATCCAGGAAAATGTAAAAAAACATAAAAATACTTAAGAACCCCTAAAATATATAAAACCCCCTAAAATCCTTAACTCCCCCAAACCCATAAAAACCATTAAAACTCTAAAAACCTTTAAAACCCAAAAAATGTTAAATAACTCTGAAAAACCCTAAAAACCCTAAAAAACTTCAAAATACTTAAAAACCCTAAAAACCATAAAAAATACAAATGCTAAAAACCCATAAAAATCCATGGAAATGTCGAAATCCCTAAAAACCTGGAAAAACCCCTAAAAACCATAAAAAACAACAAAAACTTAAAAACTCTTAAAATCCAATAAAAACCCTAAAAACCACTAAAAACCCTTTGAACCCCTGAAAACGTTAAAAAATAAATAAAACCTTAAAAACCCTAAAAAAATAAAATAAAACCAAAAATCCCAAAAGGACACTAAAAACACCTGAAAAGCCCTAAAAAGCCCCTTAAAACCCCCCAAAACTCTCAAAAACCCTAATAAACCTAAATACCCATAAAACCATAAAATTCCTAAAAAACCATTAAAATTATTGAAATTGTATAAAATCCTAAAAACCATAAAACCTCATAAAAACCTTTAAAAAACTCAAAAAAAATCCATAAGAACCACTAAAAAATCTAAAGACCCTTTAAACACTTAAAAACGTTAAAAAGTCATAAAAACCTTAAAATCCCTAAAAACTAAAAAAAACTAAAACCCAAAAAAGAAACTAAAAATCCTTGAAAACCCCTAAAAACCCTCATAATCACTAAAAGACCTAAAAACAATAAAAACCATAAAAATCCTCAAATACCACTTAAAATTCCATGAAATCGTAAGAAACCCCAAAAACCCTAAAAACCCATGAAAACCATAAAAACCCCTAAAAATTAATAAAACACAAAAAACCTATAAAAACTTCAAAAAAAAACTAAAAAAATCAAAAAACCCTTAAAACCCCTAAAAATTTGTAAAAACTCTAAAAACCATTAAAACCCTAAAAAACAAAAAACCCCTAAAACCCCAAAAGACCCTAAATCCCTGAAAACCCCTAAAACCCCCCAAAACACCCTAAAACCCCTCAAAATCTCCGAAAAACCTAAAATTCCTAAAACAACAATACATATTCAGGAAAAAGTAAAATGCCCTAAAAACCCTGAAAAAACCATAAAAACCTTAAAAATCCAAAAAACCCATAAAAACCCTAAAAACCACTAAAAAGTCTAAAAGCCCTAAAAATGTGAAAAACTCTTAAAAAAACCTTAAAACCCAGAAAAAACTCTAAAAACCATCAAACCCAAAAGGACCATATAAACCCTCAAAAACCCTAAAAAACATAAAACCTCTGGAAATCCTTGAAAACCCTCAAAAACCCTAAAAACCTATAAACCCATAAAAATATTAAAAAAGTATTAAAAATCCGTGACAACGTAAAAAACCCCAAGACCCCCCTTAAAACCATAAACCCCCTAAAAACCGTAAAATCCCGATAAAAACCCTAAAAAAAACAAGAAAACTCAAAAAAACAAAGAAAACCCAAAAAGTCAATACAAACACAAAAAACTATGAAGAACCCCTCAAACCAATAAAAATCCTTAAAAACCTTAACAAACCATAAAACCCTAAAACCTTAAAACCCTGAAAACCCTAAAAACTACTAAATAAATCTAGAACCATGAAAATCCCTAAAAAAGTTAAAAAACTATAAAAAATCATAAAAAAACTAAAAAAACTCAAAAAACCCTAAAAACCAAGAAGGCACAAAAAACATTGAAAACCCATAAAACCCAAAAAAATCCCTAAAACCCCTAAAATCCACTAATATCCATGAAAACGTAGAAAAACTTGAACACCCCCTGAAAACCATAAAACCCCTAAAAACATTAAAAACCCTAAAAATCCATAAAAACCCTAAAAACCCTAAAAATCCATAAAAACCCTAAAAACCACGAAAAACTATAAAAACCCTAAAACCACGAAAAACTATAAAAACCCCCAAAATACATTAAAAACCCCAAAACCCCTAAAACACCTAAAACCCCATAAAATCGTCAGAATCCCTAAAAACCCTCAAAAAACTAAAAACCATAAAAAATCTGATAACCCCCTAAAAATCCATGAAAAATCAAAAAAATGTAGAAACACCCTGAAAACCATAAAACCCCCTAAAATCCTTAAAAAACCCTAAAACCCATAAAAACTCTAAAAACTACTAAAAAAATCTAAAAACCCTTAAAACCCCAAAAATTGTTAAAAAATTCAAGAAAAACTCAAAAACCCTAAAAACTCAAAAAAAACACTAAAACCCCAAAAATACCCTAAAAACCCTGAAAACCCATAAAATCCCTAAATACCCCTGAAAACCCCTAAAACCCACAAAACCCCTAAAACCCCTAATAACCCTAAAAACCATAAAGATCCTAAAAAATCCCTAAAAATCAATGAAAACATAAAAAACACAAAAAACCCTAAAAAACCTTGAAAACCATAAAACCCCATACGAACATAAAAAAACACTAAAAACCCTAAAAACCACTTAAATCTCAAAAAACCCTTAAAATCCATAAAATGTTAAAACTCTACAAAACCAGAAATACATAAAAATCTAGAAAGCGCTAAAATGCCGAAAAGACCCTAAAAACCCCTATAAACCTTGAAAACCCTCAAAATCCCTAAAAACTCTAAATGTGATTAGGAAGCGGAGCTTTGGGCAATGATCAAAGCAGTTCATTTTGCTAATCAATTTTGGTGGAAGCGCCTTTGGAATGAATCTGACTCGATCTTGGTGGTGGAGGCCCTCAAAAAAAATCAAGAAGGGTACCTTGGATAATTCTCCGACATTAGATTGATTGCCTCAAGGTATACCAGGACATCACTCTCAAAAATGTGGGGTTAAAAAGGACCACATTGATCTCCTTTTCCCTAAAAACCCTAAAAAAACCCTAAAATCCATTTAAAATCCTAAAATCCCCTAAACATCCATGAAAACGAAAAAAACACTAAAAACCCTAAAAAATCTTGAAAAACATAAAAACCCTGAAAAAACATAAGAATAAAAAAAACATAAAAACCCTAAAAATCCAGTAAAAACTCCAAAAACCCTTTAAACCCCAAAAAACATTAAAAACTCTAAAAAACCTTCAAAATCCTAAAAAATTCAAAAAAACCCTAAAAACCCAAAAAGACTCTAAAAACCCTGAAAAACCCTAAAAACTGTAAATACCCCTAAAACCCTCAAAATCCCTAAAAACTAAAAAAACCCAAAAAACCCTGAAAATTTAAGAAACAATAAAACCTTAAGAACCCCCTGAAAACCATGAAACACCCTAAAAAACTTCAAAAACCCTAAAAACCCATAAAACCCTTAATACCCCTAAAATGTTAAAAAACTCTATAAAACCCTAAAAATCCAAAAATACTAAAAAAAACATAAAGACCCAAAAATACAATAAAAACCCTGAAAACCCTTTAAACCCTAAAACTTCTAAAAACCCTATAAACCCTAAAACTCTTGAAAACCCCTAAAAACCACCAAAATCTCTAAAAACCACAAAAATCCTAAAAAATCCCTAAATATCCCTAGATATTCATTGGGACCTCAAGGACCGTGCCACTATTGGTATGGTCGATTCCAGTCACATTTTGATTCGGTTCTCGTCGGAGGAAGATCTTATTCGGGCCTAGTCATTAGCTCCTCGCCGGTGTGATGCTGCTTGTTTTTCCCTCTTTCGGTGGAATTTTGACATTCATCTGAATCGTGACTCCCCAATGATGGCAATCTGGGTAAGGTTTCCTGAGCTCCCACTTCCCTTTCAAAACTTGTCCATTATCACCATGCTAGGGAATCTAGTCGGAAGGTTTCTGTGTGTGGATAGTAGAACCAGGGCCCTCTGCCATCTAGTTGCCTTGAGGGTTTGTGTTGAAATTGACGTCTCAAAGGAGCCAGTAGACTCTGTCTGGATTGAAATTGGTGAGGAGCTTCGTTGAAAGGTGTTTGAATCATGGGTGGATTATTGTGTTTCGTGCTTCAATCTTGGTCATACGAAAAGGAACTGCATACGTAGTGATAGTCTGGTGGCTGGGCGTGGTAATAAGGTCACATCCTCGAAGTTGAGCTCAACAGGGGAGCCGGAGGTGGGGAAGGATGACACTCAGGTCTCTCCACTGGATGTTAGGGGGGATGACAGGGTGGAGGAAGGGGTTTCATCCCCCCAGCAGGATACTAAAGGACAAACCTTGGTCAAGGACATCTTCAAGCGACTGAAGGGTGATTTGGGACTGGGGGGTGAACTCTCTCCTGAAATGGGGAAGGGCATGTCTAATGAAGTAAGGACCGTGGTCCTACAGTGATTTGAGACGCACGGGGTGGCCCGATCTTCACGGCGTAGGGCGGCAGATGAAAGATGCGGTTTGAAGTTAAGTGGCGGATGATGGGTACGGATAGTGGATGCAAGTAGTCAATCAACGCTATATGGAGCGCGACCTACTACTTAGACAACACACTCAAGGGAGGGATGTGATGGCCAATCCACACAACAACGCACTTGGGTTGAGGCACGGAATTGGGGGCTTTGTGATCTTGGATCACCAATCTAACTTGTAGATTGACAAGGCAAGAATGTACAAGAGCTAGGAGAAATCCGGGACAATCCTCACACAACGGAGAGAAACAAAGCATAAGCTCTCAATTAATTCTTGGATGAAAATACAATTCCATGGGGTGGCTATTTATAGCCAAGGGGTGATACAATTGTCAAGGGTCTAATACCCTAAAGTCATAAAGGCTAAACCTACATCATCCCCTTAAAAGTCAAAAAGATAAAGTCTAACAAAGACTTTTGGAAAAAGTAGCACATGTCTTTCCACCCATAGCCAATCGAATTTGACTTGGTTACCTAGCCCACCATATTTGACTTTGGTGTCCAAAGATGCCATTCTAGAATCTCCATGTGGGCAAGGCTTCCAAAATTCGTGCAAACATGGGTCTTGGGCTGTAAACATCTCTTTTGGGCTTAAATAAGAGTGATAATAAGCCCATTTGCCACTTCCATGCATGCACCTTGGGTTTGGGCCTTTTAATGCAATGCGATGGGCTTCTGTTGCCACTTGTAGTCTATTTAACATTCTTTGCATCATTGGGCCTTGCAACTCTAACTTCCCACAAGCCATCAAGTCAATGTCATATGTCGGTTTTATATCATCCTCCCCATATTGAAAAGGAGTCGTCCTTGACTCTTCATCATATGCATCCAAATACGAGGAAAGATTAGAAACATTGATTTTGAAAATAACTTCGTACTCACCTTGTAATGCGATCTTGTAATCAATCATATGAAGCACCAAGTATGGCCCATCTCCATGTATCTTTATCTTTGACTTCCATTTCTTTTGAAGCCTATCCACCTTCTTTGATTTCCCATGTTGTTGATTGCTAACATGTTGTGTTCCTTCCATATTTCTACTTTCCTGCAAAGGAAATGAAACGTGATCAATAAGAGTAGGAGGCTATACCTAAAAATAGTTCCAGATGGAAAAAATTGAGTTATAGAGTGATCTTCCCTTCTGTAAGACAACTCTACATGAGGTAGAAACTCCTTCCAATCCTTTAGAACCATGATTCCATTAATGGATCCCTGAATTACTTTTCTCTCTATATTAGGAAGCATACAAGGTTGTGCCTCCTGGAGAATGAATCCATCATACACCTATGGCAAAGATTTCACAATAGTTGACAATGAAGAAGTTAAGTCATTAGTGTTCAACATCACCTCATTGTACATAAGTACTAGAAGGTTCTTTTGAGAAATCAAAGCTTCCTTAACCTCACTCTTTTTTGCCAACATCACACTTTTCTCTTCTCTCAAATTCTTTTTCCCACTTGATTTTTCTTTTCTCTCCATTTCTTTTCTTCTCTCATTTTCTCTCTTTCCCTCATTCTATCCTTTTTCATTTTCACTCTTTTTTTCCTCATCACTCATTTTTTTCTTCTCTCTCAAAATGTGATCTTCCAAAATTTGTTTGGGGGACATGGGGTTGAGGGTTATAGGTTCCCCTCAGAGTACAAAAGAATGAATATTCAAGAAACCGTCATGGGTAACACGCCGATCATACTACCATGGTCGTCCCAACAATTAATGGCAGACCTTTATAGGAACAACATCGCACAAGACCTCATCTTTGTACTTTCTAATGGTGAACAATACCGTCACTTCCTTGGTGACCTTCAGCTCCCCGCAATCATTCAACCACTGAAGCCGATATGGATGTTGATGCTTCAAAGTAGGAAGTCCCAACTTCTCTAATAACTCGGTGCTCGCAACATTACTACAGCTTCCTCCATCAATAATAACACTACATACATTCCCATGGATCTTGCACTGTGTATTGAAAAGGTTCTCCCACTGCTCATTCTCTCCCACGGTGACTTGTGCGCTTAGAACTCTCCTAGTGACAAGAATCTCACCATCTTCTGCAAACTCTCCACTATCGATTTCTGGATATTCTTCCTCCTCTTCCGAGCTCTCTCTATCGGTCTACCATTCTCCATATGATATGATACCGTATGCGAGTGCGGTATTCGTTGGCAAAAAAATGCAGAAACACAAGCGAAGAAAGAAGAGGGGAATGGAAATTAAAAGAAATGCAAGAGGAATAAAAGGGGAAGGGGATGATCAATTAGGACCCCAAGGAGACTTGCCCCTTGAAACTCTAATTATAAAGCGCCACAAAGGTTGATCACTCCTTTGATGAGCCTAACTTGCATTCACCTAAGAACAGAAGAAACACAAGCATAATAATGCTAGAAACTCTCAAATTTGAAATTAACCTTCAAGGGGGTACAAGAGGTGGCTATTTATAGCCAAATGAGAGGAATACATGTCAAACTACCTATCCCACAAAAGTCTAAAGCCTATCCCACGAATTTGACTTTGTTTACACATGTCCATGACTTTAGGGGACAAGATATCTCTAAAGAAGACTTTTAGGAACCACCCCAAAGACTTTGAAGATTCCCACCATGGATTTGGAGACAAGGGGCCCACCACTTTTGACATTGGAGATTTCCTTCATGCAAGTGGATTGAATTTCGTGGAAGCATATGGGTGGCCCTTTTAGGTTCACTTTTGGGCTTTAATAAGTGTGATTAAAGGCCCATTTGCTCCTCCCATGCATGCATGTTGGGCCTCCTCTTGTAATTTCAAAATGAGGCCATGCAAAGCCTCTCTCATCCTCCTCATTCTTCCTCTTGTCATTCGGCCACCAATCCCATGCAATGGGTCTTTTCCATTAATGATCCTTCCACGATCAATGCCATGATCACCCTCAACTCCTTGCTGCTTGTGTGCACCATGATCCGCATCATCCCCTCCCTCTTCAAAAGGATTCGTCCTCGAATCTGCATATTCAAAAGGAGAGAGATCAGAAATATTAAAGGTAGCACTCACGTTTCCATACCTGCTGGGCAAGTCGATCTTGTAGGCATTATCATTGATTCTTTCTAAAACTTGAAATGGACCATCTCCTCGTGACTGAAGTTTTGATTTTCTTTGCTCCGGGAACCTTTCCTTCCTCAAATGCACCCACACCCAATCTCCAGGTTCTAGTACAACCTTATGCCTACCCTTGTTTGCTTGCATTTCATATTGTTCATTTCTTCTTTCAATGTTCGCTTTCACCTTGGCATGTAAATCCTGAACAAATTTGGCCTTCTCATCACCTGCGAGATCAACAACCTCATTAGTAGGCAATGAAAGAATATCTAATGGAGTCATTGGATTAAATCCATATACAATCTCAAAAGGTGAGAAGTTAGTAGTGGAATGAACTACTCGGTTATATGCAAACTCTATGTGTGGCAAACATTTTTCCCAATTCTTTAGATTTTTTTGAATTATTGCACGCAAGAGGGTAGAAAGAGTCTTATTCACCACTTCAGTTTGCCCATCAGTTTGAGGATGTGCAACAGTTGAGAACAATAATTTAGTTCCCAATTTATTCAACAATGTCCTCCAAAAGTGGCTAAGGAATTTCACATCCCTATCACTTACAATGGTTTTGGGCAGTCCATGTAATCTCACAATTTCTTTGAAAAACAAATCTGCTATATGTATAGCATCATTAGTTTTTGAGCATGCAATGAAATGGGCCACTTTGCTAAATCGATCCACAATAACAAAAATGTTATCTCTTCCCGATTGGGATCGAGGCAATCCCAACACAAAATCCATAGAGATGTCGGTCCAAGGATGGGATGGAACGGGCAAGGTGGAATACAATCCATTTGGTTGAACCTTGGACTTTGCATGCTTACAAGTGACACACCTAGCACAAATTGCAATAACATCTTTTCTCATGCTTGGCCAATAAAAATGTTCATGCAAAGTAGCTAGTGTTTTATAAACCCCAAAATGCCCCATCAAACCACCCCCATGAGTTTCTTTTACAAGCAATTCTCGAGTTGAACAATTTGGAATGCACAATTTATCCCTTTTGAAAAGAAACCCGTCATTTTTGTAATAGTCTTTAAAACCATGTTTTTCACAAGATTTCCAAATTTTAGAGAAATCTCAATCATTTTCATACATTCCCTTTAGTAACTCAAGTCCAAGTAATCTAGAATGAAGAGAAGTAAGAAGTGAATACCTTCGTGAAAGAGCATCAGCAACCACATTTTCCTTACCTTTTTTGTGCTTGATCACGTAGGGGAAAGTCTCAATGAATTCCAGCCAGGATGCATGCTGCCGATTCAACTTACCTTGGGACTTCAAATACTTAAGGCTTTCATGGTCAGAATGAATAATGAACTCTTTAGGCCATAAGTAATGTTGCCATGTTTCCAGGGTTCGTTTCAAAGAATAAAGTTCTTTATCGTAAGTTGAATAATTTAATGCTGCCCCGTTCAATTTCTCACTAAAGTAAGCAATTGGATGCGACTCTTGAGTCAAAACAGCACCAATTCTAACTCCCGATGCATCACACTCAATTTCAAAGACTTTGGTGAAATCGGGTAGCCTTAAAAGGGGAGCATTGACCAATTTTTCTTTGAGTGTGTTAAAAGCTTTTTCTTGTTTTTCACCCCATTTAAAGACCACATGTTTCTTTACAAGTTCATTAAGAGGTGCAGTGATGGATGAAAAATCCTTTACAAACCTCCTATAGAAGCTTTCCAATCCATGAAAACTTCTAACCTCGGTTGCACTCTTCGGTGTGGGCCACTCTTGAATTGCTTTGATCTTTTCATCATCCACACGAATCCCTTCCGCCCCTACAACAAAGCCAAGAAACACAACAGAATCCATGTAAAAGGAACATTTTTGAAGATTGGCATAAAGTTGGTTTTGTTTAAGGGTCTCACACACCAAACGCAAGTTTTCAACATGGTTGTCTAGAGATTTGCTATACACCAAGATATCATCAAAATAGACAACCACGAATTTTCCAATGAACGAACGAAGGACATGGTTCATTAAGCTCATGAATGTACTTGGTGTATTAGTTAAACCAAATGGCATAACTAACCACTCATATAAACCAAACTTAGTTTTAAAAGCAGTTTTCCACTCATCTCCTTCTTTCATTCGAATTTGGTGGTATCCACTTTTAAGATCAATTTTTGAAAACAGGATGGCCCCATGTAATTCATCAAGCATGTCATCAAGTCGAGGGATGGGATAACGGTACTTAACTGTTATTTTGTTGATGGCGCGACAATCCACACACATCCGCCATGTTCCATCTTTCTTGGGTACTAGGATCACCGGAACGGCGCATGGACTCATGCTTTCCCTTACTAATACTTTCTTCATGAGTTCTTCAACTTGACACTGGATCTCTCTAGTCTCTTCCGTATTAGCTCTATATGCTGGCCTATTTGGAATTGCGGCACCGGGTATGAAGTCAATCCTATGCTCAATGCCTCTCAAAGGGGGTAGTCCATCGGGTGTTTCTTCAGGAAACAAATCACAAAATTCCTGTAGTAAAGACACAACACAAGAAGACAAAGAATGGTGAAGTTCATTAGTTGCAAGGTAAGCATCCTTACTAATGAGTAAGAATACTTTCCCGCTCAATAAAGCACCTTTCACCTCACTTTTTCCAGAAAATAAACTCACCTTTCTCTCAACACTCTTGTTTTCATCTCTTTGATTTTCCTCATTTCTTTTTATGCAACTCGACTCTCCTTTTTCACTCTTAATTTTTCCAATCTTTTCATTTATTTCCTTTTTCTTCAACTCATCACTCTCTTTTTTATCACTCAAAATTTTATTTTTCCCACTTTCTTTTTCACTCATTTCTTTTTTCTTTTTGTATTCTTTCTCTATCCTCACTTGATCTTCATATGCTTGTATGGGACTTAGAGGAGTCAAAACAATCTTTCGACCGCTGAAATGAAAAGAGAAGCGGTTAGCAAAGCCATCATACATCACCCTCCTATCAAATTGCCATGGTCTCCCTAGTAGCAAATGTCCAGCTTGCATCGGAGCAACATCACACAACACCTCATCATGATATTTTCCAATGGAAAAAGAAACTATGGCTTGTTTTGTGACCCTCACTTCCCCACTATCATTCAACCATTGCAATCTATAGAGTCTAGTATGCCTTAGAGTAGGCAAACTCAACTTTTCCACCGACAAGGTACTCGCCACATTGGTACAACTTCCACTATCAATGATCATACTACATACCTTCTCCTTGATGTGGCATCTCGTATGAAAAATATGTTCCCGTTGCTCCTCATCATGATCATCTTTGGGTTGAATGTTTAAAGCTCTTCTTGCCACCAATGCATCTCCATGTACGGGTTCTTCAACTTCTACATCGGAACCCTCCTCCAAAGATGGAATCCCATCATCGCTAGAGTGCTCACTAAGGATATCTCCATTATCCAAAATAATCATGACCCTTTTGTTTGGGCATTGAGATTCAATATGACCATGTCCTTGACACTTAAAACACTTTATATCATGAGATTTAGAAGGGAAATTTGTGTCCATTTTTCCTTTTGAATCAGTGGGGAAGAACTTATTTTTGGCCTCTTCTCTTTGTTTTGGAACAAATTTAGAATCCCTTGGTTTCGTTTCATTCCACTTAGAAGTTGATTTTGGATCTTTCCGGTTATCCTTCCAAAAATTATGGGAACTTACTTGAATCCTCCGAGAATGAAGTTGTTTTTCGACCTTCACTGCCTTATGTAGCAACTCCTCCATGTCAATGTAGGTCTGTAGTTCCACCACATCTCTAATTTCCGGATTCAAGCCATTGATGAACCTTGCCATGGTAGCTTCGCGAACCTCCTCCAAATTGGCTCGAATCATTGATATCTCCATTTCCTTGTAGTATTCCTCCACACACATGGAACCTTGCACAAGTTTTTGAAACTTCAAATGTAAGTCTCCATAGTAATGACTAGAAATGTACCTTTTGCGCATTACTATCTTCATTTCTTCCCAAGTTCGAATTGGCCTTTCTCCATTTCGTCGTCGACTTTCTTGTAATTGGTCCCACCAAATACTTGCATAGTCATTGAACTCAAGGGCTGCCAATTTTACCTTCTTCTCCTCCGAGTAGTTGTGAAGTCCAAACACATGGTCAACCTTCCGCTCCCACTCCAAATAAAGTTCTGGGTCACTCTTCCCTTGAAAGGGTGGAAGTGTCACTTTGATGCTTCCCAAGTCATTGTCTCTCCAAGCAGCACGTTGCCCTCGCCTAGGAATTGATTCTTCGAAATCGGAGTACTCATCATCACCTTCATGAATTTCTTGCCTTCTTGGAGCCTTTGAAGATGAGGAACTTTGTATATCATCCAACCTAGCATTCAATCTTGTAAACTGGTCAGCGACTGCTTTCATGAATAATTTAATGTCGATCTCACTTCTTTCTCCCTCACTTGCCATTTTTTTTAATTCCTCACACACTCTTTCTCTCTTTTTTTTAATCTCTCAAAAGGTTTCTCACACTTTCTAGCACAACAACTTGGTTCCTACAAGTGTTCTTAAATAGAATCAAGAAGACAACTAGTAGAAGCAATCAATTCATGGCAATCTTTAAAAATCAGAAATTTTAAAAGGGTTTGAATCAATGAGGTCCAAGAAACGTGGGGGGTAAATGGGAGAAAAGGTTATAGAAGAAGGTTGGATATGGATGAAGGAAATAAGATGATGGATAAGAAAATTGCAATCAAATTTATGACATATGAGCAAACGCAATGTTTCAAATGAGCAGCTTCCTTTTTTTGTATTTTTTTTTTGATTGATTTTTTTTTTTTGATTTTTTTTTGATTTTTTTTTTTTTGATTTTTTTTGCTACTCAACAAACAAGAATTGCAAAGAGTGCGCTTTTCATGATCAAAGTACAATAAATGAAAATGTACTAATCTGATTGCAATGATGTAAATGGTTGTGATAACTTGAACTTCAAACTCAAATGGAAATCCGCCTTGGAGATTGTTAGATTTCACAAGGGTGAAACTGTAGTACGAATTGATTCGGCTATATCTCCAAATATAGGTGTCGGATTTTAGTGTTTCCAAGTCGAGAAGAAAGATGAGATTCTAAACTATTTAAATGACATATTATATGCCCAGAAACTCAAAGAAAAAGCAGACGAAAATATGGAAGAAAATTCCGTGCAGAATTGGTGGTGGCAGAAAATGGAAGAAGGGGAAGAGAAAAAAAAAAGATGGGAGAAATAGAAATGAAAAAAAAACCTGATTTTCGTTGCCTTCCTCTGATACCAAATGATATGATACCGTATGCGAGTGCGGTATTCGTTGGCAAAAAAATGCAGAAACACAAGCGAAGAAAGAAGAGGGGAATGGAAATTAAAAGAAATGCAAGAGGAATAAAAGGGGAAGGGGATGATCAATTAGGACCCCAATGAGACTTTCCCCTTGAAACTCTAATTATAAAGCGCCACAAAGTTTGATCACTCCTTTGATGAGCCTAACTTGCATTCACTTAAGAACACAAGAAACACAAGCATAATAATGCTAGAAACTCTCAAATTTTAAATTAACCTTCAAGGGGGTACAAGAGGTGGCTATTTATAGACAAATGATAGGAATACATGTCAAACTACCTATCCCACAAAAGTCTAAAGCCTATCCCACGAATATGACTTTGTTTACACATGTCCATGACTTTAGGGGACAAGATATCTCTAAAGAAGACTTTTAGGAACCATCCCAGAGACTTTGAAGATTCCCACCATGGATTTGGAGACAAGGGCCCACCACTTTTGACATTGGAGATTTCCTTCATGCAAGTGGATTGAATTTCGTGGAAGCATATGGGTGGCCCTTTTAGGTTCACTTTTGGGCTTTAATAAGTGTGATTAAAGGCCCATTTGCTCCTCCCATGCATGCATGTTGGGCCTCCTCTTGTAATTTCAAAATGAGTCCATGTAAAGCCTCTCTCATCCTCCTCATTCTTCCTCTTGTCATTGGGCCACCAATCCCATGCAATGGGTCTTTTCCATTAATGATCCTTCCACGATCAATGCCATGATCACTCTCAACTCCTTGCTGCTTGTGTGCACCATGATCCGCATCACCATACTTGTTGATGGTCATGGTGCGCCGGTTTGGGCACTCACTAGCAATGTAACCCCTTCCTTGACATTTGAAACATAGAATATTCCGATTCCTAGTTTGGTTAGCCTCAAAAGTAGGTTTCTTAGGTGGAATAATTACCTTGTCACTTTTGCCTTTGATGATTCTCCAATCTCCTTCCTCGGATTTCTCCATGGTGTGAAAGGTGTAGTGGGTTTCCTCATGTTGTTCCTCATTTTGATTTGTTGTTCAATCTTGGTGGCTTGGTGGATCATATCTTGTATCTCTACATGGTGGTACATCTCCACTTGATAGGAAATCTCCCGATTGCGCCCATGTAAAAACCGTGCCATGGTTGCCTCCAGATCCCCCTCAACGTTTTCCCGAATCATGGCAATTTTTATCTCCTTGTAGTAGTCTTCTACACTCTTACTCCCTTGGGTGATGCATTGAAGTTTGTTGTGGAGATATCTCTGGAAATGTGTGGGAACAAACCGCTTCCGCAAGGCAAACTTCATGTCTTCCCAAGTGTTGATGGGACGTCCACCATATATATCCCTCTCCTTTTGAACTTGATCCCACCAAATTAAAGCATAATCAGAAAATTCAAGGGAAGAAGGTTTGACCTTTTTCTCCTCAGAATATGCATGGCATGAAAAGACCTACTCGATCCGCATCTCCCACTCCAAGTATGCTTCCGGATCGCTTTCCCCATGAAAAGAAGGGACCTTCACCTTGATCCCGCCAATTAGGTCATCATCATGTTTTCTCCTTTTTCCTCCTCTAGGTTGTTGGTACAACCTCCTCCTTTGTGGGACATCCTCAAAATCACCATCCAGGTTTTCCATTTCCTCCTCCATGATGTGGGGGCGACGGGGTTCCGGAGCTTGCTGCGGGTTATCATGGACCATCCTTGGGCTTGATTGATTCTCCAGGTTATCAATCCTCTCATGTAGCACCTCCAACTTCCGATCAAGAAGCTTCTCTAAATGGCTCACCAAAGCTTGCATTTGGAATTGCGTAGCTTCGGGTGCGGGAGATCTACTTCGACTTCCTTCATTGCTAACATGAGAAATTTTCTTCCCACGATCTTCTACCATGATATGTTACACAAATGAAAACACACACCGGGGGGGGGGGGACACACACAATGATACACACTCACTCACACACGCAAGATGTACACGCACACACACACAAGATGTACACACTCACACACACAAGGATACACACTCACACACACAAGATGTACGCACACACACACACACAACAAGACGCACACACTCACACACACAAGATTTTTTTTTTGCTTATTTCTCTCCACTGTCAACACTCAATTCAAATTCCAAGATCTTATGAAATACCTTGTTTGGGATGATCACATGCCACCAATCCTTCCCAAACCAAGATTGTATTGGAGGATGGTTTATCACAACCCGTTTGAGTGGTAATGGCTAAAGGGTGAAAAGAGGGTAGAAAATGGATAAGGGTGGGTGGAAAGGGGGGTAGAAAGGTGGTATTTGGGTTTTGCCTGATTGTGTCAGATAAGAAAAATTAATAACAATATGAGCCAAATATATTATGGGGATGAAGCAAAATGATGGAGAAAGTGATGTACGAATATGGAAAGTGCGAATAATGTAAAGCACGATGATGAAGTAATTGTATCGGATTTTTTTTCTTTTTTTCTCATTAAATCTCTCCAAAAAGTGTTGTGCTTGGATTTTTAAAGCACAAGATGATGAATGGAGAGTAAGACAATTTTTTCTTGAAATCTCTCAAAGAAAAGGATGTGCTTAATTTTGAGAAGCACAAAATGATGAGTTGAGAGAATTTGTTTTTTTCTACCCGGATACAAATCACATATAGAGAATTAAATGCAGATAGAAGATGAATGAAAATTTGGATCAATTTATAATAATCCAAGCTTGCACAAAGTAGGACAATTCGGGTGGCTTTCAAGAAAATGGATTTTTTTTGTTGAATGGGTGAATAATATGGATAGATAAGGAGGGTAATGGACAGAATTAAAGTAAATGAAGGGATAGACGCCTACTGTGTCAACCGGAGCTCTGATACCAACTGATGTGAGACACACGGGGTGGCCCGATCTTCACGGCGTAGGGCGGCAGATGAACGATGCGGTTCAAAGCTAAGTGGCAGATGATGGGTATAGACAGTGGATGCAAGTAGTCAATCAACGCTATATGGAGCGCGACCTACTACTTAGACAACACACTCAAGGGAGGGATGTGATGGCCAATCCACACAACAAAACACTTGGGTTGAGGCACGAAAGTGGGGGCTTTGTGATCTTGGATCACCAATCTAACTTGTAGATTGACAAGGAAAGAATGCACAAGAGTTAGGAGAAAATCCGGGACAATCCTCACACAATGGAGAGAAACAAAGCATAAGCTCTCAATTCATTCTTGGATGAAAATACAATGGCATGGGGTGGCTATTTATAGCCAAGGGGTGATAAAATTGTCAAGGGACTAATACCCTGAAGTCATAAAGGCTAAACCTACATTGTCCCCTTAAAAGTCAAAAAGATAAAGTCTAAGAAAGTCTTTTGGAAAAAGTAGCACATGTATTTCCATCCATAGCCCACTGGATTTGACTTTTATTACCTAGCCCACCAAATTTGACTTTGGTATCCAAAGATGCCATTCTAGAATCTCCATGTGGGCAAGGCTTCCAAAATTTGTGCAAACATGGGTCTTGGGCTTTAAACATCTCTTTTGGGCTTAAATAAGAGTGATAATAAGCCCATTTTCCACTTTCATGCATGCACCTTGGGTTTAGGAATTTTAATGCAATGAGATGGGCTTCTGTTGCCACTTGTAGTCTGTTTAATATTCTTTGCATCATTGGGTCTTGCAACTCTAACTTTCCACATGCCATCAAGTCAATGTCATCTGCTGGTTTCATATCATATAGACTGACCCTGTCAGGGATGTGAGTATGATGTTAAGGTCGACCTGTCATGAGCTTGTCTCAATCTGTATGGGTAGTGAGGAAGGGGGTCTGGTGGAACGGGACCTGCAGGAGCTAGAGGCTCATACTCATGACACCCAAGATGCGGAGCTGCCCTCCTATCATGATGGATTGAGGGTCTTGGGTGTGGACAACCCTCTGCCCACTGTACGGTCAATGAAACAAGTGTTGGTTGATGTTGTTGTGCCTGGGGTTGGTCTGTCTGATACCACTCCGCCTGAGCAGCAGTCGAGGGTCTTGGGTGCGGATAACCCTCTGCCCACTGTACAGTCAACGAAACAAGTGCTGATTGATGCTGTTGTGCCTAGGTTTGGCCTGTCTGATATCACCCAGCCTGAGCAGCAACTTGATAGCTTTCATGCTGATATGAAGTGCACTGAGTAGCCTGATCCGAGCTTCGCTCTTGTTCTCTCACCCTGTGTTGAGCTTTCTGATCCGATTATGTTGGATTGTTCGAAAATCCCACTTGAGCAGCATATAAAAGACATTTTCCAAAATCCAGATTTGCAACCAGTGGTCTTTCTTAGGGATGAGAATGATGAATACATAAGGTTATCAAAGTTTTTTGGGGATCACGATGACCTTATGTATGCCAGCTTGGTAAGGATTAGGAAGGAGTAGGAGTTGATGGGTCGTCCTGGTTCCTCTGGCTACAATCAGAAGAGAAATCAGCGGTCTGTTCCAGAATTTGGCAAGAAGGGCGACACGAGTGTGCCTGCTGTTTCAGCTCATAGGATGGCGAAGGTGATGAGTTATCCTCCAGTGAAACAGAGGGCAAGAGGGAATACTCCTCCCTTACTAGACCAATGGTTACTAGGGCCTCCTCCAAGGCTAGTAAAGGTGATGGAGCTGTCCATGGTATGGAAGACCGGGCTGCCGAAGTGAAGCCGGATTTGGATCTCAGGGAGTATTGTGCAGCCTTCCTCAAGCAATATGAATCCTCTGAATGGGAGTCGATGGACTCAGATGCTTCTGCAGGCTATGGTGCTGAGGGAGACCCTTATGAGGATGGTAATTTTGGCCTATAGCTACCTTTATTTTTGCATGCTTTCTAGGGTTTTTTTGGGGTATTTTGGGCTTGGGGTTGTGAATGGTTTTTGGGTATGGGTTATTTGACCCCTCCCCTCCCTTATATGCTTGTTCTTCTTTTTTAAAAAAATTGGGGGGGGGGGGGGGGGTCGGCAATAGCCTTTCCCCAGCATCTTCCTTGTCCTAAAAACCCTAAAACAATAAAATTCCAAAGAAACCCCTAAAATCCATGAAAACATAAAACCCCTGGAAAACCCCTAAAAACCATAAACCCCTAAAAGCCTTAAAAACCATAAAAACCCACAAAACCCCCTAAAACCCATTAAAAATTATAAAAACCCTGAAAGCTCATAAAAACGTTATAAAACTCTAAAGAAACTTAAAAACCCTAAAAACTCAAAAAAAACCCTAAAACCCAAAAAGACTCTAAAAACCATAAAAACCCCTAAAAACCCTAAAGATCCTTAAAAACCCAAAAAATAATAAAAATACTAAAAAACCCCTAAAAATCCATGTAAACCTAAAAAATCCTAAAAACCCCTGAAAAACCCCTGAAAACCGAAAAACACCTAAAAACCTTGAAAACCCTAAAAATCCATAAAATCCCTAAAAACCCACTATAAACTCTGAAAACCCTTAAAATACCTAAAAACGTTAAAAACTCTAAAAATCCTTAAAACCCTAGAAAACTCAAAAAACCCATAAAACTCCAAAAAGACCATAAAAACCCAAAAAAAATCCTAAACACCCTAAACCCCCTAAAACCCCTAAAAATCCATAAAACCCCTAAAAATGAAAAACTTAAAACCCCCTAAAAATCCATGAAAATTTAAAAACGCCTAAAAACCATAAAACCCCCTAAAACTGTAAAATACCATAAATCCACTAAAAACTCTAAAAACCATTTAAAAATATAAAAACTTTATAAGACTCTAAAAAACCATAAAAACCCTAAAAAACTTAAAAAACCCTAAAAACAAAAAAACCCATCAAATCCTGAAACCATAAAAACCCTAAAACCCCTTAAAACCCCTAAAAACCCTAAAAACCCTACAAAACCCTAAAAGCATAAAAATCATAAAAAACCTTAAAAACCCATTAAACCATAAAACCCTTAAAATCCTTAAAACAACCTAAAAACCCATAAAAACCCTAAAACCCACTAAAAACATAAAAACCTCTAAAAATGTTTAAAAACCACTTAAAACCCTTAAAACCCTAAAAACTCAAAAAAAAACCCTAAAACCCCCAAAAGACCCTAAAACCCTGAAAACCCCCAAACCCTAAAAACCCATTAAAATCCCTATAAACCCTCGAAATCCCTAAAAACCCTAAAAAACCATAAAGACCATAAAATTCCTAAAAACCACAAAAAAACTATGAAAACATAAAAAACCCTGAAATCCCTAAAAACCCCTTGAAAACCATAACAACCCAAAAAACCTTAAAAATCATAAAATCCAATAAAACCCCTAAAAACACTTGAAACCCCCATAAAACCCATCAAAATCTTGAAAACCCCAAAAAGAATAAAAATATTAAAAAATCCATGAAATCTATGAAAATGTAAAAACCCTAAAAACCTTGAAAAACCCCTCAAACCCATAAAAACTCCTAAAAACCTTAAAAAATCTTAAAACCTAAAAAACCACTACAACTCTAAAAACCCTTAAATCCCTTAAAAACATTAGAAAACTCAATAAACCTTATAAACTATAAAAAAATCAAAAAATCCCTAGAAACCCAAGAGACCGTAAAAAGCCTGAAAACCCCCAAAAACCTGTAAAATCATTGAAAACCCCTAAAAATCCTCAAAAACCCTAAAAACCCTAAAACCCCTAAAAACCTAAAAAACCCTAATACCTCATAAAAACCTTTAAAGCCCAAAAAACCTTATAAAAATCCAAAAACCTTAAAAACCATAAAAAACTAAAAAACCAAAAAAACCCAAAATCCCAAAGGACCCTAAAAAACTTGAAAGACCCTAAAACCCCTGATAACCCTAAAAAACCTGAAAATTATGAAAAACTCTAAAAAAACCCTAAAAACCAAAAAAAATCTAAAGGAAACCCATAAAAATCAATGAAAATGTAAAAAACCCTATAAACCCAGAAAAACCCCTACAACCATAAAAACCACTGAAAACTTAAAAACCACAAAACCAAAAAAACCCCTAAAAATTACTAAAACTCTACAAACCCTTAAGGCCACTAAAATGTTAAAAACACTAAAAGTTCTAAAAAACTCAAAAAAACTCTAAGATCCCAAACAGACTCTAAAAAACTTGAAAACACATAAAAACCATCGAAAAAGTTTAAAACTCTCAAAATCCCTAAAAACCCAAAAAACCCCAAAAAATCCCAAAAAACCATAAAAATCCTAAAAAATCCATAAAAATACATGAAAAAGTAAAAACCCTAAAATCCCTAAACCCCCTAAAATCTATACCCCCCTAAAAACTTTAAAAAACCGAAAACACTGATAAAAACCTTAAAAAACCACTGAAAATTTTAAAAACTATTAAAACCCCTAAAAATGTTAAAAAACTCTAAAAAACCTTAAAAACCCTAAAAAACTCAAAAAAAAAATCCAAAAAACCCAAAAGACTCCTAAAAACCACTAAAAACATAAAAATTCTAAAAAGCCCTAAAAAACTTAAAAGCCTTAAAATGAATAAAAAACTCTAAAACCACAAAAAACTCTAAAAACCCCTTAAACCCCTAAAAATGTTAAAAAACTATAAAAACCTTTAAAACCCCAAAAAACTCAAAAATACCCTAAATACCCTAGGAAACACTGAAAACCTCAAAAACTGCTAAAACCTCTAAAAACCCTTAAATCCCTTAAATCCCTAAAAACCATAAAATCCATAAAATCCTCAAGAACCCTAAAAACTTGAAAAACCCTTAAAACCCCCTTAAAATAATAAACCCCCCCAAACCTTAAAAAACCCTAAAAACCCATAAAAACCATAAAACTCCAAAAATTCCAAAAACCCTAAAAACCCCGAAAAAACTTTAAAAACCCCTAAAAACCCTCAAAATACCTTAAACCACTAAAAAACCCAAAAAAACCATAAAAATCCTAAAAAACCCTTAAAAATCCATGAAAACGTAAAAATCCCTAAAAACTTAAAAAAACCCAAGAAAACCATAAAAATCCCTAAAAATATTAGAAAATCCTAAAAAACCATAAAACCCTAAAAACCCACTAAAAACTCTAAAACCCTTACAACTGCTAAAAATGCTAAAAAAATTCTAAAAACCTTAAAACTCTAAAAAACTCAAAAAAATCCTAAAAACCCCAAAAGACCCTACAAACCCTGTAAACCCCTGAAAACCCCTAAAAACTCTAAAACCACCCAAAAACCATAAAATCCCCTAAAAACCTAAAAACCACTAAAAACACTAAAAACCTTTAAAACCCCCCAAAACCTTAAAAAGAACTAAAAACCTTAAAAACTCAAAAACCCCCTAAAAACACAAGAGACACTAAAAACCCTGAAAAACCCTAAAAACCATAAACATCCTAAATAACCCCTAAAAATCCATGAAAACATAAAAACCCTAAAAACCCTAAAAACCATAAAACCCCTAAAAACCCTAAAAAAACCATAAAACCCCCAAAACTACTAAAAACTCTAAAAACCCTTAAAACCCCCAAAAATATTAAAACCTTCTAAAAACCTTAAAATCCCTAAAAAACTCAAAAAAAGCTTAAAAACCCAAAAAGATCCTAAAAACCTAAAAAATCATAAAAAACTATGAAAACCCTTAAAACCCTCAAAATCCCTAAAAACACTAAAAAACACCAAAAACCATAAAAATCCTAAAAACCCTAAAATCCATGATAATGTAAAAACCCTAAACACCCCAAAATACCCCAGAAATCCATAAAACCCCCTAAAACCTTAAAAACCCCTAAAACCCCATAAAAACCCTAAAACCACTAAAAACTCTAAAAACCCTCAAAATCCATAAAAACCCTAAAGCCATAAAAATCCTAAAAACCCATCAAAGTCCATGAAAACATAAAATCCTCTAAGACCCCTGAAAACCCCCTAAAAACCATAAAATTCCCTAAAAACCTTAAAAACCTAAAAAACCATAAAATCCCTAAAAACCACTAAAAACTCTAAAACCCCTTAATACCCTAAAAACATTAAAAAACTCTAAAAAACATTAAAAGCCCAAAAAACTCAAAAAACAAAAAAGAAAAAAAGACCCTAATTAACCTTGAAAAACAATAAAAATCCTAAAACCCTAAAATCCCTAAAAACCCTAGAAACCATAAAAATCCTAAAAACCCCTAAAAGTCCATGAAAATGTAAAAAAACTAAAAACCTTGAAAATCCCCTGAGAACCGTAAAAACTCCTAAAAACCAGAAAATCCCTAAACATCCATAAAATCCCTAAATAACCACTAAAAACTCTAAAAAACATCAAAACCCATAAAAAGATTAAAAAAATCTAAAAAACCTTAAAACCATAAAAAACTCAAAAATCCCTAAAATCCCAAAAGACCATAAAAACAATGAAAAACCCTAACCCTAAAAACCTTTGAAAAAAATAAAATACCCTAAAAACGTTGAGAAACCTAGGAAAACCATAAAACCCCCTAAAAACCGTTAAAAGCACTAAAACCCATAAAAACTCAAAAAACCCACTAAAAACTCTAAAAACCCTTAAAACCCCTTAAAACGATAAAGAGCTCTAAAAAATATTAAAACCCTGAAAACTCACTAAAAGCCATAAAACCCCGAAAAACCTCAAAAAATCCCTAAAACCCCAAAAAACCATGAAAAACTCTAAAAGCACTTTAAACCCCTAAAAGCATTAAAAAACTCTAAAAAGATTAAAACACTAAAAAAGTCAAAAGAAACCCCTAAAACCCAAAAAAGATCCAAAAGACCCTAAAACATCCAAAAAACCCTATAAACCCACAAAATCCACGAAGACATTAAAACCTTAAAAGCCCTGAAAACCCCCTCAATACCATAAAAACCTTTAAAAACTATAAAAACCCAAAAAACCCTTAAAAACCCTAAAAACCAATAAAATATCTAAAAAACTTTTAAACCTTAAAAGTCCTAAAAACCCAAAAAACACTAAAACCCCAAAAGACCCCTAAAATGTTGAAAAATCCTAAAAACCCTAAAAAATCCTTAAAACCATCAAAATCCCGAAAAACCCTAAAAAACCCTAAAAACCACAAAAATCCTAAAAACCACTTAAAACTATAAAAATGAAAAAAAAACCTAAAAACCCTGAAAAATCCCTAAAAACACCAAACACCCCTAAAAAATTAAAAAACACTAAAAAAATTATAAACATTAAAAAACCTTAGAAACCCTAAAATCCCTCAAAATCCCTAGAAACCCTAAAAACCACAAAAATCCTAAAAAACCCCTAAAAATCCAAGAAAACATAAAAAAACCCCCAAAACCATGAAAACCCCCTAAAAACATTAAATAACCCTAAATACACATAAAATCCCCAAAATCCCCACTAAAACTATAAAAACCCTAAAAACCCGTAAAATGTTAAAAAAATCTAAAAAAACCTTAAAACCACTAAAAACTCAAAAAAACCCTAAAACCCCAGAAAAGACCCTAAAAACCCTGAAAAACCCTAAAACCCCTAAAAACCCAAAAGACCCTTGAAAACCCTAAAAACCCTCAAAATCCCTAAAAACCCTAAAAAACCCTAAAAACCATGAAAATCTTAAAAAACCCCTAAAATTCCTGAAAATGTAAAAACCCCTAAAACCCCTGAAAACCCCCTAAAAACAAAAAAAACACTAAATACCCATAAAAACACAAAAACCACATTTAAAAATCTGAAATCCCTTAAAACTCGTAAGCACGTTAAAAAACTATAAAAAACTAAACAAATAAATAAAAACCTAAAAACCCAAAAGACCCTAAAAACCCTGAAAATCTCTAAAAACCATAAAACACTTGAAAACCATAAAAACCATCAAAATCCCTAAAACCATAAAAATCCTAAAAAACCCCTCAGAATACATGAAAATGTAAAAAAACCCTAAGAACCTTGAAAACCCCCTAAAGACCATAAAGACCACTAAAACCTTAAAAAACACTAAAAACCCTAAAAACCCACAAAAAACCCTTAAAAACCTAAAAATATTAAAAACTCTAAAAAACTTTAAAAGCATAAAAACACTGAAAAAAAAACCAAAAAACCAAAAAAGACCCAAACCCTGAAAACCCCTAAAAACCCTAAAACCCCTTAAAACCCCTAAAACCCTCTAGATTGTAAAAAGCCTAAAAAATCCTAAAATCCATAAAAATCCTAAAACCCCATGAAAGTCAATGAAAATGTAAAAAACACTAAAAACCCTTAAAACCCCCTAAAAACCATAAAACCCCTAAAAACCATAAAAAACCCTAAAACCCCTTTAAATCCCTTTAAATCCCTAAAAACATTAAAAACTCTAAAAAACCTTTAGACCCTAAAATGCCTAAAAAACACTAAAAACTCTAAAAACCCTCAAAATTCCTAAAAACCTAAAAACCTTAAAAAAACCTTAAAAAACCTGAAAAACACCTAAAAACCGTAAAACCCCCAAAAAAACCATAAAATCCCTAAAAACCCATAAAAACCCTAAAAACGCATAAAATGTTTAGAAACCCATAAAACACCTAAAAATGTTTAAAACTCTAAAAAACCTTAAAAACCCTAACAAACTAAAAAAACCTAAAAACCCCACAAAGACCTTAAAAACCCAGAATACCCCAAACCCCCAGAAACTATTGAAAACCCCTAAAACTATCAAAAACCATACAAACCCTAAAAACCCCTAAAAACCATAAAAATCCTAAAAACCCCTAAAATATATGAAAACGTAAAAAACACAAATAACACTAACCCCCCCCCCCCCCCACACACACACACAAGCAGCCACAAAACCCCCCCAAAACCATAAAAAACTCATAAATATTTAAAAACCCACTAAAAACTCTAAAAATCATTAAATTCCCTAAAAACATTAAAAAAGCTTAAAAACCTAAAAAAACCAAAAAAATAAAAAAACCCTAAAAATCCAGAAAGATACAAAAATCCATGAAAACCCTAAGAACCCTAAAACCCCCTGAAAAAACCTTTAAACCCCTCAAAATCCATAAATACCCTAAAAACCATAAAAAACTAAAAAACCCCTTAAAATCCCTAAAAATGTAAAAAATATTAAAAACCCCTTAAAACCATAGAAACCCTAAAAACTGTAAAAACTCTAAAAGACCATAAAAACCCTAAAAACAACTAAAAACTCCAAATACCCTTAAAACCATAAAAACATTAAAAAACTCTAAATAACCATAAAACACAAAAAATCTAAAAACCCTAAAAACCGAAAAGACCCTAAAACCCTTAAAAACCCTAAAAACCAAAAAACACCCAAAAAACCGTAGAAACCATAAAAATACCTAAAAACCTTAATAATAATAAAAAACCTAAAAAATGTCTAAAAATCCATGAAAACAAAAAAAAACCCGAAAAACCCTGAAAAACCTCAGAAAACCATAAAACCCCCCAAAACATTAATTACCTCTAAAAACCAATAAAAAACCCTTTAACCACTAAAAACTCTAAAACCCCCTAAAACCACTACAAATGTTGAAAACTTTAAAAATGCTTTAAAACACTAAAAAATTCTAAAAAACACTAAAAAAATTCAAAAAGACCCTAAAACCGTGAAAACCATGAAAACACTAGAAAACCCTAAAACCCCTGAAAAATCCCTAAAATCCCAAAAAACCAAAAAACCATAAAAATCATAAAAATTCCCTAAAATCCATGAAAACGTAAAAAACCCTAAAGACCCTTAAAACTCCTAAAAACCATAAAACACCTAAAACCTAAAAAAAACCCTAAAATCTCATAAAACCCCTCAAAACTCAATAAAAATTCTATAAATCCTTATAGGGATGGGGACGTTGATTTTTAGTTCCTACTTCTTTTTCTTCTACTTTTCAGGTCTTTTGGGTTTTTTTGGTGTCTCGGGGATCTAGGGTTTTTCGGTGTGGGTCGTTTGACCCTGTCCTGCCCTTGCCTGCTCTATTTTCTTTTCTTTTTATAAATTTGAGGGGGCTAGAATGGCCTGGCCCTACGCCTTCCTTTCCCTAAAATCACTAAAAAATATATATTAAATTTAAAACCCTAAGAAACCTTAAATACCCTAAAAATCACAAAAAAACCATAAAATCCAAAAGACCCTAAAAACACTTAAAACCCTAAAAAACATTGAAACCCTTAAAACCCTTGAAATCCCAAAAAACCCTAAAACCCATAAAAATCTTAAAAACCCATAAAAATCCATGAAAATGTAAAACCCCCTAAAAATCATAAATAGCCACTAAAAACCATAAAAACCCCTAAAAACCTTAAAAAAACCCATAATATCATAAAAAACATAAAACCACTAAAAACTCTAAAAACCCTAAAACTCCTAACAATGTTAAAAACTATAAAAAACTCAAAAAACCCACCCTAAAAATCCCAAAAGACACTAAAACCCCTAAAAAACCCTAAAAACCTTTTAAACCCTTGAAAATCCCAAAAACCCTCGAAATCCCTAAAAAACCCCTCAAAACCATAAAAATCCTAATAAAACCACTAAAAATCCATGAAAATATAAAAACCTAAAAAACCCTCGAAAAAACCATGAAAACCATAAAACCCCTAGAAACCTTTAAAAACCATAAAAACCTTAAAATCCATTAAGATCTCTAAAAACACCTTAAAACCCTTAAAAATGTAATAAAACTCTTAAAACCTTAAAAACCCTAAAAAAGTAAAAAAAACATAAAACCCAAATTGACACTAAAACCTCTGAAAAACCCTAAAAACCCTGGAAAACCCCAAAAATCTCTAAAAAACCTAAAAAATCCAAAACCGTTAAAATCCTAAAACCCCCCAAAAAATACATGAAAATGTAAAAAACCCTGAAAACCTAAAAAACCCCTACAAACTAAAAAAATGCTTATAACCTTACCTTAAAACCCTAAAAAAACACTAAAATTTTAAACCCCTCAAAACCCTTAAAACATTAAAAAATTCTAAAAACCCATAAAACCCCTAAAAAACTCAAAAAAAACCCAAAAAAAACCCAAAAAACCCATAAAAATCTTTAAAACCCCCTAAAAATCTAGGAAATTATAAAAAAACTAAAACCCTAAAAAACCTCTGAAAACCATCAAAACCCGTAAAACATTAAAACACCTAAAATCCCATTAAAATTTCTAAAAATGTTTAAAACCCCTAAAAATGTTTAAAAACTCTAAAAAACACTAAAAACCAAAAAACCCTAAAAATATTTAAAAAACCCTAAAACCCTAAAACCCCCTGAAAGACCTTAAAACCCCTCAAATTCCCTAAAAATCCTAAAAACCCCTGAATATAATAAATATCCTAAAATACCCCCTAAAAATCCATGAAAACGTAAAAAACCCTTAAAACCCTAAAATGCCCCTAAAAACCATAAAACCCCTAAAAATATTTAAAAACCCTAGAAAACTAAATATCTAATAACCACTAAAATTGTTTAAAATCTCTAAAACCCCTTAAAACACTAAAAAAGTCAAAAACTCTAAAACCCCCAAAAAACCAATGAAAAACCCTATTAACACTCAAAATTACAAAAAACTATAGAACCCCTGGTATCAATTAAGTAACCATTTATTTATGTATTTTAAGTCTATAAACTATATGGGGTTGAGTTTGGGAATATTTGGGGACCTTTTGGAATATTTTTGGGGATTTTCTATAGGTGCACAATTTGGGTAAACCATGAAACTCCTACAGGAAACCGTGCACAGTGAGACAAAGGTAAAGAGGAAGGCGCATGGGCTATGTACAGTTTGTCCAAACTGTGTGGAAGCCTAGGAGAAACCGTGCTTTGTTGGACAGTGAGCTTGGGCATGGTTGGGCCCACGGTTTGGAAACCGTGTAAGCTAACCATTCAAGGTTCATCCTTGAGGCAGTGGATGGAACATGATTAGTGCATGGTTTACCTAACCGTGCGACTAAACCATTAATGGTTAAAAAACTAGATACTAAAAAAGTGGATCTAGGCCGGCCTTTTGTTTTAATGCCTCTTTTTTTCTCAAAGCGGCCCTAACTCGAGATTTTGCCATCTGAAAGTTAGAGAACATCTTCCCATCATTTCATAGGCGATCTGAAGGCTTCTCTTGGTGATTTGAAGCTGTATTATTGTTTTAAGTGATCGTTCTTGGTTTCTCTTGGTAGTTTTGATAGATCTACTCCTCCTACTCTCTCTGATTCTTAGATCTACACCTTCTATGGGTAGATCTAAGGTCGTAGATGCCAAATATGTTTAGATTTGGTCTTATTTTTTATAGCGGAAGAGATCTAAGGTGGGTTCATGGAGATTTAACTTAGTTTCATGGGATTTTAAGTGTCATTCTTCATTTTCGTCATAAAACCTGAGGTAGGTGGCATCACTCTCGACTCCTCAGGCTATAACTGATTGGATTAGTTTCAAATTGATTAAAATTTATAATGAAATTTATGTGCAAAGCATGGTAAAAAACTTCTTTAGTGATGGTTTGTGGATTTGTCTGAAATCATGGAATTATTGTGCAAAGTTATTTGATAAATGATTTCAAAATGATGATTTTAAAATAGTTGCTAGATTCGATTTACAGAAAAAGGTTTTGGCATGGTTGTTGGGAATACTTGGTGTGTGTGTTCATATTTAATTACGAGTCTTGGTTGAAATATGACCTTGTTCTTGGTGCCAAAGGTGTAATGACACATGGGGTTTAATTACCTTGTGACGAATTTGTAGATCGATGTGAAACCGCTCATGAGTATCAAACTGTCATAACGAAGAATGCATGTGTAGATGTGTGGATGTGTGGATCAGAATGGGGTATACCAAAGTAGAATTAATGAAATGGTTTTGGAACATTGTTTGGTTGTTTTACATGTAAATTGGTGTTGTTTGAGAAAAGTGTTTTACATTGGCACTTGTTTCACTACTGGGAAGCTGGGTTTTCCCAACGCTTGTATGCCAACAGTTCAACAGAACCGTTGATATAGGGGTATAAAACAAGTATTTCCCAATGGTTTGAAGAAACATTTGGGAAATCTAAATTTTTTTCTCCCTTTACCAATGGTTTTTACAAACCGTTGGGAAAGGCCATGGCTTAGGAAGGCTTTCCCAACGGTTTACACAAACTGTTGGTAAAGCTCACCTTTCCCAAGTGTTGTTTAAAACCGTTGGGAAAGTTTTCCCCTAAAATCCCACCAACCCGATATCCCATCCACACGATTGAATAGGTAAAGTTGAGACCTAAGATCTCTCTCGCTTGGAAAATCATTCCACCAGATCCATATTCAATCACAAATTTGTTTTGTTCTACACTTCAAATATGTAAGTAGTATGTTATTTTAAATGTTTTGCATCTAATTTTTTTATTTTCTGTTTTGATTTGGCTTAAACCTAAGGTTCGTGCAGTATGGTATACCCAAAAATTTCAATTCGATTTGTTATTTGTTTTCTGTTTTTGTTCTGGTGTCATGTGGGAATCAATTTTTTGTTCTGTTTTTGTTTTCTGTTTTTGTTCTGGTGGGAGGTGCTGGGGGTGCAGTAGGTGGGGGGAGGGGGTGTGCCGGTGGGGTGTTTAGGTGGGCGGAGGGGGTGTGCTGGTGGGGTGTTGAGGTGGGGGTTGTACAGGTGGGGGTGGGGTGGGTTGTGCAGGTGGGGGTGGGGGAGGGGTGGGTTGTGCAGGTGGGGGTGCAAGTGGAGGGGGGTTGTTGTGCAAGTGGGTGGGGGGAGGGGAGTGTGCAGGTTGGGGGGGTGGGCTGGGCAGGTTAGAGTCTATTGGGGGGTGAGGTGGGGGTTGTACAGGTGGGGGTGGGGGTGGGTTGTGCAGGTGGGGGTGGGGGAGGGGGCTGTTCAAGTGGGGGGTGAAAGTGGAGGGGGGGTGCTATGCAAGTAGGTGGGGGGAGGGGAGTGTTCAGGTTGGGGGGGTGGGCTGGGCAGGTGGGAGTCTGTTGGGGGTGAGGTGGGGGGTGGGGTGTACAGGTGGTGGTGGGGCGAGGGGGGTTGTGCAGGTGGGGGTGGGGGGAGGGGGGGTTGTGCAAGTGGGGGGTGTAGGTGGGGGGTGGCTGTGCAAGTGGGTGGGGGGGGAGGGGAGTGTGTGGGTTGGGGGTGGGCTGGGCAGGTGGGAGTATGTTGGGGGGTGAGGTGGGGGGTGTACAGGTGGGGGTGGGGGTGGGGTGGGGGAGGGGGGTTGTGCAGGTGGGGGGTGCAGGTGGGGGGGGGGTGTGCAGTGGGTGGATGGGAGGGGGCTGTGCAAGTGGGGGTGGGGGAGGGGGTTGTGCAAGTGGGGGTGCAGGTGGGGGGGGGGGTGTGCATTCGGTGGATGGGAGGGGGGTTGTGCAGGGGGAGTTTGTTGGGGGTGAGGTGGGGAGGGGGGTTGTGCAGGTGGGAAGTCATCACTTCCATAGTTCACCAATAAGCACGGGGAATTCATCACTTCTAGAGATTTGGATAGTTTTGAGGCCTCTTTGGTTTTGGTTCTTGTCTAGTCATCTTGATGAGTAAGGCATCACATGATCTAAAAGTGACATCAACTATATAGGATGAATTCCTTCTCCCACAACAAATTTTTCTAGAAATAATATATCCTTGGAAGGTTTTGGGAGCCTTTTAGAATCCAATGCCCCAACATTTTCCCAATTGCAAACTTGATACCATCATGTTATCAAGTCACTAATCCTACCAAATTGGATTTTCACTAAAAAAATACTATTCTAATCCTTAACACCCATCTTTTTTTCATAACATGAATGACAACCCAATTAAATCTCATAGCTCTCAGTCACACCCCTGTGGATAGCTCGCCCACCCCCCTGGACACCCCTACCCCCTGGACAGCCCTTCTACCCCCGTGGACAGTCCTCCCACCGCACTGGACAACGTGTACCCCCTGGACAACCCCGCCACTCCCATGGAAAGCCTGCCCACCCCCTGGACACCCCCTACTCCATGGATAGCCCCCCAACCCCGTGGACAGCCCGCCCACCCCCTGGACCCCCCCCCCCCCCCCCGGACACCCCCACCCCCTGGACACCTTGTACCCCCTAGAATTCCCCCCCCCCACCCCCGTGGATAGCTTGCCCACCCCTGGATACCCCCTCCCCCTCGTGGACAGCCCGCCCACCCCCCTGGACACCCCGTACCCCCTGGACAACCCCGCCACCCCCATGGACAACCCGCCCCCGATTACACAGAAGCAAATAACTCTGCATTTCCCCCGATTTCCAGAAGCCCCCACGCAGGTGAACCTAAACATGAGGTCTTCCATCTGATCGGCTGCAACTCCCCCATCCAGGTTAGAATCCTTCAACCTCTTCCCAAATACAGACATAGAATCCCTCATTGAGGTAATTGACATGGTTGGGGTAGTGGGGTAGGTGGTTTTCCTTTTTTTAGTGGGGTGATATGGTACTTTCTGTGGACTTTAGTTTGGGTGTTATGAAATGTACTAACTTTTCACAATATTTTCATTTTTTAGAATCAATAACTTATTTAAAAAACTCTCTTTACACATTCTGCATCTTTCATGAAAAGCCTTCACTTTGTAATATCTTGAACAATGTTTTATCAGGTCTATAGTGTCTTCGTGGTATGTGATAAATGAAAAAATTACAAAACACATCTCACCTCAAATCTAGGCACACATAACTGAATTAATTAGTATATCTTTACATTGTTTTAATAGTTCACTACATCAACTAGAAACTCCTTCCTTTATCGTTTACTTAAATGTATTTTCTATTAAAGTTCAATCCTATTGAATTGTTTATGACAAAATGACTTATATAAATTCTTTTTACAGAATGGACATAAGTTGGATGTATGAAACCGATCAGATCTCAAGCGATTTTCAAAACAATTTGGAGAGCTTTATAGATTTTTCATTTCACAATGCTTCAGATAGTGGTCGCATACACTGCCCATGTTCCAATTGTGTTGGTAGACCTTGGTTGAGCCGTGAAGAAGTCAACTACCACATAACCAAAAATGGTTTTCAAGCAAACTACTTTGTGTGGTATCACAATGGGGAGAAAATGAAATCTCAAATTGGTGATAATCGAAATGAAAGGACTAGAATGGAGAATTTGTTAGATGATCAGTTTCTGTTTATTCGTCATCATGAAAAAGAAAGGATTTCGACTCAAGAAGACTTCGATATGAGGACAGCTGATGCATCTAGTGAAAATGATGATATTTATAGGGTGAAAAAATTGAATGATGCTGCCACGACTCCAGTATATCGACAATGTGATAAAATGAAAAATATGGAATTTTTAATCCGATTGTTTCATGGGAAAACTATGTATGGGATTTCTAATACAGCAATCAATTACATTCTTACCCTCTTGAAGGATTTACTTCCAGATGATACAGATATTCCCTCAAACCACTATATGGCATGGAAGTTAGTTGAGGAACTTGGATTTTCAAGAAACAAAATTCATGCTTGCTCAAAAGATTGCAGTTTATTCTGGGAGGAAACCGCTGAACGAAATGATTGTATAAAATGTGGCACATCCCGCTGGAAGTCAAAATCTGATGGAACACCATCCCGCGTTCCACAAAAAGTAATGTGGCACTTTCCATTGATCCCCAGACTCCAGAATATTTTTATGTCTGATGACATATCAATAAAAATGAGATGGCATGATACCGAGAGAAAAAAGACTAATGATGAGTTGGTTCATCCTGCAGATGGATTTTCATGGCAGAGATTTGATGCTCGACATCCTGATTTTGCAGCTGACGTGCGTAATGTAAGTCTGGGTCTTTCATGTGACGATTTTAATCCGTTTGGGCAGATGCTTACTTCACACAGAACATGGCCAGTTTTTATACACATTTATAATCTTCCCCCATGGTTGTGTATGAAAAAACCTTTCACTTTCATGAGTATACTCATATCTGGTCCTTCTGATCCCGACATTGATATTGATGTCTACATGCAACCTTTAATAAAATACTTGAAACTTCTTTGGGATGTGAGTGTGCGCACATATGATGCATGTTCGAAAGACATATTTTAGATGCGTGTTGCGCTTATGTGGACGATCAATGATTTTACGGCTTATGCAATGATGTCTGGATGGAGCACGAAGGGAAAATTGTCATGTCCAGTTTGTATGAAGAATACACGATCCATAAGACTGAAACATCGTTGTAGTTTTAGTTTTATGGGACATCGACGATTCTTGCCGAAGGATCATCCATATAGAATGAATCGTCGAAGATTTGATAATAACATAGAGACCGATAATCCAACTCAGCGTATGTCTAGAACTGAAGTGCTTAATGAATTGAAAGATTTCAGTTTTTTGTTTGGGAAGGGTCAAATGAAATCTGGAAAGAGAAAGAACGTTTCCAATGAAACCTGTTACAATTGGAGGAAGAGGAGTATCTTTTTTGATTTTCCTTATTGGTCAACCAATTTGTTACATCATTGCTTAGACGTAATGCATATTGAAAAGAATATATGCGAAATGTTGCTTTTAGTTCTTCTAAATGTCAAGGGGAAGACAAAAGATGATTTACGATCTCGGCGTGACTTGGTGGATTGGGGCATCAGACCAGAATTACATCCTGTGCATATCAGTGAAAATAAATGGCAACTTCCATGTGCTTCTTATGTGATGAAACCTATGAAAAAAAACAATTTCTGGAAGTATTAGAGACTATTAGAGTTCCTGATGGCTATTCAAGCAACATATCTAAACAGGTCAACAGAAGATAGTAGAAGCTAAAATCTTTGAAGACTCATGATTATCACGTTCTACTGCATGAGTTGCTTCCTATAGCAATCCGTCATCTTTTTTCCAATAATGTAAGGGTGGCTGTTATTTAGTTGTGACATTTGTTTAGAGATCTTTGTGCTAAGAAGTTGTCCAAGTCTTTCTTGCAAAAAATGTTGACAGATGCCCCATTAATTTTGTGTGAGTTGGAGAAAATATTTCCTCCATCATTTTTCACATGCATGCTGCATCTGACTGTCCATATTCCCACTGAAATACTTCTCGAAGGACCTGTTTCTTTTCGTTGGATGTATCCAACTGAAAGAAATATGTTCACATTAAAGTCTTATGTCTGAAACAGAAATCATCCCGAAGGTTCTATCGTGAATGGTTACTTGGCTCAAGAATGTATGGATTTCTGCTCGATGTATTTGTCTGATCTTACTAAAAGATTGAACAGACCAATGAGAAATGAAGAAGAACAATATGAGCAAATTGAACCCAGTTTTCCATCACTTCCTCAAACAGGAGGAATTCCTGGATCATATACATTGAAGACATTAAGCCATGAAGAGCGGGAAATGGCACATCGCACAGTTTTGTTTAACTGTGATTTTTTCAATGACTATATCAGGTAACTAAATTGATTATGTATATCTTACATATATATCTGTTAAACTATTCATATTTTTTATCTACAAGGAAGATAAAACAATGATAAATAGGAAGCATCGTTATTTATCTTTGAGAAGGAGAGAGGCTTTGCATAGCAAAGAGTTTTCTGCTTGGTTAAAATTGAAGGTATAAAAAAATTAATGTTTAAAATAATTATATCAATATTTAATTAAGTTTAATAGTCATTTATATTGCAGGTATTGAGTTTGTCTACTGACTCTGTCTCTGAGGAAATAAGAGCTTTGGATTTTGGTCCTAATACTGTGGTTCATGACTGTAAATCAATTGTTATCAATGGGTACAAATTTATTGTCACTGAACGAGAAAAGAACATGAGAACACAACATGATGGTGTTATGGTTACTACCACAACAGATTGTTATTCCAGTGCATCAGATAGTAGACCGCGATTTGAAAGTGTGGGTTATTATGGAGTTGTTGAGAAAATAATAATATTGGATTATTACTCTCATAGACGAGTCACAATGATGAAATGCCATTGGTTTGATTCGATGACGAGACATGACACATTTATTGATGATTATGGATTTTGAGTAATTAATATGACTCGCACTCTTGCTACCGAAGAACCATATGTGTTGGCATCAATGGCTAAACAAGTTTTTTATGTCAAAGACCAACTTCGACCTAAATTTGGTGTCATAGTTGAAGTAATTCCAAGACATATTTTTGATGATGGTGATGATGGAATTGACACTGTCCTTAGTTCCATTGGAACCAATCCATTTATTTTTTTGATGACTCAAATAGCTCAATTGTCGGAGTTGATTTTGAACCTGAAGTTGTGGTTGAAAATATATAGAATCATTCATCCATGTTCTCAATTCTTTTGGTTTACCTCGAGTTGGGTTGTTAAGGTTGGTAATATTCAAATTGATTTAGAATTGATCATAAATATGTTTTAGCTGACTTGACCGTTATGTGAATTTTCAATGTTTATTGGTTGCAGTTTTATTTGAATTGCATTTTCTAATTTGGAATTGAACTGTATTCAAACATAGTCAAAAAATATTTCTAACTTGGTGAACATTACAACTTGTATGATTTATTAAATCCATTCAAGCTCTTCTAAAACAATTGATAGCTGACTTGATCGTTATGTGAATCTTCAATGTTTATTGGTTGCAGTTTTATTTGAATTGCATTTTCTAATTTGGAATTGAACTGTATTCAAACACAGTCAAACAATATTTCTAACTTGGTGAACATTACAACTTGTATGATTTATTAAATTCATTCAAGCTCTTCTAAAACAATTGATAGCTGACTTGACCGTTATGTGAATTTTTAATGTTTATTTGTTGTAGTTTTATTTGAATTGAATTTTCTAATTTGGAATTGAATTGTATTCAAACATAGTCAAACAATATTTCTAACTTGGTGAACATTACAACTTGTATGATTTATTAAATCCATTCAAGCTCTTCTAAAACAATTGATAGCTAAATTACCAATGAATCCCCATATTCCCTCATATATTTAGTTTTTTGGGTTACACATTAGTTTTCTTTTTCTAATTAATTACATATTTGTTTTCAAAAGCAGGAAATGAAGCCAATTGAAGAGAGACAAAGGAAAAAAATGATAGAGAACAATCATTGAATGATGGAGTTGAGAATTCCATCATTAGTGCCTGTAGTGAGTACTTTATTTAAAATTGATATATTTAAAGAATATATAATGTCATGTGATTAATTTTTTTGTAAACATTTTTGTAGGATCCACCTATACGTCGACAGTTATTCGACGAGGATCCTAGTACTGGTCCTAGTACCCAGGCCGGTGGTAGGAGGAGGGTTTGTACTAGAGGTGGACGAGCAGTTACGCATACCCGACTAGACCCTGCCCCTCCCTCTGACATGTCATCCTTCCCACATTCTGATCCCGGTGTGTCGTTAGGGACACACGGGATATTTAGGCCTCCCATGTTTTCGCTACCTTCTGCATCTTCTGGCCCATCATTTTCACATCCCATGATGATTCTCACTCCCCAGTTAGCATCCGGCCAGACAGCTGTCCCATCTTCTTTTCCTTCTACTTCTGTCTCTCCGAGCTTTTATATTCCATCGTCTTCGACTCCTGTTCCACCATAGGGTGTTCCATCAGTTTTTGTGGATCCAGCGGCGCTCAGCAATCAGACCGATACAGGTATATTTATAGAACCCTAACAAATTTTTATAGGAATATTTATTTTCATAATAACATGTTTTGATAAAATATTTGTCTTTATTTCATGACAGATACATCTACTGATAGGAGGCGTGGGAGGGGGCGTACACGCATGTGTTCAGTGTGGAACCGCCGCACACAGGTTATGGTGGATTATAATGAAGACAACCAAATGGTTGAGAAAACAGGGCAACAATGTCGGAGTTTTTTGGCGATGCTTGCCAAATACTCTGACATCATTCCCGTCAGCCCGCTATCGTGGAGACATTTGCCACATGAGGTCAAAGATAGATCTTGGGCAGAGATATGGGTAAAAAAGTCTGTTCTATTTAATGCCATGAATTATTTTTGTATTTATATGAATTAATATTTTGATTTCGGCTTTGATTTAATTTTCCCGATGGTGAGGGTGCACGACCAGAATGTCTAAAGGATTTAGGCAAGCTTTGGAGAGCCTAAAAGCATGAGTTGTATATTGGCTGGGTTGATAGTGTTGGCACTGAGTTAGAGGCGGTACCAGGGGTGGATGATTGTCCTAGAGCAGTATCGTCAGATGATTACTCATTGGACGAGTACCCAGTTTAAGGTATTAATAACATTTGAGGTATTTAAATAATAACTTTCATGTTTTGAATTAATACTATCTGTTGTATTTTCAAATTTTATTTAGGAATCATCTGGAAAAAATAAAAAGAACATTGATGCAAAAAAATACCTCCACACACTGGATGCACTACTATGCCTGATCATGAGAGGAAGCAGGTATGACAATTGTTTATAAGTTTTCTTTACGACTTACACTTTCTTTTGTTTCCTCAATTATTTAACAGTTTACTAAACTTTTCATATAACTTTATTTTTCAATGTCATTGTAGAGGCAAATACAAAATATTGAAGGACGTGTACCTCGAGTAAAACTGTTTTTCTCAAGTAGACGGAAAAAGGATGGAAGTGCCGTCAACGAAGTGACTCAGCAGCAGATTGTAAGTTTTAATCTGTTGAATTTATATTTTAATATTTATTTTGTAACTTAATGATATATTTATATTTGTAACAGGATGCTTTAGAGGCCCTCGATGCCCAAGAACCAGACAATTTTGGGCCAACAGATCACTTACATCAGGTGTTGGGAGAGGAGCTGATGTGAGACGCACGGGGTGACCCGATCTTCACGGCGTAGGGCAACGTATGTAAGATGCGGTTTGTGGCTCAGTGGAAGATGATGGGTATGGATAACGGATGCAAGTAGTCAATCAACGCTATAAGGAGTGCGACCTACTACTTAGACAACACACTCAAGGGAGAGATGTGATAGCCAATCCACAAAACAACGCACTTGGGTTGAGGCACGAAATTGGGGGCTTTTTGATCTTGGATGACCAATATAACTTGTAGATTGACAAGGCAAGAATGCACAAGAGCAAGGGGAAACTTGAAACAATTCTCAGACAATGGAGAGAAACAAAGCATAAACTCTCAATTAATTCTTGGATGAAAATACAATGTCATAGGGTGGCTATTTATAGCCAAGGGGGATACAATGGTCAAGGGTCTAATACCCTAAAGTCATAAAGTCTAAACCTACCTTGTCCCCTTAAAAGTCAAAAATATAAAATCCAACAAAGACTTTTGAAAAAGTAGCACACAACTTTCCAACATAGCCCACCGGATTTGACTTTGGTGTCCAAAGATGCCATTTCTAGAATTCTCCATGTGGGAAAGGCATCCAAATTCGTGCAACCATGTGATCCAAGCTTTAAACATCAATTTTGGGATTGAATAAGTGATATTATAGGCCCATTTTCTCCATCCATGTAAGGCAAGATCCATTGGGCCTTTAATGAAGCAATATGTGCGCCCATTGTAGCATTGAGCCTCTTTAATCTCTCTCGCGTCATTGGGCCTTGCAAATCCAACTCTTCCTCCCGCGCAATCGACTTGGTGCCTTCGACATGGTTCTCATCATCCTCCCCCTCTTGTAAAGGAGTCGTCCTCGACTCTTCATCCTCTGCACCCAAAAAAGAAGAAAGATCAGAAACATTGAAGGTGGCACTTACACCACACTCACCTGGAAAATCTATCTTGTAAGCATTGTTGTTAATCTTCTCAAGCACTCAGAAAGGTTTGTCTCCTCATGGCATGAGTTTTGATTTCTGCTTGTCAGGAAATCTCTCCTTTCGTATATGAATCTAGACCAAGTCCCCGGGCTTGAACAACACTTGTTTGCGACCCTTGTTTGCATGATCAGCATATTTTTGAGTCATTCGCTCGATATTTTTCCTTGCCTTTTCATGGAGTTGTTTGATGAATTATGCATGCCCTTTCGCATCCATATTAGTTGCTTCCTGCAAAGGCAAAGGAACTAGATCAATAGGGGCAAGAGGGTTAAAACCATAAACAATTTCGAATGGAGAATATTGAGTAGTGGAGTGCTTGGCCCTATTATATGCAAATTCCACATGTGGCAGACACTCCTCCCAATTCTTGATATTCTTCTTGAAAATTGTTAGCATAAGGGATGATAATGTCCGATTCACCACCTCTGTTTGCCCATCGGTTTCTGGATGAAAAGTAGTGGAAAAGAGTAACTCTGTACCCAGATTTCTCCACAAGGTCTTCCAAAAGTAACTAAGAAATTTTGTGTCACGATCCGACACAATCGTCCTTGGAATTCCATGGAGTTTGACTACTTCCTGAAAGAAGAGTGTTGCAATGTTAGTGGCATCATCTGTTTTGTGACAAGGAATAAAATGTGCCATTTTAGAAAACTGATCCACCACAACAAAAATGGAATCTCTTCCCCTCTTGGTCCATGGTAACCCCACAATAAAGTCCATTGATATGTCCTCCCAAGGGTTTTTGGGGATTGGGAGAGGAAGATATAATCCAAGTGAGATCAGTTTCGATTTGGATTTTTGGCAAACAATGCACTTTCCCACAAATTTTCCAACATCTTTAGATATTATAGGCCAATAAAAATGATCACTCAGAACACTTAATGTTTTTGCAACACCAAAATGTCCCATTAACCCACCAGAATGTGACTCCTTTAGTAAAAATAAATGGATAGAGCAATTGGGAAGACAAAGCTTATCAATCCGGAATAAGAATCCATCATGTAAATAAAACTTTTCCCAACTAACTCCAGGTTTACAATATCCATATAGTTCACTAAAATCACTATATGTAGCATATAATTCCTTAATGCATTCAAAACCAAGGAGTTTTGAATCCAACAAGGATATAAGAGAATATCTACGTGAAAGTGCATCCGCCACAGTATTTTCTTTACCCTTTTTATGCTTGATGACATATGGGAATGATTCAATGAATTCCAGCCATCTAGCATGTCTCCTATTTAGTTTATGTTGGCTGCTAAGGTATTTAAGAGCCTCGTGATCAGAATGGATCACAAATTCTTTAGGCCAAAGATAGTGCTGCCATGTCTCTAGTACTCTAAAAAATGCATACAACTCTTTATCATATGTTTCATAGTTTAGATTTTGGCCATTTAACTTCTCACTAAAGAAAGCAATAGGCTTACCTTCTTGCATGAGTACTCCTCCTATGCCAATTCTGCTTGCATCACATTCAATTTCAAAGGTCTTACCGAAGTCTGGAAGTGCAAGTACAGGGGCGTGGGTGAGTCTCTTCTTAAGATCATGGAAGGCCTTCTCTTGAGTTGTCCCCCATTTGAAAGGAACATTCTTCTTTGTCAACTCATTCAACGGTGCTTCTAGTATGCTGAAGTCCTTGACAAATCTCCTGTAAAAACTAGTAAGCCCATGAAAAATTCTTACCTTCCCAACAGAGGCTGGAGTTGGCCATTCTTGTATTACTTCGATCTTCTCAGTATCCACTTCAACTTCATTGTCGCTCACAACAAATCCAGGAAAAAGAATCTTATTGAGACAAAATTCACACTTATTTATGTTTCCAAACAAGTTTTCTTTCCTTAACACCTGTAGGACTTTTCTTAAGTGATCTACATGTTTATGAAAAGTCCTACTATACACAAGAATATCATCAAAGTAAACTACCACAAATTTTCCAATATATGCACGTAAGACATGATTCATTAACCTCATAAATTTTCTAGGTGCATTGGTGAGACCAAAGGGCATGACTAACCATTCATAAAGTCCATGTTTTGTCTTAAATTCCATTTTCCACTCATCTCCTTCTTTCATCCTAATTTTATGGTAGCCACTTCTTAAATCAATTTTTGAGAAAATAGTTGAACCATTTAATTCATCTAGCATATCATCTAACCTAGGGATAGGATGACGATACCTGATTGTGATGTTATTTATGGCTCCGCAGTCAATGCACATTCTCCATGTTCCATCCTTCTTTGGTACTAGAAGCACCGATACCGCACAAGGACTAAGGGGCTCTCTCACATATCCAACATCCAACAACTCTTGAACTTGCCTTTGAATTTCTTTTGTCTCTTCCAGGTTGGTGTGATATGCAGGGCGGTTTGGTAGTGATGCTCCAGGTATGAGGTCAATTTGATGCTCAATACCTCTAATGGGTGGCAAACCTGGTGGCACCTCTTCTGGAAAGACATCATTATACTCTTACAACAAGGACTCAACTACATTTCGCAAATGGGGTAAGTCGTTAGTATTTAGCAACACCTCTTTGTACATGAGTACTAGGAGGGTTTGTTGTGAAGACAAAGCTTCCTTAACGTCACTCTTTTTTTCCAACATCATGCTTTTATCTTCTCTTAAATTCTTTTTCCCACTTGATTTTTCTTTGCTCTCCATTTCTTTTCTTCTCTCATTTTCTCTCTTTCCCTCATTCTCTCCTTTTTCATTTTCACTCTTTTTTTCCTCATCACTCATTTTTTTCTTCTCTCTCAAAATGCGATCTTCCAGAATTTGTTTGGGGAACATGGGGTTGAGGGTTATAGGTTCCCCTCGGAGTACAAAAGAGTGACGATTCAAGAAACCGTCATGGGTAACACGTCGATCATTCTGCCAGGGTCGTCCCAACAACAAATGGCAAGCCTTCATAGGAACAACATCGCACAATACCTCATCTTTGTACTTCCCAATGGTGAACAGTACCTTCACTTTCTTGGTGACCTTCAGCTCCCTACAATCATTCAACCACTGAATCTGATATGGATGTTGATTCTTCAAAGTAGGAAGTCCCAACTTCTCTACTAACTCGGTGCTCGCAACATTACTACAGCTTCCTCCATCAATAATAACACTACATACCTTCCCATGGATCTTGAACCGTGTATGGAAAAGGTTATCCCGCTGCTCCTTCTCTCCCACAATCATTTGTGCGCTTAGAACTCTTCTAGTGACAAGAATCTCACCATATTCTGCACACTCTCCACTATCAATTTCTGGAGATTCTTCCTCCTCCTCTTCTGAGCTCTCTCCATCGGTCTCCCATTCTCCATACCTGTTGATGGTCATGGTGCACCGGTTTGGGCACTCACTAGCAATGTGACCCCTTCCTTGACATTTGAAACACCGAATATCCCGATTCTTAGTTTGGTTAGCCTCAAAAGTAGGTTTCTTAGGTGGAAGAATTACCTTGTCACTTTTGCGATCAACCACCTCTTTTGCCTTTGATGGTTCTCCAATATCCTTCCTCGGATTTCTCCATGGTGTAAAAGAGGTAGTGGGTTTCCTCATGTTGCTCCTCCTTTTGATTTGTTGTTCAATCTTGGTGGCTTGGTGGATCATATCTTGTATATCTACATGGTGGTACATCTCCACTTGATCCGCAATCTCCCGATTGAGCCCATGTAAAAATCGTGCCATGGTTTCCTCCGGATCCTCCTCAACGTTTTCCCGAATCATGGAAATTTGCATCTCCTTGTAGTACTCTTCAACACTCTTACTCCCTTGGGTGAGGCGTTGAAGTTTGTTGTGGAGATCTCTGTGGTAATGTGTGGGAACAAACTGCTTCCGCATGGCGAACTTCATGTCTTCTCAAGTGTTGATTGGACGTCCACCATATCTAACCCTCTCCTTTTGAACTTGATCCCACCATATTAATGCATAATCATAAAATTCAAGGGAAGCAAGTTTGACCTTTTTCTCCTCGAAATACGCATGGCATGAAAATACTTGCTTGATCCGCATCTCCCACTCCAAGTATGCTTCAGGGTCGCTTTTCCCTTGAAAAGAGAGGACCTTCACCATGATCCTGCAAAGTAGGTTATCATCATGTTGACTTCTTTGTCCTCCTCTTGGTTGTTTGTACAACCTCCTCCTTTGTGGGACATCATCAAGATCATCATCAAAGTTCACCATCTCCTCCTCCATGATGTGGGGACGACGTGGTGCCGGAGCACGTCGTGTGTTATCAAGGAACATCCTTGGGATTGGTTTATTCTCCAATTCATCAATCCTCTCATGTAACACCTCCAACTTTCGATCAAGAAGCTTCTCGAAGTGGCTCACCAAAGCTTGTATTTGGAATTGTGTAGCTTCGGGTGCGGGAGATCTACTTCGACTTCCTTCATCGCTAACATGAGCAATTTTCTTCCCATGATCTTCTGCCATGATATGTTATGCAAACACAAACACACACCGGGGGGGAACACACACAATGATACACACTCACTCACACACGCGATATGTACACACACACACAAGATGTACACACTCACACACACAAGGATACACACTCACGCACACAAGATATACACACTCACACACACAATATGTACACACACCCACACAACAAGATGCACACACTCACACACATAAGATTTTTTTTTGCTTATTTCTCTCCACTCTCAACGCTCAATTAAAATTCCAAGCTCTTACGAAATATAATACCTTGTTTTGGGTGATCACTTGCCACCAATATTTCCCCAATCAAGATTGTGTTGGGGGCTGGTTTATCACAACCCGTTTGAGTGGTAATGGCTAAAGGGTGAAAAGAGGGTAGAAAAATGGATAAGGGTGGGTGGAAAAGGGGGTAGAAAGGAGGTATTTGGGTTTTGCCCGATTGTGCAAGAAAAGAAAAATTAAAAACAATATGAGCCAAATATAAAATGGGGATGAAGTAAAATGATGGAAAAAGTGATATATGGAAATGGAAAGTGCTAATAAGGTAAAGCACAAACACTACCACAAAACTGGGCAAGGCATGCGCCTGCCTTTATCAGCGCTAACAGTAAAGCACTGATAAAGGGCCGGGCCTTTATCAGCGCTAAAAAAGTGCTGATAAAGCGTACACTTTTATCAGCGCTAAAACAAGTGCTGATAAAGGTTTCCCCTTTATCAGTGTTTTTTTAGCGCTGATAAAGGGATTATTTATCAGTGCTAAAAAAGCACTGATAAAGGTTGTATTTATCAGTGCTTTTTACTAGCGCTGATAAAGGCTCATGCGGATTTGTTAAAAACCCGCGGGTCCTCTTCCTCCTCCCTGCACCCGGTCAAGCTCTCGCGGAAGCCCTCCTCTGCGCCGCTGCCGCCACCTCCTCCTCCTCCGCCGCGGCCGCCGCCTCCTCCTTCTCCTCCTCCTCCGACCGCCGCCTCCTCCTCCTCCGGCCGCCGCCGCCTCCTCCTCCTCCTCCTCCACCGCGACCTCGTCCTCCTCCTCCTCCACCGGCGGTTCCTCCTCCTCCTCCTAGTCTGTGGCCTCATCCTCCTCCTCCTCCACCGGCGCCTCCTCCTCCTCTGGCTACTCCGCTGCCTCTTCCTCCACCGCGGCCTCCTCCTCCTCCTCCTCCTCCGTTGCCTCTGCGGTCAACACCTCCTTCTCCTCCGCCACCAGGTCCTCCTCCTTAAGGTGATTCAAATTGAATTTTCATGAATTAATTATGTTTGGAATGGTTAAGTGTTTGGCCAACTATTCTTCGTGTTGAATCTTCAGTTTCCATGGGTAGTTTGGGATTGTGGTTATGTTTTGATCCTGAATATGGGTTTTTTTTATGATTTCCCACTACTTCATTAGATTTATTTAGTTATTCTTATGTTTTGGTGTTTTTATTTGGTTCATGGATCTCTTTATCTCCCCACGAACGATTATCTTATGGCTATTAATTTTGAGATGGGTTTGAGGAAATATATCAGATTTATTCTTATTGTTCTAAGTCTACCAACCTATTTTTAGGTGTTTCCCAAGGTATTGATGTGAGAGGGAATCACCGGTCACCGACAACCACCTTCTCAATCAAGGGTTGTGTGACCACACCCCACCACGAGTCCAACCTCCATGATCAAACCCATAAAGCTCACACCCCACTGCGGACACACCCAGCACAAGCGGAATCTTTCGTGAACCAGACCCATTACAAGCCATCCCTTCCCAAACCACGTCTTCCGTGGACCCAATTCTTTGCGAGCCTCACCCTACTTGAGCATTTCCAATGCATACAAATCCTTCGCAAACAAATCCTTCACGAACCGATACTTGCACGCGACAACCCCTTCGCGATCCAACATAATGCTGATCTCCTCTGCAAAAACCACCTTGTGCGTTCGAATCCTTCACGAGAAAAACACTAAACAAGCCCACCCCTTTCGCATACGAAACTCCTCAATGTGACCAACACTTTCCTGTGCAAACCAGAGTAAACTCCCTTGCACGAACCGAGACCCCTACACCCGCATAACTCCCCACTCGCAAACAAAGATCCATTGTGCGAACCGAAACCCAGCGCAAACCTACCCCAACGTGAACAAACTCCACTATGCGAACCAAGACCCAGCACGAACCAAACCCAGCACGAACCAGACCCTACACGAACAAGCTCCACTGCCCAAACCAAAAACCCAACACGAACCTGCCCCTACATGATCACTTCCATATCAAACCACTACTTTGCAATCCCAGTGTGAACCACACCCTTGCCATCTCACCCATCACAGACCGGCCTCTATGCATTTACAACCACCGCGCATAAGCACCTTCGTGATCCTCTTCCTTCATGAACTAGTACCTTTGGTCCCTTTAATCGCGTTAACCATAAACAGACGACACTCTCACAATTTCCACCCTTCACGATCAGAACAACACACTCCAAAAAAAGATTCACGAGTAGTATCTCTATCATAAATTGTATGATCATTTGTATATGTATGAGTAGTATCTCTATAAATTAATTCTTTCATTTAAATACTAATTTAAAATCTTGATTTTAAATTTAATTTTATAAATTAATTCTTTCATTTAAATACTAATTTACAAAAATATAAAATAATATAAAATGATCTTATTTCTGTTAGAAAATAGCAATTTTGGATTACCCCTAATTAATCAATGATTCAAGATATAAGATTATAATATGTCATAAAATGATAATTGTACACACAATAACATGAATCTTTTATGTGTCTATTATTTATGTTGAATAATGACATTTATTTACTTCAAAAGACAAATGAAGACATACTTATATCTTTCTACCAAGTTGTTCATAATTATGTCACACACACAAAAACCACTTGACAGAGCAACAGTTTAAATAGGATTTTATAAATGAGGATATAATGACCTTTCATTAACTAAATATTATATGATTTAATCCATCATGTATCATTCAAATAAAATTCAATGTTTAATATTCACTAATACGTGGTATACGAAATATCAATGCATTAAACCATGAATGCAGAGTAACCCAGAAATCAATGAATTGATGTATTTAATTAATATGTCATATTAATTGTATCTTATTAAAGACACATAATTTAGATTTAACATCCCCTACTTGGGTTGCATTGATAAATTAATAGACATATTAAGAAATCCAAACAAGCGCATCAATTAAAATAAAGCACATTATATCCCAAAATTTGACACATTAACACCACAAATACAATTTATGATAGAGATACTACTCATACATATACAAATGATCATATAAACAACAATGGATAAAGAATCACATAACTAAATGGATACTACTCGTGGTGGGGTGTGGTCACACAACCCTTGATTGGGTTCAGTTAATTACTCTTAATAGGAGATCCCATGTCTTTTATGGAGATTGTGATCTATAACCATAGAGGGTATGACAAGTTGCTTCTATGTTATGGTTCATATCATGTCATTTTTCCAAGGTTTTCCTTGGGGTTGTTGAGAAGTGTTCTTTATGTGAAATTTCAGTGGTCATGGAAAATTACACAAAATCATTTCTAGAGGACTTCATGGGATAACCTCCCCAATGAGTGTTTGCGTTTTCTATCTATTTGCTTCACAGGAAGATCCCATTTCCATTCCATCACATCATAAGGCTTTGGCCGATTTAGAGGAGCTAAAAGATCAGCTGGAATATCTTTAGGGAAATGGTTCTATCTATATGATCATGTCACTATGAGATTTCCAATTCTGTTTTCAATGAAGTCATATCATAGCCTATTAATTTTAACAGTCTACCGTAGTCATAGCCAGGTGACAGTAATGAATAATTACATATTGCCTATAATTGATGATTTGTTTGACCATCTTATAAGGTTCTATTGGTTTTTGAAAATTTTCTAGAGATCAAGGTACCAACAGTTGAGGGTTTGGGAAGAGGATGCTCAAAAGATAGATTTTTAAAGTCAATATGGAAATTTAAAGTATTTATGAATTCCATTTGGGATCACCAATGACATATGCCAAACCGAGAAAACGCGTTCGGATTGTTTTAATACTTTAGGACAACAATCCGCGAGTCATTTGTGACGTGTACGAATCGACCACACCTCAATCTGATGCACGGTGTGACCGTTATGGCTAAAAGTGTCTGATATCAGTTTCAAATTGAGATAAACTTTGGAAAACAACACCAATGACATATGCCAAACCGAGAAAATGCATTCGGATTGTTTTGATACTTTAGGAAAATGATCCGCGAGTCATTTGTGACTTGTACGAATCGACCACACCTCAATCTGACGCACGGCGTGACCGGTATGAATAAAAGTGTTTGATATCAGTTTCAAATTGAGATAAACTTTGGAAAACAACACCAATGACATACGCCAAACTGAGCAAACGCATTCGGATTGTTTTTATACTTTAGGACAATGATCCGCGAGTCATTTTTGACGTGTACGAATCGACCGCACCTCAATCCGACGCACGGCGTGACCGGTATGGCTAAAAGTGTCTGATATCAGTTTCAAATTGAGATAAACTTTGGAAAACAACACCAATGACATACGCCAAACCGAGAAAACGCGTTCGGATTGTTTTGATACTTTATTACAATAATCCACGAGTCATTTGTGATGTGTACGAATCGACTACACCTCAATCCGACGTACGGTGTGACCGTTATGGCTAAAAGTGTCTGATATCAGTTTCAAATTGTGATAGACTTTGGAAAACAACACCAATGACATATGCCAAACCGAGAAAATGCATTCGGATTGTTTTGATACTTTAGGAAAATGATCCGCGAGTCATTTGTGACTTGTACGAATCGACCACACCTCAATCTGACGCACGGCGTGACCGGTATGAATAAAAGTGTTTGATATCAGTTTCAAATTGAGATAAACTTTGGAAAACAACACCAATGACATAGGCCAAACTGAGCAAACGCATTCGGATTGTTTTCATACTTTAGGACAATGATCCGCGAGTCATTTTTGACGTGTACGAATCGACCGCACCTCAATCCGACGCACGACGTGACCGGTATGGCTAAAAGTGTCTGATATCAGTTTCAAATTGAGATAAACTTTGGAAAACAACACCAATGACATACGCCAAACCAAGCAAACACATTCAGATTGTTTTGATACTTTAGGAAAATGATACACGAGTCATTTGTAACGTGTACGAATCAACCGCACCTCAATCCGACGCACGGTGTGACCATTATGGCTAAAAGTGTCTGATATCAGTTTCAAATTGAGATAGACTTTGGAAAACAACACCAATGACATACGGAAAACCGAGAAAACGCGTTCGGATTGTTTTGATACTTTAGGAAAACGATCCACAAGTCATTTGTGACGTGTACGAATTGACCGCACCTCAATCTGACGCACGACATGACTAGTATGACTAAAAGTGTCTGATATCAGTTTCAAATTGAGATAGATTTTGGAAAACAACACCAATGACATATGCCAAACCAAGAAAACGCGTTCGGATTGTTTTGATACTTTAGGAAAACGATCCACGAGTCATTTTTGACGTGTACGAATTGACCGCACCTCAATCCGACGCACGGCGTGACCGGTATGGCTAAAAGTGTCTGATATCAGTTTCAAATTGAGATAAACTTTGGAAAACAACACCAAGGACATACACCAAACCGAGCAAACACGTTCGGATTGTTTTGATACTTTCGGACAACGATCCGCGAGTCATTTGTGACGTGTACAAATCGACCACACCTCAATCCGACGCATGACGTGACCGGTATGGCTAAAAGTGTTTGATATCAGTTTCAAATTGAGATAAACTTTGGAAAACAACACCAATGACATACGCCAAACCGATAAAACGCGTTCGGATTGTTTTGATACTTTAGGACAACGATCCGTGAGTCATTTGTGACGTGTACGAATCGACCGCACCTCAATCCGATGCACGACGTGACCGGTATGGCTAAAAGTGTCTGATATCAGTTTCAAATTGAGATAAACTTTGGAAAACAACACCAATGACATACGCCAAACCGAGAAAACGCGTTCGGATTGTTTTGATACTTTATTACAATAATCCACGAGTCATTTGTGATGTGTACGAATCGACTGCACCTCAATCCGACGTACGGTGTGACCGTTATGGCTAAAAGTGTCTGATATCAGTTTCAAATTGTGATAGACTTTGGAAAACAACACCAATGACATACGGAAAACTGAGGAAATGTGTTCGGATTGTTTTGATACTTCAGGAAAATGATCCACGAGTCATTTGTGACACGTACGAATCAACCGCACCTCAATCCGACGCACGACGTAACCAGTATGACTAAAAGTGTCTGATATCAGTTTCAAATTGAGATAGACTTTGGAAAACAACACCAATGACATACGGAAAACCGAGCAAATGCATTCGGATTGTTTTGATACTGTAGGACAACGATCCACGAGTCATTTGTGATGTGTACGAATCGACCTCACCTCAATCCGACGCACGGCGTGACCGGTATGGCTAAAAGTGTCTGATATCAGTTTCAAATTGAGATAAACTTTGGAAAACAACACCAATGACATACGCCAAACTGAGCAAACGCATTCGGATTGTTTTGATACTTTAGTAAAACGATCCGCGAGTCATTTTTCACGTGTACGAATCGACCGCACCTCAATCCGATGCACGGTGTGACCGGTATGGATAAAAGTGTCTGATATCAGTTTCAAATTGAGATAAACTTTGGAAAACAACACCAATGACATACGCCAAACCGAGAAAACATGTTCGGATTGTTTTGATACTTTAGGAAAACGATCCACGAGTCATTTGTGACATGTACGAATCAACCACACCTCAATCCGACGCACGACGTGACCGGTATAACTAAAAGTGTCTGATATCAGTTTCAAATTGAGATAGACTTCGGAAAACAACACCAATGACATACGCCAAACATATTGATTTTACATTATTCCCTTTCATTGTTATGAAAATGAAAACTTTTGAGTTTAAAATTTCATATTTTAGTTTCACATTTCCATATTAATGTATTCTTTCATATTACTGTTTTAATTTCTTTCATTATTGCATTACTAACATAATATTTGTTTTCTTATATAGGTGAATTTTTTTCCTTGAGTTTGGATGCTTTTTTCGGCAACAAATACCGCCGAGAGCGGATCACGGATATCAAAGGATGAAACATGAATGTTTATAACTATTGTTGAATAATTGTAAATGTAACCATGTAAAAACAATGTTTGAAATGTATATAGCAATGCGTTTTTTTGTATTCATGATGTTAAGTAAATGTATATACCGTTGTCGGTCAAAATATTGGGTGCGGGTGCTATGGTGTGCAGGTGTGCATGTGCTACTTTGTGCAGGTATTCAGGTGTGCAGGTGTGTAGGTACTGTTTTTTTGGTGCAGACGATGGGGCCTTTATCAGCACTTTTTTAGCACTGATAAAGGACACCTTTAACAGCGCTAGAGGAGAGCTGATAAAGGAACCCTTTATCAGCGCTCCGTCAAGCGCCGATATAGGAGACCTTTATCAGCGCTCCGAGAAGCGCTGATATAGGGGACCTTTATCAGCGCTAAGAGAAGCGCTGATAAAGGCGGTTCTTTATCAGTGCTTTTGTTAGCGCTGATAAAGGTCCCCTATATCAGCGCTTCTCGAAGCACTGATAAAGGGGACTCCCCCTTTATCTATGCCGACATTAACAGCGCTTTTCTAGCGCTGTTAATGCCGGTTTTTAGCGCTGATAAAGGCCCAGGTTATAGTAGTGAAAGGAGTAATTGTATCCGCTTTTTTTTTCTCTTTTTTTGGTCAATTCTCCCCAAAAAGTGTTGTGCTTGGAGTTTTAAATCAAAAGATGATTTAACGGAGAGTAAGACAATTTTTTTTAAAATCTCTCAAATAAAGGATGTGCTTAATTTTGAAAAGCACAAAATGATGAGTTGAGAGAATTTTTTTTGCCGAATAAAAATCACATATAGAGAATTAAATGCGAAAAGAAGATGAATGAAAATTTGGCTCAATTTATAATAATCCAAACTAGCACAAACAAGGTCAATTCAGGAGGCTTTCAAGAAAAGTGATTTTTTTTTGTTGAATGGGTGAATAATATGGAAAGATAAGGAGGGTAATGGAAAAAATTAAATTAAATGAAGGGATAGATGCCTACCGTGTCAACTGGAGCTCTGATACCAACTGATGTGAGATGCACGGGGTGGCCCGATCTTCACAGTGTAGGGAGACGGATGTAAGATGCGGTTTGTGGCTAAGTGGTGGATGATGGGTATGGATAACGGATGCAAGTAGTCAATCAACGCTATAAGGAGTGCGACCTACTACTTAGACAACACACTCAAGGGAGGGATGTGATATCCAATCCACACAACAATGCACTTGGGTTGAGGCATGAAATTGGGGGCTTTGTGATCTTGGATCACCAATCTAACTTGTAGATTGACAATGCAAGAATGCACTAGAGCAAGGGAAAACTCGGAACAATTCTCACACAATGGAGAGAAACAAAGCATAAGCTCTCAATTAATTCTTGGATGAAAATACAATGTCATGGGGTGGCTATTTATAGCAAAGGGGGTGATACAATGGTCAAGGGTCTAATACCCTAAAGTCATAAAGTCTAAACCTACCTTGTCCCCTTAAAAGTAAAAAAGATAAAATCCAACAAAGACTTTTGGAAAAGTAGCACACAACTTTCCAACATAGCCCACCGGATTTGAATTTGAGTGCATAGCCCACCGGATTTGACTTTGGTGTCCAAAGATGCCATTTCTAGAATCCTCGATGTGGGCAAGGCATCCAAATTTGTGCAACCATGTGAGCGAAGCTTTAAACATAAATTTTGGGCTTGAATAAGTGATATTATAGGCCCATTTTCTCCATCCATGCAAGGAAAGATCCATTGGGCCTTTAATGAAGCAATATGTGCACCCATTGTAGCATTGAGCCTCTTTAATCTCCCTCGCGTCATTGGGTCTTGCAAATCCAACTCTTCCTCCCATGCAATCGACTTGGTGCCTTCGACATGGTTCTCATCAGGAGCATTCTGGCAGAGTATGCTGCCGACCTAGGATATCCCCAACGAGGTATTGGCCCTCCTCAGGTATGAGATGTAGTACCACCGAGCTGCAACAAATTAGGGCACAGGTAGAACAGGCTAAGAAAAGGGCCACAAAGATGGCAGAACTGTCTTCTAGGGCAAACATTGCGTTTATGAAATTTATTGAAGTTCTACGTTCTACACTTCCAGCAGAGGCCAGCCCAGCTTTTGATGAGTATATGTCGTCGATACGTTCTATATATGGTGCACTAGGTGACAGTTCTAGTGGTGGTCAGGATGATGTCCAGCTTGACGATGATGATGCTGAGGAGTCTGATGCGGAAGAGGAGGGAGATGAGGAGGTCGAGGCGGGTGGCGAGGGCGAGGACAAGGAGGAGGGTGAGGGCGAGGAGGGCGAGGAAGATTATGGGGATGAGGATGAGGGAGATGATGATGGTGATGATGGTGATGGTGATGTGGGACAAGTTGATCCATTACATTTTTGACTGATATTACTGAGATTTGATATTTAATCTATTCTAGTTGTTGGTTTTATCTAAAATCATAGTATAGTATTGGAGTTGAGTTATTTTTATATATAATCTGTTTTTATGGATGTTGTTGTCTTTTATTGGTTGTGTGTTTGGGAAACCCCCCTCCTTCCTGGACCTTAGACAACCCCCCCACCCTCCTCGCTGGACCCCGAACAGCCCCGTCGGACAGCCCCCAAGATAGCCCCCCGGACAGCCCCCCCACCCTCTTCCTTGGACCCCGAAAACCCCCCCGAACACCCCCGGACAGCTCCCAGACAGCCCCCCAAACAGCCCCCTGGACAGCCCCCCCACCCTCCTCCCAGGACCCCGGATAGCCCACCGGACTGCCCCCCAGACAGCCCCCCGGACAGCCCCCCCACCCTCTTCCTTGGACCCCGGACACCCCCCGAACACCCCGAACAGCCACCGGATAGCCCCCCGAACACCCCGGACAGCCACCGGATAGCCCCCCGAACAGCCCCCAGATAGCCCCCCGACCCTCTCCCCTAGACCCCGGACAACCCCCCGGACAGCCCCCCAGACATCCCCCTGGACAGCCCCCCCCACCCTCTTCCTTGGACCCCGGACACACCCCCGAACACCCCCGGACAGCCCCCAGACAGCCCCTCAAACAGCCTCGGACAGCCCCCCACCCTCCTCCCTGGACCCCAGACAGCCCCCCGGACAGCCCCCCAGACAGCCCCCCACCCTCCTCCTTAGACCCCGGACAACCCCCCGAACACCCCCCGCACAGCCCCCCGCACAGCCCCCCCACCTCCTCCCTGGACCCCGGACAGCCCCCCGGACAGCCCCCAGACAGCCCCCCGAACAGCCCCACACCCTCTTCCTTGGACCCCAGACAACCCCCCGCATAGCCCCCCCACCCTCCTCCTTGGTCCCCGGATAGCCCCCCGGACACCCACCGGACAGCCCCCCGGACAGCCCCGCCGGACATTCCCCCCACCCTCCTTGATTTCATTTAATACTAGAAAATCTATAATATATATTTTATTTATTTTCATCATTATAATCAATGTAAATCACATTTACACATCTAATCAATATCATAGATTCTTGGTATGTTATAAAGGAGATGTATTCATTGGGCATGACATTGTTAGCTCCGAAATTTTTCATAGCATTATAAACTAAAATCTAATCCATACTAAGAATGATATAAAAATATTTTATATAAATATCCACAAGATTTTAAGTAAATACCATTCCACTAATAGACACATGAGGATTCTTATAAAATGGACAACATTTTAAGTACATACAGAAAACCGACCAAACGCATTTGGTTTCTGTTGAAACTTTAGGATAACGATCCATGGGTCATATGTGACGTGTATGAATCAACCCCGCCTCAATTCAAGGCGTGGTGTGGCCGTCACCACTCAAAGTGTCTGCCTTTTGTTTCAAAAGGACGTCATTTTAATTGAAAAACATCAACTGGCATACAAAAAAATGACCTAGCGCATTCGGATTGTGTCGATACTTTAGCACAACGATCCATGATTCATATGTGACGTGTACGAGTCAACCCCACCTCAATCGGGGGCGCGGTGTGGCTGCCACCACTCAATGTGTCTGTCTTTTGTTTCAAAAGGATGACATTTTAAGTGAAAAACATCAACTAACATACGGAAAACCGACCAAACGCATTCGGATTGTGTCGATACTTTATCACAACGATCCATGGGTCATATGTGACGTGTACGAGTCAACCCCGCCTTAATTTGAGGCACGGTGTGGCCGTAATCACTCTAAGTGGCTCTCTTTTGCTTAAAATGGACAACATTTTAAGTACATACGGAAAACCGACCAAACGCATTCGGTTTCCATTGAAACTTTAGGAGAACGATTCATGGGTAATATGTGACTTGTACGAATCAACCCCGCCTCAATCTGAGACGTGGGGTGTGGCCGGCACCACTCAAAGTGTCTGTCTTCTGTTTCAAAAGGACGTCATTTTAATTGAAAAACATCAACTGGCATACAGAAAACCGACCAAACGCATTCGTATTGTGTCGATACATTAGAAAAACGATCCATGGGTCATATGTGACGTGTACGAGTCAACTCCTCCTCAATCCGAGGCGCGGTGTGGCCACCACCAGTCAAAGTGTCTGTCTTTTGTTTCAAAAGGACGTCATTTTAATTGAAAAACATCAACTGGCATACAGAAAACTGACAAACGCATTCGGATTGTGTTGATACTTTAGAAAAACAATCCATGGGTCATATGTGACATGTACGAGTCAACCCCGCCTCAATCCGAGGTGCGGTGTGGTGGGAACCACTTAAAGTGTCTGTCTTTTGTTTTAAAAGGACGTCATTTTAAGTGAAAAATATCAACTGGCATACAGAAAAGAAACCAAACGCATTTGGATTGTGTTGATAATTTATCACAACGATCCATGGGTCATATTTGATGGGTACGAGTCAACCCCGCCTTAATAGGAGGCACGGTGTGGCCGGAATCACTCTAAGTGGCTCCCTTTTGTTTAAAATGGACAACATTTTAAGTACATATGGAAAACCGACCAAACGCATTCGGTTTCCATTGAAACTTTAGGAGAACGATCCGTGGGTCATATGTGACGTGTAAGAGTCAACTTTTCTTCAATACGAGGTGCGGTGTGGCCGGAACCACTCAAAGTTTCTGCCTTTTCTTTCAAAAGGATGTCATTTTAATTGAAAAACATCAACTGACATACGGAAAACCGACCAAACGCATTCAGATTGTGTCGATACTTTAGCGCAACGATCCATGGGTCATATGTGATGTGTACGAGTCAACCCGCCTCAATCCGAGGTGCGGTGTGGCCGCCACCACTCAAAGTGTCTGCCTTTTGTTTCGAAAGGACGTCATTTTAATTGAAAAACATCAACTGGCATATGGAAAACCATCCAAACGCATTCGGATTGTGTCTATACTTTATAACAATGATCCATGGGTCATATGTGACATGTACGAGTCAACCCCGCCTCAATACGTGGCACGGTGTGGCCGCCACCACTCAAAGTGTCTGTCTTTTGTTTCAAAAGGACGTCATTTTAAGTGAAAACTATCAATTGGCATACAAAAAACTGACCAAACGCATTAGGATTGTGTCGATACTTTAGAAAAATGATTCACGGGTCATATGTAACATGTACGAGTCAACCCCGCCTTAATCGGAGGCACGGTGTGGCCGTAATCACTCTAAGTGGCTCTCTTTTGTTTAAAATGGACAACATTTTAAGTACATAGGGAAAACCGATCAAACGCATTCAGTTTCCATTGAAACTTTAGAGGAACGATACATGGGTCATATGTGACGTGTACGAGTCAACCCCATCTCAATACGAGGCGTGGTGTGGTCGGAACCACTCAAAGTTTCTATCTTCTGTTTCAAAAGGACATCATTTTAATTGAAAAACATCAACTGGCATACGGAAAACCGATCAAATGCATTCAGATTGTGTCGATACTTTAGAAAAACGATCCATGGGTCATATGTGACATGTACGAGTCAACCCCTCCTCAATCCGAGGCACGGTGTGGCCTCCACCACTCAAAGTGTCTGCCTTTTGTTTCAAAAGGATGTCATTTTAATTGAAAAATATCAACTGGCATACGGAAAACCGACCAAACACATTCGGATTGTGTCTATACTTTAGAATAACAATCCATGGGTCATTTGTGACGTGTACGAGTCAACCCCGCCTCAATTTGAGGCGCGGTGTGGCCGCCACCACTCAAAGTGTCTGTCTTTTGTTTCAAAAGGACGTCATTTGAAGTGAAAAACATCAACTGGCATACAGAAAACCGACAAACGCGTTCGAATTGTGTTGATACTCTAAAACCAAGATCCATGGGTCATATGTGATGTGTACGAATCAACCCCGCCTCAATCCGAGGCACGGTGTGGCCGCCACCACTCAAAGTGTCTGTCTTTTGTTTCAAAAGGACGTCATTTTAAGTGAAAAATATCAACTGGCATACGGAAAAGCGACCAAACGCATTCGGATTGTGTCGATACTTTAGTAAAACAATACATGGGTCATATGTGACATGTAAGAGTCAACCCCTCCTTAATCTAAGGCACGGTGTGGCCGGAATCACTTTAGGTGGATCTTTTTTGTTTAAAATGGACAACATTTTAAGTACATACTGAAAACCGAACAAATGCATTCTGTTTCCATTGAAACTTTAGGAGAACAATTCATGGGTCATATGTGACATGTAAGAATCAACCTCGCCTCAATCTGAGACGCGGTGTGGCCATCACCAGTCAAAATGCCGGCCTTTTGTTTCAAAAGGACGTCATTTTAATTGAAAAATATCAACTGGCATGAGGAAATCTGACCAAACGCATTCGGATTGTGTCGATACTTTATCACAACAATCCATGGGTCATATGTGACGTGTAAGAGTCAACCCCGCCTCAATCCGAGGTGTGGTGTGGCCGCCACCACTCAAAGTGTATGTCTTTTGTTTCAAAAGGACGTCATTTTAAGTGAAAAACATCAACTGGCATACGGAAAACCGACCAAACACATTCGGATTGTGTCGATACTTTGTCACAACAATCCATGGGTCATATGTGACATGTATGAGTAAACCCCGCCTTAATCGGAGGCACGGTGTGGCCGAAATCACTCTAAGTGGCTCTCTTTTGTTTAAAATGGACAACATTTTAAGTACTTACGGAAAACCGACCAAACGCATTCGGTTTCTGTTGAAACTTTAGCAGAACGATTCATGGGTCATATGTGACGTGTACGAATCAACCCCGCCTCAATCTGAGATGCGGTGTGTCTGGCACCACTCAAAGTGTATGCCTTTTGTTTCAAAAGGATGTTATTTTAATTGAAAAACATCAACTGGCATACAGAAAACTGACCAAACACATTCGGATTGTGTCGATACTTTAGCACAACGATTCATGGGTCATATGTGACGTGTACGAGTCAACCCCGCCTTAATACGAGACGCAGTGTGGCCGTCACCACTCAAAGTGTCTGTCTTTTGTTTCAAAAGGACGTCATTTTAAGTGAAAAACATCAACTGACATAAGGAAAACTGACCAAACGCATTCGGATTGTGTCGATACTTTAGAACAACGATCCATGAGTCATATGTGATGTGTACGAGTCAACCCCTCCTTAATCGGAGGCATAGTGTGACCAGAATCACTCTAAGTGGCTCTCTTTTTTTTAAAATGGACAACATTTTAAGTACATACGGAAAACCGACCAAACGCATTCGGTTTTCGTTGCAACTTTAGGAGAACGATCCATGGGTCATATGTGACGTGTACGAATCAACCCCACCTCAATATAAGACGCGATGTGGCCGAAACCACTCAAAGTGTCTGCCTTTTGTTTCAAAAAGATGTCATTTTAATTGAAAAACATCAACTGGCATACGGAAAACCGACCAAATGCATTCGGATTGTGTCGATACTTTACCAAAACGATCCATGAGTCATATGTGATGTGTACAAGTCAACCCCGCCTCAATCCGAGCTGCGGTGTGGCCAGTAGCACTCTAGGTGTATGTATTTTGTTTAAAATGGACATCATTTCAGGTAAAAATATATGGTATACAAAAAACCGATCAAATTATGAATTGAATTCCAGATTCCACATATAATTGACATCTAAATTTTAAATTTAATTCTAAATGAATTATGTATGTTTATAATTACGTTTTGAATTCTAATTTAATTATGGATGTGTTTAGTTCTGGCATTATATGTTAAATGTGTATGAATTTGTTCTCTATATGTAAGTGTTAGTTGGTTATTTTAGGTACAATAATTGTATATGTATGTGTTATTTTATTGCAGGTACAATAATTGGATTGAAAATGAGAGGGAACCCACAAAATGAGACCTGGTGGGCAAATTACAGACCTGCTGGGCAAATTGCAGAGCTGCTGTGCAATTTTCCCAGCAAAGGCTATGCCAACAGTTTGAAACCGTTGGCATAGCATGTCTGGATTTTTTTTACAAAAGGTTCATAGAACCGTTGGGAAAAACTTGGTAATTTTCTCCACTCTATCCCAACGGTTTTCCAGAACGGTTGGGATAGGGTAATTTTTCTCCACCCTATCCCAATGGTTTACTGTAAACCGTTGGGAAAAGCCTTTCCCAATGGCTTACTTCCCTACGGTTTGCAGAACCATTGGTATAACATATACCAACGGTTCTGCAGCCTTTCCCAACAGTTCTAAACCATTGGGAAATCCTGTATTTCTAGTAGTGTTTATATTTTTGATATAAACTGTTTTAAAAATTGTTTTATATGATTGGGCTAACATGTTCTATCCTAGTGGCGTGGGTAGGGAAGTCATTGGGGGAAAATCTACTGAGTTGCATTACTCATCCTTGCTTTAGCACTTTGGTGCTTTTGCAGATGTTGTTTATCGAAACATGGTAAAAGGTAAGGTATCACACATCTTTAGTAGCACTTCATGATACTTGGGTTGTTGTGGAGTTGGAGCATGGAGCATGTTCGGAGCTTGGAGTTGTCATTCGAGTCTTCGAGTTTTGTCTTGCGCTGTTTACTTTGATATTGTTGTCTTCCACTGTGGTACTTGGTTTTAGTTTGATTTTGATAAATGAAATGATGGATTGTCTTTCATTGTTATCATGCATCATATAGTGGTTTGTTTGGTTATGGCTTGTTTGGTTAGTTGTTTTATTCTTAAAGGGAAAATTTCCCCCACATGTATCGAAGACCTTCGACATTTATTACCAAGATTTGGTGTTTTGGGGATGTCGGTTAAGGCCAAGTAATGTTCCTCTACCTCCTCAAGCCAATGAAGATAATAAGGAAGTTATAAAAACCCTAAAAACCCTAAAAACCCAAAAAAAAATCTAAAAAAACATAAAAATCCATGAAAACGTAAAAAATCTTAAAAATCATGAAAATCCCCTTAAAACCATAAATTCACCTGAAAAAAATAAAAACTATAAAAAATCATAAAACACCTAAAAAACACTAAAAACTCTAAATACCCTTACAACCCCTAAAATGTTAAAAACTCTAAAAAATCTTTAAATCCCTAAAAAACTCAAAAAAACACTAAAAACCCAAAAAGACCCTAAAACCCTAAAAATCCCTAAAACCTCTAAAAAACCTGAAAAACCCTAAAAAACCCTAAAACCCCTCAAAATCCCTAAAATCCTAAAAAAACCCTAAAAACCAAAAAAGTTTTAAAAACTCCCTAAAAATCCATGAAAACATAAAAAACCCTAAAATCTCTAAAACTCCACTAAAAACCATAAAACCCCTAAAACACATAAATACTATTAAGAACCCATAAAAATAATAAAAACCACTAAAAAAAATCAAAAAACCCTTTAAATCCCTAAAAACGTTAAAAAAAACTACAAAATCTTAAAAACCCTAAAAAACTCAAAAAAAACCCTAAAAACCCAAAAAGACCCTAAGAACTTGAAAACCTATAAAAACATGAAAAACCCTAAAAACCCAAAAAACCATCAAAATCCCTAAAAAACCAAAAAAAACACTAAAATCCATAAAAATCCTAAAAAATCGCTAAGATTCTAGGAAAACGTAAAAAACCCTAAAACCCCCAAAAATCCTTAAAACCCATAAATCCCTAAAACAACTATAAACAATAAAAACACTTAAAAACAATAAAAATGTTAAACAATCTCAAAAACCTTACAAACCCTAAAAAACACAAAAAAAAAACTCATAAAAATCAAAAAAGACCTTAAAAGCTTGGAAAACCCCTAAATCCCCTAACAACACTTGAAAACCTTCAAAATCCCAAAACCCTAAGAAACCCTAAAAACTATAAAAATCCTGAAAACCCCCTAAAATTCATGAAAACGTAAAGAACCCCAAAAAAACACTAAAAATATAAAACCCCTAAAAACATTAAAAACTCTAAAAAACCTTAAAACCCCTAAAAATTCAGAAAAAAACTCCAGAAATTCAAAAAAAACTCTAAAAACCCAAATAGGAACTAAAAACCCCTAAAAATCCTCAAAAAACCATAAAAACCATCAAAATCCCTAAAGACCCTAAAAAACTCTAAAACCCATAAAAAACCTAAAAAACCTCTAAAAATCCACAAAAACATAAAAAAAACCCTTTAAACCCTAAAACCCACTAAAAACCCCTAAAAACACACTAAAAGTCTAAAACCCTTAAAACCCCTAAAAACATTAAAAACTCTAAAAAACCTTAAAACCCCTAAAAATTCAAAAAAAAAACTCCAAAAATTCAAAAAAAACTCTAGAAACCAAAATAGGAACTAAAACCCCCTAAAAATCCTCAAAAAACCATAAAAACCATTAAAATCCCTAAAGACCCTAAAAAACTCTAAAACCCATAAAAATCCTAAAAAACCTCTAAAAATCCTAAAAAACCTCTAAAAATCCACAAAAACATAAAAAAAAAACTTTAAACCCTAAAACCCACTAAAACCCCTTAAAAACACACTAAAAGTCTAAAACCCTTAAAACCCCTAAAAACATTAAAAACTCTAAAAAACCTTAAAACCCCTAAAAACCCTAAAAACCCATAAAACCCTAAAACCACAAAAATCTCTAAAAACCCTTTAAACCCCTAAAGACATTAAAAACTCTAAAAAAGCTTTAAAAATCTAAAACCCCAAAAAAAAACCCAAAAAAGAAAAAGAGGCCTTAAAATCCCTTAAAACCTCTAAAAATCCTAAAAGCACTGAAAAACCCTAAAACCCCTCAAAATCCCTAAAAACCCTAAAAACCATAAAAATCCTCAGAGCCACTAAAAATCAATGAAAACATAAAAAACTCAAAAAACCCCAAAAACCCTGAAAACCTCCTAAAAACCATAAAAACCCCTAAAATCCAATAAAAACTCTAAAAACCAATAAAAACTCTAAAATCCATTAAAACCCTTAAAAATGTTAAAAACTCTAAAACATTCAAAATGCTACAAAACTCAAAAAAGACTCTAAAAACACAAAAATCCCTAAAACCACTGAAAAACCAAAAAAACACACAAAATCCCTAAAACCCCTAAAACCATAAAAATCCTAAAAAACACCTAAAACCTATGAAAACGTAAAACTATAAAAACCTCTAAAAACCCCCTAAAAACCACAAAACCCCTAAAAACCTTAACAAACCATAAAACCCCATAAAAACCTAAACAACTACTAAAGGATCTAAAAACTCTTAAAACCCCTCAAAAATGTTAAAAACTCTAAAAAACCTTAAAACCCATAAAAACTTCAACCCCCCCCCCTCAAAATCCAAAATTCCCTAAAAAACACTAAAAACTCCCTAAAAACCCTCAATATATATAAAAACTCTAAAAAACCCTAAAACCATAAATATCCTAAAAGACCGCTAAAAATCCATGAAAATGTAAAAACCCATAAAACCATAAAAAACCATAAAACACCATAAAAACCCACTAAAAACTCTAAAAACATTTAAACCCCTAAAAAAATTAAAAACTCTAAAAGACATTAAGTCCCTAAAAAACTCAAAAAACACTAAAAACCCAAAAGACCCTAAAAACCTAAAACCCTTAAAAACCCTCAAAAACCCCTAAAACCCCTCAAAATCCTTAAAACCCCTAAAACCCATAAAAATCCTAAAAAATCCTAAGAATCCATGAAAATATAAAAAACCCTAAAACCCCCCCTAAAACCCATAAAAACCCCTAAAACCTTAAAAAACCAAAAAAACACTAAAAACCCTTCAAACCCCTAAACACCCAAAACAACAATAAAAAGCCTAAAAACCCTGAAAACCCCTAAAACCCTTAAAATCTCGAAAAAAGACTAAAAACACGCAAAATCCCTAAAACCCCTAAAAACCATAAAAATCATAAGAAACCCCTAAAAATCCTTGAAAACGTAAAACCCACTAAAAAACCTGAAAAATTCCTAAAAACCATAAAACCCCTAAACACCTAAAAACCCTAAAAACCCAAAAGACCATAAAACCAAAAAACTCCCTAAACACATCGAAAAAACCCATAAACCATCTAAAAAACCCAACAAACCCTCAAAATCTCTAAAAAACCTAAATCACCATAAAAATCCTAAAAATCCATGAAAACGTAAAAAACCTTAAAAACCCTAAAAATCGATGAAAACCATAAATTCCCCTAAAAATCTTTAAAAACCCTAAAACCCCATAAAAACCACTAAAAACACTAAAAATCCTTTAAACCCCTAAAAACTTTAAAAACTCTACAAAATCTTAAAAACCCTAAAAACTCAAAAAAAATCTTAAAACCCCAAAAAGATCCTAAAAACCCTGAAAATCCCTAAAAACCCTCAAGTCCCTAAAAATCCAAAAAAAAACCCTAAAAACCAAAAAAAAATCTTAAAACCCCCCTAAAAATCAATGAAAAAAATGAAAAACCATAAAAACCCTGAAAAACCTACGAAAACCATAAAACCCCTAAAACCCTTCAAAACCTTAAAAACCCATAAAATCCCTAAAAACCCACTAAAACTCTAAACACCCCTTTAAAACCCTAAAAATGTTAAAAACTCTAAAAAACCTAAAACCCCAAAAAACTCAAAAAACCCTAAAACCCAAAAGACCCCAAATCCCTTAAAAACACTAAAAACCCTAACCCCCCCAAAAACCTTAAAACACTCATAATTCCTAAAAACCCAAAAAAAACTTAAAAAACCTAAAACCCCTTAAAAATCCATGAAAACGTGAGAAACCTAAACAACCTTGAAAACCCATAAAAACCATAAAAACCCCTAAAAACCACAAAATCCCTAAAAACCCATAAAACCCACCAAAAACCTTAAATATCTAGAAAACCCCTAAAAACTTTAAAAACTATAAAAAACATTAAAAACCCCAAAAAAACTAAAAAATCCCAAAAAATCCAAAAAACCCTGAAAACCAAAACCCCTAAAAACTTCGAAAAAACCCTAAAAACCCCTAAAAACCCACAAAATCCATAAAAACCCTAAAAACCATAAAAATCACGGAAACCCCTAAAAATCAATGGAAACGTAACCCCCCCCCCCAAAAAAAAACCCAAAAAACCCCTTGACAGCCATAACCAAAACCATAAAATACCATAAAACCCCATAAAATCCTTAAATCCCCACTAAAAACTCTAAAAAAACTTTAAACCCCTAAAAGTGTCAAAAAAATATAAATAACCTTAAAACCCCACAAAAACTCAAAAAAACCCCATAAAACTCCAAGACCCTAAAATCTCTTAAAACCCTAAAAACCCTAAAAAACCCATAAAAACCTTAAAACCCATCAAAATCCATAAAAATAACAAAAACCCATAAAAAACCTAAAAAAACCCTAAAATGAATGAAAACGTAAAACCCCCGAAAAACCCTTCCAAAAACCTTGAAAATCATAAACACCTTAAAAACCCTGAAAGCCTATAAAAACCCTAAAAACCAACTAAAAACTCTAAATACCCTTCAAAACACAAAAAAAAATTAATAAACTCTAAATAACCTTAAAAAAACTAAAAACTATAAAGACCCTAAAACCCTTAAAACCCCTAAGAGCAAAAAAAACCCCAGAAAACTGTAGAAACCTTCAAAATCCCTAAAAAGACTAAAACCCTAAAAAAATTAAAAATCCTAAAAAACGCCTAAAAATCTATGAAGGGGAGCCGTTAAAAGTGCAAAATGGAGATCTAGGCATAAAAATCCATGAAAACATAAAAAACCCAAAAAACCTTGAAAAACCTCTAAACACCATAAAACCCCCTAAAACTTTAAAAACTCCTAAAAACCCAATATCCAATAAAAAATCAAAAACCCCTTAAAACACCTAAAAATGCTGAAAAACTCTAAGAAACCCAAAAACCTAAAAAGACCCTAAAACCGTGAAAAACCCTTAAAACACCAGAAAACCCAAAAAACCCTAGAGACCATAAAAAACATAAAAACCCCCTAAAATCCATGAAAATGTAAAAAACCCTAAATATCATAAAACCGCTAAAACCTGTAAAAAAACCCTAACAACCCATAAAAACCCTCAAAACCCACTAAAAACTCTAAAAAACCTTAAAACCCCTAAAAACATTAAAAATATAAAAAACCATTAAAACCCTAAGAATCCTTAAATACCCTAAAAACCCTAAAGTTCCTAAAAACCTTAAAAACCCTTGAAAACCCCCGAAAGCCCCTTGAAATCCTAAAAAACTCTAAAACCCATAAAAATCTTAAAAAACCCCTAAAAATCCATGAAAATGTAAAAAACCCTAAAAACCTTAAATAACCATTGAAACCCATAAAAACCCCTAAAAACCCTATAAACCCATAAAGACCATAAAAACACAAAAAGCTCTAAAAACCCTTAAAACTCATAAAAATATTAAAAATTATAAAAAACTCAAAAAAAAACCAAAATACCCAAAAGACAATAAAACCCTAAAAACCCCTAAAAACTCCTAAAACCCCTAAAAAACATGAAAACCCCTAAAATACCTCAAATCCATAGACTCTAACAACCATAAATATCTTTAAAAACCCCTAAAAATTTATGAAAACCTAAAAAACTAAAAAAAACACTAAACCCCCCCTAAAAAGTTGAAAACACCCTAAAACCCAAAAGGACCCTAAAACCCTAAAGAAACCCTAAAACCCCCTGAAAACCCCAAGAGGTCAGCTTGCTTTGCTTTCAAGGTGAGATTTATCTGGATCGTTGATGCTCTCGCAGGTCTCCTACAGAAGCTGCTTTGGATGAAGGTTTCATCTAATTTTAAGCAAGCCAGTTCTGGTCTTTCTGGCTTTCGGCGCTGCAGAGATTTCGTGGGGTGGACCGGTCTTTCCACTGGGCGATCCATGGAGGTGGTGGTTGGATTCGGTCTTTCTAGTGTGTGACTGGTCTTTTGGGGCAGCTCTGGACCCTCTGGCGTGCGAAGCTGCATTTCTATGGAGGATTCGTCGGGAGTTGGTCTCCCCTTCGTTCGGTGTTGCAGATCCATGGCTGAGTGGACAAAATCCGCTTTGGTTGGCGCTAGATCTGGTCGCGATGTTTGCAGATCTGTGGTGGAATTACTTAGATCTGGAGCACACCGCTACAGATCCAGGAATGAGCGGATCAGATCTTGGTGTTCCGGCTCGTGGCGATGGGATTCAGTGGTGCCTCTCAAACTCACAGTAGCAGGTGCTCTTCTGCATCTTCGGACAATCTGGTATGTCGTCTTTGAAGCGGGTTTGTTCCTGTGTTTTTTCTCTTCTCCTGGTTTCCTGGTGGCTCGTGGTTTCAGTGCACCACTGCTTTGTGGGTGCATGATTGATCTGCTGATATGGTTCTCTTGGCTGGTGGATTGGTTCTCGAGTGGGGATCTTCATCTGGTTGGAGATACTCTGTTTGAATTTATGGATGAGGTAGTTCAGGTTTTTTTATTTTTGTTTCTACTGCTATGGCTTTTAGTGTGTGCTGATGAGGGAAGTAGGCGTTTTGATAAAGCTTGATCATGAGGCGCTGAAGGAAATCTTCGCTGCCTGAAACTCTGGAGCAGGATGATGTTTGTGGCTGGACTGGTGGTTGCTGGATGGTGTGAGATGTTGTATGCCGAATGGTTTGAAGGTGATTGTTGCTGCTGGTGCTTGTAAAGGGGTGTTCTTCGCCCCGAAGTGATGAAGGGAGGTGCTGGCTACTGGTTTTTGGGAAGAAGGAGGATGGTGCTGGTTTCTGGTTTCTGTAAGATTGGATGCTGGTTGCTGTTTGGTGGTGAGCCCCTGAATGCTGGTGAAGGTGAGGCTTGTTTATGTGAAACCGGTAGATGAAATTGACTTGATGGCATGTGAAAAGTTGGGGTTGCAAGGCCCAATGATGCAAGGAAGATTAAACAGACTACAAGTGGCAACAGAAGCCCATCTCATTGCATTAAAAGCCCCAAACCCAAGGTGCATGCATGGAAGTGGCAAATTGGCTTATTATCACTCTTATTTAAGCCCAAAGGAGATGTGTAAAGTCCAAGACACATGTTTGCCCGAATTTTGGAAGCCTTGCCACATGGAGATTCTAGAATGGCATCTTTGGACACCAAAGTCAAATCCGGTGGGCTATGCACTCAAAGTCAAGTCCGGTGGGCTATGTTGGAAAGTTGTGTGCTACTTTTCCAAAAGTCTTTGTTGGACTTTATATTTTTCACTTTTAAGGGGACAAGGTAGGTTTAGCCTTTATGACTTTAGGGTATTAGACCCTTGACCATTGTATCACCTCCTTGGCTATAAATAGCCACCCCATGGCATTGTATTTTCATTCAAGATTTAATAGAGAGCTTATGCTTTGTTTCTCTCCGTTGTGTGAGGATTGTACCGGATTTTCTCCTAGCTCTTGTGCATTCTTGCGTTGTCAATCTACAAGTTAGATTGGTGATCCAAGATCACAAAGCCCCCAATTCCGTGCCTCAACCCAAGTGCGTTGTTGTGTAGATTGGTCATCACATCCCTCCCTTGAGTGTGTTGTCTAAGTAGTAGGTCGCGCTCCATATAGCGTTGATTCACTACTTGCATCCACTATCCGTACCCATCATCCGCCGCCCTACGCCGTGAAGATCGGTCCACCCCGTGCTTCTCACATCAGTTGGTATCAGAGCTCTGGTTGACACGGTAGGCATCTATCCCTTCATTTATATTTCTTTTACCCATTACCCTTCTTATCTTTCCTTATTATCCACCCATTCAAAAAAAAAACTTTGCTTTGAAAACCTCCAGAATTAGCCTTTGTTGTGTATGATTGAAATATTTTAACATTGAGTCAATTGTTCATCCACCTTGTTTTCACTTTAAATTCGCTATATGTGATTTGTATCTGGAAAAAAAACAAAAAAAAATCAAATTCTCTCAACTCATCATTTTGTGCTTCTCAAAATTAAGCACATCCTTTTCTTTGGGAGATTTCAAAAAAAAATTGTCTTACTCTCCGTTCATCATCTTGTACTTTAAAACTCCAAGCACAACACTTTTTGGGGAGATTTGATGAAAAAAAAGAGGAAGAAAAAAAGGATACAATTACTTCATCATCGTGCTTTACATTATTCGCATTTTCCATATCCGTACATCACTTTCTCCATCATTTTGCTTCATCCCCATTTTATATTTGGCTCATATTGTTATTCATTTTTCTTATCTTGCACAATCGGTCAAAACCCAAATACCACCTTTCTACCCCCTTTTCCACCCACCCTTATCCATTTTTTCTACCCTCTTTTCACCCTTTAGCCATTACCACTCAAACGGGTTGTGATAAACCATCCTCCAACACAATCTTGGTTTGGGAAGGATTGGTGGCACGTGATCATCCCAAACAAGGTATTTCATAAGAGCTTGGAATTTGAATTGAGTGTTGAGAGTGGAGAGAAATAAGCAAAAAAAAAATCTGGTGTGTGTGTGTGTAAAAATCGTGTGTGTAAGCGTGTGTGTGCTTGTGTGCGTGAGTGTGTATGTCTTGAGTGTGTGAGTGTGTATCCTTGTGTGCGTGAGTGTGTACATCTTGTGTGCGTGTGTGTGTGTACATCTCGCGTGTGTGAGTGAGTGTGTATCATTGTGTGTGTGTTTCTCCCCTTGTGTGTTTGCGTTTGTGTAACATATCATGGCAGAAGATCGTGGAAAGAAAATTGCTCATGTTAGCGATGAAGGAAGTCGAAGTAGATCTCCCACACCCGAAGCTACGCAATTCCAAATGCAAGCTTTGGTGAGCCACTTCGAGAAGCTTCTTGATCGGAAGTTGGAGGTGCTACATGAGAGGATTGATAACCTGGAGAATCAACCAAGCCCAAGGATGGTCCATGATAACCAACGACGAGCTCCGGCACCACGTCGACCCCACATCATGGAGGAGGAGATGGAAAACCTTGATGGTGATTTTGAGGATGTCCCGCAAAGGAGGAGGTTGTACCAACAACATAGAGGAGGACAAAGGAGACAACATGATGACGACCTACTAAGCGGGATAAGGGTGAAGGTCCCTTCATTTAAAGGGAAAAGCAATCCAGAAGCATACTTGGAGTGGGAGATGCGGATCGAGAAAGTCTTTTCTTGTCATACCTATTCCGAGGAGAAAAAGGTAAAACTTGCAGCCCTTGAATTCATTTATTATGCATTAATATGGTGGGATCAAGTTCAAAAGGAGAGAGCCTGATATGGAGGACGTCCTATCCAAACTTGGGAAGACATGAAGTTTTCCATGCGGAAGCGCTTTGTTCCCTCACACTACCATAGAGATTTCCACAAAAAACTTCAGAGACTCACCCAAGGGAGTAAGACCGTAGAGGATTACTATAAGGAGATGCAAATTGCCATGATTCGGGAAAATATTGAGGAAGATCCGGAGGCAACCATGGCACGGTTTTTACATGGGCTCAATCAGGAGATTGCAGATCAAGTAGAGATGTACCACCATGTAGAGATACAAGATATGATCCACCAAGCCACCAAGATTGAACAACAAATCAAAAGGAGGAGCAACATGAGGAAACCCACTAGCCCTTTCACACCGTGGAGAAATCCAAGTAAGGATATTGGAGAACCATCAAAGGCGAAAGAGGTGGTTGATCGCAAAAGTAACAAGGTAATTATTCCACCTAAGAAACCAACTTTTGAGGCTAAACAAACTAGGAATCGGGATATTCGGTGTTTCAAATGTCAAGGAAGGGGTCACATTGCTAGTGAGTTCCCAAACCACCGCATCATGACCATCAACAGGTATGGAGAATGGGAGACCGATGGAGAGAGCTCAGAAGAGGAGGAGGAAGAATCTCCAGAAATTGATAGTGGAGAGTTTGCAGAAGATGGTGAGATTCTTGTCACTAGGAGAGTTTTAAGTGCACAAATGACTGTTGGAGAGAATGAGTAGTGGGAGAACCTTTTCCATACACGGTGCAAGATCAATGGGAAGGTTTGTAGTGTTATTATTGATGGAGGAATCAGTAGTTATGTTGCGAGCACCGAGTTAGTAGAGAAGTTGGGACTTCCTACTTTGAAGCATCAAAATCCATATCAGCTTCAGTGGTTGAATGATTGCGGGGAGCTGAAGGTCACCAAGCAAGTGAAGGTATTGTTCACCATTGGGAAGTACAAAGATGAGGTCTTGTGCGATGTTGTTCCTATGAAGGCCTGCCATTTTTTGTTGGGACGACCATGGCAGTATGATCAACGTGTTACCCATGACAGTTTCTTGAATCGTCACTCTTTTGTACTCCGAGGGGAACCTATAACTCTCAATCCCATGTCCCCCAAACAAATTCTGGAAGATCACATTTTGAGAGAAAAGAAAAAAAATGAGTGATGAGGAAAAAAAGAGTGAAAATGAAAAAGGAGAGAATGAGGGAAAGAGATAAAATGAGAGAAGAATATAAATGGAGAGCAAAGAAAAATCAAGTGGGAAAAAGAATTTGAGAGAAGAGAAAAGTGTGATGTTGGCAAAAAAGAGTGACGTTAAGGAAGCTTTGATTTCTCAGTAGAACCTTCTAGTACTTATGTACAATGAGGTGATGTTGAACACTGACGACTTAACTTCTTCATTGTCAACTATTGTGAAATCTTTGCCACAAGTGTATGATGGAGTCATTCTTGAGGAGGCACAACCTTGTATGCTTCCTAATAGAGAGAGAAAAGTAATTCAAGGATCCATTAATGCTATCATGGTTCTAAAGGATTGGAAGAAGTTTCTACCTCATGTGGAGTCGTATTACAAAAGGGGAGATCACTCTATAACTTAATTTTTTCCATCTGGAACTATTTTTGGATTTTGCCTCCCTACTCCTATTGATCAAGTTACATTTCCTTTGCAGGAAAGTAGATTATGGAAGGAAAACAACATGTTAACCAAAAACATGAGAAATCAAAGAAGGTGGATAGGCTTCAAAAGAAATGGAAGTCAAAGATAAAGATACATGGAGATGGGCCAAACTTGGTGCTTCATATGATTGATTATAAGATTACATTTCAAGGTGAGTAAAAAGTTATTTTTAAAGTCAATGTTTCTAATCTTTCCTCGTATTTGGATGCAGATGAGGAAGAGTTGAGGACGACTCCTTTTCAAGAGGGGGAGGATGATATGAAACCGGTAGATGACATTGACTTGATGGCATGTCCGAAGTTGGAGTTGCAAGGCCCATTGATGCAAGGAAGATTAAACAGACTACAAGTGGAAACATAAGCCCATCTCATTGCATTAAAAGCCCCAAACCCAAGGTGCATGCATGAAAGTAGCAAATGGGCTTATTATCACTCTTATTTAAGCCCAAAGGAGATGTGTAAATCCCAAGACACATGTTTGCACGAATTTTGGAAGCCTTGCCCACATGGAGATTCTAGAATGGCATCTTTGGACACCAAAGTCAAATCCAGTGGGCTATGCACTCAAAGTCAAGTCCGGTGGGCTATGTTGAAAAGTTGTGTGCTACTCCAAAAGTCTTTGTTGGACTTTATCTTTTTGAATTTTAAGGGGACAATGTAGGTTTAACCTTTATAACTTTAGGGTATTAGACCCTTGACCATTGTATCACCTCCTTGGCTATAAATAGCCACCCCATGGCATTGTATTTTCATTCAAGATTTAATTGAGAGCTTATGCTTTGTTTCTCTCTCTTGTGTGAGGATTGTCCCAGATTTTCTCCTAGCTCTTGTGCATTCTTGCCTTGTCAATCTACAAGTTAGATTGGTGATCCAAGATCACAAATCCCCCAATTTCGTGCCTCAACCCAAGTGCATTGTTGTGTAGATTGGTGATCACATCCCTCCCTTGAGCGTGTTGTCTAAGTAGTAGGTCGCACTCCATATAGCGTTGATTGACTACATGCATCCACTATCCGTACCCATCATCCGCCACTTAGCCCCGAACTGCATTTTCATCCGCTGCCCTATGCCGTGAAGATCGGGCCACCCCGTGCGTCTCACATCACTTGTGATTCTGATGCTGATGGTTCTGTGGTGTTGGAAACTGGTGGTTCTGTGATGTTGGATGCTGGTGGTTCTGGATGTTCGATGCTACTGGAATGGGGGATGTTGATGGTGCTGCGCTTGTGTTACTGCTGGTTGTTGATTGGCTGGGAGCTGTTGTCGGAGATGTTTCGATCATTCTTTTTCTTGTGTGTTTTTTATCTTTATTTTTTTGCGGTTCCTGAGCGTGTGTTTGTAAAGGGTTTTTGGGTGTGGGTCATTTGACCCCACCCCTCCCTTGTCTGATGTGTCTCTTTTTTTTCTTTCTAATAAATTTGGGGGGGCCGGGAATAGCCCGACCCTCGCATCTTCCTTGCCCATAGAAACACTAAAAAATCTTAAAAACCATAAAAATTTTAAAAACCCCTAAAAATCCATGAAAATGTAAAAAACCCTAAAACGCTGAAAAACCCCTGAAAAGCATCAATACCCCTAAAAACCTTAAAAAAACACTAAAAACCCTAAAAAATCACTAAAAACTCTAAAAACCTTTACAACCCCTAAAACGTTAAAAAACTCTGAAAAACCTTAAAACCCCAAAAGACCCTATAAACCTTGAAAACCCCTCAAAAACGATAAAAAACCCCTAAAACCCCTCAAAATACATAAAAACTCTAAAAAACCCTAAAGACCATAAAAATCCAAAACGACTGCTAAAAATCCATGAAAATGTAAAAAACCTTAAAAACCCTAAAAAACCATAAAAACCGTTAAAAACCATAAAAACCCTAAAACCCCATAAAACCCTAAAAACCCACTAAAAACTCTAAAAACCCTTTAACCCCTAAAAACATTAAAAAACTCTAAAAGTCATTAAAACCCTAAAAAACACTAAAAACACTAAAAACAGAAAAAGACCCTAAAAACCTAAATCCCCTAAAAATCCTTAAAAACCCATAAAACCCCTCAAAATCCTTAAAAAACCTAAAACCCATAAAAACCTAAAAAAATACAAAGAATCCATTAAAATATAAAAAAACCCTAAACCCCCCTAAAACCCATAAAACTCCTAAAAACTTAAAAAACCAAAAAAACACTAAAAACCCTGAAAATCCCTAAAACCCTTAAAACCTCTGAAAACGCCTAAAAACATGCAAAATACCTAAAACAACTAAAAACCATAAAAGTCCTAAGAAACCCCTAAAAATCCATGAAAACATAAAACCCACTAAAAATCCTGAAAATCCCTAAAAACCATAAAACCCCTAAAAACATTAAAAACCCTAAAATCCCAAAAAGTCACTAAAACCCAAATAGTCCCTAAACACATTGAAAAAACACTTAAAACCTCTAAAAAACCCTAGAAACCCTCAAAATCTCTAAAAAACAGAAAACACCCTTAAAATCCATGAAAACGTAAAAACCCTAAAAACCCATGAAAACCATAAATTCCCCTAAAAATCTTTTAAAACCCTAAAACCCCATAAAACCCACTAAAAACACAAAAAACACTAAAAAACCTTAAACCCCCAAAAAACTTTAAAAAACTCTAAAAAATATTTAAAACCCTAAAAACTCAAAAAAAACCTAAAAACCCAAAAAGATCCTAAAAACCAAAAAAATCTCAAAACCCCCTAAAAATCAATGAAAAAGTGAAAAACCCTAAAAACCCTGAAAACCCTATGAAAACTATAAAAACCCCTAAAACCCTTCAAAACCATAAAAACCCAGAAAAACCCTAAAATCCCATTAAAAACTCTAAAACCCCTTAAAATTCCTAAAAACGTTAAAAACTCTAAAAAACCTAACCCCCCCCCCCAAAAAAAACTCAAAAAACCCTAAAACCCAAAAAGTCCCCAAAGCTCCAAAAAACACTAAAAACCCTAAAAACCCTAAAACCCCATGAAAACCCTTAAAAAAACTCACAATTCCTAAAACCATAAAAAACCTTAAAAAACGTAAAAAATCCATGAAAATGTGAGAAAATGAAAAAACCATGAAAACCCCCTGAAAACAATAAAAACCCCTAAAAAGAATAAAATCCCTAAAAACCCATAAAACCCACTAAAACATTAAAAACCTAGAAAACCTCTAAAAAACCTTAAAAACCCCAAAAGACCCTAAAATCTCTTAAAACCCTAAAAACCCAAAAAAACCTGTGAAAACCTTAAAACCCATCAAAATCCATAAAACCCTAAAAACCCATAAAAAACTAAAAACCCCCTAAAAATGAATGAAAATGTAAAACCCCCTAAAAACCCTTCAAAAACCATGAGAACCATAAAAACCCTAAAAGCTCATAAAACCCTAAAAACCAACTAAAAACTCTAAACACCCTTAAAAACACTAAAAAATTTAAAAAACTCTAAGTAACCTTAAAAAACTAAAAACTACAAAAACCCTAAAAACCCAAAAGACCCTAAAACCCTCAAAACCCCTAAAAGAATAAAACCCCTAGAAAAACCGTAGAGACCTTCAAAATCCCTAAAAACCCTAAAACAATAAAAAATTTAAAATTCCTAAAAAATTCATAAAAATCCATGAAGGGAAGCTGTTGAAAGTGGAAAATGAAGATCTAGGCATAAAAATCCATGAAAACATAAAAAACCCAAAAACCCTTGAAAAACCTCTAAACACCATAAAACTTTAAAAACTCCTAAAAACCCAATAACGACTGAATAAATCAAAAACCCCCTAAAACTCCTAAAAATCATGGAAAAATCTAAAAACCCTTTAAAACCCTAAAAAAATCTAAAAAACTCTAAAAAACCCCAAAACCCAAAAAGACCCTAAAACCGTGGAAAACAATAACAACACCAGAAAACCCAAAAAACCCTGAGAATCCCTAAAATCCCTAAAACCCTAAAGACCATAAATAACCTAAAAAACCCCTAAAATCCAAGAAAACATAAAAGACCCTAAACACCATAAAACCTATAAAACCCATAAAAAACCCTAAAAACACAAAAAAAACCAAAAAAACCCATAAAACCCACAACAAACCCTAACAACCCTTAAAACCCCTAAAAACGTTAAAACATATAAAAACCCTTTAAAACTCTAAGAATCCTTAAATACCCTAAAAATCTCAAAAAACTCTAAAGTGCCTAAAAACCTTAAAAACCCTTGAAAACCCTGAAAACCCCTTGAAATCCCAAAAAAAACCCTAAAACCAATAAAAATATTAAAAACCCCCTAAAAATCCATGAAAATGTAAAAAACCCTAAAAACCTTAAATAACTATTGAAAACCATCAAAACCCCTAAAAACCTAATAAACCCATTAAGACCATAAAAATAACAAAAATCTCTAAAAACCCTTAAAACTCATAAAAATATTAAAAATTCTAAAAAACTAAAAAAACCCAAAAAACCCAAAAAACCCAAAACAACCAAAAACCCCCTAAAAACATGAAACCCCTAAAATCCCTCAAATCCATAAAGACCCTAAAAACCATAAACATCCTAAAACCCCCTAAAATCCATGAAAACGTAAAAAAACTAAAAAACCCCTGAAAAACCCCTTAAAAACTCAAAAAAACCCTAAAATCCAATGGATCCTAAAAACCCTAAAGAAACACTAAAAACCGCTAAAACATCCCCAAAATCCCTAAAAACCCAAAAAAAACCGTAAGAAAGCTAAAATCCAAAAAAAACTCCAAAAAAAACATGAAAACATAAAAAACCCTGAAATCGAAGAAAAACCCCTGAAAACCAAAAAAAACCCATAAAAACCTTAGAAAACCTAAAAACAAGTAAAAACCCTAAAAACTCACTAAAGACTCTAAAACCCTTAAAACCTCTTAAAACATTAAAAAACTCTAAAAATCCTTAAAACCCCTAAAAACTCAAAAAAACCCTTCAACCGAAAAAACCCAAAAAACACAAAAAATCCAAAAAACCCTTGAAAAATCCTAAAATCCCTCAAAATCCCTTGAAACACTAAAAAATCATAAAAACCATAAATTTTTTAAAAACCCCTAAAAATCCATGAAAACTTAAAAAACCCTAAAACCTTGAAAACCCCCTGAAAACCATCAATACCCCTAAAAACCCTAAAAAACCCTAAAAACCCACTAAAAACTCTAAAAACCCTTATAACCCCTAAAAACGTAAAACCCCCCTTAAAAACCTTAAAAACCCTAAAAACTCGAAAAAAACCCTAAAAACCCAAAAGGCCCTAAAAACCTTGAAAACCCCTAAAACCCTACAAACCCCTAAAAACCCCTAAAAGCACAAAAATTCCCTAAAAAACCTAAAAAACACTAAAAATAAAAAAATCCTAAAAAACACCTAAAAATCCATGAAATTGTAAATAACCTTAAAAACCCATGAAAACCCCTGAAAACCATAAAACACTTACAATATTTAAAAACCTAAAAACCTATAAAAACCCTAAAAACAACTAGACATCTAATAACCCTAAAAACCACTAAAAACATTTAAAAACTCTAAAAAGCCTTAAAACCCCAAAAAAATCAAAAAAGACACTAAAACCCCAAGAAAACCCTAAAAACCATAAAAATCCTAAAAACCTATAAAAATCCATGAAAAGGTAAAAAAGCCTAAAAATCCAAAAAAGTCCTTTAAAACCATAAATTCACCTAAAAATCTTAAAAATTGTAAAAAATATTAAAACACCTAAAACAACTAAAAACTCTAAATACCCTTAGAACCCCTAAAAATGTTAAAAACTCTAAAAACCTTAAAATCCCTAAAAAACTCAAAAAATCCAGAAAACCTGAAAAGATCCTAAATACCCTAAAACCCCTTGAGAAACCATAAAACCCCCCAAAATCCCTCAAAACCCTAAAAACAAAAAAAACCATAAAAATCCTAAAAAACTCTTATGAATAAATGAAAATGTAAAAAAACCCTTAAAACCCTAAACACCCCTTGAAAAACATAAAACCCCATAAAACCCTTAATACCCGAAAAACCACTAAAAACTCTAAAACCTAAAAAGACCCTAAAACCCCAAAAAAACCTAAAAACCAACTAATAACTCTTAAAACTCTAAAAAACCATAAAACCCTAAATTACTAAAAAACCCTAAAAACCCAAAATACCCTAAAAACCCTGAAAACCCCTAAAACCCCCAAAAAAACCTTGAAAACCCCCAAAACCCTCAAAATCCCAAAAAACTCTAACAAACCCTAAAAACCATAAAAATCCAAAAATTGCCTTAAAAATCCATGAAAATGTAAAGAAATCCTAAAAACCCTGAAAAGCCCCCCAAAACCATAATAACTACTAAAAAACCCATAAAAACCCTAAAAATTCACTAAAAACTCTAAAAATTCTTAAAACGCCTAAAAATATTAAAAACTCCAAAAAACCTTAAAACCCCTAATAACAAAAAAACCCTAAAAACCAAATAGACCCTAAAAACACTAAAAACCCCTAAAAACCATCGAAATCCCTAAAGACACTAAAAAACCCTAAAACCCATAAAAATCCTAAAACCCTCTAAAATCCACAAAAACATAAAAAACCCATAAAACCATAAAAACCCCTAAAAATCCCTAAATCCCCCAAATCCCAAAAAACCCAAAAACACCCTAAAAACCACAAAAATCCATGAAAACATAGAAAAACCTAAAAAACCCCTGAAAACCATAAAACCCCTTAAAACCATAAAAAATCCTAAAAACCCAAAAAAACCACTAGAAACTCTAAAAACCCCTTAAACCCCTAAAAACATTAAAAATCTCTAAAAACCTTAAAACCTCTAAAAACTCAAAAAAAAAAACCAAAAATACCCTCAAATCTCTAAAAACCCCAAAAATCCTAAAATGCTAAAAGCCCTCAAAATCCCTAACAACCCTAAAAGATCATAAAAATAAAAAACCAACTAAAAATCCATGAAAACATAAAAAAACCCCAAAACCTTTAAAACCCCCTGAAAACCACAAATACCCTTAAACCCCCATAAAAACCCTAAAAACCACTAAAAACTCTAAAAACCCTTCAAAACCTTAAAAGTGCTAAAAATTATAAAAACCCTTAAAAACACTAAAAAATCCAAAAATCCTTAAAAACCCAAAAAACCCTAGAAAATCCCAAAAAACCCACAAAATCCATAAAAACCATAAAATCCATAAAAATCCTATAAACACCCTAAAATCCATGAAAACGTAAAAAAACCCTAAAAAGCTTTAAAAACCCTAAAACCCCATAAATACCCTAAAAAGGTACTAAAATATCTAAAAACCATTAAAATCCCTTAAAAATGTTAAAAAGATCTTAAAAATCTGAAAACCCATAAAACTCCAAAAAATCCAAAAAACCCTAAAAACACTAAAACCCCTAAAAACCCCATAAAAACCCTCAAAATAATTAAAAACTCTAAAAACCCTAAAAACCATAAAAATCCTAAAAGTCCTCTAAAAATCCATGAAAAAGTAAAAAAACCTAAAAACCCTGAAAAACCTTGAAAACCATAAAAACCCATAAAAACCCTGAAAAACCCTTGAAAACCCTGAAAACCCCCCTAAAACATTAAAAATCCAAAAACCACTAAATACTCTAAAAACCCTAAAAACACCCAAAAACCCCAAAAGACCCTAAAAACCCTAAAACCCCTAAAACCCCTTAAAACCTCTAAAAAAGACTAAAACCCTTAAAATTCCTAAAACCCCCTAAAAACCATAAAAATCCTAATAAACCCCTAAAAATACCTAAAAATGTAAAAAACCCTGAAAACCCCCTGAAAACCACAAAACCCCTAAAAACCTTAAAAACCCCAAAAGACCCTAAAACCCTAATAAAGTCCTAAAAACCCAGAAAAAACCCTAAAAACCCTAAAAAACTCTAAAAATATTTAAAAACCCTAAATATCATAAAAACCTCAAAAAACCCTAAAAACCCTAAAAGCCCCTTAAAACCAAAAAATTCCCTGAAAACCTTAAAAACCTCTAAAACCCCATAAAAACCACTAAAAAGACTAAAAATCCTTAAAACCCTAAAAATGTTAAAAAACTATAAAAAACCTTAAAACCCCTAAAAAAATTCAAAAAAGCCCCTACAGACCCAAAAAGATCCTCAAAAACCTAAAAAACCCTATAAATCAATGAAAACCCCTAAAAGCTCTCAAAATCCCTAAAACCACTGAAAAACATAAAAACCCCTAAAAATCTTAAAAAATCCTAAAAACCTCTTATATTTGCTCTTGTCTAGTCTATCGCGGATGTGGCGACAGCTCTTGGCTGATTGGTTTTGTGCTGACAGGGTTTTGTTGCTTGGGTTGCTGGGTGCTGGGTTTCAGAGATGTCTTTTTTGGTTTGGTGGCTTCTACCTGCTCATGTTGGGGAGGATTTTTTTTGTACTTCTGGTTCTGGTTGTCGTTCGGCGGGCTGTGTTGGGCTTACAGGTTGGTGGTGTGTTGTTTCATTCTTGGCTAGGGTGCGTCTAGCCGTGGACTTGTGCAGAAGCTTGCTTGTGGATAGGAATAGTGGAGTGCAAAATGCTAGTCTTTGGCTTGGGTTTCGCTTCTTTATTTTTGTTGTTTTTGTCCTTCGGGTTGGTTGTTTCACCCTTGGGTGATAGTTTGGACTTCAATTCATTTTCCCTTTTATATATCATGTTCTATTTTTCTTATAAAAAAACCCAAAAAATCCATAAAAACCCTAAAACCACTAAAAACTCTAAAAATTCTTAAAATCTCTAAAAATGTTAAAAAATTCTAAAAAACCCTAAAAATCAAAAAATAACCTAAAAACACTAAAAAATTCTAAAAAAACTAAAACCCCTTAAAACCCTAGAAACCATAAAAAAAATAAACACCCCTAAAAATCCATGAAACCGTAAAAACCTTAAAAATAATGAAAAACCATAAAACCCCCTAAAAACCTTAAAAACCCCTAAAAATTCATAAAACCCTAAAAACCACAAAAACCATTAAAATCATAAAAAAGTTAAAAAAACCCTAAAAACCTTAAACCACTAAAAAATAAAAAAAAACTGTAAAAACCGTAAAAACCGTAAAAACCCTTAAAATCCCTCAAAACCCTAAAAACCCATAAAAACCTTAAAAACCCCTCCAAATGAATAAAAACATAAAAATCCCTAAAACCCCTAATAACCTAAAAACTCCAAAAAACCCAAAAACCCACAAAAAATCTTTAAACCCCTAAAATATTTCAAAGCTCCCTTAAATACCCTTAAAAACTTAAAAAACCCTAAAAACCCAAAAAAATACCCTAAAAAACCCAAAAAACCTTAAAACCCCTGAAAACCCTAAAAGTCCTAAAAATTCCAAAAAACCCTAAAAACCATAAAAATCATAAAAAAACCCTAAAAATTCAAGAAAATGTATAAAACTCTAAAAACCCAGAACCCACCCCCCCCAAAAAAAATAATAAAAACACCTAAAAACCAAAAAACCCCCAAAAACCCATAAAAACTCCAAAAACCCATAAATCCCCTAAAAATGTTAACAACTCTAAAGAACATTCAAACCTTAAAAAACTCAAAAAGACCAAAAAACCCAAAAAGACCCAAAAAATACAGAAAACCGCTAAAAACACTAAAAGCCCCTGAAAACCACTAAAACCCTCAAAATCGCTAAAAACCCTAAAAACACTAAAAACTATAAAAATCCTAAAAACACCCTAAAAACCCAAAAAACCCCCTAAAAACCACAAAACCCGTAAAAAGCCAAAGAAACCCTAAAAACCAATAAAAATCCTAAAAACATTAAAAACTCTAAAAACCCTTAAATCCCCTAAAAACGTTAAAAATTTATAAAAACCCTTAAAACCCCAAAAAAGCTAAAAAAACCTAGAAGACAACAAAAACCCAAAGAACCCCTGAAAATCCCCAAAACCCCTAAAAATCCCTAAAAACCATAAAAAACCCTAAACACCATAAAAATCCTAACCCCCCCTAAAAATCCATGAAAACCTCTAAAAACCATAAAAATCCTAAAACCCATAAAAACCCTAAAAATCACTAAAAACTCTAAAAATCCTTAATACCCACAAAAACGTTAAAAAACTCTAGAAAACCTTAAAAACCCTAAAAAACCCTAAAAGCCCTAAAAAAATCCCGCACACCCTCAAAATCCCTAAAAGGCTAAAAGCCCTAAAAGCCATAAAAATCATAAAAAACCGAAAAAATCCTTGAGGATGTAAAATACACTAAAAACCCAAAGAAAACTTAAAAACCACTGAAAACTATAAAAATCCGAAAAAAACCCATAAAAAAACAAAAAAGACTAAAAACTCTAAAAACCATTAAACCCCCTTAAAATATTCAAAAATCTAAAAAACCATAAAAACCCCAAAAAACTCAAAAATACCCTAAAAACCCAAAAAAGACCGTAAAAACCCCTAAAACACTAAAATCCAACAAAAGCCCCCAAAACCATAACAATTCTAAAAAAACCTCTAAAAATCAATGAAAACATAAAAATCCCTAAAAGCCTAGAAAAACACCTCAAAACCATAAAAACCCCTAAGAACCATAAAAAACCCTAAAAACTCATAAAATCTAAAAAGCCAATAAAAACTCTAAAAACCCATGAAAATGTTAACAACTCTAAAGAACCAAAAAAAACTAAAAAAATCCTAAAAACCAAAAAAACCCTTAAAACCCTGAAAACCCTAAAAACCCCTAAAACCCCTGAAAAACATTTTAAATCGTAAAACCATAAAAACCATAAAAACCCTAAAAAAACTAAATTATAAAAAAAACCAATTAAAACCCCTAAAGATGTTAAAAACATTAAAATCCAAAACCCCCAAAAGACCCTAAAACCTTGAAAACCCATAAAAACCCTAAAAACCATTGAAAATCCCTAAAAACCCTCATAATCCAAAAAAACTCTAAAAAATCCATTAAAACCGTAAAATTCCTAACCCCCCCCCTAAAAATCATTGAAAAGGTAAAAAACCTTTAAAAACCGCATAAAACCATGAAACCCCTAAAAACCTTAAAAACTATAAAAACCCATAAAAATCGTAAAAACCACTAAAAACTCTAAAAACCCTTAAAACCCATAGAAACATAGAAAACTAAAAAAAAACATTTAAAGCTCTAAAAAACTCAAACAACCCCTAAAAACCCAAAAAGACCCCAAAACCCCTAAAAACCCCTAAAACCCCTAAAAACCCCTAAGAACCCTCAAAATACTGAAAACCCTAAAAAACATAAAAATGCTAATAAACCCCTAAAAATCCATGAAAACGTAAAACACCCTAAAAACCCTGAAAACTCTTGAAAACCATAAAACCCCTAAAAACATTAAAACCCCCTCAAAAAAACCAAAAAACCACTAAAAACTCTAAAAATGCTTAAAACCCATAAAAACATTAAAAACTCTAAAAAACCTTAAAACCCCTAAAAACTCAAAAAACACTAAAAACTAAAAATACCCTAAAACCCTAAAAACCCCCCAAACCCCTCAAAATCCCAAAAACCCTATAACCCATAAAAACCAGAAAAACCCATAAAATCCATGAAAACGTAAAAAATGATAAAAACCCTGAAAAACCGATAAAAAACATAAAACCCCCCAAAAACCTTATAAAACCCTAAAAACCATAAGAACCACAGAAAAAAACTAAAAAATCTGAAACTAAAAAACCTAAAAAAGTTAAGAAACTCTAAAAAGCCTTTAAACCCTAAAAACTAACAAGAAATCATAAAACCCAAAAAGGCCATAAAAACCCTAAAACCCTAAAAACCCATGAAAACCAATAAACCCCTCAAAATCTCAAAAACCCTAGAAAACCCTAAAAACCATAAAAATCCTAAAAAATCCATAAAAATCCTTGGAAACGTAAAAAAAACCCCTAAAGACCCTAAAAACCCCCTGAAAACCATAAAACCCCTTAAAAACCTAAAAACACCTAAAAACCCCTAAAAAACCTTAATATAACAAAAAACTCTAAAAATCCTTAAAACCACAAAAAATGTTCAAAAACTCAAAAGAAACTTAAAAGCCCTAAAATGCACAAAAAACCCCTTAAAACCAAAAACTCCATAAAAACCTAAAAACCCTAAAAAACTCTAAAAACCTTCATAATCCCTAAAACCCTAAAAACCCTTAAAACCATAAAAATCCTAAAAACCCTAAAAATCAATTAAAGCTTAAAACCCCTAAAAACAATAAAAAATTCATGGATACCATAAAAACCTTAAAACCCCATAAAATCCTAAAAACCGCTAAAAACTATGAAAACCCTTTAAATACCTAAAAACGTTATAAACACTAAAAAACCTTAAAAACCCCAAAAGGTTGTAAAAACCCTGAAAAACCCTTAAACCCTAAAACCCCCTAAAACCCCCTAAAAACCCTAAAACACCTAAAAATGATAAAAATCCTAAAAAACCTATAAAAATCGATGAAAATGTAAAAAACCCTAAATACGCTAAAACCCCCCTAAAAACTCTAAAACCCCTTAAAATCCCTAAAAACAATAAAAACTCTAAAAACCTTAAAACCAGTAAAACCCAAAAAACCAAAAAAACCCAAAACCCCTAAAAACTTTAAAAACCCTTTAAACCCCAAAAAACGTTAAAAACCCTAAAAACCGAAAAACCATAAAATAACTCAAAAAAACCCAAAAAACACCATAAATCCCTGAAATCCCTAAAACTCCAAGAAAAACCGTAAAACCGCTCAAAATCCCTAAAAATTAAAAACCCAAAAAACCCCTTAATAACATAAAAACCCCTAAAACAGCTCAAAACCCCATAAAAAACCCTAAAACCCACTAAAACTCTAAAAACCCTTAAAACCGCTAAAAACGTTAAAAAACTTGAAAACCCAAAAAAACCCCCTAAAAACTCAAAAAAAAAACCAAACCTCCAAAACCCAAAAACCCTTGAAAATCCCTAAAAACCCTTAAAACCACTGAAAAAGCCTAAAACCCCTCAGAATCCTTAAAAACCCTAAATACCATAAAAACCCTAAGAAACCCCTAAAAATCCATGAAAACATAAAAAAACCTAAAAAATCTAAAAAAACCCCTAAAAGCCATAAACCCCATGAAAACCTTAGAAAACCCTAAAAACCCAAAAAGACCTCAAAACCCCCAAAAGTCCCTAAAAACCCTAGAAAACCCTAAAAATAAAAAAAATCCTAAAAGACCCCTAAGAATCCATGAAAACGTAAAACAACCCTGAAAACAGCCTAAAAACATTAAAAAAATAAAAAACAATAAACCCCCTAAAAGTCCAGTAAAAACTCTAGAAACCCTTTAAAACCCTAAAAATGTTAAAAAAACTCTTAAAAACCTTTTAAACCCTAAAAAACTCAAAAATACCCAAAAATACCCAAAAAGGCCCTAAAAACCTTGAAAACCCCTAAAAACCTTGAAAACCCTAAAAACTCTTCAAAACCCATAAACCCCTCAAATTCCCTAAAAACCCAAAAAAACACTAAAACCCATAAAAATCCAAAAAAACCCTGAAAAAACCCCTAAAAACCATAAACACCCTTCAAAACGTTAAAAATCTCTAAGAAACCTTTAAAACCCTAAAAAACACAAAAAAATCCCTAAAACCAAAAAGACTATGAAACCTTTGAAAAGCGTGAAAAACCAAAGAAAACCTGAAAACAACTGAAAATCCTGGAAAAACCTAAAAACCTAAAAACCATAAAAAACATAAAAAACCCCTGAAAATCCAGGAAAATGTTAAAAACTCTAAAACCACCATAAATAGCTTAAAACACCCTAAAACCCATAAAAACCCTATAAAAACTAAAAACTCTAAAAATGCTTAAAACCATAAAAACGTTAAAAAACTCTAAAAAACCTTGAAACCCCTAAATACTCAAACCCCCCCCTAAAACCCTAAAAGACCCTAAAAACTCTAAAAATCCCTAAAAACCCTAAAACCCCTAAAAACCCTATTAACCTTCAAAGTCCCTAAAAACCATAAAAATCCCAAAAACCCTTAAAAATACAAGAAAATGTAAAAAACCCTAAAAACCCTAAAACCCCTAAAAACCCTATTAACCTTCAAAGTCCCTAAAAACCATAAAAATCCCAAAAACCCTTAAAAATACAAGAAAATGTAAAAAACCCTAAAAACCTTGAAAACACCAGAAAATCCATAAAACCCCTAAACACTTTAAAAACACCTAAAAACTCATAAAAACCAGTAAAAACTCTAAAATCCTTAAAACCCCTGAAAATGTTAAAAACTCTAAAAAACCTTAAAAAAACTAAAAACTCTAAAAAACCCTGAAAACTCTTGAAACCCCTAAAACCTCAAACTCCCTAAAAACCCTAAAAACCGCAAAAACCATAAATATCCTAAAAAACCCCAAAAAATCCATCAAAACATAAAAATCCTAAAAACACTGAAAACCCCTTAAAAACCATAAAAACCCCTATAAACCCAAAAAACCACTAAAAACTCTGAAAACCATTTAATCCCCAAAAAATGTTAAAAAAATATAAAAAACCTTAAAACCCTAAAAAAGTAAAAAAAAACCCCTAAAACACCTAAAAGACCCTAAAACCCTGAAAACCAAGAAAATCCTAAAAAAACTAAAAAACAATGAAAACGTAAAAAACCCCGAACACCCCTAAAAACCATAAAACCCACTAAAAACCTGAAAAAGTCTAAAACCCCATAAAAAACCTAGACAATAACTAAAAACTCTAAAAACCCTTAAAAACCCTAAAAACTCAAAAAAACCATAAAACCCTAAAAACTCAAAAAACCATAAAACCCTAAAAAAAATCAAAAAAACTTAAAACCCCAAAAGACCGTAAAAACCCTAAAAAAATCTAAAACCCCTGAAAACCACTAAAAACACTCAAAATCCCTAAAACCCCTAAAAAACCTAAAAACCATAAAAAACCTAAAACCCCTAAAAATCCATGAAAACATAAAAAACCCTAATAAATTGGAGAAAATCTTGAAAGCCAAAAAAACCCCTAAAAACCTTTAAAAAAACTGAAAACCCATAAAAACTCTAAAAACAATAAAAAATCTAAAAACCCTTGAAACCCTTAATAACTTAAAAACTCTAAAAAAACATTAAAAACCTTAAAAAGCTCAATAAAAAGAAAAAAGTCCCTAAATTCCCAACCACCCCCAAACCCCTAAAAACCCTAAAGACACTAAAAACCATAAAAATCCCTAAAAACCTTAAAAACCCTAAAAATCCTACAAACCCATAAAAATTCATTAAAACGTAAAAAACCCTCAATATTCTCTATTTCACACGGCATCTCATATTCAAACTGGAGAAATGCAAAACAACATGAATGATTTGATCATTTTGATAACTCTTAGTGTTCCTGGAAGGTGCAAACAACCAACACCCATGAAATTCATCCAGTGGATTCCCCCAATTCTAGATTGGATTAAAGTTAACGTGGATGGCGCCGCATCAGGAGCACTTGGTCTCGTGGGATGCGGAGGTGTCTTTCGTACTTACAGAGGCTTCGTCAAGGGATGCTTCTTTCGCTTCCTGGGGAGTGGATGCGCCTATGAGGCGGAACTATATGCCATCATCAAGGCAGTCCAGTTTGCGATGCAATTTTCTTGGAAGCTCCTATGGATTGAGTCCGACTCAATGTTGGTGTTGGAGGCCCTGAGAAGTGGATCAAGAAGAGTACCATGGCGGCTACTTCCGCAATGGATTTAATGCCTCAAAGCTTCACAAGATCTGACCCTACATATCACACATGTTTTCTGGGAAGCGAATGCGATGGCAGATGCACTCTCAAAGAAAGCAATTGAAGATGGGGGCTTCATGTGGTTCGTTGTCACTCCACCTTATTGTACGTCCCTTGTGGACTCAGACATGAAGGGTGATACACACACCCGCTTCTGTAGACCCTCCATGTGAGACCCTATACCTTTCTACTTTTATTTAAATTTGGGGACCAAGCTCGCCTAGTCCTACACCTTCTTTGCCATAAAAACGTTAAAAAACTAAAAAAACCCAATAAAACCCTAAAAACTCAAAAACAAAACTCAAACCCCAAAAGACCATAAAAACCCAAAAAGACCCTAAAACCCTTGAAAATCCCTAAAAAGCCTAAAAACCCTCAGAATCCCTAAAAAACCTAAAACCCATAAAATTCCTAAGAAACCCCTAAAAAACCATGAAAATATAAAAAAACCTAAAAAAGTTAAAAAACCCCCTAAAATCCATAAAACCTATGAAAACCTTAGAAAACCCTAAAAACCTAAAATGACCTTAAAAACCCAAAAAGTCCCAAAAAATCATAAAAAACCCTAAAAACAATAAAAAACCTAAGACCCCTAAGAATCCATGAAAACGTAAAACAACCCTGAAAACCCCCTAAAAACCACAAACCCCCTAAAAACCGTAAAAACAATAAAAACCCCTAAACCCCTAAAAGACCAGTAAAAACTCTAAAACCCTTAAAACCCCTAAAAATGTTAAAAAAAACTCTTAAAACCCTAAAAAACTCAAAAATATCCAAAAAAACCCAAAAGGCCCTAAAACCTTGAAAACCTCTAAAAAATCTTTAAAAACCATAAAACCCTAAAACCCATAAAAATCCAAAAACACCCAAAATTTCCAGTCAAACGTAAAAAAAACCTAAAAACCCTAAAAAACACCTAAAACCCATAAACACCCCTCAAAACATTAAAAATATCTAAGAAACCTTTAAAACCCTAAAAAACACAAAAAAAAATCCCTAAAACCAAAAAGACTCTAAAACCTTTGAAAAGCCTTAAAAACCAAAGAAAACTTGAAAAACCCTCAAACCCCTCAAAATCCCTGAAAACCCCTAAAAACCTAAAAACCCTAAAAACCATAAAAAACCCCTAAAAATCCATGAAAATGTAAAAAACCCTAAAACAACCATAAAAAGATTAAAACCCCTTAAAACCCATAAAACCCTAAAAAACTAAAAACTCTAAAAACCCTTAAACCCATAAAAAAGTTAAAAAACTCTGAAAACCTTAAAACCCATAAATACTCAAAAAACAGCCCCTAAAACCCCAAAAGACCCTAAAAACTCGAAAAATCCCTAAAAGCCTAAAACCCCTAAACCCCTATTAACCTTCAAAGTCCCTAAAAACCATAAAAATCCCAAAAAACCATAAAAATCCCAAAAACCCATAAAAATACAAGAAATTGTAAAAAACCATAAAAGCCCTGAAAACCCCCAGAAAATCCACAAACCCCTAAAACCCTTAAAAACCCCTAAAACCTCATAAAAACCCTGAAAACCACTAAAAACTCTAAAACCCTTAAAACCCCTAAAAATGTTAAAAACTCTAAAAAACCATTAAAAAAACTCAAAAACTCAAAAAAAAACCCTGAAAACCCCTTGAAAACTCATGAAACCCCTAAAACCTCAAACTCCCTAAAAACCCTAAAAACTACAAAAACCATAAATATCCTAAAAAACCACAAAAAATCCATGAAAACATAAAAATCCTAAAAACACTGAAAACCCCTTAAAGACCATAAAAACCACTAAAAACCCAAAAAACCACTAAAAACTCTTGAAACCATTTAATCCCCAAAAAATGTTAAAAAATATAAAAAACCTTAAAACCCTACAAAAGTAAAATTAACCCTAAAACCCCTAAAAGACCCTAAAACAATCAAAATCCCTAAAAACCTTCAAAACCATGAAAATCTTAAAAAACTAAAAAACAATGAAAACGTAAAAAATCATGAACAACCCCTGAAAACCCATAAAACCCACTAAAAACCTTAAAAGGTTGAAAACCCCATAAAAACCCAAAACAATAATTAAAAACTCTAAAAACCCATAAAAACCCTAAAAAACTCGAAAAAACCATAAAACCCTAAAAAATAAAAAATAAACCTTAAATCCCCAAAAGACCGTAAAAACCCTGAAAAAACCTAAAACCCCTGAAAACCACTAAAAACCCTAAAAATCCATAAAACCAATAAAACCTAAAAATCATAAAAATCCTAGAACCCATAAAAATCCATGAAAACATAAAAAACTCTAAAAATTTGGAAAAAACCTAGAAAGCCATAAAAACCCCTGAAAACCATTAAATTTTTTAAAAAAACTGAAAACCCATAAAAACCCTAAAAACAATAAAAACTCTAAAAACTCTTAAAACCCCTAATAACTTTAAAAACTCTAAAAAACATTAAAAACCTCAAAAATCTCAATAAAAAGAAAAAAGTCCCTAAAATCCCAAAAAAACCCTAAAACCACAAAAAACCCTAAAAACACTAAAAACCCTAAAAAATGCCTAAAAACCCTAAAACCATAAAATCCTAAAACCCATAAAAATTCATCAAAACGTAAAAAACCCCGAAAACCCTGAAAAACCCATAAACTATAAAAACCCATAAAAACCTAAAAAACCCTAAAAACCATAAAAATCAATAAAATCCATAAAACCCACCAAAAACCCTAAAATCCCTCAAAACCCCTAAAAAAGTTAAAAACTGAAAAAAAAAACCTTTAAATCCCTACAAACTCAAAAAAAAATCCCTAAAAATCCTTAAACACCCTAAAAAACATAAAAACCCTTGAAAAACACTAAAAACCCTCAAAATCCCTAAAAACCCTAAAAAACCCCTAAAAACCATAAAAACCCTAAAACTCCTAAAACCCATAAAACCCCCTAAAAACCACAAAAACCTTAAAACAACTAAAAAATCTAAAAACCCTTTAATCCCCTAAAAACGTTAAAAAATTATAAATAACTTTAAAACCCTAAACAACTCAAAAAACCCCTCAAAACCTAAAAACCTAGAAAAACCCCTAAAACCCATAAAAACGCCTAAAAACCTTAAAACCCATAAAAACTAATAAAAACCTTAAAAACCACTAAAAACTCTAAAAACCCTTTAAACCCCTAAAACATAAAAAATATCTAGAAACCTTTAAAAACCCTAAAAAACTCAAAAAACCTTTAAAACACAAAAGACCCTAAAAACCCTAAAACACCCAGAAAAACATTAAAACCCCTCAAAATCCCAAAAAAAAACATAAAAACCCTGAAAAGAATAAAAACCTTAAAAAATCCTCGAAACCCGTGAGAGCATAAAAAACCTTAAAACACTAGAAAACCCATGAAAACCTTAAAAACCCCTAAAAATCATTAAAACCCTAAAAAATACCGAAAACTCTAAAAACTGTAAAACCCCATAAAAACGTTAAAAAACTCAAAAAACCCAAAAAACCCTAAAAAAACTCAAAAAACCCCAAAACCCAAAAATACCCTAAAAACCCTGAAAGACCCTGAAAAACATGAAAACTCATAAAAGCCCTCAAAAGCCCTAAAAACCCTAAAAGACCTGAAAACCCAAAAAAATCCTACAAAACCCAAAAAAATTATTGAAAACATAAAACCCCTGAAAAACACAAGTCCCCAAAAAACATTAAAAACCCTAAAAACCTATAAAAACCCTAAAAACCCACTAAAAACTCTAAAAACCCTTTCCCTAAAAGTATTAAAAACTGTAAAAAACCTTAAAACCCCTAAAAACTCAAAAAAACCCTAAAACATTGCTAAAAACTCTAAAAACCCTTAAAACCCTAAAAACCTTAAAAAACTATAAAAACCCTTAAAAACTAAAAAACTAAAAAAACCCAAAAATACTTAAAACCCTGAAAACACTAAAAACCCTAAACCCCCCTAAAAACTCTAAAAAACTCAAAATCCCTAAAAACCATAAAAAACAAAAAACCATTGAAATCCTAAAACCCCCCTAAAAACCAAAAAAATCATAAAAAACCCTAAAAACCTGAAAAACCCTAAAAACCTGAAATACCCTAGAAAACCATAAAACCCCTAAAAACCAAAAAACACCTAAAAATCCATAAAAAACCCAAAAACCACTAAAAACTCTAAAAACCCTTTAAACACCGAAAAACATTAAAAACTCTAAAAAACTTTACAACCTTAAAAAAGTCAAAAAACAGTAAAAACCAAAAAAGACCCTAAATCTCAAAATCCTTGAAAAACCCTAAAAAACCTTAAAATCCTAAAACCCCCCAAAACTCTATAAAAATCTAAAAAAACTCCAAAAACTCAATGAAAATGTAAAAAAGACCCAAAAAACCATGAAAACAATAAAATCCTAAAAAAATTAAAAAACCCAAAAACTCATAAAAACCCTAAAAATCCTAACACCACAAACAAATCTAAAAACCCTTTAAACCCCAAAAAATGTTTAAAACTCTAAAAAACCATAAAACCCTAAAAAACACAAAAAAAACCCAAAAACCCAAAAATACGTTAAAATCCCTCAAAACAATAAAAAACAATAAAAGGCCCTAGAATCCCTCAAAATCCCTAAAATAACTAAAAACCTAAAAACCATAATAATCCTAGGAAACCCATAAAAGTCCTTGAAAACATAATGAACTCTAAAAACCCTAAAAAAGCCTATAGAAAACAATGATAACCACTAAAACCCTAAAAACCCGTAAAAATCTAGAAAACCCTAAAAAACCCCTCAAAATCTATAAAACCCTAAAAAACTACTAAAAACACTAAAAACCCTAAAATCCCCTTAAAATGATAAAAAAAATTCAAAACCCATAAAAACCCTGAAAACCCAGACACCCCACAAAATCCCTAAAAAACCCTCAAAAACCTTAAAAACCATAAAAGTCCTAAAAAACCCCTAAAAACCCAAAAAACCCATTGAAACCCATAAAAATCCTTAAAAAACTTAAGAAACCCAAAAAAACATAAAAACCTAAAAAACCACTAAAAACTCTAAAAGCCTTAAAACCCCTAAAAACGTGAAAAACTCTAAAAACCATAAAAACCCTAAAAGAAACCCTAAAACACCATAAAGACCGTAAAAAGCCTAAAAACCCCTAAAACCACAAAAAACAAATGAAAACCCCTAAAAATATTAAAATCCGTAAATACCATAAAAGTTCTTAAAACCATAAAAATCCAAAAAACCACTAAAAATCCATGAAAATGCAAAAATCCCTACAAACTTTGAAAACCCCTGAAAAATATAAAAACCCCTAAAGAGATTAAAAAAGATTAAAACCCCATAAAATTTATAAAAACCCATAAAAAAACTCTAAAAACCATTAAAATCCCTAAAAACGTTAAAAAACTCCAAAAAATCTTAAAACCCATAAAAATCTCAAAAAATCCTAAAAATCCTAAATGACCCTAAAACCCCTAAAATCCCTACAAATCCTAAAACCCTAAAAATCCATAAAAACCCAAAAAACCCAAAAAACCAAACAATTCCACAAATACCCTAAAAATCCAAGAAAAAGTAAAAACCCTAACAAAATCTAAAAACACCCTTAAAACCATGGAACCCCTAAAAATAGTAAAAAATACCCAAAAAATGAATAGATGCCCTAAAAACCACTAAAAACTCTAAAAACTTCAAAAGCCCTAAAAACTATAAACTCTAAAAACCTTAAAAAACTCAAAAAACCCAAAAAACCTAAAAAGACTCTAAAAACATGAGAAAACCAAAAAAACATAAAACCCTCAAAATGCATGAAAAGCCCTAAAAATCGTTAAAATCCCTAAAAACTCTAAAAAACCCTAAAAACCAAAAAAATCCGAAAAAACTCCTAAAAATCCATGAAAATGTAAAAAAACCCCTGAAACCACCTAAAAACCATAAAACCCCTAAAAATCCTTAAAACACTAAAAAACACTAAAAAATCAATAAAAACTCTAAAAACCATTAAAAAACCTCTAAAATGTTAAAACTCTAAAAACCCTTTAAATCACTTAAAAACTCAAAAAAGCTAAAAACCTAAAAGACCCTAAAAAACCTAAAAGACCCTAAAAAACCTAAAAGACCCTAAAAAACCTAAAATCCCTAAAACCCTGAAAAACACAAACCCCTCAAAATCCCTAAAAACCATAAAAATCCTATAACCACCCTAAAAATTAATGAAAAGGTAAAAATTCCTAAAAACCTTGAAAACCCATTCAAAACCACAAAACCCCTAAAACCATAAAAAACCCTAAAAATCCATAAAACACTAAAAATCACTAAAAACCCTAAAACCTTTAAAACCCCTAAAGACATTAAAAAACTCTACAAACCCTAAAAAACCCTGAAAACCATAAAAATCCCCAAACCCCAAAAGACTCTAAAAACCCTGAAAAACCCTAAAAAACCCTAAAAACTGTAAAAATCCCAAAAAACCCTAAAAAACCAAAAAAACCATAAAATCCTAAAAACCCGTAAAAATCCATGAAAATGTAAGAAACCCTAAAAACACTGAAACCCTCCTAAAACCATAAAAACCCCTAAAAACCATAAAAATCCTTAAAAACCCATAAAACCCTAAAACCACTGAAAACTCTAAAACTCCTTAAAACCCCTAAAAATGTTAAAAACCCTAAAAAACCTTAAAACCTAAAAAAATGAAAAAAGACCTAAAAACCCAAAATTACCTTAAAAACCCTAAAAACCCTAAAAATCTCTAAAAAATATAAAAACCCTCAAAATCCATAAAACCCTAAAAAACCCTACAAACCATAAAAATTCAAAAAAATCCCTAAAAATCCATGAAAGCATAAAAGGCCTAAAAGCCTAAAAATCCCCAAAAAACCATAAAACCCCCTAAAATCCTTAAAAACCCAAAAAAACCTATAAAAACTCTAAAAACTACTAAAAAATATAAAAAGCCTCAAAACCCCTAAAAACTTTAAAAAACTCTAGAAAACCTTAAAAACCCAACAAAAGTCCAAAAAAACCAAAAAACCACAAAAAACCCAAAAAATCCAAAAAACCACTAAAAGCCATAAAAACCCCTTAAAAACCTAAATACCCTAAAAATCCTTAAGAACCCTAAAATTCCCTAAAAACCCCAAAAATCCAAAAAACCTCTAAAAATCCCTAAAAGCTTAAAAACCCTAAAACCCCCCGAAAAAACATAAAAACCCCTCAAAACCTTTAAAACCCTAAAACCCATAAAAATCCTAAAAATGACTAAAAACTCTAAAAACCCTTAAAACTTGTAAAAAGTGTAAAGGAAATACAATGGCTAATGCACTTTCACGTATATATTCTCTCTTATCTTTGCTGGATTCTAAACTCCTTGGTTTTGAATACATTAAGGGTTTATATTCCACTTATACATGTTTTGGGGAACCTTTCGGTCATTGCGAATCTAGAGTTAGTTGGGAGAAGTTTTATTTGCATGATGTATTCTTATTTCGGATTGATAATCTGTGTATTCCCAATTTCCCTATCTGTTTACTTTTACTAAAGGAGAAAAATTATGGTGAGTTAATGGGATATTTTGGTGTTGCAAAAACTTTATGAATTCTAAGTGATCATTTTTATTAGGCTAGGATGTTTAGAGATGTTCAAAAACTTATGATAAATTGCATTGTCTTCCACAAATTCAAATCTAAACTGAACCCACATGAATTATATCTTCCCCTCCCAATCCCCAACACCCCTTGGAAGGACATACCAATGAAATTTATTGTGGACTTACCAAGAAATAAGTGGGTGATATTCCATTTTTTTGTGGTGGATCAGTTTTCTAAAATGAAAGATTTTATTCCTTGTCACAAAACAAATGATGCCACTAAAATTGCAACACTTTTCTTTTAGGAAGTAGACAAACTCTATGGAATGACAAGGATGATTTTATTATATCACAACACAAAATTCCTTAGTTACTTTTGGAATACCTTGTAGAGAAAACTGGGTACAAAGTTTCTATTTTCCACTAATTTTCATCTGAAAACTGATGGGAAAACAAAGGTGGGGAATCAGACACTATCATCTATTCTATGAATAATTTTCATGAAGAATCTAAAGAATTTGGAGGAGTGTTAGCCACATGTGGAATTCACATATAACATGGCTAAGCATTCCACTACTCAATATTCTCTATTTCAAATTGTTTACGGTTTTAACCCCCTTGGCCCTATTTATCTAGTTCCTTTGCCTTTCCAGGAAGCAAATCATGTGGATGCGAAAGGGCGTGAATAATTCATCAAGAAACTCCACGAAAATGTAAGGAAAAATATCAAGCGGATGACCCAGAAATATTTCCCAACAAGCAGAAATCAAAACTCATTCCTTGAAAAGACGAACCTTTCTGAGTGCTCAAGAATATTAACAACAATTCTTACATGATAGCTCTTCCAGGTGTGTATGGTGTAAGTGCCACTTTTAATGTTTATGATCTTTCTCCTTTTTTGGGTGTAGAGGATGAAGAGTCGTGGATGACTCCTTTTCAATAGGGGGAGGATGATGAGAACCATGTTGAAGGCTCTGAGTTGATTACCCAGGTGTAGGAGTTGTATTTGCAAGGCTCGATGATGTAAGGGATATTTAAGAAGTTGAATGCAACAATGGGTGCCCATCTCATTTCATTAATGGTCGTATGGATCTCTCCTTGCATAGATGGAGAAAATGGGCTTAGTATATCACTTATTCAAGCCCAAACATGATGTTTAAATCTTGGCCCACACAGTTGCATGAATTTTGGAAGCCTTGCCCCGGATTCTAGAATGGTATATTTTGACACCAAAGTCAAATTTGGTGGGTTAGGCACTCAAAATCAAATCCTGCGGGCTATGGTTAGAAAGTTGTGTGCTTCTTTTCCAAAAAGTTTTTGGTAGACTTTATCGTTTTGATTTTAAGGGAACAAAGTAGGTTTATCCTTTATGACTTTAGGCTATTATTCTTTCTTTCTCTCTGTTGTGTGAGGATTGTTTCAGTCCCCCCCCCCCATGCCGCAAAGATCGAGCCACCCCTTGCATCTCGCAACAAAACCCTAAAAACCCCTGAAAAAATCTAAACCCCTCAAAATCCAAAAAAAACCCTAAAAACAACAAAAAAGATCCCCAAAACCCTTAAAATCCATGAAAATGAAAAAAACACGAAACCCTGAAAACCATAAAACCCCAGAAAACATTAAAAAACCTAAAAACCCATAAAAATCCTAAAAAGCACTAAAAACTCTAAAACCCCATAAAATACCTAAAAACATTTAAAACTCTAAAAATCCCTAAAAAATAAATAAATAACCATAAAAACCCAAAAAGGTCCTAAAAATATTAAAAACACTCAAAACCATAAAACTACTAAAAAACCCTAAAAACCCTCAAAATCCCTAAAAAACCTAAAAACCCTAAAACCCCCAAAAATCCTAAAACCCCCTAAAAATGCACGAAAATGTTAAAAATCCTAAAAACCCTGAAAACCCCTTGAAAACCATAAAATCCCCTAAAACCATAAAACCCCATAACAACCCTAAAAACCCACTACAAACTCTAAAAAAACCTTAAAACCTCTAAAAACGTTAAAAAAATAAAAAAAACCCTTAGAAACCCTCAAAACATAAAAACCCTAAGACCAACTAAAAACCCTAAAACCCTAAAAACCATAAAAATCCTAAAAACCACTTAAAATCCATGAAAACTTTAAAATCTCTAAAAACCCTGAACATCCTAAAAACTCTCAAAATCCCTAAAATCCCTAAAAAACCTTAAAACCCATAAAAATCCTGAAAACCGTTCAAAATCCATGAAAATGCAAAAAAAAAATAAAGTGCCTAAAAAAACACTTAAAACCATAAAAATCCTAAAAACTCAAACCCCCCCCCCCAAAAAAGACCCTAAAAACTCTTAAAACCCCTAAAAACCCTAAAAACCCTAGACACCCCTAAAAACCCTCAAAATCACAAAAAAACCCTAAAAACCATAAAAATCCTAATAAAACCAAAAAATCCATAAAAACGTAAAAAAATCCTTAAAACCTTGAAAACTAGAAAAACCCATAAAAAAAATTAAAAACCCTAAAAACCCATAAAATCCCCAAAACCAAGAAAAACTCTAAAAACCATTTAAACCACTAAAAATGTTAAAGAACTCTAAAACCTTAAGAAACCTAAAAAACTCGAAAAAAAACGCAAAACCCCAAAAAGATCATAAAAACCTTGAAAACCCCTAAAAGCCCTAAAACCCTTAATGAACCCTAAAAAACCTAAAACCCATAAAAACCCTGAAAATCCGCTGAAAACCATAAAAACCCATAAAAACCTTAAGAAAACCCAAAAAACAATAAGAACCACAGAAAACCACTAAATAATCTAAAACTAAAAATCCTAAAAAAGTTAAGAAACTCTAAAAAGCCTTTAAACCCCTAAAAACTAACAAAAAATCATACAACCCAAAAAGACCATAAAAACCCTAAAAACCCATGAAAACCACTAAACCCCCCAAAATCTCAAAAACCTTGGAAACCCTAAAAACCATAAAAATCCTAAAAAATCCCTAAAAATCCTTGGAAACGTAAAAAAACACAAAACACACTGAAAACCCCCTGAAAACCATAAACCCCCTCAAAAACCTAAAAAACGCCTAAAAACCCAAAAAAAACCCTTAAAATAACAAAAAACTCTAAAAATCCTTAAAACCACAAAAAAAAGTTCAAAAACTCAAAAAAACCTTAAAAGCCCTAAAATGCTCAAAAAACCCATTAAAACCAAAAAGTCCATAAAACCCTATAAAACCCTAAAAACCCTAAAAAACTCTAAAAACCTTCAAAAATCCCTGAAACCCTAAAAACCCTTAAAACCAGAAAAACCCTAAAAATAGATTAAAGCTTAAAACCCCTAAAAACTCTAAAAAATTCATGGATACCATAAAAACCTTAAAAAAAACCCTAAAAACAAGTAAAAACTATGAAAACCCTTTAAACACCTAAAAAACCTTAAAACCCAAAAATTTGTAAAAACCCTAAAATCCCAAAAAATGATAAAAATCCTAAAAAAACCTATAAAAACCAATGAAAATGTAAAAAACCCTAAATATACTAAAAAACCCTTAAAAACTCTAAAACCCCTTAAAATCCGTAAAAACATTAAAAACTCTAAAAACTTTAAAACCAGTAAAACCCAAAAAACCCAAAAAAACCTAAAACCCTAAAAACTCTAAAAACCCTTTAAACCCCAAAAAATGTTAAAAACCCTAAAAACCGAAAAACCATAAAATAACTCAAAAAATCCCAAAAAACACCATAAATCCCTGAAATCCCTAAATCTCCAAGAAAAACCCTAAAAACCCTCAAAATCCCTAAAAATTAAAAACCCTGAAAACCCCTTAATAACATAAAAACCCCTAAAACTGCTCAAAACCCCATAAAAAACCCTAAAACCCACTAAAACTATAAAAACCCTTAAAACCTCTAAAAACATTAAAAAACTTGAAAACCCCCAAAAAAACCTAAAAACTCAAAAAAAAAACCGAAACCCCAAAAACCCTTGAAAATCCCTAAAAACCCTAAAACCCATAAAAATCATAAGAAATCTTAAAAATCCATGAAAACATAAAAAAACCTAAAAAAGCTAAAAAACCCCTAAAATCCATAAACCCCATAAAAACCTTAGAAAATCCTAAAAACCAAAAAAGACCTTAAAACTCCAAAAAGTCCCCAAAAACATTAAAAAACCCTAAAAACAATAAAAATTCGAAAAGACCCCTAAGAATCCATGAAAACTTTAAACAACCCTAAACCCCCCCTAAAAAACTTAAAAACAATAAAAAACCATAAACTCCCTAAAAGTCTAGTAAGAACTCTAAAAACCCTTTAAACCCCTAAAAATGTTAAAAAAACTCTAAAAAACCTTTAAAACCCTAAAAAACTCAAAAATACCCAAAAAACCCAAAATGGCCCTAGAAACCTTGAAAACCCCTAAAAACTCTTTAAAACCCTTAAACCCCTCAAATTCCCTAAAAACCCATAAAAACCCTAAAACCCATAAAAATCTAAAAAAACCCCTAAATGTCCATTTGAAACGTAAAAAAACCCTAAAAACCCAGAAAAACCCCTAAAAACCATAAACAACCCTCAAAACGTTAAAAATCTCTAAGAAACCTTTAAACCCCTAAAAAACACAAAAAAATCCCTAAAACTAGGACTGTGAAACCTTTGAAAAGCCTGAAAAACTAAAGAAAACCTAAAAACCCATAAACTCCCTAAAAATCCTTAAAAAACCTAAAAACGCCTAAAAACCATAAAAATCGTAAAAAAACCCCCTAAAAGTCCATGAAAATGTAAAAAACCCTAAAACCACCATAAAAAGCTTAAAACCCCCTGAAACCCATAAAACCCCTATAAAAACTAAAAACTCTAAAAACCCTTAAAACCATAAAAATGTTAAAAAACTCTAAAAAACCTTGAAACCCCTAAATACTAAAAAAACCCTAAAACCTTAAAAGACCCCAAAAACACTAAAAATACCTAAAAACCCTAAAACCCCTCAAAACCCTATTAACCTTAAAATTCCCAAAAAACCATAAAAATCCCAAAAACCCTTAAAAATACAAGAAAATGTAAAAAATCTTGAAAACCCCAGAAAATCCATAAAACCCCTAAAACCTCATAAAAACCCTAAAAACCACTAAAAATGTTAAAAACTCTAAAAAGCCTTAAACAAACTAAAAACATTAAAAAAAACCTGAAAACCACTTGAAAACTCATGAAACCCCTAAAACCTCAAACTCCCTAAAAACTCTAAAAACTGCAAAAACCATAAATATCCTAAAAAACACCAAAAAATCCATCAAAACATAAAAATCCTAAAAACACTGAAAACCCCTTAAAAATAATAAAAACCCCTAAAAACCCAAAAAACCACTAAAAACTCTTAAAACCATTCAATCCCCAAAAAATGTTAAAAAAATATAAAAAACCTTAAAACCCTAAAAAAGTAAAAAAAAAACCCTAAAAGACCCTGAACGACCCCTAAAAACCATAAAACCCACTAAAAACCTTAAAAAGTCTAAAACCCCATAAAAAACCTAGAAAATAACTAAAAACTCTAAAAACCCTTAAATACCCTAAAAACTCAAAAAACCCATAAAATCCTAAAAAAATCAAAAAAAACTTAAAACCCCAAAAGACCATAAAAACCCTGAAAAAATCTAAAACCCCTGAAACCACTAAAAACACTCAAAATCCCTAAAACCCCTCAAAAAACTAAAAACCATAAAAAATCCTAAAACCCCTAAAAATCCATGAAGACATAAAAAACCCTAAAAAATTGGAAAAAAAACCTGAAAGACAAAAAAACCCCTAAAAACCTTTAAAAAAACCGAAAGCCCATAAAAATCCTAAAAACAATAAAAACCCTTAAAACCCTTAATAACATTAAAACTCTAAAATAACATTAAAAACCTAAAAAAGCTCAATAAAAAGAAAAAATTCCCTAAAATCCCAAAAAACCCCTAAAACCCCTAAAAACACTAAAAACCATAAAAATCTCTAAAAACCTTAAAAACCATAAAACCCATAAAAATCCTAAAACCCATAAAAATTCATTAAAACGTAAAAAATGCTGAAAACTCTAAAAAACCCCTAAAAACTATAAAACCCCTAAAAACCTATAAAAAACCTTAAAAACCATAAAAACCAATAAAACCCATAAAACCCACTAAAAACTCTAAAAGCCCCTAAAAACCCCTAAAACCCCTCAAAATCCCTAAAAACCCTAAAAAACCCTAAAAACCATAAAAACTCTAAAAAATTATAAATATCCATGAAAACGTTTAAACCCCTAAAAACCCTAAAAACCCCTAAAACCCATAAAAACCCAAATAACCCACAAAAACCCTAAAAATAATTAAAAACTCTAAAAACCCTTTAACCCCTAAAAACGTTAAAATATTATAAATAACTTTAAAACCCTAAAAACCTGTAAAAACCTTTCAATCCCTCAAAATCCTGAAAAACCCCAAAACCCATAAAAATCCTATAACCCCCTAAAAATCCATGAAAACATAAAAAAACCTAAAAACCCAGAAAAACCCCTAAAACCCATAAAACTTCCTAAATACCTTAAAACTGCTAAAAACCCTAAAAACCACTAAAAACTCTAAAAACCCTTTAAACCCCTAAAAATATAAAAAAAACTCTAGAAAACTTTAAAAACCTTAAAAAAATCAAAAAACCTTTAAAACCCAAAAGGACCCTAAAAACCCTAAAACCCCCCTCAAAATCGCAAAAAAACCATAAAACCCGAAAAAGAATAAAAACCTTAAAAAATCCTAAAAACCCATCAAAAGATAAAAAATCCTAAAACACTCCCATGAAAACCTTAAAAAACCCAAAAAACCATAAAAACCCTAAAAAATACGGAAAACTCTAAAAACAGTTAAACCCCATAAAAACGTCAAAAAACCCAAAAAAACCCTAAAAACTCAAAAAACCCCAAAATCCAAAAATACCGTAAAAACCCTAAAAAACCCTAAAACCCTGAAAACCCATAAAAGCCCTCAAAATCCCTAAAAACCTTAAAAGACCCTAAACCCAAAATATCTTTGAAAACATAAAACCCTTAAAAACCACAAAACCCCAAAAAAAATTAAAAACCTTAAGAACCTTTAAAAACTATAAACCCACTAAAAACTCTAAAAACCCTTTAAACCCCTAAAAGCGTTAAAAACTCTAAAAACCCTTAAAACTCTAAAAATCTCGAAAAAAACTCTAAAACCCCTCAAAATCCCTAAAAACCATAAAAACACAAAAAAAACCATAGAAATCCTAAAACCCCCCAAAAAACCAAGAAAACATAAAAAACCCTAAAACCTTGAAAAGCCCGTGAAAACAAAAAAACCCCTAAAAAGCCATAAAAACCTAAAAACCCCTAAAAAGCCATAAAAACCTAAAAACCACTAAAAAATCTAAAAACCCTTGAAACACCTAAAAAAATTAAAAACTCTAAAAAAACCTTAAAACCTTAAAAAACCCTAAAAACGCAAAAAAACAAAAAAGACACTAAAACCCAAAAAAAACCTCTAAATCCTTGTAAAACACTAAAATCCCTCAAAATCTTAAAAAACCATAAAATCCTAAAATCCCCAAAAACTCTACGAAAATCTAAAAAACCCCCCAAAACTCAATGAAAATGTAAAAAAGACCCAAAACCCCCAAAAAACCCTCAAAACCATAAAATCCTAAAAACATTAAAAAACCCAAAAACCCCGAAAAACCCTAAAAATCCAAAAACCACAAAAAAAAATCTAAAAACCATGAAAACCCCAAAAAATGTTTAAAAACTCTAAAAAACCATTAAAACCCTAAAAACACAAAAAAAACCAAAAACCCAAAAAAAAACCCTAAAAAACCAAAAGGAACCTAAAAACCCTAAAACCACTGAAAAATATAAAACCCCTTAACCCAAAAAGGTTTAAAAACATTAAAAACCCTAAAAACCCTCAAATTCCCTAAAAAACCGAAAAACCCTAAAAAATAAAAAAACCGGAAAACCCCCTAAAAATCCCTGATAAAGTAGAAACCCTAGAAAGCCTTGGCAAACCATAAAACCACTAAAAATATTTAAAATCCCATAAAAACTACGAAAATAACTAAGAAAATCCAATAACCCTCAAAACCACTAAAAACATTTAAAAACTCTAAAAACCCATAAAAACCCTAAAAAGGTAAAAAAAACACTAAAAAACACAAAAGACACGAAAAATCCAGAAAAACCTATGAAAAACCTTAAAAACACTCAAAATTTCTAAAAACCTTGAAAACCATAAAAATCCTAAGAACCCCAAAATCAATAAAAACGTTTAAAACCCTAAAAATTTTAAAAAACCCTTAAAACCATAAATTCCCCTAAAAACCTTAAAACTGTAAAAATCATAAAACCACTAAAAACCCAATTTAATCTATAAATACCCTTACAGCCCAACCCCTAAAAATGTTAAAAAAATCTCAAAAACTTGAAAATCCCTAAAAAACTCAAAAAACCCAAAAAACCCAAAAGTCTCTGAAACCATGAAAACCCCTAAAAATCAATCAAAAATCCTAAAAAATCCTAAAAATAAAAAAAATCTAAAAAACCCTTAAAAATTCATTAAATATAAAGAACACAAAAAACCATGAAAACCATAAAAATCCCCAAAGCCCTTAAATACCCTTAAAACCCTACAAAAAACCCTAAAACCCACTAAACACTCTAAAATCCTCAAAATCCCTAAAAACATTAAAAAATATAAAAAGCCTTAAGAACCCTAAAAAACTAAAAAAATACTAAAAAACAAAAAGACCATAAAAACCTGAAACTCTTAAAAACCCTTAAAATCTCTGAAAATCCTGAAGAAAACCTTGAAGGGGCCTCTGAGCGGCGGCTCTCCTCTCCTCCTCGCGCCGCCTAGGTTTTCATCTACTTTCTTCCCCCTTCCTCCTCCGGCGAGGTCCGACCTCGGTGCTTCCTGTCCCGCTTCGGCTCGGCAACCGCTGGTGTTGGATTTGCGTGTTCTGGTCGGTCCGGTGGTTGCTTGGACGCGCCCATATTGCTCCAGATCTGATGCGTTGGGTCTTCGGATGGGGGGATCTTTCCCGGCTTGCCCGATGCGCGTCCCACCTCTGGATCTTGCTTCTTGGTGCCTGGTTTCGGGTTCCGAAATGCTGCGAAGGTTCCCCTCTCGTTCTTCAGGTTCGTTTCAAACTTCTAGTGTGCCTTGTTTCGGGACCCGGTTTCGTTGCTGCGAAGGTTCCCCTCCCGGCTCAAGGTCACCAGTCGGCCTTTGGCGTGCCTGGTTCGAGACCCGGCTTCGGTTGCTACTCCCCCTTCCAGCTCCTGATCAGTTGCAGTTCTGGTGGTACCGATGTCGGCTTGTCTGCAGGGCTCCTCCGTTTCGTTTGCCTTGCGCCAGATCTGGAGAGCGCGGTGTCAACCCCGGTATGCTCCTAAACCCTCAAATGTCTTCCTGGTTCGATGTCGGCTGTAGGTTTGGCTTGGTGTGCTCAAGTTCGAGTCCTGTTGCTTGGAGGAGGGAGGCTTTGGTTTCTTCTGATTCTCTGTCTCTTGCTGCTTCTTATGGTCTTTGGTTGTGGTTCTATGCACTGGTTTTTGACATGCAATGGAGGATTTGATTTGATGTGGTTGATGGCGAGTTGGTTTGATGGAATGGTTGTCTGGGGAGAGCTTGATTGGATGGGATGGTTATGCTGCGTGGTTGTGATGTTTTGGTGTTGGTGCTGGATGCTGTTCTGGTGCTGGTTGGCGGGATGGTGTTGTGGTCTATTTTTTTGGTGGTGAATGGTTGTGGTGGTTTGAAATGGTGATGTTGGTACTGATAGATATTTTCTATGCTGGTTGTTGTTTGGCTGGGATGTGCTGGATGCTGGTTTTTTGAGTTTTGATGATGCGAGGTGCTGGATGCTGGGATGCTGGATGATGTCTAAATGCTGGTTGTTGGTTAGCTGTGAGCTGCTGGATGCTGGTACTGGCTGGATGTGACGTGAGGATGCTGCGGTTGTGTCTGTTTTTGTGCCTTTTTCTTTCTTTGTTTTTCTTTCTTTGTTTTTCTTTCTTTGGTTTTCTTTCTTTGGCGTGGGTTGTAAGGGTTTTTGGGTGTGGGTCGTTCGACCCCTCCCCTCCCTTGTCTGCAGTGTTTGTGTCTTTTTGTTTAATAAATTTTGGGGGTTCCAGGAATAGCCTGGACCCGAGCCTTCTTTGCCCTGAAAATCCTAAAAAACTTTACAAACTATAACAGTCCTAAAAAACCACTAAGAATACAGGAAAACGTAAAAAAACCTAAAAACCCTGAAAAACCCCTGAAAACCATAAAACCCCCTAAAAACCTTAAAATCCCAAAAAAACCATAAAAAGCTTAAAAACCACTAAAAACTATAAAAACCTTTTAAACCCCTAAAATTTTGAAAAAACACTAAAAACCTTACAAACCCAAAAAAACATGAAAAAAAATCATAAAAACACAAAAGGACCCTAAAATCAAGAAAAACCTTAAAATCCCTAAAAACCCCTGATAAAACCTAAAACCCCTCAAAATCCTCAAAACCCCTAAAAAACCTAAAATCCTAAAAAACCCCTAAAAACCATAAAACCCCTAAAAACCTTAAATACCGTTAAACAAATAAAAACCATAGAACTCCTAAAGATCCTAAAAATACTTAAGACCCCTAAAAATTTTAAAAACACTAAAAAACCTTTAATGCCCTAAAAATTGAAAAAACCCTAAAAACCCAAAAATACCCTAAAAACCCCCAAAAACCCAAAAAAACCCTAAAAAACCTTAAACCCCATAAAAATACACCCCCCCCGAAAATCCATGAAGACATAAAAAACCATAAAAACCTTGAAAACCCCTCAAAAATAATAAAAACTACAAAAAACATTAAAAACCCTAAAACCTGACAAATACTTTAAAACCCCTTAAAATCCCAAAAAACAATAAAATCTCTAAAACACATTAAAACCCCTAAAAACTCAAAAAACACAATAAACCCAATTAAACCCCAAAAACCCATAAAACCCTAAAAACCATCAAAATCCCTAAAAACCTTAAAATCCCCTAAAATCCATAAAAAACGCAAAAACCCCAAAAAATCCATAAAAACATAAAAAATCCTTAAAACCCGAACCCCCCCCCCCAACAAACCCCCAAATCCCTAAAAACTCTTAAACATCCTAAAAACCATAAAAATCCATGAAAACATAGAAAACCCTAAAAATCCATAGAAACCTATGAATACCATAAAAACCACTAAAAACCTCAAGAAACCCTAAACCCCCATGAAACCTTAAAACCCACTAAAAAGTCTAAAAACATATAAAACCCTTAAAAACAATAAAAAACTATAAATAACAATAAAAACTCTAAAACGTAAAAAAAAACGAAAAAACGAAAAGACCCTAAAATCCCTGAAAAACCCTAAAACCCAAAACCCCTGAAAAACCATGAAACCCTCAAAATCCCTAACAACCATAAAAACAAAAAAAATCCTAGAAAACCATTAAAAATCCATGAAAAAATAAAAACCGTAAAAACCTAAAAACGCTGAAAACCCCCTGAAAACCATAAAAACCCCTAAAACCCCCCAAAACCATAAAAATGACTAAAAACTCTTAAAACCCTTAAAACCCATAAAAATGTTAAAAAAATATAAAAAAACTTAAATACACTCAAAAAATAAAAATAAAAACTCTAAAATCCAAAAAGACCCGAAAAAAACCCTGAAAACCCCTAAAAACCATAAAAGTCATAAAAACCCCTAAAACCCATGAAAACCTAAAAAACCCTAAAAACTCGGGAAAAAAACCCTCGAAAACTAAAAAACCCCTAAAAACCTTAAAAAAACCCTAAAACCCCATAAAACCCCTAAAAACTACTAAAATCTCTAAAATCCTTTAAAACCCCTTAAATTTTTTAAAAAACCCTTAAAAACCTTAAAACCCATAAAAACCCTAAAAATCCAAAAGACCCTGAAAAACACTAAAAATCCTAAAAACCCCCTAAAAACCCTCCAAATACATAAAAAAATATAGAAAACCATAAAAACCATAAAAATCTTAAAAGATCCCTAAAAATCCATGAAAACATAAAAAACATTAAAAACCTTAAAAACCATAAAAACTGGAAAAAAAAATAAAAAACCATAAAACCCCATAAAAACCCTAAAACCCCCTAAAAATCCAAAAACCCTTAAAACCCCCTAAAAATCCAAAAACCCTTAAAACCCCTAAAAACTTTAAAAACTCTAAAAAACCCTAAAACACAAAAAGACCTAAAAAAATCAAAAAAACCATGAAAACCCTTAAAACCCTCAAAATCAATAAAAACCCTAAAACCTTAAAAACCATAAAAATACTAACAGAATTCTAAAAATCCATGAATATGTAAAAAAAACCTAAGAAACCCCCCGAAGACCATAAAACCCCCTAAAACCCTTAAAACCCACCAGAACCCATAAAACTAGTGAAAACTCTAAAAACCCTTTAAACCCTAAATACCCAAAAGACCGTAAAAACCCTGAGAACCCCTAAAAACCCTAAAAACCTCTTAAAAAGCATAAAAACACTAAAAATCCCCCAAAACCCTAAAAACCATAAAAATCCTAAGAAACCCCTAAAAATCCATGAAAATGTAACGAACCCTAAAAAAAATGAGAAACCCTAAAAAAGCATAAAACCATTAAAAACTTAAAAATCCATAAAAACCCAAAAAGACCATAAAAAAGCCAAAATGTCCCTAAAAACTTGGAAAAAACCTTAAAAACCTCTAAAAACCCTAAACCCCTCAAAATCTCTAAAAATATTTAAAAATCCTAAAAAGCATAAAAATCCTGAAAGACCACCAAAAATCCATGAATATGTAAAAACCCCAAAAACCCCCTAAAACCATAAATTCCCCTAAAAACCTTAAAAACCCTAAACCCCCATAAAAACCACTAAAAACACTAAAAATACTTAAAAACCCTAAAAACTCCAAAAAAACCCTAAAGCCCACAAAAGATCATAAAAACCCTAAAACCGCACGAAAAACCGTAAAACCCCTCAAAATCCTTAAACCATCAGAAAAACCCATGAATGCTAGGTTTTAGAGATGCCTTTTTGGTTTAGTAGCTTTTGGCTGCTCATGTAGGGGAGGTGTTTTTTATGCTTTTGGTTCTGGTTGTCTTTTGATGTGCTTTGTTGGGCTTGCAAGTTGGTGACGATCTGTTTCTTGCTTGGCTAGCGTGCGTCTGGTCGTGGACATTTGCAAAAGCTTGCTTGTGGATAAGAATAGTGGACTGTGGAATGCTGATCTTTGTCTTGGGTTTTGCTTCTTGTTTTTTTTCGACCTTCAGGGCAGTTGTTTCACCCATAGTGATCGTTTTTAATTCAATTCATTTTACCTTTTATACATCATATTCTATTTGCCTTGTAAAAAAAACCTGAAAAAACCTAAAACCACTAAAAACTCTAAACACCCTTAAAACCATAAAAAAGTTAAAAACTCTAAAAAACCATAAAACCCCTAAAAGTTGAAAAAAAACCTAAAACCCCCAAAAGACCCTACAAGCCCTGAAAACCTGAAAACACTTAAAACCCGCAGAAAACCCCTAAAATCTGTCAAAATCACTAAAAACCCTAAAAACTATAAAAATCATAAAACCCCCCAAAAGTCCACGAAAACATAAAAACCCATAAAAATGTCGAAAAACCCCAAAAACTATAAAAACCCATAAAAACCTTAACCCCCCCCCCCAAAAAAAAACCCAAAAAACCCTAAAATGAAACTAAAAACTATAAAAACCTTAAAAAAACCCATAAAAACATAAAAAATTTCTAAAAAAATTAAAACCTGAAGACACTCAAAAAACACTAAAAATCCAAAAAGAACATAAAAACCCTGAAAATTTCTAAAAACCCCATAAAACCCTAAAAATCATAAATACCATAAAAATTCTAGTACCCCTAAAAATACATGACAACATAAAACCCCCAAAATCAATAAGAAACCATTAAAAACCATAAAACCCCTAAAACCCTTAAAAACCCTAAAAGCCCATAAAAATCCTAAAAACCACTAAAACCCCTAAGAACCCCTGAAAATGTTAAAAAAAACTAAAAACCATTAAACCCATAAAAAACTTAAAAAAAACCTAAAAAACCCAAAATGACCCTAAAATCCCTCGAATTACCTAAAAACCTTGAAAACCCTAAAAACTATAAATACCCCTAAACAATCCTAAAAAACCCTCGAAATCCCTAAAAACCAAAAAAATCCACCCCCCCCCCCCCCCCGCAAATTCCCTGAAAATGTAAGAGACGCTAAAACCTTGAGAACCCCCTAAAAACCAAGAAACACCCTAAAAAACTTCAAAAACCCTAAAAACCCATAAAAATTCTAAAAAACAACTAAAACTCTAAAAACCAATAAAACCCATAAAATGTTAAAAAAACTCTATAAAACCCTAAAAACCATTAACTACTCAAAAAACCATCAAGACCCAAAAGGACAATAAAAACCCTGAAAACCCTTTAAACCCTAAAACTCTTGAAAACCCCTAAAACCCCTCAAAATCTCTAAAACCCTCAAATATCTAAAAACCACAAAAATCCTAAAAAATCCCTAAATATCCATTAAAACGTAAAAACCCATAACAACCTTGAAACCATAAAAATCCCTAAAACCCATAAAAATACTAAAAAACCTTAAAAACCCTAAAAACCCACTAAAAATTCTAAAAATACTTAAAACCCAAAAAACTTTTAAAAACTCAAAGAAAACCCTAGAACACAAAAAGACATAAAAAAACATGAAAAACACTAAAAACCTAGGAAAATAAAACATTCATAAAAATCCCAAAAACCCAAAAAACACTAAAAACCATAAAAAACCTAAAACCCCCTAAAAATCCATGAAAATGTAAGAAACCGTAAAAATCTTAAAAAAAACCCCAAATACCATTAAAACTCTTAAAAACCTTAAATACCCTAAAAACCCATAAAACCTCTAAAATCCATAAAAAAACTCTAAAAACCCTTAAAACCCTAAAAATGATAAAAATCTCTCAAAAACATTAAAAAACCTAAAAAACTCAAAAAACCCTAAAACCCAAAAATACCCCAAAATCCCTAAAAAACCTTAAACAGCTAAAAACACTTAAAACCCCTCAAAATCCCTAAAAACCCCTAAAAACTAGAAAAATCCAAAAAAATGTCCATAAAAATACATGAAGACATAAAAAAATCCTAAAAACAGTGAAAAAACTCTAAAACCCCTAAAAACCCTGGAAAAACCCTAAAAACCATAAAACCCCTAAAAGCTTTAAAAACCGTAAAAACCCATAAAAACACTAAAACCCATTAAAAAATATAAAACCCTCAAAGTTCATAAAAATGTTATAAAACTTTAAAGAAAAAGAAAAACCATAAAAACTCAAAAAAAAACCCTAAAACCCAAAAAGACTCTAAATACCATAAAAACACTAAAAACCTAAAAACATTTGAAAACCCCTAAAAACCATAAAGATCCCTAAAAACCCTAAAAACAGAAAAAATAATAAAAAACCTTTAAAAATCAATGAAACCCTAAAAAATCCTAAAAACCCCAAAAAGACCATAAAAACCCTAAACACCTTAAATCCCCTAAAAACCTGTAAAAACCCTCAAATCCATAAAACCCTTAAAAAATGAAAAACTTAAAAGCCCTAAAAATCCATGAAAATTTAAAAACCATAAAACCTACTAAACTGTAAAAACCCATAAATCCACTAAAAACTCTAAAAACCATTTAAAAATATTAAAACTTTATAACATTCTAAAAACCCATAAAAAACCCAAAAAACTTAAAAAACCCTAAAAACAAAAAATACCCATCAAATCCTGAAACCATAAAAACAATAAAACCCATGAAAACCCCTAAAAACCCTAAAAACCCTAAAAACCCCTAAAAAGAATAAAAATCATAAAAAACCCTAAAAATGCAAGAAAACGTAAAAAACCCTAAAAACCCATTAAACCATAAAACCCCTTAAAATCCTTAAAAAACCCTAAAAACCCATAAAACCCCTAAAAGCCACTAAAAACTTAAATACCCCTAAAAATGTTTAAAAACACTTAAAACCCTTTAAACCCTAAAAAACTCAAAAAAAACCCTAAATCCTCCAAAAGACCGTAAAACCTTGAAAACCCCAAAACCCTAAAAACCCCTTAAAATCCCTATAAACCCTTGAAATCCAAAAAAAACCCTAAAGACCATAAAATTCCTAAAACAAAAAAAAATCGATGAAAACATAAAAAACCTAAAAACTCTGAAATCCCCTTGAAAACCATAACAAACTTAAAAACCTTAAAAACCAAAAAAACCAAAAAAAACCCTAAAAACACTTGAAACTCCCTAAAACCCCTCAAAATCTCAAAATCCCCAAAAAGAATAAAAATATTAAAAAATCCATAAAATCTATGAAAATGTAAAAACCCTGATGTGAATCATGGTGTACACATGCAACAAGGAGTTGAGGGTGATCATGGAATTGATGGTGGAAGGATAATTAATGGACAAGACACATTGCATGGGTTGGTGGCCCAATGACAAGAGGAAAAATGAGGAGGATGAAAGAGGCTTTACATGGCCTCATTTTGAAATTACAAGAGGAGGCCCAACATGCATGCATGGGAGGAGAAAATGGGCCTTTAATCACACTTATTAAATCCCAAAAGTGAACCTAAAAGGCCCACCCATATGCATCCACGAAATTTAATCCACTTAAATGAAGGAAATATCCAATGTCAAAAGTGGTGGGCCCTTGTCTCCAAATCCATTGTGGGAATCTTCAAAGTCTTTGGGGTGGTTCCTAAAAGTCTTCCTTAGAGATATCTTGTCCCCTAAAGCCATGGACATGTGTAAACAAAGTCAAATTCGTGGGATAGGCTTTAGACTTTTGTGGGATAGGTAGTTTGACATGTATTCCTCTCATTTGGCTATAAATAGCCAGCTATTGTACCCCTTTGAAGGTCAATTTCGAATTTGAGAGTTTCTAGCATTATTATGCTTGTGTTTCTTGTGTTCTTAGGTGAATGCAAGTAAGGATCATCAAAGGAGTGCTCAACATTTGTGGTGCTTTATAATTAGAGTTTCAAGGGGCAAGTCTCCTTGGGGTCCTAATTGATCATCCCCTTCCCCTTTTATTCCTCTTGCATTTCTTTTAATTTCCATTCCCCTCTTCTTTCTTCGCTTGTGTTTCCGTATTTTTACCAACGAATACCTCACTCGCATATTATATCATATCATTTGGTATCAGAGGAAGGCAACGGAAACCAGGTTCTTTCATTTCTATTTCTCCCAAAAAAAAATTCTTCCCCTTCTTCCATTTTCTGCCATCACCAATTCTGGATGGAACTTTCTTCCATATTTTCGTCTGCTTTTTATTTACGTTTATGGGTGTGTAATATGTCATTTTAATAGTTCAGAATCTCATCTTTCGTATTGATTTGGAAACACTAAAATTCGACACCTATATTTGGAGATATAGCCGAATCAATTCGTGCTACAGTTTCACCCTTGTGAAATCTAACAATCTCCAAGGCGGATTTCCATTTGAGTTTGAAGTTCATGTTATCTCAACAATTTACATAATTGCAATCAGATTAGTACATTTTTCATTTTTTGTACTTTGAGCACAAAAGGTGCACTCTTTGTATTGCGCAAAAGGTACATTTCTAGTCATTACTATCGAGACTTGCATTTGAAGTAACAAAAACTTGTGCAAGGTTCCATGTGTGTGGAGGAATACTACAAGGAAATGGAGATATCAATGATTCGAGCCAATTTGGAGAAGGATCGTGAAGCTACCATGGCAAGGTTCATCAATGGCTTGAATCCGGCAATTAGAGATGTGGTGGAACTACAGACCTACATTGACATGGAGGAGTTGCTACATAAGGCGGTGAAGATCGAAAAGCAACTACATTCTCGAAGGATTCAAGTAAGTTCCCATAATTTTTGGAAGGATAACCGGAAAGATCCAAAATCAACTTCTAAGTGGAATGAAACGAAACCAAGGGATTCTAAATTTGTTCCAAAACAAAGAGAAGAGGCCAAAAATAAGTTCTTCCCCACTGATTCAAAAGGAAAAATGGACACAAATTTCCCTTCTAAATCTCGTGATATAAAGTGTTTTAAGTGTCAATGACATGGTCATATTGCATCTCAATGCCCAAACAAAAGGGCCATGATTATTTTGGATAATGGAGACATCCTTAGTAAGAACTCTAGCGATGATGAGATTCCATCTTTGGAGGAGGGTTCAGATGTAGAAGTTGAAGAACCCGTACATGGAGATGCATTGGTGGCAAGAAGATCTTTAAACATTCAACCCAAAGATGATCATGATGAGGAGCAACGAGAACATATTTTTCATACGAGATGCCACATCAAGGAGAAGGTATGTAGTATGATCATTGATAGTGGAAGTTGTACTAATGTGGCGAGTACCTTGTTGGTGGAAAAGTTGAGTTCACCTACTCTAAGGAATACTAGACCCTATAGATTGCAATGGTTGAATGATATTGGGGAAGTGAGGGTCACAAAACAAGCCATAGTTTCTTTTTCCATTGGAAAATATCATGATGAGGTGTTGTGTGATGTTGCTCTGATGCAAGCTGGACATTTGATACTAGGGAGACCATGTCAATTTGATAGGAGGGTGATGTATGATGGCTATGCTAACCATTTCTCTTTTCATTTCAACGGTCGAAAGATTGTTTTGACTCCTCTAAGTCCCATACAAGCATATTAAGATCAAGTGAGGATAGAGAAAGAATACAAAAAGAAAAAAGAAATGAGTGAAAAAGAAAGTGGGAAAAATAAAATTTTGAGTGATAAATAAGAGAGTGATGAGTTGACGAAAAAGGAAATGAGAGAAAAAAATGAAAAGAGTGGAAAAATTAAGAGTGAAAAAGGAGAGTCGAGTGGCATAAAAAGAAATGAATGAAATCAAAGAGATGAAATCAAGAGTGTTGAGAGAAAGGTGAGTTTATTTTCTGGAAAAAGTGAGGTGAAAGGTGATTTATTGGCCAGGAAAGTATTCTTACTCATTAGTAAGGATGCTTAACTTGCAACTAATGAACTTCACCATTCTTTTCCTTCTTGTGTTGTGTATTTACTACAGGAATTTGGTAATTTGTTTCCTGAAGAAACACCCGATGGACTACCCCCTTTGAGAGGCATTGAGCATAGGATTGACTTCATACCCGGTGCCGCAATTCCAAATAGGCCAGCATATAGAGGTAATCCGGAAGAGACTAGAGAGATCCAATGTCAAGTTGAAGAACTCATGAAGAAAGTATTAGTAAGGGAAAGCATGAGTCCATGCGCCGTTCCGGTGATCTTAGTACCCAAGAAAGATAGAACATGGCGGATGTGTGTGGATTGTCGCGCCATCAACAAAATAATAGTTAAGTGTCGTTATCCCATACCTCGACTTGATGGCATGCTTGATGAATTACATGGGGCCTCTTTGTTTTCAAAAATTGATCTTAAAAGTGGATACCACCAAATTCGAATGAAAGAAGGAGATGAGTGGAAAACTGCTTTTAAAACTAAGTTTGGTTTGTATGAGTGGTTATTTATGCCATTTGGTTTAACTAATGCACCAAGTACATTCATGAGCTTAATGAACCATTTCCTTCGTTCATTCATCGGAAAATTCGTGGTTGTCTATTTTGATGATATCTTGGTGTATAGCAAATCTCTAGACAACCATGTTGAACACTTGCGTTTGGTGTGTGAGACCCTTAAACAAAACCAACTTTATGCCAATCTTAAAAAATGTTCCTTTTGCATGGATTCTATTGTGTTTCTTGGCTTTGTTGTAGGGCGAAAGGGATTCGTGTGGATGATGAAAAGATCAAAGCAATTTAGGAGTGACCCACACCGAAGAGTGCAACCGAGGTTAGAAGTTTTCATGGATTGGAAAGCTTCTATAGGAGGTTTGTAAAGGATTTTTCATCCATCGCTGCACCTCTTAATGAACTTGTAAAGAAACATGTGGTCTTTAAATGGGGTGAAAAACAAGAAAAAGCTTTTAACACACTCAAAGAAAAATTGGTCAATGCTCCCCTTTTAAGGCTACCCAATTTCACCAAAGTCTTTGAAATTGAGTGTGATGCATCGGGAATTGGAATTGGTGCTGTTTTGATTCAAGTGTCGCGTCCAATTGCTTACTTTAGTGAGAAATTGAATGGGGTAGCATTAAATTATTCAACTTACAATAAAGAACTTTATGCTTTGAAACGAACCCTGGAAACATGGCAACATTACTTATAGCCTAAAGAGTTCATTATTCATTCTGACCATGAAAGCCTTAAGTATTTGAAGTCCCAAGGTAAGTTGAATCGGTGGAATGCATCTTGGATGGAATTCATTAAGACTTTCCCCTACGTGATCAAGCACAAAAAAGTTAAGGAAAATGTGGTTGCTGATGCTCTTTCACGAAGGTATTCACTTCTTACTTCTCTTCATTCTAGATTACTTGGACTTGAGTTACTAAAGGGAATGTATGAAAATGATGGAGATTTTTCTAAAATTTGGACATCTTGTGAAAAACATGGTTTTAAAGACTATTAAAAAAATGATGGGTTTCTTTTCAAAAGGGATAAATTGTGCATTCCAAATTGTTCAACTCAAGAATTGCTTGTAAAAGAAACTCATGGGGGTGGTTTGATGGGGCATTTTGGGGTTGATAAAACACTAGCTACTTTGCATGAACATTTTTATTGGCCAAGCATGAGAAAAGATGTTATTGCAATTTGTGCTGGGTGTGTCACTTGTAAGCATGCAAAGTCCAAGGTTCAACCAAATGGATTGTATTCTCCCATGCCCGTTCCATCCCATCCTTGGACCGACATCTCTATGGATTTTGTGTTGGGATTTCCCCGATCCCAATCGGGAAGAGATAGCATTTTTGTTGTTGTGGATCGATTCAGAAAAATGGCCCATTTCATTGCATGCTCAAAAACTAATGATGCTATACATATAAAAGATTTGTTTTTCAAAGAAATTGTGAGATTACATGGATTGCCCAAAACCATTGTAAGTGATAGGGATGTGAAATTCATTAGCCACTTTTGGAGGACTTTGTGGAATAAATTGGGAACTAAATTATTGTTCTCAACATTTTCACATCCTCAAACTGATGGGAAAATTGAAGTGGTGAATAGAACTCTTTCTACCCTCTTTTGTGCAATAATTCAAAAAAATCTAAAGAATTGAGAAAAATGTTTGTCGCACATATAGTTTGCATATAACCGAGTAGTGTATTCCACTACTAACTTCTCACCTTTGGAGATTGTATATGGATTTAACCCAATGACTCCGTTAGATATTCTTTCATTGCCTACTAATGAGGTTGTTGATCTTGCAGGTGATGTGAAGGAAAAATTTGTTCGGGACTTACATGCCAAGGTAAAAGCCAACATTGAAAGAAGAAATGGACAATATGGGAAGCAAGAAAACAAGGGTAGGCATAAGGTTATACTAGAACCTGGAGATTGGGTGTGGGTGCATTTGAGGAAGGAAAGGTTCCTGGAGCAAAGAAAATCAAAACTTCAATCATGAGGAGATGGTCCATTTCAAGTTTTAGAAAGAATCAATGATAATGCCTACAAGATTGACTTGCCCAGTAGGTATGGAAATGTGAGTGCTACCTTTAATATTTCTGATCTCTCTCCTTTTGAATATGCATATTCGAGGACGAATCCTTTTGAAGAGGGAGGGGATGATGCGGATCATGGTGTACACATGCAGCAAGGAGTTGAGGGTGATCATGGCATTGATGGTGGAAGGATAATTAATGGACAAGACCCATTGCATGGGATTGGTAGCCCAATGACAAGAGGAAGAATGAGGAGGATGAAAGAGGCTTTACATAGCCTCATTTTGAAATTACAAGAGGAGGCCCAGCATGCATGCATGGGAGGAGAAAATGGGCCTTTAATCACACTTATTAAATCCCAAAAGTGAACCTAAAAGGCCCACCCATATGCTTCCACGAAATTTAATCCACTTGCATGAAGGAACTATCCAATGTCAAAAGTGGTGGGGCCCTTGTCTCCAAATCCATTATGGGAATCTTTAAAGTCTTTGGGGTGGTTCCTAAAAATCTTCTATAGAGATATCTTGTCCCCTAAATACATGTGTAAACAAAGTCAAATTCGTGGGATAGGCTTTAGACTTTTGTGGGATAGGTAGTTTGACATATATTCCTATCATTTGGCTATAAATAGCCACCTCTTGTACCCCTTTGAAGGTCAATTTAGAATTTGAGAGTTTATAACATTATTATGCGTGTGTTTCTTGTGTTCTTAGGTGAATGCAAGTAAGTCTCATCAAAGGAGTGATCAACCTTTGTGGTGATTTATAATTAGAGTTTCAAGGGGCAAGTCTCCTTGGGGTCCTAATTGATCATCCCCTTCCCCCTTTATTCCTCTTGCATTTCTTTTAATTTCCATTCCCCTCTTCTTTCTTGTGTTCTTTCCAACGAATACCACACTCGCATACGGTATCATATCAAACCCTAAAAACCTTGAAAAACCCCTCAAACCCATAAAAACTCCTAAAAACATTAAAAAATCTTAAAACCTAAAAAACCACTACAACTCTAAAAACCCTTAAATCCCTTACAAACATTAGAAAACTATATAAACCTTGTAAACTTTAAAAAACTCAAAAAAATCCCTGGAAACCCAAGAGACCGTAAAAAGCCAGAAAACACCGAAAAACGCGTAAAACCCTTGAAAATCCCTAAAAACCATCAAAAACCCAAAAATCCCTGAAACCCCTAAAAACCATAAAACCCCTAAAAATCCTAAAAAACCCTAATACCTCATAAAAACCCTTAAAACTCTAAAAACCCTTTAAAGCCCAAAAAAACCTTAAAAAATCCTGAAACCATAAAAAACTAAAAAACCAGAAAAGCCCAAGATCCCAAAGGACCCTAAAAAACTTGAAAGACCCTAAAACCCTTGATAACCCTAAAAACCCTGAAAATTATGAAAAACCCTAGAAAACCCTAAAAACCAAAAAATCTAAACAAAACCCATAAAATCAATGAAAATTTAAAAAACCCTATAAACCCTATAAACCCCCTAAAAACCATAAAAACCACTGAAAACTTAAAAACCACAAAACCCACAAAACCCCTAAAAACTACTAAAACTCTAAAACCCTTAAGGCCCCTAAAATGTTAAAAACTCTAAAATCCCAAACAGACCCTAAAAAACTTGAAAACACATAAAAACCATCGAAAAATCCTAAAAACTTTCAGCATCCCTAAAACCCCAAGAAACCCCAAAAAACCATAAAAATCCTAAAAAACCCATAAAAATCCGTGAAAATGTAAAAACCCTAAAAATAATGAAACCCCCTAAAAACCATAACCCCCCCCCCCCCTAAAAACATTAAAAAACCAAAAACACTGATAAAAACCCTAAAAACCCACTGAAAACTTTAAAAACTATTAAAACCCCTAAAAACATTAAAAAACTCTAAAAACCCTTTTAAACCCTAAAAAACTAAAAAAAAATCCGTAAAACCCAAAAGACTCCTAAAAACCACTAAAAACCTAAAAATCCTAAAATCCCTAAAATCCCTAAAAAACCATAAAATCCTCAAAAACCCTAAAAACCTTGAAAACCCCATAAAACCCCCTTAAAACAACCCCCCCCCCCCCGCCCAAACCTTAAAAACCCCTATAAACACATAAAAACAAAAAAAAACACTAAAAATCCATGAAAACGTAAAAATCCCAAAAAACCCAAAAAAGCCCAGGAAAACCATAAAAAGCCCTAAAAGAATTAGAAAAATCCTAAAAACCCACTAAAAACTCCAAAACCCTTACAACAGCAAAAAAAGATAAAAAACTCTAAAAACCTTAAAATGCTAAAAAACTCAAAAAAATCCTATAAACCCCAAAAGACCCTACACACCCTGAAAACCCCTGAAAACCCCTAAAAACTCGAAAACCACCCAAAAACCATAAAATCCTCTAAAAACCCATAAAACCCTAACAACCAATAAAAACACTAAAAACCTTTTAAACCCCCAAAAACCTTAAAAAGAACTAAAAAACCTTAAAACTCAAAAATCCCCTAAAAACACAAGAGACACAAAAACCATAAACATCCTAAATAAACCCTAAAAATCAATGAAAACATAAAAAGCCTATAAACCCTAAAAACCACAAAACCGCTAAAAACCCTAAAAAATCCATAAAACACCTAAAAACCCTAAGAAAACCAGAAAACCCCCAAAACTATTAAAAACTCTAAAAAACCTTTAAACCCCCCAAAACATTAAAACCCTCTAAAAACCTTAAAAACCCTAAAAAACTCAAAAAAAGCTTGAAAACCCAAAAATATCCAAAAAACCTAAAAAATCATAAAAACCTATGAAAACCCCTAAAACCCTCAAAATCCTAAAAACCCTAAAATCCATGATAATGTAAAAACCCTAAACACCCTAAAATACCCCAGAAATCCAGAAAACCCCCTAAAACCTTAAAAAACCATAACACCCCATAAAAATCCTAAAACCACTAAAAACTCTAAAAACCCTCAAAATCCTTAAAAATATTAAAAAATCCAAAAAACCTTAAAAACACTAAAAATTCAAAAAACCCCTAAAAGCCATGAAAAACACTAGAAACCCTGAAAACCCTAAAAACCATTAAAACACTAAAAACCCTGAAAACCGCTAAAAACCATGAAAACCCTAAAACCCCTCAAAACGCCTAAAACCCTAAAAACCATAGAAATCCTAAAAACCCCACAAAAAACAATGAAAATGTAAAAAACCCTAAAAACCCCAAAAAACCATAAAACCCCTAAAACCATTACAAAACCCTAAAATCCCATTAAAACCATAAAAACCCATGAAAAACATTATAAACCCATAAAGCCCCTAAAAATTTAAAAAAAATCTAAAAAAACCATAGAAACCCTAAAAAGTCAAAAAAACCCCTTAAAACCAAAGAAGGCCCTAAAAACTCTAAAAAACCCTGAAACTCTAAAACCCCCTGAAAATCCCTAAAAATCTCTAAAACCCCTAAAAACCCTAAAGCCATAAAAATCCTAAAAAACCCCTCAAAGTCTATGAAAACATAAAACCCCTAAAACCCTAAAACCCCCTAAAACCATAAAATTCCCAAAAAACCTTAAAAAACCTAAAAACCCATAAAATCCCTAAAAACCACCAAAAACTCTAAAAACCCTTAAAACCCTAAAAACATTAAAAAACTTTAAGAAACCTTAAAAGCCCAAAAAACTCAAAAAAACAAAAAAGAAAAAAAAGACCCTAATTAACCTTGAAAAAAAATAAAAATCCTAAATCCCTAAAATCACTAAAAACCCTAGAAACCATAAAAATCCTAAAAACCCCCAAAAGTACATGAAAATGTAAAAAAAACTAAAAACCCTGAAAACCCCCTGAGAACAGTAAAAACTTCTAAAATCCATAAAAACCCTAAACACCCATAAAACCCCCAAATAACCACTAAAAACTCAAAAAATCTCAAAAACCACAAAAAGTTTAAAAAACTCTAAAAAACCTTAAAACCATAAAAAACTCCAAAAGCCCTAAAATCCCAAAAGACCATAAAAACCCTGAAGAACCCTAACAACCCTAAAAACCTTTGAAAAACCCTAAAACCCTCAAAATTCGTAAAAACCATAAAAAATCCTAAAAATCTAAGAAAACATAAAAAACCTTAAAGCCCAACACATAAAAACCATAAACCCCCCTAAAACTCTAAAAACCCACTGAAAACTCTAAAAAATCTTAAAACCCCCAAAAATGCTAAAAAACTCTAAAAAACCTAAAAAATATAAAAAAAAATAAAAAAAACCCCCTAAAAGCCGTTAGAAACACTAAAACCCAGGTCATGTAAAAAAACACTAAAACCCATAAAAACCCTTTAAAACCCTAAAAATGATAAAGAGCTCTAAAAAATATTAAAACCCAAGAAAATACAAAAAAATCAAAAAATCAAAAAAGTACACTAAAAATCCTAAAAAACACTAAAAACCCAAAAGCCCCCCAAAGCCCCAAAAAACCTTTAAACCCTTTAAAATCCCAAAAAAAAATCCAAAAAACCTCCTAAATATCAATGAAAACCTAAAAAACACTAAAAACCTTGAAAACCCCTGAAAAATTTTAAAAAAACACTAAAACCCTTAAAAATCCCTAAATCCCCATAAAAACACTAAAAACCAATAAAAACTATAAAAACCCTTAAAACTCCTTAAAAAGTTAAAAAAATATAGAAACACTATAATATAAAAAAACCATAAAAACCAAAAAAGTCCCTAAAACCATGAAAAACCCTAAAAACATTTGAAAAACACTAAAACCCCCAAAAATCCTTAA